>OY728143.1:375635469-378549469 GCA_963277665.1 Viscum album | reverse complement strand
AAAGCTGGAAGTTTTAATATGATTGTGTCATGGGAAAACTATGTATAGGATTTCTAATACTATAATCGATTAAATTCTCACCTTCTTGAAGGACTTACTTCCAGATGATGCAGAATTCCCTCAAACCGCTATATGGTATGGATGTTAGTTGAGGAACTTAGATTTTCAAGAAACAAAATTCATGATTTCCTGAAAGTTTGCTGTTTATTTTGGGAGGAAAATACTAAACAAAATGATTGTATAAAATGTGGCACATCCTGTTGGAAGCCAAAAGCTGATGGAACACCATACCGTGTGCCACAGAAAGTAATGTGGCACTTTTCATTTATCCCCATACTCTAGAATCTTTTTATGTATGATGAAATATAAATAAAAATGCAATGAATTGATACCGAGATAAAGAAGGATAATGATGAGTTGGTTCACTCTGCAGATGGATTTTCATGGCAGAGATTTTATGCTTGATAACCTGATTTTGTAGCTGACATGCGTAATGTGAGGTTGGGTCTTTTATGTGATGGTTTTAATCTGTTTGGGTAAATGATTACGTCGCAGAGCACATGGACAATTTTTATACACATTTATAATCTTCCCCCATGGTTTTGTATGAAAAAACCTTTCACTTTCATGAGTATACTCATATTTGGCCCTTCTGATCCTGAAAATGATATATAAGTATACATTCAACCTTTAATAAAAGAGTTGAAACTTCTTTGAGATGTGGGTTTGCGCATATATGATGCATGTTCGAAAGACATATTTCAGATGCGTGCTGCATTTATGTGGACGATCAATGATTTTCCTTCTTATGAAATAATGTCTAGATGAAGCACGAAGGGAAAACTATCATGTCCTATTTGTATAAAGAATACATGATCCAGAATATTGAAACATCATTGTATTTTCAGTTTTATGTGACATTGACGATTCTTGCCAATGGACCATCCATATAGAAATAATCGTCAAAGATTTGACAATACCATGGAGACTGATGATCCAACTCAGTGTATGTCTGTAACTGATGTGCTTAATGAATTGAAAGATTTTAGTTTTTCATTTAGGAAGGGTCAAATGAAATCTAGAAAGATAAAGAATGTTTCCACTGAAACCTGTTACAATTGGAAGAAGAGAAATATCTTATTTTATTTGCCTTATTGGTCAACCAATTTTTTACGTCATTCCTTAGACGTAATGCACATTGAAAAAAATATATGTGAAATGTTGCTTTTGATTCTTCTAAATGTTAAGGGAAAGACAAAAGATGATTTACGATCTCGGCCTGACTTGGTGAATTGGGGCATTAGACTAGAATTGCATCCTGTGCGTATCAGTGAAAATAAATGACAACTTCCATGTGCCTATTATGTGATGAAAACTATAGGAAAAAGCAATTTCTGGTAGTACTAGAGACTATTAAAGTTCCTAATGGCTATTCAAGAAACATATCCAAATGAGTCAATAGAAGAGAGTTGAAGCTAAAATCTTTAAAGATACATGATTATTACATCCTTCTGCATGAGTTGATTCCAATAGTAATTCATTATTTTTTTCCAATAATTTAAGGGTGTCTGTTATTCGGATGTTCCATTTGTTTAGATATCTTTGTGCTAAGAAGTTTTCCAAGTCTTTCTTGCAAAAAAATGTTGGCAGATACCCCATTAATTTTTTGTGAGTTAGAGAAAATATTTCTTCCATCATTTTTCACATGCATGCTGCATCTGACTATCCATATTCCAACTGAAATACATCTTAAAGAACCTATTTATTTTCATTAGATGTATCAAACTGAAAGAAATATGTACACATTAAAGTCTTATGTCTATAACAGGAATCATCCCAAAGGTTCTATCGTGAACAGTTACTTGGCTCAAGAATGTATGGATTTATGCTCTATATATTTGTCTGATCTTACTATAAGAATGAATAGACCAATGTGAAATGAAGAAGAACAGTATGAGAAAATTGAACCCAGTTTTATATTACTTCCTCAAGCAGGAGGAATTCTTGGATCATATACCTTGACGACATTAAGCCTTGAAGAGCGGTAGATGGCACATCGCATAGTTTTGTTCAAATATGACTTGTTCGATGACTACATCTTGTAAATAAATTGTATATTTATATCTTATATATATATATATATTAAACTATTCCTATTTTTATCTATAGGTAACATAAAGCGATGATAAATAGAAAGCATCGTTCTTTATCTTTAAAGAGGGAGACTTTGCATAGCAAAGAGTTTTTTGCTTGGTTAAAATTGAAGGTAATAATATTACTATTTAAAATAATTAAAAAAACAATTAATTAAGTTTAATATTGATTTATATTTCAGGTATTGAGTTTTCCTGCTGACACTATCTCTGAGGAAATAAGAGCTTTTTCTTTTGGTCCTAATACCGTGGTTCGTGACTGTAAATCAATTGTTATCAATGGGTACATATTTATTATCACTGAATGAGAAAAGACCATGAGAACACAACATGATGGTGTTATAGTTACTACCACAATAGAATTTTATTCTAGTGTATCCGATAGTAGATCGTGATTTGAAAATGTAGGTTATTATAGAGTCATTGAAAAAATAATAATATTGGATTATTATTCTCATGGATGAGTCACACTGATGAAATGTTAGTGGTTTGATTCGATGATGAGGCAGGGCACATTTATTGATGATTATGGATTTTGAGTAATTGATATGACTCACACTCTTTCTACCGATAAACCATATGTATTGGCATCAATGGGGAAACAAATTTTTTATGTCAAAGACCATCTTCGACCTGAATTTAGTGTCATTATTGAAGTAATTCCAAGACATATTTTTGATTATAGTGATGAATGAATTGACACCATACCTACTTCTATTGAAAACAATCCATTTATTACTTTTGATGAATCCAATAACTCAATTTTTAAAGATTACTGTGAACCTAAAGTTGTAGTGGAAAATATATAAAATCATCCATTCATGTTCTCAATTCTTTTGGTTTACCTCGACTTGGGATTTTAAGGTTGTTACTATTCAAATTGATTTAATATTGAATACAAATATGTTGTATCTGACTTGACCGTTATGTGAATATTCAATATTTGTTGGTTGTAATTTTATTTGAATTGCATTTTCTAATTTAGAATTGAACTGTATTAAAACCTATGAAACTGACATTTCTAACTTGGTGAACATTTCAATGCTTCAGTTGTGATTTTTATAAAATTTGTATGACTCTAATACACCTCTTTAAAATTTTACCAGGTAATGAACATGATGGTTTGTATTATTATACAAAACATGTATTGAAACCTGCATAATCTCCCTGAGCTAAAGAAATAAAAAATTTCCTTAATTTTGACAACTTATTTACCACTTATGAATCTGGTAGAATCAATGTTCCATGATTTTAATAGACCGATGACACTTAGTAAATAACCATCCTACTAAAAAATAAATTTCTTTATTACATATTTTATAATTTATTGACTTCATTATATATTTGTTCAAGCTCACCTAAAACAATGGTTTGTTAAATTATCCATGAATCACCCTATTCCCTCTCATTTATTTTGTTTTTTGGTTTACACATTAGTTATCCTTTTCTAATTAATTCCATAATTTTTTCAAATGCAGGAAATGAAACAAATTGAAGAGAGGCAACGAAAACAGATTATGGACAATAATCGTCGCATGACTGAGCTGGGCATTCCACCACTAGTTCTTGCAGTGAGTATTCTATTTCAAATATATATATTTAAATAATATATAATTTCTTGTGATTAATTTTTTTAAACATTTTTGTAGGATCCATCTATCAGGAGACAGTTATTTGATGAGCAGCCTAGTAGTGGTCCTAGTAATCAAGGTGTTCGTACGAGGGGGGATGGTATGAGAGCTAGAAGATTTGGTTGGCATACCCAATTAGACCCTACCCCTCCCACTGACATACCATCCATCCCACATGCTGATCCTGGTGTATTATTAGGGACACACAAGATATTTAGGCCTCCCATTTTTTCACCACCGTTTACATCTGAGCCTCCTCACCCATCTATACCATATCCAATGATGATTCCCACTACCCATCCAACATTCATCCAGCCATCCCTATCATCTTCTTTTACATATTATTCCTTCTCTCTGAGCTTTTATATTTCATCTTCTTCGACTCCTGCTCCACCAGAGTTTGTCCCTACGGAGCATATATTGGGACGCACTCCATCTATATAGGGTGTTCCTTCATTTTCTACAGATCCAATGGTGCCCATTGATCATACTACCGCAGGTATACTTGTACAACCCTAACAAATTTTTACACCATTATTTATTTTCATTATAACATGTATTAATAAAATATTTTTTTTCTTTCATAACAGATACATCTACTGATAGGGGGCATGGGAGTACACACATGCGTGCGGTGTGGAACCATTGAATACAATTTATGGTGGAGTAAAATGAAGATAGTCATATGATTGAAAAATCAGGGCAAAAATGTCATGGAGATGCTTTCCAAATACTCTGACATCATTCATGTCATCCTACTCTCATGGAGACAGCTTCCAACTGAAGTCAAGGATAAAGCCTAGGAAGAGATATGGGTAAAAAAATATGTTGTATTTAATGTAATATATTAATTTTTGTATTTATATGAATTAATATTTTTGTGTTAGCTGTGGTTTAATTTCCCTGATGGTGAGGGTGCATGACCAACACGTCTAAAAGATTTAGGTGAGCTTTGGAGAGATTATAAGCATGAGTTGTACATTGGATGGCGTGCTAGAGTGGGCACAGAGTTAGAGGCGGTCCCTGTCATGGATGATTGTCCATTAGAACAGTATCGAAATATGATTAATTATTGGACGACTATTAAATTTATGGTATTAATCAAATTAGAGGCATTTAAATGAAAATTTTCCTGTTTTTTGTTAATATTAATTATTGAATTTTATTTTGGATTCAGCTGGAAGAAATTAAAAAAACATTAATGATAAGAAATACATCCACACATTGGGACATACTATGATGCCATATCATGAGAGGTAGCAGGTATGACAATTTATAATCTTTCTTTACAACTTGAAATTTCTATTACTTCCTCCATAATTTATTCGATTGCTAAAGTTGTTATATAATTTTAGTTATGAAATTAATTTTTTTTGGTATCCTGTTTTTAATTATGGTTTCCTACAGTAAATGTCATTGTAGAGGAATAAATTGAATATAGAAGGATGTGTGCCTCGAGCAAAATTGTTTTCTTGAGTAGAAAGAATAAATATGGAAGTGAAGTTAATGAACCGACTCAACAGTATATTGTAAGTTTTATTTTGTATATTTAAAATTTTAATCTCTATTTTGTAACTGAATAATCTATTTATATTTGTAACAGGATGCTTTAGAGGCCCTTGATGCCCAGAAACCTGACAATTTTGGGCCAAATGATCACTTACATCAGGTGTTGGGAGATGAGCACCCTGGTAGAGTATGGTATTGACCTGGGAAGAGTATAGTTCCAACGAGGTATTGGCCCTCCTTAGGTATAAGTTTTTGCTCCACTGAGTTGTAGCAGGTTAAGGCATAGGCAGAACAAGATGAAAAAAGGTCCACAAAGATGGTAGAACAGTCTGCTAGGGAAAACAATGCATTTATGAAACTGATGGAAGTTTTATGTCCAACACTTCCACCAGATGCCAGCACTGCTTGTGATGAATATATGTCATTGATGCGTTCTTTATATGGAGTACCAGGTGGAATTTCTAGTGGTGGTCGAGACGATGGTGAGGAGGAGGCCAAGGCGGAGGTGGAGGAGGAGGGCGAGGAGGAGTACGAGGCAGAGGAGGAGGGGGATGAGGAGTCCAAGGATGAGTACGAGGGCGAGGAGGAGGTCAGAGATGATGATGGGGACGACGATGAGCGAGGGTGAGGGTGATGATGATGGTGATGACAGTGATGGTGATGAGGGAAAGATTGATCTGTTACATTTTTTACTGATATTACTGACCTTTGATGTTTATTAATTTGTTGTGTCTGAATATATGTGTGATTAGGTAGGTCACATTATCTTTATTTTTTATATATAAATAATAAAACATGATTTGATGATTTATTGCGACTGATTCACCCCTCCCATAGACAGTCCCCCACCCCCTGGACAGCCCCGCCACCCCCGTGGATAGCCCACCCACCCCTGTGGACAGCCCACCCAACCTCTTGGACAACCCATGATAAGTTCAGGATCTTACACAATGAGAGGGGGAGGGGAAAAATCAATGATATGTTTTTCTTTTAATTATCCTTTCTATTTAAACAATATTTTCCTCATGTTAAAGAATTATCACTTTTTTAAAAAACAAAAAAAATCACACTTTCACATGAACTAAATTATTTAAATTGTTCACTACTCAACAAGAATAGTTACATCCATATTATGGTTTAGAAACAATCCAATACCACACAATCCATAAGAAAAAAAAAATCCTTTAGTGTGGATAAAATCAAGTTTGATATTCACTTACAATTATGTATCTCTATGATAAATACAACTATGCATGTGATTAATATAGAAAAATGGTGTTGTACATGTTTGTGTAACATGTTAAGAACCTTTCACCTATTTATTCAAAACATGTTACTCTTATTTTTTTAAATTTCACTTTTGATAACTCTCGAAAAAATTCTTCACTCCCGTGGATAGCCTGCCCACCCCCCTGGACACCCCCTACCCCCCTGGACAGCCTGACCACCCCTATGGACAGCCTGCCCACCCCCTAGACACCCCCACCCCCCTGAACACCCCCACCCCTGAACACCCCCACACCTTGAAAATCCCCCCAACCCCTTAGACACCACCCCACCACCCTAGACACCTTCCCACCCCCTGGACACCACCCCGCCCCCCTTAACACCCCTCAGACACCACCCCACCCCCTGGACACCCCCATGGATAACCCCCACACCACCCTGGACAGCCCCCCCACATCCCCCTTCGACACCCCATACCCCCCTGGACAACCCCGCCACTCCCGTGGAAAGCCCTCCCACCCTTTGGACAACCGCTCCTCCTGTGGACAGCCTCCCCACCCCCTGTACACCCCGTACCCCCACTAGACAGCCCCGCCCACCGCCCTGGACAACCCCTCCCACCCCCTGGACCGCCCCCACCCCATGGACAGCCCCACCCACCCCCTGGACACCCCTACCCCCTGTGGAAACCCACCCACCCCCTTGGACACCCCGTACCCCTAGACATCCCTCCCACCCCCGTGGACACCCCTAACCCCCCTGTACATCCCCTACCCCCATGGACAGCCCCGCCCAACCCTGGAAACCCTCAACCCCCTAGAAATCCCTACCACCCCCGTGGACTGCCCCCCACCACCCTGGATAGCCCCCACCCCCCTGGACAGCCCCCACCCCCATGGACACCACTCCACCCCCCTTGGACAGCCCCAACCCCTAGACCACCCCCACCCCCTGGACACCACCCCACCCCCTGGACACCCCCATGTACAACCCCCCCCCCCCCAGACACCACCCCACCCCCAGGACACCCCCATGGATATCCCCCCACCACCCTTGACACCCCACCCCCTGGACAGCCCCCCCCACCACCCTGGACAACCCCCACCACCCCCGGACGCCCCCATCCCCCCCGGACACTCCCACCCCTCTGGACGCCCCTACCCCCCTTGGAAAACCACCCCAAACCCCTAAAAAACCCCCAACCCACTGAATTCTGAATTGAATTCTTTATGTATTTAATTAACTTATGAATTATGTGTTAATGGTGTATGGGTATACTTGTTGTATGTGTATACTTGATATAATTACCTTATGAATTATGTGTTAATTTAGAATGTGTGTAGAGGGTAATTAAATACAGAATTGGAGGTATTCAGATTTATGTATGAATTATGTGTTGGATGAATTCTATATGAATTTATACATAATTCTGAATTCTGTATGTATTATGGAGGCACACTTGTTAATGGTGTATTGTGTTACTTATTGTGTGTGTATGTATTATGTAGTTCTGTTGTGTATGAATTTTTGTGGAATTTTTGCAGCTGCACATGGGGAATTGCTGCTGCACAGGGGTTGCTGCACCTACACAGGGGGAGGCCAGAAATTTGTCTTACTTCAGGTACAAAGGACATGCCAATCATTTACAACCATTGGCATATGTGTAAAAGAAGATCTTATACCAACGGTTTGTAAATCATTGGCATACATAATTTTATTTGAGATTTAACAACGGTTTGTGGAAAACTATTGGTAAATGTCTACACCAATGGTTCTGTAAACCATTGGTATAGAGATACTTCATGCTATTACTCACAGTTTAAAACTGTTGGCAAACATATATACAACAGTTTACTGAAACCATTGGTATATATTGCTTTTTTCAGAGATATCCCAACAGTTCTCATAGAACCGTTGGGATATATCTATCCCTACGGCTCAAGACCCAACATTTTGGACAATTGTTGGTATAGTTTATACTAAAGGTTTTAAATCATTGGTAATGATAAAATTTCTAGTAGTGTTGTAACACCCCAAGCTTCTACGGTACGCTTCTCTTTGAATAATACAATAGCGTGTGTTGTACGCAACATCGAGTTCCAACACACACCACAACCAATCAAACTAGCCATTATGAATAGTAATACCCACTTTTTGAAATTTTATAAATTTTATCTCTCAAAATGGACTTCATTTTTGGATTTGGAATATCAAAATTAGGCTAGGGTAAAATTTTGGAACTTTTCGGATAACATTTATATTTTGATGAATAGTGAAAATTACTAAATTTTAATTAAAAACAACTCTTTTAATCAAAATAATTAATAGTGATAAATTATGAATTTGAGTGGTTTTGAAGTATATTTAGAATATATTTTTACCATTTAATACAATTTTGGTCATTGGACATAATTTCACAATTAAATCAGACATAAACAAGTGTCAATCTTTTGATAGTTATTATCTATTAAAAACACGTTTTTTGTTTTAACAATGGGAATTAATTTTAAATTAATTTATGCCACTTTTGTGTTTTGAATTTGGAAAAATGGATTCTATATTTGGAATCAGGATGTCCAAATTGTGTAAATAGTTAACTTTTATTTTTATACATTTTGAATAATTACTTTGGTAAATATTTTATTTACCATGGTTAAAGGGTAAATCCGGTAAATAAGGGTAAAAAAATAATATTATAATAATAATAAATTGCCCTAAAATGTGTCCTAAACTTATTGGTTGATAGATGTCCGACCATGGGAATCTTTGGGTCGATTTTGGGACCCCATGGAGCCACTTGTAAGTGATAATGATACTTTATATTAATTAAGTTAAAATAAATACAAAAATGACATAAGCATATATCTTTTAGAAAAACAATTTTTACATAGGGTTATATATGTTTAATTTTTGACTATAAATATTCATTAGAAAGCTAAAAATATTTCCTACATAATGGTACACTACCACAAAAACAGTTTTTCGCAGCGCCCCCCTTTATCAGCACTAACGAAAAAGCGCTGATAAAGGGGGGGGGGGGTGCCTTTATCAGCGCTAAAAAAAGCGCTGATAAAGGGACTCCCCTTTATGAGCATTTTTTTTAGCATTGATAAAGTGACCCCCTTTATCAGCGCTTGTTTAATAGCGCTGATAAATGGGGGGGGGGGGGATTTATCAGCGCTTTTTTTAAAAGCGCTGATAAAGGGTCGACTTCAATTTTTTTAAAAAATATATTAATATATTAATATATAAATATACTTATATTGATATATAAATATAATATATAATTTTTAAATATATTTTAGATAAGTATAAATGTACATTTACACTTATTATACTTAATATATAAGATATTTAGTGAAAATGGCTTCTTAAAAAATTAATTTTTTTTAATTCATAATTTGCTAATCATTATGGAGTAATAGTCATTTAATAACAATTTGAAGACTAAAAAAATTAAAAAAATTAAAAAAAGATCCATAATATGTTGAAAACGCAACTCAAACTTCAAACGACCATAACTTTTGATCCGGGTGTCCGTTTGAGCTCTACCACATATCAAATCGAAGCCTGCAACGAGCTCTGCGTCACTGTGAACAGTGGGGACCCCGATCAAGGGATTTTAGAGGCCAAAAGAGGCCTAGAAGGCCTCCAAAACTGAGTTTTTTGTCAGGGTACCCTGATTTTTTAACATTTTGTGGATTTTCAGCCTCGTTTAAGGGGGTATTATTGGATTTTTTTGGTGGGGTCTGAATTTATTCCAAGGTATTACATTCATATTGATATTATGTCTTTGAAATTCCATCGTTTTTATAATGAACTGCTATTTATAATCAAATATATAACAATATATTCATATTATTTATATATTCACACCTAAAAATTTAATTATAAATATAAATAATAAAATATATTTACATATAAAATATATTAGCTTTATCTAAATAATAACTAACATCCATTTTATTTAAAATACAAATATATGAATATTTATATACCTATATATTAATCTAACTATATATATATATTAATCTAACTATATATATATATTAGTCTAACTATATATATATTAATCTATTAACTATATATATATATATTAATATAACTGCCCCACCGTTGGTGGTGGGGTGGTAAGGGCTTGGGTGGGGTGAGGGGCAGGTTGCAGGGTCAAGTCCCCGGGCTTGCGATTTACTGTAATTTTCTTCTTTGTGTCGTGTGCCGCTTTCGCGGTTGTACCCAATTTTTTAAAAAATATATATTAATATAACTACATATATATATATTTGTATTACTATAAATATATATATTAATATCACTATAAATATATATATTAATATCACTATATATATATATTAATATAACTATATATATATATATTAATATAACTATATATATATATTAATATAACTATATATATATTAATATAACTATATATATATTAATATAACTATATATATATTCATATAACTATATATATATGTTAAGATAACTATATATATGTTAATATAACTATATATATATATTAATATAAATATATATTACTATACGAATAAATATAACTAAATATATATATATAGATATAGATATATATTAATATAACTATATATATATATATTAATATTACTATATATATATTAATATAACTATATATATATATTATAATATAACTATATATATATTATAATATAAATATATATATATATATATTAATATAAATATATATTACTATACGAATAAATATAACTATATATATATATATATATATCATGAATTGGAAGACAAATCAAAATAGAGTAGTTGTAAAGGCTTAGGCGCGCAGTGGGGAGGTCTCGAGTTCAAATCCTGGGGGAGGCAGGGGTGCGCGCGCATGGGGGAATATAGCAGCAAGCACTGTTAAAGGGTGAAGGGGGTGCGTGGGGTGCGTGGGGTGTTGTACAGGGGCAGAAAAGCACTGTAAAAGGGGGGGCTCAAGCGCCATAAAAGCCCCCCCGAATGGCAGTATTTTTTTATTTTTTTTTATTTTTTTTAATTTTTTAACTTTTATCAGCGCTTTTTTAAAAGCGCTGATAAAAGGGTCCTTTATCAGTGCTAAAACTAAAGCACTGATAAAGGAAGCGCTGATATAGGACCCCTTTATCAGCGCTAAAAAAAGATGATAAAGAGGTAATTTTATCAGCTCTTTTTTTAGTATTGATAAAAGACCCCTTTTATCAGTGCTTTTTTTAGCGCTGATAAAAGGGGTATTTATCAGCGCTTTTCGGAGCGTTGATAAAGGGGACCCCCCCTTTATCTTTGTTGGCTTTATCGGCGCTTTTTCTAGCACTGATAAAGGCCATTTTTAGCGCTGATAAAGGCCGTATTTGTAGTAGTGGGTATTTTATTTATATTTTTTAGACTGTTAATAATTAATATTATTTATGACACAATAATGATGCAATATTTTCCTTATTAATGAAAGAATCAAATAATTGGTATTATAAATGTTAAAATTAATAAAATTTGAAATTTTTGATGACATACCTGAATTTTATTGCTTAATATGACATTATAGGATTTCTTAAATGATTTTTTTCGAATTAATAAAGTTGTTAAGACTTTAACAAAAATCAATTATTGAATAGTGTCAAAATTGACATAAAAGAGTTTTAAAAAAAAATATTATATTATTAATTGATATTAAATTCCTAAAAATATAAGGTTTGGCCAAGAGACTTATATCATTATATGTGTATCATTAATGGACCACTTGGGGGTCTCTTGGTTGTATATTGTAAGTTTGTTAACTATATAATATAAAAATACAAAGTGACATGGTAAATGTTAAACTAATTAACTAAGAGTTAAAACTAAAATATAAGGTTAATATAGTGACCCAAACCTGTATAAAACCTATTAGTTGAGTGGTTTTCAACCTATCCCCACCTTAAGCTTTAAATAATCCACTTTGGAGCCATTAAAAACTGAATATGAATTTATTATAAAATAATATTTCTAGATTTTCCAAAGGTGCCCCTCACCCCTCTTATAAAAGGGAACTCCCCCTTCTCACTAATTCACACATTCAAAGCCTTTTGGATCAGACAACCCCTGCCAAAATACTCTCTCAACTTCCCTCACTTCAACCTAGAGGCCTTAGTTTGATCAGAAAGCCAACCTAGGGAGCCCTTTTGATCAAATCAAAAGGAAGAACCCGAAGAAGAGGTAATGTTTTCACCACCCTCTTTCAAGTTCCTTTCTTCTTCCACTTCTTCTTTATTTTTTATTACCATTATAAAATAATAACTCCAGTATATTATATATACTTTGATGTTATTATAAACATGGTACAACCATATTTAGTATTCTATCCATCCTTTTAATGACATGTCACCATACGTGCGTACGTACGGCTTACCGTCTCCACATCGTGGTGTAATTGTTATTCAAAACATTATTATTTGGATGGGTATAATAATGATGTGTAATTCATGTAAATAATAAATATAACATGATAATGATTATTTATATATGATATACCATCCAATTATATATTATCTTAATATCAAAAGAATGATATTGTCGCTCGTACGTACGTACGGACTACCGTCTCCACGAACGCGATGAGATTCATTCCCCATCGTATCCATTCAAGTCTAATTCTCATTTTATGATTAAAAATAATTTTTAGAGACATGATATCATTCTGGATATGAATAATATACATTCCACACAAAAAAAATATGGCTCACATAACAAATAATATAAAGGAAAATGAATCCGTTAACACCCGAAACGATGATAATACTAAGATATTATTAACAAATCAATGTTAAAAGATCATATATGAAATCATATTAATGTATATGATTATTTTATAATTAAATAAAAATTATTTCACCATTATACAGGAGTTTAACCTACCCCCAACCAAGGAAAAGTACAAGGTAAGGGTTTATTTCGCAATCTCTTCATTATCAGAGGTTGTTTATACGTAATAATCTACTAGGACTTCTTTATCATCCACATCCATGTTTCTTAAAAATCTATTTCAAAACATTTTTACTATTTACTAGAATATGGGTTAAATTCATTTATACCCTTGTTTGACTTTTTATAAGAGGTTTATATAGAAATATTTCCATCGTTTTCCAAACATGGTCCTTTTTAACCTTTTCGACAGAATTAAGGTAAGAATGTATTTTTTAAATTATAAGGCGGGTGAGGATATTTTCCACCGTTATAAAATCATCAAAGATTCACTTAAAATATTATAAGAAAATTTTCAAAGTAAATGTTTTATTTTATAATTATGTGACTTTTAAATGATTAAAAAAAAGAGATATTTCTATCAAATAGTTTTGATTTCATCTATGTCAACATCCTTTGATGGATTTTAAGATTATTTGAAGTTGATTTATTATGATACAAAAAATACATATTGTATTGAAGGTTTTGTGATATGTTTGACTATGGATGTGTTATTTTTATACCATTCGTGGTTTATGGAGAATGTATTGACATTTCATATTCTAGTTTTAATACAAATGTTTATGTTATGTTTAAACCTGTTCATATGAGGAATGCATTGGACTTAATAAGTGACGGGTGGAGCCTGCTATAGCTCCTCGATGCATCGATAGGTCTCATGAGACAAACTAGTGTCTTGACACATGGCCTTGACAAAATCTTATTTGTAGTCTTGGAACTAGGCCTTGACTATGTGGTTATGATAGTCTGGCATTATGTATTCCATCATTATGAAAGTGGTTATTGATATTGCATGTGATTATTTGACTAGTAGAATATCTATGTGAATAAGTATATGGAATTATTTAATTTTATTTATGAAATATTATGTTGAAGTTAAAGTTTAAAAGGATTTTGTTTTAGTTATACATTGCTTTAAATGTTTATGCTTATTTGTGAAATTTTCCGCTATATTGTTATCCTTACTGGGCATTTGAGCTCACCCCTTTCTATGTTTTATTTTTTCCAGGATTTGAAGAAGTATTTTATGAATGACATGCAGGGATAGTATGAGGTGATAAGAGTGTGGACTATGGAGACTATATTGTTGTAGTTTTCATTTTATGATGTAATATAAATTTTATGAATGTATCTAGTTATTCCAAGGCTACTAAACTAATCGGTCTTTCAAGACTTGATATTTCTTGTGATCATGCCAATGTTATGTAATAATGCACCGACTCTGGGTAACTGGGGTTGGGGCGTTAAATTTGGTATCAGAGGAAGTTTAGTACAAACCTTGGAAGCTAGATTTAGATAATCTCTAATTAGATCACATAGAACTAAGATGGACTTTGAGGATTAGTATAGAAGAACTTCCTAGAATTTTGGTATTGTAGAGATTTTGTGAGTTTTTCGAGCAATACATCCCTGTATAGATATGAGTAGGTAGAGGCAGATCTGGCATAGATGTACCTAGGGGTAAAACCTGAAAACACCGCTTTGAGCTAGACTCGAACGAGAACTGGTGCACGACAACGGGCCTTGCTGCACTCTTGGTTACGACACTCCCAGGGGATATGCTTAGGTTAACTCTCATTTTCTTTAAAAATCATTATGAAGGATTTATGAGTATATACTTCCTCAAAGAAAACATTTTTATGATTATGTATTATATCCATAAATAGTTCCATTTATGTTATGTGTTTTATAAGTATGGAATTATGTATTTTGATTCATAAACTGATCTAGTTTATGCCATTGTTTAGAAATGGCACCTAGTGGAAGAAATGGAAACCGTATCAATGCATTCAATCCATGTAGGGATTTCCCTCCTGCTCAAGATAATTACAGTGGAGCTGGTGATGCAACTGGTACTGATCAGCTAATCACCATACTGGGACAACTCACTCAGGTTATGAATAATAACCTTACCCGTATGGAGCACCCTGATCCACAGCGTGGAGGATCAATGTTAGATCGCTTCATGAGGCAACAACCACTAAATTTCAATGGGAGTACAAATCCCTTAGTAGCTGAGCAATGGATAAATTCCCTAGAAAAAATATTTCAAGCTTTGGGGAGTAGTGAAAGGGAAAAAGTTATCATGGAAGTTTACCGCCTCACTGGAGATACTGATCAATGGTGGTCATTGATTCAAAACATGAAGGAAGATGATGAAGTATCAAATATGGAATGGAGGGAGTTCAAAGATCAGTTTTTAGAAAAATACTATCCTCATGACCATCGAGTAAATATGTAAAGACAATTTCTGAGTTTGAGACAAAAGGAGGATGAGAATTTCGCAAAGTATGGGGCTAACTTTACAAGGTTAGCAAGGTATGCTGGAGATTATATACGTAACCCAAGAATTAAGATTGATCATTTCTTTGATGGGTTAAAACCATTTCTCCATCGAGTATTAGTCTCACAATCCTTCCCATTGTACGAAGACATTGTCTCATGTGCTATCAAGACAGAAAATGAATTCTCTAAGTCTTATGACTTTAAAGCAAAGTAAGAGAAGAAGATATCTACTGATCAATCTGGGAATGGAAATAAGGGGAAGAAGGGAAAAGTTGAATATCCATCCTGCAGTAAATGTAGGAAGAAACACCCTGGTACTTTCTTAAAAGGAACGAGAGTCTGTTACAAGTGTGGTGAAAAAGGCCACCAAGCTCGTGATTACAAGGGGAAGAAGGAAGCTACCGATGTCCAATGCTACAATTGCAGGGAGATGGGACATTATGAAAATTAATTTCCTAAGCTTCAGGGAAACTCATCTCAGAAAAGGCCATAGGATCAAGGCCAAGCTTATGCTATCACTACTGTTGAGGTAGAAGCTCCGAATGACATGGTGGCAGGTAATTTAATGGTTTCCTCAAGTTTAGAAAATGCATTATTTGATTCAAGATCATCACATTGTTTCATATCTTCCCAGTTTGATAAGAAAATTAGATATTTCCAATTTTATTTAACAAGGGAGTTGTCAGTTAAAAATCCTAAGGGAAGTATCATTACAACAAAGTTTTGTGAATCAGTCCCCATTAGAGCACATAAATGTTCTTTATCCGCTGATCTCATCATCATATCTATGATTGAGTTTGATATAATCCTCAATATGGATTGTCTTTCGAACCATTATGTGAAAATTTATTGTAAGAATAATGAGGTTACAATTTTTGATGATGATGATAAGGAATACCTTATCTTTAGAGCAGAATCATCACCACCTAATTCTTATCTAGATCCACCCCTAGTAGCTCAACTAAATTCAATTATTGGGGAGGAAGAGAATGAAATGACTGTGGGTAAGGAAAGGAATTTTCAAATAGAGGATGTACCTATTGTGAAAGAATATATAGATGTGTTTCTGGAAGATTTACCTGGACATCCTCCAGAACGAGAAGTTGAGTTTTCTATTGATTTAATTCCTGGATCAAGGCCTATATCGAAGACCCCTTATAGAATGGCCACTGTAGAATTAGTTGAACTAAATAAACAACTAGAGGAATTGAGTAATAAGGGATTTATTCACACTAGTGTTTCTACATGGGGAGCTCCTATTCTTTTTGTTAAAAAGAAAGATGGATCTAAGAGGTTATGTATTGACTACAGGGAGATCAATGCTATAACAATAAAGAAAAATTATCCCCTACCTCGCATTGATGATTTATTTGACCAACTGCATGGAGCTCAATAATTTTCAAATATTGAACTTTGATCTGGATATCATCAGTTGTGTGTTAAGAAGGAAGACATTTCGAAGACAACATTTCGAACCAAGTATGGGCATTACGAGTTTATGGTAATGCCTTTTGGATTGACTAATGCACCCTTTGTATTCATGGATCCGATGAATAGAGTTTTCAAGGAATATCTCGATAAATTTGTGGTGGTATTTATTGATGATATATTGTTATACTCCAAAAGCTATGAAGATCATGAAAATCACTTACGCATTATCCTGAAGACTCTGAGAAGACATGAATTATATGGAAATTTTAGCAAGTGTGAATTCTAGCTTCAGAAGATTTCTTTTATTGGCCATATTGTCTCTAAAGATGGAATCTCTATTGATCCTTCTATGAACAAGGCAATCCAAGAATGGCTTTCACCGATGAGTATAACTGAGGTATGCATTTTTATTGGTTTAGAAGGTTATTATCGACGTTTCGTCCAGAATTTTGCCCGGTTGGCTAACCCATTAACAAAGCTCACACGTAAAGGGGTTAAATTTGTTTGGACAAAAGAGTGTAAAGAATGTTTCGAAGAACTGAAGAGAAGATTAGTCAATGATCCTATATTGACTCTACCATCGGGGAATTATGGGTTCGTTATTTATAGTGATGCATCAAAGAAAGGACTTGGTTGTGTCCTTATGCAGAATGATAGGGTTATTGCCTATGCATCATGACAGTTGAAAATTCATGAACAAAACTATCCTACTCATGATCTCAAGTTAGCAGATGTGATCTTTGATTTGAATTTATGGAGACACTACCTCTATGGTGAAAAATGTGAGATTTATACTGATCACAAGAGTTTGAAGTATATTTTCTCACAAAAAGAACTCAACATGAGTCAAAGGTGATGGCTTGAACTACTCAAGGATTATGATTGCACGATACACTACCACCCAGAGAATGAAAATAAGGTGGTAGATGCTTTGACCAGAAAAGATCATGGGGTTTTGAACATGATGAGAATTTAAAGGGATCCTATTTTTATGGATCTAGTAAAGTTAGATATGGGAATCAACATGGAAGGTGAAACATCAATGCTTTTTCTAATGGTTTCCAAACCATCTTTACTAGAAAGGATAAAGAGTTATCAGACCGATGATGAAGAGTTTCAAAATAAGATTAAAGCTATGAATGATGGGAGATTGAGAGAATTTGTGTATGAAGAAGGAATTTTAAAATTTGGGAAGAGACTTTGTGTTCCCAATATACCTGATCTAAAAAGGGAATTGTTGGATGATGCTCATAGTTCTAATTTCTCTATACACCCTGGGAGCACCAAAATGTATAGAGATTTGAAGGAACATTTTTGGTGGGACAACATGAAGAGGGAGATTGCTGATTTTGTGTCAAGATGTATGGTCTGTGAACAAGTGAAAGTTGGAAGGCAATAGCCTGAAGGAGTCATGAAACCTCTTCCCATATTGGAGTGGAAATGGGACAATATTACGATGGACTTTGTCATGGGGCTACCAAAGACTCCTAGAAGGAACGATGCAATATGGGTTATTGTTGATCGTCTTAAAAAGTCATCACATTTTCTTTCTATAAGAGAAGATCTAGCACTGTAACATCTAGAAAGAAAATATATTAATGAAGTTGTGAGGCTTCATGGAGTATCCCTATCGATTGTTTCAGATCGTGATCCCCATTTTACTTCAAGATTCTGGAAGATTATTCAGAAGGCCTTGGATACTGAACTTAATTTGAGCACTGCCTACCACCCTCAAACAGATGGACAATTAGAAAGGACTATTCAAACCTTAGAAGACATGTTGATATCATGCTTACTTGACTTTCAGGGTATGTGGGATCAATATTTACCTATGGTAGAATTTTCTAATAACAATAGCTTCCATTCAAGTATTCGGATGGCACCATATGAAGCATTGTACGGAAAGAGGTGTCGTACACCAACATGTTGGGATGATGTTGGTGAAAGAAAACTTGTAGGCCTAGAACTGGTGGAGGAAACGATGGAAAAGGTGAAGGTAATCCAAAACCACATCAAAGCATCTCAAAGTAGGCAGAAGAGCTATGCCAATAACCGAAGGAAGGATTTGGAATTTCAGGTAGGAGAACATGTTTTCTTGAAGGTATCTCCATGGAAGGGAGCTATACGTTTCGGTAAGAAGGGTAAATTGAGTCCCAGGTACATCGGACCCTTTGAAATTCTAGAACAAATTGGGGCTGTAGCTTACTATTTGGCAATGCTGCCAAGTCTCTCCAAAGTTCACGATGTGTTCCACATATCACTGTTGAGGAAATACATGCCTATCCCAACACATGTACTCAAATATGAGGAATTAGAACTAGAACCCGATCTGTATTATTGAGAAGAACCCATCAGGATTCTTGATACAAGAGAACAAGTTCTGAGAAACCAGACGACACATCTGGTAAAAGTTCTATGGAGAAACCATAAAATGGAAGAGGAAACGTGTGAACCTGAGGAACTTATGATGAAGAACCACCTGAGTATTTTTATGCAATAATATTCTAGAAATTTTGAGGAAAAAATTATTTTAAGGAGGGGAGAATGTAACACCCCAAGCTTCTACGATACGCTTCTCTTTGAATAATACAGTAGCGTGTGTTGTACGCAACTTCGAGTTCTAACACACACCACAACCAATCAAACTAGCCGTTATGGATAGTAATACACACTTTTTGAAATTTTATAAATTTTATCTATCAAAATGGACTTCATTTTTGGATTTGGAATATTGAAATTATCCTAGGGTAAAATTTTGGAACTTTTCGGATAACATTTATATTTTGATGAATAGTGAAAATTACTAAATTTTAATTAAAAACGACTTTTTTAATAGAAATAATTAATAGTGATAAATTATGAATTTGAGTGGCTTTAAAGTATATTTAGAATATATTTTTACCATTTAATACAATTTTGGTCATTGGGCATAATTTCAAAATTAAACCGGACATAAACAAGTGTCAATCTTTTGATAGTTATTATCTCTTAAAAACACACTCTTTGTTTTAACAACAGGAATTAATTTTAAATTAATTTCTGCTACTTCTGTGTTTTGAATTTGGAAAAATGGATTATATATTTCGAATCAGGATGTACAAATTGTGTAAATATGTTACTTTTATTTTTATACATTTTTAATAATTACTTCGGTAAATATTTTATTTACCATGGTTGAAGGGTAAATCTGGTAAATAAGGGTAAAAAATAATATTATAATAATAATAAATTACCCTAAAACATGTCCTAACCTTATTGGTTGATACATGTACGACCATGGGAATCTTTGGGTCGATTTTGGGACCCCATGGAGCCACATGTAAGTGATAATGACACTTTATATTAATTAAGATAAAATAAATACAAAAATGACATAAGCATATATCTTTTAGAAATTTTTTTTTACATAGGGTTATATATGTTGGATTTTCAACTATAAATATTAATTATAAATATAAAAATATTTCATACATAATGTTATTTTATTTATAATTTTTAGACAGTTAATAATTAATATTATTTATGACACAATAATGATGTAGTATTTTCCTTATTAATGAAAGAATCAAATAATTGGTATTATAAATGTTAAAATTAATATAATTTTAAATTTTTGATGACATCCATGAATTTTATTTCTTAATATTACATTATATGATTTCTTAAATGATTTTTTTCGAATTAATAAAGTTGTTAATACTTTAACAAAAATCAATTATTGAATAGTGTCAAAATTGACATAAAAGAGTTTTTAAAAAAAATATTATATTATTAATTGATATTAAATTCCTAAAAATCTAAGGTTAGGCCAAGAGACTTATATCATTATATTTGTATCATTAATGTACCACTTGGGGGTCTCTTGGTTGTATATAGTAAGTTTATTAACTATATAATATAAAAATACAAAGTGACATGGTAAATGTTAAACTAATTAACTAAGAGTTAAAAATAAAAGATAAGGTTAATATAGTGACCCAAACCTGTCTAAAACCTAATGGTTGAGTGGTTTTTGACCTACCCCCACGTTAAAAGTTAAATAATCTACTTTGGAGCCATTAAAAACCGAATATGAATTTATTATAAAATAATATTTCCAGCTTTTCCAAAGGTGCCCCTCACCCCTCTTATAAAAGGGCACCCCCCCTTCTCAATAATTCACACATTCAAAGCCTTTTGCCTCGACCAAACCATGCCCAAATACTCTCTAAACTTCCCTAACTTCAACATTGAGGCCATAGTTTGATCAGAAAGCCAACCTAAGGAGCCCTTTTGATCAAATCAAAAGGAAGAACCCGAAGAAGAGGTAATGTTTTCACTACCCTCTTTCAAGTTCCTTTCTTCTTACACTTCTTATTTCTTTGTTATTGCCATTCTAAAATAATAACTCCAGTATATTATATATACTTTGATGTTATTATAAACATGGTACAACCATATTCAGTATTCTATCCATCCTTTGAATGACATGTCACCATATGTGCTTACGTATGGCTTACCGTCTCCACGTCGTGGTGTAATTGTTATTCAAAACATTATTATTTTGATGGGTATAATAATGATACGTAATTAATGTAAATAATAAATATAACATGATAATGATTCTGTATATATGATATACCATCCAATTATATATTATTTTAATATCAAAAGAATGATATTCTCGCTCGTGTGTACGTACGGACTACCGTCTCCACGAACGCGATGAGATTCATTCCCCATCGTATCCATTCAAGTATAATTCTCATTTTATGATTAAAAATAATTTTTAGAGACATGATATCATTTTGGATATGAATAATATAAATTCCATCCATAACAAATATGGCTCACATAACAAAGAATATAAAAGAAAATGAATCCTTTAACACCCAAAACGATGATAATACTAAGATATTATTAACCAATCAATGTTAAAAGATCATATATGATATCATATTAATGTATATGATTATTGTATAATTTAATAAAAATTATTTCACCATTATACCTGAGTTTAACCTACCCCCAACCAAGGAAAAGTACAAGGTAAGGGTTTATTTCGCAATCTCTTCATTATCTGAGGTTGTTTATACGTAATAATCTACTGGGACTTCTTTATCATCCACATCCATGTTTCTTAAAAATGTATTTAAAAACATTTTTACTATTTACTATAATATGGGTTAAAGTCATTTATACCCTTGTTTGACTTTTTATAAGAGGTTTATAAAGGAATCTTTCAATCATTTTCCAAACAAGGTCCTTTTTAACCTTTTCGACAGAATTAAGGTAAGAATGTATTTTTTAACTTATACGGCGGGTGAGGCTATTTTCTACCGTTATAAAATCTTTTAATATTCCCTTACAAGATTATAAGAAAATTTTCAAAGTAAATGTTTTATTTTATTATTATGTGACTTTTAAATGATTTTAAAAAAGAGATATTTCTATCAAATAGTTTTGATTTCATCTATGTCAACATCCGTTGATGGATTTTAAGATTATTGAAGTTGATTTATTCTGATACAAAACATCCATATTGTATTGAAGGTTTTGTGATATATTTGACTTTGGATGTTTTATTTTTACACTATTCATGGTTTATGGAGAATTTATTGACATTTCGTATGCTAGTTTTAATACGAATGTTTATGTTATGTTTAAACCTGTTCATATGAGGAATGCATTGGACTTAATAAGTGACGGGTGGAGCCCACTATAGCTCCTCAATGTGTCGATAGGTATCATGAGACAAAATAGTGTCTTGGAAAAAGGACTTGAAAAAATATTATTTGTAGTCTTGGCACGAGGCCTTGACTATGTGGTTATGATAGTCTGGCATTATGCATTCCATCATTATGAAAGTGGTTATTGATATTTCATGTGATTATTTTACTAGTAGAATATCCATGTGAATAAGTATATGGAATTATTTCATTTTATTTCTACCATATTATTCTGAATTTCAAGTTTAAAAGGCTTTTGTTTTAGTTATACATTTCCTTAAATGTTTATACTTATTTATGAAAGTTTTTGCTATATTTTTATCCTTACTGGGCATTTGAGCTCACCCCTTTCTATGTTTTATTTTTCCCAAGATGTGAAGAAGTATTTTATGAATGACATGCAGGGATAGCATGAGTGGATAAGAGTGTGGAATATGGAGACTATATTGTTGTAGTTTTCATTTTATGATATAATGTAAACTTTATGAATGTATATAGTTATTCCAAGGCTACTAAACTAATCGGTCTTTAGAGACTTCTTCTTTCTTGTGATCATGCTAATGTTATGTAATAATGCACCGACTCTTGGTAACTGGGGTTGGGGTGTTACAAGTGTGACCATCCTTAAAGGATAAATTAATGAATGAAAATTCTTCATCCATGAAGGTTGTAAACTAGCACCTCCTAGACATGGATTTCATTTTTAAAATAAGAGAGAGACAGAGAGAGAGAGAGAGAGTAAGGATATTGATAATGGATCTTCTATTAACATGATATAATTCTATTATATATATGATACTAGATTTATCATGATCATTTGGATAAAGGAGGTGAGGAGAGGATAGGAAAAGAAAATTAATTGAAATGAAATTAAAAGAAAAAGGAAGAGCGTTTACCTCCTGAATTATCCTCTTTGAGAACCTCCTCAGGGAAAGGGGTTTTGGTCTTTTGGAAAGACCAAGAGCTCCTGGACATGGGTGAGAGACTATGGAAGAATATTTTTTCATAATTTATACAAGATTCAAGGCTTAGAGGTGTGAGGATAAGAGAGAGCGATGGGTGGTTATTATAGTGGAAGAAAGGGTTGATTTCTCATTATTTTATTATTTTTCTCAAGACAAGCAATAATATTGATTCTTATGACTAAATATATTAATAAGTGCATATAATTCTGAACCAAATTTTCTTACATCATCCATGACTCAAGGAATAGTTTATTTAGCTTATAATGTATTTATACTGTAAATTATCATATATTACTATTAACTAAAAATTCAAGTATTTCAGAAAAATCCAAAAAATTAACCCTAACCTTTTTTGATGCGTAGAATTTAAAAATGAACTCCATTATATGATTTTTTTTCTAAATATGAGAAATTTAAATTTTAATTAAATTCATTATTTACTTGAAAAATACAGTTTTAAATTTATAACTTATTTTATAACACTTTCAAAAATTAATTAAGGTCTCATAAAATTATCCTAAAATCATAGAACAAAAAAATATTGATTTATTAATAAATTTTATGAAAATAAATTTTATTTTAAATAAATTTATTAATTATATAATTTCAATTAAATATTTATGACTCACAAAAACACCAACACTTAATTATTAATTTTTAAAATATTCACTTACTTATACCTTTGTATAATACTTTCATTTATAAGGTGCCTAAATTTTATTTATACTTCCATACTTGATGTTACTATTCATAAGGGTCATATTACTATTCATAAGGGTAACGTTACTATTAAAAAGAGTCAAGTTACTATTTGATAAAAAAATTTGATCATGTTAGACTCAAAATTTTATATTAATAACAGCTTTGTATGTACGTTTTTTGAAATTAAAATCACATAAGTAGAAAAATTATGGCTATCTTGTTTAAATAATTATAACAACAAAGTGTTGTTTCATAGAGACTCAATGTTGTGTGCATTTCATTCTGCATTAAATTTATTTTTAAATCCTTGGGGTGTTACATTCTTCTCTCCTTAAAAAATTTATCCCTCAAAATTCTAGAATGTTACCTCATAAAAATATTTGGGTAGTTTTTCATCATAAGTTCCTCAGGCTCCCACATCGCATCTTCAATTTTATGATTTTTCTAAAGTACCTTTACCAGTTGATTTGTCTGATTCCTCAATACCTATTGTTTAATGCCTAGAATCTAGATAGGTTCTTCACAGTAAGATACATCAGGTTCTAGATCTATACCTTCAGAAGTGAGTACATGTGTTGGGTCTAACATGTACTTTCTTAACAATGAGATGTGTAACACATTGTGTACTTTAGAAGGGCTTGGTGTCATCACCCAAAAATAAGCTACAAATCCAACTTTCTCCAGAATTTCAAAATGACCAATGTACCTGGGGTTCAGTTTCCCTTTGTTCCCAAATCTTATAACACCGTTCCATAGAGATACTTTCAAGAAAAAACGATATCTCACTTGAAATTACAAATCCTTCCTTTGATTATTAGCATAGTTCTTTTTCCTACTTTGATATGGTTTTGAATAGTATTTACCTTCATTATTGTTTCCTTAACAAGCTCTAGGCCCACAAGCTTCCTTTCACCAACTTCATCCCAACAAGTTGGTGCACACAATCTCTTTACACATAATGCTTAATATAGTGCCATTTGAATACTTGAATGGAAATTATTATTATAGGACAACTCTACCAAAGGAAAATAATGATCCCAAATAACTTTAAAATCAAGTGAGCATGATCTCAACACATCTTCTAAATTTTAGATCATCATTTCTGACTACCCATTAGTTTGAGGGAGATAAGAAATATGCAAATGAAGCTCAATATCTAAAGCATTATGAAAACTTTTCCATAATTTAAATGTAAATCATGGATCATGAGTAGACACAATTGAGAGAGGTTCTCAATGAAGTATTAAAACTTCATTAATATAGAGTCATGCAAGGTGCTTCAGTGGGAAATAATCCCTTATAGCAAGGAAATGTGCAGATTTGGTAAGTCGGTTAACAATCACCCATATTGCATAATTCTTTCTTGGGATTTTTCATAATATAGTGACAAAATCCATAGTAATGTCATCCAATTTCCATGTAGTAATAGGAAAAGGTTGCATGAATCCCCTTGGATGTTGTCTTTAATCCTTCACCTATTGACAGGATAAACATCTTGATACATAATTAGAAATTTCATGCTTCATATTATCCCACCATAAATGTTCCTTCAAATATCTATACATATTAGTGCTACCAAGGTGTATAGAGAAATCTGAGCTATGGGCATCATCCAATAAATCCATTTTTCACTCGAGGATATAGGTAATACATATCATCCTCCCAAATTTTAGAATTTCATCCTCATACATTAAGTCTTCCAACTTCCCATCATTCACAAATTTAATTTTCTTTTGAGGATTCTCATCATCAGGCTGAGAAATTTTAATCCTTTCTAATAAAGATGGTTGGGAAACCAATTGAAAAAGTAGTGATGTTTCACCTTATTTGATAATTTTCACATCCATCCTTGCAATATCAATATACATAGGACCCTTGTAAATTCTCATTTTATTCAGAACTCCATGATCCTTCCATATCAATGCATCAACTACCTTATTTTCTTTCCCTGGGTTATATTGTATTAAACAATCATAATTCTTAAGAAACTCAAGCCATAAACTTTACCTCATGTTGAGTTATTTCTATGAGAAGATATATTTCAAGCTCTTGTGATCTATATATATCTCACATATTTCACTATAGAGATAATGTATCCATATCTTTAGATAAAATATCATAGTCGATAACTTAAGATCACAAGTTGAATAGTTCTATTCATGAGTTTTTAACTGCCTTGATGAATAGGAAATAAATATATCATTCTACATATGGACACAACCATTTACTTTCTTTTAGTCATCACTATATATCACAAATACACCATTTCATGATGGTAGAGTTAAGATTGGATCATTCAATAACCTCTTATTCAATTCTTCAAAACATTATTCATATTCATTTTTCCATACAAACATAACCCCTTTATGAGTAATTTTGGTTAATGGGTTAGCTAATAGGGAGAAGTTATGAAAGAAAAACCAATAAAAACCTACTAAACCAATAAAAATACATACCTCAGTTATGTTAGTTGGTGCATACCATTCCCAAATTACATTTTTATTCACAACATCAACTAATATTCCATCTATAGAGACAATATGGAGAAGAAAAGAAACTATTTGAAGCTATAATTCAAACCTTTTAAACTTCCCATATAACTCATTAATTATAAGAGTATTTAGAATAATGTGCAAGTGATTCTCATGATCTTCATAGATTTTGGAGTATACTAAGATGTCATTAATAAATACCAAAAAAATTCATCAAGATATTATTTGAAAACTCTATTCATTAGATCCATGAAAAAAGAGAGTGCATTAGTCAGTACAAAAGGAATTACAAACTCAGAATGCCCATACCTAGTTTGAAATGTTGCCTTTGGAATATATTCCTTAATCACACACAATTGATGATATCCAGATTGAAGGTCAATCATTGAAAAATATCAGGCTTCATGAAGTTGATAAAATAAATCATAAATGCAAGGAAAATGATACTTGTTATTTATTTTAATAGCATTGATTTCTCTATAGTCAATACATAGCCTCATGGATACATATTTCTTATTGACAAAGAGTAAAAAGGATCCCCGTAGAGAAACACCAAGGTGAATAAATCCTTTATCACTCAATTACTCTAGTTGTTTCTTCAGTTCCACTAATTCCACTGTGTACATTCTATAAGGAGTCTTTGATATAGGCCTTTCACTAGGAATTAAATCAATAGAAAACTCAATTTCCCACTCTGGAGTATGTATAGGTAAATCTTCAAGAAATACATTAATGTATTCTTGAAAAATAGGTCCATCCTAAATTTAAACATTTTTTACTCACCCACAGATATTGCATTCTCTTCTTCTCTAAGAATTGAATTTAGTAGAGCTACTAGGTGAAGATATTGATAAGAATTATATGGTGAGGTTTATTCTCTAAAGAAATGGGACTCTACATCAGTCTCAAAAATTGTAACTTTTTTCTTCTTAAAATAGATCTTCGCATCATAATTTTAAATCTAATTTATACTAAGTATTATATCAAAATAAATAATGGGTAAGATGATAATGTTAGAAATTAAATCACATTTATGTATTATAAAAGGGGATAAATCAACACAATTTTGTTTCAATGATACTTCCCTTAGAAGTTTTGACAGATAACTCCTTTATTAAATCAAAATGAAAATGTATAATTTTCTTAGAAAATTTGGAAGATATAAAAGAATGCAATGATCCAGAATGAAATAAATCATTAGCTAAGTTTGAGGGAATGATTAAAGTACCTACCACCACCTCATTAGGAACATCAACCCCATTAGTTGTGACCACATAAGCTTGGCCTTTATCCCTTGGAACTCTTTGGGGAAAGATTAATTGGGTCTTAGGATAATAATTTACATAATATCCCATATATTTTCAATTGTATCATTTAACATTGGTAGCTTTTTTATTTCCCTTGCAATCACAGGCTTTATGGACATTTTCTCCACACTTATAACAAACACCCATACCCTTCAGGCAAGTACCAGGTCATTTCTTCCCAAAATTATCACAAGATAGAAAATAAAATCTTCCCTTATTACCATTTTACTTATTTCCCTTTCTAGAGTTTTAGTTATCCCTATTCTTCCCTTTATTTATTTTCAAGTCATATGACTTAGATAATTCTTTTTTTGTATTGATGGAACATGAGACTATATCTTCATATGATGATAAATTTTTGGTGACTAGTGCCCTTTATAGGAATGGTTTTAAACCATCATAGAATCAATCAATCTTTCTCATTGGATTACGTATGTAGTTCGCAACAAGCCTTGATAACCTTGTGAAGTTAGCTTCATACTTTGGAACATTATCATCCTTATTTTTCCCCAGACTCAGAAATTACCTTTCCATATCAACTCATAATTCATGATGAAAGTATTTTTCTAAGAAAATTTCCTTAAATTATCCCCATTACATGTATAATATTTCTTCTTTATGCTTTGTGTTTTGAATACATGACCACCATTGATATGCATCTCTTGAAAGATGATAAACTACCATAGAAACCTTCTACCTTTCATTACATCCCAAAGATAGAAATATCTTATCTAAATAACTTATCCATTACTCTAATAAAAATGGTTTTGTAGTCCCATTAAATGATGGATCCTATTGTCACATAAAGCAGTCTAACACCACTCCTCCAAGTTATGGATATAGATGCTACATATAGGTAAGGTTATTATTTATAACCTAATTCAACTATCCCAAAATAGTTATAAGTTTCCCAACACTAGTCACATATTTAGAACCACCACCATTATCATGCATTGGAGGAAAATAACTACATGGGATACATGTGTTCATGTGATTTACATTCCTTCCACTAGGCGCTATTTATAAATAATGACAAACACTAGTTTAGGTTATGAATTGTAATGTATATTCTCAAACTAGAAAAACAATTAATAAAAATTTAATTTTTATGCATAGATAATCTCATAATCATATACATGGGTTTTTTGGGGACATATTTAATTTTAAATCCTTCATAATGGTTTGTAAATAAAATGTGACTTATCCTAAGAATATATCCTAGGAGTTCCAAACCAAGTGCAAAGTAAGACCCATTTTCATGTACCAGGTTACCCTAAGTCAAGATTAGAACACCTTGTTGGAGTTGTTACTCTTAGGTACATTTGTGCCAAAACCACATCCACTTGCAGTAACCAGACATGGATATATTTATAGAAATATCCACATAATCACTACCTTACCAAAATTCTAGGATGTTCTTCTATGATTATCCTTAAATTATATCTTATGGATATGTTCCCTAGTCTATGTTTTCTAAATATAATTCCCAAGGTTTCTAATAAACTTCCTAAGATGCTAACTATAAACACCATGACCCTAGTTTCCCAGTGCAGGTGGATTACTCCATTATATTGGTATGATTAAAAGGAAGTCGTATCTCGAAGTAATAAATAGTTTAGTAGCATTGTAAAATGTGGTATATACATAATAGTTTCATTATAAATTGGAATGAATAAAAACATAGTAACTATATTGGAAATTTTAGATTATCCTCACAAGTAATTCACAATATAAATCTTCGCATCCTAGGAGAAAAAAATTCATAATAAATGGGTGATCTCAGATTCTCAGTGAGGGTAAGTAATACAATGAAAGCACAAATAAACAATAAGGAATGATTAATGATTGAAAACATATTCCATTAAAAGTAAACTTAATCTTAATATGGAAGAAATATAAACTAATTAAATAATTACATAACAATACTTAACCATGGATATTCTACTAGTCGAATAATCATATGGACCATCAAATACTAGTTTTATAATGAGGTAATGAATAATGGATTGCTTAATAATCATACCATCATGGCCTCAACCAAGAAACCATATATAATGGGTAAAAACCTAGGTTAGTTTGTCTCATGAAACCAACCGATGCATCGAGGGGCTATAACGGGCCCCACCCATCACTTACTGAGTCCAATGAATTACTCACATGAAAGGGGGAGAAACATAATCAACAAATAAATTTATATTGAAACTAATATATGAAATGTAAATAACTTTACTCAATCAGTAAACATAAACACTAACCATTCGGAGTAATATGGTGAATGATATTAAGATAGCACATCCACAGTCAAACTAATCACAAACCATTCAATAAAATATGGTAGATGATATCATAAAATATTAATCCCAATTAAATATAATAATGAATAAAAGTGTTTAAATAGATTAAAATACTCTTATAAAATCATTTAGTAATACTTGAGAGGAATACTCTTTTACTTTGCGAAGAAGAGTTCTTTTGAAAAAATATTTGTATAAAACTAGAAGTGAACTAAGATAGTTTTTTCATAATAAAATGATTAATTTTAGAAAAATAATTATGGATTAAAAAACATTATATAGTTCACTTGAAAATAGGTAATCATTTAATAATTTCCCTTGAATCGGGCTTGTTGATCGAAAAGAATTTGAGCAAGATCCTTTTAAAACATGTAAATCCCCATAAAAAAATAAGGATTCTTATTGGAAAATATATATAGAAAATTCACATAAAATTTATGAGGAGTACATAATAAAAATTAATAATTTCATTTGGGTAAAGAGAGAAAAATAGTAACTTGAAAGAAAATGGAGGTTCAGGTAGAAAACCCTTACCTTAAGTTCAAATTTGTTCTGCACCTGACCTTAATGTTTTGAATAATAAAATTAAATCCATTAATTAATTAATTCATAAAATTTTCTACATGTATTTGATTTACTATAATTTAATTAAGTTCATTTATTTTCTTTTTTATGAGTTATAAGATATAATTTTATCCCTTGAGAGCATTTGTTTCCTTAGTTTTCACATTTGGTATATTGTATATGAGTAATGAAGTTCATGTAAAATGGGTATAATTATACAGAATTGGAATTAAATGTTATTAATGAACAAAAATAAGTTTAATTGGTATAATTTTTTATTTTTTTCCATATATGAGAATTAATCTATAGATAACATGTTAATGATAATCATTTAGCTTAATTTTAGCGGGTTTTCAATCACAATGAACTAGTTTGGTTCTATTATTTAATATTATGTATATAAAATGGTTATAAAAACTTAAATAAGATATAATACATATTTTATAATCTATTTAAACCATAAAAATGGTTTCATGAACATCCTTGAAGTATAAATTAATGAACGAAAGTTCTTTTTCCATGAAAGTTGTAAACCAACACCTCATAGATGTGGATTTTGTTTTTAAAATAAAAGAGAGAGAGAGAGAGAGTTAGGAGATTGATGATGGATCTTAAATTAACATGATATAATTCCAGTATATATATGATATTTGAGCTATAATTATCATTTGTAAATAGGATGTGAGGAGAGGATAGGACAATAAAATAAACTGAAATGAAATTAAAAGAAAAAGGAACCGGGTTTACCTCATGAATCATCCTCCTTGAGAACCTCCTTAGGGAAAGTGGTTTTGGTATTTTGGAAAGACCAAGAGATCATGGATGTGGGTGAGAGACTAGGGAAGAGTATTTGGGTATAATTTGTAAAATATTCAAGTATTATAGGTGTAAGGAGAATAAGGAGTGAGGGGTGGGTTTTAAAGTGGAGGAGAGGGGTGATTTCTCATTATTTTATTCATTATTTTATTATTTTGATCTAGAAAAGCAAAAAAATTGATTATTGTGACTAAATATAGTAATAAGTGCATTTTATTTATAAACAAGGTTTCTTACATTATCCATGACCCAAGGAATAATTTATTTATCTTATAATGTATTTACACTGCAAATTACCGTATTTTATCATTCACAAAAATTTAAATATTTTAGAAAAATCCAAAAAATTTACCCTAAACATTTTTCGACATGTAGAATTAAAAAATTAACTCAATTTTATGAAAATATTTTTCTAAATATGAGAAATTTAATTTATTATTATTATTATTTACTCAAAAAATAAATTTTTTAATTTATAAATGATTTTATAATGCTTTTAAAAATTAACTACGATATCATAAAATTATAGTAAAATAATAGGGAAAAAATATTGATTTATGAATAAATTTTATGAATAATATTTTTATTTTAAATAAATTTATTAATTATATAATTTTAATTATATATTTTTTACTCACAAAAATACCAACACTTAATTATTAATTTTTAAAATATTCACTTACTTATACTATTATATAATACTTTAATTTATAAGGCACCTAAATTTTATTTATACTTTCATGAGTTATGTTATTATTCATAAGGGTCATATTACTATTCATATGGGTAACATTACTATTCAAAAGGGTCAAGTTACTATTTTCCAAAAAAATAAGTTGATCATATCAGACTCTAAATTTCATATTAATCATAGCCATGTATGTCCATTTTTTGAAATTCAAATCATAGAAGCGACCAAATTATGGATATCTTGTCTAAATAATTATAATAACAAAGTGTTTTATCATAGAGACTCAGTGCTGTGTGCATTAAATTATACATTAAATTTATCTGTAAATCATTGAGGTGTTACAATTGAAATTACCTTCTCGATGAGGCCATTAATGGTGAGTTGATTGTGTTCCATTTGTATTGTAACAATATTCTAGTGTGAGGATTCTATTAATTTTTTAACTTTCATTATCTCCTTAGTCCTTTGGTAGGTACCCCTTAAGGGTTGATGTTTGCTATTTTATTATTATTTTATCTTATGGTTGTATCTTGGTAAATTATATTTTCTTTAAAAGAAAAATATATGTTTTTTAGTTTTATTTACTCAACCCTATGTAATAAAATTATTTTCATTATTTTCCCTAAAATTATAATTTTTTGGGTTGTCTTAAAAAATAAATGGTATAAAATATTTGATGATATCCTACAAGGCTCTTTTCTCACACCATACATATACATGTTGGTGCATATATAGAATTAGTTGTCTATGATACAGGTAAAAGGAAAGGGTCACACTTTTATAGTGGTGTTCCATAGTCACTCGTTAAAGATATAATAATAATGGGATGTAGAGGTCTCTACAAAGCATAAAGATATAATATTCATTTTGTGTTATTTTAAGACATTTACTATAAAGTGCCTTTCTTGAAAATAATTTTTTTTGGTTTACCTTTATATTTTGAATCATGTTTAAACCTTTTATATCTTTATATTTTATAAAATGTTGGTTATTTTTGAGTCATCTATCTTTTATGAAGTGCCTATATTGGGATTTATGTCTTTGTGAAAATGCCTAAGTGGCTATTTTAAAATGATTCATGTGTTTTGAAAGGTTTCTTAAAAAAATATATGTGTTCAATATACCTTTTTTGGTGTTTAAATAGATTTAAAATGATTTAAACACTTGGAATGGACTTAGGTTGCATGCCAAGTGTTTGTCAACTCACCAGATTGGCTTTCATAAAGGGATGTGAATGTTTTGAAAGAGTATTTAATGATGGTTTCATTTTTATAAAGAGTGTGTGAAGTGTTAAATGAAAATTTTGTAAAATATAGAGGGTTTTCATTCATTTTAAATGATTAAGACTTTTGGTTCATGAATTTGCCATGAATTCTTTAAAGAAAGGAATTGTGGTTTTGTGAAAGAGTGCTTGTAATTGATTGGTTTATTTTAAAAAGGGTGTGTTATTTTAAAGAGTAATTTGTGTAGATGGTTGGTTTTTAATGATATTTCAAGTTTGATTTTATAAATAGTTTTCAAAGGAAATATGAAATGTAGTTTTTCCACAATATTTTAATTTTATATTTTTATATAATTAAGAAAACCATTACATTATATATGGAATACAAGTAGATTAATAATAACACCATGGAAAGGGAATGCCACTAACTCTATTTAACCCATAATATATCCATCATGACCTCACTCCCACGAAAGGTTAATTAATGTTTAACCCCATGGAAACTTTTAAACTTACTTTTCATCCAAAAATACTTTCATGGTTTAAATTAGGGGATTCCTATACAATTACATCTTGTTTCTTGTTTGGTGATATCTTCTTAAAGGATGAGTCCCAAGAAAAAAAATTCAATAATTACTATCATTAAAATTTTGAGTTACCCTTATATGAAAGTCCCATTTCTTGTATTTATTTTGTTAAATATTAATATTACCAAATCAAATAGGATGGATAGGAATAAAGAATGGATGGATTCCAATTGTCTAACAAAATATGTAGAGATGTCAACCCCAGTTTCCTAGATCCAGTGTCTTATATTAATACATTGGTATAATAGAAAAGGAATTATTATAAAAAAGGACTGAAAGGTTTAATAATTTTAGAAAACTATATATAAACATAAGTTTTACATTTTAACTTTGAAAGGAAATATAATATATAAATTCCATTGGAAACATTCATAAATCCTAGATTATACCTAAAATTAATTCATAATATTCATCTTCACATCTTGGGGAAATATAAAAAATTAGAAAGGGGTGATATCAAATGATTATTAAGGGTAAGTAGTGCAGCATAATCATAAGTGATAAGACATGTTGAATAACTAAAAATACACATTCCATTAAAACATAATCTTGAGAATAATATGGAAGGAATAAAAGATGATTAAATAATTATATAATAATACATATCCATGTATATTTTACTAGTCGTATAATCACATGGACTATCAATTAATAGATTTATAATGTGATAATGCATATGATTGTACATCATAAACATACCATCAAAGCCTCAACCAAGACACCATATATAATGGGTAAAAACCCAGTCTAGTTTGTCTCATGAGACCTAACGATGCATTGAGGTGCTATATGGGATATCACCCATCACATAATAAGTCCAATTAATTCCTCATATAAATGGGGATAAACATAAACAACATATACATATGAAATATAAATAACATTCCCCAATCTGTAAACATAATTACTAAATGGTGAATGGTATCATGATAGCACATCCATAGTAAAAAAGATCATAAACCATTTAATAAAATATGGTGTATGATAAAAATAATATATCAATCTCAATAAATCATAAAATTTAATAGAGGTGATGAATTAAATTAAAATACTCTAATAAAATCATTGAGAAATTATTAAGAGTAATACCCCTTTTACTTTGCAAAGAAGAGTTATTTTGAAAAAATAATTTGTATTTGGAATAATTATTTGTATAAAACAAGAAATGAAAAAATATGGGTTTTCATGAAAAAATTAGTGAATTAATAAAATCAAAGGAGTCTTAAAACAAATTATGCATGATACCTGAAAATGGGTAGGAAATCAGAAAGTTCCCTTTAACCGGGTTTGCGTATCAGGAAGAATTGAGAAGAGAACCTTCCAAAACATATATTATCCCATCAACAAAATATGAGATGATATGGATATATGTGTTTGGAATATATAAAAATAATTTTTAATAATTATATAAAAATAATGAATAATTACAATGGTTTATAGAGGGAGAAAGCATAACCCAAATGAAAATGAAGGTTCATGAAGAAAACCCTTACCTTATGTTCGAATGCATTCTGCACTTGACCTTAATATCATGGATAATAAAATTAAATACATTAATTAATTAAATAATAAAATTTTATATATTTATTTTATTTATTATAATTTTATTAAGTTTATTTATGACATTTTTGACAAGTTATAAGATACAGTTTTATCACTCGGTAGCATTTGTTTCCTTGGTTTTCATGATCAGTATACTTGTATATAAGTATAGAAGTTCATGTGGAATGAGTATAATTCTATAGAATTGAATTTTTATGATATTAATGAAAATAAATAAGATTAAATGTTTATATAATTTATTTAATTATATGTTATGAGGATGATTCATTAGATAAAACATTAGTGATAATCATTTAGATTATTTTGGCAGTTTTTCAATCATCACGAACTACTTTTGTCATAAGAATTAATATTATGTATATATAATGGTTCTAGAAAATTAAATAGGTTTTAATAAATATATTATAATATTTTTTAATCATAAAAATGGTTTCATTACCTGTCTTTAAATATAAATTGAATAACAAAAATCTATCGTTCACAAAGGTTGTAAATCAACACCTCATAGATGATTTTTTTGTTTTTAAAATAAAAGATTGAGAAAGGGGAGTTTGATAAAGGATATTCATTAACATGATATAATTATAGTATATATATGATACCAGAGTTATCATTATCTTTTTTATATCAGAGGTTCTGAGAGGATAAGAAATGAAAAATGAAATTGGAAGGAAATTAAAAGAAAAATAAAGAGGATTTACCTCTTGAATTCTCCTCTTTGAGAACCTCCTTAAGGCACCTTAGTTTGGTCATTTATTATGAACAAAAACTATTAGAAGTGGGGGAGAGACTTGGGAAGGGTATTTGGTTAGAATATGAAAAATATTCAAGGCTTATAAGTGTGAGGAGAAGTGGTGGTGTGTGGTGGTATTTATAGTGGATGAGAGGGGTGATTTTTAAATATTTCATTCATTTGTTTATTATTTTGGCACAAAAATTTGAATAGTTTGAGAATTATCATAAAATATATTAAAATAATAATTTTTAGTTCTATATTATGGTTCTTACATCAGTGATGAATCAAGTAATAGTGTATTTAACTTATAATATATTTATACCGTAAATTAACGTATTTTACTATTCACAAAATTCAAGTATTTTAGAAAAATCCCCAAAATTCACCCTAACCATTTTTTGACATATAGAATTAAAAAATGAACTCAATTTTATGAAAATAATTTTATAAATATGAGAAATTTATTTTTTAATTAAAATCCTTATTTAGTTGAAAAATACAGTTTTTAAAATTATAACTGATTTTAAAACACTCTGAAAAATTAACTAAGGTGTCATTAAATTATCCCAAAATCATAAGAAAACAATATTTTTTATGAATATTTTTTATGAAAATGAAATTTATTTTAAATAATTTTATTAATTTTAAAATTGTAATTAAATATTTATGACTCACAAAAATACCAACACCTAATTATTAATTTTTAAAATATTTATTTACTTATACTATGATATAATTATATCACATTTTCATTTACAGGATGACTATATTTTATTTATATTTTCATTGGTGATGTTAGTATTCTACTGACTGATCTACTATTCATAAGGGTCACATTACTATTCCTAAGGTCATGTTACTATTTCATCAGTATAGGTTCTTTAACTTCTAGAAAAACCTATTATTTCACTAATTATTCATTTATAAAGTTTGTATTGTGTTCTATAAGTGATTTTATATGATCTATACTATATGAAATAAACATAAGAAGGAAAATCTAATTTATAGAATTCTAGGTCATTACATTCTCCCCTCCTACAAAAATTTTATCCTCAAAATTTTCAGATTGTCACCCCATAAAATGATTTGGGTAGTTCTTCATCACATGCTCCTCAGGTTCCCATATTGCCACTTCAATTTTATGATTTTTCCAAAATAACTTTACCAATTGAGTCGTCCAATTCCTCAACACCTGTTCTTTAGTGTCCATAATTCAGATAGGATCTTCATAGTAAGACAAATCAGGTTCCAATTCTAATTCTTCAGAAGTGATAACATGAGTTGGGTCTAGCATGAAATTCTTTAACAAATAGATGTGGAACACATTGTGAACTTTATAAAGTCTAAGCGTAATTTCAAAATGATAATCCATAGGCCCAATTCTCTTCATAATTTCAGAAAGACTAATGTACCTGAGGCATAATTTCCAAATATTTTAACACCCTTCCATGGAGATACTTTCAAGAAAACATGATCTACCGCTTGAAATTTCAAATCCTTACTTCAATTATCAGCATACCACTTTTTCTTACTTTGAGATTCTTTAATGTGGGTTTAAATATCCTTCACCTCTTTTTGTTATTTCCTATAAAAGCTCTAGTCCCCTAAGCTTTCTTTCACCAAATTCATACCAACATGTTGGGGTATGAAATCTCTTTCCACACAATGCTTCATATGGTGCCATTTGAATACTATAATGGAAACTATTATTGTAAGAAAAATCCACCAAAGGTAAATACTGATCCCACATACCTTAAAAGTCAAGTTATCATGATCTTAACATGTTTTCTATAGTTTAGATCTTCCTTTCTAACTGCCTTTTAGTTTGAGGGTGATTAGAAATACTCAAATGGAGCTCAGTATCCAAATATTTATGGATACTTTTCTATAATTTCAATGTAAATCAAGGATAAAGATCATAAAAAATTTATAGAGGTGCTCCATGAAGACTTAAAACTTCATTCATATAGATTCATGCAATGCTCTCTAGTAGAAAATCTCCCTTATAGCTAGGAAATGTGCAGATTTGGTAAATCGATCAACAATCACCCATATTGCATCATTAATTATTCAGTTTTTTGGTAATCTAGTGAAAAAATCTATAGTGATGTCATAACATTTTCATATAGGAATAGTAATAGGTTTCATGACTCCTCTAGGATGTTTTCTTTTAGCCTTTACTTGTTTACATACTAACCATCTTGATACATAATCAATAATTTCTCACTTTATATTATCCCATTAGAAATGTTTCTTCAAATCTCTATACATCTTAGTGATAACAGAGTGTATAGATAAATTCAAAATATGGGAAGCATCCAATAACTCCATTTTTAGCTTGGGTATAGAGGGAAAACAAAGAGTCTTTCCAAATTTATGAATTCCATCCTCATACACTAAGTCTGCTAACTTACCATCATTCACAACATTAATTTTCTTTTGAAGATTATCATCATCAGGATGAGAAATTTTAATACTTTCCAATAAAGATGGTTGAGAAACCAATTGAAAAAGTAATTATGTTTCACCTTCCTTGATAATTTCCATATCCATCTTTTCTAGATCCATGTACACAGGGTCCTTGTCAATACTCTTTTTTAGAACTCCATGATCTTTACTGATTAATGCATATTCTACATTATTTGACTTTCTAGGGTGGTAGTGTATTATAAAATCATAATCCTTGAGCAATTCATGGCACCAAATTTTCTTCATATTGAGTTCTTTCTATGGGAAGATATCTTTCAGACTCTTGTGATTTGTATAAATATCACATCTTTTTCCATGGAGATAGTGTCTGTATATCTGTAGACAAATATTATAACTAATAACTTAATATAATGGGTTTTATAGTTCTATTCATGAATTTTTAGCTACCTTGATGCATAGAAAATAACTCTATCATTCTTCATAAGGACACACCTAAGTCCTCTCTTTGACATATCATTATAAATCACAAATACACCATTTCCTGATGGTAGAGTAAATATTGGAGAATTAACTAATATCCTCTTCGATTATTCAAAAATTCTTCACATTTTTTGTCCATAGTAACTTAACCCCTTTAAAAGTAATCTTGGTTAACATGTTAGATAATCGAGTGAAGTTATAAACAAAATGTCGATAATAACCTAGTAAATCAATAAAACTATATACCTTGGTTATGTTCGTTGGTGTAGGCCATTACTGAACCACCTTTGTCTTTGTAGGATCATCTAAGATTCAATCCTTAGAGACAATATGGAAAATAAAAGAAACCAATTGAAGCTAAAATTCACACTTTATAAACTTCAAATACAATTCATTTCTTCTAAGTGTCTTCAAAAACATTCATAAGTGATTCTTATGGTCTTCATAGATTTTAGATTATATTGAGATATTATCAATAAATACCACAAAAAATTCATCAAGATATTCCATGAAAACTCTATTCATTAGATCCATGAAAACAAATGGTGCATTAGTCAGTCCAAATGGTATTACTGTAAAATCGTAATGTCCATACCTGGTTCTAAATGATATCTTTGGAATATCTTCTTTCCTCACACACAATTTATGATATCCATATCAAAGGACAGTCTTCGAAAATTATTGAGCACCATGAAGTTGATCAAATAAATCATCAATGTGGGGTAGGAGATACTTGTTCTTTATTGTAATAAAATTTATTTTTCTATAGTCAATGAACAAACTCATGGATCCATATTTCTTCTTGAAAAAGAGTACATGGGATCCCCATGGAGAAAAACTAGGGAGAATAAATCCTTTATCACTTAATTCATCTAATTTTTTATTCATTTCTATGAATTCCATAGTGTCTATTCTATAAGAATACTTTTATATAGGTCTTTAACCAGGAATTAAATCAATAGAGAACTCAAATTCCTACTCCAAAGGATGTCTAGGTAAATCGTCTAGAAATACATCAATATATTCTTACAAAATAGGTACATTTTAAATTTGAAGATTTATTTCCTCATATATATATATATATATTATATTTTACACCCCTATAAAATAATTTCATTTAGTAGAGCTACTAGGGGGTGGGTCTAGATAAGATTTAACTGATGAGGTTTTTTCTATAAAGATAATGGATTCTACATCGTTTTCAAAAATTGTAACTTCCTTATTCTTGCAATATATTTCACATCATAATTTAAAATATAATCCATACTGAGGATTATTTCAAAGTCAATCATAGGTATGATGAATAGGTTATCAACTAAAGCATGTTTATGTGTCATAAAGGGGATTGAATGACACATATTTGTTTCTATGATACTTTCCTTAAGAGTTTTTACCAAAAAAATACTTTATTAAATAAAAAGGAAAATATCTAATTTTCTTGGAAAATAGGGAATATATAAAATAATGCGATGATACAAAATCGAATAAAGAATTGAATAAGTTTGAGTAAATTATTAAAGTAATTTCCACCACATCATTAGGAACTTCAACATCAGCATTTGTGACTGCATAAGCTTGGCCTTGCTCTCTTGGCCTTATTTGGGGAAATTTTATTTGATGATTAGGAAAATCATATTCATAATGTTTGATATCTTTGAAATTATAGCATTGAATATTAGTTACTTCTTTATTTCCCTTGTAATCATAGGATTGGTGGCCTTTTTCTCTACACTTGTAATAATCACCCATACCCTTCAGAAAAGTACCATGGTGTTTCTTCCCACAATTATCACAGGATGGAAAATAAACTTTTACCTTCTTACCCTTTTCTTTATTTACTTTTCTAGAGTGTTAAACAACCATCTTATTCTCTTGATTTACTTTGAAGTCATATGAATTAGAGAATTATTTTTCTATCTTGATAACACATGAGACTATATCTTCATCTGATGAGAAATTTTGGGAGACCAGTGCCCTTTGGAAGAATGGTTTTAAACCATAAAGGAATCAATCAATATTTCTCCTTGGATTATGTTTGTATTCCATGACATTCCTTGATAACCTTGTAAATCTGGCTTTGTACTTTGCAACACTTTTATCCTTTTTCTATCTTAGACTCATGAATTTCCTCTCTATATATGCTCACTATTCATGAAGAAAATATTTTTCTAGGAACATTTTCCCTAAAATTACTCCACTACATATTTTTAATTTATTTCTCTCCCACTGTGTTTTGAATTAATAACCACCATTGATATGAATTTCCCAATATATGATAAACTTCCATGAAAACCTTCTCCCTTTTGTTATTTCCTAAAGCGAGAAATATTTTATCTAATAACCTTATCCACTGCACTACTACAAATGGGTTTGTAGTCCCATTTAATGATGGATGATGTTATTTCATAAATTATTCTAACATTTATCCTCCATGTTGTGGATCGGGATACTCCATATGGGTAAGGTTATTGTTCATAACCTAAGTCAGTTTTCCCAGTATAGTTATTAGTTTATCATCACCAGTCACACCTCCAATACAAATATCATTATCTTTCATAGGAGGGAATTACTTACATGGGATGCAAACATTGATATGGTTTCCATTCCTTACACTAGGTTCCATTTTTAAATAATGTAATACACTAGATTTTGTTATGAATCATAATAGATAATCTCAAACTAGAAAAAAACTTAACATTAATTGAAATTTATGCATAGCTAATCTCATAATCATATAAATGGTTTCTTTGGGGTCATATTTAATTTTAAATCCTTCATAATAGTTTTTCAATAAAATGTGTCTTGTACTAATCATATCCCTCAGGAGTATCAAACTTGGTGTGCAGTAAGACCCATTTTCATGTACCAGGTTACCCTAAGTGAGGCCCGAGACACCTTATCGAAGTTTCTACCCCTAGGTACATCTATTCTAGAACCGTGCCCACTTTTAGTATCCAAAAACTGATGTATTTCTACGAAGAATAAAAAAATATCTAATTTAAATTTTTTTTAAGATGTTCTTCTATGCTTATCCTCAAATTATATCTTAGGGATATGTTCCCTAATCTATATTTTCTAAATATAGTTTCTAAGGTTTATACTAAAATTTCTCTAATACCAACTATAGTGACCCTAGCCCTAGTTCCCATAGCTGGTTCCTTATATTTATACATTGGAATAATAGAAAAGGATGTTACATCCTGAAGGACTAAAGAGATTAATAGTTTTGGAAAACCAGATACAAACATAAGTTTTACATTAAAATTTTGAAAGGAAATACAATATAGAAATTCCATTGGAAACATTCATAATTCCTGGATTATCCCTGAAAGTCATTCATAATATTCATCTTTGAATCCTGGGAAGAAATAAAACATAAGAAAGGGGTGAGATCAGATGCTCAGTAAGGGTAAGTAATATAATGGAAGCAAAAGTAATAAGGAATGGTGAATAACTAAAAATCACATGCCGTTAAAACATAATCTTGAGCATAATATGGAAGGAATAAAATATGATTAAATAATTCCATAATAAAACATAACCATGGATATTATACTAGTAGAATAATCACATGGACTATAAATTACTATATTAATAATGAGGGAATGCATAATGTCTTACATCATAAACATACCATCAAGGCCTCGACCAAGACACCATGCATAATGGGTAAAAACCCAGTCTAGTTTGTCTTATGAGAACTAATGATGCATAAAGGGGCTATAGTAAGACCCACCCATCACATAATATATCCAATGAATTCCTCATATTAATGGGTATAAATATAAACAATATATACATATGAAATATAAATAACTTTCCCCAATCTTTAAACATAATCACTAACCATTCTGAGTAGTATGGTGAATGGTATCAAGATAGCACATCCATAGTCAAACTGATCATAAAAGTTTTGATAAAATATGTTGGATGATAAAAGTAATATATAAATCTTAATAAATCATAAAATTTAAAATATATGTTTAAATAAATGAAAATAATCTAATAAAAAAATTGAGAAATTATTGAGAGAAATACCCCTTTTACTTTACAAATAAGAGTTCTTTTAGAAAAATCATTTGTATTTTTCATAATTGTTTGTATAAAACCATAAATGAAAAAATATGGGTTTTAATTAAAAAATTAGTTAATTAAGAAAAATAATGGATACTTAAAATAGATTATGTATGATACTTGAAAATGGGTAAAAATCAGGAAGCTCCATTTAAGTGGTCTTGTGTATCAGGAAGAATTGAGAAGAGAACCTTATAAAAAATATATTATCCCATAAACAAAAGATAAAATGATATGAATATATATGTTAGGAACATATAAAATGAATTTATAAGAATTATATAAAATAATTAATAATTATAATGGTGCATAGAGAGAGAAATAATAACTCAAATGAAAATGGAGGTTCGTGAAGAAAACCCTTACCTTATGTATGAATGTGTTATGCACTTGAACTTAATTTCATGGATAATAAAATTAAATCCATTAATTAATTATGATTTTTTTAAATTTATTTAATTTAGTAAAATTTTATTAAGTTCATTTATGTCCTTTTTGATGAGTTAAAAGATATAATTTTATCACTCGGGAGTGTTTGTTTCCTTGGTTTTCACGATCGATATACATGTATATGAGTATGAAAGTTCATGTGGAATGGGTATAATTCTCTAGAATTGAATTTATATTATATTAGTAATAATACATAAGATTATGTGGTTATATAATTCATTTGGTTATATGGAATCGGTATGATTCATTAGATAAAAAATTAGTGATAATAATTTAGATTATTTGGGCAGTTTTTTCGATCATCACAGACTAGTTTTGTCGTATGAATTAATATTATATATATATAATGGTTATAGAAAATTAAATAGGTTGTAATAAATATATTATTTTATTTTTTTAACCATAAAAATGGTTTCATTACCATAATTTAAGGATAAATTGAAGAATAAAAATCCATTGTCCATGAATGTTGTAAATCGGTACCTCACGAATGATGATTTCATTTTTTAAAATAAAAGAGAGAGAAGGGAGTTTTATAAAGGATGTTCCATTTACATGATATAATTATAGTATATATATGATACTAGAGTTTTCATACTTATTTATACAGATAATATTAATAGAGTATAAGAAATGAAAAAGGAAATTGAAAGGAAATTAAAATAAAAGGAAATAAGATTTACCTCTTGAATTCCCCTCTTTGAGAACCACCTTAAGGAACTATGGTTTGGTCTTTTTTTGTAACCAGAACCTCCTAGAAGTGGGGGAGAGACTTAGGAAGGGTATTTGGTAAGATTTTGGATAAGCTTCAAGGATTAGTGTTGTGAGGATAAGTGGTGGTATTTATAGTGGAGGAGAGGGGTGATTTTTGAATATTTAATTCACTTGTTTATTATTTTGGATCAATACTACGTATAGTTTGAGAATTATCATAAAATATATTAAAATAATTAAAGTAATTTATATATTATGGTTCTTACATAGCGATGACTCAAGGAATAGTGTATTTAACTTATAATTTATTTATACCATAAATTACGGTATTTTATTATTCACAAAAATTCAAGTATTTTAGGAAAATACAAAAAATTCACCCTAACCATTTTTAGATGTGCAGAATTAAAAAAATGAACTCCATTTTATGAAAATAATTTTTAAATATGAGAAATTTAATTTTTGATTAAGATCATTATTTACTCAAAAAATATATTTTTTTAAATTATAACTGATTTTATAACACTGTAAAAAATTAATGAAGGTCTCATTAAATTATACTAAAATAATAAGATAAAAAAATATTTATTTATGAATACATTTTATGATGATTAATTTTCTTTTAAATCATTTTATTAATTATAAAATTGTAATTAAATATTTATGACTCACAAAAATACCAACACATAATTATTAATTTTTAAAATATTTATTTAATTATACTATGATTTAATTATATCATATTTTCATTTATAGGATGGATAAATTTTATTTATACATTTATTGGTGAGGTTACTATTCTATTTTTTAGTTTACTATTCATAAGGGTCACATTACTATTCCGAAGGTTATGTTACTATTTCATCGATATATGTTTCTTAACTTATAGAAACACTTATTATTTCATTAATTCTCCATTTATAAAGTTTGTATTATGTTCTATAAGTGATTTTATTTGATTTATACTATATGAAATAAACATAAGAAGGGAAATATCATTGATAGAATTCTTGGGTCATTATAAAAGAGTATAAAGATGAAGTGAAAGAGTTCATCAAGTTTGCAAAAGATCATGCATATAACCCTTCTTAAATCATTTGTCCATGTTTACACTGTTGTTATTCATGACTAATTAGTCTGGAAGATTTGGAAGAACACTTAATCTATCTTGGAATAAATAAAAGTTATAAATGTTAGAATAAAAATGGGTAAAAAGATAATATAACTAGTGGCTAGGATAAAACTGTGTTTTATGGATCATATGATATGATTTCAAGTGTGTACAATGAGGAAGACCATATTGAGTATGTGATTACAGAAGTCAATGATGATAAATATTGTATTGAGGAAATAATAAGGACAATTGAAGATGAACTTTGTGATTTACCAAAATTGTTTGAGAAGTTAAATAGTTGTGAAAATATGCCATTGTAGGAAGGTTGCACTAAATATATAGCATTTTCCGCCATACTAAAACTGTATAATTTGAAAATATGAAATGGATAGAGTGACACCAGTTTTATTGAACTACTTTCTCTCTTGAATGATATGCTCCCATAAGATAATGATATCTAGAGCTGAACATATGATTCCAAATGAATAATATGCTCGATAGGTACAATCTCTCATAGAATACATTCCTACCTGAACGACTATATATTATTTCACAAGGACCACAAATCAATTAAAAAATTCCCATAGTGTGATGCTTCTTGATACAAGAAAGATGAATCCAGCCCTACAAAAGCTATATTGTACTTTCCAATCATTCCAAGGTTTAGGTTCCTATATGGAATTTAAGAGACTATATATTAATTGATGTGACATGAAAATATATGAATTAAAGATGGGAAACTACATCACCAAAAAACTCTCCTCAGTGGAACAGAATTGATCATGAGTATCCTAAATTTGGAAATGATATGAGAAACCTTCATCTTGTGTTATCTACAGATGGAGTGAATCCTCTTGGTTTTCAAAGAATCACTATAATTATATAGATAATTATGTTGATAAATTATAACATGCCACCATGGTTATGCATGAAATAAAAATACATCATGTTATCTATGATTATATCATGACCAAAATAACTAGGTAATGATATTGATGTTTATTTGGATTAATTGATCAATAATTTGAAATTATTGTGGGATTCATGTGTTACCTTGTATGATGCTTATAGAAATGAAGATTTCATGTTGAGATCCATGTTTTATGAGATGATAAATGACTTTTATGCTTATTTAAAATTTTCAGGATATAAAATTAAAGGAACTGAAGGGTTCCCCATTTATGAACAAGGTACATAGTCAATTAGGTTGAAACATTCATAGAAAATCGTGTTTCTAGACATCACAGATTTCTACCCCAAAGACATAAGTATCGATCTTGGATGACATCATTCTATATAAGTTTAGAAGAATTTACACCATCAAATCCACTAACAAGTGATCAACTATTTGAGAAAGTAAAATATGTGGACACTACTTTTGGTAAACAATTTTCCAAAAGCCTTATGAAAACCAGTTGGAAAAAGAGATCAATTTTTTTTGAATTACCACACTAGAATTTATTGTATGTCAGACATTTTCTTGATGTTATTAATGTTGAAAAAAATGTATGTGATAGTGTCATCAACACATTACTAAATGAATTCGAAAAAAAGGATAGAATTAAGGATAGGTTAGACATGGTTGACATGGGAATATAAGAAGAGTTGGCAACAGGGAAGGGTGGAAGTTTTTTTCTTCCCCCAGCTTCTTACACTCTTTTTAGGTAGGAGGTAAATCAGTTTTTAACTTATTTAATGACATAAAGGTTCTATAGGGGTATTAATCAAATATCAAGAATATTGTGTTAATAAATAATTTAAAGTTAAAGGGTCTAAAATCACATAACTACCATTTATTGATGCAAGATCTAATTCTAATAGCTGTACATTTCATTTTTCCCAAGAATATCCATTATACATTAACCAAGGTTTATTTTTTCTTCAAATCTATATACAAAAACGTTATAGACCTAGTGAAATTGCCAACTATGGAAAGAGAAATTTTCATCACATTATGTGAACTGGAAATGTTCTTCCCACCAAATTTTTTTGATATGATGGTTCATTTTATGGTTCGATTGGCGAGGGAGATTTGACAATGTGGTCCTGTACACTATAGATAGACATACCCCATTGAATGGTATATTAATATTTTGAAAGGAAATGTTAAAAACCAAAGTCAACTTGTATTGTGGAGTGATATATTATTAAGGAAGACATTGAGTTATATACCAAATACCTATCTAGTGTGGAAATAATTGATCTACTAAAATCTCATCACACTAGGTGGCTTACAGGTGAAGGAATTTGTAACACCCCTATATTTTTATGATATATATTTTCTTTTTTTGATGTCTTATGTTGTACGCTACACCAAGATAAACTTGTACTATACGCAACATCGACTTATCTTATAGTATACGCAACTCTATGAATGGATTTTTTTACACACAAATTTATGTTCTTTGGATAGAATTCATTTCACACAATATATAGTATAAGTGAACAAAAAAAATATTATAACCTATTTATTATAATGGAAGGTATGAATAGTATTAACTTTTTTCATAAAAACCATTTAAATGAAAATATGTGAGTCTATAAAATAATAAAATCAATCTTTTTGGATTTTATTAATGAAAAATATATGTATTATATTCAATATAATGTTGAAAATTCATATTATATGTTTTCTAGACATGATATAAGAACAAATTCATTTTTTTTGGAAAAAGAAGTATTTTTAAAAAAAATGTAGTTTTGTCACCATTTGATGGAGAAACCGTTTTAAATCTAGTTTTGAAACATTTTCATATTTAATTTTACAAAATAAACTTATTTTAATGTGGAATATAAAAAAATTACTTTAGTTAAAGTTTTGATATTTTTCTAATAAGTTTCATTTTTTGATGAATAATAAAAATACTATTTTTTATTGAAAAATTTATTTTATTTTAAATTAATTACATAGTAAAATTATGTTTTGGATTAGTTTTAAATTTTAATTAGTTCATTTTATCCAATTATGGTTTTTGATAATGATTTTATACATGAATTTGAAAAGGGGAATTTTTCCAAAAAACTATTTTTTTGTGACATTTTATCAGTTTTATTTTAAATTTAATTCTAAAACTTCTATGTTTTGAATTTTGAAAAATAAATTTAAGATTTGGATTTAGGAGATCCAAATTTGGTAAGTAGGTCCCTTTTATTTTTGACCAATATGAATAGTATCCATGATAAATGTTTTTAGCACAATAAAGGGTAAATTAGGTAATTTAGGTTAAAAATAAAATTATAATGACCATAAAGTGACCAAAAAAATTAAAATTTTTATTTAATTAATTTAATTCTAAAATTAACACTTAATGATCTAAATTATTTCATTTGATGGACACTTGTTCATGAAAATGACTTAAATAATTTTTAAATCAAAGAAAGGCACAAAGTGTCATTTTATTTGTCTTTAATATCTATTATGTGTCTACATATGGACAAATGGGTGGTATCAACGAATCTAAATGTTACTTTTAAACTTAATAAACATATTAACCTAATATAAATTTATTTTTGACATTTTGGGGCCATTTGGAAGATATTATAGAATTTATAATATTTTATTTAATGAAAATTTAAAGATGTCACATTCATGTTTTAAATAATATATCATTTTTAAAATAAGTTTATAAATAATATAAATTAGAATATAAATACTCATTTGAAAGATAAAATATTTTTATTTATCATGGTAATTTATGTTTAATTTTTAGGGAAGAAATAATTACCTTAAATGTTTATATATTGACGATGCAGAAATTATTTAATTGATGAAAAATCAATAATTTTTTTTTATTAAAATGATAATAACTATTAAAATCCACAAAAACTTGACCAAAACTTAATGTTCAATTATATATAGACCATTATCACAATGAGGTATATGTAATTTATAAAATTAATTAGACATATTAATCAGACCAAATTATATTTATTTTAATATTTTTAATAACATTGATTTGATATTTTTGTTAATAAAATAATTATTATATCAGTATTGTGTAATTATTTAATATACTTATTTTTTGGGTAAAAATTTAAAAAAAATATTGTTTTTTTTGTCAAAACAATGTTTTATTAAATTATTTAAAAATCATAAAACATTTTTAAAAATATATGATAATTATTATATGGTATAAAATTATCTAAATTATTTATTTATTATTTAATTTAAATTAAATAAGTAATTATTTCACCTTTCTAATATTGAAATAACTGTTACCCTAGTTAAAATGAAATAGAATAACTAAGTGTTAAATTAAATTGATAAGATTTAAATTAACAAAAAAACTTGTACAAAATTTTTTGGTTGATAATATTACAACATTATCTCATATCATCTTAGAAACTATGACATTTCTAAGGTTTTTGAATGTGGTTTTATTTTATTATAAATTAATATTGTTGGAGATTCCAAATGTGCCCCTCACCTCAGTTATAAAAGGGAACATCCTCCCTCAAAATTTCAATTCAAATTGAGAATTCAAGATCTACCATACCCTGCCAATTTAACTTATAAACTTCCTTATTCACATTATAGAGGTACTTTTCTTCTCAAAAGACCAACTCTAGTGCCTTTAAGAGGAGATCTAGATGGAGCTCATCGAAGAAGATGCAATCTCTTTTACTGATTCTTTCAAATTATTTCTTCTTCTAATTCATATTTTTGATTTGTTTCCATTATATATTAATTAACATAGTATAAATTGTATACTTTGATGTTATTAATATTATGTAACATCCATATTTTAACTTTTATTCATCCTATGAAAAATTAAATTACCATGTGTATGTACGTACGACTTACTGTCTCCACACCGTGGTGTATTATATTTTTCACCACCACCTGACTTGGATGGGTGTAATGATGGAAATAATAAGTATATATGATTATTATAACAATATATTTATTCTGTAATAATATATATACCATCCACTTCGATACCAATTCACAATTCAAGGAATAATATCATTGCTCGTGCGTACGTACGACCTACCGTCTCCACAACGCGATGTGATTCATTCTACATGATATCCATTAAAACATGATTATATAAATGTAAATAATAAATAAACATGATATATATTATGTTAATATAATTTTTTAATGATATAACTATGACCTAAGAAGGAGAACCAGAACTCATTCGACAAAACAAGCATAATAAATGAAGCAATTAATACCCGAATAATGAGTAATATTGAAATATTATTACCAAACAGATGATAATATGATCATATATGATATCATAAAAAATTAATATGATTATGGAATAAGTCAATGAAATCATTTAAATCATTATATAGGAGGTTTAAATACATACAAAGGATATCAGACCACCTAAGGTAAGAGATTATTTTGCCTCACTTTTATTTCTGTGGGACATATGCATTATAAACCACCTATTTCTTTTGTATGGTATTTATGCTGTCCATGACTATTTTTATAATTATTACTATGAAGGTTATTATATTTAAATATGTATATATTTTTATTTTATTTTATGAGGTATACAATTTGACTGAATATAAATTGGTAAGGGATAATTTAGCACTCTCATTATTATCCGAGATTGTTTATTCATAAGTATTTACTAGGGTATATTTATCATCCACATCCATGTTTCCTAAATAAGTATTCCAAAATATTCTTTCTATACTTATATAATTTTTAAATTTAATTTTACCCATTTGTGAATTTTTATTAAATGGTATGAAAGGAATATTTTTTTTTGTTTTCGGTACGAGGTACTTTTTGACTTTTCCGAAAAAAGTATGAGACAAATGTTTTTTTAACTTATACAAAATGAATGGATTTTTACTCTTTCATAACTCCTTATTTACATGAATATTCCCTTATAATATTGAAATTTTATTTTCAATTAAATTCTTTTATTTTAAAATTGTGTGGCATTTTGAGAAAAGAAAACATTTTTTATGAAAAAAATGATATTTTCCTCAAGAATTAATTTCAAGTGTTTTATCAAAATTATTTTCCATCTAAGATGACATTATCTAAATGGGGTTATGTTTCTATCAAAATTATTACTATGATTTTATTGTGTTTATGATGAAGTGCTATTTATGAAATCCATTTGTTTTATATGGATTATGATAGAATGAGGTTTAAGAAACCCATTTTTATTCCTTAAGTTATGCTATGATGAATGGTTTATGTTTTTGTGGAACATATATGTATGGTTTTAATTATGTGATAGGTGGGACCTATATATACCTTCAATTAATTGGGTAAATATTTATATCTCATGAGATATACATGACTATAATAATAAGTAAATTCAGTTCAGTAATATAGGGCTTAAAACAACAAGTAAATCTAGTTAAGTAATACAGGGTTGGAATGAGGAGTGAACTCGGTTAAGTAATAGACTTTGTCTTCTATGATGGTCTTGGAAATTATCCTTGGATAATACGGAAATAATTTTTTATGCTTATGTGTTTTCCATAAATCCATGTTTTATACCAATTCTATTTTATCATGGTTCATGTTCATTTATGATTTATGCCTTATGAACTGCCAAGATTTATTTCATGACTCAAGATTTTGATATTCAAAATTTGTGTTCATGTTTTTACATTATTATATTTATATTTTGTTTTATGTTCTCTATGTTTACCCTTTATGATCATTCGAGCTCACCCTTTTTATGCTTTCTTTTCCTCTGGATATAAAGAAAGGTTTTAGGTAGGAAAACTAAAGGGGAAGATATTTATGGGAGATGTTGAAGATATTTCACCAAGTTAGAAGAATATGTTCCAAGTTTCCAAAGACACTAAACTAATATGGTCTTTGGGAATCAATTTTTGTAACATATTAAGTTTTCCAAAAAATAAATGCAATGTCCATGTACGTTAGTCTTGGGTCGTTATAGAATTTCTGGAAGAGATGTTGTCACAATCAATATTACAGATCAGGAGTAGGCCCGCCTTTATGTTTTCCATAACATTTTGGACGTTTCCCTATATATTGAAACCCAAAAATAAATTATTAGGAATATGAATCCATCAAGGGATGAAATGTGGATATCAAATACACATAAACAATAGTGTATAGGATGGTTTTGAGACCATATTTTTATGGAGTCAGATGAAAATACAAATTCAATTTTAGAATGACTTTGATGGATATCCAAAGGACCAAGTGTGTATTTATTATCTTACAATGGTTATGTAATTAATGGTTATATTTTATATACAAATGAACATGATTAATACAATACCATGAAAAATAATGGAGTTAAACTTGTGGCTAAAGCGATGCATGATTCTGGTACTAAGTATAGAAATCAAAACTTACACGAATATGTCATACTTTGGAATCATCAAACAAATATGGGATTTGGATTATAAAACATTATAAGTGATGATTTTTCAATGTAAGTGGGTTGATAATAGGAGTTATGTTAAAATATATGAATTGGGATTCATGAAATTTGATTTCAATAAGGAAGGGTACAAAGACAAGCCATTTATAATGGCATCACAGACTGTACAATTATTTTATGTTCCAGATCTCAAAAACCAAAATTGGTAAATTGTTTTGCTATCAACCGAAAACACTGAATGTTAAGATGAAAATTCAACCGAGGGTGACCCTTGCATTGATATTTCACAATCATTTCACATCAGTCCCAATATAGATAGTGTTTTGTATGTTAGAAGAGACCAAAATAAAGGGATTTTTATAGTTGATAGAGGGGTTAAATACCTTTATCCTTTAAAAAAAGAGATCTCAATAATCATGTTGTATATATTTTATAATATACATTGTGTTACCTCATGTTATTATCCATTCGCTTTTGTATTAATGTTCTCTAAATTAAATGTTAAACCACTTCTTTAGATAATGATATTATCATGTGTTGGTGCTCCCAATAATGAGGAACAACATGTCTCTCAACCTGCTGCTGCTCATAGTGTAGAGGAACAAATACCTTCTACACGTGATGATGATCCCAATCCAGAGGAACAATAGGTTTCTCAACCTATTGATGCTCCCCATACATAGGTACAATGATCATCTTTACATAACGGTGCTACCGCTCCAGAGGAACATATTAATGATGTTGAATTTGAGGAAATAGTAGGAAAAAAAGGATCGACGATGCATAAATAACAGGATCACTATAGTTTGACAATGTTAGAAAAAATATTTAAGGTGAAAATAAAATGAATCAAATATGAGGTTAGATGGAATGCATGGGGCCAACATGTTGACCCAAATAAGGTCATGTTTAGTAGTTACATTAGAATCTTCACTTGACAACGCTTGTTGATTGATATAGATTCGTGGCACCATGTTGTGCCTGGGATTAAAATGCTAATGTGGGAAGATATTATGGTAACTTTATGATATCATTTATTTATCTAACTAAAAAAATAAAATAATGAAACATTGAATTACTCTTTATCACCCCTTTCAGAGTGCATTTATAATAAATGAGTCCCATAAGAAATATGTATTAATGATTACTAGAAGGATTCATAGAGTCTTTCACAAAATTCTAATGAGAAATCATCTTAAAGATGATTAAGGGAATATAAACCCACACCCACCACTTTTCTATGCACACTTGATAACCCAAGAAGCGTGGGATGAATTTATTGGTCGTCATGAAGATGTGTCTTTTTTGGTACATTGTGGATAGTAATATGTTGTTTGACGATAAGTGTATTCATCACTTTTATTGACAATTTTTTATTTATGAAATGATAAATGAGTGCTGAAAATACTTAATGGGTAGTAAAACCAACGTACCACAACGGTAAAGTATGGATGGGATATGTTTCATTTGAAAAAAAATTTGTACTCATTTTAAATCTAGCGTAATACATTTATGTGACATGAAACAAAAACATAATTATTTTCCTCTATTTATATGCAGATTAATGAATCAAAATCCAAATCCACTTCCACCCCACACCATGTTCTATGGAAGGAGACACATGTAAATAAATATTATATTCCAATAGATTAAAACACACAAAAAGTGTGGGGAACATGTGTAAGTATGACATAATAATTTTTTTTCTTTAAATAGATATTACATAACAAAGAATACTTATTTTTTCTATATTTTCTAACTAACATTTTCACTAGAATTAGAAACACCTATACCAAATGAACACATACTATCGGTGGCCTTGAAGTATCCAGAACAGTATGGCTATGTTAGAGGTGATGGTTTTGGGGCGACACCCCAAAAATAATTTGAGAAAAAAAACTAGAGGAGGATCAAGGTGAAGAAATAAAACTTATGAGAGAAAGACTATATACCCTTGAAGAAAAATTCTAATGGTAGAGAGAGATGCTATAAAATTTTATGGGGGGAAGAAAAGAGAAGAAACAACTCAAGAATAACTATTTCCTAATGATCCCCCACCCCCATCAGCTTTAAGGAGAGCCATTCCCCTCAAAGAGCTATCTTGACCATGGTAATAAATGTTCTAATAATTATTTCTATGAAATGTGAATCATACAGACACTCATACATTTCCTATAATAATATTCTACAGGGTGATAATGAATGTGATTTATATCTATCAACACCCACCCATCTCCTTGTAATGAGGGCTACGCTGTTCAATATCTAAAACAACATGCTACACAACAAACCATTTCCAATAGGTTATGTGAGAGTTTCAATTAGCATAGCCTTGGAGCTGAGCAATGAGATACCTATTCCAATTGATGAGGAATAAATTTACAAGGTCAAACAAGATATTGGAACATTCATCACATGGCTGTTGCATCTTGTAAAAAAACATGTCAACAAAGAGGTATTCATTTCCAATTTATTTTTCAAGCTAAACCTTTAAAAATTAATGAAAAAAGGTTGGAATTGATGAATGTTATTATAAAAAGACAAAGGGAAGAGGGTGAAATGAAATACAGAATCAAAAACATCTAAATGATTGACCAAATGATCAAAAAGATCTACCCAAAGCACCTTTACCCTAGCCATTCTATATCTGCATTTACTATTGTTAAAGGTTCATATGGATACAAAGTTAAGAAATGGTTGTAGCCACATAGTTGATTTTGAAGAAAATATGTATAGAGAGGAAGTTCAAGACTTCATTGGTGTTGAGAATCTAAGTGAAATCCATGAATATGATTGGCTAGGCAACTTAGTTATAAATGTACACATGAGGTATGTTTTCATGATTTGATTTTTCAAAAGCTGCTATACTAAGTTAATTATGACAAAATATATTTCATATTTTTGGTAGGTGTATATTTTAAAAAAAATTGAAGGTATTTCCCCATGAAAATATTTGGACTTGTTATTCCCCACATATCCTCTATAAAACAAAAAAAAATATAATTAAAAAAATGATGAAATAGTGGATGTCTTGGACAAGTCATGTGAAAAAATCTTTCGAATGATGAAATATTCTTAATATCAATATTTTAGGGGTAAAACTATACAATTTAATTATATCCAATATATTTTCATTTCTTTCATTACTTATTCCATTTTGTGTTTTTAGGCAACATTGGATGCTAATTATGGTAAATTTGGATACTTTAAATATTTATTTCCAAGATTCAATGCATGGATATCCAACAAAACAACCACACATGATGTAATTTATCAATTTTTAATACACTACATCCAATTTTTTAGAACTAAAAATCAATTTATATAATTTATATTATGTTTTAATGAGGATTTTTTATTATAGGGTGGTAAATAAATATCTTAAAAAATAAGGAATTAGGCCAGGGGCTAAGCACAAGGACCATGAAAAGTTCTACAACTGGAAAAGTTTCAGGATATATATAATAAGATTTCACTATCCAAATATATATAGAAACAAATTACTTATTCTCTTCAATGTTTCTACAATTTCTGAAATAAAAAAAGGAAAAGATTATGGTTATTATCTTTTTAGATTTATGAGAGAGATCATATTCCATAAAAAAACTAGCATCCTCGAAGAGGTATTTTCAAAGATAATTACTATTTAATTTAACATATTTATTAATCCTTTGTTTGTTTATATTTTTCTATTACTACTATGACTGTCAAAAATAATCATATTTATAAGACGATATAAATTTTATTAGAAACAAATGGGAAACATACCTGATAGAAGCATGTACATAAATAATATGAAATTTTGACTTCCATATAAGTAGTGGATTGTTTCATATTGATGTTTAATTTACTTATCTTTAGTATTACTCACATAATAATTATTTTCTTATACAAGTGGATTCCTTTGTTCGAGTCAGGGTGGTTTTTTTGAAGATTATTATTCTTGTGATAAATAGTACTTTGAGGCTGCAACTCAGAATTCAATCAGAAATTAATTTTTTAATATACTATTTTTTCCTTCATAATATTATCTATTCTCTAATGCATTAACGTAATCTAAATTAAATGTTTGACTACTTAATTTAAAAAGTGTCACTCAATGAAAACTAAGAAGACACACTCATATTGTCTTGATAATTTTGGATAGTGATTCATAAATCATTTGTGACATGTAGGAATGAGTATTATTTTAAACTGATACACAATGGGACTGGTATGACTCAAAATGCGTGTTTCTAGTTTGAAATTAAATTTTAGTAAAAAACACAACTGACATACTGAAAACTAAGTAAACACATTCAGATTATTTTGATACTTTAGGAAAATGATCTATAAGTCATTTTTAATATCTACATATCAACCACACCTTAATCTGATGCACGGTTTGACTAGTATAAATCAAAGTGTAACTTTTTATTTAAAATTAGAATTAATTTTAGTAAAAAGAAATAGAGACATACTGAAAACCTAGAAAACACATTCAAATTGTTATGATATTTTAGGACAACGATCCATGAGTCATTTGTGATGTGTAAGAGTCAACCATACCTCAATACAACACCTAATGTGACCGATATGACTCTAATTATGTTTTTTTAATTTGAAATTGACATTAATTTAAGTAAAAATAAAAATTGACATACTGAAAACCAGTAAAACACATTTTGATTGTTTTGATACTTTGAAATTGATCCATGAGTCCCTTGTGATGTGTAGGAATCAACCACAACTCAATCAGATTCAAAATGTTATCAGTATGACTCAAAGCATCTGTTATCAGTTTAAAATTGACATTTTAGTTCAAAATGCATCCCTCAATTAAAACTAAGAAAACACTTTCCAATTATCTTGATAATTTGGGGAAAAAAAAAAAATTCAAAAATGATTTTTGAAATGTATGAATTAGTCTCATGTCAAAGTGATGTGTTATGGAACCGGTATGACTCAAAATGTGTGTTTCCAGTTTGAAATGACATTTTTATAAAAAAACACATTTGACATAATGAACACCTAGAAAAAACATTCAAATTGCTTTGATACTTTAGGAAAATGATACATAAGTTATTTGTGATGTGTATAAATAAAACACACCTCAATTAGATGCATGATGTGGCTATTATAACTCAAATTGTCTCTTTTTATTTAAAATTGATAATAATTTTAGTAAAAAGAAAAAGCAACATACTAAAAACCAAGAAAAAGTATACAGATTATTTTGATATTTTAGGAAAATGATCCATGAGTCATTTGTGATGTGTAAGAGTCAACCTCATCTCAATAAAACTCATGGTGTGACTGGTATGACACCAAGTGTGTCTTTTTATTTAAAATTGACATTAATTTAAGTAAAAAGAACAAGTGACATACTGAAAACTAAGAAAATGAATTAGGATTATTTTGATACTTTAGGAAAATGATCCATGAGTCATTTGTGTTGTGTAGGATTCAACCACACCTCAATATTATGCACAATGTGACCTGTATGAATCAAAGTGTCCATTATTAGTTTAAATTGGTATTTTAGTTAAAAACATATCCCTCACTGAAAACTAAGAAAACACGCTCCGATTGTCTTGATAATTTATGAAATCGATTCATAAGTCATTTTTTACGTGTATGAAGCTGTATCATATTTAACTGATGCATGATGTGACCGGTATGAATCAAAATGCATATTTCCAGTTTAAAATGACATTTTAGAAAAAACACAGCTAGAATACTAAGAACTGAGAAAATGTATTAGGATTATTTTGATACTATATAAAAATGATCCATTAGTAATTTTTGAAAGGTAGGAAACATAAACACCTCAATCCTATGAATGGTGTGACAGATATAACTCCAAGTATGTCATTATTTAAAATTGACATTAATTTTAGTAAAAGAATAAGTAACATACACAAAATTGAACAAACACATTCAGATTGTTTTGACATTTTAGGACAATAATCCATAACTAATGTGTAGGAATCAACCCTATCTCAATACAACACACGGTGTGACTGATATCACTCCAAATATTTTTTTATTAAATATTGAAATTTTATTAATGAATTATTTAATATTAATATTATAATGCCCCAACCACAGTTACCCAGAGTCGGTGCATTATTACATAACATTGGCTTGATACAAGGAATCATGTCCTGAAAGACCAACCAGTTTAGTAGCCTTGGAAGTACTAGATACATTCATAAGTTTTACATTATATCAGGAAATAAAAACATCAATAACATTTTTTCCCCATTGACCACACTTATATCCTTATCCTGTCCCTGTAGGTCAACCATAAAATATTTCCTCACATCTTAGGAAAAATAAAATATAGAAATGGGTGAGATCAGATGCTCAGTAAGGATAACAATATAGCGAAAACTTTCATAAATAAGCATAAACATTTAAGGTAATGTATAAGACTAATACAAAATCCTTTTAAACCTAAACTTCAGCACAATATGGAAAAGATAAAATCAAATAATTCTATTTACTTATTCACATGGATATTATAATAGTCGAATAATCACATGCAATATCAATAGCCACTTTCATAATGATGGAATGCATAATGCGAGACTTCATAACCATATAGTCAAGGCCTTGTGCCAAGACTACAAATAAGATTTTTTCAAGGCCTTGTCCGAGACACTAGTTTATATCACGAGACCTACTAATGAATCGAGGAGCTATAGTGTACTCCACCCATCACTTACTAAGTCCAATGCATTCCTCATATGAAAAGGTTTAAACATAACATAAACATTCGTATTAAAACTAGCATATGAAATGTCAATACTTTATCCATAAACCACGAATGGTATTAAAATAAGACATCCATAGTAAAACATATCAAAAAACCTTAAATACAATATGGAAGATTTGTATCATAATAAATCAACTTCAAACAATTTTAAAATCCATCAAAGGATGTTGACATAGATGAAATAAAAATTATTTGAAATAAATACCTCTTTCTATTTTGAAATCATTTAAAAGTAAAGTAATTATAAAATAAAACATTTATTTTTAAAATATTCTTATAATATTTTATGGGAAGCTTCTACGATGATATAATGAGTAGAAAATAGCCACACTCTCCGTAAAATTTAAAAAAACATTTTTACCTTAATTTTTTTTGAAAAGGTCATAAAGTACCTTGTTTGGAAAACGACGGAAATATTCCTTTAAAACCAATTTATAAAAAGTCAAAAAAGGGTATAAATGACTTTAAACCATAGTCTAGTAAATATTAAAATGTTTTGAAATACATTTTTAAGAAACATGGATGTGGCTGATAAAGAGGGCCCCGTAGATACTTACATAAAAAGGACCACAGATAATAAAGAGATTGTGAAATTAACCATTACCTTGTAATTTTCCTTAGTCGATGGTATTTTAACCTCCTGTATAATATTTAAAACATTGTTATTAAATTATACAAGAATCATATACATAAATATGATATCATATATGATCTTATAAATTTGATTTGTTAATAATATTTTTTTATTATTATTGTTTCGGGTGTTAACTAATTCATTTTCCATTATATGCTTGGTTATATAAGTCATGTTTGTTATGGATAGGATGTATTTTATTCATATAAGTAATGATATTATGTTAATAAACATTATTTTTAATCATAAAATGAAAATTATTCTTGAATGATTAAGATGAGGAATGAATCTCATCGAGTTCGTAGAGACGGTAATCCGTACATATGCATGAGTGAAAGTATCATTATATTGATGGTGAAATAGTATATAATTGGATGGTATATCATATATATAGAATCTTTAAAATTTTATATTTATTATTTACATCAGTTATACTCATTATTATACCCATCCAAATAATGAAGTATTTGAACTACACCACAATGTAGAGATGGTAAGCCGTACATACACACATATGGTGACTTTGTCATTCATATGATGGATAGAATAATGAATATAGTTGTAACATTTTTATAATAACATCACAGTATGTAGAATATATTGGATTTATTATTTTAGAATGGAAACAACAAATAAAGAAGATGTGGAAGAAGAAAAGAACTTGAAATAGGTGATGAAATATTTACCTCTTCTTCGGGTTCTCCCATTTGATTTGATCAAAAGGGCTCCTTAGGTTGGATTTATGACCAAAGGAAGGCTTATAAGATGAATGGAGGAATTTTGGTAGGATATTTTTCCAGGTGTTGGCCAATCCAAATGGCTTTGGAGGTGTGAAATTAAGAGAAGGGGATGTACCCTTTTATAAGATAGGTGAGGGTCACTTTAGGAAAATCTTGAAATATTATTTTATAATAAAATAATTTTCAGTTTATAATGGCTCAAAAATAATTTATTTCAAGGATAAGGTGGGGATGGTTCGAAAACCTCTCAACCAATAGGTTTTGGATCAGTTTAGGTCACCATATTAACCTTATCTTTAAGATTTAACTTTTAGTTAAATAGTTTGAAATTTACCATGTCTCTTGGTATTTTTATATTATATGGGTAATAAACATACTATAAAAAGCCAAGAGAACACCATGTGGTTCCTTATCTAAGTCCTTTGGCAGAAAATTATATTTTTAGGAATATTATATCAATTAATAATACTGTATTTGTTTTAAAAACTTAATTATGTCAATTTTGACACTATTTAGTATTTGATTTTTTTGAATTCTATAAAAACTTTATCACTTCGAATAAAATTTATTTAATCAACCATAAAATGTCATATTAACCTAGAATTTTTTTTGAATTCCTCAGAAGTCTCAATTTACATTTATTTGGATATTTATAATATCAATTATTTTAATATTTTATTATTATGGTAATTACTACGTCATCATTGTGTCATCAATAAATTAAATTATTTAATGTCTAAAAATTGTAAATAAAATATCATCATATAGGAAAATTTTTTAGCTTTATAATTAATATTTATAGTTGAATTTATATTGTGTGTATCCCTATATTAAAAATGGTTTAGTTATTAAACTTTTAATTTAACTCTTTTAACTCTTCTTTAAATAAAACAATAATAAATGTCCTAATCTAATCCAAGTGGAACAAAAGGATCATATTTTATTCCTAAGGTTATTTCTTCTCAAATTACACTTATCCAATATAATTAGGATATTTTTTAGGGTAATTATAATATCATTTTTACCCTTAATTACCCAATTTACATTTAACCGTGGTAAATGAAAGTCATAAGTTACTATTCACCAAAAATTATTTTCATCTTATTGAACCACATTTTAATTACTAATGTTAATCGTATCTCTCGAATTTTTAAAATTCAACTCACTGAAGCAATAAAATTAAGTTTTATGCAAATTTGTAAATGCTCCTAGAAGGTGGGTAAAAGGCGATAAAAAGTTAAATAAAATTTTATATATCTAAAATTATTATAAAATGACTCCAATGAATTAAATTGAATATATATAGGTATTATGTATCTATTTTGACCTAAAATAAATTAAAATAATGTTACTAATTATTTAAATAAAAAGTCGGTTTTAAACAATAACACAATGTTTTTCACTATTCATCAAAAATTGAATGTTTTTAGAAAAATATAAAAAATTTCCCTTAAGCTAATTTTGATATTCTAAATTCCAAAATGAAGTCCATTTTGAAAAATAAAATTTATAAAATTTTAAAAAGTGGGTATTACTATTCATAATGGCTAGTTTGATTGGTCGTGGTGTGTTAAAACCCCAAGTTGCGTACAATTCAAGCTATTGCATTATTCAAACAAAAACGTTCCATGGAAGCTTGGGGTGTTACATTTTCCCCTCCTTAAAATAATTTTGTTCTTGAAATTTCTAGAATATCACTTAATAAAAATATTCGGGTGGTTCTTCATCATAAGTTCCTCGGGTTCCCACATTTCTTCTTCCATCTTATGGTTTCTCCATAGAACTTTTACCATATGAGTCGTCCAGTTTCCCATCACTTGTTATCTGGTATCAAGAATCTTGACAGACTCTTCTCAATAAGACAGATCAGGTTCCAGTTCAATTTCTTCATAGGTGAGTACATGCATTGGGTCAAGCATGTATTTTGTCAACAGTGATATGAGGAACACATCATGATCTTTTGAGAGACTTGGCTGCATTTCCAAATAGTAAGATATAGCCCCAATTAGTTGTAGAATTTAGAAAGGTCCAATGTACTTGGGACTCAATTTACCATTCTAACCAAACCGTATAACACCCTTCCATGGAGATACCTTCAAGAAAACATGATCTCCTACTTGAAATTCCAAATCCTTCCTCTGATTATCGACATAGCTCTTTTGCCTACTTTGAGCTACTTTGATGTGGGTTTAGATAAAATTAACCTTTTTCATTGTTTCCTCAAAAATTTATGGGCCTATGAGTTTTTTTCACCAACATCATCCCAACAAGTTGGTGTGTGACATCTCTTTCCATATAACACTTCATATGGTGCCATCTGAATACTTGAATGGAAGATATTGTTATAGGAAAATTCCACCAAAGTTAAATATTGATCCCACATACCTTGAAAGTCAAGTGAGAAAGATCTCCACATGTATTCTAAGGTTTTAATAGTTAGTTCTGATTGTCCATCGATTTGAGGGTGGTAGGCAGTGCTCAAACAAAGTTCAGTATCCAAGGCCTTCTGAAGAATTTTCCAAAATCTTGATGTAAAATGGGGATTGTGATCAGAAACAATTGATAGGGGTACACCATGGAGTCTTACAACTTCATTAATATATAGTCTTGCGAGACGTTCAAGTGATAAATCTTCTCTTATAACAAGAAAATGTGCTGACTTGGTAAGATGATCAACAATTACTCATATTGCATCATTCCTTCTAGGAGTCATTGGTATCCCCATGAAAAATTCAAACATAATATTATCCCATTTCCAATCAGGTATGGGAAGAGGTTTCATGACTCCTCTAGGCTGTTGCCTTCCACCTTTCACTTGTTGAAAAACCATACATCTTGACACAAATTCAGTAATCTCCCTCTTCATGTTTTCCCACAAAAATGTTCCTTCAAATCTCAATACATCTTGGTTCTCCCAAGGGGTATAGAGAAATTAGAGCTATGAGCATCATCCAACAATTCCCCTTTTAGATCAGGTATGTTAGGAACACAAAGTCTCTTACCAAATTTCAAAATTCCATCTTCATATATGAAGTCACTCAATATCCCATCATTCACAGCTTTAATCTTCTTTGGAAACTCCTCATCATTAGTCTGAGAACTCTTTATCCTTTCTAGAAAAGATTCTTTGGAAACCATTTGAAAAAGTATTGATGTTTCACCTTCCATGGTTATTTTCATATCCATCTTTACTAGATCCATGAAAATAGAATCCCTTTCAACTCTCATCTTGTTCAAAACTCCACGATTCTTTCTACTCAAAGAATATTCCACCTTATTTTCCTTCCCTGGGTGGTAGTGTATAGTGAAATCATAATCCTTGAGTAGTTCAAGACATCTCCTTTACCTCATGTTGAGTTCTTTCTGTGAGAAAATATACTTCAAACTCTTGTGATCAGTATAAATCTCACATTTTTCACCATAGAGATAGTGTCTCCATATCTTCAGAGAAAATATTATAACTTCTAACTCAAGATCATGTGTGGGATAGTTTTTATCATGAGTTATTAGATTTCGTGATTCATAGGCAATAACTCTATCATTCTACATAAGGACATAACCAAGTCCTTCCATTAAAGCATCACTATAAATAACAAACCCATCATTCCCTGATGGTAGAGTCAAAATTAGAGTGTTGACTAATATTCTCTTTATTTATTCAAAACATTATTCATACTATTTTTTCCAAACAAATTTAACCCCTTTAGGTGTGATCTTGGTTAATGGGTTATCCAACCGAGAAAAATTCTAGACTAAACTTCGATAATAACCTACTAAACCAATAAAACCGCATACCTCAGTTATACTCGTTGGTGCTGGACATTCTTGGATTTCCTTGGTCTTTGAAGGATCAAAATAGATTCCATACTTAGAGACAATATGGCCAAGAAAATAAATATCTTGAAGATATAATTCACACTTGCTAAACTTCCCATATAATTCATTTCTTCTGTGGGTTTTCAGAATAGTGCGCAAGTGATTTTCATGATCTTTGTAGCTTTTTGAGTATACCAAGATATCATCAATAAATACCACCACAGAGTCATAAATATATTCCTTGAAAACTCTATTCATTAGATCCATGAAGACATAGGGTTCATTAGTCAATCTAAAAGGCATTACTGTAAACTCATAATGCCCGTACCTGGTTTGAAATGCTGTTTTCAGAATGTATTCCTTCTTTACACACAACCGATGATATTCAGATCGAAGTTCAATATTTGGAAAATATTGATCTCTATTAAGTTGGTTGAATAAATCATCAATGTGAGGTAGGGGATACTTTTTCTTTATTTTTATATCATTGATCTCCCTGTAATCAATGCATAACCTCATAGATCCATATTTCTTCTTAAGAAAAAGGACAAGGGATCCCCATAGAGAAACACTAGGGTGAATAAATCCCTTATTACTCAATTACTCTAGTTGTTTCTTTAGTTCCACTAATTCCATAGTGGAAATTATATAAAGGGTATTTGATATGGGCCTTGAAGCAGGAATTAAATCAATGAAAAACTCAATTTTTCATTCTGGAGGATGTCCAGGTAAATCCTCTGGAAACACATCAAAATATTCTTGCATAATAGATACTCTCTCTATTCGAACATTATTTTCCTCACCCATAATTATTTCATTCTCTTACTCCCCAATAATTGAATTTAGTAGAGCTACTGGGGATGGATCTAGATAAGAATCAGGTGGTGATGTTTCTTCTCTAAAGATAAGGTACTCCTTATCATCATCGAAAATTGTAACATCCTTATTCTTACAATAAATTTTCGCATCATGGTTCAAAATCCAATACATTATAAGGATTATATTAAATTCAATAATGGGCATAATGATGAGAGTATCGGATAAAGAACATTTATATTCCATAATGGGAACTGATTCACAAAACTTTGCTGCACTGATACTTCCCTTAGGAGTTTTGACTCACAACTCCCTTGTTAAGTCAAATTGTAAATATATAATTTTCTTAGAAAACTGGGAATATTTGAAATAATGCAATGTTCTAGAATCAAATAAATCATTTTCTAAACTTGAGAAAACCATTAAATTACCCACCACCATGTATTTCAGAGCTTCAACCTTAACAGTAGTGATCCCATAAGCATGGCCTTACTCCCTTGGACTTTTCTCAGGTAAGTTCCCTTGGTGCTTAGGAAATTTATTTTCATAATGTTCCTTTTCTCTACAATTGTATCATTCAACATCGACAACATCTTTCTTCCCCTTGCAATAACGAGCTTGGTGGCCTTTTTCACCACACTTGTAATAGAATCTCATTCCCTTCAGGAAAGTACCAGGGTGTTTCTTCCTACATTTACCACAGAATGGATATTTAAATTTTCCCTTCTTCCCCTTATTTTCATTTCCAGAGTGATCAATATATCTCTTATTCTCTTGCTTTTCTTTAAGGTCATAAGACTTAGAGAATTCCTTTTCTATCTTGATAGTGCATGAGACAATATCTTTGTATGATGAGAAGAATTGTGAGACTAATGATTGATGTATAAATGGTTTTAACCCATAAAATAATTGATAAATCTTAATCTTTGGGTTACGTATATAATCTGATGGATGCCTTACTAACCTTGTAAAGTTAGTCTCATACTTTGGGACATTCTTATCCTCCTTTTGCCTCAAACTCAGAAATTGTCTTTCTATATCCGATCGATGTTCACGAGGAAAGTATTTTTCTAGGAAAATCTCTTTAAACTACCTCCATTCCATGTTAGATACTTCTTTATCTTCCTTTGTGTTTTGGATTAATGGCCACCATTGATCTGAATCTCCCGTGAAGCGATAAACTTCCATGACAACTTTTTCCATTTCGCTACCCCCAAAACATGAAATATTTTCTCTAAGGAATTTACCAATTGTTCACATACTAATGGATTTTTACTCCAATTTAATTATGGTGGTTGTTGCCCCATAAAGTTTTATAACATTGATCCTCCGCGTTGTGGATCAGGGTTCTCCATAAGAGTAAGGTTATTATTCATAACCAGAGTGAGTTGTCCCAGTTTGGTGATAAGTTGATCAACACCAATTACATCACCAGATCCACTATAATTATCTTGATTAGGAGGAAAATACCTACATGGATTACATGCATTGATATAGTTTCTATTCCTTCCACTAGGCTCCATTTCTAAACAATATCATACACTAGATTAGTTTATGAATTTCAATACATAATTCCAAACTTGTAAAACACTTAACATAAATTGAAAAATTTATGGATACAATCCATAATTATAAAAAATGTTTTCTTTGAGGAATTATATAATCATAAATCCTTCATAATAGTTTTTAAATAAAATTTGAATTATCCTAAGCATATCCCCCAAGAGTTTCATAAACAAGAGTGCGTCAAGGATCATTGTCATATACCAGTATACCCCAGGTCAAGCCTGAAACTCCTTATCGGAGTTTTTACTCCTAGGTACATCTGTGCCAGAGCTTCTTCTACCTGATCGTATCCAAAAAGGGATTTATTTCTTGGAAAATATACAAAATCTCTACATTACCAAGATTCTAGGAAGTTATTCTATACCAATCCTCAATGTCTATCTTAGGGTAATGTGATATAATCAGAGTTTATCTAAATATAGTTTCCAAGGTTTGTACTAAACTTTATCTGATACCAAATGTAACACCCTAACCCTAGTTACCCAGAGTCGGTGCATTATTAAATAACATTGGAATGATACAAGGAATCATGTCCTAAAAGACAGATCAGTTTAATAGCCTTGGAAGTACTAGATACGTTCATAAGTTTTACCTTACACCATGAAATAAAAACATCAACAACATTTTGTCCCCATTGACTACACTTATATCCTTATTGTATCCCTGTAGGTCAACCATAAAATATTTCTTCACATCCTAGGAAAAATAAAATATATAAAGGGGTGAGATCGGATTCTCAGTAAGGATAAAAATATAGCGGAATCTTTCACTAATAAGCATAAAAATTTAAGGCAATGTATAAGAATAAAAAATCCTTTTAAACTTAAACTTCATCATAATATGGAAAATATAAAATCCAATAATTCCATTTACTTATTAACATGGATATTCTACTAGTAGAATAATCACATGCAATATCAATAGACACTTTTATAATGATGGAATTCATAATGCGTGACTTCATAACCATATAGTCAAGGCCTTGTGCCAAGAATACAAATAATATTTTGTCACACCCTTGTTCCAAGACAATAGTTTGTATCATGAGACCTATTGATGCATCAAGGAGATATAGTAAGCTCCACTCATCACTTATTAAGTCCAATGCATTCCTCATATGAAAAGGTTTAAACATAACATAAAATTCGTATTAAAAATAGAATAGAAAATGTCAATACTTTATCCATAAAACAAAAATGGTATTAAAATAACATATCCATAGTCAAACATATCAAAAAACCTTCAATACGATATGGAAGATTTGTATCATAATAAATCAACTTCAAAAAAGTTTAAAATCCATCAAAGAATGCTTCCATAGATGAAATGAAAACTATTTGAAATAAATACGTCTTTCTATTTTCAAATCATTTAAAAGTCACATAATTATAAAAGAAAACCTTTATTTTGAAAATATTATTATAATCTTGTATGGGAAGATTTGATGATAATATAACAGAAGAAAATAGCCACTCCCATCGTATAAGTTAAAAAAACATTTCTACCTTATTTTTGTCGAAAAGGCTATAAAGTACTTTGTTTGGAAAACGATGGAAAGATTCCTTTCAAACCATTTTATAAAAAGTAAAACAAGGGTATAAATGACTTTAACCCATAGTCTAGTAAATAGTAAATTTTTTTTGAAATACATTTTTAAGAAACATGGATGTGGATGATAAAGAGGTCTCAGTAGATACTTACGTAAAAACAACCACAGATAATAAAGAGATTGTGAAATTAACCCTTACAATGTAATTTTCCTTATTAGATGGTATGTTAAACTCCTATATAATAGTTAATTTTTTTTATTAAATTATAAAATAATCATATACATAAATATGATATCATATATGATCTTATAATATTTCTTTGTTAATAATATTTTAGTAGTATCATCGTTTTGGGTGTTAACTGATTCGTTTTCCTTTATATGATTGGTTACATAAGTAATGTTTTTTATGGATAAGATGTATTTTATTCATATAAAGAATTATATCATGTTCATAAACATTATTTTTAATCATTAAATAAAAATTATTCTTGAATGATTACGATGGGGAATTAATCTCATCGCGTTCGTGGAGATGGTAATCCGTACATACGCTTGAGTGACAATATCATTATATTGAAGGTGAAATCATATGTAATTGGATGGTATATCATATATAAAGAATAATTAACATGTTATATTTATTATTTACACAATTTATACTCATTATTATACCCATCCAAATAATTAAGTGTTTGAATAATAAACTAAACCACGACGTGGAGACGGTACGCCGTACGTACGCATGTATGGTGACTTTGTCATCCATATGATGGATAGAATAATGAATATGGTTGTACCATTTTTATAATAACATAAAATTATATAGAATATAATTAATTTATTATTTTATAATGGAAACAACAAATAAAGAGGAAGTGGAAGAAGAAAAGAACTTGAAATAGGTGATGAAATATTTACCTCTTCTTGGGGTTCTTTCTTTTGATTGGATCAAAAGGGATCTTTAGGTTGGCTTTATGACCAAAGGAAGGCCTCTAGGATGAAGGGAGAAAATTTGGGAGGATATTTGGGCAGGGGTTGGCGAAGAAAAATGGCTTTGGAGGTGTGAAATTAAGAGAAGGGGTTGTACCTTTTTATAAGAGAGGTGAGGGTCACATTAGGAAAATCTTGAAATATTATTTTATAATAAAATAATTTTCGGTTTCTAATGGATCCAAAATGATTTATTTTTAGGCTAAGGTGGGGATAGGTCAAAAACCTCTCAACCAATATGGTTTTTATAGGTTTAGATAACCATATTAACCTTATATTTTAGATTTAACTCTTAGTTAAATAGTTTGACATTTACCATGTCTCTTTGTATTTTTATATTATATGGTTAATAAACTTACTATAAAAAGCCAAGATAACCCCATGTGGTTCATTATCTAAGTACTTTGGCCTAACCTTGGATTTTTAAAAATATTATATCAATTAATAATATATTATTTGTTTTGAAAATTTAATTATGTCAATTTTGACACTATTCAGTATTTGATTTTTTTAAAAGCCATAAAAACTTTATCACTTAGAATAAAATTTATTTAATCAACCCTAACATGTCATATTAACCTATAAAATTAGTGTAATTCATCATAAGTCTTAATTTACATTTATTTGGATATTTATAATATCAATTATTTTAATATTTCATTATTAAGGTAATTACTGCATCATCATTGTGTCATAAATGAATCAAATTATTTATTATCTACAAATTATAAATAAAATATAATTGTGTAGAAATATTTTTATCTTTCTAATGAATATTTATAGTCGAATTTATATTGTGGGTAACCCTATATTAAAAATAGTTTATTTATTAATCTTTGAATTTAACTCTTTTAACTCTTCTTTAAATAAAATAATAATAAATGTCCTAATATAATCCAAGTGGACCAAAAGGATCATATTTTATTAATAAGGGTGTTTTTGGTCGAATTACACTTATAAAATATAATTAGGACATGTTTTAGGGTAATTATAATATCATTTTTAGCCTTAATTATCCAATTTACTTTTGACTGTGGTAAATGAAAGTCATAATTTACTATTCACCAAAAATTATTTTCATCTTATTGAACCACATTTTACTTAATGATGTCCACCATGTCTCTCAGATTTTTGAAATTCAACTCATAGAAGTGGTAAAATTAAGTTTTATGCAAATTTCTAAATGCTCCTAGAAGGTGGTTAAAATTCGGTAAAAAGTTCAATAAAATTTTATATATCTAAACTTATTATAAAATGACTCCAATGATTTAAATTGAACATATATCGGTATTATGTATCTATTTTGACCTAAAATAAATTAAAATAATATAACTAATTATTTAAATAAAAAGTCGGTTTTAAATAATAACGTTTTTCACTATTCATCCAAAATTGAAAGTTTTTAGAAAAATACCAAAAATTCACCCTAAGCTAATTTTGATATTCCGAATTCAAAAATGAAGTACATTTTGAAAAATAAAATTTATAAAATTTTAAAAATTTGGTATTACTATTCATAACAACTAGTTTGATTGGTCGTGGTGTGTTAAAACTCTAAGTTGTGTACAATGCAAGCTACTGCATTATTCAAAGGGAAACATACCATGGAAGCTTGGAGTGTTACAAATATTTAATTTATTTATTTATATTATTACCAACATAATATTTTTTTTCTTATATAGTTGGAATCTTTTGCTCAGGTTGAGATAATTTTCTCTGCAAATAATAACATGGGCGGACATTTCTCAAAGGGTATCACAGGTGTCAAAAGATGAAATATCAATGTTTTTAAAAGTTTGTTGGATAATTTTAAATATAATTATATAAAACATTATTTGAAATGCATATAGTAGTGTTTTTTTGTATATACCATGGGTAGGTATTTTTGTATTTATGACTTCAATTAAATGTATATAGCATTGTTTGAAATTATAGGATTTTGCTGGGTGTGCTGTTATATTAATGGCATATTACAGCCAGCTAGGCCTTTATCAAAGTTTTTTAGTGTGGATAAAGGGGGACCCACCTTTATCAACAATGTGATTAATAGAATTTTTATCACTATTAAATGACTTTTTACATGCTATTAAAGGGAATATGTGTAGTAGTGACCCTTTATCAATGCTTTTTTAGCATTAATAAAGGGTATTTTTTTCAGCACTTTTCTATAACACTGATAAAGGGTACCCTTTATCATCACTTTATTTTTAGTGGTGATAAAATATACACTTTATTAGTGCTGATAAAGGTCTCGAATAATTAACAATTTTATTAATTAAATAATTATTGATAAAAATTAATAAATTCAATATACATACATATAAATTATAAATAGTAATAAATAGTATATATTAAATATATAGATATATAAAATGAATAAAATGAAATAATTAAACAAATAAAAATTTAAAATGAGTAAATTAAGAAAAATATTAAACATTTTATTAATTAAATAATTATTGATAAAAGTGAATAAATTTAATATACATATATATATATATTATAAATATTAATAAATAATATATATTAAATATATATATATATATATAAAATAAATAAATTTTAATAATTAAAAAAAAACTAAAAATGAATAAATTACAAAATTATTAAAAAAATTACTAATAAAACAATTATTAATAAAAGTGAATAAGTTTAATATATATATATATATATATAAATTATAAATAGTAATAAATAATATATATTAAATATAAATATATAAGATGAATAAAATGTAATAATTTAAAACAAGCATATTATTGATTGAAAATTAAATTTTTATTATTCAAACACTTTTAAGGAAAAAGTGAGAAACCATGAGATCAACCACAAAAAAACATAGTATAACCATTGAAGGACAACTTAAGACCACTAGAATTAATCTCCCTAAACAATTTCCAAGAGATGATGGTTACCTAGGTGTCTGGTTCCTCCCTTAGAAAATATTTAAAATGAAAGGTCATCTCGTCCCAAGACTGGATATACTCCTTGATACTGATCTTTCCACTGTTGAATCCCCCAACAAGGATTAGGTCCTACCTGTCAATCCAATTATATTGATCCTTATTGAGGTCCACCCTTAAAGACCTCCCCATCATTCTGGCGGCTTCCTCCTTAGTATCATTAAGAAATAGAGTCTGTTCAACCATTTCTTCTTCTGAGATCATAAGAAATTCTAAAGTTTAGTCAACCACCTCACCTGATTTCTGTGGCTGGAAGGCGACATTTCTATTCTTCTGGTTGATTTAAACTTCTTTGATGAATGTTTCTCTATTGTAGGAGGCAAATAGAAGTAATTCTTCCTCTCTTTATGGATACCCTTTCAGCTCCTGCTTCTCCCCGAGCATAGAAATCTATCTCCCAGAACCTCCGAATCTACTTCTCCCACACCAGATTCGCTCTCTTACTCAATCTCCTTAATCGGATCAACAAGAGAAAACTATTCAAAATGATTACCCAACTCTACTACTACCACCTCTACACTAGGTTGTGTCCTATTTATTTTCTTTTAGCACACCACCTTCGCAAATGATGGTCCTAAGGTATTCTTTGGAGATGCCTCAAACACTTTGGCATCCATTTCACTTGCCAGATCAGATATTTCCTTATTAGGATGAGTTGAATGTATCTTACCTACATCCCTTTACCACTCAAAATGCATTGCATCCCTTTGCATACCCAATTGAAATACATCAGCAGCAACACTACAAACTCTCACGCCTAGTTCATTTTCAGGAGTCTCTTCCACTGGAAGATTCAGACCATTGAGATCACCTATTATCCTACTAAAAACACTCATGAATTTTGGTTCTGGAGGTATAGAATTAGATAGATTCATTCTTACCTGGGTAACATCACTTGAATTCAGAATTATATCAGTTTGAGTGATCAAAACAGAAAGTGGTCCACCCCGCTTCACAGGAGTAGTATTGCAATCAACCTTGAACGCCAATTCAAAGCCTTCGGTCTGAGAAATCTCACAACCAGTAGAAGAACTAATAAACATCACATTCAAAGAGCTATCCCGAATAGCAGATGCCTCACTTGGGACGAGTTCAGTCCAAGAAGTAATCACCTCAGCTTCCTATCATGTTACACGCCTGCACTCCTTCCCTCCATGTCCCAATTTATTACACATAGAACATAAATCATACCAATTTTCAAAGATAAAGGATTGCTTACAACTAAAATCTTCACAAAAAACAATCTAAGAAAATCAATAGGTGGATTTGAAAAATTAACCTCTATACATATCCTAGGTGAAATTGGGTGACATACGGATTGAGTAAGGCTATCCGATCACAAATAGAGACCTATGAGATTCCCTAGCATAAAAATAATTAAAGAATTCTGAAAGGTAAGGGGAAGTTTAGGAAGACTTACCAAAAAATACATGGTATAAGAATACCACTTCATATGGTAGTCGTAATACCATCTGAAAAGAAGTAAACAATACCCCGTACAGGAGCAAGAGGCACCTAAACAAGACAAAATAAGATCCTCTTCTAAAGAGAACCTGATCATGATGATTTTAGAAATAAGAAGTCCAATTTTCATGTGATCTTGAAGGCCCCATAAATAAAAGATGAATCAGTAAAAAACATCCACTGACAGACGACAAATCTTGAAATGGGAAATCAAAATCAGATGTATCAAGGAAGATGCTTCGGTGAACTCATGATTTGATATTCACACTTGCAGGGCTCCATTAAAGATGTGTGTAACCTTAGGGTTGAGATCTATCCTAGGTAAGGAGGGGAGATAGTTGGGATTAGAGAAAGATGTAAAAGATGGATGGACACCTTCAAAAGATTCCAGAGCGCCCTCCACCACTGAGGGGGGAGGGGCTGCTGCAAGGGCCATCAGTGACTAGGGCATGACCGACCAAGCCGAGCTTAGTATAATGCCCATACTCTTTGTAATTTACAATCATATTATTGTCTTGTTCATTTTTAATGGTTTTCATACAAATTTATTCATGAATAATTTTAATATAGAAATATATTCATATAAATTTCTAGACACACACACACAAACAAACACACACACAGATATATCCATGTATATACTCCAATTCCATATTTTTCTATTTTTAAAGAATCAATTTTATGGATCAGTGAGAACCTCACAAATATCAAAACACCTAGTTCAAAATTCAAACAAAATCACTCACCAACTACTTTCAAGGAACACCAATATTTCAAATTTCAAAATCAATCATTTCAAATTTCAAGAAATGCAGACGTCAATGCCTCAGGATGCTAACCACCTAGACCCGCACACCCTGATATGAAGTAACACCATCCTGAGGCTTCCTCACTGCATCATCACGGTAGAACATCCATCACAAAACCAAAAAAGTATGCCACTATTAAGAGATTCATATCACCAACAAGAACCATCCACTAGAATATTTCATCGCCATCGTTGATAAACCATCAACACCACCATTTCAGAACCACCATCAGGCGAACAACAATAGAATCACCATAGGAAATCATCACCATCATCATGAAGAATCAAAGAACAAATCTTGCAATAAGACAATTCGAAATTGAACAAAAAAATCAACCACCAAATCTGAAACCACATAATGTTGGCCACACAACTAGAAACCCAAAACAATGATGAGTTGATATCAGTAACCACAGAACTAAAAAACCACAAAAGATCAAAAACATGAAAGGGGAAGGTGAAACTAGGGACAAAAGAAGATGGTAGATCAAACCATAGAGGAAACGCCTCCATCCCGACCATCATCACCATCCCAAAAAACCCTAAAACTCCATCATGTTTGATTGAAAATGGGGTTCTCTATAGTGGGTAAAAGAAATAAGGGAAGAGGAGGAGTGTTGAATAGAAAGACTAGGATGTAATACTTGAGATCCGATAGAAAGGAAACTTGCTGGTTTCCACCAAAACTCCCAAATCGATAGAGTTTCATTGAGTTAAACAAAGATTGGGTTTATTCACAATGACTCCAGCAACAAGAGAAAAAGTTGAAGTGGTTGAGGCCCTCGAAGCGGAAATTAGCATCTCTAAACAAGAGAATGAAGAACCCAAATAAGGAGACGAATTGCAATAAGAGGAAAACAAGGGGATGAGTGTGAAAAAAAGATGAGCACATTGGAGAGAAACCACTCATTGTGAGGGTAACAACAAGAGGGAGGAATTGACGACGTTGGGAAGGAACCACAATATGAAGAGAATTGGGAGACCCGAGGAATAGGGATCCATCCTGAACCCCTATATCAATGTATATAATATTTCCTAAAATATGATTTATATAATACAAATATTTATGCTTACATTAAATGATATATTTAGTGAAAAATGGTGTATAATTAAAATTAATATTAATTAAAAATACTGACTATAATTGCATCAAGTAATGGACATAATTAAAAGTTGTTTGATTTTTCAATTTAACAAATATCAAACGTCTGTTACATTGATTTCACATACATATACCTAATTAATGTACTTCTATATACAACACACACACAAAAATATTTACGTAATGAAATATTATATAGAAACACATACACCTAATATTTATGTAATTTATTCAAATTTTAGTATTCATTTTAGAATTTTATTATAACCTCTAATACATTTAATATATATTTTTTTTAATAGGTAAATTATATTGATTTATTTTTAATATTATTACAGTTAGGTATTATTTAATCATTTTTAATATTATTTTTATTTTATTTTTGAATTTAATCATTTTCTATTATTTATTTATATATATTTATTTACTTTTTTTTAGTATTTTCAATAAGTATTCATCTTTAATTCAATACATATCCATATTTTTTTTAATAATTTTATATTTAATTAATAAAACTTATATCCATTTTTTCAATATTTTTAAAATGTACTCATTTTTAATTATTCAATTTCACTCATTTTTAAGATGCACGAATTTAAGATTATATATTAATTAATAATATTAAAAATATATTTGTAAATAAATATTTATAAATAAATGTATTTATAAATGTATATTTATTATATTTATAAATTTATATATTTATAATTATAAATAAATAAATATTTTTAAAAAGTATTTATATAATATAAATAAATAATTATATATATTTATATAATTGTAAAATTATAATAAATTTATTTAAATAATGAATATATTTAATATATTTGTATTTATTATATATATATATATATAATTATATAAATATATATAATGATATAAATATATATAATGATATAAATATTTTTTAAAAAAGTAATTACATATTTATAAATAAATAATTATATATTTAAATAATGAATATTTTTAATATATTTATATTTATATTTATTTATTTAATATAAATATATAAATATATAAATATATATAATGATATCAATATTTTTATAATTATAAAATTATAATAAATATATTTAAATAATGAATATATTTAATATATTTATATATATATATATTTATTAAATATATATAATTATAAAAATATATATAATGAATATATTTATAATTATAAATAAATAATTATAAATATATTACTAAAGGTGAAGCTTGGTCAGCACTTCTTTAGCATAAATAAAGATGGAGATTTATTAGTGATAAACATTTAGCACTGAAAAAGATGTCTTTTATCTGGGATTTTTTAGTACTGATAAATCTAAATACTTATCATTGCTAAAAAATCCATGATAAAGATATCTTTTATAAGCTCTTATTAATTTAGCCTTGATAAAAGGTATATTTATCAGCGCTTTTTTGGAAGCGTTGATAAAGGTCTCCCCGATCTATTTAAAAGAAACCTAACAGTGACTAATTTAGTCATGATTCTCAAGCTCTTGTAGAGCTCCCCTACTGCCGACACTCCTCTACATTATATTGGACTAATCAAGGCTAGAATAAAAGGTATATTATTTTATCTCTCCTCATCTCTTGTTTATTACTTATTTAGGTTCCGCGGTTTGTGTTATTATAGTGTTATTAACCATGAAGAACCCTAGTTCTATTCTCCCATAAATCTAGTCCTAATTGGTCTCTCTCATTATTCCTCATTGTTTTCATTCTTATCACCACCTTCACTCATGGATGTTTCCATTATTAGCACTATCACTATCACCATCACAACCAATACCATCAACTTCCCATTTTTCTTCATCTTATACAACTGCTTCTCTTTTATAGTTCTCCATGGGTTTTAATCATAGTTCTTATTTTTTTAACACAACTATGGTCTATTTTATTTGATTATTTTTTGTTTTGGGCTTGTGGTTTTCTTGTATGATTATTTTATGAATGGGTGTTATAAATCATGTTGATTTTTTTATAAATGGATGTCTAAGGTATGTTTAATAGGTTATATCTTTGAATTAATTATTATTTAATGAGTGTGAGGAAAACTAAGGTATGTTTACCTTTATTTAATGATTATTTAACCGGTGTTATATTTGGGGAATGATTTTTTTGATGAATGAGTGTCTTGTAAATATTCTAATGATTTCTGATGACATTTAAAGTTTGTTTAATTTACTTATTAATCATTTTTACATCATGTAAGGTATGTTTAATTTACCAAATGAGTATTTATATTATTAATTAATATTGTTTTCTTACATCGCGAATGAGTTTTTTTGAAGGTATAATAGATTATAGAGTTTTAATATGGAGTATTGATAATATATATTTAAATGGTCATCTTGGGAAAGTTTTTATTCTGTTTATTATGTAATTTAAGTACATGGGAAGTTAGTTTATAATTTAGTTTGAATAATACAAGAATAATATAATATGTATCCCTCGTTTATTTTCCATTCTATAGTTTAATATTTATATACAATTACTATGGGAATTTTTCAACTTAACCCTCATCAGTTACTATAACTATTTCATAAAAAAACATTACCACTTCCCTAATGTTACTTTTTACATCATATCTATTCATAGAGTACACAAATATTTATCATTCTAAAATGACATGATAAGGAGAATAAGATTTCAATTTATTTTGAATATAATTAGAAAAAAATAATCAAATCATCTCCCTATTTAATCATGTTTATAGTATATATCACTTTGTATTTACTACATAAAGTGACATATTCATTTTCAATATGATGTATGAAATCGTATGCCTCCTTTTAGATATTTATCATTATTAATATTGTTTTGAATACTAATATATTATTTATAATGTTATTTTATAATTTATATTAATTTATATATTTTAAAAATAATAATTTCTAAATCATATAATGAAATAAAATAAAATTTGTGTTTTATTTAGGGTCAACCTTTTAAAATCAATGTTAATATGTAACTGTTTTAAATTTTTTTCTAAATGAATTATAATTGAATAAGTCTAAGGTGAAACATTTTTTTTGAAATATATTGCCTTATTTTTATTTGTAAAATATTTTAAATTTCTTCTATTTTATTTTTATTTATAAATGCAAATTTGAATTTAATTTTTCAAAAAAAAAAATTAATACTTGAAATTTATTATAGGTGATAATGAATCGTAGTTGGATTAAAACACTCTAAACAAGTAATGAATATGAGAAAAGGGTTGATAATTTTTTAGAATTTTCAAAATAGAATTTTCCAAAAAATGACCAATTTTTCTATCTTTAGTTGAAATGTTTACATACGAAAAAGTTTCAAAGAAGAGAAATTAAGGATCATTTAATTTATTATGGTTTTAATGCATGTTACAATCCTTGGATTTATCATAGTGAAATTGAGTATAATTTAAGATCTATTAATGGTAAAAATTATGAGGTTGATAATTTTGATCAAATTGAAGAAATTATTTTTTATATTAAAGTATTGAAAATTTAGAAGACACCAATTATTACACTCTTATATGGTGATACTGAAAAACCATTATATCTAGGTCTTATAAAATTTATGGTTTGACTAATGAATTTCTAAATCAAAACCTAGGTAATTTATTGGTTAGGGTATTAGGTTGTTTATTAAATCATATATCATTCCCTTGAATGATCCAGTATATGAGATTTAAAGGGAAGGATCCCAATCTAGTTGGAATATAGAAAAATAGTACCAATAATTTGATCAGGTTCCCACTTTTTTAGTTTCAACTAATGATTCTGGACTATAAACCACATCTAGACCAAGGAGTGGTTTCCAATATGGGTAGATCCAATTTTCTAGACCAAACATATGACAACTAAATTATTTATGAATCTTAAAATGATTTGAGCTTATAGAAGTTTTAATCATGAACTTATATAAATGAAAGAATTTAAAAAATAAAAGAATACAGGTCCAAAATTTAATTTCATAGAATAAATAATTATAAAACAAGTAAACATGTTTAAAAAACTTTACACAATAAACTGAGTATAAATATACAAGATAACTGATATTTGAGTATAATATATTATAATATTATGGGTATTATGTTAATTCTATATATGGTATGTTAGAATGTGATTTACTATAGACATGTTAGTGATTAATTGAGGGATATGGTGAGGGTGATGTGAAATTTGTGTGGTTATTTGTTCTTCTTTATGGGTTTTCAGAAGTTTGGTTTAACTAATGTTTTGTGGAACCCATTGTGTGGTTACTTTTTAAGGGAACCAATTATGTTAAGACTTCCCCATATCTCGAATTCACTGCCTAAAAAATGGCTATGTTATACCCATTTCATGATTTGGAGCCAATAAGTACATGTGATGGTTATCCTTGAGGGATAGTCTTGGATGCTAGGGGTTTGAGGTCGAATATCATGGTACCTATGACGTTGTTATTTCCATAGGGAGATAAATAAATTTTTCTCCTCATATGATTCAAATGTTAACCTCTTATTAGTTAAATGTTTTTAATGCTAGGGAAAAATCAGAGTATAAACTTATGGTATGATTAGTATAATTAACCGGTATGAAATGAAGTAGGTACATTTGATTATCATGGTGTCCTGGTTAGTACATAATGACTTGAATTACATGTTCATTTGAGTGTTGTTACTTTGAAAATATACTCAAATATATACATTGTTGTATATTTTAAGGGTGTTATTAGCATTTAATTATTTATTTTTATACTCCCCTACACATAAACCACAATGGACATAGAGCTCTTATATTTTAGATATAGGTTAGGGAAAAGGACTAGTTACATATATTAGAGTTAGTGCAGCTTAGTGGGGATGATTTGATGTTCTCATGGTAGTGTTAGTAACCTTTTAGTATTTTGAGATGAGATTTGAAATTTTAAATTAAGATATGGTAATTTAAAAATTTTTAAGAAGATAACTGTCATCCTCATAGACTTCCTCTCCCAAAAATTTATTATTATATTTGTTTGTTTGAGACTCATTATCCATATATTCTATGTTTATTAAACAACACTAATAAAAAATCATTAAAAATGATCACCTATACCTAGAATGGGATGAATACTACTCAGAGTATTTCAAGAAACATTGGTGCATGCCCAGATGAGATGAAGGATGGGTCTCAAGAAACAAAATGCAATAATAATTGTTTGGGAGATAAAGTTTATGAAGATGAAAATTGCCCATAACTTTTACATCTGGATGAATTCAAAGGATAACACCTATCATTGTGGAGCAATTATTTTCTTAAATTAAATTACTCATTTACTTTAAAATGGATGCATGTAAATCATTTGAAAAAGAGTATGAATATGGAGTTAAATAATTCATCAAGTTTGAAAAAAGGCATGCATATAACCCTTATGAAATACTTTGATTGTGTTTATGTTTTTTGTTTAAGACAAATTAAATATTTGACTAATCATGCAGACAATGTATTCTGTACATGATGATGTTACCAATCTCAAGGAAGAACATACTGTTGATGTTGAAACTATGGAATTATTAGGGGATCAACAACATATTGATAAAAAAAATAAGAATGACACAACATCATAGTGTTGAATAAAATCATCAAGGAAAGAAGTAAAGATATAAAATTTGAGTTTGGTTAGAATCAATGTGTCCAACCTGTTGACCCCAACAAGTCAATGTTCATTAGTTATGTTGGGGTCACAACAAGGATGAATGCGTCAATTGATATTGATTCATGGCACCACATCCAACTTATAATGAAGGAAAAACTTCGGGAATATGTAAAGGTAATTTTAGGATATAATTTCTCTATTTTACCTAAAAATTACGTAATGAAACGTTGATATAATTTTCATTATTCCTTACAGATTTCATTTATTACAGAATATTTCTGTAAGAAATTTGTATTAAGGTCTACTAGAAAATGCCATAGAGGATTCTGGACTCTTTTTACCAAGTTACATCTTATGGATGGTTAGAGGAAAGTAAATCCCCACCTAATAGTTAGTTATGCACACATTATAAAGAAGGAAACATGGAATGATTTCATGAGTTTTCATAATAAGAAATCATTTCAGGTACATTATATTTAATAATATATTATTTGAAATTATTTATTTTATCAAATTTGATTCAAAATTTTTAATTTATGAAATAGAAAAATAGTGTTGAAAATAAGGAACATGCATCATAACCAATGTACCCCTATCAAAAAGAAAGGATGGGGTACACTTCACAAGAGAAGAAATTGGTATTTATTTTAAATCAACAATAAAATTTTTATGTGATATAAAACAAAAAATATTCATTTGTTTATATGTAGATTATTGAATCAAAATATGAAGTCACTTCCATCCCACATCATGTTTTATAGAAGGAGGCTCGTGTAAATAAGGAGGGTAAACTAGTTGATGAAAACAAAAAAGCGGTATGAGAAACATGTGAAAGTATGGAATTATAGTAATTAATTTTTATTTATAATAGTATTACATATAAATATTTATTTATGTTCATATTTTTTATATTGTGTGGACACAAGAATTGGTAGCAACTGTACTGGAAGAAAAAATATTTTCAGTAACTTTGAAGTGACTAGAACAATATGTCCATGTTCGACGATTATGTTTTGGAGTGTTTACTAAAACATATTTCAAGAAGATAAAACAACATGAAGATGCATATAATATAGTGAAATAATTGAAGACACAAATAAAATAACTACAATATATTATTTTTTGGTCTAGATTGGCAGACCGATGTATTAGAAAGGATCAAAGCGAACCGACAGTGGAATAAAGATCCACAGATGAACCAAATGACCCCACTATCTTTGGGGATAGCCTTTCCCCACAAATTCATACCTTACCGAAGGTAATAAATATTTTCTTTACTCCTTCTCATAAATGTGAATCAAAAAACTTATGATAAAATTATATTACTAAAATTATATTGGGTATAGTTGTATGTAATTTCTATCTATCAAAACCCACACACCACATTGTTGTGATGGGTACAATGTATAATATACTTGGAGACAAGATACACCCAAAAGAACTCCCAAAATATCACATGAGTATGAGGATTGAGGTAGATCATGAGATGAATGCTGAGTTTCCTGTTCCACTTGATGATCCAAATATTACAACGATCAATGATTCTATTATAAATTTTATAGCGTGAACTTATAATATTATAAAGATACATGAGGTATGTATTTAACAAAATTTTTCATATGAAAAAACTGTAAAAGTTTATGAAAAAAGGTCTGAAGTGAGGTATGATATTACAAATGAATAAAGAGATGGGGAAACAGAAGGTCGAATCAAGACAATCTAGTGGATCGACCAAGAAATCAAAAGACCATTCAGGAGTACCTTCTCCCCACCAGTTCTAGAGCAATATTTATTATCATTAAAACTTCATGAAAAGAAAACATTTAAAGATAAAAATATGTCTTACATTTTATATCAAGAATAAATATATGGAACTTTCATGATATACATAGTTGGTCTCGAGAGTATAAATTAAATTCTAAAGCATGAATGGATAAGAGTCTCAGTTGTGAATACATTCTTAAGGTAGATTTTCATAATACATCTATCTAAATAGTGAGATTATATATTCATTAATGTTAATAACTATTCATATTTTATAAAAAAATTTATATTAAAACTATATAAATGTAAAACCATGGGAATCACGATTTGGATTCATTAATCCCTATATCATTTATATGGAAACAATTTCTTTATTGAATGAATACATAGGAAGAAAAAAAATATGAGCTATGCGACATGTTTGAGAAAAAAATAACATACGACATACTCTTTTTGATGCCTATAATGCAGAGGTAAAACCCTACAATCTAATCACATAATATATATATATATATTTCATTAATTATTTGTTTTTGTAGGAAACACTAGATGCTAATCATAGTCAATCTATATACCCCCAAGATTTAATTTTATGATCCAATGCACAGATATCCAAAAAACCAACCACACAGGACATGTATTATGAATTTTTAATAAACTAAAATCAATATTTTCTAGATAAAATTTTAATTATATGTTTTAGTTTGTATTTTAACAAGAATTTTTTTATGATAGGGAAGTCGCTAAATATAGACAAAATCATATAATAAAGTCGATGACTGAATAAATAAATTTTTTTGAATTTTTAAAAATGAAAATATTAAGGTATATATAGAAATATTTAACTATCAAAACATATTTTAAAACAATTTAATTATTTTGGTCAAAATTTCTATAGTGTCTGAAGAAAGATAATGACATCAATTGTGTATATTAGTTTTTAAAATTTATAATAGAGATAAAAAACCATCAAAATAATAGCATACTCAAATAGGTAATTTCCAAAGTTAATTACAATTTCATTAAAAATATTTATTAATAATTTTTTTGTCTATATTTTCTCAATACTACCATGATTTACAACAACCTTTATACTCAAAAGAAGAAGTAAATTTGTTTATAGATGAGTGGGTAGTGTACATGTTGTCAGAATGTTTGCTGAAAACAAATTTATGTGGTTAATTGCTATGTTTTTTTATATAGTACGAGCTATGAAACCTTGTAAATATATTTTGTGTGTGAATTATTAGTGTCATAATTCTTATATGTTATTTTTTATCTGTTTCTCAAGGATAATTATAATAGAGGAAATAAATTTTTTTATACTCACTAGCCTACAAAAAATAAAATTGTTGGGAAATGGAGGAGGTAGAGGTGGAGGTAGAGGTGGAGACAAAGGTGATAGAAGAGTCAAAGATAGAGACCAAGGTAAAGGAGGAGGCAGAGGTGGAGAATGAGGCAGAGAAGGAGACAAAGATCTAAACTATAAATAATAAATGTTTTTTGAAAATAGAGTAGAATGGTGATCATACCAAGGTATTGTTTGAGAATTGTTTTTGAAAAGTGTGCACAACACTTTAAATTTAATATAAGATCTATTGAGAAAGTGTTTCAGGTTTCTTATTATTTTTTCTCTACTTGTTTAAGTGATTTTGTACAGGAATTTAAGTGGAGGTTTTTTTTCTAGAAACATAGCAAACACCACTTATTTTTTCAAACTAATTATTATTGGATACAATTTTTATTATAAAATTCTAGGTACTATAAAATATTAATAAAGTGTTAAAGGGTACCCTCAACAAGAACAAACTAAAAAAAATAGATGCAGTTTCTTGCCCATGGATTATCTACACTATAAAGAATGGGTCTTATTAGTGGATCCAACAGTCACTTGAGAGTCATATAACACCAATCCAATCATCAAATAGGTATATAATCAAATTAAAATATTTTAACAAATATGTTTTTGACCAACTATTGAATCCAATAGGTGTATGAGATAACTATTAGAGGATATCCAATATTAAGAGATCATGGTCATCGAGGAGGGACGGTGTAAAATGAAACATGACATCAAATGAAAAGAAAACGATTTATGAATAAATCCCTAAAAATGAAAACCCACTTCAAATGAAATAAAGAATCATCAAAAATAAAAACAAAGACCCCTTTGAAAAATATGCTAGTATCTTGATCCAAAACATCTAAAAAATAAAGAAATATAGAATTTCATCGACTGAATCATGAATTTTTAAAAAAGAAAAATACATTGGTTTCACTTTGGTGGATGGTGAAATTATTTGGGTTATTTTATCATCAATTATATTCATTATATAATATAAAAAATTCATGTGAAATCCATACAAGTAATATTAATTATTCATGTAAACATTCATTATGTAAAATGATCCATCTTCACAAGATAATTAATAAAAAAATAATCATCATTATCAATTAAAATACATAATAACCTATTTTGATGAAAAAATAATGATGATGATATGTTAGAGTTTATCAAAACCAAGAATATTTAAAAGGATATACTAATATACAACACAATCCAAGAATACTTAATAGATGCACTAGAATTTAGTGTCATTTGGATTTTATAAAGGGATATAATGATGTTTAATACTTAAAAAAGGGGTAAATAATTTATAATAGTGTTTAGTGTCTTCTAAAAATATATAATGGGTCACACATAAGTTTTTACCATAAAACAAGGTAAATGGTTTATCATGGATTTTTTTCTCTCTATGACGGTGAAAGGGAATGATATATTTTATTATGTTCCATAAAAACTCATATGTAAATATTTATTTTAGTTTAATAAATTAATGATAATAGTTATACACTAATTATTAATGTTTTCTAGGAATAAATGACTTCATCAATAAGGATGATTCACTCCTGTACTATGACCACGAACTCAATAAGGATGATTCACTCATGATGATGCAATTTTATTTTTATTCTCTAATGAATACAAAATTTTGAGTTATCAAAGTACAATATTTTTAGATAAACCAAAGTGTTGAATTCACTATAGGATAAGAAGAAATGGTGGAATCAACCATACCTCAAATAAATACACAGTATACCCAGTATGACTCAAATTGTGAGGTTTGAGTTTAAAATTGAAATTTTATTAATTTATTGTTTCATATTTATATTTAATTTATTTTTTATAGTATTAATGAAATAATAATTTTTTTTATACATGTAGATTCTTTTTCTTGAGTTAGGATGGTTTGTTTGAAGCTACTCATGATCGTGAGAGATTTGACTTAAAGGTTGAAACTGTGATATCAATAATAAGAAAATGGGTCAAGAATGTATAAAAACATAATGAAAAGGTGAATTAATACTACTTATTTAGTTAATTTTTTCACCATTTTATCTACTATTTTTAATTTAATTTTCTTATCATTTTTATCTAATAATTATTTTTTTGAAGATATTTTTAGAGGTCATATTTTTCCTTTAATTGTTTGGAACAAGATAGAAAAGAGAGAACATGTTATTTTTTAATAATGCATTTCAGGAAGTATGGGGTCTATTATTCCATCAAAATTAAACATTTCTTTCTTTTCTATCTTGGTTAAGATGGTTGAAAGAAAAACACACATCACATACTCAATCAACCACACCTCAATCCGATGCATGACGTGACAACATGAATCAAACTGTATGTTTTTAGTTTATAATTTATATCTTAGTTCAAAACACATATCACATACTTAAAATTGATAAAACACATTCATATTGTTTTGATATTTTATGATAAAAATCCATAAGTTATTTTTTTGTGTAGTAATCAGTTGCACGTCAATCTGATACATGATGTGCCCGACATGACTCAAAGTGTCCGTTATCAGTTTAAAATTGAAATTTTAGTTCAAAAAGTGTCACTCAATAAATAAAAATTAAATCATATTGTATTGATAATTTTGGAAAAATATTCATAAGTAATTTGTGATTTATAGGAATCAGTCTCACGTCAAATTGACACATTATGTGATCATTATCTCAAAGTGCATGTTTCCAGTATAAAATGGAATTTTAATAAAAGCCACAAGTGACGTAATAAAAACCAAGAAAACACATTAATATTATTTTGATAATTTAGGAAAATTATCCATAAGTCATTTTGGATGTGTAGGAATTATACACACCTCAATCAGATGCATGGTGTGACTGGTATGACTCAAAGTGCTTCTTTTTATTTAAAATTGACAATAATTTTTATAAAAAAGACAACTGAAATACTTAAAAACTAATAAAATGCATTCTTATAATTTCTATACATTAGTAAAATGACCCATAATTCATTTGTGAAGTGTATAAATCATCTAAACCTCAATCTGATACCCGATGTGCCAAGTATGGCTCAAAGTATCTGTTATTAGTTTAAAATTGAAATTTTAGTTTAAAAATTATAACCCACTAAAAACCAAGAAAATATGATTATATTTTATTGATAATTTATTAAAATGATTCATAAGTAATTTTGTATGTGTAATAATTAGTCTCATATTAAACCAATGCACAATGTGACCAATATGATTCAAAGTGTGTGTTTCTAGTTTAAAATGACATTTTAGTAAAAACCACAAGCGACCTACTCAAAAATAATAAAATGATTTTGGATTGTTTTTATACTTTCTTAAAATGATTCATAAGTCATTTGGGATGTTTATGAATCAGCTTCACCTCAATTTGACGCACAATGTGACCAATATAACTCCAAGTGCGTCTTTTTTTTTAAATTGACATTAATTTTAATAAAAAAGAAAACTGACATACTCAAAACCAAGAAAATGAATTTATATTGTTTTGATACTTTAGTAAAATGATCCATAATTCATTTTTGACATGTAGGAATCAGTATAATATCAATTTGAAACACGATGTGCCTGATATGAATCAAGGTGTCCGTTTCCATTTTAAAATTGAAATTTTAGTTCAAAATGTGTCACTAGCCGAAAACCAAAAAACCTGATTGGATTGTCTTGGAAATTTAGTAAAATAATTCATAAGTTATTTTTTACATTTAGGAATCATTCTCATGTCAAATTGACACATGATGTTACCAGGGTGATTCAAAGTGTGCTTTCCTGTTTAAAATGACATTTTAGTAAAAACCACAAGTGATGTACTCAAAACAAAAAAAACGTTTTTTATTGTTTTTATAATTTATAAAAACTATCCATAAGTCATTTTTGAAATTTAGTAATCATCCTAACCTCAATATGATACATGGTGTGAATAGTACGACTCAAAGTGTGACTTTTTATTTAAATTTGACATTAATTTTAGTAAAAAAGACAACTGACATACTCAAAATAAACAAAAAACATTAATATTGTTTTTATAATTTAGGAAAATTATCCATAATTAATTTTTGATGTGTAGGAATCATCCACAAGTCTATTCGATATACGATCTGCCCGAAATAACTCAAAGTGTTTGTTATTAGTTTAAAATTAAAATTTTAGTTCAAAAAGTGTCACCCACTAAAAACAAAAAAAATGATAATATTGTTTTGATAATTTATAAAAATGATTCATAAGTCATTTGTGACATGTAAGAATTAGTCTCACATCAAACTGACACATGATGTGACCGATATGACTCAAAGTGAATGTTTCCAGTTTAAAATGAAATTTTAGTAAAAAACACAAGTGATTTACTCAAAACCAATAAAATACATTTGTATTTTTTTTATAGTTCAATAAAATTATCCATAATTTATTTTTGATGTGTATAAATAATCCACACCTCAATCTAACACATGGTATGACCGGAATTACTCCAAGTGCGTCTTTTTATTTAAAATTGACATTATTTTTTGTAAAAAAGACAACTAACAGAATCAAAACTGAGAAAACGCATTTGAATTGTTTTGATACTTTAGGAAAATAATCCATAAGTAATTTTTGATGTTTAGGAATCTTACACACCTCAATATGATTCAAGATGTTCCTGGTTTGACTCAAAATGTATGTTATCAGTTTAAAATCAATATTTTACTTCAAAAAGTGTCACTCAATGAAAACTAAGAAAGCATGCTCAGATAGTCTTGGTAATTTAGAAAAAAATATTCATAAGTAATTTTTGACGTATAGGAATAAAAATCACATCAATACTGTACACAATGAAACCAATATAACTCAAAGTATGAATTTCTATTTTAAAAATACATTTTTTGTAAAAAAAAGTGACACTCAAAACTGAGAAAGCACATTAATATTGTTTTGATAATTTAGGAAAACGATTCATAAATAATTTGGAATATGTATGAATCATCCTCACCTCAATCCAACATATGGTATGATCGGTATGAATCTAAGTATGTATTTTCAATATATAAGTTCCATTTTAGTTTAAAATGTGCATCACATCACCAAAACTGAGAAAATCAGCCTATATTGTTTTCTCATCATTCTATATGATATTACTTAATTAATTTCCTTATCATTTTTATCTTATAATTATTTAGTAAATTTTAATAGAGATAGTTCTTTAAGATATACAATAAATGGCATGATGTGCAATAGTCAACTGCAAATCAATTCTATACATTGTGTTCTTGGTAGGACTCAAAGTTTAGTTTAAAATTAACACTTTCTATTTAATTTATTTCTTTATATTATTACTAACCTAAGAATTGTTTTTCATACAAGTGAATTCTTTTTCTAAATCATGGGTGGTTTGTTCTTTTATATTGGTGTGTTCTTTTTCCCTATAATATAGTGTTTTTTCTTATATTTGTGTTGTAAATTTTATTGCATTTAAATAATGTATTGTACATAATTTTTCTAATTTATAGCACTGAAATGTGTTGTTACAATACACAACCTTGTTTCTGGTGCTGCAGTGTGCTGTTAGATCACAATGTAGTATTCCCCTTTATCAATGCTACAAAATGTGTTGATAAAGGGTCCCTTTATCATACATAAATAAAAGTGCTAATAATTTGGGATTTTATCAGTGATTCTAAATGCGCTGATAAAAGACAAGAGATTTTAATCATGCTCAGATAGTCAATGATTTTTTTAGCATTTATAAAGGCCAATTATAGATCTGTTGAGGGTTGGTTTTGTAGTAGTTCCACTACAATGTATTTTTTTATATCTCTAATTTGATATGTGGTAAAGCTCAAAAAAAATCCTAGAACAAAAGTTATTGTCATTTGAATTTTGAGCCACATTTTCAAATTATTCTATATTGTTTGTTAATTTTTTGTTTTTTTCTATTTTCAAATTGTTATTAAATGACTATTAATCGATAATAATTAGAAAATTATTAATTAATATTATATTATTAATTGTTTTATAATCCATTTTCACTAAATATCTTATATATTAACTGTAAATACAAATTTAGCCTTATATAAATCATATTTTATAAAATATTTTATATTTATATAAATATGAATATATTTATATATTAATATATGATTTTTAATGAAAAAATGTTTTTTATGAAATATACCTTTTATTTGTGCTAAAAACATTTTTTTTGAACTGATAAAAGACATAATTTTATTAGCGCTAATAAAATCACTGATAATGGAAACAAAACATCAACTCTTAGTTAAAAATAGAAAGTAAAAGTAAAATAATTTAATTTTAAATTTATATGCCTATAAATGTTTTTTGGGTTTAATTAAATCAACATTTTCCCTTTGATTAGGATCTGATATGTGAATCCAAGTAGGTTATAACACATGAAAAAATGACTAACCTAATGAAAAAACCAATAGAAAGGAAAAAAATAAAGAAAATAAAGTAGGTAAAAGTTAATTAAGGAAACTAGAAACAAATTCAAAAACATGAATGAAATTAATATTGTATTTGGTATTATAAGAATATCTATTTATACTTTGGATTACATGTATAATAAATGTTTTTAATATTAATAAAACATATTATTACACATTGATAATTATTTTTCATGACTTTAATTTAATAATGTCCTAGAGTATCTGTCACGGTGATATAGTTATAGCAATTCCCTGCCGTAATGAGAATCTTGAAATTTCATGATGATATTCTTAAATATAGTTCTATATTCGGATAACATACTATGATGAAACATATAGAATTTTGACTATCATGTGTGAATACTTTTAAAAAGATGAGACTTCATCTCATGAACTCATGAAGTTCACACTTGAAAATATTGAAGATAAAAAATTATGAGAACATACCCGATAATAGGAATTCTGTATGTTTATGTCATCTTATATTATTATCTAAAAAAATGTGTAATGATTCTTAGACTTTAAGATTATTATTAATTCATGTTACAACTCATGCACTTAGATGAATTTTGTAGAACTTGATGATATAGATCATAGAGAAGTTGGATACGTGAGGTGCATCATGAGTGACATGTTATTAATAGATAAGTACCTTTTATATTATAATTAAAGTTGATATCTTGAACTATTGATTAAAATAGAACCATCGCATTAAATTCTGTGGTCATGGTGTAACGATGTTTTCATTTCATAAATCCAAAGAATGATGTATCAATTATATAGTTTGATGCACAAATGTGCAACCTGCTTGATGATATATTATGATAAAGGGATTATATTATAGAGTGAGAATTCGTATGTGGCTTCTGATGTTGTAACATTAAGTTTTTTCTCTTGGGTATTTTGATCCATTGCAAAACTGTAATATTATAATTTAGGGAAGAACACCTAATGCCAATGAGAAATAATCCTAGAGGGTCACAAACTAAGTATTTCTATTAATCTGTATTAAATTATATATGAATTTAAGTAATGGAATAAATATTATTCTAAAGACCGAGGAATAATTTTATTTCTATTTTATTGATCACAAATATTTATTGAATATTTAATAAATATTCATTCCTTGGTTTGTGGATAAAGTATTTATTTATGAATAAAATACTTATTTGAGCATTCAAAAAATATTGAGAAGGATGAATAGAACATGATAGTGTTTGGTGATAAATATTAATTTACAATATGGTAAAATAATATTTATTATTGTACCAGTTAGCGCATGACATAAAATAATAATAATAATATTATTATATGGAATGTGGTTTGTTAAGGATTATTATATTTTTTAAGGGCCGATATTCAGTTAAAAATAATTTTAATATAAAATCTAACACTATAAATATATAGTTATATCTATTATGTAGGGTTAATCAAAAAGTCAAGAATTAAGGATAATTATGCACAACATACTTCTCTATAAAATTCTTCCTTCTCCCATATTATCAATAATGAGAAGAAATACTTCAATCTTGATGTATATTGAAGTGATCAAGACAAAAAAATCGAGATGATGGATCCACCACATGAGCACATGAAAATAAATCAGTATCATTCAGAGATCAAAGGAGCACATGTGGATTACCACCAAAGGGATTCTGCACTTGGATCACACAAGTGCAATGAAGGCAATCTTAATATGGTTTTTTGGATGATGAACATATGCATTAGAGTAAGTTTCTAATATGTGGTAACCTTTATTCATATATTATATAAATTAATTTTAAATTTAACAAGAAAATTTACTCTCCAAGTTGTAGGTTCTCTTATTTCAATATTCGATGGAAATATTTTGTTGGTCATGACATTTACATCTTTGATTTTTTTGAATAATCCACCTAATCAAATAAACCTTTATGGTTATTAACAAACAAAGGCACTTTCACTATGCCTGAAACCTACAAGTGGTATTAGAGGGGTCACATTTCAAATTTATATTTATTTATATTATTGTTGATTTATTATGCACAATAGTGGTTTGATATTTGATTTCAATAACACTTATTCTTTAATATGTTTTTTAATTAACATGATTTTGAAATTTTAATTATCATAATTCAGGTTTTAATTTTCTTAAAGGACTTATAATAGGTCAAGAATGATGAGAGATTATATTAAAAAGTGTAAAGGATTCTGGCTGGTGAGATTGGGTTACAAAAAATGTATCCATAGTACATATCATGCACCCAAATGCACTACACATGGATGTGCCACAGAATACACAACATTCCAAGTAGTAACTATGCACAATGCATTTATTGAAAACTTCTTGTAGATCGGGCCAACCTGACACACAACTTGTTGGATTACACAATATGTAGCTAGCATGCACGTCATGTAGTCTACATGGTTTAGTGGTGAAATTCATGAAAACCATGTTGTGAAATACATAGTTAAACCCAGCATGATACTGATAAATTAGATCATTAATAATATACATGATGTGTAAAGGGCATACACAACATGTAGTTCACCATTTCTCACATCTTAAGTACATGTTGATCCATTTGGTGAGTCAAGCATACACATGACTAGAAAAACACAAGACGTGTAGCTAGAGTACATGTTGTGTGGTCCCTACATCTTAAGAACACACCAAATCCTTTGGTGGGTTTTGCAAACACATAACAAGAGTGATACATGGTATGCAGATTTCTATGTAAACACCATGTAGTCTAGCCAATGCGCATGCTGAATCCCCAGACATCTATCTCGGTTACACAACAATATAGGTACATTCCATTTAGCTCGTAAGTACATGCTTTGTAGTATCCCAATAATGGATAGAATTAAATTACATTAAAATTACTATTTAAAACATTAAAACCTTATTATATTTATTATCACCATATGTGTTTGAAAATTTAATAAAGGTTTTAAAGAATTAAACATGATCAATTAATTTATTGTAATTATCTACAATTATTGGTGATGTCTTTTTTTTTCTATAAATGAATTAATGATGGGTATCTCTAAGAGGATTTAGATGGTCATTAAGATAAAAAAAAATTAATAAATTAATTAATATAAGCACATTTTTCTTAATAATAAAGAAATAATAGAAATGAGTGTGATCCAATGTACTTTTGCATAACCGTTTCATGTGAATGACCGATCATGAGATTGACTAAGTCTTGTGCGTGGGTTGAAATTGTTTAATTTAATTTATTACATGCTTTTTAATTATTAATTATTAAATTAAAAATGATGTCCTGCAAGTAACCCCTCTCTCGTTTATTATGTTTGATCTTTCTATCCAAGGTGATTTTTTTTATTTCCCTTTAACTAATACTTTGGTTCCCCTCACCTCTATGTGATTTATAAATACATGTAATAAATGGGGCATTCTAAGGAATGTAGAGGTGGTTTAAGATGGAACCAAGATAATACCATTCCAGGTGATACATAGATTGACATGTGAAATGATATAACTTGTGACAAGATCAGTACAATGAGTTTTATCCTAGGTCATATGTTGATTTATTATCCACTCAATAAATAAATTTTAGACAAGCTCATGATCAGGTCATTTATTTATTTATTTAATTTTGTCTTATGTATTATTTATTTTATATATATAAGACCATGATCATGTAAATAAATTAATTAATGTGCAAATATGTAATTTAAATAAATCGATTATGTGTAAATGTTTTATCGAAAAATGGTTAATCACTTAAGTAAAATCCACTTAATATTAAAAATACATGTAAAGGATAAAACAAGAAATATTTACACCCAATAAAATAAAATCTCTCAAGTTAATATTATGTCATTAAGTCTTACATTGTATGAATTATGATGAACCCATAGTTAAGGTGTTGGTTTAGCCTATATCAAGGGCACTTTTAAATATTGAGAAGTCTTGACCTAGATAATGGGTTGACTTAACTAAATCTATATTGGGTTTAACATCCTATATATTTCCAATACAAATTGAGAGGCAAGTATTGAGGAAATCTTGTTTAGGATTTTAGTATTGGGGAGTCTACTCAATGAATCAAGGTACTGAAAGCCCACCATTGGAAAGACCACTAACCTAAATAATTCCTTTTAATTTTTATGGCCTACATATAGATTATAAGAAAGGAAATATGGATCATTTCTACTATAATTTCTAATATGATGTTACATTCAAAGTCCAATGGTGAGGGCCTTTGAGACTTGATAAAATAGTGGAAGACTTAATAAAATTAATTATTATTATTTCTCAAATAATTTTTAATCAATAAAAGTAATAATAATATGATTTTTTATAATTTTAGAACAATGGAAATTTTTTCATCCAAATTATTCGTATGATCAATATTGGATAAATACCAACTTCTTACTAGCAGTAAAATCTAGGAATGGTTTAGATGCCTTTGATTTGTGTTACACTATGAATAGAAATATTATGTGCTAGAATCATTACTACCCGATCTGACTATAAAGGAGGAGAGTGATGAAGAGTTTTCGATCTATGAAAAAAACTTGAATGACTTGGATGACATTCAATGTTTAATGTTGTAATCTACGTATAGTGATATCATGGAGTCTCAAGAAATTATAGATTCTTAAAGCATGATCAAACATTTCTATGGTCTTTACCAAAAGAGAGAAGGTTAAGAATGGTTTGATATATCCAAGGTGATGTTTTCGAGTAATCTTGGAGAGGGTGTTCCAGCTGGGCGTCATATAGTCAAAAACATTGGCTACATTGAGTTCCTAAAAGTTTCAGTTTTTAAACTACCTAAAGGACCATGAACTGATCTCATTCCTAATCACACCCTCAAAGATTCTCCAACTTTGTTGTAAATTTTAATATGAACAACATTGAGAAGTATATTTTAGATCTTCTCACTCTTCTTCACCAAGTTGATATGAAGAAAAAGTGTGAAAAGACTTCCATCCTCATGGTAAAGAAAAAAAAATGGTAGATTAAGAGATCTATGCCCAAATATTATTTTCCACAACCTTCCAAGAAGAGAAATATAAAGGTGAAATTAATGAAATAAGATGTTGTTTCTTTTTCATGTGAAAAGAAGGGCCACTAGAATTCAAATTTCACCCATAAAAATAAGAAAAGAGAATATTCAGGTGCATTTTTTATCGAGTGAAATTTATCTATTTCTATAAATTGGGTATTGGATATAGTTTTTGGTGGTCACATATGTATTCAAATATAGGAAACAAATATATTCATAAATATTAAGCTAGGTGAGGTAGATCTATGGGCATCCAATGGAGCCAAACTTGCTTTTGTGGCTACTGGGGAATTCCACCTCACATTATTAATGAGAATGATCTTGATTTTAAAATATTGTTATTATGTTACATTTGTTACCAAAGACATTTTTTTCTATATCTAGACGTGATACACATGGATTTATTTTCAAATTTGGGAATAAATTTTATTTCTTTTATAAAGATAACATTTTTAGGGTAATACACATTTGAATAACATTATTCATGTGTTAGGTTACACAAAACAAGTAATGGAAATTGATAATGAAACTACATCACATGAATCATACCACACCCAATTATGGAATCACTAACTAGGTTATGTAAAGAAAAAACATTTGAATAAATTATACCAAGATATATATTTAGATTATTTTTAACTAAAAAACTTAGTGTATGTCATGCATGTTTACAAGAAAAAATTACCAAATCCCCATTTAGTAGAAAATTTGAAAAGAAAAAAAATCTTTATAAATTTGTTCATAAAAATGTGTATGGACCATTTCCAATTGAATAAAGTGGTGGTTTAAAAAACCTCATAACTTTTACTTATGAATTATATAGATATTAATATGTCTACTTAATGAGGTATAAGTCGTATTACTTTGACAGATTCATGGAATACAAGAATGAAGTTGAGAACTAGATTGATGAGAAGATTAAGAAACTCCACTCAGACTGTGGTGGATAATATATTAATCCATACTTAATTTATTATTTATGGGAGTTTCAGATTATAACTCAACTCACTTATCCTTATACACCTTAGTGTAATGGTGTAAGTGAAAGAAGGAACCAAAACCTATTGGACATGGTGAGATAAATGAAGATTCATTAGAGTCATCCATTATCCTTTTGGGGATACATGTTATAAACAAAAACATATATACTAAGATGAGTTCCAAGTAAAGAGGTAGAATGTATTCTATATGAATTTTTTATTGGAAAGAAACCCGTGTTTTCGTACATACATGTATGGGGATGTGAAGAATTTGTTACGGACTCTTTAGATAAAAAACTTCCACCCCAATGCACAAAGTGTGTCTTTATAGGATATCCCAGGGAAACAAGGGGATACTACTTATAAAATCCTTTATATAAAAAGGTTTTGGTTAATAAGATTCCCACATTTCTTAAGAAGTATTATATCTATAAAAGAGATATTGAGAGAGAGATAGACTTCAATAATGTCTAGGCTCAAGATGCACAATATTTCACATAGGAAAAAAGTCCACAAAGATTTTTAAAAGAAGTACTATGGAAAGAAGTACTGTGTAGGATTATAAGAGAGGTAAGAGAACTATAATGATATGGTTTTCTAGTCATTGAGGATGGTGAATCATTATTAGTTGATAATAATGATCTTATAACCTATAAATATTTAGTGGAAAAAATGTTTCTAAGTGGAAAGAATCCACGAATTATAAAATGGATTCCACATACCAAAAACAATTATTTATCTTGGAAGATCATTCATTGGATGTAAAGACCATTAGTTGTAAATAGGTATTCAAGAATAAACTAGACATAGATGGAAAATTTTGTAATTATAAATAATTAACAGTTTCAAAAGTTTTCACACAATATCAAGGCATATAATATGATAAAAACTTTTCAATATTATCAATAATGAAATCCATTAAATTATACTTTACATTACAACACCATGACTTCACCACACATTAGTTATTAAAACTTCTGCCATCACTATATGCAACACACCACACAACCACCACACAAATCCACACATTCCACTTTGAATTACTAGTTCCACCATTTTCCATATTTAATGAGTTTCCATAAACTACCATTTACAATCCATTTCATTTCACACAACATGGCCCATTCATTTAAAACTTAATCCATTTACCACACATCATTTTACAACCCATTCTTATTCATTACCAACCTATGATATTTCATTTGATCCTTCCAAATTATTCTATGGATACCTGGGAAACTAACATAATTAGACCACACAACATCTCACCCATAGAAAACCAAACATTTCCATAGCACCATAAAAGCCAAACCAACTTATCACAACAACCACCCATCCCAACCACTATATATCAAAATCACCACACAACAAAACCACCACACCGCATGACCACTACACATAAAAACCACTAGAATACTTCCCATCACAACTTCCACACATCAAAATCACCACACAATAAAACCACCACACCATACAATAACCACAAAACCACCACACATCACAACCAAAAAATCACTTCCCACAACAAATACCACATCACAAGACCATTGTAAAATAGATCACATAGCCTCCTATTAAAACACCATCCTATCACTACACCACACATATTAAACCCTATATGGTCACTAATATCATTGAAAAATATCCCCCATCACATAATAGAATACAACAAGCACAAAACACATATCACCACTTCCCGAATTTTACATATAATTCAAGGGATTTCATTATTTCACATATTTATTTAGCATGGGTATTATCACACAAACTAGGTTCCATAAAAAACGAATTTAATTTACCAAATATACATTCCTTAAACATTTATTCAGGGTGAAATAAAATAACAATACAAAAAGGGTTACATAACACATATTCGACAACACAAATAAGGTTCCAAACATCCATCCTCCATGATTTTCAATATTGAAATCAATCATGCCTAATTTCATAAACAATATCATTAAAGTAGTAAATAATGTGATTTTTCCCCATACCCATAAATTTTAGATTTTAAAATTAATTATATTTATTAATATTACCCTTAATATCCACCCAAAGGGATGAAAAGGCATGAAATTTCAACATGTTTCACATAAAAGGAGGAAGAATATGGATCCTATACCACAAGAAATATTTTAGACCTCACTTTACACCACATGGTGAATAAAAAATAGTCTAGAAACCACAAACATACACAAAAAACTCTAAATCATCCTAGATCATACCATGGGATCATCAAAACACTATTAAAATACATCCTGAACCCAAACAACACAACTATAGAAAAACCCCAAAATTGAACGAAAAAATGGGGATGGGAGGATACCTCACCGCAGATCTCCGAAACTCAACCACTAGAACTAATGATAAAATAAGAAAGATGGTATACTGTATGAGATCGAAAGCATCTAGAGTTCCTCTAAAAAATAAGAGTAGGTACAACCAAATGATAAAAAATAGGCCAAAAAGGGGTTATAAATTACCCAGAAGTCACTATTTTCACATTGTGAATTACAAATTTATGACATGAATTATAAGGGGTCTGTGGATTACAATCCATAAATAAAATTTAGGATATGAATTCACAAGGTTTCAGTTTTACACTAAAATTCATAGTGCCTCATCTAGAATTAATTCATGTTGCGAATTCCCATTTCATGTTGTGATCCCATTTCACACTTCACATCTCACCCAAGTACAATCCATGAATCCATTTACCTTACATTTCACAAATAACAAACTTATGTATTTAATCCACTTTCATGATGTGAATTATCTACTGTAGGTACAACCTCTTCTGAACTCTCCTCAATCCTCTTATAAACACCTATAACCACCAAAACAATAAATGGCCCAGGAGGGAACAAACTCTTTCATTCAAACTATCATTTTATAAACTATATTAATAAGATATTTCCATATATTTTTTTGGGTTATAGTGTCCTACTAAGTTATTACATTATATAGACTATTTTATATTAGTTATAAGTTTTTGGTCTCCTTTGGACCGCTCTTTGTTTTTATTTTATTTCATTCAACTACTGTGAGAATTTATTGATTTTCGTAGGACTAGCCTTTACTTTCCTAAAATTCCTAGAAAGTTTCCCTTTAAATGGATTAATTTGAATAATTAGTCTTTTAATACTTTCTATAGTTGGAGGTGCAATGATATTACGATGGAAGAGGATAGGTATTATGAGGTCTTTCTACAAGAGAGGGTGACCGAGGTGCGAGGGAGGTTTTTAGTGATCAAGATCTTTATTGGTTTTATATTATATTGTTTATTTATTATATATTTTCTTTTTCATTTTGGAATAGACATTTAACATACGGATGAGTCATGTAGTATTTTTTTATATTTCTATTTTCTTATTTACTATGATTATTGGATGAAACCATTCCCTAGTGTGTTCCTAGGATGCCCAAGTACTAGTTTCCATCCCATGGGGATCAGGAACAACATTCAAGATAATAGCGGGCTAGTTCGAACATCATTTAGATGAAATACATGGGATGGTTCATTAAAATATATATTTATAATATTTTGATTTTATATTTTTTATTCATTGTGAGTTATATTATTTTAAATTTACTACTTAACAATACACAAATTCAGTATACCTTTTTGTTATATGACTAACAACTATATTTACAATGAATATATTTTTTCATATATATATATATATACTTACTCAATCATTCATTAATCTCATTATCACTTAAGAAGGTATAGTTCTTCTTTTATATTATATATTTTTCACAATGATTTCTCCTTTAATAGTGATTTTCCTCATTATATATTTTTTTGGATATTAGTGAACCTTAATGTCGAAGTTGATCTAGGGAATTTATTATTCAAAAATAATTAATTATTTTTTATCTATTAACATCTATTAATTTATGAACTTTTAATGGATGTATTTCATCCATGGTGAGTAATTATCCATGATACATAATACTTATTTCTATGCACTTTTGTTATAAAATTCCACTTATGAATGAATAAAGTGTTGTTTGTTTAATTCATATCTCATGTGACTTTTTTTCTAATAAATTTCAATTCTACTTTAATCGAATATAAAAAAAGTTTATAATTATAAACAAATGGGTTATAAAAGAATATTATTCCTAAAAACCAAGGGCATCATATACCCCCTAAATAAATTATGTCATTGAAATTTTAATTACTGATAACTAATTAATGTTGGTGAGGGTCTTCTTAGAATATTCATCACTCAGGATATAAATACTAACATGAAATCTACCTTACTTTCTTATGATATACCAAGTTACTTGTCTTTCCTCAAACAGTATTGATCATTTGTATAATAATGTACCCCGATATGTATATAACCTGATCCAAAATTCACTATAACATACATCTCCCAAAACCATTTAAATATCCAAGACATTAATCCATTGTGTGATTATAAATTCATACAAAAATTTACTCTATTTTAACCCTTAAATGTATTAATCACTGGTTCATAAGGCCACAAACTAGTCAATATATATCATAATTTAAAAAATTAAATAAAAATCACCAAAAAATTTCATAGATAACTTTTTCATTAAATCAATAATAAATTAAAGTACTATCTAAATCACTTTTATCAAAATCCTTAAACCCTTTATTACCTTAATATCAAGATTATATTAATCCTAATAGTTATCCATAACTCAACCACAAGTTTTTAAATGGTTATAAAGAAACATATAACCTTGAATATAATCAATTTTTATGTTTATTGATTATGTTTAATATATGTTTCAAAACCATTAAAGAAGAAATTTTTAAGAAAAATACTTATATATTTCACATATCCCTAATAAATTTTAGAATATACCAAAAATACCATCGATAAATATCAATCACCAATGAAAATAGATATGATTATCAAAAATTAATTTTTAATATGGTATCAACCTCACTACCTTAGGTAATACTAAAAAACTCACCCTTTGTATTAAAAAAGGAATATAATAAGATTATAAAACATTTAATTATTCTACCTTATTCATTTATAATTCATAGTGGTTTTTAGAAACATACCTTCTTAAACTTCTTCATTTTTATCCTCTTTCAACCAAATACTAAAACCAAAATGGTTGTAATAATATAAAAAATAATCAGAGTACATGAATATGAAATATCAATCTAAGATTTATTCTCTAATTACACCTTCATTTAAACCTATTATAATTTCATTTAAACTATGTTATTCTTGGTTAATACTATAACTCTCTTGGTTCTACTTATATTACTTTAAGTTGTGTATCATCATACTTATTAACATAATCCCTTAATGTAATTAGGAAATAAATCCTTCATAGTGCTTTATAAAGATCATATGATCAACCCAAGCATATCTATTTAGAGTGTCTATCCAGGTATGTAATTATACATCTTTATAATACACTAGGTAATGGTTTATTTAACACCGAACACACCCTATTTAGGGTTATTACCCCTAGGTTCAACTATGTCAGAGCCCACATCCACTTTCCAACATCCAAAAAGGGATTTATTTTCTAGGAAAACCACACAACCACTACTTTAAAAAAAATCAGGATGTTATCTTGAATGTATACATATCCCATAGACTTTTCCCTATAGTTTTCAATAAAGTTATATTATCCTAATCCCCAAAATATTTGATATTATGATAACTAACCAAAAGGGATATATAAACCTTTAAAATTACGATAAATGTTAACTAATCAAACTTTTATTACATTTCAAACTCCTAAATTATCCTCAAATGATAACATCCTAATCTACACAGTTATCTAAACCCTAATCTGATACCAACTAGAAATACCCAGACCTAATAATTTGCTTATTACATGAATTAAAGAAAATATTTCATTACAACACATTCCTAATACCTTTTAGGTTTAGAGTTTTAGAGAATTAGAAAAAACATTAACTAAAAAAACTCATGTATTTTTCAACCAATGAACATTTTTATTTCTATTATGAGAGAAACTGCTTAATCCATAACAAGTCTCCAACATATCCCAAAATTTATCCTAATAATATACCCCTTTAGAAACATCTTACATATTACTTTTCTTCATAACCTAGGGAAATGGAACATAAGAAAGGGAAGAGATTGGATTCTTAATAGGTAAAAAAAGCAATAAAAATCAAATATAATAAGTGATCATAAGATAAGAATGTGGTTACAATCAAGATATGTAAGAAAATAATACATAAAAAATATTAAGTCATAAATCTTGACCTAAAATAAGACATGAGTTAAAATAGTGATTAAATAAACATGATCCATGAGATCATAACATAGTCATGTGAATAAGCATAAAATTATGGAACGTCTTACAAATATGGAACATAAATTAGTATATGGAACATAAATTTCACGAGCCACATCATCAATTATATAATAAGAAACTAAAATGTACTCATAAATACCTATCTCACGAGATATAAACTCTTAAAAAAATGTTTTGGAGGGTGATATAGGACCCCTCTCATCATCATCCATACTAATGAGTACCACTTGAAATAAATTGTCACATCATAAAGAACCAATGTAAATAAAATGGGTTTCATTAAACACATCATATAGAACCCATATAAATAACATTGGTTTCATATACCTTTAAATAATTAAATAATTCATAATACCATCAATAATCATAACATGATAAACCCATGGAAAATAAATGGGTATCCAATGAAATCAAGTAACATTCTAGGTAAATAATATTCAATCAATATAATGAATAAAATGGTATTTATGATATATATATAAATGGTTTATGGTTAAGACAATAATTTTACCCAAAAAATTAATGTATGGAATCTATTTGAACACCCTTAAATCAAAGGAATCAAGAATAGGGTATTCATAGAGGAAAGTTATTAAAATAAAAATTATGATTATGCACTAAAAATGATTAGGAAACACACAGACATTGATTGATAATTTCTAAAGAATATATGTAAATTACGTAACTCATCCAGAGAAATAAGGTGGATTCTAAAATTAGAAGAATATCCTTGATCAAGCTTAATATATGTCAAATGATCTGTATTTATATGAAAACCATTTCTAAGAGCATTAGGAAAAATCACTTTGGAAATAAGAAACATCTATGAAACTTAAAAAACTAGATATAAATATTTTATAAATAAATGATAATAAGATTTTATTTTATAAAACCATTATATATTAGAAATATGTATCGTATAAAATGACAAAGATAGAAGAAAGAGGTGTTCACATAGAAAGCATTAAAAACTTCAATGAAAATAACTCATATAGGAAATGTTAAAAAGTTATTTAATTTTTTTTGAATAAGATCAATTAGTAGAAAATAACATCAATACATTATTTAAGTATATATTGGTAAATTTAAAAAATCATATAATGAATTAGGAAATGAAAAATTCCCTGACCAAAAAGAAGAGATAGGGTTGGATCGACTTATAAGAAACACTTCAGATAAAATATGAGTCAAGGGGAAAAAACCAAGAGAACATATAAAACTCTATATATATAAAAATTTAATTATGAGAAGTTTTATAACTAATAAAAATTTCATATATGGATTATCTTTCAAAAAAATCTTTATTTGAAAATAATATTGGCAATGAAACCCTTACATTTTGAGTAACATTTTGATCAAAACCAATTTCAAGTTGGATATATTTTGAATGGATAGAAATTAAAATTAAGTATATGATATGGCTCTTAAAAAACCATTAATATGGTATAATATATTCATTGGTCTATAATCATACCATATTAAAGTTATCATAGTGCACATTAATAAATATGTATTAAGAATTTAAATTTGAGACAAATAACCACTTACCATGTTTCCCCTCTTAGTAGAATTCACTATAAGATCCTATATAAAAAACAGAAATATCTTAATCAAATATTATATAACATATTGCATATACATAAACTTTTATAAAATTCATTTAAAATGATTCCCTAATTTTATATTAGTTAGTTATTACATATTTTTGATGTCGGGTGTGGGTAATCTTGATCATTTTAAACTAGTTTGTAAGAGAGGTGTCATTATTCATTCTTATTAAAAAGTTTATCATTAAAGGTTAATTAAAGTTAATAAAATGGATTAATTATAATGATTTATGAAATTTAAATTTTCTTTCATTAGTGCTTTAGTCTTTATCTTAGATGATTAAATTGACAAGGAACATTTTCTGGTAATTTTTAACCTATGCAGAGTTTTTTCTTAATTAGAGAGTTAAATTTTGATTTATCTTATCCAAAACCGAAAAAACTAAATATTTAAATATTTATATAATATCATACTAATAATTAAGTTTTTATAATAATCTATGATATAATTTCATTTCATTTTCAGGTTGCTGATCAAACCAACCCAAACATGAGTATACAATGCTTAGTGAATCATTATGGGGTGATTTAGATACTATATCATTAAACCAATAACATAATGATAGAATTTAGTTTTTATTAGAATGATCTATCATAATTATAAATGAATTAAAATAATAATTAATGGATATAAAAATATTACATAATTTGGATTAAATATTTTATGCTAGTATGCTTGTTTTAAATGATTGAATTAATGATAATCATTTGTTAAACATATTATTAATAGGTGAAAGGACTAGTCCAGACCTATTTGATCACTGATAGGGTAGGGGATTAATCAGTGATAAGTTATTTCTAATATTTTATAATTTAAAACAACCTTTACCTCTAGTTAATGAGAATTTATTATACTGGGAAACAATAAACAAGCACAACCACATGAATACAATTTTTTAAAAGGTCCACTACTTAGTAAGAGTAGTAAGTACTTAGAATTGTTTATAAATATTCCAAGACCAAAAAACCACCATAAAACAATACTTTTGTGGTTTAAAATAATCATGTAATATCCATCAATTTCATAGTAGTATAGTCATTTAACAATTCATGTGATCCTCACATATATATTAACATAAAAAAAATTTTTCTATAACAAAAGTAACCTTCACCAAAAAGATTTAATATGTTTTCATTATACTAATTTAACTTTCTTCACACTTTCCTTCTAAAAAGTTCTTCCTCTTCAATTTATTTTATAACAACAATCTAGAAATTTATTTTAAACTTCTGTACAAACCTGTTCATTTGATCACTTCTCAATCCAATAGATTTATATCTGGTATACTCTTTCTTCTATACCACTATATGATACCCTTCATCTAGTGGTTTTCCACCTAATACCACTCTATCTGATATACCTCTATCTGATACCCTTTTTTGGCACTTTTCTTTCTGATGACACTTTATCTGATATCCTTTACCCGATACATATTTTATATGCCACTCCATCCAATACATTGACCAAAAAGAAAAACATTCTTAATATTATTGGTAGAAACATCAGTTCTTAAATAAATAACACAAATATAACAAATATTGGAAAATTTTAATAGTGAACCTTCTTCTCTTTATATAGGTTTCTATCCTTTGGAAAACAAGGGAGGAGCACACACTTTAAATTCAAAGTTCTCACTCAAAATTTTAACATCCCACTCAAAAATTTCTTCAGTTGAACTCCTTTAAACCTCTATATAAATAGAAGTCTAAAAACTTTATAGAATTTTTTTTATATTTTAGTTTAAATTATATCTTCAAAAATTCTTAATATATCAAATAGAATCATGAATTTTCATTCATTCTTCTTGAATCATTGAACATCCAGCTCGGCATCATTATAATATAAGACTTTATAAAAACTTTTAAAGTTCTTAAAGATTTTTCGATACAAATTTGAAGTAATATATATATATTATAGCCCATTTTAGGAACATGTAGTCATATGGATTTGTTAGGAAGTATCTTTCTGATAAATTAGAAATCTGTTTCTGAATACATTTAAGTTACTCCATCTGATGTATTTTATTTGATACTTTTATCTGAGTAACTCATTCCAAAACTTTTTTCCAACTAAATTCACTCAGAAACTTCTATATAATAAAATTACTTGGAAACTTCTATTTGATGAACCTCAATCAGAAACTTCCATATAATTCATTAACTTAGAATCTTTTTTCCTATGCCCTTTCTTAGAATTCCCCCATTCAACTTTCTCTATATGATAGAATCACAAAGTATTTCTGACAGAATCCATTCGTATATTTTTCTATTAATGTTTGTCTTGTTAATTCATAAACATTATTTTTTTATAATACTATTTCCAACTACACCTTATGTCATTAATTCCTTATTTTGAACAAAATAAGATATAAGCATAGATACATTAAAGTAAACATGGTATTTGTCACTTTGAATAACATAAAATAATTTCCTATTTTACTTTGTTAAAACATCTCTATATGATGGTACTATGAAAATAATTGAACAATCATTTGGTTTTATCTTACATATAATCACGTCAATCTGATTGAATACATCCATTAACCTTGATTTATTAAACTTTGTATATTTACATCATTCCATTGGACTATGTCTTAACTAATTTATATGAAGGGAATAAATTTATCAAGTGATTTATATATTGAAAAAAATAAAAAAAGTAAACCTATATTTTGTTCAACCATAATTAAACATATCTTGGTATATAAAATCTTTATATTTGGATTTTTTGTTAACCAAGTAAAATAAATCACTTAAGATATGAAACTAAAGAAATGGACCACTATCCAACAATTCTAAGATTACATGACTGAAATGAGTATGGGAAACAAGAATCATTGAATAAGAATACATTTTTATCCATAAATTAGTTATTTACAATTGTTACACACTTATCCCATTCTTGTATATTTATAAAAAAATGACTCTAATATGTAAGAAATTTTTTTTGCATCCACTTCAATAAATTTTTAAAATAGTTCACACATGATGATATCATGACATATCCCTTTTAAAAACTCCCCCGAAATATATGCTCTCCCAAAATAGGTAAATCACATATCAATGGATAAATTTATGTTACATATTTTCTCCCCCATTGAAAAAACTATCCAAAGAAAAAATGAAATAGGGGATAAATATCACATACCTTATCCTTGAATAGAGTGAGGTTGTGTACCCATAATCAGCCTCATATTATAAATTTTTTCCATCAATAATGGTTTAGTAAAGATATCAACTACTTGCTCCATTATAGGAAAAAATTCTATATTTAGTTTATTTATTTCCACATGTTATTTTATAAAGTTATATTTAATACCAATGTTCTTAGATCAATAATGTTTCACTAGATTCTTAGTGATATTGATATAACTTTTATTATCACAACCCATGAGAAGAGGAAAATTCACATCAAACATTAAATATTCCAACCATGTCTTCATCTATATTAATTATGTTGTATCTTGAGTGTAAGATGAATACTTGTCTTCACAAGTACTGAGAGTCATTGAACCTTTTCCCCTTGTATACAAACTCACATGTATTTATTCCAAGAATGATACTTCACCAGATGTGGATATTCTGTCATCAAAACAAACTTCCCAATCCACATCCATGTAACCAGGAAGATCAATATTTCCTATTCTAACATATTTTAACTTGAAATAAATTGTTTCTTTAATATATCTATGAATTATTTTTCCATCTACAAGAATATACTCCTTTGGTGCACTTTTATTCCTATAAAAAATTGTAACAATATACACTAAATATGGAATTAGAGCTGTGATATATAAAAGTATTCAAATAAACTTTATGAATTCTTTAGGATCAATATCCTTTTATTTCCCATATTTCAAAAACTTTATTCCTACTAAAATGTGTGTTGAAATGGTCTTTGATCCTTCCATGCTAAATATTATCAATATTTCCTTAGCATAATTATCTTGAGAAAGAAAAATGTAACTTTTCATTTGATATATTTTTAAGATAATAAAGCACTTCATTTTTTCAATTATAGACATCTAAAATAATTCCTTCATCTCTTTAGAAAACTTTTCAAACATTTATTCACCATTACCTATGAATATGATATCATCGAAATAGCAATCACAATAATGGAAACCAATTGATTTTATTTTATATAGAGGTCACTGTCAACACTTCCTTCTCTAGAATTCAAATTCCTAAATAAATAATCTAGATATAAATACTAAGATCTTAGAGTTTGTTTCAACACATATTTTGTCTAATTTAACTTGGAAACATTACTTTCATGTTGACCCATAAAGAAGCCACCTATTTTCTCAATATAAACTTTTTATAGCTCTCTATTGAGAAAATAAGACTTGACATCCATTTAGAATGTCTATTATTTTCTTTGTGAAGTAATATAAAGAAATATTTTGATGGTTTAAAGTCTTATAAAAGGATAAAATGTCTCAAAAAAATCAATGTATTCAACCTATGAGTAACCTTTACAAATTAATATTTCTTTTTTTTCTCATATCTTCACCTCTTCTATTCAAATTGTTTTAGAAAATTGACTTTGTTTCAATCACAAACTTATCTTTGGGTTTGGGTACTAACTATCACATATCATTTTTCTCAATCTTATCTAATTAATTATTCATGGAATCAATATACTATCAATTCTATAAATATTCTTTAACATCTCTTATCTCAACCTGAGAAAATAGAGGCTTGTAAAATCTTGCTCAATTTTTTTTTGGTTTGAACCAATTTTCCTTAATCTCCAATTATATTTTAAACCTCAAATTACTTTCTCACCCTTGGATGATATGATCAATATTGTACCTCATCACTTAAAATTAATGAATCAAAATCTTATTCTTACACAACTACAACATCATCACTTCTATAAAAAAACATTATAGTGCTATTTAATAGAAACAAATTCATCTTTTATTCCTATTATATCTATAGATGGCTGTATGCCCTTTATTTCAAAATTTTCTAGTACTTTTACATCTATAGAATTAAGAATATTCTAAATTTCTTTACTATAACACCTCTATCCTATACTATTATGTGGGTATCTAAGGAATATACCATCAACACCTCTTTGGTAAAACTTCCCAAGATTCACACCCTTGAATTTGATAATATAGGGACCAACAAACACCTTAAAATATTTCAAACTTGGGGTATCTTCATATTACATCTTGTGTGGAGTCATATTAGACTTTTGAATATAGAAACAATGGTTCTTAATGTGAATGGTTTTTTCCAATAGCTTTTCTCTAAAAGAATCAAGAAGTATCTTGTTCAATCAGTACGGTTTGAGAAATCTCAAACAAAATTATATTCTTTATATCATAAACACCATTTATGGTGGTGTGTATGGGGAACTAAGTTCATTATGAATTCCATTATTTTCAAGATATTATTTAAACCACATATTTTTTTATTTAGAACCATCATTAGTTCGAATCTTCTTCATGGGATATCCACATTCCTTTTCCACACTTCTCTTAAAACTCTTAAACTTTTAATATCCCTTGATTTGTGTTTAAAGAGCACAATACATACAATAGGAGTGAAATTATCAATAAAATATATAAAATTATTATCACAATTTATTGATTACATTCTCATAAGACCACATATGTCATAACAGATAATCTCTAAGGGATGAGTGTCATGTATCTCAACCCTCTTATGTACTAAATTTTTAATATTCCCTTTACATCATATCGAAAAACACCAATCTCTTCTTATTTTAATGTTTGGAATATCATTAATAATTTCTCTATTTATTAGATTGCTCATATTACTCTATCATATATGCCTAAGACTCTTATGCCATAACTAATTTCCTTCATCATGCACAGATAGCATGAACCTTGTGCATCAACAACTTAAAAAAAGTTTCCCTTGATCCATTTACCTCTTATTAAAATTTTAACATCTTTAATCCTTTAAAAAATCCATATATTCAGAAAATAACTTCTTTTCCTTCATCATAAACCAGTGAAACAATCAAAAAGTTATGCTCTAGTCCATCAACAAATAAGTCACTTATGAATTTCAATATTTATTTTCAAATGATAGTAGATCCAATGAATTTTATTCTGAGTGACACATTGTTTCCAAAATTTAGTATCCATTATTTATAATATTTCACATTCTTTAACAATTTTAAATCTTTGGTCATATGTGAACAAAAACCACTAACCAATATCTAAGGTTTTCCTCCTTTTAAGGGTTTGATAGAATTTTCAACCACTAAGGCCTTATCTTTTCATTTTTTCCTTCACGTGAGGATTTTGAGATTTTTCATATAAATTTTATTGAGCGAGTAGCATTAAAAGTCATCCTTTATCATGATGTTCCATCTAATCACATATTTCACTAATAGTTTCCAAAATCCAAAATCCATTTTTAATTTTTAAACTAGATTTTTCAGGTTATATTCTTTGGGTGGATTGGCTCCCCATAAAACTCTACCACAAGTACCTTTTGTATTTATTATAGTTTTTATTATTGAACCATCACATTTTAGTTATATGTATTAAGCCTCCATAGTGCCATAAGTATCAATATAAATCATATTTTTCTTTATAACCTACTTATCTTCCGTAATTGTGTAATCATTTTCCATCATATTTCTGACCATAAAAAATGGATCATTATTGTAAACCAAAATTTTAGTAGCATACTTAAATATTTTTATTCAACTTAGACTATTTTTCACCCTTACCAGATGCTCCTTCTATATATTTTTTCCATTAGACTTTAATTCCTCAAAAATTTCATAATTTTTGACTTTGTTTATTTTAACTACATACATAATTATCTTTAATTTATTTTCCTAATGAACATTTTCAACTTTTTTATTAACCTTTGAGGATGATATTTTTTGACCCTTCTAATTTTTACACCTCTTATAACTTTTAACAACTCCTAAAAACGATTTTTGGAAGTTTGTTATTCCCAGTACATCTTTAAAACGTTTCTGTTGAATAAGATCAAATTATTTTTTCTTCACCTTTATATTTTCTTCAATATTGATATTGAGGTATATATATTCATTAAGCATCTTAATTAAATAATTAATATCTTTTAACAACCTATATTTTTATTCAAGAATTGATTTTGTATTTTTTATTGATAGATCTTCTTTCTTTAACTTTTTATTCTCTTTTTCAGGTTTAAAAATATATGAAAGACATTCTATCAATTCTATTTTAAGTAAAAAATAAATCTGTGTATCATGTTATTTTTATTTATAGATACTGCTCTCCTAACCAAAAAAGTTCTCATCATTCACTTTTTCAATAAGAAAATTCTTAGAATCATCATCACTGGAGTTCTTAGATCCCACTTCCCTGTCACCAACTTCCTCACTTTTAGAAAAAAGTTTCTATTTTTATATTTATATAACTTATTATACTTTCCTTTCGAAAATGAATTTTATTTTTATGTATTCTTCTTTAGAGTTATTCCTAACTCTATATATTTCTCATCACTATATTCATCTTCCTTTATCCTTAGATAGCTTATAAAAAAATATCCAATGACTCCAAAATTAAATCACTTTAATGGTAACTCTCCTTTATACATACTGATGACTCTTTTCACGTTTTTAGAAAATAAATACATGAATTCATAAAATTTTTTACTTAATTCATATTCAATTTCTAAGTCACTAACTTTTTCCATGGGAACTTTCTTAGACCTTCCTTTATTAGTATCCTTGAAATAGATTTACTAATAATCCTTTTACTTGATCATGATATATTTTTCACTTCTCATTTCTTATTTGATGAGAATTCAATGAGAAAGTTTCAAGATATCTATCTTCTAATTATGATACCTTGCCATAAATTTATTTGGAATAATTCCTAAAATTTTCAACAATAGTATAATCTTCCAAATTATCTATAAAACATCTTATGATGCTTATAATATCATTGAACCTTATAAAAATGTCACTAATAGAATTATAGAATCCCATTTTTATATATTCACACTTAAATATCTAGATATATAACTTAGATTTCTTCAACTTTATATCCACTTTCTAAATATTTTCTAACTTTTCCCATATACCTTTAGTTGTTCCAATTCCTTTAACCCTTATAAATTCACTTTCAAAGAGTTTGGAAATTATAACATTTCTAGATTTCCTATTATTATCTTGACTATTATTATCAACATATGTTAAGGGAACATCCTTAGTAGGAGTGAAACCATCTATCCCAACTTCAAGAACTTCATAGCTACTAGATAAGAGACAGGGTGTCATTATGTATTTTTAGATATGATAGTTCTTTCCATAAAATATAGAAATAACCTTACTATTAATTGATTTTAGAACATCCCAGAAAAATTTAATATTCTTTAAACATCATACAACCAATATTTAATAAAGGAAACCTAGGATTTGATACTAATTTAAAGGACTAATCAGGATCTGTGTGATTACTGGGGCTGAATTTGGGATCAACTTTTTCTAACATTTTTTTATTTAAAGAAACCTTATTTACTAGTTAGTGATAATTGAATATTCTATAAAGAAACTAGAACACCCATAGGAACAAAATTATATATAGTTTTACTACTCAGTAAGATTAGTTAGTCGTTTTCATGGTTTATAAATGATACAAGACTACACAACCACTAGAAAAAAATTATTTGGTTGTTTACAAAAAGAATAGAATATCCATAAATTGTGTGACACTATAATACTATGATAGTGCATATGATCCTCACATAGATAGTAAGATAATTTTTTTTGAAATAATAAAAGGAACCTTTAACAATAGGCTTCAATATGTTGTCACTGTACTAATTGAACTTTCTTCACACTTTTCTTCAAATAAGTTCTTCTTCCCTTTCTTCACCTTCCTTCATGACAGAGATCAAAATATTTATTTTAAAATTTTGTATAAACCTATTAGTTTGATAATTTCTCAATCTAATAGATTTCAGTTTGGTACAATCTGTTTAGTACACTTTTATCTGATGCCCTTCATCTAGTGCTTTTCTATATGTTTACACTCTATCTAGTACACCTCTATCTAATACCCTTCATCTGATGACTATCCATATAAAACTAATATATCTGATATCCTTCATTTGATACCTTTATTAAAAACTTCTCTATCTATCAATTGGACCAAAAGAAAAAAGAATTTCAAGATTTATAGTGAAAACCTCACTTATTCACCAACTATCATGACAACAACTACTCAATAAATCTTTTCACAATGCACCTGCTTCCCTTTATATAAGAATCGATTCTATAAAAAACAATGGAGGAATGTGAAATTCAAACTAAAAGTCCCCACTCAACAATTAATCATCACACTCAAAACTTTTTTTTGTTTACCACCTTCAAACCTTTGCAAAAATAGAAGTTAATAAACTTTGTATAAACTTCCTTATATCTTGGTGTAAACTATATCTTAAAAACTTACATGAATATAATATATAATCATGACTTTAAATTTATGATACTTTAAGTTTTGAACACCCATATTATCATCATCATAATTTATGACTTTACAAAAACCTTGTAAAGTTCCTCAATCTTTATCTAATATAACTTTGAAGGAATATATCTATCTTGTAGCCTCTGTCTAGAAATATTTTTAGGATTGGTTTTTTAGGATGGCTATATTTGATAACTTGGAAGAATTTTTCTGATTTAATTTGAGATAATACATAAAATAAATCTATCTAATTTATTTTCTTTAAGAATTATTTCTGTTAAAGTCATTCATAAAATTCTTTCCAAATAACTCCATTTAGAAAATTATATCCAACAAAATCGCTTGAAAAATTCTGTCTATTGAACCTCACTAGAAAAATTATATCTAATGAAAATGATCATAATTTTGTGTATGATTCATTTTATTGGATTTAATCCATTTATATTTCTCTATCTAATACACTCACATAGTTCATCTGAAAAACTTCATACTTCTCTTCATTCAGTAATGTCTGTCATATGACTTCATAAACATTCTTCATCTGAAATGCTCTATCCAGAACCCCTTATGAATTTAATCCCATTATTTGAAAAAAATTAGTTTGAATCATCAATAACTTTAATTAAACAATATATTTCATTATTTGTATAATATTAAATCATTTCATGTTTCAATTTGTTCAAACATCTCTATTCTATGCTACTGTGAACATAATCCGATAAACATTTGGTTCAATCCTTCATCAGATCTCACCTCAGTCTAATAAAATCCATCCATTAAACTTGATATATTGGAATATATAAATTTATCTAAATATATTGGGCTCTATATAATAATATTTTTAATAAAGTTCCATTTTCTCAAGTGATTTATATATTGAAAACAAATGAAAACACAAAGTAAACCTTATTTCTGTTAAACTATACTTCAACACCTCTTAGTCTCAACAATAGTTTTTCTAAATTTTCATACCAGAAACATAAAGTTATTATACAAATCATATTTATACCTTAAAATAATTATCATTACCATATATATAAGTCAGTGATGAAAAGAAATATAGAAATATTTCATCCCATGAAGGTGGTAGTCCACACATATGTATGGTTAACAATTTATTTTTCCATAGATTTGGAGAAATGAATAATATGTTTTATTATTTAGGAATCTAAAATATGTAATAAATATAAAAAAATTTAATTATAATTAAAAATTATTACCATCCATGTAAGTTTGTTAAGGAAAATGAAACAATTTATTTGTGGAGAAGGTAGTCCAAACACACACAAATTTCATTTTCTCTTTTCTTAGGGAAAATGGGAAGAGAAGTTAAATGTTGTAACATAATTATAATAAATTAAAAGTATAACAATTTTATTTATTCTATTATTTTAATATGTTGAAAATAAAGTTTATAAATAAGAAATTCATATAATGGAAAATAAAATAGAAAGAGAGGTTAAGAACTTATACCTCTCTTCTTGGATTATCTCATTTTCAAAGGGAGTTAAACTTTTTAATGAGGGAATTTTGAGAATACCATAACCTCTTTAAGGTGGATAGGAGTATGGAGGATAGTTTTGGAAATATTTTGGTCCAAATGAAAAGGTTTTTTTTGTGAGGGGAAGTGATGAGAGGAGATCCCCTTTTATAAGTGAAAAAGAGTTACATTTTTTTAAATACCCAAAACTGTTCAAGAATGGAATATCAATATCATGGTAAATGGCTCTAAAAATTAAGAAATAATTTATATTAAAATATATTAGGTTGATACAAACCTCAAACACTCAATGAAAACATTTTCTAACTTGTTTTTACCTTTACCTCTTAGGTTACTCATTTTTACCATTTTGGTTTTCACCACGGTAACTTGTTTTTACCTATATAATTCACCCTTTATTCCAAAAAATAAATTGATGATTATTATATAATTTATACCTAATTATTATAAATTATAAATTAATTTTTTTATACAATTTTTAATTTTTAAAAATTAATTTCAAAATAATAAATGTATAATGTATTAAAAATATTTTTTGAGATATATAACTTAAATTCTAAAATATCAAATATGGGTTCATAAATTAAAACCAAAATTTATAAAATAAAAAATTAAATTATTAAATAAATATTTTAGTTTATAAAAATGTTTCATTAATTTTTAATTCATACTTATATATCAATAATGTCATAAAATTCATTTTATTTTTGAAAACCACATTTTCCCTATTCACCTAAAAATCAATCTTATTAGAAAAAATATAAAAAATTCATCTTAAGTTTATATTTAAATGATAAATCCAATAAAATAAGTTATAATTACATAAATTATATTATAAATTTTATAACTTTAGCTTTTAAATGAAAATAAAAAATAAAATAAAAATCACTTTTATTGAAAAATGATGTTTTTACCATTAAATGTTCTTAATATTATTTCATATAAATTAATAATTTAAATGATGTTAATTTGTTTGTTAATTAATAATATTTTAAAGGTTTTTAGTTTAATATATTCAACACTTGACAAAAATGTTATTTGAAAGAAATAAATTATACTTTTATACTTCATAAACTTTAACAAATACTATTAAAATTAATTATTTATATTCTTAAATTTAAATTTACTATTCCATTGATATTAAAATATTATTTTAATATATATATATATATAAATATAAATATATATATATATATGATAATATTTTAATAATAATAATAATATTAATATTTATACATAACACACACACACACACACATATATATATGAAATATTTTGATATCATATTTTTAATTCATTACGAGTTATATTATTTTAAATTTATTACTTAACAATACAAAACTTTCAGCATATTTATTTTATATATGACCAGTAACCATATTTTCAATTAAAATATTTTAAATGACCAAATTTCATTTATATATATAGGCTTATTATGTAATTTTTTTTATTCCACTCTCACTTAACAAGGCATAATTATTATTTAATATTATATATTTTGCACAATGATTTGATCTTTCATGTTTATATTACTAATTAAAGGGTTTTTTTATTATTGATCCTTAAGATTGAAGATGATCTCGAGTATTTTCTATTCACAAATATTTTTATTATTTTTTATTTATCATTCCCTATTGATTTTTTCACTTTTAATGGATGTATTTTATATATAGTGAGTAATAATACATGGTGTGCAATACTTAGTTTTATGATATTGTTTTTGTAACATTACAATTGTTAATGAGTAAAGTTTTGTTATTTTTTTTCTTATCTTGTATGAACTATTTACTAATAAATTTAAATTCTATTATACAAATAGAAAAAAAGTTCAGAATTATAAACATATGGTTTATAAAATAATATGCTTCTTAAAAACCTTGGTCATTACAGTGAAATTGATTTTTTTTTAGTATTTATTGACCTTAAACCTTACCCCAATCCATTATTTTTCTATATTGGATCCACTTGACCTATTAATAGTGACTTTACATTTTATATTATTACAAAAAATGACACTCCTCTCACTTATAAATGGATTCATCAGCACCTCACTTTTCCTCACACATAATGCCTCAAATATTTGACCACACTCTACCCAAATAACTTCCCAGAACTCCTAGACACATCCTAGAGGTTTTTTTGTTTTCAAAATACCATATCTTAAATCCTTAATTCAATTTTCAAAGGAGCACTTCCAAGGAGTAAGGTAAAATTCCCATTTACTCATTTTTCATTTCTTTTTCTTTCTTTATTCTTCTACCTACTCTAAATATAATATAAAAATTTATAAATAATTAAATTCATATGATAATAATATTAAAATGTTATTATATTTATGAAATAAACATTTTCTACTTTTTTATAACAATTAGAGAAATGAAAATGTCGTTTGTGTTACGTGATAAATACAACCTCCATAAGAAACATGATCCATTTTTCATAATCTACTTACATATACGGTTCAAAGGGATATTTAATGAATAATTATGATATTTATAACATTTTTATTAATTTTAAAAGATAAACCATTTTCTACCTTTCTCCCATTTCATGGAAAATGAAATTTTTATTTGTGTGTACATGCAAACTACTGCCTCTATGGAATGACATGCTTATTTTTACCACCACTTTAAAATTATGGTTATAAAATATATTTGATTAATATATATTATATTAATTATTATTATATGTCATGAATATGGTTTTTAAAGTATGACACAAAAATTAGGGACCATTATAAAGTAATCTGTTCATATTGATAAATTACCTGAAATAAGTTAGTCATGTATCATGTTCTTACGAACCATGCCCATAACATTCATCAAGTGAATACGAGGATGAATATATAATTTTAAAAAAATAATTTAGATATATTTTATAAAATTTTAATTATTAACTTTGTATAAAATAATGGGGGTTGATGTTGCTTTTACAAAACATATGTGAAACAATTGAAATTACTAGCACCCAATAATGAAAATAAACATTAACTTGTTAATGAACGTATAATGAATGATTATAATAAAGGATTATAAATGGTAACATATATTAATATTCTTATAAAATAGTTGATTAATATAGTTATGTTTATGATACATGAGATTAAAGTTATTACAAAGAATTTGAGAGTAAAGGTAAGGATTTTTCTTGACTGAACTTCTTTTCTTGAGTCACAATGATTCCGCTTTGACTATGGTTTTAAAAGATAGTTTTTATTATGTTTTATGATGAAATTATATTTAATTTTTTCCTTATTTTCTTTGTAATTACATTGGTGGGTTTATTTATTTGAAAAATTTAATGATCTCAAGAATAACTCCCATCCTCTCCAAATGAGCTCTTTATCTCACATTCTCATATTTAATATTCCCAAAAATATTTTTTTATTATTATATTGAAAGTTAAATATGTTTTATTTCTGGATATATTAAAAATTCTCTATAACACTTCTCAAAATTATGATTTATTTATCTCTTTATGATGTGAGTTTCATCAAAAGTATTTTCAAAATATTAAAAATGATTTCCCATTAAAATTTATATTTTTATCATTCACACCACATTTACTATATAAAAAATTTATGTATTTCTCAAGGATACATTATTTAGATTTATTTTAAAGTGTTTTTTTAAAAAAAATCATGTAACCTTATTGAAAATTATTTTTGAAATAAATTCATAATTTCGTCACTTTACAACAATGAAAAAAAGTGTTTTTTAAAATCTATTCTTCATGGTTTCATTTACATTTTTATATTTAAAATATCTTACTCTTATTGAGTTCTATTTTAAAAATAAACCTATATATTCCCCTATGAAATAATCGTTTTGGGTGATTTAATGGTGGTATCAATCAGTCAATTACCTGATTTTAGTTTACGCATTCCATTTGAAAATGATATGAAATCCATTTTTTTCCATGGGTTCTTTATGATATGATGAATGGTTGATTTCAAGTGGCACTCATATGTATGGATGTAGATGGATGGGGTACTATATGACCCTATAATTCATTGGTTAAGGTTTTATATCCCATGAGATAATGTAGCGTGTGTAAGGACCCGACTTTAAATGTTACATATTCTAAATATCTTAAAACTAGAAATTAAATTCTTTTCTTAAATATATTTTAGGTTAATAGTTTTAAAGAATTAGGACAAAATATTACATAGTAAACCCTTAAATTACACATATAAACTTTTAATTAGCATCATTTTTTTCATAAAATAATAATCTTTAAAATAAAACATAATTTCTTATGCTGATATATCTTCATAATTTTCCCTTGTTCTCATCCTTGAACCAACCCTTCCTTAACCCCTTTGATTTTTTTAAAACTTAGGGTGACAAAAAAATCCCATTAAGAGACTTAAAAGAAAGGAAAAAATTATTTCAGTGAAAAAACCTAAAAAATTTCCTAAAATATAGACCATTTATACCCTAAAAAAGTGACCATCAATTCAAAAATATCATCATCTTACCTTTTTAAAATAAAAAAATTTTCATGAAAACTCAGAAGAAATCATATAATAGATAAGTAGGTAAATTGGGATATAATTTTAATAAAATGGAATAACCATGTGGTGTAATTCCATACATTTCACTCTTACAAATGGAATAATCATACGATTGACTTTCATACATGTCACTCTTAAAAATGGAATATCCATATGACCAACTTTCACACCTAATGCATTGGATATTATAACGTAACCACCCATCCATGGTTTATCATCGAACCACCCATAAAATATCCAAGAACCATTATATAATCATAACACATAAAATATTTTAATTTTCAACATGTAAATCATAAAATTTCATTTTCATGCATAAGAAAAACTTTAATGTAATCATAATAACAAATCCATTTTCAAAACCCATTTTAAACATTTGAAAAGGGTTTTTAAAATCAAAGTGTTCCATACCAATTTGAATAATTTAAAAGAAACTAAAAAATTACCATTTTAAAACATTCTTTTCCATATAAATATATTCATAAAAACCATTTTGAAAATGTGTACATGAAATATAAACATTTAGAAGATTAAATATTTAGAACATTTAAACTGATGTTTTATTTAAAGAGTCCCTTACCTTGATTTTGAATAGTCATGTACAATATTTATTTTAATGAATAACAAACTTAAATTAATTATTTAATTTATTTATATCCTTTTTAAATATTTCTATTCATTTTTTATTATTTATCATCATGTTATAAAAATTACTTAATTATTTAAGTTCATATCAGATGTTTTGTTGATATTCGATACTTGAGTCGAAAATGAACTTGGTATGATGTCAAAAGTTAAATTTGGTCATTATTAAATCATCTCCAGAAAAATATTCATAACATAATAATAATATTTATACATTAATTATTCTTTAAATATATCCATTACACATGGATATGAAAAATTAACAATGTTATAATCATGGAGATGGTAAGCTGTATGTACGTATGAGTAACGTTTCTATTTTTCAAAGATCATTATAGAAAGAAGGTATGGATTATTTTATATTTAAATAATTATAATAATATTATTAATATTATATTAATAATTTAAATATACTTATTTATATTATTCATGTGATGTGGTGATTAAAAATGAATTGCATCACTTCGTGGCGGTGATAGTTCACACGTACTCACGAACAATGTTATTATTTTTATGTGCATGGAAGGTAAGAAAATAATTGATATATTATTATATTATAATGATAAATATGTCATTAATATCATATATAAAAATTAATTCTATCATTATAAATAGTCTTGAGGGACGGTAATGGACAACAAATTATATCGTTTTGTGGAGGTGATAGTTCACACGTACGCACAAACAATTAATTATTTTCCCATTTGATTGAAGTGGAGATGGATTGAGGTGATGATATTAACATAATAACATATAATTATATTGAGGATAATGGAATTATTATTTCATTATGTTTGAATAATATTTTAATGAAGTGAAATAAAAAATAAAATAGAAACACTTAAATAAAAATGAAACATCTTCTTCGAGTGATTTCGTTTGATTATCACCTTAACACCTCTAAGGAGGGAATTATACCTAAAATAAGGAATATAGAATGTGTTTATGGATTCTAGGAAGATATTTATTCAGATATTGTCCAAAATAAATTGGTTTTTAAGTGTGAATAAATGATAAGACGTAGTTCCCTTTTTTAAAAGAGGGGAGAGGAACTCTTAGAATTCATGAAAGTATTAAATTAATAAAAAATAATTTTACATTAAAAATGGATAAAAATTAATATATGTAGAATATTGTATGATTATGGGTATAAATAAATTCATAAAATAAAAAACAGATACATTTTTACTATTCTTTTAGTCCTCATATTTTTGTTTTAACCATTTTTTATCCTTTTAACTCTTACCGTGTTATCATGAAATTTAAACTTTCAGGGTTTATATAATGACTATAACATGCCAAAATACCAATAAATGATTCATTTATGTAATTTTATGGCTTATAAAAATTATTTGTATAAATATTATATTTTTATAAATTTTATATAATTTAATAAAATATTTTATATTTTTAAATACTATTAGTGTCAATTTTGAAACAATCAATTTTTTGAATTTTTAAAAAAATATCATAAAAGCATAATATATTAAAAAAAATCTTTTAAAACATCACTAACATTTCAAATTAATCCATAAAATTTTTGGATGATATTAATTATATTAAATTGTATTTATTTTAATATTTTTAATATCATTTATTTGATATTTATTTTAATTAAACAATAATTGCATCATCATTGTGAAAGCCTTTAATTTAATTATTTCTTATATAAAAATTCAAAATAAATTATCATGATTAATATAAATATTTTATATTTAAAATGAATATTTATAGTCAAACATATCCCTTATATATCCCCATATTAAAAATATTTCACTTGTTAAAAACAAAAGTGTGACAAAATTTTCTTTTCTGTGAATATGATATTAGAAATGTCTTAAAGTAATCCAAGTGAATCAAAAAGGTAAAAAAATCGTCCCAAAGATTATTTTTGTCTAAAATAACTCATAAAATTAAATTTGGACAAGTTTTACAATAATTTTATAATATTTTATAACATTAATTTTACCCTTAATTACCTGATTTACCCTTAACCGTGGTAATAAAAATAATTACTAAAGTTACGGTTCATATTTTCCAAAAATTAAAGAGAAATATTTAATAAATATTTACATTATGATTAAAAATATGAAATCCATTTTTCAAATTCAAAACATACAAGTGGCTAAAATTAATTTAAAAATAATTCTATTGACAATCGAGAAACTAGTTTTTTAAGTAAAAATGTTCAAAAATTCACAAAGTTTTTATATCCAATTTCAATGTGAAATTAATTCCAATGACCTAAATTGGATTAAATTATAAAAAATTTATTTAATTATATATTAAAACCATTAAAATATATAGTTTAACACTATAAATAAATTTTATGAAAAAATAGTTTTCAATTATAAGGCATTATTTTTTCACTATTCATCAAAACATTAAACTTATCATAAAAATACCAAAAAATTAAATCAAAGTAAATTTTCATTCTCTAATTTAAAATATTAAGTTTATTTCTATAAATATAATTAATAAAATTCTCAACAAATATATTTAAAACAAGTGAACCATCAAAAGGAAGTAAAACTTCATTTTTTTGAAAAATAATTCTTTTATAGGTAAAATTTAATTTCTTCTTATATTAGGTATATAACTCATATAAGATGAATGTTAAATATTATATTGAATATAATAAATTTATATTTAATTAATATAATCCAATAAGAGTGATTTTACTATTTATTGGTATAAAACACACTTGTGCACATTTAAACTATTTTATAAAAAAATTACTTTTATTTTAAAAAGAGTTTTATTATAATTTATAATTAATTTGTTACAATATAATTAATTATATATAAATGTGTAAACCATATTTTCATAAGATAGTTAATCTTGTTCATTCCCTCAATTCTAATGGCTATGCGATAACTACCATATTAAATAATAATATTTGGTTGTTCGTTTAAGCTCGATGCGGAATATCATGTATGCTATTGAACATAGTGTTTCATTTTAAAAAATAATGATGTTATAGTGTGGGGATTATTAAAATATGATAAAAAATTTAATGGTTATACTTCTTGGATATGATCACAAATTAAAGGGTGTTTCTTCTTGGATATTATTACAAATTAAATGGTGATCCTTCTAAGATATTTTTGAAAGATAAAGGGTGGGGCTTCTTAGATATTCTCATAAATTAAAGGTTAATCCTTATTTAATATGATCATAAAATAAATGATTGGACTTTTTTGATATGATCAAAAATTAAAGAGTGATCCTTCTTGGATATTCTCACAAACGGATGGGTGTGCCTTATTCGATATTCTCATAAACTAAGGGTGATCCTTCTTGGGTATTCTCAATGATTGTGTGATAAATTTATCAAATTATCAAGGTTATAAATATTTATATATCAACAACCTCAGTTATAAGGATTCAACATGAAACATATAACCCTAGTATACCAAAGATATAGTTAACGACACTTTATGTGGTACACTTGGTGGGTCATCTGGTGCAAAAAAATAATTTGTGTGCCTCATGAGCATATTTCATGTCTCTGAATGAAATAATACTCATTTTAAACATATTATTTAGTCATAAAATATAATATGAAATGAAAAAAATAATTTATTGATAAATAAAATTCATACTTTTAGAGTTTAATTATCATTTGTCTTTACAATATATGCATATATGTATATGTACAACCAATGTGAAAGAATAATAAACTCGAGATTTTTTTTCACAATATGATACTTTTTATAATCTTAAACTCTTTAAGAATTCCTAAAAAACCCATCATATATATATCTAACACATAATTTAAGATATAATTTCAGATTAACATTATTTTTTTTATATTTTAGGTTTTTTTAAACTCATTACATCTCTATGTAATTCTTGTCACACATATATTTGTGATAATCTGATAAACCGCCTACTATACTCATTTAGTGAGTATCACCTATGAAGAAATCCAGATTGAATAATGAAGAGACTTAGGAATCCAATTCCTAATGTTCAACTCTTTTGAATAATTTTTTAAATTCCTTTACTTCACAAAATCAAAATCTAAAATTTTAATAACCTCTATTTTCTTCTTATAACTTGTAAGTTCATAACCATTATCATTCTTGGAATATTTTATTAAACATTTTATTAAGTTTTTTTGGTTAAAAAATTAAAATATTTATATATTTCTTTAAAAACATATCTTGCTATCCCTTATGACATAAAGTGGCATTCAATAGGTATTTAAACTAGAATAATGTTTTATTTTTTAACTTTTAACATATTACAATCTAAATATACTACCACTAGCCTCTTAAAAGATATATTAATATTATAATATCAAGCTTAAATACATAAAATATTTTTTGTTTATAAAATAAATTTTATTAACTTTTAGTATTAATATTTAAAAAATAAAAAAATAATATCGATATATTATGTGGTATTTTATTTGTATAGAGAATTATTTTAAAAATAAAACTTTAATATTTAAAATATACCACTTAAGGTAGTAGGATCACATCCCCAATGTTTTTAAAAACATTTTGGATAAAATATTTTATCTTAAGAAAAAACCTTTTATCCTTTTCTTCCTTTCAAACTATGTTATAAAATATAATGAATAATAAATCACGTGTATTAAATCCATTATCTCATATTGTTCATAATTAATCCTTGTTAACAAACATCTTCTCTTGTAATATAAGAGAATGAGATGAAAATAAATTTTCTTATTAAGATCCAAACAAGCATGAATTATTCCTTTGAAATCAAACCTTGATTAAACAACTCTTTACCTAATAATTTAAATACAAATCACTAGATCCATCAATTATTTTATTGATTTTGAACTCCCGTATACTCATAACATTTATAATTTATTTTAACAACTTATAATTTTGGATTTTTTTTGAGGAATTTTTTTCCATTGATTTGTTGGTCCTTGATTTGAGACTTGGATCATGATTTAGAGTTTTTTTAAATACTTAAATGATTTTTTTGTATGTGGAATAAATTTTTCGTGGTTTGGGTGTGTGGAGAAGCATTGGAAAAGATTCAGGTGACTTGATATCTAAATTTTAGTAGCCTATAATTTTTCATGTCCTAAAAAAGTTCACACAATGAATGATTAAAGTGAGGGAGAGTTCATGACACAAATGATAATTCATGGGGTAAAAGAAAATTACATAGAGTCATTCATTCCACGAACCTTAGTTCATGCCATGAATGGGGTTGTATGAAGGAAGAGTACCTCTTCCTCGAGTATTCAAAATCACTAATTAGGTTCACATCAAGAAGCTACAAAATTTTCACACTATAAACCATGGTTCATGATATGAACAAGGATAGCTAAGGTAAGGGGATATTTTCCCTAAAAATTTCACTCCACAAACCAAGGTTAACATTGTAAACCTATCAAGTAGAGTTCTAGTTACCTATGTTTGGAGGTGTTTACATCATGAACTTCATATTCATACCATAAACTAGGGCATGATGTTTTTTAGATATGGGATGTTCCATAAATTTGTGGGTATGGGGTATTTTTGAATTAGGGGATTTGGGGACCAGGAGGAGACCATTTTTGGATAAATTCCCCTCCTCTTCTTCCTGCCTAATACTCCTTGAAGAGGGGGGATTTTTATGGTGTTTTATGATGATTCAGGGTGAATCTATCCTGATTTTGTCTTCAATTTTTCATTTCCATCCTTTATCCCTTGATTCTCATTCGATTTTGGTAAGTTTTTAGAGTTTATTCCACTATATCATGGTGGAATTAGGTGATAATGATGGGGATTCCATATTTGGTGGCTAGAGGAAGATCCATGATTAAGGCTGCATGTTGTTTCTCATCATTCTGTTAAAGGTATGTTGGATAGTGATTTTATTTAGAATTTTCCCCAAAATTGAATGAAATTAGAGATTAAATATGTGTCTCGTAATAGGTATTTTGGATATAATAATGTCGAGGGTGTGATATGATCTTTCTGTAGGTGGTTTGTTTATGGTTTTGGTGTTGCAGGAACACCTGACGAATATTTATGTGATTATGACTATTTGTAAATTAATTAAATAATTAATTAAAAATTATTATAATTAGTTGTTTATATAGTATGGTGTAATGAAGGATCTCAAGAGTTGATATTGGTTTTGGTGAGGCATATATGGGATTGACTGATGTGATGTAGAGTGTTTCTTGGATATTAACTCCATTTCGGAGGTAGGTGGTCCCTTTAATACAAGATCAAATGCATATCTATGCATAATTTCATAATGATTTCATATTTAATGTGTTCGATTAGAATATTTAGTGGATGATAGGTCCTTTGGTAGGATGAGATAGGATCATGTTCAACCTCCCATTCCCAAGATAAGTTATCATTATTACTTTTGGTAGTCTGGATCATTGGGAGACTATGTCGCCAAGGGACTGGGATACTAGTTGAGCTAGTATGAGGCCCTAAGTGCATCTTGAGGTATGGTAAATGATGTGGGTATCCAAGATTAGTTATTATAAGGTTATTTAGGTAGGAATAAAATTATTAGACCCATTTTAAATGTGTGATAATATTTTTCATCTCATTCCTAGTAAGTGAAACACTATTGAGGGTGATTTGGGGATTAGTGATCCTTGAGAGTAGGATGAGTCCTTTGGGAAAGGATGAGGTGTGATAGAGAAGGGTTTCATATGTGTAGAAGTTTGAGATATCACCCATAGGAAAGGTGAGATATTATGTAGGTGCAGGTCAATTGTTTTTTTCTATACATGGCATTGGGATGCGAAGGGGATTTGAGTGTGGTGACTTGGGGTGATCCTTGGCCAGTGAGATAATGGGTTTCGAGGGTGTTTGAAGGTAATTGGATACCACCTATCAAGGCCAAGTTTAGGATGAGCCTATAGGATATGGTGTCACTAAGGGGTGATGGTATTGAGATGTTATTGATGATAGGAGACCATAATGGGTTTAGAGGACCCTAGTATATGCCGCAATGGATGAGATGAAAAGTTCTATTCTACAAGAGGCTAGATGGGGGATATTCCTAGATGTGATGATATGTAGAGATATATAATGGGATGTGGGTGTAACGTATCAGTTCCAGAAGCCGCCCAGAGGTTCCCCATACCCGGTTGGTTACATGGCCTCAAGCGCATTTCCTTAAATGCCAAAGGCTGTTGACTAGCAGCGAGGTCCTTGTGTGTGATAGTGGGGAAACTATGCCCTCATTGGAAGAGTAACACATCAGAAGTAAAACAGATACCAATAAAAAAAGTAGTAATAATACATTTCCAAAAGTAAACTGTGGAAGTAATAAACAGGTGGAACTCACTTATCTAAATAATTCATGATACAGATGTATAGGAAAGAAGCTAAAAAAATCTCAATGCTGGAAAAAAGTACTAAACGAAAGTAAAAAATAAAATCAGTAAACAATTTTACAGCATCGCAAGCCTTAGCTTGGTCCCATGCTCCCCAGCTCCACATCAATCATGTACCTGAAGTAGAAGGGTGCTTTCCCTTATCTATACCTGCAGAAATATAATCTGTTTTGGCCCAAAAGCATGACCCAAACAGGGTGTGAGACTAATCCCAACAAGAAACCACCCAGAAATCTGTGCTTAACAGTTAGTGAATATATAAGGCAGGCAATAAAAAAAATGAAGCAGTTAGCAAGGAAGTACACATATTTATAATCCTACAAATTCTATTTCATTCATTTTCATATATCAAGTAAGTAGATAATCAAAAACAGGTAACCCTCTAGTAATTACTCACAGTCTAACCCCTCTGGTTCAACCAAACAAACACAAGAAGCCCTCTAAGAAGTACACACATTCTAACCCCTCTGGTTCAGCTTTAACAAACACACTCTGAGGAAGCACTCACCGTCAATTCCTCATGTGGTCTCATATTGGTAACTAATAGTCACTATGAGGAAGAAATCAACGTCCAATTCCCCCTGTGACCCATATTGAGGAAACTACAGACACTCTGAGGGATTAAAAATTCCACCCCCTATGGTCTGGCAATGCAACAGTAAACAGATACTTTGGATAATCCCTTAATGCCCATTCCCCCTATGGTCTAATACAACAGGTTCTCACAACCCTGTATAAGTAAATCGTGCACAACAATACATGGATTCCAAATTAAATCTCAAGAACTACTTGTCTAAACAATCTACAACATATCATAGCACGTCAGACAATAATCACTCCATCCTAACAATACTAGGCATTGGAATCAAAGCAGTATCCTAACAGGAAAAGCTAGACCAAACGGTCAAAAACAATCAAACATGGGAAAAACATCCATAACATGGAAAAGTTAAACCTATTCAAAATAATTAACCTCTATTCAAAAAAAGGAATAACAGGTAATGAAATGGCTAAAACCATAACCATGTAATACCCCGTTCTTAGGTATTGGGCATTTTTTCACATAAAATTTAAAGACTATCTATGGAAAGGCACAAACCACCTACCTTGACATTGTGAGATCGATATACATGAATATCAATCCTTGAATATCCCTAGAATGGTGTATATCTAAACAAAATTAAAACTTTTGACCAAGGATAACTCGTGAGAGAGGATAACTCAAGAGATAAAGTTCTCGAAGAAGGAATAAGTCACCATTGTGATTCCAATGCAATCGATGGCGGTAAATTCAGAGAACAGATGGTGAGTCCGGGGCTCGGAAAAGATCCAAATCGTACATTCACTCTTGGAAGAGATGAGAAAATAAGAAGAGGGTTATGTCGATTAGACATGACCCTGGTCCGTTTAATGAAAAAAATAAAGTGCACGATATCTATTTTAAAAATACACTACATATACTTTCGTTTTCTGGCCTCTACTTTAGGCGGTCTCCAGGTCACCACACACGGACATGTACTCGGCCATTACACAGCCAGTACATGGTCCCCCGTGACAACTGGGTACATGGAGTGTAATTAAATTACAAAGTGTGTACTCATGAAATTTCCAAAAACTCCTATTTTTCTAAAAAATAACCAGAAAAGAAAAACATACCTGAAAATAAGATCTGGGTTCTTAAAAACGTCCCCCTTTAAAGAAATTTGTCCCTGAATTTCCCTAACAAGGCGGCATAGAAGAAGAATCCTAAAATTTCTCTGGCCACTGCGATCGTACATCGGTCTCCCTCTCCCAAGTCCCGTCCTATACTCTCCCGTACCGCCATAGAACTCATACCAGAAAGATAGACTGTCCACATAGAACCTTCGCACTTCAATCAAAAATCTGAATATAACACTCCTCAAATGATGCATCCACCTCTAACTCAACCTCCTTGGGTTGAAAAACATGATATGAGTCTGAGAAGTAACATCAGAGCTTAAAAACGTGGAATACATCCTGCATAGTGCGGTACCTATGAGGTAACTATATCCAATTAGAAACCAAAACGACTCTCCCAAACACTTCAAACATCCTAACATATATCGGTGAAATCTTACCCTATTTCCTAATCCTCGTGTGTCCCAAACTCAGTGTGACATATAGGAAAACCTAATCTCCAACCTCAAACTCTAGAGGCCATGTTCATAAATCAACATATGACTTCTATCATGACTATGCAGTAGCCATCCTCTTCCAAACCAACTCTATCTACTATGTGGTATCCTGGACAAGACGAGGTCCCAACATAGCTAACTCTCTTGCCTCCTGCCAACATAAGGGTAATCGGCATGGCCTACCATTAAAATCCTAAAAAGGTTCCATCTTAATAGTTTCTTGAAAACTATTATTGTAGGAAAACTCCACAAGAGGTATGTGCTTCTCCCAATAACCTCTAAAATTCAGGATGCATGCTCGAAGCATTTCCTTAAGCACCTGAATCATATTCTTGGACTGGCCATCTGTCTATGGATAGTAAGTTGTAATCATAATTACCTGTATACCTAAATCCCTATAAAGTCCCTGCTAGATCTGAGAAGTAAAACTTGTGTCTCTATTTGAAACAATGGATTATGGAACCCCATATAGATGTACAATCTCTCATATGTACAACCTTTCCAACTCATCAACACTAAAGGTCTCCTTGATCGGTTAGAAGTGAGAAACCTTCGTGAGTCTGTCAATGAAAACACAAACTGCCTCATTCCCTCAAGGTGACCTTGATAAACCTGTCCCGAAGTCCATCATGACATCATTCCATTTCCACTCAGGAAGGGGTAACAACTGCAAAAGCCCTGCTGGTTGCTGATGCTCTGCCTTCACCTACTGACAGGTAGAACATCTCTATAGAGACCCAAGTTTGACATACATTGACAATACATTACTATTGTAGAATACTTAATACATAACAAAAATATACACCTAATAACTGTAATAGTTTAGTGTCTTTGGAAACTTGAAACATAATCTTCTAATCATGGTGAAATATTTTCAACATCTCCCACAAATATATTCCCCTTTAGTTTTATTACCTAAAACCTTTCTTTATATCTCGGGGAAAGGAAAACATAAAACATAGAAAGGGTGAGATCGAATGCTCAGTAAGGGTAAACATAGAGAATATAAAACAATCCATAAACATTTGAACATAAAAACATGAAGAAACAAATTTAAACAACAAAATCTTGAGCAACGACATAAAACATGGTAGTACATAAGGCATGGATCATAAATGACCATTAATAATGATAAAATAGCATGGAAATAAAACAGGGTGTTGTGGAAAACCATTACGTATATAATATTATTTCCATAGTAGTTAATACATTACTGCCAAGACCATCATAATGGATGAAGTCCATTACTGAACCAGATTTACTTGCCATTCCAGCCCTGTATTACTGAATTGGATTTACTTGTTGTTCCATCCATTTCTATCTCATGAGATATAAATATTTACCCAATGCATTGGAGGGAGATATAGGTCCCACCCATCTCATAATGAAATCATTCTTTCGTGTGCCACAAAATAAACATAAATCAGTCATCATAACACAATGGGTTTCATACACATCATCCCATCATAACATAATCCATATAAAACAATGGATATAATTTAATCATAAACAAAATAAAACCATGTAAATAATAAGGACATTATACATGAAACATATCCATGTTAAATAATGTCATCTTATATAAAAAATAGTTTTGATAAAACACTTGAAATGAATTATTGAGGAAAATATCCTTACTTCTTTAAAATCATTTTCTTTTCTAAAAATACCATGGAATTTTAAAAGAAAAGAATTTTGTTGAAAATAATTATGAAATATTGTAGAGGAAGATTTTTGGAAATAAGGTTTTATGAAACTATAAAAATATGTTCTTACCATATAAGTTAAAAAACATTCTCCTTATACTTTTGCCGAAAAAGTCAAAAAGTACCTTGTATGGTAAACAAAAGAAAGATTCCTTCCATACCATGTGGTAAAATTCAAAAAAGGGTAAAAATGACTTTAAACATACATGTAATAATATTAAACATTTTATGAAAATAGTTTTAGAAGACATGGACATGGATGATAAATATAACCCCAGTAAATACTTACGAATAAACAATCTAGGATAAGAACAAGTTTGGAATAATTATCACTTACCTTGGGTCCAATTTCTTCTGTATGTGTCTGAAACTCTTGTATAATTATTTAAATAACGTAATTGACTTATTCAAGAATCATAGTCATTTTTATGATGTCATACATGATTCAATTATGATATTATATTACCCGTTCATCTGTCAATTCCATGTTGAAGCAACATTTTGGGTAAAATAGTTGAATTTATCTTACTTGTTTTTATGTGTAATTTTTCATATTATTACTTAGATAATAATTTATATATCACATATATTAAATATATAAATATATATAATTTATCGATAAATTTATTGAAATACACCGTTCATGGAGACGGTAGGCTGTACATACGCTTGAACGTTGTTTTCGTTTCCTTATTAAATTAAATGGAAGTAAATGACATATATATATATACATAAATACAGTACCATTATTATGTCATATATTTAATTATTATTTATTATATATACTTTATAATCATTTTTGAATGGTTAACATGGATAATGAATATCATCGCGTCGTGGAGACGGTAAGCCGTATGTACGCACGAGCGACAATATTTGCCTGAATGGCCCAAAGCCCTTCATTTTTATTGATTTTTTGATAACACCCCTTTCAAGGGATGAGGGGGAACCCTTAAAAGTCCCACATGCCCAGATATTAAATGGCCTGTAGGCTTAAGAGATTACATGACCCGAAGGTCTTAGGAGATTCAACCAGACTATCTACAAGGGACTGCCCCTCCCCCGCATCTGCATCTTGATAGTAGCTCTCCACCTTTTCATGACCGTCTAGCTAGGCTTTCCATGCAAGCACAGGCTACTACCAATGGCATAGACATACCCTCTCATTTTGACAATCCATTTGGCTCTGCTCTGGTGAGTGAACCTGCTCTGAATCCTCTTTTGGGGATGCTCTTTTTTTTGTAGTGTGTTTGGGGCCTGCATTCATGTGGATCGAAGGCCTTGGAGTGGCCCCAAGGCCTTAAGGTGGCCTGAAGGCCTTGAGAATAAACTGGCCCAAAGGCCTTGGGTGGCCTGAAAGCCTTGTAGGACCCGAGGACCAAAGGCCCAGATGGATGAATTTTTCCCACTGCTACAGTACCGAACAGTGCCTGCTACAGTACTGCTACAGTACTGTTACATTACTGCTACAATATCATTCCCATGATTGTGAAATTGTATTTATGTGTATGGTGTATAATATTTCAGATTAAATATCACTTTAAAATAATTATATATAGTTATTTATTCCATTATTATACCCCTCCAAGTAGGTTGGTTATGAAAAATATATTACACTATGGTGTGGAGACAGTATTCCGTACGTACACACACGCGATGATTTTGTTTTTCGTAGGATGGATAGAAGGTGAAATAGGGTTGTTTCATATTTATAATAAAATATAATTATATGAGTGATACTAATTTAATACTTTATAATGAAACAACTAAAGAATAGGAATCTGAGGAAGAAATAAATTTGAAATAATCGGTAGAAGATATTACCTCTTCCTCGAAGTGCCTCCTTTAAACTTCCTATTAGGGCACTAGAGTTGGTATTTTGAGATGACCAGAAGCTCTATAATGTAACTAGAGAGGTTGATAAGAGGAATTTTAAGGGTTTCGACGAGTTTTAAGGCTCAAAATTGAGTGAAGAGGAGAGGTAAGGGGTGCCCTTTTATAAGAGAGGAGAGGGGTACTTTAGGAAACCCACAAAAATATTAATTTATAATAAAATCAAAACACACTTAAAAACATCCAAAATGACTCAAATTCGAATATGATATGATATAGGGTGGTAATATCATCAACAAATAAAATTTATACATGTTTTTATTTTATTTTAAATCTTATAATTTTGATTTATCCTTATTTAATCTATTTTATTTTATTTGTGGTAATAATATTCTAAATTTTAAATGGTTATAAATACTTACTTATGTGTTGTAAATTTTCCATAATTGGATAATTTATGAAATTTTCGACCATATAAATTTCAATTTTTAATTTTTAAATATTTTTGTTATTTTTAAACAATTTAATAATTTGTTAGATTTATAAAATAGCAATAGTGTCAATTTTGGAACTATTCATTTGTTTGAATTAAAATAAAATCCAAACAGATGATAGAGTCAAACCAAAATATTTAATAGATTCCTAACATGTTCTATTTATATAGAAAATTTGTGTAGAACATTAATTATATCATATAATATTTATTTTAATATTTTTAAAACCAATTATTTGATATTTCTCTTAATAAAATTATTACCACAATTTTTTTGTATAATTAATTAATATACTTATTTGTTGCATAAAAATTAAAAATAAAATACTAAGATTAATATAAATATAATAAATTTCATAATAATACTTTTAGTCAGATTTATATTTTAAAACAATCAAATTTTAAAATGTTATGTTTATTAAATTATGAAGGTGTCAACTTTGACATCATTTAAAATAAAAAATATAAATTTCATAATATGTTTTATAAGGATACAAATAGTCCAAAAGTATACAATTAGATTCTTATGGTGTATATATACTAGAAAAATAAGTTTTGGTCAAGTTTTTGGGTCTTTGGATGGGTATTATTATTTTAATAAAAACTATATTATTGATTTTTCACTAAATAAATAATTTCTCCATCATTAATGTATAAGCTATTAAGGTAATTATATATTTTATAAAAATTAAAAATAAATTACCAAGATAAATAAAAACATTCTATATTTAAAATGAGTATTTATAATCAAATTTATATTCTGTATAACCTTATATTAAAAATAATTTAATTAATAAAGTTTGAGTGAGACATATTTCACTTCCCTTTAAATAAAATAAATTAAAGGTCTTAATATCATCCAAGTGGGTTCCAATAGATTCCATTTAGACACAAGTATGTTTTAGAGAGAAATATAATCAACCAGTGATATCGAGACATTGTTAGTGTAATTTTATAATATTATTTTTTAACCTTAATTACCAGATTTACCTTTAACTGTGGTAAACAAAATTTACCACAGTTACTATTCATAATTCCTAAAAATAAAAGTTATCTATTTCCACAATTTGAACCTCCTGATTCCAAATATGGAATCCATTTTTAAAAATTCAAAACACAGAAGATGTAGTAATTAATTTAAAATCAATCCCGTTGTCGAAAAAATGGGTTTTTATTTAAAACATTGCAAAAGATTGAAATGTTTTTACCTATTGATTCAATGTAAAATTAATGATAATGACTTACATTATATTAAATGGAAAAAATATATTCTATTTATAATTCAAAACCATTAAATATTGTAATTTAACCAGATAAATTATCTTTGTGAAACAATTTGTTTTTAATTAAATTTTAGCGTATTTTTACTATTTATCAAAATATGAAAGTTATCAGAAAAATATTAAAAAATTATCCAAAGTAATTTTTTATATCCAGATTGAAATTAATAAGTTTATTTTTTCAAATTGAACTTATAAAAGTTTCAAAAACAAGATTTAAAGTGGGTTCATCATCAAAAGGCGACAAAACTGCATTTTTTTGAAAAATACTTATTTTATCTGAAAAATTTATTTTGTTCTCACACCATGTTCTAGAAATGTGTAAGATGAATGATAATGTTATCAAATTAAAAATTTGTTTAATACTATTCATAATGGCTAGTTCATAATAATATTATAATAATATATCACTGTTTAGTGAAACTCAGTATTGCATACAACACACGCTATTGAGGATGGTCATTCTTGCGTGCAACACAAGCCAGGAATAGTGTTGCATATACTACAAGCTAATACAATGTTGTGTATAATGCAAGCTAATCTTGGTGTAGCATAAAAAATAATACATCAAAGAAATTAAAAAGAATATTTCTCATAAAATCTCTGGGTGTTATATTCTACCCCCTTAAAATGAATTTCGCCCTCGAAATTCGTCAGTTTACAAATCATTTACTACTTGAAAGTTTCTTTCATAGAAACCCACATCATAAAAAGGAATACTAAAACATAATTTTAAAAATGAAATTATGAAATATAATAGTTACCCAAATTAACTCATCATCATGTTTCCACAAAGGAGAACATAGGTGAAAACATAGATATGAAAGAGAAATTTAACCATCAAGTTATGATGAAGTGTCACACCCGTCCTTTTTATATTATTTATTTTATTATATCTTTTGGGCATAGGATATTATGGGTCAAGGCCCAACTTAAAAATTTATGTGTTCTTTTTAGAAACACACTTTTTGGCCTTTACGGCGTTCAGTGCGCCGCTGTCGAAACCACGCGACCTTGCTTGGGTCACGACGTGGCCTCGCTCGGTTCTCCGCACGCCTTCTTGGCGTGCAACTAATTTAAAAAAAAATTACTGCTAAAGAAATAAATTTAATTATATGAATATGGTAGTTATCGCAAAATATAATGGGAAGAATAAAATGGATTACGAGTTCTAATAATAATAATAATAATAAATATTTATTATTATTATTAATCTTTTTATTAACATTTTAATTAAGTTATTTTATTTAGTATTAATACTTTTGTTTTAATTTGTTGTTTATATTATTATTATCTTTATTATCTTATTATTTTTATTTTTATTTTTTTTATCTTGTTTGTTTTGATTTTTTTTTCTGTAGGGTTGTGACCCCCCATTTTACCTTGGTCCATTATTTTTTTCTCTCCTGCAGATCGTCGCTCTATCCTATCGCGCCGCCTCCCCTGTTCCCCTCCTCCTCTCTCCATACTGGCCTCCCCTTTCCCCCTTCGGTGGCACTGTGCCCCCTCCATTCCCGCCTTCTGCCCAGGATGCACCCTCTCCCTCTCCGCCTGCTACCTCCCCGACTCCCCCTCGGCCCGTCACAACACCCTCCCACTGGTACCCCATCGCGCCACACCCCCTTCCTCCTCCTGCTGTCCCATGCAAGCTGCGCTCCTCCATATTCACTGTAAACCGCTGTTGCGTTCCCCCCCCCTCCACGGCTCAACTCGTGAACCCCCTGGCATCACCTCGATCCACCGCACACCAAGGCTGACAACCTCTTCTTCTTCTCTGTCCAGCGTTGTCGCCCGACACAGCAGGCGTCCTTCGTCCGTAGCTCCCCAACTGTCCGCAAACCCCAGCCGGCCAACATCCCTCTGGCGGCCGCCACTTCAGTTGAGCCTCCCCTCAATTGTTTTGTTTTCACATCTTTTCTATTATTCTTTTTTTTGGGTTTTCTAGCGGGGTTTAGATCTGATTTTGAGGATTAACCTCTTATTATGGGTTCAATCTCCTTGGTTAGGGATTTGCTTTGATTCTTCGTGGTGAGATTGATGTGAGAAGTTGTTTTACCCCATTTTTGGAAGGATCTCCATGTGAGGTAGGTGGTTCTGTGCCTTGACATCCTTTGGATAATTTAATTTGGTTGTTTAGTTAATTTAATATGTTATATGATTTAATTGCGTGATGTGATCTATGTTTAAAATGGTTTGGCATGCTCGTTTGATGAAATCGAATTTCCAAAATAGTATGGTCTTGTTGTTTATATGTTTGTTGTTGTATAAATGGTTGGCCGTGCTTTGCAGGTTGTGCGAAATGTGAAAAAAAAATATTTGACATGTATGCATTTTGAAAATTTCTCTTTCTTTAGAAATGATCATGTTTTGCTTTTCGACCGTATTGGGGTAAATCCTAAATTTTTTTATCAATTTTTATATGGTTCAAGTGAGGTTTTAGAATAGTTGAGTGTGAAATTGATTTTAAAATGGCCTTTTCACATAAAAATCTGTGTTGTTTTAGTGAAATGTTTTCAAGTTGGGTTCTAGGTGCAGATGTTCCAGATAATTGTGTAGTTGGTGTGAAACTAGTTTTAAGGATAATTTATGAAGCAAGTGGTTTGAACGACTCTCTTGTTTGCAATTGGGTGTGTTTATTTGTGTCGACACTTGTTGTGTTCTTTAAATAATGCTTTCCAAGTTGTGCGAATTGTTTATGTTCTTTGAGTGTTGCCAAATGGGGATTTGCGAAATGATTACGTAATGACAGATGTATTTTTGAAAAGGTATTTTGGTGTGCGTGTGTTTTTGAAATGTTGTTTAGGTATGTAAATGGCGACTTTTGTGTGAAATATCTTGTTTTAAATATACTACGTGAATGAGGAACTTGATTGAGCACAAGGTAAAACCCTGGGTATCTAGGTGGGTGGACTAGAACTAGTGCGCTAGTGAACCGGATGGGTATCGTCCCTATTTCACTTAGCTAGATTGACGATTGCAACACTAACTAAACGTTTGATATCTGAGGGTCGTGTCTTTCTAAGCCACGTGTTCTGAGGGTCGTGGCCTTCTAAGCCACATTTCACCGAGACACAAGGTTCTAGGGTCCCACTCGAGCTAGATGAACCTTAGGGGATTTACCCATAGTGCTCTACTATCGATGGCGTGGTGCCTTCTGTCGGCATATGGAGGACCACTTGGGTGTGTGTGTGTGTGTGTGTATGTGTGTGTGTGTGAGTGTATGTGTGTGTGTGTGTGTGTGTGTGTGTGCCCATAATAAACCTTTCTCTACCTCTTTAAAATCGTGTTTGTGAAATGAGTTCTTTTTAGTGTTTTCTTTTTGCATTTGGTTTGTAAATGTTTTCTTTAAAATCATTTCGAAAGTATAACTTGAATAAGCACATTAAATTGTCCTTTTGATGTTGTGGCATGGAACCTTTTTATTGGGTGACGTCCTACTGGGCTTTTCGGTCACACCCTACATACACCTTCGGGTGTATGTAGACCTTGTTTCATCTGTATTCCAGGTTTTGTGTCGTGCTCAGCGATGGTGGTTTTGGTCGGTGATGGTCTTCTCGTGCAGGTTGGTGTTGTGGCGTGCTGATGGTATACCACTCTTGTCGATTGGATGTTTGAGTTATAGTTTTAGTCTCTTTTATTGTCATTTATTTTTGGACGTCAGTTCTAGTTGTAAACCTCTAAATTTTGATTTTAGTTTAATGGTCTCTTTGGTTGTTGATTCCTAGTCTCATTTTTATTATGTTGTTAGTGTTTGCGTATACCATTTTGGGTAAACTGTTCCCACAGGTTACTCTTGACACCTGGGCACTTGTGCCAGCCCGTGGGGATTGGGAACGCCCTTCGGGCCTTACTACGGACCAGGTCGGATGGAGACCCAGCCTGGTTCGTGAAAAAATGGCATCAGATGAGGTTTTCTCTCTTGAGTCGTGATCTTTTGGGATAGAGTCACGGTGGACTTGAGTTAAGGATATCGGGACTCGGTGTCCTGGCTACGAGTAAGGTGCCTGGCCAGCACACCTTGTGGCGGGACTCAAGTTACCAAAGTATGTTGAGGTTTTTCTGAGTTTTTGGTCATTGCAGATGATCATGTCTAAGGTAAATGAAAATGGAGTAAGGTCAGTGGTCTTAGTGAGCTCGCAGGGTCTGGAAAGCCTTGTGGAGCTGGGGACACTATCCTAAAATAATCCTGTGGCCAATGGTGTGACTAGCGTATGGATGCCAACCATATGCTCCAATCACCCACTGACACTAGTTTCCTCCTGTATTTTTTCTCGTCTATTTGTTTTGGATTCGTGGAAATTTGGTTTTTAAGTAAAAAATGTTTTGGTCTTGGAAAATGTTTTCAAATGAAGCGTTTTGAAAATGAAATGGTGTGTGAGGTTTGAAAAGTGTTGGTTGGATGTTTTGGATTTTAAAAAAAATGTAAAGGTTTGGTTTTGATCCTTGGCACTCTCATGGGCAACCACATGCATGAGTGTATATGAAAAGGGAAATGGTTAATGGCACGAGCGGATGAGTGCTTGGATGGATATGAGGTGGGTGCCGGTGTGGTACAGGAACATGCATGTGGGAGGCCCATGGGACACCATTGGTGTTTGTGCAACCCACAAGTTTTTCTTATTTTCAATAAGTTTTGTTAAATGAAAAATTTGGTGTTCTAAATAAGCGGTGATTGTGTGGTGTGTCGTTGTATTTTTGAAAGGTTGGATGTGAGGTGTTTTGAGCCGAGGATCCCTTCTGGCTGGTTTGTGTTTTGAGTTTGAATTCTTATTTGTACGTTGGTATGCAAGCGTGTAGCTAGTTAATTCTTTTTAAAAGTACATCAGGGAGCCCTTGTAGTGGTTTCCCCTGCAGGTTTGGTGTTCGCTTGTGGTATGTCTTGACCATTGGACCAGTTTGGTTTGGTCCATGGTTTTCTTTCTTGGCTAGTGTATGCCCCCCCATAAAGCGTTGGCATGTGATTGAAGTATGGACACATGCAATTCGCCGTTGGCCGGCCCTCCAGTTGATCAGAGGAATCTCTTCTTGAATTCTAGAATTGAAACCACCTACCTTTTTTACAACTAAGTGGATTATCTCACAGCGGAATGACATATTAGAGGGGAGTTGAAGGGAGTTTCAGTCTCTTTGAGTTGTCTGAGTCGTATGGTATGAAGTTTAACATCATTGTGTCTAAAGGTTCCCCTGGAAGCGGTGAAAGAAATTCTAGCGGGGAATGGTGAAGGCGATTCAGAGTTATCAGTGCTTACCAATGTCTTGAATGGGTTGCAGTGTTTTCATTGGCTTCAAGGGTCATGTTTGGTGACCACTTGCAGTGTGAGTTCTTTTTGAAGTGCAAAGGTGGGAGCAACCTGGGGTTGTCGGTGCAGGCTGTTGTTTTAAATGACCTTTGGTCCTTCGACGGTTTCGTTTAAGAAAAGGGTCGTGTTAGGCTACTAGTTTGGCAGACCCAGTCGTATGAGGCTGCTATGGTCGTTCACAGGAATCACGTGTTGTTCAAGAAACAGTTTAAAGTCTTTCTCAGTGTAAAGTTCCTCTCAACAGCAACGGTCACGTTCAGGTGACGATTGGTGGTGTCGTGTTCTCATTCAGCATGATAAAGGGTGATGCGCATGCACCATTTCAACTCTGGTGTTAGTGAATGTTCCGTGTATAATCAGTCAGATGCTGTAATGTGTTGTGTTTGATGGTGTTTCCTCGGGTGCAATATGATTGCTTGTGGCACCAAAATGAGAAGCTCCGCTCGGGAGTCTTCAATACCTGACTGTGAGGCAGAAGGTGCTTCAAACATCAGGGCTCCAGCCATAGGCCTTGGAGTGAAACTGGCGCGTGGTCAGGAACCCCAAGATTGTATGAAACCCCGATTTCATTTCTGTCATCGGTGTTGAAAGTGAAAGCAGCTTAAATTATTTTCTATGGTTGTTCTGTTCGAATGAGCTATCTGGTTGCATAAGGGTTTCGTGACCATGTGGAGGAGTGTTCGTCTCGTGCATTAAAGTCTTGGGGGTCGCGTTCCACTGGATGTAATTGCTTTGGTGGCCTTATGGGTTTTTTTGAGTAAATCTGTCTCAAATCTGAATAATTCTCATCCAAGAATGTGGAGATTCTGGTTTTTTTTGGGTTGTGGTTTTAACGCCCCGGTAGTTAGGCCCCTCCCTCCCCGCCCCTTATGGTGGGGTGTTTCGTCACCATCGTGAAATTTTTAACGTTATGTATCTCCTATTATTTTTAATGGTGGGGAGACCCTTGTCGGGTCTCGCTCAAAAGTCTTTGGAGTGAATTGGGTTGGCCCTTCTTCATAATGGTGGGGAGATCGTCCGAGCCTCCTCGTGAAGGATTTTCAATCTTATCGCAGATATTGGTAAATTTCTAATTGTGGGGAGACCCTTCGGTCTTTCTTCATGTTGACCTTTTGGTTCTGTTTCTAGAGATGTCTTAGCGGTAGGTAATAAAGGTGTTCCTTGGACGTGGTTGATCTTGTTTGCCTATTCCAGTCAAACAATGTGGTTTTCATTCTATGGTTCTTGAGGTTTTTCGGTTTGTGAAGTGGGTTCTCACGAGTGCGAGAGTTCCTATCCTTGATCAATCAACTGGAGGTGTTCTAACTCTTTGGGGAGGGCAACACTTAGAGGGAAAAATATTTTTACGGGTTTCTTGAGTTGTTATCTAAGTCACCTTATCTGAACATGATGTGTTTTCCTCTTCTCACTTGTTGTTTGTGGGGATCCTCTTTGAACCTTAAGGGGGTGTCGTTCCCTACTTTGGGTCTCAGCCCTAGTTGTGGCTTTCCAGGGATGGAAAGCTTTATGGTGGGGAGAATTGTCACACCCGTCCTTTTTATATTATTTATTTTATTATCTTTTTTGGGCATTAGATAGTTTGAGTCGAGGCCTGACTTAAAAATTTATGTGTTATTTTTAGAAACACACTTTTTGGCCTTTACGACATTCAGTGTGCCGCTGTCGAAACCACGTAACCTTTCTTGGGTCACCGCGCGGCCTCGCTTGGTTCTCCACACGCCTTCTTGGCATGCAACTAATTTAAAAAAAATTACTGATAAAGAAATAAATTTAATTATATGAATAAGGTAGTTAGCGCAAAATATAATGGGAAGAATAAAATGGATTACAAGTTCTAATAATAATAATAATAATAAATATTTATTTTTATTATTATTAATATTTTTATTAATGTTTTAATTAAGTTATTTTATTTAGTATTAATACTTTTGTTTTAATTTATTGTTTATATTATTATTATCTTTATTATCTTATTATTATTATTTTTATTTTTTTATCCTGTTTGTTTTGATTTTTTTTCTGTAGGGTTGCGCCCCCCCTTACCTTGGTCCGTTGTTTTTTTCTCTCCTGCAGATCGTCGCTCCATCCCGTCGTGCCGCCTCCCCTGTTCCCCTCCTTCTCCTCTCACCGGACTGGCCTCCCCTTTCCCCCTTCGGTGGCGCTGCGCCCCCTCCCTTCCCGCCTGCTGCCCAGGCCGCACCCTCTCCCTCTCCGCTTGCTACCTCCCCGGCTCCCCCTCGGCCCGTCGCAACACCCTCCCACTGGTACCCCGTTGCGCCACACCCCCTTCCTCCGCCTGCTATCCCATGCAAGCTGCGCTCCTCCATATTCACTGTAAACCGCTGTTGCGTTTCCCCCCCTTCCATGGCTCAACTCATGAACCCCCTGGCATCACCTCGGTCCACTACACTCCAAGGCCGAAAACCTCTTCTTCTTCTCCGTCCAGCACTGTCGCCCGACACAGCGGACATCCTTCGTCTGTAGCTCCCCAAATGTCTGCAAACCCCAGCCGGCCAACATCCCTCTGGCGGCCGCCACTTTGGTTGAGCCTCCCCTCAATTGTTTTGTTTTCACATATTTGTTATTATTATTATTTTTGGGTTTTCTAGTGGGGTTTAGATCTGATTTTGAGGATTAACCTCTTATTATGGGTTCGATCTCCTTGGTTAGGGCTTTTCTTTGATTATTCATGGTGAGATTGATGTGCGGAGTTGTTTTACCCCATTTTTAGAAGAATCTCCATGTGAGGTAGGTGGTTCCATGCCTTAACATCCTCTGGATAATTTAATTTGGTTGTTTAGTTAATTTAATATGTTATATGATTTAATTGTGTGATGTGATCTATGTTTAAAATGGTTTGGCATTCTAGTTTGATGAAATCGAATTTCCAAAATATTATGGTCTTGTTTTTTTATATGTTTGTTGTTGTATAAATGGTTGGGCGTGCTTTGTAGGTTGTGCGAAATGCGAAAAAAAATTATTTGACATGTATGCGTTTTGAAAATTTCTCTTTCTTTAGAAATGATCATGTTTTGATTTTCGACCTTATTGGGGTAAATCCTAAAAAAAATTTATCAACTTTTATATGGTGCAAGTGAGGTTTTAGAATAGTTGAGTGTGAAATTGATTTTAAAATGGCCTTTGCACTTAAAAATATGTGTTGTTTTGGTGCAATGTTTTCAAGTTGGGTTCTAGGTGCAGATGGTCCAGATAATTGTGTAGTTGGTGTGAAACTAGTTTTAAGGATAATTTATTAAGAAAGTGGTTTGAATGACTCTCTTGTTTGCAATTTGGTGTGTTTATTTGTGTTGAACCTTGTTGTGTTCTTTAGATAATGATTTCTAAGTTGTGCAAATTGTTTATGTTCTTTGAGTGTTTCCAAATGGGTATTTGCGAAATGATTACATAATGACAGATGTATTTTTGAAAAGGTATTTTGGTGTGCGTGAGTTTTTGAAATGTTTTTTGGGTATGAAAATGGTGGATTTTGTGTGTAATATCTTGTTTGAAATATACTATGTGAATGAGAAACTTGATTGAGCACAAGGTAAAACCCTGGGTATCTAGGTGGGCGGACTAGAACTAGTGCGCTAGTGAACCAGATGAGTATCGTCCCTATTTCACTTAGCTAGATTGACGATTGCAACACTAAATAAACGTATGATATCTGAGGGTTGTGGCTTTATAAGACACGTGTTCTGAGGGTCATGGCCTTCTAATCCACGTTTTCTGAGGGTCGTGGCCTTTTAAGCCACGTTTCACCGAGACACAAGGTTCTAGGATCCCACTCGAGCTAGATGAACCTTAGGGGATTTACCCATAGTGCTCTACCATCGATGGCGTGGTGCCTTCTGTCGGCATATGGAGGACCACTTGGGTGTGTGTGTGTGAGAGTGTATGTGTGTGTGTGTGAGTGTATGTGTGTGTGTGTGAGTGTGTGTGTGTGTGTGAGTGTGTGTGTGTGTGCCCATAATGAACCTTTCTCTACCTCTTTAAAATCGTGTTTGTGAAATGAGTTCTTTTTAGTGTTTTCCTTTAGAATTTGGTTTGTAAATGTTTTCTTTAAAAGCATTTCGAAAGTATAACTTGAATAAGCACATTAAATTTTCCTTTTTATGTTGTGGCATGGAACCTTTTTATTGGGTGACGTCCTACTGGGATTTTCGGTCACACCCTGCATACACCTTCAGGTGTATGTAGACCTTGTTTCATGTGTATTCCAGGTTGTGCGTCGTGCTCAGTGATGGTGGTTTTTGTCGGTGATGGTCTTCTCATGCATGTTGGTGTTGTGGTGTGCGGATGCTATACCACTCTTGTCGGTTGGAGGTTTGAGTTATAGTTTTAGTCTCTTTTGTTGTCATTTATTTTTGGACGTCAGTTCTAGTTTTAAACCTTTAAATTTTGATTTTAGTTTAATGGTCTCTTTGGTTGTCGATTCCTAGTCTCATTTTTATTATCTTGTTAGTGTTTGCGTATACCATTTTGGGTAAACCGTTCCCACAGGTTACTCTCGACACCCGATCACTTGTGCCTGCCCTTGGGGATCAGGAACGCCCTTCGGGCCTTGCCGCGGACCTGGTCGGGCGCCGGGTCGGATGGCGACCCGGCCTAGTTCGTGACATGAAGAGTGGTAGAGAACATGGTTATGATAAATCCAACAATCACAAATCCACAAATTTGTGATGATCAAAGGTACCATCCGATTCATCAGATATAAGGGTACTAGGAAAAAATTTTTGGTTTTCAATATCATTTCCCTAAAGTTGATGAATTTTTGCATAAGTAGAAATACTTACTTGATTTCAGTGTAATATCATCGTTGGTAATTCCATGAAAAATTTCCACTTCATCTCTTATTTAAATAAATTAAGTTGAATTTTTCATTCTTGAAGTGTTAGAAGATCATTAGATAGAATGATAGGTCATTCCATCTGTCTTTGTCACAAAAATGTTAGCACAAATTATTAAATATACATAAGTTCATCTATGGTGAGATTAACCGTATATGATTCCAAAAATGGACTTATACTTCATCTATCATACTGCTTAATAAAATAAAACTAATTTATACTAACCAGGGACTTCTTGTAGTCCATTGGTCAACAATAAAGGCCTATCGCACTTTGTTTTTGGGTTCTATTCCCGCATCCTTGTCCGACGCGACGGGTTGTCACCCATCCTACATGTTGTCCTTTTTCTAAAACTGCACTATTATAACATTCTAGAAAAACAATTATCTCCTTAAATAATACTATATGATGTCCAACTTAATCCATTCCAATATTTAAGCTTATCCAAAATACTTCTATCCAATCTCATAGTATAAAAAAACAATTACTAAAAAGGTCATCTACCAAGCATTGAATACAATCATTAATCCACCATATATCATAAGATATATCTTGTTGGTCACATTCGAAACATGTGAATACCTTAATCATGTATTATTTAAACATTAATTACCATATAAACTTAGTGAAAACATTAACGCTGTCAAAATATAACTCTTTCCACATACCAAAATCCAAAAAACTCTATATACTCACACCGTGATATCACTTTGTTCTTATATCAGTCGTGAGATCATTAATAATATTCAACATATTATTTTGTCCTTATCCCTTTATTATGTGCATATCATCTGCTTTCCAAAAATATTTCAATCACTTTTTATGGTTATCAGTACCAAACAATTATTGAAAACCAATACATAGATATTCTAATATTCTATGATACTATAAATGAGATTCCAAAAAACTATTTTGGAATCCCATTACATAAACACTTAATCATTACACCACTTCATTTTCATATTCAACATCACTAATAGTGATTGCATGTGACTTCCATTTGTCCTTTTTCTTAATTGGTTGTTGATTTCGATCATCATTAACCCTTGGATTAGGGAATTGGTAAGCATAATGCCCCAATTTACCTACACTTGTAACATTGAAGTGTTGGTGGTGCGTTCTCTATAGTCTTTTCTCCATTCACATCATTAGCTACATTTTTACCATTACTTCAGCACTCAGCAGCTCGATGACCTTCTTTTCCACACTTAAAACATTTTCCAGTCCCTTTAAGACAATCTCAACCATGCTTCTTTCCACACTTTGAGAATAACAAAACATTTGTCTTCTTTTCACCATAGTTTTGAGATTTTTCCTTGAACTCCATCTTTCTTTTCTTGTCAAAACCATGAGATGGATATGTAACACCAATTTCTAGTTCTACCTTGATAGCACAATGTGCAATCTTATCATAGCTACTGAAGTCTCTTATAGATAATTCCTTTCAAAGACTTGGTTTTAAGCCACTGAAGAATTGATCAAATTTACTTTAATATTGGATGATAAATCCATATGCATACCTTGAAAGCCTTGTAAAATTCTCTTCGTATATACCAACATATTCATTATCCTTTTGATTAATCTCAAGGAACTCCTTTTCCATATTTGTTCAAATAATATGAGGAAAGTACTTATTGAAAAATAATTTTTTGAACTCATCCCATTCCATGGATTCAATTTCATCTTGGGGCCTTGTATTCTTAATTAGAGTCCACCACTAGTCAGATTCACCTTCTAAACAATAAATATCCAGAACGACTTTTTCATGTTCCAAATAGAAAAGTATGGAAAATATATTTTCAATGCTATTGATCCATTTTTCAGCAACAAGTGGATCAGAAGACCCACTAAAAGAAGGTGGGTGTTGCCTTATGAAGGACTCAATAGAATATGGTTCCCTTATTTACTCATTTGGAAGTCCAGAATGATTCATAGCTTCTATAAGTAGAGCAATAAGATTTTTCACTTCATTTTCCATAACATTTGGTTGTTCAGGAGGAAACCTATTTCATTGCTGAGTGCATTAATCATTAACATGGTTCCTTCAGGTTCTAGCCATTATATAAAACCCAAAAATAATAGAGTGAGAGGAAAAATAATTCTAGAAAAACAACATAATCAAGGGGGAGTACTTTAAATATCTAACATATTAGGTTTAATCCTAGGTTATTCATGATAGTTATCATAATTCTATTATTTTAACCTATACTTATACTTAACCTTAGGGACATCCCTATACATACCTTAGAAATATCTCTAGGGATCTCACTAAAGTTTTCACATCCTGTTTTCCAAAGGTTAACTAAACCATTCCTCTGATACCAACTATAGAGAAAAAATCTTGAAGTACATGGAAATTACATTACTTTTTAAAAATACTTAATACATAACAAAAATAGACACCCAAGGACTATAATAGTTTAGTGTCTTTTGAAACTTGGAACATAATCTTCTAATCATGGTGAAATATCTTCAACATCTCCCATAAATATCTTCCCCTTTTGTTTTATTACCTAAAAAATTTCTTTATATCATAGGGAAAAGAAAACATAAAACATAGAAAGGGTGAGATCTAATTCTCAGAAAGGGTAAACATGTAGAACATAAAACAATCCATAAACATTTGAACTTAAAAACATGAACATAAAATTTAAACATCAAAATCTTGAGCAATGACATAAAACATGGCAGTACGTAAGGCATGGATCATAAAGGACCATTAATAATGATAAAATATCATGTAAATAAAACACAGAGTTGTGTAAAACCATTAATCACATAATATTATTTCCATAGTAGCCAAGACATTTCTTCCAAGACCATCATAGTGGAGGAAGTCCATTACTGAACCAGATTTACTTTCCATTTCAGCCCTGTATTACTGAAACAGATTTACTTTCTATTCCATCCATGTTTATCTCAATAGATATAAATCTTTAACAAATTAATTTTAGGGAGAAATAGGTCCCACCCATCTCATAATGAAATCATTATTTCGTGTGCTATAAAATAAACAAAAATCATCCATCATAACCCAATGGGTTTCATATACATCATCCCATCATAACGTAATCCATATAAAAAATGGATATAATTTCATAATAAAAAAATAAAACCATGTAATTAATAGGGAAATTATACATGAAACATATCCATGTTAAAGAATGTAATCTTAGATGAAAAATAGTTTTGATAAAACACTTGAAATGAATTCTTGAGAACAATATCCTTTCTTCTTCAAAATCATTTTCTTTTCTCAAAAGGACGTTCAATTTTAAAAGAATAGAATTTAATTGAAAATAATCATGAAATATTGTATTTGAAGCTTCATGGAAATATGTAATTATGAAACTATAAAAATCTGTTCATGTCATATAAGTTAAAAAAACGTTCTCCTCGTACTTTTTTCAGAAAAGTCAAAAAGTACCTCGTATGGTAAATAAAAGAAAGATTCATTCCATACCATGTGGTAAAAGTAAAAAAAGGTTAAAAATGTCTTTAAACATACCTGGAATAATAGTAAACATTTTATGAAAATAGTTTTAGAAGACATGGATATGGATGAAAAATATAACCCCAGTAAATACTTACAAACAAACAATCTCGGTTAAGAATGAGATTGGAATAATTATCCCTTAACTTAGATGCAATTTCTTCTATTTGTGTCCGAAACTCCTGTATAATGATTTATATAATATAATTTACTTATTCAAGAATCATAATCATTTTTATGATGTCATATATGATTCACTTATGACTTTATATTACCCGTTCATTTGTCAATTCCATATTGAAGCAACGTTTTTGGGTAAAATAGTTTAGTTTATAGTACTTGTTTTGAATTGTAAATTTTCATATTATTAATTAGATCATGATTTATATATCACATATATTCAATATATAAATATATATAATTGATCAATAAATGGATTGATATTCACTATTCATGGAGATGGTAGGTCGTACGTACGCATGAACGCTATTTTTGTTTCTTTATTAAATTAAATGGAAGTAAATGACACAAACACACACACAAATATATATATATATATATAAATAAATTAGCATTATTTTGTCATATATTTAATAATTATTTATTCTATATACTTTATAATCATTCTTGAATGGTTAACAGGGAGAATGAATCTCATTGCGTCATGGAGACGGTAAGCCGTAGGTACGCATGGGCGACGATATCATTCCCAGGATTGTGGAATTGTATTGATTTGTATGGTGTATAATATTTCTGAATAAATATCAATTTAAAATAATAATATATAGTTATTTATTCCATTATTATACCTGTCCAAGTAGGTTGGTTATGAAAAATAGATTACACTACGATGTGGAGATGGTATTCCGTACATACACACGCACGATGATTTCATTTTTCACAGGATGGATAGAAGGTGAAATAGGATTGTTTAATATTTATAATAACATATAAGTATATGAGTGATACTGATTTTATTAATTTATAATAATATAACTAAATAATATGAATTAGAAGAAGAAATAAATTTGAAAGAATCGGTAGAAGATATTACCTGTTCCTCGAAGTGCCTCCTTTAAAATTCCTCTTAGGGAACTAGAATTGGTATTTTGAGATGACCAGAACCTCTATAATGTAACTAGAGAGGTTGAGAATAGGAATTGGTAGGTTTGGCCGAGATTTAAGGCTCAAAATTGAGTGAAGAGGAGAGGTAAGGGGGTCCCTTTTATAAGAGAGGAGAGGGACAATTTAAGAAACTCTCAAAAATATTAATTTATAATAAAATCAAAACCCACTTAAAAACATAAAAAATGACTCAACTTCAAAGATGAGATGAGATAGGGTGGTAATATCATAAACCAATCAAATTTAGATATGTTTTGATTTTATTTTAAACCTTATCACTTTTATTTATCCTTATTTAATATATTTAATTTTATTTGTGGTAATAATATTCTAAATTTTAAATGATTATAAATACTTACTTATGTGTTCTGAATTGTCAATAATTGGATACTTTATGACATTTTTGACCATATAAATTTTAATTTTTAATTTTTAAATATTTTTGTGATTTTCAAACAATTTGATAATATGTTATATTTATAAAATATGAATAGTGTCAATTTTGACACTATTCATTTATTTGAATTTAAATAAAATCAAAACAGATGATAGAGTCGAACCAAAAATATTTAATAGATTCATAACAGGTCATATTAATCTAGAAAATTCTTTGATAATATTAATTATATTATATAATATTTATTTTAATATGTTTAAAACCATTTATTTGATATTTCTCTTAATAAAACTATTGCTACAACATTTTTGTATAATATACTTATTTGTTGAATAAAAATTAAAAATAAAGTACTATGATGAATATAAATCTAATATCTTTCATAAGAATACTTTTAGTAGAATTTATCTTCTAAAACACCCAACTTTTAAAATGTTATATTTATTTAATTATGAAGGTGACAACTTTGACATCATTTAAAATAAAATAATATAAATGTCATAATCTGTTTTATAAGGCTCCAAATGATCCACAAGTAGACAATTGGATGATTATGGTGTAGATATACTCGAAAAATAAGTTTTGGTCATGTTTTTGGGTCTTTTGATGGGTATTATTATTTTAATAATAACTATATTATTGATTTTTCACTAAATAAATAATTTCTGCATCATTAATGTATAAAATATTAAGGTAATTATATATTTCATAAAAATTAAAAATAAATTACCATGATAAATAAAAACATTTTATATTTCAAATGAGTATTTATAATCGAATTTATATTCTGTATAAACTAATATTAAAAATAATTTAATTAATAAAGTTTGAGTGAGACATATTTCTCTTTTCTTTAAATAAAATAAATTAAAGGTCTTAATCTCATCCAAGTGGGTTTCAATAGATTCTATTTTGACCCAAGTATGTTTTGGAGAGAAATATAATCAACCAATTCTATCAATAAAAGTGTTATTGTAATTTTATAATATTATTTTTTACCCTTAATTACCTGATTTACCTTTAACTATGGTAAATAAAATTTACCATATTTACAATTCATAATGCATAAAAATAAAAGTTATCTATTTAAAAAATTTGAACCTCCTGATTAAAAATATGGAATCCATTTTTACAAATTCAAAACACAGAATATGATGTAACTAATTTAAAATTAATCCTGTTGTCGAAAAAAATGGTTTTTATTTAAAATATTGCAAAAGATTGAAATGTTTTTACGAATGAATTCAATGTAAATTTAATGATAATGAAATAAATAATATTAAATGGTAAAAATATATTCTATTTATACTTTAAATCCATTCAATATTATAATTTAACTATATAAATTATCTTGATGAAAAAAGTTTTTTTAATTAAAATTTATCGTACTTTTACTATTTATCAAAATATGAAAGTTATCAGAAAAATATTAAAAAAGTATCCAAATTAAATTTTTATATCCTGATTATAATGAATAAGTTTATTTTGTCAAATTGAACTTATAAATGTGTCAAAAACAATATTTAAAGTGGGTGCACCATCCAAAGGCGGCAAAAATGCATTTTTTGAAAAATACTTATTTTATCTAAAAAATTTATTTTGTTCTCATACCATGTTCTAGAAATGTGTAAGATGAATGATAATTTAATAAAATTGAAAATACAGTTAATTCTATTCATAATGGATAGTTCATAATAATATTATAATAATATATCATTGTTTAGTGAAACTCGGTATTGCGTACAACACACGCTATTGAGGATGGTTATTCTTGCGTGCAACACAAGCCAAGAATAGTGTTGCATATACTACAGGATAATACGGTGTTTCTTATAGCGCAAGATAATCTTGGTGTACGTACAACACAAGAAATAAAAGAAATTAAAAAGAATATTTCTCATAAAATCTTAGGGTGCTACAATCTCATGACAAACCCAACAACATCTCTCTTCATACCTGGCCACCAATAATGATGGTGTAGATCACGATACATATTTATGAAACATGATTAATTGCCTAAAATAAGGAATTAAAGTCTCATATCAGCTCCTCACGTATGTCTTCTGGCACCCATATGCGTCCATGAAAATGAAAGATCTCATCCTCACCTTCTGTCTATCCAGGAATAGGGTCCTCTCCTAACACACTCTCCTGTAGGACCAGGCCTTCTAAATCTAATGGCTGCCTCATTAAAACTTGATCAAGAAGAGTAGAGGAAATAGATATAGGAGATAGAAAAGTCTACCCCTAACTATCATGCACCTCCAAATGCATCTTAGAGAATAGAGCCATAAGCTGTCACTCATTGTTGGACTCTTGAACTTCTTGTATCAGAGTTACTATTTATTAACGCATCAGCCACTATGTTGACCTTCCTAGGCATGTAGGAAAGCTCAAATTCAAAATATTGAAGGTACTCAACCCACCTTTATTGTCTCAAATTCAGGTCACACTGAGTGAAGATATACTTGATACTTTTGTGGTTGGTGAAAACCACAAAATGCTCTCCCAATAGGTAGTGTATCCAAAAGTATAAAGCATGAACAACTGCATCCAACTCAAGATCATGTGTTGGGGAAATTTCTCTCATGTGGCCTCAACTGCCGAGACCCATAAACAATAAATACTTTTCCCTACATAACCACTGCTCCCAACATGATACCTGATGTATCACAATACATAGTATATCTCTTGCCTGACTTTGTAAGAACTAGTATCAGTGCTGAAGTCAACCTCCCTTCCAGCTCCTAAAAGGGTGACTCACAAGAATCAGACCACAAGTAATTTCCACCCTTCTTATTCAGACCCGTCAGTGGTGCTACTAAGCATGAAAAGTCTGGTATGAAACATATATAGTAACCAGCCAGCCCTAGAAAACTTTTTACCTCAAATAAATTCTTTGGATGCTCCCAGGAAACTACTTCTCTCAATTTCTCTGGGTCTACTGATACTCCTATATCTGAGATAACATGACCCAAGAAGTGAATCTAGTCCATCCAAAAGTGGCATTTTGAGATCTTAACATATAACTGATTCTCTCTCAGTGTACTCAAAATGATCTCAAGATGAGTAGAATGGTCATGTCGAGTGTGAGAGTACAACGAGATATCATCCATGAAGACTACCATGAAATAATCCCAGTATGGATTGAACACTCGGTTCATCAGTTCCATAAATACTGCATACCCGTTTGTGAGACCGAACAACATAACCACATACTCGTATATACTATACCTGCTCTGAAAGGCTGTAAGAGGTATATTAGATGGTCTAATGCTAAAATGATGATAATCAGACCTCAATTAGATCTTCAAGAACACCTAGGATCCTCAATGTTGATCAAATATATCATCAATCCTTGGAAAGAGATATCGATTCTTGACTGTCAACTGGTTCAACTTCTGATAATCCACACAAAGTCTGAGGGTACCATTTATCTTCTTCGTAAAAAGGATAGGTGAATCCCAAGGAGAATTACTGGGTTGGATGAACCCCTTAGCCTACAACTCCTTCATCTGCTTCTCGAGCTCCTATAATTCAGGTGTAGCCATCCTATAAGGAGGAATGGACACCAGTTCCACTCCTGACACAAGCTCAATAGAAAAGTCTACCTCACGCTTTAGAGGCAAACATGAAAAGTCCTATAGAAAGACATATCTGAAATGATCCACCACTGGAGGAAATTCAATATGTGAAATCCCCTGGTCATCTAGATATATACTATAAAAATGGGTTGTAACTTCTCCCAACCCATGATGCTTTGGTCTCGTTCTGCTCGCTTGGACATCCCATTCGCCCTTATAAAGAAACGGTATGCCCTCCGGTGATGTGAAACTAACCCTATGATGATTACAATCAACAACAGCCAAGAAGGGAACTAACCAGTCCATATTGAGAATGAAATCATAGTCTGTCATCTCTAGGACATAAAGGTCTCATAGGAAGTGATACCCACCAACCTCTAGAGGGAACTACTTGCACTGACGTAAACTAGCTGTTCCTGTCCCCAAAGGTGTGTCTAGAATTAGGATAATTGCAGAATAAAAGATACAGATCCCAAGGATCTCAACAATAGAAACATATATAAAGCTATGGGAAGCCCCTATATTGAAAATTGGATAAGCATAAACTGAGGAAACTAAGATCGTACCTCGAACTGTAGAGGGTCCGGGATCCTGCTCCTACTGGGTCTACTCCACTGAAAAAGTATGACCTGCACCATGGCCCTGCAACTCTGCTTGAGCACTCTGAGCTGATACACCCTATTGTTGCTAAAATCCTGGAAACTAGATACCATGGACATGACCTCAACCTCATCCTGAATGACTAGAATAACTCCAGTTCCCTGCCTGATGAGAAACTGGTGGTGCTTCTCTTGAACATAGAGTCATAGAAGAACCCCTGTCACTAGCTTATGGTGATAATAACTAACAAAAGTGATGAAGTTGACCCATATTTCTGCAGTATCAACACTCCACTGGGTCTCTTGGGCAATGTGGCCTCGTATGCCCGCTCTTCCAGCACTGGTCGCACACCACTTGGCTACCAGAAGATGTTTCTCGCCTACTACGATCTCCATGCGTAGAATCCCTGCAATGATTCCTGCTATCAGTAGTAGGGATATCAACTCCGAATGTCAAAACACCTTGGTTCACCACTCCAGAATCCATCAGATTACACCCCATGATCAATTCCTGATTAACAATAGAAGATATCGAGGTCAACCGGAAGATGTTCACATGATATCGGATGTCGTTGCCTGAGACCATCCTCAAACTTCCTTGACAAAAATAACTCATCAACTCCTAGAATAGGTGTGAAGAACTGCAGATCTGTGACGTGAGAATAATACTCCATAACAAAAAGTGTACCCTGCTCTAGACTCATGAACTCTCAGGTTTGATCGGCCCTCAAAGTCTCCAGGTAGAAGTAGTCATAAAAGGAATGCTGAAACTCATCCCACACCATAACCTGATGCCATCCTTCCTGTGAGATCACATCTCACCATCTCTTGGTGGAGTCCTGAAGCATATATATAGTGAGCTTCACCCTTCTCTCTGGAGGCATCTCCAGATGCTCGAAGATGGAAAGCATGGATTATAACCATGACTCTACATCCTGTGGTCATCCTTCCCCTATGAAGGTGGGAGGATGTTGCTACTAGAAAACCCGTGTCAACTCTACCATAGAAGGGGAAGGATGCGGTACTCCTTAGAAGGTCTGCATGAACCTCATAAAACCTTATTGGAACTGTGCATCAATGCCTGTGTCTGGAATGAATGTTGGTACCAAGAATGGCACAACTGAAGGATCTACTGGTAGTCCTTGATCAGACATATCTAGTGTCTGATCACTTCCCTGTAACTAGCAGACAACCGAAGGACGTCTCATTGGCATGACCCTGCAAGGTCAAGTGCACACCTTAGATCAAGATTAATAGGGACTGAAACTTAGAAGTGTAATAATGGAACAAGAGAAATAAAGCATTCAAATTATTCAAAACATGGATAAATGGTGTGTATATCCACGACACGACATATTCCTTCAAGCCTCCAGATGGGCGTGTACTTCTCCCAACCCAGGTCGTGTAACACCCCATACACACGACATGTTTTCCTACCACATGGCGTGTACTTGAATCCTCTTCCCCTACCCGAGTTCTTCTACATGGATAAGCCACACGGTTCTCCTAAAATAGAACTACATGGAATTTTAATACCATACACGGCATATACTAGACGAACTTCACCGAACCGTGTTGTTCGTCACATTCCCGGTTGCACGGCTCACTCTACCCAGCATGTTCTAGATAGAAATGACATGTACTATAAGGATTCCACTACCCTGTGTTGTTTGTTACATGGCCGGATACAAGGGTTATTCTACATGGCGTGTTCAAGGTTGATACAATGTGTATGACTTAAATTTTATCCATCCGTTTCATTAGTCACAAGGGTGGACAAATGGTCTACACAACACGGTGTGTATAATAGTACACAACATGTTCCACCAAATATTTCCCAACCCTGTATCTCTGCCCAAACAACCAATGACACAGTTAGAGACTACACGACGTGTACATATAGTACACAGTGTGTACTTAAAAAAACAGTTCCTTCTCAAACAGAAGGACACATGGCATGTATTTATCATTACACGTAGTTTATTATGGGTTTTTCCAAATAGTAAGCCTCAGAAACTACTCAGGAACCCAGAAAAACACTAAAATGAACGTTAAAGTGCTAAATTCTGATCCGTGAGGGTCCATACTCCCTACAAATCAAATCTTGACATCTTATACATTTCATACCTAAGGAATAACAATACCATGATCCACTAATTTCCGATCCATGAGGGCTCATAACACCTCAAGAACTAAAGTTTGGCATCCATTCAAACAAAACCTGACACAAACCAATACCTTATCAAAAGGCATGTATTCTATCAAGGAATCTATCAAAACAGTATGAATATCTTACACAATATCTGTCACAACAACATGCAATCACTAATTCACCCTAAATGGCATGGAAAGAATGCCTGAAATGTGATTTCTAGAAAGTGCCTATATGATGCATGAGATGGCATACCCTCATCTCATCGGGTTTCAATAGAATATAACCTCAATAATATCAACAATAATAGCACAAAACATGTGAATCACCCAATAGTGAAATCAAATCAACTATCAAAATTGCAAAATCAGATTAATTTCAATAATGAGGAAAATTGGATTTTCCTTGTACATGGGTTAGCTACTCCTAGGCACAACTTATTACTAATACCTATTTCCTTCCTATCCCTAGCTATAGGATCTAAATATTAAGTCAAGAAGAAAACAACCTTTCCTCTGATACCTCTTTGTAATGTCCTGGGTCCGAAAGCTACTTAGAGGCACCCCGTACCTGATTAATCACATAACCTCAAAAACATTTCCCTAAACACCAGAGGCTTCCAACTAGTAGTGAAAGGACTTAAGTGTGATAGTGGGGAAACTATGCCCTCGTTGGTAGAGTAACACAACAAAATTAAAACAGATAGCAATATTAGAAGTAGTAATTATACAAAACCAAAAGTAAACAGTATAAGTAATAAACAGTTGGAGCTCAGGTATCTAAATAATGCATGATACATATTTCTAGGAAAGTATCCAAACACATCACAATGATGGAATACAGTACTAAACCAAAATAGAAAAAAAAAGCAGTAAACACCTCCACAACATCGCAAGCCTCAGCTTGGTCTCATGCTCCCCATCTCTAAAACAATCATGTACCAGAAGTAGAAGGGCGCTTGCCCATATCTATACCTACAACAATATAATCTATTTGGTCCCAAAATCATGTCCCAAACAGGGTGTGAGACTAATCCCAGTTGGAAACCAACCAAAGATCTATGCCTAACAGTCAGTGAATATATATGGCAGACAATAAACAAAATGAAGCACTAAGCAAGGAAGTACACATTGTAACAATCCTAAAAATTCTATTGCATTCATTTTCATATATCAAGTAAGTAACTAATAAAAGCATGTAACCCTCTGGGAAGTACTCACATCCTAAAACCTCTAGTTCAAACAAACAAACACAAGAAACCCTATGGGAAGTACACATAGTCTAACCCCTCTGGTTCAGCTTTAGAAAAGACACTCTGAGGAAGCACTCACCATTAATTCCCCCTTTTGGTATCATATTGGTAACTAATAGGCACTCTGAGGAAGAACTCAACATCCAATTTCCCCTGTGTCCCGTATCAAGAAAACTACAGACACTCTGAGGGATCACAAAGTCCACCCCCAAATAGTCTCACAGTGTAATAGTAAATAGACACTCTAAAGAAGCTCTCAACATCCATTCTCCCTGTGGTCTACTACACCAGGTTCTCACAGCCCTGTGTAAGTCAAAAATGCACAATGATACATGGAATCCAAATTAAACCTCAAGAACTACTTGGCCAAACAATCTACAAAATATCATAGCATGTCAGATAATAATCACTCCATCCTAACAATACTAGGCAATGGAATCAAAGCAGCAGCCTAACAGGCAAAGATAGACCAAACAGTAAAAAACAAGAAAACATAGTCAAAAAATTCATAGCATGTAAAAGTTAAACCTATTCACAATAATTAACCTCTATAGAAACAAAAAAGGCATATAAGGTAATGCAAGGGCTAAAACCATAACCACACAATACCCCATTCTTGGGTATTGGGTATTTTTGCACATAAACTTCAAAGACTATCTATGGAAAGGCACGGACCACCTACCTCGACATTGTGAGATTGATATAGGTGAATCCTAAGCCTTGAATCTCCCTAAAACTCCATATATCTACAAAAAAGATTAAAATGTTTGACTGAGGATAACTTATGAGAGAAGAGAAATCAGTAGATGAAGTTTTAGAATAAGGAAGAACTCACCGTGGTGATTCCAATGCAATCAACGATGGTCAATTCAGAGAACATACGAAGAGTCAAGGGATTATAAAAGATCCGTGTCACATGGTTGCTCTTGTAAGAGAAGACAAAGAAGAAGATGCATCTGTCTATTAGATGCAACCCTGGTCCGTTTAATGAAAAAAAGAAAGTACATGGTGTGTATTTTAAAAGTACACTGCGTGTACTTGCCTTTTTTGGCCTCCTCTTTAGGTGGTCTCTAGGTCACCACACACGTCCATGTACTCAGCCATTACACAGCTAGTACATGGTCACCCGTAGAAACTGAGTACATGGCGTGTACTTAATGTACATGGTGTGTACTCATAAAATATCCAAAAACTCATCTTTTTATCAAAAACAACTAGAAAGGAAAAACATACCTAAAAATAAGATCTGGGTTCTTACAGTGGTCCATATTTAAAATGTGCTTGAAATATATGATGAATTCATCTTAAGGGGTTATGGGTCTCAAGGTATAACCTCTCCATGAGTGATATGGAATCAGTGGGACCACCACAAGTGAGATGGAAATCCTTATTATTCAAGAATTTTGGTCATCTATGAGTGATATGGTTGGATTGAGTTGTGTTTGGACAGCTTGAGTGATATGGTTATATAATCATGAGGATGGGTCATCCATGATTGAGATGGTTTACTTGATCATGATGGGTAATCCATTAGTGAGACTTTTGGACTTGAGGAATAGAAATTGGACCATCATGAGTTATACGAGGTTTGAAATGTTCTTGAAGCAAGACTGGATGACTGGACCACCATGTGTGATATGGGATCCATATATGATGTGGGGTCAGATGGATGGTCCCTACTAGGATTGATATGGTTGAGGATGAGTATTGGACATGAGACCACCTTTAGTTAGAAGGTGATTCTAGAGTTGGGCACATGACCGTACCATACCCCTTTGGGTAGTTGTGATGACTCAGATGACTCCCTACCTTGAGTCCTTGGATATGAGTTGGGTTACATGGGATATGAAACAAGAAGATATGGTGGATATAGTATGGAACCGAAACAGTAATGTTAAGGTGCCTTGATGGCCTGGTTATCACACAGTGACCTGATTTGAAGGTAGTGATGGTGTCCTGGATAACACATGACATCCCAGGTACTTGTGCGACTTGTTTATTATGTTACTCATGTATACATATATATGATAGTTTATATTGGGGGAACTTTGTGTGACCCAACTAATATATATTTTCTATACCCTAAATAGGAACCCCATGTGTATAGAGATCTTATGCCCTCTTTCAAGTTCAATATAAGATGTATAGTGAATTGGGATAGAGAGGAAGAAGGGTATTTATAGATGGGTTATGTAAGGCCCAGGGATGGTAATGATAACACCAGGGCATGCAAAAAAATATGGTGATCTAGGGATTTAAATTTTTTCATCATCATAGTGATGAAAATTCATCTTTTTTGGTGATGTGTGCTCTGATATTGTCTGAGGATCTTACATGAATAAATCAGATCACACAAATTAAAATAAAATGAGTACCTCACTCGAATCAAAGTGCACTAATCTGTCATATGTCACTGACAGCCATTTCTCAAAGGTTCCAAGGTTGAACTTCTCTAGATCATCCACACATGCTTCAAGTATCCACACATAAATTGTTAATCAAATTCTAGGTGGTATCATGGATCTAAAATGATTTATTCAATGTATTGATGATCTCCTTGATCCCGTGACTTTGATCCATTAAGTCATTCTTGGATCAACCATTCTGATAGAGCCTTTCTATCTCTAGTATTCAGGAGAAGATATAATCTCTCAATTCAAATTAAAAAATGGTATATGAAATAGATCTCCTCCCATGATAATATAGAGGATGTCCAAAATACCTAGTTAGGGTTCCCTAACTCTTGTATATTTAACATCCACTAAATATGAAATAAATAAATAGTTATAAGGAACTAATTGCATCATAAATATTATTTATATTTTATCACATACTTGTAATATATATTAAATATATTATGTGATAAACCTATGTCGTTAAATTGACTCATAATTCCCGCTAATATTATACGAACCTTAAATATTAAAATAATATCATTACATATAATACTATTACATGCATTTACTTAAACACTTTTAAATAATTTTAATAACTAAATTAAACCTGATTATTATATACTTGAATAAGAATGAATTTATTTTTTCATCGGTGATCAATAATGCTCAGAAAACTCTTGGACCCCATAGAAGGGCCCACCATGTCCTATATACCTATTCACCAGAATCTAGAACACTCTTGAATATGTTATTGTGAGTGACCCTCTAGGTCCTTATCTTGATAATAGTGAACACTATTCACATAATTATAGTAGAGTCTAAAAACCCATCCAGGCCCCTAACGAGATATTGAATAGTCATAGAAATGAAAACTATCCTGCGAACACACATTATGTAATATTATCTCTTTGTCTTATGATATATCATAAAGTGGGATGCACAACTTTTATAATAATCCATTCTTGATTTATTATTTTTTGATCTAACTAGATATACTTAACTTTTACTACCATAGATATGAATTTATGAAGGCACTACTATATTGATCAACTAGGCCCGATATATCACTTTATCAACTCAAAAGTGACAAATTCTATCCCGATCATTCAACCAATGTCATACCAACATTGATGCACCCAACACAAACTGCCTCACCACAACTTCAATTTCAATGTTTTCTTAATTACATAAAAGTATTCAATTAGATGTAACACATTAATAATGATCTCATGTCAGAAGACTAATAAAAATTTTCATAGATAAGAACAACCGATGACACCTAAAATATTTAGTGTTCCAATTAGCAGGTCTGTCCTCATGATCTCATCCACTTGAGATCACCAAGTGTGAACTTTATGAGAATAAGTCTCAATGATTATGAGTCCTCAATTCCTGATGGTCACACATCATCTATGTCATGTTACTATGATTTATCTAGACCATATGAAATTACTTTAATATTACTATCACGGTGTCTTTAGGTTCTGATTGTATCATGGGGATTTCTATAACCTTTTGATATTACACATAATCCAAGGAAATTAACATATATATAGTGAACACAAAAGTATCAACACTATTCTGGTAAGATAAAAACATGTATATATCAAGATTTATACATGTAATTGTAATAAAAGTCCATACACCAGTTGGGTTTAGGGTACCAATTTTCAAATCTCCCACCAATACCAGAGAAAATTGCTTCCAATTCTCAATCTGATCACTCTCAAATATTAATAATGGTTCTATTGATAAATTTATTTAGTTAGGGGGTCTTACATTTCATCCTTTATGAATTATCTACCAACCACAACTTATCTTTTTTGAGTAAAATCTCTCAAGAGATAAAACTTGTGAAGTATATTCTTTATACTATGGCGTGACCTTAAATCCTTGGCTAGCACCACTACTATAGTTTTATCATAATAAACTAGATTAGGGACTGCATTTCTAAGTGTAACATCAATTTCTGAGAGAAAGTTTTATATCTATACCACCTCCTTAGCTGCAACAAAATCCGATATATGATAAGATTCTACTGTAGAGTTAGTAAATACATGTTTATTTGAGCTTCTCCATATCATTGCATTACTATTGAAGAAAAATAAATAGCCTGAATGTGATTCCATATCATTATGATATATCTATAAACTTGAATTAGTGTATCCACTCACTACTAGTTCCACATCTCCTCCATAAACCAAGAATTTATCCTTTTTACACCTCAAGTACTTCATGATAGTTTTGATAGCTACCAAATTCATCTCTCCTATATTATCTTGATATCTCCCCACCATACATAAACTAAAGGAAGAATAAAACCTATTACATATCATGGAAGACAAGATAGATCCCACTTATGATTCATAATGTATTCTACACATTCTATATATCTCCTCTTGTGTTTTTGGACACATTTTCTTTGAGAGATTAATACCATGTGACATGGGAAACAAACCTATCTTGGACTATTTCATACTATTATTTTTAAGCACCTTGTTAATATATGAACTCTAATTTATCCCAAGAATCCTCTCAGATATATCTTAGTATATCTTGATCCCTATAATTCAAGATACTTCACCTAAGTATTTAATGGAGAAACAATCATTTAACAAAGTCTTAACTGACCATAACACTTTTAATTCATTTTCCATAAGTAATATTCCATCCATATATAATACTATGAAAACAATAGAATTACCACTAATCTTATTATATACACATGGCTCACTTTAATTCTTTACAAAACCAAATTATATTATGGCTTCATCAAAACTAAAATTACATGTTCAGGATTCCTGCTTGAAACTATAAATGGATCCCTACAACTTGAACACTTTATTGGAATTATTTTACTTAATAAACCCTTTGAGTTGATTCATATAGAAGTATCTAACCAAATTCCCATTTATTAAATCAATTTTAACATCCATTTTATAAATTTTATAATCATGGAAGGATATTATTTCAAGTAATATTTTGATGGATTTAAGCATCACTACTGGTGAGAAGGTTTCATTGTAGTCTATGACTTGATGTTTTCTGAAACCCATCATCACTAGTATTTCTTTATGGGTATTGACCTTACCATCCATGTACAATTTTTTTGTAAATACCCATTTTCATATAATGGGTTTTACATTATCTAGAGGGTCTACCAAAATACAAACTTGATTTTGGAACATGGAATCCATCTTAGAATACACAACTTATTTCCATTTAGTATCATCCTTTCAATCTACTACTTCCTTATAGGTTATAGGTTCATCATTGTCTCAGATTAATATATAATGTAACTCTGTGATAATAAAATAATAATGCACTAGTTATATAACTTCTTGAGTTGACCTATGTAATACTTGTGTCTTAGGAACATATTTATCTCCCACTATCTCTTATAGAGATTATTCCAACACCCACTCTTATGAATCTAGAGCATTAGATTCATCTAAGCCTATCTTGATGCCACTATTTCCATTGGAAATGTGTTCCCTTTCTAGAAATACGGAATGTATTTCTACATTCACCCTTTTATTTGATGGGTTATATAGGTGATATATATTAGTTTCTTTAGGATAACCTACAATGATTAAATTCATGCCTCGTGATGTAAATTTTTCACTAGGTATAGTATCGAGAAAATCCTTGCATCCCCACACACATATGTGTAATATATTAAGTTTCTTTCCATACTCAAACACATATGACTGACTAAAAATTTATTTATTTATTATCAAAGATCCCCTTTTAAGGTATGAGGGGGAACCAAACATGACTTACATGAATAAAGATATCAAAACATTATACTATGGTCCAAAATCCAAAAAACCAGATCAAACCACAAAGAAAGTCCGCACCCCAACATAAAAAACATTTAAATCCAATTTAAACCTTTCCAACATTTCACAACAAGTTATCACATAAAAATATGGGCCGATATCGATGTCCAAGGCCACACCCTCTCAAACATCCAAATCCTAATCGAATAAGTCTGGTGAAAACCTGTAGCTCAAAACTTATTCTGGAGCAGTCTTTAAAGATAATCTGGAAACATGAACCCTTGAACCGCAGACCATAAGCCAAAAATAATATCACATAATACCAATTCACCAATTCAACCAACTCAATCCATTAGATTCAACACAAAAAAACCTTTGTAGTAAGAAAATTGTAACTCCACCATGAATCCATCACAAAATCACCTTGACCAGATGTCAGGGCTGAAGCCAGACACCAACAATGTAAACACCGCTCAAAAAAGAATCAACGACATTGTCAACACCACCACGCCCATCACCGCTAGAAAACCCACTCGCATAGACCACAACAATCCAACCAAGGTACCCCTACCAGAGCATGATGAAACCTAAGGATCACGACCCCTTTGTCACGGAACTGAATCATGACCCTAGTGCTATGGAAGACCAGATTGCAACCCCACATCATGGAAGAACTATTCTGACCCCAACACCATGGAAGAAGGGGTCACAACCCCAAGTAGAATACCAGATCACAACCCCCACACCGCACTAGATCATGACCCCAAATCTGCACCAAATCATTCCCCCAACGCCACAAAAAAAAAACAGATCTTGACCCCAACTCACCAGATTGAAACCCCTTCTCCATAGAGAACAGGACCTCGAACCTGATGCTACACTGGACCTCAACCCCAATGCACCAGATCAAAAATCTTTTTCTTTAGAGAAGGGATGAGACCCCGACGCCACACTGGATCTTGACCCCATGCCACAAAAAATACAGAACATGACCCTAAATCCACAGAAGGCCTGACCACCCTCCTCATGGAAGAACAAACCATAAGCCTCCAGAACGAGGCCACCCTTCACCGCAGAAGAATCCACACCATGAAAACACTGGGAAAACCAAGGAGTAACCGCAAACCAAATGAGACGGAGGAGAAAGGTGGTGATAAGGATGAACCCTAAGACGTTGTGTCCCTTACGGGCTCGTCCAAAAATGCAGTTCTCCCCATACCCACCACAACTCATATGGAATCCCATATATAGATTTAGTTGGTACTCGGTTAAGGGTATCTTCCATTATCTACATGTAATATTCAAAAAAGTATAATAAAAGATTTTTCCGAATCATAATTGATCTAACCATGTCTATCATGGTTTGATTCCTCCTTCCACTTACACCATTCCACTGTGGTGTATGAGGAGGAGTGAGTTGTGATACTATCTAACACTCCTTTAAGTGATCAATTAAATCTTAGTTAAGATACTCTCTACCTTAGTCTGAGAAAAGTTCCTTGATCTTATTACAGAGCTATTTTTCTACTTCCTGATGATATTCCTTAAACATATAAAAGGAATTCGACTTATACCACATTAATTAGATATATACATACCTACTATAGTCATCGATAAAAGTAATTGTGTACAAAAAAACCCATTTACTATAAAAGAAATGGACCACATACGTTAGTATGAATTAATTCCAGTAATTCATAGGATCTTTCAACCTTCATAGAGAATTTTTCTTCGATTATTTTCGCTTATAAAAAATAATGTCAAACATCTAGAGGTTTTACCACAGTTGAGTCTAAATACCCTTATTGATGTAATTTCTTTAATTGCATCTCATTTACATAACCAAGAATGAAGTTCCATAGGTGGGTGTTATATGAGTCATGCTCACTGGTTTTTTCATTGATTTTAATTACTAGGTTTTCGAGTTCAAGTATATATAAACCATTTCTAAGATACACCATACAATAACACATGTTATCCTTATAAAAGAGACAAAATTTATTTCCCAACTTGAAATAAAATCCTATAGTGTCTAGACTTGATATTGAAATTATGTTTCTAGTTACCGAAGGTACATAATAATAATTATTCAATAAAATAACTAGAACACTATGAAATGTTAGATATAATATCCCACTAACAAGGCTACTAGACTCACACCATTTTCAAATTAGAGATCTATATCACCCTTTTCAATATTCTTGAATCTAATTGAATACAAATGTGTGATCCCCATGATGTATCCAATACCCAACTTGTAGATAATGTCATATTTAATTCAATGAAAAAGATACGTGAAGTAGAAGAATCACATTGATTATTCTTCCCAACTTTTCAGTTATTATTCTAGTGGACTTTAATGATACATAGAAAGCATAAAAACTCCTGATCATTTCCCTCCCTTTGTATCTTTGTATTTTTTAAGGATTATGCATTGGTGTCTTTAGCTTTAGATTAGCCTTAGACCCTTTACCCGTTCTATTCATCCTATTTTTCAATATAAAGACCAAAGAATAGTATTATTCACACCATATCATCTTATATACCTAAATCCAAAAGATATGGGAGTGAATTTTTCATCTTATTAATATTGTAGTAAATAATGAAATTTGAGAATCTTGATGGTAAATAGGAAAGAATGTGATATATCACTAGTTCTTAGTTCATCATGAACCCAAGGTATTCAAGTCTCTCAATGCACCCAATCATCTAGAGTACATGAGGTCCTTCTTGATTCCCTTCTACTAGCTTGCACCCATATAGTGAACTTGATATCTCACACCTTTTTTTCCTATCTCTCCCATGATATAACTTTTGGAGATTAGTAAGAATATTGTAGGAATCATCATCCTCATGCATTTTTAGCAGTTGAATGGACATAGATTAAAACATGATACATTTTACATATAGTGAATCATCTATATTATTTTTATACTTTTCTTTACTTGCCTTTATTTCTCCCTAAGGAGTATCAACATGAATTTAGGACTCTAGAATATAAATTTTCCTCTCTTGGTGTAGTACTATATACAAGTTCCTGTACCACTCTTGGAATTTATGGCCGATCAGGATATTTTTTTCATCTAATATAGATCATAATGATAATGTTTAGATGGTGTTGGTGACTTCAATTTTTATCTACAATAAATAATCTTTATTAGTTATTACTTTATCTCAATTACTAATTTAGACATTATTTATTAATTAGTCAAATAATTAAATGAATGCCACTATTTTATCAAACTCTAGTTTCCATCATTATTAGAATTATCTTACTATGTCTCTAGAGTATCTTAGTGGAGAGAATCCTTGAAACCTCCTCTAATAGTAAACAAGCTATGACCATACCACTACTCAAACATTTCCAAGGTAGGTACTAGGTTGGAAAACTATATAAACTCTCAATTAATTTATTCTTTGAGTAACTTCCTTACTTATCAGAATGAAAAACTTAATTCCATAAACTCTTTTCCTACAACGTTATAACAAGATAGATATGGATTCTCATTTTCTACCAAATTTAGTTAAGTCAACCCATCATTTACACAAGAACTCCCCATTAGAATAATTCCCCCTCAACTATGGATGATGAGCACTCTATACAACCAGTTTTGTTCAAATGTAAATGATGAAAGGCAATAAAACTTAATATTTCATTGAGGTAATTTTAATATTTTTTGATGAATTTAATCAATTTTTATTAAATATGTTCATTATATGTTATTGCATGCACAATTGAACATATATTAATAGAAAAACATTCATCACATATTTATGGATTTTTTTATATATTGTTTTATGTGGTTCCTATAGTAAACATGAAAATAATTAAAAATAATAAACAAAAAAAATTAAGGAAATAAATTACAAGACTGTTCTTGAGTATCTAATATTGTTTGATCTATTGAAACATATTGGATCAATAATAACCTCGGTGTATACAACCCAAGTCAGATCTAAACTTTGATATGCAACTCACCCCCAATCCAGTGCATTCAATTTTGGTTTAGGGTACCGCTTCATTCTTGTGGGGTCCATGCTTAAATAGTCATCATTAAATGTATAAGTATACTTGTGCATAGGAAAGGGGGTCTAGGGAGAGAAACATACATACTAGTGAGAATGGATGTGCATGCCCTTATATATATTGAACTAAAAGTGGAAATTTTGTAGACCGTCATAAAATTGACTACTTATTACTAATATCAAATATAATTGTAATAAATAATTAAAAAAATTAACCAGACATACATAGGGTTAGTCCCTACTAAATATCATTTGGCATATAAAATAAACACTTGATAAAATCAAATTTCAATAAATTTAAAGTCAAGAAAAATAAATTAATTAAATGAATTATTTAAATTAAAATTATTTTTCTCCATTCGGTCCTAACATTAATTAAATTTTGATCCAAAAAATTAAATTAATGAATTAATTTAATTAATTTAATTTTTTTAAATAATTAAATAATAATTATTTTTTAATCCAAAAATTAAAAAATTGTTTTTTGGTTTCATTTAAAATATTTCTCAGGTCTAGAAACCCCATAAAGTCCAATTTTAGGTATGAAGAAAACCCTGTAGGTCTATTTCAAACTAGGCAGACCCTGTGTTGGGCTATTCTAGGCCAAACTGACCCACCCTAACCCATTCCATTTTAGGTCAATCCACCCTAGCCCATTGTGGGGCAGATTAGGTCGAACGGGACCCAAGGGGGTCCATGGAAACCCGACCAGACAAGGTCACACTAGAAATGGGTCCACATACCTCAGTCTCAGTCATTAAGGAAGGAGGAAAACTGGGGTAATCAGAAGATGACGTGATCTGATCGGAGGGAGGCACTATAGTGGAATACTATCTGGTGGCAGGGGTTGGTGATGATCAAACAAACTTGGGCACAAGGAAATGGTGTGGAGTTGGTGGAAGCATGGTGACCAGGTGGTTATGGGACCTTAAAATGGCAACCAATATGACATCCCACCATTTTATTACACAAATTTTCATTACATGGGGCAATACAAAGGATCTTTTAAAGTTTAGTTTCTTATAAATGGGGTACATAATAAATTAAAACAAAAAAAATTCTTCAAATCCACTTGAAAAACATCTTTATGGGTTCATTCTTGGTTACTTTTACTACATATCATATTATGGGGACATACATCAAAGGAAAGGGTTGAGAATATACCCTAGTAAGAGAATAAATAAGGGAGACAAAAATCCTGTGATCAAGAGACATATCAATAAGAACATGAGGCATACCAAAAAGACATGAAAAAGAGGCATATCACAATAATAATAAAATGGATCATAACATGGAAATATGACTAAAAGATTTAAATGATACATTTATAATCATATCACCAAGGTTTATCACTAGGTTTCATAAATGAAAATTACTGAGGTTATTCACCAAGGTATCGTAAAACATGTCATATCTAGAGATTAAATTATTTAACCAATGAATTGTAGAACTATCAAGGTACACCATTAACATGTATTAATTAATTCTAACCACATAGATAATAATAAATCATTTCACTAATAATCTGTGAAGAATAAAGAATGAGTTTCTTATCAAAATCATGGCGTATAAAACTGCTTAAAGACATGACCATTACGTCATTTTTAACCAATGAAAAAGGAATGAGGATTTCATGTATATAAATCCATGAATCAATTAGTTATGTTTAGGTCATGTTAAATACACATTTAATTGAAAATATGTTTGGGTATTCAAATAAAAATGAAAAGATAATTTCTCATGTAAAAGAGAGAAATTTGAAAAATACATTCGGTAGTATGACAGGTATAAAAAGTGGTTTTATAAAATAGTAAAATGAGAGGGGAAAAGGGTATCCCATTGATAAAATAATATTCTTATAGTAATTGGATAATATAAATTGTAAAAAAGTAGTTTTATTAGTGATTATAAAACCGTCCACAAAAAAAGACTCTTGAATGGAAAAGAGAAGTGGGGATTTCACTTAACATGAATAGTTGTTCCTAAAAATTAAGGATTGAACCTTGGGGGATTGAGGAAACCTTGGTGGGGACTCCATTAGAGGAAAAAATACCTGAAATTCATGGGGTATTTATTATTAGTGAAGGTTATTGGTGAAATGAGTGGGTATTTATAAGAAAATTGGAGAATTTATTTAATAATTTCCAAATATTTGTCTTGGAAATATAGGTTGTGGAAAATAAAAAACCAATAGATTAACCATTTTTTATACCCATGGTTTTTTAATTTTGAGTCATAATTAATGATATTTTAATCCACCATTACTGAACATCATTTTTAATACCCTTTTGGATATTTAGAGTTATTTTTTTCACAAAATAATGCTTTTAAAATCAAATTTTCCATTTTAGAATTTCCAAAGTCCTTTATAGGTTTCAAAATTGATTAAAATATATTAAAATAATTAATATTTAAAAAATAAAATATTTAGGTCTTGGATTATGCTTAGTTAATTATAAAATCATTATATATATGTATGAATTCATAAAATCTACCAAAGTCCCAAAACTGTTTCTTTATTATTCACAGAAAAATAATATATTTTAGAAAATTATCATAAATTCACCCAAAACAAAATTTTAAATTATGATTTCAAAAATAATATTTATTTTATCAAAATAATTTTTTAAATATGGTAATCTTAACTTTTAAATATAAAAATATTTATTTATTGAAAAATAACAGTTTTACAACTCCTTCAAATTTCAGACACTTAAAAAAAATTTCTAGGAGATTATAAAATTATTTTATCAATTATATTTAAATAATAATATTTCATTAAAACATATATTATTTAAAATACCTTGGTTTATTATAAAATTTTATATATTTTCTAAAAAACAATTATGTTTTATTTGTGTCTAGAGATCAATTTATCAGATTTGTCTCAATTTTAAATATATTTTATTAAGAAAAACTATTCATAAAAGGAATTGATGGAATAAAAATTTTATTTATACAAAGTAAATTACACTTTTTGTAACAAATTCCTAGAAACATAACCCCTTACTACAGCTGCATACGCCCTAAGGGTGAGGTGTGTGATGGTCGTAGTTAAATGGGGTGGCTCGAAAAAAAGCGACCGAGGGGAAATCTACACTAAATTGAACTTATTCCGTATGGGATTTAATTCAAGCTTCACTTTTTGAAGATAAACTTGGGATTGGTCATGGGAAAACCCTAGTGATTCTACCACCCTCCAATGTTCTAACAAATGGACTTCAAATGGCATGACTCTTCTGGTTATGGACATAGATTCTCCTTTTTGTATCAACTATCATTTTTCATTAATACTTATAAACACTAATTATAATAATAAAATTATCAACCAAGTTTATAGTTTCCAATGATTATATTGACCAATATTAATATTGACCAACATTCATGTTTGACTAATGGTTATATAATGATCAAATCATAATGGTCACATTTCTCTTTATACCATATAAACACCACTTCATTCTTTTACTCAAAATTCACTATAATTTCTCCTAAGGTTATATTTACATTTTATAAGATTTTTATTTGTTTACTAATATTTTGTTTAGTTTCTGTAGTATTGGCCTTGGGAGTTCTGAATCTATTAGATTGGAGCAATCTATATTTTTCTATTTTTTCTATTCTATTTTACATTTCTTGTCCAATTGTAATGTTTATCTTTTTAATTGGTTTCATAGATAACTAATGTAATGATCATTATTAATGATATAAAATTTTGTTGGATTCTTTTTATTTTTTATGTGTATAATATTGTGTAATACACATTTATTCAGGAATAAAATATCATTTAAAAAGTCTGGGTTATCACATTCTCCCCCTTAAGAAATTTTATCCCCAAAATTTTAACACGTTCTCTCAACTGAGAGAAGGCAAGGTTAATTTTTTATCATTGTATCCTGTGGTTCCCACATTTATTCTTCATATTTATGGTTCATATTTGTGGTTCATATTTAACACTTAGACATGGTGGGTAGTCTTTTTGCATAGAATCGTTTCTCTATGGTCCAAGATCCACACTGGTTTCTCCTCATAAGAGAGGTCATGTTCTTCCTTGAAAAAGATAGAGTTCATGTTCTAGTTATACCACCTATGGATTTAGTACATGTGAGGGATCATTTATGTACTTCATCAAGAGATATACATGGAATAAATCATTAAATTGGGAAATATTTTTTTGAATGTCTAGTAGATAAAACAAAACTCATAAGTGATCAATGATCTCAAATGGGAAAATGTACCTAGGGCTAAGATTCTCTTTCTTTACAAATCATATCAATCTCTTCCATGTTGATATACAAATGAAAACTCTGTCTCAAACATAAAAATACAAGTCCCTTCAAAGGTTGTCAACATTTCTCTTCTATCAAATCTGAGTTTCCTTTATATGTTATTGAATATCATGAACCTTTTCTATTATATCTTTCAAAAAATTGGTCCCAAGTAACTTTATCTCCCCAACTTCATCCCAATAAGTAGGATTTATAAATCAATTTTTATATAGATCTTCATGTGGTGCCATTTTAATACTTGATTGGAAGCTATTTTTATATAAGAACTCAACTAATGGGAGGTGTTGATCCCATCCAACTTTAAATTCCATTAAGAATGTTCTCAACATATCCTTGAGTGTATGAATACTCCCTTTAGATTGACCATCATTTTGGAGATAATAAGACATAATGAAATTCAATTTAGTATTCAAATCATGTTGAAGACTTGTATAAAAGTTAGAGTTGAACCTTAGATCATGACCAGAAATGATAAAAATTCTCACCCCATGCAGCCTCACCACTTCCTTTATATATATCTTGGAAAGGTGGTCAAGAGATAAATATTCCCAAATAGCAATGAAATGGGCATTCTTGATGTTTCGATCCACAATAACCCATATCACATTGTTTCCTTTTGATTTTCTTGGGAGAATAGTGATGAAGTCCATAGTGATATTTTCCCACTTCTATGTTGGTATGGGTAGTGGTTGCATCAACCCTTTAGAAAGTTATCTCTCTACCATCAATTTTTAACATACCAAGAACCTTTAACTATAGTCATCAATCTCTCTTTTCATATTGTCCCACCAGTAATGATCAAGAAGTACCATATAAATTTTAGTTATTCTAGGATGTATAGAGAATGTAGATCTATGAGCTTCATCCATCAACCAATTTTTATCTATAGGATAGATTTAAAACATAACCTTGTACAAACTTTTAGTACACCTTCTTGATCAGTATTGAACTCAGGAAACTTAGCATTATTCACAACCTTTATCATCTTTTGTATCAAAGGATATTATCTTTGATCTCCCTTGGTATTATCTAGTAACGATGGTTGAGAAACCATCTAGGATAGGGTTGATGATGTCCCTTCCCTTAATATTCCCATGTCCAACCTTACTAGGTCATTAATCAATTGATCTCCTTAAATCCCCATCATTTACAAGACAACAAGGCCTTTTCTACTTAACCCATCATTGAATTTTCTTTCTCTTCCAAGGTGATAATGAATTTAACAATAATTGTCCTTAAGAATTTCCAACCATATTCTTTTTCTCATGTTCAATTCCTTTAGCATGAATATATGCTTCAAAATTTGGTGGTCTGTGTATATATCACATTTATCCCTATAAATATAGTTCCTCTATATCTTCAGAGAAAAAATGACCATATCTAACACAAAGTCATGTACATGATAATTCTTATCATGAGAATTTAAATACTGAGATGAATAAGAAATCACCTTAAAATTTCACAGGTGGATTCACACAAGCCCTTTCAGAGATACATCATTGTAAATAACAAAACCTTCTCTAATAGAGGATAGAATTAACATAGGTACAATAAACAATCTCTTCTTCAATTCTTGGAAAAATTCTTCACACTCTATTATAAAGATAAAATTTTCCCCTTTTCGAGTTAATTTGGTTATTGTATTATAAAGTAATGAATTTTGTTTCACAAGCCTCCTATAATATCTGAACAAACTAAGGAAACTACGAATCTTAGTTACTATTGTAGGATGATTCCACTTCTCTACATACTTTGTCTTGAAAGGGTCAACTAAGATTTGTTAATTAGTTAAACTTTTACCCAAGAATTCAAAATTCTATAATAAAAAATCACATTTTATGAATTTTATAAAGCTATTTTACTTCTAAGTGGTATACTGATAGAGAAACTTTCTATTACTTCAAACAACACAGTACAAATAAGATATTTTATATAGATCTTATCCATTATTCAACAATCAATGGGTCAGTAGATTCACTAAAATAAGGTGGTTGTTGACTCATGAAGGACTCAATGGAATGTGTTTCCCTACGAGGTGAATCCAGTATCTTGACTTGATTCAAGTTATTATTCATAATTGAGTTAGTTGATTCATCATCCTCATGATTTTTTCTATTCCATCTTCCATCATAATTTCATCAGTGCATCATCTGTTGCACTCATCATTTACATGGTTCTTTATATTTCCAATTATTTTTCTAAAATAATAAAACCTTATTCTGAAATTCTTTACTTTTACAAATTTTATAATTCAAAAGGTATTTTATGTCTTAAATCAGCAAGCTTAAATATTTTATTAATATCCATTAACAACAATTACATTTTCTATATATCCTTTATAATGGTTCATTAAATACTAGTGATTAACAAAACATATACCATGGTAGTGTCAAACCAGGTGTGCAACAAGGGTCATTGTCATGCACCATTTTTTGATCGAGTCTAGCTCAATGTGGTGTTTTTAGGGGGTTTTAGGGATATATGTTTTTAGAAACCACTTACTTAACACTCACCAAAATACCAAGATATTTTCCTATATTTTTACTTGTCCCTAGGGTTATTAATAATATTTTAATGTCCTAATTTCCATAAATAATTAATTTTTCCTTTGATACTAACTATGACATACCTACTTTTTTATAACATAACCTCTCATTGCATGGGTTAATACAAATGATATTTTAAAGTTTAGTTTCATAGAAATAGGGTACATAATACATGAAAACATAAAATATTCTTATAATACACTTGAAAAATGTATTAAAGGGTTAAATATAGGTTAATTTTACTGAATATTATATTTTTTCTATATATATCAAAGGAAAGGGGTGAGCATAAATCTCAGTAAGAGAATAAACAAGGGAGAAAAAACATGTGATCATGAGACATATCAATAAGAACACGAGGCATAAAAATAAGGCATGAAAAAGAGTAATATAATAATAATAATAATAATAATAATAACAACATGGATTATAAATTGTAAATGTGGATACAACATTTAAATGAGACATTCATAATCATATTACCAAGGTTTATCACTAAAGTGTCATAAATGAAAATTACCAAGGTTATTCACAAAGGTATCATAAAACATGTCATCTCTACAGATTAAATTACTTAAAAAATGAATTGGAGCACTATAATGGGACACTCTTAATATTTATTAATTAATTTTACCCATATATATCTTAATAAATCATTTCATTAGTAACCCATAGATAATAAAGAATGAATTTCTTATCAAAATAAAGGCATACAAAAGTTATTAAATCCATGAGAATTACATTGTTTTTAATCCACTAAAAGGGAATGTGGGTTTAATTTATGTAAATCCCTGAATAAATTATTCATGTTAACATATATTTAAACACCCATTTAATAGGAAATAGGTTTGTCTATTCAATTAAAAATTAAAAGATAATTTATCACGTAAAAGAGAGAAATTTGATAAATAAATTCGGCATCATGATGGGTATAAAATGTGGTTTTATAAAAGGTTAAAATGAGAGGGGAAAAGGGTATAAAATTTATAAAAGACTATTATTATATTAATGGGATAATATAAAGTGGAGAAAAATAATTTTCTTGGTAATTAGAAGACATACCACAAAAAAAGACTCTTGAATGGAAAAGAGAAGAGAAGATTTCCTATTTCCCTTACCTTGAGAAGTTGTTAATAAAAAATGAGGATGGAACCTATGGGGCTTGAGAAAACCTTGGGGGACTCATTGGGATGAAAAAATACCAATAATTCATGGAGGACGGATTGGGAGTGAATGGGAACAGTGAAATGGGCGGGTATTTATAGGAAAAGTGGATAATTTATTTAATAATTTCCAAATGCAGGTCTTGAAAATATAAATTGTGGAAAATAAAAAACCATTGGATTAACCATGTTTTTTGCTCATGGTTTTGGAAAATTGAGTCACAATTAATGATATTTTAATCCTCAAGAACTGAAAATGATTTTTAATACCCCTTTGGACATGGAAAGTAGAATTTTCAACAAAACAATTATTTTGAAATAAAAATTTCCATTTTAGACTTTGGGAAGTCCTTTATTGGTTATGAAATTGATTAAAATATATTAAAATAATTAATATTAATAAAATAACATACATAATTAATTATTAAATCATTATTACATAAGTATGAAGTCATAAAATATACTGAAAACCCAAAACTATATATTTACTATTCATAGAAAATTAAGTATTTTAGAAAATTTTCATAGATTCACCCTCAAATAATTTTGATGATATGATTTAAAAAATAATATTTATTTTATAAAAATAATTTTATAAATATGATAATTTTAACTCTTAAATATAAAAATTCATATTTATTGAAAAATAAAAGTTTTTACAGCTTATTCATTTGTTTGAAACTTATAAAATTTTCCTAGGACATTATAAAATCATTTTATCATTTATATTTTAATAGTATTATTTAATTAAAAAATATTTTATTAAGAAAAACTTGTTTTATTATAAAAAGTTACATTATTTCTAAAAAAATTACGTTTTATTTATGGCTAGAAATCAATTTATTGAATTCATCTGAATTAAAAATATATTATATTAATAAAACCTATTTTTAAAAATAACTGATAGAATGAAAATTTTATTTATAAAAATTAAATTAAACATTACATAACTAATTCTTTCACACATAACCCCTTATTACACCCATATATGTCCTAGGGGTGAGCTGTATGATGGTAGTAGTTTCATGGGTGGATCAGCTAAAATCGAACAAGTGGTAATCTCTACTAACTTGAACTTCTCCCATTTGAGATTTTGTTCAAGCTTCACTTGTTGTAGCTCATCTTGGGATTGGTTAAGGGTAAACCCTAGTGATTCTACCTCCATCACAAGTTCTGAAAAAATTTGATTCAAATGAAATTATTCTACTAGTTGAGGCCATCAATTCTCTTTTATGAATCAATTTCCTTTGTCATTACTACTTATAAACACTAATTATAATTATAAAATTATCAAACAAGGTTATAGTTTCCAATATTCATATGTAAAATCATTTTATTGACCAACAATCATGTTTTAAAATGGTCATATAATGGTTGAATCACAATAGTCACATTTTCCTTTATACCCTATAAATACCAGTTTATTCTTTCACTCAAAATTCACTATAAGCCCTCCTAAGGTTATATTTAAGTTTTATAATATTTTGATTGGTTTAATAATATATTGTTTTATTTATGTTTTGTTTTCCATAGGTTTGGGGATTCTAGTAGATTATGGTGATCCATATTTTTCCATTTTAGATATTCTTTTTATATTTTTTTGTCTATTTTTAATGTTCGACATTTTAATTGGTTTTATAGATGACTAATGTAATGATCATTATTAATTTGATAAAATTTTGTTTATTTATATTTATTTTGTATGTTTATAATATTATATATTTCATAATACAAATTTATTCAGGAATCAAATATCATTTAAATATTCTAAGTCATTACAACCAGGCAGTGGTGGGCACTTGATTCCAGGTGATGAGGACAACTAGTTCTAGCTAGGGGTGACGTCCAGTGATCAGGAGAGGGAATATCCAGAAATAGGAATGATTCATCTATAATATTCTCCCCTCATTTATTTATTTTAAAAATATTTTTTATCTATTAATTTTGTTAAAGTTTCTTCTTTTTTTAATGTTTTTTGGTAGCCTCACTCAAAGTCACACTTTCTTTTTTTGGTTTGTTGAACCACATCCATAATCCTCAAAATATTTCTTTTATATTTTTTAAAAAAACTATTAATATACTTTTTGAAAAATTAAAAAAATAATACTATTTTTAATAAAAATATATTCTATAATTGATGTGGATCAATTCACTGCCGTTTAGAGAAAATCCAACCACCGGAATCTAGCTGGTTCTAGATGAAAAAATAGAAGGTCACCAGAATTGAAATAAGTATTTCCATGACATTATATCAATGCCTAATTTTTTTTATGAAAACTATGACATTTTATGTGAACATCAAGAACTAAAACCCCCCATTTTAAGAAGGAACATATCATGGTTTTGAGTTATTCAAAACAAAAATATGTGTTTTGGATTTGACTATTCCATGGATATGGGAAAGTTTTTTTCTAGTTTCTTTATCCATTTGAAATTCAAACTAAAAGTGGATAGATCTTATGTGATTCAAATATTATATTTCAAAAGGATGTATCGCGTCTAAACATAGTGTATGAAAAACTCTAAAACCTTATTAAACCCAGAATCTATCTATACATTTGGATTGAATATAAATGAAGAAAAATAAAAACAATATACCTTGTGTTAGTTAATACAAACCATTGAATATCTTCCCAAGTGTTTGATCAAGATAAATAATAAGAAACCAAAAGATTCTTTCCTCTAGAGGTATCCATATATCGGGGGAATCACTAGATGATAGGAATTAACTCTCTTAACACTACAGTTTTCTATAACCTTAGTTTAATCTGGGAGATAATTGAGAGAAAATGATTTAGATTTTGATAGTTTCTATACAATATTTAGATACAATGGAATTTATCCTTTTTAATGAGTAATGAACTAATTTATATATTCTTTACAAAATCATAAATGGTCAACTAATATTTATTCAAAATTTCATAAATACTTCAATTTTGTAACTCTTTAAATGTTCAATTTAATCCAATTAATTATAATTTAACTTTTAAATGATTATATGAGATGTTCAAACTCTAAAAATCCATCATCATATAATGAATAACCAAATATTATAGAATTAAAATAAAGATAATGAGGAATATAGAATGATATCACATATCATGATAATCCCATGTAGTTATAATAAAACATAGTGACACTCACTATGTTATGGTACAAATTAAGGTTGACTATGATGTGGTCTAAACCACTACTCCATAGTGACGAGTTTAGTGTGAAATGTCACGACATGTGTCCCTAGGTCCTGTACCATGACATACCCCAAGCCTGCCTCCTGAAGGCCAAGGGTTGGAGACTAGCACCTAAGTCGTCAACCTGCAAGTGGGAGGCATTTTCTTGGATACCTGTACACACATGCACTCACAAACAAAATCCACAAAGCTAAAAGGTGAAAAATAAGTAATCAAAAACCATAGTACAACATAAATTAAAGCACTGAGTGGTAAAACCATGCAAGTATACAAGCCTAACAAAAGAATTGGAAACAAAAAGTTACAAAGGGATCACTGAAGTCCATCTGCAGAAAATCCCACATGATCTCTAGAGTAGTGATGCTAATGGAAGCCTAAGTAGTATGTCCTGTCCACCTGGTCCTATTGGTCCCCACATGGTCCCATGCCACCAATTAAACTGTTGTAATGTCCATTGGTTCTATCTACCTGAGGGACACTATTGAAACATTGAACATTTGCACCAGACACAACACAGACGAGCGACGACTATGCAAGGTTGAGTAAATCAGTACTCAATAGGGAACCCTGATACTGTTGATGGTCTCTCAGAAATCCACAAATGAAAACACCACCAAACAATCACGAAGGAAACCACAAAGCCAAAACTACAAATTAAACCAAAAATATTATTCATATTCAACTCTACTCAGTTATATGACCATACATATACCAAGGTCATCTAGATATACTTTTCTCAGCCACAAATAAACATAAGGCTCCAAAATCAAATCCATTAACAGGATTTTCAAAGAAGGCTCAAATAATAAATCAAGGATCAGAAGTACCCGCTCCATGATCTGGCCAACTCTGATGGCACCCATCTGAGAGATGTACTCCATCAGGTACAACTAAACCATTCCTAATGGTATGTCCTAAAGGATGTGTTCCATTAGGAACTTTCTGCTAGAACTGCCTCCAGTGCTCGACACCGAAGGTCTTGCTGTCATAGTCTTGCACCTGAGGAAAGACTAAGGGAAACCAAGTGAAGAGGCCCAGTTTTCAACATTGCGTTCAGTTGGGGGAGCACTGCTCCAGTCTAACCCGCAATATCTCAATCGCTCCAATAAGAAGTGGCCCACACCTCAGTCTGTAGAGGGATCACTAAATTCTACCTTGGTATTGATTACATTAGGTGGAGGGTCCCATTCCTTGTAACTATTCCCTGTAGTCAAGGGAGCTCCAACTCACATGAAGGACTCGATCCCCATCACTTCTTAGAAATGGGGGAGTACTACTCCATAAGTGAGGACCCACACCCTACCCGGTAGGGGAGTAAAACTCTGGTATTTTGTTCACTGTGGGGGACCCACACCCTAGTACGTAAGAGGAGTACCGACCCTAGGATAGATGACCCCCACCCTAGCATGGAAGGGGAGTACCAAATCTTCTAGAATAAGGTGTAAAGAGGACCCACACCCTGAATCAGCAGGGGAGTAAAACTCAGTGACTAGAGGACCCGTGCCCTGGAAAAGTAAGGGAGTAACTGACTTAATAAAAATATCTAATGTGGGGAACCCAAACCCAATTACGTCAGTGGAGTACCGACCCCAGGCTAGAGCACCCATGCCTTGGCATGGTAGGGGAGTATAGACTCTACCGTAGCACTGTGTAAAGAGGACTCACACCTTGGGTCGATAGGGGAGTACATACTCCTAACATAGAGGACCCGCACCCAACCTAGTAGAAGAGTACCTGACTCTATGTGAGTTAAGTATAGAGGACCCGCACCCTAGTCTAATAGGGGAGTATATACTCCAAAGATAGAATAACCTACTTAGAGGAAAATGAAACTGCACCCATGAAGTGAGGAGTCCAGTCTCTACTAGAGCAGAGGAGTAAGGAATACCCACACATTGAGTCATCAAGGGATTAGCCGTCCTAACTCTCAATAGAAGAAACACCATAGGTTTGATCCTCAGGCTATCAGTCATACATAAACTTCCACTAATTTCCAAAAATAAGTGACCCAAAGGACCATCATGTCATAAGGGTTCAAACATGATAGACGACACGTCAATCAGATGCCCAGTCTGTAAGTTATAGGCATTTTAGTACCGAGGGCCTGATTGGATTCGTGTCCAATCCAACCCGGCCATACTTTAAATTTTTCCAAAACTCAATTAAATTATCTCAAAAGTACCACCTCATACTAAGGGTTCCAGTGCCATAGGAACATGTTTCTTTATCTACGACAATAGGGAAAATCACTAAGTACTACGATTCATCTGCAGCCGTGGGTACAATGACTCAACTCCATGATAACCTGACATAGATCACAGAACAAACCCCATAGTTCACTTCTACCCATGGATGCACTGTTCTAAAACCCACATGGGCGTTATGTATTCAAGGTTCATGCTAACATGTTGTTGGGGTTTGGCTTAGTGGTAAGCACCCTGTTATCCTACATGAAAAATGGGGGTTCAAAACCCATGGGGCGTCGGTACTGTAGCAGTACTATAGTGGTACTATAGAAGCGGTGGTACTATTGATTGGCGAGTACTGTAGTGGCGGCAGGGTAATGTAGCAGTGGTAGGCACTGTAGCAGTCGGGTGACTATTCAATGAATAGGCCTTAGGCCAAATATTTGGGCCTACTGGCTATATAATGGGCTATAAGCCCACTGGGCCTTTGGGTTATGTAATGGGTCTCCCTATACCCATTTAAAAGAGGTATTTTCTTTGCTTTAATAAAAAATGATGCTTCAGCCCATTTAAAAAAAAGGTTGATGCTAACATGATGAAGTAATAATTAATGAAATAGGGATGCTATTGAGTGAACACTGGGTCTTACTGGGCCCTCTACCTAGAACCTCTAGTGGCCTCACCAAAAGTTGAAACAAGAACATGACCACTCCCACTTGTGGCATCTCCACTGAGAACGGATGGTTAAGAACCATTCCTCACTCCAAAAACATGTTGTGGTCTAACTCTTCCCCCACAGAATGACTCAAGTGAGACACTTTATGAGAGTCTAAACTTTGTTACCTGGGATTCCATTTTTCTAAAAGGGAAATCCCTTCTCCACTATGTGGATACACCAAATATCTTGCCTAATATCATCATTCTAGGCATGAATAGTAGTATTCCATACCTAGAATGATGTCATAAGGTCTCGACACCATGACTAAGAGATCTCAACCACAACTCTCGCCTCTAAGAGCCAGGTCACACTATCAGTGTCTGTGTGAGATCAGAGGGTCTCCTCTATTAGGAGTCTCTAAGCACGTAGGTCAAGTCCTCAGTGCAAACAGAACCTCAAAGTCTCGAACATGACTCATGGAAAAAGGAACGTCCAGCTTCTATTTCTATTTAGAAAGGTAGAAAAGGAAAAGACATAGGTCGTACCTCAAACTTCTCTTGGATCTTCTTGGTCATGAGACATGACTATGTGCATATGTACTCAACCACGTCCTCCATACCCCTGAGACTTTTGGGAACCACCCCTGCTTCTCATCTAGCTCCTCTACCTCACCTATTGACTTGCAGAACTCCTTGCTCCATGAACTATCTCTGACAAGGAGGTTTGTATGTCGGATCCCTATCAGCAGTATAGTGGGTTGAGAAATCTCCATAGAGATTCCCCCAGCTATTACAAGCATAAAAACGCATCTCCTGAAGATAATTTTCTCTTTGGAACTACAGCTATTCCACAGACACATGTGTCTGTATTGAGGCATGGTTATGGATCCTACGCCGCAATCCCATCACCACTCGTCTTCTAGCTTCATTAGACACCTCTACTCGGTGACCTCTACCATAGGTCACATCCACTTGCTCCACCACTAGGAATCTCTCAACTACCATAGCTCGTTTCGGTACCCTTGCATGTATCAAAATGATGAGAGGTATCACTAATGCCCTGATTTTCTAGCACAGTCCCTACTCGAAGGTCTGGGCCCTGATGTAAGGGCCCCCGCCATATCAACAGAGTAGCGAGAAAGATTTTTTAATCTCTCTAAGTAATATGATACAATCATATTACCCTTCTGTAGGTGCAAAAACTTCTGTATGCGTATAAAGAACAAATTTTCAAGAAATAACTCCTCTCTAAAGATGTTCTCAAAGTCTGTCCAAGTGAGGGTTGCTTCATCGTGATTCTGAATCATCAGACTCCACCATCTTTCCACTGATACCAGAATAAGGCTTGCATTTAAGACTGCCATCTGGACGGGTGGTGTCCTCACTCGACAGTAAACATGCATAACTACCTCAAGCCAATCCCCATATACCTGAGGATATTTCTCGCCATGGAACTTGGGAGGTATCTCCCTCTGAAACTCATAGAGCACACTCAGCTTGTATGCATCCTAACCCTGAACTATTGGTGGTAGATGTTTCTTGATAGGTGGTGGAATCATTGGTGCACCACCTGAAGGTAACACCCCTGTATTAGTTCCCTACACCGAATCCTCTATGAATGGAAGATCATCATCATGATCCTGTTGTGGAATCCTATATGGCTGTTGTCATGGAGGAATCCTAAAATGAGTCAAAATGAACCATAGTTAAGAGTATATTTTGAGATATGACTCAATAAGGAAGTGGAAATTATAATCATTTCTACAAGTTGCATAATACCTTCATTTCCCCACAACCAATGTTTCCATGTTCCAAGTCAGGTAAGAGGTGTCCAGAATCCTGGTGTGTATATACATCAGCTACTGCACCAACACTGGAGTCCCTGACTTGAAAGCCTAACTAAAAAACCTTAACACTATTTATCATGAAAAAAACAATAAAAACTTGGTCATTGAGTTAGAATCAATTACCTCTAATACCAATTTTCCATGAACCGTCCCCAGGGGCCCATACCATGACATACCCCAAGCCCGCCTCCCGAAGGCCAGGGGTTAGCGACTAGCGCCGAAGGCATCAACTTGAAAGTGGGGGGAATTTTCCTGGATACTTGTACGCACATGCAATCACAAACCAAATCCACAAATATGAAAGGCAAACACTAAGTAATCAGAAACCAGAGTACAACAGAAAGTGAATAACTGAGTGGTAAAATCGGGCCAGTATACAAACCCAACAAAAGAACTAGAAAAAATAAGGTACAAAGGGATAACCAAAGGCCATATATGGAAAATACCACATGATTGATAGAGTATTGAAGATACTAGAAGATGAAGTAGTATGTCCAGTCTGCCTGGTCCTACTGGGCCCTAACTAGTCCTAAGTCATCTAGTCCACCGTCGTAATGTCTGTTGGTCCCGTCTCCCTGAGCGCCTCTATCAAAATGTTGAATGTCTTCACCAGATTCAACACATATGGGTGAAGCCTGTGCAGGGGTTAGTAACTCAGTACTCAATAGGGAACCCTGAGACCTTCAATGGTCTATCATAAATCCACAACGAAAAACACCACAAAACAACCATGAAGTAAACCACAAAGAAAAAACCACAAAGTAAACCACAAATCCATAACCATGAAGTAAACCATAAATATTATGCATAGTAATATCTACTAAGGTATATTCCCATACATATACCTAGGTCATCCAGATATACACATATTATCCACAAAGAAACATAATGTTCCAAACTCAAATCCTTGACTAGGATTTCCAAAGAAGGCACAAAGCATAACTCAAGGATCAAGAGTTCCCGCTCCATGAGCTGTCTATCCCTGATGGCCCCCGTATGAGAGATGTACTCCATCAGGTACAAATCAACCATTTTTAATGGTACACTTGAGAGGGCGTGATCTATCAAAAAATTTCTACTAGAACTGCCTCTAGTGCCCAACACTAGAGGTCTCGTTGTCACGGTCTTACACCCAAGGAAAGACCAAGGAAAACCAAGTGAAGAGGCCCACTCCTTGACACAAAATTTAGTTGGGGACGCTCTACTCCAGTATAACCCACAATATCTCAATTGCTCTAGTAAGAAGTGGACCACACCTCAGTCTGTAGAGGGAGCACTAACTTCTACATTGGTATCAATTACATTATGTGCAGGGGCCCACTCCTCATAACTATGTCTTATAGTCGAGGGAGATCCAACTCTCATGAAGTACCCACTCCCCATCGCTACTAGAAGATGGGGGATTAGTACTCTATATGTGAGGAACCACACCCTACATGGTACGGGAGTACAACTCTAGAAGTTTGTTCACTTTGGGGGACCTGCGCCCTAGTACATCAGGGGAGTACCAACCCCAGGCTAGAGGACCCGCACCGTGGCATGGAAGGGGAGTATTGACTCTGCTGGAACAAGGTGTAAAGAGGACCCACACCATGAATTGGTAAGGGAGTATAACTTAGTGACTAAAGGACCCACACCGTGGTAAAGTATGGGAGTAACCGACTCTATCACAATATATATTATGGGGGACCTACACCCAAGTACGTCTGGAAAGTACTGAAACCAGGCTAGAGGACCCACTCCCTGGAATAGCAGGAGAGTACTGACTCTGCCGTAGCACTACGTAAAGAGTACCTGCACCCTCGGTCGAAAAGGGAGTACCTACTCCTAACATAGAGGACCCACACCCGACCCAGTAGAGGAGTAACTGACTCTATGTGAGTTAAGTATGGAGGAAACACACCCTAGTCCCATAGGGGAGTACTGAATCCAAAGAAAAAAAAACCTTATTAGAGGAAAAAGAACCCGCACCCATGACATGTGGATTCCCATCACCTCCTAAGTATAAGAGTCAGAAATACCCGCACCTTGAGTCATCAAGGGAGTATTCATCCTAACTCTCACCAGAAGAAACACCCTAGTTGTTATCCTCAGGCTATCATTCATACCTCAGCTTCCACAAAGTTCCACAAATAAATGACCCAAAGGTCTACCATGTCATAAGTGTTCCAACACGACAAACGGTGTTTCTATCGGACACCTGATCTGTAAGTTATAGGCATTTTAGTACCGAGGGTCCGGTTGGATTTTTGTCTGATACAACCTGAAAATACTTCAATATTATTCAAAACTCAAGTGTATTATCTCAAAAGGACTGCCTGGTCTTAAGGGTTCCATCACCATATATGGTTCGTCAAACAAACTTTTGGTTTAGGAGATAAGGCCCCTTAAGCGTAACTGGGTTGAAATGGGTCTGGGTCGGTCTGACCTGGTCGACCCGACCCGACTTGACCCGACCCGACTCGGGTCGACTTGGACTTCTGGGCTGCATGTCTGGTTAGCTGGGGCTTTGGTCTCGGCCCGCTGGGTCTTCAGGTTCGTCCAGCTGGGCCTGCAGTCTTGGCCCATTAGGCCGGCCTGATCGGTCTGGACTGCCTTGCAGCACATCCTTCCAGGCTCACCCTGGCCTACCGTTGCAGGCCGGTCCCCATCTCCCCATATGATTCATAGCTACATTCGACACCTGCTCACGTAGTTGGTCCCACTGGACACGTCCCCCACATCAACCCGCATGGTGGGTTGAATTCTCTACGCAGCGCCGCAGGACTCCAGTGTCGTGTTCGCGACTCCCGTCACACAAGCGCGCCGCCAGGGCACGCCTCCTCCTCAATAACAGGTGGAGGGACTCAATCCTTGATCTTGTCGGTCCGCACCCTCTATGTCAGATGACACTATTGGAAAAATACCCTATACCAACGGTTTGGAGAACCGTGGGCAAGTAAGCCGTTGGGATAGGTCTATACCAACGGTTTTGGGAAAACCGTTGGTATAATTAATATGAAAATCTATACCAACAGTTCCATAAAACTATTGGTATATTTATTTCAAAAAAAACATTTAGTTATATTTGATCCCAGGACCTCTAGTTTATCTTTCATTGACCTAACCACTAACCTAACATGACTTTTGTGAACATAATTTCATAAATATATATATATTTATATATTATCATAATTATTTTAAATTTTTATTTATATAATGTTCTCGGGAAGAAGATTAGATAAAAAATCAAAGGACCTATACCAACGGTTGTCAAAACCATTGGTATAGGTCCTTTGATTTTGGGAGCGACGTTGGTATATGGGGGACTTTTCCCAATGGTTTGGCCAAACCATTGGGAAATCCATGCCCTTTCCCAACGGTTTGTCCAAACTGTTGGGAAAGGGTATGGCCTTCCAAACGGTTTGGCCAAACCATTGGGAAAAGTGGCCACAAAGTGGACTTTTCCCAATGGTTTGGACAAACCTTTGGGAAATCCATACCCATTCCCAACGGTTTTGGAAAATCGTTGGGAAAAGTGACCTCAAAGTGGGCTTTCCCAACGATTTGGCCAAACCTTTGGTATAGAAGCGTTGGGAAAGGTGAGATTTTCAGTAGTGTGATAACAACTAGGGAGGTTTTAGGGAGTGTAGTTCAAACCAAAATAAATCATTCCCAACATTGAACCCCCAATAATACCCTCCCACATGAACGAGCGACTTACGGATCAACCTATTCTTGGGTTGATTCACATCCATCATTTTATTAGAAAGAATAATGGGAAAGATATTTAAAAAAACTCCTACCTCTTACAAAGTCCAATGTAGTAGAGTTCGTCCTTAGGGGGTTAAGATGTCGACGTCGCTTCCCTGCTCCAATCTTCAAAAGGCGTCGCAAGTGGTGAAGATCCACTGGCATTCAACATTCTTCACTGGGGTAAAAGTACGTCAGAGGTTATCCAGAGAATACTCCATATTTCTAATTCATATTTCCCCAACACGTGGATCTATAAATAGGAGTATGTTGCAGCATTCCCATTATGATACGATGCTGCATTGTTACACTATTTCATTTATGAAACATCGTCACTATTACATGACATTAAAGTGTCATTACACTATGAGTTTAATGAGCCATTGATGAGCCTCACTGATTCTCATCATCACCACCATGTCGCTGCCCCGCAACGTCGTCGTCTGCCACTCAAAAGTGAGAATGAAAATAAAGTAATTATATTAAATTATTTTATTATTTTTCTTGAAAAGTTCGAAAAATAAAATTTTCACTCTACCCTTTTCGGAAAAAGTTAAGTCATTTATATGTGAATCCCGATGTTCTAAATTCAACACTTCCCTTGGATTTTTGATCTGAGAGACAGTTCAAAATATAGAAAATCCAGCTTACATGTTTACTAGACGTACCTTACAAAAATTCAATATTCTATTTCAGACTCTCCAGACCTCAGAATAATGTGCCATCAAATTTCACAATCTCGAAATAATTCCATATAAATAAAAAAATACATGTAAATTGTGAGATGTTTAATGAAATTCCTTCAGTATCTCCCCCTATATCGTATGCCAATTAGAAACCATCAAGGGTATATTTATCTCCCTTTATATAAGAGTTATTATCTAAATTTAATTATCAATCTAATCATGATTTGATTCCATTTTTATGCTCTATTAGACTCATGTTAAACCCTTCCACATTTTGAATTATATATTTCCAATTTCACTAATTTCTAACATTTCCCTCATTTATCAATAAATATAAAGGTTAAGATCTACCAATAATTGAATAATCAAGTAAACTAATAAAAACATATAAGGAGAGAGAATTTTTTAAACCTCTTAAAGTTGAGGGTGGTGATTTAATATTGATATTCAACCAATTTTTTGAAAACATTGGTGTTTCCAATGGTTTAATAAATATATTCACCTCTTGTTGATGTGTACCAATAATATTCACCTTTATAAATCCTTTGAAAGAGCGCTGTCGTGGGAGCCCTCAAATGATTAGTGTAATTTGGGGTACTTAGGTGCAGCAGAGTGGCTGACCAATGTCGTCTCTCAAAGGAGGAAGTGAATTTAACAACTTATTAGAGGTATTATAAAAAAAATAAAAAAAATAGAATAAAATAAAAACAGTACTTTAAAGGATTGGGGCTTGTTTTATTTTATGAATCTAGAAGAAGTTTTCTGGAAGAAGATTGTATAGTTTTTTTTTGTTTTTAGTTTTGAAATGAATTTCGATTAAAATGACACAACAAGAAGATGTTTTTTTAGAAATCTATTTAAAAGGCGTAATCGATATAACTCTACCTCTTCAATCATTTATTAATCATTATCATTTAAATTAATATTCACTTAATTATGATCCCTTAATTTGTTAAATCCTGAACCCTACGAGAATTAACTTTACGACGAAGATGATGTGAATTTAACCCAAGGCTAACTTCGGAACATGCAATCGCAACACCCTGCTTTGATTGATGTTCTAAGATTAGCTTATGGTCAGTGATAAATTAAGGCACATATCCATTCTGTAAATGAGGATTAATTGTGTTTAGGGATTATATTTTAACTCTACAAATTTATCCCGTGTGGTCTTATATTACCGATTAAGATCGCGCTCTCACAATTTACACAAAATCCCGACCTCGCGTGTTTTTGTGTTAATTGTTCAATTGCTTGCTTAGTTTCTTACAATTAAAAAAAAATTCATGGATCATATTAAGTGAATTATAGTAGCTCATTGATTCAAAATAATTAAATGAAGAGGGTAGAAGATAGATCGATTACTAAAAGACTACTCTTCCATGGGTGGCGTAATCATCGTAGAAGCGTTTTGCATGTGCAAAGGTTTAAAATGGGTATAACCCAATAACGATTCTACTCAAGAATTCCAGACCAATTAGGAAGATTAAGAGAAGAATAAATTTAAACAAAACAGAATAGAAGAGAAGAAATAAAATAAGAACAAAGAAGTTTATTACATAAACAAAATCATTACAACATGAAGGAGAAGAAGAAGGCTTCGTCGAAGGGATCCTTGCTTCAAGAGATACCCTTATTTAAATGGTTGGATAATTGGAGTGGATCCACTTCTCCTCTGCCCTCCACTTCCCAATGCATGTCCCAACCCCTCCAAATGAGAAAAACTCCAATTTATAGAGGGGAGTGGAGGAGAGGTTACAAGTGGTTTCAAGTGTGAATGCGGAAATTCGGCCAAATATTTTATGCCAACTTCCACCGCCCATTTGACCACCAAAACGCGTGAATTGGCCGGCCTTCCATAAGGATAGAATGTGAGGATATGTGTCTTATATCTCCTCTACAAATTTGGGCTCCATAAAGGCCCATATGAAGGAGTTATGGCCGAAATACAGAAGCTTCTCCATTCTGGCGAGCCCAGCCCAACTTTGACTTCATGGACCAATTTCAACAACCAAATGAACTCTTTAGCTCTAGTGTCCTGAATAAAAGTTGTAGAGAATTAAGTTAGAAACACTGTTACAAAATTTCAAATTAAAATAATAAAAATAAAATATTTATATTCGAAATACTACAGTGAACTATAAAGGGTAAAACTGGAATTTTCATCAAATATTCAAATGAATGATCTAATCCCAAATATTTTATAAATAAACATATTTAACACAATGTGAGGAAATTATATCATTTATTATCAATAAAATATTCAATAAAATAGTGTTTTATCATCCTTACTCCACCTTTTTTGATAAAATATTAAATAATATTAATATGTCATGTTAGATAGTATTGTATCGAGTTCTTAAATAATTCAATATCATATTTATTGTCAAATAAATCACTTTGAGTAATTTCACATATTTATGAAGATCCTATAATTTTTATTTCATTCATGTCCATTTTGTTCATTTATTTGTAATTAAAATATATTCTGATTTGTTTATGGTAAGGGATGCATGTTCCTATATCTCCATAATCTATCCAATACATTTTTTTTACAATAATGAATAATCCTATGCTTTTATATTTTTTGTGTAAAAGAATCTCTAGACCAATCCATATCTAAATATGATAATAAATCATAGTCTTTTTCGAAAAAAAATACTAAATTACAATAAAGATTACCTTGGATATACTTCATGATTATTTTCATAGTAATGATTTGTTATTATTTTAGGTTAATTTTAAAACTCACTACCAAACAAGTTTTATAAAATATTTATGACCTCATTGCTATCAAATAAAATAAACATCCAATAAATCTATAATATAATGTTTAATACATAACATTTATATCTTTTTTTTATTGATTTTGGTTACAACCATAATTGATGTTGAAACTTGATTTCAATCAAGTATCTTCAGCAGTTGTCTTATATATTTTTCCTATAAAATAAAACCATACTCTATTTTATGATTAACTTATAGAACACAAAAGTATATAATATTACTAATCATTAACTTCTCAAACTCTAATTTCATTAATTTAGAAATATTTTCCATATATTATGGATTGCTTCCAATAATGATAATATTTTAAATATAGACAGGTATCATGAACTAATCTTACTTTGATGATTTCATTTAGAGGTTCTGATCAACACCACATTTTTTGAATTATGTCTTACTAAAATAAAAGTACACACATATACACCAATCCCTTAGTGCTTGTTTAAATGTATATAAATCATTACTTAATAAAAAAATATTATCATCATTGTCCCCAATTTAGAAACCCACTGGTTTATCATTTTTACATTCTTATTTAATAACTCCATTCAAGAATACCACCTTCACATTCATTTTATAAACTGTAAATCATATTCTAATTTCAATAACTAAAAAAATCAAAATGTGTCAATTATTTCCATTAGTGTAAATGTATCTTTCATATATAAACCTTTAATTTGGTCTCAAACTTTATAAACCAAACTTGATTTGTTCAATATCACATTCCTATGGTCATCATACTTATCCTTAAATAACCAATTTGTTCCAACAACATTTTGATCATTTTACCTCTTCAAAAGCACCCATGTTTAGTTTTTTTCAATTTGATACAACTCTTCATTAAATAAATTAAACCATGATTCTTTATTTCTCAATTCCTTAAGATTTTACCTATCCACTTGTGATAACATATCAATATTATCAAAACTACTCATCCTCTATGTTTATGTTAGATAAATTTTATATTTTATATTGTTGGATTCATTAATTTTAACTTTTTTTCATGTTCTTTGAGTTGATGATTAATTGTATTCCATTATAACTTATTACTCTAATTCAACCTTATAATCCTCATCATTCACTAGTGATTGATGCCATAAATAATTTGTGTCCACTTTGACTTATTATCCAAAAAAATATCAAAATTAATATTTCAATATTTACCCCTTTTCAATCATCATCTACATTTACACAATTTCATTATAAAATATTATTCATCCTCTTATTGAAGTATTTGTATGATTTTATCTTGGTTTAGCTTCTTAATAAAATTACATCATCTAAATATCTATATTTACCTTTATTTAACTTCTTATTATAAGTGAAACATTTATTTACAAACACCTTGAAGTGTTTTATCATTATTTTTCCTCTATGAAATATTTTATATGGTATTTTAACCTCACTGAGACTTTAAAGAAAATCTAATTTTGAGTGTACACTACTACTTACATCTACTACTTCAAAAAATTCCTTCAAAAATAACTCTCAATTCACAATGTTTTTCCATGTTATTCACTATTAAATTCCTTCAAAAAGCAATAAGTACTACGATTCATCTGCAGCCATGGGTACAACGACTCAACTCCATGATAACCTGACATAGATCACAGAACAAACCCAATAGTTCACATCCACCCATGGATACACTGTTCTAAAACCCACACAGGAGTTATATGTTCAAAGTTGATGCTAACATGTAGTTGGGGTTTGGCTTAGTGGTAAGCACCCCGTAATCCTACATGAAAAATGGGTGTTCAAAACCCATGGGGAATCGGTACTGTAGCAGTACTGTAGTGGCACTATAGCAGTGGTGGTACTGTTGATCGGCAAGTACTGTTGTGGCGGTAGGGTACTATAGCAGCGGCAGACACTATAGTAGTCAGGTGACTATTCAAAGAATGGGCCTTAGGCCACAAATTTGGGCCTACGGGCTATATAATGGGATATAAGCCCACTGGGCCTTTGGTCTATATAATGGGTCTCCCTCTACCCAGTTAAAATAGGTCTTTTAATTTCTTTAATAATAAAATGAGGCTTCGACCCCTTTAAAAAAAGGTTGATGCTAACATGATGAAGTAATAATGAATGAAACAGGGCTGCTCATGAATGAACACTGGGTCTTACTGGGCCCTCTACCTAGAAACTCAAGTGGCCTCACCAAAATCTGAAACAAGAACATGACCACTCCCACTTGTGACATCTCCACTGAGAACGGATGGTTAAGAACCATTCCGCACTCCAAAAACATGTTGTGGTCTAACTCTGCCCCCATGAAACGACTCAAGTGAGACTCTTTATGAGAGTCTAAACATTGTTACATGGGATTCCATTTTTCTAAAAAGGAAATCCCTTCTCCACCATGGGTATACAAAAAATATCTTGCCTAATATCATCATTCTAGGCATGAACAGTAGTAGTCCATACCCAGAATGACGTTATAAGGTCTCAACACCATGACTATGAGATCTCAACTACAACTCTTGCCTCTAAGAGCCAGGTCACACTATCAGTGTCTGTGTGAGATTAGAGGGTCTCCTCCATTAGGAGTCTCTAAGAATGAGGTTCAAGTCCACAGTCCAACCATAACCTCAAAGTCTCGAACATGACTCATGGAAAAAGGAACGTCCAGCTTCTATGTCTATTTATAAAGGTAGAAAACGAAAAGACATAGGTCGTACCTCAAACTTCTATTGGAGCTTCTTGATCATGAGACATGACTACGTGCATATATACTCAACCACATCCTTCATCTCCCTGAGACTGGTGGGAACCACCCTTGCTTCTCATCTAGCTTCTCTACCTCACCTATTGACTTGCGGAACTCCTTGCTCCAAGAACTGTCTCTGACAAGTAAGTTCATCTGCCGGCTCCCTATCAGCAGTATAGTGGGTTGAGAAATCTCAATAGAGATTACCCAAGATATTACAAGCATAACAACACCTCTCCTGAATCTATTTTTCTCTTTGGAACTACAGTTGTGCCACAGACCCATGTGTCTCTGTCAGGGCATGGGTATGACTCTTACTATGCAATCCTATCACCACTTGTTTGCTAGCTCCATTAGACACCTCTACTCGGTGACCTCTACCATAGGTCACATCCACTTGCCTTGCCACTATGAAGATCTCAACTACCAAAGATCATTATAGTACCCTTTCATGTATCAAAATGATGAGAGGTATCACTGATGCCCTGAGTTCCCAGCACAGTCCCTACTCGAAGGTCTGGGCCCTGATGTAAGGGCCCCACAACATATCTACGGAGTAGCAAGAAAGATTCTTGAATCTGTCTGAGTACTCTGATACAATCATGCTGCCCTTCCTTAGGTGCAAAAACTTCTGTATGCGTGCAGAGCACAAATTTGTGGGAAAGAACTCCTCTCTGAAGATGCTCTCAAAGTTTGTCCAATTGAGGGTCACCTCATCATGATTTTGAATCGACAAACTCCACCATCTTTCCACTGATTCCTGAATAAGTCTTTCATTTAGGACTGCCATCTAAACGGGTGGTGTCCTCACTAGGTAGTAAACATGTGTAACTACCTCAATCCAATCCTCATATACCTGAGGATCTTTCTCTCCATGGAACTTGGGAGGTCTCTCCCTCTGAAATTCATGGAGCACACTCAGCCTGCATGCATCCTCACCCTAAACTACTGGTGGCTGCTGTTTCTTAACAGGTGGTGGAATCACTGGTGAACCACCTAAAGGTAACATCCCTGTATTAGTTCCATACACCGAATCCTCTACGCATGGAAGATCATCATCACGATCCTGTTGTGGAGTCCTATCTGGCTGTTGTCATGGAGGAATCCTAAAATTAGTCAAAATGAACCATAGTTAAGAGTATATCTAGATATCTGACTCAAGAAGGAAGTGGAAATTATAATCATTCATACAAGTTTCATAATCCATTAATTTCACCACAACCAATGTTTCCATGTTCCAAGTCAGGTAAGAGGTGTCCAAAATCCTAGTGTTCAGATATATCAGCTACCGCACCAACACCAGAGTCCATGACTTGAAAATCTAACTCAAAAAACTTAACACTATTTCTCATGAAAAAAATAAAAACTTGGTCATTGAGTAAGAATCAATTACCTCTGATACCAATTTTCCATGAACCGTCCCCAGGGGCCCATACCATGACATACCCCAAGACCGCCTCCCGAAGGCCAGGGGTTGGCGACTAGCACCGAAGGCATCAACTTGAAAGTGGGAGGAATTTTCCTGGATACTTGTACACATGGGAAATCACAAACCAAATCCACAAATCTAAAAGGTGAACACTAAGTAATCGGAAACCAGAGTACAACAAAAAGTGAATAACTGAGTGGTAAAATCAGGCCAGTATACAAATCCAACAAAAGAACTAGAAACAATAAGGTACAACGGGAGAACCAAAGGGCATCTATGGAAAATACCACATGATTTCTAGAGTATTGAAGATACTAGAAGCTGAAGTAGTATGTCCGGTCTGCCTAGTCCTACTAGGCCCTACCTAGTCCTAGGTTATCAAGTCCACCATCTTAATGTCTGTTGGTCCCGTCTCCCTGAGTGCCTCTATCAAAACTTTGAATGACTTAACCAGATTCAACACGTACGGGTGAGGCCTATGTAGGGGTGAGTAACTCAGTACTAAATAGGGATCCCTGAGACCTTCAATGGTCTCTCAGAAATCCACAAAGAAAAACACCAAAAAACAACCATGAAGTAAACCACAAAGCCAAAACCACAGTAAACCACAAATCCAAAACCATGAAGTAAACCAAAAATATTATGCATAGTCATATCTACTAAGTTATATGCCCATACATATACCTAGGTCATTTATATATACACATATTATCCAAAAATAAACATAAGGTACCAAACTCAAATCCTTGACCAGGATTTGCAAAGAAGGCACAAAGCTTAACTCAAGGATCAGGAGTACCCGCTCCATGAGCTGTCCATACCTGATGGCACCCGTCTGAGAGATGTACTCCATCAGGTACAACTCAACCATTTTTAATGGTACACTTTAGAGGGTGTGATCTATCAAAATATTTCTACTATAACTACCTCTAGTTCCCAACATTATAGGTCTCGTTGTCATGGTCTTGCACCCGAGGGAAGACCAAGGGAAACCAAGTGAAGAGGCCCACTTTTTGACACAACGTTCAGTTGGGGAAGCACTACTCCAGTATAACCCACAATATCTCAATTGCTCTAGTAAAAAGTGGACCACACCTTAGTCTGACGAGGGAGAACTAACTTCTACATTAGTATCAATTATATTAAGTGGAGGGGTCCACTCCTCATAACTATGTCTTATAGTCGAGGGAGATCCAACCCCCATAAAGGAACCACTGCCCGTCACTACTTGAAGATGGGGGAGTACTACTCTATATGTGAGGACCCGCACCCTACATGGTACGGGAGTACAACTCTGGAAGTTTGTTCACTTTGGGGGACCTGCAACCTAGTACGTCAGGGGAGTACCGATCCCAAGCTAGAGGACCCGCACCGTGGTACGACAGGGGAGTATTGACTCTACTGGAACAAGGTGTAAAGAGGACCCACACCATGAATTGATAAGGGAGAAGAACTTAGTGACTAGAGGAGCCACACCATGGTAAAGTATGGGAGTAACCGACTCTATCACAATATATATCATGGGGGACCTGTACCCAAGTATGTCAGGAAAGTACCGAACCCAGGCTAGAGGACCCACACCCTGGAATAGCAGGGGAGTACTGAATATGTTGTAGCACTACTTAAGGAGTACCTACACCCTGGGTTGACAAGGGAGTACCTACTCCTTACATAGAGGACGCACACCCTACCGAGTAGAGGAGTAACTGACTATACGTGAGTTAAGTATGGAGGACCCACACCCTGGTCCAATTGGGGAGTACTGAATCCAAAGACAAAATAACCTTCTTAGAGGAAAAAGAACCAGCGCCCATGACATGTCGAATCCCATCTCTACCAAAGTATAGGAGTAAGAAATACCCGCACCTTGAGTCGTCAAGGGAGTAGTCATCCTGACTCTCACCACAAGAAACACCCTGGTTTTCCTCCTCAGGCTATCATTCATACCTCAACTTCCACAAAGTTAAAAAAATAAATGACCCAAAGGTCTACCATGTCATAAGGGTTCCAACACGACAAACAGTGTGTCTATCAGACGCATGATCTGTATGTTATAGGCATTTTAGTACTGAGGGTCCAGTTGGATTTGTGTCTGATCCAACCCAAACATACTTCAATGTTATTGAAAACTCATGTGTATTATCTCAAAAGGACTGCCTGGTTCTAAGGGTTCCATTACCATAGACGGTTCGTCAAACAGACGTATGGTTTAGGAGATAAGGCCCCTTAAGCGTAACTAGGTTGAAATGGGTCTTGGTATGGTCTGACCTGGTCAACTTGACCCGACCAGACCTGACCCAACCCAGGTCGACTTGGACTTTTGGGCTGCGGGTATGGCCAGCTGGGGCTGCGGGCTCAGCCCACTGAGTCTTCGGGTTCGTCCAGCTGGACCTGTGGTCTTGGCCCGTTGGGCTGGCCTGATTGGTCTGGCCTGCCTTGTAGCACATTCTTCTAGGCTCACCCTAGCCTACCATTGCAGGACGGTCCCCATCTCCCCAGATGAGGCATAGCTACATTCGACACCTACTCACACAGTTGGGCCCACTGGCCACATCCCCCACATCAACCCGCATGGTGGGTTGATTTCTCCACGCAGCACCGCAGGACTCCAGTGTTGTGGCCGCGACTTCCATCACACAGGCGTGCCACCAGGGCACGCCTCCTCCTCATGAATAGGCGGAGATACTCAATCCTTGATCTTGTCGGCCCGTGCCCTCTATGTCATATGACACTGCTGAAAAAATACCCTATACCAACGGTTTGGAGAACCATGGGTAAGTAAGCCGTTGGGATAGGTCTATACCAACAATTTTTGAAAAACCATTGGTATAGACCAATACCAACGGTTTTGAAAATCGTTGGTATATGTATTTCAAAAAAAACATTCGGTGGGATTTGATCCCAGGACCTCTAGTTTATCTTTCAATGACCTAACCACTATCATAACATGACTTTTGTGAACATAATTTCATATATATATATATATTATCATAATTATTTTAAATTTTTATTAATATAATGTTCTCGGTAAGAAGATTCGATAAAAAATCAAAGGACCTATACCAATGGTTGTCAAAACCGTTGGTATAGACCTATACCAATGGTTGTCAAAACCATTGGTATAGGTCCTTTGATTTTGGGAGCGACGTTGGTATATGGGGGACTTTTCCCAATGGTTTGGACAAACCGTTGGGAAAGGGTATGGATTTCCAAACATTTTGGCCAAACCATTGTGAAAAGTGGCCACAAAGTGGACTTTTCCCAATGGTTTGGCCAAAACTTTAGGAAAGCCATACCCTTTCCCAACGGTTTTGGCAAACCGTTGGGAAAAGTGACCTAAAAGTGGGATTTCTCAATGGTTTGGCCAAACTGTTGGTATAGAAGCATTGGGAAAGGTGAGATTTATAGTAGTGTGATAACAACTAGGGAGGTTTTGGGGAGTGTAGTTCAAACCAAAATAAATCATTCCCAACATTGAACCCCTAATGATACCCTCCCACATGAACGGGTGACTTGGGGATCAAATTGTTCTTGGGTTGATCCACATCCATCATTTTATTAGAATGAATAATGGGAAAGATATTTAAAAAAAATCCTACATCTTATGATGTCCGATGTTGCAGATTTCGTCCTTAGGGGGTTAAGACGTCGACGTCGCTTCCCAGCTCCAATCTTCGAAAGGCGTCACAAGTGGTGAAGATCCACCGGCGTTCTTCATTCTTCACTGGGGTGGAAGTCCATCATAGGTTATCTAGAGAATCCTCCAAATTTCTAATTAATATTTTCCCAGCACGTTGATCTATAAATAGGAGTATGTCGCAGCATTCCCATTATGATATGACGCTGCGTTGTTACACTATTTCATTTAGGAAACACCATCATTGTTACATGACATTAAAGTGTCATTACACTACGAGTTTAATGAGCCATTGATGAGCCTCACTAATTATCATCACCACCACCATGTCTCTACCCCGCAACGTCGTTGTCTGCCACTCAAAAGTGAGAAAGAAAATAAAGTAATTCTATTAAATTATTTTATTATTTTTCTCAAAAAGTTTGAAAAATAACTTTTTCACTCGACCCTTTCCGGAAAAAGTTAAGTCATTTATATGTGAATCCCGATGTTCTGAATTCAACGCTTCCCTCAGATTTTTGATCTGAGTGATGGTTCAAAATATAGAAAATCCGTCTTACATATTTACTAGACGTACCTTAAAAAAAGTTTAATATTCTGTTCCAGACTCTCTGGGCCTCTAAATCATGTGCCATCAAATTTCACAATCTCTAAATAATTCCATATAAATAAAAAAATACTTGTAAATTATTAGATGTTTAATGAAATTCCATCAGTATCTCCCCCTATATCGTATTCCAATTAGAAACCATCAAGAGTATATTTATCTCCCTTTATATAAGAGTTATTATCTAAATTTAATTATCAATCTAATCATGATTTGATTCAATTTTTTACGCTCTATTAGACTCATGTTAAACCCTTACACATGTTGAGTTATATATCTCCAATTTCACTAATTTCTAACATTTCCCCCATTTATCAATAAATATAAAGGTTAAGATCTACCAATAATTGAATAATCAAGTAAAGTAATAAAAACATATAAGGAGAGAGAATTTTTTAAACCTCTTAAATTTGAGGGTGGTGATTTAATATTGATATTCAACCGATTATTTGAAAACATTGGTGTTTCCAATGGTTTAATAATTATATTGACCTCTTGTTGATGTGTACCAATAATATTCACCTTTATAAATCCTTACTCCAAATTTTTTGATAAAATATTAAATAATATTAATATGTCATGTTAGAGAGTGTTTTATCGAGTTATTAATTAATTCAATATCATATTTATTTTCTAATGAATCACTCTAAGTAATTTCACATATTTATCAAGATCCTATAATTTTTATTTCATTCATTTTGATTTTGTTAATTTATTTGTAATTAAAATAGATTCTTATTTGGTTATGGTAAGTGATACACGTTCCTATATCTTCATAATCTATCCAATACATTTTTTTACAACAATGAATAATCCTATGATTTTATATTTTTTTGTGTAAAAAAATCTATAGACCAATCCCTATCTAAATATGATAATAAATCATAGTCTTTTTCTAAAAAAATACTAAATTACAATAAAGAGTACCTTGGATATACTTCATGATTCTTTTCGCAGTAATGATATGTTATTATTTTAGGTTAATTTTAATCCTCACTACCAAAAAAGTTTTATAAAATATTTATGACCTCATTGCTATCAAATAAAATAAACATCCAATCAATCTATAATATAATGTTTAATCCATAACATTTATATCTTTTTTTATTGATTTTGGTTACAACCATAATTGATGTTGAAACTTGATTTCAGTCATGTATCTTCAGTAGTTATCTTACATAGTTCTCCTATAAAATAAAACCATACTCCATTTTATGATTAACTTATAGAACAAGAAAGTATATAATATTACTAATAATTAACTTTTCAAACTCTAATTTCATTAATTTAGAAATATTTTCCATATATTTTGGATTTCTTCCAAAAATGATAATATTTTAAACATAGACAGGTATCATGAACTAATCTTAATTTGATGATTTCATATAGTGGTTGTGATCAACACCTCATTTTTTGAATTATGTCTTACTAAAATAAAAATACACACACATACACCAATCCCTCAGTGCTTGTTTAAATGTATATAAATTATTACTTAATAAAAAATATTATCATCATTGTCACCAATTTGGAAACCAACTGGTTTATCATTTCTACATTATTATTTAATAATTCCATTCAAGAATACCACCTTCACATTCATTTTATAAACTCTAAATCATATTCTAATTTCAATACCTAAAAAATCAAAATGTGTCAAGTATTTATATTAGCGTAAATGTATCTTTCATATCTAAACCTTTAATTTGGTCTCAACCTTTATAAACCAAACTTTATTTGTTCTATATCACATTACTATAGTCATCATACTTATCCTTAAATAACTAGTTTGTTCCAACAACATTGTGATCATTTTACATCTTCAAAAGCACCCATATTTAGTTTTTTTATTTGATAAAACTCTTCATTAAAGTGATTAAACCATGAATATTTATTTTTAAATTTCTTAAGAGTTTACCTATCCACTTATGATAACATATCAATATTATCAAAACTCTTCATCCTCTATGTTTATGTTAGAGAAATTTTAAATTTTATATTGTTGGATTCATTAATTTCAACTTTTTTGCATGTTATTTGAGTTGATGATTAATTGTATTCTATTATAACTTATTCCCCTAATTCAACCTTAGAATCCTCATAATTCACTAGTGATTGATGCCATAAATAATTTGTATCCACTTTGACTTATTATCCAAAAAAAATCTCCAAATTAATATTTCAATATTTACCCCTTTTCAATCATCATTTACATTTACATAATTTCATTATAAAATATTATTCATCCTCTTATTGATTTATTTGTATGATTTTATCTTGGTTGAGCTTCTTAATAAAATTACATCATCTAAATATATATATTTCCATTTATTTAACTTCTTATTATAAGTGAAACATTTATTTACAAACACCTTGAAGTGTTTTATCAATCTTTTTCCTCTATGAAATATTTTATATGGTATTTTACCATCACTGAGACTTTAAAAAAAATATAATTTTGAGTGTACACTACTACTTACATCTACTAATTCAAAAAATTCCTTAAAAAATAACTCTCAATTCACAATGTTTTTCCAGGTTATTCACTATTAAATTTATTATTTTGATGACCATATGTTTTTTTGTGGAGTCATAACTGATGAAGCCTCATATTTAAGTCCATTATTATTTTTATAGATCTATACCACAATGGAAGTACATTTAGTGCCATTGTATAATTCAATAATTTTGATCAACCATCTGGTTTAATTTTCATCTCACGTTAAAAATATTTTAATACACTTTATCTTTTACTTGTTAGTTTGAATAAACATAATGTTACCAATCCAACTGTAATCATCAAAAAATAAGATAATGTATGTTCCTATATGAGTTTTGGATTGTGTCATTATACCTCATACATATTTATAAACCAAATTAAGTATGTTTGATTTTATTTTCTTATTTTGACTTTAGGGATTCTTAACCATATTCCTTATTATGCAAGCATATCATGTTTTTCCCTATCCCTTTTAAAATTTGGAATATCAATCACAACCTTTATCTTTGAAAGATTCTAAAATATTTGTTGATATATAATTAACTTAAACCCAAGATATTTTAATTAATTACATCCATGTAAATAACCTTAATTTTTTTTTAAATTCTTATATAATAAGTACAATCTTTATACATAATTTGATTTTCAAATCTCTATAATTTCCAAAATGAATCATACCATCTACTTGTCCTTTTACAATCTTTAATAAATTTATGTTCTTGATCATACGGGACAAGAACACACTACCAAGAATCCATGTGATGTTTTTATTTATCTCTTAAAAATAAATTTCAACTAGAGAAGCCTTATTGTTCTTATTGATTTACTTCCATGTTACTCTAGGTTGAGTTGAGACACGTGTGGGTCTCTCAAATTTCATTCCAGTACTAACAACATAGTACTATTCCTCTAATTACATTGGAGAAAACTTATTTCCAAAAGGAATTGAATTCATTAATATCATTTCTATTCTCTTTCAACTTCCATATAATTTTTCCTACTCGTTAATTTCCTACAAATAATACTATTATTACCAAATCTAGAATAATAAATAAAATACCCTTTAAAATAATTTTTTTAACTAGATTTAGGATATGTTCTCAATTATAATTTGTTGAATTTTGAGCGACTCATTATTTAAGTATATTTTTTCTTCTCACAATAGTTCATGGTGTGAACTAAGTTGACACAAAATAAATACATCATAAGGAAAAATATTTTTATCACTACTACTATAAATATCCACAATATCTTAATTAATCCTTGGTTTCTGATAAACTCACAACATTTGAGAGTTATATCAATACTTTTTCTTCCCATTATATTTTTCATTCATAGTCCCATATTTGGATGAATTATATTTAAAACCAATTATAGTTTTATCTATGTTTTTTGGAATTTTATAATTGAAAACCTTCTTGAAATTATTTATGACTCATTTATCCATTTCCTTTAATTATTTATCTAAGTATTTCTCAAACTAAAACTTCTTCTTAGAACCATTGGTTTTAATTTTATCTTAAAAATATTTTTTTTCAAAGAGACCACTTCTTCGGTAATGGATTAAATCATCTATACTTGATATTCAATACAAGCATTAAGGTCCTTAGTTACCTTATCTTGTTCCTCTATTTTTATCTTATAATTAATAATTTTTTGATATGATTCTTTTGAAATAATTTTATCTTCTATAACCCTCTTCAAATGAGTTATTTAGGCTTCAAGTTGGTACATGTACTCCAATAAATCCTTCAATAATATACCTATTTTTATATTTTTATTTATTTGTCTATATAATTTTCAAGTTAACCTTTATGTTTAACCTTGAGATAGAAAACAACTTTTAGTTGATCTTACATTTCTCTTTCGTATTGTGATTTCTAAAATGACACCATTGTGGAATATTCCAAATCCTATTTAAACTCTATCTCACATTATTCTATGAAAATATCATCATCATAATCCTCTTTATATATAAGTATTTTCCTATAAAACCTCTTTCTAGATGTGTTTATATATTTGAAATTTCATTTATGGAAAATTTATTTTTCTAATTTTCTGGTTAATTAAATTTTACTTCACTATAAAACTTCCTTAGCCACATTAAAAAAATGTTTTTCGTACTTTTCTCAGTTAAAGAAATCCAATCTTAACAAGCCTTAAAATTTTATTGTATCTTGATTTAATTTACTTGACCAAAATGATATAAACTCATCAATTATATTTTCTTCTCCATCATCACATTGATTAATATTAAGTTTCACTATGGACTTAAATTATATATCATTATATGATGACTCATTATCCCTTATAACTTCAAATTCATCAAAGAGAATACCAAACTACTTTGTAGATCACTAAGTGAAATATCTACCAAATTTCTCTCTTTAAGGGATGAAACCATTGGATTATACAATGGTGGTAATCTCCTTATTATTTTATTCATGATATTTGTATCTTTAACTTATCTCCAAGTCCCTGAATAGGTCCAACAAACTCAATGATTTTCTTGAAGAAACCATCAATGGTTTTTTCATACCCCAACTTTTTATTTTAATTATTATTTTATTTATATTTAGCATTTTTATAGAGTTTTGGGTTGAACTGATGTGAATTTTTGAATTTTTGTAGTTTCATTATAAATGCATGGTTAATTTGTGATAACCATGAAACTTACCATGTAAAGTTTGAAATTAATTAATATACACATTTTTATTTCTTAATACATGATTTGTTTAACCGCATGTCCAAACCATGTGAGTTATCATGTTTTCCAAGGGAGGGGAACACAGTAGGTGTATAGTTGGCTAAACTGCATGACCTTACCTAAAATTTTAAAACATGAAATACTTAAACTAACCCCTATGAAATAAAACCCAAATCACCTCTCCTTCTATCTACTAATCCAATACACTTTATGAAAACCCCCTAGGTGACCCCCTTATACCATACTTTAATTTTGAGGGGTTTCTTACCCAATTCTAGGTGGTTTCCTTGAGGTAAGGACTTTTCTATTTCTCTTCTTAATTTATTTATTGTTTTCTATCCTTCTCATGCCTTGGTTCCTTCTTGGAAAAAATTATAGGGTGAAGTATATCCACAATTCAATTCAATTAATCTTGGTTTAGGGTGTATGAATTATTTTTGGGTCTAAATCCACCTGTAATTGAAGTTTCATTGCAACCACATTCCATTTGAGGTGCCTTTATTTTTTTATTCACCCACCATGATTTCTTGATATTTCAAATAGTGTTTCACTAAAATTGGTATTATTTAGAGGTTTTTTATTCAATTATAAATACATTAAAAAATATAAACTCTTGAATTGGTTTTGAAAGGGGATAGGGGTATGCATATGGTTGATAACATTATTAAAGGGGGTTTTATATAGATTTTGGTTGTTTAATTGAAGTTTTGGATTTTTGATGATCCATATTGATTGTTTTATTTGGTTTATGTATTTATTGACATGTTCTTAAATTTATTGTGGATTTTGGTGTGTTTATCTTATTGGATTCCAATTTTTTTATTAGAGACTTAAAATATAGACTTTTTTTATTTTCCTTAGTGATTCCTATAAATATTTATGTATACATGTTTGTGGATATTAACCTATATATATTTATGAGAATTAATATATATATATGTTTATAGGTATATATTTATTAAATTTCACAGGATATCTTAACTAAATATTATAAGTCCAAAACTATCATTTGTTTTCAAAAAGTCTTCACAAAAGATATTTTAATGTATAGTTCTAAAGAAATATCTGGAGGTCTATTTGGAACTTTAAAAAGGAATTCCTAAATGGTATTTATTTTTAAATGGGATTTAAAGATATTTTAATGTCATATTAAATGTTTATAAATGATAGGCCCAATTGTCACACTTAGAATGTTGTCTTAAAAAAACTACACACCAATGGAATCCCCCTTACTTGTTTATGTGGTCTTGATAGATTAGATTTTGAGGGGTTTCACATTGGTATGTGTAGGAAGGTGGGATGAGGATATGTTATTTTCATGCATTTTTTGTATTGATATATGATTGATATGTCAAACGTTGTATTTCTATTATCATTATGGGGATTTTAGGAATCTTAATGAGGGATGTGAGAAGGTTACTACCTAGTCCTAATTAGATGGACTATATCTTCTATGGTATCAAAGGATATAGGGAAGTTCCACTAGTGAGGATAAAAGAGAATATGGCTGGTTATTGACTTAGGAATGGATTCTTAGTCCTGTATATGGTTCCTACTTGAGTATATCTATGGCATCCTCATGATATGTTTAGGAGTTTCTCATAATTAAATATCCTTTACTATTTTATACTTACTATGTTTGGTTACATTATGGCTTCACTATTTTACGGTTCCATTTTCAAATTATATTCTCGATTCCTTTGACATGGTTTTTTTATTATTTGATGTTTCATTTGTAGTTTATTTTTGGTTCCTTTCACATGATTTAACAATTTTTAAAGAGGATTAAAAGGCATGTTTTAAAAAGGGATTATTTGATATTGGTTTATAAAATTTTTCTTTAAAATATATTTTGAATTTTAAATATGATTTGTTTGGAAAATATCGTGGTTGATTTTCATAAAAGATTAAAACATATTTTATACTTTCATTTCAAATTATAATTGATGGTTTGTTCAAGAAAAATAAATGAATGGAGTCTCTGGTGATTTTTTATTGATATCTAATGCACTCACACCCTACTTGTTCCACTTGGCATTGGTAGACTCATGTTTTTTAGGTTAAATTTTATTTTTGGTATTACTCTTTTAATTTTTTATTATTATGGATGGATTGTAACCAATCATTCACTTGGGTATCATTCTTATTATCTTCAGTTTTATTTTTGATTAGTAGATGTATTATCCATGTCATCCCTATTTTCTATATTTTGTATCTTTTATGCTATGGTGGTATTTTACATTGGAACAAATGATTATTTTGGTTATATTTAATTTGGTTTGTTTATAATTTTTATATACTTATTGATATTATGTGTGGAAATCTGGCACAAAGAGTGGTAATTATATACTTCAAGGTGATAACACATTGTTTTATATTATTATTGGGAGAAATCATTCCCATGTAATGACCCAAAGTTTTTCAATGGAAATTCCCTTCTTATATTTATGTTATAAAATCACATGAAAACACAACATAATTAACTACTAAGTGATAAGTGACCTTTAAACATAAGTTTGTCACTTTTATGTTTGGAATTTCGAAAATCCGGCATACACGGTTGTAATCAGTAAGTTATTTGGAGTCCGATAAGTAAAACTTAATTTTTGGTGAATAGTAACCTACCCTAATGAATAGTAAAATACCATTATGAATAGTGATATACCCTAATGAATATTTACCTCAACTATGGTGGTATAAAAATAATATTCAAGTTGTAAGCATGATATACCTATATTTTATAATAAGTTAATGAATGTTTTAAAACTAGTTTTGATAATAAATTATTATTTTAATTAAATATTAAAATAATCATATTTAGAAAATTATTTTTGAAAATGGATCTAATTTTTGGATTCTACACATCGAAAAAAGGTTAGGGTGGATTTTTGGGATTTTTCTGAAATACTTGATTTTTTTTGATGAATAGTAGAATCCGATAATTCACAATAAATGCTAAATAATGGATTAATTGAGTAATCGATGATGTTCTGATGATTTAAGCCCACTTGGATTGGGATCACATGATAAAATCACTATTATTGGTCATGGAATACTTACTATTCCTTGTCTTGGGAAGAATTAATAAATTAATGATTATAATATTATGAAATCCCTTCTCTCCTCCACTATAAAACCCCCCTTCACTCCCTCTTCACTCGACTCCTCTGAAGCCTTGTGACTTTCCATTATTCTTCCCAAATCTCTCCTCAATGTCCTCCCCCACTTCCAAAAGATCTCAGCCTCCTCAAAATACTAAAACCTCTTCCCTTAAGAGGTTCTCAAAGGAGGAAGTCTCAAGAGGTAAATTGCTCTTCCCAATTTCTTCTTTTCTTTTAAGTTCTTTTATTTTTATTTCTTTCCTCAACTTCCTTCACCATAATAGTATGATAAATCCAGTAACATACATGTACTGGATTTTCTTCATGATAGTGGTATATTTAATTATCTTCTCTTTTTCCCCCACCCTTTTATTTGAAAGAAATGAAAACACCGTTTGAGATGTGCTAATTTAGCACATTCAAGGACAATGATTTTTCAATTTCTATTATTATCTTGAATTATGGTCATGAAAAAATTTGTGTTATGGTTGATCCAGATTATTATATATCATATTTGTGGTTCTGTAATCCTTTGGTACAAATGGAATTAAATTATAAATCAAAACACATCCTTTGTAATCAAATCCACCAATTAACAAAAACGGTTATCACTATGGTTATATATATAATAATTCAACTTCAATCTAATTAACCTAATTAAGATTAAAACCATATAATCTCATGGATATGAACTAAAGAATATAACTTCAATTCTTGACAACCACTTTTATCTTGCATATAATCCAAACTTGAATATAAGTGAACCGATCTTTTAAAGCCAAGTAAACAAACGAGCTCAAACAATGAAATTGAACCCTATTAACTAATCAAAAAGGATTTGAATGAACTAAAAAGGGTTATAATAAATAAATTACATATATAAGAGGTTCTGATATTATGAATTAATAATCCTAATTTTTTTATTGAGGTCATTAATAACAAGTGGAAAACACCACCAGATTTAAGGTAAGGGATCCTCCCCTTTTCATTTTTAATCAAGATTGTTCTATATGCTATGCCTTTTTGTGTAATAACAAGTGATGGGGTATGTTTATACACCTTCCCCATACTGACCTAATGTTTTATAAGTTATGATAAACCCCTTATATTTCTCATCAATCCCTCTTAGTTACACTCGATACCATGATGATAAACCATAATGGATTCTACCCAAACTTCCTTTATTCCTTCAGGTTTCTCTATCTTTCTTTTTACCAAAATATAGTTGTCTTTTATTTTTATGTAGAACATAAAAATTATTTTTATATGCACCAAAGTCATGTTTTAAGATCCATATCTCATTCTCTTTCAAGGATATATATGATTTTAAGTGAATTTCTCCTCGATACTTCCCAATAAGCACACTCGTTTTAAAGAAACTTCCTGAACGTTTACCCAATCTCAAGTGCAATCTATCTTCCTTTTTAATAAAACATTGTCTTTGTAAATTCATTATATTTATTCTAAAAACCTTCATAGTTCAATTATGTTTTTATATAAAAGAATGTATTCTTTACTATTTTAAAAGCTCTATTGTGTTTTCCTTAAAAACTGCACAAAATTGTTTTAATGATAATGTATCTCAAATACATTTCTTATGTGGTATCACTTCTATTTTTTACCACCTAACATGTTATATGACTATATTACCTTATGAACTTCCATTTATGTTCTAATACTTTTCCTTCATGGACACTTTCATGATATGCCCATTGGTTATGATTTATGTCATGGTTGTGGTACCCAATTCTCTCCATGGGTACCATTATATTTATGAACAATTGATTATGTATGATTAATCATGTGGAAAGAATGTTTATGTGGTAATAATATTTATGTGGAAAGAATATTCTTGAAAATTTTGAGATGGGTGCGCCCAGATAGTGCTCCAATGCATTGGGTAAGGTTAAGTCTATTGAGATACGATGTGAAACGGGATTGGTGGTTAGCCATGACCCATACTAAAATGAGAAACAGGATTGGCGGTTAGCCTTGACCCATACTAAAGATATGATTTATGATTTTTCCACATTTATATGATTCTATTTTTATATGATCCCATTCTTATATTAAATTATTTTATAAGTTTCATGTTTTGGATATCATTATGTCATGCCTCCTAACTCATGTGCTTGATATGTATCCTTATGTTCATTACCTTACTGGGATTTTTAGCTCATCCCTTTGTTCATGTGTTCCCTAGGGTACCCTATGAAGATGTAAGGGCTCAAATGAAGTTATAATCTCTTTATGGAGATTAAATAAAATTTTTTTAGCCCCATGTTTTATGTTATATGTACCTAGTCTTCCAAGACACTAGACTTAACAATCCTTGGCTTGTACTCTGATGTTTAATTATGCTTAAAATCATGAAATGTTTTATTTAAAAGGATTGGGTCGCTATAGTTGGTATCAAAAGATTGTCTAGTTATTTTTGGAGATTAGGAATAGAGCACCTTAGTGAGAACCTTAAGCATGAGACTAATTATAAGAAAACAGTCCTAAATTTCGGTGGGTATAGATTAAGTGGTTTATCAAGAAAATAAATCTCTGTCTAGATACCAGCAGGTAGAGGTGTCTCTTGCATAGATGTATCTAGGGTTAAAACCCTAAAACACCACTTTGAGCTAGAATCAAACGGGAACTGGTGTGCCACGACGGGCCTTGATGCACTCTTGGTTACTACACTTCTAAGGGATATTCTTAGATAGATTCACGAACTTAGTACAAACCGTTATTTAGGGACAAAGAAAAGCCCATAAGAATATAAGTTAAGAAATAGATTGAGGGTATCCTAGATATAAAAATAAAGAATCACAAGTCGGGATATACTTCTTCTTTATAAGTTCGTACTTTTTTTTCAAAGTTTCTTTTTATGCTCAATAGATAAGTATTCAAGACCTATAATTATACGTTCTTTTTCTTAGTTAATGGTAGGAAATAGAAGAACACGTTCCAACAACTAATGTGATAGGAAATGTGATGATTTCCCCAATGATATGCCTGATGTGACGGAAGTGGGTGCTCAAAACTTCATGAGAGTAATTACTGAGATGGCTCGAGTTATGAATAATAACTTGAATCAGGTGGAACATCCTCTTCCTCCAAGGAAAGAGCAAGTTTCCATAGAATTCATCATGCGACAACAACCTACCATGTTTAGCGGGTCTTCTGATCCCCTCCTAGTAGAACAATGTATTAAATCCATTAAAAAGATTTTCTCCGTCCTCCAGTTCTCATAAGAAGAGAAATTTGTACTGGTGGTCTATCATTTTGATGGGGAAGCTGATCAGTGGTGGACAATGATCAAGAATACAAAGTCCCAAGAGGAAATTGATTTCATAGATTGGGAGGAATTCAAGAGGATGTTTTTCAATAAATATTTTCCTCTAACCCTCCGTCTCTAGATGGAAAGAGATTTCTTTGGACTCAAGTAGAAGCAAGATGAGTCCATCTGGGAGTATGAAGCGAAATTTAAAAGGCTTTCAAGGTACGCCTCTGGCTTTGTCATGAACACCAAAAGAATAATGGATCGCTTATTTAGCATAATAAAGTTGAGTCTATGAAAAGTGCTGGAAATTCGAGAATTTGATAGCTATGAGGAGATTTTATATTGTGCCCTAAAGATTGAAATGGAGATTAGAGACTCTCAGTGGTCTCATGGGCCTAGTGATAAGAAGCAGAAAATGGAGAACAACATGGGTGGTTCATCAAAAAAAAATACTTTGATGGAAAGAAGCCTCACTTTCCCCTTTGAAAAAATTATGGGAACAAGCATCTTGGTGATTGTCTCAAAGGAACCAAGAATTTCTCTAAATGCGGAAATTTTGTTCATATGGCCAAGAAATACCGAAGGGATATGAAAAATTACACTAATGTTGAAGAAGAAATAAAGGTTCAGATCAACACTCAACCTACAGTGCAGTGTTATAACTACAAGGAGTTTGGGAATTATGCGAACAATTGCCCTAAACCGAGGGTTGTCGGAGGCAATCAACAACAACCTCCAAGGCAACAGGGAAGGGATTATTCTATCACTACTACTAAGGTGGAGTTGTAAAACGATGTGGTGACATGTAAACTTGTTATTCATTCAAGAATAGTGAACATACTCTTTGATTCTGGTTCTACGCATTCTTTCATAACTTGCAATTTTAGTAGAACTATTCAAACACCACCTCCAAATTTGGAGGAAAAGTTATATGTGAGAACATCGAATGGTAAAATTATTGCATCCATGGTTTATAACTCCACCCTGGTTAATTTTTGTGGACTGAACCTCCCAGAAAATCTTGTTATACTTCCTTTAGTGGAGTTATATGCTATCTTGGGAATTAATTGGCTATCTTTGTATAAGGCCAACATCAATTTTTGGGAAAGGGAGATCACTTTTCACATCCCAAAGCATCCTTCGATTCTTTACAAGTGTAAGGATGAAGATGAGTCTCCTTTAGAGTATTCACCTCAAGTTTGGATATTGCTTCCTTGTGAGAAATAATATCTAGCTCAAATGATTGGGACAAAGGATAGAATCATTCTTAAAGACATGCCCATCATGAGGGATTACACTGATGTATTCCCCGAAGAGTTTACTGGTCTTCCTCCTGACCAAGAAATTGAGTTATCAATTGAACTTATCCCTGGATATCTACCTATCTCAAAGACACCTTACGGAGTGGCCACTATAGAGTTAGAAGAGCTGAGGAAGAAGTTACAGGAGAATATTGCGAAGGGTTTTATATGCCCGAATGCTTCACCGTGGGGTTCTCTAGTCCTATTAGTCAAGAAGAAGGATGGATCAATGTGCCTCTGCATTGATTATCATGAGCTCAATAAAATCCCTATAAAGAACAAGTATCCCCTTCCACGGATAGATGACTTGTTTGATCAGCTTCGTGGGGCCAATTATTTCTCTAAGGTGGAACTTCAGTCGGGATATCACCCACTAAAGGTGAGGAAGAAAGATATTCCCCAGACTGCCTTTCGAACTAGTTATGGACATTATGAGTTCATAGTGATTCCATTATGACACACTAATGCTCCAACAATTTTCATGGATTTAATGAATATAGTCTTTAGAGATTACCGCGACAAATTTGTGGTGGTCTTTATTGATGATATTTTGATATACTCCAAGAGCAAGGAGGAACATGAGGAGCATTTGGAAACTATGTTAAATACTTTATGAAGGGATAATTTGTATGAAAATTATAGTAAATGTGAGTTCTTGATGGAGGAAGTATCATTCTTGGGGCATGTTATCACTAGGAAATGGATATTTGTGGATCCTTCCAAGATAAAGGCAATTGAAGTGTGGTCGAGGCCAACTTCTGTAATGGAGAACCGCAGTTTTTAGGTCTAGTTGGGTATTATCGAAGATTCATGAAGAACTTTTCATGATTGTCAAACCCAATGACCAAGCTGACATGAAAGGGAGTAAAGTTCGTCTGGACACAGGAATGTGAAGATTGTTTCAAGGAGTGGGAAAATAGGCTTATCACGGAACCGGTACTCACACTCCCTTCAAGTGGAAAACTCTTTATGGTGTATAGTGATGCTTCTAATAAAGGCTTAGGCTGTGTGCTAATGAAAAATGATAAAGTGAGATCCTATGCCTCAAAGCAGTTGAAAATATATGGGCAAAACTATCCCACGCATGATCTGGAGTTGGCAGCTGTGATCTTTGCGTTGAAAATCTGGCGGCATTATATCTATGGGGAAAATGTGAGATATATACTGACCACAAGAGTCTCAAATATATATTCACACAAAAAGAGCTTAATATGCACCAGTAAAGTTGGATAGAGCTCATCAAGGATTATAACTGCTCAATGCACTACCATCCTGGTAAGACAAACAAGGTGGCAGATGCTCTAAGTATAAAATATCCTGCATCTTTATCAATGATGGGGATTTAAAAGGACCTGATCTTCACAAAGGATGAATATGAGAATTATTAAGGGAGGAACATCATCAATACTTTCTCAAATGATTGCTCAACCATCCCTCTTGGAGAAAATAAAGGATGCTCAAAGAAAGGATGTGGAAATTCAAAAAACGGTGGAAGCTGTTAAAAATGGGAAATCCTCTGATTTCATAATTGATGAGGAAAGAGTTGTATGATTTGGGACATGATTATGTGTACCTTATGATCTAGAGATAAAGAAGGAGATATTGAATGATGCACATAGATCGACCTTATCTATCCATCTGGGGATTACCAAAATGTACTGTGACCCCCGAGAACACTTCTGGTGGGATAACATGAAGAAAGAGAATGCGGAATATATATCAAGGTTCTTGGTATGCTAGCAAGTTAAAGCTGAGTGACAGAAGTCCAAAGGTATGATGCAGCCATTTCCTATACCCATGTGGAAATGGGAAAATGTTACTATGGAATTTGTCACAGGTCTCCTGAAGATGTCGAAGGGAAATAATACGATATGGGTTGTGGTTGACCGACTCACCAAGACATCCCATTTCATCATTATTCGGGAAGATCTCTCACATGAACAACTTGCAAAGATATATGTGAAGGAAGTGGTGAGACTGCACAGTGTTCCACTCATATCTGACCATAATCCAAGGTTCACATCTAAATTCTGGAGTAGCCTTCAACATTCTTTTAGTACTGAATTAAATTTCAGCATGACCTATCACCCCCAAACTGATGGCTAGTCTGAAAAAACTATTCAGACACTTTAAGATATTCTTAGAGACTACTCTCTAGAATTAAAATGTGGATTGGATCAACATCTCCCATTGGATGAGTTCTCATACAATAATAGCTACAAATCAAGTATTCAGATGGCTCCATATAAAGCTCTGTATGGAAAGCGATGTATAACTCCAACCCATTGGGATGAAGTTGGAGAAATAAAGCTACTTGGACCTGATCTTGTTCAAGATATGACAGAGAAGGTTCAAGTCATCCAGAAACACAACAAAGCTTCTAAAAGTCAGAAAAAGAGCTATGTTGAAAACCGTCGAAGGGACTTGGAGTTCGACGTTGGATATAAAGTCTTCCTTTGAATATCTCCATGGAAGAGAGTCATACGATTTGGGAAGAAAGGGAAGCTAAGCCCAAGTTACATTGGCCCCTTTGAGATCCTTGACCGCATAAAAGGTGTGGCATATCAGCTTGCACTCCCACTGAATATGGCTCGAGTTCATGATGTTTTTCACGTATCACTCTTGAGGAAGTACATAACTAACCCCTCACATATACTAAACTCAGAGGTGGTGTAGCTGGAAGATGATATCTCCTTTAAGGAGTAGCAAGTAAAGATTCTGGATCGAAGAGATAAGGTTCTACACAACAAGACAAACCATATTATCAAAGTGTTGTGGAGGAACCATAAGTTTGAGGAAGCAACTTGGGAACTAGAAGAGGAAATGAAGGATAAACACCCTCACCTGTTTGTGTAAAGTGAAATGTTGGGGGCGAAATTTCTTAAGGGGGGAAGAATGTAACGACCCAATGTTTTTCAATGGAAATTCCATTCTTATATTTATTTCATAAAATCACATTAAAACACAACATAATGAACTATTAAGTGATAAGTGGCCTTTAAACATAAGTTTTTCACTTCTGTGTTTGGAATTTCAAAAATGCGGCATACACGGTTATAATCAGTAAGTTATTTGGAGTCAGATAAGGAAAACATAATTTTTGGTGAATAGTAACCTACCCTAATGAATAGTAAAATACCCTTATGAATAGTGATATACCATAATGAATAGTAACCTCACCTATGGTGGTTTAAAAATAATATTAAAGTTGTAAGTATGATATAACTATATTTTAGAATAAGTTAATGAATGTTTTAAAACTGGTATTGATAATAAATTATTATTTTAATTAAATATTAAAATAATCTTATTTAGAAAATTATTTTTGAAAAATGGACTTTATTTTTTGATTCTACACATCAAAAAATGGTTCAGGTGAATTTTTGGGATTTTTCTGAAATACTTGAATTTTTTTTATGAATAGTAGAATCTGATAATTCACAATAAATGCTAAATAATAGATTAATTGAGTCATCAATGATTTTATGCTAATGTAAGCCCACTTGGTTCGGCATCACATGATAAAATAACTATTTTTGGTCAGGGAATACTTACTATTCTTTGTCTTGATACGAATTAATAAATTAATGATTATAATATTATGAAATTCCTTCTCTCCTCCACTATAAAACCCCCCTTCAATCTCTCTTATCTGCCCTCCTATAAAGACTTGTGCCTTTCCATTATTCTACCCAAATATCTTCCCAAGGTCCTCCCCCAATTCCAAAAGCTCCCAGACTCCTCAAAATACCAAATCCTCTTCCCTTAAGAGGTTCTCAAAGGAGGAAGTCTCAAGATGTAAATTCCTCTTCCCAATTTCTTCTTTTCTTTTAAGTTATTTTATTTTTTATTTCTTTCCTCACATACCTTCACCATAATAGTATGATAAATCTAGTAACATACATGTACTGGAATATCTTCATGCTAGTGGTATATATCATTATCTTCTCTTCCCCCCCACCCTTTTATTTGAAAGAAATGAAATCACCGTTTGAGATGTGCTAATTTAGCACATTCAAGGACAACAATTTATCAATTTATATTATTATCTTTAATTATGGTCATGAAACCATTTGTGTTATGGTTGAACCAGATTATTATATATCCTATTTATGTTTCTGTAATCCTTTTGTACAAATGGAATTAAATTATAAAGAAAAACACATTCTTTGTAATCAAATCCACCGATTAACAAAAATAGTTATCACTATGGTTATATATATAATAATTAAACTTCACTCTAAGTAACCTAATTAAAATTAAAACTATGTAATCTCCTGGATATGAACTAAATAATATAACTTCAATTTTGGTCAACCACTTTCATCTTTCATATAATCCAGACATGAATATAAGTGAACCGATCTTTTAAATCCAAATAAACAAATATGCTCGAACAATGAAATTGAACCTTTTAAGTAATCAAAAAAGCTTTTAATGAACTAAAAAAGGTTATAATAAATAAATTAAATATATAATAGGTTCTGTAATTATGAATTAATAATACTAATTTGTTTATTCAGGTCATTAATAACAAGTGGAGAACACCACCGGATTTAAGGTAAGGGATCCTCCCCTTTTCATCCTTAATCAAGATTGTTCTATATGCTATGAATTTTTGTGTAATACCAAGTGATGGGGTATGTTTATACACCTTACCCATACTTCCATAATGTTTTATAAGTGATTAGAAATCCCTTATCTCTCTTATCAAGCTCTATTATTTACACTCGATACAATTCCGATAAACCTTAATGGATTCTACCCGAACTTCTTTTATTCCTTCGTGTTGATCTATCTTTCTTTTTACAAAAATATAGTTGTATTTTATTTTTATAAATAACTTACAAATTCTGTTTATATGCACCAAAATCATGTTCTAGGATCCATATATCATTATCTTTTGTGTATATACATGCTTTTAGTGAAGGCCTCATCGATACTTCCCAATAAGCACACTCATTTTAAAGGAACTTCCTGAACGTTTACCCAATATCAAGTGCACTATATCTTACATTTTAAGAAACCATTGTCTTTTTAAATTCAGTATTATTATTATGAAAACCTTCATAGTTCAATTCTGGTTTTATATAAAATAATTTATCCTTTACTATTTTAAAATCTCTATAGTGTTTTCCTTAAAAACCTCACAAAATTGTTTTAATGCTAATGTCCCTCAAATACATTTCTTATGTGATGTCACTTCTATTTGTTAACACCTACAATGTTATATGTCTATATTACCTTATGAATTTCCATGTGTGTTCTAATCCTTTTCTTTCATGGGAACTTTCATTATACGCCCATTGGTTATGATTTATGTCATGGTTGTGGTACCCAATTCTGTCCATGGGTACCCTTATGTTTATGAACAATTGATTATGTATGATTACTCATGTGGAAAGAATGTTTATGTGGTAAGAATATTTATGTGGAAAGAATATTCATGAAAATTTTGAGATGGGTGCACCGATATAGCACTCCAATTTATTGGGTAAGGTTAAGTCTCATGAGATACGATGTGAAATGGGATTGATGGTTAGCCTTGACCCGTACTAAAATGGGAAATGGGATTGGCGGTTAGCCTTGACCCATAATAAAGATATGATTTATGATTCTGCCACATCTATATGATTCCATGTTTATATGATCCCATGATTATATTAAATGACTTTATAAGTTTCATGCTTTGGATATCATTTTGTCATACCTCCTAACTCATGTGCTTGAGATGTATCCTTCTGTTCATTCCCTTACTGAGCTTTTTAGCTCATCCCTTTGTTCATGTGTTCCCCAGGGCACCCTATGAAGATGTAAGTGCTCAAAGGAAGTTAGAAGCTCTTTATGGAGATTAAATAAAGAAGTTTTTTAGCCCCTTATTTTATGTTATATGTACATAGTCTTCCAAGACACTAGACTTAACGATCCTTGGACTGTACTCTGATGTTTAATTATGTTTGAAATCATGAAATGTTTTATGTAAAAGGATTGGGTCACTGTATCCCATGATCTATTATTAGATTCCTTAGCACTGGGAGATTAGTGATGTACTCCAGTTATGTTATGATCTGGATTGAGAGCTCAATTTAGGGGTTGAATTGGGTTGGTTTGTAAAAAAATGGTATTAGAGCTTAGAATTTTTCAAATACCTAGGTTATTGGAGTTCTCTATTTTATTTGGTTTGTATAGTGTATCTTGATTTAGGAACTACTACAAAATTAATTTTTAACAGCATTGGGATCATCCATTATCATGCTAGAAAAGTGTTGGTAACCTCAGTGCATTTAAAATTCCATCACTTTTATCAGCATGTTTATTTAGCACTGATAAATAGTACCTTTACCATCACTAATAAATAGAGTCTTTTATCAGTGATGATAAAAGTATGAGTTATCAGTGTTTTTTGTGTGCTGATAAAAGTATGATTTCTCTGCACTTTTTAATGTGATGATATAGATAGAATTTATAATATCATATATAAACACTGATAAAGGAGTCATTTTTCATCACATTTAATAGTGCTGATAAAGGTAAAAATTGTAGTGTGATGCTACAACACACTACATCACCAGAAACAGGTGCACTGTGTTGTAATAACACACTCCATAAGTATAAATAGAAACAAAAATTACCAAAATAAGATAAAAATACTTAATTTAAATGAAATATAGTTTCAAAAACAAATATAAAAAAAAGAAAAAACTGTTATAGAGTATTCCATTTGTTTTTTGATTAAAATTAATGTCAATTTTGATTAAAAAAGATGTACTTAGAATCATACCATTCACACCATGCATCAGATTGAGGTGTCAATGAATGATACACATCTTAAATGATATATGGTTCATTTTTCTAAAGTATCAAAACAATCAGAATTCACTTTCTTAGTTTTGAGTATGTTATGTTTTTTTCTTAAAATTAATGTCAGTTTTGAATAAAAAGACACACTTAGAGACATAACGATCACATTGTGCATCATATTGTGGTTCAGATGACCACTACACATCAAAAGTGATGTATGGATCATTTTTTTAATGTACCAAACCAATCATAATGGGTTTTCTTAGTTTTAAGTACATCGGTTGTTTTTTTACTAAAATTAATTTCAATTTTGAATAAAAAAAGATGCACTTGGATTCATACCGGTTACACCGTGCATTATATACAGGCATAGATGAATGCTACACATCCAAAATGACTCATGGATTATTTCCCCAAAGTATAAAAACAATAATAATGAGTTTTCTCAGTTTTTATTGTGTTAGTATTTTTTTTGTTAACATTAATGTCACTTTTAAATAAAAAAGATGAAGTTGGAGTCATACCAATCACACCATGTATCAGATAGGGGTTCGAATGATCCCTACATGTCAAAAATGATTTATGGATTGTTTTTCTAAAGTAACAAAACAATATGAATGTGTTTTCTCAATTTTGAGTATGTTAATTGTTTTTTACTAAAATTAATGTTAATTTTGAATAAAAAATATGCACTTGGAGTCACATTATGCATCAGATTGAAATGAAACCGAATGATACAAATCCCAAACAACTCATGGATCATTTTCCTAAAGTATCAAAACAAATAGAATGTGATTTCTTAGTTTTGAGTATGTCAGTTATTTTTTAGATTAATGATTTTTGAACAAAAAGATGAATTTGGAGTCACACCAGTGAAATCGTAATTCATATTAAGGTGAAACTAATCCCTAAACATCAAAAATAACTTATATATCATTTTATTAAATAAAAAAAACTATCCAAATGTGTTTTCTTAGTTTTGAGTATGTTATTTGTTTTTTTACTAAAATTAATTTCACTTTTGAATAAAAAATACACACTTAGATTCATATTAGTTAAATTGTGCATTGGAATGAGCTGAATAATCCTTACACATCACAAATGACGTATGTATTGTTTACCTAAAGTACCAAAACAATCTGAATGTATTTTCTCAATTTTGAGTACGATACATGGGTTTTTTACTGAAATGTCATTTTATACTGGAAATACACACAATGTATCTTATCTTAATGGAAAAGTGTTGTGTTCCATTTAAAACAATTGTTCTAAAAAAAGATCATGGTATGATCCTTATTCCACTTCATTTCCCAAATATTTTATTGTTTGTAAGTCAAAACTTCTTATCCTCCTCTACCTTGGTCTCTACCTCAGTCTTTTCCTCTACCTCCTCCTCCACCACATTGGTCTTTCACTCCAACTCTTCCTCCACCTTCAACACCACATATTTCTCTACCGTCACCTCCTCTTCTTCCTTCAACTCCACCTCTTCATTTTCCCAATAATTTTACTATTTTAAAGTCGGCGCTTCTAAACAAATTTATTTCCACCATTAATCTTCCTCTTGAGAAAGAGATATAAAATAATATATAAGAATTCTAATAATAATTCTTCACACCCCAAATATCTTTAGAAGTTTATAACTTTTACTAGATTAGAAACATATCATGTAATCACCTGAATTTGTTGGCGGCATACATTCTGAAAAAAAAGTATGTTACCTACTCATCTCTAAACAAATTGATTTCTTAATTTGAGTAACTATTTTTTCATAAATATTAATAGTACTAAGAAAATATAAAAAAATATTATGAAATATATTTAATGAAATTTTAATTTACATCAGAAATTACCTATTGGGGAATGCTGGTATTTTCATGCTGTATGATTTCTCTCATAAAATTTCAAATATAATATCCACAATCGATTTCATTATCTTATTTCGAACAATGTAAAAACATTGAACAAAATAAGAAAATTGTTTTGAAATGTTTTTAAAGTTAAATATTTCTATATGTACCATACTTTTTTTCCATTTGTAGTAATCCACAGGCTTTATCTTGTCAGACGCCGACCTCATTCCATGATTTAACCTACATTTAGTGACCACCATATCATAACAAAATTCTCATTAAAACACAGACTAAACATATAATTTAAATTATATATATAATGTTGATTTTATTGTATTACATATTCACAATACACATAATGAGTGGTTTTTGGTTGGAAATACATGCATTGAGTCCAAAAAATGAATATTCAAGGTGTCTATGTTGACTCCTATCAGCATCCGGTGCTTCTTAAAAAAAAAAAATTAAGTAATGAAAAATTAAAAATATGTTTTATGTGATTAAATCATAAAGTTTTACCCTTATATTATAGGAATCAAAAATAGTCTTTAATTTGATGCTTTTTTATTAAATGCTTCGAGTAACTCATATTTTTTCTTCTATATTTCTTTCTTTTCCAAAGTAATTTCTATTGAAGAAATGATACTTGGATTAATGAATTCATACTGTGATTCGCATGATCTTACCTATATATAGTTGTATTATAAACTCCTATAATAATTATGAATAGTTATAAACTTTAATAAACATATTTATCTCACTATTTGGACAGAAATATAATAAAAATGTTCTTTATGTATGTATTCACAATTGAGATACCCATCCATTCATGCTTGAGAATCTCATTTAGATACTAGAGACCAATTCCGTTTGTACTGGGAGCTCCAAATATTTATTCTTCATAGTGAATGTAAGATATAGATTTATATTTAAATATGGTCTCTATATGAAGTTATAATGTTAATAAATGTTTCTCTGGAACTAGAGGAGAGAAGGTACTCTCTGAAGTTTGTTATGTTTTCTTGTTCGATTCACTAGATTTTCTTGATTCTACCTTTTGTTTCTCTACCAATCTATCCATATATAATATCATACCTCACTTTAAGACTTTTATCATCAATTTTTACATGTTTTTCAAATGAAAAAATTTGTTAAAGATGTACCTCATTTATCTTTATAAGATTAAATTACCATGATATGAAAACTCCAATAGCATCTTCGACCATTGTATTATCTGGATCATCAAGTGGAACAAGGAACTAAGCAGTTGACTCATAAGATACCTCAATCCTTAATCTCATGTGATCTTTTGGGAGGGGTTTATTTTGTAGCTGGTCTCTTATAAAATTATATATTGTACCCCTCACAATATGGTAGTACGTGGGTGTTAATAGAAAAAAATCATATATAATTACACCCTGTAGAATTTTAATAATATAAAGTTATCAAAATTTGTTTGATTCACATTTAAGAGTAATATTAATGAAAGAATTTATTTCCCTAGGTAAGGTTTGGGGTGAATTATTATCCTCAATGACAGTGTGATCATTTAGATCATGTGTGGATCTTTGTTCCACCGCCAGTTTTCTTTGATATTTTCTTATACATTGTTCTGCTAAACCATACTGCAAAATAATAACTTGTTGTGATCCTATTTGTGTCTGCATTCATCTCATCATATTATATGTATCTTCATTTATTTTTAAATTATCAAAATATGTTTGAGGAGAGACTCCAAAACCAAATCCTCTAACACAACCATATTGTTTTGTCTGCTTCAAAGCTACAAAAAGACATTTTTTTCTGGTAAAACCACTGCCGATTCTTGTGACTAAATAATATAAAAAATATTAACATATTTATTTTATGTAATATTGTTATAAACCATAACAAATTGAAATTATTTCTTACTTAAACATGACTCCCATACTGATTTTTTGGTTTCATCAACTAATATACCATCCTTATTTACATGATCCTCCTTCCATAGAACATGACATGAAATGGAAGTGGCTTTAGATTTTGATTCATCAATATGCATATAAAAAAAGGAACATATGTTATTTAATATCACATAATTAAACATTTATTGTTGATTTAAAATACATACAAATTTATTCTATAATTAATCATACCCTATCCTTCCTTTTTGATAGGTTTACGTTGGTTTTGAAGCACGTTATTTAATTTAATCACTCTTTTGTTGTTCTATAAATTAACAATTTTGAATCAATTTGGATAAAATAAAAAATTTCAAATAATATATTATCAATAAAAAATCACCTAAAATGATTTCTTATTTTGATTATTTTTGAAAGCATTCCATATTTCCTACTTTTTAATGTGATCATAACAAAGTGATAGGTGGGGCTTTACTTTCCCCTCAGCATCCCTAATATGCAACTTCATCAGAAGAGTCTGGAAGCCTCTATGGGATTTTACAATGGCCATTTGGACAAATTTATTATAGAAATATTCTAAAATAAATGAATTCTTCAAGGAATAATGAAAACCAAATCAACATTTCATTATATATTTTTTCAATAAAATAGAGAAAGTATATTTTAACATTACCATTATATCTTTCCAAAGGATTTTCTTCATTACAGGTTAGACATAGTGCCATGAGTCAATATCAATCAGCGCATTCATCTTCATTGTGACCCTAAGATAAATAATGAATGTTAACTTGTTGGGGCCAATATTTTAGACGTTTTGATTCCATTCAACCTCAAATTTTATACCATAACTTATTTCCTTGATACTTTTATTAAAAAATGTGATGTTTCATCGTTGTTGTGTTTTTATTTTTTTCATCAACATGTTATTGATCCCCTAATAATTTGGTAGTTTAATTATCAAGAGTTTATTATTGCTCAGAATTGGAAAAATCATCATGTTCATAAGCCATTGTCTACATGAGTAGTCAAACATTTAATTTTTCTTGAATGAAAATAATACAATACACTCCATGCATAGAAGTCAACAATTACATGCATCTTGCATGAAATTTTGAACATAAATATAATACTTCAATACTATAGTACAATTAACCTTCACTACCTTTATTTAATCCATCCTCATATGCTTGATTGCCTTTTATATCTTGATGATGGATGGAAGGCTAGTTTGAAATAGGGAGTTGAATACATCATCAAGAGATGGAATACAATCAAGCATAAAGGATTAAAGTGTCCTAGGAACCTAAACTAATGGAATCACTCATAAATTATCCTCAATTGATATATAATATCCATATTCTATGGATGAATAAATAAATCCTTCATATCATAATATATTCTATTGACATAATACAATATGACATTTATTTATTCGAAAAACTAATATATTAATACACCGTTTCCTTGATGAAAAAGTATATAATACCAATTATGAGTTTTAGGGTATCATCCTATGATCATTATAGGGATAAAAAACCTAAAAAGGGATGATTTATCTCATGGAAAAATTTAATGGAAGCAAAGAAAAAAACACCTATTCCATACTTGTATTATAGTATCATTGGAATCCTTATTTAAGCTTAAATAGAATATGTTTTATTTATAACACTAAATTAGAAAAACGTATTCTATCCTTTGAGGATATTACACTATCCTTCAATCAAAAAAATATTCTTGAGGACCCTTGATCACCGAAGGAGTGCTAACATCTTAACCTAGTGATAAATAGTGATCAAAGAAGAAGAAATGTTTGGTTATGGAATGAAACAATGGGATAATTATAATAGGGGGATCATATCACTATTTTTTCATTATTTACATGGATAAAAATTATTATTTATTATAGGACATAATGATCCAAACCATAAAAATTATATAGTAATAGATTTTTTTTCTCTCTACTGTTATTCACCATGTTAGATAGATTTTTAATTTATTTTTTTATCCTGTAAATTAATTATTTCGCTATTTTGGTCAGTAAATCTATTAATAAATCACATCTCATTATTTTATTGATCCACTATCCAACCATGGATAACTCACTTACTTTTGGTAAATAACTCTTTATATGTTTTTGTAAATTTCTAAGTCTATTTATTCAATTATTTCTCAACACTATCCTATGTAAAAAAATTAAAAAAAATTAGGAATACTTTTCTAACTAAATAAATTCCCCATAACTCTTTATAACCCATGGTTAAAGTTTAATAATAATCCCTAATTAATTAAAAAAAAACAAAACTCTCATAAAATGAATCAAAAAATAATTTTGGGAATGTTACTTATTAATTAAATATTTTTTTGAATTCAATAAAAAATTATTCCTAAAAATCATAAATCTAAATAACCCATTTAATTATTTAACAATTTAAATGAACAACCAAGATCCACCAAATATGTTTTAATGATTTTTACACTTACCTTGGTCCCTATATGTTCATCACCCATAAATGAGAGCCACAAATTGGTATCCCCTAATCCTTAAAAACACTCATAATTAAGCCTTTAGAATCTATAATCTAGTATATAGGATGAATTAAATTTGAGAATCTACATTGATTTTGGAACCCTATATTATTCAAATGAAGAAAAACTAAGTGGGGATGAGAGTTATTCTTGTTAATTTCGAGAGGATAGTAAACCATCTATATGTGTCTCGAGGGATAAATGGGATGGATAGTAAAATACACATGAAAGGAGAAAAATGATGAAATAAAATCACAATTGTTTTATTTCAGTAGTGATGAGAAGAGATATAGGGTTATTCATGTTTAAGAACGTCACAAAAAAAAATATTGGAACCCAGAACATAAAACAATAATAGATTAAGAGTAGAAAATAACATACATTGGATTCTAGACTTGATTAATCTTAGGGAACATAGAGGAGTCACACTGATAGTAGAGGATTTTCACAAGAGCTTGAGAATTGTGAGTGGCTGAGTCATGTTTATGGCTTTTCTAAATATATCGGGGACAATTTTAACAACACTTTCAAAAAATTGATGGCAAAGATCCCTTTTATCAATGCTAAATTTATAAGTGCTGATAAATATGTCTTTTATCAGCACTTTTTTAGCACTGATAAATATTAATCTTTATTAGCGCTAAGAAAGAACTGATTAAAGACATATTTATTAGTGATATAGTTTTAGCACTAATAAATACATCTTTTAACATCTCTTAATTAGTGATGATAAATTTTGATCTTTATCAGCACTACAAAAGCACTGTCAAAATTTCTGTAATTATAATTATTTAATTATAATTACAAAACATATTATAATTGTTCAAATAACTTTATTATAATTTTATAATTATTTAAATATATATAATTATTTATTTATAATTATATAAATACTCATTTAAAAAATAAAAATTATTTATTTATAATAATTATTAATATAGTAAATATACATTTCCCCAATGGGGGTGGCCCAATGGTTGGGTCATTCGCTTTGTTCCTCATAGTGGGGGGTTTGATTCCCACTGGTTATGTTTCGGCATAATAATTGCACCATTGTTGACTTAATCCCCTCTTCTATGCTAGCCAGTGTTGATTGGGGTAGTTTTACACTATATCAACAGCACGATGAAGGGCAAGACCGAGGCTCTTTAATCAGTTTACCGGGGGTGGGATACTTAATTGAAAGTTTAAGACATCTAATGGGGGGTGTGATGGTGTCCATTCAAAAAAATAGTAAATATAAAATTATTATTTATTTGTAAATATTTATTTACAAATATATTTTTAACATTATTAATGGAAATATAATCTTTAATACATGCATTTTAAAAATGATTGAATTTGAATAATTCAAAATGAGTACACTTTAAAAATATTAAAAAGTGATTAAGTTTTATTAATTAAAAATATGTTATTAAAAAAATATGGATATATTTATATTGAATTTGATGAATACATATTTAAAATAATAATACATAACAAATAAATAAATATAAATAAATAATAAAAATGATCAAATTTGAAAATAAAATAAGAAATAAAAAACATTAAAATGAATACCCTAACTGTAGTATTAAAAAATAAAAAATAAAACTGACTGATTAAAAATATAATATATATATATATATTAAATGTATCATGTTATAATTAATTTTTAAAATTTACTAAAATTTGAATAAATTACTTAAATATTAAGTGTATGAGTTTCTATATATTTCATAGATATATTTTTATGTAAATTTGTGTATAGAAATGCATTAACACACACACACACACACACATATATATATATATATGTGTGTGTGTGTGGGTAAGTGAAATAAATGAAACACATGATGTTTAATATAGGAAAAATTGAAAAATCTAACAACATTAAAAATAAATAAGACATTAATATGTTTTTAATTAACATTATATATATATATTATAATTATTCACTTTATATATCTATATTTAATATATAATATATATTAATATTTATAATCTATATATATGTATATTAAATCTATTCATTTTTAACAATAATTATTTATTTAATAAAATGTTTGATATTTTTCTTAATTTACTCATTTTATTTTTATTTGTTTAATTTTTAACTTTATTATGAACCATTATCATCACTAAAAAATCACCAATGAATGGAAACTTTTATCAGTTCTAAAAAACAAGTTGATAAAGGAAACCATTTATCAGTTCTAAAAATGAAGCACAAATACAGTTTTCCTTTATCAGCACTAAAATAAAGTGATGATAAAGGTTAAATTTTATTAGTGATAAAAAAGAAGTTCTGATAAAGGGTACAATTTATGAGTTCTTTTTTTAGCATTGATAAAGGAATTATTTTATCAGTGCTTATTTTATCGCTAATAAAGATCATCTTAATCAATGAGTTTTTTAGGCACTAACAAATGTCATCACTTTTATAGGTGATTTTTGTAGTAGTGAGGTTAATGATATTTTGAATTGTATTTATGTTGTATGGGTGTTTTTGAGATTTTATATGTTTGGGAGGTAATGAGAAGAAGTAATCATAGGTTCATGGTTACCCCACAGGGTCTAGAAAACCATACAGATAAAGTAATAATATTTTTTTACTTACAATGAAATTCTGTATGATTGGTTCACTGTGCGCCCAAACTATGCACAACCATTATCCTTCCATCGAAATTTTATATTGAGCACCCTTTGATTCAAATTTTCTTATGTTGTGGGTGGATGTTATTTGGATTATTTAAAATATATTTCCATGGTCTATTAATGATATTTTTATATATATAAATTGAGTTTTAAAATTAAAAATTGTTTTCAAAATGGTGAAAATTAATTTTTGAAATTTTAAAGGGGTATTTCTTGAAATGAAATGAAAAAATTTTAGTTCAAGGAACCGTTCATTTATTAAATAGATTTTTTTTGTGGTTTTAAAGTAATTTCAGAAAGGTATTTAAAGATTTATATTGAACTATGTAGATTAAAGTGGTTTTACAAAATAATTTTAATAGTCTAAAATATTAATGTAATGTTTTCAAATGGTTTAAACATAGAATTTTTTAATTGTTCTTAGTGATTTTAACTTACTATTTGAATTATTATTAAGTGTTCTTGGTTATACATGGTTTTAGTTTTAATAACTACTAATTAGGTCCTATGTTTTCTTATTATTTATAGTATGCCTTCTAGAAGAATCCTAAATGTTTATAGGGGTTCAAGTATAGCCTGGTCAATTGACCACACCACCTAGACTCGTGATAAAGTGGTATAGTTAGTTTCAAATCATATGTTTTCTATATTTAGAGGCAATAAATTCAATCTAGTGGTTGTTAAATGGCTTGTTAAAGTTGATAATTTTTTTAAAATCTCTGGGAAATCAGGATTCTCTAAGAGTGAGGGTTGTTATGGGGTTGTTTGAGGGGATGGATTTGGATCAGTGGATGATGGACATCCAAGATCATATGAAATATGGGATAATGAGGGAGTTCTTAAATTCCATTTTATCTCATTGGTTTCTTCTTTACAAGATAATGTGACTAAGGTGGTAGAGCTCATGAGTTTCTAATAGGGTTAATAAATGGTGATGAAGTATGTAAATAATTTCAAAGAGTTGTCTTTTTGTTACCTAGATATCATATTAATTGACTCCTTATAGGCTCGTTTATTTGTGAAGATCTTATCTTATATCTCCATTCCATATCGCTTTTATCTTGATTAATTTTTTTTAACGATTTAGAGGACGAGTCTTACTTAAATGGGTTGTTCTTTTAAGGAAAACCGAAAACATGTGATAACCCTATCTCTTTTGGTGTCGGTGAAGGTTCCCCATCTAGTATAGAGCATAATATAGATGAAAATGTTCTAGGGGAGCCTACTTATTTAAATGATTCTTCCCCAAGGTGTAGAAAATATCTTGTGTACTTTCATTATGGTTGGTTTGGGATTCTGATCCCACCTGCATAAATTTTTGAAGGAATTTTTACTACCATAATCATTTGGTACACCTCCATAATTTTTGTAAGAGTAATCACCACCTAGTGAAAAAATCCCTTCCAAACTTGAAATATTGATGACGGTCACCCTTATTTGTATTTTAAAGTGTTCCACCATTACTTTTGTTAATTCTGATCTCTAGAATGTATTTTGGGATTTTTGGTGTTTTGTTCCAACTTATAGAAAAAAAAATTATTTTTTTATTTATGGGTATTCCTAAATTTGGTTTTGGTTTCTTGAGTCTCCTTGTTTAGAAATTCAATCAATGCCTTCTTGTTATTTTATTGATCCACCTGCTATTGAATTATAAAATCATGGGGAGACCCACTTTGGATCTCAATTTCTTGATCTATTTGTGGGACTAGTCGGGTGTGTGCTTTATGTTTTGATATATATTCATTTTTATAGTTTTTTGTTATTTTTGGTAAAATTTGGAGATTTGGTTAGAGGTTCCTTTCTCTTCTTGGTTAGAGTGTTCGGCATGTTATTCCATTTCTGTGGAACTTGGTGACTTTCTTGGGGAAGAAGTGTAATAATGGAGATAATTTTCACAACCCAAATTTTCATTTTCCTTATAATTTTATTTATTTATATATTTATATTTGGCCTTTCACTTGAGTTTGGGTTTAAATGATGTAATTTTTTTATTTTTTTGGAGTTTCAGAGTAATCACATGGTTAGCACATGATTATTTCTAATAGTATGGGTTACTATGAAAATTCCGAAATTCCTTATAAAATTCATTTTTCACTATTGGTACATGGTTTATTAAATTTTGTGTCTAGACCATGTGAGTGAATAGGTGTGTCTATTATGGGGCATAAGGTTAGCACATGATTAGGTAAACCTTGGGGATTACCCTAAAATTTTAAAAGATGAAATACCAAAAACTACCCCTCTTTGAAATAAACCAAAAATCGACTCACCCTCTCTCCAACCAGACATGAACTCGAAGGAGAACCCCTTGATGTACCCCTTTTTACCTCCCTTCAAATTTGAGGGTTTTATTCATAAATTATTGGTGGTTTCTTTAGGTAATAAATATTTTCCATATTCTCTTCCTTTATTTCTTATTTTCTCTCATTCCCATGCCTTGTTTCCTTCTTGGATGAACCCTAGGCTGAGGTTTAGTGCTAATTTATTGTGATTCATGTTAGTTTAGGGTGTATATATAGTTTTTTGGATCTTCTTCCTCCCATATTCAATGTTTCATGACACTTGCATTCCATTTTAGGTAGGTTCTTTTGAGACTTTGGTTTTTCTTCACACACCATGCTTGATTGATATTTAAAAATTCATTTCCCCCAAAATCAGTGTTATTTAGTGGGTTTTAATTCAATTATAAATAGATTTAAAAAGTATAAAAATAATTCATTTAGTTTTGGAATGGGATATATATTTTATATATGTTTGATAAAATTCCTAAAGAGGATTTTTATGTGGATTTTGATTTCATAATTGATATTTTATATTTTTTATGATTTTCAATTAATATGTTAATATATTTAGATATTTTTGGACTTCGTCTTCTATTTATTGTGTATTTTGGTAGGTTTATCTTGCTGACTTCCTATGCTTTCATGAGTGACTTGAAATATTCCATTTTTTTCCTTAGCAATTCCTATAAATATTAATGTATATATGCATGTGGACACACACACACAAATAATGGATTTTATGGTATGCCTTCTATAAATATTGTATATTCAAAATTTCCTTTTTTTAAAAATGATTTCCAATGGATATTTTAAATATAAATTCCTAAAACATAGTCTAGAGGCATGTTTGTAACCCCAAAAAGGTATTCTTAAGTGGTAGTCATTTTTAAATGGGATTTAAAAGGTATATTACTAGTTTTAAAATGAAATTCGTAGTTGGATCCCTTAGAATGTTTTCTCAAATTAACATCACCCTAATGGAAGCCCTCGTATGTGTTTATGAGGTAATGATAGATTGGATTTAAATGGGGTTTGAATTGGTAGGTGTATGGAGGTGGGATGAATATCTGTTATAGAAATGTGTTATTAATATTGATATATTATTAATGTACCTCACCTCCCATTTCTACTATTATCATGGGGATACTAGGAATCTTAGTGAGGGATCAGAGAAATATATTACCTAGTCTCAATTAGATAGACTAGATCTGCTATGATATTGCACTCTATAATGGAGTTCCATAGGTGAGTCTAGGATTGAAGAATTTTATAGGTTATTGAGTTAGGAATGAATTGATCGTCTTGAAAATGGTTCCAACCCAAGTATATCTAGGTTACCCTCATATAATATTTAGAAACTTCCCATGATCACTTATCTTTTACTATTTTTTCTTAATACATTTAGTTACATTACTACTTTAATATTTTATGGTTCCATTCTCATATTATGTTATTTATTCCTTTTACTTAGTTTATTTATTAGTTGATGTTTCCTTTATAAATGATTTTGAGTTCCTATGGCACAGTTTAAAAGTGTTTTTAAATATGTTTAAAGGGTATGTTTTAAAAAGTTATTTTTTGATAAAGGTTCTTAAAATTTCCCTTTAAAACATATTTTGAGTTTTAAAGATAGTATGTTAAAAAATTCTCACGATAGGTTTTCTTAAATGACTAAAACATTTTTTAGACTTGTTTTTAAAACTATAATTGATGTTATTTTCTAGAAAAGGAAATACAAGGACTCTTTGGTGATTTCCCTCTGAGGTCATTTACACTCACATCCTACTTGTTCCACTTAGTGACAATATGCTCATTTTTTTTGTATGTTTAGGTTTAGTTTTGATATCACTTGTGAAGAGAGTTGGTATTTTGGATTAATGTTTACCAAAAGGTAATGAAAATATCATGTATAGTATCTGGAGTTTTTTTATTAGTAGATATATCTTTTATATTGACCATAGTTTATAGATGTTGTATCTTATCAATTTTGGTTGTATTTTACTTTGGGATATATTTATTTTGGATATGTTCTATTTTTTTCTTGTAATTTATGTCTAATTGCTGATTCTATGCATGGAAATCTAACACATGAAGTGGTGATGTTGGGATTCAAAGTGGAATATTCATGTTACATATTATTAAAGGGTGAAATCATTCCCATGATATCTTATTAGATTCCCTGGCACTGGTTATCAACATAGGGTGATTGGGGATGGACCCAGGGTATGTTGAAAGTCATATTTAGTGCCTAGTAAAAGGTTTATCCTAGGTTGGTTCATGAAAAAATGGAAACAAATCCAAGTTTTTTTCAAATAATTATGTTCTTGGAGAACACTCTATTATGTTGGATGTCTGGTATATTGGAGTTAGGATTTTCAGAACTCGATAGGTATAAGTGGGAAGAGCATCATGAGATCTTTCTTATTTAGAACCACTAGTTTCAATGTGTTGTTGGGTTGTTTTCTTTGAATTTTGGGTTTTAATTATTTATTTCTAGTGTATCTTGATTTAGGTTGATGGTAATTTTTATTTTATTATTATTGTATATGTGTTTTTGAGATTTTATATGTTTTGGAGGTGAATAATAAAAAATAATTAGATTAACACAGTTACTCCACATAGTCTACAAAATCATAAGGAGACTATGATAATATTTTTGTTTCCTTATATTGGTATTCTTCATGTTGGGTTCATATTCCTCCAAATAGTGTAGATAAACCATGCATACCCACTAGCCTCTCCTCAAAAATTTATGTTAATCTCCATTTGATCCAAATTTTATTAAGTTATGTGTGGATATTATTGGGAATATTAAAAAGATAATTTCTTATTCTATTGATGATATTTTGATGAATCTCAATATAATTTTAAAATTAAAACTTCGATTCAAAAAGATGAAAATTGGTTTTTTGTAATTTTAAAGGGGTGTTTCTTGAAATGAAATAGAAATTTTTTTAGGTTAGGGATATATTAATATCTTAAATTTATAAATTTCTTGGTTTTAAAGTAATTTAAATTGGGTAATTAAAGTTATAAATTTAGATGTGGAGTTTAAAGTGGTATCCAAGTAGAGTTTTAAGATTTTGAAATTTTAATGTAAAGTTTTCAAATGGTTTTAAAGTCAAATTCTGAATTTTTATTAGTGATTTTTATTAATTATTTAAATTAATATTGAGTGTTAAAATTTATTTTGGGTAGATATAGTTTTAATTTGAATGGATATTTATTAGGTCCTATGTTTTCTTTATATTTAGAGAATGCCTCCAAGATGATTCTTTAAGGTTTGTAGTGGTTCAAGTGTGGTATGATCTATCGATGACACCACCCCGACTCATGATAGAGTTGAATAACCACTTCCCTCTTAGGGTTTTTTATCTTTTGAGGTGATAAAGGATCTAGATAGGATATATACTAGATTGGTATATTTGATGAAATTTTTAGATCTTTAGGAACACTTTATTCTCTGAGACTGAAGGTTATTCTAGGGTTGTTTGACGGGGATAATTTCAATATGTGGAAGACATTTATCCCAAATCAATTGTAATATGATATATTGTAGGAGTTATTCAAGACCAAATTCACTTAGTGTTTTCTTCTTGAGGAGTTGAAGGTGTCTAAGGTTTTTTATATCATGAGACTTCAGTAGGGTCTAAGGATGGTGAAGGATTACAACGATCATTTCATTGAGATAGTTCCCTTTTCTATTGAGATCCTATTAGGTGAATCCTTTAAGTATAATTTGTTTTTGAAGGGTATTATCCTCAATATCTATTCTAAAGTGATTTAATATGGATTGAACTTGTTTAAATATTTGGTGTATGAGTCTTCTTTATTTGATTTGGTCTTCAGATGGAAACACTTGGCGGGTGACATCCCTATCACTTTTGGTGAATTTGAACATTTCCCATCTGATGATGTTTAGAATCCAAAGGAACCTTTTTTGGGAGATTCTTCTACTTTAGTTATTTCTTCCTTAAGGTCTATGTAATCTATTGTGTACTTCTAGTACCGTCAGTACAAGGATTCAAATACCTACTACTTGAATTTTCTAAAGACTTATTAGAAATGTGGTTGGTTGGGACACCTCTATAAGTTATGTAAGAAGAAGAATCTCCTAGATAATAAATCATTATAAACCTTATAATCTTGATGGTGGTACCTTTTTTAATTTTTAAGAATTATTTATTTCTTGTTTTTTGTTCATATATCTAGCATATATGTTTGGATGTTTTATGTTTTTACACTTGGATAATAAATGTTCATTTATGGATTTATAGATGAGACTTTGTTTCATACTATTTGATTGAGTATCCTTAGCCATGACTTTGAATACCTCCTCATTGATATTGTATTAATCCACAATGCTAGTGAATTAGGGAGACCCACTTTAAGTCTCCATTTATTCAACTCTTTATTAGAATCGTTGGGTGTGAGTTATATATTTGAAGATAGATTCATTTATGATGGTTTTATTTGGTTTTGTGAAATATAGATATCTGGTTAGAGGGTCCATTTTCTTATTTATTACAAAATTTTACTTGTTCTTCTTTTTCTATGGAGCATAGTGACTATCCGGGGGTAGAAAGTTCTATAGTGGGGAGAATTATCACACTAAGTCTTTTTGTTTCTAATATTATTTTATTTAATTTTTTATGTTTGTCGATGTCCTTTATTTTTGGGTTGAACTATTATGGTATTTTGTTTTTTTATTTTTAGCACTGTTTCAAAATTGGCACACAGTTAGGTCTAACCATGTGACTAACTGTGAAAAGTCTAAAATTCCTTAATAGTTATTTGGTGCATGATTTTTTAAAACACGCGACTAGACCATACAAGGACCCAATTTTTTCTAGTGAGGGGAACATGGTTGGTGCATGTTTTGTAAACCATACAGTCAAAGCATGTGGCTTTCCATAAAATTTTAAGAGATTAAATTCCTAAACTAAAACTTATGAAATAAACCCCAAATTACCTCTTCCTCTCCCCACTCATCCAGGATTCTCAAAATAACCCACTAGGTGCACCCATATTTCTCCTCCCTTCAATTTTAAGGGTTTTCCCTTGGTTATTTTAGTTTTTCTATCATCCCCAAACCCATACTCCTAGATTTAGTGCTAAAAACCACTTATTTAAATTTATTGCTTGAAACTAATAAACATAACTTAATTTTATCCATACAAAACATAAAAAATAAAAAATAAATATTAGATCACTTACATAGCCTAGGTCCTTTTATGTATATAGTTTTAGAGAATTAGGAAAAGATCTTATATAAACAACACCCATGACTTCAAGTGGGTGTTTTTCCAAATATACTCAACTTTTCATATTCCATATTAATACTTCAATATATCATATAAAATTATTCACACGTGAAACCTTTTTATCCACAAAACATTTAAAACCTTTCTTCATAACATGGGGAAAATGAAAAATAAGGAGGAAAATCTCAAATTCTTAGTTTGGGTAAACATAATCATTAACAATTGAATTTCATCAATGAGAAAAAGTTATAATAAGGGTTTTATGACATATTCAAAGTGAATAACATAAAAAAACTCATACAAATTAAAACCCAAATTATTAATCATTTTCCATGAAATAAATCTATAACAAAGGAAAGAGTCATAGGAATCAATAATCACAATTAATTTGATGTCAATCTTGACCAAATGAACCATTAAAATCTCATAGAAAGCCTAAATAAAATGTGTTGATATCTTGGAACATTATATTCATAACACATGTCATAAATAATTGGATCCCAGTTAAATATATAGAAGAAAACACCATAGTTAACTCCCTTATTATTATATTTAAACAAAAAAGGAACATTACCCAATAAATTAGAGATATATAATGGGGCTCACACACTATATAATATATATCATTCTCAATCGTCATCAAGCATTATATCAGGATCACCCATCATCATGATCTATATTGGGATCACTAACCGTCATCAATGATTTCCATGTACCATTCATGAATATAACACAAGGAATATTACATTTTCATCATCAATCTTTTAACAACAACTTTAATTCCTTTATAACTTGATTAACCTATAGAAAATTAATGGGTTTAATTAAAATATCTTTAAAACAATCATCTCAAGACATATATAGAAATACTATGGATGTTATCATAAGATCATAAACCTAGTGAAGTAGGGGAATAATTAGATGATGTTGACATAGATAGATATAATTTTAAAAAATTATTTTAAAAATTACTTGGAAAATAGAGGAAACACGCTTTTATATTGGTAACATTTTATAAAAATTTACATAAAATTTGGAAAAAAAATTTCTTTGAAAATAACCATGGACACATATAAAGGGTTATTCAAAACAAATAATTTTTAAGAAGGTGGTAAAATCTATTCATGTTTTATATGTTAAAAATTAACATTCTTTTCAAACTTTGGTAAGAGAGTCAAAAGTTTCCCATGTGAAAAACTATATAAAATTTCCTTTTTAATCCATTTAAAATATGGTAAAAGGTTATGGAAAATATATTTAGAAAATAATTTTTTATTTATAAAAAACATTATTGAAATAATATAAAGAACATAGAGAAATAGTTTTGTTTAAAGTCTATAAAAACATTAAAATAATGTTTTTAAAGAGAACCCCTTTTACATCATATTAAAACCAAAAATAATTTTAAAGAAATAAAATAAGAAATAACATAAAATAACTTGAGTATGAAAGATTCAAGATAGTTTATTTCAAGATTAATTATATAAACCATATAAATTAATGTAGGCACATCAATCAAAACATGTCTGAAAGAAGGAGGATTGAGATGAGAAACCCTTGCAATTTGGTCAATGCATGAATCAAAAAGACATTTAATGAAGGGAAATAACATGATCATATAACAACCAATAATTTACATGATTTATTATAAAAAAAACATTCATGGGACTATAAGTACACCATATAAAATAAATCATGGTGTATGACAGGAATCATGTCTCAAAGAATACAATTTGAGACCATGAAAACCCTTGTATGTTTTATAACATTTGAATCAATGTCTCTTGAAATATAGAACTTAAAATTAACTTTAGATATCATGATCAAAGAATAATTTATGTTTTAATATCTCAATTGTATGCATATACATCTTATAAAAGTAAGTATATTAAAAACATAAACATATGTCCCAAAAAAAGAGAATTTGAGATGAATAACCCTTACAAAGATCATATCATTGAATTGAGAAATAATAAATGGAGAGATCTTGTAAAAAAATTTAAATCCAAAAAAAACATGTGGCTATAAAAAATAAATTAAAAAATCATTATTTAATCATGGAATAATATAATTAATGAAGAAGTGATCAAACCCAATTTAAGGAAATTGAGTTAATAAACCCTTTACCACTTGGTAACTTTCAAGTCAAATACCCTAGGATGACATAATTTTAATTGAAAATTTAAATAATATAAAGTATAAAATATTCATGATATAAAATTAAAATGGGGAATTATATACACCATATAAAATAAATTAGGTGTATTAAATTAAAATATTCTTCAATGGAGGGAAATTGAGATGAAATCCATTACCTCAATTCTGGACTTTCCATGTATGTACTTTAACTCCTATGTAATAAAATTATATCAATAATTTTATTTATTAAGAAAATTTTAAAATATTAATATATTATCATTAAATCTTTTATTTCACTTATTTTAATTATATATTTAATTACTTAACTAGTTAATTCAACTTTGTGTATTTTGAGGATGTTCAGTTCATAATTTCAAGATGAATTTAGTATGTTGAACATGGTCAAATTTGTAGTTTTAAATCATATATAGAATAATAATAATATTAATAATATTATTATTTTTATACATAAATTATACTTTTAAAACCAACTATGAAATATTATAATGAAAAATTAATTACGTTACAATCATATAGACAGTAGACTCTATGCATGCATGAGTAGCATTTCTATTTTTCAAAAAACATAATGGAAATAAGATAAGTATAATTTTATCTTTATATAAGTATGATTATATAATGAATTTAATATTATTTCTTTAAACTCAATTATATATACCATTCATGTTATGTGGTCATGAAAAATGAATCGCATTGCTTCGTGGAGGTGGTATTCCACATGTACACATGAACGACATTATCATTTTTGAATGGATGGAAAGGAAAGAAAAAATATGATAAATTATATTTAAAGAATTATAATTATGTAATTAATATCGTATATATACATTAAATCCATCATTATAGTCATCCATAAGTGGTTTTTATGGTAAATGAATTACATTAGTTTGCAAGGCGGTAGGTCTCTATAGACACGAATGATGGTTTTGATTTCCCATTTAATGGAATTAGAGATGAATATAGGTTATGAAATTAACATAAAAACATATCAATATATAGAATATTATTTTATTTAATCATCTTTGAAGAATATTTTAAGGAAGGATAATAGGAAATATAACAAAACATCTCTATTAAGAACAATACTTCTTCTACAAATGTCTCCTTTAGGTTTATACCTAATGTCTTCCTAGGTTTGTTTAATAATAAAAATAGGGTCTCTAGGATGTGAGGATAGAATTTAGGAATTTATTTGGGTAGTTATTGGCCAAAACAAAAGGATCTTGAAGTGTGAAGAGTAGAGGATACAAGGTATCCTTTTATAAGTAGAAGATAGGACAAACATGAAATTTTTAAAAAGACTTAAATATATTAATGTATTACTCAAGAAAAAATGGATAAAAAATAGTCCATTTTAGATTATTAGATAATATAGGGTAAAAATATTGAAATAGAATAGGATTAAGATAAGTTTTAGTTAATTTTAACCCTTATATCTTTAGTTTAACACGAGATAAAGAAGTTTTAACCTTAATCGTGATAACATATTTTTACATCTTTTACTATTCATTATTATAAAAAATTATGTTAAAATTATTAAATAATATTAATTATTATTATTCCAAATATGAACTATAATTTATCAAATTTTATTCACAAGAGTGTAAGAATTTAATTTAAAATTTATATCATAAAACGTGATGGAAAATGATTTTTTATGAAAAATGTATTTTTAAGTATAAAAATGTTCTTATTCAAAATTCAAGTATAAAATTCAATAAAAATATTGTAATTTTATTATTAATAATCTATGTGAACTAATTTTACTTTGAAACCATTTTAAAACAAAATAAAACTTTTTTATGCTTGAAAAAATACAGTTTTCAATAAAAATCAGTATTTTTTAATATTCATAAGAAAATAAATATTTTAAAAAAGTATTACAAATTCAACCTAATATTGTTTTAATATGCTGATTTAAAATATTATATCATTTTTATAAAATATAATTTTTAAAATTTCCATAATTTAATCATAATACTCACACAAAAAAAGTAATAAAATACATTTGTGAAGAAAACATATTTTTGAAGAATAAAATTACTTTACTAAAAATTGAGTGGTTAATTATTAATAATAAATAAATATATTTTTGTTAAATTGGTCATTAATATATATTTCATAATAAATTTCATCCTATCCATACCCATCAATTAAACAGAAAGGTTATAACAACCATATTTGAATATTAATATTTCATGGTTCATTTAAGCTCGGTGTTGTGTGTTGTATACAATATCGAACAAAGTATTCTTTTTAATAATATATGTATGTTAAATTACCCCGAATATTAATAAATTTAATCCTAACTATTATAAATTGAGCTCAATAATCAAGGGTTTGAAATTTGAAAGTACCTTTTTTTTAAAACCCACATCATAAAAAGGGTTAGTAAAAATCTCTATTGAAAAGAGGGTAAGGGAAATATGAAGGTTGTCTGGAATAATACATAACTAGTTTTAAAAATATAATAACATTAGTGGGAAGTGAAAATATGGGCGTGGATGAAAAAAATAATTTCTAAATAAATATATATTGTGAAAGAGATCATTTATCATAAGAAAGTGAATGATCATCATAAAGTTAATGACCACAAAAATATTAAAACAAAGAGGTGTGAAAAAGGAAATCGATTTATCCGAAATTAAGGTGATAAGATAATTTTTTTTCAAGTTACTTTTGATAGAGTTGAGGAATTAATTTACCATATAGACTATAAATATAAGGAACTATTTTTTTTTGAGGTGGAGCCTCAGTCAAAGACCAAGGCAGTATTTATTGCTCAAAGAAAGGAGTTACAAAAGTCTGAAAGATGGAGTCTTATTACAATCCTTATCATAAAAGGGGAGTGAGACATTAGGCAACTCATCAATCTAAGTAATATCCTGATTGACCCCTTTGTTGGAAAGACTATCATCAACCATGTTCTCTTCACGGAACACATGTGTGGCAATGCAATCGAGTTCCATGATTGAAGCAAGGCATTTCATCCATTGAGGGGTAAGCGGCCATGTGAGGTGCACCACCCCTTTCCAAATAGCTTGAAAAACAGTGGTTGAGTCACTTTCAATCTATAGTTTGTGCCAACCCTTTTGTTTGGAAAAGTCCACCGCATGAATAACACACATCATTTCTGCTTCCAAAGCTGAGGTCGTTCCACATCCACCGAAGAAGCATCCAAGGCATTTGCCAAGGGAGTCTCTAAAAATGGCACCACAACCTGCCGGACCTGGGTTTCTTCTAGAGACGCCGTCAATAATTACATGATTATTATAATTTCTTCCTTTTATCAATTTACACCACAATATCAATTTTTTCACCAAATTATGAGTATTCAGGATGATTTTTTTCAATCCTAAATCATTAAAATCAAATTCTATCATATCACATAATCCAAAAAAGGATATCAAGTTATTTCTACTATCATTATAAATTAATAAAAACAAATTATTTTATCACATATTAAGATAATAACTAAAAAATTTAAACCTTAATATGAAGAAATTTTACATTAATCTCAAAAATTAAATAATAATAAAACGTTTCAACATAGATCATTCCATAAATAAATCACCCTATATCCTCAAAAAAAAAAATTAATACCTTTTATCATACAACACCAAAATTTTAATAGTATTCTTTTGAAATAAACATTCATGTTAAACATAAGGATTATATAAACCTTAACCCAATAAAAAATCCCAAAATATCATTAATCATGATGATAAATCACTATATAATCTTATAATGTAGTGAACGTTTCTAAAATATCATGAATCAAATACAGATACTAACCTAAAAAAATCCTTAGCTAGAACATAAATATCTCTGAAAATATCACATTGTCAATGAATCACTTTTTAACCATCAATATTATCTATATCCCACTATCCAATAGACTATAATTAATTTTACATCAAATCATATACAAAGATAAAAGTTTATTTAAACCTTAGTAGATTATTCTTCTTAAATATAGTAAAAGTTTCGAATCAAAACAAAATATTCAAAATGTATGAATATGACTATGAACTTACGATCAAACTTAAACTTATTAACTCATCATAGTATCTTTAAATATTAAGTTAACCTCACAATAAAAAATCTTAATATCCAAATTCATCTAAAATATTCTCTGGTACCAACTATAACATCACCAAAGCTTCACTCCTAGATTTGGTGTTAAAAACATCATATTTACATTTTTGAATAGATACTGATGAATGTGCCCCAATTTTATCCATCAATAATATACCACATAAAAAGGAAATATTTTATCACTTATATACCCAAGGATATTTTTGGTTTAGAGTTTTATCAAATAATGAAAAACGATTACATAAATAATACCCATGACCTCAAGTGAGGGTTTTTTCCACTATACCTAAATTTTCATATTCCATATTAAGTCTTCAATATCTCTAATAAATTTATTCACTAATGAAACCTTTAAAGACACAAAAAATTTAACATCAATCTTCTTAACCTAGGTAAAATTAAACATAAGAATGGTGTGCTTAAAATCTAATTAAGTGTAAACATAAGCATAAATAATTACATTTTATTAGTGTGCATAATATGATCATAAGGGTATGATAAAATAACAAAAGTGTATAACATAAAAAATCATACCCATCAAAACCTGGATCATTAAGATTATGTCATTGAATAAATCTCTAATAAAGGAAAAAGTCATTATAATCAAAAATTATGATCCATGTGGTGGGAATTTTTATTAAAGTAACCATTAAAAACTCATAGTAAGAATAAAGAAAATTCATTGGTATCTTAAAACATTATCTTCATAACCCATTTCAAAAATAAATATAACCTGGTTAAATAAATATTATAAGACAACCTAGTTAAATCCCATTTTTAAATATACATAACATTACCCAATGCATTTGAGATCTATAATTAAACTCCCCCGTCATATAAGTTATATTAGGCTCTCCCGTAGTATAAGTTGTATTAGGATCACCCATCATCATGATATATATTAGTTTCAACCATAATCATAAATAATTTTTATACACTTCTCATGAATATAACAATTTTAATATTTCATTTTCATCATCGATATTTTAGAAACAACTTTGATTCCATTATATCTTTATTTACCCATAGAAAAGAAATGGGTTTCATGAAAATATATTTCAAACAACAATCATAATCTATCTATAGAAATAATATGGATGTTTTCATAAGATCATAATACCAATAAAGTATAGGGATCATTATAGGATATGTACATAGATAAAAATACCTTTTAAAGAACATTTAAAACATTTATTTGAAAACATGGGAAAAAACCCCATTTTTTGGTAATATTGTACAAAAATTTCTAGAATATTGGAAAAAAAATTTCTGTCAAAATAACCATGGAAAATATTAAATGGTTATTTAAAAAAATAACATACATGAAAGAAATAAAATATATTCATGTTGTATATTTTTAAAATAAAAATTCTTTTGAAACTTTTGTAAAGAGATTCGAAAGTGACCCTTGGATAAAATGTAAATAAATTTAGCTCCAAAATCTTTTAAAATATGGTAAAAATTCATAGAAAATATATTTATAAAAACATTTATTCTTAAAAAAATTATATTTCAATAATATAAAGAAAATTGAGGAACATTTTGGTTAAAATTCTTTAAAAACATAAAAATAACATTTTTAAAGAAAAAATCTTTAACAGTCTTTTAAAACAAAAAATCATTTGAAAGAAAGAAAATAAGACAGAAATTAAAATACCATGAGTATAAAATATTCAAAATATTATATTTCAATATTCAATATTGAAAATATATAAATTAATATAGGTCCATCGATCAAAACATGTCTCAAATAATGAATTTTGAGATGAGAAAAAATTGTAATTCGATCAATATTTGAATCAAAAAGCCATTGAATGAAGGAAAATGAAATTATTATAAAAAACCCATAATTTACATGATTAAATATAGGAAAAAACATTCACGTTTCAGTAATTACACTATATAAAATTAATCACTTGTTATGAAATTAATTATGTCTCAAACAATATAAATTAAGTCCATGAAATCACTTGAAACTTTTAGAAAATTTGAATAAGTATCTCATTAAATAGATAAATTAAAAGGAAAATTAAATATCATGATGAAATATTATTTCATTATTTAATATCTCAATTTTAATATTATGTGCATTATAAAAATAAATAGGTTAATAACATAAACATATGTCCTAAAGAAAGAGAATTTTTTATTAATAACCCTTATAAATATCATATCACTAAATTGAAGATTAATCAATGGAATGATTATATAAAACTAATATAAATCCAAAAAAACAAGTTTAAATAAAACATAAATTAAAAAAATTATTTCACACATAATCATGGAATAATATAATCAACGAATAAGTGATATAACCTAGTGAAAATAAACCGAGTTAAGAAACATTTTACCACTTGTAAAATTTCAAGTAAAATACCCTTGGATAAAATTATTTTAATTGAAAATTAAAATACCATAAATTATGAAATGTTCATATAAAATCATGAAAAGGAAATACTATATACCCTATATTAAATAAATCATGTTTATAATGTTAAAAAACCCTTAATGATGAGAAATTGAGAGAAATCCCTTCCTTGAGTCCAGACTTTCTATGTATGTCCTATAACTCCTATATAATAAACTTATATCAATTATTTTATTTCTTAGAAACTTTTTCTAGGACCAACAATTTATCATTAAACTATTTATTTCATTTATTTTAATGACATATTTAATCACTTAATCGGTTAATCCACTTTTGGTGTTTTAAGGATGTTTGGTTCATAATTTCAAAATTAATTCAGTATGATGACCATTATCAAGAGGTTTTTTTAATAATATCATCAATATTAATAATTAAATAATTATAATTTTTTTAAAGAAATTATATTTTTATAACGAACCATGAAATATGATTATGAAAAATGAATTATGTTCTAATCACGGAGTCAGTAGGTTGTACATCCACATTAGTAACATTTACATTTTTCAACGAACATGATGGGATGAAGGTAAGTATAATTTCATATTTATATAATTATTATTATATCATAAATATAATATTTTTTAAATACACTTATATATTTTATCCATGTGATGTGGTTGTGAAAAATGAATCATATTGCTTCATAGAGGTGGTAATCCACACGTACACACGAATGATGTCATCATTTTTAAATGGATGGAAAGGTAATAAAAATATGATATATTATATTTAATTAATTATAATTATTTCATTAATATAATATATATACATTAAATTCATTATTATAACCATCCATAAGAGGTTGTGATGGAAAATGAATCACATCAGTTCGTATGGGGAAAGTCCTCCGCACACATGAATGATGATTTCATTTACCATTTAATGGAAGAGAAGATGGATATAGGTTATTACATTAACATAACAACATATAAGTATATTTAATATATTGGTATTTTTATTTCATCATATTTGAATAATATTTGAAGGAGGTAGAAGAAGAAATAAAAATAAAAAATCTTGGTTAAGAATGATACCTCTTCTTCGAATGACACTTTTAGGTTTATACTTAAAAAAATCCTATGTTCGGTTTCTAATAAAAATAGAGCCTCCAGAAAATGGATCCAAAATGGTCACAGTTTTAATTATTAAAAAATATTAAAAAATATTAATGTCTTTATTAGAACCATAAACATGTCTTGGCCTTCTAAAGGCTATTTTTACCTAATAAAGGAAGAGATCATACTGAAGACCCATTCAAGAACAAGGGAAGTAGAGAAACACATCTATAATAACTTGCTCTCAACTTTAACTTTCTTTATGAAACCCATTTTTTCATGGAAGGATCTAATAATTATCAAAGTTCTTCTGTGCTCTGAGATCTGTGAAACATTAGAAAAGTTAATTGTGCACAAAATAATATGTTTTCATGAAATCCTGTTGATGGTACATAAATCCAATTCTTGAAAAGTTGATGTTAAAACTATCAAATAGTGTTGTCACACCCCCATAAGAAAAGGCATGGGAAGCGTAAAACTGGGTTGTGTGGCCCATATAGTGTTTCATTCATATGGCCTCCCATTTCATCTATAAATAAAATCTCATCCTACCACGTTGAGAATGGATTTTTAGAAGATGAAGCATCATCTCTTGCTTGTGAAAACCTCCATTCCATGGCATCACAAAAATCAATACTTTAATGTATTAAAAAAAGTAGGGAAATTTCATGACAAACCTCCCATGGGCCCCAATTTTTCTTGACCTATGGTCGATAGATCCTCATGTAACACCCCTTTAGGCTATTTGGGTTTACAAAAGAGAAGACATTTTCATTCAAGACAATGCTGCATGTTACCTCATAAGTTGTTTGCACCTATTCCTCTCAGATCTAGGCAGTGGACTTGTCCTAAAACCCATGGCTCACACAACCCCATTTTCATGTGGTAAAATAAAGTTACGTGTAACAACCTTAGGGTCCCTAACCTAATAAATCATGCCTCCAAATGATGTTGAATTAAAATTGAGTGCCTAGTATCTCTATACCCATTTGAACCAGCTCATCTGCACTCCAGATCACCGTGCAACTAGTACCATCAACCACTGTGTCCACCCCATTTAGTTCAAGAATGAACTAGACCATTACCTTACCTTTTCTCTCGAGAACAGGTACCCTAATTTATTTTTCTTCTAATAATAAGGAACCTAACATCTAGACCCCTAATTTCCACTCCTCTATGGAAATGTTTATTTCATTCCAAAACTATAGGTGCATGAGTAGTATAAATGTAATCCCCAAAGGAGGAACCATCAAGAGAAACTGATTACCTTTCTTGATGGGGAGGCTTTTTTCCAAATCTTCCTCACCTATTTTGAAATGGTCTCCCTAGGTGTGGTCCCCAACACATTTGATTTTCATGGCATAAAACTACCTGGCCCCATGTTCTAGTCATATGATCTTTAACTGCATGAAAACATCCACAACACATGATATTAAACTGTATTCTTACCCCATGCTATGAACAAGGGATACCCCATATACGATCATTATGGGATACCACCCCCCCACCCTCTATGGTATTTCACCCTATAACTAGAATCCTCAAGCATCTTTCACATGTAATCTCCACACCATCCATCATCGTAGCTCCTTTTGCAACACAATCATCCCTACTACATGACATTCAATTGCATGGGGTGGTCCTATCAAACAACCTTAAACTATGACATAAAATTATGAAGATATTGATTCCTTTTTACTGATTGGGTTTGCAAGAATCCACCCTAAGGTTCAATACTGACAACTCAACAAACCTAGGGTACATCCATGAGGATTAATCTTGGAACCCCCAAAATCACCACCAAACCGAAGTGTGAAATCTTCTCCCTTAGTGAAACACTTAACCAAATCCAAAGTGTGAAATTTTCCCACTGGGGACACACTTAACCAAATACCAAGTGTGAAATCTTCCCCCTTGGGGACACACTTAACCAAATCCTATGTATGAAATATTCCCCCTTGGGGACACACTTAACCAAATCCTAAGTATGAAATCTCCCCCATAGGGAAACACTTAACCAAATACCAAGTGTGAAATATTCCCCCATAGGGAAACACTTAACCAAATCCCAAGTGTGAAATCCCCCCCCCCACTGGGGACACACTCAACCAAATCAAAAGTGTAAAATCTTCTACCCAAGGGACACACTTGACCAACAAACCCATCTCCACAAGACGTTAAACCTTTGAACCGTCAGACCACACAATATTTTAAACTTGTGAATCGCCTGAAATATTAATCCCATAACATAAATATGGGATTAATGGGTTAAAAATACTTAGATTATTTATGCTCTAAGAATAAACTACCCTATGGATGACACATGATGCCCTGGGTTCTTCACATAAGATGCCTCACACATGAGATGCCCTTAACTTTAAAAGAAGAATATTTTATAACTTCCCAAACATACTCAACATCCTGAGAATACAAAACATAAAAAATGTTACTATCTTCTATAATTAAGGTTTTTAACATGTCAAGATAGAATCAGTATAATTAACTACCATACACCTTGAGATGGCACTAGGAATGAGTTTCATGAACATGACTTAAATCTTTGAGAGAGACCCAGACTAGGGGATGATCTCTAAGGAAGAATCCTTGAAAGGAGGAACCGAAATAACGTAATATAATTTCAATATGGGTTATTAAATCACCAATTAAAGTGATGTAATTCACCAGCCTTTAGAATACAACAATTCAGGGAAACAAGCAGTGTGTCGCCACCAGATGGAAAGACGGCGTACAACCCTGACGAAAAGTATAATAAACATTCTTACTCAAGAAAAATGGATCAAAATGGACCATTAAAAAATATTAGATGTTATAGAATCAAAATATTCTAATTAAATATTATTTAAACAAGTTATTAGGGCATTTTAACCCTTATCTATTCAGTTTAACCCCTAGTAAACCTATTTTGACCTTAGACATGGTGACATAATTTTATTTTTTTACTATTAATTATGAAAGAAATAAGTTAAAATTATTAACATATATTAATTGTTATTATTAAAAATATGGAATCCATTTTATCAAGACCAATTCATATAATTGATATAATTTTATTTAAAATTAAACTCACAAAATACGATAATAAACAACTTTTTAGAAAAATAAATTTTTAGGTATAAAAATGTTTTTACACAAAATTCAAGTTTAAATTAATTAAGAAGACCATAATTGTATTATTAATAAAATAAATAAACTAATTTTACTTTGTAACCAATTTAAAATGCAATAAAACTTTTTTAATTCAATAAATTAAAATACAGTTTTCAATAAAAAGTAGTATTTTTAACTATTCACTAGAAAATCAATCTTTTCAGAAAAATCCTAAAAAATTGAACCTAAGATAATTTTGATATGATGATTTAAAAATTATATCATTTTTTATGAAATATAATTTCTAAAATTTACAAAAAAATAATAATAATATTCACTCACAAAAATTAATGGAAACTACTTTTAAAGAAAATGTATTTTTGAAGAATAAAATGACTTTACAAAAAATTAAGTGTGTAATTCATAAGAATTAATCGATAAATTTGTGATAAGTAGGTAATATATATATCATACTTAATTTAATTTTATTCATACCCTCAAATTCAAAACTAAGTTATAATATTCATATTTAAATATTAATATTTCATAGTTTGTTTAAGATTGATGTTGCGTGTTCTATAAACTATTGAGAAAATTATTCTTTTAAAAAATATTGGGTTTTATAGGTTTCCTTGAGTTAAGACACTTTATCCTTGTCCCCTTTCTTTGTTTTTTCTCTCTTCTTCTCATTCCTCAATTCCTTCTTAACTGAAACCTAGGGTAATTGTTACCCCTAATACATTGTGATTAATTTTGGTTTAGGGAATGTTGATTATTTATTTTCACTTCCTAATTTATTAAATTTTTCATCACATATATAATATTTTTGAGGTATTTGGTTCTGTGCTTTGGCTTTTTCTTCACACATTGTGCTTTATTGATATTTAAAAATCTGTTTTTCCCAAAATTTGTGTTTTTTTGAGGGTTTTTATTAAATTATAAATATATTAAAAGACATATAAACTCTAGATCTGGTTTTTCAAGGGTATAGGAATGTTTCATATGTTCAAAAAAATGCATAATGGGATTTTTTATAGAGATTTTGATTATTTAATTAATGTTTTGGATTTTTAATTATTCTTAATGATTATGTTAAGGGATTGAGGTATTTATTGACTTAGTATACCATTTATTGTGTATTTTTCCAGGTTTATATTATTGAATTAATATGTTTTGATGAATGACTATAAAAGTTTATTTTCGTTATTTTACTTGGTACTTCCTATGAGTATTGAGGTATATATGCATGTGGATGTGCACATATATATTTATTTTCATGCATATATAACACCATGATATTTTATGATAAATTTATTTTAAATAAATTTAATATTTTTATAGCCTACATTGAATGCAACACTGAGTTTAAACGAACCCCGATCTACTACTAAAAATTTATTTAAATTTTACCATTATCACATAGACATTAAAATCAGTGGGTCTGAATATGACTAACTATATTATAAATAATTTATGTATTTCACATTTATAAAATAAATTCATTATAAATCAATTGATTATAAATAAAAATGAAATTATTTGAAACTAAAATAGATGTTTTTCTAAAGAAACTGTTTTTATGCATGCAATGTATTTTTATCTTAATGAATTAAATTTATCGCTATTATTGAATTGTTTTAATATAATTTATATATTATATTTTAAATCAAAATTTTTATCATTCATCTCATATTTTTACTATTCAATGGATGAGAATAAATCTAGTTTTATGCTTAAAAACTCTATTTTTCTAAACAACAGTTTTCATCACATATTGTAAAATTATTTTAAAATTATTTTATTTCACTTATATAAATTAAATATTAAGAAATTAATTCTAAATTTTAATTATTATGTTAAAATTTGGTAAATAGGTCTCTTTTATTTTTGGTCATTATGAATAGTAATAGTGGAAAAAATTTTCACCTCGGTAAAGCGTAAATCGCGTGATTAAGGTTAAAAACTAATGACCTAAGGCTTTAAAATTGATATAAAAATTTTATTTGTCCTATTAGATGAGTGGAGTTCATAAATTTCTATGAAATTATATAAAATATTTCAACTAGGTTCCTTTTTACTTTGATATTTACCCTTAAATTATTTTAAGTTAAGAAAAATACAAAATGTCAGTCTCTTGACTTTAAACTTATCTTTTATCTTCAAATAAGGATAAAAATAAGTTGTGAATGAATATTAAAGGATATTTTTAACATAATGAAATTAATTTTATTAAATTTATTTATTTATAATTTTTAGTGATAATATAATTACCATAAATGCTTTTATAACCCAAACAAAAATATTTATTCAATAAGTGGAAAAATAAAATAAATGATTTTATAAAAAATAAAAGAAATATAATTTGGAAGAATTAATGTGTTATAAGAATTGAATAAACTATTAAAAAATATTATTTATGTATTTAAAGACTATATTAAAATTATATATTTGTCTTGATGTCTTCAAAGTCAAATTAAATGAATAGTGTCAAAAATAATAAAAATGATATTTTGTGAAAATAATACTTTATAAAATTAATTAAAATCTATAAAAATATTTAAATAGGAAAATTAGGATATTATATGTTCAAAAATTTCACCCCTTGTCCATTTATGAACAAATTTCTACCTTATAAGTATAATTATAACCCTTTATGATTGAAAAAGTTATCATCATCCTTAAGGTTAAAATATGTTAACTGAATGGTTAAACCAAAAGATAAAGTTTAAAATACCACTTAAACTAGTCAAAATATTATTTTTTATTATATTTAAAGCATATAATACCTTATTTTCCAATATATTTAAATTTGGAAGCATTTTGCTCGATAATGACTTAGTTATATTTTAATATTTTTTACAATTCCATGTGTATCCTTCCCTTCATTATAAAATGACACCCATTACCTCACTTATATATACCACTTTGAGCATACTAAGTCATCCAATAACTAAATATTTATTTTATCAATATCCTTATACATATTATAGAGGTTCTTGTCTTCCCAAAATACCATCCCTAGGGTCCTTAAGAGGATATCTGAAGGAGTTCTTTTAAGGAGGAGGTAATCACCTTAACCAATCACTTTCTTTATTAATTATTATTTCACATCATCTAAATCCACATTATTTATCATAAAATAATAAATTAAGGACCCTAAATATGATTAAATATTATTATGATCATGAAACCACCCTTATGCAGCCTTTTTTCCATCAAATGAAAAAATGATAATGTCGCTCGTGTGTACGTCTGGACTACCACTTCCACAAAGTGATGTGATTTGTTTTTCATTTCCAATTTACATGGATCAGAATAAGGTAAGATTTAATAAATAAATACGATATATATGATATAATAATAATTTTTGAAAGTTTATTTATTATTTACCTTTATTTCATTCCATCTGTTGGAAAATAAAAACAACATTCATGAATACGTACGACCTACCATCTCCATGAATGATGCAATATATTTTTCTATATCATAATTTTATGGATCAATATAAATATATAAATAATTAATATATATTATATTTATATAATTATTAAAATTATATAGATTATGAAACCATGATCAAATTACAAGGACCGAAACTACCAAACCAAAACATACATGAAAAACAAAATAGTTATTACCTGTAACAGTAATTTTAAAAGAATTATTAATAAAGAGGTTAAAAAAGATTATAAGTAAATCATATATAGTATTATATATAAGATAATGGTTCTATAATATATATATATAATTAATATATATTTATCCTATAGGTGGTTCACACATATATTAAAGAATTCAAAGTTGAGGTAAGGGTTTATTTCATAATCTTATCTTTATTCAGGACTGTTTATGTTCAAGTATCCACCATAATAAATATTTTATATTTATATCTTAAACCCAATTTATATTATTATCATCAATTTATTTTAAAAAATACAATTTTTCCTTTTATTTTCCTCTATTTAAGTAATCAAGATACCATAATAAGTTTTTTTTGGAAAACTATCCTTGCATTTTATATTCGATCAAGAATATTTATTTTCCAAGTCCATATTTTTATTAAAATATAAAAAAATATTTTTTTAAATTATAAAATTATTAATTGAATATATTTTTACCCATGTTTAACTTTTGACAAAATGGTTTAAATATAATCTTTCTGTCTATTTCTAAGCGAGTTACTTTTTGACCATTTTACAAAAGTATGAAAGGATTGTTTTTTAACAATTATGGCATGAAAATAATTTTCCACCATCATGACCTCTAATTAATTTAAATATTAATTTATAATTTTAAAATTTTATTTCAATTAAATTTTTTATTTATATTTAGGAAATTCTTAGATTTTAAATAAGTGATTTCAGAGTGAAAATGACATTTTTGTCAAGAAATTTTCCTGTGAAATTTTTAATGTATTTTCATTTATATTAACATCATTTATTGAATATTATTATTTAATGATTTTATAGTCTTATAATACAATCTTAAAAAATTATATGGATGGTTTATGATCATCTTGTATGGGGAAATTATTGATATTATGTATACTTGTTTGTCCAATATTAACAATTATCCATTTTAAGGCATGTTGATTATGATGTATTGTTTATTAATATAGTGATGTAATTGAATGTATTAAGTGATTAGTGAGGCATGAAATTACATATCCCATGATTCATTAGTTGGTATTATGAGACAAACTAGATTGGGTAATTGACTGATTCCTTACCCATTTATGTAAGATATCATGGCATAAGGCCATGATGGTAAGTTTTAGATGTCTGATATTATGAATTCCATCATTATGAAGCTAGTTATTGATATACATATGATTAATTTAATAGTTATGATATCTATGGTCAATTTTATAGCTTATATTATTATTTATATGGAATTATTTGATCATTATTTATTCTTTTCATATTGTTTATTCATTATTATATTTTGTTGTATGGATACAATTATTGAGTATATAATCTCACCCCTTTCTAATGTTACCTTTACCAAATATTTCTATAAGTGAATTATTGTTGATATTAATGGATATTATAAATGGAATAATGGTTTTATAAAAGAAAATACTATATTTTATTTTATGTTTTCAAAGGTAATGTGAAATTCAGGTATGTATCTAGTTTTCCAAGATAACTAAAAAAATCAGTCCTTTGGGATATGAATGCTTCTATATAGTATAAATATAATAAATTAAACACTGGATCTGTGATACTAGGTTTGAGGTCTTTACAGTTTTTATTAGAGTAAGTTTAGTAGAAAACATGAGAACTTGATTCAGGAAAACATAGATTTGGGAATATAACACTATCATTGAATTTGAGAAAAAGTATAAGTAGATAATAACATCCTAAAGTTTTGGTAAGGTATATATTATGTGGTTTTCCTAGAAATACATAACTATTTGGTTACTAATAGTGGATGTAGTTTTTACACAGATGCATCTTGGGGTAATAACCTAGAAAATATTTGGTTTAGTATATCTTGGCCATCATTCTAGTGCACGATGGGTGTTCCCTTACCATACACATATCTTGACACTATTAGGGGATATTCTTGAGTTAATACCCATTTTATTTAAAAACCATTATGAATGATTTTAAAATATTTTTACGATATTATAATATTCACAAATAAACGAAGTTTATGATTATGAGACTAGCTATGCATAATATTTTCAATTTAAGTTAAGTGTTTCACTGGTTTCATAATTATAAATTATGATTCATAATATCATGATATAATCTAGTGCATTATTTTTTTAGAAATGGTTCCTAGAGGAAGGAATGAAAACCGAATCAATGCATGTAATCCATACAGGGAATTTCCTCCCAGGATGGATAATAAAGCTAGAGTTTGAGATGAAACTAGAACTAAAAAAAATTAAAATTATATTAAGGAATCTAACTCAGGTTATAACCAATAAACTTTCTCATATAAAGTATCCAAATAATCTAAAATATAGTGTAACAATGTTAGATCACTTCATGCATTAGCAACCTTAATCATTCAATGGGACTACAAATGAATTTTTAGTTGAGAAAAGGATAAGTTTCTTAGAGAATATATTTATTTATTTAGTAAGTAATTAAATGAGGAAGGTTTTCATGGTGTTTTATCATCTCTCAGGGGATACAAATCAATGGCGTTCAATGATTCAAGACACTAAGTATGAGGATGAAATAGTGAGGATAGAATGGAAGTACATTAAAGAAATTTTCTTGAAAAATTATTTTCTTCATGAATAATGAGAAGATATAGAGAAATAATTATTGAGTTCGAGAAAAAAGGAATATGAAAATGTTGATTGTATAAAGATAACTTTAAACGGTTAGAAAGACATGTTTTGGACTATATAAGTAATCTAAAGAGTAAAATATCATTTATTTGATGTGGTTAAGACAATTATTCAAAGGGAACTAGTCACCCAAACATTCTCATCATATGAGTATATTGTATCATGTGTTATCAAGATAAAGAAATAATTATCCAAGACTTATGGCTTCGAAGGAAATCAAGAGAAGAATAGGCTGAAAAATAAAAAATTGATAATGGTAAAAAGATAAAGGGAAATTTTCCCACATTTTATACTTGTAAAAATAATCACCTTGGTTCTTTTCTAAAAGGAAAAGGAGTTTTATTCATGTTTGGGGAATAATTCCATCATTATCATGAATGAAAGGGTAAGAGAGAATCTATTAGAGTGTGGTGATTTAATTATAAGGGGATGGGGAACTATTCTAATAAATTCCAAAACATCAGGGGTAACTTACCACAAAATAATATAAGGGTAGAAGGCCAATATTATGAAATTAAAATAGTTAACATGAAAGTTCCTAGAGACGAGGTTAATGGTAAACTTATCATCCCCTCTAGGATTCAAATGTTTTATTTGATTTTTTTACCCACTCTTTAATATCTGAATAATTTTCTAAGGCTATCACATCACCACATAAATTATTAGATATTGATTAGATGATGAAAGCTCATAATGGTCGGATGGTCTCATCTCAATACTATAAGTCCCCTCTGATATAAGATTATTAGAATGTTATTCTTGAGAATAATTTTATTCTTCCATAAGTTGAATTTGATATAATTTTGGGAATGTATTGGTTCTCTCAGCATAGATCCCAAATCAATTACTGATGAATGGAAGTTTTATTTAATATTCTAAATCAACCTTAAATCATTTATCAGTGTGAGGATGAACCTAAACACCCAATGTAAATAACTTCTATTGGTCAGAGTGAGTAACTCAAGAATTAGGGGGGGGGGGTGAATTGAGTTCTCAATAAAATTTATATTTAAAAAAATTAAAAAACCAAATCCCCGATTTAATAAAAATGAATAGTTAATCAAAAAAATAGAAATATATAAATTTGATCATTTAAATATTTTTTAGAAGTGAGATTAAGGCTCAGTTAGAATATATTTTAAATAATTTAGCATTTGAAATTAAGTTTCTTAATAAAAAACTTTATATAAACAAAAATTAATACGAACTATCAAAGTAATGCTTTTTTATATTTTATAAAATGGAAAAATATTTTTAATTTTAATCAATAAAACTAGAAAAACACCCAACTGAATTTAAACAAGGGGTTTAATCTCAAGCCAAGACGTAATTTACTCCACTTTAAAATCACCTGATGCTAACCGGTTTATTTAAGAATAAACTGATGCCAAACCTAGATTGTGTTTTATAAACAATAGTTTATAAGAATATCCAAGCACATATCCTTTTCTACAGTTATACATGGGATGAAAATGATGACAGGACTAGCAGGACCTCATTCATAGTTATTCATGGGAATTAAAATAAAGATTTTTCTAGAAAATATCAAGTATTCCCCAATTTAACACAGGAAATTGTGTTCTTATAGATAAAAATAGAAATACAAAACAAATAGAAAAATAATATCTAATATGAAAATATAGATAAATAAAAAGATAGGAAATGAAATGTAGCTCGATCTGAGTGGCTTTGATTATCCAGAGTTCTGAAAATTTTCTTTAGGAGGATCTTGGATGAGTTTTTCAAAAAAATTATTGAAAAAAAACACCATAAAGTATTCTATATAACACATACACTCATTTAAAGATCCTTTATTATTATCTGTGTTCCTACAAAAAAATTGCAGTAGTCCATCATTACTCCACACGATTGAAAAATTCTTCTTAAAGAGATCTTCATCAGAATTATTTACTAAAGAATAATCATTTGTCATTAAATACACTGACACTTCATTTAATCCTTAAAAAATATACATTATATATTTTAAATTCCATACTCTTAATTTAAACATGGTAAGCTATATTTACTTTAAGTATGGTCAGTTGAGCTCATAGAAAATTGACACAGTCAGCTAATGCCGAAAGGTGACACGGTCGGTTCATATCTTCATGTAGTCAGCTCACTTTTACATGCTGTAAGAATTTTATTCATTCAATCACTACATTTGAATACACAATCTATATATTAATTTATTAAAAAATATACATACCTTGGCATTTTAACTTGATTTCTTCATGAAGAAGGTTGTTTCCTTCATACAATTAGGTACACTGATTTTCATGGAAGGTTGATTGTACATGAGGTAAGGTGATTCTCATCACATGGTAATTTGAGTCTTAAATGTGTGGCCAGATCATAACTTAGGCAAATTTTGTTTATATGAATTTTGGTAAAAAGTTTTTTTCATGAATTTTGGTGACATGGTCACTTGACTCTCACATAGTAAGGTGGTACGATAAGATCTAGACTTAGACATTTTTTCAATTTTTTCTAGTATAAAACTTTCTAACAGAAAACATGAAAATAATTAATAATAAGTTAAACATGACTTGAGATCATTACAGTAACGAGGTTTTGATATAATATAAAAAATACCCCCTTTTTGTGATAACAAATTAAGAAATTTAAATTGAAATAAATTTCATATATCAAAATTATATTTGAAAATGATTTAAAAAATTACGTAACAAGTTTTTGAAATCATGAAAATTTTTATACTAAATTCAATTAATTTTAATTTATATATACTTTTAATATATGAAATTTTTTATACTGAAATCAATTTATTTTATTTTATCACATTACTCCCCCTTTTGATATTATCAAAAAGAAACAAAATCAGGAATAAAAAATAAAAATTGATGTCAATAAAAGAGAGAATGACACAAATATATCAAAACATAGTTTAAAAAGGGTGAAAACAGATTACAAAAAATCCCTATAAAAATACTAATCTAAATTCGAATGAGTGTCATATTTGATTTATATAGGAATTATAGGATCATTTCCTTTGGATATAGAGGCAGGAGCATAAGTAGACTTAGGAGAATTTGAGGATGCATAGGTTCTAATAACTATACACCTAGAAACTGGTATAAGCTATTGATAGGATTGGGTAGGATTTAGGAAAAAATATTAATTATAAAGGCGGTAGTAGGATAAGATAAAGGAATGGTTTAAAGGGATTGCACATCTTTCTAATTAGTATAAAGAGTAGGTTCCATCAACCAGGTAAACTCACTGACTTCCCATGAATGATGCTACAAATCTTGAAGGAAATCACCTTGATTATCCATTAAATATTACAAACTTGGATTAATAGGTATAAGATTATCAATTTTTGACTTAAATTCTTGATTCAAAGGATTAAACTTAAAATCCAAAGTAATGATTCTAAACATCACTTTCATATCATACTTTGTGAAGATCCTTCTGAGATAATAATCAATCACCTTGTTGATTGTTTCTTGGTCTTGAAGAGATTATTTGAAATCCTAAAAAACTAAAGCTAGGGTATTATCAACATGGGTTTGAAACCCATAATACAAATCTTCAAGATCCTTATTGAAATCTTCAATAAAAAAATTAAAACTCATCCCAAATGAACAGTTTGATCTTGTCTTCATCAATTACTGACTAAACAAGAGGATTGGAATAAATATAAGCAGGTTGAAATATAGCATTGATGAACCTCTAGTGTAATTGAATCATTATGCTAGATAGATCATATTGAAGAGAACCAACCTGTGATCTCATATCTAAAATCTCATTCTACATAATCTATATTTTTAAATTAAATCTAGGATGAAGATGATTAATTTATAATGTTTTCTTAAAAGATGGTTCCTTGGACCAAAAAGACCAAAGCACACTTATTATATAAAAAAGAGGAGGGATTAAAAGATTCTAAAAAACAGAATCAAATTACAATATTTTTCATGTGAGGTCATAAGATCAGCAGGGAGGTCATAGAACTAGGTAATGTCTTGGTTTAATCCCATTTTGTCTTGGCCATCTGCAACTGTGTTTGCTTCGCGATAAACATGTGTGATGATATAGTTGATATCGTTAAGGGAGTGTCTACAATCCATCCAACGGGTAGTAACTGAAAAATCAATATGAGATATTCCATTACAAATCAATTGCATGATGGTAGTCTAGTCACTTTCGATCCAGTGGTTGTTCCATACAAGGAACTTAGTGAAGGCAATAAGATGAATTAAATGCAACATCTCGACTTCAAGAGAGGTGAAAATTCCACAACTACCCATTAATCATCAAAGGATTCGACCAAAGTGATTTATGTAGATATCCCCACATCCCGCGAGACCTGAATTTCCTTTGGACACACCATCAATATAAGGACCCGGCCTTAAACCTTACATAATATTGAATTAAATAAATAATTCACAATGAGGATATTTTCAGGTTTAGAGTTTTAGAGAATTAGTACATAACTATTACATCTCAAAAGATTACAAAGTAGACACTTCTACCTAGTATCCATTTTTTTCATAAAATAAAAACTTTTAAAAGAAGCATGTCTAGTTCCATGTTTTAGAGAGCATGACTTTTCTTCGATCCCATCCATGACCCTATTCCACATTATGTCCAGTGAAAAACATTTCAAAAAAAAAAAATTGGGATGAGCATAAAAAGCTTAGTAAGGGATACACAAAGAAGGAAAAATGTTAGTTTTTTTAAAATAACATGTAAACCATGAATACTTTAACATAAGTAATACTTTTTACCTTTATGAACTAGTAAATACTCTTCACTGAATAAAAGATCACTACTTACCCTTTTTATAACCAAAAGGTTACCATAAAACCCATATAAAGAACACATAACATCTAAAGGTAACTTGGGACATAAAAATACTTAAATGTAATAACCATACGGTCGACTTCCACACATATCACTAAATGGAATAGCTATACGGCCGACTTACATACCCAATGCATTGGAGGTTATAACGTAACCACCCGTCCTAGTTTTCACAGCACCACCCGTCATATGGTTTATCATGTAACCACCCATCAAATGTCCAAGTAACATCATAGCACATAAAATATTTCTAATATAAAAATTTCACTAATAACATTTCATTTGAAATCACAAGAAGTAATTTCAAGATATTGAAATAATCAATCCATTTTCATAAACCATTTAAAAATAGATTTTTGAATCAAAGTGTCCCATACCACTTTGAAGATTTTAATGGAATTATAATTTCAAAACATTAATGTCCATATAAATAAATACTGAAAACCATTTTTAAAACATGTACATTAAAGATAAGGATTTAGAATAATAAATCTTTAAAATATTTAAAATGATATTTTAGTTAAAGAGTTTTTAACAAAATGAGAGACTCTTATATAAAAATAATTGAGGAATAACATTTAATCAGAACTTTATAATATAATGATAATATATGGATTCATGATATACTATGTCAAATTATATTATATACACCATATAAAATTGAATTAGTTCACTACAACAATGAAGTCTCAATGGAAATGTAAATTAAGATGAAATCCCTTATAAAGATGATATCCTTAAATTAAGGATAAATCTATCACATAATTATGTGTGACAAGAATAAATACACCCAATATAAGTGGATATTTAGTGTAAAACAATTATAGTTCATTCACACATATTCATAGGAATACATATTCAAGAAGTACAAGTTTAACCCAAATAATTGAAATTGGGTTAAGAAGTTCCCTTGCAAAAATTTGAAAGCCTAACAGCGTCACTTTAAAATTCAGAAAATATGCTGATGAGATAAAAAGGGTATCTCATGACTTGGAAATAAAATTTACATTAATAAGGATATATAAGAACATATCCCAACATAATAATATGTAAATTAAAATACATTACAAAAAGAAGTCTTTTAAAAAGAGGAGGGTGAAAGCTTCCCTTCCCGATTTGGTAACTTACAAAACATACATCACATGAAAGAATGATCATAAAATGAAGATGTAAATACTCATAAATGAAATTATATTACACAAATATTACAATAATGTGAATTACATACACCAAACAAAAGGAAATAGTGCCAAATATAGCATGAATCTCACAGGAATAAAATGTGAGATGAAACCATTTACCACGTTGTAATCAACTGAGTCGTTTGACCAAAAGATAATATCCACCAAATGAAACACAGAATTCCATGAATATAATGAGAATCAAGATAATATTTATATATCAAATAGAAGTACACAATATACCACATGCAGTGAATAAGTGGCGAACAATGGAAATCTCATGGAATTAAAAGTGAGATAAGAAAATCCCTTACCTCGTGTCCGACTTGACCCGTTCATTCTTTAATATCCTAAATAATAAACTAAAGTTAATTTATACCTAATTAAGAACATTTTTCAAGTTTATTATTCCTTTTATATCACTTCTTATCATCTTATAAACATTATGTAATCATTTATGTTAATAACGTTCGTTTTGTCGATATTTGGTACTTGAGTAAAAAATGAACACCTTATATTTACAAGTTTCCCATGTTTTCAATAGTCCATTATATCCAGAATTATATTAATTATTTAGATATAATATATATCCAGTATATATATATATATTTATTACATTACATATCATTTGGAGGTAAGAAATGAAAAGCATCGTTTATGGAGACGGTAAGTCGTACGTACGCATGAACACTACTTTCATTTATATTTCTTATTTTAATGGAATTAAAACATAATGATACATAGGTGTATTATAATTCCAGTATAATATCATATATAATATCATTAACTTCATCCTATATACATCCCACATATGGCATTAACGAGTCATATCACATTGAGGGGGCCGTAGTCCGCACTTCCTCAAATGAAATTATCGGGTTTACCTATAATGGAAACCAGAAAGGTATGCTATAAAAGGAAAATACAGAAGCATAAAAAATAGAAACATAATATATATCATATATAAATTAAATGCCATCATAATGGCCACCATGAGATGTGGTAGGAGGTAATTGAACAATCATCGTTTCGTGAGGCATTAGTTTGTCATCCATAGAAACATTAAGTTCTTCATCCATTAGATGGAAGTGTGTGTATGTGTAGTTTGAATTATTCTCATAACAACATCCTAGTATATTTAGGATACTAGTGTTGTTAAAAAATAAAGTAATAAAAAGTATTTAGGGGTTGGAGAAGTAAAATAAAAGAAAACAATTTAAGAGAAACCGTTACCTTTAATTTGGGTAACTCCCTTTGGTTTGAACCAAAGGACTTCTTGAAGTGCCTTCTGCCAACAGTAAGGCTTCTAGGAGGAATAGAGGGATGTTGTGAGCTTAATTGGGCCAAGTTTAGATGATCCAAAAGACTTTAGGGGTGTGAGGAATTGGTTAAAAGTGTTCTTCTTTTATAAGGGAGAGGAGGGGTTCTTTTGGAAAGTGTGAAAATATTATTTTATTATATAATTATATTCGGTTTCTAATGGTTCAAAAATCATTAAAGTAAAAGATAATACGACTCAAGGTCAAAATAAAATCATCCAATCCGAATTGTACATGTTTTGGATAATATTTGAATCATTATAATCTTATTTATTTAAATCATTTATTAATGAGGTAAACACTGCATCATTATTGTGTCATAAATAATTTAATTTATTTGATGTCTAAAAATTATAAAACAAATAACATGATGTATTAAATATTTTTATATTTCCAATGAATATTTATAGTCGAAAATATAATTTATATAACACCATATAAAAATTAATTTACTAAAAGATTTATGTTTATGTCATTTTTGCCTTTACATTAAATTAATTAATCTAAAGTGTCATTATCACTTATAAGTTGCTCTATGGGGTCCCAAAATAGACCCAAAGATGACCATGGTCGCCCATGACTCATCCAATAAGGTTTTGACAAGTGTTAAGGTAATTTATAATTATTACAATATTCTTTTTTACCTTGAATTATCCTATTTACCTTTAACCACGGTAAATAAAAGCAAAAAGTTACTATTCACAAAAATTATTTTCATCTTATTGAACCACATTTTACTTAATAATAACAACCATGTGTTTCGTATTTTTTAAATTCAATTCACACAAGTCATAAAATTTCATTTAAATGAAAAAGTCAGTTTTTTAACTACTACTAAGTGGTTTCACTATTCATCAAAAATTGATGTTTTTCAGAAAAATACCAAAAATTCAGCCTAAGATTTATTTGATATTATGAATTCAAAAATGATTTTTATTTTTCCAAATTCAAAACATAAAAGTGTCATTAATTAATTTTAAAATTAATTTCCGTTGTTAAAACAAATAGCGTGTTTTTAAGAAACAATAACTATATGAAGATTGACACTTGTTTATATCCAATTTCAAATTGAAATCAATTCCAATGACCAACATTGGATTAAATGGTAAAAATATATTCTAATTAAACTTTAAAATCAATTAAAAAGATAATCTAACCATATAAATAAATTATATTAAAACACAGTTTTGAATTAGAAAACAATATTTTTCAATATTCATTAAAAAATGAACTTTATTGGAAAAATTCCAAAAATTTACACAAAGTAAATTTTGATGTCCTAATTCTAAAGAAGGACTTTATTTGGTCAAATAAATGTATTAAAGTGACCAAAAACATATTTATAGAGGGTTCTCCATTAAAAGGTGGTAAATTGACCTTTTAATGTAAATTATGCTTAAAATTAAATTCATTCACATTTTAAGCCTCTAACTTTTATTGGATAAATGTAAACACATTTAACAAACATGTATAATAATATTGTAATTAGTTTTGTTTATTCCCACCAATACAACGACTAGGAGTTAACTACCATTTAAAATAATAATATTATACTCTCAGTGTGGAACATAAGATTTCAAAGAAACTCGTTGTGGTGTATCAGGTACGCTATGGAAGATATCAACCCAATTAAAATAAAATTAATATTTAATTCACAAATATTAATAAATATAATAATTTTATATTCTTCATTAATCTGGGATGTTACATCCTTCCCCCCTTTTGGGAATTGCATCCTCACAACTTTAAAATTGGGCTCAGAAACTTAATTGAAAGCCCCGCATCAAAAAAAGAGTCAATAAAACTATCACTTTAAAATAAAGGTAGAGAAGTAAAAATGTTACCGAAGACAAAAAATACTAATATTCCATGAAAACATGGATATTGAAGAGAAACTAACTCTCATATATTAATAGAGAGTGATAGAGAACATGATCACAGAAAGTTAACCACCACAATACCATAAATTAGTGGTTGGGTAAAAGTATGATGATAAAATAGAGATTATAAAATTTTATTGCTTCAATATACTTTTCATAGAGTTGAGTAATTTTATTAATAACAAGCCTAATATTGTAAGGAAATATACTTACTCGTCATGTAGAGTGTCATCCGTTAATAAAATTCTACAACAAACTCATCTTATCTCCAAACGGTAAGTATTCAAGATGACTTGTTCACATTGAAAGCACTATAATCAACTTATAGAGAATAAAATGATCCAAAAAATATGAATCATATATTTCCCATATCTTTATACAATAACCAAAACCAAAATTTGTTAGTACATGATCAGATAATCCCCAAAATGATAATCCATTACAAAATAAAGTACTACTATTAATCTAGAAAATTCAAGCAAAAGTACCCAAAGTTCAAGAAAGACCATAAAATATACGATTATCATTAAAATTAATCAAAATAATAAAAACAAATATTGAAACTCAAAACTCATATGGATTTAAATCACATAGTCTTCCACAGTAAATCTTAATACTTATCCCCAAAAACATCGATTACTCTTAAGGTCTCATAGTGAAGTGTAATTATCCTAATTACATATTCCCTGTGATAGTTTAACCATTTCCATAAATAACCCAAATCACCTTATGTCCACAATAAAAACCTATATTCTTCCAAAATAATATTTCAACCATTACTACACAATTTAAAACCCAAGGTATTCTATTTTCCTTAAGCATATAGTGTTCCCAAAAGAGATAATGTCTTCCAAAATAATCTTTATCACTTAATCACCAAATCATTTTCCTATACTAATAATTTCCATTTGATAAAACATATAATCCAAAATAAACTTATTATTGATCAATAAAATCATTTAACTAAAACGAATTAGTCATACTAACCAGGGACTTCACTTTGTCCAGTGGTAGGAGATAAATCCCAATCACACTTTGGTTGTGGATTCGATTCCCACTGCTTTGTGCGACGCGACGGGTTGTCACATGGTCTGTGTATTTTACTTTTTCAAAAACTATGAAATTTCATAACATTCTAAAAAAAGATAAATTCCTCAAAAATAACCGTAACATAATTTATCCTCAAAGGTTATTTAATACATTTCATTTTCCTCCCCAAAAATTAATAACTATTTATCAATTCTAAAAAAACAATGAATCTTTATATTATGTTAACCATTATGGTTATTTCACTTATGCTTTAATTACACCTTAACCTCTAAAGTTATCTAATCTGACCTTAAACCTTACATAATATTGAATAAATGAATAACTCACATTGAGGATCTTTTCAGGTTTAGAGTTTTAGAGAATTTAGACATAACTATTACATCTCGAAAAATTACAAAGTAGACACTTCTACCCATTATCCATTTTTTTCATAAAATAAAAACACTTAAAATAAACATGTCTAGTTCCATGTTTTAGAGAGAATGAATTTTCCATGATCCCATCCATGACCCTATTCCACATTATATCCTTTGAAAAACATTTCAAAAAAACTTGGGATGAGCATTAAAAGCTCAGTAAGGGATACACAAAGAAGTAAAAATGTTAGTTTTTTAAAACAACAAGTAAACCATGAATACTTTAACATAAGTAATACTTTTCACCTTTATGAAGTAGTAAATACTTTTCACTGAATAAAAGATCAGTACTTACCCTTTTTGTAACCAAAAGGATACCATAAAACCCATATAAAGAACACATAACATCTAAAGTTAACTTGGGACATAAACATACTTATATGGAATAACCATACGGTCGACTTCCACACATATCACTAAATGAAATAGCCATACGTCCGACTTCCATACCCAATGCATTGAAGGTTATAACGTAACCACCCGTCCTGGTTTTCAGGGAACCACCCGTCATATGGTTTACCACGTAACCACCCATAAAATGTCCAAGTACCATCATAGAACATAAAATATTTAGAATATAAACATTTCAATAATAAAATTTCATTTTAAATCACAAGAATTAATTTCAATATATTTAAAAAATCAACCCATTTTAATAAACCATTTAAAAATAGATTTTTGAATCAAAGTGTCCCATACCACTTTGAAGCCTTTAATGGAATTATAATTTCAAAACATTAATGTCCATATAAATAAATACTGAAAACCATTTTTAAAACATGTACATTAAATATAAAGATTTAGAATAATAAATCTTTAAAACATTTAAAATGATATTTTAGTTAAATAGTTTTTAACAAACTAAGAGATCTTGAATTAAAATAATTGAGGAAAAAAATTTAATCAGAACATTATAATATGATGAGAATAAAGGTATTCATGATATACTATATCAAAATATATTATATAAACCATATAAAAGTTAATTGGTGCATTACAACCACGAAGTCTCAATGGAAATGTAAATTGAGATGAAATCCATTATAACGATGGTATCCTTAAATTAAGGATAAATCAATCACATAAATATGTGTGAAAAAAATAAATACACCCAATATAAGTGGATATTAAGTTTAAAACAATTATAGGTCATTCACACATATTCATAGGAAGACATATTCAATAAGTACAAGTTTAACCCAAATAATTGAAATTGGGTTAAGAAGTTCCCTTGCAAAAATTTGAAAGCCTAACGGCATCACTTTAAAATTTAGAAAATGTGTTGATGAGATAAAAAGGGTATCTCATCACTTGGACATAAAATTTACATCAATAAGTATATATAAGAACATATTCCAACATAATAAGATGTAAATTAAAAAACATAACAAAAAGAAGTCTTTTAAAAAGAGGAGGGTGAAAGGTTCCCTTCCTGATTTGGTAACTTACAAAACATACCCCACATGAAAGAATGATCATAAAATGAAGATTTAAATACTCATAAATGAAAGTATATTACACAAATATTACAATCATGTGATGTACATACACCACACAAAAGGAAATAGTGGCAAATATATCATGAATCTCACGGGAATAAAATGCGAGATGAAACCCTTTACCACGTTGTAATCAACTATGTCGTTTGACCAAAAGATAATATCCACCAAATGAATCACAAAATTCCATTAATATAATGAGAATAAAGATAATATTTACATATCAAATGGAAATTGACAATATACCACATGAAATGAATAAGTGTAGAATAATGGAAATCTCATGGAATTAAAAGTAAGATAAGAAAATCCCTTACCTCGTCTCCGACTTGACCCGTTCATTCTTTAATCTCCTGAATAATAAACTAAATTTAATTTATACTTGCTTAAGAACATTTTTAAAGTTTATTATTACTTTTATATCACTTATTACCATGTTATAAACATTATTTAATCATTTATGTTAATAATGTTTGTTTTTTACATATTTGGTACTTGAGTAAAAAATGAACACCTTATATTTACAAGTTGTCCATGTTGTCAATAGTACATTATATCCAGAATGATATTCATTATTTAGATATCATATATATCATATATATCATATATATCTAGTATATATATATATATATATTTATATTTATAACATTACATATCATTTGGAAGTAAGAAATGAAAAGAACCGTTCCGGGAGACGGTAAGTCGTACGTACAAATGAACACTACTTTCATTTCTATTTCTTATTTTAATGTAATTAAAACATAATTATACATAGGTATATTATAATTCCTGTATAATATCATATATAATATCATTAAATCCATCCTATATACATTCCACTTAAGGCATTAACGATTCATATCACTTTGAGGGGGTGGTAGTCCGCACTTCCTCAAATGAAATTATCGCGTTTACCTATAATGGAAACCATAAAGGTATGGTATAAAAGGAAAATAAAGAATCATAAAAAAACATAAACATAATATATATCATATATAAATATAGTTCCATCATAATGGCCACCATGAGATGCGGTAGGAGGTAATTGAACAATCGTCGTTTCGTGAGGCATTAGTTTTCCATCCACAGAGACATTTAGTTCTTCATCCATTAGATGGAAGTGTGTGTAAGTGTGGTTATAATTATTCTCATAACAACATACTAGTATATTTAGGACACTAGTTTTGTTTCAAAATAAAGTAATAAAAAGAGTTTAGGGGTTGGAGAAGTAAAATAAAAGAAAACAATTTAAGAGAAACTGTTACCTTTAATTTGGGTAACTCCCTTTGGTTTGAACCAAAGGACTTCTTGAACTGCCTTCTGACTACAGTAAGGCTTCTAGTAGGAATAGAGGGATGTTGGGAGCTTAATTGGGCAGAGTTTGGATGAGCCAAAAGTCTTGAGAGGTGTGAGAAATTGGTTAGAAGTGGTCGTCTTTTATAAGGGAGAGGAGGGGTTCTTTAGGAAAGTGTGAAAATATTATTTTATTATATAATGATATTCAGTTTCTAATGGTCCAAAAATAATTAAAGTAGAAGATAAGATGAATCATGGTCAAAATAAAATCATCCAATCAGAATTGTACATATTTTGGATAATATTTGAATCAATATAATCTTATTTATTTAAATCATTTATTAATGAGGTAAACACTGCATCATTATTGTGTCATAAATAATTTATTTTATTTGATGTCTAAAAATTATAAAACAAATACCATGATGTATGAAATATTTTTAGCTTTCCAATTAATGTTTATAGTCAAAAATATAATTTATATAACACCATATAAAAATTAATTTACTAAAATCTTTTTGTTTATGTCATTTTTGCCTTTACATTAAATTAATTAATCTAAAGTGTCATTATAATTTATAAGTGGCTCCATGGGGTCCCAAAATCAACCCCAATATGCCCATGGTCTTCCATGACTCATCCAATAAGGTTTGGACAAGTGTTAAGGTAATTTTGAATTATTACAATATTCTTTTTTACCTTGAATTACCCTATTTACCTTTAACCCTGGTAAATAAAAGTCAAAAGTTACTATTCACCAAAAATTATTTTCATCTTATTGAACCAAATTTTATTTACTAATAACAACCATTTATGTCATATTTTTGAAATTTAATTCACATTAGTGGTAAAATTTCATCTAAATGAAAAAGTCAGTTTTTTAACTACTACTAAGTGGTTTCACTATTCATCAAAAATTGATGTTTTTCAGAAAATTACCAAAAATTCAGCCTAAGATTTATTTGATATTCCGAATTAAAAAATTATGGTTATTTTTCCATATTCAAAACATAAAAGTGGAACTAATTAATTTTAAAATTAATTTCCATTGTTAAAACAAATAGCGTGTTTTTAAGAAATAATAATTATCAAAAGATTGACACTTGTTTTTGTCCAATTTCAAAGTAAAATCAATTCCAATGACCAATATTGGATTAAATGGTAAAAATATATTCTAATTACACTTTAAAAACAATTAAAAATATAATATAACTAAATAAATAAATTATATTATAACACAGTTTTGAATTAAAATACAATATTTTTCACTGTTCATTAAAAAATGAAACTTTATCAGAAAAATTCCAAAAATTTACTCAAAGTAAATTTTGATGTCCTCATTCTAAATAAGGATTTTATTTGGTCAATTGAAATGTATTAAAGTGACCAAAACAATATTTCAAGATGGTTCACAATTAAAAGGTGGTAAATCGACCTTTTAATGTAAATTATGCTTAAAATTAAATTCATTCACATTTTAAGCCTCTAACTTTTATTGGATAAATGTAAATACATTTAACAAACATGTATAATCATATTTTAGTTAGTTTTTTTCATTCACACCAATACAATATCTAGGAGTTAACTACCATTTAAAATAATAATATTATATTATTAGTGTGTAACGTAAGATTTCAAAGAAACCCATTGTTGCGTATTGGGTACGCTATCGAACATAGAAACCCCTTTAAAGTAAAATTAATAATTAATTCAAAAATACTAATAAATATGAAAATTTCAACTTCTTCATTTATCTGGGATGTTACATCCTTCCCCCCTTTTGGGAATTGTGTCCTCGCAATTTTAAAATTGGTCTCGGAAACTTCATTGAAAGCCCCACATCAAAAAAAGAGTCAATAAAAATATCACTTTAAAATAAAGGTAAAGGAGTAAAAAGGTTACACGAGACAAAAAATACTAAGATTCCATGAAAACGTGGATATTTAAGAGAAACTAAATATTATATATTAATATAGAGTAATAGAGAACATGATCACGGAAAGTTAACCACCAAAATACCATAAATTTTTGGTTGGGTAAAAGTCTGATGATAAAATAGAGCTTATAACATTTTTTTCCTTCAAAATACTTTTTATAGAGTTGATGAATTTTATTAATAACAAGACTAATATCGTAAGGAAATATACTTACTCGTCATGTAGAGTGTCATCCTTTAAAAAAATTCTACCACAAACTCATCTTTTCACAAAACGGTAAGTATTCAAGATGAATTGTTCACATTTAAAGCGCAATAATCAACTTATAGAAAATAACATGATCCACAAAATATGAATCATATATTTCCCATATATTTATACATTAAACAAAACCAAAATTGGTTAGTGCGTGATCAGATAATTCCCAAAAGGACAATATTTTGTAAAATAAAGTACTACTATTAATCTCAAAAATTCAACCAAAAGTACCCAAAGGTCAAGAAAGACCATTCAATCAACTATTGTCCTTAAAATTCATCAAAATAATCAAAAAAAATATTGAAACCCAAAACTCATAAGGATTTAAATCACATAGTCTTCCACATTAAATCTTAATATTTATCCCCAAAAACATAGACTACTCTTAAGTTTCCATACTAATGTGTAATTATCCTAATTGCATATTCCCTATGATAGTTTAATCATTTCCATAAAAAACCGAAATCACTTTATTTCCACAATAAAAGCATATATTCTTCCAAAATAATATTTCAACCATTAATACACAATTTAAAACCCATGATATTCTATTTTCCTTAAGCATATAGTGTTCTCAAAAGAGAGAATGTCTTCAAAAATAACCTTTTTCACTTAATCACCAAATAAATTTCCTATACTAATAATGTACATTTGATAAAACATATAATCCCAAATAAACTTATTATTGATCAATAAAATCATTTAACTAAAAAGAATTAGTCATACTAACCAGGGACTTTACGTTGTCCAGTGGTAGGCGATAAATCGCAATCGCACTTTGGTGCTGGGTTCGATTTCCGCAACTTTGTGTGATGTGATGGGTTGTCACACGGTCTACATGTTTTCCTTTTTCAAAAACTATACAATTTCACAACATTCCAAAAAATAGACAAATTCCTAAAAATAACCATAACATAATTTATTCTCAAAGGTTATCTAATACCTTTCATTTTACTTCCCAAAATGTAATAAATATTTATCACTTCTAAAAAAACTATGTCTCTTTTTATTATGTTAACCATTATGGTTATTTCAATTATGCTTAAATTACACCCTAACCTCTAAAGTTATCTAAACCAACCTCTGATACCAACTATAAGAACCTGGCCTTAAACTATACATAATATTGTAATAAATGAATAATTCACATTGAGGATCTTTTCGGGTTTAGAGTTTTAGATAATTAGGACATAATTATTACATCTCAAAAGATTACAAAGTAGAGACTTATATCTAGTATCCATTTTTTCATAAAATAAAAACTCTTAAAAGAAACATGTCTAGTTCCATGTTTTAGAGAGAATGACTTTTCCTTGACCCCATCCATGACCTTATTCCAAATTATGTCCTCTGAAAAAAATTTCAAAAAAACATGGGATGAGCATAAAAAGTTAAGTAAGGGATACACAAAGAAGGAAAATGTTATTTTTTTAAAACAACAAGTAAACCATGAATAATTTAACGTAATTAATACTTTTCACCTTTATGAAGTAGTAAATACTCTTCACTGAATAAAAGATCACTACTTACCCTTTTTATAACCAAATGGTTACCATAAAACCCATACAAGGAACACATAACATATAAAGGTAACTTGTGACATAAACATAATTAAATGGAATAACCATATGGTCGACTTCCACACATATCACTAAATAGAATATCCATACGTCAGACTTCCATACCCAATGCATTGGAGGTTATAACATAACCACCCATCCTGGTTTTCACAGCACCACCCATCATATGGTTTATCACATAACCACCCGTCAAATGTCTAAGTACCATCATAGCACATAAAATATTGAAAATATAAACATTTAACTAACAACATTTCATTTGAAATCACAAGAAGTAATTTCAAGATATTAAAATAATCAATCCATTTTCATAAACCATTTAAAAATAGATTTTTCAATCAAGGTTTTCCATACAACTTTGAAGCCTTTAAAGGAATTATAATTTCAAAACATTAATGTCCATATAAATAAATACTAAAAACCATTTTTAAAACATGTACATTAAATATAAAGATTTATAATAATAAATCTTTAAAACATTTAAAATGATATTTTAGTTAAAGAGTTTTTAACAAAATTAGAGACTCTTGAATACAAATAATTGAGGAATAAAATTTAATCAGAACTTTATACTATCATGAGAATAAATCTACTTATGATATACTATGTCAAATTATATTATATACACCATATAAAAGTGAGTTGGTGCATTACAACAACAAAGTCTCAATAGAATTGTAAATTGAGATGAAATCCCTTATAAAGACGGTATCCTTAAATTAAGGATAAATCCATCACATAATTATGTGTCAAAAAAATTAATACACCCAATATAAGTGGATATTAAGTGTAAAAAAATTATAGGTCATTCACACATATTCATAGGAAGACATATTCAAGAAATACAAGTTTAACCCAAAGAATTGAAATTGGGTTAAGAAGTTCCCCTTCGAAAATTTGAAAGCCTAACGGTGTCACTTTAAAATTCAGAAAATGTTTTGATGAGATAAAAAGGGTATATCATAACTTGGACATAAAATTTATATCAATAAATATATATAAGAACATATCCCAATATAATAAGATGTAAATTAAAATACATAACAAAAATAATTCTTTTAAAAAGAGGAGGGTGAAAGGTTCCCTTCCCGATTTGGTAACTTACAAAACATACACCACATGAAAAAATGATAATAAAATGAATATGTAAATACTCATAAATGAAATTATATTACACAAATATTACAATCATGTGAAGTACATACACTACACAAAAGGAAACAGTGTCAAATATAGCATGAATCTCACGAGAATAAAATGTGAGATGAAACCCTTTACCACGTTGTAATCAACTGAGTCGTTTGACCAAAAGATAATATCCAACAAATGAATCACAAGATTCCATGAATATAATATGAATCAAGATAATATTTATATATCAAATGTAAGTACACAATATACCACATGCAATGAATAAGTGGCAAACAATGGAAATCTCATGAAATTAAAAGTGAGATAAGAAAATCCCTTATCTCGTGTCCGACTTGACCTGTTCGTTCTTTAATCTTCTGAATAATAAACTAAAGTTAATTTATACTTGATTAAGAACCTTTTTAAATTTTATTATTCCTTTTATATAACTTATTACCTTGTTATAAACATTATGTAATCATTTATGTTAATAACGTTCATTTTGTCGATATTTGGTACTTGTGTCAAAAATAAACACCTTATATTTACAAGTTTTCAATGTTGTAAATAGTAAATTATATACAGAATGATATTAATTATTCAGATATAATATATATCATATATATCTAGTATATATATTTATAACATTACATATCATTAGGAGGTAAGAAATGAAAACCACCGTTCATGGAGACGGTAAGCCGTACGTACGCATGAACGCTACTTTCATTTCTATAACTTATTTTAATGGAATTAAAACATAATTATATATAGGTATATTTTAATTCGAGTATAATATCATATATAATATCATTAACTCCATCCTATATACATCCCAAATAATGCATTAACGAGTCATATCACTTTGAGGTGGCGGTAGTCCACACTTCCTCAAATGAAATTATCACGTTTACCTATAATAGAAACCATAAAGGTATGGTATTAAAGGAAAATACAGAAGGATAAAAAAACATAAACATAATATATATCATATATAAATACGTTTCCATCATAATGGACACCATGAGTGGCGGTAGGAGGTAATTGAACAATCATCGTTTCGTGAGGCATTAGTTTTCCATCCATAGAAACATTAAGTTCTTCATCCATTATATGGAAGTGTGTGTAAGTGTAGTTCGAATTATTATCATAAAAACATACTAGTATATTTAGTATACTGTTGTTGTTACAAAATAAAGGAATAAAAAGAGTTTAGGGGTTGGAGAAGTAAAATGAAAGAAAACAATTTAAGAGAAAATATTACCTTTAATTTGGGTAACTCCCTTTGGTTTGAACCAAAGGACTTCTTGAAGTCCCTTATCCCTATGGGAAGGCTTCTAGGAGGAAGGGAGGGATGTTGGGGGATTAATTTGGTAGAGTTTGTATAAGCCAAAAGGCTTGAGAGGTGTTAGGAATTGGTTAGAAGTGGTCTCCTTTTATAAGGGAGAGGAGGGGTTCTTTAGGAAAGTGTGAAAATATTATTTTATTATATAATGATATTCGGTTTCTAATGGTCCAAAAATCATTAAAGTAAAATATAAGATGACTCATTGTCAAAATAAAATCATTCAATCCTAATTGTACATGTTTTGGATAATATTTGAATCATTATAATCTTATTTATTTAAATCATTTATTAATGAGGTAAACACTACATCATTATTGTGTCATAAATAATTTAATTTACTTGAAGTATAAAAATTATAAAAAAATACCATAATGTATGAAATTTTTTTAGATTTAAAATGAATATTTATAGTTGAAACTATATTTTATATAACACCATATAAAAATTAATTTACTAAAAGAGTTTTGTTTATGTCATTTTTGCCTTTACATTAAATTAATTAATCTAAAGTGTCATTATCATTTATATGTGGCTCCATGGGGTCCCAAAATCGACCAAAATATTCCCATGGTCAGCTATGACTCATCCAATAAGTTTTGGATAAGTGTTAAGGTAATTTTTAATAATTAAAATATTCGTTTTTACCTTGAATTACCCTATTTACCTTTAACAGCGGTAAATAAAAGTTAAAAGTTACTATTCACCAAAAATTATTTTCATCTTATTGAACAACATTTTACTTACTAATAAAAACCTTTTATGTTGTATTTTCGAAATTTAATTCACAAAAGTGGTAAAATTTCATTTAAATGAAAAAGTTAGTTTTTTAACTACTACTAAGTGGTTTCACTATTCATCAAAAATTGAAGTTTTTCAGAAAAATACCAAAAAATCATCCTAAGATTTAGTTGATATTCTGAATTAAAAAAATGATGTTTATTTTTCCAAATTCAAAACATAAAAGTGGTATTAATTAATTTTAAAATTAATTTCTGTTGTTAAAACAAATAGTGTGTTTTTGAGAAACAATAACTATCAAAAGATTGACACTTGTTTATGTCCAATTTGAAAGTGAAATCAATTACAATGACCAAAATTGGATTAAATGGTAAAAATATATTCTAATTAAACATTAAAACCAATTAACAATATAATCTAACCATATAAATAAATTATATTAAAACATAGTTTTGAATTAAAATACAATATTTTTCACTATTCATTAAATAATGAACTTTATCGAAAAAATTACAAAAAATTACACAAAGTAAATTTTGATGTCCTCATTCTAATGAAAAATTTTATTTGTTCAAATAAAATTTATTAAATTGACCAAAACTATATTTCAAGAGGGTTTGCCATTAAAAGGTAGTAAATCGACCTTTTAATGTAAATTATGCTTAAAATTAAATTCATTCACATTTTAAGCCTATAACTTTTATTGGATAAATGTAAATACATTTAAAAAAAATGTATAATCATATTGTAGTTAGTTTTGTTCATTCCCACCAATAAAACGACTAGGAGTTAACTACCACTTAAAATAATAATATTATACTATTAGTGTGAAACATAAGATTTCAAAGAAACCCGTTATTGTGTATCGAGTACGCTATCGAAAATAGAAACCCCTTTAAAATAAAATTAATATTTAATTCAAAAATATTAATAAATATGAAAATTCATATTCTTCATTTATCCAGGATGTTACATTCAATATTGATTTTTCACCCATCTAGGAAAAGGATCTCTCCAGAAAACATCCAGAGTGCACCAGGGTTGACTAAAATTTTCCTTAATCTAAAGACATCTCACAATACCAATGTCCTGAATAGTGTTGTGACTAAGCCCCTTTTACATCGAAGTAGCTTCATTAATGGAAATAAGGATCCTCATTCGACCTGCATTTTGATTGGGTGAGTAATTGTTATAATTAATAGCATTATGGTCATACCAGATCACATGATGGAGCTCAACAACTACATTTAGGAAAATATTATTAATTTGATGAGATCCATTCATTTCTACAAATTTATTTATTTTATTATTTATAGATTCTAGAATCAACCATCTAAAATCAAAAATTTCAAGAGTATAGTTCCAAAGAGCAGAATTAGTTGCAGAAGAAATATAGAGATGGTTAGAATCCTCTATGTGTTGGTTACAAATTTTTCACTTAGAGCAGAGTTGGATTCCAAAATATTGAAGGCAAGTATCTGTGGTAAATCTGTTGTGAACAAGATGCCAAATGAGTTTGAATCTTTAAGGTTTAATCCAAGTATTGTTGAAATTTTTTATCCAACTATAATCAATCTCAGAGTTACAAAAATAATGATTGTCAAGATTTTTATAATTAAGAATCCCATTGTGAGAAGGTTCCCAAATTAAGAAATCATTAGTGTTAGTGAAAAACTAGTTATTAATTGTGCTTAAAATAGTATTAGGGATGTGATTATGTTGAGAGTTTAGAATTTATCTAATAGAGAATTTGATATTCTTAGGGGCTTGATCTGAAGATATCATAGAAATTAAGGTTGTGCCAATCCAGTTGTCCAACTTGAATTTCATTTCAGAATCTCTCAAGACCATTCATTTGGAATTACTCATAATATTGGAGAATGATTGTTTGATGGATGGACAAATGGAGGATCTTGTGAAATTTAATTTTCCCATCTTAAGTTTGTTAAGAAATCTATTTTTGAAGAAAGTAATAGCTTTCAATGTATTGTGAAAAAGGTTCCAAGTGAGACATGCTTGTAGGGCTTCATTAAAATATTTTATATTTTTTTTATACTGATACCACCATTTTTAATAGGTTTGTAACAAGTTGACCATGTTACAGTCACAAGATTTCTTTCAAGAGTAATACTAGTCCTGATGATGTTATTTATAGTACTGTTTATTTTTTTGATAAGACCAACATGCCATTTGTAAACCATCATGAAGTATACCATCTTGTAGACAATAGTGGATTTGACAAGGTAAGTTTGACCTGCCATAGATAAAGATTTACCTTTCCAAGATGAGTGATGGTTTAGAATTTGGTCAACTATAGGTGAAAAATGGATAGACTTTAGTCTGCCCTAAAAAATGGGGACGCCAAGATAAGTAAAAGGGAGAGTAACATTTTTCAGACCAAGGTCATTGAGGATGTTACATTTTTTATTAGGAGGGAAATTCTTCCAAAAGAATATGTGAGATTTGTTCCAACTAATGGTTTGACCAGAAATATATTCATATTGAGAGAGTATTGTTTTGATATTAAGAATGTTTCTTTTATCACCTTAAAAGAAAAGGATGATATAATCAACATAAAAAAGGTGGGTGGGAGTGTTCACATTACTAGAAACATATATGTGATTCAGCTTATTTTCATCCACAAAATGGGTGATCAAGAGACTAAGATATTCTTCCGCTATCGAGAAGAGAATTTAAGAAATGGGTTCACCTTGTCTAACACCTTTAGATAATTTAAAATAGCCTTTGGGTGAGCCATTTTCCAAAATGGATATAAACACCGAATTAAAAAGAGTTCTGATTGCATTGATAAATGAGACACTAAAACCAAAACCTTGAAGAACCTTAAAAATAAGTTCCATTCCCTGGTGTCAAAGGATTTTCTGATGTCATGTTTGATAACAATATTTCCTCCTTTGTTAGCTTTGTTCATGTTATTAACTCACTCATAGGCAAGATAGATGCAATATTGAATAGATCTACCTTTGATAAAATCAAATTGATTCCAAGAGAAAATTATTTTCATGATAGTTAAAAGTCTATTTGCAATGATTTTGGTGATGATTTGATAAAGAGTGTTAATGAGAGCAATGGGTCTAAATAGATGAATATTTGAAGTGTTATCCACTTTTAAGATCAAGGTGAGAAACTGATCATTAAGAGCATGAGGAAGCACACCTTTGAAAAAAATGATTTAACAAGATTACAAACATCAACATGAATCAAATCCCAATATTGTCAGAAAAAACAATTATTAAAGCCATCAGGACCTGGAGCATTGTCATTATTCAAAATAAAGATAGTTTTTTTAATTTCATGGTCCAATAGTGTGGCAAGAAAAGGTGTTTTCCTCATCATTGATCATCATTGAAATGATCTCAGGAAAGAGATATTTGTTGATATCAGGACCATTGAAGAGGGATTTATAGGATACTAAAAAGTGTTGCAAATTTTATCAAAATGATTTTTTGATTATCTCTAACATAGCTGATTTAAACATAGATAAGTCATATTTAGTTATATTAGAAGATGATGGAATGAAGGGAGCATGAGAAAAAGGATTTGGATAAATGGATGAATTCCTACCATCTACCTTAGGTAAATATTCTATCAGACTATATCTCATAGTATGATCCTCACATATGGTAACAAATTTAACTCAATTAATATCGAAATCTTAAATAATATCCTCATGAAAAACAAACTAGTAATCTTAAATTCTATATTGAATGTAATCCCAATAATAAAATATCCTTCCAAAGTTCTTTGAACAAAGAGAGTGTAAGGTCAACCATATTTAGGTGGATTTCCTCCATGATCTTCATCATCAAAATTAGGATATTATAATCTCAATCCAAGAGATATAGGTGACTTATCCCCCTTAGAAGGTGTATCTAGTATATGATATCTTGGAATACTCCCAATAATATAAGTTCCATGTGAGTTATTCCTATACTCATCAGATCCAAATAATTTATCCCATTTTATATCATCTTCATAATCTCACCTAACTTTTTCATTAAGGTCTAAAACCTTTTCTTGTTCTTATTCTTCATATTCTTATTCTTATTGTCCTATAAATACTCATTATTATTCTTTTTCTAAATAAAGAGAAAAATTATCATCTAAATAATCTACAACCTCATTAGTTTTAAGACCTAGATTTACCATACCCCTAGGTCTAACATGACACTTGACAAGAATAAACTTTTCTTTTAGTTTCTCTAGGTTATCCACCAACTCTTGTTCCCATGGATTCTATTTGACTTTAATTTTCTAACAATTATTTAGGGAGAAAACATCCATCACAAAAAGTTATCTTATCTTCTTCATAAGAAACTAAAACTTTTTATTCTATCTAGGAAAAAATAATCTTATGAAATGGTAAGGAACTAAACCATGAAGCTGTCTTGAAAAAATCAAACATGTGTCCCACAACATATCTACAAATATTGATTTAAACACCAATTTTCATCAAAAACAAGAAAAATAGGTTATTATGCCTCGAGATACCAAAGTATTCTTTTCTTGGACATATTACATGCTAAATAAACTTAACCAGGATCCTATATTCATCACTCAACTAAACTACAGTGGGTCTTCATGGAGCTCTATTCCTAGTGATCTCATTAAAGGTATTTTAAAATTTAAAGTGAAAATGATTAATAGGATATAAACATTGATAATATTCATCCTCTCCATTGTGTATCATGTATAAATAATTTTACCATTTTTTTGAAGAAAATTTGATAAATGTCACATTAATCATTGATTTTATAGAATCCCTATTCTCCCTAGGTAAGAACTCAAGGTTTTCATAAAACTATTTGATTAGATTCAAATAGAAATTTGTACCATATTATTTAAGCTAATCAGCCTATCATTGTTCCTGAATTGTGTTCCAAACCAATGATTATCTTGAATTCAACCATTGAGCATCAAATTATTTTCCCCTAAAACTAGATAATCAACAAGATAAAGATTCTTTATCTTTAAAAATGCACTCATAATGGATTTTTAATTCTTTTAATGAGGTTACTAAACAATGAAAGAGGTTTATAACATTATCTTTATCCTCCTCATTTAGATTTGATTCAATAAATCTAAAGGCTTGGAAAATATGAGTAAAAATAGAGAGGTTTGAGATGAATAAATAAGTAGGTTCAATAAAATATAAAATGATTTGATCAAAAGATCTTAAAAAGATAGAGGATATCAAAAGGAAAATAAATGTAACGGTTTAGATTCTGATTAAAATTTTAATTTAAACCATATAGTGATTAAAATAATTATAAACTTAAAAGAAATATTGCAAAAAAAATTTATGAAAAATTAAATGTAAACAGACATGGTAAATCTGCTCACCATGGAACTATAAAGAAGCATGGTAAGCATGTTATCCATAAATTTATGGTAGGTGTGTTAACCATATGATCAAGACTTTAATGATAAATATGTAATAACCATATACGAACATGTTTTCATGTTAATCATAGTGACCATGTGGGTAAATAATCATAGTGAGTATGGTGACCATATGAGTAAGTTTTCACGATATCCATGATGAATATATGAATAAAAACTCATTGTAGGCCTACTGACCATGCGAATCATTCTTCTCTATTACTTTGAGAAAATCATAAATAAAAAAATTTCATCCGTTTTAACATGGGGATTAATGACTAAAAAAAATTAAAATAGTTATATATAACTTATCATTACTAATTCATATTTGATATAATTTATTCTCTCAATATTTAAAGGCTTTGTAAATATATCATCAAGTTGATGTTCAATACCAAAGAATTCTAGAGTTATATCACCTTTCTGGTAATGGTCTCTCAAAAAGTGATATCTTATATCAATATTATTTATTATAGGATGATATATATGGTTCTTAGAAATATTTAATGCACTTCTATTATCATGATTTTTAGGAACATGTCATAATTGATGTCCATAGTCTAGTAATGAATGTTTCATCCATAGAATCTGTGCACAAGAACTACCAGCAAGTATGCACTTAAATTCAGTAGTAGAGAGTGAAACAAAATTTCACTTTTATAATAAACCAAGAAACTAGTGACTTTAATAAAATATAACATGTTTCAGAGGTATTTTTATATATTACTTACAACTTACAAAATATACATCTGAAAAACTAAGTAAATAAAATTCTTGTCCTCTAGAGTAAAAAAATCCTAAGTTGGTTGTATTCATGAGGTATCTAAAAATTCATTCCATGGCTAGTCGATGGGAATCTTTTATATTATCATGAAAATGAAAAAATATAAACATTATAAATATTATAATAGACTGTGCAGAAGTTATGTATAGTAAACTTCCAATCATACATTTTTATGTTTTTTGATCAACTGATTTCCCAGTTTCATCAAGATTCAACTTGCAGCTAGTACTCATGGGAGTATCACTACCTTTAATATTATCCATCCCAAAACACTTTATAATATATTTTTTGTACTTAATTTGATTTAAAATAATTATTTATTTATTTAAAAAAATCCAATAAAGAATTTAAGTTCACCCATTAAACTCATTTCTAATTAACTTTGCTTCTTTTTTGAAAATTTTGTACACAAATAATTTCTAGAAAATAAAAAAATAATATCATTAACATAAATTTCTATAACTAAATAATTTTTCAAAATCCTTCTAATAAATAAATTATGATCAACTATAACTTTATTAAAACCTTTGAAAATTAAAAAAGAGATGATCTTATTATACCATGCTCTAGGATCTTATTTTAATCCCTATAAATCTTTTTTCAATGTAAAAACATGATATGGAAAGTTAGGGTTTTCAAATATAAGGGGTTTTTAAAAAAATATCCTCAATAATATAACCATTTAAGAATTCAATCTTTACATACATTTGATAAATTTTTAAATCCAATTGTGTTGTATATGAAAGAAACATCCAAATGGATTCAGGTGTTGCTACTGGTACAAAGGATTCTTTAAAATCAATACCTTCTTCTTGACTATATCCTTATAAAACCAATCTAGATTTATTTATAATTATCATTTCTTAATAATTAATTTTTTTATAAACACCCATTCAGTGATAATAGTTAGGTAGTCTTTGGGTCTTTCAACTAGTTCCCAGACTCCATTTCTTTCAAATTGATTAACTTCTTATTGTATTCCAATTACCCATAATTCATCATTATTTTTATCTATTATATTCTTAGGTTCAATATCTGAAAAGAAATATTGATTTTCCAACCTAATTTATTTGTGATGCTCTATTCTAAGTTCCTTTATCTATGTCACCTAGTAGAACATATAAGGAATGATATCTATGAGTCATAATAGCTTTAAGAATAGAAGTATTTGACACTTCATTCTCATTTACATGTTTTTGGTTCAAAGTGTACATAAAAAGATGATTTGTTCTTTATATAAGGTCTAATATAATTTCATCTAGGTTTAACATTTAAGTTCATAATAGAAAGGTCATCCTCAAGATTTTAAAAAGAGGTTTTAGGCTCTTGTGGATCTATTTCATTGAATTTGTCCAGTATAGATTCTTCCAAAGTATTAGTACTTTTGTCAAACAACCTTTATGACTTAATTTATGTATAATATATTAGTAAAATTCCTTCATCATGCTAGGAATAAAAAATTTATAAATTATCATTTTTATTGAGTATAAATACTTTACAACAAAAAACACTATAGTAATTGACATTTGATTTCTTACTGTTTCATAATTTATAAATGGTATTTTTTAAAAGAGTTATAATTAAAAATATATTAATTATATAAAAAATATGTCTTATAGATTTTATCAAAAAATAAATAAGTAAATCATATTCTTTGATATCTTTTTGAGAAATTTTATAAAGGGTTTTATTTATTCATTATATTACACCATTCTACTAGGTGGTCCTAGGAGCAGAAAAGTTATGATTATATCCATATTGTGAGCACAATGATTTAAATTCTCAATTTTCAAACTCATAAACATGATAAGTTCTTAAGGTTTTAATCTTAATTCCATTAATATTTTCTATAGATCTATAAAATTTAGAAAAATAGTAAAGAGATTAACTTTTATGGGAAAGGAAAAATACCCCTTTATATTGTGAATAGTCATCCACTATGACAAAATGATAATGTTTTCCTACTAAAATAAAAACTCTAGAGGGTCCAGAAAAGTTGATGTGAACGAAATCTAAATGTTGAGAAGTAGACAGTTCTTTCATCGATTTGAAATATATTTTTGGGAAAAAATACCTGAAGGTAACATTGATGTATGTTTGGGTTGATTTTTTTTTAATAAAGTGGGTTTACATGGTAAATTATGGAGTTCTAGAGATATTTATAAAAATGTAAATTGAAAATGAACGATAAAAATGGAATGGATTCTCTGAAGGTGGTACAAAAAGTTTGTATATAAGGTGGCGTTGTTTCCCAGTGTTTTCCAAATTTTTGGTCTAAAAATTAGAGAATGGAGAAAAGTATTTTTGGAAAAGGAAGTGGTGGAAAAGTGGTTAGAAGGTTTAAAAACAATTTAGAAATCGATTTTTCAATATCATTATATCAAAATATGGAAAATGAAAGAAGTTCTTGAAAGTTATGGTGTTGCGTGAAAGGTAAGTTTTTGTGAGCATGTGCGAAAGAGTCTTGCACAAATAGAACTTTCATGCTTGTGGAAAATTGCATGAATTTCAGGAAAGGTCATAAAAATTCCTATAAATAAGTAGATTCCCCCTCATTTGAGTAATTATCAATACATAGAGGAAATATGAGCTCTGGATCGCATAAGTAGTGAGTTGCACATACAAAGGAAGTTTCACACAAGCAGTGAGTTGTGTATAAGAGTTGCGTGTAAGAAGGGAGTTGCATGTAATAAGGGATTCTAACATCATAAGGGAGTGATTCAAAAAGTTGATATTTGTGTAAAATTATAAATTTATGAGCAAGTTTACTTTCCATGACAAAGTCACATGTTGCACGCAAGGCATTAAAGCTGCATGCAAGTCACCGAAGAGTTGCGTTGAAGTTTGAAGTTACCCAGTAGTTCTGCGGTAAAGTGATATTAATCAATTGGATAAAAGTGGAAATTAAATAGAGAATATATCTATAGTTTAGGATGCATGAATTCATGAAAAATTAGGGACCTAAAATTCCATAAACTATGAGTGGATACCTTCCAAGAGTAGTGAGAAAAGGAAGAGGAAGACGATGATCATTTCCACTGGTAGTGAGACAGAGAAAGAGACATAGGGAGTGACCCTTGAGAATTTAGTGAGAAGACCCTAAAACATGTAAAGTAAGTGATCCTAGGACTAGAAAATATCTAACCCAAACCATCATTATTGGTAGTGAGCCATAGTGAATTTGGTACAATTGGAACATCCTCGTTGTATTCTCCTTAGATATACCCCAATGAGGGTAAACCAAGAAAAAAATCATTGTTTCCTTTTGATTTATTTCTTATATTAAATTAAAAGCATCATCATAAGATAAATAAGTAAAGAAAAATCATCATTAACAATTAATTTCAATTATAGTGACCCTTATAACAAAGAGGTCAAGATCTAGTGGGGCAGGAAGAAGTTAGAAAGGAATATCCATACCCTGATTCACCCCTTCTTAGGGTATATAGGCCTCTTTTAGAAATAACATATATTTTATGATAATTTCCATTATTGATATGGATTATATAATTTTTCTATTTGTAATTATAGATTAAATAGGTCCTTAAATAAACATTTCCTAATTATCATTATAAGAGAGTGAATTCATAGTGGCATAGTCTCCTATTCTCAATCAAATATTATCTGTGAAAGGCACTTAAATAATAAAAATTTTGAGAAAAAAAGAATTTAATTTTATAGAATAAACATTTTCAATTCTAAAATTAGTAAAAACTAAAGCATGTTTGGTATCAAAAAAATAAAAACATTATTTTCAAATGTAACATAAAAATTAGTATCACATAATTGAGAATTTCTAATTAAATTATATTTAAATCCATATGATTTTTTTTAGAAATTAAAATAGTACTATAATTAATGATATATCCAAGACCAATTATCCTCTCTTTGGCATTGTCACCAAACATGACATACCCACAATCTAATTTAATCAGGTTTTTGAAACATTTATAGTCTTAATTTATGTGTCTGAAGAATCCATAGTCCAAATAACATAGTTTTTTACTAGAACTCTTTAAGAGTGTTTCTTAAAAAATATTTCTAAACCAAAAAAGAATTTGGTACCCATATTTCCATAGGTCTAAAGATGTTATTTATAATAGATTTTGGAATCCATACTTGTTTTATTGGTTTCTTTTAAACATATCTGAGAATTTTAGAAATAAAAAATGTATTAGATCCATATGAATAATAATTATTCATAGTACTAGTAGAACTAGAATTAGAAATAAATTTAGTTTTATTGATCATTCTTTGAACAGGTTGGTATCCAATTCTTGTGGTATACTTAGGTGTTATTTTATTTCCTAGAATATAAGTTAATGTATTTCTTCCATTTTTAAATCTATACATATAAGTTTTCAATTTTTCATTGGATAATTTTATATGATAATTTTATTTTATTAGTTGATATTTTTTATCCTTTTCTACTATAAGATCATTTTTAATGTGAGAAAACAGAGCCTGATGCTTCTTTAAACTTTTATATTTGTCTTTAAGTTCATTGAATTTGTCTTATAGCATATTAAAATTTTAAAACATTTATTCACTAGACATGTTTTCTTCACTATTTTCACATTCATAATGTTTGGAATTATGAACAGAATATTCTAGAAAAATATTATATACCTCGATTGTGTTTTTCTTAAAAAACATATTAGATTTATCACACTTATTCTCTCTGATTACATCTGAATCACTTTAACTATCTTCTGAATCACTCCAAGTTTCTTTCATAGATTTTAGTTTCTCTTATACTTATCCTAATAAATTTTCTTATAATTTTTCTTGGGAAAATATTATTTGATGTTTCCTCTTCTTTTTCATTCATATCAGACTATTTTATTTGTAGAATCTTCATTCTTCCAATAAATTCTTCAATGTCCTATATCATACATACCTATATAATTGGGTTTCTTTAATAATTTACTTTTTTGTATAATTTTTGAAACTTCTAGATATAGGTTCCATTTTCTCATCCCAATCAGTAGGTGATTCTTCATTACTTGATATTTTAGCTTATATATTCTCTTTATTATTTGAGTCAGTAGTCTTGAAAGATACAAAAATTATTTTCAGAACACCCAATTTGAATTTTTTTACTTGTAATTATTCTTCATACATCATTTTATTTTCAATAATTTACTTTATTTTAAGTTTATTATCACATTATTTTCATAGGGATACAGATGTTTCTATCCATCTTTCTGGTAAGCACCTAAGAAGTTACATGACTTAATCCTTATCAGTAATATTTTTTCTCAGTGTGTGCATCATTTTGATGATATCATTAAACCAAGGATACATGTTAGATATATATTCATAAGGATTCATATTAAAAGTATCATATTTAATAGTGTAAGTATTTAAATTTATTTATTTAACATTATATGTTCCTTCATGAGATAAATATCTAGGGTATCCCAAATTTCAAAAGAAGTATCATAGGTAAATATTCTATTAAATTAATCTTCACATAATTAACAAAATAAATCATTTATATCTTTTCAATTACAATCCTATATATCTTTAATGGAATCAAATAATTACTCCATTTAGGTCCAGTAGTTTGAGGTTTTTTTATTGATCTTCAATTACAATCTAAATATAAAAACCCATTCTCTCTAAGTGAATTTTAATTTTAATCTTTCATTGAGAATAATTAGTTCCATTAAAATTAGGAGGCATATTAGTGGTAGTTTCTTCTTGTTTATTATTATCTATAAAGAATTAAATTTAAAAATTATAGAATTTTAAGATCTTTAAATACAAATAAATCATAGTTTAAAAGATTTTTTAAAAGACACTCATATAAAATGTTGTCCTGAGTGAGTAACTCAAGAGGAGGGGGGGTCAATTTAGTTTTAAATTTTTTTGTTTAAAACAATTTAAAAACCAACTCCTTAATTTAATAAAAACTCTTAATTAATCAAAATAATAGAAATATATAAATTCTATATTTTAAATAGTTTATCATAAGCGGGATTAAGGCTTGGTAAAAATATTTTTTAAATGCTTTATCTTTTGAAACTAAGTGACTTAATCAAACACTTTATATAAACAAAAATTAAGAATACTATGAAAGTAAAGTTTTTTATAGTTTATAAAACTTAAAACAATTTTTAATTTAAATTAATAAAACTTAAAAAACACACGGTGTAATTTAAATAAGGGGGTTGGTCTCAAACTGAGACTCAATCCCCTCCACTTTAAAATCACCTGAATCTAAGTATTTTATTAAATAATAAAATGATATGAAAACAATATTGGGTTTTATAAACAATAGTGAATAAGAATTTTTAGGCACAAATCCTCTTCCATAGTTATACATGGGATGAAAACGGTACCATGCCATGGAAGACCTCTCCTATATTAATTCATGGGAATAAAAATAATATATTTGAGAGAATATAAATTATTCTCTAGTTTAGAATAGGATACAATGTTTTTATAGATAAATAGAGAAATATAAAACACAACTCAAAATAATATATAAGATTAAAAGAGAAATATATAAAAATATAGGAAATGAAATGCAGCTCGATATGAGTTACTTCAATTATCTAGAGTCCTTAAAAAAAATTGGAAAGAGTTTGTATGAGTTTCTCAGAAAATTATTGAGAATAGAGCATTGTAAAGACTTATCTGTAGAACAGATTCTCACATAAAGATCCTATTTTATTCTTTTGTGCTAAATTTTTTTCAATATTCCATCATTACTCTACACAATTGAATTATTATCTTTGAAGATATCTCAATCATAATCATCCATTAAAGAATAATCATTCTTCATTAAATGTAATGAAATTTCATTTAATTCCTTAAAACTATCCATTGGTGATTTGAAATGCTTCGCTTCTAATTTAGACAAGGTAAGAAGTATTCACTTGAAGTGTGTTTAGTTGATCTCATGGAAACTTAACATGATCAAATTATGTGATAAGGTGACATGGTCAATTCGTCTCTTCATATAGTCGGCTCATTTTTATGCGCAATAATATTTTCCTTCATGCGATCACTAAATTATAATACATTATCATTATATTACTTTGTGAAACATTATACATATCCTAGCATGATAACTTGATTTATTTATGTTTTAGGCAGTTTTCTTCATGTGGTAAAGTATATTGATTTTCATGGTAGGTTGATTGTACATGCGGTAAGGTGATTCTCATCACAAACCAAGATGATTATTCAATTTGAAGTCATTTCACGAACTAATAAATTTTCTCTATTTGAATCATGGTAAGATGTTTTTATTCATGCAGTAAGGTGATATGGTCACTTGAACTTCACATGGTAAGGTGGTACGGTAAGATCTAGATTTATCCATTTTTTCAATTTTTTACAGAAATATGATTTTTAACTGAAAACATGAAAATAATTAATAAAAATATAAACATGATTTTGGATCATTAAAATAAGGTGGGGCTTATCTAATCCAATAACTTCCATAATATGGGTTTTTCTACCTATCCATAAGGGATATTTATATCAAATATTTGGGGAGAAACTCAGCATTGAAAATGTGCCTATTGTTTAGGAAAATGATGATGTATTTATTAAGTACTTTCTTAGTCTTCCCATAAATCATGAAGTTGGCTTTTCAATTAATCTTGTATCTAATGTTACACCTATTTAAAATAATCAATATATAATAGACCTGATTGAGTTTTAGGAATTTAAGAGGCAACTCCTAGGGAATCTAGATAGGGGATTTGTTTGGAATAGTGATTCTCTATGTGGTGAACCAATTATTTTTGTTAAGAAAAAAGATAGTTCAATGCATATTTACATTTATTAACCATAAATTAAATAGATAACTATTAATAATAAGTATCCTCTATCCTGTATCAATGATCTGTTTGATCAATTATGAGGAGATCTATATTTTTACAAGATATATATCTGGTTTGGATATCATCAGTTAAGGATAAAGAAGGAGGATATACCCAAGACAACCTTCTTTATAGGGTATGGTCATTATAAATTTATAGTAATTACATTTGGAATTACCAATTCTTCTTCTATATTCATAGATTTAATGAATAGAGTCTTTAGAGATTAACTTGATTAGTTTTTGGTAGTATTTATAGATAATATTTTTAAATATTAAAAGATTAAGAAAGAGCATTATGAACATTTAAAATTATGCTGAAGACCCTAAAGAAGGATAAGTTCTATGAAAAATTTACCAATTTTGAATTTTGGAGTCATAAAGTTTCATTATTAGGTCATATAATCTCAAGTGAGGGTATATCGGTGGATCCTTGAAAGTTGAAAGTTATTAAGAAATGATCGAGACCAACCATGGTTACTAAAATCCATAGTTTTCTTATTTTTTATGGATACTAATAAAACATTTTGAGATATTTATCATGACTATATAATACACTCACAAAGTTTAATTTTAAGGTGGTTAAGATCTTATCGACAGATGAATGTGAAGAGAGTTTCAAATAATTGAAGAAAATATTGATTAACATTCATGTTCTTACACTACCATATAATGGAGAAGGGTTTGTGAAATTTAGTGATGTAGTAAATAAGGTACATGGATGTTTTTTATGCATAATTACATGGTGGTATGATATGCCTCTTGGGGTTTAAAAATTCTTGATAAAATTACCCAACTCATGATTTGGAGTTGGTCGTAGTAAGTTTTTTATTGAATACATGGAGGAATTATATATATGTTGAAAGGTATGACATATATACTAATCATAAAGTCTTTAAATATATATTTACAAAGAAGGATATGAAAATGAACCAAATAATAGAGTTGGAGTTGATAAAATATAATGATTTCTCATCGATTTCCACATGAAAAGATAAAGATGCCTTTCTGTCACATCACATGTCACTCCTAGTGGTTAGGAAATTTTTAAGAAAACATTTATTCAATCAGGTGGCCTTGAAAAATAATCTGCAAAATTTATGGAGATTGGAGGATGGATCTTCTATTTGAGAAGTGGGAGACAGCTTTCTCATCTTCAATTTTTTTAATAATAGAGATAAAAAACGTTATTAAATGAATTCCATGGTCCTTTGATAACCATCTCATTCTCATGGATTACATTAAAGGCAGGGAAGATATTAAGAAATGTAAACTAACTTGCTCACCTTTTTGGATATGAATAAAAGGAATCTTGTTTCATGGTATAACGGAACATGTTATGCAGAAAATTGGAGAACACATTGGTAAATTTTTGGATTGGGATTGATCTGACCCCATTCACTGGGGACCCGTGGTGCGTATTAGAGACTTGGTATATGTGACACAACCACTAATTAGGGGTTTGTTCTTACCAATCAAATATTCTGACACCTGGATTTCTTTTGAGTTTGAAAAGATTCCAATTTTTTATTTTTACTGTGGGTGTATTGGACACCTAGAGAAAGTTTGTGACTCAAAGAAGTATAATGAACAAGGAAACATCATTTTGCATTAAAACCCTTGGCTTCACACAAAACTAAAAGATGAACGATCATTTCTGAGGTAGAAAAACAAAAGGACCAAGAAAAACTTGTGAAGGCCTTCTCTAAGCGGGCTGAACCAGAACTCAATAATGTCATCATACTTGGACCACCAGATTTGTCTGAGGAAAATCAAGTGGATCAGTGAGTGGAAGGAGGGCCTCTGTATAGTGTAATGGCTGGGGTTAAAACTGGGTAAAAATATACGAGTCAGAGTATAGAACCAGCTAACATCTCAATCTAGGTTCCTGCATCTATGAAAGAAATTGTCTCACCACCATTTGGACTGGTGTCAAAATGTACGGAATTGCCAGACCTGACTTCTGAGCTGAAGAAACTTTTCATGAAATCACCAAATCCCTCTCCTAGTCCAAATTTTATTACTCTAGGTACCACCTCTATGGAAAAAACTAATACTATTGGGATGACTTCATCAATTCCTTTAAATTAATGGATGTGGAAAATGATGAATTAGAGAGATAGGGGTGGTGAACCTACTAATGAGAAACTCGGGGAGCATAAACAGATATTGGAGGCTTGTAAATTGACTAAAATCATTCGAAAAAGGTGGAAAATAGTGGGTTAGGAGTAGTTATTTGAAGTTTCATAGGTGGAAGAAGGTATGTCCCAGCCCCTCCTAGAGAAAAGAAAATGATTTGTTAGAACTTTAAGGGTCTTGGAATCCCATGAACGGTTTGGATGTTCCAATGCCATTTCACACAAAGTCACACTAATATGGGTTTTTCTGTCTGAAACCATATTGGAAAACAAGGAAAATACTAGTATCTCATACAGATGTGGATTTCAAGGCTACTTCCCGGTCCCCCTCCAAGGCCACTCAGGGGGACTGTGACTACTTTGGAAGGATAACATTGATGTTAGAATCACCTCGTACTTGTTGAATCATGTAGCTACATCCATCTATTATGACCTATCTCCACCTTAGACTTTTGTGGGTATCTATGGATGGCTATCAAAAAATGATAAACGGAAATCCTAGGACCTCCTCTATTCACAGTGATGAGGAATACCGAGCCCTATCCTCTTTGGAGGTGACTTCAATGAGATTCATTTCCAGAATAAAAAACACGAAGGTGCATGTCAGTCCTTTTCCTCAATTTCCGGATTTAAGGATGAGATTTATATGGAAAGTTTAGTTGATATGGCCCATGTAGGAAGCCCCTTTACCTAGTTTCAGGGGAACATGAAATGCAGACACATCTCAGAGTGTCTAGATATATTTCTGGGATTGACAGAATGGACCAACATCTTCAAGATGTTTCATATCGCCCACCTGACACTGAATTGTTTGGACCTATTCCTTCTTGTTATCAATTTCTCTCATAGTGTTTTCAACCTAAGATATGGTAAACCCTTACAGCTTGAACACTTCTGGAAAAAATACTGTGAGTGTGAATAAGTTATCCGATCATGTTGGAAGGGTGGAAATACAGACATCAGTTTTAACCTATAGTAGGTGGAAACTAATCTGAGGTCGTGGAGTAAAAAAATTTCAACCTGACAACAACTGAAACTCCTTAGAGAGATATCTTACCACCCTATTGGTCTGGTCCCCAACTAATAAAATTCTATACATAATTGGTGTTATCCAAAATGAACTAGATGCAACTCTTCGCATTAAGGAAATATTTTGGGCAATGAATGCACATAAAATCTACATTAAATAAGGGGATTAAAACACACAATACTTTCATCATAAGGATTATAATAGGTGTAAAAAAAATAATATTTCATGCCCCTCTCACCTTGATGTGAGAACTATGTCCAATATTGAAGGTATCCATGATGTTATTTCTTGTCATTTTCAAAAACTCTATACTGTGGTAGATTCCATCATTTCTTCTGTGGTTGAGTTTAGCATCAAACATGTGATCACTAATGAGATGAACTGTCATCTCACAAAATATTTCTCGGATGATGATATTTTTTAGGCTCTTAAATATATCCCTTCCACAAAATCCCCAGGTCCTGATGGCTTCTATGATCTTTTCTTCAAGAAATAATGGAACATTCTCAGCCCTCACATGTGTGTGCATACGAAAGGTATTTTGGTTTGGTAAATCAACCTATTATCTATTAATGATACAATTCTTACCCTCATACCAAAGATTAAAAAACCCCTCTTGGATTCTTACTTTTGGACAATCAGTCTCTAAAATGTCTTCTATAAGATCTTCTTAAAGTATTTGGTCAATTGTTTTTACACATGGTTACCTGCTATTATCTCTAAAAATCAATGTGCCTTTGTAGAAAAGAGGGTTATCACAAATAATTCCACTGTGGCCCATCAAGTTTTTCATTCTATAAAAATGTTATCTACTTTGAAAATAGGCTCTATGGATAGGAAACTGGATATGACCAAGGCCTACAATAGAGTGGAATGGAACTTTCTCTGAGTCATTATGACAAAAATGGGTTTTTTCTCAAAATGGACATAGATGATCATTCAATGTGTTTTGTCTGTCTCTTTTTGTATTAATTTCAATGGTGGACTCACCCTAGGCTTATCACCCACCCAAGTCCTTCACTATGGAGATCCCCTCTCCCCCTTTCTCTTCATCTTGGTGGATGATGTTTTTTCTAACCTCATTTCCTTGGAAGATTCCTCTAATTTGATTTATGGGGAAAAGGTTTTCTTGGAATCCCACCCATTTCACATCTTTTCTTTGTGTAAGACTGCTTGTTATTCTCTATAGCTACTCATAATGAATACCTCTCTATCTTCCATGTGATCTGCCTATATGAGAGGGCCTCTAGACAAGCAATCAATCAAGGAAAGTGGGAAATCTATTTTAGTTCTGGTGTCCCACCGACCATGAGAGAGAGATTTTTCTTACTCCAGGAATTCAAATGGTCTAAAAACACAATAAATACCTTGGGATTCCCATGATATTTAGCTATTAAAAAAATAAATCTTTTCATCTACGGTAGATAGAATCGAGAAAAAAACCAAATTTGGACTCTGAAAGGAATTTCTAAATCAGGTAAGGAAACTCTCATCAAGGCCGCTCTTCAGTCTATCCCCAGCTATATCATGTCCCTGTTTAAGCTTCTTGGTGTGATTGTTGACTGAATTCACTCCCACATTACTAAATTCAGGTGGGGTCATAATAACGGAAGAAAAAAAATACACTGTATTTATTGGAAGTCATTATACACCCCTAAAACAGGATAAAAAATGGGATTTCGAGACCTCTGTCTCTTTAATGATTCCCTTTTTGATAAATAGGGTTGATGCCTTTTGATTCATCCATATTCTCTATGTGCGCGGATTCTTCATGAAAAATATTTTCCCCACTCAAATTTAAAAAACTCCTATCTTGGCCCTCACCGTAGATTTCTATGGAGAAGTATTTAGGGATCACAAAATTTACTTAATAAAGGGTTGGGATGGAGGATTGGGGATGGTACATAAGTTAACATCTAGACTGATCCCTAGTTGTTTTATAAAGATGGTATGTGGGCCACTTCCTAAACCATTACTATCTATGAGAACTCCACTGCTCGCTGCTTGTTTGACGATCCTGGGACTAGCTGGTGCATGAAAAAAAATCAATTCATGGTTTAATGAAAGGGACAAAAGAATCATTCTTAGTATACCCTGTGTGAAGGATGTCAAGAACAATTGTTTCTTTTGGAGAAAAGACATTTATATATCCTATACGGTGAATTCAGGATATAAACTCACTATTGAAACTTAGTTCAGTGAAAGTGGGGATTTGGAAAACCCTTTGGCATCTTATTTTCTTTCTGAAAATCCTCTATTTCTGGAGGTAATTTTTTCACTTGTATTCTTCCCACCATGGACTTCCTCTCTTTCTTCCATGTTAAGAATGACAAGAAATGTCTCTTTTTCTCAGTTGTTCTATAATCTTCTCTGAATGAAATCATCTAGTTCTCAGGGGCAGATTAGATATAAATTTATTGGGGCTCTATTTAGGATCTTATGATAGATATGGTGTTATACCTTCCAGCACTACTGATGTTGTGGTCTTCTTAATTCATTGCTGATAAAGTTGCATCATTGTGCATCGTGTCTTAGATCATATGGGTTCGATATAATGACTTCATCTTTAATCACACAGTAAAGCCTTCCGAGTTTAGGATTGAACGAGATACCACCTGAATTGAGGGGTGGAATCCGGACTTGGGTCAGTACAGGCTCTTTGGTACTCACACAACTATTTAATGATTGTTCCCTCCCCTAGAATAGATTCTTAAGATTAATGTTGATGTGTCTCTCTCTATAGATGGAGTTATTGGAATTGGACTTTTGTCCTGGGACCATAATGGCCAAACCATTTCTACCAAACATGAATCAAACCATGCACTCTAGGATCTCGTTTTTTCTTAATCCTTTGCTATCCTTGCTGGGTTTACTATTGTAAATGATTGTGGATGGGAAGCTATTCACATTGGATCAGATTGTCTCACCATCATTAACACTATCAGGCTTAAGGATGCTGGCCTCTAATATTTTTGCTTCCTCATCATGAAAATACAGTCTCTCAACCAAAGCTTCATAGCCTGCTTCTTCTCTTTAATCAAAAGGTAAGGAAATGAAGTTGCCCATCATCTGGATTCTTTTGGCCTTACTGGTGTGAATCACCTCTGGCTTGATCATTTTTCTTCATGGTTCCATGAATTTGTTATTGATGATCTTCGTGATTAATATATCATATTTCTTTGTCAATATATATATATATATAATGATTTCTCAATACATTACTAATCTGGGAAGGAAAATAGGTGGATGATGATCTGAGTTAAAAACATCATGCTAATTTATCCATGGTGAGGATTAAAAGAGATCTAATATTTATGGATTTTCATAAGATTAATCATGAAACAATGAGGAAATGGTAAAGATATTATCTTTATAATGTGAATGATCAACCATCCATAAATTAGAAGATTAATAAGGTGAAAAAGGAAGATTTGGAATTACATAAGAAGTTTAGGAATTTTCTAGAGTTCAACCATGATTATACTAGAATAATAAGGTTCTTGAAATGCATAAACTTTTATAAATGAAATTTAATTTTTAAATGAATAAATTTATTATCAAGTAATGTATTTATAGAAAATATATTCACTATTTTGGATATTTTAGACTATTGTATGTTATGTCATGTCATATTTTAAAGGCCTTTAAGTATCATAACTATTAATAATATAGATTCTATATAATTACCACTGAGATTTATATATTAAGGGTTATGATTAAGTAAAATTTTAAAAAAAAGTAAGGAGTGATATACTTGACCAATAAGATTATACCCTATGAAGCACATTTATAATAGATTCTAAGGGAGATAACATCGTTGAGATTTTCCCTTAACCAAGAACAAGTTGAGATTAAATAATAGAAGCATGAGTGGAATTGTTTATGAGACAAATTCAAGATCCTTGAGATCATGAACCAAACCATGTTCTCTAAACCACCCTAATAAAATATCATAATCACACACCTTATCAATAGGGACTTTGTTGGTGTAATAATGAGTGATAAAATTTGTTTTTGATATGATGATACACAAATCATATCTTTGGAAAATGTATAATTTCAATCAAGAAAATATTTTTAAAGAATTAAATAATTTTTTAAATGAATTTTATTTTAATAAAATATTATTATTAAATAATATTTATTAAATATAAATGAAACTATAATTCTTTGGATTAAAATGAAATTTTTATAAAGGTTGGGAAAACTATTATTACCAAAAAACCATCATTTTTTAATAAATGAGGATTTAAATTTAAAAGTTTAAATTCTCATATTTAGAGAATTATTTTGATAAAATAAATATTATTTTTGAAATCATCATGTTTAAATTACACAATGGTGTTTTTTTCATAATTTACTGAAACAATCACATTTTTTTGTAAAAATTAAATACGATATAAATATAAGTTTGTATTATGACATCATAATGATCCAAAAGTGATTTAATATATTCCGTAAAAGTTATAAACGATCCAAATTATTTTTCACCTATAAACTTATATTTTTTAAGTTATTTTATTAATTTTATAAACCCATAATGAATCCTCCAAAACCTATATTATATTTTAAGGTTTTAAAATAAATTCTTTATAAGCATGACTCATTTCCACATCATCAAGGATATTATTTTAACGATTTCAATTATTTAACTTATAAAATAATTAAATATAATCCTCTTTGGAAGAAACCATGGTAAAAACATGGGATTTGTTTTTTATTTTATTAATTTATCATATAGAGTCCAAAACCTAAGTTTGGAAATTAATAAAGAATTCTCCTCTATTTATATATATAAACCCACCCAAAATCCCATTACTCTTCACTAAAAATTATTATAACATGAATTTAATCTTCCCTTCCATCTTTAAATCCCTCATAATATTCTTTATGCTCCTAAAACTATCCTCCCAAGCTTTTATAATCACCCTCTCAAGGTAAGGGATCATATCCTTCTCCTCTTTATTCAAGCACCTTCTTTTTGTCATGCACTTTAATTTCCAATTGTTTATATTGGGATATGATTTTACACAAGCCTCTTACTTTAATTATTATTACCAATTAATGAGATAACCTTTTCTCTCACATTCACCCCTCCTATAACCATTTATATACATGCATTATGTTTCCAAAATTATTCTGTGATTTTCTATGTCAATCATTTGTGTAGTAAATACCCATCTCCATTTCCACTCAAGGGTATTTAACTTGTTCTACCTATCCTTCATCAATTGTTGATTTACATGTATGTAACATTTAATCCTTATTCATGTGGTTATGATTGATTAAATACATCCTTCTATGATATGATCTATGTGGAACACTTATGCATGTACATGATATGAAAATGACAGATGAGACTAAAATTATGTATCCCTCCAATGAACTAGGTAATGTTTTTATCGCATGATATTCCATGTATAGTGAACAAGAGGTTATCATAAGAACTCTATGTTATTTTTTATTTGTGTTTATCCTTGAATTGAGTTTATTCTACCAGGTTTTATTTTTTTCCACATTCCTATGCTTCTTTTATGTTATCATGTCATATCATGCCTCATTGTTCAATATTATGATTCACACCCCTCTTATGTTACCTTTATATGCCTCTTGGATCATGTTTAATGCTTTACCTTAGGATATGTTTTGTTTATTCCATTACATGGCTTTTTAGCTCACCCCTTTATTATATACGTCTTTTGGTTATCCCATTCTGTTTTAGAAGTTCAGAGGAATATAAGGGAAAGTTTTGGAGTTTTAAAATAATGATGTTATACTCATGTTTCAATTTAATGTTATATGTACATAATTTCACAAAGATACTAGTCCTCACAATCTTCTAGGGTTGTATTAAGAGTATATTTATATAAAAAAATCATGAAATAAAGCGTATTAAAGATATAGGTTTTCATAGTCTATTAATCAATTATGTGTACCATTTATACACGACTTGAAGAAAGAGATGTTGGATGAAGCTTTTAATCAATCATTATCTATTATTCATGTAACAAAAAAGATTTATATAGATCTAAAAGTGTATTTATAGTGAGAAAACATGAAGAGAAATATTTTAGAGTATGTATCTTGATGCCTAGTTTTCCAGAAATTTAAGGCTGAGAAACTAATATCTAAGGGGATTTTATAACCATTACCCATACATGAATGGAAATGAAAAAATATAACAATGGATTTTTTTCATTGGACTCCCTAAAACATTTATAAGATATAATTTTATTTGGGTTGTAGTCAATCACCTTATGAAATCAGATCACTTCATTACTATTAGTTAATATTTCTCTCTTAATCATATTTCCATTATATAAATTAAGGAAGTGATAATATTGTATGGAGTTCTATGTTATATCTTATCTGATCAGGATCCAAGGATTACCTCAAAGCTCCAGAAAAGTCTTTAGTGAGATCTGGATGCAGAGGTGAGTTTTTATACTACTTATCATCCTCAGATAGATGGTCAATCGGAGAGGATAATTCAAAATCTAAAATATATGTTAATATAATTCTCTATGTATTTCAATGGGGGTTGGGATCAACACCTTACTTGGGTGAAATTTTCATATAACAATATATTTCATTCAAGTATTCATATTGTAATATCCGGATTTTTTAAAAATATAATAAAAACCCTATTGATGATAATTTAGAATTTTTTCTGTAATTTTTCAATAAAAAATAGCTTAATAAATATTTTAAATACTTTATATAAGGTTAAAATCCCAGTTATCATCTTGAAATATTCTATGAAATAATTTCAATGTTAGCCACTGAGTTAGTGCGAGATTTCGAGGTCCATAGATTCCCGATGCAGACAAAATAAAAATATTCAATATAATAAATTAAGCGCATGTGATTTATACAAAATAATTAAATATATCCCAAATAGTGTGTCTTATAAGAAACATAAGACCATTGTTAGGTCTGGGTTGTGGGGTTTACCCTAGACAGGGTATAACTTTTGTGGGTGTCAGGCATTTGGAAAAGTTTCTCATGAAGATATTTTATTTAATATTTTTAATATATTATTTATCTAAAATAATTTAATATCTCCTAAAGGGTGTGTATTATGAGAAATCAAAGATAAAATTTAGCTTTGGAATGCAGGGTTTACCCTTGGCAGGGTATAACTTTTTTGCATGTCGGGTGTTTGGAAACAACGCACACGATAACACCATTTTTATATTCAATTAATTTATTATTACATTTTTTGAATAATAAATAATTAATATATCTAAAATGGTTTGTCATGTGAGAATTGAAAGACCACCATATTGTCCAGGAGGAGGGTTTTACCCTAGTCGAGGTATAAATTTTGTGAGCATCGAATGTTTTTTCAGATCACACACAAGGATAAGTTATTTAGTTTTTAAATATTTATTGGACAGTTAAAATAATAATAATAATAATAATAATAATTTTTTAGTATATTATTATTATTGTTGTTGTTTTTGTTGTGTAAAATAAATTAAAATGTAAAATCACATGTGTAATTAAATTATCTTAATTAATGAACGACATATCACCATGGGTGGATATTTATTGTGGGGTTAGATAATAATAGTAACTTTATTACTTGCCTCAGATAAATGATATTATGTTATTAATTTATTACTTGTTGAAGATAATATTATAATTTTTCATTATTATTATTATTATTATAACAATTTGGTGTTATTATTATTATTCATAATATTAATAAAATGAAGAGTTAATGATATAAGGAATTAATAATTTGTAAGGAGGAAGGTGTAGGCGCCACCTTTAAGGGAAATGGGAGCACCTTGTGAATGGGGAAGGGATACAATGTGGATGTTGGTAAAATTATTAGTAACACTTACATTAAAATAAATTAAAGGAATTTCATGAGAATGAAGATTAGTTCACCTGTGTGAAAATTGAAGGTTCGTGCATGGAGAGAACCCCAACGTGAATATTATTGAGGTTTTAAGAAATAATAATATTAATAATATAAAATATTATTTTTTCTATTTTTTTCTTAAAACATTAATCCATTTGTAACTTTTTCATACGGTGTGAGATTGATGAATTGTTAGTGGAATCGTGACCCTAATGATGAGGTGATCATTTTAAGACTAGTGTTGAATATTTAATTCGGGCTCATAGTATAGGTCCACGAAGCACCCAACAAGATGATGAAGTTGGTTCATAGAATTAATAAGATATAATAATAAATAAGTGATGAAATAATAAATATTATTGAATCAATTGATGAAAAGTTATTATAAATTGGATTTGGGGTGGTGTGGATTCCATGGTTAGGAAGCCCATTATTTTATCACACCTCTACCATCCATCTTACTCTCACACTCTCTGTTCTATTTTATTTTATTCTTCTAAACTTATCTCTTCAATATGTTCTTCTATATTGATCGGATTGATGCACCATCAATGCTATTGGATTCTACTTGAAGAGTAGAAATTTATTCTTAATCTTGTTATTGAAGGAGGAGAGGTATTTTATTCAAATTTAATTTAATATTTTAATTAAAAAAGATAGTGATAATTTTAAATAATTTCAAAATATGGATGGTTCTAGGATTGATTAGCATGTGATCATCCTCTAGTTGGTTGTGAGTATGGTTCAGGTGAAAGAAAAATTTGTAAACCTCAACATCGACTTGACCAACCACCGAGTTGGATGCTTCTTACCTATTGGGTTCTCATTTAATCATGTTTCCTTATTTTATTTATGTGTCTTATTATTTTATACTATTCTTTATTGTGATCGCATGTGGGTGTTTTTGTATCCCATTAGAGTAGTTGTGATTCCCTAAGTGAAATTAGTATATCAGTTTTCATGTTTAATTATTATTGCATGATGTGATGTTTGCTTCTATATTTCTCATGATGATATATTATGATATGGTTGTCATTGTATGCTATACCCTATATCTATGTTTCCTTTATTTTTATGTTCTGTTCGTAGTGATTAGAATAGGTGGACTTCCATGACATGTTTACACCTTAGAGGGGGAGTACGCTTGAATTGCATTGTTTTGTGTTGATAGAATTGAGAACAGGGTGGAGATATGATCGAATTCCTTGTTGAGGCTATAATCAATGCCTAAGTATTGGTTTAATGAATGCATAGTTTTTTTGTGACTGAAGAACTCAATTCATATTTTTTTAGCAGTATTCCATACTTAAGGTCAAAGATATGCTAATTACATGGAGCCATGTTGAGGATGCACTTAAGGCACTAGAAACCATGTATCGGGTTGATATATGTATAGTTTATTGTGAGTAGTGAAATCAATTCCTAGTTGATCTACGAGCATCATGATCGATGCATAGTTGATTAGCATGTGGAACACTCGATTCCTCGATTCTGAAAAACATGCCATACTTGAGACCTAGGGTGAAAAAATTTGAAATTTACACACGATGCCATGAGGTTGTCAAGAAATAAATATGCAATCCTGGTGGATAGTACGATTACTTACTATTTTTTTAGAGATGGACTTGGAGCGCCATGAACTGGTCCATAATTTTTGAGATATTCTGTGATTATATTTCCAGAATAGAGATAAAGCAGGTATAACCGAGGGTCTGGTGGAGGCTTATTTATTGCCCTACCACTTAGTTTTGATTTTTATGTTTATTATATTGATACAAATTGATTATTATTATGTAATACACTTTTATAATCGAGCAAACCAGGTAAGGACGCATTGGTGGTGTCCTATTGTGTCTTGTAATCACACCCTACTAAGGAATTCTGATGCACTTGTAGATCCCCTGAGAGACCCGATGAAGGTAAAGGAACCTGTAGTGGATAGATTAGAATGTTAGGAATAGAGTCGTAACAAACTGGGACAGACATCAAAGGACCTCACAGTTCTTTTATTTTTTTCTACTTTCATTTCTCTAGATAGATTTCCACTTTGGGAGCTCTTATTTATATACCATGTATGTCATCATTATTTTTTGCTTTTACTCTGATTATTTATTCATTATACTCTTAGTATTATTTATTTCCCTACTCGATGACACGATATGGTGGGAATAGTATCCCCAATATTCAATTTAAATTATCACTGCTAGTCGCTAGCCTCTTGCATACGAGGAGGTGTGCATGAGGTCATGTGGATTTCTGACTCGGACCAGATAATTTGGGTCGGGATGTTATAAAATGGTATCAGAGCACAAAGACTCATTAACTTGTTTTTTCTCTTTCCTTCGGACGAGACATGATAGAAAAAATATTGGATGGTTCGAACTCAGGTCGAAGAACTATGTCAGTGTCTAGCCAACACTGTATAATGGACCTCTAAGTTCCTATAAAGTTGGAAGTTTATGTTTTATTATTACTATTGATTAAAATCACCTTGGGTGATGAAAATTATGTTAATATCTGATTTATGATATTTTGGTCTCGTTCATGTATCATGAATAGGCACAAAGGTTCACATTCCATATATATACTAGTTGTTATGCTGCATAATAGTTCTTTAATTTAATGCCTTGTTTTTGAGCTATCTGTATGGGATACTTTCTCTTGTATGATATATCTATGTTTCCATGCTATGTGATATATATTTATTGGCATTAATTAGATGAACTGGTCATGATGTTTTGTTGGTTTATATATATATATATATAGTTATTGTGACTAATGTACAGGTATAGAAAAAAAGGTTAGTTTTAGGTGGTTTATACCATGGTTTGAGGGTAGACTCATAGGAAAACCTTATATGACCCCTTAGACCAGTTTGGATCTATTTAGGTACCTAATTTTCTCTAAATTGCTGAGTTTCCCCCCAATGACATTTGACAGGACTTCCATCTACGGTAGCTTTAGATGCTTCTATGCCCCCACCCATGGTACATGCAGATGCACCCCTGAATGATACAGTGCCATCATAGATGATCTAGGTTTCATATCTCAATAATTTAGTACTCTTTCAGATAGTATCCATCTAATGAGGAATCATTTAGAGGACTCACCGATCATGCTTGATATTTTCTGTTCCATCATCCACCTGCATTCTAGGGTAATGGTGGCCCACAGGATGTATAGGACAAGGTGGACTTTATTGGGATCAATTTTGAGTTGGTTTAGACTCATGAGGAGGTTTGAGTGGTTCTGGAAATCTTTATGTTCAAAGGACCCACTATGATATGGTGTACTTTCATGAGTCAGACTGGGAGATGAGAGGGTCTTACTTGGGAGACCTTCAATTTTTTTTCTTAAATAATACTTTCCTGAAAGAATAAAGTTGGAGCATGGCCAAGAGTTAATGGAATTATTATAGGGTTATATGAATATCTCTCCATATTTTTCTTGGTTTATAGAGTAACTCCAATTTTCTCTATTTTTAGCTGCGAACAAGGAAGAGAAGGCTCAAAAGATTGAGATAGGACTACGATCGGAGCTCATACATCATGTTATGGGTTTTTACTGGACAACACACATATAGTTACTTCACAAGGATTGTAATTTTGAGAATTTTATAGATTAGAACATGATAATAGGCCTAATCCTGATGCATTAAAGGCCATTGATTGCGCTTTACCTCACTAATATTAGTGTTTCTTCTGGAATTAGGAAGGGGAAGAACATAGATGAGAATAAGAGTAGTGTAACACTTTTAGAGAAATATATGGTTTCTTCATCCCCTTTTATAGGTGGTTCATAGTGCTTCAACAATGGAATGTTAGGACACTAAAACTAGATCTTCAAAACACCCCTGAGTTAGTGCCCACAATGCGGAATGTTAGCATATCTCTAGTATTTCAGTGATAGTGTGTCAAGGACGAGGTTACATTGGATAGAAATACAATCTAGAACATCTAACTAGTGATTCATTTGAGGTCCTCAGTAGCATAACCAGATGATGAATCAGACCGGTCATGCATCTCAAGGACATGGTTGTGGTACTGAGACAGGTCGTGTGTACACTATGGATGAGACACTAAAAAATGGTGGTGATGGATCGTCTATTTTTCAACCTCAGTAGCCTGAGTTTTCTGAGAAATACAACTAAAGATACTTCTCAGAGAAAATAAGTTGATAGGGGGATTATAATTTCATGATTTTTTAAAATATAATAAAAACCCTCTTGATGATAATTTGCAAGTATTTTTATGAAATTTTTCAACAAAAAAATAACTTAATAAATGTTTTGAAGACTAAAAAATTTAAAGAATCTAGTTAGCATCTTGAAATAATCTATGGGATAATTTCAATGTTAGGCGCTGAGTTAGTAAGATATTTTGAGGTGTGTATAGGCTCGGTGTAGATGTAATAAAAATATTAAATATATTAAATTAATCATGCATTATTTATTACAAATAATTAAATATCCCGCAAATGATGCGTCGTATGAGAAATCCAAAACCATCATTAGGTTTGGTTTGCGGGTTTTACCCTAGGTGTGGTATAACTTTTGTGAGCTTCAGGCATTCAGATAGGTCGCTCGTGAAGATAATTTATTTAATATTTTTAATATATTATTTATCCAAAACAATTGAATATCTCTCAAATAATGCATCGTATGAGAAATCCAAGACCATATTTATCTTCGAAAGGTGGGTTTTACCCTATATGGGGTATAAATTTTATACACATCAGGTTTTGGACAACATCCCATAAAATAATACCCTTTTTAAATTTAATTAATTTAGTATTCCATTTTTTAAATAATAAATAATTTATATCTATCAAACAGTGAATCATATGAGAAATATGAGACCATTTTTCGATTCAGGATGATGAGTTTAACCTAGTTGGGTATAACTTTTGTGAGCATAAGATATTTGGTCAGATCGCCCACAAGGATAATTTATTTGATTTTTAAATATTTTTTGTGTAGTTAAAATAATAATAATAAGTTTTTAATATATTATTTTTATTATTATTTGTATTCAATAAATTAAAATGGAACATTACATGTTTAATTGAGTTTTCATGATTAATGAACGATGTTTCACCATGGGTGGATATTTATTGTGGGGTTAGATAATAATAGTAACATTATTAATTGTCTCACATATATGCTATTGTGTAGTTAATATATTAATTACATAGTATTTAATGATGATGTTTTTGTTAAAAATTTAATGATGACAATGATTAGAGATAAATAATGATAAAAATATTAACTTTTGTTGTTATTATTATTAATAATTATGAAAGATAATATTAAAATGTTATGTTATTATTGTTATTATAATGATAATAATAATAAAGTTGTTTTATTATTATTGTTAATAGAAATAATAAAATGAAGAATTAATAATGTAAGGAATTAATAATTTGTTGAAGAGGAATGTGTAGGCGCCACATTTGAGGGAGATGGGTGCACCACATGAATAGGGAAGTGATATAATGCGGATGCCTGTAAAATTATTAATAATAGTTATGTTAAAATAAATCAAAGTAATTAAATAGGGATGAAGACTAGGCCACCTGCGTGCGAAGTGAAGGTCCGAACGTGGAGAGCATCCCTGCATAAATCTTATTGAGGTTTTAGGAAAAACAAAATAAACAAATAATTATAATATAAAATATTATTTCTTTACGTTTGTGTTCTTAAAACCATAATTCAGTCGTAAATTTTTCATAAGGTGTCAGATTGATGAATAGTCAGTGATGTCATGACCCTAACGATGAGGCATTCATTTCAAGACCAATGTTAAATATTTAATTCAGTCTCATAGAATAGTTCCATGAAGCACCCAATATGATGATGAGGTTGGAACATGGAATTAATAGGAGATAATAATAAATAAGTGGTGTAAATAATAAATGTTATTAAATAAATTTCTAAAAAGGTATTATAAATTGGATTTGGGTTGGTGTGTATGTCCTCAGTAGGAATCCCATTATTTTCTCATGCCTCTCCCCTATCTCTTACTCTTCCTCTCTCTCTTCTATTTAATTTTTTTTCTTTTAAACTTATCTTCTCAATATCTTCTTTGATATTGATTGGATTAATGCATTTTCATTTCTGTTGGATTTATCTCAATATGTAGAAATTTATTCCTAACATTGATTTTGAAGGCATTGAGGTTTTTTGTTCAGATTTAATTTAATATTTTAATTATCAAAGATATCTATAATTCTAAATAAATTTGAAATAGGGATAGTTCAGGGATTTGTTGGTGTGTGATCATCCTTCAGTTGCGTGAGAGCGTGGTTCAGGTGACAGAAGCCTTTGTAAACCTCGACATCAACTTGTACCACCATCAGGTAGGAAATTCCTCACCTTTTGGGATCTTGTTTACACATGTATCCATAATTTATATATGTGTTAGATTATTTGATACTATTATCAATTGGGTGACACATGTGGGTGTGTGTGTATCCCATGAGACCATTTGTGATTCCATGACTGATATTTGTGTATCATTTTTCATTTTTTATTGTTATCTCATGATGCAATATTTTCTGCTCTATTTCTCATGATGACATATTATGATATAGTTGTCATTGTCTGTTGTAACATGTATGTATGTTTCCTTACTTTGGAGGTATCTTTATTGGTTCTCAGAATAGGTGGACCATCGTGACATGTTTACCCCTTAAAGGAGGAGTATGCTTGAATTGCATTTCTTTGTGATGATGGACCTGAGCACATGGTGTAGATATGATAGAATGAATTTTTTATTCTGTACTCAATGTCTATGTATCGGTATTCTTGATTCCTAGTAGATTTTTGAGTGATGGAATTGATGACTAGTGGTTTTTAAAAGTATTCCATACTTGAGGTAGAAGTTATGATGATAATATGGAGTCGTGTTGAGGATTCACTCATGGAATTAGAAGCCAAGTATCAAGTTGCTCAATGTCTAGTTGATTATGAGTAGTGAACTCAATTCCAAGTTGAGATTCGATCAGTATGATCGATTCCTAGATGATTTACGAGTGGCACACTTGATTTTTTATATGCCGAAAAACATGCTGCACTTGAGGCCCAGGGTGAACTAAGTTGCATGTTCACACGATTTCATGAGGTTTTCAAGCAAAAATTGTACTAGAGAGATGGATAGTTTAGTCACTACCACCTTTTTTCAGTGTAGATTATGATTTCCATGAATTGTTCCATACTTCTTGATACATTCCATGATTATCTTTCCATCATGGAGTCGAAGCAGGTACGGTCGGGGGTCTGGTGGCGGCTTGGTTAGAGCACTACTGCTCAATTTTGATTTTCATCTTTATTTTATTGTTACATGTAGATTATTATTAGGGAATAAACTTTTATACTTGATAACACTAGGTAAGTATGCATTATTGTTGTCCTACTGAGTCCTACACTCATACCATACTCGGGCATTTAGATGTGATTGTAGCTACCATGAGAGACCTGATAAAAGGAAAGGACCCTGTGGTGGATGGTTATGGATGTGGAACATGGAGTTGGAGTAGACGAGGACCTCTCATTTCTTGTATTTTTTTATCTACATTCATTACTCTGGACAATTATCCACTTTGGGAGAAATTATTTATACACCATGTACTTCATCTTTTTTTTTCACATTCAATTTGATTATTTATCCATTCTCCTATTATTATTTACTATCTTTCTCGATGAAATGATGCATAGGGAATAATCTCCCCACTATTGGATTTAGACCATTGCTACTAGTCGATGTCCTCTTGCATACAAGGAGGAGTGCATGAGGTCATGTGGCCTTCTGGATCTGACCTAGTGGTTTGGGTAGGGATGTTACACAAATTCATCCCTATGAATCCTTCTATAGCAAGAAGTGAAGAACTGCACCGCTTTGGGATGATATTGGAGAAAGAAAGCTATTGGTCCCTGAGATAGTTGAGGAAATGGAAGATAAGGTTTGTTCCATTCAATAACACATAAGGATAGCTCATAACCGATAAATATGTTATGATGACAATTTCCAAATATATATAGAGTATGAACTTGGTGATAAGGTATTCTTATGAATATCTCCTTGGAATAAAGAAATGAGATTCAGAAAGAAGGGAATGTTGGGACCTAGATATAATGGCCCCTTTGAGATTCTTGATCATATTGGGATGGTATCCTATCACTTGGTTCTTCCACCAAATATCTTTAAAGCTCATAATATGTTTGATGTATCTCTCCTAAGAAAGTAAATACATGATCCTTACTATGTATTTAACTCATAATTTATACCAATGGATCAAGATCTACCTTATGAGGAACAGCTAGTGGAGAATTTAGATCATAGGGAGAATGTGTTATGAAATAAGACCACTCTCCTGGTCAATTTTTTTTGTGGAAAACCCATAATTTTTTGGAAGCTATGTGGGAACCTGAGGATGTGATGAGGAAATGGTTTCCATAGTTTTTTGTAAGTGAGTGATGGAATTTTGAGGGAAAATTTACTATAAGGGGTTTTAATTTAACCACTAGAAATTTTATGATATATTTATTTTAAAATAAATTTAATTTCTTCAATAGATTTCATTGTATGAAACACTGAGTTTAAAAAAATTGTGATATACTACTAAAAAATTATTTAAATGTGATCATTATAACCTATACATTAAAACTATAATGTATGAATACAAATAATAATGTTATAAAAAATTTAGGATTTACACATGTATAAAATAAATTCATTATAAATAAATTTATTATAAATAAATTTATTATAAATAAAAATAAAATCATTTGAAATTAAAAGAGTTTTTTATTCTAAAGAATCTATTTTTATGTCCGCAATGTGTTTTTATCTTAAGGAATTAAACTGTAAAATATTGGTGAATTATTTTAATCAAATGTATGTTGTATTATTAATTCATTTTTTTACATTCATCTATTATTTTTTCTAGCCATGAGATTAGAATAAGTCAATTTTTATGATTAAAAACTATATTTCTCTAAAAAGAAAATTTCATCGCATTTTTCTCACTTATTTATAATTAATTTCTCCCAATTATGGAAATAAAATCTCAAAAAATGGATTCCATATTTGGAATTATGAGGTTTAGATTTAATAAATTGTTCCCATTTATTTTTGTTCATTATGAATAGTAGGAGTGGCATAATTTATCACCTCGGTTAAGGGTAAATCAAGTAGTTAAGGTAAAAAAACTAATGGGATATGGAATTAAAATTTCTTTAACACTTGTATTTATCCTATTAGATGAGTGGAGTTTGGCCATTTCCATCCATGTCTCAAATATATGGCTACTTAGTGCCATTTTTCATTAATATTCATCTTTATATTATTTTAAGTATGTAAAAATAGTAAATTTTACTCTCTTAACATTAAACTTATCTTTAATGTTCACACAAGGATGAAAATAAGTTTTTAATTAAAATTAAAATTTATTTTTAGAATAATGAAATTAATTTTTTTATGCTAATTTATTTATAATTTTTAGTGATTACATAGTGACCTTAAACACTTGTATAATGCCAACACAATATTTATTAAATTAATGGAAAAATAAAAAAAAATTATTTTAAAAAATTAAAAGTAATATAATTTCGAATAATTATTGTGTTACATGAAATTTATATAAGAATATAATTTATTAGTTATGTGTTAAAGGATTGGATTTTAATTCCATATTTTTCTTGATGTCTTCAAAGTCAAATTAAATGAATGGTTTCAAAAACCACAATAATGATATTTTATGAAAAAACTATTTTATTAAATAAATTAAAAATCATAAAAAAATTTAAAGAGGAAAATGGGGATAATAAATGGTCTAAAATTTCATTTCTCATCCATTTATGAACTAATTATTACCTTATAAGTAAAATTATAACCCTTTTTGTTTGAAAGATTTGTGGTCACGGTTAAGGTTAAAATGGGTAAACTTAGGGGTTAAACCAAAATAAATATTAAAAAGACCACATAAACCTATCCAAATTTTATTTTCATATGATATTTAAACCATATCATACATTATCTTCAAATCTATGGCCATTTGGAAGAATTTTTATTGAGAATGACTTAGTTATATTCTAATTATTTTAGTAATTCCAAATGTTTCATTTACCTCCCTTATAAAAGGAAATTCATTCCCTCTCTTATTTACACCACTTTGAGTAACCTATATTGACCAATACATAACCATTTCTATTCTAAAAATCATTATCCATGTTTTGTAGGTTCTAGTATTCCCAAAATTCCAACCGTAGAGTCCTTAAGAGGTGACGTAAATAAGTTCTTTCAAAAATTGATAATCACCTTAATAGATCACTTTACTTTACCACCTCTATATATGTGGTATTTATCATAAAATAATAACTTCCGTAACCTAAATATACATATTTTTTATGATTATGAAACCACCATTATCCACTCTCTTTTTCACCAAATGAAAAAATGATAATGTTACTAATTCGTATATGTAGACTACCACCCCCTCGAAGCAATGTGATTCATTTTTCATTTATTCTTTACATGAATGGTAATAATGGTAGATTTAATATATATATATATATATATGTGTGTGTGTGGTATATATGGAATAATAATGATTCTGAAAATATGAACTATTATTTACCTTCCTTTCTTTTCATCCATTAAAAATGAAAACAGCGTTCATCACTACCACAGATTGGTGCAAGGGCAGCACCAACCTTTATCAGTGCTAAGAAAAAAATGCACTGATAAAATGGGTGCCTTTATAAGTACTAGATAAAAGTGATGATAAATCTACCCTTTGTAAGCACTAAAAAACGTTGATAAAAATGTACCCTTTTAGTGTTTTTTTAGTACTGATAAATGGTAGATTTATCAGCGCTATTATTAGAGCTGGTAAAGGTTTTTATTAAAAAATATTATTAATTTATATAAAATTATTCTATTTATATTAAAAAATAATGTTTATTTATATACATTAAATAAAAAATGCATGTTTATAATTAATATTTTTTTTAATAATTCAAATATATATATATATATAATCTTTTTAAAAAAGTTTTAAAAAGATTATAATTAAATAGATATATATTTAAATAATTTTAGGATTATAATATATTTTATTAAATAAAAAATATATTTATTATATTTAAAAATAAATATTTATAATTATATATAAATATTTTTTAAATATATATATTTATAATTATAATTATAAATATATATATTTATTTAAATAAATATATGTTTCCAATAAATTTGGTCAATAAATATATTGATGCGCAAGTATAATTGATCTTCATATGTTATGTATTCATCATGTATTTTCATTTATACATTACACATTTATTATTATCCATGTTGTTTATATATGTGATGACTCATTTTTTAAGATATATACTTTACTAGGTATATGATTTATTCATATTATACCCAAGAATATATTATATGTTCTTATAAATACTTATAAAAATACAATATATATATTTAAATAATAAATATATTTATTATATTATTAATTATAAATTTTTAATTTTATACAAATAATTTTTAAATTTAATTATTTATAATTATAATTATAACTAAATATATATATTTAAATAATTATAAAATTAAAATAGATACATCTATTATAATTTTATAAATATAAATATGTATATATATTTATAATTATATACAAATATTTATAAATATATATTTATTTATACTTATAATTATATATATGTGTGTGTAAATAATTATAAAATTATAATAAATATATATATTATACATATAAAGTTAAAAACATATGTAATTAAATAAATATATTTATAAATATATACGAATATTTATAAATAAATACAAATATTTATAATTATAATTCTAAATAAATATAGATATATTTTAATAATTACAAAATTATAATAATTATAATAATTATATATATTTATAAAATTATAAGTATAATAAATATATTTGTTATAATTTTATGAATATTTAAATATATATATATATATATAATTATAACTATAAATAAATATATATTTATGAAGAGAAGGTAAGATGGAGAGATTCTCTCTCCATTCCACTCCTATGGTCATCCAAATCTGGCCCAGTGCTCAAGAGTAGAAATGATTGGGCCTATGAGATGTTTGGTGCATGTGGTGTTAATCATCCTCGGGTGAAATATTGAGGTGTGTCTGCTAATGAAGAACTGGATGAAGACCTTGGCGATTGAAGTAAGAAGAAACTTACTGGCGATGCATTTTGTGATGATGAAGGATCTCTTTTTGAAGGTGGTTACTATGGAGAATGGATATTTTATAAGTTGTGGTAGTAGTGATCACGATTGAATATTCACACTCTTCATGAATGATGAAGGAGTCGTGCCTCGACGGTGGGGTAGATCTACAGTCTTGGTAGGCAAGAGGCATGCTGGTGTTTTGGAGCTAATGATGGAGGCCCACGGTCGGCCCACCGTGGTGGCTTGCGAAGACTTTGGTGTCTCTTCTGGCGGGTGTGGGACCCTGGTGGCGACCTCGACGGCAAGGATGTGGTCCAGTAGATCCCAGCGGTTGTGCGTGGTCGGTGATGCATGATGCAGGATGCACATGCCAATAGAGGATGGCATGATGTTGATTAGAAGCGCACCATGAGGTGCAGGCTGGCTTTAGGCTGGGATGTTCTCGAACTTGGGTTGGAGCGATGGTGGCCTGCGTCACAGGAACAAGAGAATGGTCCGCGGTGACCTCGGGTAGCAGGTGGCGACTCGGCATTCGTGATGGTGTCAGGTGAGTCGGTGTCGGATTTGGTCGGTGACGGTAGCTGGACTGGTGCAGACCAACGATGACCTCGCGCTGTGGGGATCAAGTCGCTATCGACTATGGGAGATGGCGCAAGCTATCTGATCACACATGGGGATGCCACATTGTGACAAATAGGTGATGACTTCAGTGCGTATGGGTAGGGTTTCTGGTCGACAATACCATTGGCATCAAGGTCGGGGCAGCTTCGATGGACCACTTCATTAGGCCATTGGTTGGGCCTACTGCTAGCTCAGTTGCGGAGTGGGTGTTTGGATCTAGATCGGGGCCTTTGTAAGGATATTTGTGAGGTGAGGCCCACACGAGCCCCAACCTTTCACATTCCCTTAACCCCTTAAACTCCCCATAACTCACCCCTTGTTTAATACATGACAACACCACTTATTTATTGAAGTGGAGCCTCTCCACCTTTTATCTCTCTCACAACACTTAATATTTTGCCAACCATTCAATTAATTAATGAGTTTGAATTAAATTGAAATAGCTTGCCAAGTTGTTAAAACGCGGAAAACCTCATTCTAATATTTGGGTTGGGAAAATATTGTGCGGGAAATTCTTGGAGAATTTAGAAGAGTACCCTCCTTCCAACGAAGAATGTTCTTGATGAAGAACAACGCCTCTTCGAAGAAGAACACCTCCGACAAAGAACGTGAAGTCACCAACGGCGTGCTTTCTCTTCTTCTTCCTCCGCGTCAAGGGAGGAGACACCACCGCGGGGAATATCACCATCGACGACAACTCTTCCTCCGACGTCAACGAAATCAGCACCGATCTTCTGCGACGTCCGATCATCGCGACGCTTGAATCTTTCTGTGGCTCGACGACGCCCGACAAGTTTATCGAGGGAGGGGAATTATATTTGATTTTCTCTTTACCTTTTGAGAAATGAATGACGAGCACGGACCAACCCCTTCCCGGTTGATTCTCGGATCGCTCGTTCATGCGGGTTGGATGCGGGGTTAATTTTTGGGACTGGATTTGAGTTTGATCTTGATTGAAAACCTCTAACGCGGAGGGCATGAGCTAACGAACAAGCCCAGACCCTCCGCAAAATATATGTTTTGTGCAGATTGACGGTGACGATGAAACAGGTCCGCAAGGCATTTGGAAGCCATCGTAGTGAAGAACGGGTCCCGAGAGAGCTGCTGGCGCTGACGGTGGGCAAAACGGACCACAGGAGCGCGTCCGGTGGTCCGCGGAAGGTGCCGGCGGCACGCCACGGCGCTGCGGTGACGCCGGTGTCCGGAGGCGGCGGTGCCCCTGCACGCCGTTGGAGAAGACCTGTCGCGGCTGTGCCGCGGTGGAGAGGTGGAAGATCCCGTGCGGCCTTAGGATCTGGGACGATGGGGCGGCGCAAAGCGTCGTCGGTGTCAATCAGCGGCGAGGGGTAGCGAACCCGTTCCGTGGCTTCCGCTCGGCCACGAGGTTGGTCCGGCTCGCGCCGGCCGGGCCGGCCTACGCCCAACTGGGCCGGACCCGGATCCGGGTTGGGTCGACCCAGTTCGGGCCGACCCAGGGGGTATTGGGTCGGGTCGGACCGGGCCCAAACCCCCTATTTTCAGACCGTTTTCGGTTAAATGGGCGTAACCTGAGTTGTGGACCTCCGATCGATGCACCGTCAGCTGCCTAGATTTACTTTGATCGAGCCGGTCGGTTCGGTATATTATACTTAAGGTTTCGGTGAAATTTGAGTATGGCCGGGTTGGTTCGAACTTGAAACCAACCGGGCCCTCAGAGTGGAAACGCTTATAACTTGAGCTCAGGATGCCCGATTGATGTGTCATAGACTTTGTTGGATTCCTCTTGATGAGAAGGTTATTTTGGAATAATCCACCTAAGGTTTGGACATAGTTGGAGTACGGTCGGGTTGGTTTAGCTTAGAAACCAACCGGGCCCCTGGAACGAAAAAGCCGATAACTTTCAGACCAGACGTCCGTTTGACGAACCGTCAGCAGCGTTGGTAATCTCGTTGAGAAATAGTCCCTTTGAGTATACCCTATGGGAGTTCGAGTTATAGTTGAGATACGGTCGGTTTGGTTCGCATATGAACCCAACCGGGCCCTCTGGACGAAAAGGCTAATAACTCACAGGTCGGGCGTCTGATTGACGCGCCGTCAGTTGCGTTGAGACCCCTGTGACGAGGCGGTCCCTTGTGTTACTTATTTGTGGGACTTTGTGATACTTGGAGTATCGACCAATAGATCTTGGAGCGGATCCTCCCAAAGATGAGCGTATGGAGTGTAGAGACCTACTAGCTGTAGACCTGACGACTGCTTTACTGATTCGACCTGAAGTGAGTCGACTAGCCCAGTGGACGGAGCGCCCGATATTTGGTGGCAGACCCACGGTGGACGGAGTGCCTGGAAGTTGGCAGCAGACTCACGGTCCTCGACAGGAGGAGTACCTCTGTAGGCTATTAGGGGAACCACTACTCTGTTTGGGCAGCAGACCCCTAGCGGGGAGCACTACTGTGTTTGGGTGCGAACCCATGGTACTCGATAGGAGGATTACCTCAGTAGTCTAAGGATAGAGAGTAGAACCTCGGAGTCATGATAGGACCACTGTACTCGATAGAGGAGGAGTTCTCCAGCAGTTGTGGTTTCGACATAATGAATAAAATCCTGGTTTGAGCTAAGTCAATGACCTTTGTGTTTACCTCAAGATTGAGATGGGTTACTTGATAACTTAGGTATATGTATGGGAATATACCTGAGTAGTGGTTATCTGTTGATTTCATACCTTTGTGATTACCTCTTGATTGAGATGGGTTATTTGATAACTTAGGTATAAGTATGAGCTTATACCTAAGTAAGGGTTATCTGTTGAGATCCTTCTTTGTGGTTATCCTTGTTGGATTTAGTGAGACCTTGAGGGTCTCAGGGTCCCTACGGAGTATCGTTATACTCACCCCTACACGGGCTATGCCCACACCTCGTTGTGTTGGATGCAAACGACGGATAGTGCTGACAGAGATCGAGTGTACAAGGACTGGACGGTACCCGGAGGTGGACCTCACGACGAGTCAGTACCCGGAGGTGGACCTCACAACGAGTCAGTACCTGTAGGTGGACTTCACGACGAGACTGTACACGGAGATGTTTGGCGGGCGAGAGCGTTGATGAGGCTATCTGTACCTACCCTTCAGGTAGGATCCGAGGTGGACGACCCAGGAGCTACTTCTATCTTCTAGCTGTTTGTCTTTTCTATTGTACTTTCATTTAGATGTATCTGTACTTCTCAGTTGGGTTTGTATTCTGGCCCATTTACTTTTCAGCACTTACTTTTGTACTTAGTGTATTACTTTTTCTTGTACTCTGGTTGGATGTGTTTAGGTATTATATAGGTAATGTCTTCCCAGTTATTTGGATTTATGCCTTTGGTGCTAGTCGCCAACCCCTGGCCTATGGAAGGCGGGTTTGGGGTAGTCACGACACGGGCCCCAAGGACGGGTCATGAAAAATTGGTATCAAAGGAGTCAGTTCTACCGCAGAACTCAGGACTCTGATAATTCTTTTCTGTGAAGCAATAGTGTTAAGGGTACTGAGTGTGGTATTCCGTTCAAGGAGTCCATTGTTGGTGCGGCGGCCGACGGATCCATACACCAGGTCCCTGACTGCTGATTTCCAACTTAATGCACGAAAACACTGATTGCGTGTGTGTTTCCAAGAGTTTTTTTAAGTCATCTCAAACCAGGTCAGCTCACTCGGTTTTAATCGTTTGACCATGACGCATCTGTTCAGGATGTCTCCACGCAGACAGACAGTTGGAGTTTCGAGAGAGTAATCGATGGCGGCACACCGAGCGATGATACTCCAGTGCAGGGCCCTCTTTCTATGTTGGCACCTTCGGGTGGAGTACCAAAAGCACCACCACCCGTTAGGCAGCAGATGCCATCAGCCGTACTAGTTGACGGTGCATGCTGACAGAGCGCGTTGCACGAGTTCCAGCAGCAGAGGCCTCCGAGGTTACAAGGTGAGGTAGATTCCCAATCATCAATGGACTGGATGGATGCGATTGTTAGAGTTCTACCTCTAGTTTAGACACTAGTAGAGAAGATAGATATCTTAGCTACTGGTGTTTTTCCAGTGAGTGACCATGAGGTTGGTCCGCATAGTGATAAGGCCTAGGTATGTGGACTGATGCCTGAGATAGTACCTTTGGGTAGTGTTCCAGCTATATCACTGCCTGTTGGTCAGCAGTTCCAACCAGCAGTACCGATAGATGACACATGTAATCTTAGTACCTTACATGTGATTCAGCATCAGATACCCATCAGGTTCTGAGGCGAGCCCGACTCACAGGCGGCTGAGGACTGGCTTGAGGAGGTGGCTGAGATTTTTCTAGAGCTTATACAGCTTCGGTAGGACGACATGTTGGTAGTTGAGTATTCACCAATCCATACCGACCATTCCTAGTACTTTATGACTATGATACGATCAGTGATTTAGAGCTTGGACCTCTGAGAGAGGTGTGTTTAAGGATATCCGAGTAAGAACTCTTTCCTCTATGCATTCCTACTTATGTTAGGGTGCTAGAGAGAACCTTTGTGGTTGAATGTTCTTTGGATGATCGGTTATAGCCAGTGAAAGTTAGCAGTGGGAAGATGTGAACTGGCACCAGTATCAGAGACTTGGGCATGTAAAATGTTTTAAGAAGAGGAAGTGTTAAGGACAGATGAATCTACAGAGCAGCATGCGTGGTGGAAGAGCTAGGAGAGCAACATGAGGTGGTGTACTTTTCGACATATTACAACCAACCGCCTTTGTATTCCTCACTAGGCTCAGGGAGATGGAGGGAAGGGGAAGATAGTACCTACATGCGGTCAAGGAGTGCGACCGAAAGGCTCTAGGGATGATTCAAGGGATGATCTGTGTCTACGACTAGCTGTCGTATCAACATAAATTGATACGAGTCATTCCTTCCTTCCACGAATCTTGTCCCAGACCTAGAGTTTCCAGTTAAAACTATTGACTCAACCCTCACGTCTGGAGATACCTTTGGGAGGAGACTCGATAATCACACTTACGTAAACAGTGTGATCTGACCCTTGAGGTGAGAGTTTCAGTTGGAACCTCTTGGTTGCCGCGTCGAGGCCTTATGACATTGGTCTGGGTATGGATTGGATCCATAGTTCATACATAGATTGACTGTATTAGGCAAAAAGGTTGTGGTTTACCTACAACATTGGGATGGGTTTTCCGTGGTTGGTGAAAAGGAAACCCCAGGCAGCACAGGATATACTCATGCATAGGATGGTGCGGCCGATCACTCTTGAGTTGGCTGGCCTTACCCTCGTGGCAACAAGAGTTTTGAGTATTCAGTTCCTTCAGGACTATGAATTTGAGATAGTCTATACTCCTGGGAAAGGGAATGTTGATGTGAATGAACTCATCAGGAGGACTGGAATTCAGTTGCTAGGAGAGGTGACAGAGCTGCTGGTCGCATTGCTGATATCCTTTGTGGATAGGAGCAGAACTAGTTCTAGACATGGAGGACTTTGTTCCTAGTGCTTCTAGTTTCCATGATGTTGTTGTTTGTGGTTGTTGTGTGTCTTGTACTACGAGCTGTAGTAATAAATGACACTTATCTTCATGACATTTACTTACCTGTCCTTTTTGTTGGAATTATACTGAGAGGTTCCAGTTAAAAAACTGTTGACTTGACCCTCACTTTTTGGATTCCTACTGGAGTAGACCCAGTGACCACACACTGATGTCGAACAGTGTGACTCAACCCTTGGAGGCGAGAGTGACGGTTGGATCTATTGGTAGTAGTGTTGAGGCTTTATGACATCATCCAAGACATGAATTGTACTGTTCATGTCAGGATTGACTGTATTAGGCAAAGAACGTGGTTCATCCAGGGGATGTGACTGAATTTCTCTTTTCAGCAAAGGAGAAATCTTAGGAAATCTTTGAGATTGTAAGCGAAAGAGGGTGATCATCGACCGACTTACCAAGAAGACCAACTTACTACCAACCAGAGATGGTACGAGCTATGACAGAGAAGGTGCATATCATCCAGGAGTGGATGGATACTGCATAGAGTAGACTAAAGTCCTATACTGATTGGAGATGGAGACCACAAGAGTTCGAGGATGGAGACCACGTTTTCTTACAGGTCTCACCTCGATGAGGTCTACGGAGATGTGGCCAAGGAGGAAAGTTATCTCCAAGGTTCATCGGACCCTTCTAGGTCCTCAGCAGGGTAGGTGAGGTGGCTTACCACTTGACCTTTCCACCGCAGTTGTACCTGGTGCACGACGACATCCACATATCTCAGTAGAGATCGAGGCTCAACAGGAGCGGTTCCTACGTGGACGGTCGATTCCTCTGGTGTGCATTCGTTGGCAGCACGGGAACCTCTAGGAGAGCACATGGGAGCGAAAGGCTCAGATGTGTGCTCAGTATCACTTTGTTTTCCCTAGTGTGTGTTGAAGATTTATGGGGATGTAAATCCCTGAGGTGGGAGTAGTGTAAAGAACCAGAAATTTCAAGGATTTTTTTTCTTAATTCTTTGGAATTTTACGAGTCTATGGCTTCTGACGGAACCTGATTCCGAGGCCCGGTGTGCCCAGAATCAATTTTCGAAGTTTAGCTCGGGTACGTTCAGTGAACGAATGAGCGGGTTTTTCTATATTTTGAACCGGTGCTCGGAATTAAAATCCAAGGGCACCGATGAACTCGCAACACTGGTTTTTTATTAAGAGGACCCTTACCATAGTTGCATTTGGATGGGAGGAGAAAATAAAAATTTGTGGATTAAATGAGAAGTGAATAAAATTGTGGAACAATTTTATTTTTATATATCTAAAGTGGTTATATCCTACATGAGGAAGTTGGGGTGAGACCTACAAGCTTATAACTACCCATGTAAGGATATTTGTGAGGTAGGGCCCACATGAGCCCCAACCTTTCACATTCCCTTAAACCCTTGAACTCCCCATAACTCACCCCTTGTTTAATACATGACAACTCCACTCATTTATTGGAGTAGAGCCTCTCCACCTTCTATCTCTCTCACAACACTTAATATTTTTCCAACCATTCAATTAATTAATGAGTTTTAATTAAATTGAATTAGCATGTCAAGTTGTTAAAATGGGGGAAACATCATTCTAATATTTGGGTTGGGCAAATATTGTGTGGGAAATTCTTGGAGAATTTAGAAGAGTTCTCTCCTTCCAACGAAGAACGCTCTTGATGAAGAACAGTGCCTCTTCGACGAAGAATGCCTACGACGAAGAACATGAAGTCACTGACGATGTGCCTTCTCTTCTTCTTCCTCCGCGTTAATAGAAGAGACACCACCGTGGGGAATGTCTCCATCAATGACGACTCTTCCTCCGACGTCAACGGAAATGACACCGATCTTCTGAGACGTCTGATCATCGCGACGCTTGCCTCTTTTCGCGGCTTGATGATGCCCAAAAGGTTTATCAAGGTAGGGGAATTATATTTTATTTTCTCTTTACCTTTTGAGAAAAGAACGACGAGCGCGTACCAACCGCTGCCCGGTTGATCCGCGGATCGCTTGTTCATGCGGGTTGGATGTGGGGTTAATTTTCGGTATTAGATTTGAGTTTGATCTTGATTGAAAACCTCTAACGTAGAGGGCACAGGCTAACGAACAATCCTGGACCCTCCTTAAAATATTTGTTATGTGAGGATTGATGGTGATGATGAAACAGGTCCGTAAAGGCGTTTGGAAGCCGTCACAGTGAAGAACGTGTCCTGGCAGAGCCGCGGGCACAGACGGTGGGCAAAACGGACCACCGGAGTGCGTCCGGTGGTCCGCGGAAGGTGCCTGCACGGTGGTGAGGTGGAAGATCCCACATGGCCCTGGGATCTAGGACGACGGGGCTCCGCAAAGCGCCGTCGGTGTCAATCAATGGTGAGGGGCAGCGCCCCCCGCTCCGCGGCTTCCATTCGGCCAAGTAGGCCGAGCCGCACCCGGCCAAGCGGACGAGCTGCGCCAGATGGTCCAGGCCACGTCCAACTGGGCCAGACTCAGACCCGGTTCGGGTCGATCCAGTTCGGGTCGACCTAGGGGGTATTGGGCCGGGTCGGACCGGGCCCAAACCCCCTATTTTCGTACAATTTTCCATTAAACGGTCGTAACTTGAGTTATGGACATCCGATCGACACACCGTCAGTTGAATAGGATTACTTTGATCGAGACGGTCGATTAGGTATATTACACTCAAGGTTTTGGAAAAGTTTGTGTACGTCCGGGTTGGTTCTAACTCGAAACCAACCGGGCCCTCAGAGCGGAAACACTTATAACTTGAGTTCCGGACGTCCAATTTATGTGTCGTCGAATTTGTTGGATTCCTCTTCATGAGATGGTTATTTTGGAATAATTCACCTGAGGTTTGGATGCAGTTGGAGTACGGTCGCATTGGTTTAGCTTAGAAACCAACTAGGCCCCTATAACCGAAAAACCGATAACTTTCAGACCGGACGTCTGTTTGATGAACTGTCAGCAACGTTGGTAATCTCATTGAGAAACGGTCCCTTTGAGTATACCCTATGAGAGTTCAGGGTATAGTTGAGATATGGTCGAGTTGGTTCGTACACAAAACCAACCGGCCCCCCGGGACGAAAATGCTAATAAATCACAGATCGGGCATCCTATTGATGTGCCGTCAGTTGCGTTGAGACCCTTGTGATGAGGCGGTCCCTTGTGCTACTTCTTTGTGGGACTTTGTTATACTTAGAGTATCGACCAGTAGCTCATGGAGTGGATCCTCCTAGAGAGGAGTGTACGGTGTGTAGAGACCTAGTAGTTGTGGACCAGACAACTGCTTGACCGATTAGACCTGGAGTGAGTCGACTAGCCCAGTGGACGGAGCGCCCGGTATTTGGCGGCAGACCCACAGTGGATGGAGCGCCTGGTAGTTGGCAGCAGACCCTCGGTACTCGACAGGAGGAGTACCACTGTAGGCTATTAGGGGAACCGCTACTATGTTTGGGCGACAGACCCATGGTGGGGAGCACTACTGTGTTTGGGTGCGGACCCATGGTACTCGACAGGAGGAGTACCTCAGCAGTCTAAGGATAGAGAGTAACACCTCAGAGTCGTGACAGGACCACTGTACTCGACAGAGGAGGAGTTCTCCAGCAGCCGTGGTTTTGACATCATGAATAAAATCCTGGTTTGAGCTGAGTCAATGACCTTTTTTTTTACCTCATGATTGAGATGGGTTACTTGATAACTTAGGTATATGTATGGGCATATACCTGAGTAGTGGTTATCTGTTGATTCCATACCTTTGTGATTAAATCTTGATTGAGATGGGTTACTTGATAACTTAGGTATAAGTATGAGCTTATACCTATGTAAGGGTTGTCTGTTGAGATCCTTCTTTGTGGTTATCCTTGTTGGATTTAGTGATACCTTTAGGGTCTCAAGGTCCCTACTAATTATCGTTATACTCACCCCTGCATGGGCTATGCCCGCACCTCGTTCTGTTGGATGCAGACGACGGACAGTGCGGACAGAGATCGAGTGTACAAGGACTGGACGGTACCCGGAGGTGGACCTAACGAAAAGTCAGTACCCAGAGGTGGACCTCACAACGAGTCAGTACTCAGAGGTTCACTTCACGATGAGACGATACTCAGAGGAGGTTGGATGGAGAGAGCGTTGAGGAGGCTATCTATACCTACCCTTCAGGTAGGATCCGAGGTGGACGACCCAGGAGATGCTTCTATCTTCCAACTGTTTGTCTTTTCTGTTGTACTTTCGTTCAGTTTTAGTTGTACTTCTCAGCTGGGTTTGTATTCTTGACCATTTACTTTTCAGCACTTACTTTTGTACTTATTGTATTACTTCCACTTATACTTTGGTTGGATGTGTTTATGTATTATACAGGAAATGCCTTCCCAGTTATCAGGATTTACGCCTTTGGTGCTAGTCGCCAGCCCTTGGACAATAGAAGGCGGGCATGGGGTAGTCATGACACGGGCTCCGATGACAGGTTGTGAAAACATCATCCATGATTTTTTAGATTCCCACCTCATTTCCATGTCTTAGTTTGATGTAAATCCCCTTATGGTTCATCCCCCTCAGAAATAATGAGAGGCTGCTCCATCTAGTCATTAATGACTCCAAAATCATAACCCATCATAGCTTTCACACTGATATAATGTTAAATCAGCTCCATTCTATACATTACAGGAGATGGATGTTTATCAATCACTTTCCTTTTACTAATCTTAGTGGATTTTTTGAGAAACTTGATAAAACACCAAACTATTCTCCCCTGAATTATTCTCATTCTCAGTAACAATATCTGACCATAGTTTCTTTTTACTAGTGCACTATAAATAGTTTGTAACCCCTTACTACACTTTCTTAGTAGATAAATCACTATCACCTTCAAACTACACAATCCGATCATACAAAATAGAAGAGGTAGGCTCATTCCCTACAACGATATTACTATCCAACTTCTTAGAAGTGTCATCTTCTTTTTCAAGACTGAAGAATCTGGTTGAGCATTATCAGGCCCTGTAAAAATGTCAAAAGGGTCACTCCCTGAATAAAGCCCTACACTACCATTTTGAGGAGTACTCTCCATCAGCTTCTCAGAGTTACCATCATTCACATTATGTTTATCAGAAATCACTGGATTATTACCTGCCATCGCAATATCATCAGTTGAGCCCAAAGTAATATCCACACCATGAGAATTGGGATTTCTTTGCTTTGGATTTTTGAAACACATATTTTTCTTCATGTCCACGATGGTAGAAGAACTCACATATGCTATATCTCTTATAACTTGAAACATCATGGCCAATGATTTTGAAGATCGAGAAAAATTGGGGAACATTTTCATACTCAATTTTAAGATTGGGATTCCAATGATTAGTTGAAATAACAGTTGTCTCCACTAAAGAAGAATAGAGATCCCCTTCAACCAAAAATCATGTGAAAATGTAAAAATATAGCCAATTTAGTCTCATAGTTCATTTTTATTGGAATCTCAACGGGGAAAAGAAATTTTCTAAAGTATTTTAGGGTGACAAAGAATCAAATTTAAACCAGAAACTTTGATCCAAAGCTATAAATAAGCCTTACCTACCTCCAATGGATTGAAAGATTTGTCCCATTCATGTATGTGAATCATTCTAGGCTTGAGGGAGATGGAACCGAAACCCCAGGTCTTGGTATTTATTTCTTCTTAAGAGAAAATGAAGTAGTAAAACCTATGAACCAATGATACACAGTTCCATTTAGAGAAACCCCATATATACAAGAGGCATTTTTGAAAATCCATAATTTTCCATGGCTTCAATCCTTGTAGAAAAATCAATCAACCAATGACAGGGAACTCACCTAATTTCAACAGATTAGAGACCACAATTAGATCTTCCTTTAGGTGTACCACATTACCTCATCTATGAAAACAATAGTCAGTGGATCCCTTGAAGACATGGGAATGACCCCCACACATCATCTCTAACTGAAGTAGAAGCCTTCTCATAGGCATATTTTTCATCACACCAATGGAAAGTGGGAAGCTAGATCCAGAATCTCTACAACCATCTAAGCGAACAGAATCCACTACCAGCACCACAACCACCTTCAACGACAACTTATCAAAGACATAAGGAGCCTTGGGGTGGGGGACGACGACGTGAAACACAAATGCTCTGTATGAGTCAAACTGCCTCAGATCAAGGTCATCTTCAAGAGATGATCGCAACTCCATTGGAGAACCCTAGGAATCGCCATAGTCCAACACAAGAGCTTCTTTTGATGTCTTTCATCCTCTCTATTTGTTTATACTTATAATTATATATATAATTATAAAATTATAATAAATATATTTATTAGACTTATACTATTATAAATATTTATAATTAAATAAATATATTTATAAATATATAAAAATATTTATAATTATAATTGTAAATAAATATAGATATATTTAAATAATTATAAAATTATAATAAATTTATTAATTATATATATTTATAAAAGTATAAGCATAATAAATATATTTATTATAATTTTATAATTATTTAAATATACATATAAATTTATATATTTATAGTTATAATTATAAATAAATATATATTTATTTAAATAATTATTAAATTAAAATAAATATATTTCTTATTTTTATATTCTTGTAAATATATATAATTAATATATTAATTATATATATTTAAAAAATTATAAATATAAGAAATATAGTTATCATAATTTTATAATTATTTAAATAAATATATATAATTTATAGTTATAAAAATAAATAAATAATTATTTATAATTATTTATAATTATTTATAATAAATATATTCATTATATATATTTATAAATATAATAAATATAATAGTTGTAGGCTTACCCGAGTGGTATAAGCTTCTGATAATCATGCATCAGATCCAAGTTCGAATCCTAGTGGGAGAGAATTTCTGCAGGTATGTGGTGACGCATGCACGACACATGCCTAGTGACATAGGTAGTATGATGCAAACATAACAATGCACTAAGCCTTTAAGATATGTTATGGGCTTCATTCCCTCTGGGACTTTAGGTCATTTAATGAATAAATAAGGCTTGATGGGTGGGCTATCCCTTAGGGGGGATATGACCCGCCTTTCTAGCATGTGTTTGTGGTGTGTTTGTGTTTAATGTAATTATGCCCCCAAAAACCTAATATATATAATTTTAATCAATATATTTATTATATTTTTATAATTATAAATCAATATATATTTATTTATAATATTTATAATTTTATAAATATATAATTTTATAAATATATAAATATATAAATATATAATTTTATAAATATATTTACTATATATATAAATATAAATAAATATTTAATTTTTTAAAGTTGTAAATATAAATAAATATTTATTCATTTATTATATATATAACTTTATAAATATATATAATAATATAAATAAATTATTAACATTATATCTTTATCAGCGCTTTTTTAGCGGTGATAAAGATATGCCTTTATCAGCACTAAAAAAGTATTGATAAAATATGTCTTTACCAGCACTGTAATTTTAGCAATGATAAATAAATTATTTATTAGCGCTTTTTAGCACTGATAAAGGTATGTTTTATTGGTGCTTTCTATTTTAGCACTGATAAAACATACCTTTATCATCACTTTTTAAGTAGCACTGAAAAAAGTGTTACCCTATTTTATAAATGAACCCTAACAGTCGGCTTCTTCTCTCACACCCTTCAAGATCTCATAGAAGTTGAATACCATCATGTTCTTATGCCATCACTATTGATGAACCTTGCTGCTTCCACTCCTCCTCTCTCACCCAACCGCACTGCCACAACCCCACTGTGTCTCCATTGTTGCCGAACCCCGCTGCCACCGTGCACCACTCTTACCCTGGCACACTACCTCCGCACTGCCGCACCGCCGCCTCGCTACACTGCCACCCCTCCACCATCTCTCCCTACCCCACCAGTATATCTCCTTACCCTGCCACCATCCTTATTCTTCATTGTCTCCATCACTGTTGTTCCCTACCTTTCCACCATCTCTCCCATTGCCATCACATATAAGGGTTTTATCACTAGATTCTATCATATAACATTTTTGATTTGGTGATGTTTTTACCTCTATATTTTCATCATTTTCATCCTTATTGATGATACTTTTAAAATTTTTGATATTCCCATTTGACATTATTTTGGTACATCCATTCATACCATAGACTGGAAATACATGTCTTGAAATCTATATCCAACACAAAAATAGCAATAGTCATTGTAAACATATCATAAATAGAAAATTATTCTCATATATTTTTGTTCCTCATTATCAATAAAGTTCATCTTTTCTACTGAACGCATTTTTTATGTCCCATATCTACACAACAATAACACGAAATATTTAGTTTATTGCTTATGCCTTTTTATCACCATATTTTGGTTTTTGATTCTATTGTATGTCGCTAAATGAATCCTTTTCAAAAAATTGGTTCATTGAGGTTTTTCATCAATTATTGATGATTTGTTCTTATGATCATTAATTAGGTATAAATTTCATTTATCTTGGAACCACTTTATTGTTCCATCAGTATCTACCCTCTTTGTGGATTCCTAATGTACCTTCTTTTCATCTTTTGTATCCCATTCACATGATCTTTCTTATTCCATTATGAGAGTTAGAAGCCTCTATTAATCATCACACTTCGATCAAAACTTCCTAACACCAATTTTGAGTTACTTTATACTCTTTACTAGATCATTCAATAAATTTCCTAGGCCATCAATTATACAGGACCATTCTTCATTCATGAGACATACCTCAACCATGTTTCTAGAACCTTCTAAATTTTTTTATTTAAGTTTTTAAATATCCATTTTTAGCATTGGGTTTTACTCTATTTTTTATTAGATAAAGAACTTGAATTACTTAAAAACTCACCTTGATTTGCTTGTTTTATCCCCCCAAATGTTAATGTCCTCAAAGGATACTTTTAGTTCAACATCAAGATCAACTCTTCTATCAATTCCAAAAATGTCTCCACCAAGGTCTTCATCTTGTGTCTTATCTATAAATCCTTAGATGATTTTTTTATAGTTATTTATAGTCCATGACCTCCCCAACTATTTATTATATTTCTCATAATACCTAGGATCAAATCTAGGTGAGGGTAAATTTCCAAAGTACTGTAGCAGTACTACAGCAGTTACTATAGAAGGCACTTTGTAATACTGTAGCATCCTAACTATTCATATGATTTGTGCCTTTGGGACATCGGTTTGGGACTATGGGTCTTAGGGCCTTCTTGTCACCAAGGGCCTTCATGCCACAGGGCTTTCAGGCCACCAAGGGATTTTGGGGGCCATAGGGATTTCGAGCCACAGAGACCAAGAAGTAGTTCACGAAAACCACACAGGCACAGGCCCAAAAAAGGATTCCGAGAAAAGTAGTAACCACCAAAAGTAGAGCTAACCTGATTGGAAGAATGAGATGGTATGACAACAACCATTATTATCAGGCATCATTTAGCTCTGCATGGGGAAATGTTATCCAATTAGCCATGTGACTTGGGGAGCTAGGAGACTTCAAGATGTAAATATTGGGGAGGGGTTGTTTCAAGTGTGTCGGGTCTTGGGCCTTCAAGGCCATGTAACAGGCCTTGTGACTCTAGGCCTTCAGGTCATGTATGTGATTATTCCTTGGAACTAAGGGTCCTATAATAGTTCTCCCTCAACCCCTGAAAGAGGTATTATCAAAAAATCAATAAAAATATATGGCCTTAGGTCTTTTGAAGTGAGTACCTCATGTTTTTCAATAACTACCATAACCCTAACTTGGGTGGAAGAAAAATTTAGATAATTAATTTAGTAAAATAATCCCTTGAAATTAGTTTTATTTTAGTTAAAATTTGTTCTTATTCCATATTCTCATGACTTTCTATAGTATTAATTTTGGATTTTACATCTATCAAGAACATCTTACTTTTTTCTTCAACCAATTTTATTTTTAATTCTCTATAATCTTCATTAGTGGTGATTAAGGCATGAAAATATTCCTATTCATCAAATTGGTTAACCTCTTTCATAAAGACAAATTAGAATTTCTCCTCTAAAATTTAAAAAATCAACTATCCTAGATTAAAATTAATGAACAAATTTCCCATGGATATAAAATTTCATCCAATGATTATCAGTAATTATCATTCTTCCACAATTTCTAGAATGATATTATCAAAGGGAATGATTAATTTTCCTATATAGACCAAGAAATCATCCTAAAATCTAATTCTATACTCGATGGACTGGTACTGTAGTTAAAGAATAACATCTTTTGTATTTATATTTATTTTCTTGAAAATATTTTGCATCATAGGTCGAATAGCCACTTATAAATCAAAAAGAGAATTATAGAAAGTTCAAACAATGATATTGCATGGAATAGAAAATATAAATGGATCGTGAATTTTTAGTGTTATATTTAATTGAAAAATAAATAAGAAATCCTCTTTTAGAAAAATCACTCCTATATCTTCTAATTTACTTTTATTATAAATGAGATTCTTAAGGAACTTGGCACATAACGTCATTTGTGAGATTTAAATAGAGAATGGGATGTTGATGTACTATTACTTGAACATTTCCATTAACTTTTTATATTAATATTAATACATTCCATGGATCATCCTCTTTATAAAAGTATTATGTTTCATTTACCAATTTACTTTGGTTAGATTTGATGTGTCCTTCTCAATCCTTGCTACATCATTTTATTTTTACTAAATTTATTATATACCATGTTCCCTTTATTTTTCTTTCTCCTTTATATTTTTGTTATATTTAAATTATTTTTTTGTACGTGTTTATTTTTTATTCTTATTCCTATATGAGTTCCTGTGAGGGATAAATTATGTTCTCCAAGTGATTTTATCCCTTGTTATAGAATGATATTTCATGAAAAGTGTTTGGGAAAATTCATAAATGGTTTTTTTAATATAATGCTTTTGTTTTTTAAAATTAGTGGTAATCACTGACTTGATGTTTTAAAAAATTATTTTTGGGTTAATTGGATTTCAAACCAAGAGTTTGGGTGATTTCTAAGTGTTAAAAATGTTGAAAAATGTTGTTTTATTTATAAAGTGATGAGTTAACCCTTGTTATCTATATTTAAAACCACTTTTTTTAGACTTGTTTAATTTTTATATTAACATTTTGGGTTGTTTAAAGATTTTAGGATTTCCAAATGAGATTGATTATTTCAAAAGGGTGTGTTTTCCCATTTGGATTGTATTTTGAAACTTATTGTATTTTTTAATGTTTTTCAATGGTTGTATAAAGGGTAGAGTAAATTCCCATTTTATTTTCAAAGGTGTTTGGATAAAATTGGTCCAAAGAGTATATTGGAATGGATTTTATAAATGATAAAATGGCTTGGAATTTGAATCATTTTTTAAAAAGAGAAGGCACAATTTAAATTTTATAAAAAATGAGTTTTCATAAAAGGTGTGATACCCTCTTAAACCCCTTTGATTGTTATATAACCATTGAATCTTGTGATCAAAAGTGGGGATGATTATTACTGATGACCTAGTTTATTCAACTTGACATCGTGGTGCTTGATTGTGTGATTTCTTCCTTATTTGTATGGTTTTTTTTTCTGTTTTTTGAAAAGGGATTGTGAAAGGTTTTTAATGAATGGAAAAGGGAAAACGTGATTTTGAAGTTTTTCCAAACTATTTTAATAATGAGTTTGAAATTTTTTATCAAATGATAAAATTTATAATGGGTTTTATTATAAATTTTAACAATGTATGAGTTTTAAAAATGGGGTTTTATCCCTCCCTTCCTAGTTTTAAGGAAATGGTTGGTTTTAAAACATTTTTAGAAAACTATATGATGGTTGGAAACTGGTTTGAGTTTTGAAATGTGTATTTCAAAAAATGGGTGTTTAAGAAATATTTTAAATTCAAATTTTAAAAAGGTGATTTGACTAAGAGGTTTTGGATAAGGAAAAATGTTTTCCAAGTGATTGTATTCATTTAATTAAAATCAAAGAAAAAGGGTTTTAACACAATTTTATGTGTTACTGAATATTTGGTAAAACTATATAGAAAATATTTATTTTTCTAATGTATTTCACACTATATTTTTTAGGATGTAATAAGAAAGTGATCTCTTAGATTTGGCAGGTTGTGGTGGCCTACCAGACATTTATACCACACCTATATTTTATAGGTTCATGTTTGTTCTGGCTTGTTTCACTTCATTTGGTCTTCTGAGGGGGATATATAGTTAGATGATGAACCTAATTAGATATTTTTTTGTGTATTTATTTTGTTAAATATTACTATTAAAAAATAAAATAGGATGGATATTAATAAAGAATGGATGGATTCCAACCATCTGACAAAAGAGTATGAAGATAAAGTGAAATATTTCTTCATGTTAGAAAAATATCATGCTTATGATCCTTCTCAAATCCTTTTTCTGTGTTTAATCTATTGTTATTTAATACTAATTAGTCTTGAAGAGTTAGAAGAACACTTGGTCTATCACATAATATATTGATGTTATAAATGATGGAATAAACATGGGAAAAAATTGAATATAGCTATTGGATAAGATAACACTACATTTTATAGATCATCTGATATGATTACAAGTGTGGATAATGAAGAAGATTGTATTGAGGATGTGATTACAGATTTGAATGATGATGAAGATTGTATTGAGGAAATGATAAGGACAGATGATGATGAACTTCATGATTTACCAAATTTTTTTGATAAATAAAGAGTTGTTCTAATACATCATTGTATGCTAGTTTTACTAAATATACATCATTATCAACCATAATGAAGATATATAGTTTGAAATTAGGAAAGTGGTGGAGTGATACCAGTTTTATAGAACTACTTGTTCTCTTGAATGACATGATCCTAGAAGATAATGATCTCCAGAGCTGAACATACAATGCCAAATGAATGCTACACTCGATGGGTATGATCTATGAAAGAATACACATCTTCCTGAATGACTGTATACTATTTCTCAAGGGCCACAGATCACTTAAAAATTTCCCAAATTTTGGTGATTCTTGATACAATAAAGATGAATATGGTCCTATTAATGTTGTATGGTACCTTCCAATAATTCCAATGTTTAGGTGCCTATATAGAAGTGAGGAGACTACATGGAAATTGTTTTGGTATGAAGATACAAGAAATAAATATGGGAAACTACATCACCCAAGAGAATCTCATCAGTAGAAAAGAACTGATCATGAGTATCCTGAATTTGGAAATGAACCAAGAATCCTTCGTCTTGTGTTGTCTTCATATGGAGATAATCCTTTCAGTTTTTCAATAGCACCCACAGTACACAACTTGTTATTTTTGTAAATTATTACTTTACACTATGGTTATGCATTAAAAAAAATACATCGTTTTATCTATTCTTATATCAGGACCAAAACAACTGGGTAATGATATTGATGTTTATTTGGATCCATTGATCGAGGATTTGAAATTATTTTGGGATTTCATTGTTATGTTGTACAATGATTATAGAAATGAAGATTTTACTTTGAGATTCATGTTGTATGGGATGATAAATGACTTTCCTTCTTATGGAAATTTGTCAGGATATAGCATTAAAGGAACTCAAGGGTGTATTGTTTTAAAAAAAGGTACATAGTAAATTCGGTTGAATCATTCATAAAAAATAATGTTTTTAGCACATTGTAGATTTCTACCCTGAAATCATAAGTACTGATCTTGGATGAAATCATTCAATGGAATTTTAGAAGAATGTAAAAAACTATCTACACTAATAGGTGATTAACTATTTGAGAAATTAAAATATATGGACACTGTTTTTTGTAAGAAATTTTCAAAAACCTTATGAAAATTGGTTAGAAAAAGAGATCATTTTTTTTAATTACCACAACATAATTTTATGTACACCCGACATTTTCTTGATATTTTGTGTGTTGAAAAAAATGTATGTAATTGTGTCATCGATACGTTGATAAATATGACAATAAAAATAAACACTGGAAAAAAGGCTAGGTTAGACACGGTTGAACTGATAATTCAAGAAGATTTAGTGCTATTTTAGGGTGAAAAACAAACTTTTCTTCCTCCAACAGCTTACACTCTTTCCAAGCAGGAGATATATCTTTTTTGAATCATCTTGAATGATGTAATGTTTTGAGAGGGGTATTAATTAAATATCAAAAACATCATGTTAATGAATGATTTAAAGTTAAAGGGTCTAAAATTATATTAAGGCCATGTTTTGATTCAAGATCTAATTCTTATATCTTTATGTTTCATTTTTCCCAAGAATTCCTTTCATACATTAAACAAGCTCTATTTCTTCTTCAAAACTATATTCAAAAAAGTTATAGACCCGGTGAAATTTCAGACTATAGAAAGAGAAATTTCTATCATATTATATGAATTAGAAATGTTCTTCACACCAACATTCTTTGAAATGATAGTTGATTTTATATTTCAATTAGTGAGATAGATTCGACTATGTGGTCCTATACACTATAGATTGATGTACCCCATTGAATGGTATATGAATATTTTTAAAGGGTATGTCAAAAATCAATGTCATCCAGAGGGTTATATTGTGGAATGATATATTTTTGATGAATCCATTGAATTCTATAACGAATAACTATTTGGTGTAGAAAGAATTAGTCCATAGAAATCTCATCACACTTGGTGGCTTGCAGGTGAAGGATTTTTTGGAAGAGATATTGTCACAATCAATATTATAGATCCGAAAGAGGCTCAGCTTTATTTTTTTCATAATAGTTTTGATATTTCCCTATATGTTATAACCAAAAAAAATTCTTAGTCATTTGAATACATCATGGGATGAAAGATGGATATCAAATATAGATAATAAATAGTTTATAGGATGGTTTTTAGACCATAGTTTTGAGAAGTCAGATGAAAATACAGATTCAATTTTAGAATGAATTTGATGGCTAGATGGAAGACCAAGTGTGACTGTATTATCTTATAATAATTATGCAATTAATGGTTATATATTTTATAAAAATAAACATCATGAAGATAGTACTATGAAAAATAGTGTATTTTTACTTGTGGATGAAGCGATTCATGTTTCTAGTACTAAGGATAGAAATATGATTTATGAAAATATTTCAAACTTTTGAATCATCAAAAGAATATGGGAGTTGGATTATACAATATTCAAAGTGTTGATTTATCAATGAAAGTGGCTTTATAATAGAAGTTCTGTTAAAATTAATGAATTGGGATTTATGAAAATTGATTTCAGTAAGGAAGGGTACAAAGACAAACCATTTATATTGAAACCAAATGTAATACAAGTATTTTATGTTCCAGATCCAACAAATTGAATGTGGTAAATTATTTTTTTTATCGAAAAAAACCACTAAATGTTCAGATTAAAATTCAACTAAGGATAACCCTTTCATTGGGACATCAAAATCATTTTACAGCGGGCCCAATGTAGATATCATTTTGTATATCAGAGGAGACCAGAATGAAGGGATTTTGATAGTCGATAGTGGGGTCAAATCCCTTCAACCTTTAAAAAAAGAGTTCAATAATAAGGTTTTATTTTTTTAATATACATATAGTTACCTCATGTTATTATCCATTTAATACTACATATATGTAATCTAAATTAAATTTCAATCCACTTCTACAGATAAGGAATTCTGCATGTTCTATTGCTCTCAATCCCAAGGAACAACACGTCTCTCAACCTGTTGTTCCCCAAAATGCATAAGAAAAATGAACTTCGGCATGTGATGGTCCTCTTAATCCCAAGGAAAAACAGGTGTCCCAACCCATTGATTCTCTCAGTATAGAGGTTAAACAAGCATCTGCACATGCTAATGAAACCACTCCAAAGGAACATATTTATGATGTCGAATCTTAGGAAATGGTAGGTGGTGAAGGATCAGTGTTTCCAAAAAAAAATAGGAGCATCATAGTTTGATGATGTTAGAAAAAATCATTAAGAAGAAAATAAAATTAATCAAATATGTTGTCAGATGGAATGTGTGGGGCTAGAATATTATCCCCAACAAGGCTGTGTTCAATAGTTTCATTAGAATCATCACTAAGAAAGTCATACCAATTCATGTAGATTCATGGAACCATGTTGTGTCCATGCTTAATTCACTGATTTGGGAAGAGATTATGGTAACATATTTATATCATTTCTTTATTTTACTAAAAAATAAAATAAGGAAACGTTCAATTACTATTTATAGTCCCTTATAAAGTGCATTTATTGTATATGAATCCAATAATAAATATGTATTAATTCTTGATGGAAGGATTCACAAAGGATTTTTTACAATTATAAAGAGACATCATCTTAAATATTTTAAATGGAAAATAAACCCACACCCTCTATTTATCTACTCACACCTGATAACCCAAGAATCATGGGATGCATTTACTGGATATCATGGGAATGTTTCTTTTTAGGTACATTGTAGATAGTAATATGTTGTTTGACGATACATGTATTCATCACTTTGATTGATTTTTTTATTTATGAAACAATAAAGGAGTTCTGAAAATATGTAATGGAAAGAAACACCAATTTACCCCTATCGTAAATCAATGATAGGGTATATTTTACTTGAAAAAAAATTGATACGTATTTTAAATATACTGTAATAATTTTATGTGACATAAAACAACAACATAATTATGTTCCTATATTTATATGTAAATTAATGGCTCCAAATATAAAGCCACTTCAATCCCATTCCATTTGATATATAAGGAGTCACTTATAAATAAATATTGGATACTAAATATGAAGACACTCAAAAACTGTGGAAAACATGTGTAAGTATGACATAATAGAAATTTGTTTTTCTTTAAGTCACCGTTACATAATAATGATTACTTATTTTCATATTTTTTTTTTCTGACATAGTCAAAAGAATAAAAAATACCTTTATCAGATGAACACCTAATTTTGGTGGCCTTGAAGCTACCAAAACAATATGGTTGTGTCAGAGGTGCATTTTTTTGGGTGACACCCCAAACATATTTTGAGAAAAAAAGAGGAGGATAAAAGTGAAGAAATGGAACTGATGATAGAAAGACTATATACCCTTGAAGAATAATTCTAATGGTAGAGAGTATTTTGAGAAAGTTTTATGGGGGGATCAAGGAGAAGAAACAACTCAAGAATAACCATTGTGTAAAGATCCCACCCTACCCCCCACCAGCTTTGAGTGAAGCCATTCCACTCAGAGATCTATCTTAGTTATGGTAATCAATATTCTAATAATTTTTTTCTATGAAATGTTAATTATATAGACATTGATACCTTTATTGTACTGATATTCTATAGGGTGAAAGTGAATATGATTTATATCTATCAAAAATCACCCATCACCTTGTAGTGAGGGCTATGATGCTCAATATCCAAGGTGATAGTATGCACAACAGACCACTTACAACAGGTCATGTGAGAGTGGTGATTAACGTAGCTCATGAGCTGAGCACTGAGCTACCCATTCCACTTGATTCTGACGATATTAATATGGTCAACTAATATTTTAGAACATTTATCTCATGACCATCACATCTTGTGAAAAAAACTTTTCAACAAGGAGGTATTCAATTCTAATTTATTTTTCAAGAAAAAAATTTAAAAATTAATGGAAATAGGTCTGAAATATTGAATTTTATTTCAAATGAACAAAAGTAAGGGGGTGAAAAGAAATAACAACTCAAAACCAACTAAAGGATCAATTAACCGATCAAAAAGATCAACTAAAAGAAACTTTACCCTAGCAATTCTATATCTTCATTTACTAACATTAAATGTTCATGTGGATACAATGTTACAAAATTTTAGTAGTCAAATAGTTTATTTTGAGGAAAATATATACATAGAGGAAGCTGAAGACTACATCGGTGTTGATAATGTAAATGAAATACTCGACTATGATTGGCTAAGAACATCAGTTGTAAATGTATACATGAGACATGTTTTCATAATTTTATTTTCCAAAAGCTGATATTCTATGTTAATTATGACTAAATAAATTTCATATTTTTTCTAGGAATATATATAAAAACAATTGAATGTATTTATACATGAATCTTTTTGGACTCATTAGTCCTCACACCACCTCTACTGATTAAAGAAAAAACAGAATCCAAAAAATGGATGAAATAGTGATAGGCTTGGTCCAATCATTTGAAATAAAACATATGTATTATACTCTTATTAGTACGAATGATACATGGGTAAAACAACATAATTTAATTATATCAGATATATATTAATTTCTTTCATTAATTATTCATTTTTTTTGTTTTTAGGAAATATTGGATGCTCATTGCGGTCAATTTGGATAATCTAAATATTTATTCCTTGGATTCAATGCATGGACACTCAACAAACCAACCACCCATGATGGAATTTGTCAATTTTTAATATGCTACATACAATGTTTTATAACTAAACATCAAGTTATATAATTTATATTATTTTTTAATTAGGATTCTGTTATGATTGGTTGGAGCGTCAATATCGTGAAAAACAAAGAATGAGGCCATGGTCTAAGTATGAGGACCCTAAAAACTTATATAAAGGGACAAGTATTAGGGTATATATAATAATATTTCACTATAAAAACAATTATCAAAACAAAATAATTATTTTTATCAATGTTTTTTAGTAACCAAAATAAAAAAAATAGAAAAGATTTTGGTTATTATGTTTGTAAATTAATGAGAGAGATCTCATTACATGAAAAAACTAGCATCCCTGAAGAGGTATTTTTAAAGATAATTTTTATTTAATTTAAAATATTTATTAATCTTTTGTGTAATTATATTTTTTTGTACTACTATGTCTATAGAGAAGAATCATATTCACAATACGATATATATTTTCTTAGAAAGGAATGATAAGCATACCCGATGGAATAATTTACACAAATAGAATAAAGATGTGAGTTACATAGAAGCATTGGATTAATTAATATTATGTTTAATTTAATTTTTTTAGTATTAAACACATAATAATTGTTTTATTATATAAGTGGGTTATTTTTTTTTTGTTGGGGTGGTTTTTTGGAAGATTCTCATGCTTGTGAGATATAGGAATTCTAGGATGCAACTCAGAATTTAATGAGAAGGTAAAGTTTTTTTAAATATGATGGTATTATTTAAAATTGATATCAATTTTAGTAAAAATAACAAGTTACATACTCAAAACTAGGAAAATACTTCATACTGTTTTTATAATTTAGGACAATGATACATGAGTAATTTTTGACATGTAGCTGTCAAACTCACCACAATACAACATACAGTGTGGCTGGTATGACTCAAAGTGTATCTTTTTTTTAAAACTGACATTAATTTATGTAAAAAGAACAAATAGAATACTTAAAACCAAGAAAAAACATTCTAATTATTTTGATACTTTTGGAAAATTACACATGAGTCATTTTTGACTTATAGGAATCAACCACGCCTCAATCTGATGCATGGTGTGACTAAATGTGTCTGTTATCAGTTTAAAATTTATATTTTAGTTAAAAATGTGTCACTTAATTAAAACCAATAAAACATGACCAAAATGTACTAATAATTTATGAAAGTGATTAATAACCCATTTGTGACATTTATGAAGTAGTCTCACATCAAATTTATTCACAATGTAACCTGTATGAATCAAAATGTGTGTTTCCAGTTTGAGATGACATTTTAGTAAAAAATAGAACTAGCACACTGAAAACTAAGTAAACATATTGGATAGTTTTTATACTTTATAAAAACAATATATAATTCAATTTTTATGTGTAGGAATCAACAACACCTCAATATGATTCACAATGTGACCGGTATAACTCAAAGTGTCTCTTTTTATTTAAAATTGACATTAATTTTAGTAAAAAGAACATGTGACATATTGAAAACCTTGAAAACACATTTGGATTATTTTTATAATTTTGTAAAATTATGTACGAGTCATTTTTGACATGTATAATTCAACGACACCTCAATAAAACGTGCGATGTGGTAGGTATGACTCAAAGTGCACATTTTTATTAAAAAATGACATTAATTTAAGTAAAAAAACAAGTGACATACTGACAACCAAGAAAAAAATTGTATTGTTTTGATACTTTAGTAAAATTATCCATAAATAATTTTTGAAGTGTAAGAATCAACCAAAACTCAATATGATTCATGAGATGGCTAGTATGACTAAAAGTGTTTGTTGTTATTTTAAAAATGAAATTTTAGTTCAAAATGTGTCACTCACTGAAAACTAAGAAAATTTTACTTTATTGAATTTATGATTAGGTAAAAGATTAATAATTCATTTATGATTTGTATTATTTAGTCTCATAGAAAAATAACACCTGATGTGACCAGTGTGACTCAAAATGTGTGTTTCTCATTTAAAATGTCATTTTAGTAAAAAAAACACAACTGACATACTAAAAACTAAAAACAAGAATTCATGTTGTTTTGATAATTTAGGAAAATGATATATAATTCATTTTAAATGTTTATGAATCAACCTAACCTCAATATGATGCACTGTGTGGCTGGTATAACTCAAAGTGTCTATTTTTTAAAAAAAATGGACATTAATTTTAGTAAAAAGAACAAGTGACATATAGAAAATTGATAAAATGAATTTGGATTATTTTTATAATTTAGTGAAATGATTCCTGATCCATTTTTGACATTAAGGAGTCAACCAAACCTCAATATTATGCATGATATGACCGGTATGACCCCAAGTGTGTCTTTTTATTTAAAATTGATATTAATTTAAGTAAAGAGAACAAATGATATACTAAAAACTAATAAAACACATTCATATTGTTTTGATACTTTATAGAAAATATCCCTGAGTCATTTTTTATGTGTAGGAATCAAACAAAACTTAATATGATGCTTGTTGTTACCGATATGACTAGAAATGTCTTTTATTATTTTAAAATTGATATTTTAGTTCAAAACATGTCACTAACTGAAAACTAAGAAAATGTGCTCCAATTGTCTTGATAATTTAATAAAAATATTCATAAGTCATTTTTACATGTATGAAATAGTATCACATCAAACTGATTTAAGATGAGATTGGTAGGATTCAAAATGAATGTTTCCAGTTTCAAATGACATTTTAGTAAAAAAACAAAACTAACATACTAGAAACTAAGAAAACACATTTGTATTGTTTTTATACTTTAAGAAAAATGATCTATAAGTCATTTTTAAATTTAGGAATCAATTGTGCCTCAATTTAATTCATAGTGTGCTTGGTATAACTCAAAGTGTGTCTTTTTATTTAAAATTGACAATAAATTTAGTAAAAAGAAAAAGTGTTATAATGAAAACCAATAAAACACATTCAAATTGTTTTGATAATTTAGTAAAATTATCCAAGAGTAATTTAGGATGTATAAAATTCAACAATAGATCAATAAGATGTATGGTGTGACCGATATGACCCCAACTATGTCTTTTTGTTTATAATTGACATTAATTTAAGTAAAAAAGAATAAGTGACATACTAAAAACTAAGAAAATGAATTAAAATTATTTCGATACTTTATGAAAATGATATATGAATAATTTTTTATGTGTAGAAATTAACCACACCTCAATACGATGCATAGTGTGACTAGTATGAATAAAAGTGTCTATTATAATTTTAAAATTAACATTTTAGTTCAAAATGTGTTGCTCAATGAAAACCAAGAAAACAAGCTCCGATTGTTTTGATAATTTAGGAAAGTGATTCATAATTCATTTGTGATGTGTATGAAGTAGTCTCACATAAAAATGAAGCATGATGTGGCCAATATGACTCAAAATTCATGTTTCAAGTTTGAAATGACATTTTAGTAAAAACAACTAACATAATAAAAACTAAGAAAATGCATTCAGATTATTTTCATTCTTTAAGAAAAAGATTCATAAGTAATTTTTGATGTGTAGTAATTAGCCACACCTCAATCAGATGCACAATGTGATAGGTATAACTCCAAATGTGTCATTATTTAAAATTGACATTAATTTTAGTAAAAGAACAAGTGACATATTAAAAATCATGAAAACACATTCATGTTATTTTGATATTTTAGGAAAATGATTCATAACCCATTTATAATGTGTAAGAATCAACTCCACCTCAATATGACGTATGGTGTGACCGATATAAATCTAAATGCATCTTTTTTATTAAAAATATATATTTTATTAATGTATTCTTTCATATTAATGTTTAAGTTATTCTTTTATAGTATTACAAAAATAATATTTATTTTCTTATATAGGTAAGATATTTTGCTCAGGTTGAGATGATTTGTTTAGAAACTTATACCATGGACGTACATTTTTGAGAGGTAATCACAGGTGTCAAAATATGAAATATTATTGTTCTTAAATATTTGTTGGATAATTGTAAGTGTAATTATATAAAACATTATTTGAAATGTATATAATAGTGTTTTCTATATATAACATGGGTGTAAATTTTTTATTCATGATTTTAATTAAATGTATATATAATTGTTTTAAATTACATGTTTTTCCAGGTGTGTTGTTATATTAAAAGAACATTCCATCAAGTTAGGCCTTTATTAGTGTTCTTTTAGTGCGGATAAAGGACCCCCTTTATCATCACTTTTTTAGAAATGATAAAGGGGAACCCCAATCAACGATGTGATTAAAATTTCTTTTTAGTACTATTAAAATCATTTTCATGCACTATTAATGAACATATGTGTAGTAGTGCATGCATACGTATGACTTACCGTCTTTATGAACAATCTAATTCAATTTTATATCTATAAATTTAATGGATTACTCTAAATACATATATAGTGAATATATATGATATTTATATCATGATTAAAATTTTTGGATATGATTTAACCATGATTTAGTACAATAATCGAAACTCTAAACTAAATTATACATGAAAAACAAAGCAGTTATTACCAAGAACAGTGATTTTAATAAAGAATTATTTATAATATGATGTTAAAAAAATATTAGTAAGTAATATATGGGATGATATATATGATTAAGTTTTATTAATATATTTATAATAAATCTATATATATTATACAGGAGTTTTAGACATATATGAAGGAATTGGAACTTGAGGTAAGGGTTTATTTCACAATTTCATCATTATTCAGGATTGTTTATTTTTAAGACTCTATTGGGTAAAATATTTGATCTTTATATATTATAACTAGTTTATTATTATTATAATCTATTCATTTATCTAAATTAAATTTTTTCCTTTCATTTTACTCTTTTTAAGTATCAAGATACCTAAATAATGTTTTTAAGGAAAACTAACCTTGTATTTTCTACTTAGTCGGGAATATTTCTCCTTGATATCCACATTTTCCTTAAAATATCTAATTGAATGTTTTTGAAATAATTTAATGATTTATTGAATAAATTTTTATCCATGTTTTACTTTTTATAAAAAGGGTTAAAATTAATCTTCTTATTATTTTCTGAATAGGTCACTTTTGGATCTTTTTACAAAAGTGTGAACAAGATTTTTTTACTTATACAATATGAATGAAATTTTATATCATTAAAAATGATTGTTAATTTGAAGATTAATTTAAAAGTTTATTTTCATAAAAAATACCCTTAATATTTGGAAATTTTTTATATTTTAAATGAGTTATTTAAAAATTTTAAAAGGTATTTTCATCAAGAAATTTTCCAGTAAACTTTTGGAATTATTTTCATCAATGTAAAAATAATTTATTGAATATTATTCCTTATTAAGGTTATAATATTATGTTACCATCCAACATATTTATCTAGATGGTTTATTATAATCTTAACTAAGGAAAGTATTGATATTCAATATGAAAGTTCCTCCAATATAGTTAGTTATTGATTTTTATGGAATGCTGATTGAGTTGTATTATTTATTAATATAATGAATGAATTAGAATTATTAAGAGATGGGTTGGGAACAAAATTACCTAGACCCTCAATACATTAGTAGGGAAAATAAGAAAAACTATATTTTTTATTTTTCCAATGACTTATTCATTTATTTAAAATGTCTTGGCATAAGGCCTTTATAATTAGTTTTTGATTTATGGTCTTTTGAATTCCATAATTATGAAATTATTTATTGATGTCCATGTAATTATTTTAATAGTTATGATATCCATGGGTAAGTTTATATATCATTTGAATATTTATATGGAATTATTTTATCATTATTGATTATTTCCATATTATTCATTCCTTATTAGATTCTTCTGCATTCATGCCCTTAATGAGCTTATGAGATAACCCCTTTCTTATATTCTCTTTCCCATAGGATTCCAGGAAGTGTTTTATGATTTATATAACGTGATATTCTAAATGGAATAATGGTTTTATCATATAAAATAATATGTTATATTTTATGTTTTCAAATGCAATTTGAAATTCAATTATGTATCTAGTTTTCTAAGACTACTGAACTATTCCATACTTTGAATGCAGATGATTATATCTAGTACCAATGTAATAAAGTAACCACTGGATCTAGGCTGCTAGGGTCAAGGTATTTATAATATATATATATATATATATCTGTGTGTGTTTATATGTATATATATATATATTTTATTTTATTGGATGTGTTATCTAAATATTGGAATTCCAAAATCATCTTTTGTTTTTCAAAATTATTTCTAAAAGATATTTTAAATTTATATTTCTAAATCCTAATCTAGATTCTTGTTTTGTACCTTAAATTTTATGCTTAAATGGTATTAATTTTCAAATGGTTTTTAAGGGATTTTCATGGTATATTACTAGTTTATAAATAAAACTCATAGTTGGTACCCACAAAATGTTATCTCAAATAAGATGCACCCTAATAGAAGACCTATTATGTGTTTATGTTGTTATGATAGATTTTTTAATGGGGTTTTAATTGGTAGGTGTAAGGAGTTGGGATAAGGATATATTATAAACATGTTTTTTTCATTAATATATGATTGATTTGCCTCACCTCCTATTACTATTATCATCACTGGGATCCAAGGAATCTTAGTTAGGGATGGAAGATAATTAATACATAGTATTTATTAAACGTATGAGATACACTATGGTACAGATTTCATAGGGGATTTCCACAAATGATACTAGGTTAAGGAGTATGGTTGTCTATTAACATAGGAATGAATTTATAGGCATTGAAATGGTTCCAACATGAGTATTTTTATGGTATCCTCATTATATGTTTAGGAATTTCCTATAATCACCTATCCTTTATTGTTTTGTGATTACTAAATTTACTTTCATTAATTCATCAATATTTTATAGTTACATTTTTATATTATATTCCTAATTACTTTGACTTAGTTTATTTATTAGTTTATGTTTCGTTTTGGTTCCTTTGATAAGATTTGAAGATTTTTTTAAAGGGGATTAAATAGTATGTTTTAAAAAGGAATTGTTTGATAAATATTTATAAAATGTTTCTTCAAAACATATTTTAAATTTTAAATAAGTTTTTTAAAAAAAATCTTGGTTTTCTTGAAATATTTAAACATATTGTTTACTTTTTATTTCAAACTATCATTGATGGGTTGTTCTTGAAAAGGAAATGGATGGAATCTCTAGTGATTTCATATTGAGCTCTATTGTGCTCAAACCTAACTTGTGCCACTTGGCATTTATTTACCCTTGTTTTTTTGTATGTTTAGGTTCAGTTTTGGGATCTCTCATGGGTAGATTTATAATTTTTTAAGGATGGTTACCAAGAGGTCATACATATATCATGTATGGTATCTTGATTTTTTTTATTAGTGGACGTATTTTCCATGTAGTACCTCTTTTATGGATGTTGTATCTTTTCCTCTACAATTGAATTTTACTTTGGTATTGATTTTCATTTGGTTATGTTGCATTTGGTTTTTATTATACTTTTTATATACTCACTTTTGTTGTACATGGAACTCTAAAAAACTTAGTGGTCATGTAAGAATTTCAGGTGGAATCTCTATGTTTTATATTATTATTGGATTAAATCATTTCCATGAGCTCTTATTAGATTCCATGGAACTAGTTGTTAGCCTAAGGTGATAGTAGATGAGTCCCAAGTATGTTGCGAGCCAGCTCAAGTTCTATGTTCAGGGTATGGTCCAGGTTGGATCATGAAATAATGGTATCAAAAGATACCGTTTTCAGATACCCTGGTTCTTAGATCACCCATTGTTGCTTTTTATGTCTATTATATCAATTTTAGGACTATCAGAACTCAATATATTGGAGAAAATAGAGCCACATGATCACTTTATCATTAATAACTTCTAGTTTCCTTGGGATATAGGGTTATGAATCTTGAATTTAAGTTTCCTTTATTTAATTATTGTGTATCTTGATATTGGTTGATGGTATTTTAAATATAATTGATATTGTATGAGTGTTTTTAAAATTTATATGATTTTTATGTGAACAAAAATGAAGGATAAAAGTTATATGGTTGTGTTGTATAGCCTATAAAACTATGTAGAGGTTGTTTTCATGGTTTTGTTTCCTTCTAGTGGAATTCTTCATAGTTGTCACACAATCCACCAAATCATGTAGCCAAATTGTGCTCAACCACAAGCCTCCCCCCTAAATTTTATGTCAGCTTCCTTTAATCCAAATTTTATTGAGTTGTTCGTTCTTGTTATCATAATGATTTATAATATATTTCCTTGTCTATTGATGATATTTTTATAGATTTAAATGGAATTTACAACTTGGTTTCAATAATGATAAAATTCTTCTATGGAATTTTGAAAGGGTGTTTCGTGAAATAAAATAGAAATATTTTTAGTTCAAAGAATGTATTAAATAGATAAATTTTGTCTCTTCAAAATAATTATTTGTAGGTAATTAATGTTATAAACTAAAGTATATAGTGTAATTTTATTATCAAGTAGAGTTTTAAGATATTGACATCATAATTTGAGTTTTAAAATGGTTTGGAAATGGAATTTTAAAATTGTTCTTAGTGGATTTTATTAATTATTTTTATTATTGTTGAAATTTGGTATTTTTATTGGTTGTATATGGTCTTATTTTGAATGAATATTGATTGGGTCCTATGTTTTCTTATTATTTAGTATATGCATCCTAGAAGAGTTGTGAAGGTTTGTAGGAGTTTTAGTGTGACATGGTTAGTTAATACATCACCCAGACTCATGATAGCATGGATGCTCATGTTCCCTCTCTAGGTTTCTATATCTTTCAATGTGATTAGGGGTCTCTATAGGCTATGGTGTGGCTTATGAGAGTTGAAAAATTTTCTAATATTTCAAAACGCTATATAAAGACTTAATATTTTATACATAAATATCACATATTTTTAGATCAATATTCAATACATTTTATAAACACACACCTGAGGACCATAATAGTTTTTTATATTTGGATATATAAACACAATCATCTTATTTCAAGAAATATATTCAATATATCCCACAAAGATCATCTTATATAGTACTCCACTTAGTAACACCCTACCTAAAAATTTCTTACCTGGGAAAGGAAATATAAGAAGGGTAAGCTCAGATGTTGGGTAAACATAGAAGATATTGATATATGATCATATGACATAATATGATAATAATAATGGTATGTGATCATGTAAATAAGTTAGGAAGTTAATACCCAACCTTTCATAGATCATAAACATGATTAATAGAACAATAATTTATCATTTTAGAAAACATGGCCCATAAAAGTGAGAAGTATTCATAAATAAATCATTATCCATTATATCATTTCATAAAAATTTGTTACCCTCATAAATTTAAAAAACTATTTTATATTTCAAGGTTAAATACCAAGACCATTAACCTAATGGATGAAAAATTACCACATGTTTCTCATTGTGGGTTAGGATGCACCTATTTTCCATAGAGGATCATGACTTTCCTGTTTCCCATAGTCGATCAATCCAATCAGCTTATTTTCCATTGTTATCACATGATATATAAAGCTCTACCCAATGTATTGGTGGGAGATATATATCCCACTCAAATCATAATGAAAAATATACTTATTTGTATCATAATATTATAAAAAATAATGATATTATCATTTCATAACTAATTCAAAGAAAGTTTATTGCATAAAAAGTTTATAAATTCACTATTACATAACCCATGAAAAATAAATGACTTTAATAAAAATTTCATCAATATAAACATTAACCATCCAAAGAAATAATATATATGGTATCATTCAAAATTATCCCCAGTAAGCTATAAGTAACATAAAAAAATGTCATCTTAGTTGGAAAATAATTTTGAAATATCAATTGAAACATTTCTTAAGGTATATAGTCTTTCCAATTTGAAAAACACTTTTTTCAAGCAGAAAACATTTTCAAAATAATTTTCTTTAAAAATAACCCTAGAAACATAAAAACTAATCTTTAAAAAATATTTTAAAAAAATACTCAGAAAAATAAACATTCCATTTTTAAAATAAATTTTAAAACTAAAAATTCAAAAAAATATTTCGGAAATATTTTTCTTTAAAAAAATTTGAAAATTATAAAGGAAGCTTTAAAAATAATTAAAAACATTCATTAAAGAAATATTATTTCCTCTTTGAAAAAAAAATTTTAAAACATACTTTTTTTAATACTTTTCTTTGAAATAAAATTGAGAACATATTAAGTAATATTTAAAGAAAATAATGGTCATGATGGTGGGAAATTATGTTTATGTCATACACATTAAAATAAATATTCTTTTCACATTTTAAGTAAAATAAAAATAGAAATTTTTTGGAAAATACATGATGATTCCTTTCAAAAAAATTATAAAAATTAAAAAATGGGTAAAAATATATTTAATAGAGAATTTTTATAATATTAAAAACATTTTTTATTTTTTTTATAAAACATGGTTTTAAAAGAAAAAGGGTTTTCGACTTAAGAGACAAATAACAATTATTATTCTTAAAGAGATTATTTTGAATTTTGGAGTAAATAAACCAAATACAATTAAGGGAATAATGAATTATCATGAAATAACCATAGGATAAGAAAATTCATGAGTTTATTGAGATATAGATCATAATATTCTATCTTTGTAAGAATAATCATTAACAATCCCAATAAATGATGAGATTGTAACATAAAACTCTTACCTCTTTGGTAACTTTGAATCATAATACACATGAAATAATAAATCTAAATAAAAAATATAATACCATTAAAAGAATTATATTCATGATATAATATATATAAGGGTCAGTATATACACCCTATATAAGAAGATAGGAATGCAATATAACAGATGTCCCAAAGAAGGAAATTTGAGACAAGAAATCCCTAACCACATTCGTAACTTTTAAACCATAAACCCCTTGAAGGAGAGATAATAAAATGGATATGTAAATCCAAATAATTTTAATGATAATAATAAAAAAATAAAATCATCGTAAGTATATAAACCACATAAAATAAATAGGCGGTGAATATGGCATGTGTCTCACAGAACTAGAAAGTGAGACAAAAATCCCGTACTATAAGTCTCGAATTCCTTTGTTCACGTTCAAACATCCAGTTTAATAAATATAAGTTTATTATAAATATATTATATAAACATACAAATATATATATATAAATATATATATATTTATATATATATAATACCATATATGTTTTATTTGTAACCATTTATTACCAATTTATTTACAATTCCATGTCAATGTCATGTTTTGGGCAATAACTGCTTTGTTTTTGTGTATGTTTTCATTATTATTTTTGGTAATATTACTTTTATCATAGTTATATAATATAAATAATGTTAAAAATTATATAAATATAATATATATTTAGTAATTATATATTTATATGGATCCATAAAATTCAGAGATATAAAATGAAATACATTGTTCATGAAGACGGCAGGTCGTACATACGCATCAATGTTGTTTCCATTTTACCAAGGGAAAGTAGGAAATGAATTTAAATAATATATTTAAATTAAATAATAAATTTTATTATATATATATATCACATATTTTCATTAAACTCATCCTTATTACCTTCCATTTAATGTGTTAAAGAATCACATCGCTTTGTGATGCGGTACTCCACCGTTTGCAAGAACAGAGATATCGTATTCCCATATAATGGAATTTAAGAAGGAACTTGTGATATCATAATAAAATAATCATAATAATACCATAAATATAATATATAAATAATAAATGTATCATTATATCCAGTTGTGAGAGGTGGTGATGGAAAATGAATAACATCGGTTCACGAGGCGATAGTCCGCTATACACACGAATTATGATTATATAACCCATTTAATAGAAGAGGAGAATGATCTATGTTATTAAATTAATATAATAGAATATTTGTATATTTGATATAAAAATTTTATTATATCACCATGGTTTAATAATAATTCAAGGAGGTTTATGAATAAATAAAATAAAACACTTGATTAGGGACATTACCTCTTTTTTCAGAAAACTTCTTTTGGTTTTCACTAAAAGTATTCTTAGGTTGTATTTATAACCAAAATAAGGATTCTAAGATGATATCAGGTAATTAAGTAATATATATTTTTTATTTACATTCTGTAAAAAGTGTTTTTTAAGTGTGAATAGGATAGGAGATATGGTGAGCTTTTATAAGTGAGGATAGTGGCACACTTGTAATTTTTTTAAAGAAAATTTTTTACCAATGTTTTTTACATTAAAAAATGATCCAAAATGGGAAATTAAATAAAATATAAGATATCAGGTATAAATATTTCCATAAATTTTGTTTTTTATAAGTTTTTTTGTCATTTTTGACCCTTATATTTTTAGTTTAACCTCTAGTAAACCCATTTTTACCTTAACCGTAATAAATAATATTTTACTATTTTTACTATTCATTACGGTAAAAAATTAAGTTAAAATTATTAGATAATATAAATTATTCTTATTAGAAATATATAATCCCTTTTTATAAGTTCCATTAAAATAAGTAGCAAAATTTAATTTAAAATAATCACACAAATGCAATGAGAAAGCAGGTTTTCTAAGAGAAAATGTTCTAAAGTTTAAAAAGTTTTTATATAAAAAGTCAATATGAAAATTATTCTAATGAAATAAGAAGTATTAATATATATATATATATATATATATATATATATTTATAATAAAACTATTTTTTCTTTTAAACCCATATTAAAAACATTTTTTAAATTTTTAAAAGTTTTAAAAGAAATGAAAATTCTTAATAAAAACCAGTATTTTCACTATTCATTGAGAAATTTATCTTCTTATAAAATTATAAAAAATTCAACCTAAGATAATTTTAAAATTATTATTTTAAAAATTAAGTTTATTATTTCAAATACATTTTTTATAAGTGTCAAAAATTGTTTTAAAATAAGTGTAAAGAAGTTGAAAAAACTATTTTTTAGAAAAATATAATTTTGATATTTAAAATTGGGTTTACTCTTTTCTCTTATATAAGAAACACATAATATAAATATTAAATTTTTATTGAATATATAATATGTAAATTTCTTTAAAATAGTTGAAAAAAGTGGTATGTTTAATTTATTTAGGTAAAAAAAATTTGTATGCATAAAAATAATTTTTCAAGAAAATATTTCTTTTATTTTCAAATAGTTTTTATTTTAATTTCTAATTAATTTTCACCAAAGAATTAATTTTTATATAACCATAATATAAAAATATTTTAACAGTATTCTACATATTATTTAAACTCAACGATGTGTGTAATGTAAGCTACACTTGGTATTACGTATAATAAAAAATATCAAAAAGATTAAATTAATTTGGAAAAAATTGAAAAATTTCAGTGTGTTATTATAATAAACCATAATTTTCATACATATATATAATATCTAAATAGATTAATATTCATTACATAACATAAAAAACAATTCTTGAACCGTATGGGTTTAATGTCTTTAGAAACTTAGAAACACAAACAACTGGTTCATAAAAAAACTACATCATCTCTAAATTATTTCTTCATAACTAGAACCCTTTTTGTTATATCATAATTAATACCTTCCTTTATATCCAGGGGAAAATAAAAATAATAATAGGTTTATCTCATATAATCAGTAACGGTAATAAAAAGATATATTAATAATCACATAAGCATAACATGGGCATAAGGGTGTGAGAACGTGAGCTTAAAGTTTGAAAATATATACCCTACATATAATATATTAATAATATTGAGTCATGGAATAAATATTGGAAATTAAAAAGGCATGAATCATAACAGAATCAAAGAACATAATACATCAGAGCATAACATTGACATGAAATTGAAATTGAAGAATATATATAAATTTATAACATTATGGACATGTATAAATAGAAATAGTTTCACTCATTAAGTTAATACCATGAAACTAGGAACTTACATAAAATTATGGATATAAAATCTAGGTACACACATAAACATATAGATATATAATTTAAGTCCACACATAAAATTATGTACATGGAAGCCAGGTCCACACATAAACTTATGGACATGGATGCCAGGTCCACACATAAACTTATGGACATGAAAACTAGGTCTATGTATAGAATTTTGAGCATAAAATTAGGTTCATGCAAAAAAAAGTTAACTCATGATCCAACCATCAATATAAAATTCATTTAAGGGAGATATAGGTATCACCCATCAAATAATGAAAGCCATTCATATATATTCCACAAGAACATAAATCATTCATCACATATGAACCCATGAAAAGAAATGGGTTTCATAAACATTTCATCACAGAAAAAGTAACTGGATTCATAAAAATCATTCTAGCATAAACATAAAACATACATAGAAAAAAATAAGGATGGTATAAATGGATAATATTTATAGTAAAGAATAAGTAACATCAAATAATGCCATCTTATATAAAAATTATTTTGAAACATCACTTGAAATATTTCTTAAAAAGAAATATTTTCATTTTCAAATCATTTATTTTTAAAGATCCACACAATTATAAAGCAAAAATATTTATTTGATAATAACCTCTTAAAATTTTAAACGAAACATAAAATAATTAAGGATTCATGATTGTGGGAAAATCCACTCATGTCATATAAGTTTTTAAAAAATCCATCCATATTTTTGTTGGAAAAGTCACAAAGAACCGCATTTATAAAATAAAAAAAGGAATGTATTAAAACCATTTTATAAAAATTAAAACTCGATTAAAAATTATTTTAAAAAATCACAATATAATTCTAAAAAAATTATGGAAGCAATTTTATAAAAAATGAATAGGGATGAAAAAGAGTGTTTAAAGAGAAATTTTAAAAAGATAATTTTTTTAAATAAAGTCCATTATACCATTGAAGTAAGATTTAATAAAATGAATAAATTTTTTGTACCAGGTACAAATTCTCATAAAAAAGTAGAAAATAGGATAATAAAAAGTTAACTCACTCATAATATTAACATGGAATAATCGATTAAGTAGAAGTTAAACCCAGTGAGTAGAAATTGAGTTAAGAAATCCATTACCACTTTTTAATGAATCAAATCATTTTCCCCATAAAATTAATAATTATCAAATGAAACATTTAATATAATTATCATAATTATATTAATTATATGATATATCAAATTTCAGTATACATACACCACACAAAATAAATAATTTTTGAATAAGGCATATATCTCATAGAAGTAAACGTGAGATAAGAAACCATTACCTCACACTTCCCTTTGATTTTTTCATTCTTTAAGATCTGGTATAATGGTTTAAAGAATATTATTAATTCATTAAATAACTATATTCATATTTATAATACCATATATTATTCTTTTTATAAAATATGACCACCCATTCATTAATAGTATTTCCTTATTTTCATTGTTTTAGGTGCATTTCTTTTATAGTTTCATGGTTGTCTCACTTGTGTATAATTATAGATGTCATTGTAAAATGGAAATAAAAATATAGAAATGAAATGAAATGGTATTCATAAAATTACATATTTTTAAATGGTCTCATATATCATTTTTATTTCTAACATGAGGATGATTCATTTGATAAAATGTTAATGCTAAATGTTTAGTTTGTTTTAGGAGTTTTTACAACCATCACTAAACAGTTTAATTTTATTTAATATTATGTATATATATTAGTTCAAAAACATTAAATAGGTTATAATATACCTATTAGAATATTATTTTACAATAATAATGCTTTAATTATCAGTATAGAATCCATCCTTTTTTATTAGATAACTATATATAGCATTTTACAAATAGAGGATCTTTTAAAGTTTAGTGTCTTAGAAGAAAGGTATATAATACATTAAAATATAAAAAAAAATTCTAATCCAATTTAAAGGATTAATAATAGGTTCATACTAAGTAAAATTACTAAATATCATAACATGAGGACATACATAAAAGGAAAGGGGGAGTATAAGGACTAGTAAGGAAAAGTAAGGAAAATAGTTTACATGTGATCATGTGAATTATTGATAAGAACTTAAGGAATATCATAAAGGAATGAGCCATGGTAATTAGGAGTATCATAATTAAAGGAAAATTATCCATAAAATATAAATTTGGCTACAAAATTTAATTGAGTCATTCATAGGCATATCACCGAGTTTTGTCAATGAGGGGTCATAAAAATTACCAAGGTTATTCACCAAGGTTTCGTAAAAGATGTCATCTCTAAAGATTAAATTATTTTTTTACCAAATGAATTGGTGTGATATAAGTGAGAACCATTAATATTTATTAATTAATTTTATTCACATATATCATAATAAATTTTTTTTATAAATAACCTGTGGAGAATAAAAGAAACGAGTCTCATATCAAAATCATGACGTTTTAAAAAAGTGCTTGAAGACAATATCTTTATATCATTATTAACCCAAGAAAAATTATTGAGTATTTCATGTATGTTAATAACATAATAAAATATATCATTTTATAATATTTGTGATTAAACCTAGAAAAAAATAGGTTTGGGTATTCAAAAAATAAAATAAGATAATTTCTTGAGAAAATGAGTGAAATTTTGAGCAGAAAATTCGACATCATAACGGGTATGAAACATGGTTTTAAAAAACATTAAAAAGAGAGGAGAAAAGGATCTAAAATTAATAAAATACTCTTAATATATAAAAGTTATTTAATAAAATGAAAATAATAACATAGTATGGAGATTTTGAAGATATACCACATAAAAAGGGAACGTGAATGGGAAAAAGATAAGTTGGGATTTCCCTTACCTTGAAGAGTAGCTCCTAAAACTCAGTGATTGAAAACTTGGGGGATTGATGAAACCTTGGGAAGACTCCTAGAGATTTAAAACTACCATATATTCGTGAATAATGAATTTTTAATGAATTATAATGGTGAAATAGATAGGTATTTATAACAAAAGTGAGGGATTGTTTGTTGATTTCCTTGGAAACCTCGGTAGTGGTATTTGAAAAACCATGAGATTCACCAAGGTATTAGAAACTTTGAAAATGTATTATTTTATTTAAATAAAAAAGATTCCAAAATAATTTTATATTATTTATTAAATTATTATCATGTCATTAAACATACTAAAAACTCTAAATTGTATTTTTACTATTCACTGAAAAACAAAATATTTTAGAAAATTATCATAAATTCACCGTAACCTAATTATGATATGTTGATTTAAAAAATGATGTTTATTTTATTATTATAATTATATAATTATTATAAATTTAACTTTTAAATATAAATACCCTTGTTTATTAAAACTAACAACGGATAGAAAATCCATAGTAAAATACATAGTAAAATTTCGGAACTTGAAAAAAAAATCGTTTTATCATTTAAATTTAAATAATAGTGTTTTAATAATAATATTTCATTAAAAAAATTATTCATAATATCATATTTTATTATAATAATTATTTATTTTCTGGAAAGTACAATTTCTGACCGACAAACCCATTTATCAAATTCATCATATTTTTAAGAAAAAATAAACTTAAAATGGAAAAGATAGAACATAAATATCATTTATAAAAATGGATTATACAATAATTAACTAAGGATATGATGCATAACCCCTTATAACACTTGAATATGACTTAAGGGTGATTTATGAGATAGTGATAGACTCATGGGATGACTCAGCTAACATCGTCCAGGTGGTAATCTCCACTAACTTGAACTTCCCCCGTAGGCGATTTTGTTCAAGATTAACATGTTGAAGATATGATTGGGATTTGTCAATAGTGAATCACAGTGATGAAACCACCCTCACAAGATCTGAAAAATTGGGCTTCAAATTGAATGAATCTACTGGTCGAGTCCATCGACTCTTCTTTCTACAACAATTTTTTTTATCAAAATTTTACTTATAAACTCTAATGATAATGTTAAAATTATTATTGAGAGTATAGTACCCAGTAGTCATGAAGACCAAAATTTATATAATTATCGAAAACTCAATGGTCACATTTCAAATTATACTCACTTAATTATTAAAGAGATATATTTATGTTAAGTACAAAATAATATAACATAAATTTTCCTAACACATTTATTATTCAAAAAAATCAGGTCATTTCATTATTCCCCCTTAAGAAATTTCATCCATAAAATTTGAAATCATTCTCTCAATCAAGAAAAGGTGTGGGTACTTTTTCCACATTGTCTCCTATGTTTCCCACATGGCTTATTCATATTTATGGTTCCTTTATAACACTTTAACGATGTGGGTAGTCATGTTTTCCACAACACTTTAATGAGGTGGGTAGTCTTGTTGCACATAACCTTGTCTCTACTGTCCAAGATCTCCACTAAATACTCTTCATAAGAGAGGTCATGTTACACTAGTACCACGTTAGGATTCAGTAAATGTGAAAGGGTCAGGTATGCACTTCCTCAAGAGAGATATTTGAAACACATCATGAATTATTGATAGATTTGGGGGAAGTGTAAGTCGATAGGAAACTCCTCCTATGTGATCAAGGATTTCATATGGGACAATGTACCTAGGTTTGAGCTTCCATTTATTCCCAAACCACATGAATCTCTTCTAAGGTGAAATTTGATAAAATAAATTGTCAAAAACATCAAACTCCAAGTTCCTTCAACAGTTGTCAACATATATTTTCTACCGAATATGAGCAGCCTTTATGTGTTGTTGAATTTAATGAACATTTTCTATCATCTCTTGCATAATATCATCCCCAAGAAGCATTCTCTCACTAGCTTCCTCCCAACAAGTAGCATTTTTTCATTGCCCTCACATAGAGCTTCATGGGGTTCCATTTGAATACTCGAATAGAATATGTTGTGGTTTAAAAACTCATACTTCTACAAAATAGGCCATTAATAGTGCCATAAATGGCCTCTATCAGTGATATAAATGTGATGACAACGTCAGAGAGGTCAAAATACATAGTATTTTATTAGTGCTGAAAAATCACTATTAAAGTTGTCTTTTATCAATGCAAAAAAAGCACTGAAAAATGATACCTTTATCAGTACTTTTAGAAGCATTTTTAAAGAAACCATTTATAAGTGATTTGATTTAGAATCACTAAAGGAACCATTTAGAAGTGCTTATGAAAGAACTGATGAAAGTTCTTTTATCATCACTTTTAATAGTGATGATAAAGGACCATTCTGAAGTCTATTGTAATAGTACAGCACAACACCACTCCAGTGTGCTATAACAACACATCGCTGCACCAGAAACACACCAAATATCAACAAAAAAATGTACCAAAATAGGACTTAAATAAAATTAAATTTACAAAATTGACATAATAAAAAAACACTATATTATAGACATTTCAAACATTAGTTTATACAACTACATAAATACAAATTGTTACATACATTCAAAAACATCAATTTTCTTTTATCTTTTAATCCTGACCCAACTAATGATATTTCAGAACAAAACAAACTTTCTCAAGAAAAAAACACCTATAAAATAAAACAATTCTTCTATTGGTAATAATATATAAAAATAAATTAACAGAAATTGTTAATTTTACTAAAATTGATGGCAATTTTAAATAACAAGATGCACTTGGAGTAATATCGGTCACACCATGAATAAAATTTATGTGAGGCTAATTCCAAAACATATCAAATGACTTAAATATCATTTAACTAAAGTATCAAAACAATATTAATGGGTTTTCTCAGTTCTGAGTATGTTAGTGGTCTTTTTTACTAAAATGTCATTTTAAACTTGAAACATTCACTTTTAACTCATTCTGATCACATGGTGTATTAGTTTGACATGAAATGAATTTATACATGTCAAAAACAAATTATGAATCATTTTTATAAATTATGAAGAAAATATGAGCGTGTCTGATTGGTTTTTAGTGAGTGACAATTTTTGAACTAAAATGTCGATTTTAAACTGATAACGAACACTTTGAGTCATACTGGGTACATCATGCATCATATTAAGGTGAGACTGATTCCTATATGTTAAAAATGGCTTATGGATCATTTTCATAAAGTATAAAAACAATATGAATGTGTTTTCTCAGTTTTGAGTAGGAATTTGTCCATTCTACTAAAATTAATGACAATTTTAAATAAAAAAACGCACTATGAGTCATACCGGTCACATCATGCCTCGGAATGAGGCGAGGCTGATTCTTATGAATATAGAATGAATAATGGATACTTTTCCTAATGTATAAAAACAATAAGAACATGTTTTCTTAGTTTTTAATATGTCACTTGTCTTTTTTACAAAATTTTCATTTTAACATTGAAACATGCACTTTGACTCATATCGAGCACATCATGTATAGAATTGAGGTGTGATTGATTCCTATATATCAAAAATTATGTATTGGTCATTTTTGTGAAGTATCAAAAAAATATGAATGTTTTTCTTAGTTTTGAGTAGGTCAATTGGCCTTTTTCGAAAATTGTTGACAATTTTAAATAAAAAGACACACTTTGAGTCATACTGGTCACACCATGCATCATATTGAGGTGAATATGATTATTTAATTCCCCAAATGACTTTTGGATTGTTTTCATAAAGTGTAAAAACCATATTAATGTTTTTTCTTGGTTTTGAGTATGTCACTTATCTTTTTTACTAAAATGTCATTTTAAAATTGAAATATGAACTTTGTCTCATACCAATAAAATTGTGTATCATATTGAGGTGAGTCTTATTCCTACACATAAAAGATGAATTATGGACCCTTTTCATAAATTATTTAAACAATTTTAATGAGTTCTCTCCATTTTGATTAGGTTAGTTGACCTTTTTACTAAAATTGATGTCAATTTTAAATAAAAACACACACTTGGAGTCATATCGGTCACACCATTCATCGGATTGAGGTGAATATGATTCATTAATGTCTCAAATCACTTATGGATAGCTTCCCCAAAGTATAAAAGCAATATGAATTTATTTATTTTGTTTTGAGGTGTGGCTATTTCTTGCAATGTCATGACACATTGAGTTGTAGTGGTCACACCGTGCATCGGATTGAGATGCGACTGATTTTTACACGTATCAAATGACTTATGGATCATTTACCTTGGTGTGAACTAAGTAAAAACCTCTTTAGACCTATTTTTTCAATCATATAAAACCATATATTTTTTTAATAAATAAACAAAATATCACGAACAGAACAATGGACTTGCACAAAAGGCACAAAGAGTGATTTTCAAATAAAATAGATATCTCTTAACATGCATGATGGAAAGAGGGGAACTAATTCATGAAAGGATAAACATTTAAAGGACCAAATTAAAAATCATTTGAACTATGAAAGGATTATTTAATCATACTTTTATAATAAACGATGAACTTGCAACATCCACAAAACAAAAACGAGGAAACATCAATTGTCTTCACCCCAACACGAGAGACAACAACTGAGACAATGTGTTGTATACTTCTTTCACAAAAACTCAGCCAAAAATGGTTCCTCCACCAACTTCTCAAAATGGATATCCTTGGAGGAGAGGAAAATATCATTGATCCTAGGATGAAGACCCCCAATGAAAAGAGAATCTTTCAATAGATCCTACAATAACGCCTCTAGTGAAAAGGAAACCAGCTCTTTGAAGTCTTCAACATAAGCCTTAACCATTAAAAAACCTAATTGGACAATCATAATATATTCCTTTTTCTTCATATTCACCTCCTTAGGTATAAAACACTAGAGAAAGACAGACATAAAAACATCCAAAATCACCCCAACTTGCGTCGTTGGTGGGAAAAAAACTCACATTCATCCAAAGCTGGACCCCCAAGAAGACCCAAAAAAGCATTAAATATAATGGATTTGGGAGTTCCAAAAACATTGAAGACATTTTCAACTTATTCAAGCCACTTCACTGCCTCTAACAAACCTTTATTACCACTGATTATGGGAAGAAAATGATGAGAACTAGAAATAGGGCGAGACCCACTAGAAACTTCAGGGACCTTTCAGGGAGGCACATTCTGAATAAAACAAAAATCATAAAACCAGGTTTATAATAATTTCCTCACATAACAACACATATGAAAAATATCATAAGGAATACTGAGGGTCACACTTACTACTTTATCACTAAACCCAATAATTTACCAAATTTTCAATCCAAAACATTTTCCTCTAAAATCATTTTTTTCCAATACAAGACCATTTGAAAGAAATAATTTTAATTTTCAAAGTAATTTTTATTTTAAAATATTACTCACAACAACCATGTCCAAAATATGACATAATTCATGAAAACCCACCAAAATGAGGAACTATTAGTCATGATTAACCTGAAGACATGGTAGTGGGCCATAGTTTACATAGTATACAAGTTTACTATCATTAAAAACATAAAAAACCCCCAAGACTAATAAAATCTCAAAAGTACCACCATATACATAATAATATGCCATTGGGTTCTTGTTTGTGTTAAAAGTGGCCTTAATTACACTAGCATATCAACAAGTACCTAGTTCCATACCATCAGGTACTTAGTGAATACCGTACAAGGGTACCTCTATCTCTTCACCACTCTCTCCTATCAAATCCGATAACCCCTCTTTTAACTCCCATTCAATACAAAATACACCCAAATTGAGTATAAGATACTAAAATTAAAGGGTATTACATGGTTAGATCAGATGGGGCATTTAAAACATCTACAGCCTCAATCATTTCATACTTAATAAGATTCAGCTATATTCTTGAGGGAATAGTTTCAACCATTGGGTTTTCATATGTGTAAGGCAAGATGTTAAGAAATTTCATAGACTTTTCCAATAATTTTAAATGGTTTGATGTATTTCAAGGTTAATTTAATATTTTTTCTAATAAATTAGTCAATTAGTCTCAATGAAACATAAATAAACACATGATCATTAACATTAAATTATAAGGGTCACCTTTAATGGTTACTATAGGAAATTATTAGACTTTGATTAGTTTCAAAATGTTTTTGAGTTGACATCACTTAGTCTATTATTTATTAGACAAGACTAGGGATATTCATTGGAGATTATTCTATCTTTATACAATATAAAGGAGAGTGAATATGTATTTAATACAATTCTTCATATGGGTCCATATGGATAAGTGACTAATAATTATTTTTATAATAGAATTAAACCGAGAAAATTTAATCCTTCCAAGAGCTGCTAAAGTTAATAATTAAGGCTTAAAGAATATCCTCAAATATCAAGATAGTTTGATCAGAATGACTGTTAGTCTATGGAATAATAGAAGTATAAAATTTCACCCATAACCTCATTGAAAATAAATTTCTTTTCTAAAACCAAGATAAAAACATCATATCCTTCTCAGATACAACACTAGATGGGACACCATGAAAAATTATTTTCTATTTGATATACAATTAATTGAGTTCATCAACTGATTAATCCTCTTAAATATGTAATAATTTATTCATCTTTGTTAGGAGGTCCATTATAACCAAAATAACATAGTTTTATTTAGTTTATCTTGAAAGAACTGGTCGATAAATTTATCATGATTTCATCCCATTTCCTAACATGAAAAGAAATTATTGAAAAGGAACTCATTGTTTTTTTTTTATTTTTCCTTCACTAGATTATATGTAAAAAAATTATCAAAGAAATAATACAATTCATTTAATCATTACAGGCCACAAAAACTAGTGACTAATATCATGGTACATCATCATGGTCCTTAAAGGAATCTAGAGGATTCTTACCGATAGTGTTGAGGAGATGAGATATAGGGTTCGTCATGTTTAAGAACAATTCCAAACGAAAAATGAAAAACATGGAACTGAAAAGATCAGACAACAATAGAGGAAAAGTATAAAATAATAAACATTGGATTCTAGCCTTGATTCCTCTAAGGGAATGTAGAGGAGTCACACCAGTAGCAAAGGAGTTCTGTGAGAGCTTGAGAATCATGACTGACTAAGTACCAATTAGGTTTCTTCTAAATAGATTTGGAACACTTTTAACAACGCTTTTAGAAAATCAATGATAAATATACCATTGTATCAGTGTCAAATTGATAAGTACTGATAAAAGGGATATTTGTCAGTGCTAATATTTCAGTGCTAATAAATATTCTTTTTAACAAAGTTTTTAGCACTGATAAAGGATTTACTAAAATAAATTTATTATAGGTTTATAATTTTTAAATATATATAATTATTTATTTATAATTATATAAATACTTATTTAAAAAATAATAATTTATAATTTATAATAATTATAAATAGATAAATTTATAAATACAGTAAATATATATTTAAAAATATTTATTTAAAAATATATATTTAACATTATTAGTGGATATATAATCTTAAATATATGGATTTTAAAAATGAGTGAAATTGAATAATTCAAAATGAGTACACTTTAAAAATGTTGAAAAATGAATAAGTTTTATTAATTAAATATAGATTATTAAAAAAATATGGATATATATATATATTGAAGTAAGATGAATACATATTGAAAATACATAAACATAGTAAATAAATAAATATAAATAAATATAAATAAATAATAGAAATGATTAAATTCAAAAATAAAATAAAAAATAAGAAATATTAAAAATGAATTCCTTAACCGTAATAGTATTAAAAATAAATAAATAAAATTGACTGATAAAAAAATAATATATTAAATGTATAATGTTATAATGAAATTCTAAAATATAGTGAAATTTGAATAAAGTAAATAAATATTAGGTGTATGTGTTTCTATATATTGCGTAAATATATTTATGGGTGTGTTTGTATATAAAACTACATTAATTACATATATATACATGTGAAATCAATGTAACACACGACATTTGATATATGTTAAATTGAAAAATCAAACAACATTAAAAATGAATAAGAAATTAATATGTTTTTAAATAACATTTTATTTAATTCATATATATTTATACTTAATATATATTATTTATTACTATTTATAATTAATATAAATATTATACTTTTTCTTTTTTATTAATAATTGTTTCATTAATAATTTTTTAAATAATTTTTAATTTTTTCAATTTTAAATTTTTTTAATTATATATTCATTTATATATCTATATTTAATATATACTATTTGTTAATATTTACAATCTATATAAATTTATATTAAATTTATTCATTTTTATTAATAATTATTTAATTAATAAAATGTTTTATATTTCTCTTAATTTACTCATTTGAAATTTTTATATATTTAATTGTTTCATTTTATTCATTTTACATATCTATATATTTAATATATACTATTTATTAATTTTTAAAATTTATATATATGTATATTCAATTTATTCATTTTTAACAATAACTATTTAATTAATGAAATTGTTAAATTTTTAATTTTATTTGTTTAATTATTTCATTTTATTATGGACCTCTATCGATGATTTATTTTTAGTTCTAATAAAGGGTGCTTTTTATCAGTGCTAAAAATAAAGCACTGATAAAGGGTAACCTTTATCATTGCTAAAATAAAGTACTGATAAAGGTGACATTTTATCAGTAATAAATAAAAATCACTGATAAAGGGTTCCCGTTATCAGCACTTTTATTTAGCACTGATAAAGGGCCCACTTTATCATGGATTATTTTAGCTCTGATAAAGATAGACATTCTCAACACATTTTTCTAGCATTAATAAATGTCGGCACTGTTAGAGGCACATTTTTTAGTAGTGTCAACCAATGAGATATTTTGATCCCATCCACCATTAAATTTCATCCAACATGTTCTCAATATATCAAAAAGTGTCTGAATAGTCCTTTCAAATTGACCATTAGTTTGAGGGTGACAGGTCATACTGAAATTCAATTTAGTATTTAGATCATTTTGAAGACTTCTCCAAAATTTTGATGTGAACCTTAGATCACGATAAAAAATTATATAAAGTGGAACTTTATAAAGACTTACCGCTTCCTTCACATATATCATGTTTATTTGATCAAGATAGAAATCTTCTTGAATATAGATAAAATGGGCAGTCTTTGTGAGATGGTCCACTATAACCCAAATTGCATTATTTCCTTGGGAGTTTTTTGGGAGACCAGTGAAAAATTCTATATTTTTATTATCTCAAATACATAATGGTACTGGTATTGGTTGTAATACCCATTTAATATGTTTTTTTTCTATTCCTTCACTTATTAACACATTAATCACCTTATAGTATAGTCGACAGTCTCCGTTTTCATGTTATCCCACCAATAATGATCACAAAGGTCCCTATACATTTTAGTGTATCGAATGTGTATAGAGAATGTAGAGCTATGAGTTTCATCCATTAGATCCTTCTTTGTTTTTGTAATATATGGAACACATATCCTTTTATGAAATTTTGGTACAACTTCTTGATTAATATTAAAAATAAGAAACATCCCATTCTTTATAGACACTAAATTTTTCTATAATAAAGGATCTTGCCTTTTAGATTTCTTGATATTGTCTAGTAATAATGGTCGATAAATAATGTTTGATAGGGTTGATTATGCCCCTTCCCTTAAGATTCCCACATCCAGTTTTACTTGGTCTTTGATCAAAGGATCTCTTTGAATCCTCATCATTTCTAGAAAAATAGGGTCTTTCCAACTTAATGCATCAACAACTTTGTTTTCTCTACCAAGGTGATAAAAAATTTAACAATCATAGTATTTAAGAAGTTATAACCATATCATTTTTCTCATGTTCAATTCCTTTTGCATCAATATATTCTTCAAACTCTTTTATTCTGTGTATATATCACATTTCTCCCCATGAAGATAGTGCCTCCATATATTCAGAGCAAAAACAACCACAAGCATCTCCAGGTCATGTGTATAATATTTCTTCTCACGAGGCTTCATATTTCAAGATTCATAAGCATTCAACTTGTAAATTTTCTTGATTAAACACCCAATCCCTTTCAGAGTTGTATCACTAATAATAATTAATACTTCTTTGATATAGGTTAGATTAAACATGGGTGCAATAAAAAATCAGTTCTTTAGCACTTGGAAACTTTCTTCGCATTCCTTTATCCATGTGAAATTGAACCATTTTTGAGTTAACATGGTTAGTGGACTAGAAATTCTTGAAACGTTTTTCAAAAACCTCCTATAATATCCCTATAATCCAAGGAAACTACAAATCTCAGTTGTTATTGTAGGATGAGACCACTTCTATAAAAAAAATTCTTTTTAGTTTGAACTGAGATTCCTTATTTGGTTAGAATGTTCCCCAAGAAAGAAACTTGTTGAAACCAAAACTAATATTTTTTGAACTTTCCAAATAGCCTCTCCTTTATTAGTTTTTGTAGTATGACCCTTAGATGATCCTAATTATCCTTGAAAATTTTTCAATATATCATAATATCAATAATAAAATTACCACAAAGTTATCAGGGTTGTCCTTAAATACACTATTCATCAAATTTATAAATATAGCAGGAGAATTAGTCAAGAGTAAGGGAATAACAATGAAATCATAATGATTATATCTTGATGGTAAGGTATTATTTGGAATATCTTCTTTATTAACCCTCAATTAATGATAAACAAATCAAAGATCAATATTGGAGAAGAATTGAGCCCCATGAAGCTGGTCAAATAAATCATCAATTTTGGAAGAGGGTACTTGTGATTCATTATGATCCTATTAAGTTATATATAATAAATTCATAACTACATTGATATATCCTTCTTCTTCATAAAGAAAATAGGTTCTACCCAAGGAGAAACACTTGGTCTGATAAACCCCTTCTCCAAAATATCTTGTAGTTGTTTCTTTAATTACTCAATCACCACATTTTCCATTATAAATAGAGTCCTTGATATCAGCCTAGATATATGCATGAGTTCAATGGAGAACTCTACCTCTCTTTCTAGGTGATGTCTAGGTAACTCATCAGAATATACATCAATGTATTCCTAAATGATGGGGGAATTTTCTATTCATATACTTTCATTTCCTTTTTCATATTCACCAATTAACTCCATAAATAAGGCTATGTGTGGTGATTTTAGATAAAGATCAGGTCACAATATCCATCCTTTGAAAATAACTATTGGTTTTCCATTCAAGACTACTGATATTTCCTTGCTTCTATAGTTGATCTTATTATTATAGTTTGAGTGTCAGTCCATCTCATGTATAATTCCAAATTCCATCATGGGAATGAATACTATATTTGCAATGATATTATGCACCCCAAAGTAAAAACTACAGTTTTTATACATTTTTTATGCTTGTATAATCCCATTGGGAGTCTTTACTGATAGTTCTGCTACTAGAATTTATATTATCGAGTCTATGTTCTTTACAAACTTGGAAGAAATAAATAAATGTGTAAAACTAGAATCAAACAAAGTACTTACTATATTTGAGATAATAATAAAAGTACCTTCCACCACATAATTTGAAGCTTTAAATTAAACTTTCATGATAGTAAAAACAAAACCTTGCTCCCTTGTCCTTTGCTGACTTTTATGGTGATTCCCCTCCATTATCTTCTTATTTCAACAATGATTGGAAAATTTCCCAAGTTATCTACACTTGAAGCATTAGACATCAGAATGGCCTTGCACTATCTTACCTTTGTCGTTACTACTATGAATTCAAGTCTTCACCTCACTATAATAGTTCTGAGAAATATGGCCATCTATTCCACACTTGTAATATTTTCTGATCTTGAGCAGGAAGTCCCCTAAATGATTCTTCCCACATTTTTTTCATATGGAAATTTGAATTTACTTTACTAATATTCCTTGATAAAATATCCTACCCAAGTTTGGTTCCCAATATATTTTATTTTCATTCGATTTTTGAGACCACTTCATCTCACCTAACTCCAACTCAACCTTCATAGCACTCATCATGATATCCTCATAGTTTACATTGTCCCAGTTAGATAAATTATTCTATAGATGGGGTCTTATGACATCAAAGAATATATCAAACATCCTATTTGGATCCATAAAAAAGATAAAGGTGTAACGGAAAAGTCTTTTGAAATTCATATCATAGCTTCCCACATATTCATTTTCCATCTTCTTCAGCTTTAGTAATTTCTTATCCATTTTTGTTTATATTTAATGGGGAAAATATTTCTTAAAAAAAGTTCCCCTGAACTCTTCTCACTCCTTAGATTCAATTTTTCCTCTTGGGTTTGTGTTTTTAACCAATTTACACCACTGATAATCTTCTAATTCTATGTGGTACATATCCTAGGTGACTTTCTCTTATTCTGAACAACAGATCATAGAAAATATATTTTTTATAGATCTTATCCACTGTTTAGAAATAAATGGGTTGGTATATCTAACGAAAGATGGTGTTCATTGACATATAAAGCACTCAACAGAAAGGTTTTCCCATCAAGGTGAATTTGGTCTCTCATATTGATTTAAGTTATTTCCTATAACTTGAGTTAGTTGATTCATCATTCTCATGAAGTTTTCCATTCTGTCTTCCATCAAAAGGTCGTCAGGGCCTAGTCTGTTGCGCTTACCTTTTATGAAACTTCTACTATCTCCCTACATTTTATAAAAGAATAAAATCGTATTGAGAAACATGTTTAATTTAATAATATTATAATTCTAAAGAAATTTCAGGTTTTAAAACATCATTCTTAAATATGATATTCTTTAATAACAATTTCATATTCTATAAATTCTTCATAATGGTTCATAAAAAGATTGTGATTAACCAAAAATAACCCCTAGGAGTTCCAAACCAAGAGTACAACAAGTCTTGTTTTCATGAATCGGTTACCATTTGAGTCTACCTCAAAGTGGTGTTTTCAGGGTTTACCCCTGGATACATCTATTCCATAGCCACATGCATTTGTTTATATCTAGGTAGGGATTTCTTTTCTTGGAAATCACTTACTTAATATTTCACTTAAATACCAGGATTTTTTAATATATTTATCTTATACCTATGGTTATTCATCTAGTTTTAAATTTTTAATTTTTACAAATAACTAAACTGCACTTTGATACCAACTACGGAATCCTGCCTTTTTATTACGTAACTTTACATAGCATTTTACAAAAGAGGATATTTTAAATTTTAGTGTCCTGTTAAAAAAGGTACATAATAAATGAAAACATGAAAAAAATATTTTAATACAATTAAAAGGATTAATAATAGACTCATCCTAAGTACAATTACTAGATATCATAACATGGGGGAATACATCAAATGAAATGATGAGTATAAGGCCCAATAAGGGAAATCAAGGGAAATAGTTAATATGTGATAATGAGAATTATTAATAAGAACTTATGGAATATTATAAAGGAATGAGAAATGGTAAAAGAAAAATATCATAATTAAAATAAAATGATTCATAAAATATAAATTTGTCTACAAAATTTAATTGAGTTATTCACAATCATATCCCCAAGGTTCTTCATCGAGGTGTCACAAAAATTACCAAGGTTATTCACCAAGGTATCATAAAACATGCCATATCTAGAGATTTAATTATTTAACCAATGTATTGGATTACTATAAGGTAACAACCTTAATATGCATTAATTAATTTGATCCACATATAATATAATAAAAATTTCATAAATAACCCATGGAAAATAAAATAAATGAGTTTCATATCAAAATCATGGCATTTAAAAAAATGTTTAAAGACAATATCTTTATGTAATAATTAACCCATAAAAAAGGAAGGAATGTTTCATGTATGTTAATAATAGAATAAAATTGATAATTTTTAAATCTACTTGAATAACCCTAGAAAAGAAATTGTTTTGGGTACTCATAGAATAAAATAAGAAAAATTCTTTAGAAAAAGAAAAATTTTGAGAAGAAAATCCATCAGCATAATGGGTATGAAACATGGTTTTAGAAAACATTAAAAATTGAAAGGAAATGGGTGTACCATTAATAAAATACTATAAATACATAAATGGGATAGTTGAAAATGGAAATAAGAACATAGTATTTAAAATTTCAAGACATAACACATAAAAAGGGAACTTGAAAAGAAAAAGAGAAGTTGAGATTTCCCTTACCTTGAAAAGTAGCTCATAAAACATAAAAATTGGGACCTTGGGGGCTTTAGGACACCTCGAGAAGAATACTTGAGAGGTAAAAATACCATAGAATAATATAGGATGAATTTATAATGAAATATAATAGATAAATGTGTGGGTATTTATATCAAAATTGAGGGATTTTTTTATCGATTTCTTTAGACACCTCAATAGTGGTATTTGAAAAACTATGGGTTTGCCCATGATATTTGACCATGGTATTGGAAAATTGAGACAATTATTATTTTATTTTAATAAAAAAAATTAATTCCATATTATATTTCTTATTACATCATTATGATGTCATTAAACATACCTAAAACTCATAAATGTATTTAACTATTCACTAATAAACCATATATTTTAGAAAACTATCATAAATTCACCCAAATGTAATTTCATCATGATGATTTCAAAAATGATGCTTATTTTATCATAATAATTCTCTATGTATGAGAAATTTAACTTTTAAATATAAATATCCTTGTTTATTAAAAATAATAACAGATAGAAAACACATAGTAAAATTTTCGACACTTGAAACAATATTATTTTATCATTTAAATTTAAATAAGAGTGTTTTAATAATACTATTTCATTAAAATAAAAATTATCTGCAATATCATAGTTTATTCTAATAATTATTTATTTTCTATAAAGTACAATTTTCAGACCGAAAAATCAATTTACCAAATTCATCATATTTTTAAGAAAAACTAAACTGAAAACAGAAAAGATATAACACCAATTTAATTTATAAAAAGGGATTATAAAAGAAATAACTAAAGAATTAGAACATAAAACCTTATAATACCCACATATGACCTAAGGGTGAGGTGTGTAATAGCGATAGACTCATGGGGTAGCTCGGCTAACATCGCCCGAGTGGTAATCTCCACAAACTTGAACTTCTCCCATAGGTGATTTCTTTAAAAATTTACACATTGAAGCTCAGCTTGGGATTGGTCAAGAGAGAAGACCAATGATGAAACCTACCTCCAAAGATTTAATAAATTGGATTCAAACAGAATGAATCTATTGGTTGAGACCCCTAAATATTCTTTCTGTAACAATTTTCCTTTGTCAAAATTTTACTTATAAACTCTAATAATAACATTAAAATTATTATCGATAGTATAGTTCCCAATAGTCATATTGACCAATGATCATATAATAGTGAAAAACTAAATGGTAACATTTAAAATTATACTCACTTAATTTTTGAAGAGATTTTTTTAAGTTTATTAAAAAATAATATAACAAACATTTTCAGGAAACATTTATTATTCAAAAAATTCGAGTAGTTACATTCTTAACCTCTTAAGAAATTTCATCCCTGAAATTTCAACTCATTCCCTCAGATGATAAAAGGTATTTGTGCTTTTTCCTCATTTTCTAATTTTTTCCCCATATAGATCCTTCAAATTTTTGGTTCCTTCACAACACATTAACGAGGTCAGTAGTATTGTTACCCACAACACATTAACGAGGTGGGTATTATTGTTGCGTAGAACCTTGTCTCTGCAGTACAAGTACTCCACTGGTTTATCTTCCAAAGGGTGATCATGTTCCAATTGTACCACCTCAGGATTAATTACATGTTAAGGGTTAGTTATTTACCTAATCTAAAGAGATACGTGGAACACATTAAGAACTTGAGATAGATTTGGAGGAAGTGAAATGTGATAGGCCGCCACACTTATGTGATCATGGGTTTTATTGGGGACAATTTACCTGGGTATGAGATTCCCTTTCTTTCCAAACTGCATGAATCTCTTACAAGGTGAAATTAAAATAAAGCCTTTGTCACCAACATCAAACTCCAATTCCGTTTGACAGTTTTCATTATACATTTTTTTGCTAACTCTAAGAAGCCATTATGTGTTGTTAGATTCCATGAGAATTTTCTGTTATCTCTTACACAAGATCAGGACAAAGAATATTTCTCTCACAAACTTCATACCAAAAATTAGGACTTCTATATCACTTCCCATATTGAGCTCCATAGGGTTTCATTTGGAAACTTAAATGGAAGCCGTTGTTGTATGAGAAATCAAATAATGGGATATTTTGACCCTATCCACCTTTTAATTACATAGTTCATGTTCTCAGCATGTTATCAAGTGTCTGAATATCCCTTTCAAATTGGACAACAGTTCAAGGGTGATAGGTCATACTAAAATTCAATTCATTATTTAGATAATGTTGAATACTTCTCTAAACCTTGAATAATGATAAAAAAATGATAGAAAGGGTAAATAAATGAAGCCTTACCACTTCCTTCACGTATATCTTGGTGAGTTGGTCAAGAGATAAATCTTCCCTAATAGATATTAAATAAGAAGTCTTGGTGAGACGGTCCACTATAACCCAAATCTTATTGTTTCCTTTGGATGTTTTTGGAAGGCCAGTGACAAGTCTCATAGCTATATTGTCTTACTTCCATGATGGTATTAGTAGTAGTTGTAATACCCCTTTAGGAATTTATCGCTATGCATTCAATTTTTGACACACAAAGAACCACGTAGTGTAGTCAGCAATCTCCTTTTTCATGTTATCCAGCCAATAATGATCATAAAGGTACCTATAAATTTTAGTGCTTCTTGAATTTATAGAGAAAGTAGATCTATGAGCTTAATCCATCAGATACTTCTATATTTTTGAAATAGATGGAACACATAGCATTTATGAAATTTTAGTGCACTATCTTGATCAATATTTATCTCAGGAAACATCCTATTCTTCACCACCTCTAAATTCATCTGTAACAAAGGATATTATCTTTGAGATTTATTGATCTTCTCTAGTGAGGATGGTTGAGAAATATTTTGGGATAGTGTTGATGATGTCCCTTCCCTTATGATTACCATGTCTAGTTTAATTAGGTCTTTGATCAAAGGATCTCTTTGATTCCTTATAATTTCTAGAAAAACAGGGTCTTTCCCACTTAATTCATCAGTGCCTTTTTTTACTCTACTAGGTTGATAACAAATTGAAAAATCATATTATTAACAAGTTCTTGACATATCCTCTATCTCATGTTCATTTTATTTTGCATGAATATATACTTCAAACTTTTATGGTTTGTGTACATATTACATTTCTCCCTATAAATATAGTGCCTTTATATCTTCAGAGTAAAAACATCTGCAACAAGATCCAGTTCATGCATAGAATAGTTTTTCTCATGATACTTCAACTGTTGAGATTAATAAGCATCCAACTTATCATTTTTCATGAGGATTAACCCAATTCCTTTCATATATACATCAATAAAAATAATGAATCTTTCTATGGTAAATGGTATATTTAACATGGGTGCAATATCCACTATCTTCTTCAGCTCAAGGAATCTTTTTTTGAACTCCTTTATCCATGTGAACTTTACCCCTTTTTGAGTTAACTTGGTTAATGGACTAAAAAGTTGTATTTTTCTTAAAAAAACTCCTATTATATCTTTCTAATCCATGGAAACTATGAATCTCAATTACTATTGTAAGATTAGTCCACTACTCCACAAAATTTGTCTATATAGGGTCAAATAAGATTCCTTCATTGGTTATAATGTTCCCCAAGAAATAAAGTTATTTCAACCAAAACTCACATTTGCTGAAATATCAAAATAACCCCTCATTAATTAGATTTTTCAATATAACCCTTAAATAATCCTCATGCTCCTTGCGAATTGTGGAATATATCGTAATATCATCAATAAAAGCTTCTAAAAAGGTTCCAAGGTGGTCCTTAAAGACATTATTCATAAAACTCGTAAATATAAGAGGAGAATTAGTCAACACGAAGGGCATTCCAACAAAATCATAAGGCCCAAATCTTGATCAGAAGGCAGTCATTAGAAAATCTTATTTCTTCACCTTCAATTGATGATAACTAGATCGAAGATCAATCTTAGAGAATAATTTAACCCCATGAAGTTGGTCAAATAAATCATCAATTCTTAGAAGAGGGTACTTTTTCTTCACTGTGATCCCATTAATTTATTTATAATCAATGTATAACTGCTTTGATCCATCCTTCTTCTTCACAAAGAGAACAGTTTCTTCCAAATGAGACACACTTTGTCGGATACAACCCTAGTCCAAAAGATCTTGGATTTATTTATTTAATTCCCCCAACTCCACATTTCCCATTTTATACGGGGTCTTTGATATTGGCTTGGATCTATGGATGAGATTATTGGATAACTCTACCTCTCTTTATGAGAGAGGTCCAAGTAACTCCTAAGAAAACACTTAAATATATTCTTGAATGATGGCGACATTCTCTATTCATATAATTTCATTTCCTTCTTTATAATCACCAATAAAATCTATAAATAAGGTTATGGGTGGTTCTTATAGAAAAAGCTCAAGTCATAATATCTCTCCTTTGAAAACAATTTTCAATTGTCCTTTCAAGAATATTGATATTTCATTGCTTCTATAGATAATATTGGTATTATACTTTGAGATCCATTCCATACCTAGTATTATATTGAATTCCAGAAGGGGAATGACTACTATATTTGAATGACCCCATAACACCCTGAGAGGGGAGGGGGGAATCAGGGTGTCAAGTTTTTCTTTGAAACTGGTGGTTCTTTTTTGCACATTGGTAGGAACTTGTTAAACCTATCTGAAGAAGAACTACAGAAAATAATCAATCACATGCAAGGCAATGAAACAAAAAATTTACTTGGTTCACCACCAAGGGCTACGTTCAAGAAGCATACACCGAAAGTGTGTTAGACATACCAAAAATCACTAATATTTACAAGTTGTGGATTACAAAAGTTTAGCACAGTCACTCTGTGCCAGGAACACTACCTTTACATGGTTTTAGGGATAGCACACTGTGTCCCTTAGATCAGATCCACTGACTATCCCTTGCTCACTGTGTTAGAAGAATCTTCACTCAATTTAACAACTTGAAGGTTGCTTCAATGGTATGGAATTAATTCATGCATCCTCAAATGTAAATGGATGCTATGTTGAAGTCCCTTAGTTACTCACAGATGTAATTTATTTTCCCCCACACTGATATGTTATGGAAATTAATTTTTCAAATTGATTTGGCCAATTTTCAGACTTCGGTGGGTGTTTTGTATACTTCTTTCCATTTCCACATACCATTGTTGTTTCCGTTTACCATCCAGCTATTTCCACGTACCATGGTTGTTTCCTCATACTGTCTACCTCCTCCCTGAACTATTTTTCTTCATGTACTTCTGTACACCACGTACTGCTCCACTCCTCTGTGTACCATCCTACTCTGCGTACTTCCTTGCTTGGCCGTGTACTATGAGAGATTCATGTGTGAACCGCACTCTATTCTGTGAACTGTTTTCCTTAAGTGAATGATTCTCTCTGTGTACCATCTTCTTCTCTACGTACCACTTCGGACTTCCCTAATTTTTTTCCAAAATGTTAATATCCAGTCTCATCACTTAAAAAAGGGGATTACTGCTCTTTAAATAGGAACATAAATCCACAAATTTTAGTAATTTGATTTACCAAAATTTTCAATTTGGGAAAATATTCACTGTAAAATGAACTCAATCTACATACTATTAACATCCACTGTGTACTTTAATCCTATGAACTACGAACCATTATCATATACCATTAACCTTCCATGTACCATTTGTCTTTCATTATGCGTACTACATCTCTTCACCGCATACTGTCACTGTGAAAAATTTTTGGTAGTATTTAGCATACCTCATGCCTTCACAACGTACTATCGTTGTGAACTGTTTTCAGTTCTGCGCACCATTCCACGTACTGCACGCCATCACCACTTATGGCTTTCCTTCACCGCATACCATGTTCCTTAACCACATATCATGTTCCTTCACTGCGTACTACGTGCCTTCACCATGTACCATGCACCATCACTGCGTATCGTGCACCTTCACTATGTACCGCGATTCTTCACCATGTACCGCATTCTTTAACCGCTTACCATTGCTGCAAACTGTTACCATACTCCTGGTTTTTTAGGCCCAAAAATTTGGCAACCACTAGGATACTATGCCACCTTCAATAATGCTTTCAGCCTCAAATGTATGACCTTATTCTTTGTAAACTCCCAAGTCATCCATGTGAAAATTGATAATAAACACAAACCAACCTCCATTATTTGAAATAATTAGCTTTGGTTCCAACAATCTCCTCCTTTGTGTTTATTGGAAATATCTAGATAAATTCACTAATGAACTAGCCACGATCAAAAAATAAACCTTCAAGAAATAACTCATCCATCACTCTAAGTCTACATGAGTAGTGCTCGGTGTTGAAAACAAGAGAGAGGACATGAATCAAATTCTCATCCTTTTCTTTTCTCCCCATAGTTTCATTTATGGATTTTTTTTGTTCTCCATATTTCCTATAACCAGAAAGAAATAGAAAAATCTCAATGGAATTTATCCATTATCCCCCATCGGAAATAAACCCAATGAATTGAATCTTGACTTGTAGAGTTAAAAAAACATGCTCCACCTAGATCGTATCTCCCCTATAAACCTACATAATTTCCATAAATAGATTAAAAACAATTAAAAAAACTAGGTAGAGGGGAATCTTGTAACCTCCTTATGCACTGGGAGGAAGCTGAACACTGAGATTCAACTGATGATTCTCAAACACTACCACTGATAGAGGCTTGTTCATAATGTCAACCACTTGCTCATCAATTCCCACATGGTTCATTTTGATCACACCCTGTTCAACTTTTTTCCATGAGGAAGTGATATCTAATCTAAATATTTCTCATATGAGAATGCTGAATAGGATAATACATACGATCAAATGCACCCTTTTTTATCATAGTATATCACCATTGGTTGTTTCACCTCATCACCTATGTCACTCAGTTACTGCTTCATCCAAATTAACTGAGTGTACATCTTGGTAGCAGATATATATTCAGCTTCAGTAGTACTAAGTGAAGTAATTTCCTGTTTATTTCTTAACCATCCCACACAGTTCTTCCCAATATAGAATTCTCCACCACTAGTATACTTTTTTCCACTACATCTCCATTCCAGTCAGTATCAAAAAATGCTGATAGTTCACTATCACTTTTATTAGCAAAGTATAGCTCCTAATTATGTATGCCTTGAATGTATATCATGATTCTTTTCATTGCTGCTATATGTTCTTCCTTCAGATTACTCTAAAAGTGGTCCATAAAGAAAGTTGCAAATACAATATTTGGTTGTGTCGTCACCACATATAGTAGGATTCAAATAATTATTATGAACATGGTGGGATACACATAAGTCCCTTCCTCATTCCTTCCAATCTTTGATCCAACTGCAATCAGAGTCAACATTGGTTTTGAATCATGCATATTGAATTTTTTCAGTATCTCTCTTGCACACTTTTCTTAAAAAATGAAAGTCTAATCCTTATTCTGAAGTACTTAGAACCCTAAAAAGTATGTGATTTCACCAATCATGGAAATTTCAAATTATGATTTCATGTGATTGGAAAATTAATTCACTAATCCATGTCTACTTCCACAAAAAATAATATCATCCACGTATAATAATACCATGAACTGATCCTGTTAAGATTTCTTCACACATATATTGTGATCAAATCCTCTCTTTTTAAACTCAAGCATATTCAGATAAGAGTCCAACTGAGAGTACCACACCCATGGTGCCTATTTCAAGCCATAAATATCTTTCCTTAATTTTGAAACCTTCAGTTCATCATTGTTAAGAAATAACCTTATGGGTTGTTCAACATAGACTTCTTCTTACAGTACTCCATTTAAGAATGTTGTCTTGATGTCCATTTGATACACTTTATAACCTCTTTGTATTTCTATGGAAATAAATAGCCAATTTAAATCCACTATCTCTATGAGAGAAAATGTCTCCTCAACATCAATGAATTCTATTTGTGAATATCCTTTACAGACCAAGAGCACATTATTTATAATCAAATTTCCTTTTTCATCAATTTTTTCTTGAAAATACACTTTGTACCAATCACATTATGATCTTTAGGTATTTTAACAAGATCCTATGTCTGATTTTTGTCAATATAATCTAACTCTTCATTTATTGCTTTCTCCCATGAACCATCCTATGTAGACTCTTAAAATAAGGATGGTTCCAAAACTGATAGAAATGCATATTGTGCATTATTCCTCATTCTCCTTGTCTATGTAGGTGCATTAAGATCCCTGATAATGTTGGACTAATCAATCTCTGCTCTTCGATTTCTCCTTTGGGGTTTAATCAAATTCTCTCTAGATATGACTTCCTCTTCTCATTCTTCTTCAGAGTCAACATCATGATGTGACTTCTGAGAGTTTTTCACACCTTCCTCTAACTATATATTAACATTTATTCCACGTTTACATTCTTACTCATATTTTATCACATCAGCATAAGAATTCATTAAAGAATTCAGGTTTTTCTCTTTAATGATATTTACATCACTGATTTCGACAATTCTTTCCAAGAGATTATTGAAACACTTATAGGATTTGTTATTCATTGAGTATCCAAGAAATATTCCTTCTTCTGCATTGTCTCCATACTTCCCTTGATTTACTTCTTTGTTTCGGATAAAACATTTACTTCTAAAAACAAAAAAATATTTCAAAGAGGGATTCCTTCCATGCCATAATTCATATGGTGTCTTTGTTTCACCCATATATAGCCCTGTTCGATTTTGAATATATATTAATGTCAAGGAATATGACTCTCAATTAGAAAAGTTCTAGCCATGTTGTTTACTTGTTGATTCATGTGCTCAAAAACTCTATTTTGTTGTGGAGTTCTCACAGTTTCCACCTCATGTTGTATTTCATGTTTATCTAGGTAATTTTCAAATTCAATGGACATATATTCACCTCCATTTTCAGATCGTAGGACTTTGATCTTCCATCCAGTATCATTTTTGGTGATTTTTAGATAGGTTTTCATGCAATCAATAACTTGTCACTTCTTCTGTATAACAATCACACATGCCATTATACTATAATCATTTATGAAAAGAACAAATTACCTCTCTCCATGTGTTCCAGAAACATTTATTGGGCCACATACATCTGTATGGATGAAGTCAAGGATATTTGATTCTCTTTTCTTCTTTATCCAGTAAGAACTGCAGACCAGTTTCCCTCGCATGAAAGTATCACAGGTCTTTTCTCGTTCACGATTCAGATTAGGGATATACATGACTATATTTAGCTTAGATATCTTTTCCATGTATTGTTGATTGATGTTACCCAATCTCCAATTCCATAAGCTGTTTTCCTCTCCAAATTTTATGTAGAAAATGTTCTCTTTTCTATCAACCTAATATAAGTTTCCTTTTGTTCAAAAGCCTTTCATGAAAGAATTCCCAAACTTTCCTATTATAGTACAACCATTCTGATTGAATGTCACCATAAGACCTAAGTCAAAGAGTTGACTCAAACTAAGAATATTGTGATGTAGACCGTCCACATACATGACTTCAGTTTTCTCCATCTCTCCATTAGCTAGCTTAGTACTTCCACTGCCTTTTATCTTTAAAGCACCATCGTTATTGAACCTAATGGTTCCATTGAATTTTTTCATGACATTCGTTAATAGGTATACATTACCCATCTTGTGGGATGAACATCCGCTATCCAGAATCCAAGTGCAGCTTTTTCTTTATATCTCCGAGGGATACTTATTCAAAATTGGACTTTTCAATTTTCCTCTTTTCTTTCCATGAGATATTGGATTGAGTGTAGGATGCTGATGGCCTTTCAATTCTCTCTTTTGTGTACATGGTTTCTTCATATTCAAATTCTTCTTTCAGAGGAGAAAACCATTTGATCAAAATAGTATATGTAGATGCTCAAATACAAGAGGGGGGCTAATTGAATCTTTAAAAACTTTTGTTTTTAACATTAAGGAAAACTATGTTTAAAAAAGTTAAACAATGTAAATTCACAAACCCTAAAGTACTTCTATGAGAAACACTTTTTTAGGTTTTTGAAATATGGTTCCAGAAATGAAACTTAAGAAAAGTTTACTTAGGAAAATATTATACCTTAAAGAGTATATAATATTACTTATCCGAGTAAATAAAAGTATAAGAAAGTATAAGAAATTATAAGAAAGTTATACATTATTCCTTTATCGAAATAGAGTGAAAATAAAATTTGAAACAAAACAAGCAAGAAGTAGAAAATATTTTAATATGAAGAGTAGGGTATCCAAAAACCTTGGATAAAGGTCCCTTGATTTTTAATTTCAAAAAAATCCTTACCCACACTGGGGTAGGCCCTCAATAAGAATATTATAATTTTTCTTACTATACTCACAAACCCTCTATCTTTAAGGTAGTTTTCACCTCTGTCTTTCTATCCCCAGAAGTCCTCAAACTTTAAGGTAGTCAGCACCTCTATCTTCCTATCCCTGTAAGCCCTTGATTGTACTTAGTTAAAATTAGAGTCTCATGAAGTAATCTAAACATGTTGTTTAGAGTTCACAAATCATGAGAGTCTCTCTATCTAAAAATCACTTCACAGTATGTAATCTCTAGATTGATTGAACAATATTGAGATTGTTCAAATGCGCTCCTATTTATAGAAAAAACTTCATTGGTAAGATCTCTCCTCCAACGGTCATATTTTTTCTTGAATCTTGGAGGGATATATACATATGTAACTCAAAAAATGGTCAGTTAGAACCAGATTGTATGACATCATTTCAGAATAATAACATATGTAAGGAAAATTATGTATCTTAAACAAATAAGAATTTCTAGAGTCTAATGAAAAATAAAATTCAGATACTAATCAAATAAACAATTAGAATTTATATGACATGAATATTTGGATTCTGTTTAACAAAGAATTCAAAATCTGAATTCTAAAGATTCCAGATTTTGTATTATAATGAATTCAGAATCTAAATTATGAGGAATTTAGAGTCTCAATTCTGAGGAATTTGGATTTAGAATTATTAGTAATTTGGAGTATGAATTCATAGGAATTTGGAGTCTAAATTCTAAGTAATTTAGTGTCTGAATTCGATGTAATTTGGAGTCTGAATTCTAAGGAATTTAGATTTTACATTACAGAGAATTCAGTGTCTGAATTTTATAGAATTCTGAGTCTGAATTTTATAGAATTCAGAGTCTGAATTTTAGAGGATTCAGAGTCTAAAAAAACACTATATATCCAAGAAACTATAAGATTATGAGGTTTTAGATATGAATCCTAATTTTTGACTTTGTAATAAAATGAGTTTGATTATGAGAAATTATAAAATTATATAATGAAAACAATGGTAAGGATAAAAATTTCCTTAGAGAAGGGAAATTTTCCTTAAGAAAATAGTCCTTAGGGAAATATAACTTTCCTTAAGATAATGTGTTTGTGATTTTAAAAACATAGAGGAATGGAAAATTCATAAGGAAACCTTATTAACTCAATAATCTCCCCCTTTTTGGAAAGAAAAAACAACTCTAGGAAAAAGAATATAAGGAATAAAAATTTGATTTATGAAATTTAAAATAAAAAATTATCTTCCATTATTTATTAATCATGATAAATACAAATAACCCCCCCCCCCCCTAGGTTTTAAAATACATAAGGATCATATTATTAACTTCCTAAGAGAAAAAATTTACTTTTTCTTGAAAAAGAAAATCTTTTTTTTAAATAAACTCCCCCTTTCATAAACTCCTTCTTACTTAGGGCATTATCTTCTTTATACTTAGTATTCTTTTTATCATTACTTTCTACCCCATTTTTATTTTTGAAAAGGAATAGAGAGAATGAAAAAAATATGGTACTAGAAATATTAGAGCTATACAAAAAACAAATAAACAACAACACAATTTTTCCTTAATATTGGAAAAAATAATACAAGGAAGAAATACACCAAAATATCAGAATTGATAGGAAAAATTATTCGTCCTTTGTTTCCTTCGGCATGATATTATTCACAATAGTCTTTAACTTTTCAAGATTCTTATGATCTTCCTTAAAATTTTGAGCAGCTGTTCCTAATCCTGATTTTTATTTTCCAAAGCCTTGATTTTCACTTCCTATGATTTAAGGATTTCTTCTTGATACTTTAGTATCTCTTCTTACTAACTGAAATTTTCTCAAAAATCTATCCTGATATCCCTCTGTATCTTCAAATTTAAGGCAACTGAATTCATCTTCCCATTCAGATCTCTATCTTCTTACTTCTTGGCTACTTTTTCAAGGTTCAGCTTCTCTGTAAAACTTATTGTATGACTTTTTATCCAATCATCTGACTTATCGAAACAATCATTCACTGAGTCTTGGAATTCATCAAAGATTATCAAGTCTTAAATTGTTCTTTTGGAACACTTTGTAATTTCTTTAAAAGATCTCTTGTGAGAATCATAATCAATATAAAATGTTTTTAAGTCTTCCTTGAGCTTAATGAAGTTTTCCACGAGCATGCTTACGGAATATGAAATCTAATTAAAGGAGTATTAAAGCAATTTGAATCTCAAATAAATACATGGAAACAAAGTAATGGTGTCTACTAACTTCTTCAGAGACTCTACCATTAAATCCTAACCCATGGAAGATGATTCAGAATCTGATTCCCTTGAAGATAAAGATTCTTTTTCTATCTCTACATCCTTCCTTTTGGATGATCCACCGGCATCTTTCTTTACCATCATATCCTTCTTAAGTGTATCAAAAATCACTTATTTTCTTTCTTCAACTTTGTAAATTTTCTCTCCAACCTTTTGAGATTGATGCTCACTATCTGAGACTTGGATGATTTTATCTTCATCAACCTTTTCCTTCTCAGCATCTCCCTCAAGATCATCAGGTTTAATGAAGTTGTGATTGATAATTTCATCATAAGAAAGTTTATTAACCTCTTCATAACCCTCATCTTTTTTTCCTTGAGAATAAAGTTTCATTGATTGAACCTGGGAAGTCCGGATAAACATATTTTTAGAAGGGCTTTCCTTCTCATGATATTATTCTACTTTCCTTATCACATCATCACTCTCATATGCTTCTTCCCCTTCTTCTTCTTATACTACTTTCTCATCATAAACTATATATTATTCTACTTTAGGTTCTGAAATTATGACTTTTTTTCCCAAATTCAATGGTACTATTCTTGTAGAAAAGATTTCACTACCTAAATTTGTTCAGAATCTTTATCAGTATACTTGAGAAGAGCCTGAACAATTTCTTCCTTATACATTTTCTTATTTTTCTTATTTTCTTTCTTGAATTTTGAATTCCTCAACAACTTGAACTTTCAATTAGTTTTCCTCACTTAAATCTTGTCCAAAACTAGGATCTTATTCCTTCTTATTTTTCTTTTGTTCCCTCCACTTAACAACAACTTCATTAGGAAAAGTTTTTTACTTCTTCGGTTTTGGGGGTGCTGACCGACTTTCCTGAATTTTAGGTTTCTCTTTGATTTATAGTTCCTTATGTTTTCTCTTATTCTGTGTTTTCTTGGAAGTCTTTGTTACTTCCACCTTCTTTGATAAATCTTCAATTTCACTTTTTTTAGATCCTAAAATTCCCTGTTTTCACTATTAAAATCAACTTCAATCCTCCTTAAAGTGTCCTCACTTAGAAAGAAAAATCTTGAGGGTTCATGGATTAGAGCTATAGGGGATTTTGAATGACTCTAAGCATAGCAGTATGATCATAGATAGAATTTCAAAATACATGATGATTTTAGATTTTAGAGTTCTGTTATGGATATTGGTAATCATCAGCAAGATACACTTCACCAAGTTTATCTTCCTAAAGTTGACCAGAAAATCAAGAAAATTGATGTCACTTTTCTTTAAGGAGTCCTTGTCTTATTTTATCAGAGTTAGAAAACCCTATACCCAAAATTCTAAATTTCGGAAATTACTTGAGAGATGGTTGATCTTTGGTGTTTTCTCTAATTCGAGTCCAAGTCACTCTATTTCCTTTTTCTTCTCAAATATTCCTGACTGATCTGGAAACTTATAGGTTTAGAAAAATGCTTTTCCTTTACATGGTACTCTAATGATACTTGCTTTCATGTTGAAGGAAAGGGAATAGGGTTTCCCATAACTATTTATTTAAAACATATCTCTTATACCTTCATTAAAAAAACTTACTATCTCATAAAATTCAATAAGAAGCTCTGGATAAATTGGATCTTAACTTTTCAATTTAGCTACATAGAGTCTCTCCCATCCATTCAGCTTAATATTTTGTGAAATCGGAGAATTATACTTATTAAAGAATCTTAGATCAATTAAAATTTCTCTTTATATTTTCCATTATGTGATTCCCTTAGATAAAGAAATTTTCTTCTATAGATAGTCTTCCAATGACATTCATAGTCTAAGTAAACTCAGAAATCAGAATGAGATTTTTTAAGAGAGGCAGAGCTTTAGTATTAAAAATCTTGTAAACTGATGTGGGGTAAAGAATAGGGGGCCTTTATATAGGCGTTAACATGACGATTTGAATTCCCAAATTGATCAAATGTTTGAAATAAGATGACTTGATCAGATGGTTGAGATTACAACCAGAGAAGGATTTCGTAGGTTCCAATCTTTTGATATTTTTAAGGTAAAAATTTGGATTTATGGAAAAGTGAATCCAAAAAAAATTCCTTAGAACAAGATAAAAATACTAAAAAGTAAAAAAATTCAATTACAAAAACCTAAGTAAGAAAAAATATGTTCCAGATTACTAGAAGAATTGTCAGTGACGAAAAAGATTCTTCTTAAATAACATTTGATTCTGGAAAATTTTATTAAGGAAAGAAATTTTTTGAATTCGGAAAATTTTAGCATATAAAGGAAAAAAATTAGGATTTGGAATTCTGAGTTTTGAAAAATTTGATTACAGAAGAAAAATTATTAAGAGGGGAAAAAATTTAGTTAACATGAAAATGTACTCACCATATGAAAAGGAGTTAGTTAATGTAATGAGATGGGTTTAAATAAAAAGTTAATATGGAGGATTACCTTATGGTTATCATTCCTAAATTTGGTTTAATGTATTCAAATCTATTGGAGGGTAAATATTTTGTAAAAATATCAGTAATTTGATCATGTATTCTGATAAATTAAAGAATGATATATCCTTTAATTGTGTGATTTCTAAGAAAGTGATGCCTAATATCAATTTGTTTTTCACGGGAGTGATGAGCAAGTTTTTTCCATGGGGAAATGACACTAGTGTTATCACACAATATAAGTTTTTTGGTAAAACTCATGTCATAGTCTATGAGTGTGTATTTATTTTACAATACTTGAGCACAACAACTTCTAGCTGCTACATATTCATCTTTAGTAGTGGGAAGTGCTACTGAGTGTTGTTTATTAAATGACAAAAGACTAACGAATCTCCAAATAAATGAAAAATTCTAGATGTACCTTTTCTATCCATTCTACATCCACCAAAATCAGCATCCGAAAATCATTTTAAAATGAAATCATTTCTAGAAGTATAGAAGAGTCCAAAATCCATGGTTCACTTTAAATAGTGAAAAATTATTTTCACTACTTTTAAATGATATTTCTTTGTTTTAAATTGATATCTTTCACATAATCCTACTGAAAACATTAAGTCTATATAACTAGCTGTCATGTATAGTAAAATTATTATCATACCTCTAAATGATGTTTGATCTACTGGTTTCTTAGCTTCATCAAGATCAAGAGAATGTGGGGTACCAATTGGAGTAATTATACTTTTAGTGTTGTCATATCCATACATTTGAAGATGATATTTAATATACTTATGTTGTGATATATATGTTCTTTATTTTTTTTGAGAATTTAGAAAACCTAGGAAAAATGTTAACTCATCCACCATACTCATTTTAAACTCATGTTTCATTATATTCGCAAACTCATTAGTTTAAAATTGCTGAGTTGAACCAAATATAATTCCATCAACATAAATTTGAATAATAAAAACATTTTTCTAATCTTTATTTATAAAAATATTTGGATCATCAGTTATCTTAACATAATTTTTTTGTAACAAAAATACCATAAGTCTATCATACCAAGATATGGGGGATTATTTAAGTCCATATAAAACTTTATTATGTTTGAAAACATTTTCAAGATGTTTTGTGTCTTTAAAACCAGGAGGTTGTTCAGCTTAAACATACTCTTGAATATATCCATTAAAAAAGTAGACTTCATATCCATTTAAAAAAATTTGAAATTAAAGAATGCTGCAAAGACAAGTAAAATGAAAATATATTCATGTCTAGATACAGGAGCACATGTTTCTTCATAGTCTGTTCCTTCTTGTTGATTATAGACTTTATCAAATAATCTATCTTTATTTCATACTATGATTCCATTTTCATCACACTTATTTATGAAGACCCATTTTACTCCAATTATATAAGTTTCCTCAGGTATTTCAACCAAGGTCTACACTTTGTTCCTATAAAATTAATTTAGATCATCTTTCATGGATTTAATCTAATAAACATCACCTAAAGCTTCATCAGTGCTTTTTGGTTCTAATTGGGAATGAAATGCTATATGTTCTACTTAATTTTTTAAGAAACCTATAGTCTTTACAGGTTGATTTACATCACCAATGACACAATCACTGGGATGATTCTTAAGAAACAACTAATTTGGGTTTTTCAAAACCTGTTCATTAGCATATGGTATAAAATATTCTAGGGTAAAATGCTTCAAAAATATTTTCTTGAGAATTTTACTTATTAGAAGTATCTTCTATTAAGGGATTATAATCAGTTTTTGAAAATACATCCAAAGATGTAGGTTGGGGTTATTTAAAAACAAAAGGATCAGTTTCATTGAATTTAACATGCACTGTTTCTTCAATAGAACAAGTATTTTTATTAAAATCTCTATAATACTTAGAAGTAGTGGAGTAGCCTAGGAAAATTATTTCATTAGATTTGGGTGCAAATTTATTTAAGTTATTTTTACTATTCAGGATGAATACTTTACAACCAAATACTTTTTAGTAAGAAATCCTTGGGTTTCTACCAGTCCACAATTCATAAGGTGTTTTTTTAAGAAAAGGTCTAATTAAAACTCGATTTATAGTATAAAAAGCAGTAATAACATCTTCATCCTAAAAGTATTTACTAATAGAATATTCAATAAACATGGTTCTAGTTAGCTCTTGAAGAATTATATTTCTTATTTAAACAACACCATTCTGTTGAGGTGTTCTTAGAGTTGAGAAGTTATGAGTGATTCCTTTCTTACTACAAAAAGATTCAAAATATGAATTTTGAAATTCTTCTCCATGATCACTATGAAAAGTTATCAATGGAAGGTTTTTCTCATTTTTAACTTGGGTTCTAAAAGTTTTGAAATTATAAAAAGCTTCATATTTATTTTCTAGAAAATAATCCCACTTAAATCTACTATAATCATCAACTAGGACAAATACATAATATTTTCCTCCAATACATCCAATTTGTGTTGGACCAAAAAGATCCATATGCACTAACAGTAATGTATTAGAAGTTTAGAATTCATCGATTGATTTAAAACTTGATTTATCTTTATTTCCATATTTACAAGGATCACAAACTTAAGAACTAAATCTATGCTCCAATATATCCTTAACAATTCTTTTCTTTGAGAGTTTTCATAGGTTCTTAAGGTTAAAATGTCCTAAACTTAAATTCTATAACCAATATTGATCTTAAATTTCACTAAGGAAAGGTAGATCTTATCTCCTAAGGTCTTCTAAGTTTAGTGTGTATTCATTCTCTTTCTCATGGGCAGAAAGAATAAACTCTACCTTGGAATTGTGTACTACTCATTTATCATTCCTAAAATTCAAAAGGTAACCTTCATTACATAATTGGAATATGCTAATGAGGTTATTCTTAAGACCTTTAATAAATAAAAGGTTTGAAATTAATGTTTTCCAAGAAGAACAATGTTACTTATACCAGTGATTTCACCCTATGTGTTATCTCTAAAAGTCACTTTTACTCCTTTCATCTTGATAATATTTTAAAAGAAGTTTTTGTTACCAGTCATATGCCAGGAACATCCACAATCCATGTACCATGTATTACTATTGGTACATTCTTTATTCTCCTAAAATTAAAAGTGTTATAATTTCAAAATCCAATCTTTCTTAGATCCATAAATTTCAGAAAGTAATATTTTAGGAATCCACATTTTCTTAGAAAAATAATCTATATGAAAACCTAAATATTGGGTTTTATTTAAAGAACAATTTTTCTCCCAATATCAACCACACTGACATTTAGTACAAAATGGATCACTTTGGAGAACAAAATAATTGTTACTAAAAACTTGTTTAGAATGAGTATAACCAAATATAAAACTATTACTTAGAGGAATAATTTGAGAATACATATTTTCAATGTTTTCCTTACCATAGGTAAAGTTTGATAGGAATTTCCGGAAGGAAAATATTTCTAACTTTATTTTAATAACCAAATTCTTATCCTCAAAGTTATTATATTTAGAACTCAAGTTAGCCTCTAAAATATTTTTCTTAGAAATAACATCTTTAAGATCCTTATAAATCTTATCCTTCTCATAATTAACTTCCTCAAGGTTTTTAGAAATGCTTTAAAAATAAAAATTCTTCTGATAAAGATCTTTAGAAATATCTGATACTTCTTTCTTTAAAACAAAAATCTGAGAATTTTCTTTCTCTAACTTCTTTTTTATCTTACAATTTTCATTTTCAAGAAGTTTGGAAAACCTAGACACTTATTTATATGTAGTTAATGATTTATCTTCATCAGAAGAAGATTCTTCATATGAAGACTTATAATATTTATCATCATTATAATTTTCATTAAAATATAAATTAGTAATAGATTTGGCATTGTATACCTTTACCATTAGATAATGATTTTCAATGGGTAGTTTATCTAGTAGACTAAAATTCTTATGGATAAAAGATTCATACACTGAAGATTCATCAAATGAGTCACCACCACTATAACTCCATGTATCATTAGCCTTAATTAATTTCTTAGCCTTGGTCTTGTAATACTTCTTCCTGTTTATCTCAGAATTATTTTCTTTTCTATCATTTCTCTTGAGCATGGGATAATCTGGCCCGATGTGTTTGGTTCTTTTGCATTCATATCAAATTACTTCCAATTATTTCCTGTCTTTTCTTTCTTTCTTCTTATATCTATATAGAAAATATTTCTTTCCCACAATCTTTTTCATCCTTCATTCAAGATTGGATAATTCATTTTTAGAATATTCACTTTCACTAGAATCAGATATAACAATGAAATTCTTAGACATAGATCTTGTAACCCTTTCTAGAGTCTTGACTTTAGTAGCATTAAAGGCTACACTTCCATTTCCATTATTCTTATTATTGAAATCAACATCTCTCTTCATCCTTGTTTCATGCTGAAGAAGAGTTCCAAATAACTCGTCAAGAGTAATATTAGATACTTTGTTGTTCTCATAAATGGTTGTGCTTTTGGATTCCCAATCATTTGGAATGATTCAAATTATATTATCTATAATAACTTCATCACCAAGACCTTTCTCTCCAATAGATTAAATACTATTTACAATGGTCATAAATATTTGTTGTACTTTGCAAACAGGTTCTCCATAAAGAAATAAGAATCCATGATATCATGTTATTAACATATCTCTTCTGGTTTCTATCACTTTAGAAGTTCCAAAATATGTAACTTTAAGATTCTTCCAGATGCAGTTGGAAACTTCAAAATAAGATATTTTACTCTATATGTTCCTAGCCATAAAATATAAAAAGGTATTTTGTACCTTGTAATTTAGTAGATATTCTGATTTTTCTTGGTTGGTGAAGGTTTTTACTTCCTTGTGGGGAATTTTTTAATCACTAGTAAGCATAACAAAATTATCTACTCAAGTATTGATAAAAAAAATTATTCATTCTATATCTCCAGTACTCATAATCATTACCATCAAAAATTGGTGGTATGGTAGCATTAAGGTTATCAATGGAACCAACATTCATTCCTGCCTTTTTATGAGAAAATACATTTCCACAAAACCGGTTAATAGAAAAATTTTATAAAAAAAGATAAAAATCTCTAAGAAAAACAGGAACAAGAAAAGTTAAGCAAGAAAATTTAGAACAAGAAAAACTTGAGAAAGAAAACTTATATGTAAGTAAAATTATTTCAGAAATCCCCTTTGATACCAATTTTAGGATCGAAATAGTATATTTAGATGCTCAAATACAAGAGGGGGTGAATTTTATAATTAAAAACATTCATTTTTATGTTTAACAATGTTAAACAGGGTAAATTCACAAACCCTAAAGTATTTTTATGAGGCTAACTTTCTTAGGTTATGGAAATATAGTTCTAGAGATAAAACTTAAGAAAAGTTTACTTAGGAAAAGACTCTAACTTAAAGAGTATATAATATTACTTACTAGATTAAATAAAATTATAAGAAAGTATAAGAAAGTTATAGATTTTTCCTTTATCAAAATATAGCAGAAATAAAACTTGAAATAGAACAAGTAACAAGTAGAAAATATTTTTACACAATGATTAGGGTAACCAACAACCTTGGATAAAGGTCCCTTGATTTTTAATTTCAAGAAAGTATGTCTTACCCACACCAGGGTAATACCTCGATAGGAATATTGGAATCTGTCTTTTTATCCCTGAAATATCTCTATCTTTATGGCAGTCAGCACCTCTATCTTCCTATCCTTGAAAGTCCTTGAACTTTAAGGTGGACAACACCTCTTTCTTCCTTTCCCAGGAAGCCATCGATTGTACTCAGAAACAATCAGATCTACACAAAGAAAGATGAACAAAGTGTTCAGAGCACACAAAGCATGAGAGTCTCTCTCTCTAGAAATCACTTCACAACATGTAATCTCTAGATTTATGGAATTGTATTGATCTTGTTCAAATGAGATTCCATTTATTTGGAAAACTCCAATGGTCATCTCCCTCCTCTTATGGTCATAGTTTTCCTCAGAAAAGAAATTTTTTTAATTCCTAACATTTCTATAAACTCAAGAATAATCATCAATTCTCCTTTTCAGATTGATTTAAGGGTCACATTTTCTGGACTTCTAGTGGCTTTTCAACATTATAAACTTTTATCTTGCCTTTATTCTGGGTCAATTTATTTATAGAATTTGATGTTTTAGCATCACAACCAATTCCACTATTTCTTATGAAATTCGGTCTTTGATCACTCAAGACCTCCATAAGAACCACATTTTTATCTCTCTAGTAGCTTAGCATCCAAGAACATTTCAAATTGTATTTTCTTCTATGATTCTTTTGAAATTGATGCACTTTTGAGTTTACTTATTAGAGTAAAAACTTCTTATCTGAGTCCCTCAATGGTCTTGGACTTCTCCTCTAGTATCAAGGTAAGGTCATTAATTACATTTTTCTATACTTCAATTCTAAGTTTTAGTTCCATAACATCATCAGTGCTTTCAAGGATTAATGATTGTACTTTCACCATTTTTCCAGTCGTTCAATTTATGCTTCTATATGATCAACATATTTTGATGATTCCTCTACCATTTCTTTCCACTTATTTCATCTCTTAAATTTAGTATCAGAGTTACCCAAATAATCCTTAATTTTCATCTTGAGATAAACATTAGTAGTCAACTGATTATCTCTAGCTGTATCTTTCAATGGTTCTGACTTTTCAATGGCGGCTATCATGGAGGAATGGTTTCAAGTTTTGAATTAAGGTTCTTCTTCTACATAGAATTCATTATAATCATCATCCTCTTCAGAGATAAAACTATTCTTCTGTACTTTATTTCTAGATTAGAAGTTTCCATTTTTTAAAAAACATTTATAAGGCTTCTCAACATTTTCACCTTCACTTTCTTCATCTTTGAACTTTCTTAATAACTAAGAGATAATGTGTCCAACTTTTCCACAATTAAATCAAGACAGAGGTAACTTCCCTTTAAATTTACCTTTTCCCTTCTCGACCTTCTTGGAAATGAGAGAAAGAATTTTTTCCTCGTCATCTTAAACGCTAGTATCTTTTGAAATTTTTAGTTTTCTATGGATTTGAATTGCATTTCCTTGCTCACTCAAGTTGTAGCATCTTCCAGCTTAACTCATATTTCACATGCCATTAGTCTGCTCAGCAGATCATATAGGGGAAAGTTTGGAAAGATCTCTTTCCTCAAGGGCTAACACCTTTTCATTGTACAAGGGTGGAAGTATTATCAATATTTTATTTACAATATCAATGTCTTTGATTTCTTCTCTTAGACCTAAAATTTTTCCAACCACTTCAGTAATTCGATTGGAGGAGTCATAATTCTCATTAGGATGAATCTTCATATCATAAAACCTATTGTGTAGGACTTATAGTTTTTCCTCCTTCACTTTTTCTATCTCATTTATAAATATTTTCAAGTTTATCCCACATGGAATTTTCTTTAACATCTACATCAAGAATTTTCATGGCTGCATCAGTCATAGATAGCCCTACTGGATTATTAACATGTATTCCTTGTATAGTAGAAAATATAACATCTATTACAAGAGATCTTAGATGAGATATCATTCTATTATTTCAGATATGAAAATTACTTCCATTGAATAAGGGGACTCCCATGACATTTGTTTAATTCTCCATGATGGTATAAGATAGATCAAACAACAATAACCTCCCTCTGATACCACTTGAAGGACCCCAGAACACCCTAAGAGGGGAGGGGTGAATAAGGGTGATAACTTTTTCTTTTAAACTGATGGATCTTGTTCCCACATTGGTAGAAACCCATTAAACCTATCTGATGAGTAAGTGTATAAAATATACAATCACATTCAAAGAAATGACACAATAATTTTACTTGGTTCACCACTAAGGTCTATGTCCAAGAAGCATATTCCAAAAGTGTGTCGAATATACCCAAAACCACTAATCTTCAAAAGTTGTGGATTACTAGAGACTAGCACAATCACTTTGTGTCAGGAACACTGCCTTTATAGTGTTTTAGGTATAGCACACTGCGTCCCTTGGATCACTTCCACGGACTCCCCTTTCTCACTGCATTGGAAGAATCTTCACCCAGTTTAATGACTTGAAAGCCACTTCAATGGTTTGGAATTAATTCATGCATACTCAACTATAAATGGATGCTCCATTGAAGTCCCATAATCAATCACATATGTAATTTAGTTTCCCATACACTAATATGTTATGGAAATTAATTCCCAGACTAATTTGGACAAATTTCAGGCTTCTATGAGTGTTCTGTGTACTGCTATTGTTTCTGCGTACCGCTGCTATTTCCATGTATTGTACAGCTATTTCCGTGTACCTTTGTTGTTTCCACATATAATCCTACTATTTTTTCATGCCACTAATATTTATGCGTATTGTCCAGATCCTCTGAAAACTATCTTTCTTCGCATACTACCCTACACCATGTAATGCTCCACTCCTCCGTGTATCATCCTACTCCACATACTAGCTTGCTCAGCTGTGTACTATGAGTTCTTCGTTTGCAAACCATGCTATCTTCTATGAACTATTTTTCTTACACTAATGATTCTCTTCGCATACCATCTTCTTCTTAACATACCATTTCGGACTTCACTGAATTTCTTCCCAAAATTTTAATCTCCAATATCATCACTTAACAAAGGGGATTACTACTCCTTAAATAGGCACATAACTCCACAAATTTCGGTAATTTGATTTACCAAAACTTCCAATGTGTGGAAATATTCATGGTAAACTAAACTCAATCTACTAATGTTAGAATCCACCATGTACTACAATCCTCAGAACTGTGAAACTTTATCATGTACCGTTAAAATTTTGCATACCATATGTCTATTGTTCTGCATACTGCATCTCTTCACTGTGTATCGTCACTGTGAACCATTTTGGAAACATTTCTCATATCGCACGCCTTAACTATGTACTGTCACTATGAACTATTTTCAGTTTTGTGCATCGTTCCACGTATGACACACCTTCACCATGCATGGAATGCCTTCACCGCGTGTCGCACACCTTCACCACGTACCACACACCTTCACTGCATACCGCACGCCTTCAGCGAGTACCGCACGCATTTAGTAAGTCCTATGCACCTTCACCGTGTACCGTGTGCCTTCACCACATACCGGACACCTTCACCATGTACTGCACAGATTCACTGCATACCGCATGCCTTCACCATGTACCATTTCTATGAACTATTACCAAACTCTTGCTTTTTAAGGCCCAAAAATTTGGAAACCACTGGGATACTACGCCACCTTCAATACTATTTTTATCCTCAAATGTATGACCTTATTATTTGAAAATTCCCTATCCAACCAAGTACAGCTTGACAACAAACACAAACCAACCTCTATTATTAGCAACAAGCATCCTTGGATCCAAAAATATTTGGTATGATATTATTCTTCCCAAAGTAAATTCTAGAGTTTATATACACCGCTGATTCATGGATAATCCCACCAAGGGTCTTGAATGATAGTTATACTTCTATAAGTAATGGGATTGAATCTATATTATTTTCAATCTTATAAGAAATAAAGTAATTTGTAGCACTAGAATAAAACAAAGTACTTGATATATTTTAGTGAAAAATGATAGTACTATCCACCAAGTTTTTTTGGAGATTCAACTTTAGATGTCATGATAGAAAAAACAAGACCTTGGTTCCCTATCCTATGATGAGGTTGATAGTGATTCACCTACATTATCTTATGATTTGGAAAATGATTGAAAAAGTGACCAAGCTATCCTCACTTGAAGTATTATACTTTAGGTTGTGCCTGTACCATCTTCCCATTGTTGTTAGTGTTGAGAATTTGAGGCTTTATCACATTATGAAAGTTCTGAGCAAGATTTCCATCACTTCTATACTTGTAACATTTATTTCTCTTGAGTAGGAAGTTCCCTAAATAGTTCTTCCAACATTTATTTTCTGTGGAAAGTTTCACTTTATTTCATTATCTTCCTTGATCAAAGATCCTCACCATGTTTGGATCTAAAGATATCTTCTTTTCATTCTATTTTTGAGACCACTACATCTCACTAAACACCATCTCAACATTCATATAACTCCTCACGATCTCCTCATAGTTTTCATAGTCTCAGTTAGATATATTATTCCATATATGGGTTCTTAGTCCACCAAAGAATCTATCAAACTTACCATTATGATCCATGAAAAAGCTATAGGTGTAACACGATTGTTTTGGGAAGTTCATCTCATATCTTCCCACAGATTCATTTTCCTTCTGCTTCAGAACTATAAATTCCTTCTCTATTTCTGTTCGCATTGAACAGGGGAAATATTTTTTTTGTAAAATGTTCCCCTGAGCTTTTCCCACTCCATAGCTTTAATATAACCTCTAATATTTGTGTTTTTAACTAGTCTACACCACTGAAAAGCTTCTCTATCTAAGAGATGCACAACAAGTGTGACATTATATTATTTAGAACAATGGATTACATAAAAGATATTTTCTATAGATTTTATCCACTATTCATAAATCAATGGGTCCGTAGATCCAGTGAAACAAGGTGGTCATTGACTCATAAAGGACTCAATTGAAAGTTGTTCCCTTTGAGGTGAATATAGCCTCTCAAATTGATTTGATTTATATCCCATAACTTGAGTTTGTTGATTCATCATTCTCATGAAGCTTTCTATTCCATCTTCCATCATAAGGTCATTATCTCCTGGTCCATTACACTCACTATTTGCATGGTTTCTCCTATTTCCCACTATTTTTTAAAATAATAAAACATTAGTGAGAAACATTATTCATTTAATAATATTTTATTCTAAAGTAATTTCCGATTTTAAACCATCATTATTAAAAAAAATTCTTTAACAAAAATTTATTTTTCTATAAATCCTTCATAATAGTTCATATAAATCTTGTGATTATCCAAACATATCCCTTAATACTGTCAAACCAAGAGTGAAAAAAGTTACACTATCATGCACCAATACCATTTTGAGTCTAGCTCAAATCAGTGTTTTTGGGTTTTAAACCTATATATATTTGTGCTAGAGCCACATCCACTTATTCATATCTAGAAAGGGATTTATTTGCTCAGAAACCACTTAATAATTCACAAAAATACCAGGATGTTTTTCTATATTTTAACTTGTCCCTATGGTTTATCTTAACGTTTTCAAATCCCAATTTTCAAAAATAACTAAACCATTTTTGATACCAACTAAGGCATCCCACCTTTTTATTATATAACTTTACATATAATTTTACAAACAAATGATCTTTAAAATTTTACTGTATTGGAAAAAAAGGTACATAATACACAAAAACATAAAAAATTATTCTAATACACTTGAAATTATTTATCATAAATTCATTCTAATTAAAATTATTAATATAATAACTTTGGGACATGCAAAAAATTAAATGGTGAGTGTAAGTACAAGTAAGGGAAATCAAGTGAAACAATTTACATGTGGTCATGATGATTATTGATAAGAACTTAAGGAATATCATAAAGGAAAGAAAAATTGTAAAATAGGAATATCATAATTAAAATAACATGATTTATAACTTAAAAATGGGGATAAAAAATTTAATTTAGTCATTCATAAGCATATAACCAAGGCTCTTCACCGAGGTGTCATAAAAAATACTGAGGTAATTCACCAAGGTATCGTAATAAATGTCATCTCTAGAGATTAAATTATTTATACAATGCATCAGATAACTATTAGGGCACACCCTTAATATGTTTTAATTAATTTTTTCCACATATATCATGATAAAAAATTTCATAAATAACCCGTGAAGAATAAAATAAAGGAGTTTCATATCAAAATCATGAAGTTTTAAAAAAGTGCTTAAAGAAAATATATTTATGTCATTTTTTACCCATGAAAAGGGAATGAGGGTTTCCTGTGTGTTAATACCAGAATAAAATATACCATTTTGAAATCTAGGTGAATAAACCTAGAAAATAAAGAGGTTTTGGTATTCATAAAAGAAAATAAGATAATTTCTTGAGAAAAAGAGATAAATTTTGAGAAGAAAATCTCGTAACATAACGGGTATGAAATGTGGTTTTAAAAAACATTAAAAAGAGATGAAAAAATTGTCTATCATTCATAAAATAATCTTAATACATAAAAGGGATAAAATAAAATGGATTTATGAACATATTATCGACATTTTAAAGACACACAACATTAAAAGGTAATTTGAAAGGAAAATAGAAGTTGAAATCTCCCTTACCTAGAAGAGTACCTCCAAAAACTATAAGATTACATCCTTGGGGGATTGAGGAAACCTTAAGAGGACTCTGGGGTTGGTAAAAAACCACAGTTTTTTTGAAAATGAATTTTTAATGAAATATAATGGATAAATGGGTGGGTAATTATAACAAAAGTGTGGGATTTTTTTATTGATCTCCCTGGACACCTCAGTAGTGGTATTTGAAAAACCATGGGATTTCCCATGGTATTTTCCAATGGAATTGGACACTTTGGAAACATATAATGTTATTTTAATTCAAAAGAGACAAAAATAATTTTATATTACTTATTACATCATTATGATGTCATTAAACATACCAAAAACCCAAAACAATTCTTTTACTATTCACTGAAAAAAATACTCTAGAAAATTCTCATAAATTCACCAAAATCTAATTTTGATGTTCTGATTTAAAAAATGATGTTTATTTTATCAAAATAATTCTCTAAGTATGATAATTTTAACTTTTAAATATAAATATCCCGGTTTAATAAAAATAACAACGGATAGAAAATGCATAATAAAATTTCTGACACTTGAAAAAAAATTATTTTATCATTTAAATTTAAAAAATAGTGTTTTAATCAAAATATTTAATTATAGTAAACATTATTCAAAATATCATAGTTTATTATAATAATTATTTCTTTTCATGAAAGTATAATTTCTAACCAAAAAATCAATTTATCAAATTCTTCATATTTTTAAGAAAAACTAAACTCAAAACAAAAAAGTTGAAACAAAAATTTTATTTTTACAAAGGGATTATACAATAAGTAACTAAGGCCTTGAAACATAACTCCTTATAACACCCTCATATGATTGAAGTGTGAGGTGTGCGATAGTGATAAATTTATGGGGAGGCTCGGCTAACATCACCCAAGTGGTAATCTCCACTAACATGAACTTCTCCCGTAGGTGGTTTTGTTCAAGCATAACATATTGAAGATTGGCTTGGGATTGGTCAAGAGAAAAGCCCAGTGATGAAACCTCCCTCCCGAGATCTGAAAAATGGGATTCAAATGGAGTAACTCTACTTGTTGAGGCCATTGACTATTCTTTCTATAACAATTTTCCTTTTTCAAAATTTTACTTATAAACTCTAATCATAATGTTAAAATTATTATCGAGAGTATATTACCCAATAGTCATGTTGAACAATGGTCATATAACAGTTGAAAACTTGATGGTCATATTTCAAATTGTACTCACTTCATCATTAAAGAGATAAATTTATGTTGAGTACAAAATAATATAACACACATTTTTAGGAAATATTAATTATTAAAAAAAATTGGGTCGTTACATTCTTCCCCCCTTAAGAAATTTCATCCATGAAATTTCAAATCATTCCCTCAGTTGAGAAAAGTTGTGGGAACTCTTTCTCCATTGTCTCATATGGTTCCCATGTGGCTTCTTCATATTTATAGTTCCTATAAAACACTTTAATGGGGTGGGTATTCATGTTTCCCATTACACATTAATGAGGTGGGTAGTCTTGTTACATAGAACCTTGTCTCTACGGTACAATATTTCAACTGGATTCTCATCATAAGAGTGGTTATGTTCCAGTTGTACCACCATAGGATTCAGTACATGTGAAGGGTTAGGTATGGAGTTACTCAAGAGAGATATGTATAACACATCATGAACATGATCTATATCTAGAGGAATTGTAAGCCAATAGGACAATACTCTAAATAAATCAAGGATTTCATAGGGTCCAATGTACCTAGGGATGATATCCCCTTACCAAACCACATGAATCTTTTCCAAGGTGAAATTTGAAGAAATAAATTTTCTCCAGCATCAAAATCTAAGTTCTTTCGATGATTATCAGTATAGATTTTTTGAAAACTCTGAGAATCTTTTATGTGTTTTTGGATGCCATGAACCGTTTCTATCATATCTTGCACAAGATCAGTCCCAAGAAGATTTCTCTCACCAGATTCATTCCAAAAATTAATATTTCCACATTTCTTCCCATATAGTGCTTCATAGGGTGCCATTTGAATACTTGAATGGAACTTAATGCTGCATGATGACTCAACTAATGGGAGATATTGATCTCATCCACTTTAAATTACATTGATAATGTTCACATCAAGTACTTGGGTGTCTAGATAGTCCTTTCATATTGGACATTAGTTTGAGGGTGATAGTATGTAATGAAATTCAATTATATATTCAGATCACGTTGAAGACTTATCCATAATTTTTATGTGAACATTGGATCACTATAAGAAATGATAGAAAGTGGAAATCCATGCAGCCTTACCACTTCCTTCACGTATATCTTGGTGAGTTAGTCAAGATATAAATCTTCACTAGTAGAGATAAAATGGGAAATCTTTGTAAGATGGTCCACTATAACCCAAATCATATTGTTTTCTTCTGATGTTTTTGAGAGACCAGTGAACAAGTCTAAAGTGAAATTTTCCCAATTTCGTGCTGGAATGGGTTGTAGTTATAAGACCCATTTAAGAAGTTGTCACTCTGCCTTCATTTGTTGACACACCAATCACCTTTAATTGTATTCGATAATCTCACTTTTCATGTTATCCCATCAATAATGATCACAAACTTCCCTATACATTTTAGTGTTTCTAGTATGTATATAGAATGTAGAGATATGTGATTCATCCATCACCTCCTTCTTTATTTCTGGAATAGATGTAACACATAGCCTTGTACGAAATTTCAGTACACCTTATTAATTAATATTGAACTCAAGAAACTTCCCATTATTCATAAACTCTAACTTAATATGTAAAAAATATATTTTATTTTATATTTCTTGATCATATATAGTAATTATAGTTGACATATAATTTGGGATATGCTTGATGATTTCCCTTCCCATACGATTCTCTTATCTAGTTTTACTAGGTATTTGATCAAAGGATCTCTTTGAATCCTCTTCATTGTTAGAACAATAGGGTCTTTCCTACTTAATGCATTAGTGACTCTATGTTGATCTACTATTGTGATAATCAATTTAACAATAATAGTCTTTAAGAAGTTCCAACTATCTCCTCTGTCTCATATTAAATTCTTTTTTTTGTAAATATATAATTCAAACTTTCATGGTCTGTGTATATGTCATAGTTCTCTCAATAAAGATATTTCCTCTATATCTTTAGAGAAAAAACAATGGAAACTACATACAGGTCATGAGCATGATAGTTCTTCTCATGAGGATTCAACTGTTGATATAAATAATCATTCCCCTTGTCATTTTTCATGAGGACTCACCCAAGAACTTTCAGATATGAATTTATAAAAATAATGATTTCTTCTCCAATATAGGGTAGAGTTAACATGGGTGCAGTAACCCATCTCTTCTTCCGGACATGGAAACTTTCTTCACACTCATTTTTTCATGTGAAATTGAACCCTTTTCGAGCTAACTTAGTTAGTGGTCTAGAAAGTAATTAAATGGTTTTCAAAAACCTCATATAATATCCAGATAATATAAGGAAACTCTGAATCTCAGTTACTATTGTAGGTTGAAGAAACTCCTCCACAACTTTTGTCTTTATAGGGTCAACTGAGATTCCTTCATTGGTTACAATGTGACCCCTGAAAATAACTTCTTATAACCAAAAATAAAACTTTTTGTAATTTATAAATATCCTCTTCTTCCTTATATTTTTCAATATAACCCTTAGATTCTCCTCAAGATCCTAAAATTGTTTTTGAATATATCATAATATCATGAATAAAAACTACCACAAAGTTATCAAGGTAGTCCTAAAATACTATATTCATCTAATCCATAAATATAAAAAAATCATCAGTCAAGAAAAATGGTATAACAACAAGATCATAATGCCCATATCTTTATTAGAAGGCAGTCTTTGAAATATCATATTTCTTCACCCTCAATTAATGATAACCAGATCAAAGATCAACCTTGGAGAGGAATTGAGCCTCATAAAGATGGTCAAATAAATCATCATTTTTTGAAGAGGGTACTTATTCAACCTTGTGATTACATTAAGTTCTCTATAAATAATTTATAACTGCATTTATCTATACTTATTATTTACAAAGAGAACAGGTTCTCTCTAAGGAGACACACTTGGTTAGAAAAACACCTTCACCAAAAGATCTTGGATTTATTTATTTAATTCCTACTACTCCACATTTTCCATTCTATATAAGGTCTTTTATATTGTATTGGATCTAGGTATGAGTTAAATGGAGAAAATTGAATCTCTTTCTAGGGGAGGCCTATGTAACTTCTCATAAAATAGGTCAATCTATTCCTAAATGATGGGGCGTTCTCTATTTTTATATTTTCATTTCCTTCTTCACCTTAACTAATTAACTCTATAAAGAAGTCTATGGGTGGTGCTTCTAGAAAAATATATGGCCATGATATCTCTCTTTTGAAAAAAATGTTGGTTTTCCATTCAAGAATACTGAGATTTCATTTCTTCTACAATTGATTTTATTTAAATAATTTGAAATCCAGTCAATCCCTAGTATAATGTCTAATTACATCATGGTAATGACAACTATATTTTCAATGAGATTGTTCTCCCCAATGTAAATTATAGAGTTTCTATACACTGTTGATACTTGGATAATCCCACCAGGAGTCTTTTATGAATAGTTATACTTCTAGAAGTTATGGGATTGATTTCATATTATTTGAAAACTTGGAATGAATAAAGGAATGCAATGAAACAAAATCAAAAAAAGTAATTTCTATATTTGAGAAAAAAATGAGAGTACCTACCACCACATAATCTAGAGCTTCAACTTTAGTTGTTGTGATAGAAAAAACACAACATTTCTCCCTTGGCCTATGCTAAGGTTGATAGTGATTCACCTCCATTATATTCTTATTTCTAAAATTATTGGAAAAGTTCCCAATATATCCACAATTGAATATTTAAACTTCAAGATGGTCTTACACCATCTTCCATTTTCTCTTAGTGTTGAGAAGTTGAGGCTTCACCACACTATGATAGTTATGAGAAATATGGACATCTATTCCACACATGTAACATTTCCCTCTCATGATTAGGTAGTTCCCAAAATTATTCTTTCCAAATTTGTTTTTATGGAAATTTTCACGTGCTTTCCCCCTCTTTATTGATCAAAGCTCCTACCCAGGTTTAGATCTAAATATATCTTTTTTTATTTTAATTTTTTAGACCACTACATCTCACCAAACTCCAAATCAACCTTCATAGCACTCCTCAATATTTTCTTATAGCTATCATAGTCTTGGTTGGATAGATTATTCCATAGATTTGGTCTTAGTCCACCAAAGAATCTATCAACCTTCCCATTAGGTTCCATTAAAAATCCAGAGATGTAATGGTAAAGTCTTGTGATGTTTTTCTCATAGCTTCCAACAAATTCATTTTCCTTCTACTTTAGCTCTAGGAATTTCCTCTCTATTTTTTCCACTTTGAACGGGGGAAATAATTTTTTAAAAAAAGTTCCCCTAAACTCTACCCACTCCATATCTTAAATCTCCCACCTTTACTTCATATTTTTAACCATTGTACACCACTGATCAGCATATCCCTCTAAGTGGTAGATATCAAAGGTGAATTTCTCTTATTTCAAACAATGGAGTACAAAAAAGATATTTTATATAGATCTTATACATTATTCATCAATCAATGGTTCGGTAGATCCACTGAAAGAAGGTGGAAATTGATGCATAAAGGACTAAGCTGTAAGTTTTGGCCTTCGAGGTGAATTCGTTCTATAATATTAATTGAAGTTATTTACTTATAACTCAAGTCATTTGATTCATCATTCTCATGAAGTTTTCCATTTTTTCTTCTATAGGAAGTTCATCATCACCTGGTCCGTTGCACTCACCATTTTTAAAATTTCTATTATTTTACACCATTTTTTAAAAGAAGAAAACCTTAGTGATAAATGTGAGTCATTTAATAATATTATAATTCTGAAGGAATTTCATGTTTTAAAACATAATTCTTAAATATTTTATTCTTTAACAACAATTACATTATCTATAAATCCTTCATAATGGTACATAAAATACTGGCGATTAACCGAACATATCCCATAGGAGTTTAAAACCATGAGTTTTGTAAGGCTCATTATTATGAACAATTTTTTATTTGTGTCTAACTCAAATTTGTGTTTTTAGGTTCTACCCCAAGATACATCTTTTCCAGAGCTACATCAACTTTTTCGTATCCAGATAGGGATTTCCTTGCTCAAAAACCAATTAATATTTCAAAAACAATCTAGGATAATTTCCCATTTTTTAAATTTTCACAAATAATAATCCTAAAGTTTTTTAATCCTAATTTATAAAAATAACTAAATAATCCTTTTATAATAACTATTATAATCCACATTTTTTTAATTAACTTTACATAGCATTTTACAAATAGAGGATCTTTTAAAGTTTATTTTCTCAGAAAAAATGGTACCTAATACATGAAAAAATGAAAAAAATATTATAATACACTTGAAAGGATTCATAATAGGTTCATCATAAGTACAATTAATACATCTAATAACTTGGGGAAATACATCAAAGGAAAGGGTGAGCATAAAGCCTTGTATAGGAAATCAAGGGAAACAATTTAAATGTGATCATGAGAATTATCAATAAGAACTTAAGGAACATCATAAAGGAATGATAAATGGAAAAATAGGAATATCATATTTAAAATAATATTATACATAACATATAAATGTGGATACAAAATTTAATTGAGTCATTCATAAGCATATCACCAAGGTTCGTCACCAAGGTGTCATAAAATCACCAAGGTTATTCACAAAGGTATCTTAAAATATGTCATATCTATAAATTAAATTCTTAACAAAATTAATTAGAGAGATATTAGGTAACACCCTTAATACTTATTAATTAATCTTAAACACTTATATCATAACAAAAAATTTCATAAATAACCCATGAAAAATAAAATAAATGGGTTTCATATCAAAATCATGACGTTTTAAAAAGGTTATTAAAGATAATATCATTATGTAATTATTAACCAATGAAAAAGGGTTTAATGTATGTTAATATTAGAATAAAATAGATCATTTTGAAATCTAGGTTAATACCCTTGAAAATAAAGAGTTTTGGGTATTCATAAAATAAAATAAGATAATTTCTTGATAAAAAGAGAAAAATTTTGATAAGAAAATTCAACAACACAACGGGTATAAAACATGGTTTTAGAAAACATTAAAAAGAGAGGGGAAAAGTTTATCTAATTCATAAAATAATCTTAATACAAAAAATAATAATATAATAAAATGGACATAATAACATAGTATAGAAATTTTAAAGACATACCTTGTAAAAAGGAAACTTCAAAGGAAACAAGTTGTTGATATTTCCCTTACAATGAAGAGTAGATCCTAAAACTTGAATATTGGGAGCTTAGGGGCTTTAGGACACCTTAGAAGGACTCTTTGGGAGGTAAAAATACCATATATTTGTAGATAATTAACATGTAATTAAATATAATGGATAAATGGGTGGGTATTTATAGAACAATTGAGGGGTTTTTTTATTGATTTCCATAGACGTTGTAGTATTGGTATTTGGAAAACCATAGGCTTGACCATTGTATTTTACCATGGTATTGGCCAATTGGGACACCTATTTTGTTATTTTAATCCAAAATAATCTAACATCATTTTATATTAATTATTACATTATTATGATTTTATTAAACATATTGAAAACTCATAACTGTATTTTTACTATTCACCAAAGAAATATTTTAGAAAATTCTCATAAATTCATCCTAATATAATTTTGATGTTCTAATTTCAAAAATAATGTTTATTTTATCATAAAAATTATCTAATTAAGAGAAATATAAATTTTAAATATAAATATTTTTATTAATTAAAAAAGGTTGCGGATATAAAATGCATAGTAAAATGCATAGTAAATTTACTGACACTTAAAAAAACAAAATTATTTTATCATTGAAATTTAAATAAGAGTGTCTTAGTCAAACTATTTCATTAAAATAAAAATTATTAATAATATCATAGTTTATTATAATAATTATTTCTTTTCTCCAAAGTATAATTTCTAACCAAAAAATCAATTTATCAAATTTGTTATATTTTTAAGAAAAACTAAACTCAAAACGGAAAATATTGAATAAAAATTTTATTTATACAAAAGGATTATACAATACATTATTAAGTACTTGGAACATAACCCCTTATAAAACCCACATATGACATAAGGGTGATGTGTTTGATAGTGATAGACTCATGGGAAGGCTTGGCTAACATCACCCGAGTGATAATCTCTACTTACTTGAACTTCTCCCGTAGTCAATTTCTTTCAAGAATAACATATTGAAGCTTGGATTGGGATTGGTCAAGAGATAATCCCAATGGTGAAACCTCCCTTCCAAGCTAGGAAAAATGGGCATCAAATGGAACAACTCTACTAGTTTAGCCAATCGACTCTTCTTTTTGTAACAAATATTCTTTGTCAAAATTTTACTTATAAACACTAATGATAAAATTAAAATTATTATCAATAGTATAATTCCCAATGGTAATATTGAACAATGGTCATATTGACCAATGATCATATAAAGGTCTAAAACTTGATGGTCACATTTCAAATTACACTCAATTCATTATTAAAGAGATATATTTTTGTTTAGTACAAAATAATATAACACATATTTTCTAGAAAGAATTATTATTAAAAATATTGGGTTATTAAAATCAGCCTTGAAGGATGTAATGTGAAATTAAAAATCATTATCCACAGATATGGATAACTACCATATTTTGTATAATGGATTCATTTATTTGAATAAGTGGAGATGAGAAAAGTTTTGGATATAATATATTAAAGTATAAATATAAAATTATAGTATATATATGATACTTGAGTTATTGTGATTTTATGGATGAATTGGTTTGATTGAAGATAGAAAAATAAAAGAAATTAAGAGTGGTTGTTTGAGAAAGTTTCTTCTTGAATATCACCTCTGTGAAGGATCCCTTAATAAATATGGAATTTTTCTTTGGGTGAGACAAGAAGAACTTAGATACTAGGAGTGTGGGGAGAAGAGGTTTTGGTAGAGATTTAAAAATATTCAATACTTTTTAATAGAATGGGGGAGGTGAGGTATGGTATTTATACTAGAGGAGGGGTGATTTTAGGTGATCAAATAATAGTTATTTTATAATTAAAGACAACCACATTTGGGTGAAATTAATTCCAAATAATTTAGATGATAATTTATATTTTTAAATGATGGTTAATTTCATAAAACACATAATCCACATATTTAATTTTTTTATTTTTTTTATTTTAATCTTTTACCTTTTAACATTAACCCGCTACATTATTTTACCTATACTACAGTAAATCTTTTTTTAGCACAGTAAAATTTTTATGCCTAAAAAATAAAATAAACTTATAAATTTATTTATACCTCTTGATTAAAAATATTTAACACATCATTAATAATTTAAAACTTATAAGTTTCAAAATTACATTTAAAATTATTCTGTCAAAACTAAATAAAAACATTTTTTTGGAAAAATGTGTTTTTAATCCTAAAAATGTACTTATATGAAAATAGGATACAAATATTATTTAAATATTATTAATTAAATTGTTTAACTAAAAATTACTTAATTTACTTTTAGATCAATTTAAAATCATAAAATTAATTATAATTATAAGTAAAATGGGAATTTTTATAAAAATAGGTATTTCTATTACTATTCTCTAAAAAAAATTATAATTCTCTAAAAATTGTCAAAAATTAATCCTTAGATAATTTTTAAATTAGGAATCCAAAATTTTTGTTAATTTTATCGAATAAATTTTTTAAAAGTGTCAAAAATTGATTATATTTATTTTTTCATAGAAATAAATAAATAAACTTTTTGATAAAAATGTATATTTAAAGAACAAAATGACTTTACTAAAAAATAATGTGCATATTCTCAAAGAATTAATAAATAAATAAAAATGAGTTTTAAAATTATATATTTCATAATGTGGTTAATATTATTCATTCTCAACAATTTAATGGCTATGTGATAATGGTCACATTAAAATAATAATATTTTCGAGTTCGTTTAATCTTGATGTTCTATGAAAAGTAAGATTTCAAAGAGATTAAATTTATTTACCAAATGTTATACCATAAAATATTAGGGTGTCACATTCTAACCCCATTAAAATTAATTTTACCCTTTAAATTAATTTCTTAGATATAAAAAAATGAGGATACCCTTGCCTCATGACATCCTTAGTTTACCACATAACATCCTAAAATTGGTGGTTTCACCACAAAAATTTAACCATGTGAGTGGTCTTGTTTCATAGAACTTTATCTCTACAATACAGAATATCTAAAATTTATTCTTCATAATAAATATCTTTCTCCATAGGTACAACCTTTGAGTTTAGTGCATATGAGGGATTAGGTATGTACTTTCTCAGGGGAGATACATTGAACACATTATAAACTTCGGAGATATTCAGTGGAAGCACCAATTAATAAGCTACCATATTGATATGATCAATAATTTCAAAAGAAATGCATCCCTATTATTTTAAATTTCACTTTGAAAATTAAAGGTGGATTTTGAAAATTTCTTTGTGGGAAACCCACATCATAAAAAGGGTCAATAAAACTTTCTTTTAAAAAGAGTAAAATTAAAATGTGAAGATCACTTAAAAACTAAAATTTTGATCAGGAGAATATTAGTGTAAATTCATAATATGGACATGTGAAAGAATTATAAATATCAAGTTATGATGGATAATGATAGATAATATGTTCATTATAAGGTTATTTACCACAAAAACATATACCAAATAGGTTTAAAAATGTCATTGATATTATCAGAATTAATGATAATATAATAATTTTTTTAAAAATCCTTTAATAAGATATAATTACTTGATTTAATCTCATAATTACAATATCACTCTTTATTTATGTCATGATCAATTTATGCTTAATATCATACTCTAATAAATGAAGATAAAATTGCAATACCTGAATAAATAGTGGATCATAAGATCCATAATGGGATATAAAGTCATTCCTTCTATCTCTAGGTATTATAAAGATTGGTTAGCAGAGGTTATCCAATATGAATAAATATTCATATGGTTAAGTAATACATTAATCTCTAAAAACTAATCCAAAATTAAATTTAAACAAGTTAATAAATGGTTAACCTTATGAATCTTTCAAAAAAATTAAAATTAAAAAGTTTTGAATTAAGGTCACTAAATTTTCAAAATAAACTTATCATTATTCCCCCAAACAACTTAATGTAGGTCTTAATTTTCAAACACCAAAAATTATAATATCATTATAATTGTTTCTCTTGTAACATGGTAATAATATGTATTACTATAAAACTTTATTAAAAATATGCACGCTTTAAAAAATTAACACTTTCCTTATACCATAAATCCAAAATTCTATAAACTCAATTCATAAACCACATTTTTATCAAATTAATATTAATTTCCAATGGCATAAATACAATTCCAACTATTTTATCACAATCAAAAAACTATTTATCTCATTATTATTCCAACAACATGAACATATTAAGGCTTATCTTTCCCTTAATCATGTGTTCTCTAAAAATATCACCTTACCACATAAATCAATTTTCATGGTTACCAGTACCATTAAAAATATACTTTAAAATACTTAAAGAAAAGCTACATTGTAATAATCCTTAGATGTTTCATTATTCCATAATACTATAAAAGTACATCTATAAAATTATTCTTGAATTCTAATAATGAAACACTCAATAATTATGCTTCCTTCTTAAAATAGTAACCAAGCTTCTTTTTTTATTCCTTGACACTTATTCTATCACATATGTCATTTGTAGTCTCTTAATCACCATAAATATAACCATTACTCATAAAATCATGTCAATTATCTTCATGAGCTTTCCCCCAAGGGAATTAATTATCATAAGTTCTGTATATTATATATTTAAAACATTTAACTATCAATGATGCCTTTGGAATACAATTATTCTTTTCCATTGCATTAACTAAACCTTTCACTTTTCCTTTACAATTACTTACTTTGTGTCTCATTCGAAACTCAAAGTATCTTACAGTTCATTTGAAACATTCTCCTTGATGACTTTTCCTACATGATTTAATAAGGGAAACTGGACTTTCTTTCCTCTATGGTAAGTATGAGACTCCATATTTCTTTTATTAGATGGGTCTGAAAACTCACCAATGTTGATATTATTGATCATATTATGAAAAAATTGGAATAATATTAGGTTTATCCTTCCAACTTTCATTTTATTTAGTTTCTCATAAGGAAGAGCATTCATTTTTCCATCACATTCACCATTAACATGAATCCTCATGGTTCTAACCATTTAATAAATCCAAAAATCATAGTTTGAGAAACATTAATCATAGTGGTAAAACCACATAATAAAGTGAAATTAATTATAAAATTTTAAACTATGAAAACTTAGGTTTAACTTAGTTTATTCATGATCATTTTCAAAGCTCAAGTATTGTAACCTAGACCTATCCTTAGGGTTCTTACTAACGTTTTATCATCCTAGTTTCTAAAGTTAAACTAAAATTTTCTCTTATACAAACTATAATTACCCATACTTTTCATACTTAGATATCACATATAAATATATTAATATTAATTAAATAACATAAAAAAACCACATAAGGACCTTATGGGTTTAGTGTATTTGGAAACATGGAAACATAAAAAATTGGTCAAGAAAATAATACGGATAATATCCCCAGTAAATCATAAGTAACATCAAATAATGCCATCTTAGATAAAAATTATTTTGAAATATCACATGAAATAATTAATGAAAAAATAAAAATTTCATTTTCAAATCATTTATTTTTAAAGATCAACACAATTATAAAGGAAAAAATTTTCTTTTAAAATAACCTTGTAATCTTTTTAAGGAAACATAAAATCATTCAGGTGTAATGATGTAATGTCCCCAGCCTGGATGCCGCTGAACCGGTTCCCTGAGCTAGGCTTCCACATGACCTAATTCATGCCACCCCATATAACAAAGGCTACTGACTACTAATGAGGGTCTATTAGATCACATGAGGAGACTATACTGTCTATTTAGAGTAATCCAAAACACATAGCAAATATAATTTCAAGGAAACAAAATAACTAACAACATACATTACCAAACATTTCCCAAAACTGGGAAAAATCCCACAACCAAATACTAAATATGGAATTTCATGTCATACAATAGAAAGTGTAAGGAAACCAAACAATAAAAACCAATGTAAGAATCCCTAAAACAGGTTCTGGCACCAAGTCGGGTCCCCATTTCCATGCACATCCCATTCCCAATCATCCATCTATCATAGTGAATTTTCCTTTATCATGACCTTCAACCATGAAATCAGCTCGGTTACCTAATGGCCAACAGAGTTGGGTGTGAGTAAAACTTAGTAGGCCACCACCAATGGTGTCTACAAATTATACAGTCTAAACAGATAGTGCATGAAAGTAATAAAATAATAACAAGTTAAAAAAATTATAAATTGTGTCACTAGTTTACACTATCCATTTAAACCATTTTCATCATTTAATCCAAGGGTTGGGAAAAACATTTATCAAACAACAACCTATTATGGTCAACCACTAAGAATAAAGAAATAAATTAAGTTCCCCATCTCACAAGGGAAACCATTTCACAAACAATTACATCACACTTACCTTGGAGCCTCAATCCATCTAGTCTCAACCAATGTAACCATTAGGGGCCTAGATCCTTAGTCTAACTCCCTAACCCATACATTCTAGGGGTGGGTTTAGTGCCTCAGTCCAGCCTGACCTATAGAAAGATCCTCAGTCCAATATCTCACATACCATCAATCCATGTGCACATGCTTTATTAGCCATTTACCATACAAACCATTTTAATAACCAAAATAAAACAATACACATAACATCCACAATTCTTGGTTCATTTGATGCATAAATAATCATTTTGTCTTACCCATTTACACATTCTCATTTACACCCATAATTAAGTTATCCTATTCACTTTATTCCATTTTGGCCAATTTATAATATTCCAAGCAACCATTTATGTCAAGTTAAAAACCAAAAAAATCACTATTAGTTCCCAATTCATAACCAAAACTAACATTTCAAGACATTTATCTTGGTCTCTATATCATAACACTTCAATTTTACACTTATCATTTTAATTTCCATGTTCAAGAAGTGAAACACCCATGGGTGGCCCTTAACCTAGTTAAATCTACCTAAATGCATCCCACCGGGATCATGAGGGGTTCAATTAAACATTTACCGAACCAATTCATCATTCCTACCAAGGAAAACCAAAAGGTAAATACAAACACACCAAATCACATTCACATACAAATAAATAACCAACAATATTATGGGATATAACTTGTAGACTACCTACCTTGGTTCCGAAGGTAAACAATCGCTTATCCTTGGCCCTTGAATCCGATTTAAACACCCTTAGAATCCCCAACCTAAGATCCAATAGAAAAAGTGTTTTAGTTATTAATAAGAATAATATCAACTACACAATCCCTAATCTGAAAAATAAAAGGGAGAGGAGTGTTGGACTCATCTAGAGCTTTGATTTGCAAATAACGATGCTTTAAACGGCCTAAAAATGAATGATATCAGTCCTTGGGAGTATTGGGGCATTTTGATTCATCAATAGGGGTCTAGGAAGAATAAAAGATGAAAATATAGAGTTATAAAATTTATGGTATGAGAGAGAAAAGTGGTAAATTTCCACTTTTAAAGGGGTGAAAGGTTTGGACACACAGTTGGCCAAACCGTGCAACAACTGTGCGCCACCAATTGTGTGAGAGCGGCTAGACTACATGGTTACTTGGGGAACCCACACATTTTGAAAAACCATGTACAGACTATATAGGATTGATCTATCTAAGACATCATGGGTTTTCTTCCCCCCTTTCACGGTTTTTCTAAATTGTGTACTCCACCTCCAAGCATACACAATTTAGGCACATAGCTTCTACTAATAGTGCATCAACCATGAAACATGAATTGGATGGCCATTTTACCCTTTATTTCATATATAAAACCCCCATAACACCATCAAGGATTCTTATAAAAATTCCTTCAACCAAAATAAATAGACTTAAATAAAAAATTAAACAATAATTTACCTTAAGAAGTTCTGGGATCTTACAAGCTTCACACCTTATAACGGCTCATCCTCAAGCTGTTATTCAAAGAATCACTAAGATTACAAAGAAAAAATATTGGGCGACTAATCCTTCATATACATCTACCATTCCCAATTTTGTTCCTACACATTACCATGCTACTGAAAAACTTAAACCAAAGGCATGACCTTTCCCCACAAGACATTCTAACTATGATCCACAATATGAACTGGATGGTCCTCAAAGGATACATCTGTCTCAGGATCCACATAATCAATATAAATCACATGATAATGGTCAAGGTGATACTATAAAATCTATAACACATGAAAAATATTGTACATACCACTATACCATTGTTGAAGAGACAATCAGTACGCCACTGGTTCGATTCTCTCCAATACCTCAAACCGCCCCATGTACCAAGGTGCTAACTTTCCCTATTTCCAAATCCAATGATGACTCAACATTGGTGATACACAAAGAAACCCAAGATCAGAGATCACAAAATCAATATATCCACATCTATAATCTACATACAACTTATAAAAACTATAAGGTAAATCTATACATTTCCAGATCAATTAAACCTTCTCTGATTTCTCCTGCACAAGACTTAGTCCCAACAACTCTGATTCCTCTACCTTCATCCAAAATTATTGGTAATCACAAGGTCTACTATATAGTTCCTTATATTGTTCCATTTGAATCCACACCTTGTAATTGTTGTTATAGGTGAAATCAATAAGTTCCAAGTGCATGTCCCATGATCCACCAAAATCTAGAACACACACCCTCAAAAATGTTTTCTAACACATAAATAGTATGCTTTGACTGCCCATATGTTTGTGGATGGAAATTCATACTCAAAAAAACCAAGATACCAAGTGTTTTCTATAACTCCTTCTAGAAGTGTGAAGTAAAACATGGATCATGATCTAAAACTATCATTCACACCACCCCATGCAATCATACTATACCCTGAACATACAACTCTCTAAACTAATCAATAGTGAAGGTCTCTTGAATCGGTAGGAAATGTGCCACCTTTGTTAACTGATTCATGACTACCCATATCAAATATATCTTCTGAGGCATACATGGAAGACCCACCACAAAATCCATCATCACATCATCTCATTTCCATTATAGAGTGAGCAATGGCTGTAACAAACCATCTAGTCACTGATGCTCGACCTTCACATGATGACAGATGTTGCGTCATGTCATGAAACTAGAAACTTCCTTCTTCATCCCTGACCACAAATATTACTTATATATATCATGATTAATTTTGGTCAAACCAGGCTCTACCACCCACTTCAAAGCAGGAAAATCACGTATCAATTCTTCCCACATACATGTAGGAATGAAAACATGACAATGAAAATAAATGATATCATCATTAACAACCATCCAAATAAAAGGTGTCTCCCCATATTCAAGACTTTACCTCAAGGAAGAGAACTTTGGATCTTTGTACTGCCTCTCCTTGATCTATCTCAGGAGAGTAGACTCAACTACCAAGGATGCAATGGTTATCTGCCCTTATCCATCCTACACCTCTAGATGAATCTAAACAAAAAACACCATCATCGTTCACTCATAAATGGAGACTTTTACTTCCTTATTTTGAGTCTTTGGACTCAAAGAATCTATGACACTATCCCCATTTCCTGACATGTAAACCATCTCAAAATCAAAGGACTGTATGTATTCAACTTATCATTTTTGTTGAAGGCTCAAATCATATTAGTAGAATATTTACGTAAGGATATTTTGATCATTATACCCAATAAATCTATCTCCAAACAATTAATTACACCCACAATTTAAGAAATAAACCACCATGGATAATTCAAGATAATGTGTAGGGTAATTCCGCTCATGGGGCCTCAACTTTCTTGACCCATATGCCACAACCTGGTCATCCTACATCAACACTGCCCCAAGCATAAAATGAGATGCATCACAAAACAAGGTATACTCCTTTCATGGATCGAGTAGGATCAAAATTGATGAATAATTCATCCTCTTCTTTAACTCCTAGAAATCTTTCTCACAAGATTCATACCATTCAAAATCGATTCCCTTTTTGGAAAAGCTTGAAAAGTGTGTGGTCTAATGGGAAAAGTATTTTTTGAACCTTTGATAATAGCCCACTTAACCTAGAAATGTTTCTATATCAAAAACATTATTGGTATACTCCCAAGATACAACATATTGAAACTACTTTGGGTCCCCCAACACACCTTCCTCATAGATGATGTGACCTAAGAAATGTACATTGTCAATCTAGAAATGACACTTGGATATATTTTCGTATAGCTTATTCCCTAACAGTGCACTTTATATGATGTCAATATGTTTTGAATGATCTTCATGAGTCTTAGAGGACACCAATATTTCATCAACAAATAAAATTATAAATTGATCTTAGTACCAATGAAAGATTTGTCTTATTAGGGCCGTAAACATTGTTGGTGCATTGGTCGACCTGAATGGAATCAATGAAAACTCATACAAATAATACCTGATCTTGAAGGTAGTACATGGTATATTAGAAGGTATCACCCTAAATTGATGATATCCTAATCTTAAATAAATAATAGAGAACATAGAAGCACCCCTTAGTTAGTATGAAAGATCATCATTTCATGGAATAGGTTATCAGTTCTTAACTATTATCTGATTCAACTTCTTATAATAGACACACAACCACAAGGATCCACCGTCCTTCTTGGAAAATATAATAGTAGATCCATGAGTTGATGTACTCAAGTGAAAAAACCCCTTGTTCTCTATTTCCTCCAATTGAGTTTTAAGTTCTTGGAGTTCTTTTGGTGCCATTCTATATGGAAGAATAGAAACTGGTTCTGCTCTCGATATCAATTATATCATGAACTCAACCTCCCTCTTGGGTGTAAGCCCATAGAAGTACTCAAGAAACATATACTAAAATTTATCCTCCATAGGAGGAAAGGCAATTTCCTATATTCCCCCACCAGCAATCACTATACAAGCCAATTAGGCTGTGAGTTTTCCCAACTTCTGACAGAATGGCCCTATAAGACCTACTCAGATATCTCATTACCCATGCTGAACATATGAACTACCCTTCAGGGATATAAACATTACCCTATGGAGGAAAATAGTCAATATGGGCCTAGTACATCACTAACCAATCCATGCCCAAAATTAGATCAAAACATAACATATCTAGTATAAACAAGTCCCAAAGAAAATGGTACCCACCAATCTCGAGGGTACACACCTTACACTACTATATATTTTATGCGCGAACTCCTTACGGTGTATCAATCAACATATTTCCACACATATATTCCAACAATAGGCCCAACACACTCAAAAAATGAGAAGAGATAAAATAATGTGAGGTACTTATATCAAACAAAGCACTAAAAATATTATAAGATACAAGAATTTTACATAGACTATCAATGAACTAGCCTCTCCAACTCCAGGTGAATACTGAACTACATAAAGCTAACTACCCCCTACCCTAAAATCCGGTCTAAGTTCCTAGTGTTACACTACCATGCTGATATGGATACTCTCATCTCGGAGTATTACATCCACCATACAAACGAGTATGACCAATAGAGATTCAACTACCTTCTTGATATGAGTTAACCAACCAATTTACTACACTCTTCATCAACCTCAATCCTTCATTAGTACCCATATGTTAAGGGTTTCTATAGAACATTTGCAGATTCCCCAATATTCTGTATGATCAGTGCTCAACTGGTGGTCAAGAAAACTAATCGTGCACGTGTCAAAGACTCCCACACTAATAGTATAAAACTTAGTCACTAACTTGAGATGCTAGTTCCATTTTCAAACTACTCTATGCTTCACTTCCTAAGTGTAAACTCTCTAAGTATCACTTCTTACCTTTGGAAGCCGCTTCACTGGGTCTCCTGACTGGAGCTACATATCCTTTACGAGAAGCCTTGTTGAGATTTACATATGAAATAAGTTCCTGATCCATAACCGTAGTAAAACTATTTAAGAAGAATATATTCACCCAGGACATAATATCATGTTTAATTCCATCCTAAAAATGTCTTATTGTACCACCTCATCGCCTCCCAAAACTGGAAAAAAGTGTTACAGTTCAGTGAAGTGGTGAGCATAATCCATCACCAACAAGGAACCCTGGGTCAACCTCATAAACTATGCATCCTTCTCCTATCTCAAATTATCTAGATAGAAATGTTATAGAAACCTTTCTTAGAAATCATTCCATGTCATACCATCAGCCTACAGGGTCTAAACCAAAAAATCTCACCAGTGATTTACATGTCCTCACAACATGTAAGCCACCAAATTGACTCTCTTCCCATGAGGAGTCTCTAAGTGATCATGAATCATCTAAATGGACTCTATCTATAACTAAAATACATCAATTCCAACCTCTAAAGAAAAATTTGGAGGGTTTTGTAGCTGAAAATCCATAGCCAGCTCAAACAAACTCAATACAACCCACCCTGGGTCTCATTCCATCATCTGCCTAAAACGAGGGAAGTTCTCACAGAACTGATCCTCTCCCCTGTTACCCTAGAACACTGGGGTTTCTTGATCCACTTTTGGAGTATAATTATTAGCGAAATCCCCTTATTTCTCAATCAGCACATGGAGTCATGGTGGCATCTTCTTATAATGACAAATTCACATCTCAGAACACATAACACAAAACATCCATAGTTTTCACAAAATAAGGCACTATACTAGCCATAAGCAACCCATTTCACATACTCTATCACAAATGATATCATTACACCTATATCACTACTCATATCAATCCCTACCATGGTTTATGTTCAACATGGTGTAGTCTACCCACACACCTGCAAGTCTTTTCTCTAAACACCCATATTACAATTTCCACTTCTATAACGCTTATCTTTCTCTTATAGGCATATTACCATCTTTCTAACTTTTCAAAATAGGTATGTTTATCCCATTTATGTTTTTCCATTAAGAACTATTTTTTATCCTTTATTTATAATTATTTAAAATTACCCATTTTCATCCTTTTTATTAGACATTAATTATTTCAAAATTTCAAAGAGAATGAAATGCATCATACCCTTTATGTCCTATACATCCACCTCATTTGTGTGCATACCATGATTCATGTCATCTATATCCCTAGGTTACTAGATGATGAATGAATACACAACCTCATACCATTATTTCTGTGAGAAAAATTTCATAAAATAGTTACATCACACAACTAGTGCATCACCCAATGGTGAGATATCATTAAACATTAACAACACACCTTAAGAATAATAGTACCACCCTGGGTACTTGGGTTTTTCCTCATATATGGGTTAGATACTCCATTGAATGAGATAATTACCATTTCTCGACACATTCTAGACTCCCATATACCATCCCTAAATAGTAAGAAAATAGAAAATAAATGATCTAATACCAATTTTTAATGTCCCCAACCAATATTCCACTGAACTGGTGCCCCAATATGGGTTGCCACATGAACTCAAGTGCCCCTCCACATATGAAAGAGGATCCTGACTAAAAATAAGGGTCAAATAGATAAATTGGGTAGAATATACCCTATTTTTAGAGTAATATACAATAGATAACAAAAATAATTAAAGGAAACATAATAACCAACAAAACACATTACCAAACATTTCCCAAAATTGGGCACAAGACCACAACCAAATAGTAAATATTCCAAGTCATTTCATATAGTTACAAGTGTAAGGAAAATACAAAATAAATACAAAAGGAATAATACCCAAAATGGGTTTAGAAACCAATTCTATTCCCCACCTCCATTGGCATACCATGCCCAATCTACCGTCTAGCATAGGGAATTTTCCATTATCCAGACCTACAACCATGAAATTTTCTTGGGTACCCAATGATGACCTAATAAAAGTGTGAGTACAAATTAGAAGGCCAGTACTATTGGTTTTTATAAAATATCCAATCTAAAGAGATATTTTATTGAATTACTAAAATAATAACATGGTAAACAAAAGATAAGTCAGGTCATTAGTTCAAACAATTCACTTAAACCATTTACATCATTTAATACAACGTTTAGAAAAAAAAATTATCACACAACATTTTATACCGGTCAACCACAAAGCATAAGAATATAATAAAACTTCCCCATCTCACCAAGGAAACCATTTCACCAAAAATTACATCATTCTTACCTTGGATCCTCAGTCTAGGTCGTCTTAACCAATGAAATCGTCAGTGACCTAGAGCGTCAATCTGAATCCATAAACCATGCATTATAGGGGTGGGTTTAGAGACTAAATCCAAACTGAACAATTCAAGGAGCCTTAGTCCAATAAACCACATACCACCAAGCCATGTTTACATGATTTATTAACCATTTACCACATAAACCCTTTGAATAACCAAAATCAAACAATACACATAACATTAAAAATTTACGGTTCATTTGGGGTATAAATAATCTTTGTCTCTTACCCATTTACACATTATAATTTTCACCCATAAGTCAGTTAACCCATTCACTTTAATTCATTTTGTCACATTCATAAAATTCCAAACAACCCTTTATGCCAAGATAACAATAAAAAAATCACTATTAGTTCCTAATTCAAAACCCAAGCTAACATTTTATCATATTTACCTGGGGATCTATGTCATAAAAATTCAATTATACACTTTCATTTAAATTTCCATGTTCAAGAAGTGGCACACCCATGGTTTCCCTTAACCTGGTCAAATCAACCTCAATGCATCCAACAGTGATCATGAGGGGTTGCATTAAACATTTACCCAACCAATTAATCATTCCTACCAACGAAAAAAAAAAGGGAAACAAAACCACACCAAATCACATCCACATAAACATAAATTTTCAACAAGGCTATGAGATATAACTTATAGATCACCCACGTTGGTTCTGAAGAGGAAATATCTCTAAACCTTGGACCTTGACTTAGATTTAAATACACTTCAAATCCCCAAACTAAGATCCATTAGAAAAATATGGTTTTAGAACTTTTTAAGAAGATGAGAAACAACACAAGACCTAATCCAAAAAAGAGAAGTAAGATTAGTATTAGACTCACCTAGAGATTTGAATCACAACCAATGATTCGGTAAATGGACTAGAAATGAATGAGATCGATCCTTGGGAAGCTTGAGACATTTTGGTTCATCACTAGGGTTGAAGGAGGAAGAATTGATGGAAATAATGAGTTATAACATTTATGGAAAGAGAAATAATAGAGGTAAATTTCAACTTTTAAAGGGGAACACAGGTTGGCTGCATGGACAAATGAACCTTTCACCAACAACACGCTACCCTTTTTCCAAGAGGGGTCTAGGACACATAGTTACCTGGAGATATCCCAAGGTTTTACAAACCATGCACAGACCATGAAGTATGGATCTATCCAAGAACACATGGTTTTTCTTTCCTCCTTTTATGGTTTCCTAAACCATAAACCCAACCTTTAGGTAAGTATTATTTAGGTACATAGTTTCTACTAACTGTGCTCTAACCATGAAACATGCACTAGATGGCCATTTTTTCCTTTCTTTCATGTTATGAGCCCCTGAAACACCCCCAAGAATTCTCATACATTAGGAAAAAGTTACTTTAAAAAAATATACTTAAACCAAAATATAAAAAATAAATTACCTCAAGAAGGTGTGGTATATTACACAAGTTGGTGGGAAAATATGTGCATTATGTATAAGTTAAAAAAACATTCCTTCTGTATTTTTGTTGGAAAAGTCACAAAGAACCTCATTTAGAAAACAAAAAATAATCTTTTCAAAAAAAATTATAAAAATTAAAATATTAGTGAAAATGAATTTAAAAAATTCAAAAGATAATAGTAAAAAAAATTGGAAATAATTTTAGAAAACATGAAAACTGGAGAAAAAAGTGTGAAATTTTAAAAATATAAGTTTTTTAAAACAAATTCTCTTATATCATTGAAATGGGATTTAATAAAATGAATAGATTATGTGTATCGGCTATAAATACAAATAAAAAAAGTTTAAATTCAACATAATATAATAAATATTCAACTCATACATAATATTAACATTTCATAATCAATGAAGTAGAAGTTTATCCCATTGAGTGGAAATTGAGTTAAGAAATATCTTATCACTTTGTAATCAGTCAAATAGCATGACCAATAAAAATAATAATTATCAAATAAAATATTAAATACCATGAAGATAATGAGATTCATGATATGATATATCAAATTTAAGTATATATAAACCATGAAAAATAAATAAGTTGTGAATAAAGCATATATCTCGTAGAAATAAAAGTGAGATGAGAAACTCTCACCTCATGATTCCCTTTAGTTTTTCATACTTTTAACTCCTATATAAAGGTTTAATGAATTTTATTAATTCATTATAGAACTAAAATAAAATTTATAATACCTTATATTCTCCTTTTATAATTTATTAACACCTTTTAATTAATAATAATTCACTATTTTCATTGTTTCGGGTGCGTTCATTTCATGGTTTCATGGTCGGTTCACTAGCTTATAATTATGAATATATTGTTAAATTGAAATAAACTTATATAATTGAAATAAAATGGTATACATGCACTTCCATAAGTTTTAATGTTACCATATATTATTTTATTTCTAATATTATGGTGCTTCGTCTCATTAAATATTAATGATAAATGTTTAGTTTATTTTGTCGGTTTTTTCGACCATCACTAACTAGTTTCTCTTTATTTAATATTATATTTATATATTTGTTATAAAATATGAAATAGGTTATAATATAACTTTTAGAATATTATTTTACCAAAATAATACTTTTATGATCATCCTTGAACCCGGTAGTGGCAAATGAAAAATCATTATCCATGAATACGGTTAACCACCATAATTTGGACAATGGTTTTGTTTATTTGAATAAGAGGAGATGAGAAAACTGATGGATAAAATATATTACACTAGAAATATAAAATTATAGTATATATTTGATACTTTATTTATTATGATTTTATTGATGAAGGAGGTGAAGAGAAGGAAAATAAATTAAGAGAGGTTGTTTGAGAAAGTTACCTATTGAATATTACCTCCTTGAATGATCCACTAAAGAAATTGGGATTTGTATTTGGTTGAGACCAGAATCATTTATATATGGGAAATTTGGGGAGTATAAGTTTTGTAATAGGTTTTAAAAGATTCAATGTTGGTGAGGAGAAAGCTGGTGGTGAGGGGTGATATTTATACTTGAGGAGGGATGATTTTAAGTGATTAAATAATGATAATTTTATATTTAAATACAACCACATTTGGGTGGAATAAATTACAAATAATTAGGGATATGATTAATTTTTTAAAGGATGTTTAAGTTCGATAAGAACATTAGAAAACCCATTTAATTTTGTATTTTTTATGTATTTTAAGATTTTAACTTTTAACTTTAACCTACTACATTATTTTACCTATAATGTGGTAATTTTTATCACCATGGTAAATTTTATACGAATAAAAATGAAAATAACCTTATAAACTAATTTTTATCTCTAGATTAAAAATTTTGAATCCATTTTTTATAATTCAAAACACATAATTTTCAAAATTATATTTAAAATTAAACCATATAAATGCAACAAAAACAATTTTTTTGTAAAAATGAATTTTCAATCCCAAAAATTAACATATACTAAAATAATATATAAATATTGTTTAAATGAAATAAATTAGATTATATATAACTATAAAACACTTAATTTACTTTGATATCAGTTTTAAAATCATAAAATTACATTTAAATATAAAAAATGAGAGTTTTTATAAAAATCGGTATTTTTTATTGTTTACTAAAAAATTAACCTTCTGAGAAAATTATTAAAAATCAATACTAAGATTATTTTTACATGATGAATAAAAAAATGATCTTAATTTTATCAAATAAAATTAATAAAAGTTTCGAAAATTAATTATATTTATTTTCTCATGGAAAGTAATAAAAATATCGTTTTGAAGAAAACATATAATTTAATAACAAAATGAATTTACTAAAAATTATGCACATATTCAAAAATAATTAATTTATAAATTAAAAATTAGTTGAAAATTTATATATTTTATAATGTTATTAATACTATTCATTCCCACCAATTTAACAACTATGTTATAATGTTCATGTTAAAATAATAATATTTTGCAGTTCGTTTAAGCTCAGTGTTATATAAAAAGTAAGATATAGAATAGATTAAATTTATTTAAAAAGATACAAACCATAAAATTTTGGGCTTTTACAGTTAAATTCAACCCCACCCCACCTAAATAAATTTTTTTCCCTTTCAATTTTAATAGGTGTTTAATAAGCAAGGGTTAAACATTTGAAAATCTCACTGGGGGAAACTGACATCTTAAAACGGGTTAATAGAACTTCCTATTCAAAATTTGTAAAGGAAGGTGTGAAGTCCATCTATAATAATACATAATAGGGTTTAAATAGTAAAAAAAATGTGTGAAGTAAAAACATGACATAAAAGATGTTAAATTGAAAGTTAATGACCACAAATATATAAACCAAAGAGGGTAAAACATGGATATAGAATAGAAAACTAACACCCAAATACTTGTGGAGATTTATAGAGAAAATAGTCAATAGAAAGTTAACAATCGTAGAGAAATAAATCATAGAGGTTATAAAAGGTCATTTATATCATAAAAATTATGATAATAGAGGAAAAATATTATCATTTTCTTAATGTTGTGGAATTTTCTTGAAAATATATACTCACTAGATTTCATTCCATTTCCTAAGTACAATATCATCCTTTGAATGTGACTTGATTAATTTAAACTTCATCTCTTACTCTAAGATATGAATTTTTCATGTTTTAAGCACTAAATAAGATCCAAAAGATAATGATAAGTAATTAATTATATATCTTGTTATTATCAAAAACAAAATGGTTAACACAAGTTATGAATAAATCTTTATATAGTAAAATAATACGTTAATCTCTAAAACAACATCTAAAATTCAACTTAAACCATTCCATAAAAAGTTACCTTATAAACCTTACAAAATTCAAAATTTATAAATAAGGTTACTAAATATCTCAAAATTAATTTAACATTAATCCCCAAATATCATAAAGTAGATCTTGATTTTTCACATACCAAATATGTGAATAAATTAGTAATACATTTTCTTCAATCATGGTAATAACCAGGATTACCATAAAACCTTAATGAAAACATATATACTTACACATTATTGAAAAAAATATAGATAATTGAATATGTTCCATAAATCCAATAATTATGTAAGCTCCATAAATGATAACATAAACCAATTTGTCTAGAAATCATTAACCAGTTCCAAGGTCATCAATACAGTCCAATTTACTTTATTCATATCAATCATCTCTTTATCCAAATTAAACACCATTTTCTAAACATAATGAATATATTAAGGGTTATCTTACATTAATAAAAATATCAAAATACTATAAGATCACTTTTATGGGTCATCATCACCATTAAATATATATTTTTACAAATCATTAATGAAAAACTTACACTGAACAATCCTTATATATTTCATGATTCATATAACATAATTTTTGAATTCCAATACATAAACACTTCAATAATTACACTTCCATCCAAAACATTTACTACAATTCATCATATTATTCCTTAATAACACTTTACAAAAATATGATTCGTGTCTTAACATTCATAAATCTTGATTTAACCATTCTTCTCGCATTTAACATAAACAATACTGTTAGAACAAACCAAACCTTTCATATGTGTTTTTCAGTTTCCTCATCATCAGTAGTATGACCATTACTCATACCACCTTACTGATTATTTTTATGATATTTACACATAGGAAATAATTTTTCATAATTCCCATGCCTTCCACATTTGAAATATTCATCTTTTGAAGATATCTTAGGGATATCATTACTTTCATTCACTACAATAACTAAAATTTTCAATTTTCTTCTATAATTATTTACTTTTTGTATATATTTTCTACACTCAAAACATCTTCCCATTCCTCTATGACATCAAATTTGGTGATTCTTTCCACATTCTTGACATATAGGAAATTGAATCTTCTTTCCTCTATGGTATCCACCACCAAAACTCTCAACAAAATCTATCATTGTCTTCTTCAGTGAGTTTGAGAGTTGGTTATAATGAAATTTATTAATCATATATTGTGAAAACATATTATGAATAATAATAATATCCTTAACTCAATTTTTAATCCCATTTTGTTCCTCATAAACATATTTTCTATCACATTCAATGTTAATCCAACCCCTTATAGTTCTCGTCGTTTACTAAAACCAAAACTCATTGTGTGAGTGACAATATTCAATGTGGGAAACCACATAATTATGAAAAATAACTTATAGGATGTCTAAATCATGAAAAATTCTTTTCAATGTATGAAACCTTTAGATTAACCAAGGTCATTCATGGTTATTATTTAAATCATTCATGATGGTTCAAAAAGAGTTTGTAAATTTACAAAGCATATCCCTAGGGAGTATCAAACTAGGCATTCATTACGGCCCATAGTAATTCACTAGGTGACAATTGATTCCATATCAATGTTACCTTTTTATAGTTATTTATTCTAGGTACCTCTATGCCAAATCCACATCTACTTTTAGTATCTTGACAGGGATGTAATTTCTTGGAAACTACTCGATATATCCTTTACCAAAATCTAGGACTTTTTCCTATACTTTGACTCATCCTTATACCTGTCCTTATTGACATACCTACCAAAATAAATTGAAATATACCTAATAATTTCACTAAAGCTTTATCATCCTAGTTTCAAAAGTTTCACTAAACCTTCCATCTGATACCAACTATAGATACCCAAACTTTTATACATAAATATCACATATTTTAAGATGAATATCCAATACATTTCATAAATACATTCCTGAGGAGCATAATAGTTTAGTGTATTTAGATAATATAAAAATAATACTCTTATTTCATGAATGATATTCAACATATCCCATAATTATATTCTAATATATTACCCATCTTAGGTATACCCTACCTAAACCTTTCTTCATAACCCAGGGAAGGAAACATAAGAAAATATGAGCTCAGATACTCAGTAAGGGTAAACATAGGAGGTATAAATCTATTATAATATGATATAATAAGATAATAATAAGGTTAAGTGATCATGGACACAACTTAGTAAGTTCATACCCAACCTTTCTTGTATCATAAAGATGAATCGTGGGATAAAACATTATCATTTCATACAATATGGACCATAAAATTGAAAAATCATCATAAATAAATAATTAAAAATAAATTCATTTCATAAATGTGGGTAACCATTATAAATTTATAAATACATTTTTTATATAAAGGTTTACTACTAAGACTATCAAAATAGTGGATCAGGACTTATCACATATTTCCAATTGTTGATCAGCACACACCTGTTCCTATAGGGAATCAGTACTCACTGGTTTCCCATAATGAATCAATCTCATAGACTTGTTTCCCATTACTATCCAATGATATATAAATCTTTACCCAATAAATGGTATGGAGATATGGGTCCCAAACATATCATAATGAAAACCATACTTATGTCTGCCATAATATCATAAAACATTCATCATATCATCACATCAAAACCCATGTAAATAAAATGGGATTTATAAACATTTTATTAATTCACAATAGAATAAACCGTAAAAATAAATGTGTTTCATAAAAATTTAATTAAAATAACTATTAATGATATAGATAATTAATAAGGATAGTATCATTCAATATTATAACAATTAAAATACAAAAAAAAATAAATTTATACCATATTATATAGAAAATGACTTTGAAAGGTCACTTAGAATATTTCTTGAGGAAAATAACCTTTCTACTTTGAAAAAAAACTTTTTAGCAAAAAAATCTCAAAATAACTTTCATTAAAAAAAATTGTAAAATGATAAAGGATAATTTAAAAATCATTTAAAACTTTTCTTGAAGAAAATATACTTTCCATTTTGAAAATATATTTTTAAAACTAAAAACTCATTAAACATTTGGGCAATCATTTTCTTTAAAAAAACTTTGAAACATCTAGAGGAAGATTTAAAATCATTTAAAACATATCTTGAGTGATATATCATTTTTTATGTAAAAAACAATTTTTAAAACATTAAACAATTTTGAAAATATTTTTATTTGAAAATACCTTTTACAACTTATAAATTAATCTTCAAAAAAATAATGCTTATGAAGATGGGAAATTTTTTATACTGCTCACATTAAAACAAAGATTCCTTTCACATTTTTAGTAACATCCTAATAAGAATTGTTTAGAAAAAAATGAAGATTCCTTTAAAAAAATTAAAAATTAAAACATGGGTAAAAATTTATTAAATAAATAATTTTAATAATTTTAAAAAATGAAAATATTATTAGAAAACTTGGTTTTAAAAGAAAAATAATTTTCAAACGAATATATAAATAAATATGATTTTTATTAAAAACATTATTTTGAACTCTTGAGTATATAAAGGGAGAAAAATTGAAGGAAAAATTTATTCTAGTGAAATAACTAGAGGAGTATAAAATTAATGAGTTTCTTGAAATATAGATTATAATATGTCATAATTGAAAACATAATCATAAATAATCTTGATAAATATGAGATTGTAACATAAAACTCTTACCATTTTTGTAACTTTTAATCCTAATACATGTGAAATAATAAAATTAAATGAAACTTATAATATCATGAAAATAATAATATTCATGATATAACATGTCAAAGTGGTAGTATATACACCTCATAGTAGAAGATAAGTGTATAATATAACTTATGACCCAAAGAAGGAAATTTAAGATAAAAGATCCCTTAAATATTTGAGAACTTTTGAACTATAAACCAGATGAATAAGAGATCATAAAATGGAAATTTAAATCCCAATAATATTTATGATAATAATCATAAAGAAACATTCATGGGAATTATATGCACCACATAAAATAATTAGGTGGTGAATATGGTATGTGTCTCAGGAAAGTAAAAAAGCGAGATAGAAACCCCTTATTATAAGTCTTGAATTCCTAGATACATGTTCAAAAATCCTTTATAATAAATATAATATTATTATAAATCTATTAAATAACTATAAAATATAGATCATACAATATATGATTTATTTATGACCCTTTATTAACCATTTATTAATAATTCCCTGTTAAAGTCAAGTTTCGAACAATAAATGTTTTGTTTTTCATATATGTTTGGATTTTTTATTTTTGGACCTCTTAATTTAACAATGGTTCAATAATAAACATAATATTAAAAATTATATATATATATATATATTATATTATGTATACATGTATTAATATTGACCCATAAAAGTTAGAGATAGAAAATTAAATACATCGTTCATGGAGACGGTAGGTCGTACGTACACATGAACAATTTTTTTTCTAAATAGAAAGAAAAAAATAATTATAAATAAAATATTTCCATTAATTAATAATTTTTATTTCATATATATCAAAAAATTTCATTAAACCCTATCTAATTAACTTCCATGTAATTCATGAATGAATCACATCGTTTTGTGAGGCAGTAGTTCCCCATTCTCATGAATCACATTATCATATTCCCATCGAATGTAAAGTAAGAATAAAAATGTGATATAACAATTAAATAAGAATAATAATGTCATATATATAATATAAATAAAATAAATCCATAATTATATATATTCATGAGTGGCAATGGTGGAAAACAAATTACATATGTTCGTGAGGTGGTAGTTCATCGAACACACGAATGATGATTTCATAACCCATTTAATGGAAGATGATAAGGATTTAGATTATTAAATTAATATAACCATATATTATTATATGGAAGATATTTTTCTTATTATATAATCCTTTTTTAATAATAATTGAAAGAGGTTTATGAAAAAATAAAATAAAATTCTTTATAAGGGATGTTACCTCTTCTTCGAACAAATTATTTTGGTTTGCACCAAAAGTATTCTTAGGTTGGATTTAAGACAACAATAAGGATTATAGGATAATATTAGGTAATTATAAGCGAGGTGAGTGGCACACCTGTAATTTTTTAAAAGACAACGGCGTAACCATGTTTTTCACAAGTAAATAGGATCTAAAATGAGAAATTTTTGAACTTATAAGAGATATTGTCTAATTATATACATACAATTTGTGCTTTATAAGTTTTTTTTGTTTCTAACCCTTATATTTTTGGACGAACCCCAGTTAAACTGATTTTCCCTAACCACGGTAAATAATTTTTACTATTTTTACGATTTATTTATGGTAAATGATTAAGTTAATATTATAATATAATATAAATAATTATGATTCAAATTATGGAATAAGTTTTTTCAAATTCCATTCATAAAATTGGACAAACTTAATTTAAAATTAATCTCACAAACATGATGATAAAGTGGGTTTTCAAATAGAAAATATTCAAAATTTTAAAATATTGTTATATAAAAATTAAATATGAAAATTATTCCAATGACATGAATTTTATTAATAGATATATAATTGAAATAATATTTCTTTTAAACACATATTAATTTTTTTATGTATTTAAAATATTTAAAATAAATGAATATTTTTAATAAAAACTAGTATTTTTCAATATTTATCAAAAGATTTATCTTCTTAGAAAACTATCCAAAATTCACCATTATATAATTTTGACATGATGATTTAAAAAATTAACATTATTATGTAAAATAAATTTTCTAAAAATTTTTAAAATTATTTTTAAAATAAGTGCGCAAAATTTTACATAACTACTTTTTTATAAAAATACAAATTTTAATCATAAAATTGGATTTATTCTTATCTCTATTATATAAAACACATAAGATGAATGTTACTAATTTAATTGAATATATAATATATAAATATAATTAAATTCATTCATTAAAAGTGTTTTTTTAATTTATTTATGTAAAATGTATTTGTTTTAATAAAAATAGTTTTTTAGAAAAATATTTCTTTTATTTTCAAATATTTTTCATTTTCATTTCTATTTAATTGGTCATCAGAGAATTCATTTTATATAAATGTGTAAAACATATATTTTCATAATTTAGTTAATACTATTCATGCATTCTATTCTAACAACTAGGTGATAACTCTCATATAATATTATTTTAATATTATCTCCCATATCGTTTAAACTCAGTATTGCATGTAATGTGAGATACACTTTGTGTTGTGTGTAAATAAATATTAAAAGATTAAATTCACTTGAAAAGAAATATTTCAAAAAATCTCAAGTTTTTACACTCTATATTCTCTAAGAGTGAGGGTCGTTCTATTCTTGTATGAGGGTCCAAATTGGGATCTATGGATGATGATCATATCATCTAAGCTGCAAGATAGGATAATGTGGGTGTTCTTAAATACAGTGTTCTCTCTGTGGTTTCTCCTAGAGGAGATCAAGGTGAGTAATGTGGTGGAGCTCATGGGTCTCTAATTGGTTCAATGTATATTTAATGAGTACACCAACCATTTCAAAGAGTTGGTTTTCTTTTGTCATTAGATTGCATCGGGTGACTCCTTGAAGGTTCATTTGTTTATGAAGGGTATTCATTTGGATCTATGTTATAGATTTATTTCATATGTATTGACCCCATTTAAGGATTTTTATTTATCATATGAGTTAGCCTTTGGAGGAAGAACCATGGTAGATGAAAACACTATGACTTTAGGTGTTAAAAAAGGTTTCTCATCCGATGAAGTGCAAAATTTGAAAGAACATATTTTGGGAGAGTCTTATTATTTAGTATTTTATTCTTCAATGTAGATGAAATCTATCTTGTTATTATATTATAGTCATTTTGACTATTCTAATCCCTCTCACTCAGATGTTCTAAAGATAATTTACTATTGTGGTCATTTGGGGCACCTCCAGATGTTCTGTAAGTATAATCATCTTCTGGGGAAGAAATCCTTGTCAACCTTATAATCTTGATGGTAGTAACCCCTTTTTGTTATTATAAATTGTTCCATGTTTTAAGATGTATATTATGATCTCTGGAATGTATTTTACAATGTTTTATTCTTTGTTACCACTTGAAGAAAAAAATTATTTATGGATTTATGGTTGTACCTCCATTTGGTTTTTGTTCCTTGAGACTCATTGTATAGGACCACGATTAGTGCCTCCTTGTTATTATATTGATCCACTTGCTAGTGAATTACTAAATGGTAGGAATACCTAATTTGGGTCTATATTTCCTGATCTATTTGTAACACCATTTAGGTTGGTTTTTTATGTTTTTAGATAAATTAATTTTTGATGGTTTTTGTTGGTTTTGGTGAAATTTAGAGATCTAGATAGATGTTCCTTTATCTTCTTTGTTAGATTGTTTATCTTGTTCTTCTATTTATATAGAATTTTATGAATTTATAGGGGATGAAAATTATATGGTGGGGATAATGTCCACACCCATGCATTTCATTTTCATTATTATTTTGTATATTAATTTATGTTTGTCCTTGAATTTGAGTTTCGGGTCCAAAACTACGTAAATTTTTGAATTTTATTTTAATTTTTACTTAGGTTAGTGGTTGGTGCATGGTTAGGGATAAACAAATAGATAAGAATATAAATTATTAAATTTCTTAACTAACATGTTTTTCATGGTTGGTGCACTATTTTTCATACCACAAGGCGAGCCCATGTGAGTACTATGGTGTGTCCAATAAGGGGTACACGATTGATGCATAATTCTATAAACGGTGTGGCCAAACCATGTAGCCTACCAAAAAAATTCAAAAGTTAAAATACCTAAATTTTTCCTAAATAAATAATCCCCAAAAAATCCCCCTACATACTCAACCACTACCCTTGAAGGATACCCCCTAGATGCACCCCCATGCATCGCCCTTTAATTTTGAGAAGTTTCTTCCATGATTATTGGTGATTTCCTCAAGGTAAGGCCTTTTATCCTTCTTCTCTTAATTTGTTTCTTTATTTATATAATTTTCATGCATTAGTTCCTTCATATACAAACCATAAGGAGATGATTATACCTAATTAATTGTGATTCATGTTGTTTTAGGGTGTGCATATTGTTTCTAGGTTCTTCCTCCTCCTACTGTGGAAGTTTCCTCAAATCCTCACCCCATTCAAGGTATGTGGTTATATTACTTTTATTTTTCTTCACAAACCATGATTTATTAAAATTTTCAAATTTTTTTCCCAAAAATTGGCATTTTTTTTTCTTTTTTGTTCAGCTATAAATAGATTTTCAAAGAATATAAACACTCAATTTAGTTTTGGAAGGGGATATCTATATTCCCTATGTTTGAAAAAAAATCATAAAGAGGGTTTTAATGTGTATTTTGATTGTTTAAATGATTTTTGGATTTTTAATACTTCCCAATGATTATGTTAAGAGTTTTAGGTATATATTGACTTGGTCTTCTATTTCTTATGGATTTTGTGGGTTTATCTGGTTGATTTTTTATTTTTTTGTATCTTGAAATATTCCCTTTTATTGTTTTCCTTAGTGATTTATATGAATATTAATTTTTATATGTAGGTGGTTATGAACATATATATGTATACACATGCATGTGTGAATATATATATTTATAATCATATATATAAATTTATTTCATAAGTTTTCTTCATTAAATCTTAGACTTCCAAATTTGTATTTTATTTTTCTGAATTCTTTCCAAATAAGATTTTAAATTTATATTTATAAAGGATGATCTAGAGGCCCATTTGGAACCTGAATACTGGATTCGTAAATGGTATTTATTTTTCAATGGGTTTAAAAAATATATCAAAGGTATATTAATAGTTTATAAATGAAAGTCCTAGTTGGAACCCCTTAAATATTTTTTCAAATAAGATCCACTCCAATAGAATCCCCTTTATGTGTTTATGTACTTATGATAGATTGGATTTAGTGGGGTTTCACATTCAAAGTGTAAGGAGGTGTGACAAAAATATGTTATTTACATGTGTAGTTTGTGTTGAGATATGAATGATGTGCCTCACTAATTATTTCTAATATCTTAATGGGGATTCTAGGAGACTTTGTGAGGGATGAAATATGGTTAATACCTATTCTAGATTAGAAAAAATAGATCTTTTATAGTATTAGAGGCCATAAGGGAGTGAAAATAGTGAGGCTTGGTTAAAGAAGTTGCATGATTATTGACATAGGAAGGCATCAATAGGCTTGTAGACAGTTCCAACTAGCGTAGATATAGGGTCTCTCTATAGGATGTTTAGGAATTCCCCATGATCATATTTTATTTTAAAATTTATGTTAACTTTATTTGGTTAAATTATGTATTCACTATAATATGGTTCATTTTCATATTATTTCCCTATTTCCTTTGACTTATTTTATTTATTATTTGATGTTTCATTTTTTGTTGAATTCAGGTTCCTTTGGTATTATTTAAATGTGTTTTTAAATAGGATTAAAAGGTATGTTTTAAAAAGGTATATTTTTATAAATGTTTCGAAAATATTTTTTTAAGACATATTTTTGTTTTAAATATAGTTTTTTAAAATCTGATGGTTATTATTCTAAAAATATTAAAATATATTTTATACCTGTATCTTAAAATAGCATTGATGGTCTGTTCTAGAAAAGTAAATTCATGCACTCTCTAGCGATTACCTACTAATCACTATTGTGATCCCACCTTACATATTAAACATAAAATCAGTATACTCGAGTTTATATTATAGTTTAAGTCTCAATTTAGTGATATATCATATAGAGAGTTCATATTTTTGATAGTTGGTGACCAAGAGGTAACATAGAGATCATGTATTGTATTTTGAGTTTTATTTTCATTAGTTCATATATCGGCCATTCCAACCTTCTTTCATGGATTTTTTATATTTTCAAATGTGGTTATATTTTGCTTTGGGATAGATGTTTATTTTGGGGTTTTTTCATTTGGTTTTGCATATAATGTTTATCTACTTACTGATGTCTCATATGGAACTCTGGAATATAGAGTGGTCATGTGGAAGTTCCATGTGGATGTTCCATGTTTTATATTATTATTAGGTAATATCATTACCTTAAGATCTTATTAGATTCCTTGGAACTATTTTTTGACCCAAGGATAATGAAGACATGCCCCAAGTCTGTCATGAACTAGATTAGGTGTCTGGTTCAAGGGTTGGCCTAGGTTAGTTCATGATAGTTTTCATTTTGGTATTACTTAAAATCATTGAATTTATTTGCGAAACACTTAAAGCTAGTCTTTATTGTCCTTATTATAACATTTAAAAATGTTTCCAAATTATCCTAAATTTACTTAACAAATGTGAAATTCATTATTTTTAAATAAATTTTATTTAACACAGCTTAAAAAAAGGATTTTTTCCCTTTTCATTAACATTAAGAAATTTCTTATTTGCAAACATCATAGATAACTCTATAGAATCACTAACTTTTATTTCATGTATAGCAGTAGATAATACATTATATCCAAGTGTTTATAGATATATTCTCATCAGGTTTTTCTATATTTGAATATTTCACTCATTAAAGAGAGGAATATCTTTAGTGTTAACACCATTCTCCATGTTAACAATCCTTTAATAATGGAATCACTAAGATAAAACCTCATGGTTGTGAAACCACTATGTGTGATCATAGACCCAAACACATACTGGGGGTGAATTTAGATTTGATTTTTTATAAACTTTAAACAAATTGAGTTATCGCATTTAAAATAATCCACAAAACCTTTAAAACTAAAGCACACAAACACCATAATGAAAGTTGGAAAGTAAACACAATGATACACAAAAAAATACTTGGTTCACTTTAAGGGATACTCCAAGGAGATTACATGGATAGTGTGATGACGTACCATATAAATAATTACTCACTAAAAGTGATTACATGTTTTATGTGAGGATTACTACCGAACCATAGTTCAATGCCTCTATCTTTCTATATACACATTACTACAAAGAATAGATCTAAGAAACAATCATGCAGGTCACCCACAATAAATATCAAAATATAATCAATAAATTATCTAGAATTGGTATTTCTACTTTATATCAAGTCTATATTAGATCAAAATCATCAATAACAAATTGAACACACTCTTAAACTCAAATAAAGAACTCCAAATATGCAATAATACTCTACAATCACTAAAACATTCTCTCACTTTATCTCTCTCTCTATCTCCAAATCCTTCTATCATCCTTTTATAATTCCTTCAATTTTTCATTATAAATATATCCACCACCATAAGAAACAAGTAAGTTCCTCATTTTCTAAAAAATACATCCATTATAAAAAAAACTTAAATCCTCCATTAAAATCTATATCACACAAAGAAATAAAATTGGATTAAATCTTTGATATCTTTAAAAATTTCACACATAGTGATGTATCCATACCCTACATTGAAGTGGTTTAGTCTAATTATCACCTTGATCATAAAAATAATACCTTCTAGACTCAAAAAACCCAAAATATTTGGTAGTTTTCTCTTTTAAAATATCTATACCCACCTATACCATGATGTGGTTCCTATCATAACATGGAATTTTTAAGCCTTCTCAGCTTCAGAACCCTTGTGTAGAAAATTTTCCTAATCCACAATGTTCACCATCATTAGTTTCCCATCTTCTATGAAATAGTTAACAGAAATTCTTGTTAAATACTTATCAAGTAACTTAAAATAAAATAAAATAGTTTTTAGTAGCTTGAAATGTGAACCACCATGACATAGTCAAATCTAAAACCATATTTTACAACTCATCGATTTACCTTTATTTTCTTTTCCACTATACAGCATAACCAGCACTTCAGGTTACCATACACCCTGATGTAAAACACACCATAGTTACATATTCTATAGTAAACATGGATTTTTTATAATAACATTTCATCCACCATGACTATAATTTACATGTCTCATCAAGGTTCATTATGATAGTATATTAAACTATGATGTGACCCACTCTATTATGAAATGGTTTGATAATCCTTTAACCATAAAATATTCAAAATCTATTAAGTATTATATATTAATCACCAAGTTCTTAACCACATAAAATTTTATTCTTTATCCAAAATTTCAATCCATATATATGAAACAAACACAACATCTAAAAAATGATTTTTCAAACAATTATTTAATTCAATATTTTCCACCTTGTAGACTGATGTACCAATAATTATTAAGTTATATATTATAAATAAATGTATGATTTTGTTAAAATTTATAAAATTATTATTATAAATTCTATACCATGCAGATAATGAGTTGAGTGTTATGTATAAAATAATATTTAGTTACATTCAATGTAAAACTTGAGACCATATTTTCGTAGGTAAACACTACAACCCAAAACTTTTATAAAATGAACACTCTAAAGAAAATTCATTCATGAATTTTTTTAAAATTAAAATTTGAATTTGAATTTAACCAAATTAAGCACATTTCTGGATTCAAAATTTCAATATTATCTTAAGATTAATTTCTATAATTTTTATAAAATAGTTTATTTTTAAGTGAATAATTAAAAATAATTTTTTAACAATATTATATATTTTTTAATTTAACATTATATAATAAAGAAATAGAAGTTAATAAAACCATTTAATTGATAAAATATGCGTTTATAGAGTAAAACTAAAGGTTTTTAAATACTACTCTAAAATTATAAATCCTATGTTTAACATTTTTTGAATATAATAAATATTTTTCAACAAAGGAAAATGTATTTTTTATATTTTCTTTTAATTAATTATTATTTTGGTAAAATTTATTTTTCGATTTCATTATAATCCACCCAAAATGTATTTATTTTATAATAAAAAAATTTATTTCAGGAAAATTAAACTCATTGATAATTTTAACATAAACATAATTTTATCCTTAAAAATACACTTTTTCTAAAAAACTGAGTTTATCACACGGGAATTTTAAAATTAATTTTTCCAACACAAATTTATTTTATCTGATAAAATGAAATTTATATTTAGAATAATTAGGTTCAAATTATGTATCCAAAAATGTTTTTATTTTTAAACATTGAAAATAAATTACTTATTTTAAATATTAATTACCACGGTCAAAGTAAAATGGTTGTTTTAAAATAATTAATTTTATAAGAGTTGTTTAGATTTTATTTAAATAAATTAGATTAAGTTGTTTCAAATTATGAGTTTAATGTTATTTATAAACATATAAATAAATATATAAACACTCATTCAATAAATAATTATTAGGAATTAAGAATAAAAACACTTTATGTATAAAAAACATTTTTATTTAAAAATAGTTATTCTTATATCTTATGGTTTAATTTAAAAGGGCATTTTCTCAAATTTAAAAATTTATTTAGATTAAATAGATTCCAAATTTTGACTCATAATGTAAAAATTTATTAAGAGGGTTCATTTTTTGTAATGCCCCAGAATTATATCAATGAAATTTCCCTTCTTATAACTTTGTTATATAGTATAAATCATATAAAATCACTTAGAGAATGCAATACAAACATTATAAATGAAGAATGAATTAAATAAGAGGTATTTTTAGAAGTTAAGGAACCTATACCACTTAAATAGAAACTTGAACTTAGGAATAGTAACATGACCCTTGTGAATAGTAAAGCCATAAAAATAAATAGAAACCAATCCCATTAAGGTGGTTCTCAAGGAGGATAATTCAAGAGGAAAAAACCTCTTTCTTTTCTTTTATTTTCTTTTCAATTTATAAAATTTTGTTATCCATCCCTCACATACCCTATCTAAAGATACATGATGACTCTGATATAATTTATATACTGGAATTATATTATGTTAATGAAGGATCCATCATCAAAATGCTTTCTCTCCCTCTTTTATTCTATAAATGAAAACATCATCCATGATGTGTCAATTTTCTAACATCATGGATGATGCACTTTCATTTAAAGCCTTTAATTATAATCATAAAACCATTATTATGGATGAACTAAATTTTATTATATTTATTACATCCTATGTAATGTTCTAGAACCATTATATACACATTATATTAATTAATAATACAAAACTATTTCATGATGATTGAAAAACCACCAAAATGATCTAAACGATTATAATTAAAGATATATCTAATGAATCATCCTTATATATGAAAAATAATAATATAAAATACCATTAAATATTATATATATTAATTAATAATGCATAATTATAATTCTATTAAATTATCCACATTTAACATGAAATTTATTTCTTATAAACAAGTAAACTGATCATGAAAACAAAGGAAATAAAGGCACCTGAACGATAAAGTTATATCTTATAACTCATCAAAAAGACCATAAATGAACATAATAAGATTATATTAAATCAAATTAATGTATAAAATATTCTTAATTAATTAATTAATTAATTTTATTATCAAGGACAGTAAGGTCAAGTGCAGAACACTTTCGTACATAAGGTAAGGGTTTCTTCCCGAACATTCATTTTCATTCAGGTTATGATTTCTACCTCTATAAACCAATGTAATTCTTTATTATTTTTATATAATTCTTTTATATTATATTTTTACATTCAAAACTCATTTTGTCATATTGGATCATCTTTATTGTGAAATAAATAAATGTTTTTCAAGGTTCCTTTCTCAATTCTTCTGCATAGGAAATCCCGATTAAAGGACATGTCTCAATTTCATACCCATTTTCAAGCACCATCCATAATCTATTTTAAGACACTATTATTTTTCTAAAATCACTAATTTTTTAATGAAAATCTATATTTTTTCATTTTTGGGTTTATATAAACAATTGTGACAAATAAAAATGATTTTTTAAAAATAACTCTTCTTTGCAAAGTAAAAAGGGAATTTCTATCAATAATTCATTGATGATTTTATTAGAGTATTTTCTTATATATCAACACCTCTATAGAATTTTATTATTTATTTAGATTTATCTATTATGATTATCATCTACCATATTTTATTGATTATGATCAGTTTTACTGTGTATGTTCTATTATGATACCATTCATCACATTACTTAGAATGGTTAGTGATTATGTTTATAGATTGGGGAAATTTATTTAAATTTAATTGTATATGATTTTTAGGTTTATTACTATTCATCATACGAATTAATTAGACTTATAAAGTGATGGGAGGGTATTGATGTTTCTACTTGATTCATCAGTAGGTCTTATGATATAAAACAGAAATGGATTTAGGCCGAGGCCTTAACCATTTATTTTCAGATGTCTAGGATGAGGCCTTAATGATATGTTTTATATATTTAACATTATGAATTCCTTAATTATAATATTATTAATTATTAAATCATGTGATAATTTGAGTTGTAGAATATTCCTGATTAAGTTTCATGTGATTATTTATATGGATTTATTTAGTCTAATTTTATTCCATCCATATTATGCTCAATATTATGTTTTAATGGCATGTTCTTTTTTACTTATTCACCCTTCATTGTTATTTATTAATTAGTTTTATTAATTACCCTTACTGAGCATCTTATATCACCCATTTATTATCTTTTATTTTTTCCCAGGATTAGAAGATGTATATTATGAATGACTTCAAGGAATAATCTAGGAATTTATTGGTGTTTCCAATAGAGTTTCTATGTCGTTTTTTTCTTTCAAGTTGTAATTTAAAGTTCATGTATGTAATATGGTTTCAAAAACTACTAAACTCATTGATCCCTTGGGAATCATGTCTTATATCTAAACCAATTTAATAAACTACGGAATTGGATCGAAGCTAATGGGGTTGGGGTTTTACAGTTGGTATTAGAGCATGTTTTGTAAAAACATTGAAAATAAGATTTAGAAAACATGGAATAGGGAACATGACCCTAAGATAGACTATGTTTATAATCATATAATAATTTCCTATAATTTGGTAAGGAAGATATTTTGTGGGTATTCTTATAAATACATCCTAGTCTGGATACTACAAGTGGACATGGTTCTGGAACATATGTACCTAGGGGTAACAACTCTAACAAGGTGCCCTAGTCCTTACTCAAGGAAACCTGGTACTCGAAAATGGGTCTTACTACATACCTATTTTGACACTCCCATGGGATATTCTTATGTCAATTCACATTTTCTATACAAACCATTATGTTTGTTTTAAAAGTAAATATGTCCCAAAAAACCTTGTTTATGATTATGAGATTATCTATGCATAAAATTTCAATTTATGTTAAGTTTTTTTTTCTAGTTTGAGTTTATATATTATGATTCATAACCTAATTTAATGTATTCAATTATTTATAAATGGTGCTTAGTAGAAGGAATATAAATTGTACCAATGTGTGTATCCCGTATAGGGAATGCTCTCCTATGTAAGATAATGATGTTCATACTGGAGCTGCGACCGATGCTGAGAAATTTATAACTATACTGGGAAAACTGACTCAGGTTATGAATAATAACATTACTTGTATGGAGAATCCTGATCCACAATGTGTAGGATCGATGTTAGATTTCTTTATGATAAAAAAACCTTCATCTTTCAATGGGACTATAAAACCATTTGAAGTTAAGTAGTGGATAAGTTCCTTAGAGAATATATTTCCTACTTTGGGAACTAATAAATGGTAAAAGGTTATCATGGAAGTTTATCGTCTATCAGAAGATGTTGATCAATGGTGGTCATTAATCATAAAACAAAGGATAAAGAAGAAACAAAAAATATATAATGGAAGTATTTGAAAAATAAATTCCTAAAAAAATATTTTCCTCATGAACAGTGAGCGAATATAAAGAGGTAATTGTTGAGTCTGAAACAAAAAAAATGATTAAAATTTTATAAAGTATGAATCCAATTTTACAAGGTTAGCAAGGCATGATTCAGACTACATACGTAATCCAAAGAGTAAGATCTATTGATTCTTTGATGGGTTAAAACCATTCCTTCAAAGAGCACTAGTCTCCAAAAATTTCTCATTATAAGAATATATAGTCTCATGTACCATCAATATAGAGGAAACATTATATAATACTTATAACTTTAAGGATAAAAAAGATAATAATATTGTGTTAGAGGAAACAATGTATAAAAGTAATAATAAAAGGGTAAGTTTTCCATCCTATGATAATTATAGGAAAAAACCCTAGTACTTGCCTGAAGGTAAAGAGAGTTTGTTAAAAGTGTATTAAAAATTCCCCTAAGCCTGTGATTGTTAAGGAAATAAGTGATCTAAAAAAGTTCAATGATATAATTTTAAAATATGGTACATTAGGATATGATTGTCCTAAGAGTCAAGGAAACTTTCCCCAAAAAAGGACATGGGAGTAGGACCAAGCTTATGCGATCATAACCACTGAGGTTGAAGATTCTAATAATGTGGTGGTAGGTACTTTAATTATTTCCTCAAACTTCGACAATAATTTATTTGATTTTGGATCATCCCATTATTTTATATATTTTTAGTTTTCGAAGAAAATTAAACAATTACCCTTTTATTTTATAAAGTATTTTTCAGTTAAAACCCAAAAGGGAAGTATCATTGAAACAAAGATGTGTCAGTCAGTCCCATTTATGACACATAAACATGCTTTAGGGGATGAACTTTCCATCATACCTATGATTTACTTTGATAAAATCCTCAGTATAAATTGTATTTCAAAATATTATACGAAACTATATTGCAAAAATAAGGGAGTTATGATTGGTGAGGAAGATAAAGAATCCCATATCTTTAGAGCAGAAACATCATCATCTGATTTATATCTAGATCCACATCCAGTAGATCTTCTAAATAAAATCCTTGAAGAGGAAGAGAAAACATCATTTATGGATGAGGAAATAAGTATTCGAATTTAAGATTTACCTTTTGTTCAAGAATATATTATTGTATTTCTAGAGGATTTACCTAGATATCCTCTAGAGTGAGAAGTTGAGTTCTATATTGATTTAATACATGGTATAAGACATGTATCAAAGAATACTTATAGAAAAAACACTGTGGAATTAGTAGATCTAAATAAATGACTAGAGGAATTGAATAAAAAAATATTTATTCACCCTGGTGTTTCTGCATAGGTATCCCTAATTCTTTTTTTCAAGAAGAAAGATGGATCCATGAGACTATTCATTGACTATAGAGAAATCGATGCTATTACAATAAAGAACAAGTGTCCCCTACCTTGCATTGATGATTTATTTGATCAAATTCCTGGAGATCAATGTTTTTCAAAGATTATATCTCGATATAGATATCATTAATTTCCTATGAGTAAGGAAGATATTACAAGTATAGTATTTTAAACCAGGTATAAACATTATGATTTTATGGTAATGGAATTTGGACTGACTAATGCACCCTCTATTTTTATGGATCTAATAAACAGATTCTTAAAATAAAATCTTAATGATTTTATTGTGGTGTTTATTAATGATATCTTGATGTATTATAAAATATATAATGATCATGAGAACCACTTGTGGGTTATTATAAAGACACTTAAAAGAAAAGAGTTATATGGGAAGTTTTGAAAGTGTGAATTTGGATTCAAGTGGTTTCTTTTCTTAGTCATATTTCCTCTAAGGATGGAATATCAATTGATATCATAAAGAAAAAGGTGGTTCATGAATATCATATACCAATGAACAAAATCGAGTTACATAGTTTTATTGGTTTTGTAGGTTATTATCAATGTTTCAATCAGAACATTACCTGTTTAGCTAACCCATTAAAAATTATTACTTGTAAAGGGGTTAAGTTTGTATGGAAAAAAATGTGAATAATGTTTTAAGTAATTGAAGATTGGATTATTGAATCCACCGATATTGAATCTACCATTGGGAAATGGTGTATTTTTTATTTATAGGGATGCATTAAAGAAAGGACTTGGTTGTTTCTTTATGCATAATGATAGAGTTATTGTCGATGCATCAAGGTAGTTAAAAACTTATGAACATAACTATCTAACTCATGATATTGAGCTATCAGTCATAATATTTTTTCTAAATATATGGAGACCCTATATCTAAGGAGAAAAATGTGAGTTATATACATATCACAAGAATTTGAAATTCATCTTATCACAGAAATAACTCAAAATGAGGAAAAATAAATAACTTGATATGATCAATGATTATGATTATTAAATAAACTACCACCATGTTAAAGAGAATAAGGTATAATATACATTGAGTAGAAAGGATCAATGATTTATGAACAAAATGAGAATTGAAAAGGAACCTGTGTACATGGATATAGAAAATATGAATATGGGAATTATCAAGGAATGTAAAACATCATTACGTTTTTAATCGGTTTCCCAACCATCATTATTGGAAAGTATTAAAATTTCTTAGTCAACTTATGAGAATATAAAAAATAAAATTAAAGTTGTGAATAATGGGAAGTGTGAAGACTTCATATATAGGGATATGATTCTAAAATTTTGGAAGAGGCTTTGATTTCCCTCTATACATGAGTTAAAAAGAGAGTTATTAGATGATTCCCATTGCTCTAATTTCTAAATAAAACATGGTGAAACTAATAATTTTAGAGATTTTAAGGAACATTTCTTTTGGTGTAATATGAAGTGGGAAATTACTGATTGTGTATTAAGATATTTAGTCTGTCAACAGGTGAAGTCTGAAAAACAACATCCTAGAGGAGTCCTGAAACCCATCCATATTCCTACATTGAAATGGGATGACATTACTATGGATTTTTTCACTATATATCCAAGGAATCCATGAAATAATGATGAAATATGGGTATTTTTTTATTGACTTACCGAGTCTGCACATTTACTCACTATAAGGGAGAATTTTTCAATGGAGTGCCTTGTAAAACTCTATATTAATGAAGTTTTATGAATCCATGGAGAACCTATTTAAATTTTATTTGATCATGATCCATGATTTACATCGAAATTATGTAAAATTATTTAGAAACATTTGGATATTGAGATTAAATTGATCACTACTTATCACCCTAAAACTAATGGGAAGTCTGAAAAGATCATTCAAACATGAGAAGAAAATTTGAGATCATATTAACTCAACTTTCAAGGTATGTGGGATCATTATTTTCCTTTGTTATAATTTTTCTACAAAAATAATTTCCATTATAGTATTCAAATGGAACCATATGAAGTAATGTATGGAAAGGGATGTTTTACACCAACTTGTTGGGATAAATTTAGTGAAAGGAAGCTTGTATGCCCATATCTTGTGGAGGAAACAACGAAAAAGGTAAAGACAGTTCAAACACATATAAAAGTAAATTAAATTAGGAAAAAGAGTTATGTTGATAATAGAAGGAAGGATTTTGAATTTTAAGTGGGTGATCATGTTTTCTTGAAATTATATCCATGAAAGGGTGTTATAAGATTTGGAAAGAAGGGGAAACTGATCCCTAGGTATATTGGACCTTCAAAATTTTGGAGAGAATCAAAGCTATGTATTATCATTTGGAAATGTCACCTAGCCTTTCTAAAGTACGCAACGTGTTCCAAATCTATTTTTTAGGGAATTACATTACAAACCTAATGAATTTCCTCACTTATTAAGGAAGGTATTTGGAACCTAATTTATCTTACTTTGAAGAGCCTATCCAGATTATGGACACTAAAGAATCATTGTTGGAGAATCGAAAGACTTGACTGGTAAAGGTACTTTAGAAAAATTCTAAAATTGAAGATGTGATTAGGGATCTTGAGGAACTTATAATGAAAAAGTACTCAAATCTTACAATCTGAAAAATTTGAGGATGAAATTTTTGTAGGAGGGTAGAATGTGATGACACATAATTCTATCAATGAAATTTCCCTTCTTATAAATATTTAATATAGTAAAAATAACCTATAGTAACTAACAGAGAAAATATTTTCAATAAATTTATGTTGAATTACATTGTTTTTAATCCCACTAAAGTGTTACTATAAGATAAATTACACCATTTTATGATACTGGTGGTATTTTGAGCTTAATCATAAAAATGGACCATTTTAGATTCTTAACGATTTTAAATTATTTATGTATTTTGGCCATAAAATTTTATATATTAATTCAAATTGTAAAATTATTTCTTTTTAGAATTCTACACATCCAGGGACTAATTTCATCCTGCTTGACCAAAATCTAAATTGACCATATGGAATCCAAAAAAAATTCAAAAGTTAGACCCTGAAAACCGTTTACAGATCTGTCTTTTTTTGGTATTGGGTCCCTAACTTTTCATGGTGGGCCCAATTACTATGAAATTCAGTGGGTGGATAAGAAAGTAGTTTTGTAACATCTTTCATTAATTCTATGATGCATGAATTGGACATTTTAATAGTCATTAAGGCATTCTAATTCGAAGGTTTATGATTTGGAGAGTCTAACTGAACAAAATAAATTATCAAAGTAAAATATGAAAAAATATCAGAATACATATCCAAATATGCAGAAATATTTAAGAGAGAAATCAAATATATTTATGAACAAAATTAAATAAGTTTTAAATGCATGAAGATGTAATTTATTAGGGATACAATACATCAACTTTCAGGAGACAAATTCTGCCTATTAGAGGGGAGATCCTCCCTCTCAAAGCATCCCATTTTCCAACCCATTCATTTAAGGCACCAATATGGAGATCTCTACTGAGGGAGGTTGGATGAAAATATTACCCTTTTCTTCTTAATATATTTGTTTTATTTTTTTATTTTTAGTTTTCAATTGTAATTTATATTTTAATAAATTTATGCATTGTTTTTATTTCTGTGTCCACCCATCAACACAATTTTCTTCTTCTCATCTTACTATCGGGGACTATAATACTCATGATCCTAAGTAACTGACCTAAATAATATCTTTATGGAGTAATCAGGTTCTTGAAACCAAAACCATGTTTTTAATATTCTTTGAGTTAATTATAAGGATAATTTATAGTGGGTGTAATCCTCAATGTGGTTATCTAATGTTTAACTTCTTAATCTACAACCATTTCCCCTTGATTGAGGAGATGGATGGAAGTTGTGCTTGAAAATAACTAAGTGTACTTTTTATTCATACTTTAGTAGACTAAGGAATGCACACATACTATGTAGTGTGTTCACTAAGAATATTTGAAGCTGGTCAATGGAGGTGCTCTCTAAAGGTTCTCTCAGAAGAACTTCTTTTTTCACTAATTCCATTTTGTTTAGAATTTCATATTAATTAGATTTGAATTTTTTCATTTAATTTATTTTTATAAATTACATTTCATTCATATAAACAATAAAAAAACATAAAATAAGTAGTTTATGTGTATTGGATTAAGTGAGTGAATGACTGAAAAATATCATCAAGTGAGATGACCCCGGTCAGCTTATGTGTTTCACTAGGAAAACTAAATAACTTTTTCCATGCCCTATAATAGGTGTGAGTAAAAATTGGCACCATTTTTTGGGATCTAATTGGTTGTTTAATTTTTTTTATTTCCAAATTTTTGATAGTTATCATTATTTTTTAAAATAAAAAAAATATTCTCTGATGCTTTCATATGATAATTAATTCAATTTATGGAACAAAAAATAAGCTTAGGTGAAAAAACCAATAATTCAAAATTTTGAAGAGGTGGCTCTGCTACAAAAGCTTGATAATCTCACTAACCAGGATAAACAGATGATAAATGGGAAAGACACAAGAATTTCATTTTAAAAATTAGCAGAAATGGTTAATAAAGTCAAATTGATAATCAAATACTGAAGATGAAGAAGGAAGTTCCCCTAGTTTCCCTTAATTTAACAGTATATATCTAAGAATTTGAGGTCTAATTCAAGGACCATCAATAGCCTGACCATTTTAGGAACTAGATCCAAGAAGACCATAATGAGCTAGAGTGGATTCATGATGAAGAATACTTGCATGATGAGCTTTGTATGGGAGATCAACGGGATATAGAGGTGTTCTGGAATGAGTATGAGGTACAATATGATCTCCCTGATCTCTTTATAGTAGATGATACAAAACCATTTCATGTCACTAAATCCATAGAAGAGTAGGAATCCATCAAAATGGTAGAATTTTAAGATAATATGGAGGATCTTAACAGCCTTCCTCCATCAACTGAGATCCAGCTTCAAGAGGCACTTACCACTAAATAAGTGATTAAACCTGAACAAAATACGGGAGTTGACTATTTCTTAAACTCTGCATTTTCTGATTTCATACAATTGGAATTGAGTATCATTCCTTATGGTTTTGAATTTTTAGATTCAGTCAATCATTGTTTTTTCTTATAAGAAGATGAAGAAACTGAGCATAAACCTATTGAGGAACACTTGGATCTCCTTGACATTATTGAACATGAATTTGAGGAATCTCATAAAGGAATTCAAGAAGATAAGTTTGAGGAAATCAAGACAGAGGCTGGTCATTTTGAAATGAGGAATATTTTTTTATTTCAAATTTAAAATTTATTCAATAAAAATTACCTTCTAACTTTCCTTTTGAAATTAAAATTCATACAGACTGGGTTGTGCGGGAACTGTAAGAGAAATAGAATATTTCACGGGTAGAAATAAAAGTAGAGGAGGTTACATAATTTATCTTAGCCCCATTATGAAAACTATACCACAATGTGAAGGGATCAGATCTGGTGTACGCTATCCATGGAGTCCTCCTCAATAAAGGATAATAAGTCCAACTGGGAAGGGACCACATGTGGTGGCTCAAATCCAAGAAAATATACCCACCAAAAGATTATGTATAAAAGTTATAACTTCCCTCTAGAGGTAGTAAAAGATGCTAGGTCCCATTTGGGGGATCATACCAAGATTTATCCTTTACTTGATTTCTAGTAATTTAATTTTCAATATTAGGAATTTTTATTTCAAATGATGTCTTAGGAATTAGTTTATCATACAGCCCCTCCCTCCTATATTTTTGAGATATAATGACATGATCATTATGCTCAATAGAGTTTTTTTCTTTTGTAGGTTAATAGTGGATAAATGAAGCCTCAATTAGTGGAATAATATGAATAATCTTCATGGAAAAGGTATTTATTTTTCATTTTCTATCATTTTTAATCCTTCAATTTTTTTCTAAATCATGTTTTGAGATTTTAACTAGAAATTACATAACCACACTTGAATTCATGTTTTACTTTACTTGTCTATAAGACATGAGTTTCTTAGGAATCGTGTGATGTTATGTTTTTTATTTCAATTTTAATGAGATTTAATGAGTTAAATGTAAAATTTAATGTTTAATGTGAAGCATGGATATTGAAATTATGACTCATGATTTGAGTGAATTTATTGATTTATGTAAATGAAATTTCCCACCCATTTTTCAAGATTTTAATTTATGAAGTTCTTATGAAATGATTTCTTATTATTGATCATGCCATGAGTGGTTGTCCCAAATTTCATATGTATCATTCCTCATAGTATTTCTAGACCAAGTACTTCCTATTTATTCTTGAGCATACTTCTTGAGTGATCTTAGGATATGCCACCTCCCAGAACTTGCATTTGAACTTATCAAATTTGATTGTACAAAAAAACATTTAAAATGATTGAGGAATATTTTTAAAATACCTTATCCTTAAATACCACCTTTACATCAATCCTTATTTTATCCAATAGATACCTTGAATGACCATTATAGTGATTAACCATGTTTCAATCCATTTTTATCCATACCTGCCCTACTCTTGGTATTTTCATGGTATTTTAAAGTTGATATATAGGGATGAAGAGAGTCATGGAGGAATGGATGATTTATATTGTAATAAAAAAGTGTAGGGGTGATATTGTGGTAATTTTAAAAGGTTGTGTAATCATTCATTGTACTTCATTTTTTCTCATCTTTAATTAAAAAAAATGAAAAAAGACAAAAAAAGAAAAAAAAATGAGAAAAATTGGTTGTGATTTGGGAAAACCAAAAATCTCCATTTTCTAAGCTGATGATATTTTGAGAATATCTGGTTGGTTTATGAATGTGAGTTTTGATCTAATCATCACATTTGAAAAAAATAAAAAATAAAAATAATTCAAGAGGGTGCACAAATCATTCATTCTGCTTTACTTAATCATGGCTTTACTTTGAGTTTTGGGGAAGTGGGTGTTTCTACTTTGAAGATGAGAACTTCATTACCATTTTAATTTTTATATCATACATTTTACTTAAGATATTATCCTAATCCTTAAGCCTTAATTTTTAATGTATCAAATCCTACCAACCTTAAGACTTAGAGTCGTTGGAACCTTTATTACAAGTCCTCATGATTGTATGTGTCTTTTACCATTGTAAAGTGGATAAAGTAGTTACTTTCCAAGAATGTAGATAAGAAGGGTGTTATCATGATGTGAGAATAACTCTACTTGAATTTTATCATCATATATGAGTAGAAATATTCAAATGTGAGGTAAATCATGATGTGAAATGCTTAATAATAATGAATTAAGGAGCTTCAATGAATGAAAGGAGAAGTTCCATCAGTATTCAAGGGGAAAAGTAAAATTATGAATTGATTATTTCTTTTAAAAATGAGAAACTAAATTAATAATTTAGGTGGATTTTTGAAAATTTGATTCAAAATTGAAAATTGTTTTATTTTATAACCTTGAAATTTAAATATTAGTAATGTTGGTGCCCTTTGAAATTTAATGTTGAGATTTTATGCTTGGGGGAAAGCATGGTTTAAGTGTGGGAGAATTTATAGGGAAAATATTTTCAATAAATTTACATTTAATTTATTTGTTTTAAATCTCACAAAAGTTTTACTTTAAGATAAATTTCAACATTTTTGATATTGGTGGTATTTTGATCATAATTATAAAAATGGACCATTTCAGAATTTTAACATTTTTAAATTATTTTTTTTTGAGAAAAAACATTTTTTATATTATTACAAATTGTGAAATTATTTATATTTATGATTCTAAACATCCATGGATTTATTTCATCCTCCTTTACCAGAAGCATAATAGACCATATGCAAGCTCAAAATAAGTTCATAACTTGGATAATGAAAATTCTTTACAAATCTGTTTATTTTTTGTGTTGGGTCAATAAATCATTCATGGTGGGACCAATTACTATGAAATTCAGTGGGTGTATGTGAAATAAGTTTTGGAACATATTTATTTAATGATATGGCGTGTTAATTAACCTTTTTAATGTTCATTAAGGCATTCTAATTCAGATATTTTCAATTTGGAGAGTTTAACTAGACAGAATAAATTGTCAAAGTAAAATTGGCATAACTCTCGGAATGCATGTTCAAATACACTAAAATATTGAGGAGAGACACATAATATATTTCTTAAAAAATTTAAAAAATGGTAAAACATGTGAAGATTTAATTTATTATGGATACAACACATCGAATTTTGGGGGAAATATTCAAGCTATAAAAGGAGGGGAGAACCTCTCTCTCAAAGAATTCCATTTTCCATCCCATTACTTGAAGGCACCAAGGAGGAGATCTCCACTAAGGGAGGTCGGCTGAAAATATTCCCCTTTTATTTTTAATTTATTTTTTTTTTATTTTTTTTTATTTTTCAATTTTAATTTATATTGTAATAAATTTATGCATTGTTTTTTTTTCTATGTCCAACTATCCAACCTATTTTATTCTTCTGATCTTACCATCGTGAACAATAATAAGCATGATCAAAAGTAACTGACCTATGGAATATCCCAAGGGATTAATTTGGTTCATGAACCCAAGACTATGTTTCTAATATTCATTGAGTTAATTATAAGGATAATTTATAGTAGGTGTAATCATCACTGTGGTTGTCTAAAGTTTAACATCTTAATCTACAACCATTTTTCCTCGATTGAGGAGGTGGATGGAGGGTGTTCTTGGAGATCTCTAAGTGGAATTTTCATTCATAACCGAGGTAGACTAAGGTTTTCACACATATTATGGAGTGTGTTTAATAAGATTACTTGAAGTTATTTAATAAATGTGGTCCCTAAATGTTCTCTCAAGATAACTTCCTTTATTCACTAATTCTATTCTGTTTAGAATTTTATATTAATTATAATTGAATTTTTTCATTTTATTTATTTCCAAAAATTCCATTTTATTTATTGAAAAAAAAGTATTTTAGGTGAATTATATTAAGTGAGTAAATTACTGAAAAAGTTCATCAAGTGAGAAGACCCTAATCGGCTTATGTGTTGCACAAGGAAAATTAAATAGCCTTTGCAATGCCCTGCGACAAGTGTGTGTCAATCACTTAGAGAACACAATACTAACTTCATAAAGGAAGAATGAATGAAATAATAGGTATTTATAAAATTTAGGGAACCTATACCATGGAAATAGTAACTTGACCATATAAATTGTAAAATGAACTTTTTGAATAGTGAAACCATTGCAATGAATAGAAACCAATCCCCTTTAAAAGTTTCTCAAGGAGGATAATTCCTGAGGTAAAAATCCTTTGTCTTTTCTTATTTTATTTTCAATTTCTTTTATTTTTTTTATCCATCCCTCACCTCCACTGGACAAAGAGACATTATAACTCCATTATCATTTATATAATTCAATTATATCATGTTAATGGAAGATATATCATTAAAATCCATTCTCGCTCCCTTTTATTCTTTAAATGAAAACATCACCCATGATGTGTCAATTTACAGATATCATAGATGGTTAATTTTCATTTAACACCTTCAAGGATGGTAATAAAACCATTTTTATTGTTGAACCATATTATAATATATGTATTAAATTCTATGTAATGTTCTAGAACTATTATATACACATGATATTAATTAATATGACAAAACTATTTTGTGAAAATTGAAAAACTTCCAAAATAATCTAAACGATTATCATTAAAGTTATATATAATGAATCATCCTTATATCTAGAAAAATAATAATATATAAGACCATTAAATTTTCATTATGTTAATTAATAACATATAATTCTAATTCTGGATAATTATACCCATTTTACATGAACTTTAATACTTATAAAAAGGTAAACTGATCATGAAAACCAAGGAAACTAACTCTCCCAAAGGATATGGTTGTATCTTATAACTCATTAAAAAGGCCACAAATGAACGTAATAAGATTATATTAAATAAAATTCATGTAGAAAATATTCTTAATTAATTAATTAACAGATTTAGTTTTATTATCTAGGATATTAAGGTAAAGTGTAGAACACTTTCAGACTGGGTTTCTTCCCAAACCTCCATTTTCATTTGGGTTATGATTTATCCCTCTATACACCAATGGTTATATTCATTATTTTTAGATAATTATAATAAATTATGGGTATACATTTCAAACCTATGTTTCCAGATTAGTTCATCTTTTTTATAATAAATAGAAGTTTTACAATGTTCCCTTCTTAATTATTCCTCATACACAAGACCTATTAAAGGGAACATCTCAATTTCTTACCTAATTTCAAGTATCATCCATAATACATTTTAAGAAATTTTTATTTTTCTAAAATCAATAATTTTTTCATGAAAATATATATTTTTTTCATTTGTGGTTTTATACAAATAATTATGAAAAATACAATTGATTTTTCCAAAATTACTCTTCTTTGCAAAGTAAAAAAGGGTATTTCTCTCAAGAATTACTTGATGATTTTATTAGAGTATTTTCATATTTTTCAACACCTCTTTTGAATTTTATGATTTATTGATATTGATCTATTATGATTATTATCTACCATATTTTATGATTTATGATTAATTTAATTGTGGATGGGCTATCTTGAAACCACTCACTATACTACTCAGAATAGTAAGGGATTATGCTTATAGCTTAGAGAAATTTATTTATATTTAAAATGTATATGATGTTTATGTTTAACCCCATTCATATGAAGAATGAATTGGACTAATCAATTTATGGTTGGGTCCCTCTATAGCCCCTCGATGCATCGATAGGTCTCATGAGAAAAAACATAAATGGATTTAGGCTGAGGCCTTAACCAATTATTTTTAGATGTCTTAGATGAGGCCATGAAAATATGTTTCAGATGTATGACATTATGCATTACCTCATTATTATATTAGTAATTTATGAATCATGTGATAATTCTATAAGTATAATATTCATGATTAAGTTTCATGTGATTATTTATATGGAAATATTTATTCAGATTTTATTCCTCCCATATTATGCCCAAGATTTTATTTTAATGGAATGTGTTCTTTTTATTATTTACCATGCCTAATTATTTATGATTCCATTCTATTACTTATCCTTACTGAGCATCTGATATCACCCATTTCTTATATTTTATTTCTTCCAAGGATGAAAAGATATATACTATGAATGACTTGTAGGAATAATCTAGGAGTTTATGGGTGTTTCCAATGGAGTTTTTATGTTATTTTTTCATTTCAAGTTGTAATGTAAAGTTCATGTATGTAATTTGGTTTCAAGAACTGTTAAACTAATTTATCCCTTATAATTGATGTCAATTTATGAAATGTAATAAATTAATGAATTAGATCCAAGTTATTAGGGTTAGGGTCCTTAAATTTTATTTGTTAGTATTAATATAATAATCATGATTAATTTTTAATCAATAATAATAACAGTAAAAATCGGTAAATAAAGTATCATGAATTTTAAATAATTAAAAGGAAAATTAAACCTTATAGAAATAATTTTTAGGTATAAAATTCATACCCACTCATCACTTGGACCATTTCTTTACCTAATGCACCTAACCCACCTAAAATGTAGGTAATTTCATTATTAACCTTTACCTAACATTAATTTCCATGAAAACCCTCGATTTTCACCTATAAAAGGATATCTCTACCACTCATTATCTCATACCACTCCACTAAAAATAAATTAATCAAAAAGTTTCCATTTCTATCCCACTCGAAATAGAACCAATGTATAACTATATTTTTTACATGTCCTTTTGATCTTTAAAAAGATACTTAGAAATGTAAAGATTTATGATCCTCTTCTTTAATTTTTAATTGGGATTTTTTTATAATACCATTTCCACATATTTTATTGATTTTAATTTCATTGTATTATCTCCAATTTGATATGTTTTTATGGAAAGAATACTTATCCCCTCTCATTATAGACTTTATCATATGATGTTATTATACCAAAATATGGGTTATCATTCCATCCCTTTTATTTTTAATAAAAAACCTTTATTATAATGTCATAATTCTTGTAATTATATAGAATTATCACCCATTTGGTATATTAAAAGGGGGAGTTACTCTCATTAAATCCTTTTAATAATCTATCATAATTCCATCAAACCTAAATTTTGAAAAATTAAATATTTTATGGTTTTTCTAGAAATGAAATGCTTATCTAGAAACTAGAATCTGCATTTATTTGTGGAATAGATACAACTAGGAGTAATAACCCTAAAAATGATAGGTTTAATTTCAAATCAATATTCACAATAGTTCACAATGAGTGTACCTAATACTGTACACTTTTCTTGACACTCTCGGGGTATATGATTTGGATAATTCTCATTATATTTGCAAACCATAATGAAGGATTTGTTTCTTCATTGTTATGGTATCCTACTAATGAAAACTATTGAAATCAATTATTATTTTCTATTTATAACCCAACACTTTAAAGTAACCTTCACCACTACCTTATCTTTATTTATTTGATACGGGAACATCCTTTTAAATTGAGAATACCCCATAGTTTTATGTTGATTTTGTATTGTTTAACCATCCATATTATTTATCTGGATAGATTATGAAACACTTTATTCTATCAAAGATACAATCCATCACTACCTTTTTTTCCAAACCATCCATCATAAATAGGAATAAATTTTCATCCAATTATTTTTCTATATGAATACCCTTTTCTAAAATTATTGTATTGAATGGTTTTCACTTATATTCCATACATATAAGGATTGGTGAAATTATTAACATGAAAATATAACTATTTTTTTATACAGTGTCAGTTTAGGGATGATTACATAAAAAGCTATTCCACTTATTGATTAGGAAATAATTGAAAATATATATATTATTTATTCTTATATATATGTTTATTTATTACTAAGGAAAGTATATTATGTAATTTTTAACCATCCTAATTCTTTCTCTGGATGGGTTGGGATCATGTTATCACATTTATTAACACATGAAAAATTATTGGTGCTCTGTATGTTGTTATTCTAATAGGGATGATTATTGAGAAATTTTATTATGTATAACTTATTAATTTTATCACATGATAAATGCATTGGACTTCATTGGTGATCGGTGGGACCCATTTTTAGATATCCCCTTGATGTATCAGTAGGTCTCATGAGACAAATGATCTAGGGTATTGGCATATGCCTTACCTATTTATATATTATTCCTTGGAACAAGGAATTGATGGTATGTTTATGATATATTTCATTATGAATTCCATCGGTATGAGATCATAAATTATCATCCATGTTTTTATTTTTTATCATGCATATAATATTCTCTTTGTTTTATTTGAATATTGTATTATTTTGATCATTTATTTTTTTCATAAAATTTATTCCATAATTATGTTATGAAAGAATATATTATACACTACCCCTTACATATCATATGAGATCACCCTTATTTTGTTTTTCTTTCTTCAGGAAACATAGAACAGAACTATGTGTAATTTTCAAGGATCTACTAGAATGGATAATAATGTTATCATGGAGTTTTTATGTAATATCTTATGTTCTTAAGTGTAATCTGAAAAATATGTATATATCTAGTCATTCAAGATTAAAAAGTTGTTGGATCCTTCAATAAGTACCAATAATGTAATATAACTACTGACTCTAGGTTTATAGATATTGGGTTGTTACAGTTGGTGTTAGAGAAAGTTTATTAGAAACCTTTGGGACTAGATTTATAGGAACCTAGTTAGATATCAAAAATATTATGAAAACCCCTTGATATTTTAAGGAATTTTTTCTAGGAAACAGATTAGATATTTTATTTTATAATTATATATCATGCACTAATTATAGGTATGTCAACAATTAGATATGGAGGCTAATGAAAGGAATTGGAATTGTATCAACACCCATACTCAATTTAGGTATTTTCCTCTTGATTAAGTCAATTCGGATGGAGTTATAGCTAAAACAATCATGACCATATTAGGGTAGTTGACCCATGTTATGAAAAATAGCCTCATTCACATAGAGAAAAATTATGATCCAAAATGTCACATAACTATGTTAGACTAATTTAGGTAATAAAAACCTCTACCATTTAATGTAACTACTAGTTTTTTGTAGCTAAAAAATGGATCAAGTCCCTATAAAAGATATTTCTCACATTAGGAAGTAGTGAAAGGGAAAATTTTTACATGGTGGTATATCATCTGAAAGGATATGTGGATCAATGATGGTCACTAATTTAGAAAATTAAAGAGGAAATAGATAAATGGTGCATAAAATGGAGAAATTATAAGGATATATTCTATAAAAAATCATTCCTTGTGATTAAGGGACTAAAATATAAAGGGAATTCCTCATTCTTAGATAGAAGCAAGAAAATATTATTCACTATGAGGATAATTTTTTAAGGTTATCAAGACATGATATAGACTATGTATGTATATCAAAAAAGATTGATCGATGATTTAATTGATGGGATAAAATCGATCCATTGAAGGGAATCAGTCTTGCAAAAATTATCATTATTTGAAGATATAGTCTCAAGTACCTTTAAGATAGAAAAGGATTTCTCTAAGACTTATATCTCTAAAGGAAATAAGGATATGAAGAGGTCTAATGAGAACCATATATATAAAATTATTACAAAGGGGAATAATGGGATATTGGAATTCATCACATGTAATTACTATGGAAAGAAACACTTTGGGCCTTTCTTGAAGAGAATTAGAGTCTTTTTCCAATACATTGAAAAGTTATGTCAAATACTTGAATAAAAAATAAAGGTAGAATCTACTGATTCTCAATTATTTATCTGTAAGTAGATAGGGAATTGTATAAACCAATACCCCAAACATTAAATAAATTTACTATAGAAAAGGATAAAGGAGTAAGGTCAAGCATATGTGATCAGTATATATGAGTTTGAATTAATAAATGGTGTGATAATAGGTACATTGATGCTAAAGTAAAAGTTAAAAAATTATTTATTTGATACTATATCTATACACTTCTTTATATCATGAATGTTTTATAAGAATAATGAATAATCCCCTAATACTCTGAGAAAGGGGTTTCTAGTTTAAACACATAATGGTATTCTTATTTAAATTGAGATTTATCGAGTAGTCTCTATTAATACGCATAGATATTCCCTGGTGGAAAACATGATTATTATACCTATAGTTGATTTTGACTTATGAATTGGATCTCAGTGTATATTGAAAGAATTTATTGTTGAGATAAAGAAATTACTATTTATAAAGGGGGTATATAATCCCCTATTTTAAATAGAGAGAATCGACCTCTTGATTCTTTTATAAACCCTCCTCAAGTAGCTCAACTTAATGAGATTATGGGAGAAGAAAAAGATAAAATACTATTTATGGATGGTAAAGACATCCTAAGTATATAATATGTACCCATTTTATAAAAATACATTGATTTATTTCCATAATAATTAGTTATTTATCCAATTGATCATGAATTTGAGTATTTTGTTCAACTAATTCATGATGCAAGGACCATATCTAAAACTCTATATAAAATGACACCAATGGAGTTTATAGAGTTTAATAAATCACTAAAAGAGTTGTGTGATAAGGGGTTTATATTACCAAGTGTTTCACCAAGGGGATCCTATATTTTATTTCTGAAAATAAATGATGTTTCAATGAGATTGTGTATTAATTATAGGGAGATCAATTCTATTACTATAAAGAATAAGTATAACTTACCATGAATTAATGAATTAATTGATCAAATTCAAGGAGATAAATATGTTTTAAAGATCAATATTTTCTCTAGTTATCATTGGTTAAGGGTAAAGAAGGAGGATATACCAAAGATTACATTTCATGTGATATATGGAAATTATGAGTTTACAGTAATACCATTCATTATGAAAAATGAACCTTCTATTTTTATCAATTTGATTAATAAAGTATTCAAGTATTATGTTGATAACATAATTGTGGTATTAATTGATGTTATATTAATATAGTTGAAATTATATAAAGATCATGAGAACCATTTTTGAATAACTATTGAGACCTGTAGGGAAAAATAATTATATGAGAAATTTAGTAAGTGGGAATTTAGATCCATACATTTTATTTTTGAGGAAAAATTGTCTCCATGGATAGAATATATATTGATCCTTTGAAGAAAAATATAGTCAAAAAAATTATTTCACCGATGAGTATAGTTGGGATATATAGTTTCCTTGGTTTAGTAGGTTACCATCTGTGGTTTATTCAATTTTCCACCATTATAAAACTTTTTAATTAGGTTAAATCATAAAGGGGTTAAATTCATACAGTATAAGTAATGTGAATAAAGTTTTGAAGCATTAAATATTGTATTTAATAATGGACTAGTATTTACTTTTCCATAGGGAAATGAAGGATTTGTAATTTATAATGATGAATCAATAAAATTATTGGTGTGTATTCTTATACAGAATTATAGAGTTGTTTCGTATAGCTCAAGTAATTTGAATATTCATGAACAAAATTATCCAAATCAGGACCATGAGTTAGAATTAGTAATAGTTGACTTTAAGATATGGAGGAACTACCTCTATATAGAAATATGTGACATATATATGGACTAAAAAATTTTGGATTTTATTTTCTCTAATAAAGATATGAACATGAAGAAAATAATGTGGTTGGAACTACCTAAGGACTATGATTTCTTGATACAATACCATCATGGGAAGGAAACAAATATGGATGATACATTGAGTATGAGTCATTTCAAAGTTCAGAAATTGATAATGATTAATAAGGATCTTATATTTAGGGGTCTATTAAAAATATATAATGTAATTTCTCATCTGGGGGAGCCATAATTTCTTTTCTAATAAATTCCAAAACCAACTTTACAAGAAAGGATAGAGAAGTCATAATTGGATAATAAGGACATAAAAAGGAGGATTAGAGTAGTGAAATATAGGGAATTAATATTCTAAATATATAAATATGGAGTTTTCTTGTTTGGAAAAAGGTTATGTGTTCCATACATACATGAATTAAAAGTGGGATACTAGGAAAATATCATAAATAAAATTTCTCTATACACCCTAGTCGCACAAAATTTTATAGGTACTGTTGGGATGGTATGAAGCAGAAAATTGTGGAAAATTTGCCCATATACTTAACATTCTAGTAAGTAAAGGGTGAAATACAACATCTTAAAGGAATATTTCAACCTCTTACAATACCTATATAGAAATGGGACAATATTAAAATGGAATTTTTCACTAGAATTCCAAATACTCCAAGTAAGAACAATGTTATATAGTTCATCATTAATAACCTTACCATGTATGAAAATTTCATAACATTAAGGGAAGACTAACCAATTGAGATAATTGATAGTCTCTATATAAATGAAATAATGAGACTTCATAAGTCCCATTTATCAATTGTATTTGATCCTGAACCAATGTTCACATTGAAATTTTAGAAGAGTAATAAAAAGGATCTTGACACTAAGGTACATTTAACCACTACCTATCACTCTAAAATAGATTTTCAATCTAAAAGAAAAAAACATAAATTAAAAGTCATAGTAAGGTTGTGCTTTATTGAATTCAAAGGTGCATTGGATTGGAATTTACCTTTGGTTGAATTATCCTATAATAAAAGTTTCCATTTGAGAATCTAAATGGAACCATATAAGGCATTGTAGAGTAAGAGATGTCATACTCCAACTTATTTTAAAGAAGTTATAGAAAGGAAGCTAGTAGGTTCAGAAATTATGGAAGAGAAAAAATGGAAAGGTATGGACTATTTAGAATAATATCAAAGAGGGTCAAAGAAGATAAAAGATCTATGTAGATAATCAGTGAAAGGATCCAGAATTTAAAAGGGGGACTATGTCATATTAAAGGTATTTCTATAGAAAAGATTCATAAGGTTTGGAGATAAAGGGAAACTAAATCCTAGGTACATTATTCTTTTTGGAATTTTGGAAATAATAGGAGTTATGGCCTACCTTCTCACCTTTCCACCGAAACTCCCTAAAGTATCTGAATTTTTCCATGTTTCATTATTGAGAAAGTGCATACGATACCCAATTAATTTAATCACAACTGAGTTAGTATAATTGGAACCTTTTTTTCTTATATTTAAGAGTCTACCCAAATTTTTGATATTGAATATAAATTGTTGCGAAACCAGAAAACTTAACTGGTGAAAGTGCATGGGAGAAATCAAAAGTTAAAGGAGGTAATATAGGGACTAGAAGTGGAAATAATAAGAAATTGGCAACATTTTCATAGTCTCTCACATGTATCCCATTTTTTAGGATGAAATTATTTAAGAGGGGGAGAATGTAATAACTGAGACATTACTCTAGCAGGTAAACAATACATCCCAAAAACCATCACAAAATGCACACTCCAAATAGCCTCCATTCATTAATTTATTTTAAAGTAAAATTTTAATTTTTATATAACCAAAATAATATTTATAATTATATTTATAATTTTAATATTAACTTAATTTTTTTCAGTATTTTTCTAAAATAGTTTATTTTTATGTGAATAGTGAAAAACTCAGTTTTGACCAAAACTATATCTTTAAAAAAGGACTATAAGTTTTTAAATCCTTTTAATTGATGAAATATTTACTTAATTAAAAAAATATCTTTTCAAATACTACTATATATTTATAAAACCTATTTTTATCATTTTATAAACTTTAGTAACATTTTCAAATAAAAGATTTTTTTTATTTTTCTTTTAATTAAATATTATTTTGGAAAAATTCAGTTTTGGCTTTCTATGCAATCCACATAACACATATTTATTTTATAATAAAACAATTTATTCAATGAAAATAAAAATTATTGCTTATTTTATCCAAAACATAATATTTATGCTCTAAAATACAATTTTCTAAAAAATCTGTTTTACACACATTAATGTTAAAATTATTTTTCCCAACATGTATTAATTTTATTTAAAAAAATGAAATTTATAGTTTGAATCAGTAGGTCCAAAATTTGTTACAGGTCCAATATTTTTTTAATTTATTTAAAATATTCTACTTATATTAAATATTATTTATCACGTTAAAAGTAAGATGTTTTTTTTTCAAAAAAATAATTTTTTAAAAGTTATATAATTTTTTTCTAAATAAATTTGTTTTATATATTTTAAATTATTACTCTAATATTATTTTTAAACACATAAAAAACATATTAACACTCATTCAATTAATAATTGATAGTAAATAAGAATAAAAAAATTAATGTATAAACATACATTTTTCTATAAAAACTATTTTTCCTATATCTTATGATTTAATTTAAAATTTTATTTCCTCACATTTATAAATTTAATTATCTTAAATATAGTCAAAAATCATATTTATAATTTCAATAAATTTTTTTTGGGTCTTTTTATATTTTTAGTAAAAAAATAATTACCATGCTCAATTTTAAATCAAGATTAATAAGAGTGAAAATGGGTAAATGAAGTATCTTGAATTTTTAATAATTAGAAGAAATGTTAAAGCTTATAAAAAACCTTTATTACATGTTAAAGTCACATACACTTGTCTTAGCTACAATTTATTCACCTAAACCACCTGACCCACCAAACACCCATGGGATTCCATTCTTACCCCTTACCTAACTTCAGTTTCAATGGAAATTTCCCTCTTTTACACCTATAAAGGGAGTTTAACACCTTCCCATTGTATCATTACACTATACCACAAAAAGAATTTATCTTTATTTTCCCTTCCCTATACCAATTTTAATCCCTACTAATGAGTTCTTAATCTTCTAAGGATTTATCCCAATTTTTAAGATGCTACTTAGAAAAGTAAGGGTTTCTAATCATTCACTTTCATTTTTATTTGAAATTATTTTATTATAATAAAATTTCCACATATTTTCTTGATTTCAATATCATGGTATTATATTCCATTTTATATATTTTTAATAAGTGGCTACTTATCCCCTAATATTATATCCTTTAACTGGTGTTAGTATTATACCGATATAAGGGTTCCAATTTTACCCCTTCCATTTTCAATTACAAAAATTTATTATAATATCATCATTCTTGTAATTATATAGAATTATAAATTATATCATATATTTACAAGAATATTTAAGCTCATAAAAGACTTATACAAATCCACCCTAATACACAAAATTAATAAATTTTAAAAAATAAAAAGTGTATGGTTTTCTTAGAAATGACATCCATTTTTGGATACTATCAAGTGGATATGGTTGTGGCACTAACTCACATAGTGGTAATCACCCTAAAAATTATAATTGAGTTTCAAATAAATCTTTACTTTAGTACATGATGAGTGGACCTAAGGCTACACACCAAACTAGAGACTAATAGGGGTTATGATTTGGATAATTCATATGGTCTTTACAAACCATTATAAAGGATTTTTACTACTATTTCTATGGTCACATAATAATGAAAAATATTGAACTCAATTACTATATTATATTTACAAACCAACACTTTTTAATTTCCCTTCACCACAAATTTATATTTATTTCATTTATAATAATATTTCTTTCTATATTAATCTTACCTCATAGTTTCTATGTGGATTATCCATTGTTTACCCATCTAGATTATTTCTCTCTATAGACTATGTAATGTTATTTTAAATAAAAGATATGATCTATATTGGACTTTATCTTTCCTAACCATCCACTATGAATAAGAATAACTTTTCCCCTGATTTACATTCTTTGTGAATAACTAATTCTCCATTTCTTTGATTGAACGGTGTTCTCTTAGTCTTCATACATTGAATGATTTGAGAAATTATTGACTTCACCATATAATCATTTCTCTATACGATGTTAGTTAAGGGATACTTAAATATAAATCCATTCCACTTATTTATTAGGAAACTACTGAAAATATTTATATTTATTATTTTAATATATATTTTTATTGATTAACATGGAAATTTGATAATGTATTATTCAACAATTGACCTTATTTCTTTGTATTGGTTATGATCATTCTATACCTCTTATTGAAATATGAAAAATTATTAGAATTCTATATGTTTTTATTACAATACATATGATTGTTAAAAAAGATGATTATGCATTTTTTGTTAACTTTATCAAATTATGATTACATTGTACTTAATTAATGATGGGTGAGGCCCAATTATAAATAGCCCCCAATTTATTGTTAGGTATCATGAGGAAAACTATCTAGGATATTGACATATATGCCTTACTTACTTATATATGATGTATTAACAAAAGTAATTGAAGATATATTTTTGATATCTGACATTATTCATTCCATTACTATGAGATCAATAATTATTATCCATAGTTTTATTTATTATCATGGATATAGTATTATCTCAATTTCATTTGATTATTTAATTATTTTAATCATTTATTACTTTATTCCATACTATTTATGTCATTATTGTTTTATGATATCATCCATCATATACTAAACCTTACTAAGCATCTGAGTTCACCCTCATTTTTTTCCTTTTTCCAGAAAACCTAGAAGAGAACTTTGTCTAATTTTCAAGGATCTAATTGGAGGGATAATAATGTTCTCATGTACTTTTTATAATTTATTTTATTTTATTAAGTGTAATGTGAAAAATATGAATGTATCTTGTCATATAAGACTACTAAATTGATTGATCATTAAAGAAATCTTGTATTCTGTACAAATAATATAATATAACTTCCTTCTTCTGGTTTTTAGAGATTGGGTTATAACATTAAACCATGATTATAATTTTTTTGTGGGTTATAAACTTAGATGTAATAGTTGGCTGTGATTTATACATATTAGGTAATATGAATGTGCTAGAATTGAGATCTCTAATGAGTATTAATCCATAGATAGTAGGAATTTGTGTCAAACTTCTCATTAGTCTAGGGTTTTAGTCTCTATCATAGAAAATTGGTGTTGTATATCTATCATAACATGATTTATCATGTATGGATTTTTGGTTTTTTATTATTTTAATCCTTAATATGAAAGAGTTTAACATACCTTATACATAGAATGAATTTGGATATAAATGGATATAATTAGCTATTATTTATGGGTATTTAACAAAAAAAAATGAGTTGTATAAAGAGTTATACATTAATGTATTTAAAACATATTAATTTTGTTAAAGGTACATGATAAAAAAACTAAATCATTAGAAAAATCTATACTTGAAGGGAACACATGAGATAAAATGTTGGGATTTTAAAAACTATTAAAAATACTAAGTGTTATATTTTATCCCAATTTAAAACTTATTAATTCCCAAATCATCTAATCAGTTAGGATTTTTCAAAGTAGGAATCCTATGGATTATCTTTTGTAAGGAAATACCATTATAAGTGAGCCTAACTATATTAGGTTCATGTATTGGGTGAATAATTTGTGTTATACATGGTGGTGAAACCCTATGAGTTAGGATAATTAAGAAATAGAACTTTTTTTATTTATATTCTGGATTTGGAAAAAGGGTTTTTAACTCAACTATCCAAGAATCATATGTAATATGATTAGCGTTATGTACTACTTAACCCACTAAGTGATTTGAGGAACACTAAATAAGACTCAATGCTTCAGTTAATTTTGGATATTGGCCCACTAATTTAGATGATATAATAAAAATAAGTCACCATTTTAGTGAGATCATATTTAATAAAATATATTATTAAATAAATTTAAGATATGAGACTCATAAAAAAGATTTTATTATATACAAAATGGAATGATAATCATCTAACTTTACTTTGAGATCAATCGAGAGAAAGAAAAACATAATGGATTGAAATTTCTTGATTGGTAGAGCAACTTAAGATTGGTTCATTAACAAGGAGTAAATCTCAATGATCAAGAGTAACGCCTTATTGGGAAATCTACTATAGATGTTGTTTAACAAATGAAAGTGATTGTTTTTTAGGAGAATATGAAAGATTTGATTAATTTTTTCAGAGGAATTTTTCAGATTCTATATAATAGAAGTAACTTTAATCTTTTCTTATATATTAAATATGTTGATTATTTCAATGATTTGAAGTTTTTGTGATCTCATTAAAGTATTTATTTGAATATGGACTTTATTTTGTTATTATTATTAGAAAGGTTCTAATAATATGAATGGGATTAATAAAAGTTTACTTGATATCCTCAATGTGCTGCAAATAGTTTAGTAAGGAAAAATTGGTATAGGATTTAATTTTTTAATAAAATTACTGATGTAAAACTATTTAATCCCAAATAATAATGTTACAAGGTTAAATAGTCAACCTAGGTCATTTACACCTAAGGGAGGTGTTGGGGATGATTTGAAGTTCTTCAATTATGATGAGCCTTATCATTAAAGGAGTAATTTACTAGAAAACATTGAGTATTGAAAGAATAATCATAAAGAGTCTACATAAGGTAATACTATTATATAAATTAATTCTTTAATCTTTAAGGGTATATTATAATAAATATACATAGAAAAAAGTTTTAGATATGTATAGGAGTTCAAAAATGATGAATAGTTGATAGTAAGATATTGATATATGCATTAAAGTGATAGATAAAGGGTTGAGATATTAAAGATCTAGATGTAGTGGATTAATTTAAAGATCTAGTTGATCAAAATAAATAATGTGTATTTTTACCTCTATATCTTATATAACAAGAGATGTTATTTATAAACATGGGTTATTATGAATAATATAAGATAATGATTATGATACACATGATTATTATTGATCCTTTTTTATAACATGTTTAAATATAGGGTAAGTTTAAAAAATAATTTATCTAAGATAAAAGGGGTTATCCATGATATTTACTAAAATATGACAAAATGGGTTCCCAACACCCAATAATTCCTTACTTTATAGAATAAAATCTTATTTATAATTATTGTTATAAAACACATATAATAACCTATAACTATGGTTTTCAATAGTTTATTTCTTAAATATTTCCCTAATGTTAATAAATATTTTTTTCAAACACAAATTATTTTGTGTCTTGTATATATATTTTAATATAAAATATAGTTTCAAGGAGGTTAGTATGAGTATGTTTGAACTTAGATAAGTTCAAAGAGTGAAAAATTAATTATTATACCAATCAATTCAAAGTGAATTTCACATTATATTCTAATTGATTTTAGGATGTATTGGAAAATAATAAACCTAATGTAAAGAGTTTTATTTAAAATTTTTTACCAAAATGATCAAAAATAATAGATAAAAAATGAAAAGTTCCAATATTATAATAGTGAACATACAAATATTTATAAGTATAAAAAATTAGTTTTTATCATAATATCATTGAATTATATTAAGTAAAAAAGTTTTAATACTATGTTAAAATATTTAAACATAAAGATTATGAATTTTAATCTCAACATTATTCAAAAAATATTTATTTATATATGTTATCCATTGGAGGATTCTGGTGGGAGTATTTATCTGATAGTCATGAATTGATGTGAAAGGAAGTACATAGTGATTTGATGAGTTTAACAAAACCCTAAAAATATATTAAAAAATGCCTCTATGGTAGTCTATCATATTGTATATGATTATATGGGTGATGATGTGTATCTTTTTAAAATTATAAAAAGTTATTTAAAATAAAAAATGTATCATGTTATAAAAAAATTATCCACCACTATCATTCTTCCAGGTTGGATACATATATTTTATTAAGTGAAATGAAACATAACATATTAAAGTATGGATTTGATTTATCCCTAATAGATGTTCATTATGGATTATTATAGGTTGTAATGGCAAGTGAAGATCAGAATGATTTCGTTTTTATAAAGATACTTGAGATACAATCATGAGATATAAAAAAAGTTTTGTGTGCAAGATGATCCACTATGTATACCACATAGTGACTTATATACTATCTCTTTGGTACACCAAGGGTGCATGTTTTATATTGAATCCTCATATATGAGGTTAAAAATATATCTACCATGATTAAATTAATAATTTTATACCTTTCTTATGGTGTCATAGAGGTGGATATAATCAAGCGGTGGTTGGGTATGTTAGTGGTCATGTCGCTAACTGAAATTTATCCAAGATGGGATTTTTCCTCTCATAAGATGAGTCTAGAATTTAGTCTCTCAATTGAGATAGAATATATAATTTTATAAAAATGAATATAAAAGTAACATGAGATATGATATATCGGGTGGACATAGGTGTAACACCCCGGAATGATAAAGGGTTTAATGACTAAATGATATGACTAATGTCAACAAGGTACACCTTCCTTTTCAGGAGCCTACCATATTATAACTCTACAGTTAAGAATGATTGACCTAGAGTAGTGATCGGGATGATTAACTCTCTCAGAAACTTCCTAGGTTGTGTGTGAGTGATGGAAAATTACATTAGAAAGGAAATGTGTTGGCCTGTGGGGAAACTCCTTAGTCAGATGACTCATTTAGGCACGCAGACGGGCCCCAGCATGGGGACCACATGTATTCGGGGAAACTGGTGGTACCTGGTGGTCCATGACCCGACAACCATGTTAAGTCGGGCTATATGTGCTATTAGTGGGGCCCAATTGTTACATTTTTTATTAGAGTAGAAACCCAAAATTAAGTGTAGTGAAATTCAAGGGTTGAGATGTAGGGCCCACAATGAGGACGTTGTGCTCTAAAGGGGGGGTGAATATAACACCATATAATGATAGAGGGTCAAATGACTAAACTATATGACTCATGTCAATAAGTTGCATATTATTTTTTGGGAGTATACCTAATTAAAACTCCACAGTTAAGCATGCTTGGTCTGGAGTGGTGATCAGGATGGGTGACCCTCTAGGAAACTTTCAAGGGTGTGTGTGAGTAAGGAAAAAGAACACTAGAAAGGACATGTGATGGACTGCGAGGATATTCATTATTCAGATGACCCGTTTAGGCATGTGGGTGGGACCTAGAAGGGGAACCATGTGTCTGTGGGGAAGCTGGTGGTACCTTTAAAGCTAGGACCAAATGACCATGTTAAGTTTGGGTGTCTGTGCTATCAGTGGGGCCTATTTGTTACATTTGGAATCAAAGTAGAAACTTAGCCTTAAGTGGAACTGTAACACCCCGATATTTTATAAGATATATTCTTTTTAATTTCTTTCATATCTTCTATTGTAAGCTACACCAAGATTATCTTGTGCTCTACGCAACACTGTATTAGCTTGTAGTATACACAACACTAATCTTGGATCGTGTTAAACACAATTCATGTTTGTTTGATAGTAATTATTCAACGCAGCATTGAGTTTATATATACATATATATTCAATTTATAAATGAAATATGGTTGGATTTTGTTTTACGCAGCAATAAAAGAGTCTTGCACTACACGCAACCCTGGCTTGGCTTGCGTTACACGCAATCGCGACCTTCCTCGATAGCTTGTGTAGTACGCAATATCAGGTTTCACTAAACAAAGATATATGGTTATAATATTATTATGAACTAGCAGTTATGAATAGTATTAACTACATTTTGAATTTTATAACATTATTATTTCATATTACAAATTTTCTAGAACATGGTATGTGAACAAAATAAATTTTTCGGGTGAAATAAGTATTTTTCAAAAAATGTAGTTTTGCCGCCTTTTGATGGTGCACCTACTTTAAATCTAGTTTTTGACATGTTTATAAGTTCAATTTGAAAAAAAAATTCTTATTTGGAATAAGGATATTAAAATTTACTTTGGATAAATGTTTCATATTATTCCGATAACTTTCATATTTTAATGAATAGTAAAAACACGCTATATTTTAATTAAAAACAACTTTTTTCATCGTAATAATTTATATGGTTAAATTATAATTTTGAATGGTTTTAAAGTATAAATAGAATATATTTTTACCATTTAATATAATGTATGTCATTAGCATAAATTTTATATTGAATTCATAGGTAAAATCATTTTAATCTTTTGCAATGTTTTAACTTTTAAAACTTGTTTTCTTAATAGCGGGATTAATTTTAAATTAATTACTAAAACTTTTTTGTTTTGAATTTTGAAAAATGGATTCCAAATTTGGAATCAGTGGGTCCAAATTATGTTAATAGACTATTTTTTAATTTTGGGCACTATGAATAGTAACTATGGTAATTTTTAATTACTTCAGTTAAAGATAAATCGGGCAATTAAGGGTAAACCTAAGATTATAAAATTACCCTAAAACATACCAAAATTATATTGGATAACTAAAAGTCGACCCATATAACCTAAGGGTCAGATTAGATTCATTTTATGTACTTTTTATCAGGAAAACAATTTAATTATTATTAAAACCAAAAAAAGTGACAACATGTCACACTCTTAAATCTTATAAGTATAATAATTTTAATTTAGTGATAAACTTTATGAAACCTCGAACATAAATAGTATACAGAAATCTAAAAAAACTATCTACATAATTAGAATTTATTTAGAATTTTTAGGGATTAAATAATGGTCATTAATGGTGACACAATAGTGATGCATAAATTGTTTATTTAGTAAAAAATCAATAATATAGTTTTTATTAAAATAACAATAACTATAAAAAGGACCATAAACTTGAAAAAACATTATTGGTAGAGTATATATATACCCTAAGCATACGAGGGTAGAAATTTGGGCAATTTGGAGCCTTATAAAACCGATTATGACATTTATATTAATTTATTTTAAATGCTGTCAAAGATTTCACCTTCATAATTTAATAAATATAACAATTTAAATGTTGTGACTTTAAGATGATAAATTCAATTAATAATATTATTATGAAAGGTATTATATTTATCTTCGTCATAGGATTTTATTTTAAATTTTTATGCAACAAATAAGTAGATTAAATAATTATACAAAAATGTTGTAGTAATTATTTTATTAAGAGATATAAGAAATAAAAGGTTTTAAAAATATTAAAATAACTATTATATAAACTATTTAATGTGATAAACTAATTTTAAAGATAAATATGAAATGATATGAATCTATTAAAGCTTTTAGTTCGAACATATATTCTGTGATGATTTTATTAAAATTCAAATAAATGAATAGTGTCAAAATTGACACTTGTTATTTTATAAAAATAACAAAATATAAAATTGTTTAAAAATTAAAAAAATATTTAAAATTTATAAATTAAAATTTATATGGTCAAAAATGTCATAAATTATCCAATTATGGACAATTCACAATGTATAAGTAATTATTTATAACAATTTAAAATTTAGAATCTTATTTCCACAAATAAAATTAAATATATTAAATAAGGATAAATCAAGTTGATAAAGTTTAAAATAAATTCAAAACATATCTAAATTTTATTTTTTGATTATATTACAACCGTATCTCATCTAATATTTGTATTTGAGTCATTTTGGAAGTTTATATGTGGGGTTTGAAGTTATTATAAATTAATATTTCTTATAATTCCAAAGGTGCCCCTCTCCTCCCTTATAAAAAGGGCACCCCTTCCCTCTTCTTTTCACACCATTTTGAGCCTTCATGCTCGGAAAACCCCTACCAATTTCCCTTATCAACTTCCCTAGAAACATACTATAGGTCCTGGTCTTCTTCAAAGACCAATTTTAGTGCCCTAAGAGGACATTTCAAAGAGGCGTGTCGAAGAAGAGGTAATATCCGTTACCGATTATTTCAAATTTATTTCTTCTTCTACTTCTTGTTCTTTTGTTGTTTCATTATTAATTAATAATGTAAGTACCACTAATATACTGATATGTTATTATATATATGAAACATTCCTATTTCACCTTCTATCCATTCTAAGGAAAACGAAATCATCGCGCGTGCGTACGTACGGAATACCGTCTCCACGCCGTGGTTTAATTTGTTTTTCCACAACCACCATACATGGATGGGTATAATGGTGTAAAGAATAACTACATATTATTATTATAAAATCGTACTAATTCTAAGATATTATATCATTCACTCCAATTCCATTCAATAAATATTGGAACAATATCATCACTCATGCGTACGTACGGATTACCGTCTCCACAACGCGATGAGATTCATTTTCCATGTTAACAATTCAAGAATGATTATAAAGTATATATAATAAGTAATCATGAAATATATGACATAATAATGCTACTGGATTTATGTATATATATATGTATGTCATCTACTTAATTCCATTCAATTCAATAAGGATACGAAAACAATGTTCATGCGTATGTACGGCCTACCGTCTCCATGACTATTATATATATGTCTATTATGAATATATATTATATATAAATCATGTTTTATATTCTTGAATTATGTAATCATGATCTAAGTAATCATATTAACAATTACAAGTCAAAAGACGGATGATAAATGAAACGATTTTACCCAAAACGCTACTTTAACATGAATTTACAAAAGAACTGGTAATATAAAGTCATAAGTGAACAATATATGATATCATAACAATGAATATGATTATTTAATAATTCAATGAAATTATTTAAATAATTATACAGGAGGTTCGGAAATGTACTAATCATATCGGACCTAAGGTAAGGGATAACTTTTCCAATCTTGTTTTTATCTGAGATTGTTTATTCGTAAGTATTTACTGGGGTTATATTTATCATCCATGTCCCTATTTTATAAAAATGGTTTCATGTATGTTTAAAGTCCTTTTTACCCATTTTTGACTTTTACTACATGGTATGTAATGAATCTTTCTTTTGTTTACCATACGAGGTACTTTTTGACTTTTCCAGCAAAAGTATGGGAAGAATGTTTTTTTAACTTATACGGCATGAACAAATTTTTACGGTTTCATAACGCCTTATTTTCATGAAGTTTACTTTACAATATTTCATGAATATTTTCAACAAAATCCTTTTCTTTTAAAATTTCATTGCATTTTGTGAAAAGAAAATGATTTTTGAAGAATAAAGGATATTTTCCTCAACAATTCATTTCAAGTGTTTTATCAAAACTATTTCCCATCTAAGATGACATTATTTTATATGTGTATGTTTCAAGTATAATATCTCTATGATTTACATGGTTTCACTTTTCTTATGATGAATTGATATCCATTTTTTTATATGGATTATGTTATAATGGGATGATGTTTATGAAACCCATTTTTATTCTTTGGGTTATTATGAATGATGTATGTTTATATTGTGGAATAAGCAAGAATGATTTCATTATGAGATGGGTAGGACCTATATCTCCCTCCAATTAATTGGGTAAAGATTTATATCTCATGAGATAGACATGGCTGGAATGACAAGTAAATCTGGTTCAGTAATACAAGGCTGGAACGACAAGTAAACCCGGTTTAGTAAGAAACTTTGCCCACTAAAATGGTCTTGGAAACAATGTCTTGGATACTATGGAAATAATAACATGTTCTTAATGGTTTCTACAATTACATGTGTTATTCCCATTACATTTTATCATGATTTATGTTCCATTATAATATATGACTTATGTACTGCCATGTTTTATGTCATTGCTCAAGAATTTGATGTTTAAATATTATGTACATGTTTTGAAGTTCAAATGTATATGGTTTATTTTATTTTCTCCATTCTTACCCTTACTGAGAATTTGAGTTCAGCCTTTATATGTTTTATTTTGTCGAGGATATAAAGAAAGGTTTTAGGTAAGAAAAAAAGGATGATCTTTATGGGAGATGTTGAAGATCTTTCATAAGGATTAGAAGATTATGTTCCAAGTTTCCAAAGACACTAAACTATTACGGTCCTTGTGTGTCTGTTTTTGTTATGTATTAGATATTCCACAAAAGTAATGTAATGTCTATATATGTCAAACTTTGGGTCTCTACAGTTGGTATTAGAGGAAAGGTTTAGTCAACCTTTGGAAACTAGGATGTGTGAACTTTAGCGAGATCCTTAGAGATATTTCTAAGGTATGTCTAGGGATGTCCCTAAGGTTAAGTATAATTTTAGGTTATAGTCCTAGAATTATGGTAATGATATTAGAATTAAACCTATGATGTTAGATATTGAAGGTACTCCCCTTTATTATGTTGTTTTCCTAGCATGATTTTTTCCTCTCACACTATTCTTTTTTGGGTTTTAGAAAATGGTTGGAAATAGGAAGATTCATGATAATGGAGGAGTTGATGGACAATGGAATGATATTATTCATGAGAAACCAAATGAAACAAGATTTGGAAGTCCAAAAATCATTATTATTCCTAATCATAAATCTCATAATATGATCAATAATATCAACATTGGTAAGTTTCCTGACTCAACTAATAAGAGAAAGATAGAGTTTCATGATGATTATAGAGGATAGAATGTTCAATTTCCCTCATGTAAATCATGTGGGAAGAGGCATCAAGGAGAATGTTTAAAAGGAACTAGAAGATGCTTTGGGTGTGGAAAAGAAGGGCATAAAGACAGCAAGTGTAAAGGAAAAGATTCAGTTAACACCATGGACAAAGATAATGGTATTTCTACGACATAAACAATGATTAAATGTTTTAAATGTGGAATGTATGGTCATTATGCAAACCAATTCCCTAAGGGAAAGTCTCATGAAGAGAATCAGCATGGTCGTATGGGTAGTATTTATGTTGATGATGAAGAAGAGACTACAAATGATATGTGAGATGAAAGAATTGTTCAAGCTCGGTCAATGGTTTAATAAGGTAGTGGAATGATTTTTGTTAATCAAGAGTTATGTTGTATAGGTAATGGTACTATAGAATAATCACACATCTAAGGGTTGTTAAACTGTTGCCTTTGCTTGAGTTTTGAAAGTACATGATGAATGGTACCGGTAACCATGAAAGGTTTTTCAAATATTTTTGGAAGGTAGATGATATGTGCATATTGAAAGGATATAGAGATAATGAGTTGTTTGATAGTATTAATGAGCTCATGACTGGTATAAGGACAAAGTGATATCATGGTTTGAGTATACAGAATTTTGGGATTTTGGTATGTGGAAGGAGTTAGCTTTTGACAACATTCATGTTTTCACTAAGGTTCAATGGGTACTCATGTTTCAAGAGAATACATGATTAAGGACTTCACATGTTTGGAATTTGACCAACAAGATATATATATATATCTTATGAATATGGGTGATAAATGATTGTATTCAATGCTTGGTAGATGACCTTTCTATTAATTTTTTTATTTATACTATGAGATTAAACAGAAGTATTTTGGATAAACCTAAAGATTGGAATCGGTTAATTTAAACATCAGATAGTATTTTTAAGGCTATAACTTTTTGTTATGTTATAATAGTATAGTTTTAGAAAAAGGACAACCCATCGTTTCAGACAAGGTTGTGAGAATCGAACCCACAACCGAAGTGTGATAGGCCTTTATTACCTACCACTGGCCTATAGAAAGTCTGGTTAGTAGAAAATAGTTTTATTTTATTAAGAGGTATGATATATGAAGTATAAGTCCATTTTTGGAATCATATACGATTAATCTCACCATATATGGACTTATGTATATAACTATTACTAACCTTTTGTTTGAGACATATGGAATGACCCATCATTCTATCACATGATATGCTAACACTTCACGAATGAAAAATTCAACTTCATTTCTGTAAGAGATGAAGTCGAAATTGTTCAAGGCCCGAAAAACAGTGAGATTATATCAAAATAGAGTAAGTATTTCTTCTAAGTGAAATTATTCAACTTTAGGGAAATGATCTTGAAAACCAAAAATGTTGTCCTAGTGCCCTTATATCTGATGAATCAGATTCTACCTTAGATCATCACAAATTTATGGCTTTGTGATTGTTGGATTTTTTATATCCATGTTCTCTACCACTCTCCATCAGAACTTGATGGTTAGATTTCTCTCCCATATCCATATTTTCACCTATGTTGCCCTATGTGAAAACCCAGTTCTGAGTTACTTTGGGTGACCGTTATGATTCTAACTTCCCTTTTTAAAATGATGTTTTAGTATTCCTTTTTACGATGTGGGTTTATATTAAAAAATTCAAGTAGTAAACCATTTATAACTCTGACAAATTTTGAGGGTGAAATTCATTTTAAGGGGGATAGAATGTAACACCCCAAGATTTTATAAGATATATTATTTTTAATTTCTTTAATATCTTCTGCAATGCACTACACCAAGATTATCTTGCGCTATATGTAACACCGCATTAGCCTGCAGTATACGCAACACTAATGTTGGATCTTATTAAACACAATTTCAAGTTTGTTTGATAGTAATTATTCAACGCAACATTGAGTGTATATATACATATATATTCAATGTATAAATGAAATATGGTTGGATTTTTTTATATGCAACAAAAAAGGAGTCTTTCACTACACGCAACCCTAACTTGGCTTGCGTTACACGCGATCACAGCCTTCCTCGATAGCGTGTGTAGTACGCAATATCGAGTTTCACTAAACAACGATATATGGTTATAATATTATTATGAACTAGATGTTATGAATAGTATTAACTACATTTTGAATATTATAACATTATTATTTAATATTACACATTTTCTAGAACATGGTATGTGAACAAAATAAATTTTTTGGGAAAAATAAGTATTTTTCAAAAAATTCAGTTTTGCCACCTTTTGATGGTGAACCCACATTAAAACTTGTTTTTGACATGTTTATAATTTCAATTTGAAAAATAAAATTCTTCTTTGGAATCAGGATATTAAAATTTACTTTGGATAAATTTTTCATATTATTCTGATAACTTTTATATTTTAATGAATAGTAAAAACACGCTTTATTTTAATTAAAAACAACTTTTTTCATCGTAATAATTTATATAGTTAAATTATAATATTGAATGATTTTAAAGTATAAATAGAATATATTTTTACCATTTAATATAATTTATATCATTAGCATTTATTTTACATTGAATTCATAGGTAAAATCATTTCAATCTTTTGCAATGTTTTAACTTTTAAAACTCATTTTCTTAATAGCGGGATTAATTTTAAATTAATTAATGAAACTTCTGGGTTTTAAATTTTGAAAAATTGATTCGATATTTGGAATCAGTAGGTCCAAATTATTTTAATAGGATACTTTTTATTTTTGGGAACTATGAATAGTAACTATGGTAATTTTTATTTACTTCAGTTAAAGATAAATCGGGTAATTAAGGGTAAACCTAAGATTATAAAATTGCCCTAACACATGAAAAAATTATATTGGATGACTAAAAGTTGACCCATATCACCTAAGGGTAGGATTAGATTCACTTTATGGACTTTTGACCATGAAAATAATTTAATTATTATTAAAACCAAAGAAAGTGACAACATGTCACTTTCTTAAATATTATAAGTATAATAATTTTACTTTAGTGATAAACTTCATGAAAATTAGAAAATGAATAGTCTCCAAAAATCTAACACAATTATCTACATCATGAGAATTTATTTATAATTTTTATGGATTAAATAATTTTCATTAATGGTGACACAATAGTGATGCAGAAATTGTTTATTTAGTGAAAAATCAATAATATAGTTTTTATTAAAATAACAATACCAATATAAAGGACCATAAACTTGAACAAACATTATTGGTCAAGTATATCTATACCCTAATAATCCAAGGGCATATTTTTGGACTATTTGGAGCCTTATAAAACCGATTGTGGCATTTATATTAATTTATTTTAAATGATTTCAAAGATGTCACCTTCATAATTTAATAAATATAACATTTTAAATGTTGTGATTTTAAGATGATAAATTCAAGTAAGAATATTATTATGAAATTTATTATATTTATATTCATCATAGGATTTTATTTTAAATTTTTATGCAACAAATATGTTTATTAAATAATTATACAAAAATGTTGTAGTAATTATTTTATTAATAGATATACCAAATAAAAGGTTTTAAAAATATTAAAATAAATATTATATTAACTATTTAATGTGTTCCACTAGTTTTTAAGATAAATATGACATGTTATGAATCTATTAAAGCTTTTATTTTGAACATATATTCTGTGAGTATTTTATTTAAATTCAAATAAATGAATAGTGTTAAAATTGACACTATTGTTATTTTATAAAAATAACATAATATAAAATTGTTTACAAATTAAAAAAATATTTAAAAATTATAAATTAAAATTTATATAGTCCAAAATTTCATAAATTATCCAATTATGGACAATTCACAACACATAAGTAATTATTTATAACAATTTAAAATTTGGAATCTTATTACCACAAATAAAGTTAAATAGATTAAATAAAGATAAATCAAGTTGATAATGTTTAAAATAAATTAAAAACATGTATAAATTTTATTGGTTGATTATATTACAAACCTATCTAATCTAAATTATAATTTTAATCATTTTGGAAGTTTATATGTGGGGTTTGAATTTATTATAAATTAATATGTCTTAAAATTCCAAAGGTACCCCTCTCCTCCCTTATAAAAAGAGAACCCCTTCCCTCTTCTCTTAACACCATTTTGAGAGTTCAAGATCAGAGAAACCCTTATCATTTCCCTTCTAAACTTCCCTAGAAACATACTTAAGGTTCTGGTCTTCTTCAAATACCAATTTTAGTGCCCTAAGTGGAGGTTTCAAAGAGGCGTGTCGTAGAAGAGTTAATATCCGTTGCCGATTCTTTCAAATTTATTTCTTCTTTTAATTCTTCTTATTTAGTTGTTTCATTAGTAATTAATAACATAAGTATCACTAATATACTGATATTTTATTATAAAAATGAAACAACCCTATTTCACCTTCTATCCATTCTAAGGAAAATGAAATCACCGCGCGTGGGTACGTACAGAATATCGTCTCCACGCTATGGTGTAATCTGTTTTTCCACCACCGTCTTAATTGGATGGGTATAATGGTGTAAAGAATAACTAAATATGATTATTATAACATCATAATGATTATAAGATATTATATAATTCACTCTAATTCCATTCAACAAATAGGGAAACGATATCATCGCCCGTGCGTGCGTACGGATTACCATCTCCATGACGTGATGAGATTCATTTTTCATGTTAACAATTCAAGAATGATTATAAAGTATATATAATAAGTAATCATGAAATATATGAAATAATAATTCTACTGGATTTATTTATATATATATATATGTATGTATGTCATCTACTTAATTCCATTCAATTCAAAAAGGAAACGAAAACAGCGTTCATGCGTACGTATGACATACCGTCTCCATGAATGGTGTATTTCTTTCCATTTATAGATCTATTATATATATGTCTATTATGAATATATATTATATAAAAATAATTTTTTATATTCTGGAATTAATTAATCATAATCTAAGTAATCATATTAACAATTACAAGTCAAAACACGAACGATAAATGAAACGATTTTACCCAAAACGCTACTTTAACATGAATTTACAAAAGAACAGGTAATATAAAGTCATAAATGAACCATATATGATATCATAACAATGAATATGATTCTATAATAATTCAATGACATTATTTAAATCATTATACAGGAGGTTCAGATACATACGAATCATATCGGACCTAAGGTAAGGGATAACTTTTCCAATCTCGTTTTTATCCAAGATTGTTTATTCGTAAGTATTTACTGGGGTTATATTTATCATCCATGTACCTATTTTCTAAAAATTGTTTCATTTATTTTTAAAGTCCTTTTTACCCATTTTTTACTTTTGCAACATGGTATGTAAGGAATCTTTCTTTTTTTACCATATGAGGTACTTTTTTACTTTTCTGGAAAAAGTACGAGAAGAATGTTTTTTAACTTATATGGCATGAACAGATTTTTACGGTTTCATAAAGCCATGTTTTCATGAAGTTTACTTTACAGGATTTCATGAATATTTTCCACAAAATCCCTTTCTTTTAAAATTTCATTGCATTTTGTGAAAAGAAAATTATTTTGAAGAAGAAATGATATTTTCCTCAAGAATTCATTTCAAGTGTTTTATCAAAACTATTTTCCATCTAAGATGACATTGTTTCATATGTGGATGTTTCAAGTATAATATCTCTATGATGTACATGGTTTCACTTTTCTTATGATGAAACTATATCCATTTGTTTTATATGTATTATGTTATGATGGGATGATATTTACGAAACCCATTTTTATTCTTTGGGTTATTATGAATGATGTATATTTATGTTGTGGAACAAGTAAGAACGATTTCATTATGAGATGGGTGGGACCTATATATCCCTCCAATGGATTGGGTAATGATTTATATCTCATGAGATAGACATGGGTGGAATGGAAAGTAAATCTGGTTCAGTAATACAGGGCTGGAACGACAAGTAAACCTAGTTCAGTAAGGGACTTTGTCCACTAAGATGGTCTTGGCAGAAATGCCTTGCCTACTATGGAAATCATAACATGTGCTTAATGGTTTCAACAATTAAATTTTTTATTCCCATTCCATTTTATCATGATTTATGTTCCATTATGATCTATTCCTCATGTACTGCCATGTTTTATGTCATTGCTCAAGAATTTGATGTTTAAATATTAGGTTCATGTTTTGAAGTTCAAATGTATATGGTTTGTTTTATTTTCTCCATGCTTCACCTTACTGAGAATTTGAGCTCACCCTTTTTATGTTTTATTTTACCGAGGATATAAAGAAAGTTTTTAGGTAAGAAAAAAATGGAATATCTTTATGGGAGATGTTGAAGATCTTTCACAAACATTAAAAGATTATGTTCCAAGTTTCCAAAGACACTGAACTATTATGGTCCTTGTGTGTCTGTTTTTGTTATGTATTAGATATTTCTCAAAAGTAATGTAATGTCTATATACGTCAAACTTTGGGTCTCTACAGTTGGTATCAGAGGAAAGTTTTAGTCAACCTTTGGAAACTAGGATGTGAGAACTTTAGTGAGATCCCTAGAGATATTTCTAAGGTATGTCTTGGGATGTCCCTAATGTTAAGTATAAGTATAGGTTATAGTCCTAGAATTATGGTAATGATATTATAATTAAACCTAATATTTTAGATATTGAAGGTACTCCCCCTTTATTATGTTATTTTCCTTGAATGATTTTTTCCTCTCACACTATTCTTTTTGGGTTTTAGAAAATGGCTGGAAATAGGAAGATTCGCGATAATGGAGAATATGATGGACAATGGAATGATATTCTTCCTTAGAAACCAAATGAAACGGGATTTGGAAGTCCAAAAATCATTATTATGACTAATCAGAAATATCATAATATGATCAATAATATCAACTTTGGTAAGTTTCCTGACTTGACTAATAAGAGAAAGATGGAGTATCATGATGATTATAGAGGAAAAAAAGTTCAATTTCCCTCATGTAAATCATGTGGGAAGAGGCATCAAGGAGAATGTTTCAAAGGAACTGGAAGATGTTTTGGGTGTGGAAAAGAATGACACAAAGTCAGAATGTGTAAAGGAAAAGGTTCAGTTAACACCATGGAAAATGATAATGGTATTGCTACGACATCAAAAACAATTAAATGTTTTAAATGTGGAATGTATGGGAATTATGTAGACCAATACCATAAGGGAAAGTCTCATGAAGAGAATAAGCATGGTCGTATGGGTAGTATTTATGTTGTTGATGATAAAGAGACTTCAAATGATATGTGAGATGAAAGAATTGTTCAAGATCGTTCAATGGTTTAAGAAGGTAGTGGAATGATTTATTTTTATCAATATTTATTTTGTATAGGTAATGGTAATATAGAATAAATACACATCTAAGGATTGTTACATTGTTGCCTTTTCTTGAGTTTTGAAAGTATATGATGAATGGTACCGGTAACCATGAAAGGTTATTGAAATATTTTTGGAAGGTAGAATAATGAAAGGATAAGGAGATAATGAGATGTTTGATAGTATTAATGAGCTCATGACTGGTATAAGGAAAAAGTTATATCATGGTTTGAGTATACAGAATCTTGGAATTTTGGTATGTGGAAAGAGTTAACTTTTGACAAAATTCATGTTTTCACTAAGGTTCAATGGGTACTCATGTTTCAAGAGAATACATGATTAAGGAATTCACATGTTTGGAATTTTACCAACAAGATATATATATATATATATATATCTTATGATATACAGGCGATAAATGATTGTATTCAATGCTTAATAGATGACCTTTCTAGTAATCATTTTATTTATACTATGAGATTAGACAGAAGTATTTTGGATAAACCTAAAGATTGGAATAGATTAATTTAGACATCAGATAGTATTGTTTAAGGCTAGAACTTTTTGTTATGTTATAATTGTATAGTTTTAGAAAAATTACAACCCATTGGATGGGCGACAACCCGTCACGTCGGACAAGGTTGCGAGAATCGAACTCACAACTGAAGTGATACAGGCCTTTATTACCTACCACTGTCCTACAGGAAGACCCTGGTTAGTAGAAACTAGTTTTATTTTATTAAGAGATATGATAAATGAAGTATAAGTCCATTTTTTGAATAATATATTATTAATCTCACCATAGATGGACTTATGTATATAACTATTCCTAACATTTTGTTTGAGACAGATGGAATGACCCATCATTCTATCACATGATCTCCTAACACTTCATGAATGACAAATTCAACTTTATTTATTTAAGAGATGAAGTGAAAATTGTTCAAGGCACGAACAACGGTGAGATTATATCGAAATAAAGTAAGTATTTATTCTAATTCAAATTCTTAAACTTTAGGTAAATGATATTGAAAACCAAAACTGTTGTCCTAGTGCCCTTATATCTGATGAATCAGATGCTACCTTAGATCATCACAAATTTATGGCTTTGTGATTGTTGGATTTTTCATAGACATGTTCTCTACCACTCTCCATCAGAACTTGATGGTTAGATTTCCCTTCCATATCCATATTTACACCTATGTTGTCCTATGTGGAAACCCAGTGTTGAGTTACTTTGGGTGACCGTTATGATTCTAACTTCCCTTTTGAAAATGAAGTTTTAGTATTCCTTTTTACGATGTGTGTTTCTATCAAAACTTTCGAGTAGTAAACCATTTATAACTCCGATGAATTTTGATGGTGAAATTAATTTTAAGGGGGGTAGAATGTAACACCCCAAGAATTATAACAATTTAAAATTTAGAATCTTATTACCACAAATAAAATTAAATAGATTAAATAAGGATAAATTAAGTTGATAATGCTTAAAATAAATTCAAAACTTTTCTAAATTTTATTTTTTGATAAGATTACAAACTTATCTCATCTAATATTTAGATTTGAGTCATTTTGGAAGTTTATATGTGGGGTTTGAATTTATTATAAATTAATATGTCTTATAATTCCAAAGGTACCCCTCTCATCCCTTATAAAAAGGGAACCCCTTCCCTCTTCTCTTCACACCATTTTGAGCCTTCAAGCTCATCAAACCCCTACTCATTTCCCTTATCAACTTCCATAGAAACATTCTAGAGGTACTAGTCTTCTTCAAAGACCAATTTTAGTTCCCTAAGAGGAGGTTTCAATGAGGTGTGTCGAAGAAGAGGTAATATCCATTTCTGATTCTTTCAAATTTATCTCTTCTTCTACTTCATCATATTTATTTGTTTCATTATGAATTAATAACATAAATATCACTCATATATTGATATGTTATTATAAATATTAAACAACCCTATTTCACCTTCTATCCATTCTAAGGAAAACAAAATCACCACGCGTGCGTACGTACGGAATACCATCTCCACTCTGTGGTGTAATCTGTTTTTCCACCACCACCTTACTTGGAAGGGTATAACGGTGTAAAGAATAACTACATATGATTATTATAACATCATACTGATTCTAATATATTATATCTTCACTCCAATTCCATTCAATAAATATGGGAACGATATCATCGCTCGGGCGTACGTACTGATTACCGTCTCCACGACGCGATGAGATTCATTTTCGATGTTAACAATTCAAGAATAATTATAAAGTATATATAATAAGTAATCATGAAATATATGACATAATAATTCTATTGTATTTATGTAAATATATATATGTATGTCATCTACTTAATTCCATTCAATTCAATATGGAAACAAAAACAGCGTTCATGCGTACGTACGGCCTACCGTCTCTATGAACGGTGTATTTCTTTCCATTTATCGATATATTATATATATGTATATTCTGAATATATATTATATATAAATCATGTTTTATATTTTGGAATTAAGTAATCATGATCTAAGTAATCATATCAATAATTACAAGTCAAAACACGGACGATAAATGAAAGGATTTTACCCAAAATGCTACTTTTACATGAATTTACAAAAGAACAGTTAATATAAAGTCATAAGTGAACCATATATGATATCATAACAATGAAGATGATTCTCTAATAATTCAATGACATTATTTAAATCATTATACATGACGTTCGGATACGTACGAAGCATATCGGACCTAAGGTAGGGGATAACTTTTCCAATCTCGTTTTTATCCAAGATTGTTTATTCGTAAGTATTTACTGAGGTTATATTTATCATCCATGTCCCTAATTTCTAAAAATGGTTTCATGTATTTTTAAATTCCTTTTTACCAATTTTTTACTTTTACTACATGGTATGTAAGGAATCTTTCTTTTGTTTACCATATGAGGTACTTTTTGAATTTTCCGGCAAAAGTACGAGAAGAATGTTTTTTTAACTTATATGGCATGAACAGATTTTTACAGTTTCATAATGCCTTATTTTCATGAAGTTTACTTTATAGGATTTCATGAATATTTTCAATAAAATACTTTTCTTTTAAAATTTCATTGCATTTTGTGAAAATAAAATGATTTTGAAGAATAAAGGATATTTTCCTCAAGAATTCATTTCAAGTGTTTTATCAAAACTATTTTCCATCTAAGATGACATTATTTCATATGTGTATGTTTCAAGTATAATATCTCTATTATTTACATGGTTTCACTTTTATTATGATGAAATTATATCCATTTGTTTTATATGAATTATGTTATGATGGGATGATGTTTACGAAACCCATTTTTATTCTTTGGGTTATTATGAATGATGTATGTTTATGTTGTTACACAGGTAAGAATGATTTCTTTATGAGATGGGTGGGACCTATATATCCCTCTAATTCATTGGGTAAAGATTTATATCTCATGAGATAGACATGGTTGGACTAGAAATTAAATCCGTTTTAGTAATACAGGGCTGGAACGGCTAGTAAACCCGGTTCAGTAAGGGACTTTACCACTAAGATGGTCTTGGAAGCAATGCCTTGACTACTATGTAAATCATAACATATTCTGAATGTTTTCCACAATTACATGTTTTATTCCCATTCCATCTTATCATGATTTATGTTCCATTATGGTCTATGCCTTATGTACTGCCATGTTTTATGTCATTGCTCAAGAATTTGATGTTTAAATATTATGTTCATGTTTTGAAGTTCAAATGTATATGTTTTGTTTTGTTTTCCCCATGCTTACCCTTACTGAGCATTTTAGGTCACCATTTTTATGTTTTATTTTCCCCAGGATATAAATAAAGGTTTTAGTTAAGAAAAAAAGGGAAGATCTTTATGGGAGATGTTGAATATCTTTCACAAAGATTAGAATATTATGTACCAAGTTTCAAAAGACACTAAACTATTACGGTCCTTGTGTGTCTATTTTTGTTATGTATTAGATATTCCACAAAAGTTATGTAATGTCTATGTACATCAAACTTTGGGTCTCTATAGGAACCCAGCCATAAGTGTGGTGCACTACCTGGGTTAAGATGTAGGGCCCATAATGAGGGTGTTGTTCTCTAAAGGGGGTGAATGTATCACCCTGGAATGATAAAGGGTTAATTATATAAATGATATGACTCATGTAAATAAGGATCACCTTCCACCATAGTTAAGAATGTTTGGTCTAGAGTATTGATCAGAATGGATGACCTTCTGGGAAGCTTCCTAGGGTGTGTGTGAGTGAGGAAAAAGCACACTGGAAAGGACATTTGTTTGTGCTATCAGCAAGGCCTAGTTACTAAGCACACTGGAAAGGACATGTGTCTGTGCTGTCAGCAGGGTCTAGTTGTTACATTTGGTATCAGAGTAGGAACCTAGCCTTACATGCAGTTCACTTCTTGGGTTGATATGTAGGGCCCACAAATAGGACGTTTTTCTCTAAAGAGGGGTGAATGTAATACCCCAGAATGATAAAGGGTTAAATGACTAAATGATATTGACTTATGTCAACAAGGGGAACCTTCCTTTTCAAGAACTTACCTAATTATAACTCCAAAATTAAGCATGTTTGGTCTAGAGTATTGATCAAGATGGGTGAACTTCTAGGAATCTTCCTAGGGTGTGTGTGAGTGAGGACAAAGCACACTAGAAAGGACATGTTTCAATGTTATCAGCAGGGCCTAGTTATTACATTTGGTATTAGATCAAAATCCTAGCCTTTAGTGTGGTGCATTTCTTGGGTTGAGATGTAGGGACCACAATGAGGACATTGTGCTCTAAAGGGGGTGAATATAACTCCCAGGAATGATAAAGGGATAAATTACTAAATTATATGACTGATATTAACAAGGGACACCTTCCTTTTCAGTAACCTACCTGATTAGAACTCCATACTTTGGTGTGATTGTTATATAGTAGTGGTTAGGATGGGTGACTTTTTGGGAAGCTTCCCAACGTGTATGTGAGTGAGGATAAAGCACATTGAAAAGTACATGTGTATGTGCTATCAGTAGGGCCTAGTAGTTACATTTGGTATCTGAGAAGGAACCCAAGCTTAAGTGTGGTGAACTGCCTGGATTGAGATGTAGGGCCCACAATGAAGACTTTGTTCTCTAAATATGGGTAAATGTAACACCCCATAATTATAAAGTGTTAAATGAATAAATGATTTTGAATTAAGTCAATAATTGTCACTTTATTTTTCAGGAACTTGCCTAATTAGAACTCCATAGTTAAGTATGTTTGGTCTAGAGTAGTGATCAATATGGTTGACCTTTTGGGAAGCTTCCAAGGGTGTGTGTGAGTGAGTAAAAAGCACACTATAAAAGAAATGTGTCTATGCTATTAGTGGGGCCTATTTGTTACATTTGATATCAAAGTAGGAACCCAGCCTTAAGTGTGGTGCATTGAATGAGTTGAGATGTAGGGCCTGTAATGAGGACGTTGTGCTCCAAAGTGGGTTAATATAACACCCAAGAATGATTAAGGGTTAAATGAATAAATTATATGAATCATGTAAACAAGGGGAGCCTTCCTTTTTTGAAACCTACCTTATTACAACTCCATAGTTAGGCATGCTTGGTCTCAAGTAGTGATTAGGATGGGTGACTTTTTGGGAAGCTTCCCAGGGTGTGTGTGAGTGAGGATAAAGGACATTGAAAAGGATATGTGTTGGCATGTGGGGATAATTATTAGTCAGATGACCCGTTCAGGCACATGGGTGGGCCCCGAGATGGGGACCACTTGTAAGTGGAAAAATTGGCGGTACCTAGAAGGCCAAGACCCAACAACCATATTAAGAAAACGTGTTGGGTGATCAGTGGGGGCCAATTATTAGATTTGGTATCCAAGTAAGAACCCAAAATTAAGTGCAGTACACTACCTGGGTTGGGATGTAGGGTCCACAATGAGGTTGTTGTTCTCTAAAGGGGAGGGGGTGAATGTAAACCCCAAAAATGATTAAGGGTTAAATTACTGAATGATATGAATCATGTCAACATGGTGCACCTTCCTTATTTGGAGACTACCTGATTATAACTCCATAGTTAAAAGTGATTGTCCTCGAGTAGTGATCTTGATGGATAACCTTCTAGGAAGTTTCCCAAGGTGTGTGTGAGTGAGGAAAAAGCACACTGGAAAGGACATGTGTTGGCATGTGGGGAAATTCATTAGTCAGATGACCTGATTAGGCATATGGTTGGGGCCCAGGATCGGAACCACATGTCTGTGGGGCAATTAGTGGTACCTAGTAGGCCGGGACTCGATAACCATGTTAAGGTGGGGTGTTTGTGCTGTCAGAAGGGCCTAGTTGTAACCACAGGTATAGATATACATGAATTTTATAGATCTCACCCAAAATACTTTTGTAACTTTATGATCATTAACACTTTTCTAGAGGCTACTCTTTGATTAAAATTAGAGATTACGAAATTAATTTTTTTTCAATGTTATAAAGGATCATGGGGTCATACTTAGTGGTTATGTAAATGAGGATTGTGTTTCATTATAAATAATTTGTCAAAAACATTGAGAGTTAGCCCAAATGTATTCTAGAGAATATTTGAAATGTGTGAATGTTAGATTTTTCAAAATGAGTTTTGAAAGATATCAAAAAAGAGTTTTTGATATGATTTCACAAGTTATTAAATATGACATAACATAATGTGAAACTAAATTAATTCTATGGGAAATTAGTTCAAGTTATTTATTCAAATAATTATTCACTAAATCTTAAACCACATCAAGTTTTGGTTTAGGATAACCCACATCATGGTGAATGTCAAAATGCTACAGTTCGATCCATGGAAATGCATACATTACATAATAATAATTTTTTTAATTAATATTATACCTAACCTATAATTATCAGTTTTAAATATCATTTAATGATATTTGGAGAAATTTTAATATCCAACGGATTATTTAAATATTAAAAATCATTATGTTGATTCAACTATGAGTTAAAAAGAGTTATAAAATTTATGAAATGGTTCTTTAATCATGTATTAATGATTAAGTTTTGAGGATTTTCCTTGTATAGATATATAAATGGGTTTAATATTATTTTAATGGGTTATATTATTATGTAATTCTATTGTAATTTTAATATAGTATTCACATTATGAAAACTCTTTGATCTAAAACTCTCTTGAGCACACACTTTTTATCTTTTAATAAATAGATTCTTATAGATCGTGGATGGAAGAGGATATTTCCCAAGCATTGGGAGATCCACATAGACCATAGATACCCTAGTAGTAAAGATTATATGGGATACATTTTATTGATTCCAATGAATACCAATAAAAAAATCTTGGAAAGGTTATATCATTAAATAAAAGGGATGCATTCATCGTTTATTTTATTCAGTTCAACGTGAAGGCTTGATTTTTGGAAAAATTGAGTGTTGGTTATTAATTTACACTGAATTTATACAATCATTTTCCACTCTAGAAAACATTAATAATAACATTAAATATTTATAAAATCTATCAATAATAATTTTGATATGGTCTAAGGTCATGTGGATTAGGTGGGGACCCTTTATGTTCACACAGATAAAGGTTTTTGAGAAAACAAATTTAAAAAAAATTATGAAAAAATGTCCAGGAACCATGACATGGTTTCTTTATTCAATATATTTTAGATTGATATTTTCTTTAAGTTTTTACCTTGAAAAAAAATAGTGTATATGGAAAATCTATTTTTTTCTATAGTCATATTATAAACCATGATCAATTGACATTCACCAGGATTTGGATTCAAACTCTTGAATATTAAATATCTACAAATTATTGTTTTACTTATACAACTAATATGTAGTAAAGTAAAAAAATTATGAATTGGTATAAAATAATAAAACCATCATGTTTTTTATAAGTGCTACAAGATCTGTCCAGTCACACCTAATAGGGGGTGAATCAGGTGTGGTTCAATTTTTATCAAATACCAAATATTATTTTGATATTATTAAACCTCTGTAATTTGAACCTCTAATGCTGGTTAATTCAAATGGATCTCTTATAATTTAAATTAACATACACTAATTTTATATCAATATTAATTAGTAAAATTGGAACATGTGTTTTTATAAGGTTCAACCTCTATCAGGAATCATTAAACCTATTGTGATTGGGTTTTCCAAGAAATATATTTTCCACTATAAATATTATTATAAATTTTATAGTGGGTTGGAAATGGATTATCCAAAAATAGTTTTTTACATATTATACAATAATGTGATCACTATATTACATAGGTGATAGATCTGTCACTATATTATACAATTGAAGGTATTATTATGTTGGATTCCATGGTCTTCAGTCTCTTGACTGGTCAATAAACCTTTAAACTTTTTTAATTAGATCAAAAATGTTTTTTAGGTATGTCTCTATTAAAAAAAAGATCCACTTTTACTCAACATATAGATACATTGACTACCTTGAAATATTCATAGTTGAACCATGAAACTATGCCTCTATTTCTTCACATAGATTCTCAATTCTTTCATAATTTAATTGTTATACTATCTCAACTTAGAATATCTAGAAAAAAGAAACCCAAATAATTACCTAGAATGTATACACTAAATAAAAAAGCATAAAAATATTTACTGGTTATTAGACACACTAAAACCTCAAGGTTTTCTTTCTTACAACTAACTATATGACCCTTTGATAGTTTTCTTCTTTTATTATCATTGACTCAATCTATTCATAGGTTTAGTTTGGTACACTAATATATTTATTAATATACGATTACCATCAAATTATTAGTTTATCATAAGATCATCTCCTTATTTTTTTCCCTTGATAAAACATCTAGCGTCTTATTCTTCATCATCATTTTCTTATTCCCTGATAGGTTCTATATCATATTCTCATTTCTTCATTAAGAGTTACATATTATCTCATTTAAAACATGAACATATCATTTAGTCCACCACTCTCCCTTCATATTTTATTTTTTTATTTGATAAAAACTTGTATAGGTGATTTTTTTTCTTTTTTATGGGGTCTTCTAAAATTTACATAAATAAAAATATAATATTATTTCATGAAATCAAAATTAGATTCATGTTAAACCACTTATTATTCTCCCCATGATATTCAAATAAATTTTTATTAACTATTTTCCCATGGTTAAGTGACAAAAACTTCCTTTTATTTTATTTGAATTATCATGGAAAAATATGTCTCTATTTTTTCTCAAATAAACTTGGGACTTCTCCAAAAAAATGTTACGATAAGAATTCACATTTAAATCATCATCATATTATATATATAATACAACAACGACAACATGTGGTAAGAGAATCTTATATTTTGGTTTGAGTGTATCCCATGCATCTAGTATAGACTCACCTCATGTATTAAAACCTAATATGCATCTTAGCCCTCTTATTACTAAGTTTCTTCAATCACAAATTATTTATGTGATATATTTATCTTTTAATAACAACACATGCATCGACTAGTTTTATTTCATATTATTATTACCAAATAGATTTTCAAACATTCTCATAAAAATCACACAAAATATCATAGTGATATTATACAAAAATATTCTTTATCTCAAACTTGTATCATGGTCCAATAAAGCTTCATTATGTTTTTTACATAAAATAATTACTCTTCTATAATCTAAAATATATTTCATCTTTAAAATATAAATACTAAAAATATATTTTAGGTTATTAGAAATCCAAAAATTTCAAAATGTATAATATCATATATAGATATAAATTTAAATATTGGAAAATAATAATCCATACATGCATTGGAAAGTATTATGTGGATTATAAATATCATAAACAAGGTATAAAAGCCTTATGTGGATCCTATAAATTCATACACGCATTGACTTTTTCAAATTTCAGAAAACTCCAAAGTCATCTGTACAAACAAAAGTCAAACATGATCCATGAAAATTCATACTACATTCATAAAATATTTTATAGACTTAAACATTTGGAAAACACTAAAGTATTATGAGTAGAGAATAATTTATATATAGCACAAAATTCCAACACTGGCGATGAAGGTTTACGAAATGCATGATAATTCATATGAATTATAGACTTGGAAAATTTTTCTACTTGAACTCCAAAATATAAAATGTTTCCAACGACCACAAGACTACTTCTAAGAAACTCTAGGCCTTCAAAAACACTTCAATTCATCTTGTAACTACTCAAATAAAGTATTTGAATTATTAAAATAATTCTAAACTTATTTATCTAAGTTCATAGGTCTTTTCACAATATATTAACACAAATTTCAGTTTTATCATTACATTCAATTCCCTCTCAATACCATTTTCATTTTTTCGATCTAAAACCATCAAAAAAGAAATGTTAAAAACTCATTTTAGTATCCTTCGTGCTTGGTAACAGGGGATGGATTCTACAACTTCAATATAGCTTCTCTCAATTCATTTATTCTATTGAAATCATTTAAATAACAACTCTATAAGCTATCCAGAATAGATTTAGTAGCCTCCTTTGTTTCATCCTTCATCCAACGTCTTTATAATCTTATAGAAGGCACTCTAGACCTCATTACATGTATTATCCATACAAAATATCTCTCTAATATTATAATGTATGTTCTTATCACTGAGAATCCAAATCATCCATATTTCTTTCCCAACATAAAACAATTACTCATTTACATGTTCAATGGTAGACACTCTTCACTTTATTATTTTTATAATGCATTGATTTTACACTATATTAACAACTAATTGATAAAAAATACAACTTTAATTTCATAAATCCATCTATAATTTAATCTCTCCCTTTTTATTTTTTGTTAATTAAAATTTTTACTTCCAAATTCAATGTATATTTTCTCCCCACAATTGAAAATAATTGTAAAGGATAAAAAACAATTTCTACCCCTTATTAACATTACTATTTAAACACCTTATTCACTATTGAAGTTTATTCTCATATTTTCCTCAAAAAAATATCTCATCCCCTTTATTTATATTTCAATATACATGTTCTATATTAATTCCACATGAGAATAAATAATTCACATATTCTTAACAATGTTCCGTCAAATAATTAACTCTAAGTATACTTGGCCTAACCTGATGTATAAAACAAGTGTGGTCAATTTAGAAAATAAATTTTTCTATAATATAATTATATTATAATACCCACTCTGATATTATAAAATCTTGGTGGTTGATTAGATAGGTTTTCAACAAGTTTTATAAACCTTCACTCATTTTAACACACAATTACAACCACTTCACGTGCATGATATTTATTACCATTTTATTATAAGGTCACTCTCCCTTAATAACCATATTTAATATAAAAAATAAATATTAGAGACTAAATATAACATTAAAAACTTTAGCTTTCTTCAATTATTTACAGATTTCTAAATTTAAAATAAATAATAAATCTTTAGGAGCTTCAACTCTTTTGAAAGATCCCTTTTAAAGAATTACCACAAAATATAATCACCTTAAATCCCAAGTGAAAAGCATATCAAATTTAAAAATATGAGAATAATATGGGTTTTTATCAGCTATTTAGTTTTAATACTAGGGATGACATTTATTTCTTAATCCTACCAACTTCTTCCTCGAGGCTTCGCTTCCTTGAGAAGTTTTTATCCTTGTTTCAACTTTAATTTTCTAAGGGTGTTCACCTTTGGGAAACATGTACTTATTATTTTGAATTATATTAATAGATGAAATAGAATTTTCCACATTAGTGATTAAATAATTTTATTTATTTTCAAAGTGATCTAACCTATTATTTCTATCTAAATAACTTGTCCATATTTTAAAAAATAATTTTTATGCATGGTTATTTTTTTTGGTGTATATATTTCTTATTTACATTACATTTAAAAACCTTCTTGGTACTTAGATTCATAAGGGATTTTATTTTTTCTTCAATATATATTCTTTTTTAGGTATCTAGGTAATACATTTGAAAACATTATAGACAAATTTTTACACCTTCCTCACACACCTTTATAAACGTTTTAACTTTTTTTTATTTGGAAGCATCTCAATTTATTCATAATTAGTGTTAATAATTAAGCTAATTCTACTATCCTTTTATTGAATTTACTCTTTTTATGTTTGTATATTTCTCCATCCTTTCTTTATATTCATAGACATCTTGAAATATCCCTTTATGTGAAATATCTTATCAAATTAGTATAATCTTATCCTATTATTGGTATCCTTCTTATAATTATTATTCTTTGAATTCTTGGGAGTAGTTAATTCAACTTTCTTATTTATGTTTTACCTTCCAAGATGGTATTAATTTCATTTTGTCTTTTATTTTTAAACTATTATTGTGGTATTATCAATTCATTAGTATGAGATATTTTTTGGGTTAGTACTGGAAACACATTTCATAATGTTGACTATATATATTGAAAAATCAGTTTTTTTTTCACACGTTCAAATATGCTTCTTATTAATAGATTTATTCCATTCTATGAAGTCTGATTAAAATTAGTAGTTATTCATAAATCTTTATATTTTATCACCCTGATTTCATGCCTTATTTTAGTTTCACATAAATATATATTATTCCTCAAATCCATAACAATGTTCCCAAACCACTGGCAGCACAAATAATTCCCAAAAAACCACATTATTTTTCATGTAGGTGCAAACTATCCAGATTTTGTTTCTTACTATCTTATATATGGAACCCCAAATATTTTGGGTTATAATTGGAGGGAAACTCTTCTTGGATATACTCACACCCACCCTTGATACATTAGTTGGTTTCTTGATTTTTTTGGCCACCGTAATATATATTGTTTTTGAACTAAAATATATTAAAACAGTTGCGACAGGTTTAGTATAAAAAAAATTAATTGAATTATGGGCTACCTTTATCCATGAGAATGACGTGGGTTTTTCTCCAAATGATCTCAAAATCATTTTAATAAATGTAAGAGTCCATTTTTTAGAGAGAAAAACTTCACATAAACAAGAGTGGTGACACTTATTTTATTAGTTGTTTAGAAAGACCCATACTTGTTGCTTCCAGATTCTTCAATTTTACTTCTAGTTATAGGAACTTCAAGTTAAGTGTATAATTATTAGCCTCAATTTAAATTAATATATCTTCCTACTATTTCTTTAGATTTTAATATGATACTCATGCATTACATTTTCTTCTTTCAACAAATTTCAAACTCTTTCACATTTTTTTCTCAATTTCCAATCGATTGGTTTTGAAATATATAGAAATTTTAAGTATATTTAAAAATCATGAATCACATCACTTATAAAATTCTTGAACACCATTTTTTACAAGAAACACCTTGAAAATTTTCATCAAACAAGTAGATTTATTTATTTCAATGCGATATATACTCTTTCATAGCCTTCAAAATCCCTATGAGGGTATTGAAACTATACACATTTTTAGATATCTAATGTGATTTTTCAACATGTATTCCCTTAATTAATATCTATATATATATCACCATTTAAATTGGGAGAATCTTTAAATAATCATTAACCAAAATGTAAAGGTCTTCATCAAAATCAATTCAATAATTATAACAGCTTGAATTTGAATCATTAGAGAGCCCATGATCCTAAGCTTCAATAAGACACACCACACTGTGAACACATTCATATAGTGGTTTATCCTATTTCTTATTTGAGACATTGATTTTTTCCTATTTCTTATTTTTATTTTTAAGGTCTTAGTAGGAACTTCTAAATCTATTTTAATAGGGATGGAATATTATTTTTCTATTTAAGACTCTTCTTCATATATTTCAAATACTCAATTTATATAATTCTAGTTAAAACACCATGGAAAAAATTACAAAAAAACAAAAGGAGATAATCTGTGTATTCTGATTTCAATTAGTTTAAAATAGTAGATCCAATATTCTGAAACACAATCTATGATATCAATAGTAAGTGTCATAGGATATGTACAGAAACACATGGGGGTTGAATCTAGGGTGGTCTAATTTTATGAAATAAAAAATATTCTTTTGATCCTTCTACCCCTTTTGAATTGTAATATCTTGTATTGGTTAATTGAAATAAATCTATTTTAGTTTACATTAACATACACCTATATTATATGTAGATAAAGTATTAAAGGTAGAATGAGTGTTTTTATAGGGTTTAACCCCTTCTAGGAATATTATATATTATTTTTCTTGTGTTTTTCAAGTCATAAATTCTATAATAAAAAATTTATTATCAATTATACATTAGGTTATTTAGGGATTATATTTAAATTGGTCTTACCATATTACATAAGTGATAAAGTCATTACTATTTTACACAAGTGGAGAGATATTTATACCGGATCCCCCAGTCTTGAGACTCTTGAATGATGAAGAAAACTTCCTCCTTGAATTAGATCAACAATGTTGTACATGGATGTATTTTAAACCATAAATTGTTCTGATTTTACTCAAAATAGATATTATTTGACATCTATTAATTCTTCATAGTTGAACCATGAAATATTTCCTCACTTTTCTATATATATTTTCATTTCTATTTGAATCTGATTTACAGACATTATCAACATAAAATATAAAAATACATACCTAAAAAGAATTACCCAGAATTTACACACTGAATAAAACAACCTCATAATATTTTATGGAAGTTAAGTACGCTAAAACCTTAGGTTCTGTTCTTACTCATAGCTAGAATATCCTTCAATAGTCTTTTTCATATTTTCTCTCTAACTGAATATATTCAAAAGTTTAGTTTAGAACACAAAGATCTTTCTTTTTCTCTAATACCACTATTATTATCGATTCATTATATGATAACTCTTAGTTCTTTTTCACTACAGTAGTTAACAACTTTTTATATTATTCTTCTAATTCTTCCTTAAGCGTTTATCTCTAAAATTCTCAATTAATATTCTATAGTTATAGTTTCTCTTAGATCATACATGCATAACTCATTCATTCCACTCATTTCACTTATTATTTTAATTTATTCTTTCAATACAAAACTATATAGGAAAAAATCTTATTTTTGTGGGGTCATATAAAATTTCTATAAATAGAAATACAAAAATAGTTTCATGGAATAATAATTAAGTGAATATACGATCAATTTTTCTTCTCTACAAGATATCAAAATAATTGTTCATTAACTATTTTCCCAAGGTTAATTTATAGTTTTGTCCTTTTATTTTATTTTTCATCTAATGGATAAATATGTCTCCATTTGTTCTCTAGAATACTCAGTTCTTATCTTCAAAATTCTTCCAAAAAAATCACATTTAAATCATCCTTATGATATATAAAATATATTTTTACACTAAAAAAACTGGGTGATTAGAAGGGGTTTTGTTTAGTTTAAAAGGCATTATAACTCCTTCTAAACACTTTATCAATAGTTATATTGAAATATTGCTAAAGTTACCGCCCCTTTGGATTAGAGGCAGTTCTTGATAAGTGTTGGTAAAATGATGTTGTGTTTAGCAGTGCCAAAGTTAGAATGGGTTTTAACCCCCTCTAATTGCACAAAAATTCACCATAGACCAATCAGCTAGTGGCGATTGTAACCACCTTAAATGGATTATTTCGTTTAGGGGTGGTTAGAACCGCCGATAATTGAATCTGAATTTTCAAATTTAGGGGCGGTTAAAACTACCCCTAATCTACTCGTAATTTTTTTATAAAAAACTGATCCCTTTGACACCCCTAGAACCACCATGGACAACACTCGACACCCCCCCCCCCCTAATGCCCACACACCACCCATGTCATGCACCAGACCACCAAACACCCCCAAACCACCAGGAGCCTGCCCAACACCCCCCTGACACCCCATAACACCAGGAAATAACCCCTATAAAGCCCATAGACACCCCACTGCAGACACCCCGATACATGAGACACACCCCTAGCAAGCCCACAGACACCCCAAGACATGCCCCTAGCAAGCCCGCAGACACCCCCCTATAGGCACCCCGAGACACGCCTATGGAAAACCCATAGACATCCCCTGAAGACACCCATAAATACGCCCCTGTAGACACTCCGGTGCAAACAAATATGTGTTTGGTCGTGTGCTTGTTCCCCACCACCTGGTGGGAGGCCTAAAAATAGCTGCCTGGTGAGAATTGAAGTTGGTATCAGCTTCATATAACCCAACGCCTATACATACAGAGTCTCTTCACTTTTGTTTTATTAAATACAATATATTATATTTATTAACATTTATTAAGTTATATTTAATTACATACAAAAATATTATATATGTGTGTGTGTGTGTGTGTTTCTGTGTGTTTGTGTGTGTGTATAAATATAAATAATATAATATATTTGTGATTTGTTTGTATTCGTATTTATGTATTTATAAAATATTTATAAATATAATATAATTATAATATATATTTATATAATTATTTTCATATACTTATATATATGTATGTGTTTATACATTTATATATTTTATGATTTATATAATACATATATTATATTAATTACATTTTCATTATATATTTATTTATGTAATTATATACATTTATATTATATAATGTACACACACATATATATATACACAAAATTAAATACACTCATATAATTGGAAATATATGATATAATTAAATGATATATAAAATAAAATGCATTTATATTATGATATATATTATATATATTTAGTAAATTAATTTATAATTAATATGGTATACTAAAACATATATCAAATAATTGTTTAATATAATTATATAATGTGTACACATATATACAAATTTAAATTAAATTATATAATATATACAAACAAATATATTTATTTACTAAATTAATTTATAATTAATATGGTATAGTAAAATATATATCAAAAAATTATATAATATATATAAATTTATATATAATAAAATAATTATAATATGATATATATAACATATATATATATATATATATAATTTTGTCTATATTATATATATTTGTATACATAATATAATATAAATGTATTTATACATAAATATACAATAAAAATGTATTTAATATTATATATGTATAATATAAATCATAATATAAATATATTGTATTTATAAAAACATATATATCTTATATATTTGAAAAAAATATTTATAATTTCATTTATATTATGTATACCAATATTTATATATGTATACATTTTTTTATATGTATAAGTATTTATTTAAAGTATTTATATAATGTATTTATATATATGTGTGTGTTTATAATTCATTTAAATACATTTATATAATGTTCTTATGTAATATATTAATATATATACACACATGCACGCGCACATATAGATATTATAAAATTTGAATTTATATGAGATTTATTTCAAAAAATAAATAAATATTATGTGGGGTTAAAACCCCCTCTAATCAAATAGATTAGCAGAGGTTCATGAACCCCCTCTAATTTATTGAGATAGATGGGGTTCAAAACCCCCTCTAATGTCATAAATTTGAGGGGGTTCATAACCTCTTCTAAATTCTTAAATTAAAAAGGGTTCAAAACCCCCTCTAAATTCATAAATTATAAGGGATTCAAAACCCCTCTAATCTAAGGGATTAATGATAATTCATGAAACCATATAATTTCTTATATTATAAGGGGTTTTAGAACCCCCACTAATTTCATTCATAAGAGGGGGTTCAAAATCCTCTCTAATTTTTGGGATTAATGGCGGTTCACGAACCCCTTTGATTTTTTATATTAGTGGGAGATCACAACCCCCTTTAATATCATACATTAGATGGGGTTCAAAAACTAATCTAATATCCAAATGAATATATATATATATATATATATTACCTCAAAATTTCAACCGGCCATATAGATCCACTGATTAATTAATTAGCGGTGGTTTTAAGATAATCGACACTTAAACCTAAACAAATATTAAAAAAATAATTCAAAAAAATTCGAGTGGGATGTGAACCCCATTTAAATTTTATGATTAGAGGAGGTTGTTCATAACCCCCTATAAAATGAATTTAAAGGGGGTTCTAAATAACCCCCATGAAAAAACTTCCACTAATCTGATGTTTTTTGTAGTGTTAGTAGCATGAGTGTGGAGCATAAATATTTCTTCTTGAGTGCATTCCATGAATCCAGTACAAACTCAAATAGACTCTCAAAACATAATATAGTAGTTTATCCCTCTTATTTTTCTCTTTCTTGAATCACAAATGATTTCTCAAATATTTTTATCTTTGATGAATATCACATGAATGGTCTGATTTTATTTTTTCTATTGATCACCAAAATATATTTTCAAATATTCTCATTTCAAACTCTAAAAATAAATAGCACAGTGATATTATAGTGACTCAACCTTTTCTTACATTACTTTTAACTCATTAGAAAGATAAAAAAACTTTCTATAATTACACAACAGTGATCTAGAGGTTTAGTGTATTTAGAAAACTAGGACTGAACATAACATTTACAACATCAAACATAAACATTTATTTAATTTATTCTTCTCCAGCTTCTTATTGTCCCTTGAAAATTCCTTAGTACACATATTCACCTGAGCATATACATCAAAAATGGGTGAGCTAAAAGCCCAGTAAGAGGATGGATATAAACCATATAAAAATGTGTGAGCACAATAAAAATGTAGTTAAAGGATCATGAACATTAGAGGAAGCATTAATAAAAGACTTGGAATGTGGCTAAGTATAAAAATGAAACATCATGTCTTAGTGGTCAACTACCACACATAGTTGTGAAAAAATATAGCATCATGTTCATACATAATTTCACATTAAATTCTTAGATTCATTACATGACCCAATTCATTAGAGAAATGTATAATTTTGGGTGCACCCATCACGTTCAAACATTTATATTGCACAATATAATTCTAAGCGCACCTATCACACCATAATATTTACATTATCATGCATTCCACATTTAAATATGTCAAAATTGAACATAAAATAATCCATGTAAATAAATGAGTTTCACAGAATAAATCATATAAACATTTGTTCCCCAAAATAAAGAGGGAATATCATTCTTAACATAGAGCCATTAACCATGAGTGAAGAGTGAAACAACATTCAAGAAGTAAAAAGGGGTGTGTTTATTTGAAAGAAGAGTTCTTTTGGAAAACATTGAGTTTTTCATAAAATAAATTATAGAACATTAATATCCCATAAATGGTAATATAATTATGAATAAAATATTTTTAAGGATAACCCATACCAAACATAGAGTGAAAGATGGAGAAACCTAAGAAAGAAAGTTAGGTTCGAGAATTTCCCCTTACTATGTATCTGAATGATTTCTTTACTTTAATGTAATATATAATGAACTTATATTCATTAATTAACATTTATATAAACTATTATACATTAATAAGAATCATTAAGGTTTTACTAAGATCATTTAAGTGCTTTTTGATGAGTTATAGAGTTTAAATTCATTATTTGGGAATGTTCTTTTTTATGGTTTTCTTGAACGATTCACTTGTATTCATGAATGGAAATTCATATAGAACATGGATAAACATACAGAACTGATATTACATGTTATAAAATATATTAAATGAGTTTAAATTATCTTATAATAAATTATTTTATATACCATGTGTATGAATCATTAGTTAAAATTTAATAATGATTGTTTTAGGTTAATTTAGGCAATTTTTTTATCACAATGAACATGTTTTGTTTTAAAATTTAGTAATATGTACATAAGTTAGTTACAGAACATTAAATAGGATATAATACATATAAGATAATATTTTTCAACCAAATTTTTTTTTATAACCATATCTGAAGGTGGTAAAGGAAAGAAGAAAACAAATCATTCTTGAAGATGATAAATTAACACATCACGGACAATGTTTTCTTTTCTAAAATAAAAAGAAGAGGAGATGGGGGTTGGATGATATATTATCCCATTAGTATAATAAAATTCTAATATATTTGATATACTATATTTACCATAACATATGTATGAGGATATGTGGGAATAGATTAATAAAAAAACTTGAAATTGAAAGGAAATTAAAAGGAAAAGAGAGAGAGAGGAATTACCTCTTGAACCCTCCTCTTAAGATCCTCCTTAAGGAACCATTGAATGGACTTTTAGTGAGACTAGAAGCTCTTGAAATTGGGGGAGGGTCTAGGGAAGATTTTTGGGTAGATTTTAGAAAATTATTGAAGCTTGAGAGGTTTGAGTAAATGAGGGTGTGAAGGGTGTTATTTATAGTGGAGAGGAGAGGGGTTTTCTTAATTTTGTAATCATTAGTTTATTAATTTCCTGAAAGATAAGAAATATTGATGATTCTATAACCAATAATAGTAAAGAGGGAATACGATTTCGAGATTTGGGTTCTTGAATCACTTGTGATGTAAGGAATAGTGGATTTAAATTATAATGTATTTATATGGTAAATTAATGTCTTTTACTATTCACCAAAAATTCAAGTATTTCTGAAAAACCCCAAAAATTCACCCAAACCATTTTTAGACATGTAGAATCAAAAAATGAATTCCATTATATCAAAATAATTTCCTAAATTTGGTTAATTTTAGTTTTTAATTAAAATCATAATTTACTTAAAAAATATAGTTTTTAAAAATAAAACTGATTTTATAATGCTTTCAAAAATTACCTAAGGTCTTATAAAAGTACATCTAAACCTGAAAACATAGACTTACTAATTTATAAACACATTTTAGGAAAAAAAATTGTTTTAAAATTAATTAATTAATTAATTATGTCTTACAAAAATACTAAAACTTTTACTATGGTCATATTATTACTTGTAAGTTGCCTAAATATTATTTATACACTTATAGGTGAGGTGACTATTTTTGGGGATGTTTACTATTCATAAAGGTCATATTACTATTCATAAGGGTTGGTTACTATTCATAAGGGTATGTTACTATGAACCAAAAATTTAGTTTTTTCTATCGGACTCCAAACTTCTTAGTGATCACAATCGTGTATATTAGATTTTTAAAATTCAAAACAAGAAGTGGAAAAATATGTTTAATTGTCACATAGTATTTAGTATCATTATATTTTATTGGGATTCCTAATGTGATTATACTATAAGGAATAATTATAAGAACTCAATTTCATTTATAAAACATTGGATCATTACATTCTTCCCACTTATGAAATTTTGACCTTGAAATTTAGTTTTACACAAATAGGTGAGGGTACTTCTCATTCATCACCTCCTCTCATTCCCAACTTACTTCTTTAAACTTATGGTTCCTCTATAAAACTTTGACAAGGTGGTTTTTCTTGTTTCATAGAACCTTATCTCACCAGTCCAGAATCTTCACCGGCTGCTCCTCATAAGAGATATCATCTTCCATCCTTACCACCTCTGAGTTCAGTACATGTGAGGGATCTGGTATATAATTACTCAGGAGAGATATATGAAACACATCATAAATTTGAGCAATATTTAGTGGAATTGAAATCCTATGGTCCACGACTCCTATGCTGTCAAGTATCTCAAAGGGGTTAATGTACCTTGGGCTTAGATTCCCTTTCTTTTTGAACCGCATGAATCTCTTTCATGGTGATATTCGAAGGAAGACTTTATCTCCCACGTAGAACTCCAATTCCCTTTAATGGTTGTCAGCATAGCTCTTTTTCTGAATTTGAGAAGATTTGATATGTTTCTGGATGACTTGAACCTTCTCTATCATCTCTTACACAATATTAGGTCCAAGTATCTTTCTTTCTCCAACTTCATCCCAACAGGTTGGAGTTCTACATCACTTTCCAAAAAAATCTTCATATAGAGCCATCTGAATACTTGATTGGAAGCTATTATTGTATGATAACTCAACCAATGGGAGATTATCCCGTCCATCTTTAAATTCTAGAGAGCATAATCTTAGTATATCTTCAAGCATCTGAATATTCCTTTCATATTATCCATTATTTTATAGGTAATAGGTCGTGCTAAAATTTAATTCAGTACTCAAAGCATGATGAATACATCTCTAGAATTTAAATGTGAACCTTGGATCACAATTAGAGATAATAAATAGTGTAACACCGTTTAGACTCACCTCATCCTTAACATATATATTTGAAAGTTTTTCAAGCGATAGATCTTCCCAAATAGTGATAAAATGGGAAGTATTAGTGAGTTGGTCAAACACAACCCATATATCATTATTTCCATTGGACATCTTTGGGAGACCCATGAAAAATTCCATTGTGACATTCTACCACTTCCACATGGTTATAGGAAATAGTTGCATTATCCCTTTGGACTTTTGGTTCTCTACTTTAACTTGATGGCATACCAAGTACCTTGAGATATATTCCGTAATATCCTTCTTCAGGTTATCACACCAAAAGTGTTCTTGGATATCTTAGTACATCTTGGTGCTACAAATATTGATAAAGAAAGTTGATTTATGTTCATTATCTAGTTTCTCCTTTTTTTATCTAGGGTGATGAAGTCACACAAATATACATTTCAAACTGAATTACACTATCATCATCGATATGTAACTCTTGAGGCCTCCCTTAATTTACTATATTCACCTTCTTTTATAACTCCATATCACCCCTTTGTGACTTATTAGTCTTCCCTTAGATAGATGGATGCGTAATCATTTGGTAAAGGTAGGATGTATATAATTCCCTTATGATTTCCAAATCCATCCTTTTTTATATCCAAGAAGATACAGTCTTTTTAAATCCGCAACACGGAATTAGTTGCAGGTTCTTTTCTACTTAGAGTATCAGCTACCTTATTCACCTTTCTAGGATGATAGTGAATAGATCAATCATAATCCTTGATTATCTCTAACCATCTCTTTTGATTCATGTTGAGATCCTTTTGTGTGAATATATACTTTAAGCTCTTTTGATTGGTATATATGTCACACTTCTCACCATAAAGGTAGTGCTGCCAAATTTTCAATTAAAAAAAGGATGCTAGCTTCAGATCATATGTGGGGTAGTTCTTCTCGTAGATATTCAACTTATGCGAGTCATAGGATATCACATTATCATTTTTGATGAGTACAAAACCAAATACTTTCTTTGAATAATCACTTTATATCACAAAGATTTCACCAATTTTTTGGTAATATGAGTATAAGAGTAGTGATTAGCCATATCTTTATCTCCTTGATGCTTTCCTCACATTCATCCGTATAGACATACTTAACCCCTTTCCTTGTTAACTTAGTTAGCGGGCTTGAAAATCATGAGAAATTTCTCACAAAACGTCAGTAGTACCCATCCAATCCAAGAAAATATGGAATTATGTGACACTAGAGGTCTTGTTCCATTCATTAATCACCTTTTCTTTTGAAGGGTCCATAGATATTCTCTCACTTGTGATCACATATCCCAAGAATGAAACTTGATTCATCCAAAAGTCACACTTGCTGAACTTGGCGTACAACTTCTCCTTTATCAATGTCACCAACACAAGTCTTAGATATTCTTCATGTTCCTCCCTTCTCTTGGAGTATATGAGAATATCATTAATAAACACTACCAAAACAAATTTGAGGTAATTTCTAATGTCTCTATTCATCAAATCCGTGAATATTTTAGGGGAATTAGTAAATCCTAAGGGCATCACTAGAAACTCAGAGTACCCATACCTTTTATGGAAGGTGGTCTTCTTAGTATCTTCCTTATTCACCTTAAGTTTATGATATCCAAAATGAAGATCCACCTTAGAGAAGTATTGATCTCATCTTAACTGATTGAAAAAATCATCAATCCTTGAAAGAGGATACTTTTTCTTTATGGTTATCTTGTTGAGTTCTCAATAATTGATACACAGTATCATTGATCCATCATTCTTCTTTACAAAGATAACTGGCACACCCAAAGTTGATACACTAGGGTGTATGAACCCTCTGTCTAAGTTCTCTTGTAGATACTTCTTTAATTCCTCTAGTTCGATAGGTGACATCCTTTAGGGACACTTTGAGATAGGAGTAGCTCCAGGTATGATTTATATTGAGAAAAATACCTCAGGATCTGGGGGAAGTTTAGGAAACTCTTCGATAAATACTCCACATTATTCCATAATGATGGACATTTCTACAAGGTTCTCAATTTTCTTTGACTCAATTATTTCAGCGTGGTATGCCTCTTCACATGGAATCAACACCCACACCGTTGAAGGATTCTTCAAAGGATATTAATGATATTAAATTAATTTTTATAGGAGCATGGGATGGTTTTGAATATGAAAAGATATTTACTTTTCCTGATGGTTGATATGAGCTCTATATAACAAGAGCCAGTAAATTCCCATTATAGCGTCGAATTCCACCAAGGGAAGTATTATGAGATTTAATGGAAGAATATTCCCACATACGCCAATAAGAGAAGAGTCAAACACTTGGGTTGAAATGATTGAACCTCTTAGTGTTTTTATGGATATATCAACTTCAAGGTTTTGGGGATTCTATTCTATAGTTCTAGAAAACTTTCAAGATATAAAGGAATGTATAGAACCAGAATCAAATAAGACTTGTTCCATTCTTGAGTGAATAGTAATTTTATCTTGTAGGACTTAATTATATTATTCCACTTCAGTAGTAGTGATGGAATAATCCTTCCCTTGTTCTATATGATTTGTTGGCTACTGAAACTGATTACCCTCAATGGATTGAGGTTTAGTGCACTAACTTGCATAGTGACCTTGCTCCCTACAGTTGTAGCATTAAATCATTGGTGGGGAGACCCTTTCTTCCACAATATTATATTTACTCATCATGTATTTTCAACACTATTGAGCATGGTGGAATTATTTCTCACACTTTAAGAATTTACCTATCCCTTAAGGTAGTTCCCATGACACAAATTCCTACATTTTTGGTATGTCAGTGGTTGTTGCCTCATAAAATGCTTGATATCTAGTTGTTCCCTCTAAAGTGAAGGAGGTAATTCCCCATTATTCTGGTTATTTTTCACAACCTGATATAGTTGGTTAATCATCTCCATGAATTTTTTAACTCCACCACCCAAATCATTAGGGATGTCATTCAGAAAATCATTACATTGACCATTATATGGCTTGTTGGCTAGGTTTCTCTTGGTTCCCACCATTTTTTAAAATAGAAAATGTTAGATAAAAACATAAGGCATCGAGTCATGAATAAATAACTTATTCATTTTTACAATTTTCACTAAAAACATAACTTATGGGATCCCTGTGTAAATATTCTTGTGCATATATTTTTACTTAGTCTCATACTAGAGGTTTTCTCTAGGGTTCACTAATCTTAATTCCCAAATTAACTAAACCTTTCCTCTGATACCAACTATAGTAACCCAGCCTTTTCTTAGATTACTATTACATCATTCGAAAGATAAACAACATAATAGTATTACACCATGAGGATACAAGGGTTTAGTTTCATGGAAAAACTAGGACCAAACAAAACATTTACAACATCAAACAGAAAAATTTATTTAATTCATTCTTCTCCACCTTCTTATTATCCCTTGAAAACTTTCTAGCACACATATTCACTAGACGATATACATCAAAATGGGGTGATATAAAATACTTGTAAGAGGATATATATAAACCATATAACAATGGGTGAGCACAATCAAAACATAGGCAAAGGATCATGAACATGAGAGGAAGCATTAATAAAATACTTGGAATGTAGCTATGCATAAAAATGAAACACCATGTCTTAGTGGTCAACTATCACATATAGTTGTGAAAAATTCTAGCATCATGATCACATATCATTTCACTTGAACTCATGAGATTCATTAATCTAACCAATGAATTTGAGTGATGTATAATTCCAGGCACACCCGTCACATTCAAACATTCATATTGTGCTATATAATTACAGGTGCACCCGTCACATTATAATATTTACATTATCATGCATTCCACATTGAAAATATGTCAAATTGAACATAACAAAACTCATGGAAAGAAATGGGTTTCACATAATAAATAATATAAACATTTTTCCCCAAAATAAAGTGGGAATGTTATTCTTGATATAGAACCATTAACCATGAGTTAAGAGTGAAACAATATTCAAGAAGTAAAAAAGGGGTGTGATTATTTGAAAGAAGAGTTATTTTGGAAAACATTTGGTTTTTAATAAAATCAATTAGAGAAAATTTATATCCGAGAATTGATAATATAATGATGAATAAATTATTTTTAAGGAGAACACATACCAGAAATGGAGTGAAAGAGGGAGAACCCGAAGAAACAAAGTTGGGTTCGAGAATTTCCCCTTACCCTGTATCTAAATTCTTTATTCACTTTAATGTCTGGTATAATGACTTTATATTTATTAATAAACAATTAAATAAACTATTATACATTAATAAGAATCATTAAGCTTTTACTAAGTTCATTAATTATATTTTGGATGAGTTCTTGAGTTTAAATTCATTGTTCCAGAATGTTTGTTTTTATGGTTTTCTCTAATTGTTCATTTGTATTCATGAATGGAAGTCCATGTAGAACATGGATAAAAATACAGAACTGATATTACATGTTATTAATGATATTATAGGAGTTAAAATGATCTTATAATTAATTATTTTATATACCATGTGGATGAATCATTATCTAAAATTTGATGATGATCGTTTTAGGTTAATTTTGGCGGTTTTAGATCACAACGAACATGTTTTGTTTTATCATTTTGTAATACGTACAAAAGCTAGTTACAGAACATTAAATAGGATATAATACATATAATATAATCTGTTTCAGACATAAAAATGGTTTTATGAAATGATCTGAAGGTAGTAAAGGAAAAAATAAAACATGTCGTTCTTGAAGGAGATAAATTAACACCTCACGAACAACATTTTCTTTTATAAAATAAAAAGAAGAGAAGAAGGGGTTGGATGATATATTATCCTATTAGTATCATAAAATTACATTATATGTGAGATAATGGAGTTACCATAACTTGTGGATGAGGATAGGTAAGAATAAATTAAGAAAATAACTTGAAATTGAAAGAAAATTAAAGGAAGAGAGAGAGAGAGAGAGGAATTACATCTTGAATCCTCCTTTGGAGATCCTCCTTAAGGAATCTTGGAATGGTATTTTGATGAGAAAATAATCTCTTGGAAGGGGAGGAGGGTCTAGGAAATATTTTTTTGTGTATTTTAGATAAGTCATGAATCTTTAGAGGTGTGAGGAAATGATGGTGTGAAGGGTGGTATTTCTAGTGGAGGGGAGAGAGGTTTTCTTAATTTTTTAATCATTACTTTATTAATTTACACCAAGATAATAAATAGTGGTGTTTCAATGACCAAGAATAGTAAATAGGAAATGTGATTTATATATTTTGTTTCTTACATCACTTGTGACTTCAGTATTAGTGGATTTAAATTATAATGTATTTATACAGTAAAATTAACGTATTTTACTATTTACCAAAAATTCAAGTATTTCAGAAAAATCCCAAAAATTCACCCTGAAAATTTTTCTACATGTAGAATCCAAAAATGAATTCCATTTTATCAAAATAATTTCCTAAATATTATAAATTTAATTTTTAATTAAAATCATATTTTACTTGAAAAATACAGTTTTTAAAATTAAAACTGATTTTATAATGTGTTCAAAAATTACATAAGTTCTTATAAAATTGTCTTAAAACCATAATACATAGAATTTTTAATTTATGAACACATTTTTGGAAAATAATTTTTTTAAAATTTAATTAATTAATTATAATTAATTATTTATGACCTACAAAAATACCAATACTTTTACTATGGTCATATTATTACTTATAAGATGCCTAAATTTTATTTATACATTCATGGGTGAGGTTACAATTTTTTGTGGGGGTTCTATTCATAAGGGTATGTTACTATTCATAAGGGTATGTTACTATTAAACAAAAATTATTTTTTGTGTTATCGAACTCCAAACATCTTACTGATCACAACCGTGTATGTCAAATTTTAGAAATTCAAAACATAGAAATGGAAAAATTTTGTTTAATGGTCACATAGTATTTAGTATAATTATATGGAATTTTCATTCCTAATGTGACTTTAATATAAGTCATAATTATAATAAGGGAATTCCATTGATAAAACATTGGGTCATTACAGATATCCTCCCTCAATATTATTTATCTCAAGATTGTATAATGGCATAAGAAAGATTCATTATGTTTTTGATGTGAAATAATGGTGCTTGAATAATCCAAAATATATTTCCTTGTTGGAATATAAATTCTATAAACTCAGTTTTTAGTATATAAAAATCCTAAAATTTCTTCAAGTATAATATCATACAAAAATAGAAATTCATACATGGGAAGTGCATAAGTCATATTTGAATTGGAAAGTCTTAAATGGATTATAAGTATCATTTATATGGTATAAAAGTATTACATGGCTTCCATAACGTAGTATCTGCTTTGCCTTTTCCAAAATTTAGACAACACAAAAGTTATACGTGTAGACAGAAGTCATTGTAGGATCAAAATAATGATGTAGATGCTCAATATACAAGAGGGGGGTGAATTGTAAACTTTTAAAAAAATTCCTTAAACAAGGAAAGATCTAATTTTAACCAAGTTAAACTAAGAAAATTTACAACACCACTAACACCAATGAAATATTGGAACAAAGTATGAAGTTACAAACTTCTAGTACTATGCACTTGCTTAAATCTGGAAAGTGATTCCGAAAAGCTGATTCTGGAAATATGGATCTGGAAAATGAAACTTAACCAAGGTTTAAAATATGAGATTCTACCTTAAAGCGTATAGAATCTAAATTAATCAGAGTACAAGTGTAAGGAAATATAAGAAGGTTATACTTTCCTTACAATACAAAATGCAGCGGAAAAAACTTGTAACAAGAACAAGTAACAAGATATAAATATTTTAACGCAAAGAGAAGGGTATCCAACAACCTTGGATAAAGGTCCCTTGATTTATACTTTCAAGCAAGTCTGTCTTACCCACACCAGGGTAAGCCCTCGATACGAAGATCGGAGTCTCTATCTTGCTATCCCCACAAGCCCTCAACTTCAAGGTAGTTGGAACCTCTATCTTCCTCAGCAAGGAATACCTCAAACTTCAAGGAAGTCGGTGCCTCTATCTTCCTATCCCCAGAAGCCCTCAACTTCAAGGTGTTAGAACCTCTATCTTCCTATCCCCGAAATCCCTCAAATGTAATCATCAGCATTCAGAGTATTACGAAGCAATCTAAACGAGCATTTCAGTACGCACAAGGCATTAAAAGCTTCTCTCTTCAGAAATCACCTTAACAGCATGTGGTCTCTAGAGTGATCAAATTCAGTGTCAATGTTTTGAGCTCTTTCAAATGAGATCCTATTTATAGGCTCGTTTGGAACGGTCAGCTCCCTCCTCCAACGGTCATATTTTCCTTAAATTTCATAGGGACCTGTACACGTGTCACTAAACCAATGGTTAGTTAGAAACAGAATGGACGGCATTGTTTTATAAAAAAACATGTGTAACTGAAGGCACGACATAGTTTTATAATGAAATGAGTGTAAGCATAAGAAAAAATAAAGTTTCGAATGTAAGCAAATAAAAGTTCAGAGTCTAACCAAAAATGAAATTCGGAGTCTATAATAAAGAGATATTCAGATTCTGTTTTATAGGAATTCAGAACCTGAATTCTGTAGAAATACGAATTCTAAATTTCTAAGGAAATTCAGAGTCTGAATTCACTAGAATTCAGAATCCGAACTTGCAAATTTTGGAGTCGAACTAATATAAGTTCAGAGTCGAACTCATAGAAGTTCAGAGTCGAACTAGTAAAATTTCGGAGTCAAAATAGTAAAAGTTCGGAGTCAGACTAGTAAGAGTTTGGAGTCCAGAATTCAGAGTGGAACTATATGAGAGTTCATATCCAGAATTTGGGATGAAAATTCATTAGAGTTCATATCCATAATTCATAATGGAACTTCATTAGAGTTCGTATCCAGAATTTGGAGTCGAACGATATGAGAGTTCGTATCTAGAATTTGGAATGGAACTTCATTAGAGTTCATATCCATAATTCGGAGTCAAACTATATGAGAGTTCATATCCATAATTTGGATCCTAAAACAGAATTCTCCATATCTAAGTATTATAAGATTCTGAGGTTTTAGATATGAATCTGATTTTTATACTTAAGAAAAATATTGATATGTATAAGGAAATATAGGTTAGGGTAAATTTCCTCAGGGAAAGAAATTTTTCTTAGAGAAGTAAAATATAGATTTTCTTATGTATAAGGTTTTTGTGATTTTCAAAAAAAGAAGTAATGGAAAATTCATAAGGAAAACCTTATTGACTCAACAATCTCCCCCTTTTTGGAAAGCATAAACAGCCTTAAGAAGAATAATATAATGACTTTGAAAATTTTCATTAGACTTTGAAATTAAAACTTATCTCCCTTTGTTCATGTATTATAGTGAATACAACTAACTCCCCTTAGGCATTGAAACTCTAAGGATTGTACTCTGGATTTCTGGAATGAAGTTTTCATTACTATGGGAATGAAAAAACTTCGTAATGAGGAACTACCCCTTACTTTAAGGAAATCTTCACTTAGAAATTTTTCTATTCCATTTTAAATTTTCCTTCTCCCATTTTGAGTAGTTCTTTTTTCCTTCTCCCCATTTGTGATTTTCAAAAATAATTTGAGGGAATGGAAAAGAAATAAAGTACCTGAAACATTAGTACATAATAGCACAATATACAACCAAGAAAAAATTTCATTAGAGTTGAAAAAAAATTACAAGGAAAACCAAATGCAACAAAAGATCAGATTTGTCTATTTGTCCTCCTTTTCCTTCGGAATAAACTTCTTCAACAAGACTTTCAGCTTCTTCAAGTCTTTTTGACCCTCCTCATATTGATTCTCTAAACCTGTGATCCTTTCTTGTTGATCTTTCAACACCTCTGCCTCTGCCTTCATGGTCTCCTCCTGTATCTTCACTAACTCATCTTGCTTTACAAGTCTTTTTTCAAGCTCAATCCGGATATCTCTATCCCTTATAAAATTTTTGAGCAAGAGAGTTAACATTATCATTCAAGTCCTTCACTTGTTTATTCTGAGAACTTTTTTCAATGATCAGCTCATCCTGAAGATTTTTTATCTTTGCATCCTCAGTATCAAAATCATCTCTTACCTCATTCTGAAAATGATCAAAGTCATTCATGTCTTCTTCAATTTTCTTAGACCACAAAGTGATTTTGCTTCATGATTTCCAATGTACATCATAATTGATAAGAAAATTTCTATGATTTGCTTCAATATTCACACACTTATCCATCACCATAGATAAGTATTCTGACTTTTGATTCAAGCTATGTTGTAGAATTTAGCATTTGGAGTCTATAGTGGGAAATATCAGAATGGTGTCTACCAACTTTTTCAAAGACTCAACAACAAAGTCATGACCGTGTGCTGATGACTCCGAATCCGATAACTTGCTTAGATATTGTTATTCTTAAGTTTCAACTAGCTTCCTTCAAGAAGAACCACCAACTTCTTTCTTCCTGATGATATCTTTTGTTGGTGTATCCATGAGCACTTTCTTACCTTTATCAGTTCTCAGAATGGGTTCCTTATTAGGAGATTCTTACTCGGATTCAGATACTTGAACAATCTTGTCTCATATAGTTTCTCGTTCTCTACTCCTTCCTCAAAAAAATTATTTTCATAGGTCTCTTCCTCATTAGATAACTCATTTTCTTCTTCCTGAACATCATCTTCCTTAGCATCATTCTCAACTCCCTTTCCCAAAGTGACTAACTTTTAATATTCATCATTTTCTTGATATTCTTCCACTTGTTTGATCAAGTCATCCAGATCATCACTTCCTTATTCTTCTTCTTATTCCTCTAATACTTCTTCTTCTACTTCTTCAGCAGCTGTTTCCTCTACTTCTTCACCAACTTCTTTTCCTTTGGACATTTCCTGAGTGGTGTAATTCTTCCCAGAAGTCTCTAATAAAGGTTGAATATCAAAATTTTCCGGAACGGGAATATTCTCAAAATCTATTTCAGTATCTCTCAATAGATATTGAACAACTTCAGCTTCAAACATCTTATTTTTCATTTTCTTCTCTTTATATTGCTTTTCTAACTCATCAGCAGCTCTTTCTCTTAAGGCCTTAGCCTTAGCAGGGTCCAATTCGAACTTTGGATTCCCTTCTTTCCTCTTCTCTTTGTCTTCTCTCCATTTAGCACCTACCTCATCTGGACATGATTTCTGTTTTTTCGGCATGGGAGGTGCGGAATGGGTTTCCTTAGCTTTGGGAGTTTTGTCTTCAGCAACCACTTCCTTAAGCTTCCTCTTCTTAGTAACTTTCTTCAGTGGTTCAGCCTTCTCCACATTTTCTGGAATGATTTTAGCCTCTTCCTCTGGAAAATTATAAAACTCTCCTATTTCCTTAGAAAAATCCATATTCATTCTTTTCAGCGTATCATCACTGACAAGCATGAGCTTGCAATTCCGGACTTTAGACTTACATGAAACCTTGAAATAATATTAGCACCGAACTAACAGCTTTGATAGTAAGGCAGGGTACATGATGATTCGAGCTCTCAAGTTTCCTTCCTTGATATTCTTGATCGTCACAAGGACATACCTCATCAGATTTATTTTTCCTAGATTCACCAAGAAGTCTAAGAAATATATATCACTTTTCTTCAGGTTATCTTTATCACCCTTTCTCGGAACCAAGAATCCTTGTACCTAGAGCTGAAGAATCCTATTATTAGGAGATAAGTGAGCAATCTTTGTTGTCCTGACATCAGCAAGTCCAAGACATTGTAAGGCCCTAACCTTAACAAAACTACCCTGAGCATCCTGGAGTTTGTGTGAAAAAAAATTTATCTTCTCTGATCTGATCTAACGGTTGAAAAAATACCCACAAGGAAATATTGAATCTGATCTTTTGAGGTTTTTAACAAAAACAATCATATTTAAGAAAAATAGAAACCAAGAAATTTTAAAAGAAAAGAAACTACCAACAACTAAAAAATTGACTATAAAAACGTGAGTAAGGAAGTCATACATATAGGATTTGCTATGAATTTTATTCGTAATAGGTAATATTTATCTTGAAGAAAAATTTGACTATGAAAAACTAACTACAAAGAAACTCGCTATGAAAAATATGAGTATAAAAATTTTCATTACAAAAATTTTCATTACAAAAACTATCTTTATGAAAATTCTCATTACAAAAACTTCATTACGAAAATTTTTAGTATGAAATGTTTGAGTACAAGAAATTTCAGTATGAAAAATCTCATTAAGAAAGTTTCAGTTATGAAAATTTACATTACGAAAATTTCAATTCTGAAAGCGTCATTATGAAAATTTTAGTTACAAAATTTTGAAAATAGACTACAAAATTTTTGATTATGCTAACAAAAAAATGTACTCCCCTTATGATAAGGAGTTTATTTCTGTAAAAATAATTGTTCAAAAATAAGTTAATGAAGAAGTATTACCTTACGATTATCATTCCTAACTTCTGTTTAATATATTCAAATCTATCGGAGGGTAAAGATTTTGTGAAAATATCAGCATGTTGATCTTGTGTTCCGATAAACTGAAGAATTATATCTCCTTTTATTGTGTGATACCTAAGAAATTGATGCCTAATATATATGTGTTTTTCATGGGAGTGATGTGTAGGGTTTTTACTAATATCAATGGCACTTGTGTTATCACACAAAATTTTAGTCTTTGTAAAACTCAAGCCATAGTCTGTGAGTATATGTTGCATCCACAACACTTGAGCATAACAACTTCCAGCTGCTACATATTCATCTTCAGCAGTGGAGAGTACTACAGAATGTTGCTTCTTGTATGACCAAGAAACTAATGAATCTTCTAAAAAATGACAAGTTTCGGATGTACTCTTTCTATCCATTCTACATCCACCAAAGTCAGCATCAGAAAAACTCTTTAAAACGAAATCATTTCCAGAAGTATAAAATAGTCCTAGATCCATGATTCCCTTTAAGTATCGAAAAATTCTTTTCACTGACTTTAAATGAGATTCCTTAGGATTGGATTGATATCTTTTACATAAGCATACTGAGAACATAAAGTCTGGTGGACTAGCTATGAAATAAAGTAGACTTCCTAGAATACCTCTAAAAGATGTTTGATCTACTGGTTTCCCAGCTTCATTAAGATCAAGTGTGTTTGAGGTACCAATAGGAGTACTTATACTCTTACTGTTGTTATAACCAAATTTTTAAGATAATCTTTAATCTACTTGTGTTGGGAAATGTAGATTCCTTCTGGTTTTTGAGAAATTTGAAAACCAAGGAAAAATTTTAACTCACCCATCATACTCATTTCAAACTCAGATTTCATTAGATCCGCAAAGGAATCAGTTAGTGATTTCTGAGTTAAACCAAATATGATTTCATCAACATATATTTGAACAATAAAAACAATTTTATTATCTTTCTTTATAAAAAGGGTTTGATCTGCATTTCCCTTAACATAGTTATTTTGAAGCAAAAAATCCTGTAAATCTCTCATACCAAGCTTGTGGGGCTTGTTTAAGGCCATACAAAGATTTAGTAAGTCTAAAAACATGATCAGGATGTTTTGTATCTTCAAATCCAAAAGGTTGTTCAACAAAAACTTCCTATTGAACATAAACATTAAGGAAAGCACATTTCACATCCATTTGAAAAAGTTTAAAATTGAAGAATGCTGCAAAGACAAGTAAGATACGAATTGATTCAAGTCTAGATAATGGAGCATAGGTTTCTTTATATTCTATTACCTCTTTCTGATTATATCCTTTAGCAATAAGTCTAGCTTTATTTATAACAATGACTCCATTTTCATCACACTTATTTCTGAAGACCCACTTTACTATAATAACAAAAGTTTCTTTAGGTCTTTCAACCAAGGTCCAGACTTTATTCCTTTCAAATTCATTTAGTACATCTTGCATAGATTTTATCCAATCATTATCACCTAAAGCTTCATCAGTGCTTTTTGGTTCCAATTGGGAAAGGAATGCTAGAAGTTCTACTTCATTTCTTAAGGAACTTCTAGTCCTTACAAGTTGATTTACATCACCAATGATACAATCACTGGGATGATTCTTAAGAAACACCTAACTTGGGTTTTGTAAAATCTGTTCATCAATATAGGGTAAAACATCTTCTAGGGTAAATGTTTTAGAAGTATATTCTTGAACATTTTCTTTATAATAATGATATTCTAACAAATGTTGATAATTAGTTTTTAAAAACACATCTGAGGATGTTGGTTGGGATGGTTTAAAAACAAAAGGATCGGTTTCATCAAATTTTACATGTACTGTTTCTTCAAGATTATAAGTGTTTTTATTGAAAACTCTATAAGCCTTAGAAGTTATGGAGTATCCTAATAAAATTCCTTCATCAAATTTTGGTGCAAATTTGTGTAAATTATCTTTAGTATTCAGGATGAATACCTTGTAACCAAAAACCTTGAAGTAGGAAAGTCTTGTTTTTCTACCATTCCATAACTCATAAGGAGTTTTATTAAGAAAATGTCTAATCAAAACTCGATTTATAGTATAACAAGAAGTACTTACAGCTTTAGCCCAAAAATATCAAGCAATAGAATATTCACTCAACATGGTTCTAGTTATCTCTTGAAGAATTATATTTCTTCTTTCAACTACACCATTTTGTTGAGGAGTTCTCGGTGCTGAGAAGTTGTGAGTAATACCTTTTCTACTACAAAAAAGATTCAAAATTAGAATTTTTAAATTCTCCTCCATGATCACTATGAATAGTTTTCAATGGAAGGTTTTTATCATTTTTAACTTGGGCTCTAAAACTTTTAAAATAAGAAAAAGCTTCAGACTTCTTTACTAGAAAATAGACTCATGTAAATCTAGTGTAATCATCAACTAGAACAAACACATAGTATTTTCCTCCAATTCTTCCAGTTTTTGTTGGACCAAAAAGATCCATGTGCACCAACTATAATGCATCAGTTGTTGAGACTTCACCGATTGATTTAAAACTAGATTTATATTGCTTTCCATATAGACAAGGATCACAAACTTTAGAGGAATCAAATCTAACCTCTGGTAGATCCCTAACTAGTTTCTTCTTAGAGAGTTTACATAAGTTTCTAAGGTTACAGTGACCTAGTATTCTATGCCATAACCAAGAGTGATCTTCCTTTGCACTTAGGCAAGGTAAGTATTGGCTCCTAAGTTCTTCTAAGTTCAAAGTGTAAACATTCTCTTGCCTATGGGCAGAAAGAATAAACTCTTCCTTGGAATTGTGTACTAAGAACATATCATTCCTAAAATTCACAAGGTATCCTTCATTGAATAATTGACTTATGCTAATGAGGTTTTTCTTAAGACCATTTACAAACAAAACATTGAAATCAAAGTTTTACCAAGAATAACGATATTACCTATACCAACAATTTCTCCCTGAGCATTATCTCCAAAAGTTACTTTTCCTCCTTTCATCTTGATATTATTTTCAAAATAGTTTTTTGTACCAGTCATATGCCGGGAACATCCACTATACATGTACCAAGTATGGTTATTGGTACTTTCCCTATTTTCTTGAAAATAAGAAAAGAATTAGACTTTTGGAATCTAAACTTGTTTGGATCTGATATTTTCAGATAACAAAATTTTGGGCACCCACATCTTCTTAGAGAAATAAGCCTTATGAAAACCTAAGGATTGGGTTTTTTTTAAAGAAAAATTCTTTGCCCAGTGACCACCACATTGACCCTTGGTACAAAATGGGGCACTTTGAGGAACAAAATAATTGATACTAAAAGTTGGTTTTGCATGGCTATAACCAAATGTGTATTTGTTTCTTAAAGGTCGTATTTGTGAATACATCTTATAAAAATTTTCTTTACCAAAGGTAAAGTTCGACAAACACATCTTTAAGGAAAATATTTCGAACTTGAGTTTTATAACCAAGTTTTTATCTTCAAAATCATTAGATTTGGAACTAGATCTAGGCTCAAAAACACTTTTCTTAGAAGTTAATTTTTCTAGATCTTTAGAAAGTTTATTATTCTCATAATTTACTTCCTCAAGACTTTTTGAGATACTTATAAAATCAGAATTTTTCTTATCAAAATCTTTAAAAATATCTTATATTTCTTTAGTAAGAATAATATTCCTATATTTTTCCTTATCAAGTTTTTTATTGAGTTTTGAATTCTCAATTTCAAGAAGTTCATCAAACTAGGAAACTTCTTCATAGGTAGGTAAAGTATTTTCTTCATCATAAGAGGATTATTCATCCAAAGATTTATAATATTTACTATCATTATCATTCAAAGAAACGTTGGTCAATGATTCATAATTGTGTAACTTAGCCATAAAGAAATGATTTTTAATAGGTAATCTGGATATAAGACAAAGATTCTTCTATCCTAAGGATTCATAATCAGAAGATTCATCTGAAGAGTCACCACCACTGTCACTCCAGGTGTCATTATATTTCATAACTTTCTTAGCTTTGGACTTGTGATATTTCTTTCTATTCCTTTCAGAATGACTCTCTTTTCTTTCTTTCTTATTGAGCATAGGGTAATCAGGTCTAATGTGTCCACTTATCTTTCATTCATAGCATGTGACCTCTGAATCTTTCTTATCTTTCCTATACTTATTCTTATACTTGGATTGGAAATTTCTTTGACCAGCTATCATGTTCATCCTTTGAGAAAGATTAGCTAACTCATTTTCTGAGACTTCACTCTCACTAGATTCAGATTGGATAACAGCCTTCTTAGACTTGGATCTAGTTACTCTCTTAGGAGTCTTCGATTTCATGTGATTTGACGTTGTTGTAAAAGCAACCGTACCATTCCCATTCTTCTTTTTGATGTTGTCAGCATCTCTCTTCATCCTTGTTTCATGTTGGAGAAGTGTTCTAAATAGTTCATCTAAGGTAATTTGAATTACCTTCCTGTTCTCATCAATAGTTGTTCTCTTTGATTCCCACTCGTTGAGCATAATATCCATAATATTATCAACAATATCTTCATCATGAAAACCTTTCTCTCCCATAGATTGTAAGATATTCACAATAGTCATGAATCTCTGTTGTACTTTGTATATGGGTTCACCATAAGGAAAATTGAAACCATGATACTCAGCTCTCAACATAGCTCTTCTAGTCTCAATCACTTTAGATATACCAAAATGAGTAACTTCAAATTTCTTCCATATAGAGTTAGTTGTTTCACAAGAAGAAATTTGTCTATATATGTTCCTAGTCATTGAACATAGTAGATTATTGCGTACCTTATAGTTTAATTGATAATCATGCTTCTCTTGGTTTCTGAAAGCACTTAATTCATTATCAGAAATTTTATAACTTCCAGTAATCATAACAAAGTTATCTACCCCAGTATTGATTATTAAAGTCTTTATTTGATCTCTCTAACACTCATAATCATTACCATCAAAAATTGGTGGTCTTGTAGGATTTAGATTGTCAATGGAACCAACATTTAAATCTTCCATCTTAAAAAAAACTTTCCACACAAAAACTTTTTAATAATAAAAGTTCGAATTCAAGGAAAATTTCCTAAGCAAGGAAAATATAGAACAATGAAAAACTGAGCAAGAAAAAATTATATGTGAGTATAAGTATTTCAGACCTGCTCTGATTAGAATTTTAGGATCGAAATAATGATGTAGATGCTCAATATACAAGAGGGGGGATGAATTGTACACTTTTAAAAAATTTCCTTAAACAAGGAAAGATCTAAGTTTAACTAAGTTAAATTAAGAAAATTCACAACACCTCTAACACCAATGAAAGATTGGAACAAAGTATAAGGTTACAAACTTCTAGTTCTATGCACTTGCTTAAATCTGGAAAGTGAATCCGAAAAGCTGATTCCGGAAATATAGATCCGGAAAATGAAACTTAACAAAAGTTTACAATATTATATTCTACCTTAAAGAGTATAGAATCTAAATTAATCAGAGTACAAGTGTAAGGAAATATAAGAAGGTTATACTTTCCTTAAAATACAAAATGCATCAGAAAAAACTTGTAACAAGAAAAAGTAACAAGATATAAATATTTTAACCCAAAGAGAAGGGTATCCAATATCCTTGGATAAAGGTCCCTTGATTTATACTTTCAAGAAAGTATGTCCTACCCACACCAGGGTAAGCCCTCGATATGAAGATCAGAGTCTCTATCTTGCTATCCCCGCAAGCCCTCAACTTCAAGGTAGTTGGAACCTCTGTCTTCCTCAGCAAGGAAGCCCTCGAACTTCAATGAAGTTGGAACCTCTGTCTTCCTATCCCCGAAAGCCCTCAACTTCAAGGTGTTGGAACATCTGTCTTCTTATCCCCAGAAACCCTCAAATGTAATCATCAACATTCAGAGTCGCATGAAGCAATCTGAACGAGCAGTTCAGCACGCACAAGTCATGAAAAGATTCTCTCTCTAGAATCACCTTAACAGCATGTGGTCTCTAGAGTGGTCAACTTCAGTGTCAATGTTTTGAGCTCTTTCAAATGATCTCCTATTTATATTCTCGGTTGGAACGGTCGTCTCCCTCCTCCAATGGTCATATTTTCCTTAAATTTCGAAAGGACCTGTACATGTGTCACTAAACCAATGGTTAGTTAGAAACAGAATGGACGACATCGTTTTATAACAAAACATGTGAATCTAAAGGCACGACATTGTTTTATAATGAAACAAGTGTAAGCATATGAAAAACTAAAGTTCAGAATGTAAGCAAATAAAAGTTCTGAGTCTAACCAAAAATGAAATTCAGAGTTTGTAATAAAGAGATATTATGATTCTGTTTTATAGGAATTCGGAACCTGAATTCTGTAGAAATCCAGAGTCCGAATTTATAAGGAAATTCGGAGTCTGATTTCACTAGAATTCAGAATCTGAACTTGCAAAGTTCGGAGTCGAACTAATATATGTTCAGAGTTGAACTCATAGAAGTTCAGAGTCGAACTAGTAAAAGTTCAGAGTTGGACTAGTAAAAGTTTGGAGTCAGACTAGTAAGAGTTCAGAGTCCAGAATTCAGAGTGGAACTATATGAGAGTTCATATCCAGAATTTGGAATAGAACTTCATTAGAGTTTGTATCCATAATTCGGAATGGAACTTCATTAGAGTTCGTATCCAAAATTCGGATTCGAACTATATGAGAGTTCATATCCAGAATTCAGAATGGAACTTCATTAGAGTTCATATCCATAATTCGGAGTCGAACTATATTAGAGTTCGTATCCAGAATTTGGATCCTAAAACAGAATGCTTCATATATAAGTATTATAAAATTCTGAGGTTTTAGATATGAATATGATTTTTATACTTAAGAAAAATATTGATATGTATAAGGAAATATAGGTTAGGATAAATTTCCTTAAGGAAGGAAATTTTTCTTAGAGAAGTAAAATATAGATTTGATTAAGTATAAGGTGTTTGTGATTTTAAAAACAAGAAGGAATAGAAAAGTCATAAGTAAAACCTTATTTACTCAATAGTCATATTGAAATTTCTCCATCAAAATATGGAAATTAATAAAATAATTCCAAACTTCATTATCGAGGTTTTAAAGTATTCTCACTACATATTAACTCAAATTTGAGTCATATCATGACCTTCACCACTCTCTCATTAATAGATTTGTTTTTTTCATCTAAACCCTTTTTCTAAGAGATGTTAAAAACTGATTTTAGTAGCGTTCATTATTAGTAACAGAGAGATGAATTCTCTAACTTCAAGTTAGAATCTCACAATACATTAAACCTATTGAAACCATTTTAATAAAAACTTTACAAGATTTCTAGAATATATTAAAATGCCATATTTTTTTCTTCCATCTTCCAAATTCTCTATATAGTTGTAGAGAGTACTATAGACCTTAATAATTTTTTTATCCACAAAAAAATATCACAACAATAATTTTATGTGATGAAATGCTCAAAAATCACCCCACTCTTCTATGTTTATTTACCAACATTAAATAAGTACTCCTTTATAAGTTAAATGGTATCCAATCTTCATTTCATTATTCTTTATCACACATTTAATTTTTACTATATTGATAATCAATTGAAAATAAATAAAAATCTATATTTACACATCAAAGAGAACTTTTTTTCAAAGATAAATAATTTTTCATTAAAGTTTTAAAAAACCACAACATTTTTTAATAAAAAATATCATTTTTTATAAATAAAAATTTATCCTTGAAGTAGTTTTATAAACTTTGTCATTGTTTCAGAAAACACCAAACTATATTTTTTTAGGTAGGAATATACAAATATACAGAAGAGGGGGGTGAATTGTGTCTTTTCATAATCCTTCATAATTCTTCCTTTTAACATCAACTAAGGTTTATGTGTATAAACATTGTTTATCTTATGTAAGAAATTATGAGCAGAGGATAAACAAAAATAAAACAAAACACAACTTTTTATACTCTTTTGCATCATAGAAATCCCCTAGTCCTCACCACCAATAACTCTCTCTCTGAGTTTAAAGAATTTCACTATTCATGTACTCATATCATAAGACCAATTCACAACTAAGTAGAAGCAGTTCATACCTTTACAAATAAGGCTATAAATAGATCCTTCTGGTTCTTTAACATAGTACCAAAAAACTACAGCTTAGATCGAGAAGTTGATACTCAATATAATTAATATAAATTGATTTGATGAAATAGATTGGTCATCACAGTTGAAACAAAAACTAAAAGTAAATGGATCTTCTTCTCCAGAAAAGATAAACTTCAAGATATAGAACAATCTGAAGATATTATCATCACAAAATGATCTTTAATTAAAAATATAAACAAAACAAAATTAGTAAACTTTAGTATAACAATTAATATGTATGTCACCAAAGAGTATAACTCCTTTTAAGATTGATCTTTATTTGCATCACTCAAAGAAAAATTCTCGAAAAAAGATTCTTATTTTCTGAAGGGATGCTCTATAGATAAATTGCCAATGATTTGCATTGATATTTTGGATCCAAATAAATATCATGTATTATAGAAAAAATTAAAAATTTAATTTACCATGAGAGTCGTAACCTATAATAATAATAGGAGAAATAATCTCCCCAAAACTCAGTTCTTTGAAAAGATAAAAATGATCCATGTATCAGTATTTAAATCTAACTTTATCATTGTAGCAATCATGAATCGGAGGCATGGATTCAAGGAATATTTCCATTAATAATGCAATAAATAATAGAGTATGTCGTGTAGGGTTGAACACGTATTATAGGGTTCCTTTCCTTATCGTAGGGTTCCTTTACATAGCATAGGGTTCCTTTTCATAGCGTAGAGTTCCTTTGCATCACATACTTTTCCTTTGCATAGTTTAGGGATAATGATCTATACATTCATCATTGTCGGCATAAAATCTCAAACATAGGATTGATTAACCCTACATTCAAATTCCCAAACATAGGGTATTAATAGTAATTCCAGATTCTAATGTAGAATTTCTAATCCATACGTATGTTAATCAAACTACAAATATTTTAACATAACGTAGGGTTGTTACCATAAATAAAAGTTGTTCTTTATGTGTAATATAGGGATCAAAATAGTGTTTCTATATTTATTCCTGAAAAATTAAACTCTTCATAAAATAATAAAATCCTATACATTTACTCAACAAAACATCATTAGAAAACAACAAAGGGTATTTGTGAGCATCAAAATCATCATTAATTAAAGATTATTGTGATGAAAAAATATTCCCAACAATATCCTCCTTTTTGATGATCACAAAACCCATTATAATTCATATAAAAAAACTGAAGAAATTATATAATTTTTGAAAACATAAAGATATAGAAAAAAATCATTTTGATTTCATGGAATTATTTCAATAATGAAAAAAAAATCTAGTGGTTAATAAGTATTCTCAAAAGATAGTCCCCATTCTCTCCCTTTTTGTGATATCAAAAAGGAAAAGGAAAAGAATGAAGCAATATAAACCATAGTTAATGTTGTGATTAACTAAGTGAAAAGTTATAATAATCAACATAAGAAAAAAATATAAGTTTGGTTGTAAAGAATTAAACTAAGGTAAATATAAATAAAAGCAAGAATAAATATAGTAAATTGAAAAAGACATTCAAATGTTTTTAGAAGGATTATGAAAAATCCAGAATCAGTTTGAGTATTCAAAATGGGTAGGCTTAATCATAGTTTCAGTAGGAACAGAAGGATCTTATTGTTGATGAATGGATTTGACTATAGTGCTAAGATCTAACAACTTCAGTAACAATCTTTGGAAACGATTTTTGAAGTCTTCATTGCAATGATGAAGTATCTTCTTAGAGTCATTCCAAATTGTCAAGCTCTCCACTAAGTTGATCTTGATAAATGAATTCACTTACTCCTCAGACTGAATAAAATAAGTTAACTTTTCTCTTAGATGATTAATCACTGGTCCCAACCAGAATTAATTTGAAGTCAACTAACTAACCAAGTGCTTTTGGTTGTCCAACAGTACATCCAAGGGAATGCTATCACACTGAAGAGTTTGAAGACTATCATTAAACATATTCAAAATAGTATTAATTGCATAAAATTTTCTCAGCAATTATGGTGGGTTCTATTGAGAATAAGAACTGAAACTTTCCTTTAGAGATTGAAATTCGATTCCAATCATAACCTTGAAATTGGAAAATTTTGTTTTCTTGATAGAATCATCCTTTAAAGTAGAAAATTCACTTGACGTTTTTTGCAATAAACTCCTACAAGTTTCCAACAGAGATAAGATTTTATTTAAACTCTCTCAAATAAAGCTTCTAAGCTTCATACTCTGATCTTGTAATAGAAACAACTAAATAATCTTCAAACTTATTCTTTTCTGCAACCAAATGTTCTATTAAGATACAATTTTGAGCTTCCAGTAATTGAAACATTATTGTCTAAGCATCAACTTCAGAGTAAGAATGTTCAGGAGATTCATTTCGTCCTTGATTGAGTCCAATAATATCCAGAATCAGCTCAACATCTCATTCTGGTCTGCTCCTTAAAGGAGATCCTCCCACAAAATCAGCACCAGGAACATTCTAAGTTTGGGCATCAGGGATCTCTGACTGTTAAGTTCTTGAATTTGAGCCTCCTGCTCACATTGATTGATTACTGGGGTGTCACATCTATTTTCTTCAAATTAATCATGTTAAGTGACATTCACATCACCAATAGTAGCTTCTATTTATATTTATGGGACCTGAACTAAAACTCTTATTCATTTTTGAATAGGGGTGTCCCCAGGCCTAGATATTCCTTCATCTTCAGGACTATTACGAATAGAACCAATAGAGGGGATTACCCTATCCTCCCCCTGAGCACTGGCCAAAAAAAATTATTATTCCTCATCACCAACTGGTAGCAAAATTTTGCAATAGTAGCTCCAAAAAAATCCTAGATTTTCACAATTCCAACATTCAATGTATTGTTGTGAGGACGGTTATTTCCATAAAACATATTTTCTATCTTTCCCAGACTTCTCAAAAAAAATCTTTTATATCATGAAAAAATATATTGAGTTATTGAATCATATACTGGAAAAATTAAACATTATTTTGTTTAAAAACAAAAAAATGATAAACATGTCAGGATAGAGAACTTTATCTAGATTATTTTTCCTCAGTAAAATTTTTGACTGGATAAATTTCATCAAAACTCAGCGATCTAGTGTTAAATATTTTGTAAACACCTTTTTGACAACCTGTATTCTAAATAGTGAAAACATGATATCCTCAAAAGTATAACGACCATCGCCAATGTTCCTCATGTCAAACTGAAACTCCACCTCATGGGGAAAGTGACGTAACTCAGCTATATAAATAGAATTAATTGACAAATCTTGATTATTAATTTTATAAATAAAAGATTATTCCTCAAAACCAAAACCAAAAGTAGCATTTCAACAGAACTCTTATTCTTCTATCTCATAGACCATTGACATATTTTCTTCCCCAAAGGGAAAAAAATCCTTGAAAAGCATGGATTCTTTAAATGATAAATTTGTAGAATCTAAATATCCAAATTCAATTACCTTACCTTGAATTTTTTTTTTTTGAGATTTTACAAAATTATAAATACTATTATTAAGTTCAACATCAATAGATCTCTGAGAGGATTCCATCAATGATGATTTAGAAAAAGAAAGGTTGGATGTTTTTGGGTTTCTGGTAATCGGGAGACAAAAGAGTGAGATAAAATCTTTAAGTTTTAAGGGACATGTAGGAGTGAGGAAGATAAGAAGGAGAAGGAAAATAATATCTTGCACTAATTGAGGATTGTAAAAAATATAGATAAGATAAATATAATGAAATAGCCTCAAAGAAAAATAGACAAAACAAATTTTTAAATAATTAAATTACTTAGAATTTAAGAGTATAAAGAGAAAAAAAGAGGAACTGGGAATAATATTTTATTTAAAATTAAACAAACCTAAATCTTCCTTAATAAAATAAAAACTAATACTAGGAAGAGGTTTAGTAAAAATATCAGCTAATTGATATTTGATTTTAACAAATTCTAAATATATATCCTTTTTAAGAATATGAACTCTTAGAAAATGATTTCATATATCAATGTGCTTAGTCCTAGAATTACTTAAGATTTTTAGAGATATTAATAGAACTAGTATCATCATATAAAATAATAATACTATTAAAATTTAGTTCAAAGTCGAACAAAGTGTTTTTCAACCACAATACTTGTGCACAAAAACTGCAAGCAGATACATATTTTGCCTCAATATTTGACAGAGTAACAGAGTGTTATTTCTTACTAGACCGTGAGATTAAATATTTTACAAAAAAGTGATAGGTGCCTTAGGTACTTTTTCTATGTATTCTACAACCTCCAAAGTCAACATTTTAATATGAAATTAAATTAAAATTAAAATTTTTATGGTAAAGAATAGATTGAAAAAAAGTTCCTTTTAAATATATAAAAATTCATTTTACAATAGTAAGATGAGATTCTTTTGGATTTAATTGAAATATAGAATAAAGATTTACTGAATAAATAATATTTGGTCTACTGAAAGTAAGATATAATAAACTACCAATCATACCTCTATATAACTTTTTGTCCACTGGTTTTCCAGCTTCATCCAAATCAAGCTTTACATTGGTACACATAGGAGTTCTATATGTCGTGACATTTTCAAGTCCAAACTTCTTTAGTAAATAAATAATGTATTTAATTTGATTTAAAATAGTTCCAATATCTTTTTGATAAATATAAAATATTAAAAATAAATTTAATTCTCCCATCATAATCATTTCAAATTCTTTTTTCATAAGTTTTAAAAAATCATCACAAATATTTTGATTAGAAGAATAAAAAAACATCATCAACATAAATTTTTTCTAATAAAATATTAAAAAAACTATTTTTTAAAAGTGTTGGATTTTAAAAACCAATAGTAAAATAATTTTTCAAAAGAAAATAACTTAATATTTCGTACTAATCTCTAGATGATTATTTAATCCCATAAAGAGATTTAGAAAGTTTAAAAATAGAATCTGGTTTTTGAAAATTTTAAAAACCACGAGGTTTCTCAACATAAACTTCCTCCATTAAATAACCATTTAAAAAGGAATATTTAGCATCTATTTTATATAATTTAAAATTAATATGAGATGGATATGATAACATAATTCTAATGGATTATAGTCTAGCTACAGTGGTAAGGTCTCATCATAATATATTCCTTCCTCTTTATTATAACCTTTTACGAGTAATCTAGCTTTATTCCTAGTGGTGATCCATTGATCATCTTGTTTGTTTCTAAAAACCCAGTCAGTCCCTATAAATGGATAGTTAGTTGGTCTCTTAACATGTTTCCAAACTTCATTCCTTTTAAATTGGTTTAACTCTTCCTGCATGGTCAACATCCAACTCTCATCTTCTAAAGATTCTTCTATAGTATTAGGTTCTAACTGGGATAGTAAGGAAGAAAATTCATCTAGATTTCCTACATTTCTTTTAGTTCATATAATAGTATCTGGGTATCCTATAATAGTTTCTCAAGGATGCTTATTTAGGATTCTAGACTATCTAAGTAGAACACTTTCAGATTCTTTAGTGTCATGTTCTTCTGAACTAGACTGGATATTATTTATTTCACTTTCAAAATCATTTTTAAGGGTTTCAAGTATTATGTTTTCATATGAGCCATTGAATTCACCAGTTTGATCTTTTCCTTTAATGATGGGGTTAGCCTCATCAAATATCACATAAAAAATTATTCAACTATTCTTGACTTTTTTTTAAACACTTTATAGGACTTAGAGGTAGTAGAATATCCCAAAAATATTCCTTCATCATATTTTTTATTGAAGTTACCAAGATTTTACTTGGTTTTTAGGATATACACCTTGCATCCAAAAACATTAAAATACTTTACTTTAGGATTTATATTATTCCAAAGTTCATAAGGTGTATTTTTGAAAATAGGCCTAATAAAAACACAATTCATAATATTGTAGATTGTGTCCATAACTTCTTTCAAAAAATAGGTAGGTAGATTGTATTTTTTAGCATAGTCCAATCCATTTTTTGAATAGTTATATTTCACCTTTTAAAAATTCCATTTTGTTAAGGTTTTCTTAGTGCATAGAAGGTGTGTTTAATTTCCAAATTTCAGTAAAAATCATTGAATTATTGATTCTCAAATTCTTCACCACGGTCACTTTTTAATGAAATTATTTTAGAAGATTTTTCATTTTGAACAAGAAAACAATAACTCTTAAACACAAAAAAAACTTCAATCTGAAGATTAAGAAAATAAACCAAAGTAAATCTATAATAATAATTAATTAAAAAATAAAAATATGATTTACCATCCAAACCTTCTACTCTTTATGGTACAAATATATCCATATGGATAAGTTCCAGAGGTTTTGATGTAGCAATTTTGTTAACAGATTTGAAGGAAAATTTATGTTGCTTTCCAATTTGGCGTGTATCAAAAAATATGTCACTATCAAACTTAAGACTAGGTAAGTCAAAAACTAAATATTTCTTATAAAATTTATGTAAATTATAAATATTATAGTGTCCAAGTATTCTATTCCAAAAATAAGATTCATTTGTCGTAGTAGATAAACAATTCACTTTTTGTTTGCACATGGAATGTGACTCCAAAGTATAAACATTGCCCGTTCTAGGTGCTCTAAACCTAGGCATATTATCTTTAAAAATTGAAGAGTAATTGTCACAAAAATAAATCTAGAAACCATCATCAAAAAGTTGATAAATACTTATCAGATTGTGCCTTATTCCTTTCAAATAAAATATATGATCTTTGGATCTCTAATAGTTCTGATTCTAACTATCTTTCTGAGGGAATTATCACCAAAAGTGACACATACTCCATCAATTTGATTCAACATGTGAAAATTTGATGGATCTCCACTCATGTGCCTTGAACATCCACTATATATATACCATATAGCATTTTTGTTTCAATGGCCTCTTTCCTAAAAAACATTTAAACAACAGTTTTTTTGGTACCCACACTTTCTTGGGTCCAGCTGTGTATGCTAGCAGAGATATGGGTATTCATACTTTTTTTCATAAGTAGTATTATTATCTTTAACTAAGCTATTAAAAATAAAAAATATTTTAATTCCATTTATTTAGGGATTTTTCAAATAACAGTTTTTTGTTACATGTCCTTTCATTCCATAGTAATAATAGATTCCACTTTTTGAGTTGGGAAAAATTAATTTTAATATAGGTTATATTTTTCACCTTACTATCTATACCAAAACTTTTTCTTTTAATAACATTTTTACCAAGAATATAATTTAAGATATTTTATTCTTTTTTAAAAATAAGAGAAACACTCTTATAAGTTTCAAACTCATATTGTAATGCTTTAATCTTATTCTCATGATCACATAGTTTGTATTAGTTGAGTTAAATTTATAAATTAGCTCCTAATGTTGTTTAAGTAAAGTATCTATTTTACTTAAAACGACATTATGTATGTTTTTTAAAGATTTATGTTTCTTTGAAAAAGGATCATATTTCTCATCTAGTATAGAATAGTAGGTAACTAATTTATCATTTGAGCAGATAGTATCGGAATTAGAGTTATATGAATAATAGGTTTGTACCTTATCATCTTCAGCCATGAAGCACATTTTTGCTTTTATATTTGATTCTTCTTTTCTGAATCAGATTTTTTTGAGCTTTTGGAGTCTTTATAAACACTCTAGGTTGACTTCATTGCTATTTTTTCTTTCTATTCAAAATCTTTATTTTTCTTAAATTTCATATTTGAATTCCTCTTTTCACCATTTAGCTAAAGACAATCAAGTTTTATATGAACTAATTTCTTGTATTCATAGAATCTGACTTCCCTAGTGTCTTTATCATACCTTATTAAGGGATTTATTAATCCTCTTTTATTATTATATAACCTGCTAGATTTTCTAGCTAATTGAGCCAATTCCATTTCATAATCAGATGTATTTGTATTACTTTACTCTCTCACTTCTTACTTTATTCTTTTTCTTTTCTTCTGAGATGTTACCTTTAGAGCAGTATTATCCTTTTTCACTAAGACTTTATGATCTTCAGCTTCATCTTACATTTCATATTCATAAATCATCAGCATCCCAATCAATTATCTTATTGACATATTTTTTATAGGTGATGATTTTTGAATTGCAGCTGTTATACCATTCTATTTAGTAGGTAGTATTCTTAGTACTTTAAATGCTTTTTAGGCTTGTTTGATAGCTTCACCTAAAGATGTAATATTGTAAACTATTTTTTGTAAGACTTCCATTCGTTTTTGTAATGATCTCTGTATCAAGCATTCTGAATGTGTCAATCTTTAGATTTTCTGTTGCATATCGCATATGTCTTACATTATCTATTCCTTCATATGCAATTTTAATAGTTTTCCACATTTAATATGAATTAAGACATTTAAAAACTCCATTGAAATCATTTGTTCCTAATACATAAATAATAGCATTCATGGCTTTTGAATTCATATCATAATCAGCTTCAGTTACAACATCCCATGTTTCTGGTTTCATAGGAATCTGATATGGGGTTATGATTTTTGAATAAACTCTATATCTAAGATTTTTTTTATAGATTATCATCCTTGACTTCCATCATCCATAATTTTTACAATTGAAATATGGAGCATGGACCGTTGAAATTTCTTCTCTAGGATCATTCATATACATCTTTGTATAGAACTTTAAACTTTTAGATTATTATAGCTTTATCCAAAAAAGAAAACCTCTTATACAAATTGTTATTTCGAAATATAAAAATATACACAAGAGAGGGTGAATTGTTTATTTTTAAAAAAATTCACAATTATTTCTTTTAACGTTAAATAAGGTTTATGTGGATAACTATTGTTTATATTCTATAAGAGAGTATGAGAAGTATATAAATATAAGGAAAACAAAACACATCTTTTTAAAGGTGTTCGGGGCACAGAAATCCCTTAATCAAATTCACCAATAAATCTCCTTGTGAGTTTCATGAATTTCACTATTAGGGTCCTCATATCATAAAGACCAATTCACAATTGAGTACAGGTAGTTGAAACCATTAAAAACAAGGCTAAAAATAGTGCCTTATGGTTCTTTAATATAGAACCAAAAAACCACGGATTATATCGGTAATATAATACTCAAAAGAATCAATATATATTGATTTGATGAAACATATTGAACTTGACAGTTGCAGCAACAACTGATAGTAAATGGATCTTCTTCTAGAGAAATGATAAACTTCAACAGATAGAACAATCTAAAGAGATTCTCATCACAAAATAATCTTCAATTGAAAACAGAAATAGAACAACAGTAGTGAAATTGTAGTAAAACAATGAATATGTTTGTCACCATTGAGTCGCACTCTTTTTAAGATTGGTCGTTCTTTGCAGCACTCGAAGAAAAATTCTCAAATACGGTTATTATTTTCTGAAGGAATGATTAGTAGATAAATACCAAACTATTTGCATTAATATTTTAGATCCAAATAAATAGCCTGAATTATTGAAAAAATTAAAAATTGAATTTACCAAGAGAGTTTTAACCTCTCATAATAATAGGAGAAATAATCTCCAAAAAACTTTGATCTTTAAAAAGATAAAAACGATCATTGAATTAGTCTTTAAATCTGACTTGACTGTTGCAACAATCACGAATCAAAGACTCAACTTCAATAATTCTTGCCATTAAGAATGTAATAAATAATTGATTAAGTAGTGTAGGTATGAACACATAGCATAGGGTTTCTTTGCATAGCGTAGGGTTCCTTTTGCATAGAACAGGATTCCTTTGCATAGCATAGGGATAATGATCCATATGTTTATCCTTGTGAGCATAAAATCCTAAATATATCATTGATTAACCATACATTCAAATTCCAAAACATATGGTTGGAACAGTAATTCCAGATTCCAATATAGGTTTTTCAATCCATACGCTTGTCAATCAAACCGCAAATACTTGAACATAACGTCGGGTTGATACCATACTTAAAAGTTGTCCTTTCAACATAATGTAGGGATGAAAACAGTATTTCTCGAATAATTACCAAAACACTAAACTTTTCGTAATAGAATAAAATCATGTACATTGTCTCAAAAAAAACTTAATTAGAAAACAAAAAAGGGTATTTGTGATCATGAAAAGAATCATTAATTATGGAGTATTATGAAGAAAAAAATATGCCCAACATATTTATTTATCTAGGAATAATCTTATTGATAATTCATCAACAATGGATCTAATACCACTAAAGGGGTTTGTGAGACATCTTAATGCCTATAAATAGTATAATAAAAATATAAACCCACAAACAACCTCAGTCAAGAGAGGAATCAAAAATATGAAATGAAAAACCATAAGACAATCATACCTCATAATCTATAAATATTCCTCCATAATAGTTTGTTTGATCAATTTCCCTTGATAGAATCCAAAGGATTCCCAACCCCAATAGTATCCGCTAGCTACTATAATCACTAAAATCATTCATAGGATCCCTTCTACACCAAATATGTGTAAACACATCTTCATAAATGGTAAATAAAGAGAATATATATAGAGATAGATTTACATTAGAGAGAATAAACTTTGGTATATCAATAAATGTGTTCCAAAAACTATAATTTATTCAATGTATTCATTGAATAAAAGTTCCTATTAAAATCCAGTGCTTCATACATTATGAAATGAGCAACCTTTGGATTTCCACTATTATAAAATTTTTGACTCGAGCCATGTTAATTAAGTGACTTATTGATACTTATTTTGACATTCACTTAATCTACACATTATGATATTATATTTCATAATCCAAATCCATAAGATAATCATAGTAGTAAATTTATCCAAATAATATCCCATATCATTCCTAACATATACTACTACATGGTTTCAAAATCCATGTTCAAGCACAAATTATAGTGTGGTGACTCTCACCACATCTTGGTTTATGATTTAGTGCATATTTAAAACACACGGATCCATTAATCTAGTTTGTATATAAATAATCATTATTTTATAGATTTAATTCACTATACTAATATTTCAAAAAAATACATAAACTTTTATTATCATTTTTTATTTTTTACTTATATTATTATATTATAATTGTTTTAATAATAAATATAATTCTTCATTTCATATTAAGCTTGATGTATTATTAGGACTTCTATATTTAAGAATGATATAATTAATATAATAATTTTAAGGATCACTTATGCATAATCCCATATAAAAAACATTATAAAAAAGGATGAGAAAACACACTGCTTATAAAGCTATTTGTAAAAATTGAAAAATATATCAAAATAAATATAATTTAGGAATAATTGATAGAAAAATTGGGTTTGTAAAAATAAATAACTACCTTAAAAGTAGATTGACAACCTAAATATATCTTATACTCCAAGTACTCAACAAACTTTGAAATTATCACATTAGGTATATAAATTAGAAGCATATTCAATGATTTCATATATATGTTTTCTTAGAACCATTAAAATATGAATCATTTAATAAATTTGAATGTTTTTTTATTAGGAAAAAATAATAAAAAACTTATAGTTTAAAAGGTAAGTGGGTTAATGGATTATTAAGCCTAATATATAGTGACACATGTAGATAAATGAGTAGAAAAATAAGATGTCAGTATATATACTTCATAAATTTTATAAAAAACTTAAATATATATAGTTATATGTTTCTTATGTGAATTTTTTAAAACTATTAAAATTTTAAGGTGTTCAGAAAATAAGTATAGAATCAACAAGGAAAAATTATTTGAGTTATTTAATCAAATCAAGATGGTTAATAATTAATCTAGGATTTATTGATCATTTATGATATTGTGGAATAGTTTCACAACTCACCCCTATTAGTACACTATAATTTAATATATATTTTTGAGATTAGGAATCATAACTTTTTGTAAATGATTCAATTGATGATGATTCAATGTGATCTTCCTATATAATTTTAGGTATATGATCTGGAAGCATAGAATTTTATACTAAACCACATTATATCCAAGGAATCATAGTTAAACCATATGATATATGTACTGGGATGCATAAAAATTATATATTATGAGTATTTTTAGTTTTAAGGAATATATATGCTATTTAGATTCATATAAATTTTGTCTAGAATTATACAAATTCATTTTTTATAAACCTTCTAAACACAAAGTGTTTGTGGCCTGATATAGTGTTTTATTTTAAAATGGTTATATTACTTAGAAAGTAGGTGGGAGGAAAGTTAAACTTATATAAGTTCAAGGACAATAAATAGGAAATGTTCCTTATAGAATATGAAACTATTAACTATATAATGTATATTAGGAGTTAAAATTCAAACAAATGGAAAAATTCCTTCTAATATGATATGAACTTGATGTACACTAGCTATGTTTGGTACTTGTTGGATGCACAAGAAGAAGTCATACCCAAAGGGTGTAAGTGAGTTTTTTGTAAGCATAATAACATAAGTGTTAGAGTGTCTATATATAAATATCTCTAGGTGGAATAGGGTAAACATATAGATGGGGTATGTATATACATGTGGGTTAATAATAGTATTATGGTAAATTTTATTTCTTGTGTGGATGGTATAGTACCAATTTTAAATAATATCACAACATTACATTCTGTAAGGTATGGATAAGAAAATGATTCTCAATGAAAGTCATGGGTGAAGCATCCAATATACTATATATTGATATCCATAGAAATAGATCAATGAGGTTTCTTGGTTTTTTTAAAATAGATAAATATGTAAAAAATTAAATTGGTTTAGTATGGATAACATCAAGAAATAAAATTACCAATGTTATATGGTGTGATCTTATGAAGGCTCAATGTACTTCTAATGAGTTATAGAGGAAGCGACTGAATAAGACTCCATGTGATTTAAAAAATTCTATAATGTATGTTATGATGTGTACTTAAACTAATGTTTATTATTCTTTGATAATAACTATTAGATGCCAATTTAATCCTTGTGAGAGTTACAAGATTGTAGTGAAGAACATCCCAAAGTACTTAAGAAGAACTAAGGATTTATTTTTTGTTTTTATAGGTGATGAATATATCATTATAAAATTTTACACTTATACAATCTTCTAAAACCTAAATTATCATTCATGATCTTAATTTATGTTCATGTTTTACCTCATTAGTGGATATATTGGTTGGAATAGTTTTAAAGAAACCATTATGACGGACATTAAAATAGAGGAAAGTTATATAAATTCATTATATGGTATGATGGAAGATATTTTTATCCATAATATTGATAAAGGGGTATTTTTATGAAATATATATCAATATTTAATCCCTTGGGAATTCAATATAGCAACCCTCAAGTTTGGATCTCAATGGTTTTATGGGATAAGTTCAAAACCATCACTTTTTTTAACAAAATGATAAAATTTAGTGATTTTATATGTTTTTGAAAAATTTAAAGAAAAATAAAATATATTTTTAAAAATAAAATAAGAGAGTGAATGTTTAAAATTAATATTAGACTTGATTTAAGAAAAGTAGGGAAATGAGATTAATAATAGCAGTTATGAGCAATTTTCAACCTTTAAACTCACCCATCTTCATTTTTAAAATGTTATACAATAAGAAATATTAAATAAAGACTTTAAGAATTCAAAATGTAAAACTAATTCTTATTTATAATCATACCAAGACCTTATTATGAGTTTTTTTCATCATAAAAAGGTTATTTAACTATTTAAAGGGCTCCAAGTAATAAAAAAAATAAAAAAAATTGAATAGTGAATACAATTACTTTAATTCATAGATTGGGAAACAAATAAAAATAGAGTTGAAATATGGAGCATTATAAAAATAAAAAAACCAAACATAAATTTAAGAACAATAATTACTAGAACAATTCAAATAGGAAAAGTCAATGAATTTTAAGACTCAAAATTAAGGATCCCATATGTATCCACTACTCACAACTATCAAGGAGTTTTTTCAAGACATGTTTAAAGAAGTTGTAGGCTCCATTACTTGTTATTTGTCAACCGGGTACAGTTTGAGTGACATTCTCTTTACTATGTGATCAATATTCATATATTTATATACCTCACAATAGAAATATTATTATTTGAAAATGGTAATATAATTTAGTTATATCCTATGGAACCTTTATGAATGCATTATATTTATCTTTATATTTCCTCTAAGTGGCATTGATAGTATATCCCCTTCTCATGTACATGTGGTAGATAAAAATAACTTCCACATGGATTCTCCAACTTCAATTGTTCTTATAACACACGCATGGATTTAACCTCTTTTTCTTCTCTATTTTATATTTCAATTTCATCCATTACAATTGTCTCCACTATCTTCTACCTTTTTTTTAAACACTTTATTCACAGTGTGAGAGCTACCATTCTAGTAATGAACCTCTATTTCATAAAAATCTCCTTCAAACATTACTCAATCTCTTCCAGCATAACTCAATATCTTTTTACATGAACTTCTTTATTATTTTCAATTAATTTCCCCCATTACATCATGAATATAAGTTCCATGTTGTAAAATATGATTTTCTATGATTTTACAAATGATAAAATTCCACAGGAGATGATCTGTTAATAATCCCACAAAGTATAAAATAATTTTTACTCCCTTTAAATAAAAAAACTCAAAAATAATAAATATGAATATCTTATAATATACTTATCAAATTTTTCACAGAAGTTTCTTCAATTTTGATAATATATATAAAGTTTTTCCATATAAACCAATCTATAACATATTTAATTTCTGAAAAACCTAGTTTTGATTGATACATAGGAAATATATTTCAATTTGTAAGAAAATTTCTACAGATAGGAAAAATAATTCAAATGTAATATATCAAAATTTGTCATATTTTCACTTCTTGTAAAACAAAATATATTTCTAGGTGATATGCAAGAAATTTTACCCAAATAGATTTTCAATTCTAGTGCTCAATTTATAATGTATGAAATGATTTTAGATTTTTTCACTCTAATAGATATCATACATATATAATAACACTTAAAAAATATCTCTATTCTACATAAAAATGTAATTATTCAGAAAAAAATGAAAAAACACAAATAAAAGATTGGTTTGTTCAAATAATCCTAGAAATGATCAAAACACTTAAAAATAATGAATTGATCCATTTTCACAATAAATCAAAAAAAATATTCCTAAAACCATGAAATGATTCAACTTTACTCAAAATTAAGAAAATAATAGGGATAATTTCCTTGAAATACAAAGTAAAAGTGATGTAAATATAATATATAGCAATTACCTAACACATAATACTTATACTCATGGACAAGTAAACATAAAAAAATTTACCAAATTAAATTTCAAAACACAATCCCATGAGAGTCAAAAAAATTAACACCAATGCCCCAAAACTAATAATTCCTCATCAATAACCTTAATTCCATATTTATCAATAGGTATATTCAATATGTTTCTGTTTCTTCAGTCCTCCCATGCACACAAATAATTACCACACTATAATTATTTCTCTCAACACAAAAATATAATTTTTTGCAATTATTTTCTCATATGGACATATTAAATGGTCAGCATAAGATTTAAGAGTTACTAAATATCTACCCAATTATGTTAACAACTTGTGATAATCATGGGTACTTGAGAATGTTTTAGTCATTCAGGGTTGTAACTTTTTTTTTTGATAACAATAAGAAAAATAAGAAGGTATGGATCTTTTTTGAAGAAAAATTCATAATTATAGTTTTATAATGAAGAATGGTATCATCTCTCATTACAATTATTCATCTCTAAAAACATGAAATATTTTTATAGAAATATCACACCTTCAACATTTAAATAGAAAAAATATAATTTAACAACCTTCAAAATATTTATTATTCTATTTTTTACTTTTTATATTCAGAATGTAATAGAATTTTTGAAGTTGGAGTGGGTTATTTGAATTTAAATAAATGGTACAAAATTTCTAGCTCCATTTTTAAAGTATATTATTTTCCTTCCAACATCATACACTTGGTGGTTACCCTTATTTTTCATAATATTTCATACAATATCTTCTTGAAAATATTTTATCTTCAAATTCTTAAAACAAATATTTTCTTAAAATAAAGCATCAAAATTTATCTCATCTTGTTTTTTTCTTCCCAAAATAACACCCCATTGATGTTGAAAACCATAAGGAAGGACCCCCCCCCCCCCCCCCCGCCACAATTGAGTTCAACTAGGATAATAAAATTAACTTTTAGAGTATTTTTGATTGAGATTTCATGTTTATAATGTGGCTTCCTAACAAGGTTGTTCATGGAAACTAAGGTATAACATGTGTAAAATATAAAATATAGGTCAGAATAATGTGGCTTCATAATAAAGAAAATTCTAGTTAATCAAGAATTGTTTGGTTTAGTAAATACGTGAGGCTATTTTGAATAAAATTTCAAAATGTTTTATAATCCTCAAAGGTAAGAAATTTCAAAATTTAGATAGTGATTGAAGGCATAGAATACAAAAAAATCATCCTATTATGAATTTATTAAAACCATGAATTTAAAACAAATTCTATTTCATTATTCATTTAAGATAATTTTCATTTGAAAAATCAATTAACACATTGGCATAAGTTTCAAAAATTATAAATTCATTTAGTTTGAGATCATGAGATTCAAAAAAAATATAAAATATAAAAAAAGACATGAAAAATATAAAAAAAATAGAATCAAAATATAAAAATTAAAACACACAAAATTCTAATTTAATAAATTATTTCCTCTACCGCACACTTATTTTTTGAAATGCTGTCATTGTTAAAAAAATCCATATGGGAAATGCAAAACATGAATTGTAGATATAAAAAACAACTAATAAATAAGGATAAAACCTATCATTGATTCTAATCCATGTATTTAAGTAAAATATCCCCTAGTGTCACTTAAACAGTCTCTCTAAATAGATTTAATCTATTCTAATTAATAATAAATGATTAATATTTATATGATTCATTAATTTTTACAATAGAAAATAGAAAAAAATTAGTAACAATAAATGGTTCAGACCATTTAAACTAAAATTTATATTGAAAAAAAATTAGTATGGCTATAAAAAGTTACTTCATGCCCTTTATTAAGTTTTTAGTTTAGGATAAACTCATCATGAAAATATTTTCATTTCTATTTTTATAGCTTAAAATTTTCATAAGAATTATTTCTGATTTCATAAAACTCTTTCAATAAAAGTTTTATTTCTTTTTATATTTAAACAAATTAATGTTTCCAATATTGACATCCCAAAAATCTTTAGGTTCAATTTCCAAGAGAAATGGGAATATTTTCCATACACTATTATAAATTTTGACACTCCAATTTTAGTTTCAAAATAAGTATATATGCCCAAAGAGAATCATCCAATCTCAAAATCCAATATTTTCTTTTTGGGTGGATATTTGTATATAAAATAAATTTAATATCTTTATTTAATATCCAATACATTCTATTTTTAAGGATGGATGGGTGTAGAAACTCATTATGAACTCCATATTTTCTAAAAATTAATTTTATCTTTCCACTGTAAAAATTGGTGACTTGGTCAGTGATAATATACTTTGGCATGTGAAACATAATAAATAGAATAGATCCTAACAATTTAGAAAATAATTTAGCATCATAATTTCTAGTGGGAATAACCTCTACCCACATAGAAACATAATACATATCAATTAAAATATAAAGGTGCCCAAAATATTTAGTATATGGTACCATAAAATATATACCCTGAACATCAAACACATCAAAAAATAAGATGGTTTGTTGTGGAATACAATAAATCTTAGAGATATTTTCTAAAAACTAGTGAGTTTTATATGCTCTAAAATTTTTAGAATCATACTTGAAAAGTGTGGGCCAAAGTAAATCGGAATCAAGAACTTTTCTTGATATTATTTTGGGTCTAAAATGACCACCACATCTCAAAATGTGATAAGATTTCATCACTGAATATATTTCAGAGTCTGGGATATATCTCCTAGTTTTTTGGTCATGTTTAAGATGATTTAAATAAAAATCATCCTAAATTTAGTTTTAATATTCAACCACTAGCTTGGAAATTTAGTGCTTATATAACTAATGAGGGGATTAATTGGATGCTAAATAACTCAAAAGATCAATAAACCAAGGGTTAAAACTCTTAATATCATTTAGTTCATCATTAATATATATTTCCTTAATTGGTAGACATATTTTAATTTTTTTTCGTAAACATTTTGTAATTCTAATAAAATGGACAAAAAATAAATTCTCACAACCCTTTTAAACATTTATTTAAATATAAATTCTTGAAACAACAAACATTATCTGAACATCCTTGGTTTTATATCATGTTACTTCCTCAAAAATATATTTGTCAAATGAAAAGTGGGTATAGTTACATTGGATACTAACAAGTAGAATCTATATTTGTCTAAAAAAATATAATCTAAAAAAATATTTCTTAGGGACTATGTAGTTATTTTGTGATTGATCTAGATTCATGGATGCATAAGCTATGATATTTGTGTTCTTTTATATTATTTGACTCAAAACTTCCCCTAAGGAAAAATTCAATGAATCGTTAACAAATTCAAAAGGAAAATTATGTTCAGGTCATTAGAAAATGGATAAGGGGACTAATTGTTGATTAATATACCTAAAGGGTCATTTATAACACTTATAAAAAACAAAATGGTCTTCATTTGAGAGTTATTTGGATAAAGTTACAGATATCTTGAAAAAAAATATTTTTTGAATATTCAATAAAAACTAACATGGTCAAGAAGAATCTTACATCTCTCACTGTTTTTAAGTATTATATTGAATAAATGATATCATCCTTTGATTTATCAACATGGATTACATATTTTGGAACTGCATAGACTAACATAATTCATCTCTCTATTATAAAATGAAACTTATCATATTTGAAAAAATGATTCTTATTAATGAATATTTTGAGTAAAACTACTAAAATGTCAAAACAATTCTCCAAATATAGTCCATAAACATTGAAATTGTTCATAAAAATATTCATATACTCCTCCAAATACTCATAAAAGATACTCATCCTATACTTTAGAAATATTATTGGAATATTAAATAATCTTAAATGAATAACTCTATAAGAAAATTTACCCAAAGAATAATTAAAGGGGTTTTTTTATTAATCTTCAAGCGTAATGTGAATTTTAAATTAACCAGAAATTCCATCTAGAAAATTGTAATGGAATTTTTTTTAAACCTTTGAAGAAATTGTTCAAGAAATAGGAGAGGAAATAGATATTTCCTGGTGAAATGGTTGAGTTTTATATAATAAATAAAGAATGTCTCTTTATTGGGAGATCTAATAGGAATGATTTATCCAAACTCATTATTTAAAATGGTAAAAACACTATATTTTGAAATTTTTAGATTATACAAACCAAATAGATATAAGAAATTAGAAAAAATATTCCATAATCAATCAAGGTAGTCAATTCCTTCTAATCCCCTTTTGAAATTTCCTTATACGTTTCTCATCATCTTATAATAAGATTAAATAAATTAAAATTTAAGGAATAATTCCAGTCAAGTCAAATAAGGTCCATCCAATGTCTTTCTTATATTATTTAAGGGAAAAACGTAATTTCCCTGATATTTTAAAATTTTTTTATAAATTATCAAAGAAAATATTTCATTCACATATGGGAAGGAATTTTCAAGTTTCTAATTTAAGTGTTTTGGTTCTAAACCATGTTTGTTTATTTCCCTTAGAAAAGATAGTTTTATGGACTCAAAATCATTTTATTCCTCAGAAAAAGGTTTTCCAAAATAAATAGTTTTTAAATTTTCATCAACTAAAAACATTGGATCAACATAATGTGCATGAGTTTCATCTTCATAAAAATCAATATTTATAAAAAATCAATATTTTAATTACCAACATATATTTCAAAAAATTCAATAGATTTTGTTATTGGTTCACATGAAATTTTTCATATTCTTTAAGAAAACAAAAAGTAGGTTCATCATAGTCCACATTTTTAGTAGTTTTAATGAAATTTGTAAAATAATAAGAAATTTCAATAGACATATATACAATAGTTTCAGTAATCGAATTCTATTTAAATAAATCATTTTAATTTTCATGTAAATTAGTTCTAGTAGTAAACAAAGGATTATTGTCAAAAAACCACCAATGGATCATTAATTATGAAATCAAGATATAACTTAGTTTAAAACAAATCAATCATGTTCACTTTATGGGATAAATTAACCTCCATTATATTTTTAAAGAATTGAATTTTTAAGTGAATTATTTCTCCTCTAAATTCTAGTGACATTTTTTCTTATGAATAATTGTGTTTTTATTATCATTTTTAGAAAAGTTTTTACAAGAATTAAAAGAACATGTATAAAAAATCTATTATTTTCTATATCCAAAATGTTAATCATACTTGAGAAATAATATATATTATTTATATTAAAACATTCTCAATGATACCAATAGGTTTGGTTGTACTTTAGTTGACTAATTATATGATAATCCCATAATGTTTCATCTCTCCAACATGTAAAGTCTTGTAGATCATACATGGAATTACATTTATTGAATCTCTTAAATCTAACATAACATCTTTAAATTCACACTCCCTTATTGTGAAAGGAATGGTAAAAATACCTGTATTTTTTAATTTGAAAGAGTTAAAATATTTAATCATAGAGGAAACATTCCTTCCAAAGTTTACTTTTTCTCCTCCCAAGAAATTCCTCTTATGAGAACACATTTCCCTAAAAAACCATAATTAGGAATCTATTTCACTAAATATTGTAAAATAATATTGACTTATAATTAACTAAAAGTATCTAAACATTCCTTATCTAAGTCACTCTCAACACTCTTCTTCACTAGTGGACTAACCCTAGTATAATTCAATATTGGCATGGGTCTCTATTGATTATTTTTAAAACCATTTTGAGAACCAAATTTTCATATCATTTTTTCAATCCCATTTTGGTTTTCCAAGAAAATATTCTTCTTTTAAAAAAATTATTATCAAATTGTTTCTGAATTTCTAGTATACTTAACAAAGATTTTATTTTCTTCAACAAGGCCCAAGTTAGGTGAGAAAGGCGTGAGACTCTCTTTAACATATTCAGTTTCATAATTAACAAATTATGTGTTGTTTTAAATTGATTCCATTTCTAATTTGTGTATCACTCACATTCTTATTAACTATGGGATTATTTTTAGGTTTTTAAGGAAATATTCTTCTCATATTCTTCTTTATAATGCCAATTTCACTAAGAAATTGATCCATTTGATTCATCAATGTTTTCAACATAATATGTTGTCGTTTCATAACTTCTTTAGAGTAATTTTCATATTTTTAAGTGGTTTTTTAAAATTATAAAGTCCTTATAATTTTATTGTTACTTTTATCATGAAAATTTATAGGTTTAGAATTACTTGATTGACAATGGAAAATATCCCTTATTGTTCAGGCTATTTACATTTTTTATTAAATTTTTTATTCTAACCCTAGTTGAAATTTTGGTTAGATTGAAAATTTCATGGTTAATTTTTTCGGGAAGGGTATCCTTGAAAAAATATAATTTCTTAATTATAAATATTATTTCATTTTTTGGAATTTAACACTAAAGTTTTTGTTTTAGGCATATTATAATTAAATTGATTTTAAAAACTTTTTTTATTCTTGGGTTATATTTGTGAAGTGTTGGACAACATCATGGATCTCACTATGGTGGTAATATCACTAAGTTGACTTATAATCATACAATTTTCATAATTATAAGTGGTAACTTCTTAGGATGATTTGATATGAAGAAGTCCTCCTATTCCAAATTATTAATAATTCTCATCCATATTGTCAATAAGATTCCTAGAAGTAACAGGGGTTTTATAAACTAAATATCCTCCTATAGCAGCATTCATAATACTACTGTCAGTAAGAAAAATTCCTTCATAGAAATATTTTATCAAAATTAGTACTGTCACGACCCGCCTTCACCAAAAGGAGGAAAGAGTCAGCAGATTGTCAGGCTCTTCCTTATTTAAGTTAAAGGAGAGATAATGACCCCCGAAACCCACCTTCAATAGGTCCTGAAGTGGCTACCAGCACCAAGGGTATAGAATTACATAATAAATAGAAGGCATTACCCTTTTTCTTTTAATAGGATCGGGAGATAAGATAGTAAATCCCACAACACCAAAGCTGGAAGTGAAAGTAAATCCAAGAACCATTCCCAATGCATGTTACAAAAGTAAAATCCACAAATTATAAGGAGGCTACAAAGAAAAATACCAAAACGAAAGAACAATAGAAACTACGATGGTCTGCCATAAGGTCTAAGCTAGTACGGTCCAACACGATCCTCAAAGTCTTCCTGGAAACCTGAAAGCAGTTTTATATACGTAGGGTGAGCATACAAGTATACTCAGTAGGGAAAAACCAAAGACTCTCATGCACAAGTGGGGATGCATACTAATGCCCTGTGATAAAAGAGATAACTCAGCCCCTAACAAGGAAACTAACCAACCAAGCCTCACCAAGGCACACTCCCCAAATAACGCAAATCAAAAGTAATCTATAGTAATAGCACATTGATGTTTGGGTACCCCGCGCCACTTTCCCACTGGTTATTGAAGACAACTTATGCATCGAACCAATCCCACCATTCTCACCGCAGTCCCACTGCCACACCCGCCCGTACACACCTGGGCCACAACCACACATCTCGCCCACAAACACCTGGCTCACAACCACACATCTCACCCGCAAACACTTGGGCCACAACCACTAACCCGCTTGTAGACACCTGGGCCACAACTGTTACACGTTACTACGCCCGAAAACACCTAGAACAGAACAATCACTACTACGCCCGAAGACGCCTGTGCTTGAAGAACTACTGCCATGCCCGAAGACACCTGGGCCTCATCCTGAAGATACTTGGGAAACCACCTACCCGCACACACCTGGGCCAACCTCCACACTACCCTGCCTGAAGATTCTTGGGCTAATAATGGACTTCAGGCCATCACAGCCTGCTCGAAGAGTCTTGGGATATTCAGGAAAGGGAGCCGAAAAGGAGCTAATAACCAGCCACTCATAGGACTTTTTGGGAAAAAAACCCTCCCCCATGAAGTGGGGGTGTTCGACACTAAGTGCTCAACTTGGGTGGGGCATGAATAAGAAACACAAAAACTACAAGTATATGTATAGGTAACAATCACTCATCCAATCTAGGTTTTTCTTCAGCCAACCTAAATAACACTATCTTTACTATTCATTCATAAGAGAAAAGAACAGCACCCATGCCCAAGTCACAAATCACACCAAACCAAATCCCCATGTTCCATCCTTGCTTTCATGTTCATTAATAATTTTTAAATAAGTTTATGCACCTACTTGGGAAACTAGTATGCATAAGAACAAGCCAAGGAAAAAATACACCCAACAACAATTTAAGCATTCACACTCGGTTCTCTTGTAAGGTCGCAACAACAAGGGATAAGTGAGATCCCTCGAAGTAATGGAACCAAATAAAACCCCAAGATACAGCCCTATGTCCCCAAAATCCAGGAGCCAACGGTTTCTCAAAAATATAGGATCCCACCCCAATTCTTTATATAAGCAGAGTAATCATACAACCTCAAAGTACAACAACAGGGGATCCCATCCCCACCCGCATCACCCCATTAATCTAAGCCCCCATCCAAGAAATCCATAAGGTCACCCGCTACAGCCCATGAAGGGAAATCAACCAAACCACCACCACCAATACCAAGCAGACCCCCACAGGTATTTCATATTTAAAATATTTAACACACTCTATGATTTCAATTCGACTGGGCTTAAACCGAGGTTATCATAGAAAAGGAGTTGATCCTGGTGCTTCCAATTTATTTAGTCAAATATACGTAATTAAGCATTTTCCCTTACACAGCAAAAAGGGTTCACAACCGAAATAAAATCCATTTAAACATCACAAGGGGTAAGGGTTTATTAACATATAGAGAAATACCACCAACGGCCCTGATTTTCAGTAGGCGTAAGCCCACATAATTCAGAAACCATTAATCATGAAAGTAGAGAAAAACAGTGCATCATCATCGATCACACTCATCCCCTTCATTCTTTAGAATCTGTTTATTATCTTCATTGAAGTTTGGTTCATCCAATTCTATAGATATAGTAGCGTACCCACCCCGCAAGATACATAGAAAAGAGAGATAAGGTGAAACCCATACCTGACGATCAAGGGTTGATGTTAAGTCCACGCGTGGAAACTGGAAAACAGGAGTGGCGGGAACTCCATGGAACGCGAAAGTAAAACCTTGTAACAGGGGTACGGCTCATCGGGAGGAAGGGTACTCCAAGCAGGATGATCGAGAAAAAGAAACATAGGGATATTACTTTAGGTTATAAAGGCTGATAAGGGCTGAGGTACAGCACTCCCGGACGGTTAAGATACAGAGAGAAACCGCGTAAGAAGTGGGATCGTGGGTTGACCACACGGCTGGGACACCCCACACGACTGGATTAATTGTTATTTAGTAGGGAGGTTTATTTGATTTTTAGATATTAATTATGGGATTAAAAACGTCCTTGAAACGCTTCAAAAAGTTAAAAAGGCCTAAAAGTGGGGTTACGGGGGAGGCTGCAGAAGAAAAACCCGCTAAGGCTGGGTGACACTGATCGCTCGCGCAAATCGGTCTCATCGATTGGTCATGCTGATAATTGTAAAAGGAAGGGGTCATGAGGGTCTGGGTCATTGCATCAGATACCTCTCAAACCATTCTCACCCTCTAGAATCAAAACTAGACCTGGAGGGAGGAGGGGGGATCCGAATAACCACCCTGGATGATACCTCTCAAGAGTGAACCTCTCCGACATAGGAACATCTTATCTCCTGAACAAACACAAACGCCCTACCTCTCCTTCCTCATTGCATGAAAAAAAAGAGACAAATTATTCGGTCCAGTGGGATAGGGGTTTCCCTTCCTCCGTGTTAAGATACTATCCACTTTGGGCAGCACTGACTCGCCCGCACAGGTTTAGGTGCATCTGCTTTAATGCATCTTAACTAGGGATTAGGTCCTCCCCTCCACATTCTTTAGGAAACTTCACACACACATCCATAGAAAAGTAAACTGTACATCCATAGCTGACAAAGTAAGCATTACACAGTAATAAGTACTGACAAAACAAGATAAAACTCAAAACAACTTAGGGTATTTGGCACACATATGTGCTTCCCCCTCCCAGGTACTTTCCTCAAGCCAACCATGTCTCCATAACACAAGAACCAAGGGAATGGTTTGCCCACGAAGTACTTTCTCCTTATGATCCTCGATCTTTATCGGTCGTTCTATGAAGGTTTCATTGTCTTCGATATCTAGCCCTCCCCAGTTGATGACGTGTGAATCATCATGCAGATATCGTCGGAGCTGGGACAGATGGAATACATCATGTATCCTCAGTAGAGGTGGTGGTAGCGCAAGCTGATAATCCACTTGACTGACCCGTCGCAACACTTCAAAGGGCCTGATGAACCTGGGAGAAATCTTACTTCCTCTGCCAAACCACCACTGTCCACACCGAGGGGAGACCTTCAAGAATACGTGGTCCCCGCCCTCGAACTCTAAGGGTCTCCTCCTATCATTGGCATATGACTTCTTCCGGTCCTAATCCACCTTCATCCTCTCCCATATAAGATGAACCATCTCTGTCATTCTCTGCACCACCTCCGAGTGAAAAACACCTGCTTCCCCAACCTCAGTCCAGCACACGGGTGAGCGACACGGCCTTCCATATAGAGCTTCGAATGGATCCATGCCAATAGTAGAGTGATGGCTATTATTGTAGGTGAACTCTAACATAGGAAAGTGTAGCACCCATGATCCCCCAAAGTTCAGAATACATGCCCGCAACATGTCCTCCATGTTCTGGATAGTGCGCTATGTCTTCCCATCTATCTAGGTGTGGAAAGAAGTGATAAGACATAGCCGGGTGCCAAAAGCATACTGCAATCCCCTCCAGACTCGTGAGGTAAAACGTGCATCCTGGTCCGAGACTATGGAACTTGGAACTCTATGAAACTGCACTACCTCGTCCACATACTTCCACGCTAGAGCATCCACTCCACTCGACTCCTTAATCGCCAGGAAGTGAGCTGACATCGTCAACTGGTCCACTGCTACCCAGATGACATCGCAGCCTCCTTGTACTTTGGGTAGTCTCATGATGAAATCCATCGAGATGTCGCCCCACTTCCACTTAGGGACATCAAAAGGTTGCAACAACCCTCCTGGAACATGGTGTTCAGCCTTCACCTGTTGACACACTAGGCACTTGGCCACAAACTCTACCAGTGCTCGCTTTACTCTAGGCCACCAAAACTGTCTCTTCAAACCCTGGTACATCTTGGAAACTCATGGGTGCACTGCTAGGGGTGAGTTTTAGAACTCACTAATGACTTGGCTGCGCATCGCCTCTGGAACAAATAACTTTCCTCAGAAAATCATCTGGTTCTGACCATCCTCCATCCACACTTCCGGAGCATTGCCCTGGTCAAATAGTTCATGCATCACCTCACACTCTGAGTCTCCCCACTAAGACTCCACCACCTGACATAACAGAGAAGATTGTACTATCATCTGATATAGGAAACCTCTACCACTATCCATCCTCATATCCAGGTGAAGGGCAGCCAACTCCTCCATCGCCCTCCAAGCTTTCGCCGACTCTCGGACCGCATCCCTCTGTGAATTCCTGCTCAAGGAATCAGCCACCACGTTTCCTTTCCCTGAGGTGTAGGAAATCTTGAAATTGTAATCCTGGAGGAACTCCATTCACCTTCGCTGCCATAAGTTTAGATCCTGCTGGGAGAAGATATACCCCAAGATTTTGTGATCTATGAAGACCACAAAGCATTCTCTGATGTGGTAATGCCACCATGACTTTTGTGCGAAAATGACTGTTGCAAGCTCCAGATCGTGGGTGGCATAATTACACTCATGAGGGTGTAGCTGCCTAGACCCATAAGAGATCACCCCTTGTCGCTGAATCAACACACATCTGAGGCCCTTCCCTGAAGCATCACAGAACACCTCATACGCTGCCCCTTCTTATGGTAGTATCAGCACTGGGGAACTAACCAATTTCTTCTTCAGATAGATGAAGGTTTCCTCACACTGCTCACTCCATACAAAAACCTAGTCCTTCTTGGTGAAGGCTTTCAAAGGTGCTGAAACTCGGGAGAAGTTGGGTACAAACCTTCGATAGTAACCTGCCAGCCCGAGGAAACTACGGACCTCTGCCACGTTCTTGGGTGTTGCCCAAGAAACAACCACCTCAACCTTTGATGGGTCTACCGCTACCCAATGTTCGGACACTATGTGCCCAAGAAAGTGTACTTCTCACATCTAAAACTTGTATTTCGACAACTTCCCATAGATATGGTGCTGTCGGAGGACCTCTAAAACTGTCCTCAGATGCTCTATGTGGTCCTCCTCTAATCTTGAATAGATCAGGATGTCGTCTATGAACACAACTACGAACCAATCCAGGTACTCCCGGAAGACGGAGTTCATAAGTCCCATGAACACAGTCGGGGCGTTCGTAACACCAAAAGGCATGACTACAAACTCGATGTAACCATATCTGCACCTGAAGACTGTCTTCGAGATGTCTCCCTCCTTCACCCTCAATTGGTGATATCCAGACTTCATGTCGATCTTCGAGAACCATCCTTCCCCTTTTAGCTGGTCGAAAAGATCATCTATCCTTGGAAGAGGGTAGCGATTCTTGATCGTTACCTGATTCAGCCTCCTATAGTCTATGCAAAACCTAAGACCATCATCTGCCTTCTTTGCAAACAAGACTGGAGCACCCCACAGTGACACACTCAGTCGAACAAAACCCTTCTTCATTAGATCGTCGATCTGAATCCATAACTCCCATAGCTCTGTACGCACCATCCGGTAGGGAGCCATCGAAATCGGATGAGCACCAGCCTGCAAGTCTATCCCAAACTCGATATCACATCGAGGGGGTAGAGTCGTCACCTCCTCAGGGAAGACGTCCATAAACTCACTAACGATCCCTGGTACTTCCACCATCTCAGCATCCACTGACTCTACTAATAGCTCAGCTAACAAGGAGAGGAGGGATTTCTCTCACCTGCTACCCTTCTGGCCACTCCGCTCGCTGGTGAAAGCAACACGTCGGCCACCCAGGTATGAGAACACAACCCTTCCTCAGAAGCAGTCAATGGTGGCACACACAGAGAATGCCAGTCGATGCCTTGGATGAAATTGTATGGCTGTATCTATAGTAGTAGTAAATCCATGACCAACTGATATGGCCCAATCATCAGCCTGCAACCTCTACAAACATATAACAAGTCGATCTGACCTCCGACTGGTGTGCTCAGCACCAGGGGTACTAGAAGTCTCTTGGAATCCAGACCCAGAGCACGGTCCAGACCGGGTGCAACAAAGGATTGCGAAGCTCCAGTATCGAAGAAGGCATAAGTAAGAGTACTGAAAAAACTGATCGTACCTTAAACAACCTCCAGTCCTGCTGGAACTACTGCCTATCCAGTGTGAAACTATCCACGCTCAGCTCCTCTGCCCCTCGGCTTTCAGCCACCTCCCCGACCACGCCCTGGTTGAGGTCCCTGAGGAGCACCCTGAGGTCAGCCTCCCCCTGCAACGTTTGCTCTTGGAGGAGTGGGAGATCGTTGCCCCTACTGCTGCTTCTGAAAGGGCCTAGCTGGAAGCTGATGCTGGGGAGGGTGTTGGGAATGTCCTCCATTGCCGTACTGAACTCGGTCCGGGCACAGATTTCAGAGATTTCCATGGCTCCCACAGATAAAGCACCTCGGTCTTGGGCCCAAAGGGAAGGGGCGAGGACCGGAGGACCGGAACTAGAACTGTTGTGGCCTGCTCCCTGCTGGTCGGAACCTAGAGGGTCCCGATGCTGGAGGTCTGGTGCTGACGGCCTTTCCCTTTGACGGTCCTAGTTGAATCCCCTCTCATGACACACCGCCCAGTGTGTGAATCCTCTCTACCACCTCTGCCTTCTTCTGGACCTCCAAGTATGTCGGCAAGGTGAAGGGGGTAACGGCGTACTAGAGGGAAGGTCAGAGCGCCTCCTCTAAACATCTCACCCGAGACTCCTCATCCAGAAAGATGTCCGGAGCAATGAGGAGGAGATCCTTGAACTTGATCCCCGGCTCCCTTACTGACATGCTCCCCTACTGGAGGGGGAGTAGCTCCTGCCTCTTTTCTGCCTTCATTGTAGAAGAGAGGAATTCCACCCGGAACTCCTTCTCGAAATCACCCCATGCCACCTCAGCCTCTCTCCTCTCCCCCAGGTAGAGCATCCACCACTGACGCACTGCTACCCGTATCTGGCTAATGTCCAGAGGAACCCAGTACTCGGTCAGAGCCCGGATCAGGCCGAAGGCTATCACCATCTCCTCTATCCAGCCCTTTGTCTTAATGTCTGAGGTGTTTCCCTCGTACTTCTCGAGGGTCTGTCACTGGAAGGCTCAAAGTGTCTTCTTCCACTGGTCATCCTCCTCCTCTTGATCATCCCTCTGCCGATCGGCCAAGTCAACCTCCTGGGCCTCGATCTCCCGTACAACTCGTGGTCGTCTCCTAGGTGCCATAGCTACAAGGTAAACAAGGAATGCCTAAGCCCAAGTAGTGCATAAAATTGTCCTTACATTTTATTTGACTTCATTATTTCTTTTTGAATCCCCAAAACACCCAGAAACACAAGAACATAAGTCATTATGATGCATGTACCTTTCCTAAGGTCTCTACCCTGTAATCAGTGTAGCCTCACTTGGTCGTTCGGTAGGTCTAGAGTACTTACATCGGATCACGGGGGGACCTAAAATCCTGTGTCCTAGCTGGTCTTCCCTGGCCTAATTCATGCACTAATGTCTCCCAACACTATTTACCTACCATCCCATGCAATACTCACTGTGCCTAACTCTAGAATCCATCCTATATCTCAACCTACTCCTCTGATACCATTCTGTCACGACCCGCCTTCACCAAAAGGAGGGAAGGGTCAGCAGATTGCCAGGCCCTTCCTTATTTAAGTTGAAGGAGAGATAATGACCCACAAAACCCACCTTCAATAGGTCCCAAAGTGGAGACCAGCACTAAGGTTATATAATTATACAATAAATGGAAGGCATTACCCTTTTTCTTTTAATAGGATCGGGAGATAAGATAGTAAATCCCACAACACCAAAGCTGGAAGTGAAAGTGAAGCCAAGAACCATTCCCAATGCATGTTACAAAAGTAATATACACAAATTATAAGGAGGATACAAGGAAAAATACCAAAAAGAAAGAAAAATAGCAACTTCAATGGTCTTCCACAAGGTCTGAGCTAGTACGGTCCAGCACGATCCCTGAAGTCTTCCTAGAAACCTGAAAGCATTTTTATATACGTATGGTGAGAATACAAGTATACTCAGTAGGAAAAAATCAAAGAATCTCGTGCACAAGTGGGGAGTCATACTAATTTCCTATGAGAAAAGAGATAACTCAGCACCTAACAAGGAAACTAACCACCCAAGCCTCACCAAGGCACACTCCCTAAATAATTCAAATCAAAATTAATTTATAGTAATAGCACATCAATGTTTGGGTACCCCGCGCCACTTTCCCACTAGTTATTGAAGACATCCAACACATCGAACCAATACCTCCATTCTCACCGCAGTCCCACTGCCACACCCGCCCGCACACACCTGGACCACAACCACACATCCTGTTTGCAAACACCTGGGCCACAACCATACATCCCGCCCGCAAACACCTAGTCCATAACCACTAACCCGCCCATAGACACATGGTACACAACTGTCACATGTAACCACGCCCGCAAACACCTAGGCCAGAACAACCATTTCCATTTCCGAAGACACCTGGGCTAGAAGAACTACTACCATGCCCAAAGAAACCTGGGCCTCATCTCGAAGATAATAAGGAAACCACCTACCTGCACACACCTAGTCCAACCTCCACACAACCTTAACCGAAGATTCTTGGGATAATAATGGAATTCAGGCCATTACAGCCTGCCTAAAGAGTCATGGGCTATTCAGGAATGGGAGAAAAAAAGGAGCTAATAACCATCCACTCATAGGATTATTGGGAAAAACACCCTCCCCCATGAAGTGGGGGTGTTCGATACTAAGTGCTCAACTTGGGTGGGGCATGAATAAGAAACACAAAAACTAGATGTATATGTATAGGTAATAAGCACTCACACTCACCCAATCTACGTTTTTCCTCAGTCAGCCTAAAGAACACTATCCTTACTATTCATTCATAATACAAAAGAACAGCACCCATGCCCATGTCACAACTCACACCAAACCAAATCCCCATGTTCCATCCTTGCTTTCATGTTCATTAATAATGTTTAAATAAGTTTCTGCACCTACTTGGGAAACTAGTAAGCATAAGAAAAAGCCAAGGAAAGAATACACCCAACAACAATTTAAGCATTCACACCTGGTTCTCTTGTAAAGTCAAAACAACAAGGGTCCCTCGAAGTACTGGAACCAAAGAAAACCCCAATATACAGCCCCATGTCCCCAAAATCCAAGATCTAACGGTTTTCTCAACAATAGAGGATCCCAACCCAATTTGTGATATAAGCAGAGTAATCATACAGCCTCAAAGTACAACAACAGGGGATCTCATCCCCACCTGCATCGCCCCATCAATATAATCACCCATTCAAGAAAGCCATAGGGTCACCCGCTACAGCCCGTGAAGGGAAATAAACCAAACCACCACCACTAATACCAAGTAGAACCATGTAGGTATTTCAGATTTAAAATATTTAACACACTCCATGATTTCAATTCCACTGGGCTTAAACCGAGGTTATCATAGAAAAGTATTTGATCCCTGTGCTTCCAATTTATTTAGCCGAATATACATAATTAACCATTTTCCCTTACACAGCAAAAAGGGGTCACAACTGAAATACAATCCATTTAAACATCACAAGGGGTAAGGGTTTATTAATTCACAGAGAAAGACCACCAACGGCCATGATTTTCAGTAGGTGTAAGCCCATACAATTTAGAAACCATTAATCATGAAAGAGGAGAAAAACATAGCAGCATCATTGATCACACCCATCCCCTTCATTCTTTAGAATCCGTTTATTATCTTCATTGAAGTTTGGTTCATCCAATTATATAGATACATTATCATACCCACCCCTCAAGATACGTAGAAAGGAGATAATAATGTGAAACCCCTACCTGACAATTAAGGATCGATGTTAAGTCCTCACGTGGAAACTAGAAAACAGGAGTGACGGGAACTCTAGGGAACGAGAAAGTAAAACCTCGTAACAGGGGTATGGATCATCGGGAGGAAGGGTACTCCGAGCAGGATGATCGAGAAAAATAAATGTAGGAAAAAGAATTTAGGTTATAAAGGCTGATAAGGGCTAAGGTACAACACTCTCGGACGGTTAAGATACAGAGAGTATCCGCGTAAGGAACGGGATCATGGGTTGACCACGCGGCTGGGACACCCCACACAACTGGATTAATTTTTATTTAGTAGGGAGTTTTATTAGATTTTTAGATATTGATTATGGGCTTAAAAACGTCCTTTAAACACTTTAAAAAGTTGAAAATGCCTAAAAGTGGGGTTACGGGGGAGGCTGTAGAAGAAAAACCCTCAAAGTTTGGGTGACATTGATCGGTCACGCCGATTGGTTGCGCCGATCGGTCATGCCAATAATTGGAAAAGGAAGGGTTCATGAGGGTATGGGTCATTACAAGCACCCTAATTCGATAGTGGGGGTTTCTAAAACACAATATATTAAATCTCCCCCAATATTATTTCAAAGTTATAACTTTGGTTTACCTAATTTCATAAATATATTTTCTAATTATATAATTCCTAGAAGTAGGAAAACAATTTCAAGGAAAAGTTTATTCAACTCATTCCAAAATCTAATTAATATTGAGTGTGAAAAGATAAACCACTACTTGGACACTTCTTCTAAATTAAAAGGAAATGTAATTATCTTCATTTGATATATATCCACACCTAGTGGTTTTATATTAACACAAAGATAAATAAAATACTAAAGATGAATTTGTTTAACCTCTCCTGATATTCCATTAAATTTTGGAAATTTATGAATGAATCATGACTTTATATCAAAACTAGTAGGTTCCTATAGGTATTCCATATAGCTTTATTTATTATCTTACTATTTGTATACACTTATTTAAGAGTTATGTTATCATCCATTAAGAATTTAGGTTTGAAATTTCTTCTTCACGATGAGTTGGTGGGTTAAAAATTAGTATTGGAAGTCTTAGGTTGGTCTATGATAGTTTCCTCACTTGAAATTTTAAAAATTGAGTGATTTTATCACTTTGTCCTAATTTCTCTATCTTTAGAGTGATAATTACTATCAATTTCATGATCCAATGGTACTATATAAGGGTTTTAAATTTTATATATCCAAATAAAATTAAATAAACGTAAAAAAACCTCCCTATAAATGGTTCCAAATTGATAATAGGGGTATTATTATGAAATTATATCAATATTTAATACCCTAGGAATATAATATAGGAGTTCCAAATATTTAATCATGATGAGGGTATGGGATAACTTTAAAACTATCACTTTTATTTTTATATTTTTAAAAAGAAAAATAAAATTTTGGTGTTTGATAATATTTTCAAAATTTTAAAGAAAAATAAAATATATTTTTCAAAATAAAATAATAGAGTGAATGTTTAAAATTAAAAGTAGATTTGATTAAAAAAAATTGAAATTGGATTAAGAACAGAATCTATGAGCATGTTTTAACCTTTGAACACACACTTATTCAATGTCAATAAGTCATTCTATTTGAATTATTTAGTGAAAAATTTAAAACCTCAAAATTTATGATTAATTCTAAATGAAAATCATACTATGGCCTCGATATGACTATTGTTACTCCGATAAAAATGATTTAACTACACATAAACCTCTAAGAAATTAAACCTAATTAAAACCACTGTACTTATAAACAAAAAATTTCTTAAGAAATTTAAATAGTGAATATAATTACTTCAATTCAAATATTAGATAACAAATCAAAATAGAATCATTAGAAGGAGTATTCTAGAATAAAATAGTCAATTTACATTCAAGAATAAAACTTCCCAAAATAATTTAAATAGGATAAAATAATGAAGTTAAATACACATAAGTATGGTTTCCATAGGTATCCCTTAATCATAGCTACCAAGGGAGTTTAGATAGATATAACTAAATAGGTTTCAATCTTTATTCCTTATTACTTCTTTCCCTAGTCCAATTTGGGTTCTCCTCTCTTTTTTATGTGATCAATATTTATGTATTTATATACCTCATAGTGGTAGGATAATTATTTAAAAATGGTAGTAGAAATTATTTTTTCCTAGGGAACCTTTACACGTGTAACATCTTTCCCTTTCTCTTTCTTCCCAGTGGTAGCAATATAAGATCCCATAATCATGTGCATGTGATATATAGTAGTTATTTACACATATATTCTTTATATTTAATTATTTTCGTAATTTTCCCATGTATTCGACTATGTATCTTCATTATTTTATTTTTCTTGTTCATCAGTTACAACTATCTCCATTATCTTTAACCTTTTCAACACAACGCTTTCTTTATGGAATGATAAATCTAATTATATAAGTGGCACTTTGTTTAATTAAAATATCCTTAATCAATTTTGGTGAGACTTAATCTCTTTCAACTTGAATCACCATATTCTTTTGTTTTTATTTACCTTATTATGGTGTGATTGCAATATCTACTGTGAAAAACCATATTTTCTTTGATTTTATAGAGGATAAAATTCTATGTGATTGATTCTATTAAAAAACCCATAAATTATAATATCATATGTAGTCCCTATAAATAAATAAACACCCAAACATAAGAAATATGATTATCTTAAATGATTTGTAATCCATTTTGCATTGAAATTTCCCAAATTTAGAAAATGTGTACAAAATATTTCAACTTAAACTAACATTTAACATATTTAATATTCCAAAAATATTGGTTTTGATAGGAATGTAGAAAATATTTCTGAATAAGTAATAAAACAATTCATGTGTAACAAAAAAATTCATATACAACATATTTCACTTATCCAAATAATCACTTCAACTCGAACATAAGATATTTTTATCGAACATGTAAGAAATTTCACTTTTATAAATGTTCAATTCCAGTACCCATTTTCATACATATGTAACAATAGTCCATTTTTCACTTTGTTGTATATCATACAAAAGAAACCACACTTATCCATAATATTTTAAAAAGTCTCTTTTACCAAAAAATGACTAAAACACAATGGAAATTACGTATTTGTCAAATAATATAAAAAATGATTAAAAAAATTAAAAACATGAATGATCCATTTTCATGATGAAACCCCAAATACCCAAAAAAAATTGAAATTATGCAATATTCCTTAAAATAGAAAATATATGGCTATTAATTAATTAATATGAAAAGTAAAAGTGATGGAAATATGAGATCTATCAAAGATCATCACTAAAATTAGGGATTATCCTAGCTTATTAGGAATAATTAATCTATTTTATGAAAATAAAATAGAAATTTCATAGGATAAGAAACCCCAATCATACCAAACAAACAAATTCATTCTTCAGAAAACCATTTCATTTGATAAATCATTGAGTGGTGTGATATAGAGACCTATTAGTTGTATATAGAAGATAATATAGTTGATTAATTGCTAAATCAATTACTATAACATAATCACTAGAGCTATATAAAGTAGTTAGGTATCATATACATGAGATTATATATTAGATTATTTTTTTAATATATATGTTTCCTGGTTTTATAATAAAATTAAACTTTATTTTTCATTCAGTCAAGTTTTATATATATTTTTCATGAATAATATAATTTTTAAAACCCTTTAAAGTATGAATTTTAGTTTTACATAATCAATTATAATCATGGAATATTATGAGTTATGATTATATGATAAAAAGATTTTGATTACAATCTTTAATTTGATATAGAGCATACTCATTTGAAATAAGAAATTAATTTTTATTATGACTGAAATACCAAAGTACATTAAATAAAATTTCATACATATGGGCTTTAATATACCTAGGGTTGTATGATTTATATTAATCCCTACTAATTGGGGGTAACAATATACCTAGCATGTGAACATTCATACTTTGATACCTTACTCATGTCAGCATTGAGGTTAACCCAATTAGGGGGTGGTTGGGTATATAGTTAATTGTGTGTTAAGTATTTTCTAATAAAGATAATATTTTTCACCTATATGAAAATTATGAAATTTGGGACCTTAGTTGAATTAGATTTAAGAAATGCATGATAATGCTTAGTTGAGTGACAAGTGTTTTACTTGTGTAATTTTTTTGAGACCAACAATGAAGAAGATGTTGAGATAAATAGTGGTTGTGACCTTGGGAAGATTTTTGAGACTCAAGGGTGTTTATTGAGGTTTGAAGTGGAAAAATAAGAATTGGATAATAAAATAAGTGGATATGAATCATGTGTTGGGTTCTATTTTCAACAAAAAAATCATATTCCAATAAAATTATTACATGGTGTTTCATTTTAGATGAAGTTTATTCCATGGTTTTAGAGTGATTTAAGGGAAAAATAAGAAGTTAGGGGGTGTTTGGATAGATTGGAAGAGTTTTGGTGTTGAGAAGAAATGGGTCTAAAAATGGAAAATTTCTCAACACATAAATTTTTTATCTTCAATACATAAGTATTTTTTCCTCAATATGTAAGATCTTTCTCTAATCATATTGTGTTGAATAATTAGTTCAAAATAAGGTTTTCCCTATTATTTTATGTACAGATTTAATATTTAGAAGATTTAAAAATTAAAAAAAATGAAAAAACATTATAAAGATATATAAGGTTATTATATTTATTACATAAGGGTTACTCTGAGTAGACTAGGTCAAAAAATTTGAAAAGTAATCAATACATAAGATTTTTTTATTCAGTATATAAGGGTTACTTTGAGTAGACTTGGTCAAAAAATGGTAAAGTCCTTATAATGTAAGGTTTTACATACTATTATTTTTAAGGTTTTCTCTTTGATTATAAAATTAACTTTATCCACATAACTTAAGTTTATTCATACTGTGATACATAATATTATCCAAAAGTAATATTTTTATCTATGATATATAAGGATTTTATCTAATATGTATGTATTTTTACTTTTCAAATAATTAAATATTATAATTTTCTTATTTTATGATTAAATACTAAAATAGATATCATAATATGACTAGTTTTAGAATAAGGTTTTAATCATGATTATGGTAATCATGTTGAAATCCAAACCATGGATAAATATCGTCTTTTGTTTGTCTCTAAGAATTGAGATGCAATCATTATATATTGATAAGTCTATGTTCTAGTAAATAATGTGGTGTGATATGTAAGATAGTGTCATGTTGTAATGTGATGCTATAAAAATTAAGATTTGTGTTGCTTTTAAGTGGTTAGATGTATCATACCAGAATGTATGATATTTTGTCTTTATCATAAAGATATAGATAATAGAAGATAATTCTTTCATTTTAAAAAAGTTTTTCATATCATAAAGGGATAAGTTATTTAATAATTAGTTATAAGAAAAACATGTTTTTCATGTTATATTTTATACAATAATTTTATGATTTATACCAATTTCAACCTATTTATATAAAAAATACCAAACAATAAGTAGGATAAGTTTAATATAATTTTATAAGTAGTTGATGGGAGTCAAGAATATAAATTTGAAATTCAAATTCAAATATCAACTTCAAGAAAATTTTTCTTATTGTGTAAGATAAAAGTGAAAATGGATTGTACATGATTATTTAAGATATAGAGTGGAAGAGGATACAAGTAAATATTGTGTTTAGATAAGTGTTCATAGAAAGATAGAATAAGAAGAAGAATAATAATTCTGATTGTTTTGAAAGTAAAATAAGGAGTAGAGTACATACTAGATTTATGTGCGTGATCATCACAACTATGTTTTTTAAGAAGAAGGAATAAGTCACAAATATTCTATATTTAATAAGAGTGAGAGAACTATACATTTTTAGGAGTAAATCAAATCATAGGAAGAAGGATAATCACTACCTCACCAATATACAATATACCAATTCAACATTTTAGGAGACATGTTATTTGTAACACCCAAAATGTCATTTTTAGGTATAGAATCATAATTTATTGATTTAATTTTTATTTATTGATTTTTGGTTACATATTGTATTGATCATGTTAATTTGGACACTTTTGAGTTTTCAAGGGTGTCGGTGTAGGTTGATAATTGAGCTTAGGAGTTGACCTAGGCTCAGGGACGAAATTCTTTAGTAAGTATAACACCAAGTCTTAACTTTAAGAAACATGGTGCAGTAAAGGGATATATGAGAAATGAATTTTTTCATTGGTTATAGGTCACATCATGGCCAATTTGAATCACAATTTAATGGGATGTATGTGAATTGTGGGTTTGAGGCTATTTGAGGATCACACAATATCCAAGACAAATCATGGTGTGATAGGAATTCGGAAAAGTCAAAAAAAATAAGACCCATATTTAAGTTTACTCTTACATATGGTTAGTCTCATACGTAAGATTCATCATTAATAAGAGTTTACTATTACTTATAGGTACCCTAATTGGTGAGTGTCTATGCCTTTATGAAAAATCAAGTGATGGAAAGATCATTCCATGACGGTTGTGTGTTGTGCCATGATAGAGGCATCATGTTCTAGATCCATTCTATGAGTACATTGCAAATCATTTTTTTTGATTTTCAAATGGCCGGTTTGAGGGTAGTCGGTTCCCTTGCAGCCCGGTTTGAGGAAAACCGGAAACCTCACAACATTCCAGATTCAAACTATCGGAAAACACAACCAGAGAAACAAATTCAAAAACAAACACAAAACAAACCACGCGCCTCCTCGAGCCGCACGCCACCTCGAGCCGCACGCCATCTCGAGCCGCACGCCATCTCGAGAAACCCGTCGACGAAAATCCATCTGTCTCCATACATGTCACCGGCGAAGATTCCGACTATCAGCCTCCATTGACGTCGTCGAAAATGATGGATCAACACCATCCGGCAGCTACATCATCATCGGCGACCAATGTGAATGTCACCGGCGAGAGAACACGGCCATCAACAACCATCGGCGTCGACGGAAAACAACAGATCAACACTTTACACCAATCGTCCCAACACCAGGACACCGGTGAACTTCACCGACGTCCATCATCACACACTCATCCGCGTCGGTGATGAGAAGTAGCGCGTCACCACCGGTGAAACTCATCACCGAAAACAACGAGGCAGAAACTCTCGTCAATGAACCAGCGAGGAAGAAACCCTCGACAAATAAACAGCAGACCCAACCACCAAAACGTAAAACAGAAAAATCAAAAAGAAAACAGCAACAGAGCCCGTCGCCACCTTCAACCCCGCTGGAGAAGACCCCGAAAACCCCCAAATCACACACATCCACCCCAGATCGAAGCAGAAAACCCGAAATCTAGACCTAGGACCGGCTCTGCAACGCGAGGACCATGAACCCACAAACCCGCTCATGGCGTATGCCGAAAATTCTAGCAACCTCGTCGCAACCCGGTCTTAAGCTCATGGGTCCAGATCCGACAGCGTCACGGAGTCACGGGACCTAGAGGAGGATCCCAAGCCTGACCTAGCCGCGGAGGAGCCAAAAAGGGGAAGCGAAGCTGTCTCTCCACGGGGAGAGGAAAGAGAAGACGGCAGGAGAAGACCTCGCTGCTCAGAGCCCCTTACGGGCGAATCCCACTCGGTAAAAAAAACTCTCCTATGAGTACCTTTCTATAAAAGGTTATAATGTCATAGAGGGACTCTCCACACCGTGACATGACCCTAGGTATTGAATTCATGGTTATTTCTAGATTTGGGGTAGGTGTATCATTTCATGATGTGGGGAGGTCATTTCGTGACTAGCCATATCCAATTTTTTAAAAGATAAAGTGATTAATTAATTGATTAAATTAAATATAAATGGGGTATTTTTCTATTTTAATTAGTAATAAAATAGAATATCCCTAACTCTCCTCTCCATATCTATCTTCAAAACTTTCATTCCATAGTCAATGACCATCATGCTTCTCACCACCTCTAATTTATTTTAGTGGATCCATCACCAAGGAGATATCAAGGCCTTTCATCTTCTCCTTTAGTGGATTATCACTATCAGCTAGAAAATTTATCAGTAAGGTAGGTAGTTCGATGAACTTAATTTATTGTAAGAATCATATGTGATTGATTTTTAAAAAGGATATTATAAATTTTTTAAAAGAATTTTATGCCTTATTTTAGGTCTATTATATATATATGATATAATTGTTTCTAGTTTTATCCTTTTTGAGTAATAAAAGTTATTTAAAAATATTATATATATATATATATATATATTAATTTTTCCTATTATGTGATTTATGAAATGAATATTTTCATGATAATGTTAATTTGATGGAATTTTATCCTTTGAAATGATTATTCCTCATAGGAACCCCACATGATTGGGTAGGTATTCATGGATAAGTATTTTCTATAGAATGATACCACTCAACCTAACCAATGATCCCTAGGTATGACGGCACTGTGATTAGTAGAGATTCCACTAGTTTAGTATGCTACTCTAGATAGTGGGTTGGGCACATATTGAGATGTTATATATGGATAAGTATGAAGATCCTAAAAGGCCTTAACCTTGAAGATCTTTGGTTACGTACCTTGATGCCCAGTTAGAAATGAAATTTTACTTGACACATTACTTTCTAATTAAATGTATTTAATATTATTACTCAGTATTTAAAATTAAAATTTCATCTTATTAGGTATATTTTTAAAGTAGCATAGTTGGGTTATACAAAAAAGTTTTCTAATAGATCACTTATTGGGATACTACTAAGATTTGTATGCTTATACTCCAATTGCACCCATTGGGTGTATGTAGACCTTTTTTTCACTGATATTGCTAAAGGTAAGTAACCAATTAAAGGGGGTTAATTTCCATGTTAGTTGAGTTTGTGTTAGAGTGTGTGACATGGGGGGATTAATCCCTCATATCATACAAGGATGGGTAGTGTTTTTTTATTTTTTTCCTATGGTCTTATTATAGACTTATCCTTTTGTATCACCCTATCAGCTTCCCATCACATTCCTCTTTTTATCTTATTTTGGATTATTATGTATATTTACTCTCAAATCATGTTTATATTTAAATAAGTGTATGTGTCTTTAATATCAATCTAGTTATTATTATTTATCTTATTTATGTAAATTTTATGCCAATATATATTCAGTTCACACAAGGTTCTCAATTAGGACCCTCTTATTAGTGGTTTGATTTATTTATGAAAATGATTCCTAGTCATGTTCCATTAATGAAAATACACTAGTTTCCTACTTGTGATAAATAGGAATGACCTTTGGGACTTTTCATGGGATAGCTTGGGTACCGGGTTAGGAGTATCCAGGTTGTTCATGACATAATGGTATTAGAGCTAAGTTTTGATTTATGATATTTGGGAATTCATGGTAGACTAGAGATAGAATCATTGGGACTTGAGGGGTAGGTTATGAGAAAGTTGTTATCCAACACTAATCATAATGAGACTTATGTATCTATGGTTTATCAAGAAAAGAGTATTCTAAATTTATTTTAAATTGTTTTTTTGATTTTTTTTTTTTTTTGGTTGAATTTTTATAATCCTTACTATTTTTTATGAATGTTTATGGTTTTGATTATTGTCATTTACTTATTTTAATGGTGTTTATTTATTCTTTCTCTAATTTTATATACTATATTACCTCTTAAAGACCCCCTATAGATGTTTTAGAGGGAAATGTGGATAATTTTCTTTGATCCAACCCTCTAGTGTGTTAGAATTTTATGAAGAAAATGGTGAGAGTAGTCAAAGACAAGAATCAAGGAGAAAATCTTGGCCCAACTTTATTTAGGGGGGGAATTTTAGTTTTGATTTTGGATAAGGACTGGTCTGTGAAATTTCATCACCATTTTCCTCCTTCCTTTCGAGGAATAAAAAATCCTCAGGAGGCAAATAATTGGTTGGAAAATATTAAAAAAATAAAAATCATTGAGAATTCGGTCTCTAAAAATGTAAAGTGGGCCCATTTTATTCTTTAGGGACTATTCTGGAAATGGGTGGAGTCTATTGTTCAATCCAATATTCATTATAACTTTAATTGAAATGATTTTAAATTTATTTTCACTTAATAGTTATATTCATATATAATATATTTAGTAAAGTCTTATGAGTTTTTTTGACTCCAAAAAGAAACAAATATGGATATAGAGTATGAAAATAGGTTTGTGATCTCATTCATTTCAATCCCAATATGGTTTTTAATGATATATTAAAAACCAAGAAGTTTAAAATGGTCCTTGAACCTAACATATGTTCCCAAGTATTCATGTTAAAGCTTCCAACCTATGTAAAATTGGTGGATCAAGCCCCAATAGTGTAGATATATTAGGATGTGATATTAGGTATGAATTATTCTCCTATAATTCTTATTTTAATTGAATTTAAACTTTAAAAAAATAAGAGGATCTATACTGAATTTATAAGGGGAAGTAGTGGTGGCTCACAATATCCATTACACTTAGATTCATATACTCTGATTTAGAAAAAATATCTTGTCTTACATCAATGTATAAGGTTGGATCACATAAAACCTTGTTTCCTAGAGGTCCAAAATACTTTTCATGATTGTGGGTGTATAAGATACATTCATATTTTTTATATCTAAAACCCCTCTCCTAGAAGTGATGTGTTCCACTTGGCTCTAAAAGGATTCATATATACATATATATATTTTAAATAAATCAGTCCTAGAAGCATGGTAATGGAGTAAGAAGTGGTTTATCATATGGTAATATTCAATTTAAGTCCAAGCCTCAGGTTAGTAAATGGAATCAGGATCATTATAAAGAAAGACAATTTCATGTAGTAGAGAAAGTTCATGTGAAATCACATGTAGGACCAATAACTATGATACATATCATTATTATTTCATCATATATGGATACTAATTTATTTAATATAGGTTTCTATTAATCATTTATATATATTCATATCATGGTGTATTCAAATATTTCTTTGATGTTTTTATTGTATTTTATAGAGATATAAACACCTTTTGGTAAGAGAGAGTGTGTATTATGATTTCCTTAATGTATTATCTACATATTTATAGTGGAGTTACCATGGGACTTTATTATTATCAAGATGGATAAATTTTATATTATTCTATTGTTATAATGAATAGAATTTTTTAAATCCTGTATTGATAGTTATCATTTGAGGGTGACCTTCACTACCTCTAAGGGAACTATAATTTTTTAAGTAGAATAGGATATGTGGTCTAGTCTTATGGGATCCCATATTCTTGAGGTAGGTAACGTGATATTTTAGGTATCATGTCTCTTATTATAGGCCTATAAATGTGATTATATGAGTTATCCTCCTATTGTGGTCCTGTAGTTTTTTTAATTATTCCTGGATGACTTCTCAAGGTTATATTCTGAGCAAGAAGCCGATTTTTCAATTAATTTTATGTCTGGAACATAGTACATTTCATTTCCCTCATATCATATGTATCCTAATAAATTAAAATCTATAAATATTTATCTAGATGATTTTGAATCCCTGGGTTTCATTTGATTTTATGTCTCTCTATGGGTTACTTTGGTACTCTTTTCAAATAAATCGGATGGAACTCTTTTCTTACACATTGATTATAAGAAGTTGAATCATTTGACTATGAAGAATAAATACCCACTACCTCACATTGAAAAAAAAAATTTAACAATTTAATTTATCAAGGTTTATTTTCAAAGATTGATCTTCGGTTAGGTTATTACTAGCTTTGGGTGAAATATTTTGATATTCCTAAGACAAATTTTATAATAAAATATGTTCATTATTAATATTGAGTAGTTTCAATTGGTTGAACTAATGATCTAGTGGTATTTATTGATCTTATGAAGTAATATTTCATCAATACCTTGACTCCATCATTATGCTATTCATGTATGAAATCTTGGTCTATTCTAAAATCAAAGAGAATCATGAGAAATACATGATAATTTCTTGGGGAAATCTCTATAATCATCACCATTATGAAGTTTTATAAAATTATAGATCATATATCAATGAATTCATGTTCTTGGGACATGTGTTATCAGGATAAGTCATTTTTATTGATCTAGATAAGTTGAGAGTTGTTACATTTTATGAAGAACCAAATAATTTATTTGAGATATAGAGCTTATTAGGTCTAGAAATATACTTTTGGTAGTTTGTTTAGGGATTCTCTAGGATTGGATCTCCTTTAACCATCCTTACTCAAAAGGGGATAAAGTTCTTATGGAACCCTAAGTGATAATAGTGTTTATATGAGTTAAATCGGCATTTGACATTAGAACCTATTTTGGTTTTACCTGAGGCCAAATACAGTTATTTCATTTATTATGATGCATCATGTATGGGGTTGGGTTATGTGATTATAAAGGGTAATCATGTGGTGGAATATGGTTCTCTTTAACATTCGACACATGAAAAGAATTACCCAAAATATGAACTTGATCTAGAACTAGTTATGAATGCTCTCACATTTTGGTGTAACTGTCTCTTTAGTGAGAAATTCATGGTTTATACTGATCAAAAAATATTGAATTATATTTTCACTCGAAAGGAATTGAATCTTAGGAAAAGGCTATGAGTAGAATAAATTTTTAAATTTTATTTTTACCTCACCTATACATTTGGAAATGGATGTGGTCACAAATTATCTTAGTAGAAAATTTCCAATGCAAACCTTGAATAAATCATGAGATAGGTGGATCCTAATGAGTCTCTTTATTTAGACACACTTAGAAATGAAGGAAGAGATAAGGAATATGTTTTTGGATGATATTTAGTTGATATATTCTCTTCTTAAACTTATTCATTAGAATAAAATAGGGGATGATGAGTGTCATTGTATCAAGAGGAATTTATATGGATAAGATCCCACTTTTGAGTGGTAACCACCTCCCAAGGGAATTATTTATTCCAAGAGCCTTTATGTGGTTACTCTATTATTGAGGAATGTAGTGATGAAGTATTTCCATCAATCTCATTAGGAAGTACATCCAAAAGACACCAAGATGTATTATAAAATGATACATCAATGTTGGTGGCCTAGTATGAGACATGATATAATTGATTTTGTATTGTGATGAAATAATTTTCATAATATTAAAATATAGCTTCAAAACCCCTTTTTTCCTTCAACCACTTATTGTCTCCATTTATAAATGGGATAATATATCCTTGGATTTCATTATCAGGTTACCTTATACTAATAAATAAAATAATTTTATTTGTGTTGAGATTTACTTATTGATTAAATCATCTCATTTCATTTTGGCCAATGATAACATGAAGGTGTAGGGTCTCAGAAAGTTTTATGTGTAGAGGATCATGAAACTGCATGGATCACTTTCATCTATAATTTATGAACAAGATCACTAATTCACATATCAATTCTATAAATTCCTCTAATTGGCTATGAGGTCCCAAGTAAAGATAACCATAACTTCTCATCAACAAATATATGGATAAATGAAGTGGATGATCTAAATTTTAGAGGACAAGATTTTTGCCTATGTCTTGGATTTTAGGGACTCGTAGTATACTCATTTTTCATTTGTTAAGTTATATTACAATAATTGCTATCAATATTCTATCTAAATGGATACTTTTGAGTCCTTATATTTTTCAACATATTGGTCTCCACTCAATTGGACTGAGGTGGGGGGACTTCTCTAGTGGGACTGAGTATTTCACAGGAGATAACCAAAGAGTTCCCAATTCTATGACAGTGACTAGTGATAGATGAGAACCACAAAAATATTATGTTGATCATCACCTCCATATTTTGGATTTCTCAGTTTGTAAATTAACATTTTTAAATGATATCACCTCATTTTTATCACCAAAAAATCAGTAATTAAGGGAATCTCACATCGATTAATTTTAGATGCTTTGAGATTAATGAATAATAAGGGTTCTTATTAGTTGAAATCTCCTCCTCATATGACACCAATTCATAAAATTTTCAACATATCTCAGTTAAATAAATACCAACTTGAACCCACGTTTATATTGATCTAGGAAGAGTTAGAGCTGGAGGCATATGATTCAAAAACTAAGAAAGTGATTTAGATTATTAAATCCAAGACTAAAGTGATTCATGGTAAATCAATTCCATTAGTTCAGGTATTTTGGAAGAATGATGGTGATTCTTATGAAACATGGGAGCAATAATCATTTATGAAGGAGTAATGGATCATCATTTTCCAAGTTCCTATATTTGGGAAGACTTTATGGGGGATGAAAGTGATATGGTGGGAAGTATTTTACCACCAACAGTTTCATTTTTGGATATAAAACTATTGTTTTTTTTCATTATTTTTTTTATTTCATATTAGAACTGGTACTGAATTTGTGATCTTGGGCCCTATCTATGTGTCATGGGTGTCGGTGGTAGCAATGAAATGAGTTTGGGAATTAACTCAGGCTCGAGGATGGAATTTTAAATCATGAAAAACACCATTCCATGATTTAAGGAAACATGGTGTGGAGAGGGGTTGTGTGGGGAAATAATTTTTGGGTACGTCATAGGTCAAATCATGGAAAAGGGGCATAATGATATGAATATATGGAAGTAAAGTTTTTGGTTGAGGATGATCAAGGATTACACCATGGAAAAGGGTAATCATGGCGTGATAGGTGTCTTGAAAATTAATAAAATGGATAATTCTCATATGTAAGGATACTCATATGTATCAGTATTCCTATATATAAGGTTCACCATGTGTATGGGTTTTATCTTACATATGGTTACCCACATTGTTTCGCACGGAATCCAGGGATGACCTCCTGGATGGGAGATTCAAACGTTCCGATCGGTTTCTAATGGGTTTGTTCGTAGAACCGGAAACATCCAATGATTCCACATCCGTTTGGACCTACTTTCCAAAGGCAGACGCTCATTAGCTTGTGGACTAATGAGACTTAGGAATTTGCATTGGTCGAGAGGATGGGAGGTCGGACTCATCACACCTTTTTGAGGAGAATTATTGTCTACTTCGGGACTCTCTTTATAGATTTAAGTTATGTTCGTGAATCCTTATTATATTACCAAGTATAAAATGAGCTTTCCTTTAGTTTTAACAATCAATGATTAAATATGCAAGAAATTTAGAGAATCTTTTATATGTATTCGAGGTTCTTCATCAATAGAGAATCATCTATATCTATTTAGAGATTCTTGGTCAATGGTATCCTTCAAAACATTTATATAAAAGTCTCTTGGTCATTATGATGACCAGGCTGGTTTTAAAGCCACTCAGTGGGGCACTTGAAGTTTATCATCATTCAGAAGGACAGAGATTATTTCAAAGTTGGGATCGAACCCATAAATGGGCTACCTACGTATCCTTTGTTTTGGAAAAGGAATCAGAACCCACGTAGTTCGAGAAATGGAGTATGATGTTTATGATTGATGGCTCAAAGATGAATGTCATAAATACTTTTACACTCTAAGCTCACGTGAGTCATGCTCGGTGTGAGAAACAAGAGGTATTGGTAAAATTTAGACAATTGTGCCATGAAATATGCAATCATAAGAATTTGTTTGGGGATTATGTATGGATGACTGCCCAGATAGATGAAGGTTTAGGATTTACTTTTAGGGAGAAAATCCATGAACAGGGTCCATAAAGTTATATGTGCTTCATGGAGATTTGAATACTCTAATCTTGGGGCTTACTCCTAAGGAGGATGCCCAAGTTAGGAGGGGACTTGTGATTGGGTTTTACTCCTGAAAAGGAAACCCAAATCAAAGGTAAATTATGACTGGTTAAGAGAAATTTAAGGGGACTTGGGGCTTATTCCTGAAAAGGAGGCCCAAGGTTATGACTGAGTCTTATTCCTGAAAAGGAGACCCAGGTTAGGGGACTTGGGGCTTATTCTTTAAAAGGAAGCCCAAGGTTATGACTGAGTCTTATTCCTAAAAAAGGAGACCCAGGTTAGGAATTAAGGTTTGGGGCTTACTCCTGAGGAGGATGCCCATATTTGAGGTTGGGGCTTATTCCTAAGAAAGATGCCCAAGATTAGAGGACTTCATTGGGGCTTACTCCTGAGGAGGATGCCCAAGATTGGGGACTTTAAGAATTTGGGGCTTACTCCTGAGGAAGATGCCCAGATTAAAAGGTTTTATAACTGGGGATTATTCCGGAAAAGGAGACCTAGGTTAGTATTCTCTCATCTTAAAAGATGAGGTTGAATGAATGAACTCTCCGTATTTTAGTGACATAAGGATATTTAAATCACTAGACTTTGAGAGAGATTCCACAGAATTCCTTTCAGATAAAAAATTCAAATCAAGAAATCATGCCATAAATGGCTTTGAAGAGTGTCTTGAAGACTGAATCTTGAAAATAAAAGGTGTGATGGCTTAAGAGGGGTAAAAATGGGCAAGATGGGCACCCAAAAAGATAGGGGCGCGCAAGTCTTGCAAGGCGCGCAAGTCTTCCGTGGGCGCGCAAGTATTGGTCGCGTAGGTATACCTGCGCGGCACATGGTGTACTTGCGCGATTTTCAACCAGCATTGAAATACTTGAGAGACTCTTTTTTAAACCCTTTAGAATGTTCTCCAGGTTCTTCCAAAAAAGGGACGCGCAAGTTATATTGAAAGAAATAAGTCGGCGCGCAAGTGTTTGATAAGTTTCAACACTTAGGCCTTCCTTCTTCTCTTTAAATCTTCCGTTCTAGGTAAGAAATTACCTTAGAAGTGTTCCGGAAGCTTTGAGAAGAGACTTGGGCGTCGGGAGCTTCAATCCGAGTTTCTGGAAAAATATCTTTTTTCAATGGGGGGCCCACAGGGTCTATTTATAGGCAAAAGAAGACCCCGGGCGGTTACCGGGCGGTTACCACTTAGGTCGCGCAAGTCACTTGCGCGACCAACACCGTCGCGCAAGTGTACTTGCGCGACAGTGGAAAAACTTGCGCGGTGCATTTGCTTTTGATCCTGTGTTCATGCCTTTGTCGATTTTTGATGTTTTCTTCAAAGTTTGAGATCACTTTGAGCTCAGATATTCCCTTTTCCGATCTTTAGATTCTGTGACGAAAGGAGCGTCAACAAAAGTCCCCCCTCAAAGTTGGATCCGGAGAGAAATGAGGATTTGACTCTGAGGAAATCGAATCCCTCCAAAGGAAAAGGGAGGCGCGCAAGTCTTCAGCGCACAGAGAGCGGCGCGCAAGTTTGCATCGCGCAGGCCTTAAGCGCTCTAGGTGCGGCGCGCAGATAGGCTTCCTGGCCTATAAATACACGGTCTCACCTCCGTACAAGTATCCGGATTTCCGGACTTCATACCTTCTCGAGCTCTCACCGCGCAGGTCACCTAAGCCGCGCAAGTCTCTTTTCCACTGTTCCCTTGCTGTCGCGCTCCTGTAAAGGTATTCGTACTTGCGCGGTTTATACTTGCGCGTCAAAAACTAGCGCGGCACACGAAATACTTGCGTGCCATTGTTTAGACTTGCGCGACTTAATGCCTTGGCCATTTTTCCGAATTCTTTTCACAAATTTTATGAAAAATAAACCCATTTAAGAGTTAAATTTGTTCAACTTTTGTGCAGATTCAATGGCTCCTAAGGGAATTGGAACGGCTGATGAACTGGCTAGCAAGCGGATTGATGACATGATGAACATTATTGTCCATGATTACTATGATATCTATGACAGCACTTTCCCAGATTTGGATAAGTACTTGAAGAAATATCATCTTAAATTCCCACAGAGCATATACCTGTCTCTGTGTGGTCATGGTCATCTGCAAGGAGTCAATGTTCCAAATACAAACAATTATATACCTGAGATGCAGCTGCACTGCTACTTCTCTATTTTGGTTATGCTATGCATTAAGAGTAACAACAATGGTGTGAACTTTCAAATTCTTCCTCCATGTCATTTCCTTGCAGATATGAAAATGGCAAACCCATGGGCTGAAATGTTTTCCACTAATGGTTGGTGGAGAGAAGACAAACATGGTATTAGAGCAATATCTGAAAAGAGTACTCTCTCCAAATGGCTCTTTACTTCCAATGCTCCATTCTCAAATCCATGTATCCATCTTCCAAGTCTCTTGGATAGAAACAGAGTCACTGTTTGATCAGCAGAAAATTTTCTCAAACCGCACTCAAGAACATCCTTTTACAATTGTTCCAAGAAGAGATGGTATCACTGCATCTCTTATTGTATCCAGTTGAATGAATGAATTCCAGGTGATTGCTAATGAAGCTCGGGATGCCGTAAATCAAATGAAGTGTTATGTTGAAAGCCTCTTGTAATTCTCGAAAAAGAGAAGAGACTCCAGTCTGTGGATGTCCTTCTAACTCTTGTGTATCAATGAAAAACACTTTTGTCTTCAATCATTTGTACCTGCATTCTTTTCACTACCTGCTTCAAATTTACTTAAGCCAATGGGCCTAGTAAGCATAGTTTGATTTTTACTAGGATTATTTACAAATAATCCTACAAACTTTGAATCTCTTAATTCCTCAATATTACCTAAATCATACAAAAAATGTATATTTAGTGAGCTGGAACTTGACTTTTATTCAGAGTTCCTTTGTCTTTTGTGTGGGCAGTTTAAAGTCATGCACGCCGGACATAAAGGGGCTAATGTTTAAGGTCGAAATAGCTTTGACCAAAATAGATAAAAATGGATTCAATTCCTTGACAATTTATCTGAAAACATATTACCATACTCAAGTATGAGGGAAAAAATGTAAACTATGGATTAAGAATATTTTAATCTGAGGAATGATATGAAAAAGAGCTAAAAGGCATTAGAAGAAGTAGTTTCCAAGAATGAAGTTACTATTATTTAACAAAACCCGTTAGGGGGTTGAAATATGCAGGGCCACCTATGGGCATTGGCTGCATGGTCAAATAAATAGCATCTTTTGGCTGACAAGTCTGTTATGTGGACTGTTTATGCAAGGCCACCTATGGGCACGTGCTGCATAGTCAGGCAAAAGAACTCCCAGAAATTTACTTTCCTAGTGCTAAAAGCCAGTGAATGTTTATGGAGATTCAAATTTTATAAAGTATAGAGTTTATTGTATGGAAAGAGGTACTTGAATATGGAGAAGATATTTCCGAACAAGAACATCGAAGAACTGGATGAATATCACTCCTATGAAGGTCTGACCCAAACGTAGGGAAGAAGAATAAACCATAGACTTGAATACTTTCAGATCATGAAAAAGGATACGGGACAAATATGTTAAGGATGGCTATTTTTTGCGGATCCCTACATACTGTCGTTTAAGACAAATAAGGACAAAAGAGGCATTCTTCCCAAGAATGAAGTTACTATTATTTAACAAAACCTGTTAGGGGGTTGAAATATGCAGGGCCACCTATGGGCATTGGCTGCATGGTCAAATGAATAGCATCTTTTGGCTGACAAGTCTGTTATGTGGACTGTTTATGCAATGCCACCTATGGGCACGTGCTGCATAGTCAGGCAAAAGAATTCTCAGAAGTTTGACATTTTTGTGACTAGAAGTCATGAAAAGGGTTATGAAGATCTGAAAATATTTAAGGTTAGGATTATAACACATAAATATGGGTATTGTCCAATGTATATAGAGATACATAGGTCAATGAAAACCATAATCATGTTGTGGCTGGGTCCTGAATTGAAACTTGGACTTCACTACGTATCTCATAAGAATGAGAATCAAGCCATACGTAGTTCTTGAAATGCAGTTTAACGTCGTGCAGGACGAAAGTATGAGTGATCTTAGTTTAGGGTCATAGAATTCGGACCATAATAATGAATACACAGTGTGTATTTTCATGAGGACTTTTCAGCCAAGGGACTGAAAGTGAAATTTGGGGTTAGGCCCAAAAGACTTGGGACAGGATTCTAGGGACACTCGAATGTTCCTACGTATCCCATAAGGATGGGAATCAAGTCCACGTAGTTCTAGAACTACCCTTTGTACAAATTTGGTTCGTACATGTGAAGGGTGAAAGGGGACTTTAGTGCAATGATGGTTTAACCTGAGATAAAAAGTTTAGGCATTACCATGTATGCACGTAGTCTTTTGAAAATGAAACATGATTTAAAAAATCAATGTCAATAATGGTTCCTTCTCAAATGAGGAAATCAAAGAATATTGTAGTTTATTGTCGTACCGGACAAAAGTGTTGTATAGTTTAACGTCATATAATAAGGACGAAAGTGAATCAATGTAAAGATATTGATTCCAGGGGCGGTTTCACAAATCAACATCATATGATGTGGTGGTGAACCGATGTGAAGAGATTGTTTTTGGGCTTGAACCCTGGGAGGTTTCCTACATACCCAGCCTGGAGGGCGAGGATCAAAGTCCGTGTAGTTCAATTAAAGAATTAATTAATGATCAAGTTGTTCTTGTGGACAATGATCTAAAAAAAATATTGTTGGGACTTACACATGGTTAGTGGCCCAAAGGGAATGTTATGGTTGATGTTCGCTCTAAGCTCACGTGAGTCGTACTCGGTGTGAGAAAAAAGAGGTAATAACAACCTTAACGATGCACAGTTTAATGTCATGTAGGACATAAAAAAGGGACTATGCAGTTTAAAGTCTTGCAGTTAGGACTATTGGTGCTGCACAGTTTAGTGTCATGTAGCAGGGACAAAATACAGTTTAATGTCATGTAGGACCTATCAAGGATTTTCTGTACAGTTTAGCATCATGTAGTTAGGACGATGGGGATAAAATAGTTTAACGTCATGTTGGACGAAAGGGGGACTGTGTAGTTTAATGTCATGCAGTAAGGACAAAAGAGTGTACCATTTTAACGTCATGTAGGACGAAAGTGCGAATAGTTTAAGGTCATATGCATGGATCGTGGATGGTGCAGTTTAATGTCATGTTGGACCTTTGATGATTATATAGTTTAACGTCTTTTCGGACGTGAGGGACTTTTATACAGTTTAGCGTCATGTAGTTTAGGACGTCACAGTTTAACGTCTTGCTGGACATAAGGGATTTGCAAATAGTTTATGGTCATATACATGGACCAGGGATGATGCAGTTTAAGGTCATGCTGGACGGTTTAGGGAACTTTTTCACAGTTTAATGTCGTGTGGGACGAAGTTGTAGTTTAAAGTCATACTGGACCATTGCTGTATAGTTTAACGTCATATAGCAAGGACGAACTGGTGCTGTATAGTTTAAAGTCATGTAGCTAGGACTAAGGTGAACCAATATGAGGATATCAGTTCTGGGGACTTTTTACAGTTTATCGTCATGCTGGACGTTGGAAGTGCCACACAGTTTAATGTCATGTTGCTAGGACACAATATAGTTTAATGTCATCTCGGAAAAAATATAGGATCTTCTGTACAGTTTAATGTCATGTAGATAAAACATAATAACAGTTTAATGTCATGTAGGACAAAATATAGTTTAATGTCATCTCGGACAAAATATGGAACTTCTGTACAGTTTAATGTCATGTAGATAGGACATAATACAGTTTAGTGTCATGTAGGACAAAATATAATATCTAATGTGATTGTTTTGGATCTGGGAACAATATTTTGGGTTTATACAAAATACTTCTTCAGAAATCTGGCATTAGTTGGAGTCGTGATGTGTTCTCCATCCATTGAGATTAGAGAATATGCTCCATTGGAGTAGACCTTATGTATTGAATAAGGTCCTTCCCATTTTGGTTCAAGCTTGGGAGGCTTCTTTCCTGGTATCATTGGTGCTCTGAGAACCAATACCAATTCTCCCTGAATGAATGAACGAAGACGAACTTTTTTGTTAAAAGCTCGTGTTATCCGATTCTGATAGATTTCCAAGTGGTGCAAAGTGCACAATCTTTTCTCATCTAACTGTTCCAATTCATTCAACCGCTTTTGGGATTGCTCATCTGTTGATAACTGATCACAAATGGCTATTCTGAGTGAGGGCAATTGAACTTCAATTGGCAAGACTGCTTCTGTTCCATATACCAATGAATATGGAGTAGACCGCATTGCATTGCGAGTGGTAGTCCGATAAGCCCATAAAGCATGAAAGAGTTTATCAGGCCATGACCTCTTATCTTTATCCACCATCTTTTGCAGTATATTTGAAAGAATCTTGTTGAAGGCCTCTATCTGGCCATTATCCGCTGCATGATATCGAGATGAATGGTTGGACTTAATGTTGTATTCTTGATACAATTTCTCTACCTCAGAAGAACAGAAGTTGGTGCCTTTGTCCGTCAATATGGTATGAGGGACACCAAATCTAGTAATGATGTTAGACTTGATGAAGCTAACAATGTATTTAGAACTGACTTCTTTGAGAGGTACTGCCTCTGCCCATTTGGAAAAGAAATCAGTAGCAGTAAGAATGTACTTAAACTGATTGGCTGTAGCTGAAGGGTAAGGTCCCACCACATCCATTCCCCATGTGGAAAATGGCCATGAGTATTTAGTTGTATGAAGCAACTCTGGAGGTTGATGAATGAAGTTGGCATATACTTGGCATGAATGACACTTCTTTGTGAAATTAACACAATCTTGTATCATTGAAGGCCAGAAGTATCCAAGCCTTCTAATTTGATCAGACAGTCTATGTCCAGACTGGTGGGCACCACAGACTTCTGCATGCACTTCTTTTATGACAGCCATTGTCTCTTCACCATCAATACATCTGAAGAGAACTCCATCAAAACCACGTTTGTAGAGAATTTTCTCGAGGTGGTTTGGGCCATCATAAAGAGTAAAATTGACCACACGTCGCCGAATTTGTTCTTTCTCGGCTCTATCTGGTGGAAGTGTTCCATTTTGAAGGTATTCCCTGATAGGTGACATCCATCCTGTAGTATGACCATACGGTTCAGGAATGGGACTAATTTCATTAATTTCCTCTGTTCTGACTTGAACATAAGGTGAAATTGCACGACGGTGGGCAATACAGATGGTTGTCTCGTCCCGATTTGGATCTGCTAAAGCTGTGGCTATATTAGCCAGTGCATCAGCTTGAGCATTTTGTGATCTTGGGACATAAGAAAATGTCGGTTCTGAAGGGAATTCCGACATTAACTCTCTGACGTAATCATACAAAGGGATTAATTCTTCTTTTCTGATGGCATAATCCCCATTGACTTGTTTGATTACCAGTTCTGAATCACCTTTCACCTTTAAGTGATTCACTTGTGCTTGAAGCGCTAACTCCAAGCCTGTAATGAGAGCTTGGTATTCAGCTTCATTATTGGTACCACCTTCCCACAACTAAAAGGAATAAGGTAACACTGCCTTATCTAGAGAAATGAGCACAATTCCTAAACCAACTTTGTTGAATTTAGGATTTTCCATTTTCTTCCCTGTTGGACTTCTAGAAGCACCATCAAAATACATTTCCCATGTTTGAGGACTCTCTTGAATAGAGAAAACTTCCTCATCAGGGAGTTCGATATCTGAATACGTGTCTTCTACTGAAGGATGTTCAGCCAGGAAATCAGCCAGAGCTTGGCCCTTAATTGCCTTTTGAGACACATACTGAATGTCGAACTGCTGTAGAATAACCGCCCACCTTGCCAGACGTCCTGTAAGCATTGGACGACTAAGGATGAATTTGAGTGGATTATTACGAGATACCAATTGGACCTCGTGATGTTGCAGGTAGTGTCTCAGTTTTTGAACTGCAAAGATTAATGCTAGGCAGCACTTTTCAATACTTGAATATCAGGTTTCTGCTTCAAGCATAGTTCTACTGAGATAGTAGAGACTATTTTCATTCCCAGCATCATTCTTTTGAGCGAGAAAGGCACCCAATGATCGCTCTAAAGCTATCACATAGAGGATAAGAGGTCTACCCTCAACAGGTGGCATGAGTACTGGTGGACTCAAGAGGTATTTCTTGAGAACATCAAATGCTTCTTGACATTCTTCAGTCCACTGGTAAGTGACTCCTTTCTTCAATAATTTGGTAAAGGGTAAACTTTTGCCTGCCAAATTGGCGATGAAACGCCGAATATAGGCTAAGTGTCCTTGAAGTCCTCTTAATTCTTTCAAATTCCGAGGAGGTGAAATACCAAGGATTGATTTGGTCTTCTTAGGATCGACTTCAATACCATGATGGCGTACAAAAAAGCCGAGGAATTTTCCTGAGGTTACCCCAAAAGCACATTTTAAGGGGTTCATCTTTAAATTATGTTGTCGAAGCTTGTGGAATATGACTTCCAAATCAGCCAAGTGATCAAAAAGTTGTTTGGATTTAACCACAAAATCATCTACATAGCATTCAACAAACTTCCCTAAAAGAGGTTTGAAGATATAATGCATGGCGCGCTGATATGTTGCACCTGCATTCTTTAAACCAAAGGGAATCACCCGGTAACAAAACACACCTTGAGGAGCTATGAAAGCTGTATATTCCTCATCTTCTGGGGCCATTCGGATCTGATTATATCCAGAATATCCATCCATGAAAGAAAGTACTTCATAGACAGCTGTCGCATCAATTAAGAGTTCTGTAATCGGAACTGGGAAATCAACTTTAGGACCATACCGATTAAGATCTCTGAAATCGATGCAAACCCAAATTTGTCTGTTCTTCTTCTTTACAGGGACAATATTAGCCAACCAATTGGGATATTGAACTTCTCTGACAAAGTTAGCTTTGATAAGATTATCCACTTCAGCCTCGATTTTGGAAGCATAGGTTGGGTGTGTTCTTCTCGCGGCTTGCTTGAATCCTCGATGTTCTTTTGGAAAACCCAAATGATGGGTGGAAACATCAGGATCAAGACCAGGCATCTCTGTATAATTCCAAGCAAAAATATCTTTATTTTTCTTTAGAAAAGAAATATACATCTCTTGCTCTTCAAGGGTCATGGCCGCACTAATTAAAGTGGGGCGTGGATCTTTCTATGTACCCAGATTTACTTCTCTGAGTTCATCCACAGTGGTAGAGATACCCTCTTCAAATGATGGAGGAGCATCTCTAAGATCTTCCCCTTCCTCTTCATCATGTGTTATTTCTTCCATTTCTACTTGCAAAGTAGATGAAAAAACGAAATTCTCATGATCATAAGATATGTCAAAATTTTCACATTTTGAAGAAGAAGCTTCCATTTCCGACCCTATTGATGATAAAGGGTCTTCTTTGGGAAATAAAGAGGAGATGATGGATTGAGAATCGACATCAATATTCACCTCTGGTGTTGCTATAACTTCTTCTGGCCTGATTAGCGAAGTATAGACTTGTTGGATTTCAGCAGACGAAATGAAAACGTCACCACTTATGCTTTCATCACTGCTTGGTAAGTTACCAATTTCTCCCATGTTGTCTGGCTCGATTGCCGTAATTGACATTATGGATCTTTCCATAAGAGTATTTTGATTTGGGCCTATTTTGTCAATTTGACTGATAGGTAACACATAATCTGTACTCACATGTGAAAATGGATTTATTGGAATTTTTTCCAAACCATATGGAGCATTAACTTTGGTAATTTCCTTCATTGTAGATTTTTCTCTTCCCTTCATGTGATAAAATTCCGCCTCAATGTATTGAGACTCACATGTCTTGAACGGGGCCTTATCACCATACAATGTTCCAACTTGACCATCGAAACAGTATTTGAGACATTGATGGTATGATGACGGAATAGCTGCATGCTGATGTAGCCAGGGTCTTCCAAGCAAGATATTGAAAGCTGAGTCTTGATCAACAATCATGAAATCCGAATTGGAAACAAGATCTCCAAACTGAGTTCTGAGCGTAACTTCTCCCAGTGGTTCTTGTTCATTTTTATCATATCCTTGCAACATCATGGTAGAAGGAGATAAATCAGATTCCGTGAGGCCCAATCGACGAAGTGTGCGAATGGGCATGAGGTTGACTCCTGAACCATTGTCAATGAAAGCTCTTCGAACATCTATACCATTGACTTTTCCAGATAAGTACAAAGGTTTTATGTGCCCATGAACAACATCATATTCATCTTTATCAGTAAAAGATATCACTGCATGGAATTCTGCAGGATTATTCTCTATGTGATAGATTTCAGCTGCAGCAATTTCAGCTTCAAACTCCTGAGAACTTGACAAAGCTTCGATGAGTGCTTCCCGAAGATCTTTTGACAGATTCAAAGCATCCAAAATTGATAAATTGGATGGTACTTGGGCCAAGTGTTTCAATATATCATACTTTTGATCTAAAGGTCTGCGTTTCCCAATAGGAATATGCGGTTTAGCAGGTACCTTGGAAGCAGATGCTTTGGAAGCTGATGCATCTTGTATTAAAGTTGGAAACATCCTTGGTTTTGGAAGATTAAACTGATTAGATCCATTTACTTGCTGAGATAAAGAAGATGGAACTTTTAATCAGTCTTCCAAAATAACTGTGCCGAAACTGAGTTGGTCATTGGCAGAAGAACTTGCTTTTTCTTTTTGAGCTCGCTAAAGGGCTCTACCACGAGTTTCTGCTGCATATACAGTGCTAGCAGGGGTAGAATTAGAGTAGTGGCTTCGGAAAGATCCACGTCTTCCCCTATATCCTGAACCTCTAGAACTTCCTCGGGTTCCCTTATTTGATACAGGGAATTCAGGCTCATCAGGACTGGAATATGAATCTGTTAATTGAATCATATTAACAGAACCAAAGATTAACTCTTCATCTGATAAAGACTCTGCCTGGTTAGCCTGTTTAGGCTGTGCCGTTTGGTGGGATGGTGCCCATGGCTTTGAAGTAGATGGAATGAAATCTGCCAGAGTCAAAGACAATTTAGGCTTTGATACATACTCATCTTCTCCTGATTCCTCTTTCTTCTTTGAATTGCGCTGCCCTTTTGAGGATTTGTCTTTTGATGGAGGCTTTACTGCAGCTTTTGTAGGAGACACAATTGTCTTCTTCAATTGTGTTCGCAAAATGGAATGGGTCCGATTGATTGTCTTTCTAACCATCCAATCATCATATTTTTTCGCGGTTTTGCTTTTGACTTCCTGCCACTCGCCTCCTTCCTCTGGATCTGTAGCGGTAATACACGCTACATGAGCTAAAGAACCCTTCAATTTGACTTGTCCCAAGTCGACCATCTTTTGAAGGAGGTCTTTAAAGACAAAACACTCCTGGATGGGATGCCCCAACATTTGATGAAAGGGAAAATAATTGGGATGGTCTTCATCTCCTTCCTTGTTTGGCCTCTTGGGCACTGGTAATTTAACCAAATTATTTTCCAGAGCTGAAATGAAGTAACCAGGAACTTGCTCACTTCGGAAAGAGTATGTTTTACTCTTCATATCCTCAAATTGTTTTCGTCGTTGATCTTTTTGATCATTTGGACGAAACAGCCTTTGTTGTTGGCGTTCAGGAGGTGGAGCCCTTCGAGAAGATGAAGGTTTTGAAGTAGAAATAGGTACAGGTTCCTGTTTAAGCATAACTGTAGCAGTTTCTGCTTTACCCATTCTTCTTCCTAGAGCTGATGGAATTACACGAGATTTAACCTTAGCCTGTATAACGGAATCTTCAATCTGTTGAGCGATTGAAGTAAGGTCTCGAAACCCTCCTGTGTATTTCACAGGGATCAATGGCGTGCGTAATTCGTCACACAAATTTGCCACAAAGATTGGCAACAATTCCTCCTGAGGGAGTGCTAAACTCAAGGAATACGTTAATACCTTCCAACGAGCAATGAAATCAGAGACTCTTTCATTTTCCCTTTGCTTGCAGTTTGTAAGATCGAAAACTGTCGTTTTTGGAAAAGTTGAGCTAAACTGAAGAAGGAATTTTTGACGAAGATCCTCCCATCTGATGACTGACCGGGATTGCAAGCTTGTATACCAGACAAAAGATGGTCCTTGCAAGGTTCGTACGAAGCATCTGAGTTTCACTGCTTCTTGCTGCTCTGGAGTTCCCATCATAGGATCACAACAAGACACGTAATGCGTCAAATGTTGTTCAGGGTCGCCTGATCCATTGAAAGTAGGGAAAACATGTTTTCCAAAACTGGATGGAGGGGAAATTGAATCTACCCATTCAGGGTAAACTTTCTTTTCAGGTTGAACTTGCGCCCATTTCCCTTCCATAGTTTCTAACCGAGCTATTAATGACTCAATAGTAGTTATTAACTTTTGAGAAACGTCAGGTTTAACTTGGTTTTGGGTAGGTGCAATGAATGGAGGTTGGACAGACGTGGTGGTTGGTGCTGCAACTAATAGTAGTGCTGCCAACCGTTGTTGCGTTTGACCCGTAGGATTAGACCTCTGAGGTTGTACTGATAAAGGAGGATATTCTTGATCCATCTCAGTAGTTACAACAAATTCCTTTGGCTTTCGGACTTCATAATTCTTAAGAAGAAGACTACTATGAAGTAGTTCTGCATTCAACCTTCTTAATTCTTTCATTTCTTCCTCCTGTTGTGCAAACCTTTGCTCTAATGAGAGCGATTGACCTCCTTCAGAGGAAGGGTGAGAAGTAACCTGATTATTTCCTTTCCCCTTATTGGATCCTTTTCGGAGAGGGGGAAGTGGGTTACTTGAAGGAATACCCTGATTTTGGGTAAGCCTTTGATTACGTGTGCGCACACCTTCTTCATTTAGGTCTGTGTGCGCGACTTCTTGAGCAGGAACCTCTTCGTCTGATCTCTCTGATTGAGCCTCATCTGGTGAATCAGCAGCAACGGCATTGATGACATTAATGGATGCATATTGCATGGAATCCTTTCTATCAGCATTTCTGTGATATTGTCTCCTTCCATGTCCATGATGAGACATGGCATTCCGTTGACTTGATCCCTCAAGAATTTCTTGGAGAACCGTCACTTGGAGAGAATCTCCTGACAGCTTGGCTCTTCGTTCCTCTTGAGGCTTATTCCCTAATCGAGAGAATACTGACTTTCTCTGAGGGAGGGATTGAGGATTTGAAAAAGTCCCCAGTCCGGTGGACTGGGGATGTTCCTGCTGCTTCCGCTCAACTCCTCGAATCCCATTTGTTGACTCTGAGGGTTGGGTTAGAGAAGTCCCGAGTCTGGAAAGCTGGGGTGACTCTTAACATGCTATTTCTGAGATCTTCTTAAAATCTCTCTTGATCTTGCGAATCTTAGTTCGGAAATTAGCTGGATGCATTAACCTGTATCCACTTTTATCACCTGGTTCAACAGACCATTGGATGATTTCCGAAACTTCTGTCATTTGATGACGTGTTTGCTCCAGACGAGAGGCTTGTGCAATATTCTCGCCTGCTTGATGTAGGAGCAATTCAACAACTTGTTCTCTATATACTTGATTTTGAGATGAACTAGTTGAAGCTTGTTCTTGAGCAAGCTTTTGATTATGAACAAAGCCCATTGACTGTGGCCGGCCATGGGCAATAACATTGCATGAGACCATTTTCGGCGGGCTTTACTGACTCGAAAGCACTGTGAAATGTAGTGCTCCGTGAACACCCCATCCTCTGATATGAACATCAGATGGAGCATTGGCAATTAACTGACGCAATTTTCTTAGTGCGCCAAGGCATGAACGTTGAAGGGTTCTCTGTTGCTTTTCAGCCTTTGGATACCGAGAGATTGATAGAGATGCCAAATCAATCTGGCGTTGTAACCCTTCTATTATCTTAATATGATTTTCATAATCACCATAAGATAATACTTTCTTCTTCAATTGACAAAGAGTCTTCCATATGTTGAGACGAATATCATGGATTCCATCATCCGTCAACATCTTTGGAATGTCGTACTGGGAGTCAGCCAAAGGCCAAAACATGACTGGTACTTCACCTTTTGCCAGTTTTTTCCTCATGTTCAACATTTCCTCTTTATCATTAAATGAAGATTCTTCTACCTGTTTGGACCAGAGTTGGTGTTTCCTTGTTGCTTCATCGGATTCAACAAGATTGGTAGAGAGATCACTATTCATGCTGGAAGATGAATGACCCAGGGATGGTTCGGAGAATAACCTGAACCTCAGGCTATCTTCTGATGGAGAAAGAGTTTCACCTGCCGATAGTAAAGCATCAGACATGACTGGTTTTACGTTTGCAAGTGCCTCGAGATAGGAGGGATTTCTTGTCACTATATTTCCTTCTGAAGAATTTTCGAGACAACGTGAATCACTACTGCGGAGAGGACTTTCGCAGCGAAGTTCATCACCATGAGGAGGAACGTCATGATGGGTTACAGAAAAAGATGAAATCACTTTCTCCTTGGCCTTCTGACCACACAGAGGGTTCCTGTGGCTCTCATCTGAAGAAGAAACTTCAAGATTGACTGAATTTTCATGAAGCAAGTCTTCATGAGGAAGTGTCTGTTGAAGACCTTCAGAATTAATGTTCCCGTTATTGGGAACTGAGGGAGTAGAATCTTGAATTCCGACAGATAAATGTCTGAGGGTTTCAAGAACTCCAGCATCGAGCAAGGCCTTGTTGCAGATTGGCCTTTGATCTCCTGACTGTGCGGGGCGGATCTTTTTCTTAGATGTCTTCTTACTCGCTTTAGAAACCACTTGATGACGAAAGTGATTGCTCTGAGCAGGTGTATGTGCCTGATCAGGAAAGATGGTCAGGTTAGGCTGACGATATCCACTCAAATCAGGTGTATGTGCCTGACTTGGTTGTCCGTATGATATGGGGGAGTATGCCCCATAACCCTCTTGGACTGGAACAGATGTGTGTGTCTGTTCCAGAGTGAATCGTTGATGTGTCACTCCATTGCTAGGGATAGATTTATGTGTATGTCCCTGAGATGATGTTGAAGCTGTTATGATATCCTGGCAAGCATCCAGAATATGAGCAGGAATTTGCTTCTACTCTTTCACCATTGACAAAATATGTTTGGTGACTTCAGCCGCCGGAACGGGGATATACGTCCATTCTGGGCTTGGAGTAGGTGTATGTGCCGGCTCATGTCCTCCTTTTCCTGTCAGTGAATCCTGAAAGTACTCAAGTGTGGAGGCAGAGAGTTGAGTCTGCCTCCTGTTTGTCGTCGGGACTTTCCGACTGACTTCTCCGTGCGCTACCAAGCGAGACTGTTGGTAGGCTTGATTAGTATTAGCAGGTGTATGTGCCTTCTGATTACACTTCGCCAAATGCGGTTGACGAGATCCATTATATGTAGTCAGACGAGCCTGCTGACTAACTGGTGATGTATAAGTAGGTGTATGTTCCTGCCTATGGTACTCCGCCGGAATTGCCTGGCGGGATAGGCTTGATGCTGCCAGACGAGTCTGCTGGACAGCGGAATTAAAACGGACAGGTGTGTATGCCTGCTCATTGTTTGCCACCAAGTTAGGTTGGTGGACTTCTCCGGAGATGGCAGGGATGACAACCTTCTTATTATTAACCGGATTCCGTCTCTGGCGGTTCATCTTTCCTGCTCGGGTTCGAGGAACCTGAGCTGAATGCCTGGAGTCGGTACCCTCATCATGTTGAGGGTGCATTACCGCACGAGTCTGGCGGCGATTGTTGATGGGAGCCCTCGGGAAGGATTCCTGTCTTTTTGAACTAAGGCCCTGAGGGACCTGCTCATTCACTTCCTCAGAGTAAGGGAGTGAATGGAAATTGTGTTCCGGGGATAACGACCCGAAACGGTTGGAGACGGTAGTCAGCACCGCCTGCTTCTTGATTGCTGGCCGCCGTTGTCCGGACGACCAAGTAGAGTTGTTAACTTGGAGGGCTTGACGAGCGGCCTCCAGAGTTGGGATAGTACCGTTGCGACGGTACTCCTTAACCAGTGCATTAGAAACCCAGCGTTGAAGACGCTGAGTTGGTGATGTCATCCTCAGAGCGGATGACGTTCCAGCAGGAGTAGCAGCATTGGTTTTCACAGCAGTAGACCTCACAGTAGAGGTGTTCACAGCAGCAGTATTCACAGGGGTGAATTTAAGGAAAGCCATTTTGCAGAAGATCTTGAGAAAAGAGTGCTTGTTCCATGTAACAGACATAATCAAGATGAATCTGGCCACTGCATCTTTTGGATGAGCACATGTCAATGATTGCTTTGTTGGCCCAAGGGGCCTAACAAATAAGAAGAACATCACTTTAACTTGGTTAGAGATTTCACGTCGGGTTCACCATTTTTGTTTCGCACGGAATCCGGGGATGACCTCCTGGATGGGAGATTCAAACGTTCTGATCGGTTTCTAACGGGTTTGTTCGTAGAACCGGAAACATCCAATGATTCCACATCTGTTTGGACCTACTTTCCAAAGGCAGGCGCTCATTAGCTTGTGGACTAATGAGACTTAGAAATTTGCATTGGTCGAGAGGATGGGAGGTCGGACTCATCACACCTTTTTGAGGGGAATTATTGCCTACTCCGGGACTCTCTTTATAGATTTAAGTTATGTTCGTGAATCCTTATTATATTACCAAGTATAAAATGAGCTTTCCTTTAGTTTTAACAATCAATGATTAAATATGCAAGAAATTTAGAGAATCTTTTATATGTATTCGAGGTTCTTCATCAATAGAGAATCATCTATATCTATTTAGAGATTCTTGGTCAATGGTATCCTTCAAAACATTTATATAAAAGTCTCTTGGTCATTATGATGACCAGGCTGGTTTTAAAGCCACTCAGTGGGGCACTTGAAGTTTATCGTCATTCAGAAGGACAGATATTATTTCAAAGTTGGGATCGAACCCATAAATGGGCTACCTACGTATCCTTTGTTTTGGAAAAGGAATCAGAACCCACGTAGTTCGAGAAATGGAGTATGATGTTTATTATTGATGGCTCAAAGATGAATGTCATAATTACTTTTACACTCTAAGCTCAAGTGAGTCGTGCTCGGTGTGAGAAACAAGAGGTATTGGTAAAATTTAGACAATTGTGCCATGAAAGATGCAATCATAAGAATTTTTTTGGGGCTTATGTATGGATGACTGCCCAGATAGATGAAGGTTTAGGATTTACTTTTAGGGAGAAAATCCATGAACATGGTCCATAAAGTTATATGTGCTTCATGGAGATTTGAATACTCTAATCTTGGGGCTTACTCCTAAGGATGATGCCCAAGTTAGGAGGGGACTTATGATTGGGTTTTACTCCTAAAAAGGAAACCCAAATCAAAGGTAAATTATGACTGGTTAAGAGAAATTTAAGGGGACTTGGGGCTTATTCCTGAAAAGGAGACCCAAGGTTATGACTGAGTCTTATTCCTGAAAAGGAGACCCAGGTTAGGGGACTTGGGGCTTATTCTTTAAAAGGAAGCCCAAGGTTATGACTGAGTCTTATTCCTGAAAAAGGAGACCCAGGTTAGGGATTAAGGTTTGGGGCTTACTCATGAGGAGGATGCCCATATTTGAGGTTGGGGCTTATTCCTAAGAATGATGCCCAAGATTAGAGGACTTGATTGGGGCTTACTCCTGAGGAGGATGCCCAAGATTGGGAACTTTAAGAATTTGGGGCTTACTCCTGAGGAAGATGCCCAGATTAAAAGGTTTTATAACTGGGGATTATTCCTGAAAAGGAGACCCAGGTTAGGATTCTCTCATCTTAAAAGATGAGTTTTAATGAATGAACTCTCCGTATTTTAGTGACATAAGGATATTTAAATCAGTAGACTTTGAGAGAGATTCCACAGAATTCCTTTCAGATAAGAAAGTCAAATCAAGAAATCATGCCATAAATGGCTTTGAAGAGTGTCTTGAAGACTGAATCTTGAAAAGAAAAGGTGTGATGGCTTAAGAGGGGTAAAAATGGGCAAGATGGGCACCCAAAAAGATAGGGGAGCGCAAGTCTTGCAAGGCGCGCAAGTCTTATGTGGGCGCGCAAGTATTGGTCGCGCAGGTATACCTGCGCGGCACATGGTGTACTTGCGCGATTTTCAACCAGCATTGAAATACTTGAGCGACTCTTTTTTAAACCCTTTAGAATGTTCTCCAGGTTCTTCCAAAAAAGGGACGCGCAAGTTATATTGAAGGAAATAAGTCGGCGCGCAAGTGTTTGATAAGTTTCAACACTTAGACCTTCCTTCTTCTCTTTAAATCTTCCGTTCTAGGTAAGAAATTACCTTAGAAGTGTTCCGGAATCTTTGAGAAGAGACTTGGGCGTCGGGAGCTTCAATCCGAGTTTTTGGAAAAAGATCTTTTTTCAATGGGGGGCCCACAGGGTCTATTTATAGGCAAAAGAAGACCCCGGGCGGTTACCAGGCGGTTACCACTTAGGTCGCGCAAGTCACTTGTGCGACCAAGACCGTCGCGCAAGTGTACTTGCGCGACAGTGGAAAAACTTACGCGGTGCATTTGCTTTTGATCCTGTGTTCATGCCTTTGTCGATTTTTGATGTTTTCTTCAAAGGTTGAGATCACTTTGAGCTCAGATATTCCCTTTTCCGATCTTTAGATTCTGTGACGAAAGGAGCGTCAACACACATACATAACGTTCCCAAACCATGGGAAAATAAAGTGAGGGAAATATCACCCCATAACAGGTGTTTGTTGCATCATGATAGGGGTTTCATTTGTGAGAGACATTCTATGAAGACCTATCTACATAGGGCCATAGTATAGTGAATGGTAGGTTTATTCCATGATTTGACCCTAGGAATTGAATTCATAATTCTACCTAGCTTTAGGGGAGGTGTGTCACACCGTGATAGGGAGAGGTCACACCATGACGTACCATGTCCAATTTTTTTATAAAAATTAAAATGATTAATTGGTTGATTAAATAAAATATAAAAATGGGTTTTTTCTTTTTCAACCAGATGTATCAGAGAAATACCCAACTTCCAACTCCATACCTCCCATTATACCTTCCAGGAAATAGGTGTCTGATCGCATCGCAATTCACTGTTTCATTTTTACCCTTACAACAATGTGTTAAACTAGATTTGTATTAAAAATTATAAAATAATAACAAATTGCACTTAATTTTTTATTCCATCATTTTATGTTTATCACTGTTAAAAATATAATGTTACTTGTTTTGATAATTTCATTTAAGGTGTAGGTGATTAAGGGGGCTCATGATGAAGTTAAAGAAAAATGGGCCAAGCTATGCAGGATCCAAGCACACCAGTTTACCAAACCAAAAACTTATACTTATTAGTGCATAAAAATGGAATGAACTTTTTTTTCTTGGTCCAAAATTCATTTTTATACATGTCATATTAAGTAACCCAAGTTTCTTTTATCCATATAGTGGCCCAAATGACCTTATCTGTCCAGTACACCGAATATGCATGAAGTCCAAAGTGGTGTGATGTGATCTATCCATAGCTCAGGCTCTAGTTGTCCAAATGGAGAAAGAATTTATTTTTAGATATTAAATATGTGGGGAAACATGTTTCTAGTTTTTTTCAAATTGATATTTTACTATCTAGTTCCTGAAAACCATGGTCCAAGTGTTTTTACACAATCTATGTTCCTAAAACCCTCTTCCACTTTTCCTATAAAATAGAAGCCTGGGATTCTCATTTTCAAGTTCCTCCAGGAGGAAAAGATCTGGTATTTTGGTACCCAAAGTATTCCTCTCAACATCTAAAAATTTCTAGATTCCTCTATCCTCATATTGGGATCATTGATGAAGGCAAAGTTCAACACGAGCTTCCTCCTCCCATTGTCGAGCTAAACAGTGGATGATAATTTTGAGGGAGCTACATGCACTTAGGAGGGAGTTCCAAAATTTATTCTTATACTAGTTTTTTATAATTTTTGTTATATATATTTCACTTATTTTCTATATTGACATGATTCTCCTCTAATTTCATCTCTATTGATATAATTAGGTGAAACTCTTTTTATTTCAACCTCGATTGGGTTGAGATTTCAAGTGGGAATCTTGGCTTGTTTCGATTGGACAACATAATAATCCTTTATATCTCACACATATATGAAATTTTAGTATGATTTGGTATCCCTTGTTATATTATTTAAGACCAAACATTTACAACACGTTTTTTGTTTCAAGGGTTTCTTATTTGTGCATCATTTTAAGGGGTAAAAGGGGAATCAAGATCTTGACAACCCTCAACCAAATAATTAAACAAAACTATGTTTAATTTTCAGAAAAATTAACTATCCAATATGTGTAGTAAACTTGAAATGATATCCTTCTCTCTTAATTCTTAGATAATCACTTTTAACTATCAAATATTAATCTATTTAAATCAAGTTATTTTCCTAAAAAAAAATTTAAAATCACTTCCCTTTTTAGTACTTTTTATTAAAAATGCATACTCTAAACCTATTAAAACTCCTTGAGAGAAGAACTAGGGTATTCCCTATACTTCAAATCAACCTTAAAATCAAAATCAATTTTATGTGTCATGACAATGCTATCAAATTTTAGCGCTTTTTCTGGGGATCAATTTGGTTTTTAGTGCGTTTTTTTGATAAGATTTTTTTAAATTTTGTGAATATTTATTTGGTTTATCTAATAACTTTACCTATATTTTTTTGTTATAATTTATTTATTTTGTAGGTTATATACATGAAATGTTCTACTTTGGGAGATATACCACCATTTAAACCTGTACTGGAGAGAATATTATGTCAGTGACACTGATACATAGAAGAGAACCCTTTAAAGGAGGACACAAAAAACATCAACACTACTCTTGATCCTTCTACTTCTTCTTCTGGAACCAACATCAAAACTGAAATAAACTTGCATAATATGGATGAAAACAATAGAAAATTAAAATAACTAACTGCACCTGATGTTGATATCCATCCCACCTATATTCAAATACATTTAGAGGCACCCAAATATGAAATGAAATCGGGTTTAATTCATTTATTACCAAGATTTCATGGACTCATTGGAGAATATCCACTTAAGCACTTAAAATAATTTCATACTATGTGTTCTAATTTAATACCTACTAATGTGGATAAAGAACAAGTTAATATAATGGAATTCCCTTTCTCATTAAAAAATACTACAGAATATTGGCTTCACTATGTTAATTCACCAATAAGAGGCTAGGTGGACATGAAACGCCTTTTTCTAAAAAAATTATTCCCAGTCTCTCATACTGAAACTATAAGGAAATAAATTTTTGGTATAAGGCAGTCACAGTGGGAAACATTACATGAATATAGGGAATTACTTAAAATGTTATGTTCAAGTTTCCCACACCACCAAATAAGTAATCAACTTTTAATTAAATATTTTTATTAATGTTCCATTTCTATTGATAGAAATGTGATTGATGCTGCTACAGGTGGTGCACTAGTTGATAAGACCCCAATTTATGCAAGAACCCAAATCGATAACATGGCACAGAACACTAAACAATTTAGTACAAGGTCCAGTGTACCCATTCAATCTGTCCATGAGGTGAAAAGTAACGAATTTGAGAAGAAAGTAGACACAAAGTTTAAAGAGGTATGTAGCCTTCTTCAACAACTCACTCTTTTCCAAGGAAAATTCCAATCTCCTTCTCCCATCCATTATAGTATATGATCTTCTAATACCCACTACTCAGACCAATGTCCTCAATAGAGAGAAAATTATGAGAGTTGTGGGTCAATTTTTCTAGTATTCCCCTATAACCAACCCTTTAGGCAAGAACCTTACTATCCATCCAACCCTGGGTGGAATAAAAACCAAGCCTATAAGAAAGGGGTATTCAAACCAACATCAATAACAATGGAACCAACCAGGGCAGAGTAGTCATCCACCACCACCCATAAATCCTCAACCACAATAAAGGAATTTCTAAAAACCCCCTCTAAAACATGAGCCTAGCTTAGAAGATATGATAAAACAAATGGCTTCTAACAATCTCCAATTCCAACAAACTACTCAGGAATCCATACAAGACCTCAAAACCAAATTAGGCTAACTAGCTAACTCAGTTGGTTAAATTCAAAGTCATGGGTCAGGTAAACTACCCTCTCAACTAGTAGTTTACCCAAGTGATAATATAAATGGTTGTTCCATCACCCTTAAAAGTGGAACAAAACTTAAAATCCAAATGACCACTCCACTAGATTCATCCCCACCTGATAAAAACACCATCCCAACTATTGAAATTAATATAAATATTGAAAAACCTTATCCTGAGAAAATACCTTCTAATGGAAAGAGTGTGTTTTTTGATGATTCACCTTTCCCAACCATTCCTCTTCCATTCCCCCAAAGTGAAAACTAACCAAAAAAATAAAAGGAAACTAAACTTGATAAGTAACTGTTGGAAACATTCAAAAAAAGTGCATGTTAACATCCTCTTGATTGATGTCGTGAAGAAAATTCCACGATATGCCAAGTTTCTAAAGGAGATGTGTACACACCAAATAAAAATTCATAGAGATGAAAAGGTGAGCTTGGGGAGTAATGCATTATCATTAATAGAGCCATAACTTCCCACCAAGTGCAACGATCCTGGGACATTCTCGATTCCATTCACCATAGGGGAGTATTCATTTTCCCAGGCTATGATTGATTTAGTTTCTTCTATTAATTTGATGCCTCACTCCATTTACTCTACATTGCAGGTTAGGGAACTGAATCCCACTAGAATTTTTGTTCAACTGGCCAACTGGAGTACCGCACAACCCTCTGGAGTGTTAGAGGATGTTCATGTGAGGGTGAAAATTTTAATTTCTCCTACTAATTTTTATGTGCTAAAAATTGAAGATGATAGGATGAATGGACACACCCTAATTATATTGGGGAGACCTTTATTTAAAACCACCAAAACCATAATTAATGTTCATAATAGTACATTATCTATGTAAATTGGTGGCGAAATAGTCCATTTCAACATCCTTTATGCCATGAACCACCCCTTAGAAGAACATTCCTCTCTCTCAGTAAATTCAATTGATGTACTCCCTTCCCCTAAAAAACATATTTTATTTCCCCTGATCCCCTTTCTGAGTTTTCATCATTGATTGAAATTTTAGGTAATGAATCATGCATTTATTGTTGTAGTTTCTAGAAAAGTGTCATGCATGTTTATTAATTGTTAATTTCTTGAACAATGAGGATCCAATGACCATAGATAATACTAATAAGCTTGTAAAAGCTCATTACTCATCTAAGGAGGATACCATTGAGAATTTAGATGAGATTATTGTCCTCTAAATTTCACAAACACTCCCATAAATCCAAAATCTCCCTAAATTGGAACTAAAACAACTGAATCAAGATTTAAAATATTCTTATCTTAATAATTGAAACAAGTTTCCTGTCATCATTGCTTGTTCACTACCTCCTATACATGAATTGTGACTTCATGAACTTTTGAGGGATTATAAATAAGAATTGGGATGGAAACTTTCGTACATTCCTGGTAATAGACCATCAGTTTTTACACATCATATTTTGTTAAATGATGAGGCTAAACCAATGAATCAGGCGCAACATCGACCGAACCCAAACCTCTTAGATGTAGTTAAAAATAAAGTATCAAAATTATTAGATGTTGGAATCACATACCCCATATCTAAAAGAGAATGGATCAGTCCTATTCAATTAGTTCTATAAAACTGGTCTTATAGTGATAAAAAATGAAAACATTGAATTGGTTCCAACTCATGTGCAGAATAGTTAGTATGTCTGTATAGAATATCGTTGATTAAATCAACACACTAGGAAGGATCATTTCCCATTTCCATTCATTGACTAGATTCTAGAGAGGATAGTAAGGAATTTCCATTGCAATTTCCTAGATAGGTATTCTGGAAACATTCAGATCCATATTTCCCCCAAGGATCAGGAAAAGGCAACCTTCACTTTCCCCTTTAGCACATTTTCATATAAGAGGATGTCTTTTGGTCTATGCAATGATCGAGGTAATTTCTAGCGATGTATGGTTAGTATTTTTCTAGATTACCTAGAGAATTTCATGGAAGTATTAATGGATGATTTTACTATTTATAGATCCTCTTTTGATGAATGTTTTAGTAGTCTTACTTCATTCCTACGTCACTGTATTGAAAAGAATCATGTATTAAATTATGTGAAATTCCATTTCTTGGTCTGACAAGGTATAGTTTTGGGATATGTAATTTCTGGGGATGGTATCCATGTATATATATCCAAAGTGGATGTCATTTCTTCCCTACCATTCCTAAAAAATGTACGGGATGTGCAGTCTTTCCTAGGTCATGCTAGATTTTACCGTTGTTTCATTCATGACTTTAGTAAGATCGCACTCCCCCAATCCTAGTTATTCTAAAAAGAAAAGTAATTTTTTGTTGATAAAGAATGTGAGGAATCTTTTAATAAGTTAAAATGGAGTCTCACATCACCCCCAGTAATCCAACCACCTCAGTGGGATTTAGCATTTGAGCTTATGTGTGATGCCTCTAACTATGCAGTTGGGGAAGCCTTATCATAAAGGGTCGATCTATCTCCACGTTTCATTGCCTATGGATCATGTACACTGGGCCCTTCCTAAGAAAACTACACCACAACTGAAAAATAATTTCTTTCCATTGTTTTTTACTTGGATAAATTCAGGTCATACCTTTTAGGGTCTAAAGTCATTGTGTTCTCAGACCATGCATACCTCTGGTATCTCCTTAAGAAACTGGATGAAAAACCATATCTCATTCACTGGATACTCCTCCTTCAAAAAATGAATTTAGAAATTAGGGATAAAAAGGAGTAGAAAATTTGGTGTCTAACCATATCAGTAGGATTCACCCATCCTCAGACATTTACTCATCCCCCTATATTCCCCAAAATGATGTGTTTTCTAATTACCAATTGTACCGAGTGCAAGATGTTATTCCTTAGTATGTTGAAATTGTAAATTATTTAGTATCATCTTGGATTCCTACTAATTTCAACAAAAACCTGGTAGACCATCTAAAACATGAGTCTTGTTTTTACATTTGGGACAACCCCTACCTTTGGCGCACATGTAGTGATAAATTCCTTAGGCATTGTGTTCTCAATAGCAAGTTTCAGTATATCCTTAGATTTGGCCACACTCTTGATTGTGGGGGGAACTTTGGTCCACAACGTATTCCTCTCAAGGTCCTCAACTCTGGTATCTTTTGGCCCACAATATTTCAGGATGCCCATGATTTTTTTAAATCATGTCCTCATTGTCCAAGAATGGGTAATGTCTCTAAAATAAATAAAATTCCAAAAAAACAATTTCTATTTCATGACATTTTTAATGTTTTGGGCATTAACTTTATTGTACCATTCCCCAAATAATTTGGGAACCTTTAAATTCATCTCACAATAGATTATGTTTCAAAATGGGTAGAGGCACGCGCAATAAGGACTAATGATTCTAAGGTAGTTATGGAGTTTTTGAGTGCCATGACCCGACCCAATGGGGCTCGAGTTGTGACTCCCCAAACCCGCCTCCAATAGACTAGGGGCTGGTGACTAGTGTCAAGTAGGCTATCACACACATGGGAGGCATTAGCCTAAAGTACTTGTACACACGCACCCACATACACCTCCATGCAACAGTGTAGAGATATATAAAATATAAAAGTAAAAGCATGTATAAAACTATCCCAAACCAGAGTTCAAAAAAAGTACAAAAGGGAAAAATAGGGTCCACCAAAGTAAAACCACTAAAGTGTCCAACCTGCTCGGAAGAAGGGGTATGCTTCCAAAATCACCACTGAAAAGATCCTTGGCACAACTCTAGTAAGACTCCATGGTTATTCCCACTCACTCATCTCCGCCTGCTCTAGGTCCTCCTGGGACTCCATCGAAAGGCCTTCGGTCTAAACAAGACACAAACATATGCAGGCAAAGCCCGTGTAGGGGTGAGTATAACACTACTTAGTAGGCAACCCAAAAACCCAGAACAAAAGAGAGAAACTGAAAGGCAATGGTCTGCTCATCCCAGCCAGAGGGAACCCATACAAGAGAGAAACTCCATCTCATGACTATCCTCGGCTAAACAAAACTAGTCATCTCAATACAGGTGAATGCCCATACATACACCCCGAACATCCAGATATACTCAGCTCATGCACCAAGCCGCATGAGGTACTGACCTCATCACCAGAAATGATTCAAAACTAGGAGAGCACACTCGATGATCACTGTTATCCTAGATGACACTTTTCTGAGAGATACACTCCATCAGGTCCCACACAAAAATCTCAGACGCTCAACTGAGAGATCACGCTCGTCGGATACTGTCATTGAGGACACCTAGTTGAAACAACAAAAACACCAAACTCCTCAGATAGGGGATCACTCCTAGGGTCCTCTAGTGGATACCAGAACCCACACCGATATACGAAGATCTCACAGATAGGGGATCACTCCCAGGGTCTACTAGGGTATACCATTACCTGATCTAGCATTCATAGATCTCACAGATAGGGGATCACTCCCAGGATCCATTAGGTGATACCACAACCCAATACAGCATTCGATAGAAACACATCACTCAGATAGAGGATCATCACTCGTGTCATGATGGTCACAATGATACCAAAAATCTATTTGGTATATCTCGCGTTGTATGGGATTAAACTGATGATACTGCAACCCTACAGAAACCACGTGCTGAGTAGGGGATTGTATAACCAATGATACCGCAACCCAACTATAATCCTCATGCTGAGTAGGGGATCGTATACACGATGATGCCACAACCCTATTGAGCATGGTCTACAGCATAGGGGATCATATCCTTGATGATTCCACAAACCCTATGGGGTTAACCTAATAGATAGGGGATCGCCACCCGGGCATAAGCGGTCACAACGATACCAAGAACCTGGTCTAGGGAAACGATGCCAAAGGATCCCGCTCTTGGCCCACCTGAGGGATTCCATAACTCTAACAGATTAAACATTCCATCGAGAGGATCAAAAACCTTTACTAGGGTTATGATGTTGCGTGATCCCTCGTAGGAACGAACCAAGGGAGTACCCTCAACCACTACTGGTCCAAATGTCACTAACCCGAGTGAACCGCCACAACGCCACCCCACGCACCTCCAAGGCCGATACCAAGTCCACCATCGTGATCCACGTGGAAAAGCATGCAGGATAGGTTGTTTACTCACCCAAAACGGGAAACCAATGAAAAAGGAACTATTCACCATAGCTAGCCTGTGCGGATCCCACACTATGATACCAAAACTCATCAAGAGGATCATACCACTAAGATAACCTGAAAAAAACATGCGAGATCAATTACTCGATCGTGTTGAGTCAATAAGGATATCTTATGACTTCTCCATTCCTTACGGTTTTATGTTTTGAAAATCACAAACACTTTTTCTATGTTTTGAATATTTTTTTAAGTTCTGTATTTTTCTTAAGATCCAGAATTATCATTTTGTTATGCTTACAGATATATCGTTACATTTTTCCATTCTGTTAGACTCATATAATTGTCATTATAATTTTTTCATTCCAATTTTTTCATGCCAATTTTCAATACCGATTCCGGTGTATATATATGATGCTAATTTTAAATGCTGATTCCGGTGTATATATGATTCCGATTTTCAATACCGATTTTGGTGTATATATGATGCTGATTTTCAATTCCTATTTCGGTGTATATATGATGCTGATTTTCAATACCGAATCTGGTGTATATATGATGCTGATATTCATAATACCAAATCCAGTTTATTTGTGACTCTGATTTTATGATTCTGTTTTCTTGAAAATTTTATTTCTAAGAATCTATTTTCCTGAAGATTACGTTTTCTTGATAATGTTAGAGTTACCTAATGTATCATTCTAATGATATCGGATTCCAAGATTTCTTATACCTAAAATTTATCTTTAACTTAACCTTGTTTCTATTACTTGAAATGATTTCATACAATCTGTTACAAACTTACTGTTGTATGTTTTCCACGTATCCAGGTCCCTCCGAAATTTAAGGAAAATATGATTGTAGGAAAGGAGCCAACCGTTGGGAAGTTTTCCCAATAAATACAAGCTCATTTGAATGAGAAAAGAACATTATAGAGATTGGATGAACTTGACAGTGAACAACCTTGTGTAGTGATTTCTAGAGAGAGAGGCTCTTATAACTCTCAGTGCTTCATGCGGATGTTGTGAACAACTTGTTCAGACTTTCTTAGTACAGACTTCGATCATGCTGATCATGGGATTCCAGGTTTGGAAGACATAGGTTCTGATTTCCTTCTAAATCGTGGTCTTGTAAGGATAGCAAGGCAGATACCAATCTTTGGATTGAGTACATACCTGGGTTTGGGTAAGATAGACTTTCTTGAAAATATAAATCAAGGAACCTTTATCCAAGGTTGTTGGATACCCTTTTCTTTGGGTTAAAAGAATCCTATTGTTACTTGTTTTCTTTTACAAGTTGTTTTAATTCCACTGTGGTATCTTAACTCTGTTAAAGTTAGAAAGTATAACTTTCTTATAATTTGTAATTTTGTTACTCTGATTATATTACAAATTCAATGTGCTTTAAGGTAGAATTTTTCTTTTAAGAAATTAGAAAAGGTTCCTTTAAGAGGTCTTGTTAATGTTTGTTTAACCTTGTTAAACTCAACTTTAAAGGTTCCAAAAGAATTTTTAAAGTATACAATTCACCTCCCTCTTGTATATTGAGTATCTACATTCTTATTTAGATCCTAAAATTGGTACCAAATGAGGTCTATGAAATACTTATATCCACATATAAGTTTTCTTGATCAAATTTTCATTTTCCGAATTTCTTCATATTTGTTTATATACCGCTACTACTAATAAGTTTTGTGGAATGAAATTCCTTTTAGTAAGGTAGGAATTCATGTTGGATCTTTATATAATCTCAATCCTACTATACCACTTATTTTTTATGAAAATTATTATGATTATTGGAGAGACAAGATGAAGACTTTCGTTATCAATACTAGAGTTGATAACTACCAGATGCTGATAGGAGACTACAAGATTCCTGATAAGGAATTGATAACTTTTACTAATCAGAAAAAAATCATAATATCAAAAAAAATTCAGAGTCGTAAATACATTTCTATGTTCCATGACTAAGAACATATATAGTCAAATATCATCATGTGAAGCTACAAATAGTATCTAGAAGAAACTTTAAGTTACACATTTTGGTACTTATAAAGTTATAGAGACAAGAAGGGCTATGTTGAGAGCTGAATACCATGGATTTAACTTTCCTTATAGAGAACCTATAAGCAAAGTCCAGCAAAGGATTGTGGCTATCGTGAATAGATTACAGTCTATGGGAGAAAAAGTTTTGAATGATGAGGCTCTCGTAGATAAGATCATTGACATCACGCCTAATGAATGGTAATCCAAGAGAACTATTATAGATGAGAATAGGAAAGTTACTCAGATTTCTCTTGATGAACTGTTTGGAACTCTTCTTCAACATGAAACTTGAATGAATAGAGATGTTGATAATATTAAGAAGAAGAATGGGAATGGATGATTTGCTATTACAACTACTTCAATTCATATGAAATCCAAGACTCCTAAGAGAATTACAAGATCAAAAACTAAGAATGTTGTCATACAATCTGAATCTAGTGAAAGTGAAGCTTTAGAAAATGAGCTAGAAAATCTTGCTCGGAGAATGAACAAGATTGTTGGTCAAAAGAACTTTCAATATAGATATAAGAATAAATATGGAAAATATAAGAAAGATGGAGAAGTCAAATTTTATGAATGTAGAAGAACTGGTCATATCAGACCTAATTGTCCTTTACTCAAGAAGAGAGACAAGAAAGATAGGAATTCTAAAATAAACAAGAAGAAGTTATATAGATCAAAGCATAAGAAAGTCTTAAAATCCAATGACACTTGGAGTGCCAGTGGTAGAGATTCTTCTGACTATTTTTCAGAATATGAATCTTCTGGGCAAAAGAATATTGGTTTAATAGCGAGATCTCCATTTCAAAATCACTGTCTTTTGGAAAAGGTACGAACTGCTGAATCCTTAACCAATATGTCTTTAAGTGAAAATTTTCCAGATAGAGGTTTTTCTTTAGATGGAGAATCTTATTCATCAGATAATGATAATAATTTTATTTCCTATGAGGAAGTTTCTAGATTTTCTAATTTTCTTGAAAAGATAAACTGTAAATTTTCAAAGAAACTTGATAGAGAAAACTATAGAGAATCTATTTTAATAAAATAAATTTTAGATTTTTCCACAGATCTTGATGAGAAAAATGTTGTTTTAGAAAATCTTTCAAAAAAACATGGGGAAGTTAATTTTGATAAGAATAAACTTTCTGAGGATCTTAAAAATCTATTTTTAGAAAAATATGTTTTAGAGGACAAACTTAACTCTAAATCTATTATTCTAGAGGATAATAATTTAGTCCTAAGACTAAAATCTAAGATATTTTCCTTGAAGAAACTTTTTGAAAAATTCACTTCTGGTAAAGAAAATTTTGACAAGATGTATTCCCAGATCAAACCTCATGGTAATAGTCAGGGTTTAGTTTATTCTCATGAAAAACATATTTTTAGAAACAATTATTTTATTCCTTCTAGATCCCATTTTTGTACTAAATGCCAAAGTGGTGGGCATTGGAAGAAAAATTGTTCTTTAAATAAAGTTCAATCCCTTGGGTTTCATAAGGATTATTTCTATAAACAAATCTGGTTACCCAAGCTCTTATTATCTAACAATTCCGGATCCAAGAAAGTTTGGATTCTGAAGACCTAACTCTTCCTTTTTTAGGAAAATGAAGGAAGGACCAACAACATTTGGTACATGGATACTGGATGTTCCCGGCACATGATTGGTAACAAAGACTATTTCAAAAATATTTTAAAAACTAAAGGTGGAAAGGTAACTTTTGGGGATAACTCTCAAGGATAAATTATCAGTATAGGTAACATTATTCTTCTTGTAAAATCTATTATTTCAAATGTTCTTTTCATAAAAGGCCTTAGGCACAACCTCATTAGCATAAGTCAATTATGTGATGAAGGTTACCTTGTGAATTTTAGAAATGATAAATGTTTAGTTCACAATTCCAAGGATGGTTTTATTCTCTCTGCCATTCAGCATGAGAATGTGTACACCTTAAACCTAGAAGAACTTAAGAGTCAAGATCTAACTTTCCTTAATGCATTTGAAGATCAATCATGGATTTGGAATAGGATAATAGGACACTGTAACTTAAGGAATCTCTATAAACTTTCTAAGAAAGAACTTGTCCGGGATCTACCAGAACTTAAGTTTGATTCTTCAAAAGTCTGTGATCCCTGTTAATATGGAAAGCAACATAAATCTAGATTTAAATCGATAAGTGAATTTACAACTACTAATTCATTATAGTTAGTGCACATGGACTTATTTGGTCCAACACAAACTGGAAATATTGGAGACAAATACTATGTGTTTGTCCTTGTTGATGACTACACTAGATTTACTTGGGTCTATTTTCTCGCAAAGAAATATGAAACTTTTTCTTATTTCAAAATATTTAGAGCTCAAGTTAAAAATGAGAAAAACCTACAGTTGATAGCTATTCACAGTGATCATGGAAGAGAATTTTAAAATCCTGATTTTGAAACTTTTTGTAGTAAAAAAGGTATTACTCACAACTTCTCAGATCCAAGAACACCTCAACAAATTGGTGTTATCAAAAGAAGAAATTTCATCCTTCAGGAGATGACTAGAACCATTTTGAGTGAATATTCTATAGCTAAACATTTTTGGGTTGAAGCTCTAAGTATTTCTTGTTATACTATAAATCGAGTTTTAATAAAACCATTTCTTAATAAAAAACCTTATGAGTTGTGGACTGGCCAGAAACCAAAAGGTTATTACTTAAAAGTTTTTGGTTGCAAAGTATTTATCTGGAATACAAAGGATAACTTACATAAATTTGCACCCAAATCCCATGAAGGAATTTTCTTAGGTTATTCTACTAACTCTAAGGCATATAGAGTTTTTAATAAAAACACTTGTACTATAGAAGAAGCAGTACATGTTAATTTTGATGAAAATGATCCTTTTTTTTTTCAAAAAACCTGAAACTTTTATTGATATATTTTCTAAAACTGGTCACCAACCTTTGATAGAAGATTTTTTAGAAAAATTTAGCATTGAAGAAAATGTTTCTGAAACATTTACTCCTAAATATTTTCTACCATATGTTGAAAAATTTGTTTTTCAAAATCCAAGTTAATTGTTACTTAGGAATCATCCCAGTGATAATATCATTGGAAATATTAATCAACCAGTAAGAACTAGAAGTTCTTTAAGAAATGATGTTGAACATGTTGAATTTCTTTCCCAATTTGAACCAAAGACTCCTGAAGAAGATTTGGGTGATGAATATTGGATAAAGGATTTGCAAGATGAACTCAATGAATTCATAAGGAACAAAGTTTGGACCTTGGTTGAAAAACCTAAGGAAACTTCTGTTATTGGAGTAAAATGGGTTTTTAGAAACAAATGTGATGAAAATGGTTTAATTATTATAAATAAAACAAGATTAGTTGTGAAAGTATATAATCAACAAGAAGGTATAGACTATGAAGAAACCTATGCTCTTGTAGCTAGACTTGAAGTTATTGGTATTCTTCTATCCTTTGTAGTATTATTTAATTTTAAACTCTATCAAATGGATATTAAGTGTGATTTTCTTAACGGTTATGTATAGGAGAAAGTCAATGTAGATCAACCCCTTGGCTTTGAAGATTCTAAATATCCTAATCATGTATATAAACTTACCAAAGCTCTATATGGACTTAAAAAATCCCTTAGAGCTTGGTACGATAGACTTTTAGGATTTTTGCTTCAAAATAACTATGTTAAGGGAACTGCTAATCCAACCCTTTTCATTAATAAAAATGATAAATATTTTTTGATTGTTCAAATTTATGTTGATGAAATCATCTTCGGATCAAATCAGCAATCCTTAACTGATTCTGTTTCGAATCTTATGAAATCTGAGTTTGAAATGAGTATGATGGGTGAGTTAACATTTTTTCTTGGTTTTCAAATTTCACAAAAACCAGATGGAACTCACATATCCCAACATAAGTATTTCAAAGATCTTTTAAAGAAGTTTGGGTATGACAACAATAAGAGTATAAGTACTCCTATTGGAACCTCTAATACTCTTGAAATTGATGAAGCAGGAAAACCTGTAGATCAAACATCTTATAGAGGGATGATAGGAAGTTTACTGTACTTAACAGCTAGTCGACCTGACTTAATGTTCTCAGTATACTTATGTGCAAGATTTCACAAAAATCCTAAATAATCCCATTTAAAAGATGTAAAAATAATTTTTCAGTATTTAAAGGGAACTCTAGATTTGGTACTATTTTACTCTTCTATAAATGTTTTTGAACATAAATTTTTTTTAATTAATGACTTTTTTTGTTGTAAAATGGATAGAAAAAGTACATCTAGAACTTGTCATTTATTAGGATATTCCTTAGTTTCTTGGTCTTGTAAGAAAAAACACTTTGTATCACTTTCCACTGTTGAAGCTGAATATGTAGCAGCTGAAAGTTGTTGTGCTCAAGTGTTGTGGATACAACACACACTCACAGACTATGGTATGAGTTTTATTAAGACTCAAATTATGTGTGATAATACAAGTGTCATTGCCCTAAGTAAAAACCATTCACATCACTCTCGTGAAAAGCACATAGATATTTGACATCACTTTCTTAGGGATCACACACTTAAAGGCAATATCATTCTTCAATTTATCAGAACTCAAGAGCAAATTGATGATATTTTTACAAAACCTCTACCTTCTGATAGATTTGAATATATTAAACAGAAGCTAGGAATGATTTCTATAAGGTATTCATTCATATCTACTTCTTGTTTAAATTATTTCCAAACATTAAACTACTCCTTATTTCAGGGGGAGTACATATTCATTTATATCTCTCTTTATTTAAAGTTTTTTTGGATTTGAAAATTTTGGAGTTAAAAATTTTTGATTTAAGAATTTTTGATTTGAAATTTTTGGATTTGAAAATTTCAGATTTGAAAATTTTGGATTTGAAAATTTCAGATTTGAAAATTTTGGATTTGAAAATTTTGGAGTTAAGAATTTCAGATTTGAGAATTTAAGATTTCAAAATTTCCAAGAAAATTCTTAATACTGATAAATTATTCAGAGTTTTACAAGAGGTACTCTCTCTTACCCGTTATTTTATTATGATAGGTTTTAGTTGTTGGTATTTCAAAATTTCTTAAATTCTGGTTTACCTTACTTCAAAAGATCAAAATTCATTTTTTTTCATCCATCCTAAACCGTTAGATCAGATCAGATTATCTTCAGTTGTTTGATTATCTTATGGAAGTTGAAAAGTAGTAGAAATGTCTATAAAAGGGGTGTCTCGTTCTCAAGTATTGCACCATCCTTACTGTTCTCAGTACCGAAGCTCTATTGCCATCAAATCATTCATTCTGAACTTCTCCTCCACCCTGAATGACTCATCAATCCTCAGCAGATCAGATGTCAGTTTCCAAGGAGATAAAGGACTGGTCAATATTTAGGGAAAGGTTAGTCTACCCTAAGTTCTTTGAAAAATATGAATCCCTTATTTCTAAAGTGATAAAATCTAATGGATGGGAAAGTGTCTATGTTTCTAAGGAGAAATATTAGGATTCAGTTTATCCTGATATCCTTATTCAATTCAATGAATCAGTTTCTTTCTTCCAAAAAAATGGTAAGGATCTTTTAAATTCAAATGATATGATAAGACATATACAGTTCCTTACAAGAAGGCAGCAAATGTTCTCAGTATTCCTTATGAAGTGGAATCTCTTCTATGCTCTTAAAAACTTCCTAAGAAGGAAGGTTATTTTGAAAAGTCCAAGGCTCTGGATTTTTTTGGTCCTAAGTTTTTCAAGAATCCAAAGATCAATAATCTCTCTACGAATCACAAGATAGTAGCTCTTTGGATGTAAGGATTTATTATTCCAATAAAGGTAGATAAGGATTCAGTAAATATATGTGATATCTTTCTTTTAGACTTCTATGTCAACCTAAGGAAGATCGACTTGGTGAAATACATCTTTCTCACCATTCAGGCAATAAAAGGTGGATCCATCAGATCTCAGATCCTTATGTACCCAGTAACTATTTTGAGGATAATCATTTTGTGTCTTCAGAAAATGAATGTTCCATGTCGATCAGTCTTGAATCCGTTCAAGATATTGTTACTTAGTGACGACACTCTAAGAAGGATTAAGGTAGCGTTTATCCCAGAATCCAAAAACATTGAAGAAATAGTTGTTCAGGACAAGGGTGGTGTTCTGGAATCCTCAAGGTCAGTCCCTAAGAAAAGGAAACTTGAAGAACCAAGCTTTCCAGTACCAGTTCCTGATGTCTTGGTATCAGCACCTCCTCCTTCTAAGAAACTGAAAGCTTATTCAGATGCAACAGTTGAAAAGTGGAGAGAAATGGAAGCCACCAGAAAGGAATGAGATCCTTATTTTGGTTTGAATCCAATAGAGGCTAAGGTTATAAAAATCAAGAAAGCTGAAAATATTGAAAAAGAAAAGAAAGAGAAGATTTCAAAGAAGAAATCCTCAAAATCTCTAGTGTGCCAGTCTTTATTGAAAGCCATGGAAAATAAGTCTCAACAAGTTCAGGAATCTGAAGTTTCTCATAAGAAACCAGTGGCCACTCCGAAAATCCAGAAAGCTAATAAAGTCATAGATTTATTAGAACCTATTCAAGAATTAGAATATCAGATAGTCCAAGAAGATTATGATGATGTTTTAAGGTAATTATAAGATTATTTTGGAACTCCTATGAGTTCAGTTTCCAAATCTATTTCAATAGAACAAGTCAGAGAACAAGTGGAAGAAGAAATTGAGGAAGAATTTGAGGAAGAAGTTAAGGAAGAGATAGAAGTTGAGGAAGAAATTTAAGTAGAAGAAGAAGAAGAACAAGTAGAAACTGAAATGGAAGAATAAGATAAAGAAGAAGTTGAACAACAAGGTGAAGAAGAGGAATAATTTCAAAAGGAAGAAGATGAACAGGAAGATCTTAATGTTATCCAAGTATCTGATGAACAAATCCCAGTCCCAAATCCTGACAAAGAAAATACTATTTTTGTTACCTCACTGGATAAAGAAACTCCTCAGAAGTTCTCTAAGAGAATAGAGATACAAGATTACTTAACCCCAACACGAGTTGAGAAAGGAAAATATGTTTTAGGATCTGAGTCCTATTCATCTGTTGAGAATGATTTTGTCATTCTATCTCTAAGAAATTTGGTCTGTACTATTCTAGTTCTTGAAAACATAGACACCCGGAGTCAAATGATGCAAGAGACCCTTAATCAAAATACAGAATCGATCAATATACTTATGGAAATGGTTGTCATGCAAGAAGAAGAATTCAGTAATCTTTTTATTGATTAGAAATCACAGAAGGTAACTTGTAAGAAAGTCTTTAATCACACCAAAACTATAAATGAAGAACTCAGGTAGTTTGGTAATTTCATGGATACAACAAAGGGAGCTTTTAATTCTTGTGAAACTGAAATCAAGAAGGTTAAGGCTTTAATATCTGAGAAGGGTGGTCAACTCAATTCCATTTCCCAATCTATTAGTAGTGAAAAGGAAGTCAGAGCTGAATTAGAGAAAAAGGTTACTGCTCAAGAAGAAAGGATTTTGGCTTTAGAAAAGAAGAACCAGGATCAGGATATCTTGCTGAAGAAGTTTTAAGAATATCCTAAGGAAGTCAAGAAAATTAAAGCCTTAATAAAGAAGATCTTGACCAAGTAGAAGAAGAGTGGACGATTTTTTTTTCATTCCAATGTTTTGTTGTAATGTAAACCTTATGACTAAAATTATTTTAAGAAATTTCTTTCATATCTCTCTTTTGTTTTTGTATGTATGCTTGCTTAACCTTTTAGGTACATCTTATACTTCTCCATTGAATTTATTTAAAGGAAGAATCTAATCTCCGAGTAGGAGAATTTGAAGAATCTATTAAGGGGGGGTTTGGCAAGAAAGGAAAATGTCCAAGTAAGGGGGAGTTTTTCTTTTAAGAAGTTATGTTTATCTAAGGGGGGGAATTATTCCATTAAGAAAACCCAGATTTTGAAGATCAAAAATACGATCCATGGTAATATGACCTAAGGGGGAGTTAGTCATATTCATTTATAATCTCTTTCAAAGGGGGAGATAAGTTTTTCTTACTTGTTTACTTAGATCAATATATTCTTCCTTAGTAAAGTTGTTTGTGATTTCCAAAAAGGGGGATATTGTTGAGTCAATAAGGATATATTATGAATTCTCCATTCCTTATGGTTTTATGTTTTTAAAATCACAAACAATTTGTCTAAGTTCTGAATATTTTTTTAATTTCTTTATTTTTATTAAGATCTAGAATTATCATTCTGTTAGGATTGCAGATATATCATTACGTTTTTCCATTCTGTTAGACTTACAGAATTGTCATTCTGATTTTGTCATTCTGATTTTGTCATGCAAATTTTCAATACCGATTCTGGTGTATATATATGATGCCGATTTTCAATGCCGATTCTGGTGTATATATGATACTGATTTTCAATACTAATTCCAGTGTATATATGATGTCGATTTTCAATGCCGATTCTAGTGTATATATGATGTCGATTTTCAATACTGAATCTGGTGTATATATGATGCCAATATTCATGATATTGAATCTAGTGTATTTGTGACTCTGATTTTATGATTCCATTTTCTTGAAAATATTATTTCTAATAATCGGTTATTCTGATTTCTTAATATTACGTTTTCTTCATAATGTTAGATTTTCCTAATGTATCATTTCAATGATATCGGATTCCAAGATTTCTTATACCTAACATTTATCTTTAACTTAATCTCATTTCTATTACTTGAAATGATGTCATGCAATCATTTACAAACTTACCGTTGTATGTTTACTAGTGTCCAGGTCCCTCTGAAATTTAAGGAAAATATAACCATTAGAAAGGAGCCGACCGCTAGGAATTTTTTCCTAAAAATACAAGATCATTTGAACAAGCAAAGTACATTGTATAGAGTGGATGAAATTGATTGTGAACAAGCTTGTGAAGTGATTTCTATAGTGAGAGTCTCTTACAAATCTCAGTGCTTCATGCGGATGTTGTGAAAAACTTTTTCAGGTGTGAACAACTTGTTCAGAATTTCTTAGTGCAAACTCTGATCATGTTAATCATGGGTTTCCGGGTTTGGAAGATAGAGGTTCTCATTTCCTTCTAAATCTAGGTCTTATAAGGATATAAAGATAGATACCGATCTTCATATTGAGGGCTTACCTTGGTTTGGGTAAGAGAGACGTTCTTGAAAGTATAAATCAAGGAACCTTTATCCAAGGTTGTTGGATACCCTTCTCTTTGGGTTAAAAGAATCCTATTGTTACTTGTTTTCTTTTACAAGTTGTTTTAATTCCACTGTTGTATCTTAACTTTGTTAAAGTTAGAAAGTATAACTTTCTTATACTTTGTAATTCTGTTACTCTGATTATTTTACAGATTCTATACGCTTTAAGGTAGAATCTTTCTTTTAAGAAATTAGAAAAGGTTCCTTTAAGAGGTCTTGTGAATGTTTCTTTAACCTTGTTAAACTCAACTTTAAAGGTTCCAAAGGAATTTTTTAAGTATACAATTCACCCCCTCTTATATATTGAGCATCTACATTCTTATTTTGATCCTACAAATCGTCCCAAATGGACACCCGGTGAAAAGGGTACTATTCACTGAAGCTAGCCTGGGTGGGGCCCACGCCTCGATCCTGAAACTCATTGAATGGATCACATCATTGTGATATTTTCAAAAAAACACAAAGGGTTGACTATTCATCTTCCAAAATCAGACTCCTGGTGAGAATGTTGGGTTTCTCCATAAACGCCCAAACCCAACCTCGTGGGGCCTGCACCCCAAACTCGACCCCAACACCTGAAAACAAATAATAAAAGTATGTCATACCATTAGGGCCTCAACAACTTTGATGACACATTAATCGGACTCTCCAGGTAGAAGATAAAATGGCCCGAAGTTGAATAATAATAAAATATTATTATTTCATTCGATGCTTCAAGCTCTCAGGCTACAATCCCGAAACATAAAACTCTCGAACCCACACCGAATGGTTTGCCTCATATCCAGGGTCATGTGGCTACAGACGGAACGCGAAACGGACAATCAGTTAGAAAAATGAGGGGGTTTAAAGAACCCCTGAACGAAGACTGGGCTGAACCAGCCCAACCTTGCCAGTCCATCTGGCCTGAACCAGCCCGTAGCAGCCCGAACTGGCCCGGCCCGGCCGGCGGCCCTCCACCGCGATGCGTCCCGCCCTTCCGTGAGACTGTGGCCCTCTATCGCACTGGGTGGTTCACCGTCGCACCTCTGGCAGTCGTCGTCGCCTTGCCGCGCCAGCCCACTGTGGCTGGCCGCCCCTCACCGGCTCCAATGTCGCCGCACCAGTGTCGTGCCGGCAAGGGTTCCGCGGACCGTCGGGACCAACCCGATGGTCCGTTCTTTGATCTAGAGATGCATGCATGAACCTACGGACCACTTCTACACTGTTACGGATTCAAAACGAAGAAAAATGCCAAGAAATAGGATCAGGGGATAAAACTCAAAACACCTACCTCGCGGGCGAAACGCCAAAGCTTCGGGTGCAGAATGACGCTTGCGAATTGCTGGAGCTCGATCTGCCAATGATCTGGGTCGAAAAAAGCTGACGTCGGCTCCTTCGTGGGTCGTTTATTCTTCAATGAAGAGGAGGAAGGGGGCGGTGGTCTGCTCATACAAGGGGTTGGGGGGAGATGAGGTTTGTTTTTTTATTATTATTTTTTTAAAACAATCAACTCGCACACATGACCCCGCCTCAGACCAAACCTCCCGGCGTAGAGAAAATGAGGTCACCCCTAGGGTAAACACGTTGTTCTGAACGCAACAGAAGACTCGGATTTTTGATCCGAGACTCCCTTCAGAATTTATTCGAGCTGACGCTCAGAAATAAACTTTTCCAATTATTTACAAAAACTCCCTTGGTGGCTTTTCTCACAGCAGGCTCACCCCTGCAAAGTTTACACCTCGCCTAGGGTAAACGGCATGCTCTGGACACAACTATACCCTCAGATTCCCATTTTGAGCTACTATTTAGGAGTTAATACACCCCCGCCACATGCATAGTATAAAAATACTTAATATTTTTATAAAATTAATTCTAGGCACACTGCGCCTCAGAATCGCACGTTGTCTTCGTGCCTAGCTCTGGAATTATTCATAGAAATATTCCAAAGTCTAACAAGTCCAAAACCCGAGTCGCTAAATCCTCCGAACCTTAGAACTTTTCATCCTCGAAAATCCACAAGCATAAGGAAAGTGATTGGACTCTCAACTGGGTCTCCCACACCGGCGAGTTCTCCAAAAACGCCCATGCCCAAACACATAATTCAGAAGGAATCATCCACCACACCTTAACACTATCCACTTTGAGCGGCACTAACTCACCCGCACGGTTTTAATCACGTCACAAAAACGTGTCTCGGTGGGTGAAGGATCCCTCTTCCTCACGCATTCAAAGCACGTCGAAAAACACCCACACAGGGTCTTACCAACACCCTTAACAAAACACTATAAAGCAACATAGAGGAAGGGTACCGCTAAAAAGTGTCTATCAAACTACTATTGAAAGTAGAAAGAAGACAAGACGTACCTTTATCCATCCGCAGAGCCTCTGGGTCAATAGCCTCTAGGGCATGCAGCTGTCCTCACCCTCGGCCACCAGCTCCCTGAGCTTGGCGTGGACCACCTGGGGGTGGGGGTGGTGGAAACTGATACCGCCTACCACCTCCTGCTACTGAACTAGCTCCATAACCACATCTATGACCCTACCGACCTCCTTTCCCTACACGCTGCCTCTACCAAGGAAGTCTGTTGACCAGCTCCCTCTCAGCAGCATGACGGGTCGGACAATCTCTAGAAAGATGTCCCTGACCATCGCAAGCATAACACCGCCTCTCCAAAGGCTGACCCAAACTGGCCTGTGAGCCCTGTGAGCCCTGAGCCTCAGATCCTCCATCCTGGTGTCGCCTCCTAAAACTTCGGCCATGTCCAGACCCTTGTACCTGCCGCCGGCTACCAGATGTCGATCTGATTTATGAGGTCTCATCTCTCGCGTGCCCAACACTAACAGGTGGGATCTGCTCATCCAGAAATCTCTCCACCACCAACACACACTCCATCACTCCAACATAGGTGGGCAGACACAAAGAAACCACACCTGCCTGGATGTCTCTACATAGGCCCTGCTTAAAGGTCTGAGCCCTAAAGAATGGGTCTCGAACCATATCCAGGGAGTAGTGCGATAGGTCTGTAAAACTTACTAAGTACTCTGACACAGTATTGCCCTCCTACCGAAGTTGTAGAAGCTCCTGAATCTGAATTGACCTCAGCATCACCAGACAGAACTCTTCCTTGAAGATCTTATCAAACTCTGCCCACGTGAGTGTCTCCTCATCGTGGGATTACGTCACTAGTATCCACCATCGCTCGACCAAACAATGCTGAAGGCTCGCTGCTAGGACCACCATCTGATTTAAAGGTGTCCTCACTAGGCGAACTACTCGAGTGACTGCTTTGAGCCAATCATCAGCTGCCTGAGGGTCTGGATCACTCTGGAACCTCAGAGGTCACTGCCTTTGGAAATCGTGTAGCGCAATCAGCCTGTGCCCAACCTCATCCTACACTCCCGGAACAACCAGCTGCTCGACAGGTGGTGGCTCAACTGGAAGACCACCTGGAGGTGCAGCCTCAGAACTTGCACCCTGGTCTACAGCCTCTACACAGGGTGGATCTTCACCACAATCCCGCTGCAAAACTATCTTCGGCTGTAGTCGTGGTGGAATCCTGAAATACAATCAAGATGCACCATGGTCAAATAGTATATCTGGAGTGATGACTCAATAAGGACAAGGAAAAACCCAAAAAACAGTCATGTATGATGCATGTCCCATTATTTTCTCCTGCGACTAGTGTACAAATGTCCTGAGTCGAAAGGCAGGTTATCACAGTCCTAGTGGATGGATACATCAGCCGTCACACCAACACTGGAGTCCCTGGCCTGAAATATGAATTCGAAACATCATAACACTACCACTATACAACTCAAACAAGACTCATAGATAGACTAGATACGCTCTGAGATCCCAAAGGTGGAACCTCCTCTTATACCACTCTGTCATTACCCAACCCGACGAGGCTCGAGTCGCGACTCCCCAAGACCACCTCCAATAGACCAGGGGATGGCAACTAGCACCGAGTAGGCTATCACACACATAGGAGGCATTAGCCTAAGGTACCTGTACACATGCACCCACATACACCTCCATGCAATAGTGCAGAGATATATAAAATAGAAAATTAAAAGCATGCATACAACTATCCCTAACAAGAGTGGAACAGAAGTACAAAAGGGAAAAACAGGGACCACCAAAGGAAAACCACAAAAGCGTCCAACCTACTCAGAAGAAGGGGTACGCTACCAAAAGCACCAACAGAAAGCTCCTCAGCACAGCTCTGGTAAGACTCCACGGTCAGTCCCGCTCACTCAGCTCTGCCTGCTCCGAGTCCTCCTAGGACTCCGTCGAAAGGCATGCGGTCTGAACAAGACACAAACATGTGCGAGAAAAGCCCGTGCAGGGGTGAGTATAGCAATACTCAGAAGGCACCCCAAAAACAAAAAAAACAAAACAGAGTAACTAAAAGGCAACAGTCTGCTCATCCTAGGTAGAGGGAACCTAGATGAGAGAGAAACTCTATCTCGGGACCATCCTCGTCTAAACACAACTAGTCAGCTGAATCCTGGTGAATGTGCATACGTACACCTTGAACATCCAGATATACTTAGCTCACGCACCAACCCACATGAGGTACCAACCTCATCACCAGCAACGGTTCAAAAATAGGAGAGCACACTCCACGATCACTGTCATCCCAGATGACACTCGTCCGAGTGATACACTTCATTTGGTCCCACACAAAAATCTCAGGTGCTTACCCAATAGATTGCGCTCGTTGGATACCGTTACTGAGGAAACCTCGCTGAAACAACAAAAACACCAAACTCCTTGGATAAGGGATCAATCATAGGGTCTTCTAGGGGATACCAGAACCCACACTAGTATACAAATATCTCATAGAAAGGGGATCACTCCCAGGGTCTGCTGGGGGATACCATAACCCGATCTGGCATTCGTAGATATCACAGATAGGTGATCACTCCCAGGATTCATTGGGGGATACCACAACTTGATCCAGCATTTGACAGAAACACGTCACTCAGATAAAGGATTGTCACCCGTGTCACAAGGGTCACAATAATACAAAAACCTTATCTGGTACATCTCGTGTTGTAGGGGATCGAACTGACGATACTGCAACCCTGCATAAACCACGTACTGAGTAGGAGATTGTATAACCAACGATACCACAACCCCACTATAATCCTAATGCTGAGTAGGGGATCGTATACCCGATAATGACACAACCCTACTGAGCATGGCCCACAACGTAGGGGATCATATCCCTGATGATGACACAAACCCTATGGGGTTAACCTACTAGATAGGGGATCGTTGTCCGTGGATAAGCGATCACAGCGATACCAAGAACCTGATCTAGGGAAACGATGCTAGAGGATCTTGTTCTAGGCCCATCGGAGGGATGCCACAACTCTAACAGATTAAACATCACATTGAGAGGATCACAAACCTGTACTATGGTTGTGATGTTGTGTGAACCCTTTTAGGAATGAATCAAAGAAGTACCCTCAACCACTACAGGTCCAAATATCGCTAACCCAAGAGACCCGCCACAATGCCACCTCGTGCACCTCCAAGGTCGATACTGAGGCCACCATCACGATCCACATGGAATAACAACCCGGATAGGATATTTACTCGCCCGAAATGGACAACTGGTGAAAAAAGAACTATTCACCATAGCTATCCCATGTTGGTCCCACACTACGATCCTGTAACTCATAAAGTGGATCAAACCACTGCGATCCCCTCAGAAAAACACACAAGATCTACTACTCGATCATCCCAAACGGACACCTGGTGAAAAAGGTACTACTCACCAAAGCCAGCATGGGTGGGGCCCACTCCTTGATCCTGAAACTCATCAAATAGACCACACCATTGCGATACTCTCAGAAAAAAACACATGATCGACTATTCATCTGCCAAAATTAGACTCTTGGTGAGAAATATGTGTTTCTCCGTAAATTCCCAAACATGGCCTCATGGGCCCCGCACCCCAAACTCGGCCCCAACACCATAAACCAACAAGAAAAGTTCCCCGTCCCATTAGGGACTCAACACCTCTAACAGCATATCAATCGGATGCTTCGGGTAGAAGATACAACGACCTGAAGTCGAATAATAATAAAATATTATTATTTTATTCGACGTTTCAAGCTTCGAGGCCATGATCCCAAAACATAAAACTCCCAAACCCACACCTAAGGGTTTATCTTATCTCTAGGGCCGCGTCACCATAGACGGCACATGAAACGGACACCTGGTTAGAAAACTGTGGGGGTTTAAAGAACCCCGGGATGAAGACTGGGTCGGACCGTCCCAGCCATCGTCGTCGTCGGCCCGCCCCGTCTGGCGGCCCTCTACCGCGCTGCGGCCCGCCCCGCCGCGGGACCATAGATTTCCACCGTGCTGGATGGAACGCCGCCGCACCTCAAGTAGCCGCCACTTCCTTGCTGCATCGGCCAGCCATGGTCGGCCGCTCCTCACCGACGCCGATGTCGCCTCACCGGTGCTATACTGGTGAGGCTTCTGCAGACCGTCGGGACCACCCTGGTGGTCCGTATTTTGATCCGTAGGTGGCTGTGTGACCCTCGGGACCCCTTCTACACTGATACGGATTCAAAATGAAGAAAATTCATCAAAATGGTATTGGGGGTTAAAACTCAAAATGCGTACCTCACGGGCGAAATGCCGAAGCTTCGGGTGCAGAACGAAACCAGCGACGCGCTAGAGCTCGATCTGCCGATGATCTGCATAGAAAACGGCTGACGTTGACTCCTTCATGGGTCGTTCATTCATCGGAAAATAGGAGTAAAGGGGGGGTGTTCTACGCGTACAAGGGGTTGGGGGTAGATGAGGTTTGTTTGTTTTTATTGTTTTTTTAAACAATCAACTCACACACATGACCCCGCCTCAGACGAAACCTCTCATCGCAGAAAAAATGAGATCGCCCCTAGGGTAAAAGAGCCATTATGAATGCAACGGAGGACTAGTATTTTTGATTTGAGACTCTGTTCAGAAGTTATTCAAGCTGACGCTCACAAATAAACTTTTCCATTTATTTATGAAAACACCCCTGGTGGCTTTTCTCACAACAGGCCCGCGCCCGCAAATTTTACACCCCGCCTAGGTTAAACGGCACACTCTAGATGAAAATGTACCCTCAGGTTACCATTCTAAGCTACCTTTTAGGATATAACACACCCCCACCATGTGCATAGTATAAAAATACTTAATATTTTTATAAAATTAATTTCAGGCACAACGGGCCTAGGAATCATATGTTGTCTTCGCGCCTAGCTCTGGAATTATTCATATGACTATTCCAAAGTCTGACAGGGCCAAAACCCAAGTCGCTACATTGATAACCCAAATATTTTGTAGGTTTGGATTACCTAGGTTCATCATTAGTGACAAGGGTTCTCATTTCTAAAACTGGACAATGAAATCACTTTTGCTTTGGTATGGGGTCGGTCATCGAGTGTCTACTACATATCACCCACATATCAATGGTCAATACAAGGTGTCAAATAGGGACGTAAAATAGATTCTTGAAAAAATGGTTCAACCCAATAGGAAAGGCTGGAGTCTCAGACATGATGATTCATTATGAGCTTATTGTACTACTTTCAAAACCCCAATTGGAATTTCACCTTATAGGCTTGTTTTTGGAACGATTTTTCACCTACCTCTTGAGATTGAGCATCAGGCCTACTGGGCCATCAAATAATAAAATTCTAATATTTCTTGTGGAGGTTCTCAAAGGAAGTTACAGATTCAGGAGTTGGAGTAAATGAGAAGAGGTGCATATGAGAACTCCATGATTTATATGGAGTTAACCAAGGTTTACCATGACCATATCATCCTTCACTGTCAGTTCCAAATTGGGAAGAAGGTCCTCCTCTATAATTCAAGGCTGAAGTTTCATCCAAGTAAGATTCATTCCCACTATTTTGGACCATACACTATTACTAACTTCTCTCCATTTGGTGTTGTACTGGTTCAAAATGAAGAAATCAAGCAAACCTTCACTGTCAATGGGAATCGGTTGAAGTACTTCCATAAATCCATTATAGAGTCCCTGATTGAGGAACTCCATGTTCAATAAGCAATATATGAATTAAACTGACCAGGTTTTATCCTTCCTTACCACATTCTCTTTTATTACAATTAGGACACTACACACTTTAGGTGTGGGGGGATGGGTATATTCCTGGGTTAGTTAAGAATTTTCATCATCTTTTTTTCTTTTTCTCTTTTTATCTTTTTGAATTGTATTATTACTTTCCTCATTCCCTCCCCCTCACTTTTGTGCCAAAATATTACTTTTTTTATTCCCACTTTATCATGGAAAATGATGCTCGTTTAATCATGGAAGTTATTGAAAATGCATGTGGAATGTTTGTATCTCATGTTGTTTTAACATTCAAAAAAATATGATGAAATATTCATTTAAATAAGAATTCAAAAATGTGTTATGAATTTATTTTAAAATTTAGTTCTTTTCAATGATATAAATAGTTGTATCATTTTGAAACCTTTTAGAAGAATGGTGTCCTTTCTGTGAATAGTTTAAGGGAAAATTGTTTCACTTAATATTTCTAAAAAGTTTTGCACCCAACCATGAAGTGTGAAAAATTCATACTTAATGGAAGGTAAATATAAGTTAGTTTTATTTTTCTCTACTTTCCAAAATCATTTTTCCATACATTTGTTCCTTATCTAATATACTTCATTACTATACCTGATTTACGGATGTGTGTATGCCTATTATCCAATTGTTGTACGCCATTAAAAAAACAAAAAAAAGTTGTATATTGCAAAGGTCAAAAACCACCCTTCCTCAAATTTTGATCTTATTATAACTATTGTAATTAGTTTTGTGAGGAGATCAAACAAGGGTTGGGATAAGAGTGTGAGATTTGTTTCAAGTGCAACTTTTAAAAAATGAGAGGAGTGATGAAATGTACAACATATGGGGATATCTATTTCAGAATCTTATGGTTTAACTTATGGTAATTCTTAAGTGAGTGGGTATTGAAATTTGATTGCAAAGGATGTGGGGAAAGTTCAGTGTAAAGGATCTTGTTAGTTGAAAATTATTAAAATAACTTATATTTACTTGATAGAAATTAGAAGGAATAGCATGAAATGGTTTTCACACACACACATGGATGATTAGGGACGTGATTAATTTTTGAATTATTCTCTTTTATTAGTATCATGAATCACAAAGAATTTCATTTGGATACAATTTTTGAGACATATTTTTCAATGATCACTGAGAATAACTTCCCTTTGTGATTTTTTATTTGATCAGATTTCTATCAAGAATTAAATTTTCATTGAATGTTAAATCTTTATGAAGTTGAAAATATCTACATGTATAATTCTTGGAAATATTAATTTTAACAGGAGTGAAAATGTTTAGTTGTGTGGGTGTGATCACACCGTGATTCACTGTTTCATTTTCACCCTTACAACACTATGTTAAACTAGTTTTGTATTGAAAATTATAAAATAAAAAAAAATTGAACTTCATTTTTTATACAATTATTTTGTTTTTATCACTTTTAAAAAGGGAAATGTTACTATTTTTGATAATTTCATTGAAGGTGGGGGTGATTTAGAGGGCCCATGATGATGTCCAAGGAAAATGAGCCAAGCTACATAGGATCCAAGCACACCAGTTTACTAAACCGCATACTTATACTTAACCGTGAATTCAAATGGAATGAAATTTTGTGATCTGGTCCAAAATTCAGTTTTATACATTTAATATTCAGTAATCCAAGCCTCATTCGTCTATCTGGTGGCCCAACTGACCATATTTTTCCAACACACTAAATCTGCATGAAGTCAAAAGTGGTGCGATTTGATCTATCCATATATCAGGCTCTAGTTGTTCAAATGGTGACAAACTTTAGGTGGAGATAGTAAATAGATGGGGGGAACATGTTTCTAGTTTTTTTCAAATCTAGATTCGACTATATAGTGGTTGAAAACCATGGGCCAAGTGGTTTTTCACAATTTGGGTTCCCAAAACAACCTTCCACTTTTCCTATAAAATGGAAGAATGGGATACTCATTCTCAAGTTCGGACAAGAGGAAAAGTTATGGTATTTTAGAGACCCAATTAAGGCCTCTCATCATTAAAGAAGTTTTGGATTACCCTATCCGGATAGGTGGGTCACGGATGAAGGTGAAGTTCCACCTGAGCTTCCTCATCATCCTGATGTCAATCTAAATGGTGGATGATCATTTCTTGGGTGCTACACACACTTGGGAGGTAGTTCCAGCACTTTTTCTTCTACTAGTTTTGTGTAATTTTTTTCTAAATATTTCACTTATTTTCTATCTTGACATGCTTCTCCTCTAATTTCATTTTTATTGATATAATTAGGTAAAACTCTTTTAATTTCAACACCGATTGGGTTGATATTTCAAGGGGGAATCTTGGGTTGTTAATATTGGGCAACACAATCATCCTTTATATCTCAAACATATATGATATTTCAGATTGATTTGGTTTCCCTTGTTCTATGATTTAAGACCAAACCATTACAACATGATTTTTGTGTTAAGGGTTTCTTCTCTGTGCATTGTTTTAAGGGGTAAAAGGGGAATCAAGATCTTGACAACCCTAAACCAAATAATTAAACAAAACAATATGGAATTTTTAGAACAATGAACTATCAAATATGTGTATTGAACTTGAAATGATCTCCTTATCTCGTAATTATTAAATCATAACCTTTATCTATCAACTATTAAGCTCTTTAAATCAAGTTATTTTCTTAAAATTGTTTTTAAAATCCACCCCCCCCCCCCCCCCTCGTACTTTTTATTAAAAAGGCATACACTAAACCTATCAATGCTCCTTGATAGATGAACTAGGATATTCCCTATACTTAAAATCAACCTTAAAATCATAATCAATTTGACGTGTCATGGAAATGTGGTCAGTATCAATCTTTTTTATTATCTCACACTTCTATGAGATTTTAGTGAATCTAACACTAAATAAACATCGATGCCTTTATTATTCTCTTTTAATATATTACCACCATCAGCTAGAGTTTTAATTGGTTAAAATTAGGGGGTTCTATGAATTCCCTTTATTTAAAGAACCATATGTGCTTTATTTTTAAAAATTATGTTATAAATTATTTCAAAACATTTTACACCATCCTTGAGTACTGATATATATATGATATATCCTTTTATAGTATTATCAATTTTTTATGAATAATTAAAGGTATTTAAAAATCATGTTATATATATATATATATAAATTAATGATTCATATCGTGTGCCAAATAAAATTCCTATTACCATGGAAATTTTTATTTGATAGGATTATAAAACATTAAAATGATTATGCCTCATGGGAACCCAAGGTTATTATGTAGTAATTCTAGGGTAAGTACCTACTAATGAAGGATTACACTCTACCTATCCTATACTCATTAGTTATGATTCCACTTTGAGTACTAGAGATACCACTAGTCTAGTGTGAAACTATTTCAATTTGCCTACATGTCTATTGTGATATTGGATCTTAGTAGGGCTTAACCTTATTGAACTTAGGGTACATCCCATGGTTCTTGGCTATAAATTCATGTTTACATGGCACATTAATTTTATGCTTAAATGTATAAATTCTTTTTAGTAGTTCCATAAAATAAAAAGTGTATCTTTCTATGTTTATTTTAAAACTATCATGATTAGATTATTAAGTAAATAATTGTTATAAAAAAAATTGATGGAATCGTATTGGGGATTTTAAAATCACACACAAAATACACCCATTGGGTATATTTAGACCTTATTTTTATTAATACATGTGTAGAAAAGGCATCACTTGCTGGTGGAGGATTTAGATGTTAGCTGAGTTTAGTTTAGAGGAGGAGACACAATCTGAATGAGACCTCGTGTCACATGGAGATGGGTTGTGACTATCAAGTTAACACTAATAACAAATCCATTTAATTTATTTTTAATATTATTGAATTATATGTTGTTAATCCATATTAATTATAATAATAATAGTAAATTTCCTAGTCAAAAATAAAATAGAATTATTTTAACTAAATTGAGTTTCATACATTTCATTATTTTATTAAAAAGTTTAATTTAAAAATTATAGAAATTTAATTTTTAAAAAATGTATTTTTTATATCATCAAGTCAGATATTAGTTTTTGATATTTTTTTGAAAATTTTGATTTTTTTTGTGAATAGTTGAAAATACTGAATTTTAAGAAAATTGTCATTTATTTTCAAGTATTCACAAAGTATAATTCTATTTTGGTTCATTTTGAAAATTTAATTAGTTTATTTCGATTAAACATAAACCATTAAATTTCATTAGGATCAAATTTAAACCATATTTTTTATAAAAACTCTTTTACAATTAAAAGTAATTTTTTTGGATGACCATTTTTCATTGCATTTTACAATTTTGTTTTTAAATTAATTTATTACAGTTATATAAATTTAATTTGATAAAGTTGACTCTATATTTAGAATTATAATTTACCAAATATTTATGAATAACTTCACGCAATTTTCAAACCCACTAACCAAGTTGACTTGGAAGGGAGTAAATTGTTTCTAGACCAATGAATGTGATGAATACTTTAAAGAGTTGAAAAAGAGGCTTATCATTGAACTAGTACTTACACTACTGAAAATTAGGTAACTCCTTTTTGTATACAATTATGCCTCAAATAGAGGATTAGATTGTGTGTAAAATGATAAATTAATAGCCTATGCCTCAAAGAATCTGAAAGATCGTGAGAAAAAACTATCACATGCATGATATGGAGTTAGCGGCTGTAATATTCGTGTTGAAAATTTGGAAGTATTATCTCTATGTGGAGAAGTGTGAGATATATACTGATCATAAGAACCTAAAATATATATTCACATAGAAGGAGATTAATATTCACCTATGAAGTAGGTTAGATCTCATCAAGTATTATGACATATCAATCCATAATCATCCTAATAAAGAAGATAAAGTGGTATATGCTTTAAGTAGAAAGTATCATGAAACATTATCAATGATGGGAATTGAGAAGGATCCAATATTCTTAGAATTGCAAAGGATGGGTATGGGAATCATAAATAACAGCACATAATCATTCCTTTCACAAATTATTACTCAACCATACCTTTCAGGGAAGATAAAGGATGCTCAAACAGATGATATAGAAATTTAGAACAAGGTGGAAGCTATAAGAAATGGGAAATACTCAGAGTTCAAAATTAATGAGGAAGGAGTTGTAATATTTGGGTCATGACTATGTGTACCATCATATCCTAAGATAAAGTGGGATATTTTGAATGATGCACATAGATTAACCTTCTCCATCCACCCAAATATAAAAAAATATGTATTGAGATCTCTAAGAGCACAATTGGTGAGATAATATGAAGAAGAGTATCATTAAATATACATCAAACTTTCTACTATTTCAGTAAGTGAATTCTGAAAGAAAATATTATATAGTAGAGATATAAGTATTAACCATACCTAAATGGAATTGGGAAAACATAATTATGGGCTTTCTCACTATACTTCCAAATATATCTAGAGGAAATAATGATATATGGATCAAAGTGGATTTTCTTACAAATATTACTCACCTTTAGATTTAAAACTTCACACTTGACCAAATTGTATAGATATACATAAGTGATGTGATGAGGCTTCATGAAGAACTATTATCGATTATATCTGATCGTTATCATAGATTTTCCGCCAAGTTCTAGAAAATTCTCCAACATGCTCTAAATACTGATCTTAACTTTTTTCATCTTATCACCTCCAAAATGATGGCCAATCTGAGTAAATTATTCAAACATTGGAAGGCATGTAGAGAGCATGCTCAATAGACTTCAAAGGAGGATAGGATAATAATCTTCCACTAATTGAATCATCTTACAATAACAATTTACACTAAAGAATCCAAATGGATCCATATGAATCCCTTTATGGGAAAATATGTATAACACCAACATGTTAGGATGATGTTGGTGAATGTAAGTAGTTGGGATCAGAAATGGTCGAGGAAATGGGATAAAATGTGAAGACCGTCCAGTAGCATATTCAGGTTTCCCAAAGTTGACAGAAGATTTATAAAGATAATAATTGATAGGACCTAGAGTTTAAGGTTGGTGATATGCTATTCCTCCTCATATCTCTATGGAATAGGGTCATGAGATTTGGGGAAAAGAAAAGTTTAAGTCCTGGGTATCTCGGCCCCTTTGAGATTCTTGATCAAGTTTGAGTTGTGGTATATCGACTATCACTTACACCAACCATTACTCAATTACATGATGTATTCTATGTGTCTCTCTTGAGTAAGTACTTACCTAATCACTCATGTGTACTAAAATCAAAGGTTTTATAGCTGTAAAATGAAATCTCTTATGAGGAGCATCCTGTGAAGATTTTCTACCATAGAGACAAGGTTCAACATAACAAGACCACTTACCTAGTCAAGGTACTATAGAGAAACCATAAGTATGAAGAGGTGAAAAGGTAATCAAAGGAAATGATTAAAAATAAATTCCCATAACTGTTTTCACCATAGTATGTAAAATGAAATTTTGAGGGTAAAAATTGATAAAGGGAGAAGAATGTGATGACCAAAAATTTTATCAATGGAATTTATCTTCTCAAAATTATGTCATAAAACACATACATCACATAGAGAACAAAATAAAAATATTATTATAACAAATTAATAATGATACATTATTCATCAAACGAACTAATAAAAATGTAAAATATTACAACGGGATAATAAATATAAAATATGATAACAAGAATGGGAAAAATTGGATCTGCTTGATCCACAAGAATGACCACACTCATGAAAACATATGTAGAAATAAAACATAATATTAATAATAAAATATTAATTTTTAATATGAAATTATATAACATTTATATAAAATATAAGAATGAATGAAAAAATAGGTATTTATAGAAATTAAGGAACCCGTATGACTGTTATAAATCTCACTGTTGCAATAGTAATCAAACTATTAAGAATAGTAATCTTAGTGTTAGAATAGTAACCTCACCTATGAAAGTATAAAATAAAATTTAGATATCTTATAAATAAAAAAATTATATATTTATATCATGGTATAAGTAAATAAAAGTTTAAAAATGATAAATTAGGAATTGGTTTTTTTTTAAAATGTAAGTGTTTATTTACAATTTTATAATTAATAAAATGATTTAAAATAAAAATTATTTTCATAAAATATATTAAAAAATTAATATTATGTTGTATTATAATAATAATATAATTTTAAGATACCTTAATTAATTTTCCAAAGGGTTAAAAAACCGATCGTAATATTAAAATCAGTATTTTTCAAATAAATGATGATTTATATAAAAAGTAAATTTCTCATATTTATAAAATTATTTTCATAAAATGTATTCTATTATTTAAATATGTTCATTGAAAAAAATTTAGGGTTCATTTTTTGGATTTTTCTAAAATAGTTGAATTTTTTGTGAATAATAAAATATAGTAATTTACATTATTTAACTTTATAAGCCAAATGTATGAATTTTTGAGACATAGATGACGTAAGAACTCATTGGTTAAAAATATATTAAATAATTTATTATATTTAATCATATTAACCAACACTATGGATACTCTTGAGACAAAATAATAAACTAATCAATATAATAATCATAAACACCCCTCTCCTCTCCCTATAAATACCACCCATTATCCTCAAACATTATAAGACTTGTATCCTATCAATATTCCACCCAATTCCATTCTCAAGACACTTAATCGCATTTAAAATCTATTGGTCACATTATAAGGCTTGTATCTTGTCAAAATATCTCTTTTAATTTTATTTCTTCTTCTACATTATCCTCACCTAATTCATCCATAAAATTATAATAAATCCAATATAATGTATATTATAGAATTTTTTATTTCTACTCAGATATCATCTATCTAACCATTTTCTCATCTCCTATTATTCAATGAAATGAAACCATTGTCTAAAATATGTTCATTTATCGTCTCCATGGATAATGATTTTTCATTTTCCATTACTGCCTTAAAGGATGGTCATAAAACTATTATTATGGTTAAATAAGATTTTAATATTTATATTATAACTTATTTCTTGTTATATAACTAATGAATAGACATAATATTAAATAAAATTAACCTAGTTCATGATGGTCTAAGAAACCGCCAAAATAAACTAAATATTTATCATTAACATTTTATCAAATGAATAATCTTAATACTAGAAAATAAAATGATATATGAGGCAATTTTTACTTTTGAAATTTAATTTTTACCACATTATTTAACTTTTGAATAATTATTTAAATTTTATAAGAAATTCCATAATTATATTCAAGTGATCGAATCATGAAACCATGAAAATGAACACTCCCAGAATAATGAAATTAAACTTCATAACTTATTTAAATATCCATAAATGAACTTAATAAAATTATAATAAATAAAATAAATATATAATAGGTTCTAAATTAGGTTATTAATTAATTTAATTTGATTATATAGTACATTAAGTGAAATTGAATAACGCATTCAAACATAAGGTAAGGGATCTATCTGAAGCTCTAATTTTCCTTTGGGTTACTCTCTCTCTCCCTTTATCCTAATAAATTTCTTAATTATTCTTATATAATTCTCCGTAATTCTATTTTTATGTTCTAAAAATATTTATATATCTCAATTCGTCTTTCTTTGATGGAAAAATACCTGTTTTAATAGGTCCTCTTCTCAATTCCTCTCGATAAGAAATCTCTATTAAAGGGAACTTCTTAATCTCTTACACATTTTCATATAAACTCCATAAAATATATTAATCTGCCAATATTTTTCAAAAATATCTCAATTTATCATGAAAAAAATTATTTCATTTTTATTTTTATATAAAAATAAATATTACTTTTTACTCTAAAAAAACCTTAAATATTTTCCATTAAACAACACTAAAGTGGATCACTTATAAAGTTTAATAAATATTATTTTGAAATATTCACATTAGTTGGAAATAATTCATCATGATATATTCTTATTTTTACTTTATGATTTTTCATAAATTATGCAATCCCTTCTTTCATGGATACCATTTTGATACACCATTTGGTTATTCCTTATGACATGATTAAGAAACCCATTTATTTTCATGGGTAACCCTTATGATTATTCCTTATATTTGATTTATTTATGTAGAACACATATGAATGTACATTTTATGATGGGTTCACCCAGATATCACTCCAATGCATTGGGAAATTTTTAGTTACATGATACATCATGTATAGGATTAGGGATTAAACCTAATACATTATGGGACTTTGTCCACCATGTGATATAGTCTTGACAGTTAACCTTCACTCATGTTTTTGTCATTTTTATGTTGCTTCCACATTAAAATATTTCCATGATCATATGATTCCATGTTCTATATGTTATGATTCCATATATTTATTCTTGATCCATTCCTTTAGTGTTATCATGTTATGCCTTATAACACATTTTCTATTATTTACTCCCATTTTTAATCTCTTACTAGGATTTTTAGCTCATCCCTTTTGTCTATGTTTTCCACAGGTTATCCTATATAGTTATAGGATCTCAAAGGGAGTTATGATCTAAATATTTATATTAATAATATAATGTTTTGTTCTAGTTTCATGTTTTTTAATTATGTACCTAGTCTTTTAAATAAATTAGACTTTCTATCCTTAGTTTGTATTTCATGGATAATTATGATTAAAATCAAGTAATAATATATTTAAAAGGATTTGGGTTTTAATAGTTGGTATCAGTTTATATTCTAGTTATTTTTGTGGATTAGCACTATAAAACTTTAATAATAACCCTTGGGATAGTTCTATTTCCATGTAAAACCTATGTTAAAACTTATAGAATCATAATTTAGGATATACTTTTCATTTATAAGTTATTACCTCAAAGTTTATGGATTCCTTTTTATATAATCAGTAGATAATTGTTAAATCACCTGAATCATTTTTTATCTTTTTTTAGTTAAATAAGGGAAATAGGAGAACCCATTATAACAACCAATGTGATCAGAAATGTGATGACTTCCCTAATGAAATTCTAAATCTAATGGGAATAGGATCCAATAACATAATGGCGGTATTGGCTCAACTGGATCAAGTTATGAATAATAATTTGAATCATGTGGAATTCACTCCTTATTCTAAGAAATACCAAGTTGTGTTAAAATAATAAATGTGAAAAAGTCCTCCTATATTTAGTGTATAACCTGATCCCCTCCTCCTAGAACAATACATTAACTCTATTGAGTAGATATTCCATTTCCTTCAATGCTCAGAAGAAGACAAAGTCAAATTAGAAGTCTATAATTTTGATGGCAAAGTCGATCAGTGGTGGACACTGATCAAAAACATAAAGTGTGAGGATGAAATTGATTCCATGGATTTGTAAGGATTCAAGAAAATATTTTTAAATAAATATTTTCCCTAAACTCTCTGTATTAAGATAGAGACAGAATTCCTCAAACTGAAGAAAAAGGAAGATGAATCTATCTTGGTGTATGAGAAAAACATTACAAGGCTTTCATGATATGCCTCTAGATTTTTAATGAACACTAAAAGTAAGTTTGATCTCTTATTTAGTAGATTAAAAAAAAGTCTATAAAAATCATTTGTGATTCAAGACTATGAAATCTATGAGGAGATTTTATGTTGTACCCTTAACATTGAGATAGGGGTTGGTGAATCTCAGTTATCTCATGGTCCTAGAGATACAAGGCTGAAAATGGAGTTTAATATGGGAATATCAATAGATAAATACCATGAAGTAAAGAAAAACCAACATCTCACATGTCAAAATTGTGGGAAGAAGCATCTAGGGAACTATCTAAATAAACCAGGAGATGCTTAAAATGTGGAAGAGAGGGGAATCCGACCAATTATTGTCGAAGGGATTTGAAGAATCCCACTAATACAGAAGAAGAAATGAATTTTCATATTAATACTCAACATGTAGTGTAGTGTTTCAACTACAAGGATCATGGGAATTATACAAGACAATTCCCTAAGCCAAGGGTTGTCAAAGATAATCAACAACAACAACATCCAAGGTAGTAAGGAAGGGAATGTGTTATCACTGCTACTTAGGTAGATCTTGAAAATGTAGTGATAGCTATGCTTGTCATTCATTCAATAATAGAGAACATACTATTTGATTCTAATTCTATGAATTATTTTATATCTTTCAATTTTAGTAGAACTACTCAAACACCACCTCAGAATATCAAGGTTGAGTTATATATGAGAATAGAGAATGGAGAAATTATTACATATAAAGTATATAACTCCTCACTAGTTAATTTTTGTGGAATAAAACTCCTAGAAAATCGTGTCTTACTTTGGTAGAGTTTTATGATATACTGTTCATGGATTGGATGTCTTTATACAAATCTAACATCAACTTTTGGGAAAATTAGATCACTCTTCACATCCCAAGGCATCCCTCAATTCTGTACAAGTGTAATCTGGGTGATGAATCTCCTTTAGAATCATCATAAAAATTGTGTATATTATTTATTTATGAGAAATAATATCTATATCAAATTATTGAGACAATAGATATGACCATTATCAAAGACATTCCCATTATGAGGGACTACACTGACATGTTCCCTAAAAATATTGTTTGGTCTTCTTCCTGAATAAGTGGTTGAGTTATAAATTGATATTATAACTATATCTCTTTCCATATCAAGTAATACTAATAGGATGGCCACGATTTAGTTGTACGGAATAAAGAAGTAACTAAAAGAGAATCTGGACAAGGTTTTTATATACCTGAGTGCTTCACTGTGGGGTGTTCCAGTCCTTTTTTTCAAAAAAAAGGATGGATCAATGCACCTCGGCATTGATTATAATGAGCTCAACAGAACCATGATAAAGGAAAAATATCCCCTAACATGGATAAATGACTTGTTTTTTCAACTACATGGGTCCAATTATTTTTCTAAATTGGACCTTTTTTGGGGATATCACCAATTAAAGGTGAAGAAGGAATATATTCCCAAGACTACCTTTCAAAATATTAATGGGAACTATGAGTTCATAGTGATTCCCTCTAGACTTGCTAATTATCTAGAAATTTTCATAGACTTAATTAATTGAGTCTTTATTTATTACCTCAAAAAAATTAGTGGTATTTATAAATGATATCCAGATATACTCTAAGTGCAAGGATAAATATGAGGAGAATTTTAATATTATGCTAAAGACATTAGAGAGAGAGAAAATATATTAAAAGTATAGTAAATGTGAGATATAGAAGGATGAAGTATAGTTATTGGGGAATGTTATCACTAGAAAATTGATATATATAAACCCATCTAAAACAAAGGCAATTTAGAAGTGGCCCAGACCAGCATCTATAATAAAGATATATAGTTTCCTTGTTTAGATGGGTATTACCGAAGATATGTGAAATTTGTTTTACAATTGTCAAACCCACTAACCAAGATGAATTTAAAGGGAGTAAATTTTTTCTCGACCAATGAATGTGAATACTTATTCCAAGAGTTGAAAAAGAGTCTTATCTCTGCACCAATTTTTACACTACTTACAAGTGGGGATCTATTTGTGGTATATAATGTTACCTCAAATAAGGGATTAGGATGTTTAATTATAAAAAATGATAAATTAAAATCCTATTCCTCAAGGCATCTAAAATTTCATGAGAAAAATTTTCCCATGCATGATTTGGAGTTGGTGGATGTGATCTTTACATTGAAAATTGTGCGGCATTATCTCTATGGGGAGAAGTGTGAGATATATACTAATCATAAGAGCATCAAATATATATTCAACTATAAGGGTCTTAATATAAACCAGTGAATATGGTTATATATCATCATGGATTATGATTTCTCAATACACTATCACCCTGGTAAAGAAAATAATGTGGTATATGCTCTAATTAGAAAAGATCTTGTAAGTTTATCAATGATGAGAATTGAGAAGGATCCAATATTCTTATACCTTCAAATGATTGATATGAGAATCATAAAGGAAGGTACATCATCATTACTTTCACAAATGACTGCTCGACTATCCCTTTTAGAGAAGATAAAGGATTCTCATAGAGATAATATGGAAAATTAGAAAAATATGGAAACAATAAGAAATGAGAAATCCTCAAAGTTAAACATTGATGAGGAAAGAGTTGTAAAATTTGGTTCATGAATATGTGTACCATCAGATCCTGGTATAAAGAGGTATATTTTTAATTATGCACATAGATCTACCTTCTACATTAACCCAAGGAGCAAAAATATGTATTGATATCTCTGAGAGAAATATTTGTGGGATAATAAGAAGAAGGAGATCGTTGAATATACATCAAAGTGTCTAGTATGTCAGTGAGTGAATGTTGAAAGGAAAAAATTCTAATGGGATGATGAAACCATCATCTATACCTCCATGAAAATGGAGAAATATCACTATGGTATTTGTCATTAGAATTAAAAAGACATCTAGAGTAAATAATTATATATGGGTCATTGTGGAACATCTTACAAAGACTTCTCACTTTATTATAATTCAAAAGGACTTCTCACTCGACCAACTTGCACAGATATACATTAGACAAGTGGTGAGGCTGCATGGAGTACCATTATTGATTATATATAATCATGATCCAAGATTTACCTCTAAGTTATAAAAAAATCTCCAACCTGATCTAAATACTAAGTTTAACTTCAATATGGTTTATCATCCCCAAAATGATGTCCAATATGAGCAGACAATTCAGACACTAGAAGACATGTTTAGAGCATGCTCAATGAACTTTAAATCAGAGTGGTATCTACATATTTTACTAGTTTAGTTCTATTAAAATAAGAGTTTTCACTCAAGTATCCAAATGGATTTATATGAATCCCTTTATAGGAAAATATTTATAACACATGCATGGTAGGATGAAATTGGAGAACGTAAATTTCTGAGACTTGAAATGGTTAAGGAAATGGTAGAAAAGGTGAAGGCCATCCAACAACATATTTGGTCTCCCCAAAGTCAACAGAAGATCTATGCAGATAATCATTGACATAACTTAGAGTATGAGGTTTTTTACAAGGCATTCTTCTATATATATCTATGGAAGATAGTAAAGAGATTCGGGAATAAAGGAAAGCTAAGTCCTAAGTACATCAACCCCTTCGATATTTTTTATCACGCTGGAGTTGTGGCCTATAAACTAGAACTTAAACCAACCATGTATCAAGTACATGTTGTATTCCACATATCCATATTAAATAAGTGCATACCAGATCCCTCACATGTACTAAACTCAAAGGTGGTATAGCTGGAAAATGGTCTCTTTTGTGAGGAGCATCTGGTGAAGGCTTTCGACCATGTGAACAAGAATCTATGTAATAAAGCCACTCACCTAGTCAAGATACTATGGATAAACCATAAGTATGAAGAGGTGACATGGTAACTATAAGAAGAGATGAAGGAGAAATACCCTCACCTATTTTCACCTCAGTATGTAAAACAAAATTTTTAGGGTGAAATTTCATAAGGGGGGAAGAATGTAACAACCCATAATTTTATCAATGAAATTTCTCTTATTATAATTATGTCATAAAACACATACATCACATAGATAACCAAATAAAATAATTATTCCCAAAAATTAAGAATTATACATTATTCAGAAAATAAACCAATAATAATTCCAAATATTATAGAGGAACAATAAATAGAAAATAAGATAACAGGTATTAGAAAATTTTGATCTGCTCGATCCGTTAGAATGATTTCACTCACAAACAAATATATAGAAATAAAACATAATTTTAATAATAAAATATTCATTTTGAAGATGAAAGTATATAACCTTGATAGAAAATATAATAATGAATGAAATAAGAGGTATTTATAGAAATTAAGGATCCTATAGGATCATTATAAATCTGACCATTGTAATTGTAATTTGACTATTAGGAATAGTATTATGGCTATTAGAATATTAAAATCACCTATTAAATCATAAAATAAAATTTAGATATATTATAAATAAAAAATTATATATTTATATCAAGGTATAAGTAAATAAATGTTTTAAAAATGATAAGTTAGGTGTTAGTATTTTTATAAAATGTAAATATTTATTTACAATTTAATAATTAATACAATGATTTAATAGAAATTTTATTTTCCTAAAATCAGATCATACATTAATATTTTGTTTTATTGTAATTATAATATTAATTTAAGAGGCCTTAATTAATTTTTCAAAGGTTCATAAAATCGATTATAATATTTAAATCGGTATTTTCTAAGTAAAGATGATTTCATTGAAAAATTAAATTTATTATATATATAAAATAATTTTCATAAAATGGATTCCATTTTTTAAATCTACAAATAAAAAAATGGTTAGGATGAATTTTTTATATTATTCTAATATAGTTGATTTCTTTATGAATAGTGAAATACAGTGATTTACGATATTTAACATTATAAGACAAATATATTAAATTTTGAGTCATGGATAATGTAATAACTCGTTTTTTTAACTCTCATAAATAATTTACTATATTTAGTCATAAGGATAAAAAATATTGATATTATTTAACTAAAATAATAAACTGATGAATGTAATAATCAAAAACACCTCTATCCAACCCTTATAAATACCACCACTCACTGCTCCTTATCCTCACACATTATAAGACTTTTAGCTTATAAATATTATACTTAATTACCTTATAAATCCTATTTACCATGTTCAATAACTTTTGGTCTCAGAAAAAGACCAATTCTAAGTTCCTTAAGGGGTCTTTCAAAGAGGTGATATTCAAGGGGTAACTTTCTAAAACCATCTCTTTTAATTTTATTTCTTCTTATACCATATCTACACCTACTTAATCCATAAAATCATAATAAATATAGAATAATTTTTAGACTAGGATTTTATATTTCTAATGTAATATATATTTACACCACTTTTCATATATCATCTTATTCAAAGAAATGAAATCGTTGTCCAAATTATGGCAGTTTACCATCTTTATGGATAATGATTTTTTGTTTTCCATTACCTCCTTCAAGGCTAGTAATAAAACTATTATTATAGTTAAATAAGTTTTTAATATGTATTATATAAATTTTCCATGTTCTAGAACTAATATATACATAATATTAAATAAAAGAATCCTAGTTCATGATGGTCAGAAAAACTTCTAAAATAAATGAAACATTTATCATTGACATTTTATCAAATGAATCATACTCATACCAAAAAATAAAATGATATATGGGATCATTTCAACATATATAATTGAATAAATACTACTTCATTTCACTTCTTTAGAATTTTTAATGTCCCAGACCAGGACGCCACTCAACAGTGCCCCAATCTCGGTGGGTCACATGGCCTCAAGTGCATCCCCCCGAATGATAGAGGATACTAACTAGAAGTGAGGTCCTAGGGTGTGTCCATATAGAGACAATTCCCTTATCACCAGAGTGTATCATGGTAAAATATAAATATAAGTCTATATAGGAAGAAAAATATAACAATCATACAATAGATTATATGAAGGAATATATAACAATGAAAAAAGAATCCCATACACTATGATGATCATGTAATGTATTTAAAAAGCATCCAAAATAGGTCCATAGTAGTATAGTATAATGCACATATCAAAATACCAAAAATTCCAAAAAAATTATCCCCAAATAGCATCACGATCTTTAGCCAGATCCCATGCTCTCCTTCTCCTAAGCATGGTACAAAATCAACCCTAGAACTATGGGAACTTTCCTCGGTCCCTACCAACATAAAAATAGTCTATTTGGGAACCCAATGGAGGCCTAAACAAGTTTTGAGATACAATCCTAGTAGGTCACCACCCAAAAATCTATACAATTCCAAGTTGTGCAATATAACAAGCTAAACAGTGCACAGGTAAACAAGTAAGAAGTAAACAAAAGTAAAGATACCCATGGAATGTAAGTACAAAAAGTGACACCAAAAAGCATCAATAGGCTCCCTAAAAAACAATTGTCATCTCCAATACCAATGAATATACAAGTAAAATAATTTAAACACCATTTACTCACCATAAAACTATAGAACCATAACAACTACGGCCTTTTAGTACAACATAAAGTGCCAGAACATCCATGACCAATTGGTTCTACCAAGAATTTCATATTTCTCAAGGTTCTATCTTATAATCAAGTTTCAAACCACAAAGGGCCATATCCCAGGTGAATAATAATAACACATCTTCATCGATTCCCTAGAGCATCTTGATGGAAACTCGATTAGGAACTGGTTTTAGTCCTATGATCATTTCATACTAAACATGTCCTACGTGGGTCCAAGCAAGCTAGATCCAAGGGGTAGCAAGGCCCAAGGCATCCCACATAATCAAGACCCAAGGAGAAATATCTATCTAAGGAATCCAATACCATGTCATGATCCAAGTAATAACATCTATAAAATCTAATGAATTTTTACCTATTTTATACCATTTATAATTCATACCACATGATTCTACCCCCTCATGTAACCATTCACATCCAAATAAAAACAATGATTACATCTACCCATTTTACCAATTACATTAAAAGGCAATAAAATAATGAGTAAACCCACTCATTCAACAAAAACAAATTTAACTATTTTATCAATTAAATAATTAACCAATTGAATAACTCAACATCATGTTTAAAATGGAAATGAGTAAGAACATATCCTAATAAAGGAAACCAAATCCATTTAATTATAATTAAGATTAATATGACTAGAAAATCATGAGAACACACCCCATGGATGATTAAACTAGGGAATAACAAGGTAAATTCATAAGTAATTCTCTATGGGTGGCCATGGTTGGGATAAAAACCTCCAAATAAACACTAAGAAACCTAATGGAATCCCTAATATATCTTATTCCATTTAATACAATTAACCAGTTCAATTTTGGGGTCATGTCAGATATTCTTGTGAGAGTAACAGTGGAAGATATCCCTATAAAGCACCAAAAATCAAGGAAAAATTATATACCACATACCTTAGCTCCGTAGTAGAGTTCTCATCCAGTATCAACTCCTAATTCGACTCGGATCGGGAGAAAAATGAATATTGGATGAAGAACTAGAAATTAGGGAAAATCATCTTACACCTAAATATCATCTTCAATATATTGAAGAATGAAGAATGACTTAAAATTATTTGTAACTAACTGATGTAGATCCAATGAGACTTTATGAACTTCAATAGAATATTCAATGGTGAGTGAGGGTCAAATTCTACCTTATAGCTTCAAAGGATCTCTCAAAAGGGTGGGGCTGATGTCTATTGAAAAAAAAGTAAATTTTATGTTAAAATAAATTTTTAATTTAATTTAAAATTATAAAATTATCTAAATTAAAGGGTTCACACAGTTTGAGCACATGGTATGATAAATCTATCACCAACCATGCATAGTCTACTGGCAGGAAGGGTTATCCACATGGTTACCTTGCATGTTTTGACTAACCGTTTGGAAATTTTGCAAAACCCCACTGTCAAAAATTGTAGGCATCTCACATGGTTGTACGACCTAATTTGTACTATTTTACTTAACTTTGTAGCCTTCTCCAGCTCTCTACCCACAACTCACATTGTTTTTAAACTTTTTAGCCTTCCCCACATAGTTTACACTAACCATGTGCCATCTTTATTTCATCCCAAAACATGGGTTCTAGACTCCGAACAAGCCTGAGACACCTCCAACACATCTGTGTCCTTAATGGGAATTCACATTAGGCCATATCTAAACAGAAAAACTAACAAATAAGGGATTCAAATCTCATATGAAAACCTGGGTTCTTACAAAATTATCCCCATTTGACAAGAATTTCCATAATTATATACAAATGAACTGATCATAAAACCATGAAAACAAACACTCTTGGAATAATGAAATTGAACATTATAACTTATTGAAATGGCCATAAATGAACTTAATAAAATTATAATAATAAAATAAATATATAATAGGTTATTAATTAATTTATTAATTAATTTTATTTGATTATCTAGGATATTAAGTGCACATGTAGAACACATTTGGGCATAAGGTATGGATATCTCCGAACCTCCAATTTTCCTTTAGGTTATTCTTTTTCTCTATTTATCCTAATTAATTTCATAATTCTCCATATATTATTAACATAAATTCTATTTATATGTTAGAAAAATATTTATATAGCTCAATTTATCTTTATTTTATGGATAAAACATGTTTTAAAAGGTTCTCTTCTCAATTCCTCTTGATAAGCAAGCCTGATTAAAGTGAACTTTTCTGTTTCTTACCTGTTTTCAAATACACTCCATAAACCATTTTATGCCAAAAATATTTTTCTAAAATATTTCATTTTATCATAAAAAATATTTTAGTTCATTTCTGGTTTTATATAAACTATTATGCATTTGTCCTCTTTAAATACTCTTTAATTTTTTCCTTTAAACCACACTAAAGTGACTCACTTTTAAAGTTTCCTAAATAATCTTTTCATGTATTCACCTCAGTTGGACATCACTATTCATGATTTATTTTAATTTTTACTTTATTATTGTATATAAATTATTTAATCTCTTATTTCATTCATACCATTTTGATACACCCATTAGTTATGCCTTATGACATTATTAAAAACCCCATTTCTTTCCATAGGTGAATTTAGATAGCGCACAAATGAGTTAGGTAATGTTTAGTCTCATGATATGTTATGTATGGGATTATGGAGTAAACCTAATCCATTATGGAACTTTGTCCACTAGGTGATATAATCCTTGTAGTTAGCCTTGACTCATGTTTATGTCTTATTATATGTTACTTACACATTCCAATATTTCCTTGATCATATTATTCCACGTTCTATATGTTATGATTTCATATGTTGATTCATGATCTATTCCTTTTATGTTATCATGTTATTCCTTCTAACTCATGTTTTATTCTTTATTAACATGTTTGTTCCCTTATTGGGCTTTTTAGCTCATCAGATCTATCTACGTATTCCCCATGTTATCAAATGCAGCAATAGGATCTAAAGGGAAGTTATGAGATAATTATGAAGATTAATAAAATTATTTTTTATTATAGTTTCATGTTTTCTAATTATGTTCCTAGTTTTACAAAGATACTAGACTTTTCAATCCTTTGTTGGTATTTTATGGAAATTTATGCTTAAAATCATGTAATAATATGTGTAAAGGGATTAGGTTGCTATATTAACTATCTATTTTATGTGATTAAATACTTATAAATTATTTATATATGTCTCTTACATATATACCTATCTTATTCTCCATTTAATTGATGGTAAAATATGTGCCTTAAGTATATCTTTCAACAGACTTATTTAAAAATCAAACCTGATTGAGGGAAACATTTCAATCCCTTAATCCTTTTATTTAATGCTCATTTAAAGACATTATTCCCATTAATTATTTAATTAAATAAATTTATATTAAAGTTATAACCATTCATTTTTACCTCTAGAATTCAATTAAAATTACATTCTTACTCTTTATCCAAAATTCTTTAATTGATTCCTTAAAAGACTATTTTAAAAGTTAATTTCTATACCAAATTCTATACCCTTTATCATGTCATTTTTTTCAAATGAGAATAATATTTTGATGCATATTCTTATTTAATCCGATATAAACATCCAAAATAATTAATTACTTCTTCTCTTTTAAATATATATGAAATATCCTTTGATTATGATGTGAGGAAAGATTATGCAGTCCATTTCTTTCCATGGGTAATTTTAATGCATATGCCTTATAATTGATTTCTATTTTTGGAACACATAAGCTTGTACATTTTATTATGGTTGCACCCATATATCACTCCAATTAATTAGGTAATTTTTTTCATGTGATACAATATGTATGGGATTAGGGACTTAACCTGGTCAATGATGGGACCCTATCCACCATGTGATGTTGTCTTTGAAGCTAGCCTTGACTTATTCTTATATCATGTTTTATATTACTGACACATTCCTATTCTACCATGATCTTATTATTATATGTTCTCATATGACTAATCATGATCCTTGTATTTCATGATATCATGTTATGCCTTCTAACTCATGTGTTATGCTTCATTATCATGTTTATTCCCATATTTTACTTTATAGATCACCCATTTCTTTTATGTATTAACTAGTTTATCTTATAAATTTTGAGGATAATAATGGATTTTAGAGCTCATTATGGAGATTAAAATCATTATATTTTGTTTTAGTTTCTTTTTATGTATTATAAACCAATTCTTCCAAAGGCACTAGGCCTCACAGTCTTTGGGTTGTGTTATTGAATGTTTATGTTAAAAACATGTCACAATATGTTTAAAATACTTGGGTTACTGTAAAAAATACCAACCCAAATACCTTTATAACATGCCTCCCCACATCTTAGAGGTATTTTTTTTATCAAAATACCATCCTATAAATCCTTTAGTTATATCCTAAGGAGGTTTTCTGAATACGAGGCATAGTTCTTAACCAATCATTTTCATTGTAATTTTTCTTTAAACTTATACAAACATATCTCAAATATTTTCGTATAATATCAAAATTATTTCCCATATAATATAATTTTAATATGTTTCTGTCATAACCATTTTCCATCTACTTAACAATTAGTTGAAAGATAAAAAATATTGCTTATACATACGTGCGGACTACCGCCCTATGAGACGATGTGTTTCAATTTTCATCATCGAATCTTATGAATGTTCAAAATAATAGATAAAAATTAAATAATATATAATAAGTGATATAATTTTTATTTCTTAATGGTAAATAAACATTATAATTATTTATTTTCCATCCAATAAAAAAATAAAAACATAGCTCGTGTGAATGTTTGGACTACCACATCATGAACCGATGTATTTTATTTTTCATCACCACCACATGGTTGGTATATATATATGGATTTAAAAAAGATAATTTTTTATTTAATATATAATTTTAAATTTTGAAATAAAAAATAATACTTCATTATTTCCCTCGTGTTTGTTGAAAAATCGAATTGTTACCCATGTGAATATATAGACTACCATCTCCATGTTTTAATTTAATTCATTTTTCATAACCAAATTAAATAGTTGATTCTAAAATTATAATTAATGTATAAAAATTATAATTATAATATTATTAAGATTATATAAATGATATAATCATGATCAATTTTACTATAGTCAACCTACCAAAGTCATTTTGGATTTTTGAACCAAACAACCAAAAAATGCCCGAAGTAAACATAATAAATTAAGTGATTAAGTGTAACATGTTAAAAATTGAAATAAAAATAATAATTAAAAAATAATGAAATTAAAAAATATTCGTAATAAAGTAAATAATTAACATATCTTTATTCTTTGGGAAGATAAAGAATGTATATGATAAGTCAGACTTGAGGTAAGGGATATTTTATCTTAAAACATATTTTTAAAATGTTATGAATAATTATTTCAAATATTTTTACTCCATGTTCATATTTTTTTATTAATGTTTAAATATTTAAATAAATGAATTAAAAATTTCAGTTTACCAACCATTTGATTTTACTATATTATTATTCAAAAGGAATATTTTTCCATATTTTATATAAAATATTTGACTTTCTTAAAAAAGTAAAAAAGGAATGTCTTTTAATGTATAAAAAATCAATGAATTTTCTATCTGATGCAACCATTATTTTATATTTTAATTACTTTAAAATAATCCATGATTTATTCAAATATAAACACATTCTATTTGTTCAAGGTATTTTTGTTTTAAAAATGGGGTTTCAAAGGAAAGGTATATATCAATATATGAAATTGTTTTACTTATGGGTTCAAAATTGTATTTTTATGAGTTTGACGATGTAAAAATAATATTATATGTGTTTAATGTATTTTATGGTCCTTTTAAATTTTTTATAATGATGTTTGAGCTAGATATAGCTCTCCAATGCTTTTCATAATGATTATGTTCTCTAGAAAATTATTCTTGAACTAACTGAGTGTGTTATTCCATTTATAAGGGTCCATGAAAGGGTTTTATGAAGATGATGTACCAAGAAACTAAAATTACTTTTCCATGATTCAAAATGAGTATTAATAGAAATATTTTTATTTTATAACATAAGATAAGTTTTCTTTTATTTAAGGTAATGATTACACCCTTTAAGAGTAAAAGGTATGTTTTTTAGAAAAAAAATCACAGATGCTCATATTTTCGAAGAAACCATCATTATTGTGATTTTTCCTTTATGTTTTATTATATAGTATTTAATGACAAACTATGGGTATTAAATCTAATTTCATGTGTAAGTAAATAAATATTTGATCTCAAAGTGTATAATGTTAAAATAAAATTCTCTTATATGAGCCCATGGTTTTAAAATAGAATAATGTGTTTCATTTCTTCATTTTATATTTCCCTTGATGATATTTTTGTGATCATCCCATGTTTTCCAAAAAAATCATAAATTTTAAGGATGATTAAGAACAATTACAGAGTAAAATTTAAAATTGTGAATATTTTTCCTGAAAATAAAACATGTTTCATTTAAAAAGAATTGTAATTTAAAAAAATATATATTGAGTGGAAGTAATCACTTTTTAATGAATAGGTTTATTATATAAGATTTATGGACTAATTTTATAAAACTATAAACTTAATAAGATATTCTATAATGTAAGAACATTAATTATAAATTATAAATTAAATTATATGTTGAATAAGGATCAGGTCCTTATATTTTTAGTTATTTTTTTCTATATTCTTGTTATAGACATATTATTTTATATCTTAATATAGGATTCACATAACGATCCTATTTTTATATTCTTTTTTATTTTCATTTATATTTACTCTCAGTTTATTTTTATTTTAAAATATATAGATTTTATTCTTTTTTTGTTATTATAGTTTCACTTATTTATGTGCATGATTAACCAATATATAGTGAGGTCATGATAGGTCCTAGGTTAGAATCATCTTGTTAGGGTATTGATTTATTTGGAAAAACCATTCAAAAAGGTGCATACTTGGTGGCCAACCACTAGTTTCCAACACATGGGGATTAGGCACACCCTTTGGGACTTTTCATGGGCCAACTTGGGTACTGGTAAAAGGGTGTCCCATGTTGGTTCTTGGAATCAGGAGACAAAATTTTTTATATTATTTTATTACAAATCAAGGATATAACCTAATCACTCTATCCAAAATGGTTATTCTAGTGGAAGTATGCTCACAAGTGATTCGGAATAATGCAAATGAGTAGCTTCACATTTTAGTAGTAAATCATGTACATCAGGTGTTCATTATTTTGTCTTCTTTCCTTGGTGTGTGAGAGTCTAAAATAGATATGACTCACTCTAACAAGTGATGGAGGTTTATTTAATAAGAAATCAAGAAATGTAAAAATATTATATTGTTCACCAATTCACCTCCCCTTAGTGAACCAACACCATGCATGGACCATCACAAGTGGTATCAGAATAGTATAGATTTCCTTCAAAAGTCATGAAGGTTGAATTTTTATATTATGTAAGTTGTTGAACTTAGTTTATGTTTGAAGTTTGGGTTTATGAATTTATAAGGCCCCAGCCTTAAACCTTACTTAATATTGAATTAAATGAATAATTCACATCGAGGATCTTTTCAGGTTTAGAGTTTTAGAGAATTAGAACATAACTATTACATCTCAAAAGATTACAAAGTATCACATCTACTAAGTTTCCATAATAAAAAAAACTCTTAAAAAGAAATGTGTCTAGTTCCATGTTTTATATAGGATGACATTCCCTTGATCCCATCCTTGACCTTATTCCACATTAAGTCCTGTGAAAACATTTCAAAAAAAACTTGGGGTGAGCATAAAAAGCTCAGTAAGGGATACAGAAAGAATGAAAACTATTAGTTTTTCAAACATCAAATAAACCATATATACTCTATCAAAGTAATACCTTCACCTTCATGAAGTAGTAAAAACTCTTCACTGAGTAAAGTATCATTACTTACCTTATTGTAACCAAAGGATTACCATAAAATCCATAAAAAGAACACATAACATATATAAAGGTAACTTGGAACATAAACATACTTAAGTGGAATAACCATACGGTCGACTTCCACACATATCACTTAATGGAATAGCCATACGGCCAATTTCCATACATACTTAATGGAATAGCCATACGGCCGACTTCCATACCCAATTCATTGGAGGTTATAACGTAACCACCCGTCCTGGTATTCACGGCACCACCCGTCATATGGTTTATAACGTAACCACCCATTAAAATTTCCAAGTACCAGTATAAAATCATAAAACATAAAACCAATATAAAGGAATGATAACATTTCCACATTTCAATCACAATATATCATAATTATATTGACATAATATAATCCTTTATCAAAACCATTTTCAATACCAAAATACATAAAAGAGTATATGGTATTTATTTTATTTTAAAAACATTACGGCTTGTTGAGGAAGCCAAAGACCAAATAATACTCGCGGCGGCGGAAAAGGTCGTTGTCACCGCGTACGTTAAAAAAACATTCCTTTTTTTCATTTTGTAAAACGCTTCGTAGAAAAAGATTCCTTTTGTATAAAAGTAAAATTCAAAGGGGTTTATACACCGTATAAAAGAAAGTTGTGTATAAAACGAAATATGCCTCAATGAAAGGATATTGAGATGAAGTCCCTTACCTCGGGTCCGACTTGACTAGATCGTTCTTTAACGTCCTGAATAATAAACTTGAGTTAATTTATACTTGATTAAGAACCTTTTTAAAGTTCATTATTCCTTTTATATCACTTATTTCCATGTTATAAACATTATGTAACCATTTAAGTTAATAATGTTTGTTTTCTCAATATTTGGTTCTTAAGTCGAAAGTGGACTTCTTACAATTACATGTTGTTCGTGTGGTCAAAGGTTCTTTATATCCAGAATGAAATTCTCGATTTTGATATAATATGTATCATATATATCCATCATATACATGTATTTATAATATTACATAATCATTTAGAGGTAAGAAATGAAATGCACCGTTCATAGAGACAGTAAGCCGTACGTACGCATGAACGCTACTTTCATTTCTTTGTCATATTAATGGAATTAAAACTAAATGAGAGGTATGTATATTTTAATTCCAGAATTATATTCATCATTTAGATATATCATTAATTATATATATCCATTATATACATGAACTTTTAATAGTACATTACATTTGGGGATAAGAAATGAAATGCACCGTTCATGGAGATGGTAAGCCGTACGTACGCATGAACGCTACTTTCATTTCTATCTCATACTTTAATGGAAAGAAATAATAATTATATAGAGGTATATTATAATTCAAGTATAACATTATATATAATAACTTTAAATCCATCCTTTACACGTCCCACATATGGTATTAACGAATCACATCACTTTGAGGGGGCGGTAGTCTGCACTTCCTTAAATGAAGATATCGTGTTTACCCATAATGGAAACCATAATGGTATGCCCAAAATGAAAAATACAGAAGCTTAAAGAAACAATAAACATATTATATATCATATATAAAAATAGTGACATCATAATGGCCACCTTTTAAGGTGTTAAATGAGTATTGAACAATCATCATTTCGGGAGGCAGAATTTCACCATCCACGGAAACCGTATTTTCTTTAACCATTTGATGTAGTTGTGTGAGAGTGTAGCTCGAATAAATCTTATAACAACATCCTAGTATATTGAAGATACTGGTGTTTTTACAAAAGAAGGAAATAAAAAGAGTTTAGAGGGTTGGAGAAGCAAAATAAAACAAATGAACAAGAGAGAATGAATTACCTTTAAAAGTGTAACTCCTTTTGATTTGAGCCTAAAGGCTTCCTTTGAAAGGATTATGCCCAAAGGGAATCCTCTAGGATGAGGAGAGGTATGTGGAGAGAGTAAATGGGCAGGGGTTGTCCGAGCCAAAGGCTTGAGGAGTGTGTGAAATGAGGTAGAGGTGGGGGCCTTTTATAAGAGGATAGGAGGGGCACTTTTGGAAAGTAAAGAAATATTACTTTATTTGAAAATGTTTTTCGGTTTTAAAAGGTCCCACATTGATATAATTCGTGGATAAGGTGATAAGGGTTCGAAATCCACCCATCCAATAAGTTTTGGACATGTGTAGTTCATATATTTTACATTATCTTTCCATTTTATTTAAATCGTCCAATAATGATGTCATCGCTGCATCATTATTATGTCATAAATAATTTAATTTATTTAATGTCTAAAAATTATAAAAAAAATACTATGATGTAGGAAATCTTTTTATATTTCCAATTACTATTTATAATTAAAAATCTGATCTTTATAACCCCATGTAAAAATTGTTTTTGTAAAACATATTATGTTTGTGTCATTTTTACTTTTACATTAAATAAAAAGTTATTTATGTCATTTCCCAACCAAAGTGTCTACATGGGGTCCCCAAGTTGACCCATGGCTTGTCTTGGTCGTTCATGACACAACCAATGAGGGTAGGACATGTGTTAAGCTCATATTATTTTATTAAAGCATTATTTTTACCTTAAACTACACTAATTACCACTAATCGCGATTAAGAACTTAATAAGTTACTATTCACCAAAAAATTATTATAATCTCATTGAACCACATTTTACTTCTTAATGACAACCATGTATGTCGGATTTTTGAAATTCAAAACACAATGATGGCAAAATTTCATTTAAACAGAAAATCAGTCTTTATAAGTACCACTTAGTGGTTTCACTATTCATCAAAAATTGAAGTTTTTCAGAAAATTACCAAAAATTCACCCTAAGCTATATTTGATATTAAGAATTCAAAAATGAAGTCTATTTTAAAAAATTCAAAACATATAAGTCACATTAATTAATTTAATAATTAATTCCCGGTGTCAAAGCAAATAGCGTGTTTTTATGAAACAATAAGTATCAAAAGATTGACACTAGTTTAAGTCCGATTTCAAAGTGAAATTAATTCCAACGACCACTATTGGATTTAATGATAAAAATATTTTCTAATTTCACTTTAAAACCAATCAAAAGATAATATAATCATATAAATAAATTAGATTAAAAAGAGTTTTTGAATTAAAATACAACATTTTACACTATTCATTAAAAAAATGAACTTTATCAGAAAGGTACCAAAAATTTACACAAAGTAAATTTTGATGTCCCGATTCTAAAGAAGAGTTATATTTGGTCCAATAGAATTTATAAGATCGATCAAAACTATATTTAATGACGGTTCTCTGTCAAAAGGTGATAAGTGGACCTTTCGTGAAAATTAGGGTATAAATGCCTAAAATTGAACTCTTTCCATATTTTAAGCCTTTATCTTTTATTGGGTAAATGTAAAAACATTTAAAAACATATATAATCATATTTTAGTTATTTCTATCCATTCCCGCTAGTACAACGGCTACTCGTTAACTAACATTTAAAATAATATTATTTTATTACTTGTGTGCAACGTAAGTTTTCAAAGAAACTCATCGTTGCGTACCAAGTACGCTATCGAACGTAGAAACACCTTTTAATTAAAATTAATATTTAATTCATAAATATTAATAAATATGAAAATTCTTTATTCTTTATTTACCTGGGATGTTACATCCTTCCCCCTTTTGGGAATTGCATCCTCGTAATTTTATTCACTTATCAAAATAAGTGGGGGTATTTATCCCTCATAGCATTTTCGGATTCCCACATTTCCTCTTCAATCACATGGTTTTTCCAAAAAACCTTTACCTAATGAATCACCTTATTCCGTAACACCTGCTCCCTGTGGTCAAGAATCTGGACCGGTTGTTCCTCATAAGATAGGTTCTCTTCCAGTTGAACTACCTCTGGACTCAAAACATGAGATGGATCTGGCATATACTTTCTCAACATTGAAACCTGAAAAACATTGTGTACCTGAGATAAACTCGGAGGTAAAGCCACCTGGTATGCAACTGATCCAACTCTCTCCAGAATTTCATATGGTCCAATAAACCTTGGACTCAGCTTTCCTTTCTTACCAAATCTCATCACACTTTTCCAAGGAGAAACCTTGAGAAAAACATGATCACCTACCTCGAAAGATAGATCCTTCCTCCGGTTATCTGCCTAACTCTTATGCCTGCTCTGAGCTGTTCTCATGTGCTTCTGAATCAGCTGAACATTTTCTGCCATCTCTTCTACCAATTCTGGTCCCATCAACTTCCTTTCACCCACTTCATCCCAGAAAGCTGGAGTTCGACACCGCTTCCCATATAATGCCTAAAATGGTGCCATCTGTATACTGGAATGAAAACTGTTATTATAAGAAAACTCAACCAAAGAAAGATGTTGGTCCCAACTTCCCTGATAATCCATAGAACAAGCTCGTAGCATATCCTCCAATGTCTGGATTGTTCATTCTGACTACCCATCTGATTGAGGATGAAAAGTTGTACTAAAATTTAATTCCATACCCAACGACTTCTGAAGGCTTTTCCAAAAGTTAGATGTGAACCTGGGATCACGATCAGATACAACGGAGAGAGGAACTCCGTGTAACCTGACTATATCTTTAAGATACAAACGGGAAAGTTGATCTAGAGAGAAAGTGTCTCATATAGAAATGAAATGAGAAGATTTGGTCAAGCGATCAACAATAACCCAGATTGCATTATTACCTCGAGATGTCCTCAGTAATCCCACAACAAAGTCCATGGATATGTTTTCCCATTTCCACTCTGGAACTGGTAAAGGCTGAAGCATCCCTTTCGGTAACTGCCGCTCTGCTTTAACCTGTTGACATGTCAAACACTTCACAGTAAAATCAGCAATGTCTCTTTTCATTCCATCCCACCAGTAATACTCCCGCAGATCTCTGTACATCTTAGTACTGCAAGGATGAACTAAAAATGGGGAACTATGAGCCTCACATAACAACTCATTCTTCAACTGTGAATCACAAGGCACACATAACCTCTTCCCAAACCTCAAAACACAAACACAAACTTATCAAAGAACTCATGGAAAATTTTATTCATAAGGTCCATGAATACAGCAGGTGCATTGGTTAACCCAAAATTCATAACTACAAATTCATAATGGCCATATCTAGTACGGAACGTAGTCTTCGGAACGTCTGCTTCTTTTACTTTCAACTGATGGTACCCCGACCTCAAGTCAATCTTCGAAAAATACTGAGCTCCCTGGAGCTGATACCACTTCATTCGATAGCCCAACATCTGCTGAAGTTGTTGCAAAGGATTTCACCACCCCTTTATGCTTGTAGTCTGGATGCATTCCCCCAGTTGAGTTCTTCATTGGACACTCGTTTTCATAATGACCCATTTCATTACACTTAAAACATCTTACCGTTGGCTTTTCATTTCTTGCTTGATCATCTTCCTTACAGTTACGAGCAATATGACCAGACTTACCACACCGAAAGCACTTACCCGACTTGGATAAACATTCTCCAGGATGCATTTTACCACACTTCTCACAGGATGGATATTTCGTTTTCTTACCTCCTTGCTTCTTTGATGAATTCTACCCCTTTGTCTGCCAACTAGACCTCTTATTCTGTTGTTTGTCATAGAACACCTGATCATCGGCAAACTCCATTTCCACCTTCTCCGCACATCGAAAAAAAATTTCATAACTTTTGAACTCACTAGAAGCTAAAGCCCTTCGATAATTTGGCTTTAACACTGAGTAAAAACGGTTTATTTTACTATCAATATCTCGTATGAAGTTTGGAGCATACCTTGCCAATCGAGTGAACTTTTCTTCATAAGCAGCCACTGAATCATCCTCCTGCCTCAATTCTAGGAACTGTTTTTCCATCCTAAGACGAACCACCTTAGGAAAATATTTCTCAAGAAACATACCTTTGAATTCGTCCCAGTGAAGATCCTCAATCTCATCACTATCCCTTATATTTTTCACCATCGACCACCACTGATCAGCTTCACCTTCAAAACGGTAAACAGCAAGACTAACCTTTTGATGTTCTGAACACCCCATGACATCAAAAATCTTCTCCAGTGCTTTAATCCACCCTTCATCTTGCACAGGGTCAGATGATCCTATGAATGATGGGGGATGTTGCCTCATGAAATGTTCCACCACTGACATGTTCCTCTGCGGTTGATCTGGCTGATCTAGTGCATGGATACCACCACCATTTATAGCCTAATTCAACTGTTCCATCACTACAACAAACTGTTTAGTTCCGATTCTGACCATATCAGGTTGCTGATTTGGAAGGTTATCTTCCTCTTGATGTCGTCCCAACATAGCTGCTTTGTTTCCTCTGCGGAAAACCATTCTGAACACAGAAATATCTTAGGCGAAGCAACATGGTAATCCGTAAATGCTATATCATTTCAATCATATTATAATTTAACACTTTTCTAACTCCTAAAGTTGTCTAAACCGACCTCTGATACCAACTATAAGGCCCCGGACTTAAACCTTACTTAATATTGAATTAAATGAATAATTCACGTCGAGGATCTTTTCAGGTTTAGAGTTTTAGAGAATTAGAACATAACTATTACATCTCAAAAGATTACAAAGTAGTCACTTCTACTAAGTTTCCATAATAAAAAAAACTCTCAAAAAGAAACGTGTCTAGTTCCATGTTTTATATAGGATGACATTCCCTTGATCCCATCCTTGACCTTATTCCACATTAAGTCCTGTGAAAACATTTCAAAAAAAACTTGGGGTGAGCATAAAAAGCTCAGTAAGGGATACAGAAAGAATGAAAACTGTTAGTTTTTCAAACATCAAATAAACCATATATACTCTATCAAAGTAATACCTTCACCTTCATGAAGTAGTAAAAACTCTTCACTGAGTAAAGTATCATTACTTACCTTTTTGTAACCAAAGGATTACCATAAAATCCATAAAAAGAACACATAACATATATAAAGGTAACTTGGGACATAAACATACTTAAGTGGAATAACCATATGGTTGACTTCCAAACATATCACTTAATGGAATAGCCATACGGCCAATTTCCATACATACTTAATGGAATAGCCATACGGTCGACTTCCATACCCAATGCATTGGAGGTTATAACGTAACCACCCGTCCTGGTATTCACGGCACCACCCGTCATATGGTTTATAACGTAACCACCCGTTAAAATGTCCAAGTACCAGTATAAAATCATCAAACATAAAACCAATATAAAGGAATGATAATATTTCCACATTTCAATCACAATATATAATAATTATATTAACATAATAGAATCCTTTATCAAAACCATTTTCAATACCAAAATACATAAAAGAGTATATGGTATTTATTTTATTTTAAAAACATTACGGAATGTTGAGGAAGCCAAAGACCAAATAATACTCGCGGCGGCGGAAAAGGTCGTTGTCACCGCGTACGTTAAAAAAACATTCCTTTTTGTCATTTTGTAAAACGCTTCGTAGAAAAAGATTCCTTTTGTATAAAAGTAAAAGTAAAAGGGTTTTATACACCGTATAAAATAAAGTTGTGTATAAAACGAAATATGCCTCAATGAAAGGAGATTGAGACGAAGTCCCTTACCTCGGGTCCGACTTGACTCGATCATTCTTTAACGTCCTGAATAATAAACTTGAGTTAATTTATACTTGATTAAGAACCTTTTTAAAGTTCATTATTCCTTTTATATCACTTATTTCCATGTTATAAACATTATGTAACCATTTAAGTTAATAATGTTTGTTTTCTCAATAATTGGTTCTTAAGTCGAGAGTGGACTTCTTACAATTACATGTTGTTCGTGTGGTCAAAGGTTCTATATATCCAGAATGAAATTCCCGATTTTGATATAATATGTATCATATATATCCAGCATATACATGTATTTATAATATTACATAATAATTTAGAGGTAAGAAATGAAATGCACCGTTCATGGAGACGGTAAGCCGTACGTACGCATGAACGCTACTTTCATTTCTTTGTCATATTAATGGAATTAAAACTAAATGAGAGGTGTGTATATTTTAATTCCAGAATTATATTCATCATTTAGATATATCATTAATTATATATATCCATTATATACATGTACTTTTAATAGTACATTACATTTGGGGATAAGAAATGAAATGCACCGTTCATGGAGACGGTAAGCCGTACGTACGCATGAACGGTACTTTCATTTCTATCTCATACTTTAATGGAAAGAAATAATAATGATATAGAGGAATATTATAATTCCATTATAACATTATATATAATAACTTTAAATCCATCCTTTACATGTCCCACATATGGCATTAATGAATCACATCACTTTGAGGGGGCGGTAGTCCGCACTTCCTTAAATGAAGATATCGTGTTTACCCATAATGGAAACCATAAAGGTATGCCCAAAATGAAAAATACAGAAGCTTAAAGAAAAAATAAACATATTATATATCATATATAAAAATAGTGACATCATAATGGCCACCTTTGAAGGTGTTAAATGAGTATTGAACAATCATCGTTTCGGGAGGTAGAATTTCGCCATCCACGAAAATCGTATGTTCTTTAACCATTTGATGTAGTTGTGTGAGAGTGTAGCTCGAATAAATCTTATAACAACATCCTAGTATATTGAAGATACTGGTGTTGTTACAAAATAAGTAAATAAAAAGAGTTTAGAGGGTTGGAGAAGCAAAATAAAACAAATGAACAAGAGAGAATGAATTACCTTTAAAAGTGTAACTCCTTTTGATTTGAGACTAAAGGCTTCCTTTGAAAGGATTCTTCCCAAAGGGAATCCTCTAGGATGAGGAGAGGGATGTGGAGAGAGTAAATGGGTAGGGTTTGTCCGAGACAAAGGCTTTAGGAGTGTGTGAAATGAGGTAGAGGTGGGGGCCTTTTATAAGAGGAGAGGAGGGGCACTTTTGGAAAGTAAAGAAATATTACTTTATTTGAAAATGTGTTTCGGTTTTAAAAGGTCCCACATTGATATAATTCGTGGATAAGGTGATAAGGGTTCGAAATCCACCCATCCAATAAGTTTTGGACATGTGTAGTTCATAGATTTTACATTATCTTTCCATTTTATTTAAATCGTCAAATAATGATGTCATCGCTGCATCATTATTATGTCATAAATAATTTAATTTATTTAATGTCTAAAAATTATAAAAAAACTACTATGATGTATGAAATATTTTTAGATTTCCAATGAATATTTATAATAAAAAATCTGATCTTTATAACCCCATGTAAAAATTGTTTTTGTAAAAAATATTATGTTTGTGTCATTTTTACTTTTACATTAAATAAAAAGTTATTTATTTCATTTCCCAACCAAAGTGTCTCCATGGGGTCCCCAAGTTGACCCATGACTTGTCTTGGTCGTCCATGACACAACAAATGAGGGTAGGACATGTGTCAAGCTCATCTTATTTTATTAAAGCATTATTTTTACCTTAAACTACACTAATTACCACTAATCGCGATTAAGAACTTAATAAGTTACTATTCACCAAAAAATTATTATAATCTCATTGAACCACATTTTACTTCTTAATGACAACCATGTATTTCGTATTTTTGAAATTCAAAACACAATGATGGAAAAATTTCTTTTAAACGGAAAATCAGTCTTTATAAGTACCACTTAGTGGTTTCACTATTCATCAAAAATTGAAGTTTTTCAGAAAATTACCAAAAATTCACCCTAAGCTATATTTGCTATTAAGAATTCAAAAATGAAGTCTATTTTAAAAAATTCAAAACATATAAGTCACATTAATTAATTTAATAATTAATTCCCGCTGTCAAAGCAAATAGCGTGTTTTTATGAAACAATAAGTATCAAAAGATTGACACTAGTTTAAGTCCGATTTCAAAGTGAAATTAATTCCAACGACCACTATTGGATTTAATGGTAAAAATATTTTCTAATTTCACTTTAAAACCAATTCAAAAGATAATCTAATTATATAAATAAATTAGATTAAAAAGAGGTTTTGAATTAAAATACAACATTTTACACTATTCATTAAAAAAATGAACTTTATTAGAAAGGTTCCAAAAATTTACACAAAGTAAATTTTGATGCCCCGATTCTAAAGAAGAGTTATATTTGGTCCAATAGAATTTATAAGATCGATCAAAACTATATTTAATGATGGTTCTCCGTCAAAAGGTGATAAGTGGACCTTTCGTGAAAATTAGGGTATAAATGCCTAAAATTGAACTCTTTCCGTATTTTAAGCCTTTATCTTTTATTGGGTAAATGTAAAAACATTTAAAAACATATATAATCATATTTTAGTTATTTCTATCCATTCCCGCCAGTACAATGGCTACTCGTTAACTAACATTTAAAATAATATTATTTTATTACTTGTGTGCAACGTAAGTTTTCAAAGAAACTCATCGTTGTGTACCGAGTACGCTATCGAACGTAGAAACCACTTTTAATTAAAATAAATATTTAATTCATAAATATTAATAAATATGAAAATTCTTTATTCTTTATTTACCTGGGATGTTACAGAATTTCTATTTGAATATATAAAATAATAATTCAGTGAATGGTAAAGGGATTTTTACTTTCAATAGAAATAATTCTTATATTTTGAAAGATCAGATGCTTCTATATCTTTTTTTAATTAGTCTGGAGGTTTGGGTGGATATTATTGATGATTTTTTCTTCATATTTAAGGTGTTGTAATGAAAGAAGTAGGTAGATAGAATTTATAGAATTATGTTCATTCTCCAAATTAAATCATATCATCTTTTTTAGAAAAATAGTTTCTCAAGGTTAAAGGGATCAAGACAGGAATGGGATTTTGGGATAAATTTGAAAATACCAATTAAGGTAATAAAAAGTAAATCAATATAAGATATAAATTTAGATATTTCGATATATATATGTGTGTGTGTGTGTGTAAATATTAAAAATTATTTAATAGTTGATTAATTCTTTATGATAGTCAATGATGTGCGGAGAACCATCATAGATTTTGGTGAGAAGTTATGGGATTCCATAATTTTAGAGAATATACTACATATTTATCTATAAAAGTTAACTTTAATGGTTTTGGTACTCAAATACCATAATCTAAGTTCATTTAATTTTTATAATTTCATATTATTATGATTTCTTAGAAAATTTATAATGGTAGTGTATTTAAGAATAATATCAAGTATGATACGGAAATTTCCTTTAATTATTTAAAGAAATAGAAGAGTATAAAATTAATTGATAAACATGAGGAAGAATTTATTAATTAAGAATATTTAAAAAAATAAATTCTACCAAAATATGTCATTTATTTATAGAATTTTTATAATTGTAAAAAATCATGGAAAGATTCCACTTAAACTATAATAGTATATATCTATTGACATTTCATAGTAAATTATCCTAAATTGGGATAAAATGAAGTTATTGATAGTGATGATGAGAATCTATGAAGTTATTTTAAAAATGAAGAATAAAAATATTATTCAAAAGGAAAATTTAAGAATTTATTTAAATTCAAGAATAAAAACTTCTTATTTAATCCTTGAGACAATTATGGAAGTGAAAATGATGGATTAGAGATACACCAAGTGATGTTAGTGAAAGGATAATAATTTCAAATATTAATGAAGAAGAAATCACAAAATTTGGGAGTATCAATGATATAATATAGGAGTAAAATAAAATTTAATTCCTGATAAAGTGTTGACTCAAAGATTTTATCTTAAATATTAATATACTATAAAATAAGAAAAAAATTCTGAATAGTATTTTCAATTATATATCGATAATTAAAACATACATGTTAAAAAAGAGTCAAATTTGAAAAAATACATTAAATTTTTTAAATTTCCTCATGAAAAGAAGAATATTTTAAATATATAAATGGAAGATGAGGTTATATAAAAGGATAATGAGATTGAAATTTTTCAATAAAAAATGATAGGGGCTAAAAATAACTTGAAAAAAATAAAATTCAACATCATAATTTCTATGCTGGAAGTTAAAGAAAACACAAAGGGAATTATTTTAGAAGTAATTTATGACTAAAGTAATGTTTAAATTTAATTATTCTAATAGATATAAAATTTAAAGGTTTTTAATGATCTTGGAAGTTTTGGTAAATAGTATGATTCAAATTTACAAGTCAAAATAGTCAAATTTATCATAAGACATGATGGTTCTCAAAAACATAAAAAGTTTGGAAATAGAAACTTGAATGTAAAGACTACTCTAAATGGATACTTAAAAATTATAGAGTAAAGACGAATGTGTTTAGTGTATATAAAAATTTTGGTACATGTAAAGGAGATAAAATTTACTGTTAAAATATGGAAGAAGAGTAGGTGTTAACATCTAGAGAAAAAATTGTTTTGAAATGAAAGTATACATTTTATAGACACTAATGTAATTATATAGTGTTTTTTCATATGGGAATAAGATTATAATTTAATTAAAATTAATTTTTTGAGTCTTTAAAATTTAGAAGACAAACTTTGAGTGGGATTAAACCCACTCAAATAATTAAAGTTCAAAAGTAATAAAAAAATTATGAATTGAAGATTAAGAACTAGTTGTGATCATTAGATGAGGTTTATGGAAGTACATAACCATCCAAGTCACTTTTTTATGATTTTATCACCATTTTACCTACCCAAATTATTATGAATCATAATACTAAAAATATCAAAATAATAAATATAAAAGAATGTATAAGGAATTAATTATTAAAGTGAAACTCTAATAATCAAAAAAAGAATACCTATAGATATTAGATAATGTATTATAATCACATATTAAAGGATATTTAAAGATATTTAAGGATTTTAAAAATTGAAATAAAGTATTTTTTTACCTTTTTAAATTGTGGTTCACTCAAAATTTGAGGATTTGGTTCAACAATCATTGGATAAGACAAGCTAGAATCAAAGATAACATTGTTTTTTAACGAGTTGAAACATGATTTTCTAAGTGTTTATCAACTCAATGATAAATTAAAAAAAGTTATGTTTATTCATAAGGAATATTTTTTTTAAGAAGTTGAATGATGGAAGTGTTTATAAAAATGGAAAGTTAACATGAGGAAACTTGTTTCTAGTCGGTAAAGTTTTAAATTCTTACTACTTGAGCATGAAAAGAGAAAATAAATTATGAAACAAAATACTTGATAACCTTTTTAAAAAGAATATGAACAATATAATCCATGTAATATGGAATATTATTGATAGTTCTGATTTTAATGTTCTATAATACTAAAAGAATAAAGTTACACATGAAGAGTAAAGTTCTAGATGTGAAGATGATAAAACAAAAATTATTAAGAAGCAGGATAAATGTGCTTCTATTTTTAGAAAAAAATATCAATGTTTTAAAAAATAATTTTAAGATAATATAAACAAGAAGAAATTAATTTCAGCATGTCATATAATTTAAGTGAAAAATAAAATGAATTATCCATATCTAAAATGAAATTTAAAGAACAATTTTGTGAATAAAATTGGTTTCTAGTCAAAGAAGTAGTTGAATAGAAAACCATGGAGGATGAAGAAAAATCTCATCCTTTTCTCATAAAAGTACAAGTTATGGTTAATCCATCCCCTATATTTCTTATTCTTTGTAAAATTATTATTCAATGGGGAGAAAGAAAGAAAAATCCTTTTGTGTTTATAACTTAATGTATTTAAAAATGGGGAGAAATATAATATACGGGTAGAATCCAAAGATATGTGATTAACCTAATGGAAGATTATAACTTATTTAGGGGGTATATATTTAGAGGGAGTTTTTTAAAAATGGTTGGTTTGTGAATTTATCCCGGTTTTGTGGTTTGTTACTGGTTCTAAAATGTTTTTTGATCAGGAATATCTGAAAAAAAAATTATCTAAGTTCAAAGAATAGTTTTGTGAATTTAAAGAAAGGTTTTTTAAATAATTTTATATTAATTGGTTTAAAGTATGGTGAATAAGTGGGTATAATTAACATTAATTTATAGCATGATATTATTTTAAAAAAAATATTTAATACACTGAGTTCACTTATGTATATTTAGAATTATTTAAGGATGATTCATTTTAAAGTGTGTGGAGTTTGAAAAGTTATTTTTGTTCAATGGTTGAAAATAAAATCCAAATAGAGAGATTCCTAAGACCAAGAATAAATAATATGTTGAGGTTAAGTGTTTTTGTGACCTTGGGGAGGTTGTTGAGACCCAGGGGGAATTTTTTGAGGTTAGAATCCGAAGAATAATAATTGGAGTAAAGAAGAATTGGATATTGTTATTATGATGTATTTTGTTTTCAACATATTAATCATGTTTAAAATCAAGTGTTATATGGTGTTTCATTTTTAGGTAAGTTTATTACAAGGTTTTGGAGTGATTGAAGTGATATAGAATAAGTATAGAGGTGTTTGGATGAAGTTTATAAGAGCTTTGGTGTTGAGTAGAACTAGGTCTAAAAAATGGAAAACTCTTCAAAACCTATGGTTTTTATCTTCAATATTTAATTATTTTATTCTCAATACATAAGATTATTCTCTGATCAGAATTTTTTTAAAAAAAATTAAAATCTTCTAAATGTAAGGTTTTCCTTACTATGATATGTAAGGTTTTTATATATAGATGAGATGAAAATTGAAAAATGAAAAAAAAAACATTATTATGATATGTAAAGATTTTATATTTAGTGTATATGGGTAAATCTGAGCAGAATCGGTTACAAATTTGAAATAATTTCTCAATATATAGGATTTTTATCTTCAATATGCAAGGGTTACTTTGAGAATACTAGGTCAAAAAATGTCTATATAATATAATATTTCACAAACTCTTATATGAAAGGTTTTCTATTTTACTTTAAAATTAATAAATTAATTAGAACATAAAGTTTTTTTATATTATGATATGTATGTTTTTTCATATGTAGGATTTTTATCTATGATAAAAAAGGATTTTCTATGATACATAAGGATTTTTTACTTTTCCAAAAAATTAATATGATGATGTTGAAGATGTTATTTTCTGGATTAAATATCACAAAGATAGATTAGGATATATATAATTAGAGAATAATGGTTTCACTATAAATATTTTGATCATACTAAATAGATTCCATTAATGAATAAAGGTTTTTAGTTTTCTCTATGAATTTATAGGTAATCACATCGTGCTAGGAAGGCCACATCGTAGTAAAGAATAAAGTATGATATGTATGATAGTGTAAGTCTGTGTTATAATGACATGAAAATTAATATTTCTATTTTTTATTTCATTTATATGGATTACACTGAAATGTATGATATCACCCAAAAATATATAAAAACTATAGAAAATAAATAAATTCTTTTGTTTTGAATAAGTTTTCCACACTTAAAAATGGAGAAGATGTTGGAGAATAAATTAGAGGGAAAATGGGTTTATCATACAATAATGTATACAATAAAACCACAATTTATACTATAACCAACCAATACACATCCAAAAGATAAAGGATGAAGTGGGAGAAGTAGAAGCGAATTTGAGAAGTAGTTTAAGAAATTTGGGAGTTTGAAATTGAATTTTAAATTCAAATTTGGACTAGAAGAAAAGTCCCTTGTTGTGTAAGTTAAAAGTGAATAGGGATGTTACAAAATTATTTAAGAGAGAGATATTGAGAAATATGTTAATGGGGAAGTTTTTTATGGTGAGACTTTTTCACATAAATAGATAATAATAATAATAATAATAATAAGCGTACTTATGGTTGTGAAAGTAGTAGAAGAAGAAGAAAAGTACACAGTTGGTTTTTATGTGTGATCATCACACTGGTGTTGTAGGTAAAGGAATAAGGAATAATTAAAACCTATTATATATTTTAGAAGTGCAGTATCACTATACGTTATCATAATATAATCAAATAATAGGAATAAAGTTAATCCCTACCTCATTGAAGTGGAATATAGTAATACAACTTGTCATGAGATTTTTCATAATACAAATTTTTTGATATTATTGTATTATAATTCAAGAATATAAATTTATAAATGTATATAAAATAGTGATTCTTATGAACTTTTATGGTCTCAGGTGATTCTAGATCATTCTAAGAATTACCCATTAATTTTGAGTGGTGAACCTTGTACATCAGGTGTTCTTTTTTTGTCTTCTTTCCTGGATGTGTGAGAGTTTAGAAAAGAGATTTTTCACTTTAACTAGTGATATATATTGGTTTCAATATAAATAATAAAATGGCAAAATTTAATATTGGTCATTAACTCACCCCATACACCCCAAGTTAACTAATAATGTGTTTGGGGCTATCAAAACTTTAATAAATTACACATGATTTATTCATTCAATAATGACCATTTATTTTAGATAATTGAGAATGTATGAATTGAAATATACTATATTTACATATTCCATGAATCATGGTTAGAATATATTTCTTGGATAAAAGAATTATATAAGTATACATATGGTTTATAAAGATACATCTTGTGTTAGACATGTTCATATAGAGAAAGGGTGTGTTTAATCGAGATCATGCTTGAAACCTTAATAAAACAAGTAACAATGGCATTTTCTAGTAGTTAATATTTTCTTAGAATAATATATTAGGGAATTCATACTTTTTTAATTCTAAAGTGTCTCATAGGGTCACACTATTATTTTAATGTTTGTGACTCGAATACCTATACAACACATGCATCTTATGCACTACTACCCCAGGAGTATTCCACGATCTATATTATGGGACTTGATATACATTTAGTGAATTATTTACCTAAATTTTTATAAATATAAGTCTTTATGGGTATCTGTTTTAAATATTACATGACTCTTCTATAAGTTATAAATCTCAGAAATAAAACACAAACCAAACATAATACAATAAAATTGAACAAGAATTTAAACCACACATAAATATATTTATATGAATGAATGCATAATTAAAAACCATTAAAATCGTCATGTATAGATATTAAAGACTAAATTTTAAGATAAACACACCCTAATACCAATTTTATACAGAGAGGAATAGGTAAATATCCAAATAAGACCTTTGACCTCCTCCAATAGCTATAACTCTAAAGTGGGAATTGATCCCTCTCTCACCACAAACCTGAATAACCCACTAAGGTGGTCCAATTTTTAATAATACATATAATTACATAAAAAACTAGAAAAAATAGAGTCTATATTTCCACTAGGGTTTCTATGGAGGGTGTGATTATATAATACTCAATAGGGAACCACTAGTGGTGTCTTAACACAACAATGATATAACAATTTATTCATGTACATGTATACTCATTTTTATAAATGTAATAAAATATTTTTTATAGAAATTAAATAAGGAAAAAACAAAAGTTCAATGGTGTAGAAAATTATAGATCAAATTTTGCTATAGTCAATTGCTCTATATAAGAGGAGGGTTCATACCTGTACTACCTACTTCAAACCTTAGAAATGAATCAAAGATGATAATCCAAGTCTATCCCATATGTGAGGAAACTTTGGTACCTATAAATATATCACACATGTACACATATCCACCCATACATATGAGTATATGTGTAAAAATATTTCAATTTCCTAGTGACCCATACTTGTTATAAAAACACGGCTTATACATTCATGGAAATATTGTAACCTATCTCAGGGAAAGGGGGAGTGGGTATAAAGAATCAAAGAAATCTTATAGTTCATCCCAATAATGATTCAAGGAAATTTGCACCTATAATAAACCATTAAAAACATGTTTTCCACATGATGAGTACCTGGTCAAGATACTAATATCATAATATGAAATATTTAAGCCATCCATGCATGATCATAACTAAGCACAACTATGTTATATAATAATAAATTTACATGATTAAGGAAAAATAAAAAATCTATATCAACCAATATGCTTAGTAAAATAAATTAATAACCTTCAATATACAAATAAGAAATAATATTCTTAAAATTAATTTAAATTATCAACACACCTAATCATTAAAATATATAACATAAAATTAAACAAAATGGTTTTCAATCAATGAAAAAGTATTATACTAGTCCAAGAATATAATAAAAAAAAGGAAAGAAAAAACATGCATGTGTCTGGAAAAAGGAATCATATCGGTATAATATACTAAACATCCAAGATAAAATAAGAAGTTATCAGTTTAATAAGTAGTTATTATGTTGTGTTAATTTTAAAAAAAAATTTAATAACCAAACATTGTTCTCCAAAAAGTCATACAAATGGAACTTCTTGGAATAACATGGTTAAAGAATAGCCTATAAATAGGGGAATAGGTTGATAAGGGATAGTGTAAGAGTATGGTATAGGTTTAATATCCATTTATTATAACCCATCCTGAACAAAATATTTGAAATCAGTACTTGATGTAACCAAGTTACCATGTTTCGAAATATAAAAGTTTTTGTCATATAAAACATTTTTTAAAAAAAATATTTAATAGAAGAAGTGAAAGTAAGAAGGGGATACCAAATATAGAATATATTTTCCAAAATTACCATTTATTAGATAGTTTTTTCATAAAAAATTACAAACATATGTAAAAAATTTGGTTATTGTCAGGTGTAAAGGGTAGATGAAAACTAAATCCATTAGGGTTTTCATGTTGAATCACTTACTCCCACATTGAAAATCCAGACTCCATATCGCCATTGAAGCACTCTCATAACCTTAAGTTAAGGTTCTTTCATTATCTTATAGATCATTCAGTTTTATGTGGGAATAGGTGTTACTTATCATAGAATATATTTAGGATACAAAAAATTGTACTTTAATTATAAATTAACAAACCAAGGAGTTTTGAGTAAGGAAGGTATCTGATATTATAAGTTTTCTATAACTTATTTTGATTTTGAAAACACACCAAGGACCTCCATTTCAGAAAAAAAAAACTATTTTGATAATATTTCTTACTGATAAGACCAATGCATGGGTTACCTAACCTATATACCAAGGGAAACTTAGTAACGATGATCAAGACCTATGAGAAATCCATAAAACCCAAAATGGTTAAATTAAAGTTTATAAGTAAATTTAAAGAGAATGGTATTTTACTATATAAATACAAACAAATATCACATAGAAAATATAGTTTAAAACCATTCATTTATATCTCTAAAATATATATGAGATTCTTTATTAATTTAGAAAATATAATAAGCAGTCATGTTATATTCATAGCCTAAGAATCACTTTGTAAGTTGAGAACATCTATTATTAATCTAGGAAAGATTTTATATTCCAATTCATTTCCAAGAAGCCCCTAAAATAATTAAACTAAGATATGTAACCAATATAATTTAATAAATTAACTAACATAAAAAAAAGGAGATAAACCCCTAAAGAACCCTAAGTGAAACTCACTTAGGATTCATCCATTATTACAGATGTCAAAATACCCTATTAAATCCAAACAATCATTCCTAAAATTGTAAATGGAATATTATAACACTAAAAATAAATATTACCTCAATAAATTCATACCAAAACTATTATTAATGTAAGTAAAACAGACCATATAATCTTCCCCTAACCAAGAGAGGATAAAGACCTAAGATTATAAGTGATTTGACCATGATTTGGAGAAATCATAACTCAAAAAATATTACCAAAGGAAAAGAAAACTATTTTTAAGAGAAAGAGAGGGGATATGATATGATAAAGGGATATCCTACCTTGAATTGGTATGAATAATTCCCTTATAGCCTCCTTGATCCATCAGTAATATGTAGGGAGAAAGAGAGGGATGGGGGAGGTCTTTATGACATGTGTAGCGGGTTTGAGGAATGAATTTTGAAGGTCCCATTTAAGTGGTTTTAGTAATTTTATGTGTAAAGAATATTTTTACCCACCCCCCCCCCCTTAAAAACTATCAATAACTACTAAAACTTTGGTTTCTAACAACCATACATCCAGTGTTAGGATTTTGAGCTACTTTCTAAACCACCAAACTTCTGGTGGTTTCCCACTAGAATTCCAATGGCCTTCTATTTCTACACCTTTAAGAAGTTCCCCCCTCTTAGAAAACCTTAACCTCAAATAGGTCTCCCAAAACCCTATGATATGATAAAACACACACAAAATCATCTCAAATTCATCCTAAAAATCCTAAAATAAAATTCAAATCTCACCATAAAAATGACTCATCCACTAGAGCCAAAACATAAAATGAACACATTCCTAAACTACCTAAAGTTCCCATTTAAGGTTTTAAAAAATACTTAACCATTATAGCCAAGACAAGTTTCATTACAACCTAACCACCATATAAATTCTCATCCTTGGAAATTCTCAGAAAATGTTTACCCAAAGGTATATTTCTCTTAATTCTCAAATCCACACACTAAGACATCCAGTATGTTTATGGTGAAAACCACTAAATATATCTCATGTTTCCCAAAACCATTGAATTTAAAATTAAAAATATCTAAAACAAAATCATATTTCCTATATATAAAATAATATTTACTTAAAAATACTTCTTTAATCAGTCATCTGGTTTTAGAATCATAATTTAAAAATTGGATCCAACACATCCAAAACCAAAAAAATTGTAAGCATTTATATTAGAACCATAAAATTAAAAATCCAAATTACATCCATATAAAATATTCTAAATCACTACCAAATCACTGAAAAAAATAAATTTAAAATATTCATGATGATAACACCAAAAAACAACCAAAATCTATATCATACTTCTCATACATGACTCCTAAAATCCAAAACAATTTACTAAACCCCATTAAATACCATTTCTAGAGGATGAACCATCATTATTATGTATTTATAAATAAAATTAACCATTAAAAATAAAAAACTATAATCTTCCCCACCATATAATTATAATTGGTCTATTTATTTCTAACTTTCTGTTATGTTTTAGTTTATTGAGATGATAAATTCACTAAAAGGTTTACAGAAAACTATTATTTATTTAAGAAAACTCATGTCAGTACTTTTAAAACTAAACATTTATATAAAATAATTAAATTTAAAAAAATAGTTTAAGTAAAATCTCTTTAACTAGTTTTTCTTTCAAAATAATATCTCATGAATTTTAAAATGGGGTATAATGTAAGTCAGTTTCTTATTAAATTCCATTTAATTTTTAAACCAAATTTAAATTACATTTCAAAATCATATTTAACATTGTATTTTCAAAATCTTCCATTACCTAATTTAAATCGTAGATAAAGGTAAATAGGTTTCTAAAAACACTAAATGATGTAAAAATCACTTTTAAAGGAAAAAGACTCCCCTGTTCAAAAATAATTCCATTTAAAACACCTTTAGATTTCATCACTTGCTCTATTTTTTATAAAATATAACATTAAAAATAGTTACCCTTACTTGAAGTCATTATTAAACTCTATATATACACTAATACCAAGTGATATAGTTTCCTCTTAGGGATGAATAATAATAAATACTAGTATGTTTGGGTGTTTCATTTCAAAAAAAAATCTATCGAAATCTCTAATATCACATAAATACATAAATAAAAAGAAGAACGCTCTCTAAAAAGATAGAATATGTTAGAAGTATAGAAAATTTAGAAAAAAACCTGCATTCTTGGTAGTGGTTCAATTAATATAAATAAAATAGCTTCATTCTTGACAAGAAAATATTGAAAACAAACAGAGGCATGCTAATAAGGTAACACTAATTAAAAATTAAGAATAATAATCCATGATAAAATATAATAGAATGAACAAAACATTCTCAACAATCAAAATAGAAATAGAAAATATGGGATATTCATAATAATCTAAATATAATCATATCATAAAGGTGTTCTTTTAAAAATAAAGTATTAACCATATATGACTATCTATTAAATAAATAAGCAAGTCTTCCTCAATGAAAGAACTAAATTTTGGTTTATATTAACCTAGTAATCACTAATATATATATATGTGTGTGTGTGTGTGTGTGTGGAGTCACTATATTTATATATTACTAATTTTTTAGTTGATAAAAATCCTAAATTGGTTCCCACTATAGTATAACAATCAATGATATGCACATAATATGGAATTATATCCTATATTTTACAATCCATAAACATCAAAAATGATGAATAAAAACAAGATAGAGGTTGATTCCTAGTCATGTCCTAGATTCACATCTCATGTTCCACTTCCTCTTTCTTGAGAAAAGAAAATGAAAACCTCACTCAAGTCTATAGTACTTACTAAGTACCCAGACATCCCTTGGTAACTTGATATTCCTCCATAAAGAGGTTTGTGATTCCTTTTTATGGGTTACTTATCAAGTCCCAAAATGTTTAAATATAAATGCTTAGATCCTAAATAAATTCAAAATGTTAATCTGATACCACTATGTAACATATGTGGCCCGAATACACATATGACACCTAAATCATATGTGTTTTTAACCCAGGATCATTCCCCAATCCCCAAGGTATAGAAAATATCATCATGACTCATGATATACATTTAGTGAATAATCAACCCACTTAGTTATAAGTATATGTCATGGTCAAACTTTATCAAAAATTTATCATGACTTGTCCATAAGTAATATATCCCATAAATAAATCACAAACCAAATAGGTTAAAATAAGAATGAATAATAATGTAAACCACCCATAAATATCTCCATATGATTGAATACATAACTAAAAAACATTCAACATATAGTGTACAGATAGTCAAAACTAAAATTTAATCTAAACAGAATGAAAAAGTAAGGTCAGACTCAGAGGAATGGGAAAAGATCCAAACAAGACCTTTTATCGCTTCCAGTATCTCTAACTCTGAAGTGGGAACCAATATCGCTCTCACCACATAACCAAATAACCCAATAGGTTATAAAATTGCTAAAAGTACGTATAAGTACATAAAAATTGTCAAGGATATGTTGCATTTTGTAGCGTCTTGACCTAGGAACCACTAAATAATCCCCCAAGATGGTAGGTCACATGACCTTAAGCACGCATCCCCATAGTCTAGAGGCTAAGGACTAGTAATGATGATCTATAGTAGTGTAGTAACGAGACTATACCCTCAGTTATCATAGTAGAATAGTGGTAATAATAAATAAACAGAAATATCGGAAGCATAATACCACTGATAGCAAAATAGAAAAAAGTACAATAATGAATAATGGAAGATAAGAATACCAGTAATAGTAATAAAAATTAATCCATAGACTAAGTCATATACAAAATTATTTCATGTCATGATGATGTACAAAAATAAGGGATACATGGGATATAGAGAATAGGCATATAAAACATGATATACAAAAGAACAAAAGACCACAATAAATCTTCATTATCATTATGATCAACTCCTATGCTCCCATGCTATAATAAAATCAGATCAAGCATCTATGATTGGGTGCTTTCTATTTTACCCATCTTCATCTATCAGGTATATTTGGGTACCAATATGCGGATCGAATAAGGTATGAGATAAACTCAGTATCCCATCACTAAATCTCTATAATAATCCATTTTTTGTGTATAACATAGTTTTATTCTGTTATAATAAATAATAAACAATTCTAAAAGACATAACAAGTCTTCTTAGGTTCCTAGAAGACACCTGGGCGACACTACCTACTTTGGTATAGGATGATATAACTCTAATCACAGTTTACCCAATACATGGATTGTTAAATAACTATAATATATATATATATACACACAATATATATAAGAATATTTATAGGCATATACATAGATAATATGTGCTAGCAAGACCTGGGGTGTAACTCAGAAATCCAAGTAGAGTCAAATGAGCTCTATGCTCTAACAAGGGTACTGGCCCTAAATATCATGAGAATGTAAGATTCCATTCTTGTCACTTGAGATAGTGGGGTGGTTTTTCGTGACCAAAACCAATGGTAATGGAACATGTATATTAATGACCATTGTCTAGGTAAATAGTGCGAGACACCATGCCCAACACCCAACATAAGGGAGCATGAAAAATCATTCTTAATAAGTCCCTTAACCAATGTACAGTGACCAATATCCATGGTCTATTTATAATAATCATAGAAAATTTCCTGTTTAAGTATCTACATTAATTTAACCCAATCTAAAAATGGATTTCACAAATTAAATAATTCCTTAACTATTTATAATAGGTGATTTAGCCTTTTTATTAACTTCCATTTAATAAAAATAAATCATTTGATTTAGAAACCAAGGAAAATCTAACTTAAATCCACACCAAAACACTTAGGATATTATTTTTTCAATTAAAAATTTATATTAATAATGTATTTTAATTAAATATACCCAAAGGGGTGTTGACCAATGAGGTGGACATCCTCTAATGGCTTAACATGGTAGTATGAGAGTATCTAAACATGGTTCATTTAAATTAAAAAGGAAAACATATTTTTAAGCACCATGTGGAAGAGTATGTTGTACAAAACAATGGATAATGCTATAAAAACATCTAAACTATTTTTTAAGTTTTAAAAACCAGCTACCTTGAGTTGTTAGAAGACCCCTCATCCATTTTCGGCCTTTAAATCGAGCTAGAATGGAAGAAATCACCAGAATAGAAAAACGCCCTGAAAATAGCCCATATGATCTCGCACTAAAATAGCCCAAAAGATGGTGATAGAATCAAATAAGGGAAGGAAGATAAGTGGAGGTATTACCATTAGTTGTCTAATGAAATTGAGGGTGAATGAAACATATTCTAGATTAAGAAATCACTTCAAAGCCTAACTTTGATAGAGGAGGTAGCTCTTAATGAAGGAGAGACTACTGTGTGATCCAAGAGAGGATAATGGATGGGTTAAAACATAAAGTTCATTAGAGTAAAAATCTTAATATTCCCAATTTTTAAGTGGTATGTGATTTTGCTACATGGTTGGCCAAACCATGTTCCAACCATGTGAACAAAATTGTTCTAAGACACCCCTCACACAGGCTAGGTTCACAATTTGAGTAATCATGTTCAACCCATAAAAACCCCTCTGTCTCTATTTTGAGACAAGTTTCATGGCTATTTGTCCTAGGTGTTATAGTTTAGTCTAACCTTTCACCCATCTAAAATAATCTGAATCACCCCATATGGTTTTTCCAAACCGTACAGGCTCGGGTGCATGGTTTGAAAAAATCATGTGCCTAGCCTTTTTCCTCCATAACTCATAGCTTCGGGCTCTGAAAAAGACCTAAACACTTCTGAGGCCTTCCTTATTCCATAGGTAACATTTAATAGGATAAAAAAGGAATTTAAACTGGAGAATAAATTATCTTTACCTTCACAAAAATTCAGGTTGTTACAACCTCCCCTCTTTAAAGCAACTCATCCCTAAGTTTCCCTTGTGAGGGTAGTAAGGGGTCATCTAAGAAAATATTTAGCCATTAAGCATGTACATTATCTCGTATCTCCCAGTTATCATTCTACACTCGATTGTGCTTCCATAGCACCCGCACTAGAGAAACTAACCTTCCTCAAAGAGTCTTCATGCTTCAATCCACAATACGCACTGGGTACTCCTCAAAAGAAGAATCCATGTATAACTCAACCTCCTTAGGATATAAAATATTATATGGGTCTAGATAATAATGAATAAGATGAGAAACATGAAAAATTTCATTCATAGACTGATGTCTATATAGAAGTGATATCATATAGGCCACTAATTTTATTCTCTTTAATATAACAAAAGGTATGATGAATCTAGGATCTAGCTTACTCTGCCTCCTGATCAGTCACTATCCCAGCATGGGGAAAATATGCAATAAAAACTAATCCCCAAACCCAAACTCAATAGTTCATCGATGGAGGTTGGTATATGACTACTTCCTAGACAAAGTTTGCATCATGCACTACATGATCACTTATACCTACTCTGAAGTCTCCTAAATGGTACATGGTCCAAGCAGTGGTTCCACCCCTACCTTTAACCTGCACAGAAGTGAACAAAAGGTCCTACCATACAAGGCCTCATAAGGGGCCATCTGTATGGTATCCTGAAATCTATTATTATAAGTGAACTTAACTAGGGGTATTTTTTTCAAAAATTCCCCAAAGTCAAGGACACAATCATGAATCATGTCCTCTAACACCTGAATTGTATGCTCTATTTGTTCATAGGTCTAAGGGTGATAGGTTGTATCCATAAACACCTATGTACCTAATCCCTTATACAACCCCTTCTAGAACCATTGAGTGAAATGAGAATCCCTTTTAGATACAATAGAATGTGGATCTCCATGAAGTTGTATGACCTCCCTGCCATATAACCTCTCTATCTTGTCCAATTAGAAGGTCTCCTGAATAGGTAGGAAGTGGGAAACATTCACCTTCCAATTGATGATAACTCAAAATGTATTTCTACCTCTGGGAAATCTAGGAAAACCTATATATATGGTGAAACCATCCCACTTCCACTTGGGAATGGAAAATGGTTGTAAAATTCACAATGGTCGCTGATGTTTGGCCTTCACCTACTAATAGGAGAAACACAAAGTAAAAAAATCTGGATATATCCCATTTTATACCAGGACACTAATACTAACGATGTAATTCTTGATATATCTTAGTGATGATGGGAAGAAATACCCATAGAGAGGCATGATATTCTCAACCTAACTCCTCTTGGATGTCTATTGGAACCCATACACACCCATCTATGCATAAGATCTCATACTCATAGATGGCCCAACCTAGTGATGAATCCTCCTCTGAAACACTCTCACTCAGGACTAGGCCCTTAGGATATGAAATTTTTCTCATATTTATCCATTCCATAAGGATATATATTACTACTAAATCTATGATATTTCTTTCCCATGAACCTCTAGATCCTCAACATGCATCTCTAAAAATAAATCCAAAAGCTACCACCAAACACTGGTCTCCTGAAACACCTGTGTATGAGTCTTCTGGATCTGAGCATAGAAAATTGAATTTCCTTTTCTAGGTGTATATTCAAGATAAAAATAGAATTACTATATATATTCAACCCATATATGTTTCTTGATATTCAGATCAGACTATGTAAATATATACTTGAGTCATTTTTTATCCATATACACCATAAAATTCTCTACAGGAAAATAACATCTCCAACAGTGTAAAGGATTCACTATTGCTACCAAATTGAGGTCATGCATTGGGTAATTCTACTCATGATCCCTCAACTAAAAAGACTTATACAGTAAAATTCACTCATCCCACATCAAAACTTCTCCCAACCTGATGCATAATGCATCACAATAAAATTTATAGGTCCTACCTAGCTCTTAAAAAATCAGGATCAATGCTAAAGTAAACCTAAATTTCAATTCCATAAAGTATTTCTCACAAGCTTATAACCATAAAAATTTTACACCCGTATTATTCAATCCAATAAGAGAAGATTCTAGGTGAGAAATGTCTAGGATGAATCATCTATAATACCAATGTAGTTGCAAGAAACTTTGTATATCAAAGATGTTCTTGGGATACTCCCATGAAACTATATCTCCCACCTTTTATGGGTCTACTAATACTCCCAAATATAAGATTATATGACCCAAGAAGGGGTATTTATCAATCCAAAAGTTCCATTTAGTGATATTTGAATAAATATAGTGCACTCTCAGTGTATTTATCATGATCTCAAAATGTTGTGCATAATCATTTTTATTGTGAGAATGCACCAAGATTTTGTCCACAAAGACTACAACAAATGAATCCAGATATAGTTAGAAAACCTTATTCATCATGGCCATGAAAATAGTTGGCACATTTATGAAATAGAATGGCATTGCTAGATTCCTATAAATACCATACCTGCTTCAGAAAGTTGTATGAGGTATTTATAAATATATAACATTCACATGATGGTAGATCAACCTCAAATAAATCTTTTAAACACCCTCACTCCTTTAATATGATAAAAATGGTTTTCTATATGATTCAGTGGATACTAATTCTTAATTTTGAGTTGGTTTAGCCATCAGTAATCCATGAAGATCCTAAGGGTTCCATCCTCTATCTTGGAAAAAAGGACTGGTGAATCCCATGGAAAGGTACTAGGTCATATAAAACCATAATTTTCCAAGTTTTCTAACTACTACTAGATCTCCAGAAGCTCTATAAGTGTCATTATATAATGAGTAATGGACATTGGTGTTTCTCTAAGAACCATCTTAATGATGAATTCTACCTCTCTCACTAGAGGTAGCCCAAATAATTCATAAGGGAATACATCCATGAAATGATCCACCACGGGAAGAAAAATGGTAGGTCACATCCCCTAATCATCCAATAAGATACTATCGATCTGGTCAGTCACTCTATAAAACCAATGATGCGTAGGTCCAACTAGAGTTTCAAGGAAATCTCATTCCCCCTTGTAAATACTCTCTAATCGGATCCCCAATGTGGTATTGAGTTTCATCATGCCACATAAATACTCTCTCTAAAGGTCTATACTCTCTATAATTTCCATAGATATAAAAGAATTTGATTCACCACTGTCATAAAAGGCATACACTATAGTAGATGCTACTAGAATAGCACCTCAAACTATAGAAGGCTCCACACTCTACCCCTCCAACACCGATTACACTACATGTATCTAGCATATACCATAGATCTAAGTTACAACCTAACTTCCTTAATAAGGCCCACTCTTTTGGAGCTGTGAATACTGATTCTGGTTCCCACTACCATGACCACCACCTCAACCTAAGCAGCCGGTGGTACTCGAGCTACCTATCTAGTGAGGTACTACTGTCCTCAATCCAGAATATGGAGCTTTTGTAGAAAGGTCCAATGGTGGAAAGGTTTTACAAAAAAATTGAATATGACTCATCTTGTTGAAACCTATTCACTCAATAGGGTATTGCATGCATTTTGGTTTTGTATGCCCCAAATTCCCGCATGGTTTACATGTAATGAAAATTGCAGAATGATCTTTCTGACAAAAACTTCCCTTGTGAGAAAACTCTAAGTGATTCCTCATTTTTCTAAAAGAACTACTTCCAAGTCTGGTTGTTGAACCTACCTAAATCACAACTTTGGGTTCCCTCACACTCTTCTCAATAATAAGGTTATCATTGACTATCTCATAAATATTCTTCAAATGGATAACATTAATCTGTGATCATATAGAATATACCAACCCATCCTCAAATCATCTTGCAATCATGACCTCATCACCAACTAGAGTCATTGAAAATTACTAAATCATGGTAAAATGTTAACAATATTCCATTAGATACATAGATCCCTCCTGTAAGTTCATAAAATCCCTTTATGTGTCATCTTTCAATGTCTATGGAAATAAGTAATCAAAGTATAATATCTAGAAGTCACTCCAGATCATATCCCAATTTCGGTCTGCTTGGGTAATGACATCCCACCATCACTTGGTATAACCATTTAGAATATAAGTATAAATCTTGACCCTCATATTTTGAGGCATCTCTAGATTCTCAAATAAATAAATCATGGATCCATCCATGTCTCATCAGCCTGAGGTCCACCATCATCCAAAAACATAGGCGGTTGCTACTACCAGAACTCCCACATAAAATCTTCTATAGTTCAGGTAGGTTGAGAAACTCCTTGAATATAATACATAATATAAATGAAACCCAATCAAAACTAATCATTAGTTCCCAACTTAGGAATAGGAGGTGGTGTTGTAAGTTGAACTACTAGAGGTAACACTGGTATCTTGAGGCCAACCACCTCTAAAGCATGGTCATAACCTCCCTGTTGGAATATGACTCAAGGCCAACAAGGAGGAATGATTTTAAAATTCTAAATGAACACCTTATAATAGAACTCAAAAGTTTAAAAGACTACAGAAAATGATTAGGATAGGTACAATACTTCATATTTTCAAACAAACACTTCTTTACCTACTCCTAAATCCAGGTTTATGTGATAAAGGTATAACATAAAAAAGCTCTAAGATTTGTAAGATACACTTCCAACTACCCATTAATAAGGTATATTTTGGGTATAGGTCTCATGTCACACATCTAAGGTGATGGTATATGGAGTTTCAATTGAAATTTATAGAAGAAAACACCCTTTAATTTGCAATCAGAATCCACATTTAATGGTAACTATTTCATTTAAAAGTTTAGTTTCATTTAATTTTTTATTCTTTATATATATATATATATATATATATATATATATATCATGGTCTAGTAAGATGTATTACCATTATAAATTTACTAAATTCATAATCCATATAAAATAAAATTGGCATGCCATGAAACTACGACCTATCCCTTAAATTTAGTATCAAGATGTAACAGGTTATATAAAATGATTTGATCAAATGAATTTCCATTTTGGATTTATTGAATTACTTGCTTCATAAATTACCATTGGTTTTTAAGTAATCAAATCAACTATTGTTTCAGCCCATGGAATAAGGGGTTCAAGACTCAAACATGGTATAATTGGGTAATTAAGATTCCATCATCAATATAAATGAGAAAACATCATTTATAATTATATAGATGGTTTAATTAATCTGATTATTCTATCCCTTCAAGAAATGTTTGAACATTTCCATATATATAAAAACCAAGGAACCCATAATATATGTAGTAGGAAATGCATGAAATAAGTAAATGTGGCATGGAAAAATACATATCCTATAAGTCTTAAAGTTTCTATGATGATGCATGAGAAACTTCCTCTTTGATATATAGGGCCCAGGATTAAATAATTTTAATGTCCTGAGTTTTTGAACTGCTTAAAATTCCAATCCTTTTTTATTTTCTATGTTTGGTGATCATACAAACATTTATTTCAAACTTTTAAACCTAATTTCAAGTTTTTTATTAACCCAAGGAATTTTTTATTGATAGGATTTAAGTCTTGGTAAGTACCTTGAGTTTTTTTATAAGTTCCAGGTGTGTCGGGTCCTAAAAACTCAGTTTTCGGAAAGCACAAACAGAGGTACATGGTTTGACCAAATTTTGTGGCCTCCCAAAAGTAACTGTGTGGACCACTTCTACACTAGACACAGTTTTTAAAACTGTGTGGGTATGTTTTCATATCCATGTCTGATATCTGCAATTTTTAGTAGAGGTGATATGCACGATCTTCACATGGTTTGGTAAAATATGCACCTAACTGTGTGCATTGTGGTTCTTGGATAGTGACCACTGAACAGTTGGCGCAAAATTAGCCAAACCATGCGGCTAAACAATGTGGCTAATTTAATGTGTTGAAAATAATTTTCTACCACTCCCTCCTATTTATTTATTTCTTCCTCCTTTCTTCCTCTTTCCACACACATAGTAGTGGAGGGCTCTCCTTTTCCCCTACTTGGAGAAATTGAAAGATCTCCATTATCTGAGCTCTGAATCATGCTCTTTTGGTGGGTATTTATTCCCCTCCATAAAGCCTATAATCCTCTTACTTATCTTTTTCATTTATCTATCCATATAGAATTCTAAATCTGTATGAGTTATTTTTTCATATTTTTCAGGAATTTGTCAAAATATCTGATTTCTCTCGTTTCAGCTCAAGTTAGAGGCATATATTAGATGATCAATAACCTATGAGTATAAGTTAGGTGGTTCTTAGTTTTCTCATTAATTTTTTTGCGTACATACCTAAATATTCACATTTGGTTGTCCAAGTAAGACCCTTAATTAATTTAATCTTACACTTAAATTTATTTACTGTTGTTATGGGATTTCATTGATCATGAAATCACTTATATATAAATGGAATAAGTTGAGTAAGGGAATTTTGACCGTGGTTAGGATAGTATGGGTCATTGAATTTAATAAATTAAATTGTATTATGATTTCTATAGTCCCTTGGGAACACGGGGGTTGTGGCCCATATTCACTTGAGTGATGTTGATCGACATGAATGAGGTGATATGGTTGTCAGGGAGAGTGTGGCCGAAGATATTTTGGGTGATGATGGTCACTAGGTTGAGGTTACATGGTCATCAGTTTGAGGTGACAAGGTAATCATGATGAAGGAATGGCCCATGTGATTTGAGATGGTGTGGACCATTGGGATTTCTCAATGTTGTCACAAGGTCATGTGGGATTGGGTGATGTTTCTTAGGTATATTTTTTTGTGATTTTTTCTCATCATTGTTATATAATTCATCTTTGGATTCATTTTCACATAGATAAGACTCATATGAGGTGGTGTTTACCACTAGTTGTGTGTGGAGGCCTCCGTATATATTGTGTCTTAGGGAATGGTTTTGACCATTAGGTATGTTGGAGGTGCTCACCATAGAAAGACACACATATTGTGATGGACCATCAGGATATGGTGTTGAAACCAATATTTAGGTGATAAGACTCATCATTATGATTGAGGTATTTGGTCTGGGATTATGGGAGGATCGAGATCATTGTACTTCTTATATTTATTACGCTTCTACTATGTTTATTCTCTTTCTTCCACTGTGTTATAGTATTTATTCCTTTATGTTATATATACATATGGAGCATTATTATTTTCATCAATATAGGTTGTAGTCTTCCTACTATCAAACAATAATACCCTCACTATTATTCAGTAACCTTTGGCATATGGGAAGGCATGCCTAAGTCCCATTGGACAACCCGCATGGAGCACTATTTGAGTGTAAAATGGCTCGGGGTGATACAAATGGTATCTGAGTAGGATCTGTGTTGGTGTTTCTTTACATAATCACATGTATTGGGTATAAAATGGTAATCATAATCAGTTTTATACATATGGTATCAAATGATTTCCTTTCTGTTTTGGTCTTACTATTTGGGTTGTGGTAGACCAGAGACTAGGATATAGTCAGAACTGGGTAAAGAGCTCATTTTTGGGAGCATGAAACCCCATGAATGGGGGACAAACCAACTTTCTAGGGGTGGGAAATTAATTTTATGCATTTCAATTTTATAGTTGATTGATTTACACCTTGAGTGTTACACTTGGTTGTGATGTTTATATGTTGCATGGTTTTGACATGTGGTCTCGTATGGTAAGGGGATATATTTCATGCATCAGGATAGGAACGTGTGATCATATGATGTGTGTTTCTTTGGTATCTTCATTGAAAACCTATAATGTGATAGGTGGTGTTATGTTGTTTATATTTTCAACAAAGAATCTAAACAGTGTTTTCCAAATTAGCCTCTTTGGTTACAGTATACTTATCCATCCCAGGTATATAGTTCTTGATGAGATCTAATACGATGTTATGTGTATATAGTTTGTATGGTCATGAATATGATAAGGGTAGGTAGGGATGATAAAAAGGGGGATAATTATTTAAAGTTTCAATAAAGAAGCTAAATAATGTTTTCATGTATAGGTTTTTTTTGTGGCATTCTAATCAACTACCCCAAACTAATATATGTGATATGTAGTGCCTAAATCTATTGCGAGTAGGAAAGGGGACATGAGGTCAGATGATACATGATACCTAACTCTGATATGGGTAGGTAAGGATCCATGATACTAGATTTCACGTGACATTGTGTTGTAGGGGAGTGTAAGGGTGGTGAGATGCACTGCTTGTTATAGCTTTCCCTATTTGTGATATACATAAATTTTTATGGTTATTTGACCATGATAGTTGGTATTTAATGTAATTAAAACTAGATATATTTTGGTGGAGAATCAAGAGGATGGATATATAGTGTCGTTAAATGTACATGGGATGATTCCCCTTAGGGTTGGGATGAGGCCTCGGAGGGTCAGGATGATCATGTGCCATAGGTATAAGATATGAGGTAGGCAGTTGATCCACAGAAGATGGTATATTTTATTCCATTGTTAGAAGATCATCTTATAGTGAGTTGGGTTCATGTTATATAGGGCATTGAAAGGGGAGTTCAGGGAGTTGATCAATCCATGGTGTATTTTACTTGGGAGTTCCAATCTCATCACACACCATTAATTTAGGGTGAGGGTGGACCTCAGGTAGCAAAGAACTAAATCGATTTAGTTCATACTATCTTCAATTATCTCAAGACACCCCCATATCATATGGTGAATCTGGTGACTTATATGTTCATAGGACTGGCAAAGTGCTTGTGGGACATAAGGGTTCAGGCTGTAAGGCGAGAGGGACTGGCTTGGAAGTATTTTGAGGCTAGATTCTTTGATCACTTATTCTCAGAGATACTGAATGAGGATAGATCCTATAAGTTCATGAATATAAAGTATTGGGACACATTTATCATGTATTATGTGGTCAATTTCATATAATTTTCTTATTTTTCACCTTCTATGGTGGACAACGACATCAATAGGGTGTGGAATTTTGAGGCTGGTTTGAGGCATTCCATCTGGGTATAGGTAAACATATTCAAGCCAACATATTTTTCTAATGTGGTGAATTAGGAACTAATAGTTGCATAAAACTTTATTGGATTCTCTTATTCAAGGCAGTAAAGATGTCAGTTGAGTTGATTGGTGGTGCTTTGGGCTTCCAAAAGCAGGATCATGAGGGGTCTCACTAGGACGTTTAGACTAGAGTCTCACATAGGCCACTGAGGAGTGGTTTTTTGACAATGTTCTTCCATTTCAAGCATCTATGAAATGTTTATATCCATTGTGATTGGTTTTTGAAGGATTTTCGATGATGCGGCCAGATGGTCCATCTAGAGAGGTTCTGCAGGAAGCCTTCTCTAACAGTTGGGATCAATAAACTAGGTCAAACTTAAGGATCTAAGGTAATAATGGAAGTGATTCCAAGAGTTGGTAGCTAGGATTCATCTCCAAACAAAGGTCATTTCAGAGATAGAGAGACCCATTAGTGGGTTTATTGGTTGGTGGCTATTTTGGATCCATAGGGAGATCAGGCCTCAGGTAGTCAGGCTTTAGGCCAGGTTAATGCAGTTGATTTTCCAGGTGTAGAGAAGTTTGGGGACCCAATGATACTGAGAGATACTCTTTGATCATGGGGTGACCACTTGTTTTGTTTTTTGGAATGACCAGTTTTGTTGCACATGTGTTTTTTTCGGACTAACCAAGAGTTGGTTAGTATGTTGGAATCAATTATGATGCATGATATATATGAGATGTGTAGACACCAGGATTTATTATGGGAATTGATGCGATGTAGGTTTTTTATGAGATGTGTAGGCATCATGAATATGATGGTCATGCATATATATATATATATGACATGGGTTTATTTTTTAGCATCAATTGAGGTACAGGGTTTTGGGCATCTGATGATATGTAAGACTTGATAGGTGTTAGGTATTTCATGAGTATGAATTGATCACCAGATGAGGTTGAGGAATGATAGAGAATCATGGGAGGACTTTTATTTCTGGGGATGGTTAGTAGAACCACTGGATTTTAAAATTTTGGATTGAGAATGGACCGGGTATGTAATTATTCAGGTGGGGATTGCCACTAGGTGAATTGAATACGATGAATAACCAGGTTAAACTGAGTTAGTCTAAATGAGATGGGTATATTTGGTAACATCTCCAAGTAAATATTGATATATTGAGGATGAGTAATTATGAGTTGGAGATACTGTAATGTCCTGATTTTTTTAGTGGGTTTAAATTCCTCAACCTTTTTTAATTTTTATTTTTGGTGGTCATAAAAACATTAATTTCAAAATGTAGAACCTAATTCTGAGTGTTTGATTAACCAAAGGTGTTTTTTTAGATGGGGTTTAAGGCTCATAAAGTATCTCAAAGTTTTGGATGATTTTTTGGCACATAAATTTCTGAAAACTCAGTTTCAAGAAAGAATAGACATAGGTGAACTATTTGACCAAATCATGTAGCCTTCCATGAGTAACTGTGCAACCCATTTCTACACTAGACATGTTTTTTCAACCCATGTGGGTGGAGGTGCATGGCCGTGCATGATCTTGGCAGTTTATAGCTGAGGGATACACATGGTTTGGTAAACTAAGTGCCTAACAATGCACAGTGTGGTGCTTGGATAGTGATCACCACACAGCTGGCGCAAGGTTATCCAAACTATGTGACCAAATCATGCGGGTTATTTAATGGGGTGAAATTAATTTTCTATCCCTCCCTCCAATTTCTTTCTTTCTTCCTCCATTTTTACCCTTTATGCACACACTTCAGTAGAGTGATATCCTTTTTTCCTATTTGAATAAATTGATAGATCTCCATCATCTGAGCTCTGAATAAAGATTTGTTTGTGACTATAAATTTCTTATAGTAAGTCCTTAAATCCTCTTGATTGTCTTTTTCATTTATCTTTACATATGTAATGCTAAATCCATTATATCTCTTTTTATTTATTTTTAGGGTGCTTGTATAAATATCTAATTTCTCTCATTTCATCTTAAGTTATAGGCCAATATCATATGAGAAAGAACATATGAGTATAAATTATGTGGTTCCAAGATTTATCCTTAATTATACATATTTTTTAGGGTGAATACCTAAATACACACATTGGTTTGTCTAAGGGAGGACCCTAATTATTTTATGCTTACCCTTAAATTGATTTACTGATGTTATGAGATGTCTTTGAGAATTCCCTCACTTATATATAAATGGAATAAGATAGGTAAGGTTATTTTTACCTTATAAAGGATATGTTGGGTCATTGAATTTAATTAATTAAATTGTATTGTGATTTTTATGGTTCCTTGGTAACATATGGGGTGTGTCCCGGATTCACATGGGTGATGTTGATCATTAGGATTAAGGTGACCTAGCCATTAGGCTGAGGGAATGTCCTAAGATACATGGGGCGATGATGATCACTAGGTTGACATGACATGGCTATCGGTTTGGGGTGATGAGGTCGTCAGAATGAGGGCATGGCATGTGATATGTGAGATGGTGTTGACTATTAGGATTTATTGACATGTTTATAGGGTCACAAGGTGTTGGTTGATATAGATTTGGTACTTTTCGGTGATTTCCACTCACCATTGTTAGCCATAATGCCATTGTAGTCATGTGTACATAGATAAGACTCAGAAGATGTAGTGTTGACCAATCGTTGTGGGTGGAGGCCTCTATAGATATTGAGGCTTAGAAGATAGTTTTGACCATTGGGTATGTTAAAGGTTCTCACTATAGAAATCCATATGGATAGTGATAGACCATTGGGTGATGGTGTTTAGACCATCGGTTGGGAAATGAGGATCTATGTTATTCTTGAGGCTGATGGGTAGTGATTATGGGTGGATGGAGATTATCAAACCTTGGGATCTCATATGTGGATATGATGGTATTTTTACATATTAGAGGATAGATTTTCGGTTGCCTCGAGACATTGGGATATTGAACCGATGGGGAATTCCTAAGAGGAGGTCTGAGGAACCTGGTACCTCTTTTTGGGTGTTTCATTTGGATGTAGGATACATGATTGGTGGCACATGAGATTTTAGATGGTATAAGGTTATGGTTATACATTTATATGTGGAACCTGAGGGTTCAACCGGTATGATATTCATCAGGGGATGCATTAATCATTAAGACATAGATCCCTTCCACTATAAATATATATACACAGACATGTATTTTGTTCCATATATATATTTGGGGGCACATTTTTAGAGATATATCAACATTGGCTGAAGCAGGTAAACACTCACTTGAAGCTTTGAGGCACAAGATGAGTGGGTTAATTATTAAATGTGTGTGTGTGCATTGCCTTTTATTTATATTTTTTATACACCTATATAATTATGGATGTAAGATAGGTACACGTTGGTGGTGGTCTACTGAGTTCATATTTACACCCTACATGGTCCCCTCATGAAATTTGTAAACTTTATGTCTTTGAGATTAGGTAAGAAAGCAAGCTTGAGAGCTATACCTTAGTGATCATAGATGTAACTTTTAAAATGGGATTCATAGTAGTGGACCCGGTGGTTACTATGCATCAGGATGGACCTTATTTTGGGTTTTTATATATATGTACTGATATGGTCGACCATGGGAAACCTTGTTTATCTATCTTTTATGACCTGTTTTGAAATTTTTATCATCTAAAAAAGGTATTATACTTTTGGACTTATTGTTTATTACTAAAACTTTTTATTTTGATTTTTTTATGTTTATTCTCTTACTTCTAGTGTGTTATGTTCCTTCTTTCACTATGATATATGTACATATGGACCATTATTATTTTCATAACCATATGGTATAATCTACCAACTATCACCTAGTCATACCCTAGTTGCTAGTTGGAAGCCTTCGGTATATGTGGAGGAACACCTAAGGCCATGTGGACAACTAGACCAAACAACTGTTTGAGTAGAAAACAGTTCAGGGGGATACAATAATTCTATAAAAATAATATCAACAATAATAACAACACAAAACTTGTGCATCACCCAATAGTGAAATTAGTACAATAGTAACAGGTGATAACCAAAATAGCAATATCCCTACCAAGGTAATTTGGGTTTTCCCTTTATGTAGGTCAGCTAATCCCAGGAACAGGCTCATTACCGTATTCCAACATGTTCCTAGTATCATGTATAATACACAAAAAAAAAGACAAAGGGAAAAGAAACCCTCTGATACCACTTTGTAATGTCTCAACCCAAGAGCCACTAAAAGGTGCCTCAGGATGATTATTCACATGGCCTCAAGTCCACCTCCCCATATGCAGGAGGCTATCGACTAGAAGAAAGGGTGTATGGTGGTATAATATAGATACTATACCCTCATTTATCAGAGTAACACAATGTTAACAATAAATAAATAGAAATATCAGAATCATAATACCACTTAAAGCACAATAGAAACAAGTAAAATAATCAACATAAAAAGATAAATTCCCAAAAATATTAATAATAATCAATCCATAGGTTGATTCATATAAAAAATCATTTCATGTCATCTTTTTGTATTAAATGAGGTATATAGGGGATACAAATCACAATCATATACAACATGCTATACAAAACTAAAAAAGACCAAAATTCATCATCACTATAATCGTGAGGATATTCTCGGTTCTCTAAACCCATGATCCCATGTTATAAGTAAATCATATCAAGCATATACGACCATGTGCTTTCTATTGTTCCTACCTGCATCTATAAGTTCTGTTTGGGTACCAATCAATGGCCTGAATAGAGTGTGAGATAAAATCAGTGGTCCACCAACAATGGTGTCTAGAATAATCCAGTTGGTGTGTATAGAATAAAAGTGTACATGTATAAAAAATAATAAATAATGATAAAATTCATAAATAGTTAGCTCAGGTTCCAAGAGGACACATGGATGACACTACCTACTTCCACATTGGATAGAATAACTTTGAACTCAGTTTACCCAATATATGGATTGATAAATAATTCTACATAATATGTATATATGTATATACACTATATATAAAAGAAAATATATATTAATATACATAGATACTAGGTGCTAGTAGGACATGGTGAATAACTCAGGAATCCAAGCATAGTCAAAAGATTTAATAGCTCCAATAAGGGTACTAGACTTCAATCTCATGATAATGTGAGATGTTATGATCGTCACTTGAGATATTGGGGTGAGTTTTCAGGCCCAAAACCTGATGTAAGGGAACATGGATCGTCATTACCATCATCCAGTTAAATAGTGTGAGATGCCGTAACCAACACCAAACGTAAGGGAGCATGAAACGCCATTCTTAAAAAGTCCCTTAACCATTTTACAACAACCAATATCCTTGGTCTATTTATAATAATCATAGGGAATTTCATTTTTAAGTATCTATATCCATTTAACCCAATCTAAAATTGGGAATCACAAATTATATAATTTCATAACTATTTATAACACATGATGTGTCCTTTCCACTCACTTCCATTTAATTAAATTAAATCATTTAATTTATAATCCAAGGAAAATCCAATTTAGATCCAATCTAAAACACTTGAGAGATGGTTTATTCAATTAAATATTTATATCAATGAGGTAATTTTATTCAATGCACCAAAAGGGGTGGTGACCAATGTGGTTTATATCCTCTAATGGATTAACACATGACTACAAGAGTATCTTAACATGGTTCATTTAATTTAAAAAGGAAAATAAATTTTTAAGCATCGCATAGAATAGTATGGTGTTAATAATAATGTATAATTATATAAAAACACCTAAACCTTCAGGTAAAATTATTATACCACCTACCTTATTTTTTATATGACCTCTCATTTGTTGTAGACTTTGACTTGAGAAAGAACAGAAAAAATTTCTAGAATGGAAGAATTCCCTAAAAATATGGCATATGTGATTACACAAAAATTGCACAAAATATGAGGATATAAATTAATAAGGTAATTAATTGGAGTGGATATATTATCTATAGATATCCAATGCAACTAACAGTGAAGGAAATTGAGTCCAGATGAAGAATGGATTCAAATCCTAACTTTGATGGAAAAGGGATCTCTCAATGAAGGTGATCATATTGTTAGAGCCAAGGGAGGATAAAGGATGGGTTAAGACATAAAATATGTTAGTGTAAAATCATAATATATCCACTTTTTAAGAGATTCATGGTTTGTCCACATAGTTGGCCAAACCGTGCTCCAACTGTGCACCCACCACTATCCCAAGACACCCCTCGCATAGGCTTGATGAATGGTTTGACTACCCATGTGTAGACCATGAGAAACCCCTCTATCTATAGTATGAGACAAGTTTCACATCCATGTGGCCTAGGTGTCATGGTTTTTTCCAACCATTCACCCTTCTTTAGTCATCTGGAGCACCCCGCACGGTTTTTCCAAACCATGCACTCGGTTTTTTTTACTCTATAACTTAGATGTCTGAGCTTCGAACATGGTTCATATGCTTCTAAGAAGTTACTTAGTCCATAGGTCACATTTACTAGGATAACAAAATTAATTTAAACCTGAAAAAAATGATATGTACCTTTCAAAAATCTGATTTAGGTCATTACACATGTCCACCAAAGTGTCCATGTAGGGCATGAGAATTTAATACTCAATAGGGAACCACTAATGATAACTCAACACAATAATGGTATAATATTTTATTCAAACACATTTCAAATAATTTATAAAAATATAATAAAATAATTCTTACAGTCATCAAACAAGGCATAATAGTTGGTTGAAAGTGTGGAAAATGATTGATCAAATCTAGTTATAGTCAATAACTCCCTATACTGGGAGGGTCCATACCTGTAATTCCAAATTTGAGACTTGAAAAAAAATTGAGATGATAATCCAAGGTCACCCCATATGGTAGGAAACTTAAATACCAATAAATAGCACACATATACAATATGCACCCATAAATATGAGTATATGTGTGAAAAGAAGTCAGGGTCCTAGAGAACCTTCCCAAGAATAAAAATTAGGCTTATATAATTAGGTAAATAATAAATACCATATCAATGAATATGGGAGTGTGTATAAAGAGTCAAGGAATTCTTGTATCCCATCCCAAAAATGAATCAAGGCATTATAAGCTTGTCCCAAACCATTAGTCAAGTTCTCTATATGGGGAGTACTACTAAAGTTACTAATGGCACAATATACAATATCCATGATATCCACACATTCCCATAACCAAGCTCATACATTTTATAAAATAATTATTATACGTAATAAAGTAAATGTTGAAAACTATAGAAACCAACATACTCATTATAATAATGAAATGATCAATATAATGAAGCAACAGTTTGCTTAAAATTTTATCTAAACTCAACACACATAATCATATAAACATAAAATAATGAAAGTAACTTAAATGGTTTATAGGAATGTAAAAAAATATTAGAATATACCAAGAATATAATATGATAATAATTCAAGTAAAAACATTCTAGTAATCAGCCAATGGAAATGTATGGGTATAACATACTCGACTTTTAAGAACACTAGGAAGATATCAGTTTAGGAAGTAGTTATCCCACTAAATTAATTATGACCAAGTGTTCAAGAAAAAAATAGTGGTTCTGCACTAAATCATACGAATGTTAATTCTTGTAATAACATAATAAAAGAATATCCTATTACTAGGGTCATGGTTTAGTAAGGGATTATGTAATAGGATGATATCATATCAATGCCCATTTATAATAACCCATACTAAACAAAAGTTTTGAAATTGATGCTTGACATGACCATGATTTCAATTTAATAACTGGGTTATAAAAGAGAATCAATCTTGTCATATAAAGCATATTTTTTTCAAACTTTTAAAGGATGAAGAGAAAGGAAGAATAGGAAATCAAATTTATAATACATTTCCTAAAAAGAACCATTTATAAGTTAAGGTTTTCATAAAACTTCATAAACTGTTATTAATACCTTGGTTTTTATTAAATTCCATAGTAATATGGATTATAGATCCAATGGTATTTTCACATTGAATCACTTAATCCCACCTTAAAAACCCAACTGTGGCATCTCCACGTAATAACTCTCTTAACCATAGGTTAACTAAGGTTCCTTCGCTTATAGCACACATTGTTTTGGCTGAGAATAGGTGTTTCTTATCATATAATAAAGTTATGACTCAAGTAAGTGTGTTTTAGTTATAAATTAACAAAAAATGGACGATAAATAAAGGTATGAATCCTAGATTATAAGTTGTTCTTAACTTGGTTTGGGTGTAACAACACACCAAGGAACTCAATTTTATCCCATGTTTAATATCAAAGGAAATCCCATCTTCCTGTAAAAAAAGGGATTAGTGAAAAGACCTAGTCATGGGTTACCTAACCTACATACCAAGTAAAACTCAATAAAATAGATAAATACCTATGAGTAATCTATAAAACAAAATTATATTAAATTTAATTTAATCAGTAAATCAAAACATAATGGATTTTTAATATATAAATGAAAAAAACACTCATCAAAACATTTAACCCATCGCATTAAAAATATGGTTTAAAATGATTCATTTATATCTCTAAAATATATATTATATTATTTATTAATTTAGGAAAAACCATAGAAATTAATGTTATAGTCATATCCTGAAAATATATCAGTGAGTTTCTACTAACTACCATTAATCAAGGAGATCTTTTAGATTCCAAAACATTTCCAACTAGCCACTAAAGTAGTTAAAATATGTTATGTCATCTAACGAATTCAATAAATCAACCAATATAAACAAGGAAGACCAAACCCTAAAGGAAACCAATGTAAAGAGAACCTAATATTTATCCATAATCACAATAGTTCAAATACACAATTAAATACAATGAATCATTACTAAAATCTAACCTAAAATATGAGAATACCCAAAATAAATCCTACCTCAATCACATCATAACAGAACAATGATGAATAGAAGTAATTAAACCAATAGAATCTTACCTCAACCAAGAGAGGATAAATCCCTAGGATTATAGGTGACTTTATTATGATTTGGTGAAATTATAAATCAAAAACACTAACCAAATAAAAAGGAACTAGGATTGAAGAGAAGGAAAGTGAAGATGAGATGAGAATGAGAGACCCTTCCTTGAATAGCATTAATAATTCCCTTAAAACCTAATTGATCTATGAGTAGGGAGGGATAATGAGAGGGATGAGGGGATCTCTACATGGTGTGCATAGGGGACTAGGGGAATTAAATTTGAAGGACCTATTTAAGGGATTTTAGTGATTTTATTTAAAAGGACCATTTTATATCCTTCTAAAAAAACTTTCAAGACTACATTGAAACTTTGACTGGTAACTGATGTAATTTCTATGATAGGGATATGAGCTACTAATAGATATACCAAAGTTCCAGTTGTTTTCCATCAGAATTCTAATGGGACATGAAAACCTCAAACCATGTCTTGAGCACCTAAACCCCCTCAAGATACATCAAACCACACCCAAAAAAACCTCAAATTTATCCCCAACCATCCAAAAATCAATCCTAGATCCTAAAATGAAAAATTAACCTTCAATTGGACCTAAAAAACTAATGAACCATTGACTAAACAACCCCGAGATCCAATATAAGGCTATAATATGTCCTTAATCACTGTATTTTGGATATAGGTTGTTACAATTAGGCTATGGAATAAGCACTACTACAAAACAGGCCTTTAACAGCACTAGAAATGGCTTTTATCAGCCCTAAAAAAGCACTGACAACGTAAGTGATGTTAAAAGACCAGGACTTTAATCAGCAATGAAAAATCATTGATAAAGTGTACATTTATCAGTTCTTCTTAAAGTGTTACTAAAATAATTCTTTATTAGCACTATAGATGCACTAATAATGTAGACCTTTATCACCGCCTTTAGAAGTCATGGTAAATGCACTATTTATCAGTTCTTTCAAAAGTGCTGATAAAAGGACATACTACAATATGCTATACCAACACACTGCAGCACCACTACAGTCTATTGTTATAGCACACCACAGCACTAAAAACATAATAAACACACCAGATATATCAACAAAAAAAAGTCTCAATATAGAATTTAAATTAAATTAAATTGAAAAAACAAATAATAGAAAAAACACTATATTGTAGACATTTAAAACATTTTTTATATAATTACATAAATTAATGTTTTTTAGATACATTCAAAAAAATCCTAACTGTCAATGTTACCCTGATTTTCATTGACTTTCCTTATTTAACTACCAACGCTGCATGAGCAGCTTCGAACAAACCACAACAACTCAAACAAAATAATTCACCTATATAATAAAATAATTATTATGTGAGTAACACTAATAAGGAATAAATTAAACATAAATATGAAAAAATACATTAATTATATAGACAATAATTTTACTGTGCAAACATCAAGATTACCTCTGTGATTGAGTATAGGCAGCGTCATTTCTCTTCTTTCAAATGAAGTGGAGTTAACTTAAATGAAAGTGATAAATGCACCATTACATGGGTGAAAATATTTTAAGGGAGAAGAAGAATTAAAATTGGAAATAGCACCCCAAGTCAAACAAAATAATCCACTTGTATAATAAAACAATTTTTATGTGATTAATACTAAAAAGAAATGGATTAAACCTAAATATGAAACAATGAATTAATTATATGGACAATGATTTTACTATGTAAACATCAATATTAACTTTATGATTGAGAAGAGGCAACATCATTTCTCTTCTTGAAAAAGTGGTGGAGGTAACTTGAAAGAATGTGATAAATTCACCACTGCATAGGTGAAAATATTTTAAGAGAGAAGGAGCATGAAAGTTCTACAGAGCACCCCAACTCAAACAAAATAATTCACCTGTATAAGAAAATAACTATTGTGTGAGTAATACTTAAAAGAAATTAATTAAACATAAATATAAAACAATACATTAATCCTATGGATAATGATTTTACTATGAAGACATCGAGAATACCTCTGTGATTGTGCAGAGGCAATGTCACTGCTCTTCCTGCAAAGGAAGTAGAGGTAACACGAAATAAATTGGTAAATGCACCACAGCATGTGTGAAAAGATTTTAAGGGATAAGAAGCATGAAAGTTGGATAGAGCACCCCAACTCGAACAAAAGAATCCACCTATATAAGAAACTAATTATTATATGATTAATACTAAAAAGAAATGAATTAAACATAAATATAAAACAATACATTAATTATATGGATAATGATTTTACTGTTCAAGCATCAAGATTACCTAACACAGCACAATCAAGTTATCAAGATACCTAGGATTCCCTTTTATTTGTGCTCAATCAAGTTTCACATTCACATGTCGCTAACATAGCACATTTACACACACAAGTCAAGTCAAACAAAGTACACATAGTATACCACTACTTGCACACCAAAACCCCATTTAAAAACATACACACACCAAATAATTTCACAAAAAAGACTCACACATATTATTTATGTTAATAATTTATTTAAAAAGTTTTCTAAAATAACCCCCAAAGTCACTGTAAGGCTTTACATCAAAAACACAACCAAATTCACATGAAAATGCTACTTTTAAAATCAAACCCACCACATAACCACATCGAACATAATTTTCAACACTTATATAATAATTTAATAAACCTATTAAATAATTTATACAACACTTCCAATTAACAAAACCAGATTTTACACCAATTTGCAAAAAAATCCATAGCAAGTCCCTTTTTTTACACATTTGTACACAACTTGAAATCATTTTAAAAACATGTCTTCAATCCTTTAAAATAATTTAAAATTCACATTTAAAAAAAGGTACAACATGTTCAAATTGGAAAAGTATGTCAATTTCTTTCAATAACTTACTTCCAAACCTGTCTGCATTTATGCACCTTTGAAAAAATGATTTAAACCTTTCAAACAACCCATAAAACCCTTCCACAGAACCCCACATAAAAAAACACACACACAACATAGCCATTTTCCATTACAAAACCTAAACCCAATAAAAATCATTCCAAACCCTTTGAAAACACATTTCACATCACTCACACCATTTAATAAACCATTTACACATCCCAAATTTCATTTCTAAACCAAATTCTTCATTATTTAAACACTTCATAACTCATACTCAAAAGTGCACAACAATGCTAACATTCCCAAAATGATCCATTTCCCATAAAAAAATCTTTTTTCTACACCTTCTCTCCTTAAGCACCCATAAAAGCACATTTCTCACTACTCAAACAAATAATTGAACACTTACACTAATTTTTCACAATAAGTCCTATATAGAAACATGACAATTTCCCTTTATAAATTTTATTTTCAAAACAAATTCATGTCAAAGAATTTCCAAAACATGTTCGCACCACTAAAATAAACTATAGAGCATGCAAAAATTAACCAATCAAGAAAATTAAATTATATAAAATTTTTAGGGCATGAAACCACCTACCTCATGTGGAGAAATTACTGGAAAGTGATGTGAGACCCCACATGCATCACATCCACAATCGAAAACTGGATTTTAGATGATATTTTCATGCAATTGGAGTGTCTAAAATAGTTTAGCAATGTTATTCGAGATTCTATTCACTGGGGAGGAGTGCCGGTAATGGGTGGCTTCTGTGGAAATTTCCTGATATCATGATGTGTTCGCAAATGGCTATGGTTTTTAAAATATATTGGGATACTTTTATCAGCACTTACAAATAAGTGCTGATAAAGACCTATTTTATTAGTGTTTTATTTAACGCTGATAAATCCTCATCATTATCAACGCGGGAAAAGCACTGATAAAGATTTTTTTATCAGCGCTCATTACTGAAACACTGTTAAAGGATTTGTAATTATAAATATAAATAAAAAATTGTAAAAATTTATAAATACTTAATTCCTATATATAAATATCAATATATTAAATATATTCTTTTTTAAATATATTTATTATAATTTTATAATTATTTATTTCTAATTATATAAATATTTTAAAAAAATATTATTTATATCATTATATATATTTATATAATTATAAATATATATATAATAATAAATATTTATAAATATAAATATAGTAAATATATTCATTATTTAAATAAATTTATTATAAATTTAATAATTATTTAAATATAAATAATTATTTATTTATAATTATTTAAATACTTTTAAAAAATATTTATTTAATTATAATTATATATAAATAATTGTATAAATATAGTGATTGTACATTTATAAATATTTTTATTTATAAATATATTTTTTACATATATATTTTAAACATTATTAATGAATATATCCTTTTAAGAGCATGCATCTATGTTAAAATTAAGTGAAATTGAATAAATTAAGAATAAGTACACTTTAACAATATTGAAAAAATTGACAAGTTTGGTGTTTGTGCATTGTGTATAAAAATGCTTTAATTGCGTATATATAAAATCAATATAACACACATTTGATCTATGTTAAATTGAAAAATCAAACAACATTCAATTATATGTTGAGTACTATGCAATTATAGTCAGTATTTTTAATTCATTTTAATTTTTAATTATAAACCATTATTCAATAAACATATGGCTATTTAATATAAATTGCATAAATATTTTGTAACATATAAATCATACTTATATACATTAACATATATCAATATATATAATATATAAAATTTAATAACATTAATTATCATAATTATCTAACAAATAAAATGTTTAATAATTAATAATGTATAATAAATTTATTCATTTTTATCAATTATTATTTAATTAATAAAATATGTAATATTTATTTTAATAAACACATTTTTTAATTTTAATTTATTTAATTATTTAATTTTATTTATTTAAATATTAATCATCACTAAAAATAAAGCGCTAATAAAGGATACCCTTTATCAGTGCTGAAAATAAAGCACTGATAAAGAATATCATTATAAGCGCTAAAAATAAATCACTGATAAAGGTTTTCTTTTATCAATGCAGTAAAAAACATGCTGATAAAAGGTTAAATTTTTCAATGCTTTATTTAGCACTGATAAATTTTCCATTTATCAACGGTTTGTTATAGCGCTGATAAATACTATCACTATTAAAGGTGTGTTTTGTAGTAGTGAAGGATTAAATTTTTGTACAAATTGTTTTCCCTAAATTGAGAAATATGGTATAATAATTGTATCTAAAGTTGTGTGGATGGATTCACATGTGTGGTGATTTCCCTAATAATGTTTAAGGATTTAGTGTGAGTGGGGATAGTTGAATATGCACTAAAGCATAACTTGGACATTGAATTGAGGGATTCACTTCCCACATTATGAGTTATATCATAGTCAGTAATGTAATGACATTTTTTCCATGTTATACCATTAATAAATGATATTTCTTAGTTATTCATATTCAATTCATCCATATATGTTTATCATATCATTGGTCTTGTTCGATATCATGATATGATTCATTTGTTGGAATGTAATCATTGAAAGAGTTTAACAATCACGTACATGAATGAAGAAAGTGTTATAAGCTATATAATACATGCTAAATATAAGGTTTGACCAAATGTTATACATAATTTTTGTTTCTTATTAAATGAATAAACATTGTATATGGAAGTTTTCCTTGCACCATTTGTGTAAAAGTCAAACAAAATAAGATCAAGTTAAAGTTCTCTTTAATATTCTTCTCTCCTTAACTAGTGGGTGATTCTATAACAATATTATAGTTATAGTTGGTCATGTCAAATCATTTTATGATTGGATCATTGTATACCTCATAAGGAAGGAGTTGTTTAATTATTTCTTAGGTATCTCATCAAGTACACTATTATTAAAGAAAAGCATGGACAATGAGGTACAAATTTTATTGTTATTTATTTATATATTTACTTAATTTTACATTGAAATATCCTAGGTTATTTGTGTTTTTCCACTATATTTGTGCATAGATATGAATATAAAATCCAACGATTTGTTGGTATATACCTCTCCAAAATACTTTCCCCTTAATGGAACCCCCTTCCTAACCCACAATTGGTGTTGTAATGTCCTCTGATTTTCTAGGTATGTAGTGATTTAATGTTAGCCTTTAATAATATTTTATTGATCTATGAATTTTTTTTGTGGGGTTTTGAGAGTTTATGGTGTATTTTGAAGTTTTTTATAATACATTTTTAAGATTCACAGTTTGAGAATGGTTTTTCCAAATCATGATGATTCTATAGGAAACAGTCCACCATATAGTAACACCTGGGATGGTGCATGGTTAAAGAACATGGTTTCAAAAACCATACAACCCCCTTAACAAACCACATTACACCCTCTGGTGGCCAACAACATGGTTGGTTCATGGTTCGAAAAACTATGTTCCCAAACCATGTGGGTTCCTATGATAGGAAGAATCCCTCGCACTATTGGCACTCGATTTTCCAAATTGTGTGAATGAAAATTTAATGATCTAAAAATTCTATTTAACAACCATTTATGATTTGTTTTGATGCATTATTATTTTTATAGGAAACCCTCCTTAATTCAAAGACTCCTCTAGCCTTCCTTGATGATTTCATTTTCGACAATGCTGGATTTTGGTGGGTCTAAGTGAGTAAATGATCAGTAATTGAGGCATGTGATCCAAAAACCTTAATTCTTTGGGTTTCTTCTAGATCTATCTCTTTTATCTTGTGAAGAATCAAATACATGGAATGTATTTTCCTGATCTATGGATTCTAATTCAATATAACATTGAATCCTTAGATTATTACTATAATGAGGGTTGTTTTCAATGTGTCAACGACATCCCTTTGACTGGAACAATATCTCTCATGAATAATGGATGTTTCTAGGTAAGTTTTCATAGATCGGTCATATTGAGACTCTATTATTCTTGAATCTCATCTTAGACCACTTTTTTCATTAATGTATTGATGGTGTATTTATGTTCATTAACTACAACCTATGATCTCTTCTAGATTTGATGTGGAATTCACAATCCATTCTTTAATCAAAAATGTATCTAGTGAATTAACATCCTCTTCTTTGATATATCTAAAAACTAGTTCCATTGATAGACTCTGTAAGGTATTTGATTCTAGAACCACCCTTATGGATATATAATCTCCTTGGTCCCTTTCTTAAACAACTCCTTGATGAACCAAAACCTAAGATAGGAATCCTTGATGTGAAATATAGTTCTCTATGGGTGAATAATGTGGGATTTGATCCTTTGATGAATATTAGAGTTCTTTATCAATGATGTTGTGTTAAGAAGTTACTTATTATTTTAGGTCCTTTTATACTCATGTTTCATGGATATCATATTATGATGTCATAGCTTATTGACCATTCTTGATGGTGATTACTTGTGGGTGTGTGCGTGGCCCATGAGACCCATATATGATGCTTGATTCCATGATTATTGTTAGTTTATCATGTTACCTTGATTGATTTTTATCATATAGTGTTATATATTGCTAATTTATTCTTATGATGTCATTTTATTCTTTACCTTATTATGATATGCCTTATTTTGTGAATTTACTATGCCTTGGAGGTATTGTCTTGGTACTCATAATGGGTGGACCATTGAGATAAAATTGACCCATAGATTGATTGTGTTCATGACATGTGGAAATGAAAATGATATACCTATACATAGTTTAGGGGAATGATGGAATTGTGGTCCTACACATTATAGTGATAATTTTACTCGATTCCTTGAGGATGTGGAGTAACATGTTAACAGTCGGCCTTGTGGCTCAACCCAAAACTTGATGCCTTGTGGATACTTATTTGCATGTTCATCTCCCTTGTGAATAATTCTTGATAAATTCATAAAACGTTTGATTATAATTATATAATGTAACTGAAGTAGGTACAGTCATGGATCATAGTGTCTTGGTTAACATACGAACAGTTGATATATGATTATTATGATTTCTTTCACATTTATTGTTTTTATGAAATAAATACGTTATACTTGTTCACACATGTTAATGAATTATTGGTGGCATAATACTAGGTTTTATTACTCACAACCTTCATGAGAATCTTGATTCACATGAAGACTTCATGTATAGGGATTCAGGTAAGGGTAAGGGGACTATGGTAGATAGTTGGGCAGTGGGGCATGGAGCTTATAGCAATACTGGGATATAATATGGAGGATTCTGTAGTGTTTATTTTTATTTACTCTCACCATATATAAAATTTTTTGGTTTTCCATGTTAGGTTCCTATTTTTTTATTTACATGACATAAGTGTCATCTATTATTACATTATGATGCTTTATCTTCTACCTAGATTACTATGAATTTATTTTTTATATTTTATTTATATTTTTGGTGCATGGTTGTGATTTTGAGTGTATATCCCCACATTACTAGTGTTTAAATCCTCACTATTATTCTCTATCCTCTTATATATGGGGATGTGTTTATGAGGCCTTGTGGCTCTTGGTTTCATACCCTATGGTTTAGTTCAAGGAATTAAAAAAGGGTATCTTAGGGAGGCTTTGATCCTCCGTCTTGTGGATTATGTAATTTTTGTTTTTTTATAACAAACCTCTAAGTTACTATTTATGGGATTATTTCTACAATTTTATAGGATTTTTGTGTGTTCATGCATCATGAGTAGGCACATAGGATCACATTCCATATATATTCTTATCATTTGTTGCATAGTAGTTCTTTAATTTAATTCCTTAGATTGTACTATATATTCATGATAGACTTTTCCCTTTATTGAGTGATGTATCTATTTATCCTTGCTATTGTGAAATATATTTTGGAATTAATTAGATTTACTTGAGCATGTTGTAATGTTCTGTATATATATGTGATTGTGACTAATGTGTAGGGATGTACAACCTTGGATAATACTAAAAGGGACATACCTTAGGTTGTGTGAAGACTCCTAGGAGAACCTTTGTGTGATCTCATAGACTGATTAGGATGTGTCTTAATGGATTATATTTTCTAAATGTTCACTTATTATTTTATAATATTTCTCCTAGAAGGATACTTATAGGACCACTATATTATATGGGATGGGACACTCCAGCTAGGGAGGACGCCCCCATTCCACCACTCACTATACAGGAGGGTACAACAAAGAAAACTCTAACACCTTCTCTGGTGGAAAAAGAAATAGTCCCACCTCAGCCAGATTCCTTTATCATGTGCCTTCCCATAGTATAGGGTCATTGAGTTCCATGTTTGACTACACCAGATACTTTCAGCTCCATCATACACAAGTCTTTTGGGGCACTGGGGAACAACATGTAGAGGATTAGAAAAATATCACTGAGGGTGTATTTGAACCCATTGAGACATCTGGGGATATAAAGGTGAATATGGAAGTTTTAATGCTATAGGGACCCACCAAGAGATTCTAGAGCATGATGGGATAGGTTGGAAGACGTGAGGGTATCTCCTTTAAGGTCTTTAATGGCCTTTTATTTGGAAAATTACATCTTGATATACTGAAGATGAAATGTTCCTAGGAATTCATAGAGATTCAATTGGGATTTGTGAACATATCATTACACTCCATTAATTTCATAGAAGTACTTCGGTTTACTCATATCTTGATTATAAATTAGATACATAAGGTAAGAGATTTTGAGATCAGTCTTTATTCCGATATCATATGACAGGTTTAAAGTTTTTACCTGATGAAATAATTGTAGGTTCTTCACAAGGCCTTTAATATTGAGATGGTATTTGAGGAGGATTAAGTAGTTAGTCTTATTCCACCCTTCATTACTCAAGCGGTGAACCTCTTACTTTTTCAATTTGTGTCACTTATGATAGCATGAAGAGGAAGATCAAGGATTTGCAGTAGAGTGGTGGTAAGCTGGTTGAGTAGAGTATGGATTCTTCATACACTTTTGGAGGAGTTCCATAGTTATTTAAATATGGTATTGTGGGAAATTGTTTCAATTTATGTACATCACCTCATAGAAGGTTTTGGTAGTCTAGAAGGATGGGTCATCTCCATAAGTTATACTCTAGATCTTCAAGGATAAGGTTTCATTGGGGTGAAATATAGGCATGGCATTTCACCAACGGATCTGACTAAGATCCTCAACAATAGGAATAAATGATGATGACTTAGATGAGTTTCATACCTAAGGGATAGGGTTAAGTAGATGAGGTAGGATGATAATATGCATTGGATCGTACTCTAGTGGATGGTGGTAAAAGACCGTCTATTGTTTGAGGTATGGTCTTGATCAGTTCTACATTGTCTACTACTTTGTTTGATACTAGTACTTTCCATTCCTTTATATATACAGAAACTATTATTGTACTTGACTTACTATTCAAGTTATATTCTAAGTTACTTTCCCTTGATACACCATTTGTAATGAAATTAGACCATCTTTAGTGATTCTCAGAGTTTCCTATGGTCATTTCATGTTATGTACATCTATGGGATATCATGATTCTATATATGATGATCTTCGATGTGATTCATGGCATGGACTGGCCAACCAACTTTCAAGCCAACATTTATTACTATTAGAGATGAGAATTTATTACATCAACTAAGGGAGAGAATTTTGTTATGACTGATGAGTGGGAGTTAGAAGTAGGTAGAGTGGGTGTATACATGATCTAGCATGGGATGACTATGGTTCAAATTGTAGGCTTGTCTCTTTTCATAGGATCAGGGTTAGACCTATCGTCTTTTCCTCTAGTTGTGTATATCAATAAGAAAGCCTTCCTGGGTGACTTCACATGTCTTACCTCTGATAGAGGAGTTGACTTTGAGATTTAACTCATGCCAAGTGAACATCCCATTTCAATTCCCCCTTATCATATAGTTCCAAATGAGTTAAATGATCTCAAAGTACATATAAATTACTTGAGAAAAAGGGATTTATCACACTAATTACATCACTGTGGGGTTTACCTATTCTATTATCCAAGATAGAGGATGGTATTCTTCGACTCTGTATAGATTACCAGAAGCTAAGTCAAGTGACCATGAAGAATATATATCCTCTACCTAGAATCAAAAATATCTTTAACAAGTTATGATGAGCCAATTGGTTATCCAATATTAATATATGATCATTCTATCACCATTTGTATATTAGAGAGAAGTACATCCTGAATATGGGATTTAAGAGAAGGTATGGTTTATATGAGTACTTGGTGAGGTTGTTTGGACTAATGAATACACTAACAGTGGTCATGGATATCATGAATAAGATCTTACACCCATACCTAGACTTTTTTTTCATAGTTTCCATTGATGATGTCCTTATTTACTTACCAACCCTAGAGAATCATTCTAAACATCTCAAGATAGTATTAATTACACTTTGAGAATATTATCTTTATTAAAAGTTGTTGATGTTTCACTTTTGGATTCAAGAGGTGCGGTTATTGGGGAATGGGATTTCTGATATTGGTATATTAGTAGAACTAAAGAAATTATAGATTTTGATTTCTAGGATAAGACCCCATAATGTGTTTTAAATTAGAAGCTTTCTAGGTTTGGTGGGGTACTATCAATGTTTTATCAAGGACTACTCCTGTTAATCAGCACCCATAACTACGCTGAAAAAGAAAGGGGTGAAGTCTTAGTGCTCAGAACAATGTGAGGAATATTTTATTGAGTTAAAGAGGAGGTTTACTACAGATCTAGTGTTGATTCCTCCTAATTTAGGGAGTTTTTATGCCGAATACTATGATGCATTAAGAATTGGTTTGTGAGAAGTATTGATATAGATGGAGAAGGTAGTATCTTATGGCTAACAAAATTTGTGAATACATGAGTGGAGATATCCTACCCATCAGTTAGAGCTAGAATCTGTGGTATACGCTTTTAATTTTTGGTGGTGTTATCTCTTTGGAAATAGGTTTATTATAAACATGAGGCATAATATCCTTCTCTATATCTTCTCATAATGACATCTTAATTTGAGGAAAAGTAACTGGGTAGAGTACCTATAAATTTGTATCTTGGAGATGGATCGTAAACTAGGTCATGGTGAATTTTTTTGTAGATTCTCTTAGCCATATGATGCAGGTAGCTTGACATCTTAGTGAACGAACTTTGGAGGAATAGTGTCACTTAATGAGATTATTGGTTGACTGGAGGATGGATTCTTACAAGGACTAGGTATTGATGACATATTCCCCATTAGTAGTCACATATTCCTTGAAATACTGGTTAAAATCTAGTCAGGAATCTGACCTAGAGTGTACTATGATGTGGGAATAGCTAGAAGTTAGTGACCTGATGCCTAGGTAGCCATTAGATGGTGATGGTGTAATCCTATTACATGGTAGAGTTGTAGTTCCTGCTTCTATCAAGGAATAGATGAAAAACCATTTTCATAACACTAAGTTGTTGGATCATCCTAGAGTGAAAAATATGTACCATGACATTAGGTGGTAGTTTTAGTGACCAGTGATGAAGAGAGACATTTCTAGATTTTTTTCCTAATGCCTCACATTCTATAGGATAAATGATAAGCACCAATATCCTAGTAGATTGCTCCAGCCACTTTATAGGCCTATATGGAAGTAGGAGGACATCATAATGGACTCTATGATGGGGTTTCCTAGGACCCTAAGGAACCCTAATCTTTTTTGGGTGATTGTTGATTAGTTGGTGGAAGTTGTTTATTTTTACTGAACCTTGAGACTCACTCAGTGGATGACCTAGGAAAGAAATATGTTCATGAGATTGTATGCTTGAATGGAGTTCCCTTGATCATTACATCTGATAGATACAAAAATTTTACATTATATTTTTGTTAGGGTTTATAGACTATTAGGGTCTTGGTTGAGATTGAGCGCTGATTACTATACCTAGATAGATGAACAATCATAGAAAATGATTTATATATTATAGGATACACTATGAACTTTTTTATTGTATTTTGGTTGATAATGGAATGGTCACGTAGAACTATTTGAGTTCACATAAAAAAATTACCTATAGTGACCCAACTATTTTAAATATATTGTTACATTATTTTAAACATAGAAATCCAATAAACACAACCCAAATTCTGATATTTCTAGTGTCTTTATAAGACTTGGTTCATAATACATCAAACTAAAAATAAAATGAAGAATATTTATTTTATTCTCCATAATGATCTCTTAAATATATTTGAGCTCCTAAAAATACATAGGATAACCAAGAGAATACATAAACAAAAGTTGTGAGCTAAAAATCCAAGTAAGGGAATAAACTTGATAATGAAGCATAACATATGATTAAAAAGTTATAACATGATATCATAAAAGACAAGACTCATGAATTATCATATGGTAGAATGAAATAAAGAAGTATCATGTCAATATACAAATGTGTAAACAATATAAAATAAGACATAAAAATAATTCATGGCTAACTACCAAGACAAAAACACAAGGTGAACAGAATGTCATGACCCCCTACCCACAAAGTGTGCCCCTCCTAGGCTGGAAATGTGATAAGGGAGATAATGACCCCTGAGTCCCACCTCCAGTAGGCCCGGGGTTGGAATCTAGCATTGAGGGTATAGTAAACACACAAATGGGAGGAATTACCCTCTAAGAGAACACATACAGAAGAGAGTGATAAGATAGGCACCAACCAACTCCAACATAGAAATGAAATATAATCACATATGTAATGTCATGAAAAATTACTACAACTAGAAGGGGAAAACTAAAAGTACACAAAAGAAAGTAAAAACAGTAGCAACCAGAAGCCCTAACAGCTCTTGAAACCCCAAGTTAGTAGAAACCAGCTTGATCTCTAATTTTCTCCAAGTGACCTGAAAAACAATTTATATATACATAGGGTGAGTATAACAGTATACTCAGTAGGATCCTCCCTGATTCCTCTATTATAAAAGTAAATAAATCATGCTAAATCACAGTGAACAAAAAGTGAAACTAACTCGTCACCTAAATAGGTATACTAAGTTCTCAACCTCACCATGGCTACTCTCACCAAGTAACGCATACAAGAATATATCATATAGTAAAAAATATCAAGGGTACCCTGCTACTAATTCCCCACTGGTTTGCCACTTTTCACCAATTTCGTATGTCCTGAGCATCTCTCTCCAAAAAGGATTTCCCACAGACACCTAGGCGAAGCACTACAACATGCACCGTGTGCAAAAAAACCAACACGCCCAGGCATGAAAGTAACTAGGTAGTTTCCCAGAGCCACCACAACTCACATAATGTGTATCATACATTGGGTATTTTACCTTAAGCCATTACAGACCATACACCGAGTAAGGATCCTCAATCCATCATATCCTATACACGTTACACATGTAGTAGTCCATAGGATACTTTATCCAGAATATATGTGTGTGAATAACCACAAGCCATTACAGCCCTCTACACACATATATGGGGAAAACTAACCATTGTGCCTACCAGCACAAGTAACTACCAAGAGAAGAGAGAGAGTCCAAAGGGGGTAGTCATCCATTCATCCTCTCACCAGAGTGTTGGGGAAAACACCCCCCCCCCAAGGGCTCAAAATCCCCATGGTGTCAGTTTCTCTTATTGACAGGGTGGAGTAGCATATAGAAACACAAAAATTATAGGATATACTATATATCACAACCACACTATGGGCATAACCTAGTCTTAGACTCAACTGCAGCTAACGTCTATCGAACTCCAGGATGCCACTTCTAAGACTAGGTATCATATAGGCACACAACCATTTAAAGATATTTAATACATTATTTCATTCCCTTTTTATCATTTTCACTTTACGTTAATCAATTCTTTAAACATTAATTAACCAATAACAGTTCCACATTAAATTTCATTACCATCACACCCAAAGTACATTTCTCCTTCAAATCACAACCTCAGAATTGTGCCCCATCAATCTCCAAACCCCAAGGGTTAACATAATTTATTCAATTATTTATTTATGGCATTACTTTCCCATAATCCCAGGCATTCTAGAAAAACATTCTATGCTTCTAAACACAAGGGGGCTCAAAACGGTGAGTAGATGAACTACCTGTCGAATCTTTTCCGCCTATAGTAAGAGCATAGACTCATTATACCTTAATAAACTAAACACAAAAATCATGTGGAATACCCCAGGTGTCTTTGCCTCTTTCAGAAGAAGGGTAAGCAAGACCAGCTGCCTTGAGCAGTGAGGAAAAGTAAAGAAGATAATCAACCAATAAGAAACAGAAAGCATCCAAAAATCACATCCATCACGTTCCATTATCCCTGGTGTCCTTCCCAACACCCACATGCATAAACCAATGCATCTCTCTATTATAGGCATCATTTGATACACCAGCCAAAAGGCCTCCATGCCCCCATATATCACAACAGTCATCTAGGATCACATCACAACACACGCTATAGGAAAACAAACATTTTAACAGTTGGGCTCTTGGCCTTTTAACAAACAATAGGGTAACTCATAACCCTACAAGGAGTTATCTTTTATTGATCAACCAGTTCTTTAATCCATCTTATATTAACCGATTATTATTCTTAGGTTCCAAATTCAAGAAACCTAATCAGTAATATATCACAAATAATTAAACATGCTTATTGCACCATTTTGATTAACAATATAGTTGCACATAAAATAAAAGAGAAGCAATGAATCCCCTACTTCAAACAGTCCTTGACATTCTTTATACGAGCACAGTCCACACAATGGGTCATGATCCTCCTCTCGCGACAACAGCATCCACCCGAGGATACCATGGTACAACCACACCAACCAAAACCCAATAAAACTCCATTATAATCATGGAGATTACATGATATAATATGGAAAGTATAAATAGGAGAATATGAACCCCAAAATAAAGATGATAAAACATACCTTATATCAAAGATTGATCGATACAACATGGTTCCATCAAAACATAGCGGAACCAATCCGAGGAGGAAAGTTTGATTGTGCAACTCCTATAAAAAGGAATGGGATGTTCGATCATCTCACACTCGAGAACAAGGAGAAATAATTAGGTATAAAGATATCCCACTCCTTTATAAGATTTAACAAAGCGATGGTTTAAGATACGCTTAATTTCCCATTAAAAGAAGATCGCATTAAACCATGCGGTTTGACCAAGTAAAAACATCCTGAGCCATAGAAATAATTAATATAGGATTTATGGCCTTTGAATCGGGCTTAGAGTCCTTAAAATGAGGATTTAAATTCATTTTACATCAAAGGAAATGTCAAAGAGGCGAAACTGTAGGAAGCTAGAAACACTATTCATAAACTCAAAATTTGGCAAAGGGAAAACATTGTTCATGAACCTCACCGTTAGAACCTCACCAATAGAACACTGTTCATGAACCTCATATTAGAACCTTGTTCATGAACCTCATCGTTAGAACATTGTTCATGAACCTCACCGTTAGAACACTGTTCATGAACCTCACCATTAGAACCTCACTGATAGAACATTGTTTATGAACCTCACTGTTAGAACACTATTCATGAACCTCACAGTTAGAAAACTATTCATGAACCTCACCATTAGAACACTGTTCATGAACTTCACCATTAGAATATTGTTCAAGAACCTCACTATTAGAACCTCACCGATAGAACATTGTACACCAACCATTCTGGAAACATTGTTCACAAAACTCAAAAATTTGGCAAAGGAAAGAGAGGTTTCCATTAGAGGTTATCAATAGACTGTTCACTGATGGAACTATTCATAGAACTCAAAATTTGTCAAAGGAAAGAGAGGTTACTGATAGAACTGTTCACTGATGGAACTGTTCATAGAATTGGAAATTTGGAAAAGGAAAGAGAGGTTACTATTAGAGGTTACTGATAGAACTATTCACTGATGAAACTATTCATAGAATTGGAAATTTGGAAAAGGAAAGAGAGGTTACTGATAGAACTGTTCACCAATGGAACTATTCACAAAACTCAACATTTGGAAAAGGAAAGAGAGGTTACCGTTAGAGGTTACCGATAGAACTATTCACTAATGGAACTTTTCATAGAATTGGAAATTTGGCAAAGGAAAGAGAGGTTACCTTTAGAGGTTACTGATAGAACTCTTCATTAATGGAACTGTTCATATAATTGGAAATTTTGAAATAGAAAGAGAGGTTACCGTTAGAGGTTACTAATAGAACTGTTCACCAATGGAACTTTTCATGGAACTCAAAAAATTGGCAAAGGAAAGAGAGGTTACCATTAGAGGTTACCAATATAACTGTTCACTAATGGAACTATTCATAGAATTGGAAATTTGGAAAAGGAAAGAGTGATTATTGTTAAAGGTTACTGATAGAACTGTTCACTGATGGAAATTTTCATAGAATTGGAAATTTGGCAAAGGAAAGAAAGGTTACCGTTAGACCTCACTATTGGAACTGTTCACAGAAGGTTACTGATGCACTGTTCACAATTGTCTACTGTTGGAACTGTTCACCAAGGGTCACCGATGCTACTTTTCACAGAAAGGGAAAATTGGCAAAGTGTTGGGGATAAGTCACCTTGACCTCCCAGAACACCTCAAACACCATATTTTCACAATGGAATGGACCGGAGAGGTCTGGTCCATTACATCAGATACCTCTCAAAACATTCTCGTCCCTGAGAATTCAAAACCCACCTAAAGTGAAAAATGAAATGGGGTCCGAACAACCACCCATCGAGATACCTCTCAAAAGAGGGGAAGCTATAAAAGAAAAAAAGGGAGTCATATCATAAAAAATAAAGGTATATAACCACAAATTCTACATTGATACATGAAAAGAGTTAAACACCAAACAACTATGGGTACTGAGCATGTATCTATGACTCACATTCCTAGGTACTCTCTTCCATGCCACCGTGTCTCCATAAGACACGAAGAAAAAGGATAGAATGCCCACACAATACCTTCTCCATACGGTCTTGGATCTCCACAGGTCGCTCCTCAAAGGTTGCATCATCATCAACATCGATCTCTCCCTTATAGATGATATGAGAGTCATCATAAAGATAATGACAGATCTGTGATACATGAAAAACATCATGTATCTGACTCATTTGTGGGGGAAGTGATACTCGATAAGCCAGAGCTTCAACATGATATAACACCTAAAAAGGCCCAAAAAAGCAGGGAGAAATATTACTCCCATGACCAAAACTTCACTTCCCACATCGGGGAGTCACCTTCAAAAACACATGATCCCCAAAATTAAACTCTAAGGGTCTCCTCCTTTGGTCAGCATATGATTTATGATGATATTGTGTTGTATTTATCCTCTCACGAATCACCTGAACCATCTCTGTTGTATTCTACACTAGTTCCAGTCCGAGAATTACTGACTCCCTGACCTCAGTCCAGCACAATGGAGAATGGAAAGGTCAGCCATACAAGGATTCTAATGGTGCCATACCAATATTGGAGTGAAAACTATTATTGTAAGAGAACTCCACCAAGGGTAAGTGCCTCATACACAAACCTCCAAAATCTAGGACACAAGAGCGTAACATGTCTCAAGATTCTGGATGGTTCGCTCTATCTAACCATCCATCTGCGGATGAAAAGTAGTGTTAAGGCATAGTTGAGAACCGAAATCATGTTGGAGAACTCTCCACACCCTGGAGGAAAAACGAGGATCTCGATCAGAAATGATCATCCTAGGGACTCCATGAAGTCTCACCACCTCCTCTAGATACTTCCTTGACAAAACTTTCACTAAGATCGACTCCTTGGTTGCTATAAAGTGGGCCGATTTTGTTAAGCAATCCACTACCACCCAAATAGCATCATGTCCTCCCTGAGCTCGAGTTAATCCAGTAACAAAGTCCATTGATATGTCCTCCCACTTCCAATGAGTAATATCTAATGGCTAGAGTAGACCAAATCACCCAATGGCACAATCCCCTACTTCAAACAGTTCTTGACATTCTTTATACGAGCACAATCCACACAACCGGTCATGATCCTCCTCTCGCGACAACTACATCCACCTGAGGATGCCATGGTATGACCACACCAATCGAAACCCAAGAAATCTCCATTAGAAGCATGCAGATTACATGCTATAATATGGAAAGGATAAACAGGAGAAGATGAACCCCAAAATAATGATGATAAAACATACCTTATATCGAAGATTGATTGATATAGCTTGGTTGAATCAAAACAGAGCGGAACCAATCTGAGGAGGAAAGTTTTATTGTGAAAATCCTATGAGAAGGAATGGGATGTTCGAGAATCTCACACCTGAGAACAAGTAGAAATAATTAGGGAGGAAAATATCCCATCCCTTTAGAAGATTTAACAGAGTGACGGTTTAAGATATGCTTAATTTCCCATTAAAAGTAGATCTTATTAAACCATGCGGTTTGACCAAGTAAAAACATACTGAGCCATAGGAATAGTTAATATAGGATTTATGGCCTTTGAATTGGCCTTATATTTCTTAAAACATGGCTTTAAATTCATTTTAAGTCAAAGGAAATGTCAAAGGGGTGAAACTGTATGAAGCTAGAAACACTGTTCATGAACTCAAAATTTGGCAAAGGAAAATCACGGTTCATGAACCTCACCGTTAGAACCTCACTAATAGAACATTGTTCATGAACCTCACCGTTAGAATATTTTTTGTGAACCTCACTATGAGAACATTATTCATGAACCTCACCGTTAGAACTTCACCGATAGAACGTTGTTTATGAACCTCACCTTTAGAACACTATTCATGAACCTCACCATTAGAACATTGTTCATGAACCTCACCGTTAGAACATTGTTCATGAACCTCACCATTAGAACACTTTTCATGAACCTCACCATTAGAACTTCACTGATAGAACACTATACACCTACCGTTCTGGAAACACTATTCACATAACTCAAAATTTGGCAATGGAAAGAGAGGTTATCATTAGAGGTTACCGATAGAACTGTTCACTGATGGAACTATTCATAAAATTGAAAATTTGGAAAAGGAAAGAGAGGTTACTGTTAGAGGTTATTGATAAACTTTTCACCGATGGAACTATTCACAAAACTCAAAATTTGGAAAAGGAAAGAGAGGTTACTCTTAGAGGTTACCGACAAAACTGTTCACTAATGGAACTCTTCATAGAATTGGAAATTTGGCCAAGGAAAGAGATGTTACTATTAGAGGTTACCAATATAACTGTTCACTGATGAAACTATTCATATAATTGGAAATTTGGAAAAGGAAAGAGTGGTTATCATTATAGGTTTCTGATATAATTGTTCACCAATGGAACTATTCACAAAACTCAAAATTTGGAAAAGGAAAGAGAGGTTACCGTTAGAGGTTACAGAGAGAACTATTCACTGATGGAACTGTTCATAGAATTGGAAATTTGGAAAAGGAAAGAGAGGTTACTGTTAGAGGTTACCGATAGAACTATTCAGTAATGGACTATTCATAGAATTGGAAATTTTGCAAAGGAGAGAGAGGTTATCATTAGAGGTTACCGATAGAACTGTTCACTAATGGAACTATTCACAGAACTCAAAATTTGGAAAAGGAAATAGAGGTTACTGTTAGAGGTTACCGATAGAACTGTTCACTGATGGAACTGTTCATAGAATTGGAAATTTGGAAAAGGAAAGAGGGGTTACCATTAAAGGTTACCGATAGAACTGTTCACTAATGGAACTGTTCATAAAATTAGAAATTTGGCTAAGTAAAGAGAGGTTATCTTTAGACCTCACCATTGGCACTATTCACAAAAGGTTACCGATTCACTATTCACAACTGTCTACCGTTGGAATTGTTCACTGAGGGTCACCGATGCTACTGTTCACAAAAAGGGAAAATTGGAAAACTGTTGTGGATGAGTCACCATGACCTCCCAGAACACCTCAAAGATCATATTTTCATAAAGGAATAGACTGGATAGGTCTGGGAAATTACATAGAATCTCTCATGGATTAGGTTTACTCCCTAATCCCATAAATATTGTCTCATGATACATAAAAAACACCCAATATATTTGAGTGATATCTAGTTGCACCAATCATAACATATGTATGCATAAATGTTCCACATAAGGAAATCAAACATATGTCATAAACATAAGTATTACCCATGGAAAGAGATGGGTTTCATAATCATGTATTATTACATAACTCGATGGCATATCATAATGGTTTATGTTAAAGAAGTGATTAAAGAATTATTGGACTTGTATAAGTGTAAAATAAGAAAGTTCCATGAAAATTTATGTTCAATTGAAGTGAATACATGAAAAATAGTAGAGAAATTACTTTGGGAATGTACCTATTAAGTGGGGTTTTAGGGAAAAGGTGAAGAGTATTTAAAGAGAGGAAAGAGAATATTAATTTCCATAAAAAAATAATGAACTAAAAAAGTTTTTCCCTAATAAAAATTTTAATTGTATAAAACATGGATGGTTTTAAACATTTTATAGATTAGTAATTTAAAAAGGGTTTTAAAAATAAAAGTTTTCTTTAATCATATTTTCTTAACAAAGCAAATTAAAAAGGGAACCTTTAAAATATATATATCCCCATAAATTAAAAGTTAATTAAAATAGGTATATATATGTAGGATATATATACATAATATAGAATAAGTAAATAATAATAGTATAGAGAGAAATTTAGGAAAAGAAATAGAAATCTAAACCCAAAGAAAATGGGGTGATTCGGAGAGATCCCTTATATTAGGTTTCAGAATTGTTATACATTTTCACTTAACATCTAAAATAACAAAATTAGATTTTTTATTTACTTAATTCATAACATTTTCCATATATATTTGATTTAAAATAATTATATTATGTTCATTTACACCTATTTCAATGAGATTTAATGTTTAGGTTCCTTGTCCCAAGGGTGCTCCTTTCATGGTTCCAAGCTTGGATCACTAGTGGATAATAATGAAGTTCTTTTCAAATGGAAGTAAAAATATATAAGTAAAATAAAATTTTACTCATGTCCCTATGTAAATTTAAATGGTCTCAAATAAATATATGTTCTCTATAATAGGGACTATTAATTTAGTAAAAATGTTAATGTAACGTGGTTAGTTCATTTAGGCGGTTTCACCGACCATCATGAACAAGATTCATTTTATTTAATTAAGTGATTATTAACACATTATAGAACTTGAAATAAGTTATATTATACTAATTATAATCATTTTTTAATATATTAATAATTTTATAACCAACCTTGATAGTGGTGGAGAAAAACAAAGTGTGTTGTTTATGGAGGCAGTGAACCGGCCATATTGTAAACAAAGTTTTCATTTTCGAATCAAATGAAGGGAGAGTAGAAGATGTATATTAAATTTAAAAAAATATAATTAATGTTTTTTTATGATATTTTATTCATTATTTCATGTTGGATGAGGGAGTATAGGTGAAGGTGGAAGAAGAAAATTTTTTAAAAGAGAATGTTTAAGAATATTACCTCTTGAATGTCCTCTCTTGAAATACTCCTTAAGGTACTTTTGGATTGTACTTTTTTGAATAATAATATTATAGGGATGTGGGAAGAGAGGTGAGGAGATATTTTGGAAGATTTTTTGTATTATTATAAGACTAGAAGGTGTGAAGATAAAGGGTAGTTAGGGGTGGTATTTATAAAGGGAGGAGATAGTTGTTTTTGAATATTATATTCATTAGTTTATTAGTTTGGATAAAGACTATAAATAAGGATGAATATTGTGACTATATAAAGTAAATTCCACATTTTATTTTTAACTAATGGGTTCTTACATCACACCTTATGCAATTAGTCATATATTTAACTTATAAGGTTAAAAACTGTATTTTACTGCATTTCACTAGTTAACAAAATTTCAATTATTTTAAAAAAATAAAAAAAAATCAATCTGACCATTTTTATATGTGTATATTACAAAAATTAAATCTATTTTATAAAAATAGTTTTCTAAATTTTATAAATTTAATTTTTAATTAAAATCCTTATTTATTTGAAAAATATGAATTATATTATTATTATTAATTTCCTGACCCTTTAAAAAAATTCATATGGTCTTATAAAATTATATTATTATTATAAAAAAAATTAATATTAATTTATAAACCCATTTATTGAAAATAAAATTTATTTTAAATCATTTTATTTTTTATAAATATGAAAATAAATCATATATGTTTTACAAAAATACAAACACTTATTTTATCATTTTTAAAACATTTATTTTCTTGTATAATGATATAAAAATATCATATTTTCATTTTATAAGATAAATATATTTTATTTTAAACTTCCATAGGCAATTTTACTATTCTAATGGTTAGGTTACTATTCTTAATGGTTATATTACTATTCTAATGGTTTGATTTTTAATGGCCATATGGGCTTCTTACTTTCTATAAATAACACATGTTACATTTATTATTTATTAACTTCTATTTTTTCATTGGGTTGTATTTATTTTCATTTTCAAGATGAATATTTTATTACTAATATTATTCTTCATTTCAATATTTTTCTTTGTGAGTGGTCATTCTAGTGAATCGATCATATCCAAATTTTCATTATTAAATTATCTAATTTTCTATTTTTTATCTCATTATAATATTTTAAATTCTTATGGACATGTTTATTCTTTAAATGTAATGTTAAAATTAATATAATAAAATTTTATTGGCTTGATAATTTAGTTCATGTGTATTATATAATAATATATTACTAAATATGATAAATTTATATAAGAAGGTAAATTCCATTGATAAAATTTAGGGTCGTTACATTATTCCCCAAATAATAAATTTAATCCTTGAAATTTTATTTTTCATACTAAGGTAAAAAAACATGTGATGTTACTTCTACTTCATCACTTCCTCTGGTTCCCATTCCACCTCCTCATACTTGTGGTTCTCTGACTATGTGATTTTTCTTATAGTGTAGAAATTTTTCTCTACAATCCAAGACTTTCATAGGATACTCCTCATAAGAGATATCATTTTCTAGTTGTACCATCTCCAAAATAAATACATGTGAGGGATTATTTATGTACTTCATCAAGATGGATACATGGAACATGTCATGTAATTGAAACAATGTTGGTGGTAGTGCTAATCTAAAGGCCATAGCTTCAATGTGATCAAGAATCTCAAAGGGGTGATATAATTGAGACTTATCTTTCACTTCTTCACAAATATCATGAATCTCTTACAAAGATATATGTATAAGAACACTTTATCTCCAAACTCAAGCTCTAGATCTCTCTGGCAGTTATCAGTATACCTCTTTTTGCTACTTCGAGTTTTCCTCATGTACTACTAAATAGTCCAGGATTTTTCTACCATTTCTTCAACACTTAATGTCCAAGTAGCTTGTGTTGACAAAATTCATCCAAACAAGTATGTAATATATATCCCTCCACATAAATGTATTCATATATATCTATTTGTATACTTGAGTGGACACTAATATTGTATTATAACTCAGCTAGAGGAAGATGAAGATCCCTCCTCCTTTGAATTCCATCAAGCAAGCTATCAATATATATTCAAGTGTATGGATAGTCTGCTTAGATTGGATATCATTTTAGTGATTATAAGTCATACTAAAGTTCAAATAAATTTTTAGATCATATTTGATACTCTTCCAGAACTTGGAGGTAAACATTTAATCTCTATTGGATACAATAGATAGTGGTGTTCCATGAAACATCATCACTTCTATAATGTATATCATTGAAAGTTGAGTGAGTGATAGTTCATCACATATTTTAATAAAAAGATTATTATTTTTATGATAATCCAACATATTAAATATATTACTTCCTTTGTATGTCTTTATGATATCATTGATAAATTCCATGGTGATTTTTTCCCATTTCTATATAGGCATGTGTAATGGTTTCATCGTTCCCTTGGACTTTTACCTTTCTTCCTTCACTTGCTGATATATTAGAAAAATTTATGTATATTATGTGATCAAATTATTTATATTATCATACCAATTGTGCTCTTAGATATTTCAATACATATTCAATCTCTTAAGGAGGATGGAGATGTTTAAACTATGTGCATTATTCAACATATCCTTCTTTATCTTAGAATTTGATAGTACACAAAGATGTGACCAAAATATTACAACTCTTTCTTTATCAATTTTAAACTACAATGATTTAAAATTTCTTATATCTTCTACTTTATTTTTTATTTCCACATCATCTCTTTGGTCATCCTTTATCTTCACCAAAAGGGATATTGGGAAATCATTTGATAAAGGAATGATGATATTCCTTCCTTTATGATTCTCATATCCATCCTTTTAATGTCTAAGATGATCATAACCCTCTCAGATATCATCCTTGATAAGGTCATAAGATCCTTTATATTTGGAAAATATACCACTTTAATTTCCTTCCCATGATGGTAGTATATTGAGTAGTCATAATCCTTGATCAACTCTAACCATCTTTGTTGGGGTATATTAAGCTCCTTCTATGTGAATATATACTTGAGGCTCTTATGAACCAAATATATTTCAAAATTCTACCAATAAATATAATGTTTCAAAAAAAATAATGTGAATATTATTGTGTCTAATTCTAAATCATTAATTTTATATTTTTACTCATTAACTTTCAACTTCATTGAGTCATAGGCTATCACTTTTCCATTTTGCATCAAAACATAGACCAAGACCTTCTTTGAATCATAGTTGTATAACATGAAAAGTTTCCCACTTATGGGTAGTGTAAGTGTTGGTACAATAATAAAATTATTTTTCAATTCCATGAATCTCCCTTCAAATTCATTGGTCTAGACTAACTTTACTCCCTTTTTAATTATCTTGGTTATTAGTTTTGACAATTGTGAGAAGTTTCTCACAAATTTTCAGTAATACCTATCTAGTCCAAGGAGACTACGAATATCTATTATAGATGTTATGAATCTCTATTATAGATGTTTATTTAGGATACCCCTTAATTTCTTTTATCTTATAAGGTTATACATATATCACTTTTTTGGTGAAAAAATTCCCCAACAATGATACTTCCTTCCTCCATCAAGAATTGACCTTTAATGTACTTTACATATAGCTTCTCCTTCAGCAAAGTTTTTTACATTGTATTCAAATGATCCTCATGATTATAATTTCTCTTGGAGTATATAAAAGTATAATATATAAATACTATCAAAAAAATAAAGGTAGTATATAAAGACTTTATTCATTAATTCCATTAATATTGATGGAGAATTAGTGAAACTTAAGGGAATCACTATGAACTCATTGTGTCAATACCTTTTTCAAAATTAATTCTTGGGAATATATTCCTTATTCACCTTTAATTGGTGATATCCTGACCAAATTTCCACCTTATATAAATACTAGACCTTGCGTGGTTGATATAATAATTCATAAATTTGTGGAAAGGTATACTTGTTCTTTATAGTGATTTTTTTTAGTTCTTGATAATCAATGTAAAGGTGAATTGACCCATCCTTATTTTTTATAAAGAGGATAGGTGTAACCCATAGTGAATCACTCAGAAGTATAAAATCATTTTTCTATATTATATTGTAATTACTTTTTCAGTTACTCTAACTAAATGGTGGTTATTTTTTATTGAGTCTTCTATACAGGCAGAGATTTAAGTATAAGTTCAATTTATAACTCAGCTTCTTGATTAAGAGGAAGTACAAGCAACTCTTCATGGAATACATTAGTATAATCATTCACGATGGGTATGTCAACAATCATTATTATCTCCTTTTATGAATAATTTATGTCAGATATGATTGTTCATAAGGAAATAATATCTATGCTTGAGAAGAATATTTCAAAGGAGATTCACTCCCCTCTTTACACTTGTACAGAATCAGAGGATGACTCAAGATGTGAAGATTGATCTCCCTATACTAACACTTTATGTTATATTTATATAAGGATATCCAATTCATTACCAATATAGAATCTAACTCCACTAAAGTAAGTGGAACATGATTTTTGGGGAGTTTTAGTCAATAAAAATTGATTGTTGAGGAGTTATATACTTGGGATTCAATAATATCACTATTTGTTTCTCATAGATAGCTCAACTACAATTTTTTAGGTGGTGTTTTAATATTTATACTAAACATTAGTGATATGAAATAATGTGTAGAACCATAATCAAATAGTAAGTTTTCTATTCTTGAATGAACAGCTAGAATACATGTCACCATGTTCTTCTTGAGATCCACCTTAGTAGTGGTGATAAAATATACCCTTCCTTTCTCTTTGGGACTTGTAGGTTGTTTTAATTTATTGTATCTAATAATACTTGGCTTAAGGAATTTTATTGTGTAATACCTATGTTCGTGGTAGTTTAACCACTATACCATGGGATGAGTATTGATCTAAACCATGTTTTCTTTTATCAAGTTAGTGGATTTATTCATCTCTCTTTGGCATTGATTATCCTAATGTCCCTATTTTATACACTTTAAATATATTCTAGTTCCCTTAAGATGGTTTCTTGGATGATTATTTCCATAATTTTAAAACATGGTCAGTTTATTTTTCTTTCCTCCATGAGATTTAACCATTTATCCTCCCAAATTAAACTTCATTTTATGTTTTAGATCCCCAACACTGTGAAACCACTAAGGGTCACCAATATTTATCTCATTATTAAGGGAAAATCATACAATCTCTTCATATATATCAAATTAATGAATCTCTAAATCATTTCATATACTCGGCTATAACCCACTAAAGAAATGGGTTGCCTTAATTTTGGTGTTAATGACAAAGCTAGAGGTGTACCATGAAAGATTGGTCAAGTTAGCCTCATATTCCCTGATAGACTCATCTCTATTTTGATTTAGTGTGTGGAACTCCCTCTATATTTTAAGATAGATATTTTGGGGGAAATATTTATTAAAAAATATTTTCTTGAATCCTTCCCATTCCATGGAATCATTTTCTTATTTGGACTTTATTTTTTTGATTGGTGTTCACCATTGATCAGCTTGTCCCTCCATGTGAAAAATAGCTGGTACATCTTTCTCTTGATCTGAGCACTAGTGGACAAAGAATATCTTATCAATATAGTTAATTCATTATTATGTGATGAGGGAATCAAAAGATACTCTAAAGTTAGGAGGACTTTTTCACATAAAGGACTCAACTATAACTCACTCTTTCTTATGAGAAGGTGGTAACACCAAACATTTCAAGTTATTATTCATAACTTAATATAGTTGAGCTAGTACATCTATGAAGTTATTATATTATACTCTTATAAGGTTAGGCATCTCATTAGTTAAATCATAAAATTTCCTACCACATTGTTCATTGGTAGGGATCCAATGATTTCATTCCATTAACTAAAATCAATAAAATAAAATTAAGGTTTAGAATACTCTAACTAAAAAATATATAAATATTTAAACTATGAACATTGAAGGAATAAATTATTAATAACATTTAAAACTGATCTTATGAGTCTCTAGGTTTAAATCTATGTTATTCATGGTAATTTTCCTTTTTGGTTTTCTAACCTAACAATTTATTCAAGTCCTTCATAATGGTTTGTAAAGAGTTTGTTAATTTTCAAAATCATATGCATTGGCAGTGTCAAACGTGGTGTGAAACAAGGCCTCTTTGCCATGCACTAGGTGATGATTGAGTTAATATCCAGTCCACCCTTTTCAAGGTTATTTGGTATAACTATGATAGATCCATATCCACTTGTAGTATCTATGCTAGGATGTAATCGCTTGGAAACCACTCTCTCTATACTTCACCAAAATTTCTGAATATTTACCGATACTTAGACTTATCTCTAGGATTTTTTACTAATCCATTATTTTCTTAATCCAAAAAAACGATTATACATTTATATGATATAAAATATAGTGACCCATTTCTTTATCACATATTATTATATAATTTTTAACATAAAAATCCAATACAAACAACCCAAAGGTCAAGAAGCCTAGAGTCTTTGGAATACTAGGTTAATCATACATCAAAATGAAACTAAGTAAAAGCATCATTATTTTATTCTCTATAATGATCTCAAAAATACCTTTCAACTCCTAAAACTGCATAAGATAACCTGTTGAATACATAAACAATAGGGGTGAGCTAAAAATACTAATAATAGAATGAATGTGATAACAAAGCATAACATATGAACCAAAAGGAATAACATGATATCATAAAAGACAAGGAACATGAATAATAGTATGGGATCATAACATAAAGAATATGGGATTATAATATCATGGAAACATAGGAATATGGAAATAATATGAAACATGACATAATCATAAGTTAAGGCTAATAACTAAGACAACATCACATGGTGGACAGAGTCCCATTATAGATTAGGCTTACACCCCAATCCCATACATATCTTCTCATGAGACATAAACAATACTCAATGCATCATAGTTCTATCTGAGATCACCCATCATAACATGTACGTGCAGATGTGTTTCGTATAAGAAAATTAAACATAAGGTATAAACATAAGGGTTATCCATGGAGAGATATTGGTTTGATAATAAAGTCTTATTTCATAACTAAATAGAATATCATAATAGTTTCCATGAAATAAGGGAATAAAGAATTATTAGACATCCATAGGTGGAAAATAATAATAGGACATGAAAAATGATGTTCAGGTGAATTTAATACTTGAAAAATAGTAGAGAGATCACATTGGTGTTGTACCTCTTATGTGGGGGTTTAGGGAAAAGGTTAATGTGTCTTTAAAGATGGGAAAGATCATATTAATTTACATAAAACCAGTAATAAAATAAAAAATCCATAATATAATGATAAATTTTAGAAATCAAGGATTTTTTAAAACATTTTATGGAGTGTAACTTTAAAAGGTGTAAGAAAAAGAGAGGTTCCCTTTAATCAGGGTTTTTTAATAAATGAAATTGAGAAGGGAACCTTTAAAATATATATATATATATACCCATCAAGGGAAAGTGAATTAAATTAGGTATATATGTGTAGGAAATATATACATAATATAGAATAATTATATAAGAAGATTAGATATAGAAACTGAGTTAAAGAGAGAGAAAGATTGACCCAAATAAAATGGGATGGTTCATAGATATTCTTTACCTTAGTTTCCAGAATTGTTATTCACCTGCACTTAACATCCTGAATAATAAAATTAGATTCATTAATTATTTAATTCAGTACATTTTATATATATATTTAATTTATTATAATTATATTATTTTTATTGAAACCCATTTTAATTTTCAGTGGGGATGCTCTCAATATCTTCCACTTTAGACCACTGTGATTCCATTTATTTTAGTACCTTTTCTTATCCATAACATTTAAAGTTAAGCATTCTCTTAAGGGAATTTGTGTCATGGTTACAAGTTTAGATAACTTGTGGATAATTAATAAAGTTCATGTAAAATGGGACTAAAACTTTATAAGTTAAGTGAGATGATATTAATGTCCCTCAATAAATTTAAATGTTTTTGAATATGAATAAGTGTTCTGACATAGGGATGGTTCATTTAGTAAAAATTTTAATGTTATATGGTTAGTTCATTTAGGTAGTTTTACTGAACATCATGAACTAGATTAATTTTATTTAATTAAATGACTATTAACACATTATATAATAAGAAATAATTTATATTATACATATTATCATCATATTTAACCATAATAATATTTCTATAACCATCTTTGAAGGTGGTGGAGAAAAACTAAGTATGCTATTTATAGAGGCGGTGAACCAACCATATTATAAATAATGTTTTAATTTTAGAATAAAATGAAAGTAGGGTAGAATATAGATATTAAATTTACATAAAAACATTCAAGTGTATTTATGATAATAGATTCATTATGTTAAGTTGGATGAGGGAGGTGAGGGGAAGGTATAATAAAAAAATTAAAAGAGAAACTTGAGAATATTACCTCTTGAATGTTATCTCTTGAAATACTTCTTAAGGCACTTTGGGATTGGAATTTTTAGAATTAAAATGATTATAGAGACATGGTATATATGTTATGAGATATTTTGGCCAAGTTTGGGTAAGCTTCATGTCATAAAAGGTGTGATAAGAAGGGGTGGTATTTATAAGGGGAAGAGAGGAGTGTTTTTTAATATTATATTAATTATTTTATTCTTTTGGATCAATAATACTAAAACTGATGAATAATTTGAATATATATAGTAAATGGTGTATTTTATTTCAGACTTATGGGTTTTTACATCACCCCTTATGCAATTAATCTTGTATTTAAATTATAATGTTAAATACCATATTTTAGCATATTTCACTATTCACCAAAAAATCAACTATTTTATAAAAAATCAAAAAAATCAACCTATATATTTTTTTACATGTATATTTAAAAAATTAAATCCATTCTATCAAAAAAAAAATATGAGAAATTTAATTTTTAAATAAAATCATTATTTATTTGAAAAATACAAAATTTAATATGATTATCAATTTTCTGAGCCTTTTTAAAAATTACTTAATGTCTCATAAAATTATATTATTATTATAAAAAAATATTAATTTATAAACCTATTTTATGAAAATAAACTTTGTTTTAAATACCTATATTTTTTATAAAAATTAAAATAAAACATATATGTCTTATAAAAATACAAACACCTATTTTACCATTTTTAAAACATTTATTTACTTGTATAATGATATAAATATGTAATATTTTTATTTTATATGATAACTAAATATTATTTTACACTTTAATAGGTGGTTTTACTATTATAATGATCAGGTTACATTCTTAATGGTCAACTTTCTATTTAAACGGCCAGATTACTACTCTAATAGTTATATTTGTAACATTCATATGGATTTCCTACTTTATACTAATAATCATATTTCATTTATTCTTAATTTACTTATATTTTATATTGGAATTATATTTATTTTTATTTTTAGGATGAATTTTTCATTACAAGTATTCTTCTTTATTTCCACCATGTTATTCCTTAGTGTGGTTATTTTGGTGAATCGAGCAAATCCAAATTTTTAAATTTTAATTATCTTATTTTCTATTTTTTATCCCATTTTAATAATTCTTATGGCCATGTTTATTATAGAAATATAATTTTCAAATTAATATAATAAATTTTCACTGGTTTTGTTATGTGGTATACGTGTATTATATAATACTAAATTACAAAATATGACACATTTATATAAAAATGTAAATTTCATTGATAAAATTAGGGTCATTACATTACTAAGCTTCGATTCAGATAGTACCTTATAAGGATTTATATGGTATTCCATTTCATTCACTTATTAATTGGAACGAGGCTAGTGAGGTAGTAGTTGTGAGGCCTAATATGATTCAGTAAACCTTTGAAAGAGTGTGGCTAATTCATAAGTGGTTGATCATAGCTTATAGAAGGAAGATATATTATGTCAATCATAGGAGGAGACCCTTGGATTTCATGATGTCTTATTGGGTTTTTCTAATAGTGACTCCCTGGTTATGCCATTGATGCTTAAGAAAGCAAGGGAATCCAGAATTGTGGAATGTTGGACCCTTCAATATTTCCAAGACGATTGAAATAGTGACATACAATTTGGATATTTCTTATTTCTATTGAGGGATGCACAATTTGTTTCCTATGTCTCAGTTATAGAGGTACATGTCTAATCCTACACATGTCATAGACTACAATGATGTTGAGATATAGCTTGATTCATCATATGAGGAATGATTAGAGCAGATTGTATACTAGAGTGAGAAATTCCAATTTTTCCGGATTCAATGGAAACATGGACGAATCCAGGGGATAATTTGGAGTTATAGGAATATTTTTAGGCTTTTTGTCCTAATTTATTCAAGAAATATTCCTAGAGACACTTATTGAGGCCAATAATTCATTATAGGGGTATTGTAACAACCATATATTTTTCAAGTGTGTTAGGGTTTAATTTCATCCATTAATCATATGTTTTCAAGTTATAAATTATTTGGTTTGAGTTAAGAAATTTTTTTTGGGTTTCTTGAGTGCTTTAAAATCATTTTTGAAGTTCCGTGGATTGAATACAGTTTGTCCAAACCATGTTTATTCTCTAAGAAACTATACACCATATGGTAGTAGCACCTGGGGTGGTGTACAATTAAGGTGCACAGTTTTAAAAACTATAATTCCCCTCTTGAAAAACCATTTAACACCCTTAGTTGGTCAAAAAAATGTTGTCACGTGATTTAAAAAACCATTCCCCTAAATCGTGTGGGTTCCCATAAGAGGGAGAATTCCTAAAATGGTTGGTGCATGATTTTTTAAACCATTCATCCAAGTCATGTATGTGTGAATTTTTTGATCTAGAAAATCCCTATAAAGACAATTTATAGGATTTTTTGACATGTTATTCTTTTTATAGGAATCCCTCTTGAATATAGAGACCCCTCTTGTAATAGCCTCAGACCTGCACTCCCAGATCTAGTGTAAAAAACAAAAAAAATTACATTTCTAGATATTATATCAATAAATGTGACCCAATATTTTCCATCCAAATCATACAATATAAAAAGGAAATATTTTATCACTCACATACCCAAGGAAATTTTAGTTTTATAGTTTTAGATAATTAGGAAAAACTCTTACATAAACAACACTCGTGACTTTAAGAGAGTATTTTTCACTATACCCATGTTTTTAAATTCCATATTAAGTCTTCAATATATTATAAACATTTATTAACATATGAAACCTTTATAGACTCAGATAATTTATCAACATTCTTCATAACTTGGGAAAAACTAAACCTAATAAGGATGATCTAAAATACTTAGTAAGGATATATATAAGAATTAACAATTAAATGTCATCATTTAGAGTAATATGATCATGATGGTGTGATGAAATATTCAAAGTTTTTTTTATAACATAAAGGAATTCATACCCATAAATACCTAGATTATTAATAATGAAACGTGGCATAAATATTTAACAAATGGAAGAGTCATTGGAATAAATAATAATGATCTATGTGATGCCAATCTTGATCAAATGAATCATTAAAAACCCATAAATTTTTACCCATAATAATTAGAAAATACTTTTCTATAAACTCATTAGATTACCTTGAGAAATCATAAAATTTATATAAAAACCATATAATGTGTATATAAAATATGTAGGTAATTTGGTCCATCAATTCCATATCACTCTTATAATCACTCACAAAAATGGAATAACCATACAGTCAACTTCTATATCTAATGAATTCGAGGGAAATAACAGACTCACCCATCCTTGGTTTATAACAGAACCTCCCATCATTAGTTTATAACAAAACCTCCCTTTATCATAAACAATTACTCACAAACATAATGGATTTAAAGTATATAAATCATTCATTTCATCATAAAACTCATAGAAGTATCCATCATTCCTTTCATAACTTGACTAACCCATGGAAAAATAATGGATTCTATGAAAATATCTTTGAAATAATAATAATAATCCATATAGATAAAAAATGAGTATGTTATCATTAAAAATGATCCTTAGTAGATAAAAATTAACATAAAGGGTTTTTGTCATTGATGAATGTAAATAGCATTAAAAGGTCATTAAAAACATTCTTTATGAAAATAACCATTTCAATTTGAAAATCACTTTTAAAAGCTAAAAATTTAAAAATATTTTTAAATTCCTTTTCTTTGAAAATAACCCTGAAACCATATAAATTATGATTCAAAGAAATTAATGTTCTCGAGGACAAAAGATTTTGTTCATGATGTAAATGTTAACAAATAAATATTCTTTTAGAATATTTTTTAAAGGGAGTCAAAAGTGACCCATTTGGAAAACTCTAGGAAATTTACCTTTAAAATAATTTATAAGAATTTTAAATACCATGTAAAATATATTTATTAAATCAATTTTATTTAATAAATAACATGTTTGAAAATATTTTATAAAAAATGGATATAGAAGATAAATATTCATGATCTAAAAGAAGCTGCAAGATTGATATCACATACAAAGAACTTTCCCAATGTTTCATTAATAAATAATGGAGGAAATGTAAACTAAACATTTAAACCACATTCATAACCAAATTAGAATAAAATACATGTGGTTCAATAAAATTTTAACATATTATTTCCCCCCAAGTAACCTTGAACATAAACAATCCTGAAAAGACAAGTGATTATAACATAAAGATTTTTCCACTTTGGTAACTTTTCAATCATAATCCCCATGAAGTAATAACAAAAAATTAATCATTAAATATAATGAAAATAAGTGTATTCTTTATATAAAATGTCTAAGGGTCAGTATATATACCTCATAAAAGAAGATAGGTGCATATCATAAATGTATGTCCCAAAAAAAATAGAAGTTGAGACTAATAACCCTTATAAAGATCATATCATTGAATTAAGAATTAATAAATGGATTTATTATGTGTAAAAAAATTAAATCCACAAAAAAATTATAAATAAATAATAATAAAAATTAAATATTAATTCACACATAATTATGGAATATTAAAGTCAATGAAGAAGAGTTATAACCTAATGAAATAAATTGAGTTAAGAACCCCTTTACCACTTAGTATCTTTCAATTTAAATCTCCTTGGATAAAATAATTCAAATTAAAACTTAAAATATCATTAAGTAAAAATTATTCATGATATAACTTTTAAAATGAGAAACATACACACCATATAAAAGATATTATGTGCATAATAATAAAATATTCCTCAATAAAGAAAAATTAAGACGAAATCCCTTACCTTGAGTCTAAATAGTCACACAAATTATTTATATTCCCAAGTAATAAAATTAGGTTAATTAATTAAGAACTTTTTTCAAGTTTATTATTCCTTTTATTTTATCTCTTATCATGCTATATAATCAATTAAATTCACATCGTATGTTTTGATGATATTCGGTTCATCAGACCAAAATGGATTCGGTAAGTTGACTATGGTCAAATAGGGAATTATTACATCATATATAGAATAATAATAATTAAATAATTATAATTTTTATACATAAATTATACTTTTAAAACCAAACATGAATGATGGTTATGGTAAATGAACTATGTTACAATCATAGAGATGGTAGGGCATACGTATGCATGAGTAACATTTCCCTTTTTCAACAAACATTAGGAAAAGAAGTGAAGTATTATTTTATCATTAAATATAGATAATAATATCATAAATACTATATTATTTCTTTAAAAATAGTTATATATATCATCTACATGATATGGATATGAAAAATGAATCACATCCCTTCTTGAAGGTGGTAGTCCACACGTACGCACAAATGACGTTATCATTCTTTAGTGAATGGAAAAATAATAATTTAAATGATATATTGTATTTTAAAAATGTTAAATATGTATTTAATATCATATATAAACATTAATTATATAATTATAACCACCTGTGAGATGAAAGGATGGAAAACGAATTACATCAGTTTGCAAGGCAATAGTCCTTCATACACATGAACGATGGATTCCTTTCCTATTTGATGGTGGTTGGATATAGATAAAACTTATGCCATTAAAAAAATAAAATATAATTATATTTAATATATTTATACTATTATATAATCATTTTTAAATAGTATTTTAAAAGGATGTGGAATAAGAAATGAAACTAAAACGTTCAGTTAAGAGCTATACCTCTTCTTCGAACAACCCCATTTTCTTTACACCTTAATCCCTCTAAGGTTGATATTAAGAAAATAATAATACTTATAAAATGTTTTGAAGTATGTTAGGAAGTTATTTTGGATTTTATTTCCAAATAAAAATGGTTCTTTTCTTGTGAATAAATGATAATAAGAGGTGTCCTTTTATAAGACAGGGGAGGGGCACTCTTGGAATTTCTTAAAATATTAAATTAATATAAATTAATTTTGATTTATAAATAGAACCAAATTGATAATATTATAAAATAATATGATAATTACTTTAAATCCTCACATCCAATAAAATTTGGACAAGTATAGATAAGTTTTTTATCCTTATCTTTTTGTTTTAAGCCACTTTAACCCTTTTTGATAATTATCGTGATAATGAATTTTTTAATCTTATGGGTCAAGATAGTTATTATAAATAGAAAAAAAATCCTTTAAATGGACCACGTTTAATATTTTAAACCATATAAAAATCATATGTTTTAATATAGTACTTTTATGAATTTTAAATAATTTAATAAAATATTATTTTCCTAAAATACAAATAATGTCAATTTTTGAACTATTCATTTACTTTGACTTTAAAAACACCAAAAAAATATAATATTTGAATATAATAAATTTAAATATACCTAAAATAATATATTTATCAAAAAAAATTTGACCACCATAATTATTTTAATTATATCACTTTTAATATTTTTAATATCATTTAATTTATTTTTCCATTAATTGAATAATTACTACTTCATCATTGTATAAGAATTATGGTAATTATTTCTTTACTAAAAAATAACAATAAATTACCATGAATAATATAAATAATTTATATTTAAAATTAATATTTTTAACCGAACATATCATATGTTTATCCACATGTAAAAATTATTATATTTATTAAAAATAAGAGGGTGACATTTTTGAATTTTCATTACATAAAATATTATAAAGTTCATAATAACATCAAAGTGGAAAAAAAAGGTAATATAATAAAATATTTTATTACTATTGATTAAATGGACTCATATAATAAAATTAATTTGAGTATTAGGGTCATTTTCTTATCCTTATCATATTATTTGTAACCCTTAAATACACAATTTACCTTTAATCGTGATAAAAAAATATCATGATTACTATTCATAATGACTAAAAAAGTGACATATTTAATAAATTTTTACATACTTATTCCAAATATGGAATCCATTTTTCAATATTAAAAACATATAAGTGGTAGAATTTAATTTAAAATCAAACTAGAAAACACGATGAAAATGGGTTCTTTTAAAAATTCCCTTTTAAAATATAAAATGTTTTTGTACTAAATTAAATTATAAAATTAATTTAAAATACCATTATTGTATTATTTAAAAAAACTAATTAAATTTTAAAACTAATTGAACATATAATTTTACTTTAAAAATACTTTAAAAGAAAACATTATTTTCAATAAAAATCAATATTTTTCACTATTCATTGAAAAACAACTTTTAAGAAAAAACTCAAAATTTCAATTTAGGATAATTTTGATATGATGATTTAAAAAATGATGTTTATTTTTTCAAATTAAATTTCTAAAAATTATAGAAATTAATTATATTATTCGCTCACAAAAAGCAATCAAAAACCATTTTCGAAGAAAACGTATCTTTGAAAAATAAAATGGTTTTATTAAAAAATGAGATATTATTTCCAAAACATTAATAAATAAATTTTTATTGATTATAAACTTTATATATATTTCAAAAATTATTTAATCCTATCAATACCCACCAATTTAACAGCTAGGTTTTAATGGTGATATTTAAATAATAATATGTTATGGTTCATTTAATCATGGCGTTGCATGTCATACATGTTATAGAACATAATTTCCTTATTTAAAAGTATTAACGTATTAAATATCTAACATTAATTGAAAATTTTCTCTCCTCAAAATCATGATTTTGGTAGATCCAAGTGATTTCATGATTAGTAATTTTGGTGTGTTCTCCAAAAACCTATGTTCTTCATGTTTCTTCTAGATCTACCTCTTTTCACTTGATATGAATCATAGATCTATAATATATTTTCTTGATATATGGACTCTAATTCTATATGATGTTGAATCCTTGTATCATTATAATAAAATATATAGTTTTCAACATCTCAATGATATCTCTTTTACTAGAGCTAGATATATTTTGAATGGTGGATGATTTTGAGTAAGTTTTCATAGATTTATCATCTTGAGACTATATTTTTATTAAATCTCATATTGGATATCTTTTTATTGATATATTTGTGGTGGATCTATTTTTATTTACTATACCCCATGTTATCTTCTATATATTATGAGGAATTCATGATCCATTCTTTAATCGACAATAGATCTAGTGAATTGACATCATCTTATTTGACATATCTCAAAACTAATTTCATTGATGAACTCTGTAAGGTATTTGATTCTAGAACCACCCTTATTGAATTAAAATATCCTTGGTATATTTCTTAAACATCTTCTTAATAAACCAAAAACCGATATAGTTATCATTGACATACGAGATAGTTCTCCATGGGTGTGCAACGTGATTCAATCTTCAGTCCTTTGAAAAATATTAGATTCCTTAATTAAAGAGTTTTATGTTAGAAGTTCTTTACCATTTGAGGCTTTATATAATCTTATTTCATTGATTTCATATTTTGATGTCATATCTTGGTGACTATGCTTGATGGTGATTTCTTTTGGGTGGGTGTGTTGCCTATGATACCCATATATTATGCTTGATTCCATGAGTATTTCTAGTGTATCTTGTTATCTTGCTTGATATTGATCATATGTTATTATATGTTGCTAATTTATTCTCATGGTGTCATGATATTATTTTCCTTATTATTCTCTTACCTATTGTATGAATTTACCATGTTTTGGAGGTATTGTCTTGGTACTCATAATAGGTGGCCTATCGAGATATGATTACCCATTACAGGGGGATCTCACAAAAATTATGGAAATGATAATGATGGAACTATACATGGGGTAAGGGAATGATGACCTTGTTTCTTAGCCCATGATAGTGACATTTTCACTCGGTGCCTTGAGGATGTTGAGAAACACATTCACATTCATCCTTGGGTCCTGACCCAAAACTCAATGCCTTATGGATACTGAGTAACGTGTTCATTAGCCTTTTGGATTGTTCTTGATCACTTCCAACATCTTTTGATCATCCATAAATCATGGAGCTGATGTGGGTATGGTCATGGATCATGTTGTATTGGTTAGATTTTAAACTCTCAGAAAATGATTGGTATTCTTACTTAAGAATTTATTTTTATCATGATATACACATGTTATACTTGTAAACATGTATTACAGATGCATTAGTGGTGTCCGAGTGGATTTTATTACTCACACCATACATGGGCATCTTGATGTGCGTGAATCCTTCAGGTATAGGGATTCAGGTAAAGGTAAGGGGCCTATAAAAGACAATTGATTAGTGGGTAATGGACCTTTTAGAGATGTCAAGATATACTCAAAAGAATTATATAGTGTTTCATTTTATTTACTTGCACCATATATACTTTGGTTTGTATTTCCATATTAGGGGCCTAGTTTTTTTATCTGTGTGACATACATTCCATATGTTATTACATTATGATGTTTTATATTTCACCATGATTACTATAAGTTGTTTTTTTCTTGGTATTTTATTTATATTTTTGGTGTATGGATATGATGTTGAGGTTATATTCTCCCCATTGATGGAGTGTGGACCCTCACTACAAGCCAACATCTTGTTGCGTATGAGGCATGTATGAGGTATTGTGCATTTTCAGTTTAGAACCAATGGTTTGGGTCAGGGCATTATCGATGCCCCCCTCCTCAACCCCCTATCATATCCCTTACCTCTAGTTGACATCTCCCTGCACCCCCTAACCCACTGTTGTCTACATCAGCCCTTGCTAACATCCACCACCTCAAACCCTTCTAGAAACCCCCTCCTCAACCCCATGATAATTTCCCTCCCATACCAATTCCAATGATCATGATCCACTCCACTATCTATGGCCCACTTATCCCTTTTTGATGGTCTACTCTCCTCTTTGTTGGAAGGTTCCTTCATGGACCCCTTATTGGTGAGAATTTTTTATTTTTATTACAATTTTTCATTTTTTGATTGTTTCTTATTGTATGTTTTATTATTTTCTATGCTTTTTTATTATTTTTCTTATATATGAATAAAAAATTTGGCACACTACTATTTAATTTTATGGATTTCTATATTGTATTCTATAATTTTAAATGTATTTATGATCTATTTAGAACCCCAACATGACAACACTGAAACTTTATAGTAGTTAAATGAATTTATTGGGATTAAATAGAGCTCTTAAAATTTAATTTTAGTTGTTATAAAAATATAAATATTTTAAAGAAATTCTTTTGAATTGTGTCATATTTTTGTGCCTTTAGTTTATATATGTGTTTTTATTAAAAAATAATAAACAAATATTAATAAAAATAAAAATTTTATATTTTATTATAGGTAGATGGGAATGAAATAAATAAAACAACACACACCTAGAAACCCCAGTTTGTTAAACCTTATACCTTCCCACAAGTTACGTCTAGAAATCATTGAACTTGTTTATTATAAACATGGCCCAAATTCATTGAGGCACAGAGGACTTAGAACATGGGTGGCTCAAAGGCCTAGCATCCTGAATGATGGACACATGGTTTCTTGGAATGATCAGTTTTCTTTTTGTCATGTCACTAAACATATACCTAATTTCCTCCCCTATTAGTAGTTGTAACATCCTAACTTGAGATCGAATGAAATGGTGCCCCGAGCTGGTTTCTCACATGGCCTCAAGCATGCCTCCCTATACACCAGATGATGATGACTAGTAGTGATGGTATAAATGTGGTACAGTGGGGAGGTTATAACCTTATTGATCAAAGAGGAACAGTAGTATAAATGATAAAAAAACAACATAAAAATATAAATAACTAAGAAATTAAATACAATAATAACTGAGAATCACTGTTGTATGAATAAATAACCATGCATGATCATGATACAATACACAAGTGGAAGACATATAATTAGAATACATACACAAAATAGTTAATTAATAATGAAAAGACTTAGAATATATCTCTAATAATATCATGAGTACTAGATTAATCCTCTACTCCTGCACTCCAACCTAGCCCATAAGGATAACAGCATGCAAGAACAATCCAAGATCCTAAACTTGCAACTATGAGGACTGATCAGGTACCAAATAGAGGCTCGAACAGGGTATGAGATATACTCAGTAGGACACCACCAATGGTTTCTAAATAAATATAGTCTATGAATATAAAATAAATAATTATTTAGGTATGTCAAAATAAAATCAGTGTCGTAAATATAAATGAAATTCAGTTGGGCTCAGGCTCCTCAAGGACACCTAGTCGACCATACTTGCTTCAACCTAGTATGGAAGTGTTTCTGAACAAGTGCACCCATGTATATAAATATACATTTATATATATATATATATATATTCAATATAATAGATATTTAATACTATCCTGGACTTGAGGCGTAACTCAAGTGTCCATGTATAATAGTAAGAGTTTCATGTTTTAAGGAAGGGTCATTATAACTGAGTATCACAATTCATAAGGGATTCCATTCCCAATTATAAAAATTCATAATGGATTCCATACCTAAGTATCTCATGAAAAATGGTATTCCATGATCAAGTATCATGAATAATAAGAAGAACAATCATTCTCAACATCCTACTTGAGTGGGTGTGTGTCCAGTAACCCAAGTGACGTGAATTTCAAATTCCAACATCATCATCAAAGGGGGGTGGAAACACCATTTCCACAACCCTAATAGTGGTACCTCTATAATAATTCAATATAAGGTAGTCTCACTTTCCCTATGATCCCTTATCCAAGGTGTTCCATAAAGAGGAACCCAGCATCGCTCAAGCCACAGTGTACCTTTATTATCATAATTCATTCAATGTTAAATTACATTCCATGAGTTCATCCATGCCATAATGTAAGTCATCAAGATATTTCAATTAAATTTTAAACATAACTAGTTAAAATTTCCATGTACATAATCATTCCATAATATCAAACAGGTATAAGGAATATAATTCATTTATAAACAAGGAGTTCAAGGGAAGAACCCATGTCATATGACAACAATTATTACTAATTAAATTATTCTTGTTCATATTAAGACATTGAACCTCAAAGGTGGTTTTATTATAAAATGAAAAATTATCAAATTACCACTTCATTAATTTTATTTTAACCATCTCTTCCATGAGTGATAATTAAACTCACCTAAAAAGGTTATTTAAACTGAAAACAGGGAATTTAAACATAATATAATAATGAATTCTAATATCCATTAATCATAATCTCCCATTTAGTGGCCCTGGTTTTGTTTTTAAACATCCAACCATGATAAGGGATCTAAGAAACATCAAGGATTGGTCTAGGCATTTAATTTTAGGAATTTTAATATTTAGGAGGAATACATAGAAATTAAGGCATTCAGTATAATGAAAATATCATATAAACATGTGATTCTTTATGAAAAAAGAAACTAAACCTCCTACCTCATGATCATTATGGTCCACTTGTCCGTTATTAGGCTTTGATTTGATCTGTAATTAGATAAATCATAATATTAGACAAATTCCTTGAAAATAGTGTGAATTAGCTCGTATAAAGATGGCACTGAAGAAGGTGAGATAAATGAAGAAAGTAACAAATAGGAATTGTATACTAACTGATATGATTCCAACATGATAAATATCATTTTATTTAGACCAAGAACCAAGGATATCTTACCAAGGTAATAGGAGGATGAATGGTGTGTGTGTGAAAGGCCTCCTGAAAAAATATAGGATGAAGGGTGTAAACCCTTAAAGGTTAGGATGAAAGAATATTCATTTTCAACCCTTTAAGGTGGTGTGTGGTTAGACAACATGGTTTGACTAACCGTGTGATAACCATGTAGTTCTCACTGCCCAAGATCCATACCCCATGTGTTTTGTCCATATATTTTGGGCTAAACATGCGCCAACCATGTAGTGCTGCAATTTAAGTGGCACTAACTATGCAGGATAGGCATACAATTTGGAAAACCATGTGTAGACCATTCTCCAACCTATACGATATAATGAATACATTCTATATAACCATGAACCCCGAATAAAAAAGTAAAAAAACTATGTGGTGCCCCTCATAGGGCCACAAGGTTTCTCCTAAGGAGATGCATAGTTTAAAAACCCATATGCCCTATCTGTTTCTCCTAGAAAGTGATTTTTTGGATCCTAATTCTCCCAAAACTCATACAAACTTTTTATACACCTCTAGGACCATAAAACCTATCCAAAAACAACACTTTTAATTGTTCCAATACTCAGATTTACATTTTGAATCTAAATTTAATATTTGTCATTAAAAAATCAAATTCCCTTGAAATTTCAATTGGTTCAAAAATAGGGAGCCTTAAAATCTTCCCACCTTATAACTTTTCATATTCTATAATCATTGGGGAAACAAAAAAACAACACTCAACCAACACAGCTCATGAATTTTCGTTCAAATGGTCGCATTATGTTTCTAAATTCCAAATGTACCTCCAAGAATTACCTTAATCACATGGTACTTAGGACTCTTAAACTTGATCCAATTCTCATACATAAATACAAAGAATCCATATGGTGATTACCTAAGATCATACAACCCAATAAATGATCACATCATCATCTCTTTCATAAAGCATCTTATGGAACTCCCCACCACAGGTTCAAGCCTACATAATCCAATACTGAGTCACAGTGCTCCCACCATCATAATTTCCTAATAAATCATGTCCTTTGGGTCTTAGAGACACTCCCATCATGTTATCTTTTCATACACATGGTCACTATAATTGGTCCTTGATTTTTTAAAAACATTAAAACTCCAATTGACCTAGCTCAATGAGTCAAGCTGAATTTTCCTACAAGAACTAAGGTTGACCTTTAAACTATACCCACATCAACTTAATGGTGTGATAAATTGAGTTCCTTACATACTACCTCCAACTTAAAAAAATAACCTCAAGTCAAACTGCCTCTAGTTGACTGCCTCTAAGAATGCTCACTAAATCATGTACCCAACTCCCAGTAACATCTCCCAGCCAAACCATATCCCAAATAAAATTGTTGTCATGCTATATCACTAGCACCCATTTTATCCCAATACAGCCTTCGTGAATTGTCATAAGATACTCTGGGCTTAACATCTACATATATATTTCACCCAAATTCATAATTGAACTCATAATTAGTATTTATTGGGGATTCCAGCTGTAAATTGATTCCATTTATTCAAAAGAATATGAAATACACAACAACCATCCAATGAAAAATATCAAGATTTTATGATCCTACTTACATGAGGGTTACTCTTAATCGACCAACATCTTTCTCCCTACCTTAGGAGAATCCTTTTCATCACATAGATGAAATGAAAACCCAATTACTATATCTCATTCCCCATCCACTTATGGATATAAGAACAATCATGGATAATAAATTTCCCTTCCCTATAACTAATGTAAACATCATCTTCCGCCCCTTCCCACTTCTTGAAAATATTTTGTATGCTGATTTCAAAAATTGATTCATAACAAGGGTCACCTCTCTTAAACAACCAATGGTGTGCCACACACCATCTAACTACTTTAAACTACTCCTTGAGAATAACTTTTAAAGGGTTACTTCATCAAACCAAAATGGATATTTAGATAGATATCTCTACGTATATCATGTACTCTCCTAGTGTACTTGGGACAATGTCAAGATATTGGGAATGATCGCCTCTATACTAGAAGTACAAAAGGATTATATAAAGAGGTTTGTATCACTCTCCTAGGCCACACTAGCTTCAAACATGATACATTTTCCTTAAAAAACTCCTAACATCATGTCTCCAAACCATGAATGTATAGGTCCATTTATGGTTCAAATATATCACATCACCCAATTTAATTCCAAAATATCCCTCACCACTGGTAACTCTCTTTAATTACCTAGGCTCGAGGTCTCCCAACCTGCAAGCACTATATTTGAAACCGTCAACCCTTTCATCACACTTGTCCATTAATCGACATAGAATTATAAATAGTTCCAATGCGTACCCAGCATGAACTAACTTATGACATAAAAAGGGTGTACATATCATTCCAACTAGTTTGAGACCTGACTCACACACCCACAATTCATCCATCAAAAGGTGAAAACTGATCGTGATATATAACATGTTTTTATTATAATACAATGAGAGTTATCTTGGAACCCCTTTGGAAAAAATACACCTCACCTGATCCTTGATCTATCAAATGACCGCCTACCCTGTGGTGTCATTTTAGAAACTAAAGCATCAACCATTCCACCATTAGTAAACTAGGATAGGCACCTGAATAGTCCTTCACAACATAATCAATATTGATAAACTATCACTCATAGTTATTTTCAAAAATAAAATGCATCACCATGTATGAATTAAATTATTTGAGAACCTTCCATGCATCATTCTAGAAATGAGCATAAAATGAATCTCATTGCATTTAAGGTTAATATAAACTTGGGTCAACCTCTATTACAGGTTTCCCAAAATTAATAGATATGAATCTGCCCTAATAGGGTGAGATTTTAATTTAATGGCCTCTAGGTATTCCAACTAACCCTATTGTCACTCACAAAATATCCCTAACCCACTCATAGACATCAATTGCATGACATCTAGAATTCTTATAAACCCTCTTTAAATAGGTAAAAACGAATCAATAAGGAAAGATGTCAACTTATAAGGGTCACAATATCAACATAAAAGGATAACAGAGCTGAAACTCACTAGATATTTGTATAAGGTAATACCCCCTTGAGGTCCAACTTACCATACAACTACTTATCTACTCGAGGTGTAATTTCATTATTAAAGAGTCCTACCCAACTCAACTAGATTAAATAAGCAGAACTTACCATGCCTAGAAACTTAGATCAAAGGTTTACTAGTTTACTATATCTAAGGGAAATACCTTAATGGGATAAAACCTCTTTTACAAAAGGATTTGACTTTTAAAAATAGATTCATTCCAAAAAAGTTCAGAAGTCTCTACCCCCTATACTTTAAATTGAAGAAAAAAAATCCAACTAATACCTAAGACAATATTTAAATTCTTATTCAATTCATCTCCCAAGGAAAACTAAAGATAAACCTTACTCGAGGGTTCATTCTATAAACACCTATATAAGGTTTCATATTTAATCATTACATCAATTTAAATTTATTATAACTTTTAAAAGGATCAGATTTATAAAAATGGAAACCACCAATTATAAGGGAAACGTTTCTAAAATGGTACTTAGCACTTTATTCAGTTGAAACCATGTAGCATGATAGAAAAATTATTTATAGTTTCATTTTTAACCACTTTAAATCATCCAAATTTATTTAAACTATATTAGTTAAATAAAATTTCAATTTCCAAGCTATATAGGCAAACACCCTTTAGGTTTTAATTGGAATTTTAATCAATGAAAGCCTCATAATAGAAAATTTTAAAAGTAGATTAAAAGGTATTTTATTAATTTAAGTGGACTGGTTAAGTAATATTCCACAATATGTTTATATATAACACTATATAAGTGGATGAATTCACTTAAAATAACTATCCATTAGGATAAACATACACTAATGGGGATAAGAACAAAGGCATAAAAGAATAAAGAAACATATGATGGTTACTATATCTCATTAAAATTTTTAAAACACCCTTAATGGGTTCATTTCTTTAGAACATGGAATCCCCAGGAGTGACCTTTTTAAACCCTCCACTATAACTACCAGGTTCTTTATTACACACTAAAACATGATTTATTACATAAACTCTTCAGTTGATACAACATGGAAGATCGATAGGTATAGTGTCTTTGGGGATGAGGAACATTACATAACAAATTAAAACATGAAATGCAACATTTTTATTGAAAACGTCCTTTACGTGATCACTATATTCCCTCATACTTAGCATTGCATGGGATAACCTAAGGACATGCATAAGAAAAGGGTGAGCTATAAATCCCAATAAGGGAATAAACATGGAATAACATGAGGAATAAAATGCATGTTATACAATAGGCATATCAGTGGAAAAAAAGAGAAACATGAACATAAAGGCATGATAAATCATGATAATCATAACATGGAAATGTGGCAACAACACTTAACATGGAATTAGCATGAGCCAAGGATCATTGCACATAGAACATGAGTAAACCCTCATTGAACATGATGCACAAGTAAACCCTCATTGAACTTGAATTATCATGATTCAACACTCATTTAAAATTAAATATCATGATACTATACTTTACCCAATGCAATGGAGTTCTATCAGGGTGCACCCTTTCTTAAACATTTCATTTCATGCATAAGTCTGCCACATGGATCATACAACATGAAATCAATCATAATCATTTATTTCATGATAAAGGGATGTGGAATAAATATATTAATATTTATAATTAATAATTAAATGTGCATAAATTTGAATACCCTTTATAGATAAATGGGCATGGTATTTACTACACAATGACATTGGCTTGGAAATTCGTAGTACAATTTCGGCAGTATAACGACAAGAAATAAGAACTCATAAAAAATGGTTGGTGAGAGAGAAAGGGGTGTCTCATAAAATTTAAATGAAATGGACAGTAAGGAAGTCATATATATACATGTCCCAACAAACATAATGTAATTTATATGCATAATACAAAATAATTACTTGGATGTAAAAGAGGAGAGAGAAATCCCTCACGAAATTTCGGTATGGTAACAGGTGTACATGGGACTCATTAATGTGAGAGAAAGGGGTATCACATCATCCAAAAATAAAGAGGTAAGTATGGGGGAGGTGAAAAATCATACCCAAATATTTTTAATTGCAAAAAAAATGGCATAACAACTTAAAGAAAATTTGACAAAAATGAGAAAGGAAGAAATCCTTTACTTGGAAGTGTGATCTGAAAGGCTTGGGAGAGGCTTGAGAGAGGCTTCTTAGGAGCTTGGGGAACCTTGTTAGGATTATAGAGAGAGGAGGTCAGGGTTTGGTATAAATACAAAGGCTTTCAGTTAATAGGAAGTGGGATCTTGGGTGGGTTTATATAAGAAAGGAGATAGAATTCTTTATTATTTAGGTTTGGGACACCTTACATTAAACTAATCAAAACCACAAATCATCCCATGGTTTTTGCCCATGGTTTTTTCCAAAGGAGAGTGGAAAAAAATATTTTTTGATTCCAATGGTCTAACTTTTTAAAATATTAGTGTTTCTTATGTGGAGGTGAGTCACACTCTCAAGGAAAACAATTTAAAAAAACAAAATGTTTTATAAGCCTTGAAGAGTCCACTAAAGCTTTGTAAAATTAATCAAACAAACCCAAAATCAAATTATTTTAATTTTAAAACATATATTTTCCTAAAATAATGTTTATATTATTTTATTACATCACTATTGGTTCATTATGATGTCATAAAACACATTATATATTTAAACGGTATTTAATTTTTACCCAAAAATTTGACTGTCTCAGAAAAATATGAAAAATTCACCTTTGGATAATTTCAACATCCTGATTCAAAAAATAATATTCATTTTATCTAAATAATTTTATAAATATGTGAATTTTTACTTTTAAAATAAAAACTGATATTTACCAAAAATTCACGGGTTTTGACAAAAACATCTTTCAAACATTAATAAAAATTACAATTGCATTCAAAAAATTATATGATAATTTATATTTAATAAAAAATAATTTAATAATAATAATAATATTTTATTAAAATATTATTTAATTCAAAAATACATTAATTCATAAAAGTATATTTCTTAGTCGAATATTAACTAAAAATACTATTTGTGCTTTAAAAAATATTTACAAAGTTACAATAATAAAATGAATGTCCATTATTTATACAAAAATAATTTACATAGTCATTGTGCTCGGGTCTTGTTATATAAACCCTTATAACACCATCATAAGATTGAAGGGTAAGGTGTGTGATGGTGAAAGACTCTTGTGGTGGATCAGATAACATCGCTCAGGTGGTAATCTCAATTAACTTCCACTTCTCTTGTAGTCGGTTCCGATCAAACTTAATGTGTTCAAGATTAGCTTTGGATTGATCAAGAGAGAAGCCCAATGACGCCACCTCCTTTTCGAGCTCTGACAAATGGGCTTCATACAGGGTAATACTACTGGATTCGGTCATCAATTCCTTTTTCTGAGTAAATTGGATTTGTTAAAGTCCTATATTTATACTAATCATGTGATCACAGTTCAACAGCTATATTAGAGATGGTTACAATTAATAATGGTATTTTAGAATCTATAAACATAAAACCAATTAAGTTCACATTTTATATAACCATAATAAGGTATTTAATTAGATCAAGAGTAATTTATATTAATGAAAGTTTGGTTCATTACAATCTTCCCCCCTTAATAAATTTTGCCTAAGAAATTTCCTTTTCCCACTCTAAAAAAATGTGGGTAACTTTGCTTCATCACTTTCTCCAATTCTCACATTGCTTCTTCAAACTTGTGGTTTTTCAACAAAACCTTGATGAGGGCATTGTCTTATTTCATAGAACTTTTTCTCTTTGATCTAATATCTTCACTGGTTTATCCTCATAAGAAATATCATCCTCTAAATATACCACCTCTAAAGAGAGTACATGTGAAGGGTCTGGTATGTACTTCCTTAAGAGGGATATAATAAATACATCATGTACTTTTGCCATAGTAGGTGGAAGTGCTAGTCAATAGGCCACATCCCCAAAACCATCAAGAATATTGAAGGGGCTCATGCACCTAGGACTTAACTTCCCTTTCTTTCCAAATATCATAACCTTCTTCCATAGAGATATGCCTAGAAATACCATGTCTCCAACATTAAACTCAAGGTATCATCAGCGGTTATCTATATAACTCTTCTATCGACTTTGGGATGCCTTGATATTCTACTGAATGGTTTTCACCTTCTTCACCATTTCTTTGACCATTTCTAGTCCTAGAATATTGCACTCACTAGCTTCATCCCAACATGTCGGTATTCTTCACCTCTTCCCATACAGGGCTTTATAAGGTGTCATTCGGATGCTTGAGTGGAAGCTATTATTGTAGGAGAATTCAACCAAAGGAAGATGTTGATCCCATCCTCCTTTAAAGTCCATTGAGCATGATCTCAACATATCCTCAAGTGTTTGGTTAGTCCACTTAGATTGGCCATCAGTTTGAGGATGATAAGATCTACTGAAGTTCAGCTCAGTATCTAGAGCATGTTGAAGACTCTTCCAAAACATAAATATGAATCTTGGATCTCGATCAGATATAATAGATAGTGGTACTCCATGAAGCCTTACCACTTATCTAATATATATTTGTTCTATTTGATCAAATGAGAAATCCTATCGAATTGCAATAAAGTGTACAGACTTTGTAAGATGATCCACAACAACACAGATTTCATTGTTGCCTTTAGATGTCTTCATAAGTCCGGTGACAAAGTCCATGGTGATGTTCTCCCATTTCTATGCTGGTATGGGCAATGGTTTCATCATCCCCTAAGATTTCTGCCTCTCTACCTTCACTTGATAACACACCAGGCACTTTGATGTATACTCAGTGATCTCCTTCTTCATATTATCCCACCAATAATGCTCTCGGAGATCTCAATACATATTTGTGTTTCCTAAGTGAATAGAAAAATTTAAACTATGTGCATCATCCAAAAGTTCCTTCTTCAGCTCTCAACTTGATGGAACACATAGTCTTTTCCCAAATCTCACAATTCCTTATTCATTAAAATTGAACTTTGGGGATTTCCCTCTTATGATAGCTTCCACTTTCTTCTGAATTCACACATCATCCTTTTGAGCATCATTTAACCTTTCTAAAAGAGAAGTTTGAGCAATCATTTGTGAAATGATTGATGACTGAAAATTATATTTTTATTTGATTTTTGAAATCTGCTTTTTGGGTGAGCGGGAACCGCACAATTCTAGATAACCAATTCAAAAACACCTCAAAAGACACAACAGCTTTCAACAAAGTCATATGCTTTTCGGTAAAATCCAGATTCAAACAGGATTCCAACCATGAGATGTCCACAACACATACCATGGCACACCCGCAAACTCAAACCCATCATCACCGAATAAACGATAAACGCCCATCGAAGATAGTCCTCATCATCACTAGAACCACCGCATCAAGCCCACAAAAACACAATCTTCGCAGACACCAAAAATAGCATCAACCAGCACAAACCGGATCAAAGAAATTGTCACAACTTCACTGTCTTCAAAACCATCAATTTCGACTCTAATACCATACCAAAAACATAAATACTCAAAACAAAACAACTTCACCAAGCGAGCATAAATCATGCACAGTAGATCACCCAAAATGAGAACGCAATTAAAAACCCAAGGAGAAAAATACATCACCAAAATTGAAGCCACCTAAAAGTCAGACCATGAAAGAATAAAGGAACCATCGCAAGATATATCCACAAATCCATTGCCACCTTAAAGACCACACTCAAAGACCGCAGTGAACCTCCCAAAGCTCCCACAGCCGGTGTAGAAACAAGGATGCAACTCTCAGACCGTAGAGATGGAACTCAACCATGGACTCACCACGCTGCCATGAGAAACCCTAGCCAAATAGGAGGATAGAGAATGAAGATGGTCCAGTGATAAATGCTGAGAGATGAGCCCAAGAATCCTCAGAAAGAGAACCGCACACCACGATCGTGCCGAGAAGAGAAGCCAAGGAGAGGAGACGTCGTCTCCCTGAGATGGAGAAGAGAACGTCAGCAACAGAGGGAAAACCTAGAGAAGTGGATCCCCTTACGGGCGCATAATTACTATGATAAATGATTGATGATGTTCCCTTATTTATGATTCTCATGTCCATCTTCATCAAATCTAAGAAGATTGGATCTTTCTCAATTCTGATCAGTTATAGAATCGCTGGGTCCTTTCTACTTAGATCATCCTCTACCTTGTTCACTTTCCCAGGGTGGTAATGAATTGAGTAGTCATAGTATTTGATCAACTCTAACCATCTTCATTGGTGCATGTTCAAATCTTTATATGTGAAAATATACTTGAGGCTTTTGTGGTCCATATATATTTCACACTTATCCCCAAAGAGATAATTCCAACAAATTTTTAAAGTGAAGATCACGGTATCCAACTCCAAATCATGTGTTGGATAATTCTGCTCATGAACTTTCAATTACCTTGAAGCATTGCTAATAACTTTTTCATTTTACATCAACACCTAACCTAGGCACTTCTTTGATGCATCACTGAATACCACAAAAATTTCTCCTCTTGTGGGTAAAGTGAGAACGGGCATAGTGATAAGCCTCCTTTTTAACACCTTGAATATTTCTTCACATTCATCACTCCAAGAAAACTTTACTCTCTTATGAGTTATCTTGGTAAGATCTTTGGACAATCATGAGAAATTTCTCACAAATCATTGATAATATCTAACTAACCCCAAGAATCTACGGATATCCATTACTAATGTTGGCCTCAGTCATCCCTCAATTGCATCTGTTTTGAAGGGATCCACAGATATCTCATTTCTTATGATGATATGGCCTAATGATGTGACCTCCTTCGACCAGAACTCACACTTTTTGTACTTTTAATAGAGCTTCACCTTCTGTAAGGTCTCTAGTACAGTTCTTAGATGCTCCTCATGATCCTCCATGGTTTTGGATTATATCAAAACATCATTTATAAAGACTACCACAAATTTGTCAAGGTAATCCCTAAAGACACTATTCATCAAGTACATGAAGATTATTTGAGCATTAGTGAGACCTAAAGTCATTTCAATGAATTCATAGTTCCCATATCTTGTATGAAAAACAGTCTTGGGGATATCTTCCTTCTTCACCCTTACTTGATAATATCCCGACCGCAAATCCACCTTGGAGAAATATTGTTCTCCACACAGCTGATCAAAAAACTCATCGATTTGTGGGAGAGGATACTTGTTATTTGTTGTGATTTTGTTAAGCTCGTGATAATCGATGAAAAGGCACATTGACCCATCTTTCTTCTTGACAAAGAGGATTGGTGCACCCCATGATGAAGCACTTGGGCATATAAACCCTTTATCCAAATTCTCTTGTAGTTGTTTCTTCATCTCCTCAAGCTCTACAACATCCATTATATATGGAGTTTTGGATATTGTCAATGCTTTAGGTATAAGATAAATTGATAATTCAACATCTCTTCTAGGAGGAAGACCAGGAAATTCCTTGGGAAACACTTTAGTGAATTCCCTCACAATATGCATTTCTTCAAGGATGGTTGCCTCCTTAAACTCAATAATATTAGCCAGATACGCATTCTCATAGGTCAGTAATATCCACACTTGAGATGATGGATCTAAATAAGATTCATATTCCTCCTTGCACTTGTATAGAATCACGGGTCGATTCTCCACATAGAGAGTGATTTCCCTCTCGTGACAATTTATGTTGGATCTATATAAGGAAAGTTGATCCATGCCAAGAATTGCATCAAATTCCACCAGAGGGAGTATGAAGAGGTTCTTTGGGAAATTAAATCCACATATTATGATAGGGGAGGAGTTATATTGATAGGATGCAATGATTTCCCCATTTTCCGTACTCACTGAAATCTTTACTTTCATGATTTGTGGTGGTGTTGGGATTGTTCTGCTAAAATTTTGGGATATAAAAGAATGTGTAGAACCTAAATCAAAAAGTATGTTCGCTATTATTTAATGAATAACTAGCATACCTATCACCACTTCATTTTCAGGGTTCACTTCAGCAGTATTGATGGAAAAAGATCACCCTTACTGCCTTGGAGGTTGTTTGTTGCCTCCGAAAACCCTTGGCTTAGGGAAATGATTTGCAAGATGCCCTGGTTCTTTATAGTTTTAGCAATGAACAACATGTTTAGGTTAGAGCAGAGAATTACTATCCTCTATCGTAGCCATAGGTTTTTCTTTCTGATAGTTAATAGCCAGGTTCCCTTCTCTTCCACACCTAAAGCTTTTCCTAGTCCACTTCAGGTAATTTCCAGGGTGCTTCATTCCGCATCTTTGGAAAGTGGGGTGCAGGATCTTCTTAGCATTGTTAGATTTATTCACCAGACCACCAACATTGAAATCCACCTTACTCTTTTTATCCCCATGATACCCCTGAGATTATCTAATCTCCATTTTGACCTTGAGGGCACATCGGACAATTTCCTCATAGTTGTCTAAGTCACAGATCACCAGTGCTTTCCATAGGCTAGGTTTCAGCCCACCAAAGAAGTGGTCAACCTTACATTCAAGGGTAATGAGAAAGTCAGAGGAATATCATGCAAGCCTTGTGAAGTTTTCCCTGTATGATCTAACAGGTTCTTCATCTTTTTTCTTGAGGTCAAGGAAGTCCCTTTCCATCTTAAGTCAGAGGGTGCGTGGAAAATATTTATCAAAAAACATTTTCTGGAAATCCTTCCATTCCAACACCTTGATCTCCTCCTTATGCTTCGTATTTTTTATCAACATCCACCATTGATCAGTTTCAACCTCCATACGATAAGCAACCATGAGAACCTTCTCTTGTTTAGAACATTAAAGGATGGAGAAGATATTTTCAATGGAGTTGATCCATTTTTAGGCAATTAAGGGATCAGATGATCCATTAAAAGTAGGAGGCCTTTGTCTCATGAAGCTCTCAATAGTGACTTGTTCTTTCTTATGGGGATTGAAAATTCCTCTTCACCCATGTTTCTATTCAAATCTTGAGTTAACTAAGAGATAAGTGTGACAAAGTTCATGATTCCTGCTCCTGTCAGATTGGGCATCTCATTAGCATAGTCATCACATTGATCTTCATATCGGTTGTTATCCCAAGTCCTCCTATTACTGGCTATTGGTTGGAATAAAGGGAGAGTTAGGGTAACACATAAAGGGTAATCCAAGTAAAAAACTGATGACTTATAAATAACTTTTATTTCCTTAACTTATGAATCCATAGGCTTCAATATATGTTATTCATTGTCTACTTTCTAACATATATTCTTAGGGGTATTTTTTTTAATTCCCTTAGGGTTCATACTAAGATTGTGAATTTACCAAAGCATATCTCCTGAGAGTGTCATAACCAAGAGTTCATCAAAGCCTGTTTTTGTGCTCCAGTTCCCATTCAAGTCTATCTCAAATCATTATTTTCAGGTTTTACCCCTAGGATACATTTGTGCCAGAGCTACCTCTACCTGCTCGTATCGAGGCAGGGATGTATTTTCTAGATAAACCACTTACTCAATACTCACCAATACTTTGGGATGTTTTTATTATACTTATTATTCTCTTTAATACTTCACTAGGGTTTTCTAATCCTAATACCAAAAATAACTAAACCTATCCTCTGATACCAACTATAACAACCCTGTTATTTATTACACACTAAAACATGATTTATTACATAAACTCTTAACTTGATAAAACATGGAAGATCGAGAGTTCTAGTGTATTTATGTCTTGAGAACATTAAATAACAACTAAAAACATTAAATACAACATCTTTATTGAAAAATTCCTTTACATGACCACTATATTCCCTCGTACTTAACATTGCATGGGATAACCTGAGAACATGCATAAGAAAAGGGTGAGCTATAAATCCCAATAAGGGAATAAACATGGAATAACATGAGGAATAAGATACATGTTATAAAGTAGGCATATCAATTGATAACAAGAGAAACATGAACATAAATTCATGATAAAGCATGATGATCATAACATGGAAATGTGGCAACAACACTTAACATGGAATTAGCATGAGCCAAGGCTCATTGCACATGGAGCATGAGTAAACCCTCATTGATCACGAAGCATGAGTAAACCCTCATTTCAATTGAATTATCATGAGTCAAAACTCATTTCACGTGATGTATCATGACACTATACTTTACCCCAATGCATTGGATCATTATCAGGGTGCACCCTTTCTTAAACATTTCATTTCATGCATAAGTGTGCCACATGGATCATAAAACATGGAATAAATCATCATAATTTATTACATGATAAAGGGATGTGGAATAAATACATGAAGCTTTATAATAAATAAGTAAATGTTCATAAATTTGAATACCCTTGATAGATAAATGGGCATGGTATTCACTACACAATGACATTGGCTTGGAAAATCGTAGTGCAATTTCAACAGCATAACGACGTGAAATAAGAACTCATAAAAAATGGTTGGTGAGAGAGAAAGGGGTGTCTTATCAAATTTACATGAAATGAATAATAAGGGGTAATATAGATACATTTTTCAATAAACATAATAGAATTTATATGCATAATAAAAAATAATTACTTGGATGTAAAAGAGGAGAGAGAAATCCCTCACATAATTTTGACATGGTAACAGGTGCACATGGGAGAAATTAATGAGAGAGAAAGGGGTCTCCCATTATCCAAACATAAAGAGAGAAGTATGGTGGATGTTATAAATCATACCACCAACATTTTTAATTGAAAAAAAATGTCATAACAACTTAAAGAAATTTTGACAAAAATGAGAAAGGAAGAAATCCCTTACTTGGAAGTGTGATCTCAAAGGCTTGGGAGAGGCTTGAGAGAAGCTTCTTGGGATCTTGGGTCACCTTGGGAGGATTCTAGAGAGAATAGGTCCGGGGTTGGTATAAATCCAAAGGATTTTAGTGAAGAGGAAGTGGGAGCTTGGGTGGGTTTATATAGTAAAGGAGATGGAATTCTTTATTATTTAGGTTTCGGACACCTCACATTAAAATAATCAAAACCACAAACCATCCCATGGTTTTTGCCCATGGTTTTTTCTAAAGGGGAGTGGAAAAAAATATTTTATGAGTAAAATGGCCTAAATTCTTAAAATAATAGGGTTGCTTATGTGGAGGTGAGTCACACTCTCAAGGGAAACAATTTAAAAAGACAAAATGTTTTATAAACCTTGAAGGGTCCATTAAAGCTTTGTAAAATAAAAAAAACCCAAAATAACATTATTTTAATGTAAAAACATATATTGGATGAAAATTATGTTTATAATATTTTATTACATCACTATTGGGTCATTATGATGTCATAAAACATATTATATATTTAAACGGTATTTAATTTTTACCCAAAAATTCGACTCTCTCAGAAAAATATGAAAAACTCGCCATTGGATAATTTCAACGTCCTGATTCCAAAAATAATATTCATTTTATCTAAATAATTTTATAAATATGTGAATTTTTATTTTTAAAATAAAAACCGATATTTACCGAAAATTCATGGGTTTTGACAAAAACAGCTTTCAAACCTTAATAAAAATTACAATTGCATTCTTAAAATTATATGATAATTTATATTTAATAAAAAATAATTTAATAATAATATTATTATTTTATTAAAATATTATTTAATACAAAAAACTACTAACTCATAAAAGTATATTTCTTAATCAAATATTAACTAAATATACTATTTGTACTTTAAAAACTATATACAAAGATACAATAATAAAATGAATGCACATTCTTTATACAAAAATAATGTACATAGAAATAGTGTTAGGGTATTGTTACATAACCCCTTATAACACTCTCATAAGACTAAAGGGTAAGGTGTGTGATAGTGACAGACTCTTGGGGTGGCTCGGATAACATCGCTCGGGTGGTAATCTCTATTAACTTCCACTTCTCCCAAAGTCAGTTCCGCTCAATCTTAATGTGTTCAAGCTTAGCTTGGGATTGGTCAAGAGTGAATCCCAATAATTCCACATCCTTTTTGAGCTCAAAAAAATGGGCTTCGTACGGGGAAAGTCTGTTGGATGAGGCCATCGCTTCCTTTGTCTGAGTAAATTGGATTTGTTAAAGTCATATATTTATATTAATCATGTGATCACTGTTCAACGGCTATATTAGAAATGGTCATAATTCATAACGGTATTTTAAAATCTAGAAACATAAAACCAATGAAGTTCAAATTTTATATAACCATAATAAGACATTTAATTAGATCAATATGAATTTCTATTAATGAAAGTTTGGGTTGTTATATCCACACCCAGAAACCCCCCTCCCCATGAAGAGGTCATCTCAAGAAGCTCCAGCCAGGATGGAGTTGTTTCCAGCCAAGATATTAGAGCATCCCATGGGGTAAAATCCTGATCAGAAATGGTTCGACATGGAAATTTGTTATCTAGGTGGGTTTCACCCTTCTTCCCACCCTATGAGACACCGGGTGACCCGAGAAGGGCTCCCAAGAATTGAACCCCAGACCTCACTGAACACCATTATTATGGCCCTTAATGGTTTTATTTCATAATCATATCAAATCAAGACCAATCTACTTAGGTCGAGTCCTGTTTATTTCATAAGAAACATGCCCCAACTGACCTACTTGGGTCTATTTTTTTATTTAGGAATTATTCATATGGTTTATCATGCTCAAATAATAGAGGTACAAGCCTATATAATGGTAGCCATTTTCTATAAGAATAAAAATTTAGAATATATATATATAATCATTGTTTAGTTATATAAATTACCATCCCAAGTTATAAAGGTAATTTACTTTATAAGTTACAATTTACTTTCATGTAACTGTGACCATGTTTTTATATTCAGTGCCAGAATATAACCAGACTATATATGATGGTTCAATTATATGGTTTACCATTATTTAATTTATAAATTATCATATTCTTTATAAATTGAAAAATTATCTACCATTTAATTTCAACTAGTAATGTTTCAACCCATGAAACCAATAGTACATGGATCAAACATTTCACAATTGGTTAATTGAGGTGTCACCATCAATATATATGGGAAAACACTATTTAGGTAGATGAAAACAATTTAATAACCAATTATATATATCAAAAGTATATCAAGGCATGTTATCACTGAGTAATAATACCAATAAACATGGAAATAAACATGTAAAACTACTAAACAAGGTGAAAATATAGAAAATCATGCTAGATAATCACACAAGTAGGGAATAAAACTAAGCATGTTATACAAATCATCATGCATGAGGAAAACTAAAATTCTATCTACATGGCATGTTATGTTCATGGAAATTGAATCTCAATGTGCTTATAATTATTTATGTCAGAATACCTACTTACCATAGCAGGATAAGGGTAAAAATCACAAAAATCAGGAAATCCAAAACCATCAGAACTAAACAAACGATCAAATCTAATATATAACAGTATAAACAACATTATTATCCCTAAAAACTTGGTCTATCCCTTGTGTGTGGGTTATATGGTCCCAGATATGATATATTTACCAAGTGTTGACATTCCTCTAGTCCCTTGTATATCATCCCAAAATAGTAATACAAAATTAAAATCCCTATGATGACACTTTGTAGAATCCAAACTTGGGATACACTAAAACAATTCCTTGAGATAATCAGTCATATTGCCTCAAGCGCACCTCCTCTTACATGAGAGTACATCAACTAGAAATGAGGTTCAAAGGGTGGTACAGTGGGTAGATTATACATTCATTGATCAAAGTGGAATAGTGGTATAAAACCTAAAAAATAGTAGAAACAATATAAATAATTGAGTATAGAAAGACAATAATAATTGAGATTCAATGGTAGATGAATAAATACCCATGTATTAACATGATACAATTCAAATGTGGTAGACATACAATAGGAATACATATATAGAAAAGGTAAGTAATAATGAAAATACTTAGAAGCTATCTCTATTAGCATCATGAGAACTAGCTCGGTCCTCTTTTACCATACTCCATCCTAGCCCAGATGGATAACAGTATATAATCATAATCCAAGATCCTAAACCTACAACTATAATGCTTGTTTGGGTACCAAACGGTTGCTTGAACAGGGCGTGAGATGTACTTAGTAGGCCAATACTAACTATGTATAAAGCAATCTAGTTCGTGAATATAAAATAAAACAGTGTGTACGTATATCAAAATTAAAGTAGTGCAGTAAATATAAATGAAATTCAGTCAAGCCCAGTCACCTCAAGGACACATGGTCGACTATACCTGCTTCAGACTAGGTCAAAAGTGTCTCTGAACAATTGTCACCTCCTATATAAAATGTCATTGAACAAGTGTCACCATTCTTCAGTATCATAATTCATAAGGGACACAATTCTTTAGTATCACAATTTATAAGGGACACCATGCTCAAGTAGCACATGTAATATGAGATGTCATTCCTAAGTACAAGAATAATAAGTAGAAGTTTTATGCTCAGTATCCTACTCCAGGGGGTGTGGAATGTCATGTCCATCAACCCAAGTGACATGAATTGATATGTACAACATCCTCAACCAAGGGGATTTGAAATTCCATATCCAAAACCCTAACCAAGGTACCTCTATAATAATATAGTATAAGGTAGTCTCACTTTCCCTATGAGCCCTTAGCCATGGTTTTTTATAAATATGATCCTGGAATCGCTCAAGTCATAGTGTACCATTATTGTCATAATTCAATCAATCTTTAATTATAGGTTATGATTTCATACATTCCATAATTTAATTCATCAAGATCATGCAATTAAAGTTTAAGAATAACAAGTAGAAAGGGATATGTATATAATCATGCCATAATATCAAATAGGTCTAAGGAACACACCTCATTTATAAACAAGGAGGCCAAGGGAAGCACCCATGCCATAGAAAAACAATTAATACTAATTAAATCACTCATTTTCATCATAATACAGTGAACCTAAAATTTGGTTTTATTATAAAATATATCATGATCAAATTATAACTATATTCATTTTATTTTAACCATCTCTTCCATGAGAGATGATTCAACTCACCTAAAAAGGTGATTTAAAGAAAAAAAGGAATTTAAACATAAGTGAATAACAAATTCTAATATCCTTTAATCTAAATAACCACATGTGGTGGCTTAATATGGAGTAGTTGACCTCCAACCATGATAATGGGTATAAGTAACATTAAGGGATTCTTTTAGGAATTTAATTTTAGTCATTTAAATATTTAGAAGCAATGCGTAGAAGGTCTGGCATGAAGCACAATGGAAATATCATATAAATGGGAAATATTTTAGGGAAAATAAACTGGATCACCTATCTCATTATTAGTATGGTCATATAATATATTATCATGCTTTCATTTGAGCTATAATGGGAAAAATTATAAGATTATAAAAATACCCATAAAATAGAGAAAATTATCTTGCCTAAATATAGCACCAAAGATGGAGAGATAAATGAATAAAGAACTAAGAGAAATCATAGAATAGTTGATATGGTTCCAATACAATGAATCACATCTAATTCAAACAAATAATGAGGGATATCCCACTAAGGGAATAGGATAAAGAGAGGTGCATGCATGGAAGTCCTCCTGAGAAAATGGATGAGGAAAAGGGGGTGTAAAGGCTTAAAGGGTAGGAGAGAAAACTATCATTTTATCCCTCTAATGAGGCATATGGTTAGCCTGAATGGTTTGGCTAACCATGTAATAACCATACATATCTCACTTCCCAAGATCCATTCTTATCATGGTTTTTCCACACAGTTTGGGATAACCATGTGCCAATTATATAGTACTACTTGTTCAGTGGCACTAACCATGTGGTCTAGACACAAGTTTTGGAAAACAACACACAGTCCATGTTCCCACCTCTACAATTTATTGTATAAATTCTGAATAGACATTCACCCCACCTAGAATGGTTTAAAAAACTATGATACACCCCTTGGTGGGCCACATAGTTTATCCTGAGGGGGTGTATGATTTAAACAAAATGTGCACCCTATCTGTTTCTCCTAGAAAGTGAGTTTTCAGAGGCCGATGCTCTGAAAACTTATCCAAACTTCTAAGACACCTCCCTATCTATAAAACTCATCCAAGAAAAACATTTTAAGTGTTACAATTCTTATATTTAAATTTAAAAACTAAATTTATTATTTTTCCCATCCACCAATCAAAAAACTAAAATTCCTATAAAATTTCAACTAGTCCAAAAACCCGAGACCATATAGTAGTCATAAAAACTTGTTCCCATTTCTGAAAGTTGTGCCCCCCCCCCCACAACTAATAAACATTACATCATAGTTTAATTTTACATAACGTCTTAGGTTACCCCTCCATCCCAAATCAGAGATCTATATGGGAAGAGGGTCAATTGATATGTTCCAACACACTCGTCTCTCTTTTAAGTCGCTCACCTCATGATGCTTTCATGGATACCCATTGCATCTCCTATTTATTATGTTTCACCATATGACTGGTCTTATTATATAAATTTTCATGTGTTAGGGCACTCATATATCCCACATCAAAAATATTTAGGGGTTTATGGTTGATGTTATGTTACAATGAACTTATCCTACTTTCTAGGATTCCTACTTAAGGATGCATGTATGTTTCCATGTTACACCATCTACCTATTGCACTGAAATGTTTTTCAGATCCCATCATATCACATGTTTCCCACTTTCCTTGTTTTAAAGGTCATGTGGCCCAAATTCCCTTAATATCATTGAGGATCTAGGGCCCAAAGACCCAATTATGGCCCAAAGGCCCTATGGCCCGAAGGCCATGGGCCCCGTAACCCCAAATCTATGACATGGAATCATTATTTGGGGGAATATTTATACTACTATAGTATCTATATAGTTACTAATACAGTACTATTATAGTTCCTCACAAAATAAATGCTACTTAAATTAATGAAAATAAATTTAATTTCATACACTGCTACAAAATAATGTTTATTCAATGCTAAAAAAGATTCTAATGGATGGGGTTATTTTATCAGTGCTAGCTAAAAGCACTAGAAAAAAATCCCCCTTTATCAGTTCTAAAAATAATAATAAAAATTAAGGTTTTAGAGATATCCAAAGCACCTAGTGGATAAATAACCATAAAGTTTTTATCGGATTTGATGGACCATTCTCTAATTGTTCTAAACATAAACTTCATGACCAATAAAATTTTTCCATCGAATATTGATAAAGAAATTTATGGAACCCAAAGGGAGGATTTTTTTCATGGTAAATTTATAATTAATTTATATTATATCTAAATAAATAATGCCTTGTGTTAGGATATTTCTTTATAGATTTTTTTGATCATATGAAAAACCCCCTTTTTGAATTACCATCATTTAACTTATAGGATCCAAGTGTATAATCCCTCTAGTTTTGATCCACACATGATAATTTAAACTCTAAACAACACTGATTGATTGTCAGGTTCTAGATTGGGGAATCAATCATCTTGAATTATTTGTCTTGATTTCTTATAGTTCCTTTAGACTTTAAGGATTCTCTCTTTTTATTCTTATTCTTCTTGTTCTTCTTATTATTCTTATTCTTCTTGTTCTTAAGAGGAGGAGAGAAGAAGAAGATCGAGAGAGATGCCTTTTATGTACAAAAATTATCAATTATCGATTAACCCTATACAATAGACACAACCATCTATTTATAGAGTTTCAGTTTAGGTTAAAATATTATTTAATTACACAATGTACCTTATATAATCTTGTCCTCTATCTTTTTGATGTACTGGTCCCTTTTTAACTCTGGTTTGCTTCTTAGTGGAATTTTTCTATGGTGATTGTATTGGGTTTCCTCTTCTCCCATTTGTTAAAAGAGGTTTTATTTTTAATAAAGGGGGTTTGTCCCTCAACCTATTAAAAATAAAAAAAAACTGCATTCCATATAATAATATTATTATTATATGGTATGTACTTATTGGAGTAATGATAAATATTATTTTATAGGATTTCAAATTAATATTTTTCACCAAACACGATCTTGGTCCACTCAAAATTCTTGAAATTTATTAAATAACTAAATAAATATTATATCTAAAAACAAAAAAAATATTTATAACATATTTAATAAATATTTTTGATCAATAAAACATGAATAAAATTATTCCTCGATCTTGAGAATAATATTTTTTACATTAATTAAATTCAAAGAGAACTTAATAGAGATCAATGAAAACACTTACTGTGTGACCCTCTATGATGATTTCTTATTGGAATTAGAAGTTATTTCTTAAAGTCCAAGATAACTATCTACCAATGGGTTAAGGCACCTAAGATAAAGAAATTTATATCGTAACATTGAAAACCATATACAGATGCTTGTTATGTAATATAATCTCTTTATCTCAATAACTCATCAAGGTAGTTGAACATATATGTCATCAAACTATATATTGGATACATATTTTTCTAGCTATCTAAAATAAAAACATTATTACACCATGGCCATGGAATTTAAGGAAATTTTTTCATTCCAATCAAAGGGTTGAGATATCAAATTCCATAAAGATAAAAGGTAAAAATCTTTCCTCATCTTATCTATTAATAATATTTCATTCTTGACGTACCCAATGTATACTACTTCCCATGAATATATGGAATCATGGTTTTAGTGAGTAAATATAATTGTGAAAGTTATGAAATGCATTAATGATAATTTTAAAGTGTAAGGACCATTACACACACTCACAAATAGGAATATCTGATAACACATAAACATATAGAATTCCTATGGGTGGGTCTATTCTCATAATCTCCCAACTTGCAGATTACCAAGTGTGAACTTTATGAGATGAATTCTCATCTACTTACGAGTAATCACACATTAAAATCAACATACTATGTTCCTTTTCATATAATTTTATCTGAATAGGGATCTATATTAAAGAATATCATCATGGAATTTCAATGTTCTCATCCTAGTGGTGAATTGTTATGACCTTATCAATGTGACAGATATCCTAGGATAATATTACATCAAATTCATGAAGAATAAAGAAAAACATGTAATAAAATGTTTAATTAATATTAAAATACTTGAATTACATGTAATAAAAAGTACAGATGGTTGGTTCTAGAACACCAACTCCAAAAATCTCCCACTTGGACTAGAGACAACTATATATGACTTTCAATCCACTAGACCTCACATGATAATCATGTTTCTACTGAGTTAATGATTTAGTTAAGGGGCCCACTATGTTGTCATTTGTGGATATTATACTCACTGTAAATTCACCTCTCTAAGAAAAATCCATCAAGATATAATACTTCCAAATTAAATGCTTCATCCACTAATGTGATCTGACATCCTTAGCAAGATACACTACTATAGTATTATCATAATAGAGTGTTATAGGATATTTATTTCTAGGTACCACATCAAGATTCTGGACAAAGTTTTATATCCAAACTACTTCTTTATCTACCTCATAATCCAAAATATAGTCATAATCTACTATAGAATTTTTGACCAAAACTTTATTTGAGATATTCCAACTCACATCACCTTCATTCATAGTGATGATATATCTTGTCTGTGATTTCAGATCATCTTGATATATTTCAAAACTATAATATGCATATCCTCTGATTACTAGTTCATCATCACCTCTATAGATGATGAAAACATCCTTATTATGCCTCGTATACTTAAGGATAGTTCTTACTTACATCAAATGGTGGTCACTAGGGTCATCTTGATATCTTCCTGTCATAATTAAGGCAGAGGTGGATTTTAGCCTGGTACATGACATAGCATACATGACTGACCCAATCACTGTCATATATAGAATCCTTATTATCCTTTGTATTTCCTCATGTGTTTGAGGAAACATTTTCCTAAGAAAATGAATACCATATTACATTGGAAAAAATCCCCTCTTAAATTGTTCCATATTAAATTTTTTCAGTATCTTATCAATATATGTACCTTGACTTGGGCCAAGTTGTATCTTAGTTCTATCATGATGGATCTTAATCCCAAGAATATATGTTGAATCACCTAAGCCCTTCATGGAAAATAATTTATTCAACTAGGATTTAACATAAATCAAGAATAGTATTTCACTTACAATAAGTAGTATGTCATCAATATATTCTATTAAGAAAATGAACAGACTCTCAATAAACCACTTATAGACACAAGTCTCACATTTGTTATTTATGAAACCAAATCCTTGTATAGATTCATTACACTAAATGTTCCATGACATAGATGATTGATTCAATCCATAAATGGATCTTTGTGATTTATATACCTTGTTGGAATCCTTTAGAGTTATAAACCCTTTAGGTTATTTCATATAATAATCTTCCTAAAGGTTCACAATAAGGAAGGATATTCTGAAACCCATTTTCCAAATCTCATGGTCATGGAAATATGTAATAGAAAATATAATTATTATGGATTTAAACATAGAAACTAGTGAAAAGGTTTCATCGTATTCAATGACTCAACACTTTTTAAACTATTTTTCAACCATTCATGCCTTATAAGTACTAAATTATCCATATAAGTCTAGTTTCTTATTCAATACCCATTTAAAACCAATGGGATTTATATACACTAGAGGATATACACAAATACAAACTTGTTTTTTATATATGGAATCCATTTTAAAAGACATATCTTCTTTCTACTTGGAAACATTTTTTCCAATTACTCCTTCCCTGTAGTTTAGAGGATCATTATTATCAACTAATAATGAGTCACCATACTTGGTGACTATAAATCCAAACTATTTTGTTTCTTTAACCTCTCTTTTACTTCTATTCAATAATTTTGTCTTTTTAACATCTTCTTATATGGGGATTTGTGTAATTTTTTATTATTCCAACTCTTGTGTACCTTGAGCCTAGAATTTATAAAATTCTTTCTTACTCTCAATATCACTTTTAAATATGTTCTCCCTATCAAGGAATACAATGTTTATTTCCACTATAACCATTTTTAGGGGTTGTATAGGTAATATCCCCTTTTTTCTTAGGGTATCCTATAAATCTAGACTTTGTTCCTTGGGGTGAAAGTTTGTTACCTAAAGGGGACTTAACAAATGCTTCGCAAACCCACACATATAAGCATGAAAACACAGGTCTATTTCCATTCCACAATTAGTATAGTATAACTTCTTCCTCTTTATTTGGAAATTGATTCAGTATTTTTACTACTATATATAATTTTTATCCCCAAAAGGATAATGAAATACTCACATGACTCATCAATGATCTCACCATGTCCATTAGGGTGAGGTTCCTCCTTTCGCTTAAAACATTCCACTGAGGTGTATAAGGATGAGTGAGTTGAGATAGGATCTATAACTACCTTAAATAATCAATGAATTCTTGATTAAGATATTATCCACCACATTCTGAGTTGATTTTCTTAATCTTATTACCAAGATGGTTCTCATATTCATTCTTATATTCCTTGAATCTATCAAAGGAATCTGACTTGTACCTCATTTATAAATATCCATATCTACATAAATCATCAATAAAAGTTATAAATTATGAATACCTACCCATTCCATCAATTATAAATAGTCCACACACATTGATATTAACTAATTTAAGAAGATATTTTTCCCATTCGCTTTTTCTACTAAATGGGGATTTGGTAATTTTTCCTTTTAAACGTGCATGGCATACACCAAGTGATTTTAGTTCAAAAGAATATAAATATCCAACTTAGTGTAATTTAGTTAAATTATTTTAATTTACATGACATATCCAATGATGTCACATTTGGGTGTGGTATGATTCATGTGAAGTAGTTTCAGTATTGATTTTTAGTACTTGGTTCGTGTAATATAACACATAAAGATAGATATTTAAATGTGTCTTTCCATAACAAATATTATCCTTATAAAATAAGTAGCATGTATTATTGAACTTGAAAATAAATAAATTTTCATAAATTCAAGATACATAAATAATGTTTTTGGTAATATATGACATATAATAACAATATTTCAAAACAAAGATCATTCACATGGGCAATATGATGTGGTGGTCCCTGATATCTGTAGTAGTAAGTGTGGCTCTGTTGGCTGTTCATAGATCTACCTCCCCTAAATCAATATTCTTGAATATAATTAGTCCCTATATTTGAATACATATGTAATCACCACATATTATATCTAATACCTAACTTGTATAAATATATAAATTTAACTCGATAAAAAATGCACTTGAAGCTTCCCCTTGCTTCTTTTCCTGGGTGGAGTTTTTCTTTCAGTGTCATATCTAGACACATGAAAAATAGATAGAATCCTACTCCCTCACTTTCCCCTTGATATTTATATTCATGGAAGGGAGTTACAAATAATCTTTTGAATTAGAGATATTTACTTAGCATTTACTTTTATTAATTATATAGAAGGAATGATTTTTTTTACTTTATCTACTTATCAACTTGGTGAAGTAGATTGATTAGATATAGGAGAGACTTTTCAATGTTGTTAATATTAAAATTAATAAAAAATATATACAAGCTCTGAGAAAGTGATGTAAAAATGAGATCAGTGTGAAGTTCATCAGGCAGTTTAAACCCTATAACTTATAGTCACTTAATGTAGCCAATGAGTTTGAATATGTGAGGCCCGGTTGGGGCACATTCTCTAAGATTTCTTTGAAGAAGGACCTTGGAAATCTCAAATCGTTCCTACCTATCTCTCACCATATATAGGCTACATAGATTTCAGATCATGCTATAAGAATACATGTATTTATGAGACTTCATGAGTTTACTAGACATAGATGAAAGTATTAAACACTGAATTCCAATCACATCACTCAAGTGTTTATCAAAGTCATTGAACTCTTCATCACTAGCCTCCTTTGTAGGCAGGCCAAGCAGTGAGAATTTTAGCATGTAAAATTTCCATACATTGTGCAACATAACCTGAAGTCATCTAAACTATTATTGAAAGTTAATTTCAATAAGGATATGGTATTTGTATAATATTAATTGTGGAGATAATGTGGATGATGAGAATTATATTATTATAAAATTGTAAAAAGATCATATTATTAGTACTTCACTTGATTACAATTTATGTGATACAAAATGAATTTAATTTTATTAAGTCTCCCACTATTTTATCAAGTCCCAACATCCCCCACCACTGTACTTAGAATATCTAGTTTCTAGAACATTCTAGTGTAAGGGATCCATATTTCCCTTTGCATAAACCCAACAAGGGTTGGTCAAGCTACTTGAAGATATTTAGGTAGGAAGGTATTTTTCCATGATTGGGATTACAATTCCTTAATCTATTGAGTGGACTCCCCAATCTGAAAAACCATACTTGGATTTCCTTAACACTTTCCTCTAAGTTACATCAAGTCTAGTGAGAAATACTTATCTTGATTTAATATGGTTAATTCAACCCATAACCTTCATAATAACGCCATAATAAAAGTAAGTGACCCAACTAGGGTTCGTCAAACACTTAGTTCTATAGCTTTAATTCCAAATAAAATAATGGAATTCCAAGTTTGACTTAATATTAAGTTGATAGTTTTTTTTATTATGCATAAAATTTTTATTGTTTTATATTTTACAGGTATTGTTAATATAAATTGGATTTTACGTAAGTGATTAACAATGTTTTGATAAAACATTTACACATAATCCATTTATATAAATTCCATATTTTAATATTTATTTAGTTATTTATATGATCTTGATCTTGAATCCATAAATTAAATAATACATAAGGTGTAAATCAATAAATAAATCAATGACCTAATCATGATCTTATCTAACGGTTGATTTATTTAATGGATAATAAATCAACATAATACCTAGGGGAAAAATCATTATGTCAATTCGGACACGAGTTACAGAATTCTACCTATCCACTTGGGTTGGTATCATCTTAGTTTCATCTTGAAATGCCTCCACATACCTTTGGATACTCCATTTATTACATGTATGTATAACTCACATGTAGGTGAAAATAACCAAGGAATTGGTTAATGTGAATTAGATAAATAACCCTGGACACACAGGTCCTACATAATAAAGGAGGGAGGGATGATTTGAAAGATTTAATACTTAGTTTAATAATTAATAATTTAAAAACCATGAAAAAATAAAATTATTTAAAACCAATTCATACACAGGTCTTGTTTAAGCTCATGAAAGGTCACACACATACAAAAAATATGCAAAAGTACACTGGTTATCATTCATTTCTATTTGTTATTTATTATTAAGATAAACCTACATGCATTAATTAATTAATTCCATATTATCTTAATGACCATATTAATTCTCTTATAGATACCCATCATAAATGAATTTATTTAAAATAAAAGGCATAACCAATAATTATTGACAATTACAATAAATTAATTGAGCATTTTTAATTCTTTAAAACCTTTATTACATTATCAAATTCATCTAGTTCCAATCATTGTAGTTAGTTTTTAATGATATAATTAATTATTTAATATAATTTAATTATATCCTTTATTTGTAGACATCACATAATTTACTTAGGATCTACATGTCATGATCCTCATTTTTTGTGTACCTGAGATAAGTGTCTAGGGCTTTGGTGTGTACCTCAATTGGACTACATAGAGTGTACTAACTAAATACATGTTCTGTATCATGATTTTCATGTGTTTGTACAACCTATTAAATGACTCGATGTGTTTCTCATATGCGGGACTACACAACATGTCACACCTCGACCACAGGTAACCTTATTTTTTACTTCCTTTTTGGACCCGGTTTAAAATTTTTAAAGTTGAATTGTGTTAGCGGTTTCGCTCCAGTGCGCGGTCACCGCATCGCTAGCGGTGACCGTGGGTTTGGCCCGGGTGACAATGTGTTCACCCGGTGTTTTAAATATTAAAATTTTTTTTATGTTGACATTTTATTATTATTATTATTATTATTATTATTATTATTATTATTATTATTATTATTATTATTATGAAGTTATTATTATTATTATTAAGATTTGATTTTATTTATTTTATTATTTTATTATTATTAATATTATTATTATTATTATTATGAAGTTATTATTATTATTATTATTAAGATTTGATTTTATTTATTTAATTATTTTATTATTATTAACATTATTATTATTATTATTATAATTATTATTATTATTATTATTATTATTATCATATAGATATATATATTATAACCCTAAACTAACCCCCCTAACCCTAATCCTGTTCCCCCCATGCGGCGGCCCCCCTTCCCTTCCCTTTCCCTCTCCCCTACCCAGCCGCCCTTCTCCCCCCTTCCTCTGCGCACCAGCACACCCCGGCAGCCCCCCCCCCCCTCCCGCTCTGTCCCGGCCCCGGCTTCCAGTCACCGCGCCCAGCCGCCGTCCCGGTCCAGGCTCCCCGCCGCCTTACCCCTGCCTCCTCCGCCAGCCCGACTGCCGGCCTCCCCTCCCTCCGGCGCACCCCGCCTGCTCCGTTTCCGGTGTGACTCCCTGCTCCCACAGCCGGATCCCGCTCCATCTCGTCCTCCTTCATCATCCCGCTCGTCGCCCCTCTCGCCCCAGGTGGCGCCACCTGCGTGACCCCCCCCCCAACCTCCGGTGCTCCTCCGCTCATGCGGCCCACTGTCCTGGCCTCGCTCCACTCTGGAACCCGGCTTCCCTTCGCCGACCACCGCCCCTGCTTCCCATCGCCGACCTCCGTCCCGGCTTTCCAGCACCCCTCCCTTTTCCGGCGCCTCCCGCCCCTTTGACGACCTTTCCAGCGGCCTCCAGCTATTTTCCGGCGAGCCCCGCCGTCGACCAACAGCCCCGGGAACTTCCGGGTTTTTTTCAGCACTTTGGCACACCCTCCAGCCCCCTGTTTCGGCATCCTGACCTTGTTCCGGCATTCTGACCAGCCACTGCCGCTTTGCGCCGGCAAGCGGCGCACCTGGCTATCAGCGCGTGACCCCTCGGCGGTCTCTGTGCCTGAGCATGCCGCCCCTTCTGACTGGCGCGCGACCCCGTGGGTCGAGCATGTCTCTATGCCGAGGTAAATTCGGTGATATGAATCTGTTTGAGTTTATTTTATACCAGTGATTGGAGGTTTTGATTGTTTTGATATTTTTTGCAGCGCGTTGGTGGAATAATTCCGCAACGCAGTGGTATTTTCCTTGCAAGTGCGTACACGCCTGCACGAGGTGTGTTGCATCATCAGGCTCAGTTTGCGAATCGAGGTGAGGTTTGTTTTGTTCTTACTTAAATTATTTTATATCAACGTTTATATATATATATATATGTGTGTATATATATATATATGTTGTCTTTTTTCGTTCTCATTCTTTTAAACGTTTTTGAATCGGTGTTTACGTGTTTTAGTCATTCTACTTTTGTTGCAGCGTGTCGCGAGGTATTTTCGCGTTATCGAATTTTCCCGCTTGATTTTTCTAGTGCGCAAGTGTGAGGCATGTCGTGTCATCACAAACTAGCTGCAAGTCAAGGTATGTCTCCCACTGCACTCGCCTTTAAATTTAGGAATTTACATATTCCTTGTCATTTCATTGTTTTTTAGTAAATTTAAAGTAGTATTAGATAATTATTACTAGAATGGAGACTTGCTGAAATTGGAAACTGTTTATTCCTGAATCGCACTGAAAATATCTTTCTTGGATTTAATTGTGTGGTTTTCTTGTGTTGTTGCTGAATTAGTACTTTATAAAATGTGCAAGCCATATTGAACTGTATTTTTAAATGATTTTGGTGTGTGTAAAATAGCGGGTGTATCGTTTATAAAAATGGTGATCTCTTGAAAACATGGATAGATGAAAAGTCATTTGTCCTTTAAACTGGATTTTGGAAATTTTCAGTGGTGGTTTGGTTTTCCTTAAACAAGTTTCTAAGTATATTTTTCTAGTTTTCAATGTGATGGCGTGTGTCATATCTTTTGGAAATGATTTGATATTAAATGGTTTAAATTTAAATGATGTGGCGGCCCAGTTGGAACTTTATTGATTTTGAACTGACTACATAAAAATATACGTACTTATGGGGCATCTCTACAGAGGGACTTCCCTTCAAGGGTTGTCGTGTAGCGGTGTCCGCGTAAGGGGTTGGCAAGTGCGGTGAGGTGAGTCATGCGTGCGAGGGCCTCCCACTTACACAGTATTATTAAAACCACTGTGGGTTCCTGGGCATCTTTTAGAGAATCGAATGACGGTTGTTGGATAACCCTGATTAGACAGGTTAGTCCCCCCTTAGTAGGTAAGGCCTTGTGGGGCATGCCACTGGTTGGATGTTAGGGCGGCCAGTTGGTTATTGACTATGGAGTACCATGTCGGAAGGTAGTCTGAACCCAAATACGTCCAGGGGTTTTCTAGGGATGTTTAGGATCACCCATGGTTACTTGACTTTCCTTGCTTGTTTACTTCTAGTTGTTCTTTACAGCTTATACTGTTATACTTTGCGAAAATGGTTTTCAAATGAAAATGTGTTATTCTATTTGTGTAAAATTTGAAAATGTAACACGTATTTATATTTTAGAATGAATTGGACGCCAATGTAAGAAATTCAACTTTTGAAAAAGAATAAGGATAATGTCTCGTGTTTTGATTTTCAAGTGAAACATTATGAAAGCTTACTTTTATACACTGTAGTTCAAACTTGGAATTTATAGATTCTTTATTTACTGGTAGTGCTTTGGGATTTGTTGTTGGGCTCACCTACTGAGTACTTTTGTACTCACGTCTATCTTTTATCTTTCCAGTTGCAGGTTCCTTTGTGTTTAGGTTTTCCTGGTTTGAGTCGCTCAGTGATGGAGCGACGCTGGTGTTTAGTTGGGTGGTGACTGTGAGGTCATGTGGAGGTATGTCAGTCGTGTAGATTTCATTTTATTTCTGTTGTTGGTGGTTTTTTTTATTTTGATCATGGTTTGTTTGGGCTAAATCGTTCCCAACATTTAAAACTTGATGCCCGACACCAGTTTTCATCCCGGGGGGATCAGGAATGCCCCTCGGGACATGCCGCGAACCGGCTCGGGTGACCGGTTCAGGGTCGACCCGGGCTGGTTCGTGAAAAAATGGTATCAAAGGGAGGTTCTTGTTATTTTGGTTGTCTGGTAGGTGGATATTAGGACTGTCGGGACTCGAGAGGTAGGTATGGGAAGGACGTCATGAACCCTCGCCCGTTCCGTACATCAAGTCGCCAGGGGTAGTTTGGGAATTGTGTCCTTGTCTCTTTCTGGTTTTTCTTGGATTGATAGATGACAACGGAGGCAAGCCGACGTTACTTCGTGATTTCACATGGAGTAGTGACCCATGTGGAGTCTGAGTACACAGTTTGAATTCCTCCTAGTGGTCTACGCTGACTTGGGACATGGCCCACTACCATGTCTCTAGGTTGAGCGTGACTACTAGTCCCTCACTCCAGTGGTTGATGCAAATTTGGGTGCTGCTTTCATTTTGGTCTGTGTAAGTGCGTAGTTGGAAATGAAAAAGGGTTTTTGAAAAAAAAATGGACTGGTTTCTTTTAAAATACTTTAAATGTATGAAATGAGTTTTAAAACTGAAATCTATTGATTTGGAAATCTGTTGTTTGCTTGGAATTGGTTAAGAATGGTTTGGGGTGAAACCTCAGGTCCTGTTTATGAACATTTTCACATGTGTGAGAATGCATGGAAAGTGCGTGTTGGTGCAAGTATGAATGGAAAGTGGATGAAGACATGTGCAACGGTTCATGGGATTACTTGGGTGTGTATTTGAAATTAAAGGTTTGACCTTGTTTTATAAATTGGTTTTAAAGGGGAAATGGTTTTGGAAAGTTTTTGGTTTGAAAGTGGATTGGTATTTGGAAAGTGGTCTTGAAAAAGGGTGGTTTTGAAATCTACAATGAAAAGGGGTTTTTGAAAAGGGAAATTTGGGTAGTGTTTGAAATTGTTTAGTTCTGAGCTGGTTGTTTTGGACCAGTATGTTACTTTTAATCATGCTTTGATTTAATAGTGGTCTTGGCCTTGTGTTTTATATGTCGCTCAGGAAATGCCGCCCAGAAAAGTCTCTGAGGATTCTGATAATTCATGCCCAGTTTTTGGTCCTCCTCAGACTTTGCCTATTCTCCATGGTGATCGGGGTCCGTTAGAGGTAGTGGAATGGCTCGAGGAAGTGGTGTGTATCTTTAGAACGTTGGGAACTCCTGATAATGTTAAGTTTCGTGCAATTATGGAGTTGTTTGAGGGTCCATCTCTAGACCGGTGGAAGAGGGTTACCCCATTATCAATGCAAGTTTGAATGATGTGAGATGTCTTTAAAATCGTTTTCATCCAATGGTTTTACCTGAGGAAGTGAATCTAGAGAAAAAGAGAGAACTTGTGCATATTCAACAAGGCCAATGGACGGTGAAGGCATATGTTGACCATTTCAATGAATTGATTTCCTTTCCTCCAGAGGTAGCATCGCATGAGCTCATTAAGGCCTCTCTTTTCACCGGGGGTCTTCATCCAGAGATCAAGGAGCGAGTCCTCCCTTCTAAATACCAGCGTTTCGAGAAGCTGGTGGAGGAAGATTTTTTAGCTGAGTTGGTTTCCGGTGCACAGTTGGTTAGTACTTCAGCATACCCTGTTGTTCGTAAGAGTTCCCCATCTGGTGAGGGAAAGACACCAGAGATACCTGTTTCTAAGGAGTTATCTCCTTTGGTCCCAGCTTCCGGTTCATCAGGTTGTTCAATGGTATGCTACCAGTGTGGTCGTTACGGGCACTTAAAGTCGTCTTGTTGCAACCCTCCAAAGACGTGTCATTGTTGTGGTTGTCTGGGTCATCTGGATAAGTTTTTTAGGAAGCATTGCTTGAAGAGGATGTCGTGATTGGATAATGTTAGTACCTGACTGTGAGGTAGGAGATGCTTCATCCATCAGACCCCCAACCATAGGTCTCAGGGTGAAGCTCGCGCACAGTCAGGAGTTCCCAGGGCTGTGAAGCTTTGGTCTAGGTTTTGTGTTCCGTGTTGGCGGTGGAACAATTAGAAATCTTTTCATATTTGTTTATCTGCTATTAAAGTTTCAACATCATTGTAAGTATGTTGTTTTTCTATGAAGTAATGATGAACTTGTTCAATTATAATCCAAGTAATATTGTTTGTATGGATGTGATCTTGTAAATCGTGTGTCTTTCATAAAGTGTGTCAGACCTTTGTATAGGTTGACCTCGGTTTAGCTATGCTTGTCGGATGTGGTTCTGATTTGTGGACTTCAATGGATCATGTCTCCAATTTGATGTCTGGTTAAGTATTTTCTATGGGTTATCCCTGGTGTTGAAGTTTTTTGACTCCAGTCGAGGGTTCAACGTTTCGACGGAGGTGTTGTTTTGATCATGTTATAGGAGTCAGTTTGGATCGGTTATGAGTTCCTACACTAGACCCGCCTCCTTGTGGTAGTATGTTTTGGGTGTTAAATTTTCGAACCAGTTAAGTTCTTGTAGTGGGGAGAACACCTTCGTGTTCTCCCCTCAACCTCGGACTTCAGTTTTCTCTTGAATCGGTCAGGTGTGACCTGTGTAGAGTTAGGTCATCCTGAGATTCTCAGTTCTCTTCGGTTCCTTCAGTTCCGTTTGGGCATGGACCTGAATCTTGACCGACTTTTGGCTTGGTGACTTTCTGGGGGAAGAAAGTGTCTGTAGTGGGGAGAATTGTCACACCTCGACCAGAGGTAACCCTATTTTTTACTTCCTTTTTAGACCCGGTTTAAAATTTTTAAATTTTAATTGTCTTGGCGGTTTCACGCTGGTGCGCAGTCACCGCATCGCTAGCGATGACCGTGCGTTTGGCCCAGGTGACTATGTTTTCACCCGGCATTTTAAATATTAAATTTGTTTTTTTATGTTGACATTTTATTATTATTATTATTATTATTATTATTATTATTATTAAGTTATTATTATTATTATTAAGATTTTATTTTATTTATTTAATTATTTTATTGTTATTAATATTATTATTATTATGAAGTTATTATTATTATTATTAAGATTTGATTTTATTTATTTAATTATTTTATTTTTATTAATAATAATAATAATATTATTATTATTATTATTATATAGATATATATATATATATATATATTATAACCCTAAACTAACCCCTAACCCTAATCTCGTTCCCCCCAGGCGGTGGCCCCCCTTCCTTTCCCTTTCCCTCTCCCCTACCCAGCCGCCCTTCTCCCCCCTTCCTCTGCACACCAGCACACCCCGGCGCCCCCCCCCCCCCACTCTGTCCCGGCCCCGGCTTCCCGTTGTCGCGCCCAGCCATCGTCCCAGCCCCGGTTCCCCGCCGCCTTGCCCCTGCCTCCTCCGTCGGCCCGACCGCTGGCCTCCCCTCCCTCCGGCACACCCCGCCTGCTCTGTTTCCAGCGCGACTCCCCGCTCCCACAGCCGTATCCCGCTCCGCCTCGACCTCCTTCGGCGTCCCACTTGCCGCCGCCCCTCGACTCAAGTGGCGCCACCCGCGTGACCCCCCCCCCCCCCCCACGACCTCCGGCGCTCCTCCGCTCGCGCGGCCCCCTGTCCCGGCCTCGCTCCGCTCCGGCGCTCGGCTTCCCTTCGCTGACCACTGCCCCTGTTTCCCATCGCCGACTGTCGTCCCGGCTTTCCGGTACCCCGCCCTTTTCCGGCGCCTCCCGCCACTTTTACGACCTTTCTGACGGCCTCCAGCCGTTTTCTGGCGAGCCCCGTCGCCGACCAGCAGCCTCGGGCACTTCCTGTTTTTTTTTTTCCGACACTCCGGTGCACCCTCCATCCCCCCATTCTAGAATCCTGACCTTGTTCCGACATTCCGACCAGCCACTGCCGCTTTGCGCTGGCCAGCGGCGCACCTGGATTTCGGTGCGTGACCCCTCGGCGGTCTCCGTGCCTGAGCGCGTCGCCCCTTCTGACTGGCGCGTGACCCCGTGGGTCGAGCACGTCTCTATACTGAGGTAAATTCGGTGATGTGAATCTGTTTGAGTTTATTTTATACCAGTGATTGGCAGTTTTGATTGTTTTGATATTTGTTGCAGCGCGTTGGCAGAATAATTCCGCAACGCAGCAGTCTTTGGCTTGCGAGTGCGTACGCGCCTGCGCGAGGTGTGTTGCATCATCGGGCTCAGTTTGCGAATCGAGGTGAGGTTTGTTTTGTTCTTACTTAAATTATTTTATATCAATGTTTATATATATGTGTATATATATATTTATGTATATATATATATATGTTGTCTTTCTGCATTCTCATTCTTTTGAACTTTTTTGAATCGGTGTTTACGTGTTTTAGTCATTCTACTTTTGTTGTAGCATGTCGTGAGGTATTTTCACGTTATCGAATTTTCCCGCTTTCTTTTTCTAGTGCGCAAGTGTGAGGTGTGTCGTGTCATCGCAAACTAGCTGCAAGTCAAGATAGGTCTCCCACTGTACTCACCTTTAAATTTAGGAATTTACTTATTCCTTGTCATTTCATTGTTTTTCAGTAAATTTAAAGTAGTATTAGATAATTATTACTAGAATGGCGACTTGCTGAAATTGGAAACTGTTTATTCCTACATCACACTGAAAATATCTTTCTTGGATTTAATTGTGTGGTTTTCTTGTGTTGTTGCTGAATGGGTACTTTATGAAATGTGCAAGTCATATTGAACTGTATTTTGAAATGATTTTGGTGTGTGTGAAATAGCGGGTGTATCGTTTATAAAAATGGTGATCTCTTGAAAACATGGATAGATGAAAAGTCGTTTGTCCTTTAAACTGGATTTTGGAAATTTTCAGTGGTGGTTTGGTTTTCATTAAACGAGTTTCTAAGTATGTTTTTCTGGTTTTCAATGTGATGGAATGTGTCATATCTTTTGGAAACTCTTTGATATTAAATGGTTTAAATTTAAATGATGTGGCGGCCCGGTTGGCACTTTATTGATTGTGAACTGACTACATATAAATATACGTACTTATGGGGCATCTCTACAGAGGGACTTCCCTTCGAGGGTTGTCGTGTAGTGGTGTCCCTGTAAGGGGTTGGAAAGTGTGGTGAGGTGAGTCACGCGTGCGAGGGCCTCCCACTTACACAGTATTATTAAAACCATCATGGGTTCCTGGGCGTATTTTAGAGAATTAAGTGACGGTTGTTGGCTAACCCTGATTAGACGGGTTAGTCCCCCCTTGGTAGGTAAGGCCTTGTGGGGCATGCCACTGGTTGGCTATTAGGGCGGTCAGTTGGTTATTGACTATGGAGTACCATGTTGGAAGGTAGTCTGAACCCGAGTACGTCCAGGGGTTTTCTAGGAATGTTTAGGATCACCCATGGTTACTTGACTTTCCTTGCTTGTTTACTTCCAGTTGTTCTTTACAGCTTATACCGTTATACTTTGCGAAAATGGTTTTCAAGTGAAAATGCGTTATTCTGTTTGTGTAAAATTTGAAAATGTAACACGTCTTTCTATTTTAGAATAAATTTGGCGCCAATGAAAGAAATTCAACTTTTGAAAAAGAATAAGGGTAATGTCTCGTGTTTTGATTTTCAAGTGAAACATTATGAAAGCTTACTTTTATACACTGTAGTTCAAACCTGGAATTTTTAGATTCTTTATTTACTGGCAGTGCTTTGGGATTTGTTGTTGGGCTCACCTACTGAGTACTTTTGTACTCACACCTATCTTTTATCTTTTCAGTTGCAGGTTCCTTTGTGTTCAGGTTTTCATGGTTTGAGTCGCTCAGTGATGGAGCGACGCTGGTGTTTAGTTGGGTGGTGACCGTGAGGTCACGTGGAGGTACGTTAGTCGCATAGCTTTCATTTTATTTCTATTTTTGGTTGTTTTTTTTTTGTTTTTATCCTGGTTTGTGTGGGCTAAATTGTTCCCAACGTTTAAAACTTGATGCCCGGCACTAGTTTCCATCCCGGGGGGATCGGGAATGCCCCTCGGGACTTATCGCGGACTGGATCGGGTGACCGGTTCAGGGTCGACCCGGGCTGGTTCGTGACACGACATGTACTAACCAGCTACATGCCATGTATCTCGCTTTTCATGTATCTACATAACCCGCTAAAAGAATCTATGTGTGTTTTAGATGAAGTAATTAATGAAATATACACTGTGTAAACTAGATACATGTTGTGTATTTCATTAATTACATAGGATATCACTCTCACGTGGTTAAAAATCATGTATTTGACCACACGGTTAGTGTGAATTTTACCGATAAACTGTGAATACTATACGATATGTTTTCTAGCTACACGTCATGTAATTTGAAAATATATGTTCTAGGTTATCCTAGTCTTCATGTAGTTTATAATAAATTCAGTGCGTTTAGTTACTACTTAGTGTGAAATGCATCCTGTAATACGCCCATTTGCAGTGCACTTAGGTACACATCATGTAATTCGGCTACACACTGTGTAACCCAGACTCACCATACAAAATCCTTAGCACCTCCAAACAGAATCTCCAACCATTATTCAACTATTCCTAGTCCTTTAAAAAAATATAAATCATGAAAAAAGTAATTAAAATGTCAAAATAGTTATAATTAAATCTCATATTGAAGAACAAAAAATCAAAAATGAAAGACCTAACTAAAATTGCCAATAATCGATCAACAATCAAATAAATAACTATAAATTTAAAATGTGGCCACTCTAATACCACTTGAAGGTTCTAGATACAGTGGAATATCCTGGTGGGTTAATAACCATAAATTTTTTGTTGGATTTAATGGATCATTCACTAATTGTTTAAGATGTAAATTTTAGGACCAATAAAATTTTTCCACCAAATATACATAAAAAATCTTGGAACCTAGAGAGAGGATTTTTTCATGTTAAATTTATAATTAATTTATATTAGATCTAAGTAAATAAAATTTCGTTGTAGGATCTTTCATCATAGATTTTGTTGACCATCTAAAAAAATATTTTCAGATTACCATCATTTCACTTGTAGGATCCAAGTGTAGAATCCCTCCAATGATGATCCACACATGCTCATGTGATCTTCAAACTACATTAATTGATTTTCAAGTGCTATTATGGTGGATCAACCATCTTTCATTATTTATCTTGATTGTTTCAAGTTCATTTAGACTTGAAGGATTCTATATTTTTATTATCATTCTTGAGAGGTGGATAGTGTTGAATTTGGTTTCTTAGGACAAATTTTTTAGACTTTGATTACATTTATATTCGATGATTTGAATATTAATAAAATATCTTATTACATATTATTCATTGTTATGAATAAATTTAATATAATAATATCCTAAATTATTTTTCACATTGATAAGTTCGTATTAGTTCTCTACTAATATAATAACATTTAAATGCCATGATGATATTATTAAATATAATCTATGTTCAAATAACATTCTATGATGGGACAGATATAACATGATTCTCAGGTGATAGTACTCATAAATAGAATAATAATGGAAAAGATTCCATATGAATCATCAATTGGGTTAGTCATGTATATTATTTTATATACTAGGATAGAAGTCCCTTACGCATTAATTGTGGTATGAAGATATCAATCAGACTCGGGTGACCATCATTTGATGGTAGTCAATACTATTCTTAAGTACCTGAGGTGTACTAAGGCTATGTTCATGGTATATGGAGTGCATGAGGAACTAGTCATCATAGGATATATAGATTATAGTTTCCAAAAATATCAAGATGATATGAAATCAAAAATAGGATACATTAATTTTTAATAGAGGTGTTGTGAGATGGAAGAGCTCAAAGTAGGTTGTGGTTGCAGATTCTATAGTAGAGACGGAGTATATTGTGGCTTCTAAGGTAGCTAAAGAATAAATATGGATATGAAACTTAATCCTAGTACTTTATGAGGTACCTAGAAGTGAAAATCCAATCACACTCTATTGTGATAATACTGAAATGGTGGCCCTTACCAAGGAATCAAGGTCACATCAACAGACAAAGCATATACTTCTAAAGCGTCATATCTTGAGGGATTTATCTTAGAGAGTTAATGTTTTAGTGAGAATTATTTCCACATGAGACAATATAGAGGACCCCTTGAGTAAATTATTGACTCAATAGAGACATGTTTATCATGTGAGGTCTAGTGGATTGAAATTCATAAGAAGTTTTCTCTAATATAAGTGGGATTTTGTTGGATTTAGTGTCATAGGTCCAAATATTTTTTACTTTGATTACATGTATATTTTTATGATTTGAGTATTAATAAAATATATTATTACATATTTTCCATTGTTCTTTATGACTTTAAGGTAGTAATGTTCTAGATTATATGTCACATTGAAAAGGTCATATCAGTTCCCCGATATGATGAGAACCTTGAAATACCACGACGATATTATTAAATATATTTCTATGGTCTGATAACATTATATTATGGGACACATAGAACATGAATATCAGGTGTGAGTACTTGTAAGTGGATTATGATTCTTTTCACTTGGAAATCTTCAATATGGGATATTATGAGAATAGACCGACCAATAGGAATTCTGCATGTTTTGGTGTCATCAGATATTCCAATCTGTAAGCATATGTAAGGGTCCTTAGACTTTAATATTTCTATCGATACATGTTATGAATCACACACTTAGATTTAATAACCAAAACTATCACACCATAAGTTGGTGGGAAGTATGATAGTTTGGGTGCATCACGGATGACATGTTATTAATAGATAAGTTGAGGAAGGATTTTTCCCTTCCATCTTTATGGAAATTGATATCTCAGCCATTTGATTGGAATCTAAATGTCTTAATAAATTATATGGGCATGGTGTAATGGTGTGTTTATTTCAGATAGTCAAAGAAATATGTATCGAGTATATAGGTTGGTGACATAGATGTGAAACCTTCTTGATAAGATATTGAGACAAAGGGACTATATTATTCAATAAGTATTCATATGTGGTTTTCATCATTACAACATTAAGTTCTTTCTCTTTGGTACCTTAACCCATTTCTAGACAGTAATCTTAGACTTTGGTTGATCTCACTTAATGCCAATGAGAAAGAATCATAGAGGGTCGCACAATAAGTGTTTACATTGATCTTAATTAAATTATATTTGAATTTAATTAATGGAATAAATATTATTCTCAAGACAAATGAATAATTTCATTCATGTTTTATAAATCGAAAATATTTATTAATGAATGAAATATTTTATTGAATATTTATGCGGGTATTAAATAAATATTGAGGATTTTGAACGAACCAATAGCATGTATGGTGATAATTATTAATTTACAAGTAGGTAAAATAATATTTATTATTGTGAATGTTAGAACACGTGGTATAAAATAATAGTCTTATTGTTATTATTATTTTAGAATATTTTTTATTAAATATTATTATATTATTTAAGGTTTGGTATGTAATTAAATAATATTTTAATCTAAACCCTACCAATATAAATAGATGGTTATGTCTATTTTGTTGGGTTAATTGAAAATTGAGAATAGAGAATCATTGCACATAATGGACTTATCTTTATATCTCTCTAGAACTCCTCGTGTCTTCCTCTCAATAATGATAAGAAATCATTTAATCCTAAATGACCTTAGAGAAATCAAGATAAACAACACAATACAATTGATTCATCGCACTAACAACTAAAAATAAATCAGCATTGCTTAGAGATCAAAGGAGCTTTTGTGGTCACTACTAGAGGGATTCTACACCTAAATCCTTATAGTGCACTGAAGTTAATCCAAAATGGTTTTTTAAAGATCAAAAAAATCATCAAAGAAATGATCTTAAGATGAGGTAATCATTTCTTCATATCTAAATAAATTAATTTAAAAAAATTAATATAATTATTTTGTGCACAAAAATTCTCAATTCTCGATTAACCTTTCACAATAGACATAACAATCTATTTATAGAGTTGTGGTTTAGGTTAGAAAATTATTTAATTCTAAAACAAACCTTAAAAATATTATAATCCCTATTAAATTCCATGATTTATTATTATTATTATTATTATTATTATTATTATTATTATTATTTTATAGAATATTCTAATCGTTGCAATGATAAATATTATTTTATCGATTTACAAATTAATATTCATCACCAAACAAAATTTTGATCTGCCCGAACTCCTCAGCATTTATTGAGTACCCAAATAAATATTTTATTCATAAATAAATATTTTATCCACAAACTAGAGAATAAATATTTATTAAATATTCAATAAATATTTTCAATCAATAAAACATGAACAAAATTATTATTTAATCTTGAGAATAATATTTATTCTATTAATTAAATTCAAATTAAATTTAATCAAGATTAACAAAAACAGTTAGTGGGTGACCCACTATAATACTTTCTCATTGGTATTAGGAAAACTTAACTAAACTCCAAGATTACTATGTGGAAATGAGTCAAGGAATCCAAGAGAAATAACTTAATGCCACAATGTTGAAACCCACATATGAACGCTTGTTGTGTAATATAATCTCTTTGCCTCAATAACTCATCAAGTAGGTTGCACATCTGTGTCATCAACCTATATGTTTGATACATATTTCTTTGACAATATGAAATAAACAAATCATTACAGCATGGACAAATAATTTAAGGAGATGGTTCTATTCCAATCAAAGGGACAATATATCAACTTACATAAAGATAGAAGGGATAAATTATTCCTCAACTTATCCATTAATAACATTTAATTTGTTACACACCCAACATATCCTACTTCCCACAAACATAGGGCATCACTATTTTGGTTAGTAAATCTAAATACATGAGTTATGACATGAACTAATGATATTATTAAAGTATAAGGACCATTTCACAGGCTCACAGATAGAAATATCTGATGACTCATAAACATGTAAAATTCTTACTAGTGGGTTTGTTCTCATAATAACCCATCTTAGAGATTACGAGGTTAGAACTTCATGATATGAAATCACATCCTCTTAAAATTACTTTCATCTGACAGTCAACATACTATGTGCTCCATCATATAATGTTATTTGACTACAGAACTATATTCAATAATATCGTCATAGAATTTAAAGGTTCTAATCATAGTGAGAAACTATTACAACCATATCAATACGACAGATATCTTAGGACATTATTACATAAAATTAATGAATAATAACGAACAATATGTAATAAAATGTTTGATAAATATTCAAATACTTAAATATAAATGTAATAAAAATTAAAAATAGGTGGTTCTAGAAAACCAACTCCAACAAAAAACACCCCCTTTATCATCACTTTTTTAACACTGATAATGGGTCGTTATCAGTACTTTTTCTTAGTACTCATAAAGGGAGACTTTATCAATATTTTTTTTAGCATTGATAAAAGGTTTCCTTCATAAAAATAGAATAAAAATTATATTTAAATATATAAATATATTTATATTGACAAATATAAAATATATTTTTGATAAATACAATTTATATAAAACTAAATATGTATTTATAGTTAATATATAACATATTTAATGAAAATTGGTTTGAAAAATAATTAAAAAATAATATAAATTAATAATTTTCTGATTATTATTAAGTAATAGACATTTAATAAAAATTTGATGATATGAAAAAATAATTAATATCTTAAGGTAAGTTGAAAACATAACTTGAACTTCAAATGACCATAACTTTTGATCTGGGTGTCCATTTGGACTCCATGAGATATCAAATATAACCCTAAAAAAAGTTCTAAATTATAAAAAAAGGATTAAAAGGCCTATAAAATTGATTTTTTTAGTTGGAATACCCAAATTTTTGAACTTTTTTTGGAATTTCAGCTTTGTTTAAGAGATTAATCTTGTATTTTTTAGTGGATAATGAATTTATTCTTAGGACCTACTTGCCCAAATGGCCCAAAGGCCTTATTTTTATTTTATTTTGGATAATACCCATTTTAAGGGTTTAAGGGGAACCCTTACATGACCCTTAGGCCCAAGGAACAAGTCTCATACATGACTCAATACCTAACCTCAAAGGCCCAAGACCTGACACACTTGAAACATTCCCACCCCAATATCTACATCTTGAAGGAGTTTAGATCCCCACCTCACATGGATGATTGGATAGCATTACCCCATGCAAATCTGTACGATGGTTGGTCTCGATGGAAGTTGTAATACCCTCTCAATATTCCAATCCTGTTAGTATGCTCTATTGATTGCTATTTTTTATCAGAATCATCATCTAGGCATGCTCCTGTGTGATCTTTGCTTCTTTGATAATTTCTATAGCCCGAAATCACTATGGCTCAAAGGATATTGGTGGCCTGAAGGCCCAATAGCCTGAAGGCCTTTGGTAGCCCAAAATCGTTAAGACCCGTAGGCCCAAACCGGTGGCCCAAAGGCCCAAATCGAATAAATAGTGTTGGCTGCAATAGTATTGAATAGTAAGTGCTACGGTACTACTATAATAACCTGGAAATTCACCCTCACCTAGATTTAATATAGATATTATGATGTTCAAATTTTATAATTTTTAATATTGTAATGTTATTTATAATTAAATATATGCATATATATATTTATTTATATATTTATATAAAAAAATTAATTATAGGAATAAATATTTAAACATATTTACATGTAAAATATATTTTTAAATATATAAACCATATGTAAATAAAAAATAATTATTCATTTTTTTAAACAAAAAATATATGAATGTGTACATATCTATACAAATGTATATATAATGTTTATATATAAACATGTGTGTGTATATATTAACAAAAAAATGTATTTATGTGTATATTATAATATATGTAAACAAATATTAATATATATATTTATATATATAGTCACACATATGTATAAATATATATATATATACACACTCACATACACATAGACACACATACAAATACACGCACATAAACATATTTTATAAATGAATTTAAAAATTAATATATAAATAAATACATGAATAAAAAATATTTTTCAAAATATATATATAAATAAATCAATAAATCATAAAATATATTCTATTGTAGATCTTCCCTTTAACAGTGTGCAAAAAGGGTTTTGCCAGTGCTAAAAAAGTGTGGTTATCATAAGTGCCCTTAAAAGCATTCAACTTTTATCACTGCTTAAAAGAACACTAATAAACGACCCCTTTATCAATGCTAAAAAAAGAGATGATAAAAGTGGTCATTTACCAATGCTAATTTAACATTGATAAGGGCCATGTTGCTGCAATATGTTACTACAATTATAGCAAACTGCAACAACAAATAGTGAATTTAATTGAAATTAAATTTAAATCAAAAATAAAAGAAAAATACTATATTAAAGACATTTAAAACATATTGGTTGATGAAATTACATTGGTAAGTACAATTTATTACAAAAAAAGAAAAACATGTTCCATTGTATTTGGTCCTCGACCCCCTCTCAAAAGATCCCGATCATGCCAATAGTTATTAAACAAACCACTCCAGCTAGAGAAAAAGAGCATGCCTGTATAAAAAAACAATTCTTATGTTAGTAATAATATAAATAAATAAATTAAACATTAATATGAAACAAATTCATTAATAAAATTTCAATTTAAATTGAAAACACACACTTTTAGTTATACCGATCACATCGTGTAAGGGTTTGATGTGATACTAATTCTTATACATCATAATTGATTGATGATTCATTTCCCTAAAGTATCAAGATAATATGAATTTGATTGTTTGGTTTTGAGTATGTGGCATGTGTTTTTAACTAAAATGTAAATTTTAAATAAAAATACACACTTCAAGTCATACCGGTCACACTATGCATCATATTGACATATGAATGATTCTTACACGTCAAAAATGACTTAAGGATCATTATCTGAAAGTTTAAAAAACAATATGAATGTTCTTTCTTAGTTTTGGGTATGCCATGTGTCTTTTTTTTAATAAAATGTAGATTTAAAGTGAAAACACGTAATTTAAGTTATATCAGTCACATCATGTGGGAGTTTGATGTGAGACTGATTCCTACATTTCACAATTGAATTATGAATCATTATCCTAAAGTATTAAGAAAATTCTAGAATGTTTTCATTTTTTTTAGTGAATGAAATGTGTTTTAAACTAAAATGTTACTTTTAAACTAATAGTAGACATTTTGAGTCATACCGGGCACACCGTGTATTGTAATGAGGTGAGACTGATTCCTACATGTCACTAATAACTTATATATAATTTTCTGATTGTATAAAAAACAATAAAAATGTTTTTTCTTAGTTTTGAGAATATAATGTGTGTTTTGAACTAAAATATCAATTTTAAATAAAAATACACACTTGGAATCATACCGGTTACAACGTGCATCAGATTTATGTGAATTTGATTCCTACATGTCAAAAATAACTTAAGGAATTTTTTCCTAAAGTATCAAAACAATTAAATAAACTTGCTCAATTCTGAGTATGCCACATGTCTTTTTTACTAAAATGTTTATTTAAACTGAAAACACACACTTTGATTCATACCGATCACAAAATGTGTTGGTTCGATATAAAATTGATTCCTACACATCATAATTCACTTATAAATTGTTTTACAAAATTATCAAGACAATCTGAGTGTATTTTATTGATTTTTAGTGAGTGACATGTTTTGAACTAAAATATCTAACTAATAATAGACACTTTGAGTCATACCAGGCACATCATGTATTGGATTGAGGTTTGTATTATTAATATATATCAAAAATTACATATGGACTTTTTTTACAAATTATCAAAACAATATGAATGCATTTACTCAGTTTTGAGTATGTGACTTATATTTTGAACTAAAATGTTGATTTTAAATTAAAAGACACACTTTGAGTCATATTATTTACATTGTGCACTGAATTGATGGGTATTTTATTCCTACACATAAAAATAAATTAAGGATATTTTTTCTGAAGTATCAACACAATCAGAATGTTTTTTCTTAGTTTTGAGTATGTCATGTGTCTTTTTTACTAAAATGTCACTTTAAACTAAAAATGTGAACTTTGATTCATACTGGTCACATCGTATGTCGGTTTGACATGAGACTGATTCCTACATGTCACGATTTACATATGAATTATTTTATTAAATTATAAAGATAATATGAGCATGTTTTCTATATTTTCTGTGAGTGACACATGTTTTGAACTAAAATGCCAACTTTAAACTGATAATGAAAAATTTGAGTTATACTGAGCATACCATGTATAGGATTGATGTGATTTTGATTCCTACTTTTTAAAAATGACTTATAGATCATTTTCCTAAAGTTTTAAAACAATTTGAATGTTTTTTTCCTAATTTTGAGAATGTGACATGTGTTTTGAACTAAAATGTAAATTTTAAATAAAAAGACATATTTTGAGTTATACGGATCACACCGTGCATTGGATTGATGTACGGTTGATTAATACACATCATAAATGACTTGATTATAATTTTACTAAAGTATCAAAACAATAAAAATACACTTTATTGAATTTGAGTATGCCACATTTCTTTTTTACTAAAATATCAATTTAAACCAAAAACACACACTTTGAGTCATACCGGTCACATCATGTGTCAGGTGGCTATGAGATTGATTTATACATGTAATAATTGAATTATTAATCATTTTTAAAAAGTATCAAGATAATATGAACATGTTTTCTTGGTTTTTAGTGAGTGATACATTTTGAACTAAAACGTCAATTTGAAATTGATAATAGACACTTTGAGTTATACCAGGCACACTGTGTATCAGATTTAGGTGATGCTGATTCATACACATCATAAATGATTTGTGGATCATTTTATTAAAGTATAAAATCAATCCAATTTTTTTTTTATTTTTTAGTATGTGATCTGTGTTTTGAATAAAATGTCAATTTTAAATAAAAAGATACACTATGAGTAATACCGGTCACACAGTGCATCAGATTTATGTGTGGTTGATTCCTACAAGTAAAAAATGAATTAAGTATTGTTTTCCAAAAGTATAAAATAAATATGAATGTTTTTACTTGGTTTTTGGTTATGTCAAGTGTCTTTTTTACAAAAATTACAATTTAATCTGAAAATGCGCACTTTGAGTCACATCAGTCACATCATGTGTCGGTTTGATGTTAGACTAATTCCTATGCATAAAAATTTACTTATAAATCATTATTACAAAGTATAAATATATTACAAGTATGTTTTATTAGATTTTAATGAGTATCACATGTTTTGAAATAAAATGTCAGTTTTAAACTCATAACAGACACTTTGAGTCATATTGGTATCACCGTGTATTGGATTGAGGTGAGGATGATTCTTTCACATAATAAATAACTTATTGATAATTTTTCTAAAGTATCAAAATAATATGGATGTTTTTTCTTAGTTTTGAGTATATCACATGTCATTTTTACTAAAATTTCAATTGAAACTGAGAACACATACTTTGAGTCATAACAGTCACACCATGTGTGGGTTTGATGTTAGATTAATTCCTTCACAAAAAAAATGAATTATGAATCTTTTTCCTAAAGTATCAAGACAATATGAGCATTTTTTTTCTTGGTTTTTAGTGAGTGACACACATTTTGAACTAAAATGTCAATTTTAAACCGATAACAGACACTTTGTGTCATAATGGGAACACCATGTATCATATTGAGGTACAACTAATTTCCACACATTAAAAATGACTTATAGATCATTGTATTAAGGTATCAAAACAATATGAATTATTTTTATATGTTTTGAGAATCACTACTAAAAAATAGGCATTTAACAGTACTAGTATTTATCAATGCTAGAAAAAAATGTTGATAAATAGAATCTTTATCAGTACTAAAGAAAATGCTGATAAATTTAACCCTTTATCAGCACTTTTTTTAACGATGATAAAGGATTCATTTATCAGTGATTTATTTTTAGCACTGATAAAGGTATAAATAAATAAAATAAAATAATAAAATAAATAAATAAATAATAAATGATTTTATTAAAAAAATATGACATATTTTATTAAATAAATAATTATTGATAAAAATGAATAAATTGATTATATTATATATAAATTATAAATACTAATAAATAGTTTGTATTGAATATATATATATATGAAAAATAAAGATTAAATAAATTAAAATTAAATATAAGTAAATTGAGAAAAATATTAAACATTTTATTAATTAGATGATTATTGATAATGTTAATAAATAGTATATATTAAATATATAGATATATATTAATGTATATAAATACGATTTATATATTAAAAAATATTTATACGCTTTAAATTAAATGGTCATATATTTAGTGAATAATGGTTTATAATTAAAAATAAATATGAATTAAAAATACTGACTAATTGCATAGAGTAATGTACATATAATTGAATGTCATTTTATTTTTCAATTTAACATAGATCAAATGTGTGTTACATTAATTTCAAATATATGTAATTAATACATTTTTATATACAATGCACACACACAAAACTTGTCAATTTCTTCAGTATTATTAAAGTGTGATTATTTTTAATTTATTCAATTTGACTCATTTTTAATACTCATGCACTTAAAATTAGATATTGATTAATAATGTTAAAAAAATATTTGTAAAAAAATATTTATAAATAAATATATTAATAAATAAATATATTTATAAAATTATATATTCATAATTATAAATAAATAAATATTTTTTTAAAAGTATTTATATAATTATAAATAAATAATTGTATATATTTAAATAATTATTAAATTTATAATAAATTTACATAAATAATGAATATATTTACTATATTTATGTTTATATATATTTATTATATATATATAATTATTTAAATATATATAATGATATAAATATTATTTTTAAAAAATATTTATATATTTATAAATAAATAATTATAAAATTATGATAAATATATTTAAATGAGGAATATATTTACTATATTTATATTTATATTTATTTATTAAGTATATATATATACATACAAAAAATATTTATAATTATAATTATAAATCATTTATCAGCACTTAAGTAGTAAACACTGATAAAAGAGATCTTTGTCAATACTTTTTTAGTGTTAATAAAGTTGAGGCTTTATCAGTGCTAAAAAAAGCACTGATAAAATTCATATTTATCAACACTAGAACTTTAACACTGGTAAAGATGAATTTTTTCAATTATTTTTTAGCACTGATAAAGATATACCTTTATCAGCCCTAAAAACATTGATAAATATGTGTTTTATCAGTGCTTAAACAGTAAGTGTTGGCAAATGACTCTTTATCAACACTTTTTTGAAAGCACTTAAAAAGTGTCTTAATCTAATTAAAAAAACCTAACCATTTTCAAACCCATCATGATATCAAAATATTTCTATAGAAGTCACCCAATGTAGGCACTCCTACTCAGTGAATCAAAGCTCAAATCATGCAACCCCACTGCCTCCATTTTCTCAAACATCGTTTAGCATCTGGTGATTGCTTGCAGTTAGGATTTCCAAAGAAACCAATGAGATCTAGATCTTAGGGTCTTAGGTTTTTTTCAACCTAGTAATGTGGGACTATGTTTTTCTTTTTAGGTTCTGATTTTATTTATGTATTTATCATTTCGAGATCTAGATCTCAAGGTTTCTGATTTTCCTTTGTTGGTTCTTATTTTCTTTCTATATTATTTCTCTGGTTATTGTATAGTGTTTATTTTTTGTTTATGATATGTTTTATGTATGACTACTATTTTGGATATCCTATTTTGGTCTTTTTTAAATTGTTTTTTTTAATCAATTTGCTTATTTGTTTACATCTACACTCAAACATTATCCACAATATTAATTTTTTTATTGTTTTTAAATCGTATAGAATTTTATTTGGTCCATAGATAAACCAATTAAATAAATATTTATTCCAATATATAAATAGTGAAGTTTTTTGATATAAAAATTGTAAATAAATGAGAAAATTGATTTAGCAAACCAATTCTCAATATGATGATGGTGTAAAGCAGCAATAAAATCTGGTTTTATGCAATTCATGTAAGGGAATTTATTTATTTAAATTCTGTTTTAATATTCTGTTGTAAGGGTTTTTCCTTAAAATTTTATTTTCTTGTAATTTTGTTGTTTTATTTTAATATAAATCTTAGTAAGGTTGATAGCATATTTATTTATTTTTAATGGATCTCTATTTCCAAAATTATTAAGGGGTTGTATTTATTTTACTAAGTTTTGATATTATGTTATAAGGTTTACATATATTTTTATCAATTAAAGTTTATTTTATAAATATATATATATATATATATGTAAATATTTATCTTTCTATCTATTTATATGTATTTTCAGAACTTATAATGTAAGGGTGATTTTATAATTATTTATTCACTAATTATGGTTTTGTATTTCCAAATTAGGAATGGATTATATTTATTTTCATTAAAAATTATGTTTAAATGTGAATTTGCTTTTCAATTATGTGTATTTTAAATTCCATTTTATAGATAAATATGTATGTTTAAAAATGATATTTATTATATAAATATATAATTCATAGAGGCCCCAAATATTCATATATCATAACATGTCTCCATCGATACCCCTTGAATCACATACCAGAATGTTTATGCCCCCCAAATCTCACCTTTAATGGGCCATGAATTAATAACTAGTTCCAATAGTATAATTCTCACAAATTAGAGGCATTTCCCCTTTTATAAAACATAATTAAGTACAATTTTTATCCTCGTTAGATTCATCTCCTAAATATTTATTATTTCATTTTATTTTCTTGAGACTCATCCCCCATCTATTTTATGTTTCTTATACTACTCTGAGCATTAGTCACCCCATGGATGACTAATGCTTAGAGTATTTCAAGCAATATAGGTGCATGTCCACAAGAGATGGATAATGTGTGTCAAACAATAAAATGAAATGATAAATTTTCTGGAGATGATCTGATGAGGATGAAATTTTTCTATAAATTTTACCTTTTAATGAATTTAGAGGATAACACCAACCATAGTGGAGAAATTATTTTCTTAAATTTAATTTCCCATTTTCTTCAAAATATACTAAAATTCTTTGAAACAATCAAATGTTGGGTTTCCTTTATTATAATTATCTATAACTTTCCCTTTTGATAAAAAAATATTATGTGTATTGATTTATTTATTATAAAAAAATTAATATTTTATGAACCCAATATGATTGATATAAATCAAAAATGGATTCATGATAATAATTTGACAAAAGAGTATGAATATGGAGTTAAAAAGTTCATCAAGTTTGAAATAGAGCATACATACGACCCTTATCAAATCCTTTTTCATGTTTACATTGTTGTTATTTAATAAAAATTAGTGTGTAAGAGTTAGAAGAACATTTGATTTTTCACAGACTAGATCAAAGCTATAAATGTTGGACTAAACATGAAAAAAATTAAAATAACTATTTATTTATTAAAAAAATTTATCAATTCATTTTTATATCTTCTAGTTGATTGAATGAGAGTTTATTATTCTTGTTTATCATATTTGGGTTTCTTATTACTCCTTAATTGCCTATATTATATATTAATTTGTTTAGGGGATTTAAGAATGACTTGATGTGTGTCAAAGAACAGTTATTATTACAATTTTTTATTAAGACTCATCACCCATCTCTTTCATAGACAATTTTCTTCCTCATTACCTTCATCTTCAGAATATCCATTATTGAAATTTTTTTCTTGAAATTCATCCCCCATCTCTTTTATGTTTCTTGTATTACTCTGTGCACTAGTCATCCCATGGATGACTACTGCTTAGAGTATTTCAATCAACATAGGTTCATGTCCTCAAGAGATGAAGAAAGTGTCAAATAACAAAATGAAGAAAGTGTCAACATAGGTTCATGTCCACAAGATATGAAGAAAGTGTCAAATAATAAATATCCTTCACCAACGAGCCAGTACCTGAGTGGTAAGGGCTTCTAATTGGCATCCAAGAGACTCAGGTTCAAAACCAGGTAGAGGTGAATTTCTGGGCACTATAGTAGGCACTGTAGCAGGTAATATTTGGTACTATAGAAGTCATAACTATTTACCTGATTTGGGCCTTCGGGCCACCGGTTTAGGAATATGGGTCTCAGGGCCTTCGGGTCATCAAAGGTCTTTGGGCCTCAGGGTCTTCAGGCCACAGAGACCAAGGAGTATCCTGGTTCACATAGAGAAGGCCCCAAAAGAGTATCAGAGAAAAGAGTAGCAATCACCAGAAGAAGAGATAACCAGATTGGAAGAATGAGAGGGTAAGGCAACCACTATTGGGACCAAGAACTATGCATCTTTGTATGGGTCAATGCTAGCCAATCAGTAATGCAAGGTTGGGAACTAGGCAATCAATAATGCAGAAGCTGGGGAGGGGAAGTTTAGTGGTTTGGGCCTAAAGGTCATGTAATGGGTATAGTATGCCTCTGGGCCTTTGGGTCATGTATTGGCCTTCTGGCCATGTTGGGCCTTGGGCCTTGGGCCTACGGGTCATGAAAGGGTTCTCCTTCAACCCTTAAAAGGGGGATTATCCATAATAAAAATAAAAATAAGGCCTTTGGTCCATTTAGGTAAATAATAAATATCCAAGAGATGAGGTAATGAGAATGAGTTTTCTATAACTTTCACCTTTGAATGAATTCATATGATGACACCTACCGTATTGGAGTAATTCTTTTCTTAAATTCAATTACCCATTTTCTTCAACATACTGAAATTCTTTGAAACAATCAAATACAGAGTTTCTCTTATTATAATTTTCTATAACTTTCACCTTTGATAATGAATATCTTATGTGATTATTTATTTATTATAAAAAAAATTAATATTTTATGAATAAAATGGGATGGATATGAATTGAAAATGGATGCACACTAATCATTTGACAAAATATTATGAAGATGGAGTTAAAGAGTTCATCAAGTTTTCAAAAGAGCATGCATATTACCCTTCTCAAATCCTCTGTCCATGTTTACAATATTGTTATTTAAGACAAATTAGTCCAGAAGAGTTGGAAGAACATTTGATTTGTTATGGAATAGATTATAACTATAAATGTTGGACTAAATATGGGGAAAACTAAATATGGACACCAGTCAGGATGATACTGTAGTTTATGGATCCTTTGATATGAATACCATTGTAAATGATGATGGAAATCGCATAGAAGAAATTAAAATGGAAATTGAAGATGAGCTTCATGATTTTCAAAAGTTTTTTGAGAAGTTAAATAGTTGTGATAAGAAACCATTGTATACCAGTTGTACTAAATACACAACATTATCAGTTGTATTGAAGTTATATAATTTGAAAGCTGATTGTGGATAGAGTGACACTAGCTTTACAGAACTACTTGGTCTCCTAAATGATATGATACCATAAGAAAATAAACTACCATACTGAACATATGATGTTAAATTAATGTTATGATCAATAGAAATGATCTCTAAAAAAATCATTCTTGTCCAAATGATAGCATATTTTTTTTCAAGGACCACGAATCACTCATAAAATTCCTTAAGTGTGGCACAGATCGATACAATAAAAATGAATCAAGTATTTCAAAATATGTATGGTACTTTCCTATCATTCCATGGTTTAGGAGACTATATAGATATCAAGAAACCATGAGATAATTGACATGGCATGCAGATGCAATAATTAAATATGAGAACCTACATTATCTAGAAGATTCTCCTCACTGGAAGAAAATTGATTACGAGTATCATGAATTTCGAAATTAGCTGAGAAAATTTCATCTTGAATTATCTACAAATGGAATAAATCCTTTTGGTATACAGAGTATTACTCATAGTACATGTCTCATAATGTTGGTAAATTATAAATTACCACCTTGATTATGCATAAATCACAAATACATTATGTTGTCTCTACTTATATCAGAACCAAAGCAACCCGGTAATGATATTGATGTCTGTTTGGGTCCATTGATCAAATATCTGAAATTGATTTGGGATATAGGTGTTACAATTTATGATGATCATAGAAATTAAGAATTCACGTTGAGGGCCATGTTGTATGGAATGATAAATGACTTCCCCGCTTATGAAAATTTATCAGGGTATAGCATTAAAGGAATGTTGGGGTGTCCCATTTTTGAAAAACACGCATACTCAATTCAGTTGAAGAGTTCCTTAAAGACTGTGTTTTTAGTACATTCAGAAATTTTTACCCCGATGACAAAAATACTGATCCTGGATGACATCATTCGATGGAAATATTGAACAGGTTACAACACCATCTCCAGTAATGGGTGATCAAGTATAAAATAAAGTAAAAGATATTGATACTTTTTCAGTAAACCATTTTCAAAAAACCTTACAAAATCATGTTGGATGAAGAGATCAATTTTCTTTGAATTATAATATTGAAATTGTTTGTATGAAAGACATTTTCTTGATGTCATGTATATAGAAAAAAAATGTATTTTATAGTGTTATTGGAACGTTACTAAATGTTCCTCGAAAAATGAAAGATGGAATCAATGCTAGTTTGGACTTGATTGAAATGAGTATAAGGGAAGATTTGGAACCGGTGAAGGGTAAAAGGTGGACATTTATTACTTTAGTATCTTACACTCTATCCATATAGGAAAAATTTTAATTTTTACTTTTTGTTGATAGTGTAAAATTTTCACAGGGGTATTTATCAAATATCAAGAATATAGTGTCAATGAATAATTTTAAGTTACAAGGACTAAAATAACATATTTTTCATGTTTTGATGCAATATTTAATTCATAATTCTTTAAATTTCATTCTTCCTCAAAATGTATGACATATATTAACTAGACTCTTATTATTTTTCAAATCCATATGTTGTAAAGTTATAGACCCGACAAATTTTCCCATCATGAATAAGGAGGTTTCATTCATATTATGGAAATTATATTTGTTATTCCCACCATAATTATTTGATATAATAGTCCACATGATACTTAACTTGGTTATAGATGTCCAACTAGTGGTCCTGTTAATTATAGATGGATGTACCCCATTAAACACTATATGAATATTTTGAAAGGGTATGTCAAAAATCAAAGTCATCTAGAAATTTGAATTGTAGAATGATATATTTTTGAAGATTTTATTGATTTCTATACCGATTACCCGTCAGATGTTGAGAGCATCAGTATCCCAAATTATCTTCACAGTGAACGCCTTATGGGAGAAGGGATTTCTAGAAGAGATGTTGTTACAATTACCATGACAGAGTGAGAGCAATCACACCTTTACATTTTACATATAGTGAAGATGTTGATCCATACATTGAATCCCAAAAATAAATTCTTAGAGATTTTAATCCATCAAGATATGAATGATGGATATCAAATACACATAATCAGTAGTTTATAGGATAGTTCTAAGATAAAATGTATAAGGAGTTATCTAAAAGTCTGAATTGAATTACAGAAAGACTTCAACAGCTAGCTAGAGGACTGAATGAAAATGTTATATATTACACCTGTTTTGTAATCATTGGTTATAAATTCTATACAAAATAACACAATGACTGAGGTATAATGAAAAATAATGGTCTTATGATTGTGTCTGAAGTGATGCACATATATTTTTCCAAGGAAAAATCAAATTTATACAAATATGTCATATTTTGGTATTATCAAATAGATATATGAGTTAGATTATATAACACTTCAAGTGCCTATTTTCTGTTGCAGATGGGTTGACAATATCATTGCAGTAAAATTTGATGAAATGGGATTTGTGAAGGTGAATTTCAATGTGGAAAGGGGAAAATATGATTTGTTCATAATTTCATCACAAGTAGTGAAAGTATTTTATATCTCTGATCCAACAAACAAGAATTGGTCGATTATCCTAATGGAAACTAAAACAAATGTCGGGTCGGATGGAAATTCAATCGAGGAAAACCCTTTTATTTAGAGATAAAAATCACTTCATTTTAGTCTCAATGTAGAAAATTTATTATATGTTAGAGGGGACCACAAAGAGAGAATTTGTATTCTTGATAGAGGATCCAAATTCATGAAACCTTTAAAAAAAGAAAGAGATTTCAATGAGAAGGTAACGGTTTTTTTTAATATACTATGTTTTTACTCATAATATTATATGTTCTCTACTATATTAACATGATCTAAATTAAATATTTGAAAACTAATGAAGAAAATTTCTTCTATACATGATGATTTTACCAATCCATCAGAAGAACAAACTATAATAAAAAAAACCCTTTGGAAATATGTAAAGGTAATGTTATGATATACTTTCTCTATTTTATCAAAAAATTATTTAATAGAACACTGATTTAATTTTCATTATTACCTTCAGAGTTCATTTATTTTGAAAGATTCTCATCCATCTATCATTCCTTGGTAAGAAGAGAAATGACATTGTCTCTACTCAATCATAGAGGTAATATTTATGATTGCACAGTAAAATAATTGTCTATAGAATTAATGTATGGTTTCATATTTATGTTTAGTTTATTTCTTTATAGTATCACTCACATAATAATTTTTTTCTTATATAGGTGGATTATTTTGTTTGAGTTGGGGTGGTATATCCATCTTTCATACATTTATGCACCAAAACTTTCACAGACTTCTTCTCCCACAAAACTTTTCGCCCCTATAGTGTTTCATTTATCACTTTCTTTAAAGTTATCTTTACTACCTTTACAAGAAGATCAATGATGCTGCTTATGCTTAATCATAGAGGTAATCTTGAGGTTTGCATAGTAAAAACATTATCCATATAATTAATTTATTATTTCATATTTATGTTTAATTTATTTCTTTTTAGTATCACTCACATAATAATTGTTTTCTTATACAAGTGGATTATTTTGTTTTATTTTGGGTGGTCTATTAATCTTTCATGCCTTTATGCACCAAAACTTCTACATAATTCTTATCCCTCAAAACATTTTCACCCCTATAGTGTTTCATTTATCACTTTCTTGCAATTTCTCTCCACTACCTTTGTAGAAAGAGCAAGGAAACCTCCTATTCTCAATTATAGAGGTAATCTTGATGTTTTCATAGTAAAATCATTTTCCATAGAATTAATGTATTATTGTATATTTATGTTTATTTTTTTTAGTATCACTTACATAATAATTTTTTTCTTATACAGGTGGATTCTTTTTTTAGTTAGGGTAGTTTGCCCATATTTCATGCATTTCTACACCAAATATTCCATATACTTCTTCTCCATAAAAACCTTTTCACCCCTACAATGTTTCATTTATCACTTTCTTTTAAGTTCTCTCTACTTCCTTTATAGGAAGAGAAACGATGCTGCATCTGCTCAATCACAGAGGTTATCTTGATGTTTTCATAGTAAAATCATTGTCCATAGAATTAATGTATTTTTTTATATTTATGTTTAATTTATTTTTTTATAGTATCAATAACATAATAATTATTTTCTTATACAAGTGGATTATTTTGTTTTATTTTTGGTGTTTTGACAATAATTCATGCCTTTCTCACCCAAAACTTCCACATACTTCTTCTCCTTCAAAACCTTTCACCCCTATAATGTTGACATTTATCACTTTCCTTCAAGTTTCCTCCACTTATCAATCATAAAGGTAATCTTGATATTTCCACAATAAAATAATTTTTTATATAATTAATTTATTATTTCATATTTATGTATAATTTACTTCTTTTTAGTATTACTCATATAATAATTGTTTTCTTATGCATGTGAATTCTTTTTTTTCGAGCAGGGGTAGTTTTTTCGAAGATACTGATGAAGTGTTGAAAATTTGGCAAATAAAGTTAATGTATATCAAAGTAACATTGATAGTTAGTATTATTTTGAGACTTTGGGATGTGTATGAATCATCCAGACCATAATCTGGCACATGGTGTGACCAGTATGACTCCAAGTACTTCTTTCTATTTAAAATTGACATTAATTTTAGTAAAATAGACAGCCTAAATACTCAAAATTGAGCATACATGTTGAGATTTTTTTGATACTTTAATACAATGATCCATAAGTTGTTCGTGATGTGTAGGAATCATCTACACCTCAATCCAATACATGATGTGTCTGGTATGACTCAATGTGTTTATTATCAGTTTAAAATCGACATTTTTGTTTAAAAAGTTTCAATCACTGAAAACCAATCAAATACAGTCATGTTTTCTTAATAATTTTCAGAAAAAATAATAAGTCATTTGTAATGTGTAATAATCAGTTTCATGTCAATTTGATACATGATATGATCAAAATGTGTCAAAAGTGTGTGTTTCTAGTTTAAAATAACATTTTAGTAAAAAGAAAAAATGATGTACTTAAAAAAAGGAAAATGAATTTGGATTATTTTGATATATTGTTAAAATGATCCATAAGTCATTTGAGATGTGTAGGAATCAGTCTCGCCTCAATTTGACTCGTGGTGTGAGCGGTATGACTCAAAGTGCATATTTTTATTTAAAATTGACATCAATTTTAGTAAAATTGACAATTGAACTACTCAAAACTGAGAAAATGCATTTGTATTGTTTTGATACTTTACAAAAATAATACATAAGTCATTTTTTATGTTTAAGAATCATTCAAACCTCAATCTGATACATGATGTTCCTGGTATGACTTAAAGTGTTTGTTAACAATTTAAAATAGACATTTTAGTTCAAAAAGTGTCAATAACTAAAAACTGATCATACACACTCATATTTTATTGATAATTTAGGAAAATGATTCATAAGTTATTTTTTATGTGTAGGAATCGGTTTCATATCAAATCGTTACACGATGTGATTGGAATGAGTTGAAAGTGTATGTTTCCAGTTTAAAATGATATTTTAGTAAAAAGGAAAACTAACATACTCAAAACTAATAAAACACATTCAAATTGTTTTGATACTTCATTAAATTGATCAATAGGTCATTTTAGATCTTTTGGAATCACCCGCACCTCAATACGATGCATTTTGTGACCGGTATGACTCCAAGTGAATCTTTTTATTTAAAATTGACATCATTTTTAGTAAAATGGGCTACTAACCTACTCAAAACTAAGAAAATGCATTCAGATTATTTTGATGCTTTACAAAAATGATCCATAATTAATTGTTTGATGTGTAGGAATCATCCAGACCTCAATTTGATACATGAAGTTCCCAGTATGACTTAAATTGTTCGTTATTAGTTTTAAATCAACATTTTAGTTCAAAAAGTGTCACTCACTAAAAAATAATCAAATATTCTTGAATTTTCTTGATATTTTAGGTAAAAATTCATAAGTTATTTTTAATGTGTAGAAATAAATTTCACATCAAACCGATACATGGTGTGATAATAATGAGTCAAAATTATGTGTTTCTAGTTTAAAATGACATTTTAGTAAAAAATACAATTGTCATACTCAAAACCAAAAAAATGCATTTAGATTGTATTGATACATCAGGAAAATGGTCCAAAAGTCATTTAAGACCTATTGTAATCAGTTGAACCTCAATTTGATGCAACATGTGACCAGTATGACTCATAGTGCATATTTTTAATTAAAATTAATATCAATTTTAGTAAAATTAACACTTTCTATTAATTTATTTATTTATATTATTTCTAACATAAGAATTGTTTTCTTATACAGGTGCGTTATTTTAATCGGGTAGGGGTGGTTTTTTTGGAAATATTATGAGTTGGGGTTAGGATTAAAAGATAAAGGAATATTGATGTTTTTGAATGTATGTAATAATTTGTATTTATATAATTTCATAAAACAATTTTTAAAATATCTATAATATAGTGTGTTTTTATTGTATTTTTATTGTAAATTTTATTTCAATTAAATTATTTATTAGGGATTATTTTTTTTATATCTAATGTGTTTCTGGTGTTGCGGTGTGTTGTTATATCACATTTCAGTGGTGTTCTAGTGTGTTGTTGCATCACGCTACAGTATGGCCTTTTAGAAGCACTGATAAAGGAAAAATATTTCAGTTTTTTTAAAAGTGCTCATAAAGGTACACTTTATCAGAACTTATAGAAGAACTCATAAAAGTTACTTTATCAGCACTTCTATAAGTGCTGCTAAAAGTACCTTTATCATCACTTCTATAATCATTGAAAAAAGACTACGGGTTTTAATCACGCTCAGGTAGTTAGTGATTTTCTAGCACTGATAAGGGACATTTCTTGCAATGTTAAAGGCCTATTTTTTAGTAGTGAATTTGACATGTGTTTTGAACTAAAATGTAAATCTTAAATAAAAATATACACTTTGAGTCATATTGATCACTCCTTGTGTCGGATTGATGTGAACTTGATTCCAACACATCACAAATGAATTAAGGATCATTGTCTTAAATTATCAAAATAATTTGAATGTGTTTTCTTACTTTTGAGTATGTCATTTTTTTACTAAGAATTAAAATTAAACATAAACATGTGCTTTGAGTCATATTGATCACATTATGTTTCAATTTATTTTGAGACTGATTCCTATATGTCACAATTGACTTATGAATCATTTTCCTAAAGTATCAAGACAATCCAAGAATGTTTCCTCATTTTTTAGTGAGTGGTGTGTGTTTTGAAATAAAATTTCAATTTTAAAATGATAACAGACACTTTGTGTCATACCAGGCACACTGTATATCAGATTGATGTTCTAATGATTCTTACATGTCACAAATGGCTTATGGATCATTTTTTTAATCTATCAAAACAATCCAAATAAGTTTTCTTGTTTTTGAGTATGTGATGTGTATTTTGAACTAAAATGTAAATTTTAAATAAAAATACACACCTTAAGTCATATTGTTCACACCGTGCATCGGATTGACATGTGGTTGATTCCTATACATCACAAATGACTTATGGATTTTTTTTTCAAAAGTATCAAAATAGTATGAATTTTCTTTCTCATTTTTGAACACGTGACATGTTTTTTGAACTAATGTTTGAATTTTAAAATAAAAATATACACTTCAAGTTATACTGGGCATTATATTGAGGTAAAAATGATTCTCACACATCACAAATGACTTATGAATCATTTTCATAAAGTATCAAAACAATCAGAATGTGTTTTCTTGATTTTGAGTATGTAACATGTGTTTTGAACTAAAATGTCAATTTGAAACTAAAAACATAAAATTTTAGTCATACTAGGTATACCATATATTGGATTGAGGTGTGGTTGATTCCAACACATCACACTATGTCATTTTATTCTGAATTCATTCAAAATTTAGGGTTATCTAACAATATTGTTGTTTGATAACTTGGAATGTTGATTACATTATGGAATAAAAATAAAAGTGAATCATCATTAGTTCATCATATTTATTGATTATATGATCATAGGACATGAGTTCATCATCCTTTTCAAAGACTTTTTCTATAAAAAAATTCTATGATCATATTTTACTCTTAGTAGAACAAAAAATAGTCAAAGAAAAAACAATTATAGATGAATTAATTTATTCATGATCTCTGTGAAAATTAAAAAAAATAAGTATTAGATAAAAATTGTAATAAAATTAATTAAATAAATTAGATAAAATTATTAAAAAAATAACTAAATGAGTATTAGGAAGTCACCTCTTCATGATTTCTGTATACATTCTAACACCATGTATTTTTTCCATTTGTTTCTCAAATATCTATTTTATATTTTGAATATGAGTACTGTCTATAGTCTTGGTATTACTGGAAAAATATAAGTAAACAAATTATTAATAAATATTTTAAATAAAATTGCAATTATCATTAGAAATACCTCTTCAAGGATGCTAGTTTGTTGATAGAATATAATATTTTCATAAATTTTCAAACATAATAACCACAATATTTGTCATTTGTTTATTTCAATAACTCCAAAAACATTGATAAAAATATGTAATTTTTTTATATAAGTTTTGGTAATGAAATATAATTATATATAACCTAATACTTATCTAATTTTAGAAGTCTATAATCTTTTTGTGCTCATGGATTGTCTTCAAGACTTGATTTTCATGATATTTAAACACCTCCCTATCATAAAATAATTTTCATTGAAACATAATATAAAATGTATAACTTGAATTTTATTTGTAAAATTTTTCATTTAGTGCATTATAAATTGATAAAAATCATCATCTTTGGTCATTTTATTGGGTATACATGCATTGAGTCTAGAAAATAAATATTTTTAGCTTCCAAATTGATTGCAATGAGTAACCAATGCTACCTAAAAAGGAATAGGTAATGAAATTAATGAAAATATATTTGATATAAATAAATTGTAGAGTTTTACCCCTATATCATGGGTATTAATAAGTTTCTATAATCTATAAGTTTTCTTTCAAAAATTACAGACAGTTTGTCCACTATTACTTCATATTACTTTGGTTCTAATGATAATAGTTGTGTAGAAGTAATGTGAGGACTAATTAGTCAAAAAATTTGTTCCCTTTAAATAGTATTGATATATAAAACTACAAAAAATTAATATTTTTTTGTCATAATTAACATGGTAGATTATCTATTAGAAAAAGAAACTATGAAAACATGACTAGTGTATACATTTACAACTGATACTCCTAGTCATTCATACTTGAGGATTTCATTTACATTATCAAAACAAAAAAAAATTATAATGGTCACTTTATATATTTGTTCTTAAAAATAAATTTTGTTTATATCTCAACTTTTTAACATTATATTCGTATGAAACTTTAATGTCAGTAAATGAGGAAGTTGAACAGGTGTGGTAAAGGTACTTTCTAACAATCTTTTTGATTGGTTGGTTGATCCTTTAGATCATTTTGATTCAACCTTCCATTTCACCCCCTTCCATTTATCCATCTATAATAGCATTCATAAGTTTAGTAATTTTTCATTAATTGATTGAGGTTTACATAAAAATAAATTTTAAAGGAATACCTCCCTGTCAACATGTATTTTTACAAGATCAAATGGTCGTGCTATGAAAGTTACAATATCAAGATTGGTTATATGAATATACAGATCATCAAGTGGAACATCTAGCTCAGTGATCAGCTTGTGAGATATGTGAATCCCCACCATCACATGGAATATTGAAAGTTTTTTGTTACGTAGATTATATTTTGGGATATTGTACATGGTACCCCTCACAACAAGGTTATGGGTGGGTGATGATAGATATAAATCACAATCAGTTTCACTCTATGTTATATCAGTATAAGAAAGTTATTAGTGTCTACATGATTCACATTTCATAGAAACAATTATGAAGAAATTGATTACCACTTATAAGAAAACCCTTTGAGGGGAATGGCTCACCTCAAAGATGGTGAGGGTGGGGGTATCTTCAAAAAGTGGTTATTGTTGTGTTTTTTATTCCATTTGATTCATTACCATAACATTTTATAACAACTCATACTACCAATTAAGTTTTTCTTATATAGAAGTTAACCGTGCATGCATCTATTCCATTTTCTTATCTTTATCCCCCTCTTTGTTTATTTTTTTGATAATATGTTTAGGGTGACACCCCAAAACCCACACCTTTAATGCAGTCATACCATTTTGGATGCTTCAAAGACACTAATAGTAGTCATTCATTGGATATAGATAATGGTGATTCTTATGTCTAATTAGGATAAAAAAATATAAGAAAATAAGTAATCATTGTTATGTAATAACAATTTAAATCAAAAAAAATTATTATGTAATACTTACACATGTTTCCCATTATTTTTGTGTGTTTTTATCTATTAATATACCATATTTATTTACATGAGTCTTCTTCTATAGCACATGACATGGGATGGAAGTGGATTTTTATTTCAATTCATTAATATACATATAAAAAAAGTAACATAATTATGTTGTTGTTTTATGTCACATAAAATTTTTCTTGTAAATTTAAAGTACATACCATTTTTAAGTGAATTTTTCTCCATCATTACTTTATGGTAGGGGTAAATTTTTTTTACAACACATTGGTTATTTTTATCACTCATTCATTGTTTTATAAATTAAAAATTCTTAATCAAAGTAATTAATACATGTATTATCATGAAATTTATTACCAATCACAAATTACCTAAAAAGTTTTATCTTCATGATAAACAATAAAAGCATTCTATGTCTGTTGGTTTATTAGGTGTGCATACATTTTCTGTGGATGTAGGTTTATTTTCACTTAATTATATTTGTGATGATACTTCATAATAATTGTCTGAAATCCTCTATGATACTTTCTATTGGTCATTAATGAAAATTTCATTCAGTGATCATCTACTTAAATCCACTTTTCAAGGGATAATGAATATTAAATCAACATTTCATTATTATTTTTAGTAAAATAAAGAAATTATATCACAATGTTACCCTAAACTCTTCCCAAATTAGTTACTTAAGCATAAACACAATATGGTTCCATGAATGTACATCAATAGAAATGTGCATTAGAGTGGTGAGCCCAATGTAACTATTGAGCATGGACTTATTGGGGTTGAGGTGGTGCTCTTCTCCCTGTCGATACCATGTTTGGACTCATCCTGCGCGTATCGGGGTCTTCGCGACTCGATGTTGTTTCGGCGCCTGAGTCCCTGGTCTGGCCGGGTAAGATTGTCACTTTGTTCTTTGATTTAAGGTTTTAAGGTTGAGAGTTTCATCTGTGGATGTTATGGATGGCAGCGCGGGGGGTTTAATCTTTCTTTGTGCAGTTGTGGTCGGCAGCGTGAGCCTCACCGGTCCCTCGTTCAGGGAGGTGATGGTTGGTGGTTGTGTTGTTTTTTCTGAATGGTTGTTTTTCGTTTATGGATCTCTTTCCGGTGTATCTGGCCGGGGGTTGAATGGTTCTGTCGGCCTTGGATCTCTTCTTCGGTGGATTCTTGATGCGTTCTTGGATGGATCCTTGAGTGTAAGACCGGTTCTCTCAACGGCACACTCTTCGGAGCGCTCTAGATCCTTCTCAATGCGTGTTGGCGTTTTCCGCGGCGGATGATTCTTGGCCTCAGCGTAGTGGTATTGTCGGATGCTGGTGAAGCCCACCTTCCTCCTGCTTCTTCTCCGGTGGACGGGCTGATGGTGGCGTCTGTTCGGCGACTCTTCTATTGCTGGCTGTGAATCGGTAGTCGGACCGGTGCGTCTCGCCGGCGACTTGGATGCGCGTCTCGAGACGAAAGTTCGTCCGTGGTGTCAGGGCGTGGTGGCGCAGCCCGAGGTGACAGAGCGGCGTGCGGTTGATGGTCTCGTGGATCGAGGGGGGACACGTGGTCACCATGGCGTTTGATTTGGTTTTTGGTTTTCCCGCTTTAATCTCGCGATTTTGTTGAAACGACGATGTGGTTTTCCGGTTCTCCTCAAACCGGCTTGTAGGGGAACCGGATCCCCTCAAACCGGCTTTTTGAAAATCAAAAAAAATGATTGTCAGCCTTAGCTTCAACATCATCAATATGTTGTTCCTATGGATTGGTGCATCGGCATGTGCAGAAGCTTATTGTTCCTCTATATTGGGCCCATTAACATGTTGAGAAACCTATTGTTCATCAGTATTGGGAGCATCAGCATGTGTAGAAGTCATTATTTGTCTAAGTGGTTGAACATTTAATTTAGATTACATAACTGAATCAATGAATAGATAATTATATAAGGTAAAGAAATGTATATTACAAAAAAACTTGATTATTGAAATCGATTTTTTTAAAAGGTTGAAGGGATTTGATCCCTCTATTGAGTATAAAAATTCCATCATTGTGGTCTTCAATGACATACAATATCCTATCTATATTAGGTCTATGGAAAAATGATTATGATTTCCTAATGAAAGGTTTATCCTTAGTTGAATTAGAATCTGGACCTTTAATGGTTTTGGTTGATAACAGAATAATTGACCACTTTCATTTTGGAGGATCTGGAATATAAAATACTTGTGCTGCCTATGATGACATTATAAATGCTTTGTCTTTATACCCTTCCTTACTGAAATCCACTTTCATAAATGTTAATTCATATATTTTAATTGTACTTCTATTATCAACCCACTTTCATTGAAAAATTGGCAATTGGAATTTTATATAATCCAACTCCCATATTTTTTTTGATGATGCCAAAGTATGAAATATTTTCATAAATTGTATTTCTATATTTGGTACCATATAAATGCATTATTCCAGTAACAAGTGTAAATACACTATTTTTCATGGTACTATGTTTATAAAGTTCATTTGTATAGAATATATAAACGTTAATTATATAACCATTATAAGATATTACATGCGCACTTGGTCCTATGGATAGCTATCAAATTCGTTCTGATATTGAATCTGTATTTTTAGTTGAATCCTTAAAAATATGGTCTCAAAACCATCCTATAAATTATTGATTATTTGTATTTTATATCTAGGTTTTATCCCTTGATGGATTCAAATGCCTAATAATTACTTTATTGGTTTCTATATATGGTGCAACCTCTAAACTATTATGAAAAATGTAAAGTTGATCCTAATCCCACTCAGTAATAGTAATTTTGAAAACATCTATTTTGAAAATTTCTTCACCCAAAAGCTACTCAATCTGATTTGATTTTGGTAGACCAATGCTTTCCACATTGGACAAGTAGTCAGTACTAAATTCAATGGATTTCTCAACAACATGTCTCTCTAAATTACAACCTTCTCGCAAACTTTGATATTTGACATACTCTTTCAAAATCCTTATATACCATTCAATGGGGTAAACCCATATATAATTTATAGGACCACAAAGTTAAATCTCTTTAACCAAGTGAACCATTAATTGAACAATAATATAAAAGAATTTTTAAAGGAATAATATCTCCAAATCACATAATATGATATCAATTTCCTTTTCCATAGTTGGAAATTTAATTGCATATATAACTTTGCAACATATATCTTTGAAAAATAAATTTATCTTAGTTAATTTATGATAGTCATTCTTGAGAAAAATTCAATTTAAAGCAGCAGGTATTAGATCTTGTATTAAATAATGAGAGTCATGTGATTTTAGACCCTCTAACTTTAAATCAGTCATTGACACGGTATTCTTGATATTTTATTAATATCCCTCTAAAACCTTTACATCATTCAAGAATTTGAAAAACTGATATCTCTATTTCCTGAAAAGAGTGTAAGCTACTGGAGGAAGAAAATTCCATTTTTCACTCTTCACTGGCACCAAATCTTCCTGTATCCCCATGTCAATCATGTCTAACCTAGCCTTAATTATATATTTTATTTTTTATGGGTGAATTTAGTAACATTCCAATGACACTATCACATATATATTTTTATGCATGATATCAAGAGAATTATTAATGTAAAAAAATTTCCAGTATAGTAATTTAAAAAAATGATCTCTTTTTTCAACTAGTTTTTGTAAGGTTTTTCAAAAAAAATTACCAAAAGTAGTGTCCATATATTTTACTTTCTTAAATAGTTGATCACCTATTACTAGATATGGTGTTGTACCTTTTTATAAACTCCCATAAAATGATGTCATCTAAGATCAGTATTTATGTCACTAGAGTAGAAATCTACAATGTCTTAGAAACATAGTCTTTGATGAATGTTTTAACCTAATTAACTCTATACCTTGTTCACAAATGAGACACCCTTTAATTCATTTAATTCTATGTCCTAACAAATTTTCATAAGTAGAAAATTTATTTATTATCCCAAAAAACATGGATCTCATTATAAAATATTCGTTTATGTAAGTATCATAAAACGTAACACCTAAATACCACAATAATTTTAAATATTTGATCAATGGAGCCAAATAAAAATCAATATCATTATGTTGTTGTTTTGGTCCTAATATAAGTAGAGATAACATAATGTATTTTTATGTTATTCATAACCATGGTGGAAAGTTATAATTTACCAACATAATAAGCCATGTACTATGAGTGATGCTTTGAAAAGCAAAATGATTCGATCCATATATAGATAATTCAAGATGAAGGTTTCTCAGCTCATTCAGGATAATCATGTCCAATTTTATTCTACAGAGGAGATTATGTTTGGTGATGAATTTTTTTATCTTTATTTATTGTATATGAATGCCATGTAAATTTCCTTATAGACTCCTCACTTTCATATTGGTTCCTAAACCTTAGAATGATTAGAAAGTATCATATAAATTTCATAAGACCCAATCCATCTTTCTTGTATCGATATATACAACACTTTGAACATTTTTTAAGTGTTTTTTTATCCATGAAAAATAGAATATAGTCATTTTGATAAGAATGTGTCCTTTCATAGATCATACCCATTGAATATAGCATCTGTTTAGCATAATATGTTCCATAAGGAATCTCATTATCTTCTAGGATCACATCATTCAAGATAGAAAGTGGTTCAGTAAAGTTAGTGTCACTCCATCCATTTCTAGATTTTATATTATATAACTTTAGTATGGATGACAATTTTGTATATTTAGTACAACCAGTATACAATGGAATCTTTTAACAACTCTTTAACTTCTCAAACAATTTTTGAAAATTGAAAATTTCATCTTCAAATGCCATTTTCATTTCCTCGATATGATCTTCATCATCATTCAAACCTATAATAATATCCTGTATATAGTCTTTATTATTTTTCACACTTGTAATTATATCATATGATCCATAAAATGTAGTTTTATCCTAGTCGCTAGTTACATTCACTTTTTCCCTATGTTTAGTCCAACATTTATAACTTTGATCTATTTTGTGATAGATCAAGTGTTATTACAACTACTCTATACTAATTATACTTGAATAACAAAAACATAACCACAATAAAAGGATTTTAGAATCTTCTTATGCATTATATTTTTCAAACTTGATGAAATATTTTACCCCGTCCTCGTAAACTTTTTCATACAATTGGCATCCATCCATTTTCAATTCATATCCATATTATTTGATTCAGTAATATTAATATTTAATAATATAAATAAATACATAAGAATTATAGAATTATAACCCATAAAAGTTAATTATTAAATAATCATTTAAGCTATATGAATCCATTTTTATAAGATAATAAGATTCAAATAATGCATATTGGGATTGTTTTATAGTGTTGTAAATCATTAAAGGAAAGGAATGTTTGATGTTTATAAAGTTACAAAGAATATAATTAAATTTTCACCTATTATAAAAAATAGATATCAAGGATGGTATATGTAACTTTTCTATGTGGAAGTAAAATAAGAGGGAGGATTTTATTGCGTTTCTTATACCTGGTAATGGAATCATATCATAAATCTTCATATAAATGAAAATATAAAAATGATTGGGGTTCTTATTCTTGGTAATGGAATAAAATGGGATGAATTGTTTTATTTTAATCCATGGGAGTATGAATCATACCTAAAACTTGGAGTGTATTACTATTTGTTCACTGTAAAATCCCTACATACTTATCATTTGAAATCACCACCTTACATGATAAGTGGACAGGGTTTTTATATTGCACAAATAGTCTTTTCATCCACATTCTCATTTAGCTAGGTGCACCATGAAATCAGAGTGAAAAAAATGAAAAATAAGATATTTCATATGATTAATTCAATGATATCTCATATGATTAAATAGATAGACAAGATCCTGAAAAAGTAGTGAATGATTGAAATCAACAAGAGGGAGGATGTAACGCTCTGAGATTTTAAAAGAGGAACATTATCTTTGATAGAGTTTATGACACAAAAAACCAAGATTATAAGAGAATGTAACACATAGAGACTTTATGATATATTTCTTTTTAAATAAGATCAATCTCTTTGATAGCTTACGATGCACACAATGTCAATTTTATACAAAACATGATACTCTATTAAAATATTATTATTTAAACATAACCATTATAACCTAGTTGTTAAGTTAGAGGGTATAAAAAGGACTAACTAAATTATGAAAATTATATGGTTTACACATGCATAAAATAAATTCAATGGTTATCTATTAATTAGAGATAAAATATGAATCATTGGAAATAAAAGGAAATGTTTTCTAAAAAAACTTTATTTTTCTAAAAGGCGATTTAGTCGTGTTTTGCATACTTAATTTAAAAAAAATAACACTTTTATAAAATTTATTTTTAAAAATTGAAATTATTTTTTAAAATAATCATTTTAAAATTAACTTATATTGATATTTTTATATTTTTTTGAACAGATTAAATTTTTGATGAATATTGAAAAATACTGGTTTTTATTGAAAACCTCTTTTTCGTTTAAATTATTTACAATGCTAAATTACATTTTAAATTGTTTTTAAAGAAAAATTAGCTCAATTATATTAAAATTTAACTAATTTATCCCATTATAATAAATTTTATATTTAATTATGTTATAAAAACTTTTCAAACTTTTGAAAGTTTTTCTTTGGAATTTTTTTTCTCAACATGCCTGTGGGTTGAGTATTAAATTAAATTATGACACTTATATGAATTTAATTTGGAAAAATGGATTATATATTTTTAATACTCGTAATTAATATTATATAATAAGGTCAATTTATTTTTTTACCCTAATTAATAGTGAAAACGGTAAAAATTAATTACTGTAATTAAGGTGAAAACGGTTTTACTGGGGGTTAAACAAAGAAGATAAGGGTTAAAATGACCTAAAATTTATCTAACACCTATTTTATGTGCTTATTTAGACCTTATAACCTATAATTTTCTATAACTACTCATTTTAGAGGATTTTAGTACAATAAAAACTTGGGTATCACTTTATATTTTCAAAAATTCAATGTGTGTCCTCTCCCCCACTTATAAAAGGCCACCCCCTCTCCTCCCCTCTTCACACTTCCAAAAACCATTTTTTTCTAAAAATTTCTTCCCAAATATCTTCCTTACTTACCTACCCACATATTGGAGGATTATTTTGATTAGTAATTCTTTCAAATAAGGCTTTAGGTATAAATATAAAGAGTCTCTTTGAAGAAGAGGTAAAATGCATAGCATGCGTATTTGTTTTATTTATTATTCCACTTATTGAAAATATTCTGAAACTATGATAATAGAATAAACAATATCCATCTACCATTCCATAAAATGGGAAATAAAACTATTGATCATGTGTATAGTGTATTACTACCTCGCAAACCGATGTAATTCATTTTTCATCACCTCCTTTCAAGTGTAGATATAATGACGTATTTAACATATTTATATGATATTTACAACACCATTATACTTTTATAAATTATTATATCATGCATACCTTCTTAATTTCAATATTTTTTAGATACAGTAACATTTCATGTAGTGAATCTCGGTTAACATGAATATTCATTACATAATTTTTGTGGAATAGTTAATACATTACACAAACAGGTGCCGAAAGACCGTATTAGTTTAGTGACTTTGAAAACATGAAAACATAAACACTGGTACATAAGTGAGATACATTATCTTCCATGTCAATCTCATGAGATATAAATATTTATCCAATTCATTTGAGGGAGATATAAGTCTCAATAATCTCATAATTAAATCAAACATACGTTTTCCATAAGATCGTAATCAATCATATCATAACCCATGAAATGAAATAGGCATCATAAACATGTCAGTGTATCATAACATGTGTAAAAGAGGCAGGTTTCATAATCATTTCCTTAAATAATAACCTATAAAAATAAGAAGGTTTCATAATCATATAACCTATGAAATAGAAATAGATTTTATAAATATATAACCCTTGAAAAAGAAAAGGGTTTCATAAATATCATGTCATCAAAACATAAACCATTCATATAAATAATATGAAAGGAACCTTTGGATAATTTCCCTATAAAGGAATTATTAACACTAAAGGATGTCAAATTATATAGAAAATTATTTTTAAAGATATTTTAAAAACATTTCTTGAGGAAAATATATTTTCTTATTTGAAAAGATCTTTTTGAAACATAAAACATTTTTTAAAAACCTCTTTCTATGAAAATAGCTTTGAAAACTTATAAAGAAATATTTAAAACCATAAAACATTTTTAAAATACTTTTTATATTAAAAATTATATTAATATACCATCTTAAAACATTTTTGAAAACATTATTTTTTGAATAAAATAGATTTCTGACCGAAGAGAGAAATAAGGTCAGATTTTCCTAAAACATATTAATTATCTTAAGTACCAAAGAGTGGTAAATGGCACTGATACATGAATAAATCATGAATAACCATATTATAATAAGATTCATAAGTTTTCTTGAGATATGGATCATAATATTTCTTCAATGTAATCATAATCATAAGCAATCCTAATAAACGATGAGATTGTTGAAAAAAATCTTACCACTTTGGTAACTTTGAATCAAACTCTCCATGTAAGAAAATGTCATTAAATTAAGCTTATAATGTCATTAAATATTAAATATTAATGATATAATATGTCAAATGTAATTATATACACCTGGTAAAATAATATAGGGTCATAACAAAACATGTGTCTCAAAGAAAGAAAATTGAGAAAAAACAACCTTACTGATTTGGTAACTTTTGAACCGTAAAACCCCATGAAATATATATCATAAAATGGGTATGAAAATACCCATAAATTTAATAATAATATTAATAGAATACATTCATGGTTATTATATACACCATATAAAATAAATGAGTGGAGAATATGGCATAAGTCTCACAGAAATAAAACTGAGACTAGAAATCCCCTTACTACTTGAGTAACTTTTGAATCATGATCCCAATGAAATAATAACATAAATTAAAACTTTTAATATCATTAAATAAATAAAATTAATTGTATAAAATTTTATATGTAATTATATACACCTCATAAAATAATCTAGTGATGAATGTGGCACGTATCTCAAGGATATAAAAAGTGAGATGAAATTATCTTTCTTTATGTCTTGAATCTCATCATACTCATTAAAACCTCCTGTATAATAAATATAAGTTTATTATAAATTTACCACAGAACCATGTTATTATATATAATAGCATATATGATTTACTTATGACTTTATATAACCTATTTATAAATAACTCCATGTTAAAGTTATATTTTGAGTAATAATTGCTTTGTTTTTCATACATGTTTTGACTTGTCATTATTAGTCCTCTAACTTAGATCATGATTTAATTATTTTCAAGAATTTAAACCATGATATAAATATCATATATATTCAGTATATATTTATTTATAATAATATATAAAATATATAAAAAGGAAATGAAATACATTGTTCATGAAGAGGGTAGGTGTATGTTTGAACGTTGTTTTCATTTTCTTGTCATATTTTTTAAAGAATGAAAAGTAAATGGTATATATATATATTATAATTTTATTCAAATAATTATTTAATATATACCATATATTTATATTAAAATCATCCATTATACATTCCATGTAAAGCGTGAACGAATCATATCGCTTTGAGGAGGCGGTGGTCCACATATCCAAAAACAAAGTTATCGTGTTTACACAAAATTTAAATCATGAAGTTATCTACTAAATAATACTTAAATAATCATAAATAAATCATAAATATTATATATATAATATAAAAATAGAAATTATATCATTATTTCCAACCATGAAAGGTGGAAATGGAATAATGGGTGACATCAATTCGCAGGGCAGTAGTTCATCATACACACGAATGATGATTATGTATCCCATTTGATGGAAGTTTGTGTGATTTTAGGTATAACCCTTAATTTAAAAAAATATCAGTATATTTATTATACTTAGGTTATTATACAACCATGGAATAAGAATAGTTTAGGTGTGGATAATGAAAATAAAATAAAAGAGCATGTGGAAGGATGTTACCTATTTTTTGGGTAACTCCATTTGGTTTGCAATAAAATGCTTCCTTAGTTGGATTTATACCCAAAGGGAGGATTATAGAATTAAGGTACAGAATTTGGGAGTATATTTGGGTAAGGTTTGGCCCATCCAAAGGGCTTGATAGATGTGAAGAAGTGATGGGGTGAGTGCCCTTTTATAGTGGAGGAGTAGCATTCTTGTAAATATAAAAAGATAAAAACTATTGAGAGGTATCCCTTACATCATGTGTCTCTAATAATTTTTCATTTTCGATCCAAGAGGGGAATTGGTCAAAATATTTTCTTCTAATGTATTTTTTACATGTTTATAGGTTATTTGGACCCTTAAATTAAAGTTTAAATACTAAGTAATCTAGTTTTTACCTTAATTGTTATAATTAATTTTAATTACTTTCACTAATTACTTTGGTAAAAAATTAAGTTGACCTTATTAGACATTAAAAATTATGTTTATTCCAAATATGGAATCAATTTTTTGAAATTATAATTACATAATTGGTAGAAATTAATTTAAAATTAATTTTTTGGATGGGACGAAACAATGAGTTTTTAAAGTGAAAAAGTTTAAAATATTGAAATGTTTTTATATACAATTAAATTCCGGGAAGAGGCATAATTCTAGGTTACTATAGAAGTACTGTAGCGGGTACTGTATGGTACTATAGTAGCTAAAACTATTCACCTTCGGGCCACCAGTTTGGGCTTGGAGTCCTTAAGGCCTTCGGGCCACCCAGGCCTTCGAGCCACCCAGACCTTTGGGTCAGTAAGGCTTTTAGGCCACCTTAAGGCCATTAGGCCACCTCAAGGCCTTTGGGCCACCTGATGTGTAGATGCTACCAGAAAAATTATATAAGGAATAATCCCCAGAAGATGATTCAGATAAAGGCACATTCACCAGAGCAAAGCTAATGAATTTAGAATAATGAGAGGGTATGGAATTTGTCGTCGGTACGAAGCCTATGCACCTCTGCATAGGACAGCTAGTCGTACATCCATGAAAAGGTGGATAGCTTGTCACGATACAAATGCTGGGGAGGGGTAGTTTCAAGTAGTCATATTCTGTAATGAATGAATTGCTTTAATACCTTCAGGTCTTATAATGTCAAGGGTTCCCCTTCAACCCTTAAAAGGGTGATTATCAAAAATGAATAAAAAATTAAGGCCTTTGGGCCATTCAGGCAGTTGTTTTCACTATTCATCCAAGAATGAAATATTTCAAAAAATCCAAAAATATCACGTGAAGATAATTTTGAAATTGTGAATTTAAAAATGAAGTTTATTTTAACAAATCAAATTTCTAAAATAATCTAAAATTAATTTTATTATTGTTCATAGAATGACATAAAAAGTTGTTCTTTTAAGAAAATAGTATTTTCAAACATATAAAGACTTTATCAAAAATTATATGTTTTATTATAAATATGTTTTATTTTTATAAAACCATTATAAATAATATTTAAAAATTGGTTATTACTATTCATATTACTATGTTTAATAGTTATTTTATAACTATCTCATTTAAATAATTATAATAATAAAATGTTGTTTTGTGGAAACTCAATGTTGCGTGTAACACAAGATAAGTCAGTGTTGTATGTAGGACAAGATTAATTTGGTTTAGAGTATAAAGAAATTTTAACTTGGTGTAGTTTTTAACACAAGATATAAAGTAAAATTAATTTATTTTAAAAAAGTTTCATAAAAAATTAGGGTGTTACATTCTACCCCCCTTAAAATGAATTTCATCCTCAAAATTCATAATTCTAATACAAAAAAAATTAGGATACTTCTTCCTCATAATATCCTCAAATTCCTATATATCTTCCTCTAATTATTGATTTCTCCACAAAACTTTGACCAGGTGAGTGTTCTTGTTTCTTAGAACTTTCTTTGTACGATATAGAATGTCAATCAGTTGTTCCTTGTATGAAAGATCATGCTCTAGCGGTATTACCTATGAGTTCAGTACATGTGAAGGGTCAGGTATGTACTTTCTCAAAAGAGATACATGGAACACATCATGGACTTGAGAGAGATTTGGAAAAAGTGTCAAGCAATAGGCTACTGTCTTGATATGATCAATAATTTCAAAGGAGCTGATATAACTAGGGCTTAGTTTCCCTTTATTACTAATTCTCATAACCTTATTCTCATGAGATATTTGTAGAAACACCTTAACACAAACTTCAAATTATATATCACACTAATAATTATCAGCATAACTTTTCTACTGACTTTAAGCTACCTTGATATGTTGTTGAATGTTTCTAACCTTCTCAACCATTTCTTTATTGGTCTCAAGTCCCAATAGATTTTTTTATCCAACTTCATCCTAGCATGTTGGAGCTCTACATTTCTTCACATAGAGGGATTCACAAGGTTCCATATGAATTCTTTATTGGAATTTATTATTGTAAGAAAACTCAACTAGAGGAAGGTTTTGATCCCAACAACCTTTGAAATCCACAAAACAGGATCCTAATATATCCTTTGGGTTTTTAATTGTTCTATTAGACTGACCATCCATCTAAGGATGATAAGTAGTGTTGAAACTCATTTTTTTATCAAGTTCTTATTAAATACTTCTCTAAAATTTTGAGTTAAACCTTGGATCCTGATCAGATACAATGTAATGAAGTACTCCATGCAATCTTACCACTTCCTTAATGTATATCCTAGCAATATGATCAAGAGAGAAGTATTCTTTGATAGAAATAAAGTGTGCTGACTTTTTAAGGTGATTGACTACCACCCATATATAATTAAACCCTTTAGAGATTTTGGGGAGTCCAATGTCAAAATCCATGGTGATGTTCTCCCATTTCCATTCTGGTATGGGTAATGGATGGATCATACCCTTATACATTTGTCTTCTAGCCTTAACTTGCTGGAATACTAAGCACTTAGATACAAACTCTATGATATATATCTTAATGTAATCCCACTAAAAGTATTACTTCAAGTATTTATACATCTTCATACTTCCAAGATGAATAGAGAATGAATAACTATGAGCTACCTCTAATAGCTCCTTCTTCAAATCTGGTATGGAAGGAACACATACATGGTTACTGAACTTTATCATTCCATCCTAATCAAGGTTAAACTCAAGAACATTTATAACCTTATTTTTCAACTCTACACCTTCCTATCGTGCCTCTTTAATCTTCACTTGGATAGAGGGTTGAACATTTAGTTAATAAAGATAATATTTTCCCTCTTCCTTCAATATTTATAGATTTATCCTTTTCAAATCTATAAATATTAGATCCTTTTTTATCCTCATCATGGATAAGATAGAATGATTCTTTTGACTCAAGGAATTATCCACCTTGTTCACCTCCCTAGGTTGGTAATGTATTGAACAGTCATAATCCTTTATCAGCCCTAACCATATACTTTGGCACATGTTCAACTCTTTCTACATTAATATATAATTTATAATTTTATGATCGGTATATATATCACACTTTTATATATAAATATAATGCCTCCATATCTTTAATGAAAAATTACTGTAGCTAACTCCAAATAATGAGTTGGGTAATTTTTATCATGAATATTAATTTGTCATGAGGAGTAGGATATAGCAATGTTATTATACATAATAACACATCCCAATACCTTCTTGGATGCATCACTATAGATTACAAACCCTTCTCCACTACAGGGTATTGTAAGCACAGGTGTACTGACTAACCTTTTCTTTGGTTCCTTGAAATTTCCCTCATAATCATCTATCCAGAGGAACTTGGCACCCTTACGGTTTAACTTAGCCAAAGGATTATATAATTATGATAATTTATCCACAAATCATAGATTATATCTAGTGAAACCAAGAAAACTACATATCTCAGTCATCATGGTTGGTTTTTTCCAGCATTAAATAGCCTCTATCTTTGATGGTTCTATTTTAATACCCACTCTTGAGGTTATATGACCGAAAAATGAAACATTTTGTAGCCAAAATGCACACTTTTTAAAGTTTTCATACAGTTTCTCCTTTTTTAGGGTATTTAGTACAATTCTTAAGTGGTATCCATGATCTTACATTATCTTTTAATAGATAATAATATCATTAATAAAAACTACCACAAAATGATCAAGGTAATCTATAAAAAATCTATTCATCAAATCCATAAATATAGTAGTGGCATTAGTAAGATCAAAAGGTATCACTATATATTAATAGTGTCCATACCTTGTACGGAATGTTGTCTTGGGTATATACTCCTTCTTGACCCTAAATTGATGATATCCAGAACAAAGTTCAATATTGTAAAAGTATTGAGCTCTATGTATTTGATAAAATGAGTTATCGATACGGGGAAGAGGATACTTGTCCTTGATCTTGGTCTTTTAAAAATCCATACAATAAATGTAGAGTCATATTGTTCCATATTTATTTTTCACAAAAAGAACAGGTGCACCATAAGGTGACACACTTAGCTGAATGAATCCCTTATCAAGGTTTTCTTGGAGTTTCTTATTCAATTATTACAAATCGATTGGTGTCATTCAATAAGTAGTCTTTGAAATTAGTGTGGAACCAAGCATGAGTTCTATCAAGAAATCAACTTCACATTTTGGTGGAAGTCTAGGAAAATCTTTTGGAAATACATCCACAAATTAATAAGAAATAGGAATAGCATAAATTCTGATTTTTCCTCCAACCATTTTAGATAAAAATCCCTTTTGAATGGTAATTAAAACCCATACACTGGATATAATCTCTATATGAAGTTCATACTTATCGTCACATTGATAGACGATCATAAGATGGTTTGAAATATCAAATGTAAATTCCCTTACTCAAAATTGATGTGGGGTTTATGAAGAGAAATAAAATCCATGCCTAAGATGAAATCAAATTCAACTATAGGAATAATGAAAATATTTTCAAGAAGTACATTCCCATAAACGTCAACTGAAGAGTAATCATAGACTTGACATGCAATCATTATACCATTGGGGGTTTTCACTAGTAATTCCACATCTAATCATTTTGGTGTAATATTAATACCCTTATAAAATTATTTAGGTATGAAAGAGTGGGTAGATATAGAATCAAATAAGACATTATAAATTCTATAGTGGATGGTAAGTGTACTTTTCACCACATCATTATTTCACCCCCCATCAAAAATAGAAATCGCATGAGATTTACCCTTATCCCTTGGCTTAAGAGGTTGTTGATGTCGATCATCATCATTAACCTTCTGGTGTGGGAACTAGTTAGAATAATTCATATTATCCTTAAACTTGTAGAACTGAAGTGGGGGAGGTGCATTATGCGTAGTTTTCTTCCCATTTTCAGTGTTCGTTGACTTCTTCCCATCACTTAGATAATCAAATTTATGATGACCTTCCCTTCCACACTTAAAAAATTTATTAAACCCCTTAAGAAAATTTCCTCAATTCTTATTCCCACACTTAGATCATAAAGTAAATATCATAGTCTTCTCTTCATGGTTTTTATATTTTACTTTTAACTCCATCTTCCATTTATTTTCAAAACCATGAGATTGATATGTAAATTCAACCTCTATTTCAACCTTGATTTCACAATGCACAGTCTCTTCATATCTACTAAGTATCTCATGGAAAACTCCCTTATGAGACTTGGATTTAAGACACTAAATAACCCATCAACTTTAATTTTATGTTGGATAATAATATCAGAAGCGTACCTTACAAGTATTGTGAAATTAGCCTCGTAGGTACCAATAGATTCATCATCCCTTTGATTTAACTAAAGTAACTATTTCTCCATCTCTGTATGAAGAATATAAGGAGAGTACTTATTAAAAAATAATTTCTTGAACTCATCCCATTATATGGATCTAATTTCATATTTCTAACTTGTATTCTTGATTAGAGTCCACAACTGTTCCACTTCTCTTCATAACCAATAAACATCCAGAATGGCTTTCTCATGTTTTAAACACTAGAGAATGGAGAATATATTTTTAGTTGTATTGATCCATTGTTCAACAACAAGTGGATAAAAATTCATGTTGAAAGAAGGTGTAAATTGTCTCATGAATTACTCAACATAATGTTTTTTCCTCCTTTTCTCATTTAGAAGTCTAGTATAATTCATATCTTGAGAAAGTTGGGTGAGAATAGCAATAAGATTTTGTATTCTAGCTCCCATAGAATTTGAATGCTCAGGAGAAAAATTATTTCATTTTATGTCACACTTAGTTTTAACATGGTTCCTTTGGGTTCTATTCATTTACTAAAACCCAAAAAAATCATAGTGTAAGAACTGATAAACATAGTGGGGAAACTAAATATTCATGAAAAACACTTATATGATGTCTAAATTATGACACCTTCTTTAATCTATGATTCAATAGGTTTATCCTAGGTTATTAATATCTAACTTATATTTAAATCCTTCATTATGGTTCATGAAAAGTTTGTGAATTTCCAAAGAATATCCCCTGGGAGTGTCAAGCCAGGTTTGCAGTAGGGCCCATTATCGTGTACATGTTCCCAATCGAGTCGAGTTTAATAAAGAGTTTCCAGGGTTATTACCCCTATTTATATATGTTCCTAAGACACGTCCACTTATAGTATCCATACATATATGAATTCCTAGGAAACCACTCACTCTATCCTTTACCAAAATTCCAGGACATTTTTCTAAACTTTGACTCATCTTTATACTTATCCTTAAAGAAATGTTCTTAGGCATATCGCTAATATTTTTTCATCCTAGTTTCCAAAGGTTAACTAAAATTTTTCTCTGATACCAACTATAGTGACCCTTTATTAACATGAATATACATTACCTCATTTTTTGGAATACTTAATACATTACACAAACATACACCTAATGACCGTGTTAGTTTAGTTCTTTTAGAAACATGGAAACATAAATGCAGGTACATAAGTGAGATATATTGTCTCTAACTAGGTTCTTCATGACTAGCACCCTTCTTAGACTCATCATATATAATACATATCCCCATAACCTGGGGAAAGGAAACATAAAAAGCTGTGAGATCATATGCTCAGTAAGGGTAAAAAAGGAAAATATGTATGCATAAACATGATCATAAGGGTATGATTACATGACCATAAAATTATAAGATCATCCCTTGCATATAAAATATCATAAACATTAATCATGGAATAAATATTTGTAATTAATAATACATGAATCACAATGGAATCAAGAGAATAATCCATGATAGCATAATATAGAAATAAGATATGGAATTGTGGTAGACAAATAAACGTATGAAATAATTTACATAGTTATCAAGGCATCATTTCCAAGTCTATATTAGTGGTATGGGTTCACTCCTCAAACTATATTGGTTGTCATGGTTCACTCCCATGACCATATTAATAGTCAAGATTCACTCCCAATATCATCTTAGTGGACAAAGTCCATTACTGAATAGAGTTTACTCCCTGTTCAAGCCATGTCTATCTTGTGAGATATAAATAATTAACCAATGAATTAGAGGGAGATATAGGTCTCACCCATCTCATAATGAAATCATACATACATGCACCAAAATATCATAACAATCATATCATAACTAATGAAATGAAATGGGAATCATAAACATGTAATCATATCATAACCTATGGAAAAGATACAGGTTTCATAATCATTTCATCAAAGCATAAACTATGAAAATAATCAGGTTTCATAAGCATATAACTCATAAAATAGAAATTGGTTTTATAAATATATAACTCGTAAAAGAGAAACAGGCTTCATAAACATCATTCCATCAACATAAACCATTTAGAGAATGAATATAAATTAAACATTTGGATAATTTACTCAAAAAGGAATGATTAATACCAACAGATTTCATCTTAAATGGAAAATAATTTTAAAATTTATTTCAAAAACATTTCATGATGAAAATATTCTTTATGTTTTGAAAAACACTTTTTGAAACATAAAGCATTTTTGAAAAAAAAATCTTTGAAAATAGATTTGAAAACTTATAAAGGAAGATTTTAAAAACATAAAAAAATTAAAATCCTTCATTCATTGAAAATGAGCTTAAGATATCATTTTAAAAAAAAATTTGAAAAAATTATTTTTTAAATAAAACAGATTTCTGATCGAAGAGATAAATAAAGTCATATTTTCCTAAAAATATTTTATTGATTATATTAAGTAACAAAGAGTAGGAAAATGGTACTAATACATTAATATATCATGAATAACCGTAGTATAATAAAATTCATGAGTTTTCTTGAGATATGGATCATAATATTTCATCAATGGAATTATAATCATAAACAATCCCAATAAATCGTGAGATTGTTGTAATAAACTCTTACCACTTTGGTAACTTTGAATCAAACTCCCCATGTAAGAAAATGACATAAAATGAAGCTTAAAATATCATTAAAATGATATTATTCATGATATAACATATAAGATTTAATTATATACACCTCATAAAAGAATATATATTCATAAAAAAACATGTGTCTCAAAGATGGAAAATTAAGAGAAAACTACCTTACTGATTTGGTAACTTTGGAACCATAAAACCCCATAAAATAGAGATAATATAATGGGTATAAAAATAAACATAAATTTAATAATAATAATCATAGAATAAATTTTTGGGCAATATATACACCACACAAAATAAACGAGTGGTGAATATGGCATAACTCTCATATAAATAAAAGTGAGACTAGAAATCCCCTTACTAGTTGAGTAACTTTTGAATCATAATACCTATGAAAGAATAAAATAAATTGAAACTTTTAATATAATGAAATAAATTAAATTCATTATATAAAATTTCATATTTCATTATATACACCACATAAAATAATCAAGTGGTGAATATGGCACATATCTCACTGATATAAAAAGTGAGATGAAATTCTCTTACCGTATGTCTTGAATCTCATTGTACTCATTCAAACCTCCTTTATAATAAATTTAAGTTTACTATATATATAAAAAAGAACCATATTATATTTAATACCATATATTATTTACTTATGACTTTATATTACCCATTTATTAATAAATCTATGTTAAAGTTACATTTCGGGTAATAACTGCTTTGTTTTTTGTACATTTTTTGACTTGTCATTCTTAGTCCTCTTACTTATATCATGATTTCCTTATTTTAAAGAATTTAAAACATGATATAAATATAATATATATTCATTATATATATTTATAATAATCTATAAAATATATAAAATTGAAATGAAATAAATTGTTCAAGGAGACGGTAGGTCGTACGTACGCACGAACGTTGTTTTCATTTTCTTGTCGTATTTTTTAAACAATGAAAAGTAAATGATGTGTGTGTGTGTGTGTCTATATATTATCACTTTAGTAGAATTATTATTTGGTATATATCACATTTTTATATCAAAATAGTCCTTTATACATTCATTGTAAAGCGTTAACAAATCGCATCGCTTTGAGGAGGTGGTAGTCCACAGGTCTACAAACGAAGTTATTATATATACACAAAATGGAAATCATGAATTTATATGTTTAATGATAATTATATAAGCATAAATAAATCATAAATATCATATATATCATATAAAAATACAAATTCCATCATTATTTACAACCTTGAAAGGTGGTTATGGAAAAATGAGCGATATCAATTCGTGGGGCGGTAGTCCGTCGTACACACGAACGATGATTGTGTATCCCATTTGATGGAAGTTTGTGTGAGTGTAGGTATAAAACTTAATATAACAACATATAATAATATTTATTATAATTATGTTATAATATAATCATGAAATAAGAATATTTTATGGGTGGAGAATGAAAATAAAATAAAAGATCTTGTGAAAGGATGTTACCTCTTCTTTGGGTAACTCCTTTTAGTTTGAATCTAAGGGATTCATTGGTTGGATTTATGACCAAAGGAGGGATTATAGGATAAATTTATGGAAGTTTATAGGATATTTTTTCAGGTTTTTTCCAAGAAAAATTTATTGAGAGTTGTTAATAAGTGAGGGGGTGAGTCCCCTTTTATAGTTGAAGAGTGACATTCTTGTAAATATAAAAAGGTAAACACTATTGAGAGGTCTTCCTTACATAATGTATATCCAATAATTTTCCATTTACTATAAAATAGGGTAATTGGTTGAAATATTTCTATAAAATGGATTTTGGATATGTTTCTAGGTTATTTTTTCCCTTAAATTAAAGTTTAACTACTAAGTAATCTTGTTTTTACCTTAATCATTATAATTAATTTTAATTAATTTCACTAATTACTTTGGTAAAAAAATTAATTTGACCAAATTAAACATTAAAAATTATTATTATTAAAAAATTTGAATCCATTTTTTCAAATTATAATTACAAAAGTGTCAAAAATGAATTTAAAATTAAGCCTACGGACGAGACAAAACAACGGTTTTTTAAAGTGAAAAAGTTCAAAAGATTGAAATGTTTTTATATTCAATTTCAATGTGAAATTGGTTAAAATGACCTAAATTATATTAATTTATTTATAATTGATATATTTATTCTTTAAATCCAAATTAAAATATAATTTAACTATATAAATAAATTATATTAAAAAACAGTTAAAATTTAGTATTTTTCACTATTCATCCAAAAATGAAATATTTTAGAAAAATCCAAAAAATTCACCTTAATATAATTTTAAAATTATTAATTCAAAAATTAAGTTTATTTTAACAAATTAAATTTATAAAATTATTTAAAATTAATTTTATTATTGTTCATAGAAGGGCATAAAAAGTTCTTTTAAAAAAATAGTATTTTCAAACATATAAAGACTTTACCAAAAACTGTATGTTTTATTACCATTATGTTTAATTTTTATAAAACAATTATAAAAAACATTAAAAAATTATTTATTGTTATTCATAAAAATAATTTTAACAGCTATATTATAAATATCTTGTTTAATAATTATAATAATAAAATGTTGTTTTGTGGAAACACAATGTTGCATGTAACACAAGCTAATTCGGTGTTGCATATAAGGCAAGCTTAACTTAGTATTTAATATAAATAAATTTTAAATTGGTGTATATTTCAACACAATACATCAAATAAAATTAATTTATTCAAAAAAAAGGTTCATAAAAACTCGGGGTGTTACATCGCTCATGTGTATAGCGAACTACCGCCTCGCGAAGAAATGTGATTCTTTTTTCAATTACACATTACGTGGAAGGTATTAAGGATAAATTTATTTAATATGTTTGATATTTATGACCTAAAACACTTCTATAAATATAATATCACATCTAACTTCTTACCTTCTGATCCATTGAAAAATAATAATGTCGCTTGTGCGTACGTGTGGACTACCGCCTCCACGTAGCGATGTGAAATGTTTTTCATTTTATTTTTATATGGATGGTAATAAGGATTATATTGATTAATATAAATGATATATATTAAATTATTATTATTTTTTATAAGTTAATTAATATTTATTTTCCTTTTGTTTCATTCACCAGGAAAAAATGGAAACAGCATTCATGTGTACATACGGCCTACCTTCTCCATGAATGGTGTAATTTATTTTCTATCTCTAAATTTAAAATATTAATATAAATAAATATATAATGAATGTATATTATATTTATATAATGGTTAAAATTTAGTATATTATGGAACTATGATCAAAGTAAAAGGACCAAAATCACGACCAAAAAATATACATGAAAAACGAATCAGTTATCACCCGGAACAGTGATTTTGATCAAGAATGTTTAATAAATAAGTGATGAGTTTATATAAGTAAATAATATATGGTATGAAATATATTATTATGTTTCTTTAATATATATATATATATATATTAAACCTATATTTATTATATAGGAGGTTTAGACGCATACAAAGTAAGTCAAACCTGGGGTAAGGGTTTATCCTCTCACTTTTACTTCTATGAGACATATGTCATATTCACCTCTTATTCCTTTTTTATTATGTATATATTAACCCTTTTATAGGTTATATCATGAATCTATTTATCTTCATGTTATCTGAAGTTTTATTTGAATTTATTTCTTTCATGGGGCTTACAATTCAAAAGTTACCAAACTGATAAGTGTTTCTCATCTCACTTTTACTTTTGTGACACATATGTCATATTCATCACTTATTCATTTATGTTATGTATATACTACCCCTTTTTATATGTTATATCATTAATCTATCTATCTTCATCGTATTTACAATTTCATTTGATTTTATTTTTTGTATGGGTCTTATGATTTAAATGTTACCAAAATGGTAAGGGTGTATATCATAATCTCATCATTATTCGAGACTGTTTATGTTTAAGTCTTCATTAGGGGAATTATTTGATATATATTAAATATAATATATTTTATTATTTATTTATTCATTAAATTTTAAATTAATAGTACTATTTTTCTTTTCTTTGGTACATAAAGTGGTTGAGAAAATGTTTTTAATAAAATCCAACCTTATTTCTCTCTTCGATCAGAAATATTTTTTCTTCCAAATCCATATTTTCTAAAAATGTTTTAATTTTTTTAACATTCTCAAAATGATTTATTAAAGACATTTTTACCCATTTTTTAATTTTTACAAACAATTTTGAAAGTAATTTTCATGTTATTTTCCAAATAAGGTTCATTTGGCTTTTACCAAAAATGTGAAAGGAATATTTTTTTAATTTATATGGATTATACAAAATTTCCAACTGTCATGACCACTCAATGTTTTAAATATTATATTAAAAGTTTCTAATTTTATTTTCAAATAAAATTATTTTCAAAATGTTTTTTTAACTTTTAGTTTTAAATGGTGATTTTCAAATTGAAAAGGATATTTTCCTCAAGAATATTTTTAATGGAATTTTTATGGTATTTTTATTTATAAATCAAAATAACCTTCATTTTACCTTATGATCCATTGGGAATATGTTTTAATAATACCATTATTCTTATTTCTCTATATTTTTTATGATTAGTAAACTAAAATGTACTATTTTGATACCATTTTTCATATTACTCTGAATGATTTATGATTATGTTTATTGATTAGTGAAAGAATTAACATTTCATATGCTAGTTTTTCAATATGAATATTTATGTTGATTATGTTTCACTCCTTTCATGTTAGAAATTAATTAGAATTATTAAGTGATGGGTGGGATCTACTATAGCCCCTGATGCATCGGTAGGTATCATGAGACAAACTAGCTTGGATTTTTGGTCAAGGCCTTACCCATTTATATAAGATGTCTTGGTATGAGGTATTGAAGGTATTGTTATGATGACTGAAATTATATATTTATCCATTATGATATTAGCTATTAATGTTCCATGTGATTCAATTAGTTATAATATTTGTGGTTAAGCTTCAAGCTCATGTGATTATCTATATGAAATTATTTAATCATTATTATTTCGGGGAATATTATTTTTTATCTTCAAGTTATTGATTAAATGGAATGAATTTTAATTATTTACCTTTCCATATTGGTTATGTCTTATGTATTTATAATAGATTCTATTGTACACATACCCTTACTAAGTATTAGAGCTCACCCATTTCTTATATTTCATTTCCCCAGGATTCCATGAAATGTTTTATAATTGATATGCATGAACATGATAGAGGGAATAAATATGATCTCAAAGAAAATACTTTGTTGTGTTTTATGTTTTAAAATGTATGTGAAATTCAAGTATGTGTCAAGATTACCAAGACTACTAAACTATTCATTCCTTTGAGATGTGATTCCTTGTATCTTATGTCAATGTAATAGAGTAGACACCAGCTCTAGGTTACTGAGGTCAGGGTATTTATAGTTGGTTTTAGAGGAAGTTTAATAGAAACCTTGGGAACTAAATTTAGGAAAACAAATATTATTTAACATGAACCTATGATAGAAATTGAGTATAATTATATAAGAACATCCTAAATTTTTGGTAAGATAGAGATTATGTAGATTTTACTAGAAATGCATCCCAGACTAGAAACTAAAAGTGGGTGTGGTTCTAGTACAGATGTACCTAGGGGTAATAACTTTGAAAAAGGCACATCGATCTTGAATCAAGTGTTACCCGATACATGACAACATGTCGTACTGTGCACCTATTTTGACAACGCTAAGGGATGTAGTTGGGTCAATTCACATTTTTTTTACAAACCATTATGAAGGATTTGAAAATACTTTTATAATTTAAAAACTTTCCCAAAGAAACCATGTTTATGATTATGAGATTAGTCATGCATAAATTTTTCAATTTATGCTAAATGTATAACTAGTTTCGGGATTATACATTATGTTTCATAATGTTATGATCGAATCCAGTGTATTCTATTATTTAGAATTGTTACCTAGAAGAATCAATGGAAATTGTATCAATTCACATACCCCATGTAGATATTTCCCTCCTGGTAAAGATAATAAAGCTGAAGATGGAGCTACAGCTAGAACTGGTCAGATTATAACTATATTAGGGTAACTAAATTAGGTTATGAGCAATAACCTTTACCATATGGAGTATCCTACTGATCCACCATGCGATGTAATAATGTTAGACCACTTTATGAATCAGAAGCCTCCATCATTTAATGGGAATAAAAATCTATTTGTAGATGAGTAATGCATAAGTTTCTTAAATAAGATATTTCTTACATTGGGAATAAATGGAAGGTAAAAATTTTACATGGTGGTTTATCATCTCTTGTGAGATGCAGATCAATGGTGGTAATTGATTCAAAACACTGATGATGAAGAACAAATTGAAAACATGGAATGGAAGGATTTTATGGTACTCTTATTAGAAAAATATTTTTCCTCGCAAGTAATAAACGGATATGGAGAGACAATTAATGAGTAATACAAAAGGAAGATAAAAATTTTTCTAAGTATGAATCCAACTTTACATGGTTATCAAGGCATGATACAAACTACGTATGTAATCCAAAGAGAAAGATTTATCATTTCTTTGATGGTCTTAATTCAATCCTTAGAAGGACACTAATCTCCCAAACTTTCTCATTATACGAGGACATAGTATCATGTGGTATCAAGAAATAGAAATAATTCTTCAAATCTTATGGCTTCGAAGGGAACCGAGTGAAGAAAAATGATAACAAATAAAAAGATAGATAAATGGAAGAAGGGAAAGAAGGGTTTTTCCCCATTTGATAAATGTGGAAAGAAACACTCTGGTGATTTCTTGAAGTGAATCGGAGTTTGCTACAAGTGTGTAGATAAATGACACTATGATCATGATTTCAAGGGGAATAAAGAATATTTCAATGTGAAATTTTTCAACTATAAGTAGATGGGGCACTACACAAATTAATCTCCTAAGAGTCAAGGGAATATACCTCAAAAGAAGATAATGGATCAAGGTTAAGCTTATTCTATTACTACAGATGAAGTGGAATGATTAATGTGATTATGCAAGAATTCAAGAATTATGTTATAGGATTATTTTACCAATGAAATTTTGGTTATAATAATTATGAAATGTATAACAATTGTACTATAGTTTTTTTCTTTAAGGATTTGAGAGAATATGTTAAATGGTACTGATAAACAAAAAAAATTGATTCAGTTGTAAGTTAAACTTATTAGAAAGCACATGATTTAGGGAGGATAATCCTTAATATGTGACATATGTTGTGATAATAATGATATAGAGGTTTATATAAAAGCATTGGTAAAATTTAAGGTTTATCATACCTTTGATGTTGAGGTAATTATGAGTTATTACAATTTGGGAACATTATATGAATTATATTAATAATGTTTTGGAGAAAGGAAAACCCGCATGTTGGGTGACAAATCATCACATCTGGAAATGGCATGGGGATTGAAGCCACAATCTAAGGGTGATAAGGGTTTTGTTCCTACCACTAGCCTATGTGATATTATGGTTAATAGATCATTGATTTTACTTAAATGATTTGATGGATAAATATTAATTTTGATCTAGTGGAGTTATTGTTGAGGTTTATAGATTAATATATTATATTGGATAACTTATTCCAACCATATTAGTTTGTAAAATAGTTATATACAGGAATAAATACTTTTCACTCTTTTATGGATCTTATGGTCTGTTAAAAGTTAATTTTAGTGCTTTATGCATAAAAAATCATTTTGGATATTAATTTCTTGAAGTAATAGATAAAGTGTAAATTTATTTAAGCACAACTAAAGGATGAAATTGTGATTATGAAACAGAAATATATCAAGAAAGTATATTTACTTATATTCTTATACAGTAAAAGAATTCCTCAGTTTTAGGAAAAGGATATTGAAACAAAAATGTTATCATATTACCTTTATATGTGATGAATCAAATGGTATTTTAAATCATCATAGATTTATGGTTTTGATACCCTTAACTTTCCATTTATTATTCTATTTATTGTGATCAATTATCTTTATCACTCTCTATAATTATTTACTCTTTTCTTCTATGTCCATATCTCTAATCCCCACTAATTTTCTCCTACTTTGAAATCTAGTTATGTGTTGTTCTAGATGAACCTTGTACTTCCCTTTAACTCTTATCAAGATGATTTTTTATTAACCCTTTTTACGATGTGGGTTTCCAACAAAGGTATCTTCAAATTTCGAACCCTTAATTTCTGAGATCAAGATTAAATTGTGAGGATTCAATTTATTTAAGGGGGTAGAATATAATGAACTAAGATTTTAAAAGGGGAATATCATCTTTGATAGCATATATGACACGCAACAGCAAGCTTCAAAGATAATGTAACAAAATGATACTTTATTATATATTTCTTTTTAAATAAATTCAATCTCTTCGATAGCTTGTGATGCATGCAATGTCGGGTTTAAACAAAATTTGATACTCTATTAAAATATTATTATTTAAACATGACTATTATAACCTAGCTTTTGAGTTGAGGGGTATGAATAGGAATAACTAAATTATGAAAATTATATGTTTTATATATATATAAAATAAATTAAATGGTTATCTATTTATTAGAGATAAAATAAGAATCATTTGAAAGAAAAAGAATGTTTTCTGAAAAACTGTATTTTTCTAAAAGGCGGTTTAGTTCTGCTTTGTGAACATAATTTAAAGTTATTTTTTACCAATTTTATAAAAAAAATTACAAAATTAGATTCATTTTTGAAATAATCAATTCAAAATTAACTTAGAGTTAATTTTTGATAATTTTCTGAAAAGATTAATTTTTCAATGAATAGTGAAAAATACTTTTTTTATTGAAAATTGCCATTTTGTTTTAATTATTTACAATGTTATATTATATTTTAAATTGGTTTTAATGTAAAATTATTTCAATTATATTAAAATTTAACTAATTTAGGAAATTGTAATAAATTTCATATTGAATTTTGATATAAAATTTTTTAAACTTTCGAAAGTTTTTCTTTGGAAAAATCATTTTCTCGGTGCACCTACAGGATTAATATTAAATTAAAATATGAACATTATGTGAAATAAATTTTAAAAAATGTATTATATATTTTTAATCATTATAATTAATGTTATCTAATAAGTTTAACTTAATTTTTTTATCATAATGAATCGTGAAAACCGTAAAAATTAATTACCGTGGTTAAGGTGAAAATGGGTTTACTGAGGGTTAAATTAAGAAGATAAGGGTTAAAATGACCTAAAATTTATCCACACATTATATGGACATATTTTGACCTTATAACATATAATGTTTTATAATTACCCATTTTGGAGGCCTGTTTCATGAGAAAAATGTGGGTATTACTTTATCTATTCAAAAATTCCATGTGTGTCCTCTCCTCCACTTATAAAAGGTTACCCTCTCTCCTACCCTATCCAAAATTCAAAAATACTTTGATTCATACAATACCTAACAAAATATATTCCTTAATTAATTCCCCAAATCCTAAAGGCATTATTTTGATTAGTAATCCCTCCTAATAAGTCTTTAGGTATAAAACTAAAGAGGTTCTCCTAAGAAGAGGTAAAATTCTTAACATGTGTATTTGTTTTATTTATTCATTCACCTCATTAAAATATTCTTAAACTATGATAATATTATAAAAACATTATCTCATATATAATTATATATTATTATGTTAATTTAATAACCTATATCCATCGTCAATTCCATCAAATGGAAAATGAAACTGTTGATCGTGTGTATGGCGAACTTCTGCCTCGCGAGTCAATGTAATTTGTTTTTTTCACCACCTTTCAAGGATGGATATAATGATATATTTAACATATTTATATTATATTTATGAAATTATTATACTTATATAATTATTATATCACATATACCTTCTTACTTTCCATTCTGTGGGGATACAATAACATCGCTCATATGTACGGCGGACTACCGCCTCACGAAGTGATGTGGTTAGTTTTTCACTTACGCTTTATATGTAAGGTAGTAAAAATAAATTTAATGAATATATGTGATATTTATGACCTAATAGTACTTATGGAAATATAATATCACATCTCAATTCTTACCTTCCAATCCTTTTAAAAACAATAATGTCGCTCGTGTGTATATTTGGACTATCGCCTCCACATAGTGATATGAAATGTTTTTCATTTTATTTTTACATGGATGTTAATAATTATGTATTTGATTAATATAAATTCTATATATTAAATAATAATTATTCTCGAAATTTTAATTAATATTTATTTTCCTTTTGTTCCACCTGTTGAGAAAAAATGGAAACAACGTTCATGCATTTGTGCAGCCTACCATCTCTAGAAATGGTGTAATTCATTCTCTATCTCTAACTTTTATAGATTACTCTAAATACATATATAATTAATATATATTTAATTCATATCATGGTTAAAATTTTTGGAGATTATGGAACCATGATCAAAGTAAAAGGATGTTAGGTCCAAAAGTGGCATATATACTGTAACACCTGAGATTTTTATGAGTAATATTTTGTTTTTATATATCATCAAAGGAATATTTCACTACATACTAGCTTGGCTTACTTCACATGCAATCGCGACCTTCCTCGATAGCTTGCGTCATACGCAATACCGAGTTTCACTAAACAACGATATGCTATTAAACTATTATTAAAACTAGCTGTTATGAATAGTAATAACCACTTTTTGAAATTTTATAAATTTTATTTTTCAAAATGGACTTCATTTTTGAATTCGGAATACCGAAATTAGCCTAGGGTAAAATTTTGGTACTTTTCTGAAAACTTTCAATTTTTGATGAATAGTGAAACCACTAAGTGGTAGGTTAAAAACTGAATTTTTCATAAAACTTAATTTTACCGATTCTGTGAATGGAATTTCGAAAATCCGACAGACACGGTTGATGTCAGTAAGTAAAATGTGGTTCAATGAGATAAAAATAATTTTTTAGTGAATAGTAACTTTTTACTTTTTTATCGCGGTTAATAGTAAATAGGGGTAAATATGATATTACTATTACCCTAACACATGTCCTAATTCTATTGGATAAGTTTAATTCGACCAAAAACAAACTTAGGAATAAAATATGACTATTTAGGCCCACTTGGGTTAGATTAGGACATTTATTATTAATTTATTTAAAGAAGGGTTAAAATAGTTAAAATCAAAGTTTAATAAGTAAATCATTTTTAATATGAAGTTATACATAAGATAAATTCGACTATAAATATTCATTAGAAATCTAAAAAAGATTTCCTACATAATGGTATTTTATTTATAATTTTTATACATTAAATAATTTAATTTATTTATGACACAATGATGATGCAGTAATTATCTTATTTATAAAATATTGACATAATTGATGTTATAAACACCAAAATAAATGTAATTTGAGAATTTTTATGAATTCCACTAATTTTATAGGTTATTATGATATATTATTGTTGATGTAATCAACTTGGTTCGAACATATAATTCTTTTATGACTTTCACAAATATCATATATCAAATAGTGTCAAAATTGACACAAAATAGTTTTTAAATCAAATATTATATTATTAATTGTTATTTTATTCCTAAAAATCTAAGGTTCGGCCAAATTACTTAGATAAGGATATATATATTAATAATAAACAATTTGGGGTTCGTTTGGCATGTTATAGTAAGTGTATTAACCATATAGTGAAAGAAAACAAAAGACACAGTAAAAGTTAAATTATTTAACTTAGAGTTAAATCTAATTGATAAGGTTAAAATAATACCCTAAACTTGTCTAAATCCTATTGGTTGATAGGATTTAGGCCCATCCCCACTTTAGCTTCTAAATAAGACCCTTTTGAACCATTATAAACCGATTTTGACTTTAATATAAAATAATATTTCGAGATATTCCTAAGGTGCCCCTCTCCTCCCTTATAAAAGGGAACCTCCTCCCCCTCCTCCTCACACCAATTTGAGAACTCAAGCTCGGACAAACCCTGCCATTTTCTCCTCTCCACTTCCCTATAATAATCCTAGAGGTCCTGGTATTCTTCAAAGAACAATCTTAGTTCCCTAAGTGGAGGATTCAAAGAGGAGTTCCAAAGAAGAGGTAATATCCATTACCGATCTTTTCAATTTATTTCTTCTTCAACTTATTCTTCTTTAGTTGTTTCAAGATAAAGTAATAACATCAATATTACTTACATACTGATATGTTATTATAAATATGAGAGAACCCTACTTCACCTTCTATCCATCCTACGGAAAAATGAAATCACCGCGCGTCCGTACGTACGGGATACCGTCTCCACGTCGTGGTGTAATCTATTTTCCACCACCACCATACAAGGATGGGTATAATGGTGTAATGAGTAACTATTTATGATTATTATAAATTAATATTGATACTGAAATAATATATATATACTCCAATATAATTCCACGATCATAGGAACGATATCATCACTCGTGCGTACGTATGGAATACCGTCTCCACGATGTGATGCGACTCGTTCTACATGATCATCATTACATAGTAATTATATAAATGAATTGAATGAATAAATATGATATATGTTACACTAATACCATTCTAGATATAAGGTATCTATAACCTTAAAATAAGAATAAGAATTTATTCGGCAAAACACGCATAAGAATAAAAGGCAATAAAGACTCGAGTAACAAGTAACAATGAAATATTACTAACAAGAAGCTAAGAATATAACCATATATGATATCATATCAATATGTATGATTCTAGAATAAGTCAATAACATTATTTAAACCATTATACAGGAGCTTCGGACACGTACAAAGCAAATCGGACCTAAGGTAAGGGAAATATCACAATCTCATTTTTATCTGAGATTGTTTATTCGTAAGTATTTACTGGGGTGTATTTTATCATCCACATCCATGTTTCATAAATATGTAATATTATTTCCATCCACCTACAATTTTTTAAATCCATTTTTACCCTTCGGTTAGTTTTTAGTAAAAGAAATGAAAGGAATCTTTTGTCGTTTTTCGTACGAGGTACTTTTGAATTTTCCTACAAAAGTACGAAGAATGTTTTTTTTAACTTATACGGCATGAATGGATTCTTAAAACATTATTTCCAAGAAGCTTCCTTTACAAGTTTTCAAGTTTATTTTTAATCAACTTCTTTTAGTTTATAATTGTATGACATGTTAAGAAAAGAAAAGTTTTTTTGAAGAAGAAAGGATATTTTCCTCAAGAATGGAGTTCAAGTGTTTTATCAAAATTATTTTCCATCTAAGATAATAAAGGGTTCTGTTTTTATCCCTATTATTACATTGATTTGATTATGTTGTGAGGTAATTATTTTTATTAAGTCATTTACCTTATATGATTTGTTTTATGATGTCATGATGTTTCAAGAATCCCATTTTTGTTACATGTGTTATGCGATGATGTATGATTTATGATTATGTGGCACACATAAGAAAGGATTCATTATAAGATGGGTGGGACCTATATCTCCCTCCAATGCATTGGGTAAAGATTTATATCTCATGAGATAGACATGGCTGGAACGGAAGGTTATTTCGGTTCAGTGATACAGGACTAAAACGAGGAGTGAACTCAGTTCAGAAATGGACTTTGTCCGCTAATATAGTCTTGGCAATGAGTCATGACTAACAAGAAATGATTTTACATGATTATATGTGCATGCCACAAAGTTTCAAGTTTCATGTTATGATTATTGGGATCTCATTTTCACTTCTATGATTTATTCCATGTTAAGATATTATGATCTCTTTTGCAGGTTATGATTTTCAAAAAGATATGATATGATTTTTATTTCCTTTATTTGCCCTTGCTGAGCATTTGAGCTCACCCTTTATTGTTTTCTTTTCCCCAGGTCAGGAAGATGGATATTAAGTAGAATATGCTAAAAGGGACCCTAGATATGATGAAATAAATGGGAGACACTGTAGACGATTTATGAACCAGTTGTTTATGTTTCCCAGTTTCTAAAGACACTATACCTATACGGTCCTTTGTGGTTTTGTCATATGTTGTAATAAGTGTGCTTCCATTTTGAAGTATTAACAATGTATATAAAGTATGGGTCGTTATAGTTGGTATCAGAGGAATGGTATAGTCAACATTTGGAAACTAGGATGTGAAAGCCTTAGTAAGAACCCTAAGGATAAGTCTAATCATAGAACACAATCTTAGTGTTTTAGAAATGGCCATGAATACCCTAGGATAAGACCTTAAGTGTGAAATTTTATTCTTGATTATGTGGTTTTCCTATTATAATTAGTGTTTCTCACACTATTCTTCTTGGTTTTAGTCAATGGCTGGAACCCGAAGGAACCGTGTTAATGCGGAATGCGATGGGCAATGCAATGATTGTCCCCCTGAGCAACCAAACGATATGGGAGTTGGAATGAAAAATCTTGTAGCCATGCTCACACAAATTTATCAAGCTATGAATCATGCAGGACTTCCAAATGAGCAAAGGAAGGAGCAACATTCTGTTGAATCCTTCATGAGGCAGCGTCCACCTTCTTTCAGCGGGTCTACTGATCCATTAGTTGCTGAACAATTGATTAGTACTACTGAAAAGATATTTTCAGTTCTTCAATGTTCTGAACATGATAAAGTCATCCTAGCAGTGTATCGTTTGGAAGGAGATGCTGATCAATGGTGGAATCTTATTAAGAATATGAGGCAAAGGGATGAAATTGAGTCTATGGAATGGGACGAGTTCAAGAACTTATTTTTCAATAAGTACTTCCCTCGTATTCTCCAAACAAAGATGGAGAAAGAGTTTCTTGAACTGAAGCAAAGGGATGATGAATCTGTTGGTACCTATGAAGCAAATTTTACAAGACTTGCAAGGTACGCTTCTGGTATTATTATCCAACCTGAGAGTAGGATCGATCGATTCTTTAGTGGCTTAAAACCAAGTCTTCGAAGGGCGTTATCCATAAGGGACTTCAATAGCTACGAGGAAATCGTCCGATGTGCTCTCAAAGTCGAGATGGAGATTGGAGTAACCCATCAGTCACATGGGTTTGATAAGAAGAGGAAGATGGAATTCAAAGGAAAATCTAAAGAGCACACTGAAAAGAAGATGAGCTTTCCCTTATTCTCAAAGTGTGGAAAGAAACATGGAGGGAGTTGTCTTAAAGGGACAAGTAAATGTTTCAAATGTGGAAAGGAAGGTCATAGGGCATTTTAATGCCGCGATAATGGGAAGAAGATGTCTAATGATGCAAACAAAGGAAGGGATACACAGAATGAACCTACTACACTTCAATGTTTCAAGTGCAAGGAGATGGGGCATTATGCCAATCAATGCCCAAATCCAAGGGTTGATGATGATGGTCGACGTCAACAAAATCTTAAGGCTAAAGACAAAGGAAAGTCACATGCAATTTCTATCAGCAATGTGGAGTACGATAACGAAGTGGTGAAAGGTACACTTACCATCCACTCTAAAGTAGAAAATGTTTTATTTGATTCTGGATCCACCCACTCTTTTATTTCTGAAAAATTTTCTAAGGGTATCACCGTATTACCTCAACAATTAGATGTTGATTTAGCTGTGACAACACCTAATGGCACAACAGTCGCATCAAAAGTTTATAATTCTTCTCTGATCGAAGTTTGTGGGAAAGTGATTCCTGCAAATCTTGTGATCCTTCCTTTAGTGGAATTTGATGTGATTCTTGGCATGGATTGGCTTTCTCTACATGGATCTCATATCAATTTCCAAAGAAGGGAAGTCACATTTCATATTCCAGATCAATCTACGATCGTCTATCGATGCAAGGATGAATATAACCTTCCAGTGGAAATTTCTTCCATCTTATGGGTTTTGATTCCACTAAATGAAGGCTATTTATCTCAAATGGTTGGTGAGAAACTTACGATTAAGAATATGCCCATCGTACGGGAGTTTGATGATGTCTTTCCGGAGAAATTACCAGGTCTTCCACCAAATCGTGAAGTTGAGTTTTCAATAGAACTTATACCGGGTGCTTTGCCTATTTCAAAGACACCTTATAGAATGGCCCCAATTGAGTTGCAGGAATTAAAGAAGCAACTCCAAGAGAATCTTGATAAGGGATTCATACGCCCTAGTGCGTCACCTTGGGGAGCACCTGTTCTATTTGTTAAGAAGAAAGATGGATCAATGAGACTCTGCATTGATTATCGAGAACTTAACAAGATCACTATCAAGAACAAATATCCTCTTCCACGCATTGATGACTTATTTGACCAACTACACGGAGCTCAATACTTTTTCAAGATTGATCTTCATTCAGGGTATCATCAATTAAGGGTCAAAAGGGAGGATATACCAAATATGACTTTCCGTACAAGGTATGGACACTATGAATTTATAGTGATTCCATTTGGTCTTACTAATGCCCCTGCTATCTTCATGGATCTAATGAATAGAGTCTTTAGAGACTATCTTGATCAATTTGTGGTAGTCTTTATAGACGATATTCTTGTCTATTCAAAGAGCAAGGAAGAGCATGAAGATCACTTGAGAATTATATTGAAGACCCTGAGAAAGGAGAAGCTTTATGCCAAATTTACCAAGTGTGAATTTTGGCTTCAAAAAGTTGCATTTTTGGGTCACATAATCTCAAAAGAGGGGATATCTGTGGATCCAGCAAAAACAGAGGTTATCGAAAGATGGTCAAGACCAACAACAGTAACTGAGATCCGAAGTTTTCTTGGTTTGGCTGGATATTATCGACATTTTGTAAAAGATTTTTCACGATTATCTAATCCACTCACCAAGTTGACTCGGAAAGGAGTTAAGTTTGTTTGGATAGAGGAATGTGAAGAGAATTTCAAGGAGTTGAAAAGAAGGTTATCCAGTGCACCTGTTCTCACACTGCCTTGTAGTGGAGAAAGGTTTGTGATCTACAGTGATGCATCCAAGAAGGGATTGGGGTGTGTTCGCAAAATGATATGGTGATAGCTTATGCCTCACGACAGTTGAAAATCCATGAGCAAAATTACCCAACACATGATTTGGAGTTGGCTGCAGTAATCTTTGCATTAAAGATTTGGAGGCATTACCTTTATGGTGAAAGGTGTGATATTTATACTGATCATAAAAGTTTAAAGTATATTTTCACACAAAAGGATCTGAATATGCGTCAAAGAAGATGGTTGGAGCTGATTAAGGATTATGAATGCTCAATCCATTACCACTCTGGGAAAGAAAACAAGGTTGCAGATGCATTAAGTCTACAAGACCATGCTAGTTTATCCATGATGAGGATCACAAAAGATCCAATATTTATGGATTTACAAAGGATGGATCTTGGAATTATAATGGAAGGGGAAAAATCTTATCTTTCTCAAATGAATGTTCAACCATCTATACATGTGAAGATTAAAGAGGCATAGAAAGAATATGTCGAGTTACAAAAGAAGGTGAGAAATGTTCCTGAATTCAACCTTGATTGTGATGGGATAATAAAGTTCAGGAATCGGGTTTGTGTTCCTCCCATCCCCGAATTAAAGAAGGAGCTGCTGGATGAGGCTCATAGTTCTTCATTCTCTATTCATCCTGGAAGCACGAAGATGTATAGGGACCTGAAAGAGTACTTCTGGTGGGATGGCATGAAAAGAGATGTTGCTGAATATGTCTCTAGATGCTTGGTTTGTCAACAAGTTAAAGCTGAGAGACAAAAGTCTAAGGGGATGTTACAACCATTACCCATACCCGAATGGAAATGGGAAAACATCACTATGGACTTTGTCACAGGACTTCCTAAAACATCCAAAGGCAATAATGCTATTTGGGTCATAGTTGATCGTCTTACAAAGTCTGCACACTTCATTGCTATTAGAGAGGATTTCTCTCTAGATCAGCTTGCCAGGATATATGTAAAGGAAGTGGTAAGATTGCATGGAGTACCAATTTCTATTATATCTGATCGGGATCCGAGATTTACCACGAAGTTCTGGCGAAGTCTTCAGCATACTCTGGATACAGAGTTGAATTTCAGCACTGCTTATCATCCCCAGACAGATGGTCAGTCTGAGAGAACAATTCAAACCCTAGAAGATATGTTGAGAGCTTGCTCTGTGGATTTCAAAGGAGGTTGGGATCAACACCTACCTTTGGTGGAATTTTCTTATAATAATATCTTTCACTCCAGTATTCAGATGGCTCCTTATGAAGCTCTCTATGGAAAGAAATGCAGGACTCCAACTTGCTGGGATGAAGTTGGGGAAAGAAAGCTATTAGGACCTGATCTCATTGATGAAATGGCAGAAAAGGTCAGATCTATTCAACAACACATAAGAGCAGCTCAGAGTCGACAGAAAAGTTATGCCGACAACCGAAGAAAAGACCTAGAGTTTGAAGTGGGTGATAAAGTGTTCTTACGAATATCTCCCTGGAAGAGGGTTATGAGATTTGGAAAGAAGGGGAAGTTGAGCCCTAGATATATCGGTCCTTTCGAAATATTGGATCGTGTTGGAAAGGTAGCTTACCGATTGGCGCTTCCACCGAATCTCTCTCAATTTCATGATGTGTTCCATGTATCTCTCCAGAGAAAGTACATACCTGATCCTTCACATGTACTCAGCTCAGAAGTTGTACCGCTGGAGCAAGATCTTTCTTATGAAGAACAACCGATAGAGATTCTGGATCGTAGCGAAAAAGTCCTACGAAACAAGACCACTCGATTGGTGAAAGTTTTATGGAGGAACCACCAATTAGAAGAAGCTACATGGGAGCTTGAGGATATGATGAGGGAGAAGTATCCTCATCTGTTTGTTACAAAGTGACGAATTTCGAGGGCGAAATTCTTTTTAAGGGGGGTAGAATGTAACACCCAAGATTTTTATGAGTAATATTTTGTTTTTATATATCATCAAAGGAATCTTTCACTACATACTAGCTTGTCTTACTTTACACGCAATCACGACCTTCCTCGATAGCTTGCGTCATACGCAATACCGAGTTTCACTAAACAACGATATGCTATTAAAATATTATTAAAACTAGCCGTTATGAAAAGTAATAACCACTTTTTGAAATTTTATAAATTTTATTTTTCAAAATGGACTTCATTTTTGGATTCGGAATACTGAAATTATCCTAGGGTAAAATTTTGGTACTTTTCTGAAAACTTTCAATTTTTGATGAATAGTGAAACCACTAAGTGGTAGGTTAAAAACTGAATTTTGCATAAAACTTAATTTTACCACTTCTGTGAATGGAATTTCGAAAATCCGATAGAAACGGTTGATATCAGTAAGTAAAATGTGGTTCAATGAGATAAAAATAATTTTTTGGTGAATATTAACTTTTTACTTTTTTACCGCGGTTAATAGTAAATAGGGGTAAATATGATATTACTATTACCCTAACACATGTACTAATTCTATTGGATAAGTTTAATTCGACTAAAAAAAAACTTAGGAATAAAATATGACCATTTAGGCCCACTTGGGTTATATTAGGACATTTATTATTAATTTATTTAAAGAAGGGTTAAAATAGTTAAAATCAAAGTTTAATAAGTAAATCATTTTTAATATGGGGTTATACATAAGATAAATTCGACTATAAATATTCATTAGAAAGATAAAAAGATTTCCTATATAATGGTATTTTATTTATAATTTTTAGACATTAAATAATTTAATTTATTTATGACACAATGATGATGCAGTAATTATCTTATTTATGAAATATTGACATAATTGATGTTATGAACACCAAAATAAATGTAATTTGATAATTTTTATGAATTACACTAATTTTATAGGTTATTATGATATATTATTGTTGATTTAATCAACTTGGTTCGAACATATAATTCTGTTATGACTTTCACAAATATCATATATCAAATAATGTCAAAATTGACACAAAATAGTTTTTAAATCAAATATTATATTATTAATTGTTATTTTATTCCTAAAAATCTAAGGTTCAGCCAAATGACTTAGATAAGGATATATATATTAATAATAAACAATTTGGGGTTCGTTTGGCATGTTATAGTAAGTTTATTAACCATATAGTGAAAGAAAACAAAAAGACACGGTAAAAGTTAAATTATTTAACTTAGAGTTAAATCTAATTGATAAGGTTAAAATAATACCCTAAACTTGCATAAATCCTATTGGTTGATAGGATTTCGACCCATACCCACTTTAGCTTCGAAATAAGACCCTTTGGAACCATTATAAACCGATTTTTACTTTAATATAAAATAATATTTTGAGATATTCCTAAGGTGCCCTTCTCCTCCCTTATAAAAGGGCACCTCCTCCCCCTCCTCCTCACACCAATTTGAGCACTCAAGCTCGGCCAAACCCTGCCATTTTCTCCTCTCCACTTCCCTATAATAATCCTAGAGGTCCTGGTCTTATTCAAAGACCAATCTTAGTTCCCTAAGTGGAGGATTCAAAGAGGCGTTCCAAAGAAGAGGTAATATCCATTACCGATCTTTTCAATTTCTTTCTTCTTCAACTTCTTCTTCTTTAGTTGTTTCCTGATAAAGTAATAACATAAGTATTACTTACATACTTATATGTTATTATAAATATGAGACAACCCTAATTCACCTTCTATCCATCCTACGGAAAAATGAAATCACCGCGCGTGCGTATGTACGGAATACCGTCTCCACGCCGTGGTGTAATCTATTTTCCACCACCACCTTACAAGGATGGGTATAATGGTGTAATGAGTAACTATTTATGATTATTATAAAGTAATATTGATACTTAAATAATATATATATACTCCAATACAATTCCACGATCATAGGAACGATATCATCACTCGTGCGTACGTACGGAATACCGTCTCCACGATGTGATGCGACTCGTTCTACATGATCATCATTACATAGTAATTATATAAATGAATTGAATGAATAAATATTATATATGTTACACTAATACCATTCTGGATATAAGGTATCTATAACCTTAAAAAAAGAATAAGAATTTATTCGGCAAAACACGCATAAGAACAAAAGGCAATAAAGACCTGAGTAACAAGTAACAATGAAATATTACTAACAAGAAGCTAAGAATATGACCATATATGATATCATATCAATATGTATGATTCTGGAATAAGTCAATAACATTATTTAAACCATTATACAGGAGCTTCGGACACGTACAAAGCAAATCGGACCTAAGGTAAGGGAAATATCACAATCTCATTTTTATCCGAGATTGTTTATTCGTAAGTATTTACTGGGGTGTATTTTATCATCCACATCCATGTTTCATAAATATGTAATATTATTTCCATCCACCTACAATTTTTTAAATCCATTTTTACCCTTCGGTGAGTTTTTAGTAAAAGAAATGAAAGGAATCTTTTGTCGTTTTTCGTACGAGGTACTTTTGACTTTTCCTACAAAAGTACGAAGAATGTTTTTTTTAACTTATACGGCATGAATGGATTCTTAAAACATTATTTCCAAGAATCTTCCTTTACAAGTTTTAAAGTTTATTTTTAATCAACTTATTTTAGTTTATAATTGTATGACATGTTAAGAAAAGAAAAGTTTTTTTGAAGAAGAAAGGATATTTTCCTCAAGAATGGAGTTCAAGTGTTTTATCAAAATTATTTTCCATCTAAGATAATAAAGGGTTCTGTTTTTATCCCTATTATTACATTGATTTGATTATGTTGTGAGGGAATTATTTTTATTAAGTCATTTACCTTATATGATTTGTTTTATGATGTCATGATGTTTCAAGAATCCCATTTTTGTTACATGTGTTATGCGATGATGTATGATTTATGATTATGTGGCACACATAAGAAAGGATTCATTATAAGATGGGTGGGACCTATATCTCCCTCCAATTCATTGGGTAAAGATTTATATCTCATGAGATAGACATGGCTGGAACGGAAGGTTATTTCGGTTCAGTGATACAGGACTAAAACGAGGAGTGAACTCAGTTCAGAAATGGACTTTGTCCGCTAAGATAGTCTTGGCAATGAGTCATGACTAACAAGAAATGATTTTACATGATTATATGTGCATGCCACAAAGTTTCAAGTTTCATGTTATGATTATTGGGATCTCATTTTCACTTCTATGATTTATTCGATGTTAAGATATTATGATCTCTTTTGCAGGTTATGATTTTCAAAAAGATATGATATGATTTTTATTTCCTTTATTTGCCCTTGCTGAGCATTTGAGCTCACCCTTTATTGTTTTCTTTTCCCCAGGTCAGGAAGATGGATATTAAGTAGAATATGCTAAAAGGGACCCTAGATATGATGAAATAAATGGGAGACACTGTAGACGATTTATGAACCAGTTGTTTATGTTTCCCAGTTTCTAAAGACACTATACCTATATGGTCCTTTGTGGTTTTGTCATATGTTGTAATAAGTGTGCTTCCATTTTGAAGTATTAACAATGTATGTAAAGTATGGGTCGTTATATATACCCTCAGAGGGGGGTGAATCAGGGTATAGATATTCTTTCCTAAATTCTAACTGCCCCAATAGATCTTGAACTCTTTATTATAAGGTTCACTTTATTTGCACTTAACTATTAATTATGGTCTTATTATTTCCTTTTTATATGATGATGATGCTTTGAATGTAATGTAGGAAAGTAAGCAGAAGGATGCAGCGATTTTTACCTAGTTCACCCTCAATGGGCTACACCCAAGGAGCATACAATGGCGATGTGTTGATTGTACTAAATTCACTAAGACTTGCTGCCAATGATGATGGTTTGGGATAGATATTGTCTATACCTATGCTCACTACCTTTACAAGGTTTAGGGTTTTCTCACTGCATTCTTAAGGGTCACACCCTATGTCTCTTTCTCTAGCTCACTACCGATGGAAAGGATCGCTATCTTCCTCTTCCTTTTCTTAATGATCTTGTAAGGGGTCCACTCATAGTTTATGGACTAATAAATTCCTTCATTATCTCTAATGAATACATTATCAGTTGTATATGGATGCTCTATTGAAGTTTTACTTTTATCTAATTGATGAATACCACTTTTCCATAGTATTATTAGCCAATACCTTCTGAACAACTTTCGCAATGCTCATTGCCTTCGTGAAGCTCCTCTTTTGAGAAGCTTAACTAGCCTTTGTGAAGATCATTCCTTTCACAAAGATTACATAGCCTTTGAGAAGAACACATTCCTTTCACAAAGCTTACTTAGCCTTCACGAAGAACACCTTCCTTTCACGAAACTCACTTAGCCTTTGTGAAGCACACCTCTTTTGCGAAGCTCAACTAGACTTAGTAAAGATCCTTCCTTTCACAAATATTAATTAGCCTTTATGAATTTCCTTAGTTTCATGATGCTCAGAACATTTAGTTGGCTTAGATCCTTCATGAACTTCTTCACATGAAACTTCTTTTGTGGTTCTTAGAACATTTAGTTTGCTTTTACAACCTTCATAAACTTCTTCACATATCACCTTCATGAACCACCCTTCACGAACCACCCTTCACGAACCACCCTTTGTGAACCACCTTCGTAATTATAAAGCCTTGAGATTTTTGTTAAGTCTCACTGCTTTTTTTAAGGGGGTAAAGGCCTATTTATAGGCGTTTCCACCAATTCTAGAACCTTTTGGCCACATCATCATCATTTTACAATGCTCCCTCTTTTCCACAATGATGCTCTCTTTTTCGCAAAGCTCCATGGAAATTTCCTATTCTAGATTCTTGTCGTAATTGCGGAGATTCCATCAAAACCTTTATGTTTCCGTGATGCTCCTCACCTTCACTGTTTGTGATGTTCAACGTACTTGTGGAGCTCACCGTCAGAATCTTCACACCTTCACAAAACACCCTTCAGGAAGCCCATTATTTGCAAAATTCATGCCTTTTCCACATTTTCATAAGGCCTTCAAAGAAATACACTTTTCACGATGCAATCCAAACTCCAAATTTTGGACCCCAAAAATTTGGCAAACACTGGGAAACGGTGTCACCTTATGTATGCAATTTTTTGTGTTTCTTTCAGGGCATCCATTCCTTTGTCTTGGATCTTTGTCAACATACCATGTCAACAATCTCTCTAGACTCCACAATTGTCCTTGGAAACCAACTTCGTCAACAAACACAATCAACCCAAAAATACTACAATGCTACCTTGAGAGATTTTTTCCCAACAAGGGACCAAAATTACAAACCAAAATATACGTGAAAAATGAAGCAGTTATCACTCAAAATAGTGATTTTGATAAAGAATGGATGATAAACAAGTGATAAAAGGCTATAAGTAAATCGTATATGGTATGAAATATATGGGTGTGGTTCTATAATAAATGTATAATAAATCTATATTTATCATACAAGAGGTTCAGACACATACAAAGGAATTCAAACCTGAGGTAAGGGTTTCTTGTCTCACTTTTACTTTTGTGAGACATATACCATATTCACCATTTATTCCTTTTGTGTGTTGTATATACTACCCATTTGATATATTATATCATGAACCTATTTATCTTCATGGTATTTAAAATTTCATTTGAATTTATTTCTTTCATGGGGCTTACAATTCAAAACTAACCAAGTGGTAAGGGTTTCTCATCTCACTTTTACTTTCATGAGACATATGTCATATTCACCACTTATTCCTTTGTGTGGTGTATATACTTCCCCTTTTTATATTTTATATAATGAATATATTTCTATTCATGGTATTTAAATTTTCATTTGAATTTATTCCTTTTATGGTGCTTATGATTCAAATGCTAATAAAATGGTAAGGGTGTATTTCACAATATAATCATTATTCGAGATTGTTTGTGTTTAAGTCTCCCTTTGGGGAATTATTTTATATATCTTAAAACTAATCTATTTTACTCTCTATTTATTCATGAAATTTTTAGGTAATAATACCATTTTTCCTCTCCTTATTACTTAAAGTGATTGTGAAAATGTTTATAAGAAAATATGACTTTATTTCTCTCTTCGGTTAGAAATCTCTTTTCTTCCAAATCCATATTTTCTAAAAATGTTTTGAAATATGTTTTTAACATTATTAAAATGATTTATTAAAGGAATTTTTACCAATATTTGACTTTTTATAAAGTGTTTTTAAAGGAATCTTCATATCATTTTCCAAACAAGGCTTGTTTAACTTTTATCGAAAATGTGAAAGGAATATTTTTTTAACTTATATGAAATGTACGGAATTTCCTACTATCATGACCACTCAATGTTTTAAAGATTATATTACAAGTTTCCAATGTTATTTTCAAATAAAAGTATTTTCAATTTTTTTTTTTGAACTTTTAATTTTAAAAGGTGATTTTTAAAATAAAAAGGGATATTTTTTTCAATAATGTTTTTAATGAAAATTTTCAAGTATTTCTATTCATCGACGACAACAACCCTCATTTTACCTTACACTCCATTGGGGATATGTTGTAACAATACCATACTTATTATTATTTTGTATGGTTTATGATCAGTTGACTAGGATGTACTATTTTGATATGATTTATCATATTACTCTAAATGGTTTATGATTATGTTTATTGATTGGGGAAAGTATTAACATTTCATTTGCTAATTTTTCAATACAAATGTTTATATTGATTATGTTTCACCTCTTTCATATGAGGAATGCATTGGATTTAATAAGTGATGGGTGGAGCTCACTATAGCTCATTGATGCATCGGTAAGTATCATGAGACAAACTAACTTGGGTTTTTAGCTGAGGTCTTACCCATTTATGTAAGATGTCTTGGAATGAGGCATTGATGGTATGGTTATGATAGCCGACATTATGCATTTTCTCATAATGAGATTAGTTATTGATGTTTCATGTGATCATTCAATTTGTTAGAATATTCATAGTTAAGTTTCAAGCTCGCGTGATTATTTATATGGTATTATTTGATCATTATTTATTCCCATCATATTATTTTTCATATTCATGTTATTGATCAAATGACATTTGTTTCGGTTATTTACTTTTTCATGTTGATTATTTCATATGTATTCATGATAGCTTTTGATGTACATATACCCTTATTGAGCATTAAAATTCACCCTTTTCTTATCTTTCATTTCATCATAATACCAGGAAATGTTCTATGATTGATATGAAAGGACGTGATAGAGGGAATAAAGATGATCTCAAAGAAAATACTTAGTTGTATGTTATGTTTTCAAATGTATGTAAAATTCATGTATGTATCTAGTTTATTAAGACTACTAAACTATTAGTCCTTTATGATGTGATTTCTTGTATCTTATGTCAATGTAATAAAGTAGACACCAGCTACGAGTTACTGGGGTTGGGGTCTTTACAGAGGAGTTAAAGTTTATTCATTTCTTTACTTGGTACGTGACGGGTCAGGTGGTGTTTTAGTGACAGGATGCTTAGAAGACGAAGTTGATCTTTTGTCAGATGATGAAAACATTGATAGAACCCAATCGCATGGTCTTGAGAACCCAATGTTTGAAGAGACTCTTGAATTTAATTGGGGTTTGAAGAATAAAAGTGTGGGTCTGTCTCAATTGGATGAACTGATAAAGTCAATTGAAAAAAAAGATCAAATCGATGACTTAAAAGAAATACAAGGGTGATCAGAATGAAAGCAAGTGGGGCCAAGAGAAAGAACGCAATGAAAAGAATGACTCACACATCAATAATTTATGTTAAATGTCATAGATCAATTTTTTAAAATAAATTGGGTGTACACTAAGGGTAGAGGTTCCATAAAAAAAATATAAACATGGGTAACATAGGAAATTTGAAAAAAGTAGCATTGTTTCATTTTTTTCCTTCCAAATCGTCTCGATTTTGAGGTGTATTAGAAATAATCACATACCTTAGGTTCAACTCGCCTTGAGAAGTTTGAGGGGGGTGGCGGTAGAGGTGGATTTCTGTGAGAGTTTGAATAGCGCAAACAAGAAAATTATGTTAGGGTTGAATAGATAAGATCGATGATGGTTTTATCCGTGATTTCCAAAAAATGCTAATAAAAATGTGTTTTATCAGCACTAAAAACATAAACGTTGATAAAACATCTTTTTATCGACATTGTAATTATAGCGTTAATAAAGATTGTTTTTTATAAGATTTTATAAATAAAATACACAAATATTAAACAAATATAAATTAAATATGCATAAATTATAAAAAAAATATTTTACATTATTAATGAATATATAAAAAATGCATTTAAATGGATTATTTATATAGATTTCAAACATTTCAAAAATATTACAACTTATTAAATAAAATTGAATGAATATTAATCATATAAATTAAAAACATGCTAAGAGTATTAAAACTTGGTAAATAATTATATATAATTTGTAAGATTAACTACTTTGGTTGTAAATACGTACAAAAATGAAGAAAATACTAAAAAATGCATTTAAATAAATTAAGTATATAAATTTCAAACATTTTAAAAATATTACAGCTTAATAAATATAATTGAATAAATATTAATCATGTTAAGAATATTAAATTTTAGTAAATAATTATGTATTTATAAATATTAAAAAATGAATAAATCCCAAAAATATAAACAATTAATAAATAATATTAAATGAAAGAATTTAAAAAATGATTAAATAAAATTGAATAAATTACAATAATATTTAAAAAAAAGTGAATTCACAGCGTTAACTACATGAATTGCAAACACATAAAATTGAATAAATATATAATATTAATTGTATAAAAAAAATTATTAAAAAATATTATATTGACTATAAAAATATTAAAATTAAAATGCACTTATAGGAATCAATTATATAAATTTCAAACATATTAAAAATATTAAAACTTAATAAATAAAAATGAATAAATATTAATCATAGAAATTACAAACATATTGAAAATATTAAAACTTATTAAATAAATATGTATAGATTTTAAAAATGTACAAATTCCAAAAATATTAAAAACTATTAAATGTAAAAAATGAAAAATAATATTAAAGAAAATATTATTAAGAATGAATAAATAAAAATAATAAAAAATATTAACTATCTATATTAAAAAACTATTTAAAATTTCATTTAAATATATTAATTATATAAATTTCAAACATATTTTAAATGTTAAAACCTAATAAATAAAAACCAATAGATATTATTCATATAAATTACAAACATCTTGAAAATATTACATAGTAAATAAATATATGTATATAAATATTAGAAAATGATTAAATTCTAACAAATATAGAAATCAGTGATTATTAAAAATGAATAAATGATATTAAATAAAAGAATATTAAAATTGAATAAATAAAATCTAATTGACAAAACTATTTAAAAAAAATGAATTCATGAGATTAACTACATTGATTGTAAACATGTAAAGAAATGAAGAAAATATTAAAAAATGCATTTAAATAACTTAATTATATAAATTTTAAACACTGTAAAAATATCACAACTTAATTAAATAAAACTGAATAAATACTAATCATATGATTAAAAACATATTATAAATAATACTTAGTGAATAAATATATATAGATTTTAAAAACTAAAAAATTCCAAAAATATTGTATAAAAAATATACACATTAAATGTGAAATAATATTAAAAATATGAATATCACATTCTATACATATACATATACACACGTCCTTACATACAGATACACATGCATATATGTACATCCCACATATAGAACATGCATATAAATATATAAATTGAAATATCACATGTTAATAATACATATTCATTTATATTTATATAATTGTTTAAATTATTAAAATATATATTAATACATTGTATTTATATTAATTATATTCATTTTGTAATTAATATATATAATCAAACATTAATTTTCAAATATGAATATGATAATTTTATATATATTGATAATATTTGTTTTATTAAAAGATGTACAAATCTTTTATATAAAGTGGAACATTTATCAGTGTTAAAAATGCACTTACAAATTGTACACTTTTATCATTGTTTTTTTAGTGACGATAAAGGTTCCACTTTTATCAACGTTTTTTGTTTAGCGCTAATAAAAGTCAACGCTGCATATCACGCGATCTTTGAGTGTGATTGAATAAAATTACATGGAGCAGTGATAACGACACGTGAGCAAAGTGGTGGAGGTCACTGGTTGAAATCCAGGCAGACGCACGTAGGGTGCAAGGTGGGGGAGCACTGATAAAGGCAGGAGCGAGTGCTGATAAAGAGGGCGTGCGAGCATTTATAAAGGATGTGAGATAGACGGGGAGCGTTGGAATTTTTTTGAGTGTTGATAAACCCTGGTTTTATCAGCGTTTTTTAGCACTGATAAAGGGGGTGTTTATCACCGTTAAAATAAACAATCATAAAACTAGCGGTAATAAAAGCGACATACTTTTAAAGATGCTTACACCATTAACGATTTTTGTGGTGATTAATGTTTTTTTTGAGCACTGATAAAAGATCGATCAGTAGTAGTGATAATTAAATATATATATATATATACTATAATTAATTTCAAAATAAAAAACCTGGAAGGTGCAATTGATTTTATGAGACAAGTAAATTTATGTTAATTGATTAACTGGAAAAAAAATACAAGATTTAAATCACAAAATTTGAAACATAGAGTTTTCCTGTGGATGAGTCCAAATGACAGGTGGGGGGTGGAGGTGCGTCACGTCGGCTAATGCTTTAAGGAGTGGAAGCCAGAAATTCCTTTAACGCAAACACAAATTTAATCAATTATTATGAATGCTTTCCGCACATCCATTCCATCTGTCTCCGAAGGTCCACGACAGCCATCCGGTGGGCCCGCGATGCCTCCCATGCCAAAATATCTACTTCTCCTACGTTCTCAGTCAGTCGGACAAAGTCCTTTGTTTTTTTAATGAAATTTTCATTTTCAATCAACTCATACCAAACAATAAAGAAAAAATGACTTCATTTTGTCAATAATAAATCATTTCCATTTTACTATGATTTAGTTTTCATTAATATTTATTTTATTTTATTTAATAATCAAAATATTTTTGATTGGCTTTAGTTATTAATTTCAATAACAAAAAACACAAAAACTAACTTATTTTTTATTTTTTATTAATTTAATATTCAAAATAATATACGTATGTTTGATTACAATCATCCAATGTATAAAATAATTTTATTTACAAATTTACCCATGTGTTAATTTACTGAATAGTTTACCGAAACCCGAATTAAATATAATTGAATGGTCAAACAATATTGGTAACCAAGACAAAAAAAAAATTGAAATAAAAAACAAACCATTCATTGGATTTGGTTGTAGAATGATAAAGAAAATACAATTATTTGAATTTCAATATTATTTATAACTAAAACTGATATTCTTACGCCCCTAAGTAAAACAATTTCATTCCTTAAAAATTGATGCATGTTATTTGAAGGATTTTTTTATTATTTATATTTTTTGTTTGTGGGTACGACATACTAATGCATTTTTTAAGCTTTTATCAACAGTTTTTTTCAACATTGGTAGTATTGTGACGTCATTAGTAAAAAATATTTTTTTAACAGGGATTATTAAAACAAACTTTAAATTTTTTACCACTTCAATTATTTCAAGAAACATCTCAATAAACTATAATAAAATTAATATTGATATAGGTTTACAACATCAATTATATCAAATAACAAACACGGTAAAACATATTCCACATTGGGTGTAAAAAAACCAACATTGAAGATAAACATTTTTTTAAACGCATTATTATTTTAACAAATTATTATTTTTATTTAAAAAATAAAAGGAGCGATCTAGGAAGAGGTCGCACAAACGTATCAAATGAAACCACATGCTTAGAATCAAGGGGGAGGAATCAAGGCTAGAAAAACCAGAAGACCTTCCTAGGGACTCCCTATAGTGGTCAACCTATGTGACACCATTTTGCCTTTATGTTATATATAACGAATGAAGGTGTTTGTATGACAACTTCGACCCTAAAAGTCCGGAGTCGGTGTCTTACTTTATTACATTAGTATAAGATACAAGAAATCACATCTCAAAGAACCGAAGAGTTTAGCAGTTTTTGTAAACTAGATACATACTTGAAATTTACATTACATTTTAAAACATAAAATACAAAAATACTTTCATTGAGTCTATTCCCCCTTTATGTAACCTTGCATATCAGTCATAATATATTTCTTGAAATCCTGAGAAAAATCGAAACATATGAAAGAGGTGAGCTCAAATGCTCAATATTGGTAATCGTACTCAGAAACAATGAATAAATATGACAAGCTAAAATAACCGAAACGCATGTCATTTAAATAATCACATGAGCTAGAAAGCTTAACCATGAATGTTCTATTAGTCGAATAATCTCATGAAATATCAATAATTAATTTTATAATGATTGAATGCATAATGCTAGACATCTGAAACATATCATCAAAGCCTCGACAAAAACATCTGAAAATAAATAGTAAAGGACTCGGCCGAATCCATATATGAAAATAAATGGGCAATGTCTCGACCAAATCCATATCTAATTTGTCTCATGATATCCATCGATGCATCGATGGGCTATAGCGGGCCCCACCAATCACTAACTAAGTCCAATGCATTCCTCACATGAATAAATAATACAACTGAACAAATTAATAACCATCACTAGTACAATCATGACCTTTAGCGGTAGCCAAAAGGCGTCGCTAAAGGTCTATAGCGGTCGCCTAGCGTTCGCTAAACGGTGACCGCTTTTGGCCCGTCGCTGTTGTTATCAGCGATCGCCATTTGGCGGACGCTGAAGGCAAGCTGGTATGGGCACCTCCGATTAACGTGTCGTCTGCCCGACCACTTCACAATTCACTCACTCGTTGTTATCGTCTGATTTCAGGTCATTCCGAAATCGTTCGGCCGGTTTGGACCGCCCCACGCGCGTTTCTGAATCGCACTTAACACTTAAAAAACGCATATTGAGACGTACTGCGCAAATCGCACGTCCGATTGACGTACTGTCTCCTCATACACGTCACGAATAATAATTAGATTGTTGGCCTGTGATTTCACGTCAATTCGATGTCGTTCACTATGAATTTGACCGTTAAACGCCCGTTTTTGCCGTTTGTGACACCAAAAGTGCGTTCTCGGTCACCCTGGGCACACAACACCTCTGATTGACATGTCGTCTGCCCAAACAATTCACAATTCACTCACCCGTTCTTTTCGTCTAATTTCAAGTCATTCCGACATCGTTCGGCCGGTTTGGACCACCCCAAGCGTGTTTCTGAAGCGCGTCCAACACTTAAAAAACGCATATTGAGTCGTACCACGCAAACCGCATGTCCGATTTACATGTCGTCTCCTCTTACACGTCAATAATAATAATTAGATTGTTGTCCTGTGATTTCAGGTCAATCCAATGTCGTTCGCTATGAATTTGATCGTTAAACGTCCGTTTTGGCCGTTTATGACACCAGAAGTGCGTTCTTAGTCACCGCGGGAACACGGCACCTTCAATTGACGTGTTGTCTGCCCAAACACTTCACAATTTACTCACCCGTTGTTGTCGTCTGATTTCAGGTCATTCTGACGTCGTCCGACCAGTTTGGACAGCCCCACGCGCGTTTCTGAAGCGCGCCCCACACTTAAAAAACACATATTGAGTCGTACCATGCAAACCGCACGTCTGATTGATGTGTCTTCTCCTCGTACACATCATGAATAATAATTAGATTGTTGTCCTGTGATTTCAGGTCAATCTGATGTCGTTCCCTATGAATTTGTCTGTTAAACGCTCGTTTTGGCCGTTTGTGACACCAGAAGTGCGTTCTCGGTCACCGCAGGCACAGGGCACATCCGGTTGACGTGTCGTCTGCCCGACCACTTCACAATTCACTCACCCGTTCTTTTCGTCTGATTCCAGGCCATTCCGACGTCGTTCGGCCGGTCTGGACCGCCCCACGCGTGTTTCTGAAGCACGCCCAACACTTAAAAAACGCATATTGAGTCGTACTGCGCAAACCACACATTCGATTGATGTGACGTCTCCTCGTACATGTCACGAATAATAATTAGATTGTTGCCTTGTGATTTCAGGTCAATCCGATGTCGTTGGCTATGAATTTGACCGTTAAACGCCCGTTTTGGCCGTTTGTGGCACCAGAAGTGCGTGCTCGGTCATCGCGGGCACATGACACCTTCGATTGATGTGTCGTCTGCCCGAACACTTCAAAATTTACTCAACCGTTCTTTTCGTTTGATTTCAGGCTATTCCGACGTCGTTCGGCCGGTTTAGACTGCGCCATGCGCGTTTCTGAAGCGCGCCCAACACTTAAAAAATGCATATTGAGCCGTACCGCGTAAACCGTACGTCCGATTGATGTGCTGTCTCCTCGTACACGTCACAAATAATAATTGGATTGTTTCCCTGTGATTTCAGGTCAATCCGATGTCGTTCTCTATGAATTTGACTGTTAAACACCCGGTTGGGCTGTTTCTCACACCAGAAGTGCGTTCTCGGTCACCACGAGCACACGACACCTCCGATTGACGTGTCATCTTTCCAACCACTTCATAATTCACTCACCCGTTGTTTTCGTCTGATTTCAGGCCATTCCGACGTCGTTCAGCCAGTTTGGACCGCCCCACGCGCGTTTCTGAAGCGCGCCCAACACTTAAAAAACGCATATTAAGCTGTACTGCGCAAACCGCACGTCCGATTGATGTTCTGTCTCCTCGTACACGTCACAAATAATAATTAGATTGTTGTTTTGTGATTTCAGGTCAATCTGATATCGTTCTCTATGAATTTGACCGTTAAACGTCCGTTTTGGCCGTTTATGACACTAGAAGTGCGTTCTCGGTCATCGCGGGCACACGACACATCCGATTGACGTGCCGTCTGCCCAAACACTTTATAATTCACTCACTCATTATTTTCGTCTGATTTCAGGCCATTCCGACATCGTTCGGTCGGTTTGGATCGCCCCACGCGCGTTTCTGAAACGCGCCCAACACTTAAAAAACGCATATTGAGTCGTACCGTACAAACCGCACGTCCGATTGACGTGCCTTCTCCTCATACACGTCAAGAATAATAATTAGATTTTTTCCTTGTGATTTCAGATCAATCTGATGTCGTCCTCTATGAATTTGACCATTAAACGCCCGTTTTGGCCGTTTTTGACACCATAAGTGCGTTCTCGGTCACCGCGGGCACACGATACCTCCAATTGACGTTCCATCTGCCCAAACACTTCACAATTCACTCACCTATTGTTGTCGTCTGATTTCAGGGCAATCCAACGTCGTTCGACCGGTTTGGACCGCTCCATGCACGTTTCTGAAGCGCGCCCAACACTTAAAAAACGCATATTGAGCCGTACCACGCAAACCGCACGTCCAATTGACATGTCGTCTCCTCCTACACGTCACGAAGAATAATTATATTGTTTTCCTATGATTTCAGGTCAATCCGATGTCTTCCGCTATGCATTTGACCGTTAAACGCTCGTTTTGGCCGTTTCTGACACCAGAAGTGCGTTTTCGGTCACCGCGGGCACACGACACCTCTGATTGACGTGCCGTCTACCCGACCACTTCAAAATTCTCTTACCAGTTTTTTTCGTCCGATTTCAGGCCATTCCGACGTCGTTTGGCCGGTTTGGACCGCCCCACGTGCGTTTCTGAAGCACACCCAACACTTAAAAAATGCATATTGAGCCGTACCGCGCAAACCGCGTGTCCGATTGACGTGTTGTCTCCTCATACACGTCACAAATAATAATTAGATTTTTGCCCTATGATTTCAGGTCAATCCAATGTCGTCTGCTATGCATTTGACCGTTAAACGCCCGTTTTGGCCGTTTATGACACCATAAGTGCGTTCTCAGTCACCGCGGGCACATGACACATCCGATTGACGTGCCTTCTGCCCGAACACTTCAAAATTCTCTCGCCCGTTGTTGTCGTCTGATTTCAGTCCATTCCAACATCGTTCGGTCTGTTTGGACCGCCCCACGCACGTTTTTGAAGCTCACCCAACACTTAAAAAACGCATATTGAGCCGTACCACGCAAACCGTACATCCGATTGACGTGTCGTCTCCTCGTACACGTCACGAATAATAATTAGATTGCTGCCCTGTGATTTTAGGTCAATTCGATGTTGTCCGCTATACATTTGACCATTAAACGTCAGTTTTGGCCGTTTATGACACCAGAAGTGCGTTCTCAGTCACCGCGGGCACACAACACCTCTGATTGACGCTCTGTCTACCCGAACACTTCAAAATCCACTCACCTGTTGTTTTCGTTTGATTTCAGGCCATTCCGACGTCATTTGACCGGTTTGGACTGCCCCATGCGCGTTTCTGAAGCGCGCCCAACACTTAAAAACACATATTGAGTCGTACCGCGCAAACCGCAGATCCGATTGATGTTCTGTCTCCTAGTACATGTCATAAATAGTAATTATATTGTTTCCCTATGATTTCAGGTCAATCCGATGTCGTACGCTATGAATTTGACTGTTAAACGCCCGTTTTGGCCGTTTATGACACCAGAAGTGCGTTCTCGGTCACCGCAGACACACGACACCTCCGATTGACATGCCGTCTACCCGACCACTTCACAATTCTCTCACCCATTGTTGTCGTCTGATTTCAGGCCATTCCGACATCGTTCGGCCGGTTTGGACCACCCCACGCGCGTTTCTGAAGCGCGCTCTACACTTAAAAAACACATATTAAGCCGACGCAAACCGCGTATCCGATTGGCGTGCCGTCTCCTAGTACACATCACGAATAATAATTATTTAGTATCCTAATAACCCTAGAAAGCTAAAAATATCGAAAGAGCTCTTGGGCTTCTCCCAAGAAACAACTGCCTGAACTTTCTCTCCATCCACTGATACACCTTCCTCTGATATTATTTGACTCAATAACTATACCTAATCAATACAAAAGTGACATATATATAGCTTGGCGTATAGTCGATGTTCTATAAGTGTAATCTGGATGGTGTCAAGATATTGGGTATGATCATCATCAGTCTTGGAGTGCACAAAGATGTCATCCACAAATACTAAAACAAACTATAATCTAGGTAAAAATGGAAGATTCTATTCATCAAGGATATAAAAACTTCTAGAGAATTCATCAACACAAATGAAATTACCTTATGCATGGGGTTCATCCTCATCTAGATCACCAATATCACTGTGATGTCCACCATCTGTATTTGGAGCCTACAATATATATCAATATTATGTATCTTAAACATATTAATAAAAGTCAATATGAGTATGATTTTTTTTATTGTTCACCTATGGCGCCACTTGTTGCATCGTCATTTCATCGATACACGATGACATCTGTGACAACCTCTCCTCATGCTCTGCACGTAACTGCTGAAACTGCGCATCCATATTGCGCTGCATATCCTGTATGGCAGCATCTATCTCAATCTGTGTGTGCATCCCTGAATCTCTGCATGCACCCATCGCATCTACTCTAACAACTGCACATCATGGGACACCACCGCCATAAGTCAAAGAATAACCATGACCATCACGCCCCACGACACGGTGAAATATTTCATCTCTACGCACAGTACTACGACGTTGCTCCTCTGACAACTCTGCTAACTGAGCGTCAAACCGAGCCTGTAGCATATAATGAATCAATGAACAAATATGAAAAATTTATATAAAATAAAAATACATTTATTAGTAAATAATTTTCTTACTATAACACCGGCAACATCGCGATCACCCGCCCTACGAGTCCTCACCCATATGGACATCCAATCGATCGGCTCGCCGTGTTGGTGTAACTATAATAAAGAGGTTCACCATGTTATACTGCAATATTTTTAAAATATGAATGAATAGTGAATTCTAAATTTACATCATGTCTGAGCTGTGACACATGTCAAGTGCCAAGTTTGGAAGGCGTGCCCTACATCGCCTGATTATGTGAATAATGAGCAGACTTGGTCTACATTCAACGTATTTACTTAATAGACATTTGAAAAACTAGTCATTTATAGATTAAAAGTAATAAATCTTACCATCGCCGCCTCACTCGACCAAAACACAACCAAATCCTACCACTGCGTAGGAAGAATGCCCGCAAATGGTGTCCAATGATCTCTCTTCACCCTTGACCTGTAATCCTTCCATAATTTTCAGCATTTGGACATACATACAACCCGAAACTCATCTGGACAAAATGTAAAATTATCCTGTTAAAAAAAAAATTCAATAGATGGGACAATAATAATATCATGAAAAATCAAACATTGAATTTACCTGAACCTCCCTCCATAATTTGTCCATTGTATCATGGGGGAAAGAACTCCATTCATGAGTCGTCAGAGGGAATCTATGTGAGTCTCGTATCATATGCCCAAACTGACGACTCAATACAGTAACACCTTCTTCGATTGGATGAAATGTGTCATCAAATAACACATCCAATCGGGCTCTAGAGTTCTAGGATCAAACCCCTCTACTAAGACCCCTGCATCTGCTGGAGGATGCACTAGATCCTGATAAACATAAATTTATAATTAAATTACAATATAAATTAGTGATTAGAAATAGTTAGGGAAATATACACAAAAAATTACAATCAATTAATTTAGAAAAATGAAAACATACATACTGACAACATCAGGTGAACCATTATGACCACTCTATGACATACCTACATTAAAAGAAATTATAGTTAAATCAATCATTTTTTATACATATATAAATAATAAATATTTTTACAAACAATAACTGGGGATATAATTACAATTTTCAATAATCATGCAAGTCTATCGTATCTCCTTCAACTGTCTCTCTGGACCATTGTATATCTTCATCTCGTACAACTACTATTGTTTGGTCGAGTGTTTGATCAGGAAATGCGACAATGTCAGGTTCCTCTTGGTCAATCAGAAAAACTCCTCTTCTAGACATTTTCACCACAACTTTCCAGTCAAAATCAATGCCGACAAAGTAAACTTGTTCTGCCTGCGATGTCAGTATGAAGGGCTCATTGCTTACTCAGTCATCTTTATATATCATATTGTTAAAGTTTACTAATATAAATTTGAAGTTATCAACTTTCGTTCCACGAACCGAATCGACCCAATCACACCTTAACAATATGTGTTTTAAGCCACGACCATAAATAACCTCAATAATATCTCTCATCAATCCATAATAATAACCCGAACCAACAAAAGAACAACCAACACCACTATTTTGTGTGGCTCGGTTCATGTCTACATCACTAATATGAAATTGGAATCCGTTAGCATCCAAAGACTTGTAGCGACGAGCTGTAATAAATGGACCATCAGCTAGTTGGTTGAGTTCTTCGCTCACATGATGGGTTAAATCACGTAACTTTTGAATCTGCAAATTTCACATATATAGTTTAATGGATAAAGGATTGTGAAAATACAACTAAGTTTCACTATAAAAATATTAAATCAATTATACGTACATGAGTCTTGAACCACTCATGAAATGTGTTGAAATGATGTTTTTGGATTTGATAGTCAGTTGCACAGGGACTTTCACGTTTCAACTCAGCGATATACATCCTAAATCACAACACAATATAAGGTAAGCAATAAAATAAATATAGAAACAAAATACACATCAACTATGAAACTTACTGTATCAATGGAATAACTGATGGAGTGTTGAACAACACATATCGATGAGCTTGAACCCACTCATCGTTCCGCATATCAAACGTTATTCCTTCTCCAATTAGACCCTCATCATTCTGGGAGGGTTTATCTATCTTTTTTCAACCTCATCAATATATGAATCATAAAAATTAGTACACTCATCCATTAAATATCCCTTGGAAATTGAGGCCTCCAAACGAACTTCATTGCGCATATACCGTTTCAATGTATTTAAGTATCGCTCTATTAGACACATCCACCTGAATTTCATAGGACCGCCAACAATGACTTCACCAGTTAAATGCACGGTCAAGTGAACCATGACATCAAAAAAAGACAGCGGAAATAGTTTTTCTAGGTGACATAGTGCAAGTACAATCTTATCTTGCAGCTTTTTCAAATCACTCATACGATGATTCCTAGAACAGAGTTGTCTGAAAAAATTAGAAACTCCAATTAACGGCTTAACAGCCTGGGTAGGTAAGCAATCACGAATTGCTATAAGAATTAACTATTGAAGCAGAATATGATTATCGTGACTTTTCAACCCCTGTAATGTCATGCTCGTCATATTCACACGCTTAGAAATATTAGAGCAATAACCATCTGACACCTTAACGGTCTTAAAAATTGATAGAAATGTTTGTTTCTCTTTTTTACTCATTGTGTACTGTGCAGCAAGCATGTATGCCCTATTACCTTCACCCAGCTATAAATGTAAAGGTTTTCTCAATCCCATTTCTTGCAAATCACGTCGAGCATTAGCACTGTCCTTTGATTTCCCCTTGATTCCTAAAATGGTGCACAATATATTATCACATACATTTTTTTCAATGTGCATCACATCCAAATTATGTCTTAAAATATTCTATTTCCAATAAGGCAATTAAAAAAAATACTCCGTTTCTTTCAATTATGACTGCGCTGTCTATTTGCAGCAAGAATAGAAGGCAATGCAGGAACCAATAAATCTTGAAAATCATACATTGTACGAATGTTTTCTTGATCAATTTGTGCACAAATTTGAACCCCAAACAGTATTTGTGGTGATGGGTCATACTCTCTATTCCCATCAAATGATACACGGTATTTTCTGAACCTGTGCAATGGAAGAAGAAAGCGGATGTGACCAAGATATGCCCACTTTCTATAGTTCTTAATCCATATATATTTCTTACTCTTATTACAACAAGGGTAAACAAATTCTTCTTTTGTACTCCAACCTGATAAGTTAGCATACACTGGGAAATCATTAATTGTCCATAACAAAGCATCCCAAAGTCTAAACATTTCATTAGATACCGAGTCAAAATTCATTACACCATCGACCCAAAATTCTTGTAGCTCATCAATCAAAGGTTGCATATAAACATCGATTTCATCGCCATGTCCTCTCGGTCTATCAATTATAATTGACAGTAACAAAAAAGGTTGCTTCATACATACCCATGGGGGAATGTTGTATGGAACCAACACCACTGGCCATGAACTATGTGTCCCACCAACCATGGACCTAAATGGGTTAAAACCATCTTCTGCCAAACCCAGTCGAATATTACGATCATCTTGGGAAAAGTCTGGGTGTCTTTGATCAAACTCTTTCCATGCCAAAGAATCTGACAGGTGAGTTAATTTATCAATCTCTTTATTTCTTTCTGAATTTCAAGTCATCAATTTAGCAATTTTATTTGACAAGAAGAATCTCTTCAGTCTCAGTTTCAGTGGGAAATAACACATCTATTTAGCGACAACTTGTTACCCTTGATTCAAGACTCTCCCATGAAGAATCTGACTACCTTGATTAGTCTCATTGGTCTTCCACCTAGATGTATAGTAAACAGTACAAATATTTAATTGCGCATTCTATTTTCTGAACAACATACAACTATTGCGACACACATCAATTGTATTATATGTAAAACCAAGATCATCAGTCAACATGCAAGCTTGATAGAATGACTCCAGAATCTTCGCTCCAGTAGGGAGTACCTTCTTCAACAATACCGACAACATGTTGAATGAGGTGTCTGACCACTAGTTCAAGGCCTTCAGGTGTAACAATTCAATGATGAATTATAGCTTACTAAATTTAGTGCATCCAGGATATAATTTAGTATGCACATCATCAAGAATTTCAAAGAATTTCAATGCTTCTCAATCTGCAAAAGAATGGGGATTACTCGATCCAACGTCATCATTTACGACATTACTATCTTCAAGTTGAAACTGATGCATCATATCATTGAGAATTATGTTCATCAGATCATTTGTTTTCAAATCAACATTCATATGAATACTTTCTGAGTGATGACATGAAACAAAATCTTCTCCATGACATGTCCATGTCTTATAGTTTTTCAAAAACCCATTCAAAAACAAATGTTCTCTAACATTATAGCATTTGAAGAGATATCTATTTGCACATTTTCTACATGGACAACTAATCATATTGCTTGGAAATCTGTTGGTGAAATCCATAAATCGCTTAATCCCCTCATAATATTCAGCCGAAAACCTATCTTGCATATCAATCTAGCTCTTATCCATATCTTTATTTAATAGAAATCAAAAGTGAAATATCTTATTTAAATTATAAAAAAACACATATCATTAAAATTTAAAAACCAATGACTTCAAATCTAATTTTAAGGATAAAAAACATTACCTGTAGAGGACTCGACTGCGGGTAACGGGGTGTGACTCGATTGCAGATCCATGACAGTGCAACGACTTGATGACAGGGGTTCGACGGCCGGACTCGAAAGGGGTGGAACCGTTGGATGAAGTGTGGGAGGGTTCTACACGGTGGAGCATGACAGACTGGGAGGGTCCAACGGAGGTAGGACGTGAGGACTTTCCGGAGGGATGCAGTGGGGTCGGGAGGGGACGACGATGACGAGACTGTCCGAAGGTGAAGTGTAGAGGCAGGGGGTGGGGGTTGCCGGGTCGCGGGGGTGTCAGGGTCACGGGGGGTGCAACGCAGAGGCAAGGTGGTGGGGGTCGCCGGGGTTGTGGGTGGCGCAACACAGAGGCAAGGGGGTGGGGGTCACCAGGGGTCAGGGTCACCGAGGGTCGTTGGGGTCACCGGGGGTTTCCAGGGGTCGGGGGTCGTCGGGGTCGGGGTCGCCAGGGGTCGGGGTCCCCGGGGGTTGGGGCCGCTGAGGGTCGGGGAGGGGTCACCGGGGGTCGGGGTCGTCGGGGGTCGGGGTCGCCGGGGGTCGGGGTCGCAGGGTTGGGGTCGCTGGGGGTCGAGGTCACGGGGTTGAGGAGGGGTGGATCACGGGGTTGGGGAGGAGAAAGTTAGGTCGCGGGGTTGGGGAGGGGAAATTAGGGTGATGGGTGTAGAAAAATGCATTGGTTGCCATTTGGCGGCCGCTGTTGATAGTATTAGTAGCCGCTATAAGTCTACCACCTCGAAAGCTAAAAATTCCAGTAGTGTATTCTATTGGAATAACTTGTTATACAGAATATCAATACTTTCCTAGTCAAACTGATCATAAACCATTCAAGGAAATAAGATGAATGATATCATTAGAGTACATCCTTAACACAAGATTCAACAATTAATATTGACATTGATGAAAATATTTTAAAGAGGTTATTGAAATATTTCTTGGGAAAAATACTCTTTTTACTTTAAATTAATTTTTAAAATTTAAAACTTGTGCACTTAATAAATAAATCATTTTCTTTGAAAATAACCTTGTAAACTTGTAAATGAAGCTTTAAATCATTAAGGCATCATGACAGCGAAAAATTCCATTCATGCCATATAAGTTAAAAAAACATTTCTCACTACTACAAATATGACCTTTATCAGTGTTAGAAAAGTCGATTAACACTAAAAAAGCGCTGTTAATCGAGGTGAAGATAAAGGGGGGGTCCCTTTTATCAGTGCTCAGAAAAGCGCTGATAAAGTCCCCTTTTATCAGTGCTTTTTAAAAACGCTTGAAGCCCCCCTTTAATAGCGCCCACCGCCCATGGTAGCCCACGCACGCCCCAGGCTAGCTCCACCCAGCCCCACCCCACTTTAACAGTGCTACGTAATTCCCCACACCTGCGCGCGCGACCTGCCTCTCCCAGGATTCGAACTCGAGACCTCTTTCCTGTACGACTAAACCTTTACCACTCCACCATATTACTTTGCTTTTCATTTATTAATATATCTATTTATTTATATATATATATATATTTAGTTATATTTACTCATATATTAATATATATGTATATTTAGTTATATTAATATATATATATATCCATATATTAATATATATATATATATTAACACACACACACACATATATAGTCATATTAATATATAAATATATATTTAGTCATATTAATATATACATATATTTAATTATATTAATATATATATATCCATATATTAATATATATATATATAGTTATAATTTTTTATCCGTATATTTAGTTTTATATTAATATATATTTATAATATTAGTTTTAAATACATTTATAAAATATGTTTTCTTATGTGTGTTTTTATAAATAAATAAATAAATAAATATATACATACATACATATATACAACACACACACAGATATATATTATATGTATATCTGTAGGTATAATTATACATATTTATATATATTTACAAATATTATATATTAATATGTATATACAAAAGTTCTAGAAATGGGGTCTCGAAAAACCTAACAAATTGCAGTCACTGAAAAAGACATAACTTCTTATCTGGGTATCCATTTCAGCTTTGTGAATAGTCGAACTGAATATCATGGAACAAAATACGATAACACAGGTTCCAGAGGCTGAATAGACACACTAATCATAAGTTATGATTGTTTTAAGAAAAATTTGACAGGGGTCCAGACACAGAAACTAAGTTTTGGAGACCTTCTGGTGATTTTTTGGAATTTTCAAGTTTTAGACATGACTGAGACAATTTATGAGTCAACCTACCATGTAGATATCTTCTCTTCCTTCTATTTGATATGTGGTATATACCAAACGGACACCCAGAGCAAAAGTTATGGCCGTTTGAAGTTGGATTTTTAGAGTGCTATGACTGATATATCTTTCGTTCCTATGATCTTCTAACAGTTTCTACTAGACTTGGTCATCACTCATTTCATGAGTTTCGATTTGAATGTTCACGACACTAAAATGGACAAGTGGAGTAGAAGTTATTCCCATTTTAGTGAGTTGTTGGTTTCTTAGGTTTTTAGGAGATACGAGAGTTGCAAAATTTCAAATGATAATAACTTCTACTCCGAGTGTCCATTTTGGCTCTACCACATATCAAATCGAATCTTGCGAAAATTTACACATTCCGGTGATCACCTAAACCCCTTATCACGTTCTTTAAGGTTCAAAAAGGATAAAAAACCCTCTAAATGGTCATAAGTTTGGCTCCAGGGGTCCGTTTTGCCATAACTTTTTCTCTAGGTGTCCCTTTTGCTTCAACCACATATCAAATCGAATCTTATGACCATAACTACACTACGGTGACCATTATAATACCTTGTCATATTATTCAAGGTATTAAAAGGTCCTTAATCCCTACAAACAACCATAATTTCTGCTCCGGGGTGTCCATTTTGGGTCTACGACATATCAAATTGATATAAAACATATTTTAAAAAATATTTATTATATTTATATCAATATAAATATACTTATATATCAATATATTATTTTTTATGATTTTTTTTGAAATATACACATTTATTAGTGCTAGGAAAATGCACGCTGATAAAACCCCCCTTTATCAGCGCTACTAAAAAAAGTGCTAATAAAGGGGGCCCCTTTATCAGCGCTAAAAAAAGCACTGATAAAGATCCCCCCTTTATCAATGCTTTTTTTAGCGCTGATAAAGGGTGGTGCTTCCCTTGCCCGTTTTTTTAGTAGTGCCTTTTATACTTTTGTAATAAAATTCATAAAGTACCTTATGTTGGAAAACAATAGGAAGATTTATTTTTTAAAACCTTTGAATGAAATTAAAAATAGAAATAAAATGTCCTTTATAATCCTTTTATATCCATATAAGTAAATATGTAAAATAATATCAAGAATATGGACATGGAGAAAAAGATTATAATTAAATCTTTAAACATTCAAGGTGTCCCACACCACTTTAAAAATTTAAATCATAAGCTCCATGAAATAATAACACTTAAAAAACATTAAAAAACATGATAATAAATAAATTAGTTACATGATAAGTCAAATGGGCTATATAACATCAAACTATGCCTCAATGAATGGAGATTGAGACGAAGTCTCTTACCTTATGTCTCGACTCTCGTCGTACTCATTCAAACTTCCTGTATAATAAATATAGGTTTATTATAAATCTATCATAGAACCATATTAATTTCTATAATACCATACGTGATTTAATTATGACTTTATATTATCTGTTTATTAACAATTCCATGTTAAATTTAAGTTTTGGGTAATAACCGTTTTGTTTTTCACATGTGTTTTGATTTGTTGTATTTTTTTATCCTCTTAATAATAATATTATTTAATCATTTACATAATGATAACCATGAAATAAATATCATATATATTTAGTATATATGTATTTATAATAATCTATAGAATATAGAAATAGAAAATGAAATACACCGTTCATGAATACGGTAGGCCGTACGTATGCATGAACATTGTTTCTATTTTCTTGTCATATTGAAAGAAATAAAGTAAATAATATAATTATAGTAGAACTATTATTTTATATATATCATATACGTTCACTAAATACATACTTAATACATTCCATGTAAAGTGTGAATGAATCACATCGTTTTGAGGAGACAGTAGTCCACATATCCACAAATGAAATTATCATATTTACATGAAATGAAAATTATGAAGGTATACATTATATAATAATTCCAAAAGCACAAATTCATCATAAATATCATATATATCATATAAAAATATAAATCATATCATTATTCCCAACCATGAAAGGTGACAATGGAAGAATGAATGACATCGGCTCGCGAGGCGGTAGTCCAACTTATACACAAACAATGATTGCATAACCCATTTGATGGAAGTGTCTGTGAGTGAAGATCGAAAGATTAATATAAAATATCAGTATATTAAATATAATGAGGTTATTATATAAACATTAAATAAAAATAATTGAAGGGGTTTAAGGAAGAAATAAAACAAAAACGTTCGTTGATGAACGTTACCTCTTCTTTGGATATCTCCTTTTGATTTGAATAAAAGGACTTCTTTGGTTTGCTTTCTGCCCAAAGTAAGGCTTCTAAGATAAAGGTAGGGAAGTTGGGAGGAGAAATGGTTAGCATTTGGTCAATATAGAAGGATCAAAGTGGTGTGAAAAAGTGAGGGAGGTGACACCCTTTTATAATTGAGGTGAGAGACACTTTTAGAAACTCTCAAAATATTAAATTAATATAAATTAATTTTCATTTCCAAATGGCTCCAAAGTGAGTTATTTTGAAGATAAGATGAGTAAGGGTAGAAATAATCTCAAACAATATTTTTTACACAAATTTAGGTCACATTCTTACCCTTATCTTTTGGCTTTAACCCTTAGTTAAACCCTTTAACTATTATTGTGATAACTTGGTTTTTTACTCTTTAAGGGTTAACATAGTTTCTATAAAAAACTAAAAGAACCATAAATGGGTAATGAATCAAATTTTAAACCTTATCCCAATTATTTGGCTGAAGTTTATATTTTTATGATTTTTATATCATTTAATAAAATATTATTTATTTTAAAATATCATTAATGTCAATTTTGACACTATTCATTATTGACTTTTTAAAAAATATCAATACAAAAGATAATTTTGAACCACAACCTTTAATACATCCATAATATATCCAGTTCATATATAAAATTCATGTATGACATTAATTATCTCAAATTATATTTATTTTAATATTTTTAATATTATTTATTTGATATTTCTATTAATTAAACAATTTTTGTATCATCATTGTGCAAGCCTTTAAGGTAATTATTTATTTATTAAAAATTAAAAATAAATTTCCATGATGAATATAGACATTTTATATTTTAAATGACTATTTATAGTAGAATATATATTCTAAATAACCACATATAACAAATATAATACTTATTAAAAACATGAGTATGACATATTGGACTTTCCTTCGAATAAAATACTAAAAAAGGCTTAAAGTCATCCAAGTGGATCGAAGCCATAAAATCGGACCAAGGATGATTTTGATCAACAATAAATCACAAAATAAAATTAGAACAAGTTTTAGAGTAATTTTATAATACTTATAATATTTTTTACCCTTAATTACCCGATTTACCCTTAACTGTGGTAATTTTAAAAAAAATACTAAAGTTACTATTAATATTGTATAAAAATAAGAGAACTATTTACTAAATTTGTATATTATGATTCCAAATATGGAATCCATTTTTCAAAATTTAAAATACAAGATTTACTAAAATTAATCATGTTGACAGAACGAGAAAACGGGTTTTTAAAGTGAAAATGTTCAAAAGATTAAAATGTTTTTGTATCCAAATTAAATGTGAAATTGATTCAAATGACCTAAATTAGATTAAATGATAAAAATTTGATCTAATTATACTTTAAACCAATTAAAAATATAATTTAACACTATAAATTATTTAGACGAAAAAGTTATTTTCAATTAAAATGCAATATTTTATCACTACTCATCAAAACATGAAACTTATCATAAAAATACCAAAAAATTAGCTGAAATAAATTTCTATAATTCAATTTAAAATAAGAATTTTATTTTTTCAAATATAATTTATACAAGTTTCAAAAATGAGATTTTAAACAAGTACGCCATCAAAAGGCGGTAAAACTATCTTTTCATAAAAATAAATCTTTTATGCGTAAAATTGGATTTGTTCTTATATCTTATCTATAAAACGCATAGGATGAATGTTAAAAATTAGATTCAATATTATATATATATATATATCATTAATAAATTCCAAAAAATGTAATTTGTTTATTTTATTGGTATAAAACACACTTGTGTGCATTTAAATAGTTTTTAAATAAACATTTTCTTTATATTAAATTGGTTTTTATATTTATTTATTATTAATTGGTAACAAATGAATTCATTAATATATTTTCATAAGTTAGTTAATTCTATTCATAACCACCAATTTAACGTCTAGGAGATAATTTCATTTTAAATAATAATATCAATAGTATATCATGGTTTGGTTTAACTCAGTGTTGCGTGCAACGTAAGCTATCAAAGAAATTAAATTTAAAAATATACATACCATAAAATCTTGGGGCGTTAAATTCTACCATCCTTCAATAAATTATGTTGTCTCAATTTAAAATTTCACTTCAAAAAACAAAGGTTGATACTTGAAAATTCCTTTATGGGAAACCCACATCAGAAATAGGGTTAATAAACATTCTCTTAATAAGTGGGAAAGGGAAATGCAAAGGTCCCCACAAAATTAGACTTTCGCATAGGATAACATTAGTGGGAAGTGAAAACCTAGACATGTAAGATAAATATTACCATCAAGTTATAATTAAGAGTGATAGAGAACATGGTTATTAGAATGTTAACCATCACAAAACCACAAATTTATGATCGGTTAAAAGATCATTGATTTCTTAGAAATAAAAATAAATTGTTAGGTCCACTAGGGTAGATAACCTGAGAGGGGGGTGAATTAGGGTATGAGTTATTAAAACAACTGCCCCTTTTGATCTTCATTACTACAAATACGGCTTTTATCAGCGCTAAAAAAGGCCTTTAACAGCGCTAAAAAAGCGCTATTAATGCCGATGAAGATGGGGGGGGGGTCTCCTTTATCAGTGCTAAAAAAAAGCGCTGATAAAGGACACTTTTATCAGCGCTTTTTTTTTAGCTTTTAACAACACTTGCCCCCCCTGCCTGCCTCTACTAGGTTTTGAACTCAAGACCTCCCCCCATGCATGCTAAGCCTTTACCACTACTCTAATTTGATTTGTTCTCCAACTAGTGATATATCTATATATATATAGTTATATTTATTCATGTATTAATATAAATTTATATAGTTGTATTAATATATATATACATATATAGTTATATTTATATATTTATATATTTATTTGTATATTATTATATTAATATTAAGTTATATCTATTTATTTATATATATTTAGTTATATTTTTTATCCATATATTTATTCATATATTAATATATATTTATAAGATTAGTTTTCAATACAATTATAAAATATGTTTTGTTTTGTGTGTGTATAAATAAATACATATATACAACACACACACACATATATGTGTGTGTGTTTATATAAATATAATTATACATATATATATATATAAATATATATGCATATACATATGTTAGAATATATATATATATAATATATATTATTTTGTTAATATATAGACACACACAAATAGACACACACACATTATATAGGTATATATATAGTTAAATTAATATATAGGTATATAAATATTGATATATTGGTATTTAAAATAAAATGGATATTAGTTATTATTTAGATAAATCTAATATATTTTATATACAAATATGTTTAATTATTTATTTAAAAAATTAATTTTTATGTGTGAATATATAAAAAATATGTATATATTGTTATATATTGTTATATATTTGATTATAAATAGCAGTGCATTATAAAAAATGATAAAATTTCAAAGACATAATATCAATATGAATGTAATAACTTGGAATAAATTTAGTCCCCACAAAAAAAGCCAATAATACCCCCTTAAACGAGGCTGAAAATCCACAAAATGTTAAAAAATCGGGGTATCCCAACTAAAAACTCGGTTTTGGAGGCCTTCTAGGACTTTTTTTGGCCTCAAAAAATGTGAAAGAGGCTTTTCCTAGGTTATAAGCGCGTAGAGATTGTCGCAGGCTTTGATTTGATATGCTGTAGAGCTCAAACAGATACCCGGATCAAAAGTTATGACCGTTTGAAGTTCGAGTTGCATTTTCAACATATTTTTGATCTTTTTTACTTTTTATTTTTATTTTTTTAGTCTTAAAATTTTTATTAAAATACTATTACTCAATAATTATTAGAAAATTATTAATTAATTTTTTTTTTAATTTTTTTATAAGCCATTTTCACTAAATATCTTATATATTAAGTGTAACTGTATATTTACACTTATCTAAAATATATTTAAAATTATATTTATAAAATATATATTATATTTATATCAATATAACTATATCTATATATTTAAATATTAATATATATTTTTTAATGATTTTTTTGAAGCAGACCCTTTATCAGTGCTTTTAAAAAAAGCACTGATAAAGACCCCCCTTTATCAGCGCTACTAAAAAAGTGCTGATAAAGGGGTACCCTTTAACAGCGCTAAAAAATCACTATTAAATGGGGTACCTTTATCAGCGCTTTTTCATTAGCGCTGATAAAGTGTGGCGCCGGGAATGCCCAGTTTTGTGGTAGTGCTTGTTTTGTTGTTAGACAAAACCCTCTTCTCTATCTCCTTCCCGTTGTAAAGTATGAATGAATTTTAATGCATGCACAGGACATAGAAATTTTACTTGGTTCACCCTCACTGGGATAAGTCCAAAGAGCATACACCGGTGATGTGCCAATGTACCAAATCCACTATAAGCGCACTACTGTTTACAAGTTCGAAGCAGACTCACTGTCCCTCCTGGTTTACAACCATTCACAATTTGAGAACACACTACTCTCTCAACTGAAGTGAGATCACTGATTCTTCAGAAGATCCACTCACAGTTTATAGACCTGTAGGTTTCTTCATTATCACTAATGAATGCATCCTCCACTATATGTAGATGCTCTATTGACTTCCAACTTTCACCCACAGATGAATCTCACTTTGCACCGGGTGTATCGGGCAACCCCAATTTTTACGCGTAGCCTTCACTGGGCCTTGCGCATAATTCCTTGATTTTGTGCAAAATCCACTTTTCATGTAACACCTCTTTTATCCACAACCAATTATTTTATGCAAAACAAACTTCTTTTATGCGCAACTTTTTCTTTACGCGCAACAACCTTTTTACGCGCAACCTGAGCTTTACACGCAACCTTCTTTTTACGCACAACCTTTTATTTACGTGCCAAAACCTATTTTATGCGCAACAACCATCTTTTACGGACATCCTTTGCTTTATGTGCAGATAATTCTTTTACGCGCAAACTTGTTGTTTACACGCAACTCCCTTATGTACTTCAATTTCACGCACCATATCCCGGATAATCTCTAAGTCTTGAGCTACTTCGAATGAGGGGAGCCACTTCATATTTATAGGAAAAATCGACCCTGTGTGAAAAACCATCCTTGAGAGCATAATTCACTTTGAGCACAAAAAACACATCTTCTGCGCAACATCATTTTTCACGCACTGCTCCAATATTTCATGCACCTCATGCCTTTGCCAATTTTTGAGCCTCTAATCTCGAAACACCTCTTGCGTAAAAAACTTATTTCTTCTATTTCACACACCACACCAATATTTCACACACCACTTTGTTTTTGCGCACCACTCTAATTTTACATTCACTTCATGCCTTTGCCAATTTTCGAGCTTCTGATCTCGAACCACTTTTTGAGCGAAAATTTTCTCTTCACTATTTTGTGCACCACGCCAATATTTCACGCACCTCTTTCTTTTTCGCACACCACTCTAATTTTCACGCACCTCCCTTTGCCAAAAACACATCTCTCCATTTTCCAATTTTCAAGCCCAAAATTTTGGCAAACACTGGAAAACGACACCACCTTGTATCTGCTCTTTTTGTACCACCTCCAGATCATCCATTCCTTTGTTGAGGTTCTTCAATCAAACATGGATAGCCAAAAACATCTCTTGAACCTAATAAATCACCATGTAAACTTCCTTTATGAACAAATTATACATCGTGGTCTTCTTTGTGAACAAACACAACACGGAGGCCCACTTTTTCAACAAACACAAGCACACCAAAAAATGCTTCAATGATACCTTGAGGGATTTTTGCCCAACATAAAAGGATAACATTTTTGTTCCAAAAAACTTTCCCTAGAGATGATGGATTCTTTTAATATTTAGATAACCAATTGAGAAAATAAACTTACTTTATTACTTTCCATGTCATAATCTCATCATTTTGTTGTACTTCAATCTATTTTTAATTCATCCATAACACCTGGAAATGAATGTTCAAGATGAATTTTGTATGACTGAAGCACTTTTATGAATCATAATATCTACAAGTCATTCCTTTAGATTTTAAATATTTACTGAAACCAAAATGTTTAGCACAAGTTATACAATATGATAAATCATACTTTAACCTCAAACAATAAAAATGTCCACAGTTCAACTTAATCCATTCCAACCTTAAGACTCATCCAAAATACATCTATCTAAATTCACAATCCAAAAAAAATTATTGGGAAGGTCACTAAATTTCCAAAAATCAACTTAACATCATTGTTTCTAAACAACATAATGTTTATATTATTGTCACATACCAAATATATGAATACCTTCATCATATTAAAACCTTAATGAAAGCTTTTATGCTTCTAAATCCTTAAAAAAGAATTACGACAGTGCAATCCTTATTTATTACATAATTCTTACGACCATCACATCATTGATAAAATACTCAAATGTCATAATTATTTAATCCAAGCATAATAAAATTAATAGTTTCTCTTCGCCAATGGAAGTATCATAAATTTGACCACGATCCATTATCCTCTTTTGGGGTATATTCCTTTGACGCTTGAGACATTGATTTTCATAGTATTACATCTCATTACAGTTGAATCATTATACATTGGGAACCATTTTCTTACCCCTAAAATCACAATAATGCTGACCTTTCTCTCCACACTTATAGCAAACTCCCATTACTTTTATGTAAGTACTAGGGTGTTTCTTTCCACAATTATCACATGTGGGAAAATAATTCTTTCTCTTATTTCCTTTATCCATCTTTTTACTAGTTGTACTATTATTCTCATGATTCCCTCTAAATCCATAATACTTAGAGAATTATTTATTTATCTCATTATCACATGATACTATGTCCTCATATAACAAGAATTTTTGGGATCTTAGTTCCCTTTTAAATATTGTCTTAAACCCATAGAATAAATGATCATTCTTACTCTTTGGATTATGTACATTTTTGAAATTCCTATTCCTTCTGCTAGACACCATTTCTAAAGGATGGAATACACTAGATTAGATCATAAAATTATGAGACATAATGTATAATCTCATAAATAGTGAATCAAATAACCTAAATTGAAAATTTAGGTATAACTAATATCTAAATCATAAGCTAAATTTATTTGGATATATTCCCAAATTTTTGTTATAGGTTTTCACTTTCTAATATATGTTTTCCTAAATCCAGCTCCCAAGGTTTCTACTAAACATCCTATGAAACCAACTGTAACGATCCCAAACTCAATATCTCGAAGCCAGTGACTTAATTTATTATATTAACATAAGATGCAAGAAATCACATCCCAAAGGACCGAATAGTTTAGTAGTATTGGTAAACTAAATACATACATAAAATCCACATTACATTTTAAAACATAAAATAGAAAAGAGTTTCATTGATTCTTCCATTATTCCCTCTTTTTGTAACCCTACATATCAGACATAATATACTTCTTGGAATCTTGAGGAAAAATTGAAACATATAAAAGGGGTGAGCTCAAATGCTAATTAAGGGTAAGCTTACATTGGAATCTATGAGTAAATATGGAATAAACAATATGGAAAGGTAAATAAATGAAACACATGCCATTTAAATAATCACATGATCTAGGAAACTTAACCACGAATATTCTACTAGTCGAATAATCACACAAAATAACAATAACTAATCTCATAATGATGTAATACATAATATTGGACATATGAAATATACCATCAAGGCATCGATCAAGACATTTAAAAATAAATGGTTAAGGCCTTGACCAAATCTATATCCGAAAATAAATGGTCAAGGACTCAACTAATTTCATATCTAGATTATCTCATGAGAACTACTGATGCATCAAGGGGCTATATCAGTCCCCTACTATCACTTACTAAGTAAAATTCATTCCTCACATGAATAAATAATACAACCGAACAAATTAATAACTATCCATATTGGAATAACTAGTCATATGGAATATCAGTACTTCCCAGTCAAACTGATCACAAACCATCCAAATAAATATGATGAATGGTATAATTATATTACATCCTTAACATATGATTCAACAAATAATGTTTACATTTAGGAAAATACTTAAAAAATTTTATTATAATATTTATTGAGGAAAATACACTTTTTGATTTAAAATAGTTTTTCAAATATAAAAATTACACACATAATAAATAAATCATTTACATTAAAAATAACCATGTAAACTTTTAAAGGAATCATCAAATCATTAAGGTGTCATGACAGAGGGAAATTCTATTCATTCCATATAATTTAAAAAATCATTCCATTTACACTTTTGTAAGAAAAGTCATAAAGTACATTGTTTTGGAAAACAACAAGAAGATTCCTTTTTGAAAACCTTTGAATGAAATTATAAATAGAAATAAAATTTCCTTTATAATCCTTTTATATTGATATAAGTAAATATGTAAAATAATATCAAGAATATTTACATGGAGAAAAATATGTGATAATTAAATCTTTAAACATTTAAGGTGTCCCATACCACTTTGAAAATTTAAATCATAAGCCCCATGAAAGAATAACATTTAAAAAAATTAAATAACATTATAATAAATAAATTAATGACATGATAAGTTAAAGGGGATGTATATACACCTCATAAAAGAAGATGGGTGTATAACATCAAACTACGCCTCAATGAAAGGAGATTGAAACAAAGTCCCTTACCTTATGTCTTGATTCTCATTTTACTCATTTAAACCTCCTGTATAATAAATATATGATTATTATAAATCTATAAAAGAACCATATTAATTTCTATAACACCATACATGATTTACTTATGACTTCACATTACCTATTTATTAATAATTCCATGTTAAAGTTATGTTTTGGGTAATAACCGCTTTGTTTTTCGCATGTGTTTTGATTTGTTATATTTTTTATACTCTTACTTATATCATGATTTAATAATATCCAAAATTATAAACATTAAATAAATATAATATATATATTTATTATATATGTATTTATAATAATCTATAAAATTTATAAATAGAAAATAAAATACATCGTTCATGGACACGGTGGACCGTATGTACGCATGAACACTGTTTCTATTTTCTTATCATATTGAAAGAAATAAAGTAAATAATATAATTAAAGTAGAACTATTATTTCATATATATAATATAAATTTACTAAACCAATCCTTAATACATTCCATGTAAAATGTTAATGAATCAAATCGTTTTGAGGAGGTGGTAGTCCAGACGTCCAGAAAAGAAGTTATCCTTTTTACACAAAATGGTAATCATGAAGGTATGTGTTATATAATAATTATAGAAGCATAAATAAATCATATATATCATATATATTATATAAAAACATAAATTCCATCATTATTACAAACCATGAAACATGGAAATGGAAGAATGAATGACATTAGTTCGTGAGGCGATTGTCCGCCGTACACACGAATGGTGATTGCATATCTCATTTGATGGAAGTGTGTGTGAGTGTAGATAAAACCCTTAATATGAAAATATATAATTATATTGAGGATAATAATGTTATTATATAAACATTAAATAAAAATAATTTAATGGGTTTAAGGAAGAAATAAAATAAAAACATTTGTTGATGAATGATACCGCTTCTTTGGGTATCTCCTTTTGGTTTGCACAAAAGGACTTCTTTGGTTGGATTTCTGAAGAAAGTAAGGATTTTTGTATAAAGGGAGGGAATTTGGGTAGAGAAAATGTTAGGGTTTGGTGGATATAGAAGGCACAAAGTGGTGTGAATAAGTGAGGGAGGAGATTCCCTTTTATAATTGAGGTGAGGGCCACTTTTGGAAACTCTCAAAATATGAAATTAATATAAATTAATTTTCCATTCCAAATGGCCCCAAAGTGACTTATTTAGAATATAATATGATTATGGGTTGAAATAATCTCAAACAATAATTTTTATATAAGTTTAGTTCATATTATTACCCTTATCTTTTGGCTTTAACCCTTAGTTAAACCCTTTAACTCTTACCGTGACAACTTGGATTTTTACTCATTAATAGTTAATATAGTTACTATAAAATTCCTAAAGAACCATAAATGACTCATGGATTAAAATTTTAACCTTATTCCAATTATTTGGACAAAGTTTATATTTTTATGAATTTTATATCATTTAATAAAATATTATTTATTTTAAAATATCATTAATGTCTATTTTGACACTATTTATTACTTGACTTTTAAAAAAATATCAATACACAAGATAAATTCAAAAAAAACCTTTAATATATCCCTAATAAGACTATGTCATTTATAAAAAATGTATATGAAATTAATTATCTCAAATTATATTTATTTTAATATTTTAAATATCATTTATTTGATATTTCTATTAATTAAATAATTATTGTATCATCATTGTGTAAGACTTCAAGGTAATTATTTATTTCTTAAAAATTAAAAATAAATTTCCATGATTAAGATAATAATTTTATATTTTAAATGAATATTTATAGTCCAATATATATTTTGAATAACCACATATAAAAATGTAATACTTATCTAAAACACGAGTATGACATATTGAACTTTCCTTAGAATAAAATACTAAAAAAAGGTTTAAAGTCATCAAAGTGAAACCAGGAGGCCATACAATCAGCCAAAGGAATATTTTGGTAAAAAATAACTCATAAAATAAAATTAGGACAAGTTTTAGAGTAATTTTATAATACTTGTAATATTAGTTTTACCCTTAATTACCCGATTTACCCTTAATTGTGATAATTGTTTAAAAAAATACAAAATTTACTATTCATATTTTCCACAAATAAAAGGGGAATATTTAGTAAATTTTTAACTTATGATTCCAAATATGGAATATATTTTTAAAAATAAAAAATACAAAATTGTCTAAAATTAATTTAAAATTAATCCTGTTGATGAAACGAGAAAACATATTTTAAAGCGAAACTTTTAAAAAATTGAAATGTTTTAATATCCAAATTCAATGTAAAATTGATTCCAATAATCTAAATTATATTATATGATAAAATTTGATCTAATTATACTTTAAAACCAATTAAAAATACAATTCAACACTATAAATTATTTAGATGAAAAAACTGTTTTCAATTAGAATGTAATATTTTATGACTATTCATCAAAACATGAAACTTATCAAAAAATACCGAAAATTCAACCAAAGTAAATTTTTATACTCATATTTAAAATAAAAAGATTATTTTTTTCAAATATAATTTATAAAAGTGTCAAAAATAATCTTTAAAACAAGCGTGTCATCAAAAGACGGTAAAAATGTCTTTTTATAAAAATACATCTTTTATGCATAAAATTGGATGTGTTCTTATATATTATCTAGAAAATGCACAGGATGAATGTTAAAAATTAAATTTAATATTATATATATATATATATATATTTCATTAATATAATCCAAAAAGCGTGATTTGTTTATTTTATTGGTATAAAACACACTTGTGCACATTTAAATAGTTTTTTATAAAAATATTTTCTTTATATTAAATTGTTTTTTATATTTATTTCTAATTAATTGGTAACCAATGAATTCAAGAATATATTTTCATAAGTTATTTAATCCTATTCATAACTACCAATTTAATGACTAAGAGATAATTTCATTTTAAATAATAATATTAATAGTATACCGTGGTTCGTTTAAGCATGGTGTTGTGTAAAATATAAGCTATCAAAGAGGTTAAATTTTAAAAGATACATACCATAAAATCTTGGGGTGTTACAGTTTTTCTCCAAAATATTAATTAATTTCCTCAAAATATAGGCAACTGACTAGTTCAAAGAAGAGGGGCAGGCCAGAAAGGCGATAAACAACGTTGAATCTGTTTCTACATTTAAAAGAGGAATACTCAGATCTCTATAAAGGAATAAAACATCCATCGAGCCCCGTATCTCCACTAAAACATTACTTAAAAATATTTCATTTTTAATTTGTATAAAATAAGATCCACACATGTTTTATTCAAAAATAGAACAAATGACCATAATAAAAGGGTGGGCTACAGTTTCCAACAACAACAGACACATGTACAAAGAAAACATGCAAATAAACTGGCCCGAGGACTCGACCCCGTGACCGACTCCCCAAACCCCGTCCCCCCTGACACCCCAGCCACTCGTGGGGGGCACAAACAACCATAATATAAATAAACAAAAATATTTCAAAAAATGATGTATTTTTAGTAAAAATATATACATTGAAGTAAAAAATATTATTAATTTAAGGCCTTGAAGATTACATGCAAAGAAACACACACAGACACACTAGTTGAGCTAACATAGCTCAAACCTCATCCCTCCCTCAAGGATGGACCCAAAACCAAGCTAGCTCGTTAAGATTTTTAATGTCCCAAAGACCCAATACAGAAGAGAAGTAGAAGACACAAACATAAAATGATTTATATATAAAACAAAAAAAATTATAACATCCCCTCCCTAGTTATGTATCCAAAATTGATTTAACTTTATAAATAACATAGAAAACTCGAACTAGGAATAATGTTTACATTAAAATTTTAATAAACTAACCCACATCTTCTAGTGACCCAGACTAGATCGCTAAATATTCCAAGCATGTTCCCTAATGAACAGTGGTTAGAAAGTAGCACATAGAGTCTTAATTAATCATAGTGTAATGATTTACCCTCTTTAAAAGGAAATTTAGGTCAATGCTGGATTATGCTGAAAATTCAACATTACCCGTCTATATATCAGGAATTCAAAAAAAAACTAGTGTGCCAATGAGTATCTATTGTACCTATATAACAATAAAAAGATACCCTATATATACAACATAAGATACTAAGGAGAAACATAGGAATAATTGTGAATCATAAGTTATATAAAAGGAAAACACCAAATACTAAATAAACTAACTAAGTAAGACGCTAAATGAATCCTCTTACTATGTTAATCATTTTCACTCCACATCCTCGTGGAGTCCAGACCTGATACTAAGACAACATACAAATCCATAGAAATTTCAAGCAGCTATTTGAACACATGATCATACCTAAAAAGACATAAGTGAAACTCTATGTTCATCGAGGTGCACATCTGAGGTGTGAGTACAAAGACCTGATAGGTTTCACCAGGAGATTCAACTCCCACAAGTGTAAATAATAAAATGGATGCTTGTGTGTATGTTTAAAATATTTACATATAATAGAAAAACTCAATCAAATAAAAAAAGTAAACAATTATAACATGTTAGAGACATCCTATTATATAAGTTACAAAATAACATTAGATAACTCCCATTCCCCCATGATGATTCATACCTTCATCAAGAACAAACTTAGAATCCAAAATGATATGAAATGAACATGCCTATATGAGGAAAGTATCTATATATTGAAAGATCTAGGTGCATCAAAAGTCATTCAGGCCCATTTCCAATGATTCTTTTTCATCACATCTAACAGATAATTCAGAGGATCTTGATGAAGAATCATAAAAAACAATGAATATAACCCAAAAAAAATTATGAAAAGAATACTGGAACTTCGAGATATGATATTTTCACATTAAAATTATAATTAATTTAACAACATGAATTTCCTTAGCTTTAAATTATTTCTTTGAGGAAGGAGATGATCAATCAAACATCGTTTGATACATACTACCGTTGCACCAAATTACTAAAACTAGAATCCATCCAGTAGTATCCACATGTGCTAAATGAATATCCAAACATCACTCTTGGAATTCTGTGTGATAACATGACCAAGATCCCTATGTTGTTCATCATTTATTGCAACAAGTAATACATTGATCTTGAAGAATAATTCTCTTGTTCTCCCGATATTGAGAGAGAGGAGGATATGTATCTATTCTCCTGTTCTTGAGAAAATTCTAGAGATGTTCTTTTAGTATTGAGAGAAATATTTAGAGATGATTTTTTTTGCACAATAAATCACATATATATTCTAACTTGAATATAACTGGTGACTGAATGTAATGACCCTAACCCTAGTATCCTAGAGCTTATGTCTGCTTTATTACATTGACATAGTTACAAAGGGTCAAATCCTGAAGGATTGACCAGTTTAGCAGTTTTGGAGAACCAGATACATACATGATACCCATTTTACATTGGGAATAGAAAATAAAACATAATACATAACAAATTCAAATGAACCTCATCCCTGAAAAATCATTCCAAGAATTATTCTTCACATTCCAGGGAAAGAAAACAAAATAAAGGTGAGCTCAAATGCTTAGTAAGGGTTATGTATAACAAAATATATCATGAATCAATAAGAATAGTCAACATGAAAATGTAAATAACTGAACACACATTTCATTTAATCAATAACTTGACTATCATAATTAGATAAGTCATAATAAACATGACATGGTAAATAACTAAAAATGCATTTCATTTAATCAATAAATTGATAATGAAATGCATCAAGAGATAATATCATTGTGAAAATCTCATGGATAATAATAACTAAATTCTTAATGAAGTAAATTCTTAATTATTGGATTTCATGATCTCAAGCATCATGATACCTCTACCATCAATACCTTTCACAAGATGGTTGAAAACTATAGGTAGAAACCCATTTAATTTGGCCAACTGGTTTATGTCATGAGACCTACCAATGCATCAAGGGGATATATAATTATAGATACCACCCATCACTGTATATACAAATCATTCATCATATATTAAATAATAAATTTAATTCATGAACAATGTGCCTTATCTTTAGATATCCTTAATGAGTAAAGGATACAAATTTATCAATAATTCCCCAGTTAGTCAAATAACTCTCAAAGTATACACCGTATGTAAAAATTATAAATGATTTAAATAATAATCATATACATCATACAAGAATATGGATATTTTAAGAGAAATGTAATTCCAAATTAAAAATTATCACAATAAAGTGATTGTTTCAAGAGAAAGTTAATAATCACAAAAGAAATTGATCTTGTATAATAACTTTTACCACTTAGTAATTTTCAATCTGAATTACCTTGGATTAAATAATTTAAATTAAAATTAAAATACCATGAAGTATGAATGAATCATTATATTACATGTCAAAGAGGAAATATATATACTATATAAAATAAATTAGGTGAATAACATTATAATATGCCTCAATGAAGGGAAATTGAGATGAAGTCCCCTACCGTGAGTCCGACTTGTCGCGTATATTATTTATCTTCATGAATAATAAAAATATGTTAATTATTTACTTTCTTAATAACATTTTTAAAGTTTAATGTTACTTTTATTTCACTTATTACTATGTTATTTATGATTACTTAATCAATTAAGTTTATGTCAAATGATTCAATTATATTTGGATTATTTGTTAAAAATGACTTTGGTAGGTTGACTATGGTCAAAGAGGCCATTATTTAAAAATATCTAGAATAATAAGCATGAAATAATTATCATATGTATGAATCAATTATACATTTAAGAACAATCATGAAATATGGTTATGAAAAATGAAGTATGTTGCGATCATAAAGATGGTAGGCCGTACGTACATATGTGTAACATTTACATTTTTCAACGATAATTATGGAAAGAAGGTAAGTAACATTTTATATTTATATAATTATAATAATATCATAAATACCATATTATTTCTTTAAATATACTTATATATATCATCCATGTGGTGTGGTGATAAAAAGAGAGTCACTTTACTTCTTGAAGGTAGTAGTCCACACATACAAGAATGATCGTCAAGTGAGTGAAAATGTAAAAAATAACATGATATACTATATTTCCAGAATGATAAATATGTAATTAATATCATAATTATTTCATGTATATCACATATATTAACTAATTTTATCCTTATTACCTTCCATATAATGTTTTATTGAAAAATGAATCACATCGTTTTGTGAGGTGGTAGTCCTCTGTACACATGAGCGATATTATCATATCTCTTACGTAATGGAAAGTAAAAAGGTATAAATGATATAATTAATAAATAGGTATAATTATGTTATAAATATAATATATATAATTTATATCCATTATCATAACCAACCGTTAGAGGTGATAATGGAAAAATTAATGACATTGGTTTGCGAGGTGGTAATCCGTTATACCCACGAATGATGATTTCGTAATCCATTTAAAGGAAGTGGGGATGATTGTAGGTCATGAATTTAACATAAAAATATATCAGTATATTAAATATAATGAGGTTATTATAGTATCATTATTTAATAAGAATTTAAGGAGGTTGAGGAAGAAATAAAATAAAAATGCTCATTGAAGAATGTTACATCTTCTTCAGGTAACCTTCTTAAGTTTGCATCAAAAGTATGCCTAGGTTGAATTTCTACCAAAAATAAGGATTCTAGGATAAGGGGATGGAAGTTTTTAAGTGATTTTGTAAATTATTTTTCAAACCAAAAGTGTGTGGAGGTGTGAAGAAGAGAGGAGAGAAGGGGGCCTTTTATAAGTGAGGTGAGTGACACACTTGTAATTTTTAAAAAGAAAAAGGTATACCCACATTCTTCACATGAAAAAGGGCCAAAAATGGATTATTTATATATAATTAGACATTATAGAGTCTAAATATTTCTATAAAATATATTTTATACAAGTTTTTAGTACATTTTAACACTTATCTTTTTAGTTTAACTCTTGATAAACCCATTTTTACCTTAACCATGGTAAATAATTTTTACTATTTTTACTATTCATTAGGGTCAAAAATTTAGTTGAAATTGTTAGATAATATAAATTATTTTAATTAAAAATATTTAATCCATTTTTAAAAACTCCATTCATAGGAGTGGAAAAATTTAATTTAAAATTAATCCCACAAACGCGACGAAAAAATAGTTTTTAAAGAGAAAATGTTCAAAATATTATAAAGTTTTTATATAAAAATTCAATATAAAAATCATTAAAATGAAATAATTTTATTAATAGATACATAATTTAACTAATTTTACATTAAAACTAATTTAAAATATAATTTTATTTTATAAATAATTTAAATGAAAAGGCAGTTTTCAATTAAAATTCAATATTTTCACTATTCATTGAAAAATGAAACATTTCAGAAAAATCCTAAAAATTCACCCTATGATAATTTTTATATGATTATTTAAAAAATTAAGTTAATTTTATCAAATAAAATTTCAAAAATTGGTAAAAATTAATTTTAAAATATGTGCACGAAGTGCGACTAAGCCATCTTTTAGAATTTTTTTTTTCAAAAAAAATTTCTTTTTTTTAAATGTTTATTATTATATTTCTAATAAATAGATAACCATAATTTTATTAGTTTTTATAGTAATATTAATACCTTCCAACTTAACATCTAGTTTATAATGGTCATTTTTAAATAATATTTTAATAGATTATCGCGTTTTGATTAAACCCAGTTTTGTGTGCATCACAAGCTATTTAAGAAATTAAATTTATTCTAAAAGAAATATATTATAAAGTATTGGTGTGTTACATTATTACCTCCTAAGAAAACTTCATCCTCAAAATTTCAAGGATACTACCTTCTAAACATATTACAGCAGTTCTTCTTCATAACATCTTCTAGTTCCCATGTTGCTTCCTCCATTTTGTGATTTCTCCAAAGAACATTTACCAAATGAGTCATAAGATTCCTCAATACTTGATCTATAGTATCAAGAATATGGATGTGTTATTTATAGTAATATATATTAGTTTCCAATTATATTTCATCAGAGGTGAGCACATGAGTTAGGTCTAGCATGTACTTTCTTAACAATGATATATGAAAGGTCATGTGCTTTTGAGAGACTTGGTTGAATTACCAAATGATAAGCAAAAAATCCAACTATTTCAAGGATTTCAAAGGGTCTGATGTACCTGGGGCTCAATTTAATTTTATTATCAAACCTTATAACACTCTTCCATAAAGACACCTTCAAGAAAACATTATCTCCCACTTGAAATTCCAAATCTTTCATCTTATTATCGGAGTAACTCTTTTTTATAATTTGAGATGCTTTAATGTGATCCTAAATAACCTTTACCATTATTTTTGCCTCTTTAAAAATTTCTAGGACTATGAGTTTACTTTCACCAACTTCACCCCAACAAGTTAGAGTATGATATCTCTTTCCATATATTGCTTCATACGATGCCATTTGATTACTTGAATGGAAACTATTATTATAGGAAAATTATATCAAAGGTAAATACTAACCACACATACCTTGAAATTCAAGTGATCATGACATAAACATGTTTTTCATTGCTTGAACCATCCTTCCATACTATGCATTAGTTTGAGTATGGTAGGAAATACTCAAATGAATATTAGTATTAAGATCCTTTTGAAGACTCTTCCATAATTTTGACGTAAAACAAGGATTATGATCAGACATAATTGAAATAGGTTCACCATGATGTATTAAAAATTCATTAATATAGAGACTTACGAGGAACTCAAGAGGTAAACATTATCTTATAAAGAAGAAATGCGAAGATTTGTTTAGATAGTCAATGATAACTCATATTGCATCATTCTTTTTAGGAGTCATTGACAGTCCTTTAACAAAGTCTATAGTAATGTTATCCCATTTCCACACAAAAATAAGAAGAGGTTATATGAATCCTCTAGGATACTACCTCACAACTTTAAATTATCGACATACCAAATGTCTAGACACATAATCCACAATTTCTCACTTCATTTTATCCCACAAAAATGTACCCTCAAATAACTATACATGTTTTCGCTACTAGGGTGTATAGAAAAAATTGAGCTATGAGCATCATAAAACAATTCCCTTTTTATATTAGGTATAAATGAAACACATAATCACTTTCCAAAATTCTGAAAAATATCTTCACAAATGAAGCCTACTAATTTCACATCATTTACCACTTTAATTTTCTTTGGAAATTTCTCATCATCATATTGGTAACTTTTTAACTTTTCCAATAAATATGTTTTGAAAATCATTTGAAAAATGAGTGATGTCTCAATTTACTTAAAAATTCCCATATCTATCTTTACTAGATTCATGAACATAGGATTTATATTAATCCTCATTTGGGTCATAACTCCATGATCCATACTACTCAATGAATATGCCACCTTATATTTCTTTCCTTGGGTGGCAGTGTATTGAGAAATCATAATCCTTAACTAGCTCGATCCATTTTCTTTATCTTATATTGATCTATTTCTAGGAAAATATGTATTTTAGGATTTTATAATCCATATATATCTCACATATTTCACCATAGATATAATGTATCCATATCTTTAAAGTAATGATTATAGCTTCCAACTCAATATCATGGATTGGATAGTTCTATTCACGAGTCTTCAATTTTCTTGATTCATATACAATAACTTTATCATTTTTTATTAGGACACAACCATGTACCTTTTTTGACGCATCACTATATATCACAAACCCATCATTTTCAGATTGTAGAGTCAAAATCAGATAATTGAACAATATTCTATTTAGTTAATCAAAACATTCTTTACATTCCTTTGTCTAAACAAACTTAACCCCTTTACCATATAACTCTTTCCTTTAAGAGTCTCAAGAATGATCCTCAAGTGATTCTCATGGTCTGTAGATTTTAGTATACACCAAAATATCATCAATGAATAGCATAAAAAATCATCAAGATATTCCGTGAATACTCTGTTCATTAGATCTATAAAAATAAAGGGTGCATTAGTCAATCTAAATGGAATTAATATAAAATTGTAATGTTCATACCTTATTTAAAAAGATTTATTTCAAATGTATGTCTTATTTACTTGCAATTTATGATACCCATAATAAAGTTACATCTTTGAATAATATTGTGATTCAGGAATTTTATTGAATAAGTTATCAATGCGAGGTAGAAAATACTTATTCTTTATCATAATAGCACTGATTTACCTATAATCAATACACAGTCTCATGAATCCATCTTTATTCTCAACGAAGAGAACATGGGATCCCCATGGAGAAATACTAAGGTGAAAAAATCCCTTACCACCCAACTCATTTATTTATTTATTAAACCTCAATAATTACAAAAAATGGCCATTCTATAGGGAGTCTTTGATACTAGTCTTGAATCAGGGGTTAAATCAATAGAAAACTCAACTTCATGCTCTGGGGGATGTCTAAGTAATTCCTTAGTAAATATATCAATGTATTCCTATACAATAGTTATATCCTCAATTTGAATATTACCTTCTCCATCCCTAGATTTTATTTTCTTCTATTCCCCAAGAATCTAATTTAGTAGAGCTACTGGGGGTGGATCTAGAAATGAATTAGATGATGAATTCTATTCTCTAATGATAAGTAATTCTACATCTTTCAAACAATTTTTAATCTCCTTCTTCTTGCAATAATTTTATGCATCATATTTTGAAATCAAGTCCATACTAAGGATTATATCGATGTTAAATATTTGTATAATAATAAGGGTAGAAAATAAATAATGTTTATGTGTCATAATGGGAACTTCTTGGTACATCCTTATTGCAAAGAGACTTCCCTTAAGATTTTTGACTAAAAACTATCTTCTTAAATTAAAAGGGAAATGTCTAGTTTTCTTGGGAAATTGGGTAGATATAAAAGAGCAAGAGGATCCAGAATCAAATAAAATATTAGCTAAATTTGAATATAGGATTAACGTACTTCAAACCACATAATTGGGTACTTACACTTTAGATATAGTGATCACACAAGCTTGGACTTCTACCCTTGGCCTCTTCTGTGGTGGATTCCCTTGGTTCTTGGGGTATTCGTTTGCATAGTGCCCCATCTCCATACAGTTGAAACACTAAATAATAGTTTTTTCTTTCTTCCATTTACATTACTTATTTTGGTTCCCCTTATCTTTGAACTTATAATAAACTCCCAATAACTTCAAGCATTTCCCAAGGTGATTCTTTCAATAGTTTTTATAATGCGGAAATATTTGCATTCTCTTCTTATTCTTTTATGCATTCCTTTTTTCATGGTGTTTGGATGACCTATTATTCTATTTATTTCCCTTGAAAATATAAGATCTAGAGAACCCATTATCAATTTTTATGTCACATAAAACTATTTCATCATATTATGAAAAGTTTTGAGAGACCAGTTCCATTCATATACTTGGATTAAGCCCTTCAAAGAAAAGGCCAATCTTACACTCTGTGCTGCACATGTAATCTCTAGCATACCTGAATAACCTTGTAAAGGTAGCATTATAATCAGAAACACTATAACACCCTAAGATTTTATAGTATGTATCTTCTTAAATAAATTCAATTTCTTCAATAGCTTACATTGTACACAACACCATGATAAGTTTATACTATACAAAACAATGAGTTGGCTTGCATTACACATAAGACTGAGTTTTACCAAACAATAATATATTATTAAAATATTATTATTTATAACATAGCCATTAAGTTGTAAGTTATGAATAATATTAACTAAATTATGAAAATATATGGTTTAATTCATTACAAATTAATTAGAAATGAATATAGGGACTGACTGAATATATAGAAAATGTTTTTATAAAGAACTATTTTTATGCCCATAAAGTCATTTTATCCTAATAAATTAAATTAATTTATATTATAAAATGATACTAATGAAATCTATATGTTATATATTAAATAAAATATTTTTATATTCATCTAATAGATTTTATAGACATAAGATAAGATCAAACCCAATATTACACATAAAAACCAATATTTTTATAAAAGTAATTTTACCACCTTTTAATGATGTACCTATTTTAAAACTAAATTTTGGAAATTTTATAAATTTTATTTTTAAAATACGCTTAATTTTTGAATTTGGAATATCAAAATTATCTTAGAGTTATTTTTTGGTATTTTTCTGAGAATTTTTATTTTTTGATGTATAGTGGAAAATACTACATTGTAGTTAAAAACTGACTTTTTGTTTCAATAATTATTATATTTTAAATTGTTTTTAAAGTTAAAATAGATAAAAAATACATATATTAATCCAATGTAGGTTATTGTAATAATTTTTATTTTTAAATTAGATATAAAAACTTATTGATCTTTGGGACGTTTCCTTTTACCCGCCTTCTTGCCACATCTGCAGGATTAATGTTAAACTTAATTTATCTACTCTATGAATTGAATTTGGAAAAATAGATATAAATGATTGTAATTAGTATAATACTTAGATTATAATAGGATCAAATTTTTATTTTTGGATAATATGAATAGTAACTTTAGTAAATTTTTATTTACCATAGTTAAGGGTAAATTAGGTAATTAAAGGTAAAAATAATATTATAATATTATAAAATTACCCTAAAAATTGTCCTAATTTCATTGGATATGTGGGTTTAGAATAAAATCAGACTTAGGACAAAATTATAACATTTTTATTCCACTTGGATAAGAATATGACATTTATTATATTTTATTTAAAGATATGTTAAAAACATCACTCATATTTTTAATAAATAAATCATTTTTAATATAGGGTTATACAAAATATACATTAGACTATAAATAGTAATTTAAAATCTAATAAATTTATCTTAATCATGATAATTTATTTTTAATTTTTATAGAAGAAATAATTTAATTAAAGGCTTTCATAATAATGATGTAGTAATTGTTTAATCAATGGAAATATCAAATAAATGATATTAAAAGTATTAAAACAAATATAATTTTACATAATTAATAACATAAATGAATTTTATAAATAAATTATGTATGATAGTGATATATTATAAGTGTTTCTTCTAAGTTATCATGTTTTTATTATATTTTTAAAAAGACAAATAATGAATAGTATCAAAATTGACATAAACAATACTTTAAAATAAACAATATTTTATTAAATGATATAAAATTCATAAAAATATAAAATTCAGAAAAAATAACTATAATAAGGTTAAATATTTTATCAATTATCAATTTGGGATTCATTTGGCATTTTATAGTAATTATATTAACCGTAAATAGTAAAAATACAAGTTGTGACGGTAAGAGTTAAAATGTTTAACTAAAGGTTAAATCCAAAAGATAAGGTTAATAATGTGACATAAACTTGTATAAAAATAATTGTTTAGGATTATTTATACCCATAATCATCCCATATTCTAAATAACTCACTTTTTATCCTTTTTTAATATAAAATTAATTTAATATTTTAATGGATTACAAAAGTGCCCCCACCTCTCTCATAAAAAGGCACCTCCTCCCTCACTCCCTCACACCAATTTGAGCCCTCTAGATCAAAAAAACCTATCCATTTCTACTAAAAAAATATTTATCCAAGTTCTGGAGGTCCTGGTATTCCAAAAATACCAACCCTAGTGTCCTTAAGAGGAGATCCAAAGGAGGTTCACAAAAGAAGAGGTAATCATCTTTATTGACTCCTTCATGAATATTTCTTCTCCCACTTCCTCTACTTATGTTATTTCAATTATAAAGTATTAAATAAATTATATCATATATTATTAGATATTATTATGATTATGAAACAACCATATTTCCTCTTTTATCCATCCTATGAAAAATGAAATCACCACACGTGCGTATGTACGACCTACCATCTCCACGCCATGGTGTAATCTGTTTTTCATAAAATATTTATTTGTATGGGTATAATAACGGATATAATAAATATAAATAATAAATATGACATGATATTGATTATGTAAATATACCATTTAATTTCTTACCCTTTTACCATTAAGGGAATGATATCGCCACTCGTTTGTACGTACAACCTACCGTCTCCACGACGTGATGAGATTCATCTTCCATGTTAACTATTCAAGAATGATTATAAAAATGTATATAATAAATAAATATGAAATATATGAATTAATAATTCTAATTTAATAATATATATATATATGTATACATATATGCCATTTACCTTCTTCTATTCAGTATGATAAGAAAACGGAAACACCATTCATGCGTACGTACGACTTACCGTCTCTATGAACGATGTATTCCATTTCATATATCTATATTTTATATATATTTATATACTATATGATATATAAATTATGTTTTATATTATAGAATTATTTAAATCATAATCCAAGTAATATGATCAAGAATAAAAAGTCAAAGCACGTACTATAAACAAATTATTAATTACCCAAAATGTTGCTTTAACTTGGAATTGTTAATAAATGGGTAATATAAAGTCATAAATGAATCATATATGATATTATAATATTATTATAATTCTTTTATAAGTTAATAATAAGTTTTAAACCACTACACATAATTTTCATACACGTACAGAGGGAATCAGACCTAAGGTAAGGGTTAATTTTGAAATCTAATTATTATTCGAGATTGTTTATATTTAAGAATATATTGGGGAATATTTATCATACATGTACATGTTTCTTCAAAATATTTTCCAAAATATATTTTTTATCATCCTAAATTTTTTTTAAGTCTTTGACATATTTTTATCATTTTCTAAATGAGGTACTTTATGACTTTTTCAACAAAAATACAGAAAAAATGTTTATTTTTAACTTATATATAATGAGAGAATTTTAACTCCATCATTATTCCTTGATATTTTAAAGATTAATTTTCAATTTTACCAAGTTATTTTTAAATAAAATGTTTTCTTTTATAAATGTGCGGCTTTTAAATAAATTATTTCAAGGAAAATGGTATTTTTATCAAGATATTTCAAACTATTTTATTAGAGTATTTTCATCTATGTAAACATCCTTTGTTGAATTTTATGTTTTATTGAGATTTATATGTATGATACAATCTACCTTATTTTATTGAATATATTATGATTAATTTTATTGTAGGTGTTCTATTTTGATACTGTTGACACCGAAAAAATGCGTCCGACCCATTCCACAGATTCAATGATGCGATCGGAGGAAGCCGCCTCCCAAACGGGTCGAAAAAGTACCTTCAAGCCCTCTAAAAATGGCCCTGAATGAAGCACTCTACATGGCAGACACATTTTTGCATGGGACCCTCCATGGGAGGCTCCACGAATTCCTGGCTTTGTGGGAGTCCGAAACTGACTGAGGCCCCTCCGCAACGTCACACCCCCTCTGTGCCGCGCTCCGCGGTGATCACGTCGATGAACCTCTGCGCAACATCACGCCCCTCCATGAGGCCAACATGGGCTGATGTAACGATGCCTTTACACAACATCTCTTGCCTCTATAGCAAGTTATGTTCCCCTCCGACTGGGGTTTCCTATAAATATAAGGTCCCCCTCTCTTCCAAACTATTGTTACTTCGACCTTTCAACTTCCTAGCTCCCATTTCGCATAGAACTTTGAGAAACCCTAAAATGGATTATCAAAGGTACTTTACCTTTGCGAACCATACCCCTTCGTGTTCTTCTCAAACTCCTCCTATGGTGGAGATGCCCTTCGCAAAGGCCTATGCCCTTCGTAGAGGAAGGGGTCCCTTTGGGGTGCTTGAGGTTTCATGAAGCGTAGAGCCTTCACAGAATTCTCTCAAGGTTTCACGAAGAATTGATCCTTAGTGAAATTCTCTCAAAACAAAGAGGTATTCTATAAGGTGAAGCCCTAATCCCTTAAGGGAGGCTCTTTTCAAAGCCCTGACATTTCGCAAAGACCGCCCCTCTTCATGAAGCCTTGACCTTTCACAAATATCCCACTCTTCACAAGGCCCTTTGACTTTGCGAATCCCATTCTATCTGGGTAATATTTTCCCTTCGCAAGGGCCATCCTCTTAACAAAGCCCATCCTATTTGTGAAGAGCTTCCACTTCACAAACCCCATCCTCTTCATGAATCACCTCTTTGTAAGACTGAATGCTTTAAACACCCCTTTTCTGTGCTCCCATCTAGGTTTTTACAAAGTGATTTCAAGTTACCTTGGGAGGTGCTTCATGTTTCATTACTTAGCCTTATGCTTCTTTGCATAGGAACACTAATGGATATTTCTTCTTCGAATAGCTATGCTAACGTGGTCCCCTCAATGGATCACTCCACAACACCCCTTCACCATGGCATTTACTGTGCCTTCCCTTCACCAAGGGTTAAAGCATGCCAGTTATGTAAGTCCTAGGGGTGCAGAGTGAACCCGTCTTGTCTGAGCTACAGGACATTAAAATGAAAAAACCCATCATCCTCAACACATGACATTAAATTGTGGACTCGCCTTATTAAATACATGTGGGGTGCCCCATCTCGGACATTCTCCATGCCCAATCGTCTCCAAAAGGGTGACATCATCCTCACATAGAATGAGATCCTATTTTCTAGAGCGGCATCTGTCCACGAGGAAGGGAAACCATCTTGGTGTAAGCCCCTAGCCTTTCTTGTGGGAGGTAGCATCCCTACTACTCCTTTATTCTTCTATTCCAAATACCAATGGAGAGATGGGAACATGGACCTTCGTTATCCCTTCCCTCTCCCTCTGGGATTTGTCTCCATTAGGCCTCCATCCTAGAGTAAGTCCCAATCTTCATCTCCCTGGGCTGCTAACCACACATAAGCCCCTGTTTTCTCTTTGGGCCACTAACCACGTGTAAGCCCCATTTCACTTTCCACAGATGCACCTTTTTTAATGTGATCATTAGGCCTTTTTTTCCTCTTGTTTCTCACACCGAGCATGACTCACATGGGCTTAGAGTATAAATTAAACATAGAATCCTTCACTTGGGCCTCTTTAGTGTGTAAGCTATAAACCATCCTGAACTACATGGAATTTGATCCGTGTCTCCTAGTCAAGGTATGTAGGAAGCCTCCCTGAGGTTCAAGTCCAACACCATATCCCGAACAACGTTAAAATGTATCCACCATCCTGAACTATGTGGACTTTGATCCTTATCTCCTAGGCAAAGTACATAGGAATCCTCCCTGAGGTTCAATACCAACACCTACTTGTCCTGAACCCTTCACGTCAGTTCACCTTCATCCTGCATGACTTTAAACTGTATCTACAATCCCAAACTATGTGGAATTTAATCCTTGTCTCCTAGGCAAGGTACATAGGAAGCCTCCCTAAGGTTCAAGCCCAACACCCATCTGTCCCGACCACTTAACGTCAGTCCACCCTCGTCTTGCATGACGTTAAACTATATGCACCCTTTTCATCCCGTGAGATGTTAAACTGTATCCATTGGAACTATATGGTCTTTGATCCTTGTATCCCATACAAGGTACGTAGGAAGCCTCCCTGAGGCCCAACCCCAATTGACGGTAAACCGTTGTGTTCCCCAATCAACGGTAAGCCATTGTGTTCCCCCATCCAGTGGTAAGTCATTGTAGTCCGCAATCAACAGTAAGCCATTGTAGTCCCCTTCACTAGGACCCGCATATCTGGTTTTCCCCCGGAAGTCAGACCAACCCAGGCTTCTAAACACCTGTAATCCCCAGTATACCATTGAGTTGTTGTCCTATGTGTACACCCCAATTCTATACCCCATCATGAACTACATGAACTTTGATTTCCCTCCACAGGGATACGTAAAAAGCCTCCTCAAGGTTCAATCCCATCACTCATATACCATCATGGCCCCTCTCCCTCAAACATATGTGCTTAAAGAAGGTCATAACTCAACCCATAGGTTCCACTTCCTCTAGGTCCTATCCATACGTCCATTCTTATGGGTCACATCCTCAGGCCCCCCATTGTCCCACCAAACTATGTTGACTTTGATTCCCTGCCACGAGGATACATATGAATTCTCTTCAAGGCTCAATCCCAATAGCACCATCGCTATCACGTCAGTCCCATAACATTCTCCATTCACTTCACTCAACCATTCATATCCATCCTGACTCTTACTCGGGCCGCCACATCCTGGTGAGATCATGTCACACACCTTCTCACTGCTCCTAGAAGTAATCGGGTAACTAACCATGCGTTAGCCTCAACATTAGTGATCCCTCATGGGGTTGAACCAATCTGATCCACTCCCTTTAGTGTTCTGATCGGTATGATCCATCTCTACTAGATGTTAAACTCATGGCATACCCTATGTTAAACATGAGAAGTTGAGGAAAACCTCAGAGACATGCCCATGACATATCATTACCTGAATTTTATTTGGGATACCTTGGGCTTCTATGCCCTCGAGAAGACCTATCATAAGGGGAAGAAACCCAGACACATCTTTGTTCCAGCGTCCAGACATGCCAGTGATCTCCAATGTGACTACTCCCTCGACTGAAGGTTGTTGTCCTGACTAGACCCCTTGGAATGTCCCGATAGAAGAAGTGTAATTAACCAGTGTCCATGAAGACATGGCATTGGGAAGAGTTTCATGAACAACGTCTTAAGTCTATGATGGAGAATTGGAATAGGCAACGAGTTCTGAGGAGGAATCCACAGAATAAGGAAATGATATCCCATCATCCTGTTTTAATCAATGAGAAAACGTACCTGAATAAGCGATGGATACCGTCCACCTTTAGAAAGTGGGAATGCGGGGAAACAGTTGCACGTACTCCTCCATAGACTGATGTACGCTCTGGCGAAAGTGTCAAAAATAGAAATGGTGAACCTGATGTGAAGTTATTCTCTCTAGTGTAAAGATTTTTAGTGCTTGAGACATTAGTGGGTTAGCGTGTCACCAGATCCAGTTATCCGGTGCCAGGTCCCACCAAGAAAATAGTGGTCCTGGTGTGAAACTCACTAGAAATTGGGGCAGTTGAGCATTGGACATCCCAGTCTGCGATGTTGTCAGTGTGGATCCTTCTTACCAACCATGGAAGACGAAATGGTTCTAGGGCACTGAACATCTCCTTTTTTCAGCGCTAATGGTTAAATATACCTACTTTGTAGGACCCAAGATATCATGACATGAAACCAATCACCACCCACCCACCGATGCAGGGGTAGGGGTAACATCAACACAAAAATCCCATGTGGTCTCATCTACCCCAGGGCAGCCTCCACATCCACAGCTATGGAGCACCTATGCCCCATCTCCCCATATGAATTCATTAAGATAAGGGTAATTAACGACCTCGTTCAATGATATGAGGAATAAGGGATTATCCTAACCTGAGATATGGCCCGACAATACTTAGAGGTTTCTATGCCTCTTCACCACTCCCACCCCCAAGGGCTATGTAGGGAGCCATTGCTCCCCACTACGACATATAATCGTTTCAGGAGCCTCTCTCTAGAATGATTTTATGACTTCCTCCCCTACGCCAATGAGGTGAGGAACTTCCGGGCCAGCCCATCTGGAATCCCATTCCAGGGGATCCCAAGGAGGGATCCCACCAGGCTATGTCAACACTGCCGCTCGGCCCCACAGACTTAGGAGCAGGTGAGCCATGCACCTTCCCCACTGGACCTAGTCTGATTGAACCGACGCCAGCATTGGGCGTAGGTTGAGGAGGACACCCACCGAGGGGCATCGAAATCAATGACTACCATGGACCATGCCACCACTAACACATACCATAAGTCCCCTGTTTATGGTAAGTAGGGTAACTCATACACCCGACTTGGATCGAGGCCCCAACCACCCCACGAGAATGCTAGGATGACTCTCTTGGTCGCTAACATAGGTGACGTCCATCGCGGGCCGACCCGCGACATTGAAATACAGTACAAAGGTCCTCCCCGTACCATCACCAATGAGAGTGCGGGACCTCACCGCTCCCAAGCTCAGTGTGGAGGTCCTCCCTATGCCACCTTCAATCCAAGTGAAGGTCCTCTCTGCTGTAGTGACACTCAGTATGAAAGCCTCTTTTTCACCCATGACCTCAGGTATAGAGCCGTCCCTCTGGTCATAGGTCACTGATATAAAGATTCTTCCTGTTCGGTCAACCACCAATGCGAGGGTCTTACCCATGTCCTTACAGCAACCGACAGAGGTCCTCTTCTTCATAGTAATCAGAGAAGCAGAGGTTTTCCTCGCTTCATGTTCACCCAAAATAGAGGTCCTACCCATGTTTGGATCAACCTGTATGAGGACCCTCCTCGCACTGAAACTTCCAAAGGAAATAAGCATGGAGGCCCTACCCATGTTCCCATCAGCTTTAGAAGAGGTCCTACCTGCTCCAGCACTTCCCTTAGAGATTCCCTCTACATGTCAGCCAGTGGACATGAAGGTCCTCCCCATGTTCCCATTGACATCTATCCAGGTGCTCCTCGCACCCCATCTCCCCCAGGCATAAGTACTCTCTACCCCAGCATCAATTCGGCCGAAGTTCCACATCAATCTAAAAATATACCCTATCCCGAAGATCCATCCTGGGGCAAGAGGGTGGGCTGCCGACACCATAAAAAGAGCGCTAATAAGATTTAGACCATAATTAGGCCCGCCTACTTATCATAATCCAAGGTGAAATGAAATTTGGCTATGGAACCCTCACATTGATCCTCTATGTCAAGGGTCGAGGAAGGAATGAAACGTATCAGCTTCATCCTTCCAGAATGTGAGGTCCACCGAATTCACATCTCCCTCTACAGATACATCCAGGAGGAGGAAGATTTGGACCCTTTTTAGGGCCTGGCTGTGCAATCCTCCCTGTCATCAACAGGGTCATTCTCTACCTCAACCAGATATCATGGTGAATTATTATGGGGAACAATAAAGGATGGAAAATAGCACAGCCCACTATTATTTACTGTAGCCCTTACACTAGAATACAAGGTCGCCAGCCCATCTTACTGAGATGTAGTGGCTCAGTCATCACATTTTTCACAGGACAACCAGAGATGCGGTGGCTTGTTAGCTCATTCACCATATTCTCCACTGGCCGGCCAACCATCCTAGAGGTTTGCTTCAGTGGCGTTGCTAGTCCCGAAACAACCTCCAGTTGATGAGTGGGGTAACCAAGGGCCAGATCTCAAGTCTAAGCCCAATAGATTTTGGGACATCCTTGTAGCGGATAATTTCCCAAATATGTTCTGGCCAATTGCGACAACAAACTTCAGTGCGCCGAAATCGCTCACCCAGGAGGAAGTCACGTGTTTTATCCAAAACCTATGGGTGACGCACTTATTTTTCCATTATCAGTGAGTGGATTACCCCAAGATTCAGGCTCACTTTGAGGACATTTTCTAGCAATACCATATGGTTGACCTAACCACACTCCCTGTGGCCCAGTGCCCTGAGTCACCTGGTCACTACCAGAACCTCCAGCAAAAATGCGTTCAGAGCTTTAAAGTGATCCATAGAATTATCAAGGAGGAATCCCCCCAAATTAAGATTTGTGGTTAGGGGAATTATATTTCCCTTTATTTCAGTTATATCTGGTTCCAGCCCGACTTTCTAGGTGATATTGAGGATATGCCTTCAGGTAGGGTTATAGTTAACTTGGATGATCTATCAGAGGGGGAGAACGAGCTAGAACTCCTTGATGAGAACTTACCCCCAAGGGAGTGCCACAATTATTGGATCAGTTGGGAAGGGTTAATCACCAGCATAGAAATCTACTAGGTCTTCCCATGCCTACTGGGGCATTAGTCCTCAACTGGAATCCCAATAAGATCAAGGAGCACCTTGGAGGTGTCAGACCCTTTAAACCATCTGGTTTAGTACAGAAGACGAAGGATGATCTCGAAAATAATGTGCTACGCCAAAAGATCATAGAGCACAAGAATATGTTCGATAACCTCCTTGATGAACATGCCGTGGAGTTGTGACCGAACTACGGTGATCCCCAGCCAGGGCAGTAGGGGTAGGTACAACAGTCCCCCAACGAATTGCCTCTGGGTGACCTTGACCCTCCTGCCCACGTAGACAGGATAGAGGCTGGAAAATATAGAAAGAGGGCACCATATGTATCGCCAAATCCACCAGACCAGTGTGATAATCCCCAGGACCCATCTCAAGTTCCACCATCCACTCCGCAGGTCATCCCACCAGCTGCTCCACGAGCCGTTGGGCCTTATTTTCATGTTGAAGAACCTGCCAACACACTGGTGGTCAGGGATCCTCATCAAGATAGAAACTCCTACCCAGATGATCTAATGGAGACACTCATTTCTCACCTCCAGGCATTAGAAACTTGAAAGGTGGAAATACCTCCTGATGAAAATCCATATCCGGTGTGGGTGGATGATTTTCCAGAAGCCCTGTATTTTGGAAATTCCACCTTCCCCTCCTTTAATGGGATGGGTGACCCACTGTAGTATTTGGTCCACTTCATCTCAAGGTGCAGACCCATGTTGGGAACTCTAGTGCAGCAAGAGGCCACTAAACTCCGGTGTTTCGTATAGACATTGGAAGGGCCTGCGTTTGTCTGGTACAACCAGCTACCCATCAGGTCAGTCACTGGCTGGGAAGATCTCCATAGACAGTTACTTTACCAGTTTAGATCTACCACCCAGAATATGAGTATTGCAAAACTCTTTAAGTGAAAGAAGAGGCCTGATGAGCGTGTCACAGACTTTGTCGCCTAGTGGAAAGGCCTCACCTACTCCTTGGATATGCTGCTGACTCAGGAACAACTGCTGATAATGTGTGTGGGGAATATCAAGACCGAACTAGTCCCTTATCTCATTACCCAGAATTACCCCAGGGGATTCTAAGACTTCTCTGATAATGCCCAACATCTAGAGGAAGCCTTATAGCAGGCCAAGCAGGTACATCTGTTGCCTCCTAAAATTCCCAAGAGAATATCCATTAAGGATGAGCCCACCGCAATGGCCCAAATAGAGGCCCCCAGTCAAATAGATTTGTTACTAGTGGAGCCACCTCCACAAACTCATAGGGGACCTCTACCTCAGGAATAGCCTCCTGCCCAATAGTTCCCACCATAGAATCGGTAGGCACCCCCGCATAATGCGCCACCACCACCAAGGTGAGATAACTAGGTTTCACCTCCTCGACAGGCTCCCACAGCCCCTCATCAGGGCCAGGATTCTAGAGCCCCCTTTTGAAATAGGAGAAACTAGACCTACTCATTCAATGAGGCTCAGGTCCCCGATTATTTCGAAAGTGCCTTGGAGTAGGTAATTATATAGTTTCCTGAATGCAGGAGGCCAGAAGAGACATTTCTAACTGATCACCCCAATTACTGCCCCTATCACTAGATCTTGGGGAACACCCTTAAACAGTGATATGTGTTTAAAGACTAGATTCAAGACCAGGTTGATTACAATATATTCAGGTTAGGCCCAGCTCTGGCACAAGTGGCATGTGTATTCATGAAGCCCGATAGTGGTTGTGACAGTGAAGGTGAGTGGCATCAGGTTCCTAATTGTGGGTCCCAAAAGTATGATGACTGGATGGCTCGTAAGACAGTCACCCGTGCCCATGGTATTATCCATGGACATCTAAATCGACCTGAGCCTTCAGAAGATGCCACGTCACCCATAACCAGTAATTTTGTATCAACGACTCAACCTTCCACTTCCCAGAAGAGAAAGCATCAGCGATGAAAGGGAAAATAAATCCCCCCATTGATGTCATCGTCATACCATACTCTCGGTATGTCCCTAGAGATGGAGATTCCTCAGAGAATCCATCCAGTAGTGGAGGATTATTCAGGTGATGATCAAGGGTATTCCTCAGTTAACACAATAGATATAGTAAACCCCTAAATGATTTCTTACAATGAGGAGCTTCAGAAAGATCCTACCAATGTCCCAATCCATCGCCATAATTGACAGATTCGCGACTATATGGGTCATTGGAGTTCCTTGGTCAGTACTTCTAGCTAGGCTATGCATGCCACTGAAACCAGGCAGTAGACCCAGCGTAGAGCTCAGCATGCGCATCCTTCTCATTTGGCATCATTAGTTCCGCCTTCGCCACTGTTTGTGTTACTTGATCAGGCAGAGCCACCCCGACTACGCTGTGATCAACCATGATCTATTACAGACTGAACTCAGTCATCTGTACCACATACGTTAGTCTCTCCATGAGCTTCGACTAGCGAACAGTGGGACATTCCCACCACTAGTCAGCTTCCGGTTTAGCCGGAAGGGCTAGTCATACCCCCTGCCATAGAATGACCTCCTATAAGTAGAAGTTCATGATTGGAATGGAAGTATGATGTCCTTAAGAATATCTCCAGCATTCATGCAAGGATCTATATCCTTGAGGCCCTTTTCCTATCAATAGATATGCGTAAAGCCCTCACCGAAGATTTAAGAATCCCCCTCCAGTTCGAGATGAAGGTAGCAGCCGAACAAGCATTCCATGTTGAGGTAGTCGAGCATGTTTAATTCCAATCCATTATCTCTTTCTATTGAGAAGATGAATTCTCTCCCATATAGGAGAACATCCTACCACTGTACATCACCAACTACTTCAATAGCATGGAGGTTCGTCGCTGTCTTGTCAACACAAGCTCTGGGATCAACCTAATCCTGACCCGGACACTCCGAAAGATGGGGATGTCCAAGGATGATCTGAGTCCCTCTGACCTAAAAATCCAAGGTTATGATAGAAAAAAATAGACACTGGTTGAAAAGATCCACTTGAAGACCCAGTTCGGTGGTCTGGTAGCCAACACTGAGTTCATTATTGTCTCCTAGGACACCACCTATAATGCATTGATGGGTAGGCCATGGCTTCACCTACATACGATAGTCCCTTAATCGTATCACCAGTGCCTTAAGTACTCCCTTTATGGTCGAGTGAGCTTACTCCAAGGTGAAACATCTCCCTTTTCCTCTTGTGAATCCCACTATATATATTCCAATTATTACAAGAGTAAGGACAAGTGGATTTATGCTAACGAGGTTGAACACGCTATGGCTGCGACTGATCTGTGGATAGACCTAGATAATGCCTACATTTTTCTGATCCACCGATTAGAGGTTACGACCCCAAATATGGGGCAATGCTTCATTGTTTTAGGAACAATGGGGAGGCACATTCTCAAGTCTAAGAAACATCATAATATCACCTCATATTCATACATGAATCAGGATCAGGTGATCCCAGAGCCCCCTACTCCTATAATCTATTTGGATGTCCACCCCATGGAAATGAAAATATGCCATACCTTTTTGTTTCACCAAGCTGGAATAAACTAGATCAAGCTGACACGCCACTATTGCTTTGATATCATCGAGCATTTCCCCTTTGACCGAAGAATAAATGAGAGCAGATCAACAACTTTCATCACTATGGTTTCGACCTTGCAGGAGTCCCCTGATGGAATGTCTACCACCGCTCAGGCTGGAACCAGCTTCCCGTTGGGATATGTTAACTTATAAGAATCTCCTACCACCAATAATCCCTACTCCATGAGTGAATAAGAATATTTGGAAGACACACCTCCCACTGTTGAAGAGGGCGTCTCTACCACGGTCGATGAACTCATACAAGTAAACCTTGGTAGCGAGACAGATCTAAAACCCACATTGATCAGTGCCAGTATTCCTTTTAAAGAGAAATAGAAGTATGTGTACTTCTTGAAGAAACATCGTGATGTATTTTTGTAGAGTTACAACAAAATTTCTGGACTAGATCCTCAGGTCTCCATCCACTACCTCAGTCTTCCAGAAAATCACAACAGGTTCAAACAACCTCCAAGAAAGATGTACCCTTATCACGGTGCCATGTTCGAGGCCAAATTTGATAAGCTTATCAAAGCCAATTTTATCAAGGAGGTCCAATACCCTAGATAGTTAGCCAAAATTTTGCCCTTCAGGAAGAAGAAACGACATATCAGGGTCTGCATCAACTTCTGGGATCTCAACCACCATTGTCTGAAGGATGATTTTCCCCTTCCTGTGATGGATTTGTTGATTGATTCCACCACTAGGTTCCAGGACCTCTCCTTCATAGATGGGTATTCTGGGTATAACCAGATCCGAATGGCCCCCAAGTATGAAGAGTCTATAGCCTTCAGGGCACCACAAGTTACTTTATACTACCAGTTAATGCCATTCGGTCTAAAGAATGTAGGTTCCACCTATCTGCGTTCCATACACCTCATATTTAAGCCGATCCTTGAGACATTGGTGGAATGCTACATAGAAAATCTGGTGGTCAAATCTCCCCCAGTGTCGAAACCATATCAAAGAACTTGAGAAAGTGTTTGGCTTCCTCCATTCTTGCCACATGAATATGAACCCATTGAAGTGTGCCTTCAAGGTCACCTTCAGAAAGTTTCTAAACTTCATGGTTAGATAAAGAGGCACCAATATCAATCTAGAGAAGATTAAGGCCATCAGTCAGATGTCTCCTCTGAGAAACATTCGAGAGTTTTGAGGCTTTCAAGGAAACTTGTCCTAAATATGCTGATTCATCACAAATTTGACTGGAAAGTGTAAGCCCTTTTATTGATTCATGAATAAAGGCTCTGTCTATCAATGGGATGAGGAATGTCATACTGCTTTTGAGGAAATCAAGCATTACCTTTTCCAGCCTTTGGTCCTGATGTCACCCATTTCTGGAAAGCCACCGGTCCTTTATGTGACTATCCTAGAACAATCTCTCAGCACCCTTCTCAAACAGAATAATAAAGAGGGAATATAGAACAATCTCTACTATCTTAGTCACATACTCCTTGATATAGAGACCAGATACCCCCCATCAAGAAGAGCTTCCTTGCACTAGTATTCATAGTGCTGAAATTGTGAAATTACTTTCATCACCATGAGGTATAGCTAGTGTCTTGAGTGGATCCACTGGAGTACATCCTGAACCACCCCATGTTGATAGACCGTCTAGCTCAGTGGGTAGTGATTATATAGTAGTTTGACATCAAGTTTTTCCCTTAGAAGTCTATTAAGGGAAAAGCATTGGCAAACTTCCTTTTCGCCCATCCAGATCCCATAGACTAGTCCCTAGACCTTGAATTTCTGGATGAGGCAATCATCTCGGTTGACCAAGCCAGTCCATGTTAGAAAATTAACTTTGATGGTGCTTCTCAAAGACCTACTGATAGAAGAATCAATGACCCCATACTCAATAGAGTGGGCTTGAGTATCATCTTCATCACTCCAGCACAATCTATTCTTCCATATTCATTTATACTGTTAGAGGGATGTACCAAAAATGAAGAAAAGTATTAGGCTCTCATCACTGGCCTTAATATGGCCCTTGATATTGATTTCCCCCACTTTCATGTGAAAAGGGACTCTAAACTAGTCATAAAGTAGATCAACGGTGACTATGTCGTTAGAAAGCCAGATCTTGTACCACTGTTAGAACGTACCCACCAGTTGATGGCCCGGTTCCCATCTCAGCCAGAGGTTACTCATATCCCTCGATCCTAGAATGGTCGAGCTAACGCCTTGGCCAGCCTAGATGCATCTCTTACAGAGCCTGATCAGGATGATTTTATTATCCACATGGCTCACTGGAGAGTCATCACCCTCTTTACTCTAGAAGTCGATGATAGCCCATAAGTAAGCCACCTTACCACAGACACCTCCACGTCAAGGCCCCAAGGTCCCCCCGATGTAGTGCTGGGAGTGACTCTCGACTAGAGGACCCCCTTTATCGAGTACCTCCAACATGGTAGTATCCCGAAAGATCGAGTTGAGCGTGAGCGAATCCGACACCGAGAGTTGCAGTTTACACTCCAGAGTGATATCGATATTGAGAAGATCCTCTACAAACATGGATTTTATGGGGTTCTCCTCCATTTAATTCAAGGAGGTGAGATTTCTTAGGTCATGCAGGAGGTTCATGCAGGTTCCTACAGGGATCATTAGAGTGGGTTGAAATTATCTCACCAGATTCAGAGACTGGAGTATTTTTGGCCCTCCATGATCCATGACTGCATCGAGTTTGCCAATAGATTCCATGTGTTCCAAATTCATCCTAGCTTTGTGCATCAGCTACGAGATCCTCTCCACACTACCAATTACTCTTGTCCCATTGTAGTTTGGGGGCTCGATGTCGTGGGACCATATCTACCGGTGACATCTCGCTAATGCAGGTTCATCCTGACCGCTACAGATTTCTTTTCCAAGTGGGAAGAGGCAATTTCACTCAAGGAAGTCAAGGTCCATTATATCATTTAATTTGTGAGCTCCAACATCATCTACCAATTTGGATTCCCTCACTCCGTCCTCACCGATAATGGCACCAACTTCTAGGTAGCTGAGTTGAAGAAATTGTATGCTAAGTACAACATTCGTTCTAACCATACATCCCTCTATCACGTGCAAGAAAATAGACAGATCAAAACATTTAAAAAAACCCTCTCTAACATCCTAAAAAAAATGGTTGGTCAAAACAATAAGAGTTGGTCGGACAAACTCCTCAACGCCCATTGGGCCTATCGGACAACAACTCACAATTCCACATAGGTGACCCCATATTCCCTGGTGTATGGAATAGAGGCCGTACTTACCATCAAGATTCAATTTCCTTCATTAATCACAACTGTATATGATCAGAAATCACCAGATAAGATAGCTGAAATCCATTTGGCTGAATTATAAGCACTCAAAGAGAATAGGATTTGTTTCATACACAATCTGGAAAGGCATCATAAAAATATAGCCAGAAATTTCAACAAGAAAGTTTGCCTCCACTCTTTCTTTCAAGGTGACCTGGTGTTGGCCCTGATAACACCAATGATACCTAGTAGGAAACCACCCAAGGAACCCAAATGGGAAGGACCTTACATCATTCACATGGTTCACCCCAATGGAACATACTATCTGGTTACCATGGATGGCAAGCATATAACTCCTCCCACTAATGAAAAATTCCTCAAGCAGTTTTTTTCTTGAGTCACTAAAGGTCTTACATGACCCTAAACTGTTAATTACTATATGAAATTAAACTACTTTTCCATCCCACATGATGATAAACTACAAAATGGTCTGAGATCTATGACCATAAACTAAGATATATACAGTCCCACATGACCTTAAACTGTTCTGTCTTCTCAACGTAACATTAAAATGTGTGATTCATCCAGACTAGAGGACGTAAAACTACTCATCATTAATCCTCACAACATGATGTTAAATAGAATATAACTTTAAATAACTATTTATGGCTTGATACCCATCCTCATGGGATACGTAGGAATGCTCAGAAGCCTCATCTTGAGTCTTTCCCCTAGAATCTTCTCTTTGACTACCCCCCTTGGGTGTAGTTTCATTGGAGGATCCCACATGGTTTAGTGTAGGCTTGTTTGGCCCCACTCATGTCAGGATTATGATAATCTCACCATATGACCCTCCTCATTCTTATATCCTCCCATTTCCTCACCGCACAACATTAAACTATATAGCCCTTTCATAACTATGTATGGATTGATTCCCATCCTTATGAGATACGTAGGAATGTCCAAACATTTCATCTGTTGGCCCAGACCTTAACTTCAGGGTCTCCCCTTGGGTCAAAACACATGGATTGATGAAGGATTTCACCCCCATTCACATTGAGTTCATCATGACCACACCATGTATCCCTCTCCATGGATATCTCTACCTCTTTTGTCCTCACCGCAAGATATTAAACTATGAATTGGTTGGAACTTTCTATCTTAGTCCCCTTAAACTTTTTGGCCCCTTGGCCCAAGTTCTCATTTGGTATTGTATAGTGTGGTATGGGCTTATTTTCTCATTCACGCTGGGTTAATCTCCATGCCTTACGCATCCCTCATTAAGATAACTTTCCCCTATCTGTGTCCTTTCTGCATAACGTAAAACTACACAAAATTTTAGAAAACTACATGTGACTTGATTCCTATCATTATGGGATACGTAGGACTACCTGTACATTTAGCCTTCAGGTCCAGTCCCATTTCTTAAAAACCTCCTTATTGTCCTGGCCCCCTGGCTTGAGTTTTTCTAGGAGAGGGGTATATAGTGTGGTATGGCTTTATGTCCTCATTCAGGTTGGGTTTATAACAAGCACACCATGTACCTCTTTCTTTTGAGATCTCTTCATCCCCCTCTTCTACACTCATCTTTTCAGGTCAGATGCTCTTAAGTTGAGCCCCTCAACCCTCTTTGGAAGTTCACCAATGTTCCTAGGAGCACTCTAGTTTAGGACCTAGAGTGTTTGGATTCTACATATACATGTTATCACCCATTTTCAGACTTCATGTGATCCTTCATTTGGGCTTTCATCATCTTTCACATTCAAAATCACCCTCGAATAGTATGGATGATCAGCCTAATAGATCTCTTGTCTTTTTGTGCCAATGTCCTTGAGCATCTCGAAAGGAAAATTGATACAAGTCCCACATTGTGAATATGGTCAGCAGTCGACACTCATTTGTTTTTCCCATTTTAGGTCAAACGATATGGATGCTGCGTTTCGAACATGGTCAATAATCATCATCCACTGTCGCACCAACCCCATCAATCCCTAAATGTTGGTTTCATGATTCACATTGTTTTCTACTCCATCATTTCCAAGTAGAATTTTGACACTCTTGGTACTATCCATCAGTGTGCATTTTCACGTTAGGAGGACAAAGCCACAGGGAGGCATCATTCGGGGCTCTGCACTGATTTACCCTTTGCGTGTATTCTATGTGTTGCAAAGTCTGTATGTGCCATTGTTTCCCACATTGAGCATAGCTCACATGGGATTAGGAATTTGGTCAAGGTTTTCGCCCCCTTGGAAGAGTCTCGATTCTCTATGGTTTGATCTCTAGACCTTAAATTGAGATCTTTCTACATTTTCTCCACAAGGCGTAAGAACTACATACCCTCAAAACTACGTATAGCTTGATTCCCATCCTCATGGGATACATAGTAATGCCCGAGCATCTTGTCCTCGGGTCCAACTCAGGTTCTACTAATTACCTCTTCTATTTGGAATTTTGGCCCTGACTTTCATAGTATTTCATGGTGTGGCATGTATGGGCTTATATCCTCACTCACGTCAGGTTTACAATAGTCGTAGCACGTACTCCCCTTCTAAGAGAAAGTCTCTCCTACCTCTTGTTTTGCATGACGTTAAACTGCACTCTCAGAACTACATATGGCTTGATTCTCATCCTCATGGGATATATAGGAACACCTATAAGTTTCATATTCGGGTCCAGCCCCATATTCCCTGACCTTTTTTGGCCCCTCGGACCGAGGTTTCTTCCCTGAAATTGTGCGTGGTTTGGTATGATCTTATGTCCCTATTCACATCGGGTATGTTTCCTCACACCATGCACATTCCTTTTAAAACCTCATTTCTCCTATTTGTGTCCAAGTCATATGATGTTAAACTATGCTTCTTGGTCCCACATGACTTTAAACTATTATTTCTTTACTACAAGACATTAAAATGTAGGGGTTGGTCCTATTATACGACCCTAAACCATTGCATTATCGTCCTAGCTACACGACAAAAGAAGGAACTACATTGTGATGTCCGTACTCAAGGGGACATCATGTTTGGTATTGGCTATCCACCATACCATTTTTCAATGCTTTTATATGGATTGATTCCTATAGCGATGCCTGGATTCTCCGTCCTAGGTGTATCGCTTCACAAAAAAACAACACACAGACTAAAGAACAAACAAGGTTTATCAAATGCCGCTTATTTTGGTGAATGGTCTAGACCCGCACGATGATATTGTCCCTAGCATTGGTACCCTACCATGCCACTTCTAGAAATACATATGGATTGATCCCCATCATAATGGGGTACATAGGAATGCCTGAGAACTTTGCCTCGGGCCCAGCCCAAATTTCATTTTTGGTCCCTCAACCTAAAACCTCCCCAGGGAGCACATGGTGTGATATGGACTCCTACCATCCTCATTCACATCAGGTTTTTCAATTACCACACCGTGTGTCTCCCTCCCTTTTTTATATCTATGTTCTGAGCACTAAGACCTTTAAACTAAGATCTGACCGTCCTTTTCGTAGGAAACCAAACTGCACGACATTTTCAAGAACTATGTATGGCTTGATTCCCATCTTCATGGGATATTTAGGAATTCCCAAAAATTCCTTCTGTAGGTCTAGACCTAGGAATCTTAAATCCTAAACCCCTTTTTTGGCCCCTTGGCCCAAACTCCTTTGGGAGCATGTGGTGTGGTAAGTACTTCTTGGGTTCTCATTTGCGTTAGGTTTTGAAACAACTGCACTATGTGCCTCCCTTGTCTCTTCCCAGCCTAGTTCGAGTTCTATGACCCTAAACTAAGATCTCTATATGGGAACTATGCATCGGGTTCAACTACTTCACCACCCAGCGGGCATTTCATTAAATCGGGTACCCTCTTAATGGTCCACTCTACAACCTTAGGCTAGGAGCGTTCGACCCCAGGACCCTTGTCCTTGGAAAAGGATTCGACTCCCTCTATCTAATATGTCTTATTTTCATACTCAAATGCATCATGATAAAGAGCCCAAAGTGTAGAATTTTTACATGAAAATTCTCTCGTTTCATGTCCATGATCCCTTTATTTAGATCCCCATCCTCTTCCATGTTTAAAGAGGACCCCTTTACAGACTGGTCTCATGCCACATTGGCTCACCTATATTCTTGGAATAATGCCCTTAAAGACCTCATACAACATTTGCGACATGTCCCGTGTTTTGAACATGGTTAGTGGTTAACCCTCATTTGTCTGTCTCCATTCTAGACTAATGCGAAATATATACTGTGTTTCAAACATGGTCAATTGTTATCCTTTATCATCACGCAACCATCATTGTGATCCAGATGTTAGGCGCCATGACTCACATCGTTCCAATCCCTTATGTTCAAGTGGAATTCCATCACATTCAATTTTACACCTTTGCGCATATATGTGTGTTAAGAAAGTGGGTCAATAATTTTGGGATGTCATTCAACTAGAATTCCACTACTCTTAATGTGTTCCTCCCTATACCAGGGAAATCCCATCGCTACTCCTTGTTTCCCACATCGAGCATGACTCATGTGGGATTAGTAGTGTTGGTGGGGTGTGTACTGGTGCAACTATGCCACATAGGCTTTTCATCCTGCGTGAAATTAAAATGTGATTATAGAACTATGTGTGGCTTGATTCCCATCCTAATGGGGAATTTAGGAATTCCTGGGCACTTTTCCCTAGGCCCATCCTAACTTTAACTTTTGGTCTCTTGACCTAAAAATACTTCCTCCAAGGATACATGGTGTGGTGAAAACTCCTTATGTTCTCATTCACATCGGGTTTATAGCTACCACATCACATACTCCCCTTTTGAGATACCCACTTTAATCCCTATCATATCATATGACATTAAACTACATGAGTTTACACGTCATTGACACATGACATTAAACTACTATTCTACCATGAACTAGTTCAGGATGCCCCATTTCAACTATGGTATGCGTCAAATTTCTAACCAAAGAGGATTCTGCCTACCAACATTGGTCTCTGACTATGTTGTGTTCGAGAACTAAGTATAAATTTATTCCCATCCTCATGGGGTATATAGGAATGCCTAAGCACTTCCCTGTGGGTCCAGCATCAAGTCAGGCCATCTTTGGTCTATGAACTAAAGAATCCCATCAGGAACATGTGGTGTGGTGTGTACTCTTACAATCCTCATTCACATCAGGATATGTGCCGCACCGCATGTTTCCTTTCTGGGTAACCATGTCCTCAATGCAAGACTTTAAGCTGCAGTTCTACCCTGAATAAGTTTAGGATGTCCCTTGATAACTATGGGATGCGTTAGCTCCCTCACCAGAGAGGATTTCCCCTATCAGTGTTGGTCCATGGCCATGCTATGCTTAAGAACAATGTTTATCTTTATTCTCACCTGTATGGGATACATAGTGATGTCTGAGCCTTTCGCCTCATGGCCCAGCCCTAGGGGCATTTTAGGTCCTTATCAGAGAGGTCCTGTTCGGAAGTGAGTTTGATACCTGATCAAACCGATGTGTCCACCTAATGTGTTTTCACCATGGTGGTGTAATTTAAAGAGTTCTAGACTCCATTATAACAACCCATCACTCCACCATCCACGCTTTGCGTACCCCTTATATGGGTTCTTATTCCCTTTCACATCCAAAGGAACCCCCTAACAGTATGGATTCTCGGCCTACGGCTCACCTACTGTTTTGGGACAATGTTCCAGAAGACTAATGGATGAAATATTGAGTTAGGCCACTTATTTTGAACATGTTCAGCGGTTGAACCTCATTTTTTATCCCCATTTCAGGCTAACACAATAAATATATTGTGTTTCGAATATGGTCAATATTTATCCTTCATTGTCATTCCTTCCCTATAGTGTTCCGAATTTTGGGCATCATAATTAACACTTTCCACTCCCCTATGTTTAGACTTATTCTAATGCCCCTAGAATTACCCCTATCATACACTGGAGCACATTGAGAAAGGGGAAATTCGACTGTTATGAGAACTTCATTCTCTAATAGATTGGTTGGCACTCCCACATTCAAACAAAATAATGATATGAACGTCCCTTGTTTCACTCATTGGGCATGACCCACGCGATCTTAGGGGTTGATCACTGGATGTTTCATGGATTCAATGGAGATTCAACAAACAAAATGGAAAATGGAATTCATTCATGCATCCAACATTAGTAAGAAAAGCATGAAAAAAGAGTTTATAAGCACACACCAATCACAACGCCCAGGGGTCATCCCCTCCCATGGATGGGTTGACCTCTTTAATGGCACATTTCAGCTTCTCCACCCACTGACTTGTGGTATCCAAATCTTACTATCACCTACTGAGCTCTTGCTCTTCCTTGATAGAAACTGGGCATAGTTCATCATCCTAGATCCGAGTCTGATCCTTGTCGGCTCAGATAAAGACCATATCTACAAAGGCCCGCCTCATTAGTTCTTCAGCCTCTCCCAGATGGGCCTTTAGGCGTGATATGAGCCCTGATTTCACATTACGGAAAGCAGATTACTCATTCTCCCACACACTAAAATGTTGGATCTCGTGTTCAAACTCCTGGAGCTTTTGAATATTGATGACCCATCTCCACTGCTAGCCAACATCGAGACTGCGTGTTTCTTCCCGCACCCTCTCAGCAAGGTAGTCCTGAATAAGTGCATGTGTGCATTGGGAATTTACTCCTCCAACGCATAGTTCACACATCCAGGTATGAAGCCTCCCCATCTAATCTATCCACTATTCTTGCGAGGTATCTGTGATAAAGTGCTTGATTGGCTTCCATGATCGTCGATGAACATACTTGGTGTCCTATTTTTTGGAAGAGATTTCGTCCCGATCCTGTGGGTTGGCAAGTTCATATATGGGAAATGCCTCCAAGAGATCAACAATGGGGTCTTCCTTGGGTTGGTCTTTGTCTCTAGAGTCCACTTAGATGACGTCCTCCTGGTTAATGTTAAACTCTGTCCCACCAGCAATATCACCCGCCACAATCAACCATTCATAGGGAACTATGGCCTTGTCAACTAGGGTGCTCAACGTGATAGGGAGAAGCAACTTGATTTGGAACGGAGCCTCAGATCTCCCAACCATTTTGATTATTAGCATACGCACCATCTTGGAAACTATGTATGCAAAGGTCATGTTATCCAGTTCGACTAACAAGGTAATGGGTACAACTCTGGAGTAGGAGGCTTACCCTAGTCTGCCTCTTGGTTTCTCCTTGGGTCAACCATTGCTGGGAGGCCAAGGCATGGCTCCCCATATACGATTGCGGGATTCGAGGATTTTGATAAGGCCACCCCTGCTTCCCCAGCATTGTTGGGATATACCTCCATGATCTCCCCGACTACAGGCCCCGGTGTTGGGTCCTCTGCTACTGCCACACCTTCTTCCTCATCGACGAGAGTGGCTGACTAAAGGTTCTCCTGTATTGGTATGTGTCAGTGGAGAAATCAAGAAAAGGTAGCGATGACATTAGTGTGTTGAAAGGGAGCAGAAACTTACATCTAAGGTTTCAACGAATTTGCCCAAGGAGATTCCCCCTGAGGTTGGAATCTCAACTTATTCAGGAGAGACTCCCCTAGAGCCCCCCTCTGTTTCTTTATGGGAGTCTCCCTCGATAGGGGTATCATTGAAGCCACCTTTTACAAATCTGAGCTCCCCTAGTGACATCCGGTGTATGTTCAAGTTCATCTATAAATCGTTGATGCTGAGGTATTGTTTTCTCTTTTTCCAATATTTTCATGCCTCTAAGAAGACGACATCTGAGGGGATTGATATCGGGCATAGTTTCTTACCAAGATATTGAGGGGTGATCCTGAAAAAGCCCTGAGATGATTTTACTCCCTCCTATGACCTCCTAGATGAAGCCACCATGCCTGGAACTACCCCCTCACCCTCTTCATGTCCAGTTAGCTTGAGATGGGTATTTACAAGTTCATGGAAAACCACCCCTGATGTTACAGATTTTCCTCCCTGGTGAATGTCCAAATTACCTTCATGATGCTCCCTTCACCACTATCTGGTGTCGTGGTGTTGGAACCACCTTGTTGGCTCGGATGGTCACTTGATTCAACATTTCACTAGGGTAGGAAACCTACCAACACTATACATACTCATGGACCAATCCAAATGCAGCATCAGGTGGGGTAAGCTCGTTCAACATATTCCCATCCTCCCTTGTAAACATTAGCCACAGTTGTTGCATCACACACAGGTGATTCTCATGGCACGCATTCATGTACACCTGGGGAGTCAGCCTCTGCAGACAACAGAATTGTCGGGGGAATCAGTGCAGAGTGTATGGATCACATATGGGTTTGCAATATACTCATTACACTAGCATACTGTCATGAAAGGATAGCAGATATGACCGTTTATCTATCGTATCTGTGTCGTCATCGGAATATTCCCCAGTAATCAAGGGGAATGGATAAAAGATATACTGATCTGCTCTCCCCATCTTACCCAGCATGGTCATGGCATCCAACTTTAATGGGGAGCTCCCTATAATGTTCAAAATTGCTGGACGAGAATGTATCCTTGGTGGAGAAATGGGGTTAAGGTATTCATAACCCCTATGTGCGCCGCGATACAGCTGTACAGAAATTGGAATTCCCCACACAATTCCAATGTCCTTTTCCCCTCACTAACATGCCAGAGAATATGGTACAAATTTTCCAGCAATGGTATGCCTAGATTGATGTGGTCCCCACTGGCCAGTTGAGCTGCCATGATAAATGTTCTTGGTCTCACCCCCATGTGGGAATCTCTTACCAGTAATATCCATCCACAGATAAGTGTTGAGATAAACCTAGCAATCCTGACTATCGGTCGCTGCTATGTATTGATACTGTATCCCCACAGCTTCCATTGGCTATCTTCTAGGATTCACTAGTACGAACCCTCTTTACCCCACTAAGCTCCTCATGGGAAAATAGGGGGCTTCGCCGGTAATGTTCCCTCCTCCAAGGGGAAATTCATGAAGTAACCAAACCACTGCTTGAAGTGGACGTCTCAAGTGTTTTGTTTGTCCTCATCTGTGCCGGGCACAATCCTTAGAAATTCCATTTCCAAAGGCATAATGTTCTCCCTATATCTCCAAGAATTTGTGGCAGGGAGCAACTTTTAATACATTCCTCCTAGTATTGGGATGCCAAAAATTTGATGGAGGTCCCAAAGGCCGATTCCAAACTCCCCATGTTGTAGGTGAAGAGTGTTGGTATCTAGAAACCACCAGCTCAACGACTACGATATGAATTCCTTTAGTTGGGAGACTCTAAATTGGGTGGCCTAGGCTGCCTTATATTAGCCAACCCACCTCAGAACATTCTCAAACTTTTCACAGGATGCACATACCCAGTAGGCCCTGGCCCAGTTGTCTATGAAGTTACCACCCCGTCACAAGTCCCAGCTTGTGATCCACCCCTTTTCTAGATTTTCAAGCCCAACCTTGATGATCATGTTATATAGGGGTGGGGATTACTCCTGCACCAGTGATTTTCCATCGATACTATTGACATGATTATACAAACAATGCACTGTGACCGGGGTATGGTATTTATTGATGTGCCCATTCGCATTCCTATGCCATTGATATTGCTTGGGGGTACCCTAGAACCAGTAGGATGGCTCATCTTTGTTGGTGTCAGGAATGAAGACTTCGTACCACAAGCCGAAACCATACAATGGAAGGTTCTTGCATAATAGATATTCCTTCTACACCATTATCGGCAACTCTATCAATGATTTGTGATCAGAAGTGTTAAAAATATACTCAACTATTTTTAGGTTTTTGGCCATGGCCTCCCTCTGAGAAGCATCAGCACGAACCTCTTGTACAGCCTCCCGAGGGACCATTAAATACAAGGAATTTTAGAAAATTGGGGCTGAGGCACTGTATTTGAGAAAGTTGATTCAAAAATCTGCTTCGAAAAGATGCTTTTCAAATATGCTTCATGAAGATTCTTTGTAGAGGTAATCACATGTCCCATTTGTGCCACAAAGAACTGTGTACTTCAGCCTTCATTTCAAAGAAAGCATTAGATCTTGATGCTCTAGTTCACTAAAAATCATTCATGAAGTACTAGACCAAAGCCTTCGGTTCTCTAAATCATTCATAGAGAGGATCATTCGTGAAGGGAGTGTGAGAACTATTGTTCACAAAGATCCAAGTGTGGAAAAAACACCTTTGAGACCCTATATATAGGTGCCAGAGGCACCAGATTCGCGAAGAGCCTTGCGCTCTTCACGGCTTCCCAGGCTTCGTGGTGTGGCATCCCCAGTGCTTCGTGGTGCCCTTCACCCCATAGAACACACCTGCCTCGTGATTAACCCTTTTCGAAAATGGTAAGGTGTTTCCCCTGGCGAACCTGCTTTACCCCCACCTTCTCGATCCATCGTGAGTTTGATCATCCCGGTTTCTTCGGCGTCTTTCCATCATAATTTGACCCCCTCCTTCTGTCAGCTCCAATTCTAAGGGGGTGGGGGGAATTTATTGACGCTGAAAAAATGTTTCCGGACCATTCCACAGATTCAATGATGTGATTGGAGGAAGGAACCTCTCGAACAGGTTGAAAAAGAACCTCCAAGCCCTCTCAAAATGTCCCTTTGCAAAGCACTTAGCGTGGTCGGAACATTTCACACGGGCCCCTCCTCAAGAGGCTCCGTGGAATCCCAGCTTCATAGGAGTCTGACGCCGACTATGGCCCCTCCGCGCCATACTTCGTTGTGGTCGCGTCGACAAACCTCTGTGTAGCATCATGCCCCTCCATGAGAACAATGTGGGCTGATAGAACGATGCCTTTCCATGACGTCACTCACCACTGTGGAGAGTTATGCACCCCTCTGACCAGGGTTGCCTATAAATAGAAGGTCCCCCCGTCTTCTAAACCATTATTACTCCGTGCTTTCAACTTCCCAGTTCCTGTTTCATATAGACCTTCGTGAAACCCTCAAATGGATTTTCAAAGGTACTTGAACTTTGCAAACCATACCCCTTCGTGTTCTTTTCATCTTTCACCTATGGTGGAGATTCCCTTCATGAAGGCCTATTCCCTTTGCAGAGGAAGGGGCCCCTTCGGGGTGCTCGAGGTTTCACGAAGCGTAGAGCCTTCTTGGAATTCTTTCAAGGTTTCGCGAAGCATAGATCCTTTGTGAAATTATCTCAAAACAAAGAGGTATTTGCTAAGGTGAATACCTGCTCCCTTAAGGGGGGATTTTTTCAAAGCCCTGGCCTTCCCCAAATACCCACCTCTTTATGAAGCCTTGACCTTTGGAAAAGATCCCCCTCTTCACGAGGCCCTTTGCCTTCACGAATCCCATTCTATTTAGGAAATATTTTTCCTTTGTGAGGTCCATCCTCTTTGCGAAGCCCGTCCTCTTCATGAACCCCATCCTCTTCACAAACCACCACTTTGTAAGACTAAATGCTTTACACACCCCTTTTACGTGTGGACCTCTAGGTTTATATGAAGTGATTTCAAGGTCCCTTGAGAGGTGATTCATATTGAGTTACTTAGCCTTATGCTTCTTCGCATAGACATGCTAATGGCTATTGATTATTCACATAGTCACACTAACGTGGGCCTTTCAATGGATCACTTTAAAACACCCCTTCACTATGGAATTTCCGGTGCCTTCCCTTCACCAAGGGTTAAAGCATACCAGTTATATAAGTCCTAGGGGTGTAGAGTGAACTTTCCTCATCTGAGCTACAGGACGTTAAACTGCCAAGCACCATCATCCTCAGCACATGACCTTAAAATGTGGCCTCGCCCTGTGAAATACATGTAGAGTGACCCATCTTAGAAATTATCCACACCTGCTCATCTTTATGGAAGTGAGATCTTCCTCACATGGAATGAGATCCTCTTTGCTGGAGTGACGTATGTCCGCAAGGATGGGAAACCATCTTGGTGTAAGCCCCTAGCCTTTCTTGTGGGAGGTGGCATCCCTACTCCTTCTTTCTTCTTCCATTCTAAAGACCATAGGAGATATGGGAATAGGTACCTTCATTATCCCATCCCTCTTCCTCTGGGCTTTGTCTCCATCAGGCCTCCATCCTGAAGTAAGTCCCAATATCCATCTCCCTGGGCTGTTAACCACATCTAAGACCCTATTTCCTCTTTGAACTACTAACCATGTGTAATCCCCATTTCACTTCTCATGGATGCACCTTTCCTGATATGATCATCAGGTCTTTACTTCCTCTTGTTTCTCAAACTGAATATGAATCACGTGGTCTTAGAGTAAGCATTGACCATGGAATCCTTCACCTAGTTCACCTTAGCATGTAAGACCTAAACCATCCTTAACTATGTGGACTTTGATCATTGTCTCTTAGGAATGTTATGTAGGAAGCCTCCCTGAGGTTTAATCCCAACACATCGTCCCACACAATGTTCAACTGTATCCACTATCCCAAACTATGTGGACTTTGATCCTTGTCTCCTAGGCAAGGTATGTAGGAATCCTCCCTGATATTCAATCCCAACACCTACTTGTCCCGACCCCTTCACGTCGGTTCACCTTCATTCTACATGATGTTAAACTGTATCCACCATCCTGAACTATGTGGACTTTGATACTTGCCTCATAGGAAAGGTATTTTGGAATCCTCCCTGAGGTTCAAGCCTTACACCCATTGGTCCCGACCACTTCACATCGGTCCACCCTCGTCCTGCATGACATTAAACTTTAAACCCCCTTTTCACCCCGCAAGATGTTAAACTGTACCCATTCTAACTATGTGGGATTTGATCCTTGTCTCCCAGATAGGGTACATAGAAATCCTCCATGAGGTTCAACCCCAATCGACGATAAGCCGTTGTGTTCCCCAATTGATGGTAAGCCGTTGTGTTCCCCATCTAGTGGTAAACCGTTGTAGTCCATAATCGATGGTAAGACTTTGTAGTCCCCTTCGCTAGGACCCACATCTATAGTATACCCCTGGCCATCAGACCAACTCGAGTCGCTGACCATACGTAAGCCCCAATATACCATCAAGTCATTGTCCTATGTGTACAACCCAATTCTATACCCCATCCTGAACTAAGTGAACTTTTATTTCCTTCCACGAGGATACATAGAAAGACTCCCTAAGGTTCAATACCACCACTCATGTCCCATCATGACCTCTCTCCCTCAAGCCTATGTGTTTCGGGAAGGTCATGCACCAAACTGGAGGTTCCACTTCCTCCAGGTCCTATCGATACGTCCATTCTTACAGGTCACCTACTGAGGTCCCCCATTATCCCACTGACACAGACTTTTATTCCCTACCATAGGGATATATAGGAAGTCTCTTTGAGGCTCAATCCCAATAAAACCGTCGCTCTCACATCGGTCCCATCACATTCTCCATTCAATTCACTTAACCAACCATATCCATCCTGATTCTTACTTGGGCCGCCACATCCTGGTGAGATCATGTCACCTACCTTCTCGCTGTTCCTAGTAGTAATCGGGTAACTAACCACACATTATCCCCAACATCAGTGACCCCTCTTGGGGTTTCACCCATCTGATTCACTCTCGTCAGTGTTCTGATCAGTCTAATCCATCTCCACTAGACCTTAAACTCACAGAATACCCTGTGTTAAACATGTAAATATGATGAAAACCTCAGAGACATGCCTATAACTTATAATTATTTATATTATATGTGGGATTCCTTGGGCTTCTTTTCCCTCGAGAAGCCCTATCATAAGGGAAATAAACTGAGAAGCATCAATTTTCTAGTGTCCAGACATGCCAACGATGACCAACATGACTACTTCCCCGAACAAAGGTTGCTGCCCTAAATGGACCCCATGGAATGTCCTGATAGAAGAAATGTAATTAACCAGCATCCATGAAGACATGGAACTGGGAAGAGTTTCATGAACAACGTCTTAAGACTATGAGGGAGACTCGGATTAGGAAATGAGTTCTAAGGAGGAATCCACAGAAGGAGGAACCGACATCCCATTATCCCATTTTGATCAAGGAGAAAACATCCCTGAATAAGTGATGGATGCCACCTGCCTTTGGAAAGTGGGAATGCGTGGAAATAGTTGCACATCCTCCTCCACAGATGGATGCGCACCCCAGCGAAAGCTTCAGAAACAGATACCATTCATGGTTTATGGTTAAAGTATTCATATTTTGTATTCCATTTTCAATAAAAATGTATACATTGATTATGTTTTAACACTTTCATATGAGGAATCCATTGTAATTAGTAAGTGATGGGTGGAGCCCTCTATAGCCCCTCGATGCATCAGTAGGTCTCATGAGACAAAATCAGGGCGACAAACCCTTCACATTTTTTTCAAGCAGTTTTAAATTGAGGAGGATAAATATTGAAACAAATCAAACAAGTTTCTACCCATGGAGTTAAAAAATCACGAGGATAGATCTTGAAAGTAACTATCTTGAGGATAGATCTTGATAGTTTAGACATATAACATCATGAATTACCTTATCATGAGATTAGTTATTGATATTTCATGTGATTATTCGACTAGTATAATATCCATGGTTATGTTTTATAGCTCATGTGACTATTTTATATGGTATTATTTATTCTTTCCACATCATGATCAAGACTATGTTTAAATGGATTGTATTTTAGTTATACACTTTTCCTTAATGCTTTTTCTCATGATTATTATTCTTAACAACTTCCATTGTACGCTTACCCTTACTGAGCATTTGATCTCATCCCTTTCTTATGTTTTATTTTTTCCAAGATTCCAAGATGAGTATTATGACTGATATACAGGGTCAATCTAGGAGAATATTGTCATTATCATAATATTTTCTATGTTTTACTTATGTTTTAAAATGTAATGTAAGGTTCATATATATAATCTATTTTCCATGACTACTAAACTGACTGTTCCTTCAGGGTTTGATTCCTTGTAACTATGCTAATGTAATAAAGTAATGCATCGACTTTGGGCTTCTGGGTTCAAGGCATTATAGTAGGCATCAAAGGAAGTTTATAAACAACTTGGGAAATTAGATCTAGAAAACTTAGATTAGGGAGCATAACCCTGATATATACTTGAGGATAAGTATAGAATAACATCATATAATTTTGGTAAGGTGGAGATTATGTGAGTATTACTAGCTATACATCCTTGTCTGGATACTAGAAGTGGATTTGGTTCTGGAATAGATGTACCTAGGAGTTACAACTTTGACAAGGTGCATTATTCTTGACTCGACATAACCTGGTACATGAAAATGGGTCTTACTGTGCACCTAGTTTGACACTCCTAGGGGATATGCTTATGATAAATCAGAATTTCGTTACAAACTATTATGAAGGATTTAGAAATAAATATGGCTCCAAAGAAACCATGTTTATGATTATGAGACTAGATACACATAAATTTTACAATTTTTGTTATGTATTTTACTAGTTATAGTATTATACATTATTATATGATCTAACCTATTGTATGTCATCATTTAGAAATGGATCCTAGTAGAATGAATGTGAACCTCACCGATGAAAGTGATCCAAAGAGTAAGAAAAATCATATTGTTCATGGTCTTAAGCAAATATTTCAAAGGAAAATAGTCTCACAATCATTCTCATCATATGAGGACATACTATCATATGATAATAGGATTGGAAAATATTACTCTATGTATTATGGATTTGGATAGAAGCATGATAATAAGAGGAAAACCGGGAAAAATTTAGATAAAGGGAATAAGGGAAAGAAGCATTTTCTCACATGTAATTGTTGAAATAATCACCTTGGTACTTACTTAAAAGGAATGGAAGTTTTATAAAAGTTTGGATAGAAATGGAACCATTTTTGGAATTACAAGTATAATAAAAAGGTTTCTCATCATCATCATATAAATTTTTATTCAAAGATAAAGGGGGGAAGAAAGAGCCACAAATTATGTCTAGGGGAAACAAGGCTATGGGGGTCGAAAATGGTGAAGACCAAGGGAATACCCTATAATAATATTAGTCCCCATCGGTACTAGGCTATGAAGGTAATGTAGAAAAAGACTCTCTGAACCAAGAATGTCAAGTGATTCTAGATAATCCTCCGCCTTGTTTCCCTCCCGCCAGGTGTGGGACACTTTGATATTGTTGTCGAGGAGATCGTGGCACTTAAAAATGACATACTCAATGGACCAAGGGACAACACCGAGACCCTGGAGGGAATTAGAGATGAGAAAAGAATCAGTTTCAGCCTCCATGAGTTCCAACCCCCTTTTTCAACACACAATGAGACCAGAAAGCATGGTTTTTGACTCTGATAGAAGCTAAGTGTCATTGACCAACTGGGTAGAAAAGACCATTATGGATGATCCATTGGAGTCACAGAAGATCCCCCCACTGTGCATGATCCCCGAGACACAGGACCTGTCAGTTTTAAACTTGAGACCCCAAAGCGGGGGATGCCATCTGAACCAATTTCTATGGGAGAGGCTGGTGGTGGGAGCATGGTCATACAAGGAATGAAAGAGCTATTGCAGGGTGGGGGCCTCCCTCCCGATGCTAAAATCCCTGACCAGATCAATCAGCAGGTTTTTATTCCTAATAGTGATCACACACATAGAGGAAGACACTCCATCATGTAAGTATATGTTTTGGGCCTTCTATATGCACCAATAGCCTGCATGAAAAACTAGGAAGCATGCCCGTTTCTCCAGGCCCTGTGCCCCCGAATCGTGGAACCAACGAGTATAAAAGGGTTGCTATGCCATGGTTGGAATAGAGAAACCGATAAAATCACCAAAGCATGTCCAAATATCTTTCACCTAATCACTCTAAAAAAAATAATCTGAACCTTCCTCCTTATGCTCCTTACAACAGACACATCGGAAGGCCATGCTCATGCCGCATCACTAGATATTATCATCGGTGGGTATTTCTCTATAGTGGATCCTCCATGTGAGAAAGTTAAACTTAATTGGGATGGCCCAATCCTACAAGACACCAATACATTCATCCAACTATAGCCTATAAGTTAGAGACCGGATGATAATCCTTAGATGAGAAGGAACTTGAGGGGGATGGGGTAAACACACAATGATCAGGGTTTGAGGTCAGACCAATGTGATAGAACAAGTCCAGTTGGTCCCTATTAAGAACAACTTTGATGAAGGACAGATAACTACTGGCCTCCTTAAAGGATATACTCATGGAAGGAAAGCTCGGGTAACCAATGATTTCCCCACACTAGTTTTCATACCAGAATGAGATCTTCCTCATTCAGATGATCCATCAAGAATTATGTTATTATATTTTGGTTATAAGATTCATGAGCTATATAAGGATTGTACTGAAATACTGCTTCTTTAATGTTTTTGAGGCATGAATGTCTTCATTAAGGTTTTTAAGGTGATCAAATATTTGGAATGTGTCAATAATAGATACATTATGTTGTTTGAGGAATATGAAGTTATGATTAATTTTGGAAATTTAGAGACCTTTTTGGACTGCTAATTTGGATATAATTATTTTGGATAAGTCTTAAGGTTGGAATGGAGTAAGTTGAACATTGGATATTATTTTTTAAGGTTAAAGTATTATTTATCAGATACTTTAGGCCAACCTTTTTGGTTTTAGTAAACATTTAGAGGATGAAGGAAATACTTTTAGATCTCACGATTCATCAAAAGTGATTTAGGCATGAAAAATTAATTTTTAACTTTCATTTCTAGGTGTAAGGGATGAAGTAAAAATAGATCAAATTGCACCAAAGGATGATATTATGCTTATAACATGGAAAGAAATCAATTAAATGCTTATATGAGTATTAAAATAATTCTTCAAATCTAGGGAAAATATGAAATAAAAAATGTTATCCTAGTACTATCTTTCCAATGAATTAAATGGTCCCTCAGATCATCACAAAAACTATAGCTTTGTGACTGTTAAATTTCTCTTAATCATGTTCTCTATCACTCTCCATCAAAACTTGATGGTTAGATTTCTCTCCATATCCATGTTTTCCATAATAGAACCCTAGTATGTGTTATCTACAATTACATTCATACTTCCTTTTATTTATTTTAAAGTGGAGGTCTCATTAATCCCTTTTCTGATATGGTATTTCAACAAAGATATTTTGAAAATTCAAAACCTTAGTTTTTGATCCTGAGTTTGAATTGAGAGGATGTAATTTATAAAGGAGGGGATAATGTAATAGCTCAATATTTTACAGTATGTATCTTCTTAAATAAATTCAATTTCTTTGATATCTTACATTATATACAACACCATGATAATTTCATACTACATACAACAATGAGTTGGCTTGCATTACACACAGAGCTGAATTTACCAAACAACAATATATTATTAAAATATTATTATTTGTAACCTAGCCATTAAGTTAGTGGTTATGAATAATATTAACTAACTTATGAAATTATATGGTTGAATTCATTGGTTATAAATTAATTATAAATGAATATAATAACCAACTGAATATATAGGAAATGTTTTTATAAAAACTATTTTTATGCTCACAAAGTCAATTTATCCTAATAAATTAAATTAATTACTATTAGAGAATGATATTAATGAAATATATATGTTATATATTAAATAAAATATTTTTGATATGCATATAATAGATATTTCAGACATAATATAATAACAAAACCCAATATTACACATAAAAAACTATATTTTTATAAAATCACTTTTACAACCTTTTAATGATGCACCTATTTTAAAACTAAATTTTGGAAATTTTATAAATTTTATTTTTCAAAATAGACTTATTTTTTTAATTTTTAATATCAAAATTAGTTTAGGGGGAATTTTTGGTATTTTTCTAAGAAGTTCTATTTTTTGATGAATAATGAAAAATACTGCATTGTAGTTAAAAACTGAATTTTCATTTAAATAATTAATATATTTTAAATTTATTTTTAAAGTCACAATAGTTAAATAATACATATATTAATCCAATTTAGTTTATTGGAATCATTTTTATATTAAAATTAGATATAAAAACTTATTGAACTTTGGACACATCTGTGAGATTAATGTTAAACATAATTTATCCACTTCTGTGAATTGAATTTGGAAAAACAGATATATTTTTTTAATTATTAGGATGTTTAGAGTCTAATAGGATCAAATTAATTTTTTGGATATTATGAATAGTAACTTTAGTAAATTTTTATTTACCACAGTTAAGGGTAAATCAGGTAATTAAAGGTAAAAATAATATTATAATATTATAAACTTACCCTAAAACTTTTCCAAATTTCATTGGATAAGTGGGTTTCAATCAAAACCAGCCTCAAGCTGAAATTATAACCTTTTTATGCCACTTATATAAGAATATTAAAATTATTATATTTTATTTAAAGATAAGTTAAAATGTCATACTCATATTTTTAATAACTAAATAATTTTTAATATAGGGTTATAAAAAAGATAATTTTTACTATAAATATTCATTTTAAATTTAATAAATATATATTCATCATGATTTTCTTTTAATATTTAGAGAATAAATAATTTAATTAAAGGATTTCATAATAATGATGCAATAATTGTTTAATCAATGGAAATATCAAATAGATGATATTAAAAATATTAAAATAAATATAATTTCATGTTTTTATGATATTTTTAAAAAGAAAAATAATGAATTGTTTCAAAATTGACATAAATGATACTTTAAAATAGATAATATTTTATTAAATGATATAAAATTCATAAAAATATAAAATTCATACAGATAAATATAATAACGTTTAAGATATCATAAATTATCCATTTGAGGTTCTTTTGGAATTTTATAGTAATTATATTAACCCTAAATTGTAAAGAGACAAGTTGGGATGGTAAGAGTTAAAAGGTTTAACTAAGGGTTAAAGCCAAAAGATATGGTTAACAATATGACATAAACTTGTCTAAAAATCATTGGTTAGGATTATTTATACCCATTATCATCCTAGATTCAAAATAAATCACTTTGGATCCATTTTTAATATAAAATTAATTTATATTAATTTAATATTTTGAAGGATTCCAAAAGTGCCCCTCACATCTCTTATAAAAAGGCACCTCCTTCATCACTCCCTCACACCAATTTGAGCATTCTATCTTGACCAAAACCCGAAAATTTATCCTCAAAACATTCTTATCCAAGTTATATAGGTCCCAGTCTTCCAAAATACCAACCCTTGTGTCCCTAAAAGGAGATCCAAACGAGGTTCGCTGAAGAAGAGGTAATCGTCTTTACCGACTCCTTCATAATTATTTCTTCTTCTACTTCCTCTTATTATTTTGTTTTAATTATAAAGTAATAAATCCAGTATATAATATATTATTAGATGTTATTATGATTATAGAACAACCAAATTTCATCTTTTATCCATCCAATGAAAAATTAAATCACCACGTGTACGTACGACCTACCGTCTCCACGACACGATGAGATTCATCTTCTATGTTAACCATTCAGGAATGATTATAAAAATGTATAAAATGTATAAATATAAAATATATTCCATAATAATTTTAGTGGAATAATACACACACACACACACATATTTCATTTATCTTCTTTCATTTAGTACGATAAGAAAACCGAAACAACGTTCATGCGTAGGTACGACTTACCATCTCCATGAACATTGTATTCCATTTCATATATCTATCTTATATATATATTTATATAATAAATATATATGATATATAAATCAGGTTTTACATTATTTATTTAATTAAATCATTATCTAAGTAATAGGATCAAGAATAACAAGTAAAAACATGTAAGATAAACAAAACGGTTATTACCCAAAACATCGCTTTAAATTGGAATTGTTAATAAAGGGTAATATAAAGTCATAAATGAATCATATATGATATCATAAAAATTATTATGATTCTCGTATAAGTTAATAATATGCTTAAAACCACTATCAAATATTTTCATATATATACAAAGAGAATTAGACCTAAGGTAAGGGTTAATTTCACAATCTCATTATTAATCATGATTGTTTATACGTAAGTATCTATTGGGGAATATTTATCAGCCATTTCCATGTTTCTTAAAAAAAAGTTCCAAAATACTTTTACTTTTATCATACCAATGTTTTAATTCTTTTACCCATGTTTTAATTTTTATAAATTGGTTTGAAAGGAATATTTTTTTCATTTTCCAAATTAGGTACTTTATGACTTTTTTGACAAAAATAATAAGAGAATGTTTATTTTTAACTTATACAGCATGAGTGGATTTTATTACCTTCATAAATGTTTTTAAGATTCAGTTACAAGTTTACAAAGTTCTTTTTAAATAATTTTTTTTCTTTTTATGAATGCACAATTTTTTCAATAAATGATTTCAAAGAAAAAGGGTATTTTCTCAAGATATTTCAAATGATTTTATTAGAGTATTTTAATCTATGTCAACATCATTTTTTGAATTTTATGATTGATTGAGGTTGATATATATGATATAATCTATCTTATTTTATTGAAGGGTTTATGATCTGTTTGACCATGTATATGATATTTTGATACCATTCATGGTTTATGATTAAAGTATTCACATTTTGTATTCCAGTTTCTATAAAAATGTATATAATGATTACATTTCACGAATTTTATATAAGGAATCCACTGGAGTTAGCAAGTGACGATCAAGGTAAACTATAACCACTTGATTCATAGGTAGGTATCATGAGATGAAATCAGTTGGTGAAAAACCCTTCGCGTTTGTTTCCAAGCTTTTTTAAATTATCAGGAAGATAGATCTTGATACATATCCGATGGGTTTATACCCACATACTTAAAATGTCACGAGGATAGATCTTGATAGTATCTATCTTGAGGATAGATCTTGATAGTGTATACATCCTACATTATTCATTCCCTCATCATGAGATTAGTTATTAATATTCCATGTGATTATTCGACTAGAATAATACCTATGTTTATCTTTTCTAGGTCATGTGACTATTTTATATGGTATTATTTATTCTTTCTATATTATGATAAAAATTATTTTTAAATGGCTTGTATTTTATTTATACACTTTTCCTTAATGTTTATTCTTATTATTCTTAATATCTTATGTTGCACTCTTACCTTTACTAAGCATATGAGCTCACCCCATTCTTATGTTTTATTTTTCCTAGGATGATAAGATGAGTATTATGACTAATATGTAGGGTTATTCTATGAGAATAATGACTCTCAAAATATTTTATATGATGTACATATGTTTTAAAATATAATGTAAGTTTCATGTATGTAATCTATTTTCATAGGCTGCTAAATTGATCAGTCCTTTAGGATTTCATTCCTTGTAATCATGAAAATGTATAAAGTAATTAACTAACTCTGGGCTTCTAGGGTTGGGGAGTTAAAAAAACTTTCTTATTCATTTTTCTTTAGGATGATGAACTTTATATTCATTTTAGTTTGTTTTTCATGAGGGGAATATTTTTGGATGAATGTCTTTTTAAAATCTTTCCATTATATGAGTTCTATTTCCTCTTCCTCTATATTATTCTAGATCAATGACCACCATTGATCATCATGGATTTTGAGACAATGCACTAAAAGTGTAACCTTTCCCTTTTCACCACATCCCAAGGCCATAAATACCTTCTTTAGATATTTAATTCATTGCTCATATACCATTGTTTTAATAGTCCCCCCAAATGATTGGGGCTTCTATCACATAAAGCAATCCAATATTGGAGAATCTCACTATGGAATAAGACGCTCCATCTGGGAAAGGTTATTTATCATAACCTGACTAAGATTCCCTAATATAGCCACAATTTTATTAGTTCTAATACCAACTGTTTTGGATTCCTAAACAGAGAAATATCTACATTGTCCATGAGTATTGATACTATTCTTCTTTCTAGGTACCATTTTTAAACAATGAAATATACAGGATTAACTCATAAAATTATGACTTTTAAATCATAATGTATAATTCCAATTATAGCATAACACTTAACATAAATTAAAACTTATTCATTTTTTAATATTATAATCATAAACTTATTTTTTTCAGGGATGTCTTTATTTTCAAATCCTTTATAATGGGTTTTAAAGAAAATGTGAATTATCCTAAGTATATCCCCTGGGTGTGTCAAACTAGGTTTCTAGTAAGGATCATTGTCAAATACTTGGTGAAGATTTGGTCAAGCCCAATGAAACCTTTTCAAAGTTATTACCTCTTGGTACCTCTATGCTAGAACTACCTCTACTTATAGTATCCATATAGAGATATATTTATAGGAAATACCACATAATCTATTCCTTAACAAAACTTTAAGATGTTATTCTATACTTATTCTCAAAGTCTATCATAGGGTTATGTTTCTGAATCGATGTTTTACTTAATATAATTATGTAGGTTTATATTAAACTTCCTCTAATACCAATTATAACAACCTTGACCCCAGTATCCTGGAGCCAATGTCTAATTTATTACATTGACATAGTTATAAAGGGTCAAATATTAAAGGACTGATCAATTTAATAGTTTTTGATAACCATATATATACATGATACCCATTTTACATTGGGAATAGAAAATATAACATAACATAATAAAGGAAAATGAACTACATCCTTGAAAATTTATTCCAATAATTCTTTATCATATCCCAGGAAAGGAAACAAAATTAGGGTGAGATGAAATACTCATTAAGGGTTAAGTACAATGAAAGATATCACGAATCAATAAGAATAATCTATATAGAAAGGTAAATAATTGAACACATATTAAATTTAATCAAAAACTTGGATATCATAATTAGATAATTCATAATCAATATGACAAGGTAAATAACTGAAAAAACATTCCATTTAATCAATAAACTAATAATGAAATACATCCAAAGATAATATAATTGTGAAAATATCATGGATAATAACAACTGAATTATTAATGAATGAAATGATTAATTATTGGAAATCATAATACCATGAATCATGATACCACTACCATCAATACCATTCAAAATATTATTGAGCATGTGTTGATTAAATTTTTTTGTTAATTTATTTTTGGTTTTGATCCTCACAAACACCCATATTTGTGTTACTAATAAATTTTCTTTTAAGTGAATTTTAGGAAATTAATATTTTTGAAAATATTTATTCTAAAATTATATTCAAGTAATTGAACCATGGGGAATATTCATTAAATTTTTAGAATGTATTTTATCATATTTTGGATACACTTTTATCAACCCTACGTTGGTAAGTTTAGTGTAAGGAATAAACCCTACATTTAGAAAATCACGTATGGATAATACACCCTATGTTTAGATAAAACCTTAAATTTGTGAAAAGGGAAAGTATGGTTCAACAACCCTACATTAGGAAGAAACCCTACATTTGAGGAAACAAATATATGGTACATAAAACCTAATTTTATGATCAAACCTTTATTTGTAGTTTTGTCATTACATGAAGTAATCCTATGTTTGACTATTCAATGATGGAGTTTTAAATATGAGATATTATCTGTGATTTATGCAATAGTATTTTTGGACATTAAGATATCTTCAAAGATCATTTAAGACTAATTCAAAGGCTCTTATTTAATGGAGTAAATCCTTACTATTATTATAGGAATTTACAAACTCTCTTGAATATTTTTGAATTCAAATATTCATGATTTATTGTGAGATATTTCTGGAGTTAGTTTAACTAGGTGTTTGAACTACAATATAAATATCATGATTCTCTTTATAAAAAAAAGGTGGTGAATATATAGAAAAGGTTATATACATACAATTTTTTTGTCATTTCTTTCGTAGCTACGCTTTAAAGACATACATTTTTTGATCTATCGGTTTACTGCTATTGTTGCTGTAGTTGTTGCTGCTACTGCACTTTATCATTATATATTCTTATGGAAGCATGACAAAGTATTTTTTAAGAGATAAAATTTAGAGACAGACATGTTTTAACATCTATCTGGTGTTTTACCTATCACTTTCTAAAGAAAATACTACTCGATAGTGAAGATCTATTTGTTGCTGTGCATTATTAAAGATCCAAATACATCTGTCAATTATTATTACAATTGTGAAGTTTAACCTACATTCTCAAAAAAATAAATATTTATTTATTTGGTGGAGTTTCAAATGCTCAGAATGAGCCATGTTTAAGTGTAAACTTCTTGCACTAATCTATGGTTTTACAGTTCCCTATAAAAGTATCAGAAGGCTTTATAAAGTCTTATTGTAAAGGTGTCAAATGCCTACACATAGTTATAGATTAAAGGTATAAGGATAAGAGGACATAGTGAAAATCACCAAGATCATATATTTGAGCAATGGTGGGGTGGAATAAGGTATATTTTTTCCCTAAACCACTATATATCACTATCTTCATTTCCTTTATTTATTTCCTCTACTTGCTTATCTTTGAGAGAAAAGGAAAGGATTATTGCTAATCAAAAGAGGTGTTCTAAATTTTTTAAAGTTTTTGAAATAAAAAATTCACCCCCTATTGTGTATTTATCTTCATAATCACCATCCTAACCCAACAATTGGTATCAAAGTCTGGTCTCTATTGATATATTTTCTTCTTTATTTTTTTATGATATCAACTATTGACATCAAAGGAAATTCTATTTTTCTATCATTCTATTTTTGGAATATTTTTTTTGATTTATTCATCATAAAAAAGTGGTATTTGAAAGTTATTATATTTACTAGCAAAAAAAAATCCAAGTTAATGATTTATAGGAAGATATCTAGAAATTAATGATTCTAGGGAAGGTATTTCTATGATCTGTATTTTAATAGTGACAATTATGGATGCTAGAAAGCCTATATGATCATATATTTGAAAAATATTGGAATAAGAGTTTATTTGAAGGTAGTTAAACCTTTTGAAATCCCTAAGGAAGATTTGTAAAGTTTGGGTAATGATCAATAAAGGGAATATTCTCTAAATTCAAAAGCTATGAATGTTATTGTGTGTGCTTTAGGAATTGATGAATTCAATCGAGTATCTCAATATCCTACTACATATGAGATGTGTTAGACTATTGTTGTTGCCTATAAAGGAACTAAAAACATCAGAAAATTAAGGTACACTAATGTGAAATTAAAGTTTGATACTTTTATAATGTGTGAGGATGAAACCATCACCCAGATGAATGGATGGTTGACATAAATAGTCAATAATGTTGCTACTTTTGGAAATCCAATTTCACAATCGAAAAAATCATTAAAAGTACTCAGAGTATTACCCTTTATTTGGAATAGAATATAATTAGGTATAATATAATCTAAACCTATAAAAAATTTAGTCATGAAGGAGTTGATTGGGATTCTAATGATGTATACATCTAAAATGTAGTCTAAAGTTGAAAATCACTTAAAATATGAAGAAGCTGCTCTCAAAATGACTATGAATGAATCATCTAATTAAAATCATATAGAATTGGATAAATATCTATCATATATTGAAAAGAAGTTTTAAAATATATACAGAAATAAGAATAAAGGGATTGGTGAAAATATATGTTGTGAATGTTAGGAAAAAGGACATACAAAGGAACAATGTCCCTTACTAAAAGAACAAAGTAAATAAAACTAAAAAATAAAAGGAAAGAGAATTATTATTTCTACCTGGAGTAATACTTCTAGATCAAATAATGAATCTTCTAAAAACTATAATTCTGAGCATAAAAAGAAAATTTTATGTCTAATGGAACATATAGATCATGAGGTACAATCTTCTTACTCTCAAAACTCTAGTTGTGAGAAACCATCTTATGATGAATTGGACAAATATTGTTTTATGTTACAAGAAAAGTATGAATTGATAAATAAAGTTTATATAAACATCAATAAATCTTATGATATTATACTTTTAGATAAAGAATATTTGTTAAAACCGTGGGTATTGCTGAGGGTATAACCGAGGCATCGGTATTGCCGTATACCCACAGTTTTGACAAAACCATGGGTATAGCCAAGGGAAATTTCATAATACCCATGTTTTAAGTAAACCATGGGTATATATCTATTCCCAAGGTTTTGAAAACCATGAGAATATATTTTTACAGAAATGTAATATGCCCAAAGTTCAATGAACTGTGGTTATAGATTCTTCTTCCCGAACTATCATAGTTCCCACAGTTTAAGAGAATTGTGGAAATAGATCTTCATAGAAATGTAATGTACCCATGGTTCATTGAACTGTGGGTATAGATAATTCTCCCAAAAGAAGCAGTTTCTGACCTTCCTACTTCTTCCTGCTTCCAGCTGCTGCCCACCTTCCTGCTTCCTACCATCTTTCACATCAAATAAAAACCAGAATAGAAGCAGTTATAAACAATACAGATAAGGAAGAATCAACGAACACCCTAGAATACAAGAATAACTAGAATATAAAAAATACAGACCAGATGAATCCAAAAGAAGTTACAAACAATAAAAACAATACATACTAGAATAGAATACAAACTAGTTACCAAAACAATAGAGACCAAAAAACAATAAACCAGAATAGAATGCAAACCAGTTACAAGCCAAACTTTATCATCAGACCGGTAAGAATCAAATAAGACCCCATACACATCCAATACTAAACTTGCATTCTATATGGATAATTATAATGTAATTGGATAAACTAGGAATAATTTTACTGGTTGAATATTTATCTTGAATTCCTCACTGTGAGTTTATATAAATTTTATGAATGTACAAAGAGGGAATATTTTCAAAGTGGAAAGAATATTGATGTACAAGTGGTAGTATAAATTTGAAGCTACAATATCATATAGAGTAGATATGTTTCTACCAAAAAAGGGTAGATATTAGAGTTTGTGTTTAATGTAACCCAAAGAAACTATTTTGTGACAAAATTAATTAGAATTTGAAAAAATGTAATCAGAAAAAGAAGAAGGCTTGATAACAACACATAGAATTTAGAAGATTTATTTATTAATAATTTAAAAAAGGGGAAGAGGAATCAATAAATAAAATAATTCTTTTAAAAAAACAACAATATCATATAAACTTTTATCTTATATGTTTTCCAAATCATTCAGAGGGTGATGAGTGGCATCAATTAGATACTGAAGTTTTCCCCTCTCTGTTTCCTCCCCCTTTTCTAGTGGGTGAAGTGCCTCGATAAAATAGAATAAATTATGGACCTATTTCTAAATGGCCTACCTTAAATTAATTTTCTCTAAAATATATTCCTTCACATGATCTATATATTCTTCATATTATGATATTTGTGTAGAATAATTTCTCACCGGATCACACAACTAGGAGGTTTTATGATGTTCTTTTTTTCAAATATCTTTCTGGACTCCTTGTATATTAGAGTAGAAATATAATTTAATCAAAACTGAACAGATATATCTCTATACAATATTGTTTTTGTTATGCTTGGAGGATCGGTTTCATGATTTTATATAGTCTTCGATAATCAAATACGCCTTCCCCCAAGTTACTGTAGTGTTGGAAGAGGTATTACCCATGACCATAGATTTATTCCAAATAAGTCTCAGTAATTAAAACGTGAATATAGTTTTATGATTAGCCTCTTATATCAATTCATTTGAAATCAATTTTAGAGTGAAAAATTTCATGAGGTGTGGAGACCGAGAGGTATTTGGGTATCATGTTTGCTAAGAGAAAGTCCAGCCTAGACAACAAGGAAATAAATGAGGTTTTCGAGTTACAGAACCTCTTCCAATAATATTCTTTGGACCTCATCTAATTGGTAAATCACCCACTATTGTAATATAGGGTATATCTTCTCCAACATAGTCAACCTTTTAATTATAAGTATCATTTTCATAACGTGGGTGCTTTATTAAAGGGATTATTAAATATTAAATGAGTTAAACTATAACTAAGGGAAATGGTTTTAATGAATAATAATGTTTTATACTCACCAAACTAGTTAGATCAACATACTATCTAGGTAAGATTACATCCTGTATTTGTAATAATCCCAATAAAGGAGAGTAGGAACATCAGTTGGTGGAATGGTAATTCTCGAATTATTATCATCATGCATCATCATTAACAAAAAATGAATAATGAGTCCAGGGTTCCATTCACCTCTAACACTAGAAAAGGTTTGGGAAGAAACCCTATGGGTACAATGAAACATTAGAGAAAATTGATAAGTGGAATATGGATTGAAAATGAATAATTTGTCCAAGTGAGTTGCAAGATCTCCATCCTGATGTGAGATTTTTTATGAACTCTTTTTGAGGGAACCACTACCATAATCAAAAATCAGCACAAAAGGTGTGGTGTATGGAATGAAATTAAAACTGTGGTAGTTAATTAATATAATAAAAACCTCAATGATGTTTTTTAGTGATGCCTAAACCTCAGGGGAATTTAGTAATCTATGTTAAAATTGGGAATCCTGAGTTTTGATGGTGTTTTAATACATATAAAACTAGAAGTTTTCACCTATCCATCCAAATAGAAATTGGAGTCCTAGGTATCTCTTTTTAACAAGGAAGTTGAGCATTATCATTACATTACACCATTAAGATGATAACCTACTCCTAGTTGGGGTAATCATACATACCTAGTACAGATTAAAAATCAGTATCATAGTAAATAAGAACAATCATGTTAATTATTTCTCAATCCCCATTCAAAGGAGATGGTCTAGGTATAGGTATATCAAGAGAACCTCAACATTTTTGAGTCCTTAACTGCATAGATGGAAACCATGGAGGGGAAACACACTACCTTGTAGCCCAAAAGAAATTCGTACCTTGAATGGTTGGATGACAGTACCCCCTCCCAACTTCAATAACCTTATATTCTATAAATATAAATATGAAAACCTAGAACTAACCAAAGTATTTTAACAAAATAGAGAAAAAACTGTATTAGAATCATCACTGCCTTGTTCTAATTTCTATAACATGAAATTAACACTATAATCATTATTATAAGACAAAATATCAATATGATCAGTAAAAAACCTAATAAAAAATGTAAAAGAGAAATAAATAGAAAGTATTTTACTTATATATGGATTACTATATGATTACAGACAATTTGATACCACATTGCAAAAAATTATAACAAACAGAGTGAGAATAATTTTTGGATCCTTGAAAAAATAATCAATTCATTATGGAATTCATCATCAAAATCCCATGAACATGATAATACAATAATTATAGAAAATAAAAATATAATAAAAAGGGAATAATAAAACCTTGATTATAAAGGTATAAGAACATAAAATTTGGAACTCATCACTCATTTAAATCCTCATTGATTTTCTGGTTCAAGAAATCGTCTATAATTATTCAAAACCTAAAACCTGAAAGAATTAATATTAGTTCACATTTATTTTCTTGTAAAAATAAAATGTGTATTTCATATTGCATATATACAAGACACATGTTCCATATTTCATATATTCAGAATTTATATTCCATATTGCATATATTCAGAATAAAAATTGCATATTCCATATTTTATACATTCTAAACAAAAAGAATGAAAATTCTATATATTGATAATAAAAAAATGAACACTTTGATTAGGAATAGAATTAATGTTTCATATACTCATAATAAACATAATACATATTGAATATTAGAAATATAATGCATATCATATATTAAAAATTGAATTCATATTTCATGTTAACAAAAAATGCATATTGAATTAATGAATGTTTCAATCGGCCCCATGTATTAGAGCATGAAGAATCAAATAAAACCCCATACACATCCAAAACAGAACTTTCATTACTAATGAAAACTACAAGAAAGTGTGATAAAAACCAAAGTTGAACCTAAATTACAAATGAAAATTTTCTTACCAAAACATAACTAAAATTAAATTCTGGAGAATATACTTTGGTTAGTGCTAGTTTTTCCTACTTATGTTTACATTAACTAATTAATGCATTACCTAGATGGTAAATCCAATAGAACCCCTCTACTTTGACAATTCGAAGACACGATTAATGGAGGATATACACTATTCATGTGTGTATAGAGCCCATAGAGCTAAGAAAATAAATAAAACATTATAAAGCTTTTGAAATAAGAAATTAGAATAAGAAGTATAATTTCATTAGAAGATATATTATTTTTGGTAATAATTGACAAAAGTAAAGGTGAAAAAACATCAAAAGTGGTGAAGGAGAGAGTAAGGAAACAATCCCTATAACAAGGGAAATATAATTTTAGAATGAAGAGAAATACGTTAAAATGGAAAATAGATTCATGTATTTGAGATAAGAGGATGTTAAATGTACAAACACATGTGGCTATCTATATACAATAAATCTCATGAAAAGAGATTAAAAAAATATGACATATAAAGGTAAACTTAAGCCCTTATTGCATGAAATTAGAAATAATGATCGAAAAAAGAGTCAAAAAATTTAAATAAATCTAGTAGCCAACATAGTGGGAGGGGGGGGGGGGTGTAGTTTGGGTGTGTGTTTGTGGGGGGGGGGGGTAGGTTGGTAGGGAAGGGGTGAATATATGGAGGGGGGGATGTAGGTTTGGAGAGATGGGGGTGCATGTATGGAGGGGTGGGCGATGGATTTTGGGAGGGGGAGGGGGAGGGGGGTGTGTAGGTTGGGAAGGGAGGGGGGACATGTTAAGAGTAGGGCTACATATTGGGAGTGAGTGGGGGGGGGGGTGAAGGGGGTGACAAGTTGGGAGGGGGAGGGGGGGTGCAGGTTGGGAGTGAGTGGGGGGGGGTGTAGGTTGGAAGGGAGGGGGGAAATAGGTTGGGAGGGGGGCAACAGGTTGGGGGGGGGGGGTGCAGGTTGGGTGGGAGGGGGTGGGGTGTAGGTTGGGACGGGGGGGGGGGGGGGTGTAGGTTGGGAGGGTGTGGGGTGCTAGTTGGGAGGGAGGGGTTACTATATCTATTTAACCTAAACCTATGGAACATTAATATATTATGAAACTCATGCATGATCACATATATGTATTTGTATTAAAGGGACCACCTACCTCTATTAAGGAGTTACCACCATCTCCAAGGCCTATCAATCCTTGGTCAAGCCCGTCCATGCCCCATCTAAGAACACACATCCACCAGAGGTCATACCTTGCATCACATGACATAAATAATTAATTATAAATAATTTTAATTAATTATTTAATTTAAACCAATGTGGAATAATCACAAAACAACTCACAAAGTACCATTACATCACTGAGACCTCAACAAACCACACCAAAGGGTTCACAACACACCCCATCACCAACCTAAGAAAAATATCTAACCCAAAACACTCAATCATTCACTGAGTTAGGTTAATTGAATCCAAAATTCTTAAAAAAGTCAAAATTATGAAACACCTCACCAAAATAGACAGCGGTGGCATGCAGAAATCATCTCAAAATATTGTTTTGACTCCTGGTTCTGAAAACAAACCATCTAAAAAAATGGAAAATTCCAATTCCATTGGGAATTTTACAACCTGTAATGATTCAGGTCATTACACTCATGGTAGTTTAGTTTTCCCATGGTATATCAACCCGTTCATGTAGTTGATCAAGATCCTTTGTGATGTGTTAAATAAATTAACCTCACGTGGAATTTGAGCACCAAATACTATAGTGCAGAAATGAAATAGGCACTATATGAATAAGACTAGGGAAACTACACCATATGGTTATATCCAAGCTACATCACAAATACCTTTATATAGAAGCAGGATAACCTCCTCACCCATTTACTGTCACGAACCAACCCGGGTCAACCCTGAACTGGCCACCCGAGCGGGTCCGCGACATGACCCAAGAGGCATTCCCGATCCTCCTGGGCTGGCAACAAGCGCCAGGGCATCAACAGAGAGCAAGTGGGAATGATTTCGCCCAATAAAAATAAATAATTAAAGCAGTAGAAAATAAACAAAGCCATGAAAAATAAATAAACAAAGTAAAGTAACTAACAAGAAAAAAAGAAAATAAAACTAACCGAAAGAGACAACCACTATCTCCATGTGACCTTGCAGGTCACTCTCCAACTCACGACCAAAAGTCACCCAAGGTGAACGCACCCAAGCTATACCCTGCACAAACACTAAAAACAGAAAAGAACTATAGATGTGAGTATTAAAACTCAGTAGGCTAGCCCGATATCTATTCCCAATGCACTACCTTTAAATAAAGAAATTTACCAATTACAGGTTTGAACTAAATATAAAAAAATATTGGTTTTCACACACACTCACTTCCATTTCTAAATCAAGTATCAGTACATTTCCCTTTTTAATTTAAAAAAAAGTTTAATGTTTGAAAGGAATAGGTATATTTCTTTTCAAATCATTTTCTGCGAACCATTTAGAAATCCAAACTTTAGTTATTATCCAAAAAGGAAAAACCACACATAATATACAACACACACCAAGGGCAGTGGAAAAAGTGGCACACAGGGGCCAGCAACCGAACTAGACCTCTCAACCGTTCGCCACATATAAAAAAACACTAAAAGAAACATGGGTCGAACCTAGGAGATCGTGAACAATCCAGAACGTACTATACATGTGACTCATCCTGAAAGAATGATCTAACTCGATGACTTCATAACGTCCTAATGCTCGGCATAGCCCTGCATGGCCTAACCGAGGGGTCCAATCCCCATAGCAGCAATAACTCAGTATTCCCCTGCTATGGGGCCACTAGCCAGTGCGTAATCTAAACTAGTGCAGCAATCGTTCTCAGAAAATTCACTCAATATGCCAGGTTCCCATGTCAACACATACAACAAAAAGGGGTGCATCCACAATATATATCAATCAGTCACGATGAACAAACATCACATATAGCTCACGCAATCAACGCACACAAAAGATCACCCCTGAATGGGTTTTCCAAAATAATTTATTCTATTAAAGTGTCAAACGGGCCTTCACAAATTTTAAAACAAAACCTCATTTATCGAGAAAACCCAAAACACTTTTTCAGAAGAAATCACTTATCATTAAAACTAGATGTACATTTGAAATTCCATGAATTATGCTTAAATTCCAAACGAGCATTCTTTCAATACTGGGTGTCCGCTCGTCAAGGAAATATTTCAAGTGTTTGGTATAAAATAAACGGATCATTTCACACTAAATAATCATTTAAAATTTTCTTATCTAATATTATTTCTCATTCATTAAAATTAATAAAACATCAAGCAATTAATAAATTCTAAATTTAAAGGTGAGTGCAGTGGGGGACCTACCTCAAGACCAAGGCGCAAAGACGGTGCAAGCTTGGAAACCAGCCGCGATGATGGCGCTCACTCGAAAACAGGCGCGACGACGGCGCTCACTTTGAAACAGGTGCGGAGATGACGCTCACTCAGAAATGGGTGCGACAATGACGCTCACTCGGAAATAGGCATGATGACGACGCTCACTCAGAAACGCCCCGCGCGGGTCCTAGAATGTCATGCCGACCCAAATAAAAATTAATTATTAAAAACTCTAATCAACCCAAGGCATATATATATATGTATATCAAATATAAATATCAAATGGGCATAAAATAATAGGGGTACCAACGGGGAGGATCGTGACAGGAAACGAACCACCGGAGGGCGTCACGCCGGAACAGCGGAAGGTGTCCCTGCGGCTGGACACGGTCTGACCAGGGGGTGCGGCGAGGGCCACCGGACAGCAGAAATGTGAGTCAGACGAAGGGTAGGGTGCAAGGAGGGCAGGTCATCTGCGGGATGCTCGAGCGCAGTAAGGGGATGGGGAACGAGCGAGCAGGATGCGGAAGCAGGGGCCGAGGCGTGCACCGTCGGGTAGCAGGGGAGCCGAGGCGGGCTGTTGTGTGCAGTGGAGGGGTAAAACAAGGGGCACACAGGAGGTGTGCTATATGAGGCCCTGTAGGAGGAAGCGAGCAAGGAGGGTGAGTCGGGTCTGGCGCTGCTGTGCAGGATGCAGCAGAGGTCGGGACGGCGAGCTGCTATTGAGGGAGACAGATCCGGAGTGGGGTATCGGGGGCCTACGCGCGGGCTGTTGGGTGACGGGCAGCCAGGACATAGGCGAGGCGGAGAAGGAAAGCGCTATTTTTGGCGTCGGCAGTAGGGAGGCTGGGCAACGGATCTGGAGAAGGCCTGGACAAGGGGGCTCGCGGTGCGGAAAAGTGACGGGGAAGTGGTGTTCTGCAGCTAGATTCCAATAAGGGCGAGGACGGCAGGTGGAGGAGGACCTGCATGTGGGCGGAGGCGCTGGGTTGTTGCGAGCTATAAGAGGTGGCGTGCGCAAGGCAGGGGTGGTGTGGGGATGCATGTGCATAGAAGATGGGAGGGGCAGATACTGATAGGGAGGCGGATAGGGGAGCGGCATCAGGAGATCACGCTGGCTGCGCTAGCTGGAGGAGAGGAGGGATCGTGTGCAGGCGGGTCGTGCGAGACATGGAGCAGGAAGGAGGCACGACTGGATTGTGGGCTTGGCGCACTGCAGGGAGGGCCGAGCCGGTTTTGGGGAGCTGCTGCAGGTCCAGCGTGCGAGGTGGAGAAACAGGAGAGAGAGAAGACCCGGGGGAAGACCTCCAGGGTCTTGCGCGCAGAACCAGGAGACAGCCGGGGTGGAGCAGCATGCGGAGAAAGAAAAAAAAGAGAAGAAAGAGAGTAAAATTAGAAATAAAGAAATAAATAAAATAAAATAATAAAAAAAGTAAATAATTAAAAATATCAATAATACCAATATTAATAATAATAATAATAATAATAATAACAACAACAATATTATAAATTATTGTTATTATTATTATTAAACATTTTGTAAAATTATTTTTAATTTAATTTAACCTAATTTACTCTATTTATTTATTATTTTAATTTCCAATTTAATTTATTCTTCTAATATTATTAATTATCTAAACAGTTGGGCAACCGCGCACTCACCGGGTCCGAAGGCACGACCGCCGCTAGCGGTGCGGTGACTGCGCACCCACTCGGACCGAATGCAAAGTGACCTCCAGCAGTGCGATGACTGCGCATTTGCCTGAAACCCACCGAAACGTCAATGCTTCAAAGAAAAAAAATTCAAACTTGGACCCAAAACAACTCTGCCCAACATTGCGGGACCGAGAAAAGAATAAAAAAAAACATGGGCGTCTGTGGTCGGGGTGTGACAATTCTCCCCACCACAAACACTTTCTGCCCCCAGAAAGTTTCCAAGCCAACTGTTGACACAACTTGAGTTTATTCCCAGACAAAATCATAGAAAACTGAGAGCTTTGGGGTAACCATTCTCAACAAACGTCACACCCGACCAATTCAAGGAAAACCACTTCCTGAGATTTAGGGGAGAACGTGAGGGGGTTCTCCCCACCACAAGAATTCACTAATACAAAAACTCTTGAAACCCGAACAAACCACCCCGGGGGGGGGGGGCAACATGGGAACTCCCAAACCAAACTCATTCATTTTCCCCACATGTACCGAACAATACACTTGAGACTTGATGAAAAGCTTGATACAGAACAATCAAGCAACTTGAGGATGATAAATTCACTCAAACCCTCCCAACAAATTCACAAAATGAACATCTCCCTAAAGGAAACACCTGAGACCAACTCAAAATTAGAACAAGTCTATTTATTCATGGGACCACACCATTCAAAGAGACCAAAAAACTTAAAAACCACACCGAGGGTAGACAAGACCGCTTGGATTGTGGGGAAAAGAGCTCATCATGCCACCGCGACAAAGGATGAGGTTACGATAGGGACGAGAATAGAACAAGGGAAATTTTGGATATTTCCATTCCAAAGACAAAGACAGTGTCTAGACCGAGGTTCCACACACCCTCAGCAACTCCTGACTGCGCGTGAGCTTCACCCCGAGACCTATGGCTGGGGCCCTGATGGCTGAAGCATCTCCTGCCTCACAGTCAGGCATTTTTATCTCCTGGTTTCTAACTCCTTCCATTCGATGATTCCAACAACAACGATGGTCGTACATTTTCAAAGGGATGCAACATGACGACTTAGAATGTCCGGACATTCCATACTGGTGGTGCACAAGAGAGCGGTCCGATGAACTAGGAGCCGATACCGACGATGATAGTTTCTTGGAGATAGGTTCCACCGGACCGCACTCCTTGCCAGATGAGGAACCTTCGCAGAAGTCGACCACCGTTAATCACACCCAAAACTCTAACGATGATGAGACATTTCATCTTTACTAGTCCAAAACTGAACCCTCAAATAACTCTAGGTAGGTACGAACCTTAACTATCCTAGGATTTCCCAACAACCAAAAGACACACGATCTTTCAGAACTATACAACTACCTCTAAAAGACTTCGATTACCACGATAAGCAAGCAACACAAAAAAAAAGGAACTGAGAACTGAGCATAACTCATTGACAACTTTTGGAGGCTTTCTGGGCGGCATACTCATAACAACATGAAAAAACACCATCGAAACCAGCATCAATCCAAAACTCAATCAAGTCAACAACACAATCCAAGGGCAATAGGCCCATAATCCAAACATATACAACACAAGGGGAAATCACTTTTCCAAAACCATTATCTCTTTACAATTTTAAAAACTCACCTATGGAGCCTTATGAACCGTCACATGTGCGTTTATTCAATCCCGCTCACATCATCTGTGACCAAGTGCCCCCACACACTTTCCATAAATACCCACGCATGTGTGACCCTCCATAAAGAGTTCCCAGATTCAAAAACTTCTTTTTCTTACCAAATCCAAACACATACCAAGTTTTTTTTCAAACTGATACACTTTCTCTTTAGAAATCCACTTTAGAAATTTCAAAAGCATTTTGGAAGAAACACTTTTTCCATTTCAAAAACAATTTCACTTTTAACTCACACTCAAATAAACTGAGACTAAAACAAAACACAAGCAGCAATAACCCACTGGAATGTGAAACTAGTGCATATGTCTGACCTAGCGACATGGTGGTGAGCCATGCCCTAAGTAAGGCATAAAACTATGAGGACCTTAAACAGAGCACTTGAACTCCACATGGGTCACCACCCCATGTGAGGCCACAAAGTGAACCGATTCACCTCCATTCTCATCCATCAATACAAAGAAACCAAAGATAAGAGACTCAAATCCCGGACTAACCCTGGTGACTCAGGTCTCGTCACAAGCGGTGGTGATCAAGAACTGACCCGTAACCTACCTCCTGAGCTCCGACAGTCCTAATCTCCTTCTACCAGACATCCCAAAATAAAAAAGGGTGCTCTGAAAAGTGAGAACCCATAAGGGCCGACCTACTCTGATACCATTTTGTCATGAACCAACCCAGGTCAACCCTGAACCGGCCACCCGATCCGATCTGCCACATGACCCGAGAGGCGTTCCCGATCCTCCCAGGCTGGCGACAAGCACCAGGGCATCAACATAGAGCAAATGGGAACGATTTCGCCTAATAAAAATAAATAATTAAAGCAGCAGAAAATAAACAGAGCCACAAAAAATAAATAAACAATGTAAAGTAACTAACAAGAACAAAAGAAAATAAAACTAACCTAAAGAGACAACCACTATCTCCGTGTGACCTCGCAGGTCACTCTCCAACTCACGACCAAACGTCACCCAAGGCGAACACACCCAAGCTGTACCCTGCACAAACACTAAAAACAGAAAAGAACTATAGGTGTGAGTATTAAAACTCAGTAGGCTAGCCCGATATCTATTCCCAATGCACTACCTTTAAATAAATAAATTTACCAATTACAGCTTTGAACTAAATATACAAAAATATTGGTTTTCACACACATGCACTTCCATTTATAAATCAAGTATCAATATATTGCCCTTTTTAATTTAAAAACAAGTTTAATGTTTGAAATGAATAGGTATATTTCTTTTCAAATCATTTTCTGCGAACCATTTAGAAATCAAAACTTTAGTTATTTGCCAAAACGGAAAAACCACACATAATATACAACACACACCAAGGGCAGTGAAAAAAGTGGCACACAGGGGCCAGTAACCGAACTAGACCTCTCAACCGTTCGCCACATATAAAAAAAAACACTAAAAGAAACATGGGTCGAACCTAGGAGATCGTGAACAATCCAGAACGTACTATACATGTGACTAATCCTGAAATCATGATCTAACTTGATGACTTCATAACGTCCTAATGCTCGGCATAGCCCTGCATGGCCTAACCGAGGGGTCCAATCCCCATAGCAGCAATAACTCCGTATTCCCCTGCTATGGGGCCACTAGCCAGTGCGTAATCTAAACTAGTGCAGCAATTATTCTCAAAAAATTCACTCAATATGCCAGGTTCCCATGTCAACACATACAACAAAAAGGGGTGCGTCCATAATGAAAATCAATCAATCACGATGCACAAACATCACATACAGCTCACGCAATCAACGCACACAAAAGATCACCCCTGAATGGGTTTTCCAAAATAATTTATTCTATTAAAGTGTCAAACGGGCCTTCACAAATTTTAAAACAAAACCTCATTTATCGAGAAAACCCAAAACACTTTTTTCAGAAGAAATCACTTATCATTAAAACTAGATGTACATTTGAAATTCTGTGAATTATGCTTAAAGGCCAAACGAGCATTCTTTCAATACTGGGTGTCCGCTCTTCAAGGAAATATTTCAAGTGTTTGGTATAAAATAAACAGCTCATTTCACACTAAATAATCATTTAAAATTTTATTATCTAATATTATTTCTCATTCATTAAAATTAATAAAACATCAAGCAATTAAAAAATTCTAAATTTAAAGGTGAGTGCAGTGGGGGACCTACCTCAAGACCAAGGCGCAAAGACAGTGTAAGCTTGGAAACCAGGCGCGATGACGGCGCTCACTCGGAAACAGGCGCGACGACGGCGCTCACTTGGAAATAGGTGCGGCGATGACGCTCACTCAGAAACGGGTGCGACAATGACGCTCACTCGGAAACAGGCATGATGACGGCGCTCACTCAGAAACGCCCCGTGCGTGTCCTAGAATGTCATGCCGACCCAAATAAAAATTAATTGTTAAAAACTCTAATCAACCTAAGGAATATATATATATGTATATCAAATATAAATATCAAACGGGCATAAAATAATAGGGGTACCAATGGGGAGGGTCGTGACAGGAAATGAACCACTGGAGGGCGTCACGCCGGAACAACGGAATGTGTCCCTGCGGCTGGACACGGTCTGACCAGGGGGTGCGGCGAGGGCCGCCGGACAGTAGCAACGCGAGTTAGACGAAGGGTAGGGTACAAGGAGGGCAGGTCATCTGCGGGATGCTCGAGCGCAGTAAGGGGATGGGGAACGAGCGAGAAGGATGCGAAAGCAGGGGCCGAGGCGTGCACCGTCGGGTAGAAGGGGAGCTGAGGCGGGCTGTTGTGTGCAGTGGAGGGGTAAAACAAGGGGCACACAGGAGGTGTGCTATATGAGGCCCTGTAGGAGGAAGCGAGCAAGGAGGGTGAGTCGGGTCTGGCGCTGCTGTGCAGGATGCAGGAGAGGTCGGGACGACGAGCTGCTATTGAGGGAGACAGATCTGGATTGGGGTAGAGGGGCCTACGCACGGGCTGCTGGGTGACGGGCAGCTAGGACGCAGGCGGGGCGGAGAAGGAAAGCGCTATTGTTGGAGTCGGCAGTAGGGAGGCTGGGCGAAGGATCTGGAGAAGGCCTGGACAAGGGGGCTCGCGACGCGGAAAAGTGACGGGGAAGTGGTGTTCTGCAGCTAGATTGCAATAAGGGCGAGGACGACAGGTAGAGGAGGACCTGCATGTGGGCGGAGGCGCTGGGTTGTTGCGAGCTACAGGAGGCGGCGTGCGCAAGGTAGGATCGTGTGCAGGCGGGTCGTGCGAGACGTGGAGCAGGAAGGAGGCACGAATGGATTGCGGGCTGGGCGCACTGCAGGGAGGGCGGAGCCGGTGTTGGGGAGTTGCTGCAGGTCCAGCGTGCGAGGGGGAGAAATAGGAGAGAGAGAATGTAACACCCCGAGATTTTATGAAAAATATTCTTTTTAATTTCATTAATGTCTTGTGTTATACGCTACACCAAAAGAAGCTTTCACAACACACATCCTTGACTTTCCTTCCATTACACGCAATCGCGACCTTCCTCGATAGCGTGTATAGTACGCAATAATAAGTTTCACTAAACAGCAATATGCTATTAAAATATTATTAAAACTAGCCGTTATGAATAGTAATAACCACTTTTTGAAATTTTTTAAATTTTATTTTTCAAAATGGACTTTATTTTTGTATTCGTAATATCAAAATTATCTTAGGGTGAAATTTTGGTACTTTTCGGATAACTTTCATTTTCTGATGAATAGTGAAAATTACTAAATTTTAATTAAAAACGACTTTTTTAATCGAGATAATTAATAGTGATAAATTATTAATTTGAGTGGGTTTAAAGTATTTTTAGATTATATTTTTACAATTCAATAAAATGTTGGTCATTGGATGTAATTTCACATTTACACAAGACATAAACAAGTGTTAATCTTTTGATAGTTATTATCTCTTAAAAACACGCTATTTGTTGTGACAGCGGAAATTAATTATAAAATTAATTAATGCAACTTATATGTTGGGAATTTTGTAAAATAGAAATCATTTTTGAATTCAGAATATCAATTATAGCATAGGGTGAAATTTTGGCATTTTTCTGAAAAACTTCAATTTTTGATGAATAGTGAAACTACTAATTGGTAGTTAAAAAAATTAATTTTTTCATAAATCTTAATTTTACCGCTTCTATGAATGGAATTTCAAAAATCCGAGAGACACGGTTGATGTCAGTAAGTAAAATGTGGTTCAATGAGATGAAAATAATTTTTGGTGAATAGTAACTTTTCACTTTTATTTACCACGGTTAAAAGTAAATTGGGTAATTAAGGGTAAAAATGATATTAATATTACCCTAACACATGTCCTAATCCTATTGGACAAGTCTATCTCGACCAAAAACAACCTTAAGTGTAAAATATTATCATTTAGGCCCACTTGGATTAGATTAGGACATTTATTATTATTTAATTCAAAGAAGAGTTAAAAGAGTTAAAATCAAAGTTTATTTACTAAACCATTTTTAATATAGGGTTATACATAATATAATTTCGACTATAAATATTAATTATAAAGATAAAAATATTTCCTACATAATGGTATTTTATTTGTAATTTTTATACTTTAAATAATTTAATTTATTTATGACACAACGATGATGCAGTAATTACCTTTTTAAGAAAATATTAACATAATTGATGTTATAAATGCCCAAATAAATGTAATTTGAGACTTTTTATGACTTACACTAATTTTATAGGTTAATATGACATTTTATTGTTGATTTAAGTAACTTGGTTTGAACTTATCATTCTGTTAGAAATTTTATAAAAATCATGTACCAAATAGTGTCAAAATTGACATAAATTAGTTTTTAAAACAAATATTATATTATTAATTGTTATTTAATTCCTAAAAATCTAAGGTTCAGCCAAATGACTTATATAAGGATAGATATATTAATAATAAACAACTTTGGGTTTGTTTGTCTTGATATAGTAAGTTTATTAACCATATAGTGTAAGAAAACAAAAAGACACGCTAAAAGTTAAATTATTTAAATTAGAGTTAAATCTAATTGATAAGGTTAAAATAATAACCTAAACTTGTCTAAATCCTATTGAATGAGAGGATTTCGACCCATACCCACTTTATATTCTAAATAAGACCATTTGGAACCATTATAAATCGAATTTGACCTTAATATAAAATAATATTTTGAGATTTTCCTAAGATGCCCCTCTCCTTCCTTATAAAAGGGCACCTACTCCCTCTCCTCCTCACACCAATTTGAGCATTCAATCTCGGCCAAACCCTTCCAAAATATATTCTACACTTTCCTAGTAACATCCTAGAGGTCCTGGTATTCTTCAAAGACCATCCTTAGTTCTTTAAGTGGAGGTTAAGTGAAGGCGCGTCAAAAAGAGGTAATATCCATTACCGATCTTTTTCAATTTCTTTCTTCTTCAACTTCTTCTTCTTTAGTTGTTTAATGATAAAGTAATAAAATAAGTATTTCTTATATACTGATATGTTATTATAAATATGAAACAACTCTAATTAACCTTCTATCCATCCTACAGAAAAAGGAAATCACCGCGCGTGCGTACGTACGGAATACCGTCTCCACGCCGTGGTGTAATCTATTTTCCGCCATCAAATTAATTGGATGGGTATAATGGTGTAATGAGTAACTATATATGATTATTATAAAGTGATATTGATACTGAAATAGTATACATACACTTCAACACAATTCCACGACCATGGGAACGATATCATCGCTCGTGCGTACGTACGGACTACCGTCTCCACGACGCGATGAGATTCATTCTCAATGATTAACCATTCATGAATGATTATAAAGTATATATAATAAGTAATAATGAAATATATGACATAATAATGATACTGGATTTATGTATATTTATATGTATGTCATCTACTTAATTCCATTCAATTCAATAAGGAAACGAAAACAGCGTTCATGCGTACGTACGGACTACCGTCTCCATGAACGGTGTATTTCATTCCATTTATCGATATATTATATATATATATATATATATATATATATTCTGAATATATATTATATATAAATCATGTTTTACATTCTGGATATAAGTAATCATGATCCAAGTAATCATATTAATAATTACAAGTTAAAAACACGAACGACAAATGAGACGATTTTACCCAAAACGCTACTTTAACATGAATTTACAAAAGAACGGGTAATATAAAGTCATAAGTGGACCATATATGATATAATAACAATGAATATGATTCTGTAATAAGTCAATAACATGATTTAAATCATTATACAGGAGGTTCGGACACTTACAAAGCAAGTCGGACCTAAGGTAAGGGAAATATCACAATCTCATTTTTATCCGAGATTGTTTATAATTTGGAATTTACTGGGGTATATTTTATCATCCACATCCATGTTTCCTCAATATGTAATATTATTTCCATCCACCTAAAATTGTTTAAATCCTATTTTACCCTTCGGTGAGTTTTTAGTAAAAGATATGAAAGGAATCTTTTGTCGTTTTTCGTACGAGGTACTTTTTGACTTTTCCGACGAAAGTACGAAGAATGTTTTTTTTAACTTATACGGCATGAATGGATTTTTAAAACATTATTTCCAAGAAGCTTACTTTACAAGTTTTCTTGTTTATTTTTAATCAAATTCTTTTTGTACGACATGTTAAGAAAGGACAAATGTTTTTGAAGAAGAAAGGATATTTTCCTCAAGAATGGAGTTCAAGTGTTTTATCAAAATTATTATCCATATAAGATAATAAAGGGTTCTGTTTTTATCCCTATTATTACCTTGATTTGATCATGTTGTGATGGAATTATTTTTCTGAATTCCTTTATCTTATATGAATTGATTTATGATGTCATGATGTTTAAGATTCCCATTTGTATTACATGGGTTATGCAATGATGTATGATTTATGATTTTGTGGCACACATAAGAATGGTATAATTATGAGATGGGTGGGACCTATATCTCCCTCCAATGCATTGGGTAAAGATTCTATATCTCATGAGATAGACATGGCTGGAACGGTAGGTTATACCGGTTCAGTGAAACAGGACTGAAACGAGGGTGACTCGGTTCAGAAAGGGACTTTGTCTACTATGATAGTCTTGGCAATGAGTCTTGACTAACAAGAAATGATTCTCTATGATTATGTGCGTATGCCACAAAGTTTCATGTTTTAAGTTATGATTATTGGGATTTCATTTCACTACTATGATTTATCCCATGTTATGAAATTATGCTCTCTTTTGCAGGTTAAGATTTCCAAAAGTTATGTTCTTATGAATATGATGTGATTGATTTTTATTTTGTTTACCCTTACTGAGCATTTGAGCTCACCCTTTTATGTTTTCTTTTCCCCAGGATATAAAGAAAGGTTTTAGGTAAAAAAAAGGGAAGATATTTATGGGAGATGTTGAAGATCTTTCACCACGATTAGAAGATTACGTTCCGAGTTTCCAAAGACACTAAACTATTACAATCCTTGTGTGTGTGTTTTTGTTATGTACTAAGTATTCCGCAAAAGTAATGTAATGTTCATGTACGTTAAGCTTCGGGTCTCTACAGTTGGTATCAGAGGAAAGGTTTAGTCAACCTTTGGAAACTAGGATGCGAAAACGTTAGTGAGATCCCTAGAGATATTTCTAAGGTATGTCTAGGGATGTCTCTAAGGATAAGTATACGTATAGGATATAGTCCTAGAACTATGGTAACGATCTTAGAATTTAACCTAAGATGTTAGATATTGAAGTTACTCTCCCTTTATTATGATTTTTGCCTCTAACACTATTGTTTTTGGGTTTTAGAAAATGGCTGGAAACAAGATGATTCACGATAATGGAGGATATTATGGACAATGGAATGATATTCTTCATGAGAAACCAAATGAAATGGGATTTGAAAGTCCAAACATAATTATTATGCCGAATCAGCAATCTCATAATATGATCAATAAAGTAAAATTTGGTAAGTTTCCTGACTCGGATAATAAGAGAATGATGGAGTTTCATGATGATCATAGAGGAAAGAAAGTTCAATTTCCCCTATGTAAATAATGTGGGAAGAGGCATCAAGGAGAATGTTTCAAAGGAACTGGAAGATGCTTTGGGTGTGGAAAAGAAGGACACAAAGCCAGTAAGTGCAAAGGAAAAGGTTCAGTTAACACCAGGGATGAGGATAATGGTATTGCTACGACATCAACAATGGTAAAATGTTTAAAATGTGGAATGTACGGGCATTATGCAAACCAATGCCCTAAGGGAAAGTCTCATGAAGAGAATCAGTATGGTCGTATGGGTAGTATTTATGTGGATGATGATGAAGAGACTACAAATGATATGTGAGATGAAAGAATTGTTGAAGCTCGGTCAATGGTTTAAGAATGTAGTGGAATGATTACATGTTTATCATGTGTAATGTTGTATAAGTAATCTCATGGTACTATGGAATAAAGAGACATCTAAGGATTGTTACACTGTTGTCTTTCATTGAGTTTTGAAAGTGTATGATTAATGTTACCAGTATCCATGAAAGGTTATTCAGATATTTTTGGAATGTAGATGATATGCGCATAATGAAGGGATAAAAAGAATCTAATATGTTTGATAGTATTCATGAGCTCATGATTGATATAAGGACTAAGTGATATCATGGTTTGAGTATATAGAATTTTGAGGATTTTGGTATGTGGAAAGTGTTAAATTTTAACTGCATTCATGTTTTCACTATGGTTCAATGGGTATTCATTCTTCAAGAGAATACATGATTAAGGTATTCACATATTTGTAATTTGACCAACAAGATATATCTTATGATATATGGGGGATAAATGATGGTATTCTCATGCTTGGCTGATGACATTTCAAGTAATCGTTTTCTTTATACTATGAGCTTGGACCGAAGTATTTTAGATAAGCCTAAATATTGTAATGGATTATGTTGGACATATGCTAAGTATTGTTTAAGGATAGAACTTTTTTTTCGATATTACTAATGGGATTTTATAGTAATGTAGTTTTAGAAAAAGGAAAACCTACAGGACGGGCGACAGCCCATCGCGTCGGACAAGGATGTGGGGATCGAACCCACAACCGAAGTGCGACTGGCCTTTATCGCCTACCACTGGCCTACAGGAAGTCCCTGTTCAGTAGAAACTAGTTTTATTATATTAATAAATATGATATATGAAGTATAAGTCCATTTTAGGAACCATATATGATTAATCTCACTATAGAATGACTTATGTATATTTAATAACTTTTGCAAACCTTTTGTTTGAGACAGATGGAATGACCCGTCATTCTATCACATGATCTGCTAACACTTCACGAATAACAAATTCAACTTCATTTATTTAAGATATGAAGTGGAAATTGTTCAAGGCACGAACAACAGTGAGATTGTACCAAAATAAAGTAAGTATTTATTCTAATTCAAATTCTTCAACTTTAGGGAAACGATCTTGAAAACCAAAAATGTTGTCCTAGTGCTCTTATATCTGATTAATCAGATGGTACCTTAGATCGTCACAAATTTATGGCTTTGTGATTGCTAGATTTTCCATAGCCATGTTCTCTACCACTCTCCATCAGAACATGATGGTTAGATTTCTCTTCCATATCCATATTTTCACCTATGTGGAAACCCAGTGATTAGTTTATTTGGGTAACCGTTACGTTTCATACTTTTGTTTTTAAAAATTGGTTTTGGTATTCCTTTTTACGATGTGGGTTTCGATTAAAGAAACTTTCGAATAGTAAACCATTTATAACCCCGAAGAATTTTGAGGGCGAAATTCATTTTAAGGGGGGTAGAATGTAACACCCCGAGATTTTATGAAAAATATTCTTTTTAATTTCATTAATGTCCTGTGTTATACGCTACACAAAAATAAGCTTTCACAACACGCATCCTTGACTTGCCTTCCATTACACGCAATCGCGACCTTCCTCGATAGCGTGTATAGTACGCAATAACAAGTTTCACTAAACAGCAATATGCTATTAAAATATTATTAAAACTAGCCGTTATGAATAGTAATAACCACTTTTTGAAATTTTGTAAATTTTATTTTTCAAAATGGAATTTATTTTTTTATTCGTAATATCAAAATTAGCTTAGGGTGAAATTTTGGTACTTTTCGGATAACTTTCATTTTTTGATGAATAGTGAAAATTACTAAATTTTAATTAAAAACAACTTTTTTAATCGAGATAATTAATAGTGATAAATTATTAATTTGAGTGGGTTTAAAGTATATTTAGAATATATTTTTACAATTCAATACAATGTTGGTCATTGGATGTAATTTCACATTTACACAAGACATAAACAAGTGTTAATCTTTTGATAGTTATTATCTCTTAAAAACACGCTATTTGTTGTGACAGTGGAAATTAATTATAAAATTAATTAATGCAACTTATATGTTGGGAATTTTGTAAAATAGAAATCATTTTTGAATTCGGAATATCAATTATAGCTTAGGGTGAAATTTTGGCATTTTTCTGAAAAACTTCAATTTTTGATGAATAGTGAAACTACTAATTGGTAGTTAAAAAATTAATTTTTTCATAAATCTTAATTTTACCACTTATGTGAATGGAATTTCAAAAATCCAAGAGACACGGTTGATGTCAGTAAGTAAAATGTGGTTCAATGAGATAATTTTTGGTGAATAGTAACTTTTTACTTTTATTTACCACGGTTAAAAGTAAATAGGGTAATTAAGGGTAAAAATGATATTAATATTACCCTAACACATGTCCTAATCCTATTGGACAAGTTTATCTCAACCAAAAACAACCTTAAGTGTAAAATATTATCATTTAGGCACACTTGGATTAGATTAGGACATTTATTATTATTTAATTCAAAGAAGAGTTAAAAGAGTTAAAATCAAAGTTTATTTACTAAACCATTTTTAATATAGGGTTATACATAATATAATTTCGACTATAAATATTAATTAGAAATATAAAAAGCTTTCCTACATAATGGTATTTTATTTGTAATTTTTATACTTTAAATAATTTAATTTATTTATGACACAACGATGATGCATTAATTACCTTTTTAAGAAAATATTAACATAATTGATGTTATAAATGCCCAAATAAATGTAATTTGAGACTTTTTATGACATACACTAATTTTATAGGTTAATATGACATGTTATTGTTGATTTAAGTAACTTGGTTCGAACTTATCATTCTGTTAGAAATTTCATAAAAATCATGTACCAAATAGTGTCAAAATTGACATAAATTAGTTTTTAAAACAAATATTATATTATTAATTGTTATTTAATTCCTAAAAATCTAAGGTTCGGCCAAATGACTTAGATAAGGATAGATATATTAATAATAAATAACTTGGGATTCGTTTGGCTTGATATAGTAAGTTTAGTAACCATATAGTGTAAGAAAACAAAAAGACACGGTAAAAGTTAAATTATTTAACTTAGAGTTAAATCTAATTGATAAGGTTAAAATAATAACCTAGACTTGTCTAAATCCTATTGTATGAGAGGATTTAGACCCATCCCCACTTTATCTTCGAAATAAGACCATTTGGAACCATTATAAATCGAATTTGACCTTAATATAAAATAATATTTTGAGATTTTCCTAAGATGCCCCTCTCCTTCCTTATAAAAGGGCACCTCCTCCCTCTCCTCCTCACACCAATTTGAGCATTCAAGCTCAGAAAAACCCTGCCAAAATCTCTTTTCCACTTCCCTAGTAACATCCTAGAGGTCCTGGTATTCTTCAAAGACCATCCTTAGTTCTTTAAGTGGAGGTTAAGTGAAGGCGCGTCAAAAAGAGGTAATATCCATTACTGATCTTTTTCAATTTCTTTCTTCTTCAACTTCTTCTTCTTTAGTTGTTTCATGATAAAGTAATAACATAAGTATTTATTATATACTGATATGTTATTATAAATTTGAAACAACTCTAATTAACCTTCTATCCATCCTAGAGAAAAAGGAAATCACCGCGCGTGCGTACGTACGGAATACCATCTCCACGCCGTGGTGTAATCTATTTTCCGCCACCACCTTAATTGGATGGGTATAATGGTGTAATGAGTAACTATATATAATTATTATAAAGTGATATTGATACTGAAATAGTATACATACACTTCAACACAATTCCACGACCATGGGAACGATATCATCGCTCGTGCGTACGTACGGACTACCGTCTCCACGACGCGATGAGATTCATTCTCAATGATTAACCATTCATGAATGATTATAAAGTATATATAATAAGTACTAATGAAATATATGACCTAATAATGATACTGGATTTATGTATATTTATATGTATGTCATCTACTTAATTCTATTCAATTCAATAAGGAAACGAAAACAGCGTTCATGCGTACGTAAGGACTACCGTCTCCATGAACGGTGTATTTCATTCCATTTATCAATATATTATATATATATATATATATATTCTGAATATATATTATATATAAATCATGTTTTACATTCTGGATATAAGTAATCATGATCCAAGTAATCATATTAATAATTACAAGTTAAAAACACGAACGACAAATGAGACGATTTTACCCAAAATGCTACTTTAACATGAATTTACAAAAGAACGGGTAATATAAAGTCATAAGTGGACCATATATGATATAATAACAATGAATATGATTCTGGAATAAGTCAATAACATGATTTAAATCATTATACAGGAGGTTCGGACACTTACAAAGCAAGTCGGACCTAAGGTAAGGGAAATATCACAATCTCATTTTTATCCGAGATTGTTTATACTTTGGAATTTACTGGGGTGTATTTTATCATCCACATCCATGTTTCCTCAATATGTAATATTATTTCCATCCACCTAAAATTGTTTAAATCCTATTTTACCCTTCGGTGAGTTTTTAGTAAAAGATATGAAAGGGATCTTTTGTCGTTTTTCGTACGAGGTACTTTTTGACTTTTCCAACAAAAGTACGAAGAATGTTTTTTTAACTTATACGACATGAATGGATTTTTAAAAAATTATTTCCAAGAATCTTACTTTACAAGTTTTCAAGTTTATTTTTAATCAAATTCTTTTTGTACGACATGTTAAGAAAGGACAAATGTTTTTGAAGAAGAAAGGATATTTTCCTCAAGATTGGAGTTCAAGTGTTTTATCAAAATTATTTTCCATCTAAGATAATAAAGGGTTCTGTTTTTATCCCTATTATTACATTGATTTGATCATGTTGTGATGGAATTATTTTTATGAATTCATTTATCTTATATGAATTGATTTATGATGTCATGATGTTTAAGATTCCCATTTGTATTACATGAGTTATGCAATGATGTATGATTTATGATTTTGTGGCACACATAAGAATGGTATAATTATGAGATGGGTGGGACCTATATCACCCTCCAATGCATTGGGTAAAGATTCTATATCTCATGAGATAGACATGGCTGGAATGGTAGGTTATACCGGTTCAGTGAAACAGAACTGAAACGAGGGTGACTCTGTTCAGAAAGGGACTTTTTCCACTAAGATAGTCTTGGCAATGAGTCATGACTAACAAGAAATGATTCTCTATGATTATGTGTGTATGCCACAAAGTTTCATGTTTTAAGTTATGATTATTGGGATTTCATTTCACTACTATGATTTATCCCATGTTATGAAATTATGCTCTCTTTTGCAGGTTAAGATTTCCAAAAGTTATGTTGTTATGAATATGTTGTGATTGATTTTTCTTTTGTTTACCCTTACTGAGCATTTGAGCTCACCCTTTTATGTTTTCTTTTCCCCAAGATATAAAGAAAGGTTTTAGGTAAAAAAAAGGGAAGATCTTTGTGGGAGATGTTGAAGATCTTTCACCATGATTAGAAGATTACGTTCCGAGTTTCCAAAGACACTAAACTATTACGATCCTTGTGTGTGTGTTTTTGTTATGTACTAAGTATTCCGCAAAAGTAATGTAATGTTCATGTACGTTAAGATTCGGGTCTCTACAGAGAAGACCCGGGGGAAGACCTCCAGGGTCTTGCGCGCAGAACCAGGAGACAGCCGGGGTGGAGCAGCATGCGGAGAAAGAAAAAAAAGAGAAGAAAGAGAGGAAAAGTAGAAATAAAGAAATAGATAAAATAAAATAATAAAAAAAGTAAATAAGTAAAAATATCAATAATACCAATAATAATAATAATAATAATAATAATAATAACAACAACAATATTATAAATTATTGTTATTATTATTATTAAACATTTTGTAAAATTCTTTTTTAATTTAATTTAACCTACTTTACTCTATTTATTTATTATTTTATTTTCCAATTTAATTTATTCTTCTAATATTATTAATTATCTAAACAGTTGGGCAACGGCGCACTCACCGGGTCCGAACGCACGACCACCGCTAGCGGTGCGGTGACTGCGCACCCACTCGGACCGAATGCGCAGTGACCTCCAGCAGTGCGGTGACTGCGCATTTTCCTGAAACCCACCGAAACGTCAACGCTTCAAAGAAATAAAATTCAAACTTGGACCCAAAACAACTCTGCCCAACATCGCGGGACCGAGAAAAGAATAAAAAAACATGGGCGTCTGTGGTCGGGGTGTGACAATTCTCCCCACCACAGACACTTTCTGCCCCCAGAAAGTTTCCAAGACAACTGTTGACACAACTTGAGTTTATTCCCAGACAAAATCATAGAGAACTGAGAGCTTTGGGGTAACCATTCTCAACAAACATCACACCCGACCAATTCAAGGAAAACCACTGCCTGAGATTTAGGGGAGAACGTGAGGGGGTTCTCCCCACCACAAGAATTCACTAATACAAAAACTCTTGAAACCCGAACAAACCACCCCGGGGGGGGGCAACATGGGAACTCCCAAACCAAACTCATTCATTTTCCCCACATGTACCAAACAATACACTTGAGACTTGATGAAAAGCTTGATATAGAACAATCAAGCAACTTGAGGATGAGAAATTCACTCAAACCCTCCCAACAAATTCACGAAATGAACCTCTCCATAAAGGACACACCTGAGACCAACTCAAAATTAGAACAAGTCTATTTATTCATGGGGCCACACCATTCAAAGAGACCAAACAACTTAAAAACCACACTGAGGGTAGACAAGACCGCTTGGATTGTGGGGAAAAGAGCTCATCACGCCACCGTGACAAAGGATGAGGTTATGATAGGGACGAGAATAGAACAAGGGAAATTTTGGATATTTCCATTCCAAAGAGAAAGACAGTATCTAGACCGAGGTTCCACACACCCTCAGCAACTCCTGACTGTGCGTGAACTTCACCCCGAGACCTATGGCTGGGGCCCTGATGGCTGAAGCATCTCCTGCCTCACAGTCAGGCATTTTTATCTCCTGGTTTCTAACTCCTTCCGTTCGATGATTCCAACAACAACGATGGTCGTACATTTTAAAAGGGATGCAACATGACGACTTAGAATGTCCGGACATGCCATACTGGTGGCGCACAAGCGAGCGGTCCGACGAACTAGGATCCGGTACCGACGATGATAGTTTCTTGGAGACATTTTCCACCGGACCGCACTCCTTGCCAGATGAGGAACCTTCGCAGAAGTCGACCACCGTTAATCACACCCAAAACTCTAACGACGATGAGACATTTCATCTTTACTAGTCCAAAAATGAACCCTCAAATAACTCTAGGGTGGTACGAACCTTAACTATCCTGGGAGTTCCCAACAACCTGAAGACACACTATCTTTCAGAACTATACAACTACCTCTAAAAGACTTCGATTACCACGATAAGCAAGCAACACACAAAAAAATGGAACTGAGAACTGAACATAACTCATTGACAACTTTTGGAGCCTTTCTGGGCGGCATACTCATAACAACATGAAAAAACACCATCAAAACCAGCATCAATCCAAAACTCAATAAAGTCAACAACACAAGCCAAGGGCAATAGACCCATAATCCAAACATATACAACACAAGGGGAAATCACTTTTCCAAAACCATTATCTCTTTACAATTTTAAAAAATCACCTATGGAGCCTTATGAACCGTCATGTGTGCGTTTATTCAATCCCGCTCACATCATCTGTGACCAAGTGCCCCCACACACTTTCCATACATACCCACGCACGTGTGACCCTCCATAAAGAGTTCCAAGATTCAAAAACTTATTTTTCTTACCAAATCCAAACACATACCAAGTTTTTTTTCAAACTGATACTCTTTCTCTTTAGAAATCCACTTTAGAAATTTCAAAAGCATTTTGGAAGAAACACTTTTTCCATTTCAAAACCAATTTCACTTTTAACTCACACTCAAATCAACTGAGACTAAAACAAAACACAAGCAGCAATAACCCACTGTAATGTGAAACTAGTGCATATGTTTGACCTAGTGACATGGTGGTGAGCCATGCCCTAAGTAAGGCATAATACTATGAGGACCTTAAACCGAACACTTGGACTCCACATGGGTCACCACCCCATGTGAGGCCACAAAGTGAACCGATTCACCTCCATTCTCATCCATCAATCCAAAGCAACCAAAGATAAGAGATTCAAATCCTGGACTAACCCTGGTAACTCAGGTCTCGTCACAAGCGGTGGTGATCAGGAACTGACCCATAACCTACCTCCTGAGCTCCGATAGTCCTAATCTCCTTCTACCAGACATCCCAAAATAAAAAAGGGTGCTCTGAAAAGTGAGAACCCCTAAGGGCCGACCTACTCTGATACCATTTTGTCACGAACCAACCCAGGTCAACCCTGAACCAGCCACCCGATCCGATCTGCCACATGACCCGAGAGGCATTTCGGATCCTCCCAGGCTGGCGACAAGTGCCAGGGCATCAACAGAGAGCAAATGGGAACGATTTCGCCTAATAAAAATAAATAATTAAAGCAGCAGAAAATAAACAGAGCCGCGCAAAATAAATAAACAATGTAAAGTAACTAACAAGAAGAAAAGAAAATAAAACTAACCTAAAGAGACAACCACTATCTCCGTGTGACCTCGCAGGTCACTCTCCAACTCACGACCAAACATCACCCAAGGCGAACGCACCTAAGCTGTACCCTACACAAACACTAAAATCAGAAAAGAACTATAGGCGTGAGTATTAAAACTCAGTAGGCTATCCCGATATCTATTCCCAATGCACTACCTTTAAATAAATAAATTTACCAATTACAACTTTGAACTAAATATACAAAAATATTGGTTTTCACACACATGCACTTCCATTTCTAAATCAAGTATCAGTACATTGCCCTTTTTAATTTAAAAACAAGTTTAATGTTTGAAATGAATAGGTATATTTCTTTTCAAATCATTTTCTGCGAACCATTTAGAAATCCAAACTTTAGTTATTAGCCAAAAAGGAAAAACCACACATAATATACAACACACACCAAGGGCAGTGGAAAAAGTGGCACACAGGGGCCATCAACCGAACTAGACCTCTCAACCGTTTGCCACATATAAAAAAAAACACTAAAAGAAACATGGGTCGAAGCTAGGAGATCATGAACAATCCAGAACGTACTATACATGTGACTCATCCTGAAATCATGATCTAACTCGATGACTTCATAATGTCCTAATGCTCGGCATAGCCCTGCATGGCCTAACCGAGGGGTCCAATCCCCATAGCAGCAATAACTCAGTATTCCCCTGCTATGGGGCCACTAGCGAGTGCATAATCTAAACTAGTGCAACAATCGTTCTCAGAAAATTCACTCAATATGCCAGGTTCCCATGTCAACACATACAACAAAAAGGGGTGCGTCCACAATGTAAATCAATCAGTCACGATGCACAAACATCACATACAGCTCACGCAATCAATGCACACAAAAGATCACCCCTGAATGGGTTTTCCAAAATAATTTATTCTATTAAAGTGTCAAACGGGCCTTCACAAATTTTAAAACAAAACCTCATTTATCGAGAAAACCCAATACACTTTTTCAGGAGAAATCACTTATCATTAAAACTAGATGTACATTTGAAATTCCGTGAATTATGCTTAAAGGCCAAACGAGCATTCTTTCAATACTGGGTGTCCGCTCGTCAAGGAAATATTTCAAGTGTTCGGTATAAAATAAACAGCTCATTTCACACTAAATAATCATTTAAAATTTTATTATCTAATATTATTTCTCATTCATTAAAATTAATAAAACATCAAGCAATTAATAAATTCTAAATTTAAAGGTGAGTGCAGTGGGGGACCTACCTCAAGACCAAGGCATGACAACGGTGCAAGCTTTGAAACCAGGCGCGACGACGACACTCACTCGGAAAGAGGCGCGATGACGGTGCTCACTCGGAAACAGGCACGGCGATGACGCTCACTCAGAAAGAGGCGCGACGATGACGCTCACTCAGAAACAGGCGCAACAACGACGCTCACTCAGAAACGCCCCGCGCGGGTCCTAGAACGTCAAGCCGACCCAAATAAAAATTAATTATTAAAAACTCTAATCAACCCTCGGCATATATATATATATATGTATATCAAATATAAATATCAAACGGGCATAAAATAATAGGGGTACCAACGGGGAGGGTTGCGACAGGAAACGAACCGCTGGAGGGCGTCGCGCCGGAACAATGGAAGGCATCTGCGCGGCTGGACACGGTCTAACTAGGGGGTGCGGTGAGGGCCCCTGGACAACAGTAATGCGAGTCAGCCGAAGGACAGGGTGCAAGGAGGGAAGGTCTTCGGCGGGCTGCTCGAGCGTAGTAAGGGGATGGGGAACGGGCAAGCAGGATGCAGAAGCAGGGGCTGAGGCGTGCACCATCGGGTAGCAGGGGAGCCGAGGCGGGCTGTTGTGTGCAGCGGAGGGGGAAAACAAGGGGCACACCGGAGGTGGGATGTATGAGGCCCTGCAGGAGGAAGCGAGCAAGGAGGGTGAGCCGAGTCCAGCGCTGCTGTGCAGGAAGCCGGAGAGGTCGGGACGGCGAGCTGCTATTGAGGGAGACAGATCCGGACTTGGGTAGCGGGGGCCTACGTGCGGGGTGCTAGGTGACAGGCATCCAGGACGTAGGCGAGGCAGAGAAGGAAAGCGTTATTGTTGGCATCAGCAGTAGGGAGGCTGGGCGACGGATTTGGCGAAGGGCTGGACAAGGGGGTTCGCGGCGCAGAAAAGTGACAGGGAAGTGGTGTTCTGCAGCTAGATCGCAACAGGGGTGAGGACTACAGGTGGAGGACCTGCATGCGGGCGGAGGTGCTGGGTTGTTGTGAGCTACAGGAGGTGGCGTGCGCAAGGCAGGGGTGGCGTGGGGCTGCATGTGCACAGAATATGGGAGGGGCAGATGCTGATAGGGAGGCAGACAGGGGAGCGGCAGCAGGAGATCACGCTAGCTGCGCTTGCTGGAGGAGAGGAGGGATCGTGTGCAGGTGGGTCATGCGGGACGTGGAGCAGGAAGGAGGCATGGCTGGATGGCGGGTTGGGTGTGCTGCAGGCAGGGCGAAGCCAGTGTTGGGGAGCTACTGTAGGTCCAGCGTGCGAGGGGGAGAAACAGGAGAGAGAGAAGACCCGAGGGAAGACCTCCAGGGTCTTGCGCGCAAAACCAGGAGACAGCCTGGGGGAGCAGCATGCGGAGAAAGAAAAAAAAAAGAGAAGAAAGAGAGAAAAAGAAAAAAGAAAGAAATAGATAAAATAAAATAAAAAAAAGTAAATAAGTAAAAATAATAATAATACCAATAATAATAATAATAATAATAAAAACAACAATATTTTAAATTATTGTTATTATTATTATTAAACATTTTGTAAAATTATTTTTAATTTAATTTAACCTACTTCACTCTATTTATTTATTATTTTATTTTCCAATTTAATTTATTCTTCTAATTTTATTAATTATCTAAATAGTTGGGTAACCGCGCACTCACCGGGTCCGAACGCACGACCACCGCTAGCGGTGCGGTGACCGCGTACCCACCCGGACCGAATGCGCAGTGACCTCCAGCAGTGCGGTGACTGCGCATTATACTGAAACCCACCGAAACTTCAACGCTTCAAAGAAAAAAAATTCAAACTTGGACCCAAAACAACTCTGCCCAACATCGTGGGACCGAGAAAAGAATAAAAAAAACATGGGCGTCCGTGGTCGGGGTGTGAAATTTACCCATATTAACGACTAAGGATTCTAATGTTATCTTTATGTAAATGCATGTGAAATTTTTTTGCATAAATTTTAGAAGAAAATAACCATATACATGTTTATTATTTTCAGTTTAAAAACCCCCACAATATTATCTATGCATCCTAATTTTTCACTATGATGTGTCAATTAACTCTATTGTGAAATACCATATATTCTTTCCACACCTACTTCCCTTACACGCATAGGGTTCTACCCTTATAAGAATTCATTAGTTTAAATCTCACCCTTATGAAGACCAATACACACCCTTATGAAACTCCCAACAAATAACTTTAAATGGTGATGAAGATTATTAATTTACATGATTTTTGAATCAATCACTCAAATAAGTGAAAAAATAATAGAAAAAACAATATTAAAAAAATCCATAACATTTACTATTTACATGAACTAAATATAAATTAACTATTCTCATCCATACAATAATTCAATTTAAGTTTTTAAATTATATACATAAGTCTCCCTACTAAGTGAAAAATGGAGAGGATTAATATCCCCCCATTACCAAAATCCCCATTCCCATTCCCTGCCCATCACCACCACCACCACCACCACCATCATCATCATCAGCAGCAGCAATAACATCGTCAGCAGCCTCATCACCAACAGTAGCATCAGTAACATCCTCACCACCAAAAGCTCTATCACCACTACATTTATCACCACTACAACCCTTATTGGAATTACTAACCGCATCATTTAAAGATATTATTGATGCCATATATGATTTAAAAGTAACAATAACATATGATGGAAGCGACTGACTCAAAATTTCCATATTTTCACAAAATTCTCGGTCATCAGCTTACTTCTTTCACACTCCTCTGATGCTATTTTCTTTACCTCAACTGCTTTAGTATGAGTGATTTCTAGCCCAGAGGTCTGAGAGGCTTGATAGGAGCCTGATGATGACCAATACCTAGAGGGGATGATGTTTTTCCCTAGTTAACATTGTACTCTCCCAGGGTGCTTCTCACCTAATACCTGAATTAAATGATCATGTGTCCCGAAGTTGTTATCTTACTTACCATCAAGGGCCTCCAAGGTAGACTGTTGAAATTATAAACATATTAAATTATGAATTTCTTATAAATATTTAAAATATAAATAAACTTACGATTTTATCTTGTGTCTGTGCATTTACTGCACTTTCATCCTTTTTCTTTCTACTAAAGAAAAATAATTTGGAATGAAGTACATGACCTTCGATGCCAAATATATCTTGATGCAAATTAGAAATGAAAAAATATATATTAGAACCATATATGAGAAATTCACAAATCTGAACTATGTCTATTCAATAATATTTTCAGTAGAAAATCCTGTATAACATCACAATACCCAGTTAAAGTACCTGGTGCTTTTCATGCTCGGGCATTGTAGTACACCCCAATGTGTGCAGATATGTCATTGAATCTTTATTATTTATGTTTTTCTCTAAAAATTCCTAAAAAAATTCCAATACAAGTAACAAGAATTAAATTTTATATGAAAACCAGTAAATATTGAGATTACCTTAAACTCAACATTATTATAATGTGCAATCATTTTTCATATTTACTTTTTGGATAGTCGGGGAGTGTAGGTACACCCTATAAGTTAGTACCAACCCTTCTCTTCTAACTGACATAAAACTCATGCTTGTATTAGTGCCAGTACTCCCAAACATCTATCAACCTTGCAGTCTTATTAGCTTCTATATCGGGAAAGTTAAACCGAATCTACAATGAACATGTTATTTCATTTAAATAAATCAATAATATAGATATAACTTTATAAAATTTTCTTTCCCATATTTTCTCCCATGCTTTGTCCTTGATCTCTTTATTGATACATCTTCGTGACACTGGTTCCACTGGAATGATATCGTGATACTTGGCCAAAGTGGTCATGAAACTTCTACACTGGTTTTCATTTGGACCTACTATATAATTTTGGTCGATTGTGGTCCCCCATTAGCTGTGTCTCGCAATTCCAAGATTCCTTTATCTGAGTGTGTCCACATCACCTAGTAAAATATAAAACTAAATAATAAGGGGGAGAAGAATTATTTCATGATACAACATGAAAAAAAATAAAGTGATATAATTTGAAACAGTTATAATAAAAAAAACCTTATACAGACTTCTCAATAGACTGTGATGGATTTGTGGGCTGTCCTGACTTAGCAGCCTCTATAGGAAGTGTTTGTTTCTGTGCATGCTCTGGGTGTTCTTCATGCACTAAAGTAGAAGCTAATGGAACATACTCATTAGATGCTGGCTGGATGGATGGTAAGAATTGGAGGTAGGGTAGACATGGAAGCATATAGGTAGTAGGATGGGGTATACATAATAGGATATGGATATGGAAAAGGTAGAAAGATCTATAGAGGAGGTGTAGTCATCGTATGGGAATAAGTGAAAAAATAAGATGATGGAGGAATTAGTGGGATCATCCCTAAAGGAAGAAAAAACTTTTCATGTGAAGAAGAGGGTAGCTGAGATGATGATGGAGGGATGAATAAGAAAATCCCCAAATACTCAAGGGGAGGATGAAAATGTTTGGTGGAAGGGGTGTCCGCTAGTGGGTTAGTGTGTAAATGGGTATGATGGGTGCTCCATCTAGGTCTAGGATCATCCCCACTCATACCCATGCTAATAGAATTGGGAGTCAAATCTGGTAGAACTAAATTACCTAAAAAAACTGATAAAGAATATTAACATGAAATTATATGTAATGAAGAAGAAAAACATTACAATTATTATACTCACTGATGAAAGAAAATAAGGGAACACATGCTCACACCCTAGTTGATCGAGATAAAATAGTCACTTCCTTCAACTTTCTGTAGTATTTGGAATAATCTACATAAGAATGAAATGTAAATTTTTTAGAAATAGTTTTTACAGATCATGCATGAAAATTACATCTATCAGCAATTCATGAGAGGAACCAATTTGACTTCTTTTAATTATTAATTGTACAAATTATTAAAAGGAAACAACTAAAATAGTTTTTAAAATTAAATTAATAAGTTATAATTTTTTTAAAAGAAATATTGAAACCAAGTTTTCTACCTTGAAATAAATCCGATTTAATGAAACGACACCAGAAAATACCAAAAAAAAAATCATTCTAAACTAAAACATAATTAAAGTAATTACTGTAATACTAACCTGAGAAAATAATTTCAATGTAAACTAAATTAATAGTGAACACATATCATTTATTATATATACCACTAACCACTTCTTCAAGTTCAACATCAACTCTCATAATGGTACAATTTTATTCATCAAAGGAGATATTTTGGGTGACACCAATGAGGGCATCAATGGTGGGAATTTCATCACAAAAATCATGAAAAATATTTCTTGGGATTATGTCTTTAATGACACTATAATAAGTTATTAGACGATATTTCACATAAAACACTTATTTAGCCATTGATGCCAAAATTTATGGTTCATCGGTACATAGGAATCAAATCATATAAATAAACATGAATCCACAATCATCAATAAATGTATCCTGTTATCTCATTGAATGAAACTATTTACATTTCATCATAGTGAATCTACATTGAGAGTAGTAATCCAAAACAAGTCCATAATAATACACATCTTCGCATCAAGGCTGACTATTTTATAAATTGTCATAACAATACATTGTAGCTGTTAACATAACACCATCATTTTGTGTTCTCATTTTCATTTGTCAATCCGTTATAAAAAATTTATAGAATATGATTATTAAAGATTTATATTCACGAACCAAAGAATTAAGACCAAAATACAAAGATCTTAATTCTTGAGAAAAAAAAGTCAACAAGTAAACTCAACACTTGAAATATATATGAATAATAAAATTAAATGGATATCTATATTTTAAGCTAATTAATGTAATGGTAATACCTTTAATTTTAACCAAGTAGAAAACTCTAGGCTATGCAAATCCTATCTCCTTCTCAAAGGAAAAGATTGATGAACTCTACATATAATTTTTTTGTGTTCCCTACATAAAATGATAATAAAATTGTAAGGTATATGTGAAATTTCATTATACGAGATAACATATAAATATACAAATTACTTACTTGATATAGTCACCGAAAAAACCACAGTTAAACAAGACTGTGCGATGTGCCATCTCCTGCTCTTCTAGGATCAATGTATCTAATGTATATGACCCAAAAATTGCTCTTATTTGGGGAAGAGATGGAAATGAGGGCTAAATTTTTTGATACTGGTCATCTTCATTTCTCATTGTCCAGTTATGTCTTGTGGTAACATCAGACAAATACATTGAACAAAAATCTATACATTATTGAGTAAAATAACCCCACATAATTGAACCTTCAAGATAATTCTTATTTCAGACATATTATTTCATTGTGCACATATTTCTTTTAGTAGGATACATCCATTGAAAAGAAACTGGTCCCCCAAGAAGTTTTTTAGTGGGGAGATGAATAGTTAAATGCAACATTTAAGTGAAAAAGGATGGAGGTTTTTTTTTCCATATCACATAAAATTAATAGCACATCCTATTGAATTTTTATCAATATTGACTTGGATAACATTTTAGAACAAAGGTATCTAAAAAATGGCACAAGTGAATCACTGTCAACCTTACGTTACTGGATAAAAAATGCCGAATTCCTATTGAAATAAATTAAAGAAGAAGGATGTGATAATCATGAGTTTTTAGGGATTTTCATTTCAAATATCTTCTGTTTACTCATTTATATATGTTTCTGGAATAGCCATCAGGATCCTATATATTCTAAAATACTTCTAGAAATTGATATTTCTCTGAAGGTTTCATCACATAATAATAACAAGGAACTTTCCATTTTTTTCACTGATACACATAGGATGCAATTCTAGTCGAATACCTCAATCCAACAAGTCCTGATGAGATCAGAAATAATCTTTGGTCTTCCCTTTGATATTCAGAATAATTACAGGAAACATTTCACATATATTTTTCTCAATATTCATTATATATAAACATTGACACAACAAATTTGTAGATCAATATGGAAACTCAAAAAAAAAACTTATCTTTTTTCCAATTGTAAATGGATTCAGTGTCAACATAATTCCTCTTTTTAGATTTCAATTGACCTTTACCAAATGAAAAACTAAAATCTTTAAATTCATTAAGAACATAACTTCCTAACATGATCTGAGGTGGTTGTTCATTATCAATGGTATTATCAAACCACTGATGATTCATATTATATTGATGATCCATTGGAAAGAATTGTCAATGGCCTATGAAACTGAAACTACAACGATATTTATGCCTTATCGATCATGTATTCTTCATACAAACATGACATGATAGTTTTCCATTTGTGATCCACCCAGACATTATTGCATATGCAAGAAAATAATTCATGGTTCATAGAAGGTCAACATGAATTTGAAACGTATTCTTTGAGAAAACATCAAATGTACGTACACCCAAATACCAAAGTTATTTCAACTCTATTATTAAAGGATGAAAGTATAAATCCATATTATTACTGGGATTAGAAGGTCCAAATATTATTATACTCAATAAAGTGAAAGGTTTTTTCATAAAAATCCATGAAAAAAGATTATAAACATGAATAAAAACTAGCCACATGTTGTGAGCTGTAAGCATTTGACCAAATGGATTAAAACCATCACAGGATAGACCCAACCAGAAACTACGCACCTCAACTGAAAAATCAGGATGTTGTGCATCAAATGTTTTCCATGATAATCAATCTTCAGGATGAACCAACTCATTATTACCTTTAATTATCTTATCATCATTCTATTTCATATTGGATGAGATTTCTGTAGACATGTATAAATTTTGAAGTCTAGGAATCAATGGAAAGTGACACATGACTTTCTGTTCCACAGTAGATGGCATTCCATATAAATTTGTCTTCCATAGAGATGTACCACATTATTTACAGTCATTATAGTTATATATTTCCTCCCAAAATAAAATGCAATATCTTAGATAAGCACATACTTTATTAGTATCAAATCCAAGCTGCTTAATTTACTTCCATTCCTTGTAATGATTTGAGGGAATATCCACACCATCAGGAATCAAGTCCTTCAAAAATTTAAGAATATAATCGATGATGGTATTATAAATTCTATACATGGTTTTCCCATGATATAAGGACATTAAAAATTACAACTTTTTTATTTTAGTACATTCCTAATATACTGAAGTTCTAGCATCATCTGATAATTTTTTCACTCTCTCATCATCATCTTCAGTATTTTACTCATGTGTATTGATATCATTGTCTTCTTCAAATAGCATACTATCTCTCTCAGAATGATTCAAAAATAAAAACTAATCAAATATCAAATTCTCCATGCCACTTCTTTCATTTTGTTCATGAACATTAGAATATTGACTCGTCTCTCTATAGTGATACCAAACATAATAGTTTGTTTGAAATCCAAATTTTGTTTTATGGTAGCTAAATTATTCCTATATTAACCATGGTATTCCAAAACATTTATAACATGGACACTGTATACAACATCTATTTGAATCATTGTCAAATGAAAAATCTAAAAAAATTTCCAAATTATTTTAAAATGCGGTTGAAATATGATCGGTACGATACATCCAGCTTATATCCATTCTATAACAAGAAAAAAAAGTTATCTTCAAATAAACAATGTAAAATATAATTAAAAAAGAGATATGTGCTATAAAAAATAAAACTATTAGAACATAAAAAATTAATAGTTAAATATAATTCAAATTTGTATTGAAAGTGCCTTATTTTTTATCACCAATTTCAACCCTTTCAATATGAGAGATACAATTCTTACCTCTATCCTATAAAGGGATGATCAACAAGGTAAACCATAATGGAAAAATGAAGTTTCCATGTCTATGATAGAGTTGTATGTGTAATTATAGTTGAACTATACAATGATAATCTTATCATCACATATCTAGATAGAATATAACATACAATCCCTTTTTCAGATTATTTAAAACATAAAAGTATTAATTTTCATAGTCGTTAATCTAATGGAGTTATTTTTTAATGATCCATTATTAGGTTATGAATTCCTCAAAAAATCACATCCATAACTACGATGTGAACCAAGTGTCTTGTTATGAAGTTATATATAGTACCTCATACAATCAAAATATATAATTTATTTATAGGTATAAAAATCCATCTACTAAACTCTAACCATGTTAATTATGGTAGTGGCGTGACTTGGTCTAATTTTAGGAGCCAATAGAGGTGTTTCACCACTGAAAAGGTGGGGGAGGGGGGGGGGGGTTGAATAAGTTGACATTTTTATAAAATTTTCGTTATATTGACATTGACCACTATAGAAATATTAGGATCTAATCTATTTTTTTTAAAATTTTACCTTACCCAGATATAGTGAAAATTAACAAAATAAGGACACAATATTATTACATGATTTAGTCTCATATCTAGAAAACTCATTATTATTATTGGTAATATGCACTAATCACAGATTCTCAAATATAATTCCAATCGGTTACTCCATACAATATTCTATATCAGAGAGTAGGTTATACTTTTCTATCCTCCAAGATAAACTGAGTAGCATGTACTCGCTTATTCATGATTTTTGACAAGAGATAATTTCATTATAGCTTAGTATGTGTAACATATCACTAAATTTGATACTATTTAATGTATAGAAATTTTGAACATCTCAAATTTATGATTATTAAAGAGTACATGAAATTATAATCACATAAATTATATGATCCATTCATAGAATATGTATCCTATCTCATGTTGTTGGTTCAATAATTTTATTCTTAATAAACTATTGTTTCACAAATAAATTAAAAGGAATTAATTATTATTAAAGAATATTGATATAAAACAACACTAGAATGGAAATTTCATACAACACACACTTCACATATAATTTAAAAGTATGATTTCCAACATAGATAAGTGAGGACCAATATCAAGCATATAATATTATTTTAAAGAATTCTATTTGTTTTCTTTAAATAAAAAGAAACACTTAAAAAATGTTTTATCAACCTAAGAAATTTCAAATATGAATTCCCCTTTTAAATTTTTTAAAACACACATATGATACTTTAAAATTAAAATGAGTTTTGACTTATCATTTAAAGTTATTAAAAATAAAATGACCCCAAACATGATGGGTCAGATATAAACACAAGAAAGAACCACAATTAAAAAGGTAAGTAACTTATGAGAACAATATAAAGGTTCCATAAAAATATTAGTAGGGGAAATATAAAATTAAGAAAGTTATGGGAATACCCTATATTAAACCTCTAACCGTAAATGAGGGTATCGTCGGATCTGCCCTAGGAATCAAATGTGAGATGCATCTAATTTTATAAATTTTATGCGGACCAACATCATACATGTTTTAAGTCTAATTAAAAATCCATCAAACTATCCCAAAAAATCCTCATTGAAATTACAACCCCTTCTAGACCAAGCACCTAGCATGATTGGAGGGACACTAGTTACTTGTGAACCAACTAGTTAACATAAGTGTAGAACTCTAAAATAGTACCCATGTTTCCATGACTAATAACAAAGTGAGGTGATTGAACACACAAGGAAAGATCAATAAAAAATACATAAGTAATAACTTTCCCTCACATCCAACACCCTTATAATGAATATCAGCTAACAAATTATGCGTCAATGGAATAAATAAGAAAATTCCCACACAAGGGGATCAACGATAATAACATAGTGGTAAAAACCCTCATGAGGGGGAACATGAAACAAGGGGAAATCAAGAGGGTATCACAAGAATTAAATTAAACTCATTCTAAAGTGAAAATTGATATAAAACTATAAAAAATGGATTAAAATCAAAATCAATTTCCATTACTTAAAAATGATACTTTAAACATCCTTTAGAATTCGAATGAAACCACAAACAACTCTTCTATTTAAAATCCACACTTTAAAACATGGGTCTTCCTATTTGAAATCCAAAAAATATCCAATGGAATTATCTTTCCACCAAAATCATTTTGAAGAGTCATAAAGGAAATTTTCAAAAGGAGCATAACAACAAATTATTTTAAAATAAAAATTATAAATAATAAAAGAACCCCCTTTAAAATAATTTCATGGTCAATAACTCATTTAAAAAAAAATTCTATCTTTAAATATTTTTTTACCCTATTAAAACACAAATGTGATCAAAATTCAACAAAAACCATCAAAACCATCTCAGATAGCCTCATAGTTTTTTCAAAAATTATTATCATATAAAAAAATTCCATATTAATCCAAAAAAATATAATTTAAAAGTAAAAAATATTATGATAGCTAAAATTTATTATATATGTCTTAATAACATCACATGGATATCACATATATTCAAAATTTCAATAAAATTAGATTTAAAAAGATCTATAAAATATTAAATTCTAAAATGAAGTAATTTCATAGAAAAAACTACTTGTAAGAAGAAAAAACTAATCTAAAATGTGTCATATTCAGCGGTGACCATATGAATTAGATAGAATATCTTCTCTATAAGACAAAATAGATCAAAACCAAAGCTTAGAACCCTCATGAGCCTAATCCCTAGATAGAACAATGAATTAGGGTTCTAGGAGGAAGAGGAAACCAATGAATGAATAAAGGAAGAATAATAGAGGATAAAAAGAAATTCTAGTTAGACCACAACCCACACAAAATAAAAGACACATTCTGGTGTGTTATGAACCATAAAATTTATTCTTCCTACTAATTAAAGTCCCACTTCCAATCTTCGAAATAGAAGGAATCTTCCCAAATTCCTTTTCTTCATTCAATTTTTTCTTATATATGAAGGCTATATTTATAACCTCTAGAAAAAAATTAAGTAATTAAATGTTCACCTATTACCTAAAAACATACTTAAACCCATCATAAAATAATCCGACTCTAGATTTATTATCCCTATCCCAACCACAAATAGTGAAATACATAGAATCTCTACACAAAACACTAAAAAAATCAATAACTAACCTCTGACTTTATTTACGGTAAATGAATTCCTCGACCTAGAGAGGATGCGCGTTGGGTGAGGGAAAGCTCAAACTAGGGGGGATGCATGACCTAGGAGGAGATTCTTTACTAGAGGAGAAATAGGATAGGGGATGCATGCCGACTGGAGGAGGAGGAGTGGGGATGTCCACAGTCGACTGGAGGAGGAGAAGGGGCTTCGGGTAAGGGAAATGTGGGAGGAGGGAAAGGGAACTGCGGGGGGGGGGGGGGGAGTGGGGTGAGGTGAAATAATTTGCCTCTATATACCAATGGCTAAATAAAAACCACTGGTATTAATAGCCTATACCCATGGTTTACTAAAAATATCATGGGTATAGACAAACCCAAATCAGGCTATACCCATGGTTTATAAAACCGTGGGTATAGCTCCATTGGGTTAGACCCTCTTTCCAGTAGTGCTTATTTAAGGATTTGGAGGCATGAACGTTTTCATTAATTTTTTTAAGGTGATAAAATATTTGGTATGTGTAAATAATAGATACATTATGTTGTTTGGGTAATATGATGTTGCGATTAATTTTGGAAATTTAGAGACCTTTTTGGACTGTTAATTTGGATAGAAGTATTTTGGATAAGTCTTAAGGTTGGAATGGAGTAATTTGAACATTGGATATTATTGTTTGAGGTTAAAGTATTATTTATTGGATACTTTAGGCCAACCTTTTTGGTTTTAGTAAACATTTAGAGGATGAAGGAAATACTTTTGTATCTCAGGATTCATTAAAAGTGATCCCATCATGAAAAATTCATTTTGAACTTTCATTTATAGGTGTAATGGATGAATTGAAAATAGATCAAAGCATATAAAATGATGATATTTTGTTTATGAAATATAAATTAATAAATTAAGTGGTTATATGAGTAGTAAAATAATTGTTCTAGTCTATGGAAAAGATGAATTTTTTTTTATCCTAGTACCATATTTTCAATGAATTAAATGGTCCCTAAGATCATTGCAAAATAATAGATTTGTGACTATTAAATTTATCTTGACCATGTTCTATATCACTCTCCATCAAAACATGATAGCTAGATTTTTTATTTTATATCCATGTTTTCCAAAATGGAACCCTAGTATATTTTATCTCTAGTGACCTTCATACTTACCTTTCTTTATTTTAAAGTGGAGGTATCATTAATCTTTTTTCTAATGTGGGATTTCAACAAAGATATTTTGAAAATTCAAAACCCTAGTTTTTGATCCTGAGTTAGAATTTAAAGGATGTAATTTATTGAAGGAGGGGAGAATGTAACACATTAAGATTTTATAGTATGTTTCTTCTTAAATAAATTAAATTTCTTCGATATCTTACATTTTACGCAACACCATAACAATTTCACGCTACACACATCAATGAGTTGACTTGCGTTACACGTAGGGCCTAATTTTACCAAAAAATAAAATATTATTAAAATATTATTATTTATAAATTAGACATTAATTTGTGGTTATGAATAGTATTAAATAACTTTTAAAAATATATGGTTGAATTAATTGGTTACAAATTAATTTTAAATGAATATAGGAACCAACTGAATATATAGAAAATGTTTTTATAAAGAACTATTCTCATGTGCACAAAGTAAATTTATCCTAATAAATTAAATTAATTAATATTAGAGAATGATATTAATGAAATATATATGTTATATATTAAATAAATTTTTTTGATATCCATATAATATATTTTATATTCATAAGATAAAAACAAACCTAATATTACATATAAAAACCAATATTTTTATAAAAGCGGTTTTACAACCTTTTAATGACGCACCTATTTTAAAACTAAATTTTAGAAATTTTAGAAATTTTATTTTTCAAAATAGAATTAAATTTTAAATTTTGAATATCAAAATTATCTTAGGGTTAGTTTTTGGTATTTTTCTAAGAAGTTCTATTTTTTGACGAATAGCGAAAAATACTACATTATAGTTAAAAACTGAATTTTTGTTTAAATAATTATTATATTTTAAATTTATTTTTATAGTTGAAATATATCAATAATAAATATATTAATCCAATTTAGTTTATTGGAATCGTTTTTATGTTAAATTTTTTTATAAAATCATATTGAACTTTGGAATGTTTCCTTCTACCCGCCTTCTCGCCACATCTATGGGATTAGTACTAAAATTATTTTATCCACTTCTATGAATTGAATTTAGAAAAATAGACATAAAAATTTAAATTATTATGATATTTATAGTATAATAGTATCAAATTATTTTTTTGGATTTTATGAATAGTAAATTTAGTAAATTTTTATTTACCACGGATAAGGGTAAATCAGGTAATTAAAGGTAAAAATAATATTATAATATTACAAAATTTCCCTAAAACTTGTTCAAATTTCACTCGATAAGTGGATTTCAATAAAAAATATACATAAATTTAAATTATAACCATTTTATGCCACTTGTATAAGAATATTACATTTGTTATATTTTATTTAAAGATAATTAAAAAATATTATACTCATATTTTTAAAATCTAAATAATTTTTAATATAGGGTTATAAAAAAGAAAAATTTGACTATAAATATTCATTTTAAATGTAATAAATTTATATTCATAATGTTTTTTTTAAATTCTTAGAGAAGAAATAATTTAATTAAAGGCATTTATAATAATGATGCAGTAATTGTTTAATCAATGGAAATATCAAATAGATGATATTAAAAATGTTAAAATAAATATAATTTAAATAATTAATGACATCCATGAATTTTATAGATACCATTGGCATGTAAGTGATATATTATATGTTTTTTTTGAATTTATAATGTTTTTTTTGATATTTTTAAGAAGACAAATATTGAGTAGTATCAAAATTGACATAAATGATACTTTAAAATATATAATATATTATTAAATGATATAAAATTCATAAAAATATAAAATTCACCAAAATACCTACAATAAGGTTAATGATGTCATAAATGATCCATTTTGGGTTATTTTTTCATTTTATAGTAATTATATTAACCCTAAATTGTAAAAAGACAAGTTGGGATGGTAAGAATTAAAAGGTTTAACTAAGGGTTAAAGCCAAAAGATAAGGTTAATAATGTGACCTAAACTTGTATAAAAATAATTTGATATGATTATTTATACCCATTCTCATCCTTTATTCAAAATAAAACACTTTGGATACTTTTTTAATATAAAATTAATTTATATTAATTTAATATTTTAAAGGATTCCAAAAGTGACCCTCACATCTATTATAAAAAGGCACCTCCTCCATCACTCGCTCACACCAATTGAATCATTCTAAATCAACCAAAATATAAGAATTTATCCTCAAAACATCCTTATCTAAGTTATATAGGTACCAATATTCCAAAAATACCAACCCTAGTGTTCTTAAGAGGAGATCCAAAGGAGGTTCGCTAAAGAAGAGGTGATCCTCTTTACTGACTCCTTCATAATTATTTATTCTTTTACTTACTATTCTTATGTTGTTTCCATTATAAAGTAATAAATATAGTATCTCATATATTATTATATTTTGTTATTATTATATAACAACCATATTCCATATTTTATGCAACCTATGAAAAATTAAATCACCACGTGTGCGTACGACCTACCGTTTCGACACTGTGGTGTAATTTTTTTCATCAACCCTTTATTTGGATGGGTATAATAATGGTTATAATAGATATAAATAATAAATATGGAATGATATTTATTATTTATAATTAATATACCATCTAATTCATTACCCTTTTACCATTAAGGGAATGATATCGCCGCTCGTGCGTATGTATAACCTACCGTCTCCACAACGTGATGATATTTATCTTCCATGTTAACCATTTCAGAATGACTATAAAAATGTATATAATGAATAAATATAAAATATATAATAATTCTAGTGGAATAACACACACAAACACACATATTTCATTTATCTTATTCCATTCAGTACGATGGGAAAACAGAAACAACATTCATGGATACGTACGACTTACCATCTCCATGAATAGTGTATTCCATTTCATATATCAATATTTTTTTTATATATTTATATAATAAATATATATGATATATAAATTAGGTTTTATATTATGGAAGTAATTAAATTTTTATCTAAGTTATAGGATCAAGATTAAAAAGTCAAAACACCTAAGATAAATAAAATGGTTGTTAGCCGAAACATCGCTTTAACTTGGAATTGTTAATAAAGGGTGATATAAAGTAATAAATGAATCATATATTATGTAATAAATATTATTATGATTCTAGTATAAGTTAATAATATGTTTAAAACCACTATAAAATATTTTCATATACGTATAGTGGGAATTAGACCTAAGGTAAGGGTTAATTTCACAATCTCATTATTATTATGGATTATTTATACATAAGTATCTGGTGGAAAATATTTATCATCCATTTCCACGTTTCTTTGAAAATATTTCCAATTTTTTTTAACTTTTATCCTACTAATGTTTTAATTCTTTTACCCATGTTTTAATTTTTATAAATTGGTTTGAATGGAATATTTTTATCTTTTTCCAAAGGAGGTATTTTTTGACTTTTTCAACAAAAATATAGAAAGAATTTTTATTTTTAACTTATAAAACATGAGAATATTTTACCACATCCATGAATTCTTGATGTTTTTTAGATTAATTTACAATTTTACAAAGATATTTTTAAATAAAATGTTTTATTTTTTATAAATTAAGGGTTTTTAAATAAATGATTTAAAAGAAAAAGGGTATTTTTATTAAGATATTTCAAATGATTTTATTAGTGTATTTTCATCTATATAAACATCCTTTTTTGAATTTTATATTTAATTATGGTTGATCTCTATGATAAAATATACCTTATTTTATTGAGGGGTTTATTATCAGTTTGATCATGGATATATGCTATTTTGATACCATTCATGGTTTATGGTTAAAGTATTCACATTTCATATTCCAGTTTCAATAAAAATGTATATAATAATTATGTTTCACCACTTTCATATGAGGAATCCACTAGACTTATTAAGTGACGATTGAGGAATGATATAACCCCTTTATTAATCGGTAGGTCTCATGAGATGAAATCAATTAGAGAAAAACCCTACGCATTTGTTTCCAAGAAGTTTTAAATTGTCAGGAGGATAGATCTTGACACAAATTAGATGGGTTTCTACCCACATAATTAAACTATCATGATGATAGATCTTGATAGTATCTATCATGATGATAGATCTTGATAGTGTAGACATCTTACATTATTCATTCCCTCATCATGAGATTAGTTATTGATATTCAATGTGATTATTCATCTAGTAAAATCTCCATGGTTATATTTTCTAGATCATGTGACTATTTTATATAGTATTATTTATTATTTCTATATGATACTCAAAATTATGTTTAAATGGATTGTATTTTAGTTATACACTTTCCCTTAATGTTTATGCTTATTATTCTTAATATATTATGTTGTACGCTTACCTTTACTAAGCATCTGAGCTCACCCCATTCTTATGTTTTATTTTTACTAGGATGCTAACATGAGTATTATGACTAATATGTAGGGTTATTCTAGGAGAATAATGGAATTCTAAAAATATTTTCTACGTTGTATTTATTTATTAAAATGTGATGTAATTTTCATGTATGTAATTTATTTTCCAAGACTTGATTAGTCCTTTAAGATTTGATTTCTTTTAATTATGAAAATGTAATAAAGTAATGAACTAACTTCAAGCTTCTGGGGTTGGGGCTTTACAAACACTTTCTTATTCATTTTTCTTTAGGATGAGGAAATTTTTATTCATTTTAGTTTGCTTCTCATGAGGGAAATATTTTTCGAATAATGTATTCTTAAAATATTTCCATTTTATGAGTTTTATTTCCTATTCCCCCATATTATTCTAGATCAATGACCACCATTGATCATCATTGCTTTTGAGAAAATACACTGAAAGTGTAACCTTTTCCTTTTCACCACATCCCAAGGCCATAAATATCTTATTTAGAGATTTAATCTATTTCTAATATACCATTGGATTAGTAGTCCCCCCAAATGATGGGGGAATCAATCGCATAAAGAAACCCAATATAAGAGAATCTCACTGTGGAATAGGATGCTCCATCTGGGAAAGGTTTTTTTTGTCATAACTTGATTAAGCTTCACTAATATAGCCATAATTTTCTCAGTTCCAATACCAGCTGTATTGGATTCCTCAATAGAGAAATATCTATATTGGCCATGAATATTGATACAATTATTACTTCTATGTACCATTTCTAAACAATGAAATATACTGGATTATCTCATAAAATTATGAATTTTAAATCATAATTTATAATTACAATTACTACATAAAACTTAACATAAATTAAAACCTATTCATTGTTAATATTAAAATCATAAACTTATTTACTTTAGGGATATCTTTATTTTCAAATCCTTTAAAATGGTTTTTAAAGAAAATGTGAATTATCCTAAACATATCCCCTGGGAGTGACAAACTAGGTTTCTAGTAAGGATCATTGTCAAATACTAGGTGACGATTGGGTCAAGACTAATGTGACCTTTTCAAAGTTATTACCCCTTGGTACCTCTATTCCAGAACTACCTCTACTTTTAGTATCCAGATAGAGATATATTTCTAGAAAACACCACATAATCTATTACCAAAACTTTAAGATATTCTTCTATACTTATCCTAAAATTCTATCATATGGTTATGTTTCCTATTATATGTTTTTCTTAATCTAGTTATGAAGGTTTCTAATAAACTTCCTCTAATTCCAATTATAACAACCTTGAACCAGCACCCTGAAGCCAATGTCTAATTTGTTACATTGACATAGATACAAAGCGTCAAATCTTGAAGGAATGATTAGTTTAATAGTTTTTGATAACCATATAAATACATGATACCCATTTTACATTAGGAATGTAAAATAAAACATAATACATGAAAAAGGAAAATGAACTACATCCTTAAAAATTCATTTGAATAATTCTTCATCATATCCCATGGAAAGGAAACAAAATAAGGGTGAGATCAAATACTTATTAAGGGTTAAGTACAATGGAAGATATCATGAATCAATAAGCATAATCAATATAGAAATTTAAATAACTGAATACAAATTCCATTTAATCAATAACTTGTCTATCATAATTAGATAATTCGTAATCAATATGACAAGGTAAATAACTAAAAACACATTCCATTTAATAAATAAACTGATAAAGAAATGCATCCAATGATAATATACTTGTGAAAATATCATGGATAATAACAACTGAATTATTAATTAAAGAAATTCTTAATTATTATAAATCATGATCATAGGAATAATGATACCACTACCATCAATAACTTTCATAAGATTTTGGAGAATGTGTTGATTAAAAGATTTTGTTAATTTCTTTTTGTTTTTGATGCTCACAAACACCGACATTTGTGTCACTAATGAATTTTTTTAAGTGTATTTCAGAAAATTAATATTTGTGAAAATATTTATTCTAAAATTATATTCAATTTATTGAACCATCAGTAATATTCATTAAATTTTCAGAACATGTTTTACCATATTTTGGATACACTTTTCTCAACCCTATGTTGGTAAAAATAGTATAAGGAATTAACCCTACATTTAGAAAAACATGTATAGATCATATACCGTACGTTTGGATGAAACCTAACATTTTTAAAAAGGGAAATCATGGTTTAGAAACCCTACATTAGGAAGCAACCCTATGTTTGAGGAAATGAATATATGGTACATCAAACCTACTTTATGGTCAAACCTAAATTTGGAGTTTTGTCATTACATGAAGGAACACTATGTTTGAATATTCAATGATGGAGTTTGAAATCTGAGATATTATCTCTAATTTATGAAATAGTCTTGGTGATCATTAATATCTATGAAAATCTTGTTTAAGAACAATTCAAAGGCTCATATTGAATGGATTAAATCATTATTATTCTTACAAGAAGTTATGAACTCTCTTGAATGTTTTTGAATTCAGATATTCATAATTTATTGTGCGATATTTCTGGAGTTAGATTGACTAGGTGTTTCAAATAAAATATAAATATAAATATTCTATTCATCAAAAGAAGGTGGTGAAAATATAGAAAAAGTTATATACATACAAAACTGTGTGTCGTTGCTTTTGGATCTACACTTTGTAGACATACATATTTTGATCTATCATCTTACTGTTATTGTTGCTATAGTTGTTGATGCTACTACACTTTATCATTATATATTCTTATTAATGGATGAAAAATTATTTTATAAGAGATAAAATTTGGATACATACTTGTTTTAACATCTATCTGGTGTTTTACCTATCACTTTCTAAAGAAATCCTACTTGACAGCGAAGATCTATATTCTGATGTGCATTATTGAAGATCCAAATACATCTGTTAGTTGTTATTAAAATTGTGAAGTTTAACCTGAATTCTCAAAAAAATCAATATCTATTGATTTAGTGGAGTTTCAGATGCTCAGAATCATCCATGGTTAAGTGTCAGATTCTTGCACTAAGCTATGGTTTTATAGTTCCCTATAAAAGAATCAAATGTCTTTATAAAGTCTTATTATAAAGGTTTCAAATGCCTACACCGAGTTGTGGATTAAATGTATTAGGATAAAAGGGCCTAGTGAAAATCACCAAGATCATATATTTGATAATTAGTGGGGGTGTAATAAGTGATATTTTTTCCTTAAACCACTATATATCACTATGTTCATTTCTTTTATTTATTTCCACTACTCAATTATATTTGAGAGAAAAGGAAAGGATTATTTCTAATCAAAATAGGTTTTGTAAATTGTATAAAGTTTTAGAAATAAAAAATTCACCCCTGATTGTGTATTTAACTTCATCATCACCATCCTAACCCAACAATTGGTATCAAAGGTATGACTCTACTATGATATTTTCTTCATGATTTTTTTTTCTGATATCAACTATTAAGATCAAAGGAAATTATATTTTTCTATCATTCTATTTTTGGAATATTTTTTTTGATTTATTCATCATTAAAAATTGGTATTTGAAATTTATTCTATTTACTGGTTCTAACAAGACCGAGTTAATTATTCAGAATAAGATATATAGAAATGAATGATTCTAGAGAAGGTATGTCCATGATTCGTGATCTGTATTTTAATGATGACAATTATGGATACTGGAAATCCTATATAATCATATATTTGAAAAATATTAGAATAAGGGTTTATTTGAAGGTAGTTAAACCTTTTTAAATCACTAAGGAAGATTTGGAAAGTTGGAGTAGTGATCTAGAAAGAAAATATGATCTAAATTCAAAATCTATGAATGTTATTATGTGTGGTTTAGGAAATGATGCATTCAATTGAGTATCTCAATGTCCCACTACATATGAGATGTGGAAAACTATTTTTGTTACCTATAAAGGAACTACAAGCATCAGAAAATTAAGGTACACTAGTATGAAATTAAAGTTTTATACTTTTAGAATGTTTGAGGATGAAACCATCACCCAGATAAATGGATGATTGAAAAAAATAGTCAACGATGTTTCTAAATTTGGAAATATAATTTCACAATCAGAAAAATCTTTAAAGGTAATCAGAGTACTATCCTCTAAGTGGAATGGAATATCTATAGCTATACGATAATCTACACCAGTGAAAAATTTATTCACAAAGGAGTAGATTGGAATTCTATTGATGTATTAAGCTGAGATGCGATCTAAAGTTGAAAATCACTTGAAACTTGAAGAAACTACTCTCAAAATGACTATGAATGAAGCATCTTATTCAAATCATCCAGAATTTGATAAATATATATCATATATTGAAAATAAGTTTTAAAATCTATATAGAAAGAAGAAGAAAGTGATTGGTGAAAATAGATGTTGTTAATGTCAGGAAAAAGGACATACAAAGGAATAATTTCCCTTACTAAAATCAAAAATTAAATATAACTAAAAAAGAAAATGCAAGAGAATTATTAATTCTACCTGGAGTAATACTTCTGGATCGTATAATGGATCTTCTACAGACTTTGATCCTGAGCATAAAGCAAATGGTATGTCTAATGGCACATACAGATCACAAGGTACAATCTTCTTACTCTCAAAACTCTAGTTGTGAGAAACAATCTTACGATGAATTGAACAAATATTGTTTTATGCTATAAGAAAAGTATGATTTGATAAATAAATATCATAAAAATAACAAGAAATATTATGATACTGTACTTTTAGATAAAGAAAATTTGTCAAAACATATTACATATTTAAAATACGGTTCTTCTAAATCTTATGATTTACATGATATTCAAATTAAAGAACTATTGGATGAAATTGATGATTTAAAACAAGAATATAGTATTATGATTAAAGGAGAAAAATATTTAAATCAAATACTTAGAAAAAATAAAAAACCAAAATAGAAATTTGGAATAGGAATAAATGGTGAAAAACCAAAACTGTATAAAAATTATTTTGTTACCGGTTTAAATAGTAAAAAAATGTCTACTGTTAAATGTTTTTATTGTGGTATTAATGGTCATTACACAAATTATTTTTCATTTTAGAAAACCTAAACTATTTGGAGTTTAAAGTTCTTATTGATCAAAATAATTGATTAAACTGAATTATATAATTTTTACTCAAAATAATCAAATTTGGTTACCAAAAAATGTAATTATTAACATTGATGGACCTAAAAGAATATGGGTTCCAAAAAGAACTTGTAATTGATATTTTTAGGATTATAACACTAAGTTTCATTGTTAAAAATTCAAGTGGTTTATCGATGGATATATGTTAAAATATCTAAAAAAGGAGTGAACAACTCTAAAGTAGTTCGTTATAAAAAAATACCCAATTCTAAAGTCCCTGATCCAGGAAGTATTTTTATTTTAAAATATTTTTTATACCTACGGTATAATAAATATTTTTATGTATCTCTTAAAATTTTGATAAAATATATTTTATCTCTTATTGTATTTGTTATAAAATATTTTCATTTTGAAAATCGTTATATTTCATGTTAAAAAATTATTTCATTTGTTTATAAAAACCAGAACACTCTTCTTACGTAATATGTAATGATTATTATATATATTGTTTAACTAAAGAAAGTGAAACATCATCCACAAAATTTCAGAACCTAACATTTCATCTTATTCTTAAAACTTTTAAATTATTAAGCCTTATTATTTGAATTATCTTGTTCAAAAGTTTCTAGAAAATCAATTGCAACAAGATGAAGTGATCAAGATCTTTGAATTAAAAATAAAATCATTCTTAAAAAAGAATTAAAGGCAATCCTTCTAGTTTATCTATTTCATTAGTTGAATATTTTCTTGAAAAGTATTTTTAAAGAAATAAGGAAGTTCAAAGTCACGAAGCACTGGAAGTATTCTCTTCTTATTTATCTTATGAAAATATTATCATCAAAGTCGACACTTTGAATAAAGAAAAGAAAAAACCAAAAGTTGAGTTAGATAATATTAAAAAGTCATATGATAATCTATAGAAATATTTAGTAACAAAAATGGTTTTTGATTCATTAAAAAAAGAGTATCATAATATGATAAATAGTTAGACCTCAAAAGAAGACTTTAAGGATTTCAAAATAGAAATTTTAAGTCAAGTGGAGTTACTCAGTTAAGAAGCCACTACAAAGCTAAATCTTTATAAATTAAAGTTTTTTTTGGTTGAACAAAGTGTATATTCTTCATATCAAAGAACATAAAATGTTCAAAATATATTATAATATATATCAAGAGTTTTAGATCCTCTAAGCGACAAAGTTCAAAGTTTGGAAAGTTTGGTTGAAACATACACTTCTTTCTAACCATTTTTTCTTTTTATTTAATATCAAATATATTATTTTAAAATTATATAGTTTAGTAAAATTTTGTGTTATTAGTTAGTCTATAATTTATTTTTTAAATTAATCTTACTTGAGAATGTCTTCAATATTTAAATTATCTCAAAAATCATAAATATTTTTATTTTATGCAACAATGTTTTAATTATTGTGAAAAAATAGTTAAAGTTTTCCAATTCATTGAATATACTAAATTCTAAGATCTAGTGGGAGTGTTAAGAAAATAATAAATTTATTATGCATCCTAATTTATTAAATATGTTTTTATAATTATTTTAGTGGAAATTTTTTTTAATACTCTTTACCCTTATCCTTTTAATGTCACAATATGGGGGAGAAGTTTTATGAAGTTTTATATTTAAAGTTTACATAGATTAGTTTGTATAAAATTTATTAGTCTATAGTTTCTAATAATTTAGTGGAAAAGTTTTTATTTTTATAAAATTTATATTTTAGGGGGAAAATTAATTTTTAAGTGTTTAGTATATTATGGTGGAGAAGTTTTATTCTTATTAAATTTTTTTCCTTTGTAAAAGAAAAACTATATAATGGGATTATATGGGAGAATTTTCCTTTATAGATATTGTACTATCTCAGATAATGGAACAATGTTTTTTAATATTATTCCAACATGATTTTTAACATGGGTCTTGTGACCATAAAAAAGGGATAGACTATTGAGCATGTGTTGATTAAAATATTTCATTAATTTCTTTTTGGTTTTGATACTCACAAACACCCACATTTGTGCTAATAATAAATTTTATTTTAAGTGTATTTCACAAAATTAATATTCATGGAAATATTTATGCTATAATTATATTCAAGTCATTGAACTGTGTGAATATTTGTTGAAGTGTTGGAACCTATTTTAGCATATTCTGGAAACTCTATTCTTAACCCTATGCTAGTTGGTGTAGCTTAAGGAATGAACCCTATGTTTTGAAAAGCACATATAGATCAATACCCTACATTTGGATGAAACCTTAAATTTTTGAAAATAGAAAGTGTGGTTCAACAACCCTATGTTTAGAAGAAACTCTATATTTGAGGAGACAAATGTAGGGTAAATCAACCATATTTTTAGGATCAACCCTACTTTTGGAGTTTTGTCGTTACATGAAGGAACCCTATGTTTAACTATTCAAAAATGGAGTTTTAAATCCAAAATATTATCTGTGATTTATGAAAAAGTATTTATAGTCAATAAGATATCTTAAAAGATTGGTTATGACTAATTCAAAGTCTTGTATTTAATAGAGTAAATCCTTACTATTCTTATGGGAAGTTACGACCTCTCTTGAATGTTTTTGAATTCAAATATTTCTGATTTATTGTGAGATATTTTTGGTGTTAATTTGATTTTTTGTTTGACCTAAAATATAAATATAAATATTCTCTTAATAAAAATAAGTTGGTGAAGATATAGAAAATGTGATATACATACAAACTGTGTGTCATTGCTTTCATAGCTACACTTTATAGACATACATGTTTTGATCTTTCGTCTTACGGTTGTAGCTACTGCTGTTGTCTCCTCTAATTAACTTTATCATTATATATTATTCTTCAAGAATGAAAAATTATTTTTTAAGATACACAGTTTGGATACACACATGTTTTAACACCTATCTAGTTTTTTCCCTACCACTCTTTAATGAAAGTCTACTCGACGGTGAAGATTTACTTGCTGCTATGAATTAATGAAGATCTGAATACATTTGTCAGTTGTTATTACAAATTTAAAGTTTAATATGTATTTTGAAAAAAATAAATCTGTATTTATTTGGTAGAGTTTAGGTTACTTATATTTAGTCATGGTTAAGTGTCTGCTTATTTCACTAAACTGTGGTTTTATGGTTCCCTGTAAAAGAACCTGAAGGATTTATAAAGTATTTTTTTAAAGGTGTAAAATTCCTAAAATTTGTTTTGGATTAAAGGTATTAGGATAGGAGGACCTAGTTAAAATCACCAAGATAATAAATTTGAGTGCTGGTGGAGTGGAATAAGTGTTATTTGTTCCCTGAACCACTATATATTATTATGTTCATTTCATTTATTTATTTCCGATGCTCGCTTATATTTGAGAGAAAAGGAAAGGTTCGATGCTAATAAAAAGAGGTGTTATAAATTGTTTAAAGTTTTTAAAATGAAAAATTCACCCCTATTGTGTCTTAATATTCATCATCACTATCCTGATCCAATAAAGATGTTTTAAAACTATAGGTAAAAACCTTTTTAATTTGGACAACTGATTTGTCTCATGAGACACTCTAATGAATCAAGGGGATATATAATTCTGATCCCCACCCAAAACTTCATGTCCAAATCATTAATCATATATAAAATAATCAATTTAATTAATAAACAATGTTCCTTATCATCAAATATCCATATTGAGTAAAGGATACATATTTATCAATATTTCCCCATTTAATCAAATAACTTTCAAAGTATACGTCATATATAAAAATTATATATGGTTTGGGAAATAATAATATTAATCATACAATAATATGGATATTTAATATAAATGTAATTTCCAATGATAAATGGTAACAAGAAAGTGATTATTTCAAGATAAAGTTAACAATCACAAAATAAAGTGAGATTGTACAATAACTTTTACCAATTGGTAATTTGGAATATGAATACCCTTGGATGAAATAATTAAAATTGAAACTTAAAATACTATTAATTATGGAGGAATTGTGATATTAAATTTAAAATAGGTAGTATATACACCATATAAAATAAATTAGTTTCACAACATTACAATATGCCTCAATCAAGGGAAATTGTGATGATGTCCCTTACCTTGAGTCAAACTTATCACGTACGTCCTTTATCTTCATAAATAATAAAATTAAGTTAATTATTTACTTTATTAATATCATTTTCAGGTTTATTATTAATTTTATTTCACTTATTACCATGTTATATATGATTACTTAATCAATTAAGTTTATGTTGGATGATTCTATGATATTTGGATTATGTGTCAAAATTGGATTTGGTTAGTTGACTATTGTCAAAGAGGTAATTATTTAAACTTATCCAAAATAAGAATCATGAAATAAATATAATATTTATGAATCAATTATACTTTTAATACCAATAATGAAATATGGTTTTGAAAAATTAATTACGTTATGATCATGGAGACGGTATGCCGTACATACGCATGGATAACATTTTCATTTTTTAACGATCGTTATGGGAAGGCGGTAAGTAATATTTTATCTTTAAAAAATGATTATAATATAATAAATACCATATTATTTCTTTAAATATACTTATATATATATATATCATCCATGGGGTATGGTGATGAAAAGAGGGCCACATCGCTTCTTGAAGGCGGTAGTCCACACACACAGGAACAATGTTATCATATTTAAGTGATTGAAAAGGTAAGAAAAAAATGATATATTATCTTTTAATAATGATAAATATGTCACTAATATCATAATTATTTCATTAAAATCACATATATTCATTAACATTATTCTTATTACATTCCATGTAAAGCGTTGTTGAAAAAAAAAATCACATCGCTTCGCGAGGTGGTAATCCACCGTACACACGAGCGGTGTTATCGTATCTCCTATAGAATGTAAAATAAAAAGTTAGATATTATATAATAACTATATAGGAATAATTATTTTAAAAATATCATATATTTAATTTAGATCCATCATCATACTCAACTGTGATAAGTGGTAATGGAAAAATGAATGATATTAGTTTGTGGGGCGACAGTCTGTCATACAAACGAATGATTATTTCTTAACCCATTTGATGAAAGTGTGGATGGTTTTAGGTCATGAAATTAACATAAAAAATTATATTTTATTTAATATAATAAGGTTATTATATCATCATGGAATAATTATAATTTAATGAGGTAGAGGAATAAATAAAATAAAAACTCTCATTAAAGAACGTTATCTTTTCTTTGGGTAATCTCTTTACTTTTGCACAAAAATCATTCATAGGTTGGATTTATACCAAAAATAAGGCTTATAGGATGAGGGTATTGAATTTTAGAACTTATTTTTGTAACACCCCAAGTTTTTATAAAAATAAATAGAAATTCATGGAACTTTGTTTAAAGTAAATATTTATAACTAGCCTTTTAACATAATTTTTCCACTTCTATGTTTTGAATTTCGAGAAACTATCATCTAGAATTGTGTTCAGTAAGTTATTTGGAGTCTGATGAAACCAACTTGTTTTTTTTAATAGTGACATGCCCTTATGAATAGTAATATGAATAGTAATATGACCCTAATTAATAGTCAATTTTATTATTATTTTATTTTATTAAGGCTTTAAGATAATAACATCTTGGTTAATTTTTCATTGTGATATAGAAGTAGTTATAAAATTAGAAATTTTAATTTTTGAATTAAGTATGCTTTTATTTAAAAATTAAATTAATCATATTTAAATTTTTTTTTCAAAAAATAGACTTCATTTTTGAATTCCACACGTCAAAAAATATTTAGGGTAAAATTTTGGGATTTTTATGAAATTCTTGATTTTTCGATGAATAGTGAAATATGATAAAATACCGTATAATCAAATTATCAGTAAAATACACTATTTATGACATCATAAGTGATGAAAGGCCACTTTTTTAGAACTCACATGACATTATTACTATTTTAGGTCACATGAACTAATACTATTCATAATCTTGGGCAAAAATATTATAATAATGATTAAAATAATTAAAAATACCCCCTCTCCTCCACTATAAATACCACCCTTACTACCCTCTTCTTCCCACACCTCTAAAGCCTTGATACATGCCTAATTTATGACTAATTCTCCTCCCATTGCTCTTACCCACGTCCTAGAGCTACTGGTCTCACCAAAAGACCAAAATCGAAGCCCTTAAGAAGGATCTCAAGGAGAAGAGATCAAGAGGTAAATATCCTCTTTAATTTTCTTTATTTTCTTTCATTTTATGTAATTACCTTCATTTAAATTTGGCTTATGTTGGGATATTTTATTCCATATCCCCCATTACTGTACATATTAGTTAAAAGTGATGAGATATCCCCTTTCTCTCATCAAACTATTTTTATGAAATTTTAAGAGACGCCGTTAGGCTGCCAAATTTTCGTGAAGAAATTTCTCAAGTTTTCATTTATTTCAAGATTCCTTATTCTTCTTTACTCACCTCCTCTTATAAAAGAGTCATGAAAGCTCCATAATCATGTATATTCTGTATGTTCTCTTGTTCATGGAAAATTCATCATCATTCTTCTGCTCCTCTCCCACTTATTTGAGGAATTAAAAACATTCTCCATGATGTGTCGAATTACCGACATCGTGGACGATGTGATTTAATTTTTATTTAAATCCTTGAAGTCTGGTCATGAAACCATTTTTATGGTTTAAAAAGGTTATAATATATGTATTATGTCTCATCAATGGTTCTGGAAATCTTTTTTACACATGATTTTAATTTATAAAACAAAATGTGGTCGTTATTATCAAAGAACCACTAAAACGATCTAAATGAACATCATTAATGTTTTAAATTATGAATCATCCTCATGTAAGAATTCAAAATGACAAATGGTATAATTTATGTTACTGGATATATGTAAATACTACTGCATTCCAATTCTGGAGTTTCACTTCCAATCGACAAGAACATCCATCATGAACCAATCTTGGAAATCATATAAAGAACTCACCCAAAAACAGTGCAAGGAGAAAAATACTAACAATTAAAGGGTGAAATGTTGATATGAAATGATAATATAAGATATTATAAACATGAAAATGTTTCTATAAAATAATAATAACAATATTTTAAAAATTATAGAGGAATTTAAACAAGTTTTAAGTAAGATAAGCCTGAGGTAAGGGAATTCTTGACCCGATTTCCATTCTTTAGGTTAAACTTCTAATTCATTATTTATGTTCTATTAAAATTGTTTATGTGATGGGTTTTGTTTATATTATTTTTAATTATGTGTATTTATGGTTTTTAATATTATTCCATCCAATTTATTAAGTCTCACTTCAATTATATGATTTATGTAAGGGGATTTTCCTTTAAAATCCTCTTTTTAAATTCGGTTTTATAAAATTCCAAAGCATTGTTTTTATGGAATTATTCATGTTGTATGATTATTTTTTGGTTCTTGGGAATTTTTTATGATGAAGGGTGGAACCTATATTTCTTTCTAATTCATTGGGTACGTGTATTTTGGAGGTCAGCCGTATGGTTACTCCATGTATAACTGCGATGATTACACAAATTGTAATGTAGCCGTGAGAGTTACAAATTATAAGGTAGTCTTGAGGGTTACAATATTATGTAAGTAATTCTCCAAGATACCTTTATGACTATATTTTTTCTCATGTCTTTTGTGGATATTTTGTAAATATCATGTTACACAAAGTAAGCATATATGGGTGACAAGCATGTCTTTTAAAAATGCTTTCATATGTTACGAGTATTCATGGAATAATGTTCTCTTTCCTTATTTTTCATCCCTTACCGAGATTTTGTGCTCATACCAAGTTTTTAAATGATTTTCATAGGTTAATGGATGTGTAGGACAAATAAGTAATCCATGTTAAATGTAGAATAATTGTCAAGGAGTCGTGTTTATGTTTTAATGTTTTATATTTTGAAAAAAATGGAAACTGTTTTTATGGTATCCACTCTGTAACAATGTGTAATGTTATGAATGTATTTTATCCTAATTATCTGAAGATCTAAACATGAAAAGATCCTCAATGTAAGAGAAAGTGTTTTCTTAACTAAATTCAATATTATTTATGTAATAAGTTCGGGTCTTTATAGTTGGTATCAGAGGATGGTTTAGATAACTTTAGGGGTTAGGATGATGTTAAAAGAATACCATAAATGATTTTTACTCTTTTATTAATTTGAAATGTTTTAGAATTTAAGGATTACCATTTTGCTTCATCTATGATATGTTTTTTTCAGAATGGTTGTCTGCAGAAGGAATAAGGATGATGAAGAGGAGAGGCACTGATAGATTGACATCCTTCCAGATCTACATCCTGGAATGGTAGGAATTGGAATTAAGAAGTTTTTTCCAGTAATGGATCAGTTAATAGAGGCAATACATGGTGGTGGCATCCATAGAAGATAACAAATAGAGTTACCAGAAATGGAAGATGAAAGTAGTGGAATATTTTATGAGACTACACCCTCCTGCATTCAATGGATCTTCTGACCTAGTAGCAGCTGAAGGATGTATCAAATCCTTTTAAAATATATTTGATGTTATGAGATATTCAGACAATCAAAAGGTAAGTCTTTCCATTTATCGTTTTGAAGGTGAAGCTGATCAGTGGTGGTCAATGGTAAGGAATATCAGGGGTAGGGAGGATTTTGATGCCTTAGAGTGGGATGAATTTAAACTTATTTTCCTTGAAAAATAGATTCCTAAGGTGGTGAGACTTAGGATGGATAAGAAATTCCTTGAATTGAAGAAAAAGGAGGAGGATTTAGTGGCTGTGTATAAAGAAAACTTCACCCGACTGGCATGGTATGCTCCCAATCTTATTCTTAATATTGATTGAAAAATCAATCACTTTTACTCAGGAATGAAGACAAGGTATCGAAGGGAGTTGGCCACCCATGAATTCAAAATTTATGTGAAAATTTTCTGATGTGCTGAGAGGTTAGAGATGGAGTTTGTTGATGATCATGTTCATTTTGATAATAATAAGAAGAAGAGGTCTAGATGGAAATCTATGGGTAAAAATCAACCAAATAAATCTGATGGTAAGAAAATCTAATTTCTAGTTTGTGAAAAGTGTGGAAAGAAACACCCTGAGGAATGTATTAACAAAACTACGAAGTGTTTTTAAATGTGGAAAGTTTGGACATATAGCCCAAGATTGTAATGAAAATAATCCAAAGAATAATCCTGATAAGAAAACTGTAAAGTGTTTTAAATGTGGTGAGATTGGTCAATATGCAAATGCCTTCCCAAAGTGAGATCTGAATGATAAAAAGAAGCCAGAATACAAGTAAAAAGGTGTAGTGAGATCTTTTGCGACTACTTCAGTAGATGTCAGACCATCCAATGAAGTTTTATCAAGTACTTTGTTTGTTCACTCATATTTTTCCAAATTTTTGTTGGATACGGGGTCTACACATTCCTTCATCTCTAAGAAATTTTCTGGTAAATTGGAAATATCACCTCAAAAAATGAGACCTGAAATTATTGTTAAAACACCAAGGAAATATTATAGTAAATAGGAATTATAAGAATCTTTTTATTGTGATTTGTTAAAAGATTTTACCTGCAAACCTTGTGGTTTTACCCTTAGTCGAGTTTGATGTTATTCTGAGAATGGATTGGCTTTCTATTTATCATGCAAAGACTCACTGTAGAGCTAAAGAAATTGTTTTTCAGAAAGAGTTTCTGTTTGTATACAAGAACGAACCCATACAATTGATAAAATATTAGGAATCTGAGAAACCATTGAAAGATAAAAATGAAATTTATCTTGATCATATTGTTGAAAACAAGGGAACTATTCATATTAATGATGTGCCATTGGTAAATGAATACCTTGATGTTTTTCCTAATGAGTTACCCAGTGTCATACCTGATGAGGAAGTCGAATTCACAATTGACTTAGTTCTTAATGCTAAGACAATTTCAAAACCCCCTTATCATATGGATCAAATTGAACTTCTTGAATTGAAAAATTAGTTGCAGGATTTTCTCGATAAAGGCTTCATTCATCCTAGAACTTCACCATAGGGAGCCCCTGTTTTTCTTGTTAAAAAGAAATATTTTTCCATGAGACTTTGCATTGATTATAGAGATTTGAATAATATCACTATTAAAAAGAAGTATCCTTTTCCTCATATTAATGACTTGTTTGATTATCTCTAGGGATCTCAGTACTTTTCCAAGATTGACTTGAGATCCAGATACAATCAGTTGAATGTGAAGAAGGATGACATCCCAAAAACAACCTTTCGTACTAGATATAGGCATTATGAATTTGTTGTTATGCCCTTTTGGTTAACTAATTAACCTTATGTATTCATTAATATTATTAATAGAGTATTTAATGAGTTATTGGATAAGTTTGTGGTTGTATTTATTGATGAAATTATGGTATTTTATAAACATAAATAGGATCATTAAAAACATCTAAGGGTGTTTTAAAAACCTTAAAATTAAAGAAACAGTATGGAAAATTCAGCAAGTGTGATTTTTTTTGCAATAGATTTCTTTTATTGGGAACATTGTAAATATGGATGGAATAACAGTTGATCCTTCTAAAACAAAGGTGGTTGATGAATGGCCAAGACCCATAAATGTTACATAGATTCATAGCTTTCTTGGGTTAGCAGGTTATTACCGATGGTTTATTAAGAACTTTTCACGGTTATCTATCCCGATAACTAAGTTAAGATGGAAAAGGGTTAAATTTTTTTGGATAGAAAAATGTGATGTTTGTTTTCAAGAAATGAAGAAGAAATTGGTGAATGCTCCAGTTTTGGACTTACCTTACCGATATGGTGAGTTTTTCATCTACAGTGATGCTTCTTTGAAGGGACTTGGTTGTGTTTTGATACAGAGTGATCAGGTAATTGCCTATTATTTAAGAAAACTTAAACCTCATGAGTTACATTATCCCACACAGGATTTGGAATTGGAAGCTATGTTTTTTCTTTGAAAATTTGGAGTCATCATTTATACGGAGCCAAATGTCAAATATATACTGACCATAAAAGTATGAAGTATATATTCACTCAGAAGGAATTAAACATGAGGTAGAGAAGATGGATTGAACTGATAAAGGATTATGATTTCACGATCAATTACTATCCTGGAAAAGGAAACAAAGTGGAAGATGCCTTGAGTTTGAAACATCATGCATAATTAACCATGCTACATTTGGAACATGATCCCCTGATTAATGATTTGATGAATTTTGTCTTAGAAGTTGTTGGTGCAGGAAATACCTCTGTTTTGTTTCAAGTTTCAGTGCAGATGTCATTGTTAGACATAATTAAGCAAGTGTAGAAGGAAGATTGTGAGCTATAGAAAAAGGTAGAATTGGTTAAAATGGGCAAGTTTCCAGAATTTAACCTTCATAGAAATTGTGTTTTAAGATTTGGAAAAAGGTTGTGTGTGCCTAGTGATTCTTAGTTGAAGAAAGATTTGTTGTGTGAAGCTCATAGTTCTCCATTTTTGGTTTATCCTGGAAGTACTAAGATGTATAGAGACCTTTGGAAGTATTATTGGTGGGATGGAATATAAAGATATATTTCTGATTTTACCTTGAAATGTTTGACATGTCAACAGGTTAAAGCAGAGCGGCAGTTACCGAAGGGGATACTTCAACCTTTTCCAATGATAGAGTGGAAATGGGAGAATGTATCCATAGATTTTTTTGTGGTACTACCTAAGACATATTGAGGTAACAATGCAATTTGGGTTATTGTTAATCGGCTGACAAAATCTGCACCTTTTCTTTCTATTCGAGATACAATGTCTTTGGATCAACTTTTTCGACTATACCTCAAGAAGATTATCGGGTTACATGGAGTTCCACTTTCCATTGTATCTGATCAGGATCTCAGGTTCACTTCTAACTTTTGGAAGGGACTTCATAAGTCGTCAGTCACAAAATTAAATTTCAGTATAGCTTTTCATCCTCAATCAGATGGGAAGTTAGAATGAACAATTAAAACTTTGTAGGATATGCTTCAAGCATGTTCAATAGACTACCAGGGAAGTTGGAATCAACATATTTCTTTAGTTGATTTTTCTTATAATAACAGTTTTCATTCCAGTATTCAGATGGCACCTTTTGAGGATTTGTATGGGAAGCGGTGTCGGACTCCAGCGTTTTGGGATGAAGTCGGTGAAAGGAAGTTGATGAGGCCAGAATTAGAAGAAGTAGTGGCTGAGAAAGTGAGGATGATCCAGTAGCACATGAGGTCAGCTCAGAGGAGGCAAAATAGTTATGTAGATAACAGAAGGAAAGACTTCTATTTTGAGGTTTGTGACCATGTTTTCCTTAAAATCTCTATGTTTGACTTGGTCAATGACAGAGTTTTAAATTTAAGATATTATCCACATTTTCTTCAATGGTATCACTGTAATTAAATATCTCTTTAAAGGTGTTTTATGATTGATTCAAAGGATCATACTCAATGGATTAAATCGTTCCTATTTGTAAGGTAACTTAAAACTATCTTTGAATTATTTGAATGGTTTGAATTCAAATATTTGATATTTATTATGTGGTATTTCTGGAGATGGTTTGACATAGAGTTGTTTGACTAACAATATAAATACTGCGATGTTCATATTTTAAACACATATATGCATAGAAAAGAAAGAGTTGTGTGATTGTAAATAATAGTGTTTCATTTCATTCTGGGATACACTTTGTAGACATACATGTTTTGATCTAGTTGATCGACTCATTACTGTTTCCATCATTAATGCTATATATTATTATTAAATCTTCTTCTACAAGTTCAAAAAAGTGTTTTTCTGAGTTACACTTTGTATACATAAATGTTTACTCATCTATCTAGAATTTTCTATATCATTTTTGAAAGTAATCATGTGTGAAATTGAATATTATTTTACTACTATGCATTATTGAAGATAAAAAACATTGGTCATTTTCTTCTGTAACTGTGAGAAAAACTTTTTTTCTTAATCAAATAAATATCTATTGATTTATTAGAGCATCAGATGCTCGAACTCAATTATAGTGTTGAAAAATTATTAGCTTTTTAGAATAAGATGTGGATTTTTGGTTCCTTTTAAAATAACTAGAAGGCATTATAAAGGCCTTATTGTAAAGGTGTCAACTACCTATACTCAGTTTCATAGTTCTTTGAATATGAGGAACTACTAGTGAAAATCACCAAGCTTGTAAAGTAGAGCATTGATGGATTGAACTAGGGGATCTTTCTACCTTGAATAAATATACACCAATGTGTTCTTTTCTTTATTTATATTTACTTCTTTCTCATATTTAAATAGAGAAGAAATAATCACTGCATATTAAGAAGATAATTTTGAGTCTTTCAAAGTTTTTAAAGGATCACAATTAACCACCCTCTCATGTCCTCATCATAGTCATTATAATGTAACGAGTGGTATCAAAGGAAGGAATCTATTGAAATATTTCTCTTTTTGGAAACTCTATTACTATTTGTTATCAATAAAAAATATCAAGTGGTTGTTCTCTATTACTAAATTCTTTTGTAAATCCTTGATTATCCTGTTTGATAATGAAAATTGCATAAAAACTTTTGGACTCTTTTGAAATATAAAAGGTATCTTTTGGATCTAACAAGCCTGATTAAAAAATTCAGATGAATAAAAATCTTTAAATGGATGATATTAAATAAGGCATGTCGATGATCTAGGATCCTTTCTTTAATGGTGATAATTATGAATGATGGAAATATCACATTATAATTTATTTAAAAAAACATAGAATATGATTTTATTTAAAATTTGACAAGCCTTATGAAATTATATGGAATATCTGGAGAAATGGACGATCAAGAAAAATAATACGATCTTAATTCAAAAGAAATGAATTCTATTGTCCGTGGTTTAAGGACTGATGAGTTTAATCAAGTTTATCAATGTACTACTGCATATGATATGTGGCAGACTATTTTTGTTTCTTATGAAGGAACCAAAAATACCAAAAAAGTGTGATATAATACTGAAATGTTAAAGTTTGATACTTTTAGAATGCATGAAGATGAAAATATCACTTAGATGAATGAGTGATCTGATTTTTTCAATAATCTCGTTTCTTTGGGAGATATAATTAAGAAATCAAATCGATCATTAAAATTACTAAGATTTTTAACCTTTAAGTGGAATGGAATATCTTACTCTATATGATAATTTACACTAGTTAAATAATTATCAACAATAGAACTGATTGGAAATTTTAAGATGTAGGAAGCTTAGATATAGGAAAAAGCTACAAATCATACCAATTAAGAAGAAGCTACTATCAAAACTATTATGGATGAATCATCTGATTCAATTCATCTAGATTCAGATAAAGACTTATCAAATCTTGTTAAAAGTTTTGAAAAACCATAAAACAAAATAAGGAAATGGATTGAAGAGAATATATGCTGTGAATGTAAAGAGAAAGGTCACGAAATTTATAACAATACTTTTCTTAAAGCTCAAAGGAAAATACAAATATAAAAGAAAAGGCAAAAAAATTATGATGGCTACTTGTAGTCATTTTTTTGGTTCAAATTATGAATCTTCTATAAATTATAAAGCTAATAATAAAAGTCAAATGGAATGTCTTATCAATCATACTAATGAGGTACAATCCTCTTACTCTTAAAACTATAAATCTAAAAAACTTACTTAAGAGTAAATAAATAATTTTTGATTTATGATTCAAGATAATTTTTAATCCTTAAATAAATATCATATAAAACTTATAAAATCTTATGATACTATTTTATTTGATAAATAAATTTTTTCAAAACAAATTATAAATTTAAAATCTAATTCTTTCAAAATTACTTGTGATCTACATGAAAGTAAAATTAAATAATTATTAGATGAAATTGATACTTTAAAGAAGGATTATAGTATTCTTATTAAGGTAGAAAATTATTTCAATCAAATTATTGGTAAATATAAAATTAAAAATTGAAAAATTGGAATAGGTAGTATTGGTTAAAGACAAAAATTTTATAGGAATTAATTTTTTTCTATTTAAAATTGAAAATGAATTTCAATTGTTAATTTTTTTATTATGGTATTAATGGAAATTATGAAAATGATTATTTCATTAAAAAACCTCAGCTTTTTTTGTATTAAATATATATATATTGTTCAAAATATTTATCTAACTTAAAGAGTATAATATACACACAAAATAAACAATTTTGGTTACATAAAACATTAGTTGACAACACTGCTGGACCCAAAAGTATATGGGTACCAAAATAAACTTTTATTTGATGTTTTATAGGAATAAAACACTGAACTACATTGTTAAATCATCAAGTTTTCATCTGATAAGTAAATGGAAATTTCTCTCTTAAAAAAAGGAGTGATCAAATATGAAGTAATTTGTTATCGAAAAATCCTTAGAACTGGAACTAATAATCTTGGAAGTATTTCATTACTATTTTCACATATATGTTTTAAATTTCATTAACTATTTTAAATAGGGGTAGAGAGATGTTTTATGTTTATTTTTTAAATCATTTCTTACTCATTGAATCAAGATGTTAAAACTTAATCTATATAATTGCATAACTGAATTTCTAAAATATTAAAATTTCTATAAACATTGTTTTATATATGTTTTTCTTAAAAATATTTATAAAATACAGTAAGTTTCTAAATATAAATAGGTTTATAAAAAAATAAATTCATGTTTTAATCATTTAAAACTATTTTATCTTTAAATTTCATGTTCTTAGAAATTTTATTCATTTACATAACTCTTCAACTAGAATATTTTTCTTACATAAAAATTCTCTTAAAAAATTTAAATTTTGAAATGATTAATATGTGTTTTTAGCTCAAGAATATGAAGTATCTTCTTTAAATTTTCAGAAAAAAAACATGAAAAACATATATTTTAGAAACCTAGAATATTTTTCTTGAAACCACTTAAATTATTTATTCTTATTATTTGAAATATATTTTTTAAATACTTATTTGAAAATAATTCTGAGTGAAATAAAGCTATCAAGAACTTCAAGTTCAGAGAGAAGTCTTTCTCAAACTAAAATTAAAGGTAATCCTTTTTTAGATCCATTTGGATAACAATTAGTTTCCTATGTTAAGGATTAATTTTGAAAATATTTTGAAAAATATATGAATGTTAATGGTTTTAAAGAACCAAAAGTTTCATCATATAAAATTATTAAAGGTAGAATAAATTATGAAGATGTTGTATTTAAGGTAAATAATTTAAATGAATAAATAATGAAGCTTCATGCTGATATTAATGTGTCTAAACAGTCATATGAAGAGATGAAAAAAAGTTTTATTGTAAAAATAGTTTTTGATACACTTCAAAGGGAGTATCAAAATTTGAAAGAAAGTTAGATTTCAAAGGAATACTTTGAAGTGTTTAAAATGGAAATGATAAGATAGATGGAGTCACTTAGAAAAAAGATGTTACTAAGTTATATCTTGATGAGCTAAAGGATTTTTTAGTCAAATAGTTTTCATCCTCTTTACTATACCAAAAATATAGTGTTGTTCAAATAATAATAGAACAACTATCATGAATTTTAGCCGATCTAAATGAAAATGTTTGAAGTTTATAAAGTTTTGATGAACCTTCTAAGCCTTCCTAACACCCTGACTTTTATTCATCTCTGTAGTTTATTTAATGTTAATATCATATGTATATATATATATATTTGTTTGTCTAAATATTGTGATTAGTAAAAATATATGTTATAAATCATTTGATAATTTATTTTTAAAGTTTTATACTCTTAATATTTTCATTTAATGTGTTAAATTAATCTATTACTATATGTGATATATTGTTCTATTATTAGATTAAAATATTTGGTCATTTATGACATGTATAAAATCTTTATTTTAAATTATTTGAAAATCCTTTATTTTAAAAATTCCTTGAATAAATTTTATTTCATTTTCTGAATATATTTTATAATCATACTATGTATTAGGGGGGCTTATTTTAAATACATAGAAAGTGTTATGGCATGGATTAAATAATTTAATACATTCATAACAAACCCTTGTTATTTGTTGAATAATATTTTATATAATTTCACGGATTCTTGATTATATATTGTTTTTTAGCATGAATTTTGGGGAATTTGTATTATTAAATTTTATTCTCATCTTTTTTATTTCACAAAAGGAGATTATTTTTTAATAAATTTTATGAGAAATTTTATTAGAATATTGTAAAATTGTAATTTATTTTTTTATAAAAATTTCATATATAGATCGTTTTAATTTAATATTTGTTTTATAGGTTTTGTGATCATAAAAAATTGGGAGATTATTGAGAATGTGTTGATTCAATAATTTCAATAATTTCTTTTTGATTTTGATGCTAAAAAACACCCACATTTGTGTTATTGATAAAGTTACTTTTTAAATGAATTTTAAGAAGAATATGATATTTCATTGAATTATTATTTTTTATTTCGGAAGCATACACAAGTCATTAATCCATGGTAAAATATTTTATTAAGTATTCTAGAAATGTTTTTAATGTAATCTAGAAACACAGTTCATACCCTACATTTGTAAGCATAACACATGGTTTGAGATCCTACATTCAGACTAGAAAGTATAGATCAGACTCTATGATGTTAGAAAAGTATGGATCAAAAACCCTATATTTGGAAGAAATCCTACGTTTTAGAAATAAATGTATGGTTTATTAACCCTAATTTTTCAAAAAATTGTACATTATGAACCGTACTTCTGGAGTTTGTTGCTACATGAAGGAGCCCTACATGTAACTTGGTCAACAACAAAGTTTTAAATTTAAGATATCATCTGCATTTTCTACAATAGTCATGCCTTAAATAATTATATATTTAAATGTTTTTTATGATCTATTCAAAGGATTATACTCAATAGATAAAATCCTTCCTATTTATAAGGGAAGTTACTAATCTCTTTGATTGATTTGAAATATTTGAATTCAAATATTTTTGATTTATTATGAGGTATTTCTAAAGCTAGTTTGGCCTGGATCTATTTGACAAACAATATAAATACTGATATGGTCATATTATGAATACATATATTCATAGAGAAGAAAGAGTTGTGTTCTTTTAAATAACAGTGTGTCGTTTCCTTCTGAGTTATACTTTGGATACATACATGTTTTTATCTAGTTTATCGACTCGCTTCTATTGATGTCACTGTGGCTATATCATATTATTAAATCTTTTTCTAAAATTTTAAAAAAGTTTTTGTCAGATTTACAATTTAGAGACATATATGTTCACACATTTATCTGGTTTCTTTTATATTATTTTTTAAATTAAGCCGGTGTGACATTGAAGATTATTTTACTGCTGTGAATTATTGAAGATCAAACAAAATGGTTAGATGTTGTTGTAATTATAAGAAAATAAATATTTTATCAATCAAATAAATCTCTATTTATTTTTCAGAGTATCATCTAATCAGACTCAATTATGGAAGGGAAGGAGTGTCAGATTCTTATAATAAGCTTTGGATTTATGGTTCCTTGTAAAAGAACCATAAGGCCTTGTAAAATCCCTATTATAAAGGTGTCAACTACCTGTAATCAGTTGTAGAGGTCTTTGGATAAGGGGACCTACTAGTGAAAACCACAATGCTCATGGAGTAGTGCGTTGGTGGAGTAGACTAGAGGATCTTTGTACCTTGAACCACTATACATCGCTGTGTTCTTTTATTTATTTATATCCATTGCTTTCCCATCTTTAAAGAGTGAAGGAAATAATCACTGCATATCAAGAGGGACATTTTGAGTATTTCAAAGTATTTAAAGGATAAAAATTTACCCCCTCTTGTGTCTTCATCATAGTCATTCTGACCTATTAGTATCCACCCTTTTTTTCAAATAGAAATGGTCCAACCCTTTCACACTTTCAACTAAATAGAGATTTAGTCATTTTTTCTTATAAAATAGTGTGGCATATATCAATGTTTTTTTAAAAAATAATCTAAAAATCCTTTTTAAAATATATTTTTTTCAATAAATTCTCATTTAGATGACCTAGTCAGTGAAGCCATCATTGGGCGTGATATGAGTTATGAAAACTTGATTTGTTATTGATTACCAACAAATGATTTTTATATTCTAGTTTATATAGACCATTGTTTAAATTTTCCATATGATAACATATACTATCTTTATAAAATTATAAGTTCTTATTTCCAAACATAAAATAAATCCATACATAAAAAAACTATACACATACACAATGTTTTTGGTTACACTTGACACATAATAAAAATTATTCAGAACTAGAATCAACCCCATTAGAAATTTTATATGGTAGTATCTAATATCAAACACAACAAGTCCTGCACTATTGGAAGCTCATAGACCCACCTCACCTCGATCAACCCTCTAAAATATACTTGGTTTTTGTATTTAGATACAAATTTGGGAAACAAAAGATGTATCTAATACTCAATTTATAGAAATAAAAATATTAAACACAACACTTGACACACTTGAAGATTATCATTTCCTTTTCACTATGGCATAATTCTTATTCCAGTGGTCCTTCTTTCCATATGAAAAACAAATAATATCTTCCTCCCTTGATTTCCCCTTGATCAACATCTTCTTGGAAGGGAGATTTAAAGAAGCTATAGACTTGGTATTAGTCTTGGATATTTTAACCTTAACTTTAATCTTATACACCATTATAACAGAAGGATTTTCATGATTTATATCCTTATCTTCCTTGATAATGAGAGTAAGGAGACATGGTAGATATTTATCTATAGTTTTCATATTAAAATTAGAAATAAAGTTTGAGAAGCTCCTAGGAAGTGAAGTAAGAACAAGTTTTGTGCATGATTAATTAGGTAGCTTGAAACCTAGAATATCCAAACACTCAAAAAATCCAATCATCTTGACTTCATGAGGCCCAACCGATGAACCTTATCTATGTTTTCATGTAAAGAGTGCCTTAGAGACCTCACACCTCTATAATATATCTATATACTATTAAATATCATAGAAATGTGAAAAATTTCTTATTTATTTATGTCTTCATATAGCTTCTAGAGCTCACTAGTCATGGATGATAACATGATACACTGTACATCCAGTGAATCATCCTCATGTTTCTAGAATACATTATTCTTATCCTCACTTTCCTCCTTAACAGGCCCAATAGGAATGAGGGATTACATCATGTAAAACTTACTCTCTTGGAATAATATAACACCTAAGTTCCTATACCACTTCTATAAGTTTTCTTTGGTTAATAGATCACCTTTGTTCAATATAGATTGTAGGTACAATATCATGGTTGATGAACATTCCATTTTTTCTATGAAAAAAATAAAAGCAGATCTTAGTAATTTATCTTGATTATTGGGTGTAATATAATAAATTTTATTTTATTAATTTCACACTATTTTATCAAATCCAAATGGTCCTCACAATTGAATTTAAAATATCATATCACATTGATATTCTAGTGGGAAAAATCTATAATTTACTTCAAATAACACAAATGGAGTCCTTGGAAAATTATTTGAAGGTATTTAGGTAGACGGTATTAATATCTACATCAACTTACAATACCTTGATCCTTTGAGTGGACTCCCCATTTTGAAATCCTAACTCATATTTCATTTAAACTTACTTCTAAGTTACACCAAGACTTGAAAAAGAAACTACTCTTGTTATAAATTTGGTTAAGTCAGCCCAAAACTATCATTAGAACACCCCGATAAATTAAAGTATCTTTATAGAGGCTAAATAAATACTTAAATCTATGGTTTCATTCTAATTTCAAGTAATGTAAGGATTTTTTGATTTAATATTTTATTGAGGAATTTTATATTTTTTCATAAATTTATTTATTTTATCTTATACATACCTCATTAATATTATGTGGATTTTACATAATTAATTATCCATGTCCTAATAAAATAATTTACACATAATACATTTATCTTATTTCATATTACATGTTTTTTATCTTTATTTACTTTATACAATCACATTTAACCATTATATAAACATACATCACATAAATAGAAATATAATGATGCATTTTACAAAATAAAATAAATAAAGTGACTTGACCCTGATCCCTTTTTTCTATTTGTTGGTTTATTGAGTGGAATATAAACCAACCTATAACCCTAAGAGAAAAACACCTTGATCCAAAATTTTACCAACTTATATAATTTCACTTTTAAAATATGTATCTACTTGGTTGGTTTCACCTCATCCCGGGTTCTAAACTACCTCCTCTCCTTGGAGCTTCATCCTTTACATGTGTTTACTCACTCATAAGAGATGGGGACCAAGGGTATGGGTTCTATAAAAGAATCCAAGTACATGTATTCCATTATATAATAAATTTGGGAGGTGTGACACATAGATCAACATATTTAATTTAATAAAACTTTTATCACATAATAAAACCCATGTAATAAATGTTAATTTAAATATAAACCAAATACATACATAATCCAATCAAGATCATGCTCAATCATATACATGAAATGGTATCACATTTATATAATCTTGCATTTATTTTTATTGAAACTCTATTTTTCACATGGATGATAAGGTATTAAATTGAAATACCTTAAAAAGTATAAAATAAGAGAAGTGTAGATGACTAGGGGTCATACACATCTCCAAATTTCCTCTATGTAGGTCCCATAGAACAACGTCGACGTGCAGGGTACTCGTACATTAGCTTGTGTGAAAGACCTGCACATCTACTATTGGAATCAAGGATTCTCTTTACAATAAATAAATTCTAGTTTTTGTTGTTGTAAATCCACACTAGGTTGATCAGGTTGTTTTGAATACAAGTGATCTTACAATATAAGATGACTATAATGTTGAAGGTGATTTCATTTTTCCATAGTTAAAAAATCTTTTGGGCTCAAAATTAGAAGTATGGATAAAGCGTCATAAAAGTTAGTTTTCTAGGATCAAATCATCTCAAATATGGTAAAGGCATAAGTTTTGTGATAAATGGGTTTCATTAATACCAAGTTTCACAAAAATTCAAGCTTCATGGAGGCATGCAGCTTCATGAAGGTATAGAGATTCCCGAACACATGATAGAAAGATGGTGTTCTTCCTGACTATGATAAGCATTATGAGTTTTTGATAAGTTGACGATCATTCTTAATTATTGTGAGAATATTCGATAATGGGTTAAATTTCATTGAAGATTTATCAATAGAATATCTTCCTGAATAGGATTTTGGAGTTTAATGAGAAATCTTCTTAGATATTAGGATCTTCATTAAAGGTTGATCATATAAATAGGTGGCTACCCCCACTTCATTTCACATGAAAATATTTTGAGGAAAGTTTTAATTTATTTGAATTCATGAAGGCTAAGAGCTTCACAAATATGGTATTCATTTTGAGCCTGAACATCATGAATATACTTTCTTAGTCTTGAACAATTCTTAGGTATCTCAAAAAAAGGAGTTTTGCGATGACTAGTTATTCTGTAATGACTGGTTATTCTGTAATGAATTAGTGTTTTGAAAAGGTAGTTTGCTTCATGAGGGTTGTGAGCTTCATGAAAGATCTTTGTGAATAGCAGTGTTGAACATCTGATTTAAGTGAACATTGATTTCAAGTGTATCAACTAAGGAATATATTTCAAGAGAAGTCTCATTCCAATCAGGAAAAAAGACTTAAATGTAACTCTTCTGAAGCAACCTTCTAGTTGTTAAACTGAGTAAGACTTCACCCAAAGCAATGTGATAGGGGGAGTCTATGAAAGTGTTCCAAGGGAGCTAGTGTGATATACCTAAAATTTTGTAAAGGCAATATTCTTGGAATAAATTGATTGTTTCTGAACTTTTGTATTCCATAACTAGTGAATATTAGTGGATTCATGTTAGAACGATACACTATTAGCATATTCTCATTGGTCTATCCCTTAGTGGTGAGAAAAGTAAAACTGTTGTGTTGTCTATAAGCATGTGAATATTTGATTACTTCATGATTCCATGAGACATGTTTAACAAATTCCTACCAATGTGGGAATAATATCCATTACTTTAAAATAAAATGTTGACACATTGATTCACCCCTCCCCTCTCAAGGTGTTCCATGGTCCTACATTAGCCTACACAACAAACCTGTGCGACAGAAATGCACAATCCATCACCTTCTCCTAGGATCCCATGTTTTCATAAAATAGGACCCTAGAGCTCCTCATTTGAATAATGGAAAATACTAAAGAACTCCGGACACTCTTATCACCCTAGTCCTTTGCCCAGGACCTCATAAACCTTCTAGGTATCTCTCAAAAATAGAGAGAAGAGGGAATTAAGTGGGTTAGTAAAAACAAATTCCTACCAGGGTCTATAATACACAACACCTACATGAGGAACCCTTTACCCTATGGTTTATGAACACTAGCGTGAGGTACCCTTCCCTAAATAGGGACTTGCATGAGATTCTTCTAGGAACACCTGAGGAAACCCTTGAATCCTTGAGAAAATTCTCTCCCAAGTGTTGTTTTCAAGGTGGTCCATCACCCAAAACACCCTCAACTCGCATAGGATATCTGTATGAATCCCTTTCAGTTCACACATGCCTACCTTGTGAGATACCCACTTGGATCACCCAATCTCTACCCTATGTGAGCCACCTATAGGGATCTCTTCTAATCCACCAATGGTAGGTACCATATTCCTTTGGATCCATCAATTGAGAGGCACCAAATTGAAACCACCACCAAAGCCTTTGGACTTTCAAAACCATGGAAAGAGGCACACCAATGTGTATCCCATTTGGATATTCATTACTCCGGTCAGAGGTGTCCCGTACTTGTACTACCTAATGGGTTGGATCCTCCAGGTGCATGTGAGTATGAATTACTTTGATCATGAGGACCTCGACCCTGGGGGTGTTGTCATGGATCCCTTAGTCTCAGGTATAAGGGTTAAGGCCATGTATTTATCTCATCTTGTCTAAGACTTGGGGCCTCTAGTTACAGGCAGAGATAGTGAGGATCACTCTTTCTTTTCCCATTTGACTTGGAATGAGATCATCCTCTCTTCACCATGAACTAATTTTAGGGAATACCTCCTGGAGTATTCCCCTATCCTTTCTTACAATGCCTTTCCAACATTATTCCTTTCTCTTTCTCTATGCCCATGGGGTGTGTCCATATGAGTAGTCAGACCTGACTATCCTCGATACAATGATGTGAGGAAAGGGGCACATTGAATCCCTTTCTTCTTCCCTCATATCCCTAGCCTCTTCCACCAGTGGGAGAAGGATCGTGTGGTTTTACATATCTTTTAATTCATCTTGTTTCTCACACTGAGTATGACTCATATGGGATTATAGGTTAGCTAAAATCTTGACACCCACATGTCAGATGCATGTCTTGGCAGAGAATCTTTTTCTAAATCTTCCTCCCACCTTCCTTCAGAGAGCCTTCATCAGTATAGGCCCTCAAATACATGTTTCCAACCTTAGGGAATCCTTATATATGGTATAATCCATTAAACCCAACCTCTTATGCCTCATTATAGGTGTAATCCCCATCTATACTATAATCTTATGAAAAGGAAACCTTAGTGTGTAATCCCTAAAAAATCAAACTATGATAACTCCGATTCCCGCTACACCCAAGATACATGGGATACCTTCCTAAGGAATGTGATCAAAAAGGGAATCCTCCTTAAGAGTAATCCCCAACCAAACCTCCCATCCAAAGGGAATCCTCCTTATGAGTAAGCCCTAACCAAACCTCCCAAACAAGGGAATCCTCCTTAGGAGTAAGCCCCAACCATATCACCATAATCATAAAAAGAGCATCTTCTTTAGGAGTAAGCCCCAAAACTCTTCAACAATAGAGGAATCCTCCTTAGGATTAATCCTCAACCAAATTTCTCAAATAATCAGGGAATTATTCCAAATGTAAACACCAACCAAACAAGGGAATCCTATTCAGGAATAAGCCCCAACTTAATCTTCTCAAAGGGCTACAATACCCCGTGATACAAACATTCAAAGGTCCTCTATAGGCATGGGTCCTCACAACTGAACTATGTGGGCTTTGATTCACTTCCAAATGGGATATATAGGAATCCTCATTGAGTTCCAAACCCAACACCCCAAATCAACACTAATTCTCTCAAGTCCACATTCCTAGTAGAGTCTAATTAAACCTAGGAATTCATATCCCTTCCAAGTTCCCTAGGACACTTTTACATAAGTCCCACACCAAAATTTGACTAGGTACCTTTCACCTAGACATCCTTGTCACATGATGTTAAACTGCATGGTTTGGTCCTTATCACATAACCTTAAAAGGTATGATGTGTCCTGTTAAGTGGCATAAAACTATGTGGGTTTTAATTCCTTTAATAAGGATATGTAGGAAGCCCTTCCATGGGTCCTATCCCGACATCAAAATAACTCCCATATACCTAGATGATGATTCACTCAAGATCACCCCATTATATGGCTCAAAACCAGCCTTGTAAGAATAAACAACAAAAGAATATCTAATTAGTAAAAAAGAGGGTACCATTGATGGAGAAACTTAGATACATATAGATATATTCATTGATGAAGAATATCAGATACATACAAATGATTATAAATTCTATACAATCAAATAATTTATTGTTAATTCAAGGGTGAACCACATCATACTTGGGAATTAATGAAGGATTCAGGAACATATCTTAAATCTATAAGAGATTCCCAGAGTAGGCAAAAATTACCCCCAAAAGGCTGTGATGATCCTAACATACCATTATCTAGACCAATGTGAGTTCTTAATTATCATTGGATAAGTTTTCTAATGAGCACTTTCCTTTAGAAATCAGGTCCCTAAGTCATCACAGATATAAAACCATTGGGGTTTTTTGTCTCTATGAACAAATCCCATTGGAAACTATTCAAAAATAGTGAGACCAACGTGAATGATTGTGCACAATTCAAACCCCCCATGATTAACTGTTGGGAACCTTATTTTTAATCAGAAGAAATGGGAAAACCAATGTGAATCCTTAACCAAGATGATGGTGTCACCCACCTGTCAGGCCCATTTTTCTCACAAAATGAAATTGAACCAAATAAGACAATCAATTACACAATTTTTTGTTTAAAAGAGATACTACTATGGTAGGTTTTTATTATTCATTTACAACATGATCTTATATAAATCAAAAATGTCATTGTACCAACTCTCACGGATGCATGCCCCAATTACCATTCATACTGGATCCTTGTACAATCAGAGGATGCCATCACCTACCCAATGCATTCAACACCAGGTCTTGAATGCACTGGTCTAGGAATATCTTCATAACAGTACCATACCAACCCTAGAGTCCACTCGACAGACCCTACAGCAGACTCATATAGTAAAATATGAAGAATCCCATAGGTTGAATTTGGGGGAAAAAACCAAGAAGGCATACACAACTTCCCATATTTATTAATCCTTATAGAAGACTCATCTAGAAACACCCAAATAAGTTAGTTAGAAATTCCTAATAATGAATAAGGGATGACCTGAATCTATGTCCCCAAACCTGAGTACTTTCAGTATCCACTAGTAGGAAATAGAGTATAAGAGCAGGAACATACCCCTTCTCCAGATATGGAATAGGCATATATCCATGCTATAGTTTATTAAGTCACTAAGAATATACTAAAAATGGTGAAAAGTAAAATAAAAATCACCGTTCACATCCTATATACCTTTCATGAAATCATAACAGTGAAAAAATTTGTGATAGAGGGATGAACACACAAATCCATCCCCACAAGTGGATTGACTCATCAGTATGTCACCTTAGAGAAGACACGTACCTCTTCTCCCATCCAAGAGTGTTGTAAGTCAAACTCCCCCAAGATATACAGGCAACTCAATCAAGAATATACACCCATTCCAATAGGAGGTAATCGACCCATTCCAATGACCAATCAAAGGTATGAACAAACCCCCTCCAACATTCTAGAATCCTATTGTAAAATTCTCATAGTGACATTAGATCTAATCAAACAAGATCACATACCTAAAAACCAATTTCCCCAGCAAGAATCCCAAGTTGATCAAAAAAGGCATCCAAAAATTAGCCTTACCAAAGACAACTAGAAGATATAGAGCTGATTTATGATCCCAATCTACTCAATGAAATAGTTCTTAAAGCCCTCATACATTTATCTATAGTATCTCAAGATCCTACCCCTTTGTTACCAAATTATGGGGACAATAGCAGTAGTTCCAAAGGTCCTCCCTGTAAACTTCAACAAGAAAGCTCGCATCATGATCATAATTTGATCGATCTCAAGACCCCATCTCCCGATGAGAGTCACGATATCCCTCCATGTGGTCATAACATCAAAGAGAAATAGGGTTTTCCACTTTCCATAACCTACCATGTTATTCCTCCCCATGACGATGTTATTTTTGAAATTTCTCTCCGCATCAGTGTTTCAATTTGTCAGAAAGGTCCTCCCCTTGGGGATGTAGTGATAAGAAAGACATCCTATTATGAAGCACTTGGGAAAATGAGACCAGTAATGTCTGATGCCTTATCATTGACAAGTGAAATAATTTCTTAGATAGAAGACAACCCTAGGAAATAATCACTCTCCAAACCACCCTTGGATCTTATGTCTTCTAACATAATAGAGGAAGTCACCACCAATATCATTTTTTATGATAAAGAGGCATGAAAGTGTCTAATATAGTTGGACAAGGTTGAGTAACCTTTGAAAAAATATGAATAAAACATATTAAACATGAGGAAACAACTAGAAAAAGATAAATACTGGTCATGTTCTTTCTTTATCCACCCTTAAATACAAAATTCCAGAGGCATTGTTGGAAGATTATGTGAACGACATCCACCTCAACATATGGAATACTCTTAATCACTTATGAAAAAAGGTATTACCCTATGATGAGTATAAAAAGTCATGTTAAGGTAATATAAGGGATGAAATGAAAAATTGACTTGGTATCTCTCCTGAATCCACAACATCCAATGATTATAAAATAGTAAGTAGGCCTTCAACATGCATGCCTCAACGCGTTAAAATAATTATGTCAGCTAATCATAGATAACCCATCCAATGTTTGTATCATAGAATGGGGTGAACACAAAGAGTTAAATTTCATCGTGATCCCAAACTAGAAAAGTCCATTGAAGGTGGTATCATTAAATGTCATAGATTTAGGTTAGCTTCAATAAATATATTCTATTCACAACTGATGACATGCTCAACAAAAACAGGCCCTGACCAACTCTCACTGATGTCAGGCCAGAAAAGAGTAGGATATTGAAAGAAATTTTCATCAAACATATTAAAATATTGATCAAGCCTCCTGCTTAAGAGAATTAATTCATTATATAGTGAAAATATTATAAATAGCACATCAATATTTAGAAGTGGGTGATTCAGGCGCATACCAAATGATGCACCCAACCCATGTTTGAACAAAACTCTATAAAATTTGTAGGGAAGTTGTGGTAGTATTAGCCATAAAAATCCAGGAGTAACCCCATCCTATAGGGCTGAGGAATGTTTTAACACAACATTTAAGGTTAGAAAACCAGGACCGAAGAGCTGTGAAAGAAGAACGAGAATAGCCCCAACCCTCAGGGATGGGGGATTTTTCACCTTAGCAACCTCTTCCTCAATAGAAGTCTTTTTTTTTCTACTGATTAGGGAGAACACTACAGAATGGATCCTCCTAATTTCTTTCATCCCATGATTCAATATCCTCATTAGAAACATTGAAGACTAAAATATACAAATATTCCCTTTAGATTATCATCCACCAAACGAATCCCATAGAATCAATGAAGGAAAGGACAATGCATTATGGATGGAATAGAAAAATAAATTCTTGCAATGATAATGATAAAATTCTTGCAATGAATTATTCATAAGTGAATTTCATTAACACTACCACTACAAACCCTAAAAAACCTGAGACCAATACGAAGGAGATAGAGGAGGAAGTTTCAGTTCAAAATATGGTATACACTGAAGCAATTGAAGGAGGTGTGCATACCCGAAACCAGAGACTCACCCTAAATTTGGGAATTCCCTCAATCACTCCACCACTACCTCATTAAAGGTCACCCAACAAAGAAAAGGTAAAAGTTAAGTATATGCTTTACCTACTCCCTAAAATTTTTGTACCCCTCACACTTGAGGAAATATTTTCTCAAAAAGAGGAAGAGATGAAATAATTGAGGAGAATCAATGTAGAAATACTCTAAGGAAACCTTCCTTCTTGATATGTTCTGAGAGAAGATCCTCAACTCACACTCCCAACCAGCGTACCTCAAAAAATAGGTTTCCCCTCAGAAACTAAAGTGGAGAAAGAATATCTACTCAATATAGGGTAACAACAACCAATATAATTGGATCCCACAATAGTATAATGGGAGTTACCTCTATTGGGTATACATCTAGAATACGACCAAGAATATACTTAAAGGTTTTACCCTTAGGCTATCCACATCAGATAAAAACAGTGCTACAACTGATGGACCCATTAGCTAATGCCCATGTTCAAGCTCTTGTCAGGCTAGATATTCTTCAAGGGATCATTAATAATATTGAGTCACTAACGGATTGATTGGAATACATGAAGGAAGGATGTGTAATGATACAACTAGAGAAGAAGACTTACTCTGAATGGGTTGATTTGAATCTTTACTATATGAACTTAAGTAATCCTATATTTTAAATTTTCAATGGTTTGGGGGACCCAGAGCAACACATGAAACATTTCATGTCCCTTTGTGATCCCATGATGGGGAACATTAAACTAAAAGAGGTAGTGAAATTCAGCTCATTCATGAAATCACAATAGGGACCAACCTTTGTATAGTACACTAGATTTCTAGCTTAGTTAATTAAAGGGTGGTAAGATCTCCATTAGAAGTTTCTTTTATAATTTAGATAAAAATTACAAAATAAAACATTCCTCAACATCTAAGACTTTAAACAATGAGATAATGATAGGGTCTAATATTTCATTCCTTAGTGGACATGATTAAAATATTCTTTAAACCAATAAATTCATCAAGAAGTCCTATTTTCCATCTATATAGAAAATATTTGTGATGAGTTTCACACAACACTCATCCTTGTAAAATATATTGGAAGGTTTTAGGAATTTTCCATAATTTCTCAAAGAGTGGAATAATCTATCTCACAGACCAAGGCTAAGTCCCTAGTAATTATGTTAACTCAAGGAAATAGAATGGGGAAAGTAAAGGCTGCCACAGTTACACTTAAGTAGGACCCTACACCCACTCCCAATCCAAAGACCATATCATATTGTGAGGTTACACCTCATGAGTTATTAAACACTACCACCTTGTAAGGATGATCAATGAGAGTAGAGGTGAAAATAATTTGAGGAGATGAAGAAAAAAACCTATTATTTTTGACGTGACCAAGTTCCTGGCTACTTCATATCAATATTTGAGAACAAATTGATTAGGTTTACAGAGACTAAGAAGACTAATAAGGATGGTGAAAAAGATCTACCAAAATATTTCCCCTTCTATCAAGTATTGGGGCACAACATCTGTGATTTTTTTTCACATACATCCTACAATAGATGGTAGACTCTGGGTAAGTGAAGCTGGGAGAGCCACCTACGCAAGTGTACTTTGTTTATTCCATTGATTTGGAGGAGGATAATGAGTGAAAAGAAGTTAAAAATAAAGGTATGAAAAATTTTAGGGACTAAATGGTTAGAAAAATGATCAACTAGACTCATTCTATCCTCTAAGAATAGTTTCAACAACTGACTATGACCACGACCTCTTCCTCTACAACTTAGTAAACTCTATTGGAAGCTCAGTCCTATGAAATCTAGTATTCTAAAAAATGAAATTCCCAAAAGATAAAGAAAAAAACATAAGAATACGATCAATTTCCAAGGCCAAAGTTGGCTTTGAATTTAGTGTACTTCATACTTACAGTCCTGGAAGCATGAACACCGCCCTGTAATATGGTACAATAAGATTCGACCCTTCAGATGGAATCTCCATTAGATGAGGAGTTAATATTAAATTCCATGAATGTTATTCACTTAAAGGATATATTCTCAGATGATGAGTGTGACTATAAACCCAAATTCCCTACAATTAATTGGGGAATTGGGGGAATATGCTGTTAAAGTCAAGGATACATGGGAAGATGTTGTCGTGACAGGAGTCGCTGCTCTAACCGTGTCCCTAATCAAACCGTTCACAGGGCCAAAACTCATGGGAGAGATCTACAAAGAGCTAAGTAGGATAAAGGAAGACCCACCACACATTATAGGGTCTACCCTAAAAATATCATCCTAGAAGATCAGTTAGAGGATGCGTCATCACCTAATCAACCTTAGAGTGTAGATAAACCTAGTCGACCTAATCCACTGAGAGAATAATCATCTCCAACTCCTATTCCAAGGGATGGTCCATCCATGTGAAGTACTTCAGTTCAAAAAACACCTATAAAAGGGCATCCCCGATTGGTATTCATAGACCTTTTGACCGGAAGTATGAAATTTTAAAGTAATTAGCCTTGGTACCATCCAAGTTTTCATTCTTGGATACCTTGATCCCATCAAAAGACCATCAGGAAGAACTCATAGAGGCCTTGTCAAGACCTCAATAACTTTAAGTTGTGGCTGATACTACTGAAGTGTACTGTAATAAACCAAACCGGGTTAACCTCAGACCTAGAACATGACCCATTCCACCACATACCTGAAGGGAATTCCCGATCCCCACAGGTTGGTGAAAAGAACCCAATCACCAAACAAAAGACCAGGGGGAACAATTTCTCCCAACCTAAATGAGATACAAGGAATATATATACATAATGAAAAAAATAAATAGTGTAAGGATGATGAATGTATTCCATAACTATTAAAATACAGTGTAAACAAAACAACTAAAAAATCATCCAAACTCCAAGAGACAAGCCCAACTAAAAATGACCAAAACTAAATAGATACTCCAAATGATGGAGTGGAAAAACTCCCACCATCTCACCTCCAGCTACCCAACCCAGCTGACAAAAAACCTCACCACATCACTATGATTCCTTACCTTTCCATGAAACAGAAGACATACAGAGGTCTACGCACCACCAAAGAGGTGCATAGGGTGTGAGCAAATAGGATCAATAGAATCAAACCTAGGTGTTCAATGAAAAGTCTCTGTATAAGAATTGCTATTTTCTCAATTTAAATAAAAAAGGAATGATAATAAGTAAATCAATATTATAGAAAACATGGTAAAAATTTCCCTTTTTATCATAGTTCAAAAATAAAAGTAGGTATATAAATTTTAAAGCACATTTTTCCATATCATCTTTCATAAGAATCAACATGCATATCAAGGATAAAATAGAACACATCCAAGAAATAAAAAACAATAGTATTAGAACATGCATCATGATACCAAGGAATATAATAGGTCAGACAATAGATTACGTGCACAAAAAAATCTACAAAATTGTGAACTATGGTACCTGAAGCCAATGATCTACACTCCAATACTAGGGAGACACCCCAAAAAGCAAAACCCCAATATCATATATGTTCATAGAGATAATAATATACACTCTAAGACAATAGGAACACCCCAAAAAGTGAACTCCCACAATGGAAGATGGCCTCAAGTCAAACCTTCCACCTAGTAACCAAGGTTACCCATTTTCTCATTTTCATAATAATTTCAATGTTTTGAAAATCATTTCAAAACCATTTCAAAAAACCATTTTCAATGATTTGAAAATACCTTTTTTCTTTTCCATTTACCAAAAATTATGGAAAAAACCTTTTTCTTTAAAAAACTCTTCAACATGCACAAATAAATCAGGCCGATTCATTTTATAAATCATTTTATAAAGCAGGAACAACAAGGTTCATCAACATAGGCTATAGATTAAACCACCTACCTCAAAAAATCAGGTCACAAATGCCCGAAACAGGATCCACCAATAATGAAGAATCAAAAAAATATACGTAGGACCTAGAATCCAATCCACACATCTTGGGATTGATTCAATTGAGAAAGAGGGTCAATAAAGAATAGGAAACACTACATACCTCAAGAACAAACACCCGTTGCACCACGAACTACAAAGGAACGACCACCAGAATGAGATTGCACAAAGGATCTAGAAAGAAGATGAGAGAAAACACTAACTTAGAACAAATGATCTGATAACATAACCCAAGAGTGCTACTGAGACCACATACAATAAAGAAGTGGAAATATCACTTAATCTAAGAGATGAAATGCAACAACAACGAAGACTGAACACCGAACATATTGATTTAAAAGGAATGGTATCTCCAAGAATCACAGAAGAGGAGATTCAGTTTGAGAGAAAGGGAGAGTAGATAGTTGAATGGGCACCAAAAAACCCGAGCGGTGCCCTAAAACATACCTACTTGGGGAATTACATGACGTGTAATTACTTTTACATGTCATGAAATCTATGGTGTTTATGTATGTCAAGAAATCCATCTCCTCAAATTAAGAATTAATTATTTAAAAAATTCATGATGTGTAACTACTCTTCATGATGTGTAACCGTTCATAGCATGAATCCTTTCATGAATTGTATCCAGTGACTCTTACACATCATGTAACCTAGTTACATGGTGTAAAATCCTCATGAATCTTAAAAAAAGTCAGTTAAAGCTAGTAGTCCAACAAATCTCTGAATTCAACATTATAGGTATCCTTCTAATTCCTTCTTGGACCTATTCCGACAGCAAGAAAAGGAAAAACACAATGAGGTTAAATAAATACCTGATAGATCGATAACGAGATGTTACAAAATCCACACCATAAAGACTTTTCATCCCCAGGAATTCATGTGGAAGATGCAATCCCTAGAAAAAGATGTTTCCACTACTCCTTCATCAATGAATTGCATTCCGAAGTTTCATAAGAATCTGATATATTTTTTTATATAAATATGATAAAAAAATAGACTTCACACATAAGGCTTTCACTTGAGAGTCAATGATCTCAACTGGTTTCTTTAGAACAGAAACATCCGACTCTAGCTCAATTTCTTCCCAACTCAAAACATGAGCGGGATCAGGGTGATACTTTTTGAGCTGAGACATGTGAAAAAAATCATGAATACCCTTCAATTGAACTAACAATACTAACCAATAAGCAACCTGTTTGAGTCTCTCAGTGACCTCAAACGGTCCAACATATCTCATAGAAAACTTTCCTTATTTTTCAAGTTGAAGGTGACCCAACTGAGGAGAAAATTTCAAGAAAACCCAGTCACCAAAGGAAAACTCTAGAGGAAGATGTCTCTGATCCATATATGATTTCTGTCAACTCTGGGCTATAAACAAACATTGATGTACATCCTGAATATTCACAAATTTCTCCTTAACCAAACTTGGTCCAACCAAAGATACTTCTCATACTTTATACCAATAAAGAGGTGATATACATAGGAAACCATACAACACATCAAAAGGATCCATTATTATTGATTAATGATAGATATTGTTGTAAACAAACTCAACCAGTCCCAAATGTATATCCCATGATCCATTGAAGTCAAGAACAGAGGCACAAAGCATATATTCCAAGATCTAAATTAATCACTCCATATGACCATATTTCTATGGATGGTAATATGTACTTAACTTGACCTGAGTTCCCATTGCCTCTTGGAGACTCCTCCAGAACCTTGAGGTAAACCTAGGATCCTTATCCAAAAAATGGCAGAAGGAATATCATATAACCTCACAATCTCTTGCACATAACAACTTACTCAGTTCTTCAACCTTAGTGGCATCCTTGATTGGAATGAAATGAGCATACTTATTCAATTGATCAAAAACAACATAGATAGTATTACTACATTGGGGAGTCTATGGTAATCCAACAAAAATTTCCATGGATACCTCATCCCATTTCCAAACTAGCACCAATATAGGATAAAGCAAACCAATGGGCTTCAAGTGCTCCACCTTTATCTATTGGTAGGTATAATAGTGGGACACATAATTTGCAATGTCACGCTTCATAACCAAACACCAAAATCATCATCTCATGTCATAATACATATTCATAGTGCCTAAATGAATGGACCATGAAGATCTATGACAATTAAACAAGAGTAAACTCCTCACAGATGTTGGGACAACAACCCAATTCTCAAAGTGGAGCATACTATCTAAAGAAAAAGACCAACCAGAAATGGTCTCCCCACTATAAAGGATTTCCCAAACTTTACTATACTCATCATCTTGCAACTAACTCTGAAAAATTGACTCCAGGAGAGATGATGATAACTAAACACTGGCCATAACCATACTTGAAACATCCTCCAGAGTGTCCTAGTGAAACTAAGTGAAAATACCCTTAAGATTTAACTCCTCCTTCGATTATAGAACATCCTATGATAGTACTTTACTTTTAAGAGCGTTTTCCACAATGTTTCCCTTCCCTAGGGTGTAGGCAATATCAAATTCAAATGTCTGAAGGTATTCTACCCACCATCTCTATTTGAGATTCAAGTATTTTTGAGAAAAGATATAACTTAAACTCTTATGATCAGATAAGACTGTGAACCTCTCCCCAAAAAGATAGTGCCACCAATATTTATATGCATAAATTAATACAACATGATTTAAATTATGAGTGGGGTAATTATTCTCATTAGTTTGGAGCTAAGGAGATCTGTAAGTTACCACACGGTCATCCTACATAAGAAAGCATCCCAAACCAGCACTAAAAGCAGAAAAAAATACCACATACCCCTTACTAGGATAGGGTAATATTAGAATAGGATCCAATGTGAGAATTCATTTTAGTTAATCTAAATAAGAGTGGCACTTCACATCCCATGTGAATTTCACCACCTTCTGGGTAAGAGTAGTCAAAGGTGACACCAACTTAGAGAAATCCTTAACAAACCATCGGTATTATCTAGTAAGACCAAGGAAGCTCTGAATTTCAAAGACATTATATAGTTCCTTTGATGAAAAAACAACCTTCACCTTCTTTGGATCAACTAATAAACCATGTTAAGATTTTTTTCCCTACGAACTTCACTTCTTGAATCTATAAACTACATTTCAAAATATTTTCATACAAATGGTGACTTATAAAAATTTCCAGAACCAAACTCATATGGTGTTCATACTCATGATTAGATATCAAATAGACTAGAATATAATCCATGAACACTACAAAAAAATGTAAGGATAGTGGTGGAATATTTGATTCATCAAATCCACAAAAATTGAAGGATAATTAGTTAAACCAAAAGACATAATAATATATTCATAATGGACATACCTACTCTTAAAAGTTGTCTCCGATATGTTAGAATCCTAAAATATAAGTTAATGATAACCTGACCTAATATCAATCTTCAAGAACCACTTTTCCCCCTTTAGTTGATCAAAAAAATCATCCACATGAGGCAAATGATATTTGTTCTTAACCATTACTCAGTTTAACTTCTGATAGTCCAAACACAACTGAAGTGAACCATCTTCCTTCTTGGAAAAGAGCATAGGGGATTCCCAAGATGAAACACTAGGGAGAACAGAAACTTTTTCTAAAAGGTCTTCCAACTGAATCTTGAGCTCTTTCAACTCTACTGGTTCCATATGATAAAAAGGTATCGATATCGGCTATATAACCGACACTAGGTTAATCATAAAATCTACCTACCCATGTGTAGGAAGACCATATAATACATCTAAGAAAATTTTAGGAAATTCCCAAACAAAAACAAGAAGATCATTAATAAAAGAAACACCCTTGGGATCAAACACAACAATAGAAAACAAAATCTCGAGATATGGGAGGAAATTCCATGCACATCCTGACCTCAAGTTCCACTCCCCCTGAAACATTATCCCATTGAAAACAAGAAACAAAACACACTGAAGATAATAATTAACCTCATTTTAATGAGAGACAAGCCAATCTATACTGATAATGATGTCAAATAGATCCATATCAAGAACGAGAAAATCCCATACCAACTTTGTGTTGGCTATCATTGATGAACATGAAAGACACCATAAAACCTGCTCTTTCCTCTTACCCGGAGGTGCCGTTAACTCCATTTCATGGTACATAAATTCTATTGGAAGTTTAAGAATATTAAGAAAATGTGAAGATATAAATGAGTGGGAGGAACCAATATCAAATAAAGAAATTGCTACTAAAGATACAATAAGGATATTACGTCTCACTATTTCTGGACCTGCATTGCCTTCCACTGGACACTCATCTACTGTATGAAAGTGATTCATTACTGAGGCCTATGGCTAGAGCCCTATATTCCTTGAAGCTTTTGAATTCATCACAGTAGCCTTTGGAGTCGATGAACCCTAACCATAATGAGGCATATTCATAGCCTGATAGAAATTCTATAAATGACCAACACGTCCCCAGTTCTTTCATGTATTCACAGTCATAGGAAAAAAACTTTTGGTGTATCTGTCCATGAAACACATATAGTAATTCAGAGGCACACTGCTAGCTATAGAAGACAGTGCAAAGGAGGATCGCTGTTGAGACCCACCACCACCACTTCTTTGATGATCCTGCAACTTCCTCTTCTTCCCATACACACCATTGAAATTGCCTCTAGATGGAAGGGAAAGGTTGGGAAAACCCACATTTACTTCCATATCTATATCCTCTATCATATCTCTATATGCTATCTCTATATAGGTTGAAAGGATTCAATATAAACACATACCATCTGATATCTGGTTGCAAGCCCTGCAGGTATTTCTGATCCTTCAACTGGTCAATTTTCACTGCGTCTAGAGTAAAATGGACAAGATAAACAAAATGATTGGTGTATTCCAACACCGAAAAATCTCCCTGTTGTAAATATAGTAATTCCATAGACTTCTCCAGCATCAGTGACTCTAGAGAAAACTATTGTAAGAACAAGGTTTTGAAACCCTTCCAATCCAAGTCCACGTGCTTGTCTTCCTAGACCATAGAATCCCACCATTGCTTGTCAGAACCCTCAAGCATGAAAATTGGACACATAACCTTAATATTTTTAGGTATCTCTAGGAATAGAATATTTGATCGATCCTATCCAGCCGGTCCTCTTCCTCTTGAGGTTCATTTGTTCCTTTAAAGGATGGTGGCTTCTTGCGTAATAACTCTAGTGATCTCTCTATCTCTCCTCCAGCACCTGGATGTACCTCAAAAACTGCATTCTGTACTTTTGGAAGATAATGATCAATAGAACAGATTGAAAATATGATAATCTTAATGATATTATGATTTATAGGCATATTCTCTTGTGGACAATCAACTACACCTTCCTAAGGAACTCATAGAATACGTCTTAGAGGTATACTGTTGCACACCAAAACATAAGAACTATCAAACAATAGAAAAAATATCAGTTCAAATAAAAAAACCCATAAGTATAAACTGAGATTTAAAACCAAACCCAACACTAGATACATGTATCTCAACTTCCCATGGAAACTTGAGTCTCATTATGATAAGAGCTAGCCAGATACTCATCGAAACAAACCTCTCTAGTCCTAAAAATCTTATCTCTAGTATAAATGATGTCCCAAGACAAGGAATATTGGGGGAAAACCTCCCTTTGATACCAAATTGTAAGGAACTTAACCAGGTTACCCTCAAACCTAGAACCTGACCCATTTCTTCACATACCCGAAGGGCGTTCCCGATCTCCATGAGCTAGCGACAAGAACCTGGGCATCGAAAAAAACCAGAGGGAAAAATTTCTCCCAACTTGAAAGTGACACAAGGCATATATATACACAAAGAAAAAAGAAACAGAGGAAGACTGATGAATTAATGCCATAAATGTAAAAAGATAGAGAAAAAAATTTCAAATGTAGACAAACTCCAAGATATAAGTCCAAATAAAAAGGAAAAAAACTAAACAACTACTCCAAATGATGGCGTAAACGAACTCCCACCATCTCACCTCTAGCTAACCAACCCAGCTGGCCCAAAACCTCACCGCCTCACTTTAGAGCCTTGCCTTTCCCTGAAATGGAAGACATACAAAGGTCTAGACACCACTGAATAGGTGAGCACATAATAAGATAATAAGATCAATAGGGTCTCACCCAATTGTTTCATGAAAAGTCTCTTTATAAAAATTCATTTATTCTCAATTTAATTAAAACATGGAATGATAATTAGTAAATAAATTTTAAAGAAAACATGGTAAACATTTCCCTTTTTATCATAGTTCTAAAAAAAGAAGAAATATCAATTTCAAAGCACATTTTTCAATATCATATTTCATAAGAATAAACATGAATATCAATTCTAAAATAGTATGAAGATAATAAATAAAAAATAGTAGCAGAAGAAGCATCAAAATACCAAGGGGTACAATAGGTCAGTAAAAAGACTACTTGTACCCCAAAATCTATGACACAATGTACTACGATACCTAAATTCAATGATCTACACTCTATGACTAGAGAGACTCCCGAAAAAGTGAAACCACAATATCATATACATTCCTAGAGCCAATAATTTACCCTCTAAGACAAGAGGAACACCCCAAAAAGTGAACCCCCATAATGGATGATGGCCTCAAGCTAAACCTTCCACCTAGTACCCAATATAACCCATGTGATAACTTTCACAATCATTTCAATGTTTTGAGAACCATTTCAAAACTATTTCACAAAACCATTTTTAATGCTTTGAAAATACCCTTTTTCTCTCTATTTACCAAAAATTAGGGATTTTTTTATTTAAAAAAATATTCTCAACACACACAAATAAATCATGATTATTCATTGTATAAATTAATTTTTAAAGCATGAACAATAAGGTTTGTCAACATAGGCTAGATATGAAACCACCTACCTCAAAACTCAGGCCCACACACCTGCAACTGGATCCAACAACAATGAAAACTCAAAAACATCTAAGAATTCCCTAGAGTGAAATTCACACGCATTAGTATTTATTAAATTGATAAAGAGGCTCAAAGGAGAAGAGGAAACACCACATACATTAAGAAAAAATAACCACAAAACCATGATCAGTAAAGGAACAACCTTTGAAATGAGATCACATAATAGATCTAGAAATAAGATGAGAGAAAACAACAACTTAGACTAAAAAATACAATAACACAACCTAAGTGTGCTATCACAATATAGGAAAATAATGAAGTGAAAAGATCACTTTCCTGGAGAGATTCACAGTAACCGTAATGAAGATCGAACACCGATTAGATTAATCCAGAAGGAATGGTGTCTCCAGAATTCATCAGAGAAAATATTTGGTTGGAGATATAGAAAGAAATAAATGGTCGAATGGGCACCAAAAAACCTGAGAGGCACCCTAAAATATCCCTTCTTGGTGAATTACATAATGTGAAATTCCTTTATATGCTATGAAATCCATAGTGTTTAAGTACACTAAAAAATCCATCACCTCATATTGAAAATATGTTATTTAAAACATTCATGATGCATAACTACTCTTCATAATGTGTAACCTTTAACAGTGTGAATCCTTTCACTAATTGTGTCTAGTGACTCTTACATGTCTTGTAACCTAGTCACACGACGTGAAATCCTCTTGCATATTGTAGAGAAAGTTTGTTAGATCTAAAATTCCAAAAAATATTTGACTTCACCATTATATGTATCCTCTCAATTCCTTCTCATACCTATTAATATATTTATAAAAGGAAAACCACAATGAGGTTAAATGAATACCTGATAGATCTGTAATGAGATGTTGCATATTTCATGCATGGAATGATCCTACAGAATTATACACGATCATATCTTTCACAGACTAGGATGAGGATTCCATTATATTGGGACATGTCAGAACCTTGTATATATATGGTAGGATAAATGAAATTGATATTCGATGAGCCTTCATTGACAATATCTTAGGAGTCAACCTCATTTAGATCCAAACAATTCATAAACTGTATTTCAATGAATTTCACTTCCCCCCCTCCACTTTAATGTTATAGGGTTATGAAAAGAATAAAAAAACCTCTTGGTGAAATTAAACTGAAAAATTAGTTTGGGGATATCATGTCTGGTTCAAAATTCATGGTTATTCAGTAAGATAAGTCTTCAACATTATTCTGGGAAGACCTTGGCAACATAAACATGTTTCGATCCCCTTGTCATAACACCAGTGCCTCAAATACTATATCAATGGTAAAATTAAGAAATTTTATAGTGACGAATCCCCATTTAAATCCTATAATCATAGTACATTAATGCATGATTCTATTAGAGGGAATGAAAGTAGACAATGACTGATGATGTTTCTCAAATCAATGCCTCGAATGGTCTAGAGATGATTTTAGACAATCCTTTCAAGAAGCTCAGTGCAGAGTATACGCTTCACATCAATCAAATCAAAGTGGTGGGTCTGAATTTGATCACACATATAGTGACTTCCGTGATGTTAGTCATGACAAACCTAGTAGCACTGGACAAGTTGTCAAATATCTGATTAGTAATGAGAGCCCAGATGAAAATGTCTTCGTTCTATCCCATAATCTTAAAAAATCTCTATTCCTTCATATAGGATGGAATAATTTTTCCTTAAATTGGTAGAAAATGAATATGATTTTTCTTAGTCCCTCATATCCCCTTTAGAACTCTAAAAAAGGTATGTTCCATCAATTGAGCTAGAAGTAGTTTATTTGTCTTCTAATTGTCCAAATTTCAACTCTTCTCTTAACTCTGAGAAGCTTAATTTATCACTTAATTCATAGGTAGAGGAATAAGAGGTAAATAATAAGGGAGATGAAGTGGAGGAAGACCATAGTGATTCCCCTATAGCATTTTTGGAAGGTGTCTCCACCATTGTTGACGAGCTCAAGAAAATAAATATGGATATAGAAGAAGATCCATGACCCACTTTGATCTGTGAGAACATGACTTCTGAATAATAATAAGTATATAACTTATTCCTAAATAAATACTAAGGCATTTAATATTGGAATTACATAGATATTCCTAGCCTTGATACTAAGAAAGACACCCACCACTTTTTTATGCTAAAAGAACACTAAGGATACAAACATGCATTCTGAAAAACATGACCAACTCATGCCTTGAAAATTGAGGTTGATGTGAAAAAACTCATCAAAGATAACTTCATTTGATGAGTTCATTATTCAAAGACAATATCATCCCAGTAAATAAGAAAAATGGGAAAACTAGGGTCTACATCAACTTTAGAGATCTCAACCAGCACTGTCTAAAAGATGAATTCTTGATTCCAATCACAGAACTAATTATTGATATGATGGTTGGTAATCAAGACCTCTTCTTCATGGAAGGATATTTAGGGTACAAAAAAAATCATATGGACCTAGAAGATAAATAATCCTTTGCCTTTAGTCCCCCCTAGGGAGTATTCTACTATCGGGTAATTTCCCTTGGCTTGAAGAATGTCAGTGCCACATACCAACATGCCATGAAAAACATCTTCAAACCCTTCATGGTAAAGTTCTTTTAATGCTACATTAATGATATAGTGGTTTAGTACCAACAAATTTTTGACCACCTAGATGATTTTGAGACCATATTCCATAATATACAACATCATATCCTGAAAATGAACCCCTTAAAATTTGATTTTGGTGTAACCTGAAGGAAATTTCTCAACTTTGTTATATTCCATCATTGCATCGAAGTCGAACCTGAGAGTAAAAAGTATATCCTTATCAAGTCACCTCATCAAATTATTAAATAGTTGAGTGTAATTCAAGGAAACTTGGCCTACATCAGGTGATTTATATCCAACCTCATAGGAAAGCGTTTTCCTTTCACTAAATTAATAAATAAAGGGGTCAGGTATTAATGGACCAATGAATATCAGGAAGCATTAAAAAGCCTCAATAAATGCCTCTCGATCCTACCAGTGCTAATACCACACATTGAGATAAATCCATTCATTTTATATGTGACAACCCTCGAGTGATCACTAGGTTCCTTACTCATAAAAAATAATGATTATGGGAATGAAAACAACCTTTATTATCACATTTTAACCACGATTGAAACTGAGAATTTTTATTCAAATATCGAGACATGCTTCCTGAAATTAATCTTCACGGTTCAGAAAATAAGGAACTACCTGTAGCACTGAGAGGTCTATTTGGTCTCTCACCATAACCATATCAAATATATCATCATCCTTCCTATGTTTATAGGAGATTTTTCATGGTGTAAGGCTATACTTTAGTAGTTTACTATAAAATTTGTTCCTTAGAGAGTAGTGAAAGGTCAATCTTTGGTAGATTTTCTTATAGAACCCCCATATACAAAAAACAACATCATTAAATACTGAATTTTCTGATGAAGATAAATTTTATATTCAAGACTACTTGTAAATGTGGGAGATGTATTTTGAAGGCACATCTAGTATCCTAATAGGGAAGATAATGGAATAACCTAAGCTTAATAAAGTCTAGTTTGGGATTGTGCTCATTTCCCCAGTAGAGGAAATTTTACCATACTCATTCCTATTTTCAGAAGGATGTAAAAATAATGAGGTAGAATATCAGGCACTTATTATAGGCCTAGAACTGGTGCTCCAAATACCAATAGTCCAAATAGAGGTGAAAACCCATTCAGAGTTGGTAATCAAACATTCCAATAGGGACTATTACATTAGAAAAGAAGTGATAATCCCTATACTTGATTATGTCCTAGGGTTAATGGAAAATTTCACTTTAGATCCAACATTGAATCACATACCACAATCACAGAATTATCAGGTAGATGCATTTAAAAATGAAACTATGGCTTTGGTAGATTCAAACCTAGATGAAATGATCATCAACATCACGCATCGCCAAATGGTCTCACCTTTTGTTCGAGTTAGAACGAAAGAGATCAATTAAATCAACCCTATCTTTGAGCCATATGGTACTACAACTGAATGGATGATACCTATTATAAAATAACTCTAAAATGGATTACTTACATTGGACAGAGTTGGGAATGAGAAAATATGACGGTGAGCAACCAACTTCACTCTTTATGACAAACCAAATCACTAGAAAGTCCTCTATAAACAAGGATTTGATGGAGTCATTCTTAGATGTATTAATGGAGAAGAGAATACTACTATCATAAAAGAAATACACTCAAGATCATTTAGTTCCCACTAGTCATGGTTCAATATTTATCATCAAATATAGATACTTGGGTACAATTTTCCCACTATGACATAAGATTGCATAGAATTCACTAAGAAATTTCATTCCTTCCAAGTGAATGAAAAATTCATCTATCAACCCTTAGAGTCTCTACATATATCCAAATAATCATAGACCTTTTACATATGGGGAATGGATGTTGTGGGGATATACCCTCTAGCTATGAACAATAAGTTTAAATATATCTTAACTGCTAATGATTTATTCTCCAAATGGGTGGAGGCAATACCCCTCAAAGATATTGGGGCCAAAAGTATTGTCAGTTTCATGAATGGAAACATCATTACCATATTTGGTGTCTCTCATAAAATACTGATAGAAAATATCACCAATTTCTATTTTGCTAAGGTGGAAAAGATTTATCAAGAATATAATATCAAATCTAACCATTCATCCCACTATCATGCAACATATAATGAACAAAATATAGGCCTTAAATATGAACCTATCAGACATACTCTTTAATATGGTGGATAAATATAAAAATTATTGGCCTAAAAATCTCTTTCATTCCTAATGAGATTACCCTAAAACCCGTATTTCTACATAGGCAACCCTGTATTCACTGATATATGAAGAAAATGTAGTCCTACCCATTGACGTCCAATTGAAATCACTCCATATGTCCATATGTGACCAACTATCCATGGATGTGAAATACTAGAAGTTTTTGGATGAATTAGAGTGCATCAATGAGAAAATATTTCACACCTTGAATCACTTATAGGTCCATCAAAATAAGACAGTGCATGCTTTTAACAAGAATGTATACCTCTGTTCATTCCTCTAAGGAGAACTAGTATTGGTTCTTATGACTCCAATGATACTAGGAAAGAAGCCACCAAATCTTGAGATAAAGTGGGAGGGACCTTACTACATACACTAGTTCCATTTTAATGGATGTTATTCCTTGATATCAATGGATGGAGAGCTCATTATGACCCCAACCAATACAAGGTTTCTGAAGAAAATTTCATGTAATCTCATGGAACTCATCCTAGGTGTAGGATCTTAAACTGTACAACACTATATATAGTATAAACTATAAGAATTAAAACTAAGTATCATGTCATCCTGACCGAATGACATTAAAATGCACGGTATACTTCCTGTATGCATTATGTTAAACTGCATAGTTAGTCTTTTTCAAATAAACTTAAAAATCATTACATATTATCATAGCTTAAGGATGTTAAACTGCACAAAACTATATATAGTCCAAGCTGTAGGAATCTAAACTACATAGCACATAATTCTAACCGTATGATACTGAACTGCATGGTTCACTTCCTTGTTGCATGATGTAAAACTATGCAACATTTCGATCCCTATTTGAGAGGATCACAATCTTCGGTGCTGGTATCCCACCACACATTTATTCAGAAATACGTGAAACTTCATTCTCATTCCAATGAGACACATAGTGGTTCCCAGAACTCCCATCCCGTGTCCATCCACGATAAAAAATTCCCTTTCCCTATGTATGAATCAGACCCGAACAAGGAACTTTTCAAGGACTATGTGTGTCTTGATTCTAATTCCAATAAGATATATACTGATTCATAAAACTTATGTCCTGATCCCATCAATCATTTTACAGAACATAAAAATCCCCTTTTCCCTACATCAAAATTTTATTGATGTGGGGAACTATTTTCAAGAACTACACGTGGATTGATTCTTTCTCCAACAAGATATGTAGTGATGCCCAGGTCCTTTCCCCTTGTCTAACCACAACATTCCTTTTCATGTTGGGTGACCCATGTCCTTATCACAATATGTTAAACTACATGAATAACATCCTCATTAAATGATGATAATCTATAAAATATTTTAGAGAACTACTTATGGATTTATTCTTATGTTATTGAGATATGTAGTGACACCCGGATTTCTAAGACTAGGTCCAACTAAAATAAGAAAAAAATCCCCCACTTCCTATGTACGAGTCAGACCTGCACAGGGAACCATTTAATAACTATATTTAGTTTGATTACTATCATAAAAGGTTACATAATGATGTCCATATTTCCATTCTTGGGTTCAACCATAACATTTCCCCTATTCCATGTTAGGTTATTTTTGTCCTTATTTCACGGCGTTAAACTGCATGGGATTTCAGAACTATGTTCAACTTGATTTTCATTCTAATGAGATATGTAGTGATTCCTAGATTATACATCCTTAACCAGCCACCACAATACCTGAATTCCCCTATCCTTCACTTGTGTTTCCTTTATGTTTTGGAAGAATATTTTACCACTCCTTATTTATCACACTGAGAATAACTCACGTGGGCTTAGGGGTTTTGGTAAAGAAGTTCCCTACATGAGTAAATCATACGAATTCATATCAGGGTTATCATGTTCATGGCTACAAAACCTTTAAAAGCACACCCTATGTCTTTGCCGCATGACTTTAAACTACATGGATTCCCCAAGAACTACATGTGGCTTGATTATTATCCCAATGAGATACATAGTGATGTCTGAATATTCAATCCTGGGCCCAAACACAAAAAAATATGAGAAGTTTCCCCACTCTCCTATATATGAGTCATATCTACATAATAGGATTCAATATGGTGTCTCACCCTATGTGTGAACCTATATAAAGAAACACCGTTTTTTTCACACATGAATTCAATTAGTCTGGGGAATCTTTTCTAAAACTTTGTGTGGATTGATTATTTCTCTAAAAAGATATGTAGTGATTTCTGGGTTTCTTTCCCCATTATAACCAAAATATTTCTTTTTTCACATCGAGTCACTTTCTTCCTTACTGCATGAAGTTAAATTGCATGGCTGATGTCCTTACTGCATGACTTTAATCTACATGGTTTCCTAAGAACTACGTGTGACTTGATTCTCACCACAATGAGATACATAATGATTCCTAAACCTTATGTTCTATTCTCATACATGTGGTAAATAAAAAATTCCCCCCTTATTCATACATAATGATCTATATAGGATCTCTTAATTTGGGTTCCCTCATTCAAGGTTCCACCAATGAAACAAAGATGTTCCCTACAACATATGAGTCAGATATATGTAAGGGAATATACAATTCATGGATGATATTGGTCCAAATTCAACTTTTTTCTCAAATATATCCCTTACACATTTCATACTTCTAATCTTGGACACTTTTAGTTCTTCATAATATTTCTTCAGAAACTAGTAATAGAACATATGACACTACTGCAAATAAAACCTTTATCAGCACTAGAAAAGGGCATTAAAAATGCTAAAAAAGCACTATTAATCGAGGAGAAGATAGGGGGGGTCCCTTTTACCAGTGCTAAAAAAATCACTAATAAAAGGGGAATTTTATGAGCGCTAAACAAAAGTGCTGATAAAAGTTTAAAATCATTAAAAAAATAAAAAATATATTTTTGCAATTCAGGGAGGCTTCAACAGTGCCCCCACCCCCTTTAACAGTCCCCCTACCACTACACCGTATTCCCCCATCCACCACTCTTGCCTATACACTTTAACAACACCCCACCCCTTTAACAGCGCCCCTCGCCTTCACCCTTTAACAGTGCCCCACCCCCCTTTAACAGCGCTAGCTATTATTCCACCCACGCGTACGACCTGCCTCCCCTAGATTCGAACTCAGGACCTATTTTCTGTGCACCCTAAGCCTTTACCACTCCACCATATTATTTTTCTATTCATTTATTAATATATCTATTTATTTATATATCTATATTTAGTTATATTTACTCATATATATAAATACACACATTAACATATATATATTTATATTAATATATATAAATATATATATGTAGTTATATTAATATATATAGATATTTAGTTATATTAATATATATATATATGTTTAGTTATATTAATATATATATATCCGTATAAATATATATATATATAGTTATATTAATATATATATATATATCTGTATAAATATATATATATATATATTTATATTAATATATATATATTTAGTTATAATATATATATATATATATATCCATATATTAATATTTATATATAGATATATTTATATATTAATATTTTTATTCGTATAGTAATATATATTTATAAGATCAGTTTTGAATGAATTTATAAAATATGATTTTTATGTGTGTTTATAAATAAATAAATACATATATACAACACACACACATATACTATCTGTATATCTGTATGTATAATTATACATATTTATATATATTTAAAAATATTATATATTAATATGTATATACATATGTTTAAAATATATAGATAATATATATCAGTTTGTCAATACAGATGCACACAAAAATATATATATATATATATATGTATGTATATATATATATATATACATACACATTATATGGGTAAAAAATGGAGAAACCCTCAAAACCCGTAAATACAGTTAGAAAGTCAAATAAACCCTAAACTTAGGGTAACGATGGATACTTATGATCCGAGAGTCTGTTCCAGCTCCGTGACCAGTCAAATCAAAGACAATCAAACGATATTTGATTTGATAGGTGTTGGAGGCCAAACAAATAGGTAGATCATAAGTTACAGTTGTTTGAAAAAATAGCAGACAAGACAAAAGTGCTAGAAATTGGGGCTTGAAAAACCTAAAAAACCATAGAGTCACTGAAACGAGCATAACTTTTGATCCAGGTGTCCTTTTCATCTTTGTGACTAGTCAAACTGAAGCTCATGGAATGAACAATTATATAATATGTGGGGGAGTCCAAACAGACACAATCATTAAGAGTTATTGCCATTTTAAGAAAAATTTGACAGGGCACCGGACACCAAAATGATGTTTTGGAGGCCTTTTAATTTTTTTTGGGGTTTTAAGGTCCCAAAAATGATTGGAACTATGTTAAAGTCAATATTCTACATAGATATTTTTCACTAAATTCTATTTTAAATGTGGTAGAGCTCAAACAGACACCTGGAGTGAAAGTTATGGTCGTTTGAAGTTGGAGTTTTTTTGGAGTGGTATAATTGATATATCTTATGTTTCTTTGATATTATTGCAGTTTTGATTAGACTTGGTTCTAAATCATCTCACGATATTCTATTTTACTGGTCATGGTGCTCAAACAGACACCTAGAGTAGAAGTTATACCCATTTTAGTGAGTTGGTATTTTCTTAGGTTTTTAGGCGCTATGAGGGTTGCTAAATTTCAAATGATAATAACTTATGCTCCGGGTGTCCGTTTTGGATCTACCACATATCAAATCCAATTTTTTTAAAATATAATCACTCTTGTGACCACTAGAACCCCTTCTCATGTTCCTCAAGGCCCAAAAAGGCCCAAAATCCCTCCGGATGGTCATAAGTTTAGCTCCGGGTGTCTGTTTTGCCATAACTTCTTCTCTAGGTGTTCGTTTTGACTAAAAAACATATAAAATGAAAGATTACGACTAGAACTAAACTATAGTGACCACTGAAACACCTTATAATATTCTTCAAGGCATGAAAAGGTCCTAAATCCCTCCAAATGACCATAATTTTTTATCTGGGTGTCCGTTTTGCGTCTACCACATATCTAATCAATATAAAACATATTTAAAACATATTTATTATATTTATATCAATATAAATATAATTATATATCAATATATTATTTTTTATAAAATATTCTTTTCTTAAATATACACTTTATCATCGATAGGAGAAAAAAAAACCATTGATAAAGCCCCCCCTTTATCAGCGCTACTAAAAAAAGAACTGATAAAGGGTGGCACTACGGAAACCCTATTTTGTTGTAGTGTGATACCTGTGGAATCCTCTTCCTGACTATGAAATAACATGGATTAGTTGAATTTTCATTAGTCTCCCACCAATAGAGCCATTTATCCATGGGATTACACTATTTGACTATACAATAACATGCCTCAGTTGGATTTTCATAAAGTATCCCACAAAATGAGTTTTACAACAAGAAATAAATTCTCCCTTAAGAGAATCCTCTTCTATCTCTATAATCTTTGAAGAAATTATGTTGGAACCTATTATTTGATTTTGTTTCATGTTCATCCACCACATACTTTTTCCATATCATTTCTCCTGATTCTAGGAACCCCCCAGATCATGGTTTAAAATTTCCCCCTTTATGTCCGGAGTATGTTGGAACAACCTTGGTCTAGTAGGACACATATTACCTATCATTTCTATAATCCTATGTTCCTAGTCGTATGAACTAAAAATATAGGAACCATATTTCTAGTATTTGGGTCAGACCTACATAGGAAATCTTTCCCCCCCATTCTTTAGTAATTTTGACTTGGAATACACCTCCCATATTCTGGTACTTTCCTTATAGAAAACAAACTTTGTGTTTGGGGAAATCTGAATCTCCATAAACTTTTTTCATCCATCTGTAATAGAATGAAGGAATTCCTAAGAAATATTTTTCCTAACTATTCTATAAAATTCCCTATTTTTATTTTTATAAGTCTCATATATAAAGGTAATGTCATATAGAGGATTCCAATATTTAACTATACTGTAACACTCCCCAGTTTGATTTTCATAAATTCTCCCACAAAACCAATTTTTCAAGAATCGTTAACTTCATCCTAAGAAGATACCTCCAATATCACCATAATACCTTTTACCCATACCAATATTCAGATTTGGAAATCAAAAAATTATAGTTTAAAACATTCAACTCCTCATATATGAAAGTGATGGCGCATTCCTTGATAGATTATCATGAAACAGGAGAATTATTAATCTTTCATTCAAATATAAAGACCTTAAATTATGTCCCCCCAACATCCTTGTTGTATAAAATTAAACTACATATCATAACTTCCTAGTCACAAGACGTTCAATTGTACAAAAAATCCTTGATGTAAGATGTCAAACTACATTGTTAATGTCTTGGTCGCCCGACATTAAGCTTCATGATGCATCAACCCTTGTCAGAAAGGGGAATCCCCTAATGACAACAGTAATTTATTAAAATGTACCATCCTTTTCTCAATCAAAGTTCACATAGGAGTGGTTTCCCATTCATATATAATCCCAATGTAGATACTCCATTCATTCTCATATGCCTTCCCATGGAAAACCACAATTTTTTGGTCTTGAGAAATCCAGATCTTCACAAACTCCCTAACCATCAGAAATAAAATAATGAAATTCTTGAGAACTAATTTATCTGACTATGTGGTAACATGACTGAGTTTTATTTTAATAAGCTGCCCACATAAAGGTCCTATCAACTGAATTATTACACTATTTGACTATGTGGTAACATTTTCTAGTTGGTTGTGCATAAAGTCACCGATAAAATGGGTTTTTTCAACCAGTGATAGTTTCAACCTCAGAAGAGATCTCCTATATTCCCATTATCCCTAAAAATATTATTCTAGAAACCACTTTCGAATTCGGTTTGCAGCCATTCCTCAGATACTTATATTGTATTATGTTTTAAATTTAGAAATCACAAAATGATGACTCAAAATTCCCCTTCGAGTATCTGAAGAATGTCAGAAAATTCATAACCCATAAGCCTTATTTGGGTCATCATTTCAAAACTTATGGCCAAAGATATTCAAACTAAAACACCAGTCTCTTTATTCTGGTTTGCAAGATTTTAAACTACCCATAAAATGAAACACAATAATAGCTAGGTTTAAATCTTATAAAGGGAACTCTGGAAAAATTTTGAGTCTATTCTCGCCAGACCTGTACTCTACATGGTTTAGGATAGAACCAAGAAAATAAAAAAAATATAGAAGGAACAAAAATTTTTAGGATGAAAACCCAAAATAGGTGGCATAAGAGAAATCCAAATCTCGCTCACTAACTCTTCGTCATATTGGTATTAGTAAAAAATTAGGTTAATGTCACAAAAGCCACTAAGTTTTTAGGGTTTTCCACATGACCTTAGAAACAGTTGAACTACAATAACTGATCTCCATGGATTATGAAAAAAATTAGAGCATCTCCCCATCGATATCACTTTGTTATGACTCATTGATGAAAATATGTCTTGTTGTGAAAACCAGTTTCAATGGAATGCTATAATCAAAAAAAAAAGAAAAAAGAAAATGTGGGCAAAGACATAAATGATCGGGGAAAAATTATTTTGAATTTATGGGAAAAAATAAGAGGATCATCCACAAGTTGGATCCTCTCCATCATACTATGAAAAAGACTATTGAAATTACTCTTCATTTATTAGATGGCCTCTCAAGTTCCATAAATAGAATATCAAAGGTTGGCCAACTAAGAAGCCTCAGTCTCCTTGTTTCAACTAAGTTCCTTCACCACATTCACAATACAGTTGACCCCTTAGTTTGAGATCCTTTTAGAAATTGATGAAGTTTTACAAGACCCCCCTAATCGGAATGCATTTCTTGTTGAAGGTGTGACATTTGAATGCTCTTCTCATTAATTTTTTGCCTATATTTCTCAAATTTCATAGCATGGTTAGCATCTTCCTATGATAATATAGATCAAAAATCATCAGTATTAATTAGAATATTTGCCTTTAAGATGTGCTATTGTAGCTAGTTTTATCACTCCCATTTGTGAAGGATCTACTTAATAGAGACATGAATCATGTGATAATAAAATCTTCCGTATCCCCAAATACCAAATAGGAATAGAAGTTGATATAATCTTTAAGGAAAGTATTCGAAAGGTGTCTCAGAGTTTATCTTCCAGATGTCCCGCCAGGTAGCACAACGTGTGATACGTAGATAATTTTGTGTCTCTAAATCTGATTAGAGCCATTATCATAGGGAGAAACATATTATGGGAATATTTCACTCAGTGAGGCAACCTACCCCACTCTATTTGGGACAATAAAAACTTGAATTTCTAGAATAGGTTGAATTGGCATGGATGCTCCGGCCTCATACCTGTCCATAGAAGTTGATGAAACTGAACAATGGATAAGGATTCTTATTAGCCTTAAAAGGATATAAAGTGGAAGAAGAAGGGGATGATTAAAGCATTTAATGATTATCATCCACTAATAGATCAATTTATTGAGAGGATTACTCCTTGACATTCCCGACCTCAGTTGTTTGAGCTAGAATATCTTTAAGAAGGTAATTCTTCTAATTATGACTAGGACTTTCCAAGGGAGGATCATGAAGACTCCCAGTTTTGAGACCCCCTTTATTTGGTGCTCCCTCAATAGTGAGAGTGGTATGGAATTTGAAAACTTGTTTTCACATCACCATGAAAAAATTATCCACATATTAAAATGTATGATTCAACCAGTCATGATCAAAACATCAAGAATAAAAATTGGTGGCCCAAAAATAAAGACTCATGTTACTTCAATTCCTTATTAAATTTCTCCAAATATTCTAAATTGGTGAGAATATTAATGTGTTTCATCACTTCATCAAATTTAATGTCACAATTTATCATGGAATTTATTAATGCCCCATTCCCCATGGTAGTCTCACCCATGGGGATGTCTGAAGCATTGGGCTTGGGACCCCGTGCAACACCCTCCTCCAATGACCCAAGACCCCGAAAAACTTTTTCAGAAACAACCACAGGGTACGTATCAGTCATCACAGGGTACAAAATTGTAGACAAGAGTAGTGAGATGAGAAGATAATGTGTCCACAACCCTTGATACCTATCCTGCCAAGGGATCAAAATCACTAGTAGGAAACCACATCACATCCAGAGAGTCTACTTCTATTCTCAGAGGTTCATTTATAATTCCCTTGAGAGAAGATAGATAAAGGGATTATGAAATTTTAGACACAATCAAACATTTTTTTGTATAAAGTAGTGACAAATAATGTCATGAAGGTTTACCATCACTAACGATATGATTATCCAAAGACTTAATTCTTTGTCACTCTTTATTTTTTTGATGGAGGGAGGCTAGCACTAGCCTCCTCAAAAAATAGGTATTATAGGTGAAAGTATGGATTCCGTTGTCATCTAATCCTCTATTTTCTGCTAGATTGGGGATATCTATCCCTATTTGGGAGATGATTAACTGGTTCTGTGTGTGGTGCTTGTTGAGACATATTTCAGCAATGGAATCTCGACTGATTTCTCCTCTACTCACTACAAATCAGGATAACATTTCCCTCAGTTAAAAAAATTTGTTTAAAATAAAAGAAAGAAATAACAAAAGTGGAAATAATAAAATGAGAACTTACATCCTTGGGATTGATATAGTAATTACACTCCTTAGAGGATGGGTGGTCATCCCCTACAGCAACCCCCCATTTCAATATTTCTTCCACCCACTTTATGATAAGAATCCAGTTGTCAGTTTCATAAATAAGAATCTCCATCTCCCAGATATATATTCCCACCTCAGTAGGATTTCTCTAAAAGAAAATATTTTATGGGTCTCAAACGTCTCCAATTTATTGAATATGCAACCCATCACAAAGGAGAAACCACACATCCTTGACATCAGAAGGCATGACCTGCCAAATTTGGATTTTCTATGGTCATATATATTCTAAGGATATCCTATACTATCATAAATCCAATTTGATAATATTTGGTTTAACAGGATTTCTGGCTCTCTTTGTAATGTTTTAAGGATGGGAAAATTGAGTTAGGGTCTCTTCTTAATGATGATGGCTGGGTCGCCTGGGCTCAACCTCAGTTGAAGTAACCCTTTTTATCCTAACTAGAAGAATATACTGTGAATAGGTTCATTTGGGTGAGCCTAATACCTCTTTATCTATATCTTCCAAAGGATATGAAGCACCTTATGAAGGGGTAGAGAATTTATTCTTTCTTTCCACACCAAACAATTTTTATATCCCCAACTCGAGGGACATATTATTCTAACACTCCCTGGGAGTATGATTAAATATAGACCTCAACATACCAGGAGGTCAACCTATTATATGTTTTTGATGTAGATAGGTTAATTACCATTTGATTCATCTCCAAATTTGTGAGAATCCATAGCTTTTACACCACTGTTGGGTGCCTTTCTGATCAGAAGTGCACTGGGAGAGATACTATTATTTTTTTGTAGGCAATTCAACTAGAATGAAAATATATATAGATCATATGCCTCACATATGAATTTTTTATTAATTTAAGAATCTATAATTCCATATCTAAAGGAATTCATGTACGATATGAGTTCATCACTATATTTTCCATTAGTAGTAAATGTCCCAATAGGTGGGTCTTTATATGGGAATAAATTGAACTTATTTAGTAGGTTCATCCAACTCTTGGTCTTGTTGGGATTCAAGGAAAAGGGATGAATACTAGAAATGTCTAGAAGAAATGGTTGAAACTGGACTTCAAGAATCCCAACTCCAATTAACATGACATAGGATCTAAAGTGGTATGCGACCCATCCCCACAGTACCTAGAATGGCCCTGCAATGCTGAAAGGGGGTTTCTCTATATGAATATGCAGCAGGAATCAATGAATATTTTACATGATAGGGGCTTCCAAACATATGTGCTTCTTCTCTTCTAGCTTGGCCATAATAACTAATGTCGCTGGCCACATGAAACCATTGGAATCTTGAAAATACAACATTTACAAACTTATCCACATGGCTAACAGGCCTGCAAGACATGTCTTTGCAGGTATTCTAGACTTGGGTTTATACCCCCATTGTTTGTACTACCCCTTTTCCAAGGATGGATATAATTTTCTAGGATCTCCCCACTTCACCATCTGGGGGAATCCCATAGGAAGTTTGTAGGTGGGTTCATTCACCTTCAGCACTGAGAAAGCACTCATCCATGCTTTATGATGGATATCCCCCCTCAGGTGGGGGTCTTACTTCTTAATGACCTAAGCTATATTTGATAGATCATGCTCCATAATTAGTACCCTTTCGTAATCATCCCACATCAATCTCAGTTTTATGAACTTTTCATACACCTCTCCAAGTATTTCAGCTCTAAAGATCTTGTGGATACCCCATAAGATGATACCAACTTCTCCATGCATCAAGTGTAAAGAGTTTGTGGGATCCATAGGCTTATCAACTCAAGAATGAATTCAGATTTGTTGTATATGTATGTATGGACCACTTAGATGGATTTGTAAAGACCCATTTCTTTTATCTTAGTTGAAAAGTCAGTAATAGACTGACACACTTTGTAGGTCCACATCCACTCCGGTCTGACACCCCTCCATGGTGGAGATCCCAGTCTTCCCTCTAACCCTTTGATTGGTCTGTCTTGGAAGCATGAAAGATGAATGAGTAACAATGATACTCTAACTCAGGCATGCGTGGCTTTAAATATGGAGAAACTTAGATGTGATGCATGAAACATGCTGTGGATAATGTCCCATCATTAATGTACGTTTCCATGCTTGAGATGTTGGCATTAATGAAGTTTCTGTAGTCTTGAAACTAGGAAAGAGAAGAATAATTCATTATCTCTGGTATGAAGACCTCCTTCATATTAATATGGACATAAAGTAGTAGATAGATACTCTTAGGGTACTCATGGTGATACTTCTTCAGATGTCTCTCTAGGTATGGTAGAGTAGTGCCATACACATTATAATAGTTTGGCCCTATAAATTTTACCATATCCTCGATAAAGTTTCCATATTGTTAATTATAAAATCTAATATTATATGCGGTCATTGAACCTACAAAAAATCATCAATATTTTCATTAGAAACAATTATTTATTTCAAAAAAAGTTTCAGAAATATCGAAATCCGGTAAAGGAATGAGTTCGCGAAGGGTACATGCGTAGGTGACCTCGTGTAAGTCCTTCACTCAAGTATCATCATGTGTGTCGCTCACCCAAACATACATGTTGTGAAGATAGATATTTACCTGGTCTGTAGAAAATAGGATTTAGAAAAAAGAAGCTTAAGAAGAAGGTTTGACCAGAATACTAGAGCGGTGAGACCAGTGATACGAAAGGTGAGAATTGTCCGCTAATACCAGTGTCTCTATTTATAGAGGAGGTATATCCTATACGTGGACTGCATGTGCACCCCAATTACATGATCGACCTATGAAGATGACCAACACTGATAATCTATGTGGATGACATCCACGATCCACATTCCCTTTCCATCCCTTTCCCTTAGGATGTGACCCTCTTCTTTTGATCAAATCCAATCCCAAGGTGGGTTTTTTGTTTACAATCCATATTTTCACATGGGTGAAAATTAATTAAAGGGAAATAACTTAAGAATAAGAAATGAATAAAATTAAAGACTACTAGGGTTCACACACTTTTCCAAAGGCCCTTCATGTAGGTCCCACAAAATAGCGTCAATGCATAGGGTACCTACGCATTAGCCTACACGACAGACTTATGAATTAACTTATGCGATAGACCTACGTGGAAAACCTAAACAAGACAACACCTTCAACTAGGGTCCTATATTTTCCTAAAAATAATATCCTATAGTTCCTCATATGAATAAAAAAATTCTGAAGAAATCCCGACACTCTTCTTTCTATTATCCTTAACACAAGCCCTCATAAACCTTCTAGGTAGATCTCCAAAACCAGAGAGAAGAGAGAATTAAGGTGGGTAGTGGAACCAAATTCCTTGAAAAGTTTGAAATAAAAACACTTTTACAAGTAACCCTTTCCCCCATGGTTTATGAACACAAGTGCAAGGTCCCCTTCCCTAACCATGGACTCACACAAGATACTTTTGGGAAAACCTGAGGAAACCTTTTAAGCCTTGAGAAAATCCCCACCCAAGAATTGTTTCCCAGATGTACCATCACCCAAAACACCTTCAACTCACACGGGACTACCCACATGAAGCCTTTTAAGTCCATTTAGGCCTACCCTACATGATACCCCTTTGGTTTGACCAGTCTCTACCCAGCACGAGCCACCTATCAGGCACTCTTCTAAGACACCAATGGAAGAGACTCTATTTATTTGGATCCCTTATCTGAGAGGTAGAAAATTGAAACCTCCACCAAAGCCTATGAAATTACAAGACCATGGAAATAAGAACACCATATTTTCCCTCATTTAGATATGAATTCCCTCAGTCATAGGTGTCTCTCACTTGTCCCATATGATGAGTAGGATCCTTGGAGTGCATGTGAGTTTGCATTCCTTCAGTCACATGGACCCCAACCCTAGGGGCAGTGTCACGGATCCCATGGTATCAAGTACGACAGTTAAGACCATGTCCTTAACTCATTATCTCTAAGATCCAAGGACACTATTTATATGAGGGGAGAGTGAGGATCATGCTTACTTTTCACCTTTTACATAGAATGAGATCCTCCTATCTTCACCAGGATCCAATTTTAGTGTATACCTCCTAGAATAATCCCATATACATTCTTGCAGGACCTCTCATGATTCATTCCTTCCTCCTTATCCATGCCCCTGGGTTGTGTCCATACATGTAGTAAGATCTAACTATCCCAGATACAATGATAGGATGGAAAGGGAACATCCAAGGTCTTTCTTCTTTATTCATATCCCCAAAATCTTCCAATATTAGGATAAGTATCATGTGGTTTTATAGATCTTTGAATTCCTCTTGTCTCTCAGACTAATCACGACTCACGTCAGCTTATAGGTTAGCTACGATCTTGACATCCACACAGTCAGATGCATGTCTTGGAGGAGAATCTTTTCCAAATATTCTTCTTTCCTACCTTTAGAGAACCTAAATTGGCATGATCCCTCAAAGACATGTGTCCATCCTTATGGAATCCTACTATATGGTATATGCCCCAAAACCCAACCTCTTGGGCATCATTCCAGGTGTAAGCCCCATCTATGCTACAAACTCATCAAAAGACAACATCAGTGTGTAAGCCATAACAAATCGAACTGCAAGGACTCTGATTAATATTGTGCTTAGGATATTTTGGATTCCTTCCTAAGGCCAAAGATCAAAAATTACATCCTACTTAGGAGTTATCCCCAACCAAACACTCCATCCGAAGGGAATCCTCCATAGGAGTAAGACCCAACCAAACCTCCCAAACAAGGGAATCTTCATTTGGAGTAATCCCCAACCATATCACCATACTCATAGAAAGGGAATCCTCCTTAGGAGTAATCCCCGAACATACTCAACAACTAGGGAATACTCCTTAGGTATAATCCCTAGACAAATTTCTCAAACAATTAGGGAATTATTACAAATGTAATCCCAAACTAAATAAGGGAATCCTATTCCAGAATAATCCCCAACTTAATTCTATCAAAGGGATATATTACACTATGATATAAACCTTTATAGGAACTCTATAGGCATGGTTTCTCACAAGTGAACTACGTGGGATTTTATTCACATTAGAATAGGAAATGTAGGAATCCTCCTTGAGGTCCAAACCCAACACCCCAAATCAACCATAATTATCTCTAGGCTGAATTACTAGTAGATTATTATTCAAACATGGAATCTATATGCGTTCCAGGGTCCTCGGGCCACTTCTACATAAGTCTCGCACCAAAATTTGACTTATAATATTTCACCTTGATGTCATTACCACATGCTATTAAAATTCATGCTTTGGTGCTTATCACTTGAACTTAAAAGGTATGACATGTCTCGTTAAGTGGAATCAAACTACATGGGTTCTGATTACTTTCACAAGGATACGTAGGAAGCCCATCCATGGGTCCGATCCCAATATGAAAAAAACTCCCATATCCTTAGACGATGGTTCACTCGAGAGCACCCCACTATGTGACTCAAAACTAGTGTCATAAAAATAAATGATGATAGAATCTCTAATCAGTACACAAGAGGGTTCCATTGATAGAGAACCTATGATACATGCAAATATATCCATATATACATATAGATGATTCTAAATTCCATGCATGATACCAATTGATTGTTAATTCAAGGGTTACCCACATCATACTTGGGAATTCATGAATGATTCATAAACATATCATAAATCTATAAGAGTGTCCCAAAGTTGTCAATAATCCCCCACAAAAGTGTGTGATGAGCTCGACCTCCCATCCTGTCGACCAATGTGGGTTATTAAGTATCATTGAATAAGTTTCCCAACGAGTTCTTTCATTTGAAAAGAAGGTCCCTAAGTTATCACAGATATAGAACCATTGGGTGTTTCTAGCTCCACAAACAAATCCCATTGGAAAACATTTGAATATAGTGAGCCCAATGTGAGATATTGTGAACAATTAAAACCCCCCATGATTAATAGTTGTGTGCATGATTTTTTGTCGGAAAAAAATTTCAGACCACTCTTTACTAAGATAAATTTATCTTGAATTAATAATTAATAACCCTATTAATTAATTAATTATTAATATTAATTATTAATCCAAGTAATCCAGAAGATACATAGGATTCATATATAATATAATTTAAACAAATTAAACAAATTAATATTTATTTAAAGTTATTTAAGTATAAAATGCGTACTGACTGAGTATATGGCCTATACTCTCTCTGGATAGATTAAATTCATTATGTAATTTAATACACATCCTGTACTAAAAGAAACATGGAATGTTCCATTATGTTACACTTATATGACTTGTAATATGACTCGAAATGACATGCAATGTACATTGTATATATTTATTATTATGTATTATGCACTTATATGAGATGTAATCCTACATGAAATTTCTTAACATTACATGATGTGTTTTCCATAGGTTAAATCATGCAGTTAACATTACTTTTATAACCACATGAAATGACTTTAATGTATAAGGTGTGTACAACTAGATCTACCCTTAAAGTACATGACATGTATGACCACTATACATGATGTGTATTTGTAGAATAATGTGAAAATTAGTTAAGCATTAAATATTCACCTCAAATGGAGAAATATGCTCAACGTGTCGAAGGGGTGAGTAAATACATCTCAAATGGTGTATAAAAATATCTACATGTTGTTTAGTTTGTATTTATTGATTAATTAAATATAATGACTCACATGATAAGCCTCACTTAGCATGTACCTTGTATGAACTGGAAGGAGTTACATGTCATTTACACTAGCTACACACTATGTAATTCCTTTTCTGGTAACCCATACTACATTTCTAGTCACTATTTATGTATTTTGTGTGAGTATTTGAAGGTTACACAACATATATAGCCGACCTCACATCTTGTAATCCCTCATGGGATGTGTTTCTAGGTTGGAATTCACACTACTACAAAACTGGGTTTATCCAGTTCTTAATATTTGACAATTCTAGCTAAAAATGATATTAAAGAACCCTTTGTCAATGCTAAAAAAAGCACTCTTGAAGGGGGTCTTTAACAATGCTTTTTAGCGCTATAAAAGGGGATCTTTAACAGTGATAAAAAATGCTGTTAAAGGAGGAATTTTCTTAGTGATTTTTTACAAGTGCTGATAAAGGCCCACCCTTTATCCGAACTTTTAAAAAAGCATTGAAAAATGGGGTATTTTAAGAGCGCTTGTAAAAAATCACTATTAGGGGGGGGGGGGTCTTTATTAGTGCTTTTTAAAATGCGCTGATAAGATCCCCCTTTATCAATACTTTTTTAGTAGCACTAATAAAGGTATATTTAAAAAATATATATTTCATTAAGAATAATATATTAACAAATAAATATATTTATATTGATATAAATACAATATATATTTTTAAAAATATGTTTTGGATAAGATAAATAGGAATTTACACTTAATATATAAAATATTTTGTGAAAATGGATTATAAAATAATTTAAAAAATATTTTTAATGAATAATTTTTTTATTATTACTGAGTAATAGTCATTAAATATCAATTTAAATATAAAAAAATCAAAAAATTAATAAAAGATCAAAAATAAGTTAAAAACGTAACTCAAACTTCAAACAACCATAACTTTTGATCCGGGTGCCTGTTTGAGTTGAAACACATATCAAATTGAAACCTGCAACAATATCTACACACTTAGTGATACAAGTAAACCTCTATCACATTTTTCATGGCTAAGAAAGGCCTATAAGGACTCCAAAACCAAGTTTTTAGTCGGGGTACCCAGATTTTTTAACATTTGATGGATTTTCAACCTTGCTTAAGGGGGTCTTATTGATTTTTTTTGTGGGGACTAAATTTATTCCTAGGTATTACATTCATATTGATATTATTGTTTTGAAATTTTATCATTTTTAAAAAATTTAATAATATTTATAATTAAATATATTCATGTTTTCTTATATTTACTTATAATAAATCACTCATATAAATACATATATCAACATATTTATGTAAAAATGTATATTCTAATATATATAAAAAAATGCATCTTCTAAGAATGTATTTTAAAAAATATCTAACAATTTTTACATCATATATACATATACATATGTGTGTATTAATAAAGAGATATATATTTATATTATATTATAGTATATATAAATGAATATAATATATAATATATTTAAATATATATAAGTATATATATCACACACACATTGTATAATTTTATTTTAAAATAATTATATAAATATATGTAAATATAGATATAAATAAATATAAATATCATTAAACAGACAACACAACAACATGGTGTAGTGGTAAAGGTGTTCCATCTTTGAAGTAGCACTGTAGGGTTCGAATCCAGGCAGGCAAACATATGGCTAAAATTTGGAAAAGCGTTGATAATGAGTGGTGGTTTGAAAAGGACTAACAGAGGGAGGGGGGGTGGATTGATATTAAAGGGGTCATGGAAGCACTGCTAAATGGGTCGAGCTCATAGGTGTTTTAAAAAATATAATTTTACTCCATTTAAAAGTGACTCCTCTACAAGTAATAAAAAATTCATTGATAATAGTTTTTGGATTTTAACCACACTTAGATTTTCAATGTTTTTTAGTGTTGATAAAGGCCTATTACTGTTAAAGGCCTATTTTTTAGTTGTGTCAATACAAGATTTTTATTTAAGTTATGTAATAAATACATACTGCGTACTATGACTACACGTCTTCCATGATTTACCTGGGGTCAACCCATGTGGGGTTACATGGTGTGAAATCAAGTTACACTCCATGAACTCCCTATCAAACCATGTATAAACTAGAAGTCAATACACAATGTGTAATTATGCTGCATACTATACCCCCACATGACATGATGTGATTATTATAAGTGAATCACTGTGAGATTGAACAGGACTACACAAAGTGTAATTTTAGTTAGACATTGTGTAATCATGTCTAATAGCTAGAATCTATGACACTACTGGATAGAATATTAATGCGTTCTTCACATACTCCTGGCATTTTCTTAGTCATATTAATGTGTATATAAATGTTATCTTGAATTTTGGATTAAGAATGAAAAACTGAAATGAAAAACTACCAAATGAAATATGATACCATCAACCAAACATTAAATAAATACAATTTAAAATGTGATTTATTTGATTCCACTTTAAGGCTCTAGGAATATTAGAAGTTGGTAATGCACATGTACAATGATGTTTTTTCATCATATCAAATTGATAATCCAAAAATATATTGATGAATAATCATCAAGACCAATGAATATAAATGAAGCAATTTAATAAAAAAAATTCCATAACATTGAGATGGGATCTATAACTCCCCAGACCTATACACCTAAATACTATGCTAAAAATATATTCTTTACATATAGTATTTGATACTAACTAATGCAGAAATATTTTAACCATTTAAAATTACATTCTCAATAACTAACATTGATTTATTTACATACCCAATAACTTTTCGGTTTAGATTTCTAGTGAATAAGGAAAAACCCTTTACGTAACAAACCCATGTATTTCTCATTAAATGATCATTTTTCCCATTATTCCAAGATTTTATAATTCCATAAGATGACATAAAGATATCCCAAAAAATTCTCCACACATGATAACCTTATAGAAATATCATAAAAAAATAATTTTCTTCATAACCGTGGGAAATGAAAACATAAGAAGGGTGATATCAAAAGATCAGTAAGGTTAAACATAGGTATTAACAATCAAAGATTAGAAGTGACCATAAAAATATATTATGGGTATGAGAAATTAATAAAAGTGATTGGATATAACATTATATATTCATACAAAAAAACATAATGTCGATATTATTCAATATATTTTCTTAAGAATTATTCAGAATAATCCTTTAAGAAATAATAAAAGAATAATCATGAAGATCTATTTGGAAAACATGATAACTCATGAAGGATACATATTTGCTTTGGAAACAAACTTTTCTCCTTTAGAAGAACTTAAAATTTATTTAAATCATGAAGAAATTTTATTATTTTATAAAATCAAAATATTTTCATTACAAATATTATAAACAATATAAACACATGTAGTTATCTTGGGATATTATCATCATATCAATCTTATAATCACTCTTATAATCACCCTTACAAATGTAATAACTTTACCAGTTAATTATAACATATATTCCCATGATAATAAATCATTACCCAATGAATTGGAGGGATATAAAGGACCCAAACATCATAAAAAATAATATTTAAGAAACTTAACTTGAATAAAACATATAATATCATTCACTTTCATCATAAACCTCATAAAACATTTAGCATTCCTTTATAATTTAATTAACCCGTGAAAAGAAATTGGTTTCATGAAAATTTACTTAAAGGATAATAACAAACCATTAATATAAAGATAGTGGATGTAATAAATAGTAATTATCCTAATTAATTATAATAATAATTTAAATGATGTTAACATAGATTAAAAACACATTTATAAAAGTATTTAAAATATAATTTTGAAAATAAGAGGAAATATCCTTTTATTTTGGTAACCATTTAAAAAAATATTCTCAGAACATTGGGAATAATATCCTCTTTGAAAAACCATTGAAAATTGTAGAGGAATTTTAATAAAAAATAACAGTTATGACAGAAGGAAAAATTAATAATGTGGTGAATGTTAAAAAAACATTCTATTTTCACTTTTAAAAAGAAATTAAAAATCACCCATTTTGAAATATTTAAAAATATCCATATTTAATTTTTTTTAAATAAATAAAAATCTTTTTTAAAATGATATATACAAATATTTTAATCATAAATAATAATATTTTTAAAACATTTAAAAGAACATAGATATGGAAGAGAGATTTTAAAACATTTAAAACAAGTTATTAAAGAAAAATCCTTTATAAATTTTAAAATAAAAAACCCTTTTCAAAGAAAGACATTAAGTAGAAAATTAAATTAACATGGGTATAAATTTTCTCAATATTTTATATTATAAAGAGTCAGTATATACACCATATAAATGAATACATATTTATAAATCAAAATATGTCTCAAATAAGGAAGTCTGAGATGCGAAACCCTTAAAACTTTGGTAATTCTTGAATAAAAAAATCTTTTGATGAAGGAACTTAACATGATTATAAAAAACCCATAATATCCATTAAACAACATTTAAAAACACATTTATGGTGAATTAAGTACAATATATAAAGTAAATCATGGTGCACAACATGAAACATGTTTCAAGGAATTGAAATTGAGAGTAAGAAACCCTTATAATGATCATAACATTTGAAATAATAATCCATTAATGAATTAATTATTTTGAAAAAATTTAAATACAAACAATTTTTTTTAAATAAAAAATAAATAATTAGTGGTTATTACACAAATAATCTTGGTAAACATAGTTATAGAAATGAGTTCCAGAGAGAAAATAAAGTTCATAACATGGGTTGAAAAGGAAGCTAAATAACCAGCTACCTTGTTCCCCTCTCACCAAATATTAGGAATGTACATTTCATTACCTATGAGGCTAATACAGTTGTAGATGATATAGGTGATAGACCAAGGTGTAGATCCCTTACCTATCAGTGAATTATAAATAATTATAGATTTAGTTTCCATAACACCAAGGGTGACGTTGTTCTACCTGGAAAGACGGAGGCCATAGATCATTGCCAAAGCTTTTGCCTACCGTGAGTGCCCATTACCAAAGGAGGCAATGAAGGTAGCCATAACCGAGCCCTTCGAGTATCGAATCATAAAACCTCCCATGATATTTCCCTTTATGCACATGCCATCTGTGTTCATATTGGGTCCTCTAAGATGAGCCGACCATATCAACCAATGGCATTGGAGACCAATGCTATCAGGTTGAGGATGGGTACCCACCTTGAGCATCCTCAAGGTAGGGGAATCCTACCAACCCATACATAGTAAAAAAAAATCAATAAAAATGAACCTAAACCTTGCTACCAAATCTCTTTGTGTGCTACTAAACCTATCATATTTGGCTATATTCTAATTAGTACATATACACCAACCTCCTATAGAAAACACCATGGATCCAACCATCCTATCGGGTACCTTACCATCACTTCCATGAGGGTTAATTTTTTTTCATTAGAGGTGGGGTATAACTATGAATAACTATTCCTCAAACTAGATAAATTATGATTTTATGATAATAATACCTTAGAGTTTTACAATAACCATAGTCCATTCCAAAAAAGTATAGAGATCTACCCATTGAGTGTCTTTCCATAGTACCTTAGTCGTTTAAGGTAGATGACATATTTAATTTATCATTACTTGAAACTGATTGAGATTTTAAAATAAATTTTGGATTTGATACCAATTTTTGGTCTGATTAAAGGTGCTTGGTGGGGGGAGGGGTGGATTTCCTTTTTAAAAAGTTTAGAAACTAAAACAAATCTAGATTAAACTTAAAAAATTAAATTTATAATTGATAATATAAGAGTTTAGAATAGAGGAAATATAAAATGACAATGCAACTAGACTTTGATAAAGGAGTTCAATAATAACCAAGTAATGGATACCTAGTATCATCCCCTTAAGATCCATGAGATGTTTTGTATTAAATCCTTTATTTTTAATAGTTATGAAAAGAAACCCAATATCCTTTACTTTTTAGCAGTTGTATAAAGATTTTTTTTAAAAGTATAAGCCCCTTGGTTTTTAGTGGTTTCACCAATAAACTCAATGTCCATTGATTGTAAGTGTTTTTAGTAATAAAAACCCTAGCCTTTAAATTATTGTGGCTAGAAACCCAATATACCACAATTTTAATGGTAGTGTGAACCAACCCACACACACTCAGTGGTAGTGTCCACTAAAGAAAATAAAAAATAAGTGAATTTCTATGTGATTTAACTTTTGAGAACACTCTCAATTATCTAGCTAGAAACAATAAGAAATATTGGGAGGGGAGATAAGATTAAGAGTACAAAAATAAGAGAAAAGTGACGCAATTCATATCTATAATGAATCTTCAAGGTAATCATATGAATCTAATAACCCTTGGTTTGTATTTATAGCCTCCATTGAGTTTAGAATCATTTTGGAAGTTTAGGGGTGTAAAATAGAGTGGTTGGGAGTCTTATTACGGCATCAAGGTTCACCAATTTTTTTTCTTCCATAATTCCATCAGATTTCTAGTGTGTGTCACTAGAAATCTAGTGTCACTTAGAAAGAACTGGTGTTCTATCCAAATTTCATTGGCTAGAAAGTGTGGGTCCCTAACTATTCGGTGGCACCTGGACAAAAATGTTTTTATTTCTAGACATCACTAGCCATCCGATGCACTTCACCAGGTTTCTATTGGTCCTTGAAAGTGTATGAATTCAAGAAGGTCCTACAATCTCCTCATGATCCCTAAATTTGGTCCTAAAAATTCATAAAAAAATTATAAAATATAGTTTCTGATATTCATGAAATGAATTGGTTAGAAACAAATTTGGGTGTTTTTGAAAATTGATATAAACATAATAGAGTTAAGAATAATAGTTTTTTTTGTGTAATACTTTAAGAACAATATTCCTGAAATATTTTACTCCTTAATTAAATATATATATTCATTAAATTATTTTTTAGGACCAGCTATGTAAAGTGTTGATGAAAACTAAACACGTTATCCAGGGAGTTGATGGTCCACATGTACGTATAAGTGATGTATTCGTTTCCTATTTAATGGGAGGGGGGGAGGTAAATAATGATTTTTTTATATATAATTTTAATTATTTTTATAAATACCATATTTATTTATTAAAAAAATTCATATAACCAACCATGTAAGGCGGTGGTGAAAAAAAAAAAATCATTCATGGAGGTAGAAGTCTGTACATATGCATGTATGAAGTATTGATTTTTTAAGGAAAAGATAGTAAAGTATGTAGGGTTTATTTTTTAAATACAATAACACTTAAGTATACTAATTATACTGGTGTTATTATTTTAGGATGGTATAATAAAAATTTATATAGATGAATAAGACTTAAAGAAATAAAAATGACAAGGAGTGATTTTTGGATTTTTTACCATAGTCATTTGAAAATTGGATTAAGACTTTGATGGGTGGTATTTTGAGGATAAAATAACCTCTTGGACATGTCAAGATGTTTTGGTGTGATATTTTTTATATTTTGGTCTAACTAAGAAGTTTTTTGTGTGTGAAGAATTTGGAGGTGAATCCCTCCTTTTAAAAGTGGTATGGATGGAATTTTTGTAATAATAGGTGTACAATTCAAGGAAAGTTCCTCTAAAATTGAACAATAATGGATAGAAAATTATTTATGGTAAATAAATACCTCAACAACTCATTTAGAGACTTGTTTTAACATGTTTAAGGTCTTTCACCCCTTATATTTAACCATTTTATCTTGGTAACTAATTTTTAAATAGGTATTTTTTATTCCTAATAATAAAATGGAACTTATTAAAAAATTAATACATTTTAATTAAAAATATAAAATCCATTTTATTAGATAAAATTTCCAAAAGTGGTAAAAATTAATTCTAAAATAATAAATTTATAACATAATAATATAGATTTAGAGAAAAATATAACTTAAGTTTTAAAGTGTCAAATATATATTAATAAATTAAAATAAATATTTTAAAATTTATAATTTTACTCATAAAATACATATTTAGTAAAGAAAAAGGTTTCATATATTTTATGTTATTATTATGTGTTAGTGATTTCATAAAAGGTACGATATTTGTAAAAACATTATTTTAACTATTCATTAAAAAATTAATCTTTTCTAAAAAATTCAAAAAATCATCCTTAGGTAATATTTTAATGATGAATCGAAAAGTGAATTTAATTTTTTTAAATTTACATTCTTAAATTTATATTTTTAAATTTTAAATAGAAACCGTAAATATTATGAAAAATGTTTTTTATAGGGAAATGCCTTTTTGTAATATTGATTTTTCTTATTCTTATTTCCTATTAATTTATAATTAAATTAGTGTTAATGTATTATTTATATAAATTATATATTTTATCATCATTTATCCATAATATAATCACTTCCTTGAAATAAAAAAGCATCGCACATAAAAAAGAAATTTTTAGTAAAACAAAATTTGAAGCATAAAATGAATTTATTATTTTTAATTTCTTAGTAATAAATAATTGATAAATGTTAGTTTATTTTCTTGAAAATATTTTCAACAAATTTAAAAAATAATTCTTTATTAAAGCATATTTAAAAATATAGAACACTTTTTAAAAAACATTTCTTTGAAAAATATTACTTTTATATTAAATAATCTTCACCAAATAGTATTTTAGAATCAATTATTTACATTATAAAAATTTAATTTTACTAGTCTATTGATATTAAAATATTTCCTTGATTTTTATAAATACATCATATAGTAATGATACATTCCACATAAATATATATTTGTTATATAATAAAATATCTCAATTGAATATTATATTTTTGTTTCATTATTGTATTCTCATAATGTGTTAATGTTTATATTAAATTATAATATCTTATCTCAATAAATGCATCATAAGTTTTTTTAGTTCAGCGTTTCTTGTGAAAAAATGTATTCAACATAGTATTTATTTATATGAAAATTCATAAAAAATTTTAGGGTGTTATAACTCTTATATGTAGCTAGTGTAGACATGTTAATATGTTGGAACCATCAGTGAAAGACCAAAGGTATAGATATAAGATACTTTTCCTCAATACAAGAAAATACATTAACCAAAATCCATGTTTATGAACTACGACATTGTCCAATAAAAACTAGTTTATAAGAGGATAAAAACACAAATGAAACCCATATGAAAAAAACCAGTAGTATATCAAACAAGAATCACTTCAAATCAAAACCCATCACATATGTGAAATCATACAATTTTATATCAATTTCCCCATAAAATAATAACCTTAACCATTATAGGCTACTCTTTGTTCATCACAGGAATTATTCTATGTTTGTTATTCTTCATACCTATCCTAAATCAATATACACTATCCAATCCTAGTGATACCATATAATCAAAGTCTAAAATATTTAAGAGTCTCAATAATCACCTTGACAAAAAATAGTTAAAAGTATTTCTAAATGTTCACATAACACATCATATCACACATAACTAATAATTTATTAAAATGGATCACCATACATAGCTACCCTAACACCATAATAATCTAAAGTTAGTAAAAAAACAAATCATTCACCCACCTCACCTAGAAATACTCAGTATAACATTCAAGCTAATATATCCCATATAAATTAAACACATTAAAACAAATTAATTAATCAAAATTATAGAAAATACCTAAGAAATAGAAAAGAAATAATTTTTAAATAAATTAAAACTCATAACTCCAGGATATCCCAAGTGTGAGTAGTAATATGTCCCAAAATTTATAATAGATAGTAAAATAAATAAATAAATAAGGAAAAGGTAGAAAAGATACAACACAAGAGTTGTAAGTTTACTACCAATATAGAGTAATGTATAATCATTATTGATTATAAAAAATAGTACACAATAATAAACTAAAAGTGAGAAAGAATAAATGAAATGAAAAACCACTTGAATATATAGACTAAATTTCAAAGAACTATTTTATAAATGTGTTATACCATGACACCTAGAATAAGAAAACCTTTAGAATAACTATAATCTTATAAGTAACTACCCCATGTACCAATTCGCATAAATAAAAAGCTAATAGTTTTAAAAAATTACAATTAATAAAAATACCAATTTAGGGAAAAATGTACCAATACCCTGTGGTTATATCATCCATTTCTATGATTCTATATAAGCCATTACATCATCACCATTGTAACCTCTTGAACAATGTTTTAAGTATAAATCATTGGTTTATAATTCATTCATGTGTTTTATGGAAATTAATGAGTAATATTTCTAAAACTAGACTTTAGGAAATCATTCTTTGAAATGAATAAAAGAGATATCGATAAAACTTTTTTTCAAGGAATCATTATAGTCTTATGAAGTAACATCAACTACCAAAGTTATCTAATGTAAAATAACCTTAATCAAGATTAATGAAATATCTTATTATTTAAAGATGAAACATGTAACCAAAGTATGCAAGCTAAAACCAAGAAACATGGGCAGCCTTAGGGTGTCTAAGGTTAGAGTTAATCATATAATCCTTATACCCTCAATGATCGAACCCTGAAAAACAATTATTGTACATGATAAGATGTCGAGGAAAAATCCAAAGTGATAATGGTAACCAATCCATGAAATAATATAGTGTATTTATTCTTGTAGCATAATTTAAAATATATGGAGGGAAAACCTTTTCCTAGTACACTTGTCCAAGCCGTACCACCTAAGCACCCAGGTTATCGTTATGGCATTACCATTTCAAGAAAACCATGTTAACAAAAGGAATTCCTGAAAATTTATACTATTTTTACTAAAAAAATGGAAAAAATTTAATAACAACCATTTTAAAATTTTTTTATCTTCTAAAATTATCATAACATGAATTTAATAAATAAAAACACTGTTTTAAATCATAGAAATATATATAAAACATGCCAATCATGCCTTTTCAATTAATTTTAAAATCCCCCCCAAATAATCATTTGAAAACAACTTTCTGAACCAAATTAGAATTTATATAGTTTCCCACTTGTTATTACCATATACAATTAGATACATATATATATTTATGTTATTTCACAAATTCACATATTCTTATGTGAATTTTTACATGTTTATATAAATGTCTACTTATGTACATGTGTATAACCACCAAACACATAAAAAGGAATTTAAAAAAAGTCAAAACTTTATTAAAAATGATTTTTTGAATCATTTTATCAATAGTTGTATTTTCGAGTAATTAATCGAAATTCCAAGTAAAACCAGAGCACCATTTGAGAATCTAATTTGAAAACCTAAAGAATTTTTAAAACATATAAATAATTTACAAAGGCCATTTAGGATTTTCATTAAATAATTGGTGTTAAATTTTGGGTAAAACCCACTAAAATAATTCAGATACACTTTATTAAAATATTTTGGGATGTTTATGTAACCCTATTGGTGTAAAATTTTATAACACAAATTTTTACAATACTTTCAATTAGAGAAATCCTATGGATTGAAATGAAAATAATGTGAAACTTGATTTATTCTCAAATAATTCTCAAAATTATTTAATACCATCATTTAATATCAAAATAAGAATTTAAAAATATAAGGAATCACAGTTCTAGAATTTAAAGACCAAATACAAGGGGAAACATACCTCAAATCAAGGGAGAACGGTGTGGAACTTCAAATTTAGGATGAATGAAATCCATAAAAGACATCATACACACTAGAATAAAAATAATAATAAATATTGGGTAAAAAACTTTATATAGGGTTTATACAATAAGGTAAAATTAATGTGTATGGATTAAAAGAAGGGGAAAGGAAGAAGAGAGGTAAAAGTATACCTCACCTTGAAGTTTCAGCCATGAATTGTGAAGAACTAACATGAAATCACCAAAGAAAGAGGGATATATAGAGGGGTTAAGAAACATGAGAAATGGGTATTAGATAAGGGAGGTGTTTTTAGAAATATATTGTGGAGAAAAAAGGGTAAAAGAGTGTTTCTAATTTGGGTGGGGTAAAAGTAGAGATTCTAAATTTTTAAAAATTGGGTGACCCAAAAAAGTTAGTAAACCATGCACCAACCATGCGGAGGATACTAGAACCATGATTTTTTTTGTACAATTTATACAATGATACCACATTGGTTTAATAACCATGTGATGAACATACCAAATGACTCTGTAAAGTTGAAAAATCCAAATACACAGTTTACATAATCGTGTAGGTTAATAGTGTGACCCCTAGAAACCTTTAAAACATAAAAATACCAATTCCAAAAATTTCCCAAACTTATAATAACCTAAATTAATATAAATTAAAATAAAATAATATAAAATTAAATAATATAGTTATATGTGGGTGTGAATTATAAGTTAAACATTACATCTCACAAATAATCTCACAATCCCAAGAACTGAAGTCTTAGTGTCTTTGAGAATTTTCTATTTGATAAAATTATTTTAAAATACTTAATTTTTTTTCTATAATAAAACCATAGTGGAAATATTTTTATACTTCTAATAAGTTATATTAATCTTCATAACCCAGGGAATGGAAACATAAGAAAGGGGTGAGCTTAAATGATCATTAAGAGAAAACTTGTCAGCATTTCATCGAGGGTTAGATCATATACAAGTGAGAAACAATAATTATGAGATCTGATTAAAAGAAAATTATGGAATAATAAGAGTTGTATATATAGAAGAATATAATCACATGTAATCTCAAATGAATCAAACATATACCACGCCATAAGTATTCAGAATCATGAGACAATAATTATGATCCATGGAGCATAACTTATAATCATGACATATAAATGTGTAAAAATATGTGAAAAACAACATAACAAGAAAATATTGAACAAAAATAAGCACAAGAAACCATCATATTGTGATTATATAAAATAATACACACCCTTTAAGTTGTGATCATATCCATGAAGTCTGACACTTAAAGTTGTGAACAAATCCAAGAATGTACATGTTTAATTATCTCTTGAGATATAAAACTTAAAAAATGTATTGAAGGGATATATAGGAACCCAAACATCGATATCACTACATATGTGTGCTATATGAAATCATTCATTCCTCATATTATAAGGAACCCTTGTAAAGAAAATGGGTTTCATAACATTTCCAAATTGTATCATTGAAAATGAATTCAAGAATTAGTTCGATGACTACCAAAAATTAAATCACCCAAAATCAGTTTTTAATAAAGGAATTTATAGGCTGATTTATAAAATATTACCCTATAGGATATAATTTATTTATAAATAAATAGGAAAATATAATCCAAATAAAAAAGGTATTTATAAAATGTTTTTTTACATTAACATAAAGAGACAAAGTAATGAGTAAATTTTGAAAAGGTCATTTTTGAGAAGATTTCATGAATAATGTTTCAAAAATTATTTAACAATAAGTCTTAATAATGGATCCATGAAAGATATATAAAGTTTTTTCAAAGTAAATGTGGGGTGGAAGATAAAATATATGACTGTGAAAGGAAAAACCTTTTCAATATTAAAAATACATTTATTGAAACCCACATCAAAAAAAGAGTGGTAAGTATTCCATTTGAAAAGTGGTAAATAAAAATGTTAATAAGACTTGAAATAGTACATATTTGGATTTAAAAATAAAAAATAAGAACATTGAAGAGAAGTGTGAGTCTAGATATGGAAGAGAGATCTTACTTGGAGAGGATGTGGATTATTCTTAACATCATCACATTTTATAGAGAAATAAATCTATAAAATAAAATATATTTGATTTGAAAAATTTAATTACCATTTATAAAAGTATTTAATTAAATATAAAATCATAATGGGATATAAAAAAAATATATTTTAAAACCATATTCAAAGAAGAAAAATTATGACTCAGGAAAAGAACTTGAGTCATTAAAATCACTCACGACTTTAATAACATTTTGATTGAATACTATTGAAAGGGATATCATGAAATAGATCTTTGAAAAACATTAATATAAATATATTAAAGATACATTATATTAAAATGACATTATATACACTATATAAAATAAAATTAGTGCATAATATGAAATACGACTCAATGAAGAAAATTTTGAGATGAGAAACCCTCAACTTAATTCTCAGCTTCAATGAATACTATTTAACCTCCTATATAATAAAAAAACTATCTTAATAACTTATTTAATAAACTTATTCATATATTATACCATTTATATAATTAATTTATAATCCTTATCCACATATATATTTGTTAGTTATAGTTCATTTTCATCATCAGATGTTAATAATTTTTTTTTGTATAGGGTTCATAGTGGTGATATCGATCCTTATTATTTAGTAAAAATTTAATAATTAATATATTATTAAAGGTATAATAATATAATTTCCATAATTATTTATAAAGTTATAATATCATTCCATAGATTTTTTAATTACGATCCATGAATATGAAATCAAGAATGACCTTGTTTCAAGTATTTTACTGATATCAATGGATTATGTTATAATGGTAATTGATTTTTTCCATCCTTTTAAAACTATATTTATGAAATATATTACCCCTTAATATCATATATTTTTCATAAAATAAAATTTTATAACCATATATGTGAGGTGATGATAAAAATGAAACATGTTGTCCATGGAGGCGGTAGTTTGCACATACACATGAGCTACATTTTCATTTCCCAATGAATGAGAGAAGAGGAAGGCATATAATAATTTAATATTTTATAAATATTAATTATTTTAAAAATATATTTTTTTATTTATTAAAAAATTCTTATAACCAATCATTTTAGGTGGTAAAATAATAATAATTAAAGAAATAGAAATGAAAAGAGTGATTTTGGAATTTTTACCTTAACCCTTATAATAAATAATTTGAAAATTAAATTAATCCATTGATAGGTGGTATTTTTAAAATAAAAAAACCTATAAGAAGTTTTTATAATTTTTGGGGAGGTATTGTTTCTGATTTTGTTCAAAATAAAGATCTTATGGTGTTTGGAGAAGTGGATTGGCGAAGATCTTTTTTTAAGAGTGAGGAAATGCACTTTTATAATATAGGGTGCACTATTCGAGGAATGCGGATCCAAAAGTGGAAAATAATGGATTGAGTATGAGATAGGGTATATAAATACCTAATAAACTCATTTTTAGACTTGTTTTTAACATGTTTTAGGTCTTTTAACACTTAGATTTAATCTTTTTACCATTTTGACTTTTACAGTGATTACTAATTTTTACCAAAGTTGTTTATTTTTTATGGGAAAAAATAAAATAGACCTTATTATATATTTTATAAATTATTATTAAAAATATGAAATCCATTTTATTCGATTAAATTTCTTAAATTGGTAACAATTAATTCTAAAAAAATAAATGTGTAATGTATTAAAACAATTTTAGAGAAACTTATAACTTATGTTCTAAAATTAAAAATATAGGCTTGTAAATTAAACTTAATAAAATTGAAATATATATTTTTTACCTTTAAAATAAATATTCGGTCAAGAAAAATGTTTCTTAAAGTTTAAGTTATGATTATATCCTAATGATGTCATAAAAGTCACGGTATTTATAGAAACAATATTTTGCAATATTCACATAAACATAAACATTTTCAGAAGAATTAAAAAAAATAATCATAATATTATATTTTTATGATGAATCAAAAAATTAAGTTCATTTTTTCAAATTAAAATTTTAAAATTTTAAAATTTAACTTTTAAATGAAAAAATAAAACATAATGAAAACTATTTATTTATTATAAATTTATAATTAAGTTAGTGTTAATATGTTCTTAATATAAAAAATATATTTTATCATAATTTAAGCATAATATAATGATTTACATGAATTAAAAATTCATAGTGCATAAAAATATTTTTTTATTAAAACACATTTTGTAGTGTAGAATGAATTTATTCTTATTTCTTACATAGAAATAATTATTAGATATATTTTAATTTAATTTTTTTAAATATTATCAATACATTTCAAAAATAATTCTTTATTCAAAATTAATTGAAAATGAATAACAGTTAAAAAAAATTTCTAAAAAATATTACTTTTATATTAAATAATATTCACTAAATACCGTTTTAAAATTAATTATTTATATTCTAAAAATTTCATTTTAAAAATCCATTCATATTAATTTTATAAAATTATTATATTCTAATAAAGTATTAATGATTGTATTGCATTGTAATATTTTATCTCAATAAAATGTATCATGGTTTTTAGTTCATTGTTTCATGTGAAAGAGGCTATTCAACATAGTATTTATTTAAAGGAAAATTCATATAAAATCATAGGGTGTTACATTCTCCAACCGTAAATAACTTGCATCCTCACTATTTTATTTTTCCTTCACTAATGAAATAACTAAGGGTATCTATAAGAGAAACACGACTCAAAATATATTTTATAATGATATATCATCCTCAATATATTTGGAAATACCCTAAAACACCTAGTTTCATTCATAATAGGTGTATATTGAGATATTTATTAGTTTTAACCATTTATTACACATATTCCATGTTAATTGGTTATAAGACATTAGTGTTTCTAGAGACTTACCTTTCAAAAATTCATTTTCATGATCTTGTTTCCAATGAAATACTATGATAAAAATGGTTATCATGATAATGTCCTATAAAAGCAATCCATCATATAGGCTCAAATGGCCTGAAGGCCTTCTTTTTATTTTATTATGGATAATCTCCTTTTTAAGGGTTGAAGGGGAACCCTACATGACCCGTAGGCCCAAGGCACAGGGCCCGACTGACCCGTAATACATGAATCGAAGGCCCAGAGGCATACTATGCCCAATACATGACCTGTAGGCCCAACCCACTAGAACTGACCTCCCCACCTTCTGCGTCATTGATCACCTAGCTCCACACCTTTTATTTCTGATCAGCTAGCATTGCTTTGTACAAAGCTGCATGGTGCTTGGTCCTAATGGCGGCTGCCATACCCTCTCATTATTCCAATTTGGTTAGCTCTACTTCTAGTGGCTGCTACTATTGTTGCTCTGATCTTCTTCTAGGGCCTATTTTGTGTGAAATGGGCTACTCTATGGTTTTTATGTCCCAAAGACCCTATGGCATGAAGGCCTTTAATGACCCGAAGGCCCTTGAGACCCATAATCCCAAATCGGTGGCCCAAAGACCCAAATCAGATGAATAGGTCCGACTGCTACAGTACCGAATAGTAATTGCTACAGTACCCAGAAATTCACCTACACCCAGTTTTGAACCTGGGTCTCTTGGATGCCAAGAAGGAGCCCTTACCACTCGGGTATTAACTTATTAGAAAAGTAATCCATCATATTATTAATAGATCCTAATATGTTTTCTCCTATGAAACCTTATTCCTGACCTATAATTTTTTTGGTTAAATCTAGTTTACTTTAAGTTAGGTTCTTTTGAACTTCTTAACGTAATACCAAAAATAGATATTCCAAAATTATCATGATTTTTTTACAATATTATAAACTCAAAAATCATTAAAATCTATGCTCTAAAAATTTAACTTACCCTTTATTCTTAAAAGTACATATCAATTAATGTATACCTTAACTCGTGAATCTCTATATTTTTATCCAAGTTATTTATAGTAATTTACTATTATGTTTTCTAACCTAAATATATTAAAATACCTTATAATGGTTCATACAGAGTATTTGAATTAACCAAATCATATCCCCAAAGAGTTTCAAACTAGGTGTAAAATTATGCCGCTTTATCATGAACCGAGTGATGATTTAGTTAATACCAAACCAACCCTTTTCAAGGTTATTACCCCTAGGTTAATCTATGCCAGAGACTGCATCTATTTTTTGTATCCTTATAGGTATTATCATGTTATAAAACCACATAATATATCATTTACCAAAATTTTATAATGTTTTTATATATTTAGGATTTTCCTTTTGGCTTTCGACTAATAATATCTAGTCTTATTACAAAAAAATAACTAAAATAATTCCCAAAATATTAATAACCCAATTCCCAAAAAATAACTAAATCCTCCAACTATGATTCCCTAGACCCACACTCCTAGGTCTATTTATAAAAATACATACTCTTCAAACAATCTTTGATACCAATCTAGGAAACCCAAGATAACCATATCTTTATTTTATACCATTTCTATATGTTAAACATTAAATCTTATGAATAATATCTCAATCCTAAGAACCAAAAGTTTAGTGTCTTTGAGGATTCTCTATATAAGAAAATTATTTTATAATACTTGTGATCATTTTTATATAATCAACCCATATTATAGACTTATTATAAGTTATACCCATCTTCATAACCCAGGTAATGGAAACATAAGAGAGGGATGAGATCAAATACCCAGTAAGGGAAAACTAATCAACATATCACCAAGGGTTAGATAATAAGCATGTAAAAAAAACATGATCATGGGAGAAATATATGATTAATAGAAAATTATGGAATAATAAGATTTATCCATGAAGTATAATAGAATCACATAAAATCTCAAATGAATCAAACATTTGACATGGAATAAGAATAGAGAATAATGAGATAATAATCATGTACCATGGTGCATAGTCAAGGCATATGACATAGAAATCTGGAAAACCATGGGAAACATAGCTTTACAAGGAAATATATCATAAATATAATCAAAATAAATCATCATATTGTGAGTATATCTAATATGGATCACCCTTTATGTTCAGATCATATCAAATAAAGAACACTCCTTAATTTGTGAATAAATAAAAGAATATACATGAATTATTATATCATAAGACATAAAAATTAAAAAACGCATTATATGGCCATATAGAACCTCACCAATCTGCATAAATACTTATGTACACCATATGAAATCATTAATTCATCAAATAATAAGGAACTCATATTGAGAAAATGGGTGTCATAACATTTTCAAATGGTATCACATAAAATGGATTCAAGAATTAGTTTGATTGATACAAAAAATTCAATCATACAAAAGGAGTATTTCATAAATGAATTTATAGGGAGATTCATAATAAATAACTCTATAAGTGATAGTTTATTTTTAAATAAATAGGAAAATGGAAACTAAACAAAAAATAGTCTTCATAAAACATTTTTTAACATATTCCTAAAGATAAGAATTTATGAGTCACTTTTAAAATGAACATTTTTGATAATTTTTCATGAATAATTCTTTAAAAATTATTCAGCAATAATTTTAAATAATTCATATTTGAAAAGGATATAAATTGTTTCCATTTTAAATGTGGAGTGAGATTTATAATATATGATTATGAAATAAAAAAACTTTTCAATTTTAAAAGGACCTCAATTGAAACCCACATCACAAAAAGAGTGATAAATATTCCATTTGAATAGTGGTAAACATAAATTTTAAGATCTCTAAAAATAATACTTATTTGGATTTAAAAATAATAATGGAGAACATTGGTGAGAAGAGTGAATATAGAAATGGAAGGGAAATATCTCAATTTGAGTGGATGTGAATTATTCTAAACATCACTAATTTTTATGAAGAAATAAATCCATAAAATAATATGAATTGGATGTGAAAATTTAATTTAATAGAAAATGAGTAAATTGAAAATAATATTATCATGGTATATAATAAAACAATATTATAAAACCCTAGTTAAAGGAATAATTATGACTCAAGACAAGAAGTTGTGTTAAGAATTCCCCTTAAAACATTATTAACTTTTTAATTGTATAATTTTGAAGTATATAATATGAAATACATATTTAAATACAATTAATATAAATATAATCATTATATAATATTCCATGTAGGAAGTATATACACCATAAAAAATAAAATAGGTGCATAAGAAAAAACATGCCTTAAAGAAAGAAATTTTTATATAGGAAACACTTAACTTAACTCTCAGCTTCCAGGAAAGCACTTTAAACTCTTCTATAATAAACATAACTATCTTAATAACTTATTCCAAAAAATTATTAATATCTTTTATATTTTATATACTTCATTTATAAACATTATCTCATTACTTATTACTATATCGTAACTATCATTAATAATTTTTTTAATTTCAGATGAGTTTCATAATGGTGATATCAACCCAAATTCTTTGGAAAAAGTTAATAATTCTTAGATTATTCAAGGAACTAGAATTTAAGTTCCATAATTTTTTATAATTTTATGATATCATTCAATGATATTTTTTCATATGATCTATGAAGATGAAACCAATGATGATCTTATTTTGGGTATTTTACCAATACCAATAGTTTATTTTGTAATGGTCATTGATTTTTGTGTCATAATTTAAGTACAATATAAATTAAATATATTAATCCATAATATAATATATATACATCAAATTATTTTTATAATGATTTGTGTAAGTCAATGATGAAAACTAAACATGTTATCATTGGAGGTGATAGTCCGTACGTACACACAAGCGACATTCTTGGTGCTTAATGAACGAGAGTGTAAAAGGTAGATAATTATTTTATATTTGAATAATATTATTTATTTAATAAATATAATATTTATTCAATAAATACATTCATATTACCAACCATGTGAAGTTATGATGAAAAACAAAATACGTTGTTCATGGAGGTAGAATCTGCACGTACTCATGAACTATGTATTAATTTTTATAAAGAGTAGGGAGGAAGGTAGGTAATGATTTTTATATGAATATAATAACGATAAAATTTATTAATTAAAATTATTTTATAATTTTATGATGGTATAATAAAATTTTATATAGAAGAATAGGTCTTAAAGAAATAGAAATTATAAGGTGTGATTTGGGAATTTTTACCTCATTCACACAAATAACTCATTTGAAAACTGGATTAAGCCTATTAGGGGTGGTCTTTTTAGGATACAATAATCTATAAGAAATGTCTATGAGTTTTGTGGAGGGATTTGGGTAGAGTTATTCTAAACTAAGGGTCTTGTTTTTTGTGGGGAAGTGGGTGGTGAAGAGATCTAATTAGAAGCCAAACGAGTGGAATTTTTTTAATAAGTGGTGCACTATTAAAGGAAGGTAACTCCAAAAGTGGAGAACAATAGAGAGGAGATAATTTAAGGTCAATAAATCTAAAAAAAACTCAATTAAAGTCTTGTTTTTACTATATTTTTGGTATTTTACCCTTTATATTTATCCCTTTTAACATTTTTTATTTTACCATGGTAACTAATTTTTACATAAATAATTTACTTTTTATTCATAACAATAAAATATAACTTATTAATTAAATTGGAAATTTTTATTCCAAATATTAAATCTATTTTATTAGATATAATTTTCCAAAGTGGTAAAAATTATTTCTAAAATAATTAATGAATAACACATTAAAACACTTTTATATAAAAATATAACTTAAGTTCTAAAATATAAAATATAGGTTTATAAATTAAAATTTAATTTTTTAAATGTATAATTTTACTTATAAAATAAATGTTTTTTTAATAAAATGGTTTCATAAATTTTAAATTATGCTTATATCCTAATGATTTCATAAAATTCGAAATATTTGTAAAAATTATATTTTCACCATTCACTAAAAAGTAAATATTTTCAGAAAAATCCCAAATATTTATCCTCAAATAATAATTTTATGATTAATCAAAAAATGTTATTTTTTTCCAAATTAAAATTCTAAAATTTAGTAATTTAACTTTTAAATGGAAACATAAAATACAATGAAAGTTATTTTTATACCAAAATGACTTTTTAAAATATAAATTATTCTTATTCTTATTTCGAATCAATTTATAATGAAATTAGTTTGAATATAAATAATAAATTTTGTAATAATTTTAACATAATATTATTATTTCATTGAAATAAAAATGCATAGTGCATAAAAATTCAATTTTTAATAAAACACATTTTGAAGCATAAAATGAATATATTATTATTACTTACCCAAAAATGAATAATAAATAAATGTTACTTTATTTTATTTTAAATATCATCAAATAATTTCAAAAATCATTATTTATTAAAGTGTAATTAAAAAAATAGAACACTTAAAAAACATTTATTTGAAAAATTTTAGTTTTATATTAAATAATATTCACTAAATATCATTTTAAGAATAATTATTTAAATTATAAAAAATTTAATTTTACTAATACATTGATATTAAACTATTTTCTTGAATTTTATAAATACATCATATATAAATAATATGTGACACATATGTGTATACATTTTTTATGTAATAAAATATCTAAATTAAATATTATATTTTTGTTTCATTATTGCATTATCATAATGTATTAATTTTTATATTAAATTGTAATATTTTATCTTAATAAAATGTGTCGTGTTTTGTTTTAGTTCAGTGTTGCATGTGAAACAATCCATTCAACATAGTATTTATTTAATGGAAAATTCATACAAAATTTTCGGGTGTTACAATTCTCACGTGTAGCTAGTATAGACCTGTCAATCTATTGGAACAATCACCCAAAACGAAAAGATTTTGATGCCTACTGGGAGACCAATTACTCACAAAGGAGGATTGGTTCTGAAGTGTGTTCTGGCAGAGACAAGAGGTGATATGGTGGAATTTAAGAGGAGTATGGACTGGGTTTTTCTGATCCAGTCGTCCAAGATGAATTTTTCTTTTGAGTTGAGTTGCTGAAGGCATAGTTGAAGAAGGGACCATTGGTTTGTGAATCCTTTCAGTGATGCCGTCGATGTTTCTCAGTTCTTTTCCGGTGATAGGGTTTAGGATGACCATGATGGTGACTGGTGTGTTGGGTGCGCTGCTCGAGGGTCTCACAATGATGACCCTGACGTGTGATGGTTTGATTTTTGAATTTGTCTGTGTGTGATTTGCACTTTGGTTTAGCACCTCCTGCTTTTTTTATGGTGTTATGTGTGTTAAATATGGTGTAATGTGTTTTGAATGTTCTTGGCATGCTTGAAGTTGTAAGGTTCCCACTTAGCCGAAAAAGTGGTTATTTATTCTGAAAATGAAAAAAAATTTGGTCCAAAAAATAACATATATAAACCAAAATTCATGTGTATTAACAACCATCTTATCCAATAAAAACTTGTTTATAAGTGAATATAACAACAAGTAAAACCCTTAATGAAATTAAAATAAACCATTAGTGTATCAAAAAAAACACTTATATTCATAACCCATCATACTAGTGATATCATACAATTCCATATTAATATAATTCTACAAAAATAAACCAAACCATTATAGGGTACTCTCAGTTCATCAAATTAAGTATTCTAAGTAGGTTTCTATTTATGACTATCATATATAAATAAACACTATCCAATCTTTATGAGACCATATAATCTAAGTCTAAAATCATTAAGAGTCTATATTCACCTTGATTACAAATAGTTAAAATTATTTATAAAAGTTCATAAAATCCCTTATATAACACATAAAAAATACCTTATTAAAATCAATATTCATACATACCTACCCTAACACCATAATACTTAGTATCTAGCCCAAAAAAAGCATTCACCTACCTCACATGAAGACACTCAACATAACATTCAAAAAAAATCACATATTAATTAAACATAATGAAACTAGTAAGTTTAACCGATGAATAAAAAAATATAACAAAAATAGAAAGGAAATAAATACTAAATATCTTGAAACTCCAAACTCAAGGAGGTCCCAAGAATGGGAATTTATAAGTCCCAATATATTATAATAGATATTAAAAGAAATAAATTAGGAGGAAAAGGTAGAATTGAGACAACCTAAGAGTTGTAAGATTCCAACTAAATAAGAATCAAGGATAAATCATTATTTATTAAAAATCATGGTAAATAATAAAAAACTAAAAGTGAGAAAAAATAATTGAAAATAAAACTCACTTAAATAAAATGGCATGTTTTAGAAGATGTTTTTTTTCAAATGGATTATAACATGCCACCCAGTAGGATAAAACATTTTGAATAACCATACTCTTACAAGTCACTCCTCTAGTCACCCATTACAAAATAGAAAATATAATATTTTAGAACAATTAAAATTAAAAAAAATACCAATTTTGGAAAAATTAAACCAATACCATTCATTTATATCATCCTTTTCTATACTTCCATATTGATTTGTTAACCATCACCATTTTAACTTCTTAACCAATGTTTACGTATCATTGGTTATATTATAATTCAATCATGTGTTTTATTGAAAGTAATGAGAAACCATTTCTAAAAAAATATTTCATGAAAGAATTATTTTAAATGAATAAAATATTTGTCGATAAATTGTTTTTCAAGAACCCATTGTAATCATTTGAGGTAACATAAAACCGAAAAGGTATCCAAGGTTATGTAGCCTTAAAATTTCTAATAAAATTTATTCTTATTTAAAAATAAATATTAAATAATTTCATTAAAATCTTTGGGTTGGAGTAATTATATTCATGGATACATAATAAATAGATTAACCATTCAAAAAATTAAAACTGAATGGAATGAAAGTTGAAAAAACACCAAGAACCATTATACTTACTTAATATTATCACTATAATTGATATATATATTATCATGGAAATGAATTTATAAAAATAAACCATTTTTATTATATAAAACATTATTTATATTTATTATTTTTATGAAAATAAAATGGATGATACTATATAGGTAATTCTAGATTAAACCTAAAGAAGGTTGGTATCACCAACTTAAACAATCGATGACAAATATTTTCATAATCATTGTGAACATTAAATAAATAATTAAAACAAAATAATTTTCTTCTATAAATAAATAAACCTAAAATCTAATCCAAAACCTCTTAGATAACTCAATATGTTCTTTTGAAACCATGAATCATAAAATTATTGATATTTTATGACCTAAACAGTCATTAATTTCAAAAAAAACCCAAATAATACTTATAAAATACACTGTGATACTAACTTATTTTAAATAAGAAATAAATATAAATAAATGAAACTTTATTAATCTTATATAATCAAGAAAAAATTATCCGAATCATTCGAAAATGATTCCACTATTCTCTATTGGAATCACATATCGAAAACCTTAACACACCCAAGGAAAATAAAATAAAAAGTATGAAAAATTGTAGAGCATGAATAAGGAAAATAATATACCTTAATTCATAGAGCTAAACATAATTATAAATACACATATTAAAGAGGTAAATAGTATAGGATAATTAGATCCAGGTAATATATCTTCCTACTAATTCAGACCCTTGGATGAAAATGAGGACAAAGGAACCTAAAATGTGTTTATAATAAAAGATGGAAAAGACCATATTACCCTATACTTAATAAAAATATTCACAGGGATATTAAGTAGCTGATGAACCTATATTATATATAAATTATCCACCATAAGTGTGGTTGAATCTCACTAGTATTATTTTAGAGGTTCAGTGGGAATTCCCCCAATGGTTGGATCACGAAATACCCGATAACTCTATAATGGGTATTTGATGGCCTCTAGTTTATCATTCCATTGAATTTTATTCCACCAAATACCCCAAATTAAAATTAATATCTTGTTTACCTATATTAATATAAAAAAACTCATTCTATTCTTCTTAAAATATAAAAATGGTACTATATCAAGATCAAAATATAAAAAATTCAAATAAGTCTAGATTTTCAACTTTAATTTCCTAAATTAAAATCCAAAATAGTACCTTTATTAATTTAACCAAATCATGGTCATTAAGAAATCATAAAAATATTTTTTAGTGTAAAAAATTGAATGTCGTCTATAATAATAAATTTTCTACATCTCAATATAACCAATTCACTAATTATATACCTTATCTTATCTCAATTCACTCACTATGTTTTTAATGTGCAGCTCCCAAAACTAAAACACACAAATCAATTCCATAAAACATTCAATTTAATACTACCCATTAAAAAGAATACACAATATTGAATCCCCAAAATAATAATCACTTGTGTTTAACTAGTTATTTCCTAACACTAGATTTACAATTTTCTTAGTTCATTATAATCAAATTAAGAAAAAAATTAACATATATATAGAAAATAAATGAAAACATTTTTACTAATGTAGAAACTATATTTTAAAAATAAAATTTCAATTTCAATTTATTTTTTAGTTCATAAAGCTGAATTAATTAATAAATTTAAAATAAAATTAACCCATAAATTTAAAAATACTCACATGAAACTCAATAAATTAGTCATACTAAAACTATCTACAGTTATTTTAAAATTACAACCCTTGCTGACCTTTTAAAACTTCATGTTTTATAAAATAAATTAACTGTTATAATCCCATTGAACATGTCCATAAAAAATTAAATTCATATTAAATAGATTTATAAATTAATATTCTTGGTATATTTATAAAATATCTTTTCAACAACGATAATCAGATTTAATTCATCACTCATGTGAATCACTTGAAGATTTGTATTGATTTAGTGTTCAAAAATTAATAATTAATATAAATATCTTATGTATTTCAATAGTAAATGATAAAAACAAACAGAATCACACAATACAATTATTTTCTACATGCACCTATTGTTAACGCATGGTCAATGTGAAACCATATCTTAACTGAAACATGTGAATATTACCGATCCCCAAAAGTTTCATAATTGAGACACGTAAACCAAGATCTCACTCATTTCTAATGTTCCCAACCCATAAATATATAAAAAACAATATTATACCATAATTATTTGAAATATGAATATTTATAGCTTCATGTCTCCTGTCTATCACTGGACAATTTACCCAATATTACTCTAATACCACTTATAACGACCTTACCCAGATGATCCATTGAACTGTACTGGACTACCACATATCTCAAGAAATTAATCTAATTTATAGGTGTTTATGAATAACATTGAGGGCCTATGTTATCCATTGGATAAAAATATACCCACTTTAATAAGAAATTTTTGGTGAATATCATATTCTATAAAAAATTCAGCATGAACCGTTTATATTTTAGATATTACAAAAATAAAACTTATACACCAAGAAGTACCAGTTGTACCCATATAATAATAAAAATACACTTCAAATATTTATAAAAAAATGATACTATTTACAAACCCAATAATACTAGTACAATATAATCCACATAGAATAAATACACCAAACACAAAATAAATAGACAAGGAAATATGCCACATGACTCTGCCCACCAAGATGGAAATATATACTCCATGTCTGGGTGAATTCCTGAATTACTATTGAGATAACATAATAATACCAATAATATTAAATAAAATATATAAATAACTCATTTTACATGAAAAAATAATAGAAAATTCATTTCTATTGTGGTTTAAATATAAGGTGTGAGTAAAAATACCCAATAGTCTCCACCATAAGACCTTAACTCCCACAATTGTAAATAATAAAGTGTATTCTTCTAAATGTGTCTACCTGATTTCTATTTAACAAAAAAATTAGACAAAGAAATAAAATAAACATAACACATAAAGGATCACCCATATTATAAATTATAGAATAAAATTATATTTCCAGAATGCCCCTAATAGAGTCTATACCTCCTTCAAAACAAATCTTGGAATCCCTGATGGTATAAATTAGACATACTCTATATGGGGAAAGTATCCATATATATACATATACATATTAATATTCACCAAGGAGGAGCCTCTTATTATAGAAATGAACATCATTATATATATACATATATCCTTCATAGGTCCCTTTTTCATAAGAAGGAATATGATCATGTGTGTATATATACTCATGTGTATCTAGTATACATTTGGTAATGCATTATCACTATCACAAAAAGGATAAAAATACCTTCATAGCCCACTCTTCTATAATACCAATAACTAAATTAACTATGATCCATGCACATGAACAATCACATTATATTATATAAACTTGTTCACAAGGTCATAAAATAGTATATGAAACCCATATAAAATAAAAAATAATGTATTGGAGCGTTAACTATAAATCACTTCTAATAATAACCCACTATGTTGGAAAATATGAAATAAATCATAGACCATGATGTGGTGATGGTCACCACACCATGGTGAATATTTATTAGTGGTGTATTACACCATATCATGGTGAATGTGATATTAATATGAGATATTGTTCAAACAAATCATCTAATTTTATTATAATGTGTTATTTAGATGTTAACACATCTTGTGATGATGTTTAAATTAAATCCAAATATTGAAATTTTTTAAAACATTTATAATCATCACCTATGTGGAAAAAAAGTGTTATTAAATTTTATAATTTATGGAATATTGTGAAAATAAATGGGAATTTTAATTTGATGCATGTGTTCTATATAAAGGAGTTCACTGCATGTGTTATGTATAGTAAAATCTCTCAAAAAAATTTGATTGTTCATTTTACTTAGAGGAGGTTTTAAAAGTCTATTCATAAAATTAAAGTCTTATCAAAGTGTCTAGTGAATCAAGAGGCTGGTGGATACTATATAAAAAAAGAACTGCTAGATTATTTCTAATGGAACTTGATCAAAATCAACCCTAATAAAGATAAAAAATTTATAGTGAGGTATGATCAGATTATTTTTTTATCTTTTTATCCTATTATTTTATCTTAGTAGGTTCCTAGGTTTTTGATTCATGTTTTCTTCCATTAAAATGGGCAATGAGACATCCCATAAATCCCATCAGGGTGATAAATTGATAGGATAATGATCCATTTTGTAAGTATAAAGAGGATTTTCCCCGTGATCCATAGTGTTCTCCCATTAAAATGATCATTTTTATTCTTGATTTACCTAGAAACAGTGTATATAACTTTGAATATGGTCATGGAATTCTATGACCATGGAATAGTTCAATAAAATTGTTCATAATTAAATGTTGTGTAAAATGGATCACTATATTCAATGCCTCTATTCCATGGTCATCCTATCTCTATGTAGTGACGAATATGGGTGAAAAAAACATCCAAGCTAAACCAAACCATAAACCAAAACAAACCAAAATACAAAATATATATTTTTCTTATGTATTAATTTTTAGTTTAGATTAAATATACCTACGTGGTTTTTATTTTGTTTCAACTGCCAAACCAAAACACACCTGTTGAAATAAAACAAAGATATTTTAAAATCTTAATTTTCAATTTTAATATTGATCTATTCCTGTAAGCACCCAGTTTTTCACTCAGGTATGGATCCTTTAATTTTTTTCTAGATGTTTACTTTAGACCTAATATGGATTCCTAATGAGTTAGTGGTGGTTTCGAGGCTATCTGGGGCTTCTTCGGAGGCCGAAACCCATCTTTTTGGAGAAAACAGACTCTGCACACGATTTAGAGTAAACCGTGCGGGATTTCTATATGGTTTTCCAAACCATGTGGATGAAGTTTTTTCTGACAGATCCACCTCGCACGGTTGGCACACGACCATGCTGCATAACTATTCAAGTGTCCTTTTTCCTAGGTACCCATGCATGGGTTGCACAAGATTTGATCGAACCGTGTGGAGGATGTGATTTTGGGCCAAATCGCTCTGCACGGTTTGGGCATGGTTTGACTAACTGTGTGGACAAACCGTGCACATGCTATTTTTTGGGTAAAATTTCTAGTTTTTCCCTTAGTGATATAACTAAGTAACCCCTTCCTACCTAATCCATTTTTATGTGGGATTGACCTATTTCTCTCTCAATTTGGGGTTTTTTGAAGATCTAAACATGGAATCGAGAGATCTTCTTTGTCTGGAATATAATAAAGTTTCTGTTCATCACGTTGGATGCACAACGGTAAGTACTTGAGTTCTCTTTAGCCACTATTCTTCTCTTTTACTCTCAAACTAGATATCTCCATGTGATAATTTTTCACCTTTTCTTATATCTACTCTGATCCAAGTCAAATCAAAGGCTGATACCAGAGGAGGAGGATTGTATAACCATAAGGTGGGTGGTTTATAACTCATCCCTGAAGTTCATTGATTTTGGAATATTTTTGTGGGGCCTGCCATTTCCATCAATGAAAATTTCTTAAATTTACATTCCATGATTATACTTGTTAGAATCGTATGTGTATTCTATTTACAAATATGTGATTAGTTGTTAGTGGTTACACCCAAAAACCATTATGCCTCATGTCGAAGGTTATTTCATAATTGGGTTTTTACTGTGTTGACCTGTTTGAGCCACCATTTAGGTGTTCTCTTTCTTGAAATTACTTAAGCCGAGCCTTCCTATATTAAATGGTTTGTTGTTTAATGAGGACTTCTTAATGGCATGTACCATGTATGCTCACCACTTGACCCACCTAAGGTAAGTTCTTTCAAATGATTATTTAATGTAAAATGTGGAATGAAAAGTATACTATGTAACGCCCCGACCCCAGTTACCCAGAGTTGGTGTATTATTACATAACATTGGCATGATCACAAGAAGGATCAAATCTCGAAAGACCGATTAGTTTATTAGCCTTAGAAGCACTAGATATATTCATAAAGTTTTACATTACATCATAAAAATGAAAACTACAACAACATAGTCTCCATATTCCAAACTCTTATCCCCTCATACTATCCCTGCAGGTCATTCATAATTTACTTCTTCACATCCTGGGAAAAATAAAACATAGAAAAGGGGTGAGCTCAAATGCCCAGTAAGGATAACAATATAGCAAAAACTTTCATAAATAAGAATAAACATTTAAGGCAATGTATAACTAAAACAAAAGCCTTTTAAACTTGAACTTCAACATAGTATGGCAAAAATAAAATGAACTAATGCCATTTACTTATTCACATGGATATTCTACTAATCAAATAATCACATGCAATATCAATAACCACTTTTATAATGATAGAATGCATAATGCCAGACTATCATAACCACATAGCCAAGGCATCGTGCCAAGACTACAAATAAGATTTTTTCAAGACCTTGTTCCAAGACACTAGTTGTCTCATGAGACCTACCGATGCATCGAGGAGCTATAGCGGGCTCCACCCGTCACAAATTAAGTCCAATGCATTCCCATATGAAAAGGTTTAAACATAAAATAAACATTCGTATTAAAACTAGCATATGAAATGTAAATACTTCATCCATAAACCATGAATGGTATAAAAATAACACATCCACAGTCAAACATATAACAAAACCTTCAATACAATATAGAAGTTTTGTATCATAATAAATCAACTTCAATTAAGCGTAAAATCCATCAAAGGATGTTGACATAGATGAAATCAAAACTCTTTTTAGAGAAATATCTCTTTCTATTTTGAAATCATTTAAGAGTCATATATTTATAAAATAAAACATTTTATTTAAAAATATTCTTATAAGCTTGTAAGGGAAGCTTCGACGATTTTATAACGGCGGAAAATAACCGCACTCATCGTATAAGTTAAAAAAAAACATTATTACCTTAATCCTGTTGAAAAGGTTAAACAACACCTTGTTTGGAAAACGACGAAAAGATTGCTTTATAAACCTATTATAAAAAGTCAAACAGGGGTATAAATTACTTTAACCCATATTCTAGTAAATATTAAAAATGTTTTGAAATACATTTTTAAGAAACATGGATGTGGATGATAAAGAAGTCCCAGTAGATTATTACGTATAAACAATCTCGGATAATGAAGAGATTGCGAAATAAACCCTTACCTTGTACTTTTACTTCATTGGGGGTAGGTTAGAATCCTGTATAATGGTGAAATAATTGTTATTAAATTATAAAAGAATCATATATATTAATATGATATCATATATGATCTTTTAACATTGCTTTGTTAATAATATCTTTGTATTATCGTTGTTTCGGGTGTTAACTTACTCATTTTCTTTTATATGTTTTGTTACATAAGCCGTGTTTGTTATGGATAGGTTGTATCTTATTCATATACAGAATGATATAAAGTCCTTAAATACTATTATTAATTATAAAATGATAATTATACTTGAATGGATACGATGGAGAATGAATCTCATCGCGTTCGTGGAGACGGTAGTCCGTACGTACGCACGAGCGAAAATATCATTCTTTTGATATTAAAATAATATATAATTGGATGGTATATTATATATAAAGAATCATTATCATGTTATATTTATTGTTTACATGAATTATACATCATTATTATACCCATCCAAATAATAATATATTGAATAACAATTACACCACGACATGGAGATGGTAAACCGTACGTACGCATGTATGGTGACATGTTATTCAAAGGGTGGGTAGAATACTGAATATGGTTGTACCATATTTATAATAACATCACAGTATATATAATATACTGGAGTTATTATTTTATAATGGTTATAACAAATAAAGAAGAAGTGGAATGAGAAAGGAACTTGAAAAGGGGTGGTGAAAACATTACCTCTTCTTCGGGTTCTTCCTTTTGATTTGATCAAAAGGGCTCCTTAGGTTGGATTTAGGATCAAAATAAGGCCTCTAGGTTGTAGTGAGGGAATTTTAGAGAGTATTTGGTCAGGGTTTGGCCGAACCAAAATGCTTTGAAGGTGTGAATAAATGAGAAGGAAGAGTGCCCTTTTATAAGAGGGGTGAGGGGCACCTTTGGAAAAGCTAGAAATATTAATTTATAATAAATTCATATTCGGTTTATAATGGATAAAAAGTGTATTATTTAAAGTTTAAGGTGGGTATAGGTCGAAATACATTCAGCCAATAGAATTTAGATAGGTTTGGGTCATTATATTAACCTTATCTTTTAGTTTTAACTCTTAGTTAAATAGTTTGACATTTACCATGTCACTTTGTATTTCTATATTATATAGTTAATAAACTTACTATATACATCAAAGAGACCCAGAAGTGGTCCATTAATGATATAATTATCCTTATATAAGTCTCTTGGCTGAACCTTAGATTTTTAAGAATTTAATATCAATTAATAATATAATATTTGTTTTAAAAACCCTTTTATGTCAACTTTGACACTATTCAATAGTTGTTTTTTGTGAAACTCATAAAAGAATGATTACTTCGAACAAATTAAATTAAATAAATACTAATATGTCATATTATCATATAAAATTAGTGTAATTCATAAAAGTCTGAAATTATATTTATTTGGGTATTTATAATATCAATTATTTTAATTTTTCACTATTATGGTAATTACTGCATCATCATTTTGTCATAAATAAATTATATTATTTAATGTCTAAAAATTATAAATAAAATATTATTATGTATGAAATATTATTATATTTCTAATTAATAATTACAATTGAATTTATCTTATGTATAACCCTATATTAAAAATGTTTTAGTAAATAAACTTTGATTTTAACTCTTTTAACTCTTCTTTGAATTAAATAATAATAAATGTCCTAATCTAATCCAAGTGGACCTAAATGATAATATTTTATTCCTAAGGTTGTTTTTGGTCGAGATAAACTTTTCCAATAGAATTAGGACATGTGTTAGGGTAATATTAATATCATTTTTATCCTTAATTACCCTATTTACTTTTAACGTGGTAAATAAAAGAAAAAAGTTACTATTCACCAAAAATTATTTTCATCTCATTGAACCACATTTTACATCTTGATATTAACTGTGTCTCTCGGATTTTTGAAATTCCATTCACAGAAGCGGTAAAATTAAGTTTTATGAAAAAATTAGTTTTTTTAACTACCACTTAGTTGTTTCACTATTAATCAAAAATTGAAGTTTTTCAGAACAATGCCAAAATTTCACCCTAAGCTATAATCGATATTCTGAATCGAAAAATGAATTCCATTTTGAAATATAAAATATATATAATTTCAAAAATTAGGTATTACTATTCATAAAGGCTAGTTTGATTGGTTGTGGTGTGTTAGAACTCGATGTTGCGTACAACACACGCTATCAAATTATTCAAAGAGAAGCGTACCGTAGAAGCTTGGGGTGTTACATTCTCCCCTCCTTCAAATAATTTCATCCTCGAAATTTTTAGAATACTACCGCATGAAAAGACTCGGGTGGTTCTTCATCATATGTTCCTCGGGTTACCACGTCGACTCTTCCATCTTATGGTTTCTCTACAAGACTTTTTCCAGAGGAGTCGTTCGGTTTCTCAGTACTTGTTCTCTTGTATCAAGAATCCTGAAGGGATCTTCACAATAAGACAGATCGGGTTCCAGTTATAATTCTTCATAGGTGAGTACATGCATTGGGTCAGGCATGTATTTCCTCAACAGAGATACGTGGAACACATCGTGAACTTTGGAGAGACTTGGTGGCATTGCTAATCGGTAAGCTACAACCCCAATTCGTTCTAGAATTTCGAAAGGTCCGATGTACCTGAGACTCAATTTACCTTTCTTACGAAAACGTATAAGTCCCTTCCATGGAGATACCTTCATGAAAACATGATCACCGACTTGAAATTACAAATCCTTCCTTCGATTATCGGCATAGCTCTTCTGCCTACTTTGAGCTGCTTTGATGTGATTTTGGATTACCTTCACCTTTTCCAACGTTTCCTCCACTAGTTCTGGACCTACAAGTTTTCTTTCACCAACATCATCCCAACAGGTTGGTGTCCGACATCTCTTTTCGTATAATGCTTCATATGGTGCCATCTGAATACTCGAATGGAAGCTATTGTTTTAGGAAAATCCTACCAAAGGTAAATATTGATCCCACATACCCTAAAAGTTAAGTGAGCAGGATCTCAACATGTCTTCTAAGGTTTGAATAGTTCGTTCCGATTGTCCATCTATCTGAGGGTGGTAGGTAGTTCTCAAATGAAGTTCAGTATCGAAGGGTTTCTGAATACTTTTACAGAATCTTGAAGTAAAATGGGGATCACGATGAGAAACAATCGATAGGGGTACTCCATGAAGTCTCAAAACATCATTAATATATAGTCTTGCTAGACGTTCCAGTGGTAGATCTTCTCTTATAGCAAGAAAATATGCTGACTTGGTAAGAGGATCAACAATAGCCCATATTGCATCGTTCCTTCTAGGATTCTTTGGTAGTCCCATGACATAGTCCATCGTAATATTGTCCCATTTCCACTCAGGTATGGTAAGAGGTTGCAATACTCCACCAGGATGTTGCCTTCCAACTTTCACTTGTTGACAAACCATACATCTTGACACAAAATCGGTAATCTCCCTCTTCATGTTGTCCCACCAAAAATGTTCCTTCAAATCTATATACATTTTGGAGCTCCCAGGGTGTATAGAGAAATTGGAACTATGAGCATCATCCAAAAATTTTCTTTTTAGATCAGGTATATCAGGAACAGAAAGTCTTTTCCCGAATTTCAAAATTCCTTCTTCATACACAAAGTCTCTCAATCTCCCATCATTCACAGCTTTAATCTTCTTTTTAAATTCTTCATCGTCGGTCTGAGAACTCTTAAACCTTTCTAGTAGTGATGGTTTGGCAACCATTTGAAAAAGCATTGATGTTTCCCCTTCCCTGGTTATTACCATGTCCATCTTCACTAGATCCATGAAAATTGGATCCCTTTCAATTCTCATCACGTTCAAAACTCCATGGTCTTTTCTACTCAAAGCATCTGCCACCCTGTTTGCTTTCCCTGGGTGGTAGTGTATCATACAATCATAATCTTTGAGTAATTCAAGACATCTCCTTTGCCTCATGTTGAGTTCTTTTTGTGAGAAAATATACTTCAAACTATTGTGATCAGTATAAATCTCACATTTTTCACCATAGAGGTAGTGCCTCCATATCTTCAAATCAAAGATCACAGCTTCTAACTCGAGATCAGGAGTAGGATAGTTTTGTTCATGAATTTTCAACTGTCGTGATGCATAGGCAATAACCCTATCATTCTTCATAAGGACACAACCAAGTCCTTTCTTTGATGCATCACTATAAATAACGAACCCATCATTCCCTGATGGTAGAGTCAATATAGGAGCATTGACTAATCTTCTCTTAAGTTCTTCAAAACATTCTTCACACTCTTTTGTCTAATCAAATTTAACCCCTTTACGTGTGAGCTTCGTTAATGGGTTATCCAATCGGGCAAAATTCTGGACGAAACATCGATAATAACCTGCTAAACCAATAAAACTACGTACCTCAGTTATATTCGTCAATGCTGGACATTCTTGGATTTCCTTGGTCTTAGAAGGATCAATTGAGATTCCATCTTTAGAGACAATATGGCCAAGAAAAGAAATCTCCTGAATCCATAATTCACACTTGCTAAACTTCCCATATAATTCATGTCTTCTAAGAGTCTTCAGGATAATGCGTAAGTGATTTTCATGTTCTTCATAGCTTTTAGAGTATACCAAGATAACATCAATAAATACCACCACAAATTCATCAAGATATTCCTTGAAAACTCTATTCATCAGATCCATGAATACAGAGGGTGCATTAGTCAATCAAAAAGGAATTACTGTAAACTCATAATGCCCATACCTAGTTCGAAATGCTGTCTTCAGAATGTCTTTCTTCTTTACACACAACTGATGGTATCCAGATCGAAGGTCAATATTTGAAAAGTATTAATCTCCATGAAGTTGGTCAAATAAATCATCAATGCGAGGTAGGGGATACTTGTTCTTTATTATGATAGCATTGATCTCCCTATAGTCGATACATAACCTCATAGATCCATCTTTCTTTTTAACAAAAAGAACAGGGGCTCCCCATGGAGAAACACTAGGGTGAATAAATCCTTTATTACTCAACTCCTCTAATTGTTTCTTTAGTTAGACTAATTCTACAGTGACCATTCTATAAGGGGTATTCGATATAGGCCTTGATCCAGGAATTAAATCAATGGAAAACTCAACTTCTCATTCTGGAGGATGTCCAGTTAAATCTTCCAGAAATACATCTACATATTCTTTCAAAACAGGTACATCCTCTATTTGAATATTCCTTTCCTCACCCATAGTTATTTCATTCTATTCATCCCCAATAATTGAATTTAGTTGAGCTACTGGGGTTGGATCTAGATAAGAATTAGGTGGTGATGATTCTACTCTAAAGATAAGGTGTTCCTTATCATCATCATCAAGAATCGTAACCTCTTTCTTCTTACAATAAATATTCACATCATAGTCCGAAAGCCAGTCCATACCGAGGATTATATCAAACTCAATCATAGGTATGACGATGAGATCAGCAGATAAATATCATTTATGTGCTCTAATGGGGACTGATTCACAAAAATTTGTTGCAATGATACTTTCCTTAGGAGTTTTAACTAACAACTCCCTTGTTAAATCAAATTGGAAATATCTAATTTTCTAAGAAAACTGGGAAGATATGAAACAATACAATGATCAAGAATCAAATAATGAATTTTCTAAACTTGAGGAAACCATTAAATTGCCTGCCACCACGTCTTTCGGAGCTTCTACCTCAGCAGTAGTGATAACATAAGATTGGCCTTGATCCCTTGGCATTTTCTGAGGTAAGTTCCTCTGATGCTTAGGAAATTCATTTTCATAATGTCCCATCTCCCTACAATTGTAGCACTGAACTTTGGTAGCTTCCTTCTTCCCTTTGCAATCATGAGCTTGGTGGCCTTTTTACCACACTTGTAATAGACTCCCGTTCCCTTCAAGCAAGTACCAGGGTGTTTCTTACCACATTTACCACAGGATGGATATTCAACCTTTCCCTTCTTCCGCTTATTTACATTCCCAGATTGATCAACAGATCTATTCTTCTCTTGCTTTGATTTAAAGTCACAAGACATAGAGAATTCCTTTTCGGTCTTGATAGCACATGGGACAGTGTCTTCGTACGACGAGAAGGATTGTGAGACTAATGCTCAACAGAGAAATGGTTTTAACCCATCAAAGAAATGATCAATATTACTTCTTGAGTTATGTATATAATCTCCAGCATACCTTGCTAACCTTGTAATGTTAGCCTCATACTTTGTGACATTCTCATCCTCCTTTTGTCTCAGACTCAGAAATTTCCTTTCCATATCTGCTCAATGATTGCGAGGAAAGTATTTTTCTAAAAACAGATCTTTGAACTCCCTCCATTCCATATTTGATACTTAATCATCTTACTTCATATTTTGAATCAATGACCACCATTGATCAGCATCTCTAGTGAGGCGGTAAACTGCCATGATAACGTTTTCCCTTTCACTACTCCCCAAAGCCTGAAATATTTTCTCTAGAGAAAATATCCATTGCTAAGCTACTAAAGGATTTGTGCTCCCATCGAACGTTGGTGGTTGTTGCCTCATGAAGCGATCAAACATTGATCCTCCACACTGCGGATCAGGGTGATCCATACGGGTAAGGTTATTATTCATAACCTGAGTGATTTGTCCCAGTATGGTGATTAACTGATAGGCACCAGTTGCATTACCTGCTCAACTATAATTATCTTGAGTAGGAGGGAAATCCTTACATGGAGTGCGTGCATTGATACAGTTTCTATTTCTTCCGCTAGGCGCCATTTCTAAACAATGGCATAAACTAGATCAGTTTATGAATCAAAATACATAATCCCATACTTATAAAACACTTAACATAAATTGAACTATTTATGGATATAATCCATAATAATAAAAATGTTTTCTTTGAGTAAGTATATACTCATAAACCCTTCATAAAGATTTGTAAAGAAAATGAGAGTTATCCTAAGCATATCCCCTGGGAGTGTCGTAACCAAGAGTGCAGCAAGGCCTGTTGTCGTGCAACAGTTCCCGTTCGAGTCTAGCTCAAAGCGGTGTTTTCAGGTTTTAACCCTAGGTTCATCTATGCCAGAGCCGCCTCTACCTGCTCGTATCCAGACAGGGATGTATTGCTCGGAAAAATCACAAAATCTCTACAATACCAAAATTCTAGGAAGTTCTTCTATACTAATCCTCAAAGTCCATCTTAAATCTATGTGCTCTAATCAGAGTTTATCTAAATATAGCTTTCAAGGTTATTGCTAAACTTCCTCTGATACCAATGGTAACACCCCGACCCCAGTTACCCAGAGTCGGTGCATTATTACATAACATTGGCATGATCACAAGAAGGATCGAATATAGAAAGACCGATTAGTTTAGTATCCTTGGAAGCACTAGATATATTCATAAAGTTTTACATTACATTATAAAAATAAAAACTACAACAACATAGTCTCCATATTCCAAACTCTTATCCCCTCATAATATCCCTGCAGGTCATTCATAATTTACTTCTTCACATCCTGGGAAAAATAAAACATAGAAAAGGGGTGACCTCAAACGCCCAGTAAGGTTAACAATATAGCGGAAACTTTCATAAATAAGAATAAATATTTAAGGCAATGTATAACTAAAACAAAAACCTTTTAAACTTGAACTTCAACATAGTATGGAAAAAATAAAATGAAATAATGCCATTTACTTATTCACATGGATATTCTACTAATCAAATAATTACATGTAATATCAATAACCAATTTCATAATGATGGAATGCATAATGTCAGACTATCATAACCACATAAACAAGGCCTCGTTCCAAGACTACAAATAAGATTTTATCAAGGACTTGTGCCAAGACACTAGTTTGTCTCATGAGACCTACCGATGCATCAAGGAGCTATAACGGGCTCCACCCGTCACATATTAAGTCCAATGAATTCCCATATGAAAAGGTTTAAACATAACATAAACATTCGTATTAAAACTAGCATATGAAATGTAAATACTTCATCCATAAAACATGAATGGTATAAAAATAACACATCCACAGTCAAACATATCACAAAACCTTCAATACAATATAGAAGTTTTGTATCATAATAAATCAACTTCAATTAAGCGTAAAATCCATCAAAAGATGTTGACATAGATGAAATCAAAAATCTTTTTAGGGAAATATCTCTTTCTATTTTGAAATTATTTAAGAGTCATATATTTATAAAATAAAAAATTTTATTTTAAAATATTCTTATAATATTGTAAGGGAAGCTTTGATGATTTTATAATGGTGGAAAATAACCGCACTCGCCGTATAAGTTAAAAAAAACAATATTACCTTAATCCTGTCGAAAAGGTTAAAAAGCACCTTGTTTGGAAAACGACGAAAAGATTACTTTATAAACCTCTTATAAAAAGTCAAACAAGGGTATAAATTAATTTAACCCATATTCTAGTAAATATTAAAAATGTTTTGAAATACATTTTTAACAAACATGGATGTGGATGATAAAGAAGTCCTAGTAGATTATTACGTATAAACAACCTCGGATAATGAAGAGATTGCGAAATAAACCCTTACCTTGTACTTTTACTTGGTTGGGGGTAGGTTAACCTCATGTATAATGGTGAAATAATTGGTATTAAGTTATACAAGAATCATATATATTAATATGACATCATATATGATCTTTTAACATTGCTTTGTTAATAATATCTTAGTATTATCGTTGTTTCAGGTGTAAACTTACTCGTTTTCTTTTATATGTTTTGTTACATAAGCCATGTTTGTTATGGATATGTTGTATCTTATTCATATCCAGAATTATATAAATTCCTTAAATACTATTATTAATTATCAAATTATAATTATACTTGAATGGATACGATGGAGAATGAATCTCATCGCATTCGTGGAGACGGTAGTCCGTACGTACGCACGAGCGAAAATATCATTCTTTTGATATTAAAATAATATATAATTGGATGGTATATTATATATACAGAATCATTATCATGTTATATTTATTATTTACATGAATTATACATCATTATTATACCCATCCAAATAATAATATATTGAATAACAATTACACCACGACGTGGAGACGGTAAGCCGTACGTACGCACGTATGGTGACATGTTATTCAAAGGGTGGGTAGAATACTGAATATTGTTGTACCATATTTATAATAACATCACAGTATATATAATATACTGGAGTTATTATTTTATAATGGTAATAACAAAGAAAGAATAAGTTGAATGAGAAAGGAACTTGAAAAGGGGTGGTGAAAACATTACCTCTTCTTTGGGTTCTTCCTTTCGATTTGATCAAAAGGGCTCCTTAGGTTGGATTTATGATCAAACTAAGGCCTCTAGGTTGTAGTGAGGGAAGTTGAGAGAGTATTTGGGCAGGGGTTGGCTGAACCAAAAGGCTTTGAAGGTGTGAAGAAATGAGAAGGAGGAGTGCCCTTTTATAAGAGGGGTTAGGGGAACCTTTGGAAAAGCTAGAAATATTAATTTATAATAAATTCATATTAGGTTTCTAATGGATCCAAAGTGTATTATTTAAAGGATAGGTCGAAATAAATTCAACCAATATAATTTAGACAGGTTTGGGTCGTTATATTAACCTTATCGTTTAGTTTTAACTCTTAGTTAATTAGTTTGACATTTACCATGTCACTTTGTATTTTTATATTATATAGTTAATAAACATACTATATACATCCAAGAGACCCCAAGTGGTCCATTAATGATATAAATATTATGATATAAGTCTGTTGGACAAAACTTAGTTTTTTAGGAATTTAATATCAATTAATAATATAATATTTGTTTTAAAAACTCTTTTATGTCAATTTTGACACTATTCAATAGTTGATTTTTTTGAAACTCATAATAGAATGATTACTTCAAAAAAAGTCAATTAAATAAATCCTAATATGTCATATTATTCTATTAAATTAGTTTAATTCATAAAAAGTCTGAAATTATATTTATTTGGGTATTTATAATATCAATTATTTTAATTTTTCACTATTATGGTAATTACCACATCATCATTGTGTCATAAATAAATTAACTTATTTAATTTCTAAAAATTATGAATAAAATATCATTATTTAGGAAATCTTATTATATTTCTAATGAATATTTAAAATCGAATTTATCTTATGTATAACCCTATATTAAAAATGTTTTAGTAAATAAACTTTGATTTTAACTCTTTTAACTCTTCTTTGAATTAAATAATAATAAATGTCCTAATCTGATCCAAGTGGACCTAAATGATAATATTTTATTCCTAAGGTTGTTTTTGGTCGAGATACACTTGTCCAATAGAATTAGGACATGTGTTAGGATAATATTAATATCATTTTTACCCTTAATTACCCTATTTACTTTTAACCGTGGTAAATAAAAGAAAAAGTTACTATTCACCAAAAATTATTTTCATCTCATTGAACCACATTTTACTTATTGATATTAACCGTGCCTCTTGTATTTTCGAAATTCCATTCATAGAAGCGGTAAAATTAAGTTTTATGAAAAATTCAGTTTTTTAACTCCCACTTAGTAGTTTCACTATTCATCAAAAATTGAAGTTTTTCAGAACAATGCCAAAATTTCACCCTAAGCTATAATCGATATTCTGAATCCAAAAATGAAGTCCATTTTGAAATATAAAATATATATAATTTCAAAAAGTAGGTATTACTATTCATAACGGCTAGTTTCATTGGTTGTGGTGTGTTGGAACTCGATGTTGCGTACAACACACGCTGTCACATTATTCAAAGAGAAGCGTACCGTAGAAGATTGGGGTGTTACATACTAAGTATATAACTTGGAATTATTAAAAGAGATTGAATAAAGGTTACATGTCTGTAGTACCCCTTTCGATGTTGATGGAAGGTAGTAGAGTGAACATCAATAATCAAATATGCCTTAATGGTTTACTAAGACTTGATAAAATTGTTGCAACACTACTTATCCTATCCACACTAATGTAAGATAAGTCTTGGACCAACTAATAAATGGTTTCAACTCTACTTTACCTATCCACACTAATGGAAGTAAATAATTGAACCAAATGAATTACTACATGATTACAATATCAAATAGGAATGGATTGACTTGAGCTTGCCTTATATTTTGAGAGGAGAATACCATGGGTCTCATGAACCCCAATCTGATTCAAGGATGTGATTTCCTTAGGTTAATAGCCACCTAGACTCTGGTTATTTTCTATTCCTCGGATGCTCGGTATACTACCATAGGGTTCCTTTCACTATTCTAGGATACCTCAGATACACTCCTTGTATATAGCATTGACAAGTAGGTTCCTTGGATACACTCTTTGAACCTAGTTCTTTCTTATCCCCATTTTAACTTGGATGCACTTTTGGGATTAGGTAGGCACCTTATTGTGTAATTCCTTGGATTATGCTCCTTGGATTACACTCTTACCCCTTAGTTGGGCTCAGATGCTATTGAGTTAGCATTTTTTGAGTTTATGTTACCTTGAATATTACCCTGGAACTCCCTCATTGTATATCATTATCAGGTTTCCTTGTTACGTCTTGATACCTTCACTACTTATACTATCATGAGGTGATGTCAGTGATAGATATGCCTCATGTGACCTATTAACATTAAATGGTAATTTCTTAATGAATGAACTAGTTACATGTTCAGAAAACATCTGAGGGCTGAAGAATGTACTTGGGTATTTAGTTATATTGTACTATTTTCTTTACTTTATATATATATGCCTGCACACTATTATATTCCATTACACAGGCCAGATGTTATAGACACAATTGGTGGTGCCCCCCCTGAGATTTATCTCACACCCTCTTCGGGATCCATTTGGTACCCAGAGTAGATTATATAGTTATAGGTGTTGACAAAGGGAAGCATACAACTTCCAACACTTGATTGCTTTATGTTCGGATGGAGCTTGATAGCAGATGAATGAGTTGAATATTGAGATGCTTGTAGTTGTATTTGTTTTATTTTATCTTGTGGAACATGTTATTCCAATGTCCTTGTTTCCATGTTTTCCAGTTTTCTAGTGACATGACATTACATCATCATTGTTTCTATTGATACAGTTGTATTAGTTTGCTTCCACTATTTGTTTATCTGTATTGATTATGCTGTTTACTATTCCTTTATATTCATTTCATTGTTCTACACTTTTCTAATGGGGGCGTAGTCTTCCCACAGACACACCCTAGGCGCTCACTGCTAGTCAGCAGCCTCTGGAGTTCAGGATGATTCACTTGAGGCCATGTGGCTCACTGAGCTCGGGACACCCGTTAAGTGGCATCTAGGTCTGAGTCCTTTCAAAGTGGTATCAGAGGAGTTTATTTTCATGCTTTACTATTTGGAGACAATATATTGGAGAATATGGTTACTTTGGACTTGTTCATAAGCCATGATTGGGTGTCGAGAATCCATGTTTGGGGTAAAATCCAAGTTACCCAAAATGAAATTGTTGTTCTATTTTTTTTATTATAGTTGATATTATTTCACCATTGGGTGACGCAGATGTTGTGTGGGGTTATTTTATTATTACTCTGTTTGAGATTTTATTTCATCCTTAGAAAAATGATATGAGGGAAGGGGGCATTGCTTCATGCATCATTATAGGCACCTAGAATTTACATGTCATGCATATTTCCATGCCATATAGGTGAATTTCACTTCTTGGCATTGTTTGATATGCCTGAGATTACTGAGTTATGATGTGATAGTTTCTTGTACTTGTATTACTTTGGATTCGATTGAGTGATTTCATGTCTCAATTCATGAGATGTATGGGTCCTCATGGGTTGGGATGAGTAATTTACTGAGTCAAGACATTATCCTCCAACTGAGTGGGTGTCATTTCTGGTGATAGGTGTATGGGAACTGATTTATCAGAAATAGTTATCCATTATAAAGTGAATCATGAAAACTAAAAAAAATTGGTTTAACATCCTTATCACGCCTTTTCATATTTAATAAAGTTAAATGATAGAACCTCTAAAGTAACCGCAAAATTAAATGAAACTTATACTTGAGAACTTATGGACACCTAGTGGTCTAAGTGGGTAGTTTGGGTAGTATACCTTGGGATAGAAAGTTTTCCTATGTTCATATTCTGTTAGTGATGCTATATTTTTCTCCTATGATTGTTCGAAGGTGTGTTCTTGGAATTTGTAGACCAATGTTGCCACAACGTCCTCATGTCGTTCTCCCAGAGGGTGGTGACGACCATGCTGCATACATAGAGGACCCTAAGTCATCAGTCTTACTTCCAAGAGTGCCACATAAGGTACTGCCTCCTGTACCTAATTTAGGAACTAATTCCCAAGTCCGTGATAGTTTCTTATGTCGGATGCTGTCCTTGAAAGGTTCTCCATGGGTTGTACCTCTGATGGATGATCTGACCCACGAGTTCTAGCAGCATCATACTTCTGCATTTTCAGGGGATGTTGATTCTTAGGCTGATGAGTCTTGGATAGAATCCATGTTATCTATATTTGAGCATATGGAAACACCTCCAAAGCAAGGGGTCAAGATTTCTATATACATTCTTCGAGATTCAACCAAGTGTTGGTGGGATGTGGTTAACATGGCTGATCGTCATCTAAACATATTATGGGATGACTTCCAGACTGCCTTCTATGATCAGTTCTTTCCTCAGGCACTGAGGGTTGATAGAGGTATATAGTCCTGCATCTTAAGCAAGAATTTATGTCAGTTATGGAATATTCAGCACGTTTCACTAATTTGTAGTGCTTTGCACTGCTTATAGTCGGTGATGAGATTTCTTGTGCTAGACATTTTGAGGATGGGCTTCAACACGCCATCTGAACTCAGGTGAATGTCTTTCTCCTTCCTACCATTTCATTAATAGTTTCTAAGGATCTTATCCCTGAGTGTAACCTGAGGGACAGTGCAAGTACCGAATTTAAAGGATCAGTGCCACGCTAGGCTTGTAGTTCTTTCGGTGGCAGGAAATGTTCCCTCAAGGTTTTTCATCAGGGAAATGGGAGCCAAAGTATCCAGTTTTATAGATCTATGGCGTGTTATCAGTATGAAAAACTAGGGAATAAGAAGCCCTAGTGTGATAGAGAACCTATAGGGTGCTGAACTTGTGGCCATATGGGTCATCTTCAATGCTTTTGCAGGACCTTTTTACCAGCTTCTAGTGGAAAAGAATCAGCATCCGATCCACCTTCAGGAGTGAGTTCTTTTGTGTCACATCAGGCTGGGAGTTGGAATAACACTGAAAAGTTTGGATGAGGAGGAGTTCATGGATGGGGTAGTCTGATCCCTGATCTACAGTAGCGCCAGTAGAGTAGTCATGATTTTGGTAGTCCATCTACTGTACATGGCCATGGATCAGGTTAGTTGCATGCTTTACAACCAATACCCGAGGATCAGGCTATAGGACCATCTATAATATGAGGTAATATCATAGTAGCCTCAATTATTGTCTCCACTTTGTTTGAAAAAGGTTCATAAAACTCTTTTATTTCTGTATCTGTCATGGAAAGTCTTGTACTAGAGATACTGTATTACTATGGTGTAATGACCCTCGATACACTATTGGGAATACAGATAGAGGTAATTTTCTAGGTCATATAGTTTTCCCTTGAGGTAGGTAGTTACCTCTTCTTGTGGAATCTATTTCTTCTCGAGATGATGGGATTCTATGTCATTCTTGGAATGGACTGGTTAGTCCACTATCATGCCTTTGTAGACTGCTATTACTGCAGGGTTTTTTTACATCACCAGATGACAAAATTTATCTTTTCAAAGGTGTTTGGGATGTCTAGGCTGGGAGATTTAGGCCGAAGTATCATGGGATAGGTGAAGTGACCGCCCAGATTGAAAATATATTCACGGAGGATCAGGGTTTTCTTCAAACTAATTTTCCTCTATTAGTTGATTGTTTTAGGGGAGTCTTTCCTGATGAATTTTATGGATTAACTCATAATAAAGAGGTATAGTTTACAATTGATCTTGTTCTAGGAGTATCTGCAGTGTCCATTCCTTCTTACATGATCCCACCTACTAAACTTTAGGAGCTCATGTGGAAGATAAAGGACTTAGAGTCCAATAGTTTTATACATCCTCGTACACCCTCTTGGGAATCACCAATGTTTTTCGCTAAGAAAACAGATGGAATCTTACACATATGCATGGATTACAGAAGGTTGAACCAGCTTACAGTCAAGAACTATCATCCACTTCCTCAAATATATGATCTCTTTGACCAACTCTGAGGAGAAATGGTTTTCTCTAAGATCAATATGAGATTGAGTTATCATTTGGTGTGAGTCAGAACATCAGACATACCTCGTACTACTTTCTTTAGTAGGTATGGTCTATATGAGTATCTTGTTATGCCGTTCCCTCTTACGAATGCTCCTTATATTTTCCTCACTTTTATGAATAGGGTTTTCCACCCCAATTTGGACTCCTTTGTCGTGGTCTTTATGGATGACATCTTGGTGTATTCTCGCACTCATAAAAATCATTCCAAAAATCTTGATATCATTCTAAGTACACTAAGAAAGTATCATATTTATGCCAAGCTAACTAAATGTGACTTATGGATCAAAAAGTCCACTAATTGGGTCCTATTATTACAGAATCCGGAGTTTTTGTTGACCCAAAAAAGGTTAGTGTTTTAGTTTCATGGGAGTAGCCCAAGAACATGTTTGACATATAAAGTTTTTTGGGGATGGCTAGGTATTACATAGGTTTCATACAGGACTTCTCACATCTTTCTTAACCTCTTAATAGACTTAAAAAGAAGGGTGTGAAGTTCCTTTGGTCAAAATCATGTGAGAAATACTTTCTGGAGATAAAATGGAGGCTTGTCTCGGAACCTATTCTAATTCTTTTAGAACCTGGAAAAGGTTATATCATCTTCTATGATTAATCAAACATTGGAATAGGAGTAGTATTGATGTAGGAATACAAAGTTTTTGCATACAGATGTTGATAGTTGAGGCATCATGAGAGAAATTACCCAATGCATGACCTCGAGCTAGCATCAGTTGTCTATGCTTTACGTTGCTGGAGACATTATTTGTTGGGTGAGAACTTTGTGGTGTATACAAAACACAAGATCTGCAAGTATATCTTTTATCAACATGACTTGAACCTCATACAATGGATATGGGTTGAATATTTTCAATCCTTTGTTTTTGAGCTTGTCTATATGCCTGGAAAAGGAAGGTGGCCACTGATGAATTGAGCTTTAATTCTCCAACGTAGGCCATATAGGAATACAGTGATGAATGGAAGTTAATGGAACTATTTTATGAACTTCATATAGAGTTTCATGACATTCAGAGGCATTCTTACCTCTCATCCTTAACAGTTACCTCTTCCCTCTTTGTGAAGGTGAAGAATAGGCTTTTTTCAAATATTGAAGGTTTGGTTCCCTTTGAGAGTATATCAGGAGATAAACCTCATCTAGATTGATCTCTGGATAGAGATGATGTCTTTCATCTACATGGATGTTTCTGGGTTCCTAAAGATATGAGAGAGAAGTTGATGAAAGCATCCCACACTTCTCAGTGGGCATTTCATGCATGCATCTCGAAGATGTATCGAGATATGATATGCCATTATTGGTGTCCTATAATGAAACATTAGATTTCAGGCTTTATCATTAGATTTTCCACCTGTTAGCAGGTGAATGTGAAGCACCAGATACCTGTAGGCATGTTATAGCTACTTCAAGTCCTAAAATAAAAATAGGAAGATGTTGTTACGGATTTTGTAGTCGTCTTACCTAGTTCGCTGAGGGGTAGCGATGCTATCTGGGTATCCATTGACCGACTAATGAAATCATCACAATTCATTCCTATATGAGTAACTTTCTGAGTTGATGAATTGGGAAGACTGTATGTATGTGAGATCATATGACTACATGGGGTTCCACTTACTATCATTTTAGATATGGATACTCATTTTGCTTCACGGTTCTGGTAGGTTTTGTAGAAAGCTGTGGGGACTCTGGTGCTTCTAAGTATAGCTTTTCACCCTCATACCGATGGACAATCGAAACAGACAATACAGGTTCTAGACAATATGCTTTGAGCATGTGTCCTTGATTTTGGCAGTTCTTGGGAGAAGAATATCTCTCTTGTAGAGTTCTCTTATAATAATAGTTCTCGGGTGAAAATTTTGCTATCTATTTTTTAGGCCTTATATGGTAGGCCATGCCATTCACCCTTGTTCTAGCTAGAAGAAGGTGAGGCAACCCTTCTAGATCCTCACCTCAATCAAGAGACTTTAGAAAAGGTTCAACTGATTCGAAAACGTATGACTACTTCTCAGTCTAGATAGAAATCTTATGCCAATCTCCATCGATGACCTCTTGAGTTTGAGGTTGGGAATCATGTTTTTCTTTGGGTATCACCTAGGTTAGGGAAAATACGGTTAATGAACAAGGTAATGATATTGCCTCGTTGCGTTGGGACATTTGAAATTCTAGAGAGAGTAGGGCCGGTAGCCTATCAATTGCAACCACCTTAGAGGTATTATGCCATGTACAACGTCTTTCATGTCTTAAAGATTCACTAATATATTGATGTACTATCTCATACCTTTGATCCTAAGGAAGTTGAGTGAGATTTCGATGCTATATTTGATGAGTATCCAATACACATCTTTTATCGAAGCATGCAGGTTCTCAGAGGCAGGTCTGTCCCTCTCGTATGGGTGGTATTGTAGCACAAATGAGAAAAGGATGAGACATGGGAGAGGGAATCCAATGCACATGCTCAATGGCCATATTTTTTCTCAGACAATGTTTCTTTACCCTTGGAAGGATAACTCAGGGGTAAGTTCTTTTAAGGGGGGAAAACTGTAAGAACCTGGTTTTTTACTTAGGTATGGATCCTTTAATTTTTAGTATAAATAATTAATTAGGACCTAATATGGATGCCTAATGAGTTAGTGGAGGTTCTGAGGGTGTCCAGGTCTTGTTCGGAGCCTGAAACACATATTTTTGGAGAAAATAGACTCTATGCGTGGTTTAAAATAAATTGTATGGATGGAGTTTTTTTGAACATAACCACCTCGCATGGTTGGTGCATTACCATGCAACCTAACCATGTGATCACCCCTTTTTCCCAGGTACCCATGAATGGGTTGCGCATGGTTTGATCAAACCGTGTAGAGGATGTGATTTTGGGAAGAACCATTCTACATGGTTTTCACACAGTTTGACAAACCATGTGGACAAACCTTGCACATGCTATTTTCTAGGTAAAATTTCCAGTTTTCCCTTAATGATCTAATTAAGTCATCCCTTCCTTCCTAATCTGAGTTAATGCCGGATTGACCTATTTATATCTCAATTTGGGGTTTTTTTGAAGATATAAACTTGGAATCAAGATATTCCTTCATCCGAAATCCGATCAAGCTTCCATTCATCATGTTGGATGAGCAACTGAAAGTATTCAAGTCCTCTTTAGCCATTATTCTTCTCTTTCACTCTCGACCTAGATATTGCCATGTGAGCTTTTTTCACCTTTTCTTAGATCTACTCCGATCTAAGGCAAATCAAGGGCCGATGCCGAAGGACAAGGATCATACAACCATAAGGTGGGTGGTTTATAACTCATCCCAAATGATCATTGATTTTAGAAAATTTTGTGGGGCGCACCATTTCCATCGGGGACCATTTCTTAAATTTAAATGCCATGATTATAATTATTAGAATCTTATGGTTATTCTATTTCCAAATATGTGATTAGTTGTTAGTGATTACACCCACAACCCATTCTGCCTCATGTCAAAGGTTACGCCATAACTGGGTTTTTAGTGTTTTGACATGTTTGAGCCACCTTTCAGGTGTTCCCTTTCTTGACCTTCCTTAAGGCGATCCTTCCTATAATAAATGGCTTATTATTTAATGAAGATTTCATAATGGCATGTACCATGTATGATCACCACTTGACCCACCTAAGGTAAGTGATTTCAAATGATTATTAAATGTGAAATGTGGAATGAAATGTATACTAAGTATATAACTTGACCTTATTAAAAGAGATTGAATAAAGTTTTCATGTATGTATAACCCCTTTCGGTGTTTATGGAAGGTAGGAGAGTGAACCTCAATAATTAAATATGCCTTAATGGTTAGCTAAGACTTGATTAAATTGTTGCAATGCTACATGTCCTATCCACAGTAAATGAGGACATGGCTTGGACCAATAAATAATTGTTTTCAACTCTACTTGAACTATCCATACTAATGAAAGGAAATAATTAAACCAAATGAATTACTACATGATTATAATATCAAATAATAATGGATTGAATTGATCTCACCTTGGATTCTGAGAGGAGCATACCATGGGTCTCAGGAACCCCATTCTGATTCAAGGATGCAGTTTTCTTTGGTTAATACCAACCTAGAATCTGGTTCTTGTCTATTCCTTGGATTCCCAGTATAATACTGTTGGGTCCCTTTCACTATTCTAGGATCACTTAGATACACTCCTTGGATTCAACATTGACACGTTGGTTCCTTGGATACATTCCTTGGACTCGGTTCTTACTTAGCACCATTTTACATTGGATTCACTCCTTAGACTCGGTATGTGACTTATTGTCGAATGCGTTGGATTATGCTCCTTGGATCACTCTCTTACCCCTTAGCCAAACTCAGATACTATTAATTTAGAGTTTTGTGAGTTTATTTTACCTTGGTTTTTATCCACGAACTCCCACATTGGATATCATTATCAATTTTTCTTATTATGTCTTGAGACCTTAACTACTTATACTATCATGAGGTGATGTCAGTGCTGGATATGCCTCACATGACCTATAAACATTAAATGGTAATTTATTAATTAGTGAACTAGTTACATGTTCAGACATGATCTGAGGGATGAAGCAAGTACTTGGGTATTTAGTTATATTGTACTGTTTTCTTCACTTTATATATGTATTCCTGCACACTGCTATATTCCATTACACGGGCCATATGTTATAGAAACCATTGGTGGTGGTCCACTAAGATTTATCTTACACCCTCTTTGAGAATCGTTTGGTACCCAGAGTAGATTACATGGTTGCAAGTGTTGGAAAAGGGAAGCCTGTGGCTTCCAACACATGATTGATTTCTGTTAGGATAGTGCTTGATAGTAGATGACCAAGTTGGATCTCAGGATGCTTGGATTAGTCTTTGTTTTCTTTTATCTTGTGAAACAAGTTATTCCTATTTCCTTGTTTACTTGTTTTATAGTTTTCTATTGACAAGACATTTCATAATCATTGTTCTTGTTGATATAGTTATTGTTATTCACATTTATCAATTGTATCAGTTTGCTTCTGCTGTTTGTTTATTTGTATTGCTTCATCTGTTTACTATTCCTTTATATTCCTTCCACTTTGCTACACTCTTCTAATGGGGGAATAGTTTTCCCACAGATACACCCTAGGACCTCTCTCTTAGCTAGAAGCCTTTGGAGTTTGTGAATATGCGCTTGAGGCCATGTGGTTCATTGGGCTTCGGGCACCCGTTAAGTGGCATCTAGGTCCGGGTCACCACAATCCCATACATCGATTCACTATTACTAAGCTTAAACCTCATCTAAATTTTATTTTTAGTCATAATTAATAGATAAAGGTTTTACTTTGACAGAATGTCAAGGATGATATCATGTCACTATTTTAATGATTATGTATAAATTATTCTAATTTGAACCAATCCAATAATAAATGGTTTGGTTTGGTTTTATTCAAAACCAAACCAAACCAATTAGCTCCCATCCCTAGTGGTCAGTTCCACTATGATACCCAAAACACCATCGACTATATTGTGGTCTATGTTTAGAACAAGGACTAAAATAGAAAGAGAACCAAAATGGCTTAGCTAAAATGGTTAGCCTGAAATTGGATGCTAACTTGAAATATCTTCCATAAATAGGTGTGGTATATATTATAAAAATAAGACCAAAATAACTTCTTAAATGGATATAGTAAAAGCAATTTTTAGTATAATTTTAATGAAAATTATAGGTTTGTTCAAATTCTCAAAAACATTATCCAGCATGAACTTGATGGGTCAGATCCACATCTATGTGACTATATACCATTTCAAAAGTGGGTTTGATAAAATTATTTTTCTAAAGTTATTTTTATCATGTTAAATGATTGATTATTTACTTATTTATTTTATTCGTATTTAAATATTCATGTATATAAATTTTTTATATTATTTGAATATTGTATAATTTAGTTTTAATTGTTTAAAATTATTCTTTTGAAATTACAATACCATTCTTTAAATGCTTGGTATGACAACAGAAGATTTATTTTTCATCTAACTTATCTTTTTTATGGCATTATAAGAATAAATTTATAGGTTTATTATTGTTTGTAAATATTTGGTGTTATAATTATAATGTAGTTGAAGTCTATCTTTAGTAAGAAATCATGGATAGAGAGAATTTAGGTCAGACTTCTCATTCACGATGAAGCCTATGAATTGTTAAAAAATTTGAAGTTTAATACCTATCAATCCATGCTTACTCTTATTGGGATCATTGATTTTATATAATTATAAAAATTTACTTGAAAGTTTATCACATACCTTTTTCATGGGATGAATTTCTATATGTGTAAGTATATTTTGATTCTATTTTTTTGGGGAGTGACACAAACTTTGAGTTGTGTAAATAGTTACTTATTTAAATGTATTGAACAATAAATTTAGGGAATAGAATATAGATTCCAAAACTAAATCATTTGAATGACGCATACATATAAAAATAAAACCTGATACAATAAAAATTTCATGAGATGAAATAATTATGGATTTTATATGCTTGTACTATATATTAAAATAGAAAGACTAAGAAAACCCATTTAATACTATGTGTTAGATCTATTCAATAGTAATCACATGTAAATATTTGGATTGTGTAACTATGTATGTTCATGAAATATCACTGTACCCATGGATCAACTTAAGGAAGGAAATATGGATGTTGTTAAACCTAAGAGTTAAGTAGCTATATTCCATTGTGAGCTTAGGGTTACACTTGGATAAGAAACCCCAAGAGTTAGCTTGTTATAGGAATACATTTTAGTTTTATCCATATGATAGATATGGTAAAAGATTTATCCAATAAACTATAAAAGATTAATATATGATATAATTTAAAAAATGAATTACCTAAAAAACAAAAGTGATCAAGTTTATAAAATAGTGAGGTCATTAATTATTGAAATATTTTTCTTAAATAAAAAAATGGATATGATGTTTAGGGTCATAATTTTTAGAAGCATTTTCTTCATTAAAAAGTATAAAATTAAAATATATAAAACATGGTACTCACTAATAGATATGAATTTGTTGTATACTATGACATGCATCATGATTATCATTTTGAGATATGTTATAGGTATATCCTATAGTAAAATTATATATTTGTATCTATGTTTGAGAAGTGTTCTCAAATATGATCATATTGTTTATTTGGATGTGAGTATTATAGAAATTAATTTATCTAATTATGATTCATGGGTATTAAATAATGGGTGTGAATATCAAATTTATTATTATAAACATAGACATAAAAATAAGAGAGAATTGATTAAAAGTGATGTAAATATATTTGTTGTAAATGAGGGAATGTTTTTTCACTCTAGGTCATCATTTATGATCTAAGTCTATATAGTGGATTAGTTTTAGAATTAGAAAACTATTACTATGTTTTAACCATAAATAGAAACTTGATTTCTATATATTTTTTGGAAAAGAGATTTTTTTTTCATTCATTATAAAAAAAATTAGTTTTTATACGTATATAAATGAAATGTTTTATGTCATAGAGAATATGATAAAGGGTTTCAATATTTTGGATGTGGATAATCCTCTCCAAAACATTCAAGATAAGAAAGTCAAGGTTGATTCTTGTAACACCCCAATATTTTAAAAGAGAAAAATACTGCTTAATATAATATATAAAAAAACAAAAATATTTGAGGATACTTTAACACCTATAGAGTTTATAATATTTTTCTTTTTAATAAATTCAATCTCTTCAATATCTTTCAGAACACACAACACTGAATCTAAATGAACTGTAACATATATTATACTGCTATAACCTAACTGTTAAATTAACATGTATGAATAGAAATAAAAATTATAAAAATTATATGGTTTAAAAATTTATAAAATAAATTCAATAGTTGTCTAATTATTTTAAATAAAATAAGAACCATTTAAAATAAATTAAAGTTTTCTGAAGAGATGTATTTTTTTTTAAAAGGCGGTTTAGTTTCACTTTGACCACATAATATAAAATCAATTTTTAATAAATTTATAAAATTTATTTTAAAAATTAGATTAATTTTATAAATCATCATATCAATATTATCTTAGGGTGAATTTTTGGTATTTTTCTAAAATTTTTCATTGAATAATGAGAAATACTTATTTTTTTTAAAAACATCATTTTAATATATAGAATATACAAGACCAATTTTATTTTAATGTGGTTTTAAAAGTAATATTAGTTCAATTATATATTAGTTAATACAAATTTTATCATTTGAATCAATTTTATTTTGAATTTTTATATAAAACCTTTTTCAACGTTTGAAAGTTTTTCTTATGGAAAACTATTTTTTTGACATGTATGCATGTTTAATTTTAAATTAAATCCTACCAGTTATATGATTTGAATTTGGAAAAACAGATTGAATATTTGGAATACGAATAATTTATATTTTTTAATAATCTTAACATAAATTTTTACCATCATAAATAGTGAAAACTTTAAAAATTACTTATCGCGGTAATGGTAAAAACAAGTTTATCAGGGGTTAAACCAAAATGATAAGGGTTAAAAATGACCCAAAATTTTATAATTAAAATTTTATGGTTATATTTAGATCTTATATATTATAAGTTTCTAAAATTTTCATTTTTGTTCCTTTTGGCTTGATAAAACATGGGTTTAATTCTTTCTTTTATAAGATTCAAAGTGTTTCCTCTCCCCCACTTACAAAAGGCCATCACTTATCATCTCATTTACACACCTAAAACCCATTTTTTAATCCAAAACCTAATAAAATCACTTTCTAAATTCCCTACCATTACAAAATCCATTTTTTATGAGAAATACAACCTAGAAATTTTTTTGGTGAAAACCTAAAGAAGTTGTCTGAAGAAGAGGTAATGTCCTTAACCGAGCATTTTATTTTATTTATTATTCCAAATCCTGAAAATATTATTAAAAAATGATGATATAATTAAAAAATTATATTTAATATACTGATATTTTTTTATGTTAACTCCATGACCAATAATCACTCCTCCCTAAAATGGAAAATGAAGCTATTGATTGTTTGTACGATGAACTACAACCTCGCGAACCAACGTAATTCATTTTCCATCACCGCTCCTCACAGATGGACACAATTATATTTATAATAGTTATATATGATATTTATGGTATAATTATACTTATTTAATTATAATATACCATATAAATCCTTAATTTCAATTCCATATGGAATATAATAATGTCACCTCGTGTGTATGGTTGACTACTTCCTCACGAAGTGATGTGAATCATTTTTCAACTATGCATTACATGTAATTTAATAAGGATTTATTTCATATTTATATGTGATATTAATTAAATATTAGACATTATAGAAAATAAATATATAATATAATTTCTTACCTTACCATCCATTTAATGAATGACAACGCTGCTCGAGTGTACGATGAACTACCACCTCATGAAGTGATATGGTTCATTTTTCACTAAATAATTACATGGAAGTTAATTATGGATAAATTTAATGAATATATTTGATTTATATTAAAATATATTGATTTTTTAAAATTAATATAAAATACAATTTCATACCCTTTCACCCATTAAGGAAATGATAGTTTCACTCCTGCGTACGTACGACCTACCGTCTCCGTGAAGCGATGTGATTAATTATCCTTGTTAAAAATTAAATAATGATTATAAAAGTGTATATAATAAAAACTAATTTTTATAACATTAAAATCATTCTGGTATTATGTACATATATCCTAAATTAATGATCTGGAACTTTCATGAAAAAACATGCATGAGGAAAGAAGATAATTAACACCCAAAACAATAGTGATAACTGTAACGCCCCGACCCCAGTTACCTAGAGTCGGTGAATTATTACATAACATTGGCATGATCACAAGAAGGATCAAATCTCAAAAGAACGATTAGTTTAGTAGCCTTGGAAGCACTAGATATATTCATAAAGTTTTACATTACATAATAAAAATGAAAACTACAACAAAATAGTCTCTATATTCCACACTCTTATCCCCTCATACTATCCCTGGAGGTCATTCATAATTTACTTCTTCACATCCTGGGAAAAATAAAACATAGAAAAGGGGTGAGCTCAAATGCCCAGTAAGGATAACAATATAGCGGAAACTTTCATAAATAAGAATAAACATTTAAGGCAATGTATAACTAAAACAAAAGCCTTTTAAACTTGAACTTAAACATAGTATGGAAAAAATAAAATTAAATAACTCCATTTACTTATTCACATGGATATTCTACTAATGGAATAATCACATGCAATATCAATAACCACTTTCATAATGATGGAATGCATAATGCCAGACTATCATAACCACATAGCCAAGGCCTCATGCAAAGACTAAAAATAAGATTTTGTCAATGCCTTGTGCCAAGAAACTATTTTGTCTCATGAGACCTACCTATGCATCGAGGAGCTATAGCGGGTTCCACCCATCACATATTAAGTCCAATGCATTCCCATATGAAAAGGTTTAAACATAACATAAACATTCATATTAAAACTAGCATATGAAATGTAAATACTTCATCCATAAACTATAAATGGTATAAAAATAACACATCCATAGTCAAAAAAATCACAAAACCTTCAATTCAATATGGAAGTTTTGTATCATAATAAATCAACTTCAAATAAGTGTAAAATCCATCAAAGGATGTTGACATAGATGAAATCAAAAATCTTTTTAGAGAAATATCTCTTTTTATTTTGAAATAATTTAAGAGTCATATATTTATAAAACAAAACATTTTCTTTGAAAATATTCTTATAATATTGTAAGGGAAGCTTTGAAGATTTTATAATGGCGGAAAATAGCTGCAGTTGCCGTATAAGTTAAAAAAACATTCTTACCTTAATTCTGTCGAAAAGGTTAAAAGTACCTTGTTTGGAAAATGACGGAAAGATTAATTTATAAACCACTTATAAAAGTCAACAAGGGTATAAATTACTTTAACTCATATTCTAGTAAATAGTAAATATGTTTTGAAATACATTTTTAAGAAACATGGATGTGGATGATAAAGAAGTCCCAGTAGATTATTACGTATAAACAACCTCGGATAATGAAGAGATTGTGAAATAAACCCTTACCTTGTACTTTTACTTGGTTGGGGGTAGGTTAAATTCCTTTATAATGGTAAAATAATTGTTATTAAATTATATAAGAATCATATACATTAATATGATATCATATATGATCTTTTAACATTGATTTGTTAATAATATCTTAGTATTATCGTTGTTTTGGGTGTTAACTTACTCGTTTTCTTTTATATGTTTTGTTACATAAGCTGTGTTTGTTATGGATAGGTTGTATATTATTCATATCTAGAATGATATAAAGTCCTTAAATACTATTATTAATTATCAAATGATAATTATACTTGAATGGATACGATGGAGAATGAATCTCATCGCGTTCGTGGAGACGGTAGTCCGTACGTACGCACGAGCGAAAATATCATTCTTTTGATATTAAAATAATATATAATTGGATGGTATATTATATATACAGAATCATTATCATGTTATATTTATTGTTTACATAAATTATACATCATTATTATACCCATACAAATAATAATATATTGAAAAACAATTACACCACGACGTGGAGACGGTAAGCCGTACGTACTCACGTATGGTGACATGTTATTCAAAGGGTGGGTAGAATACTGAATATGGTTGTACCATATTTATAATAACATCAAAATATATATAAGATACTGGAGTTATTATTTTAGAATGGCAATAACAAAGAAAGAAGAAGTGGAAGGAGAAAGGAACTTTAAAAGGGGTGGTGAAAACATTACCTCTTTTTCGGGTTCTTCCTTTTGATTTGATCAAAATAGATCATTAGGTTGGATTTTTGATCAAAATAAGGCCTCTAGGTTGTAGTGAGGGAAGTTTAGAGAGTATTTGTGAAGGTTTTTTCCGAACCAAAATGCTTTAAAGGTGTGAATAAATGAGAAGGAGGAGTGACCATTTATAAGAGGGGTGAGGGGCACCTTTGGAAAAGCTAGAAATATTAATTTATAATAAATTCATATTCAGTTTCTAATGGCTAAAAAGTATATTATTTAAAGTTTAAGGTGGGGATAGGTCGAAATCCATTCAACCAATATAATTTAGACAGGTTTGGGTCGTTATATTAACCTTATCGTTTAGTTTTAACTCTTAGTTAATTAGTTTGACATTTACCATGTCACTTTGTATTTTTATATTATATAGTTAATAAACTTACTATATACATTCAATAGACCCCCAATTGGTCCATTAATGATATAAATATCATTATATAAGTATCTTAGAAGAATCTTAGATTTTTAGGAATTTAATATCAATTAATAATATAATATTTGTTTTAAAAACTCTTTTATGTCAATTTTGACACTATTCAATAGTTGATTTTTGTGAAACTCATAAAAGAATGATTACCTCTAAAAAAGTCAATTAAATCAATACTAATATGTCATATTATCCTAGTAAATTAGTGTAATTAATAAAAAGTCTGAAATTATATTTATTTGGGTATTTATAATATCAATTATTTTAATTTTTTACTATTATGGTAATTACTGCATCATCATTGTGTCATAAATAAATTAAATTATTTAATGTCTAAAAATTATAAATAAAATATCATTATGTAGGAAATCTTATTATCTTTCTAATTAATATTTAAAATCGAATTTATCTTTTGTATAATACTATATTAAAAATGTTTTAGTAAATAAACTTTGATTTTAACTCTTTTTACTCTCCTTTGAATTAAATAATAATAAATGTCCTAATCTAATCCAAGTGGACCTAAATGATAATATTTTATTCCTAAGGTTGTTTTTGGTCGAGATACACTTGTTCAATAGAATTAGTACATGTGTTAGGGTAATATTAATATCATTTTTACCCTTAATTACCCTATTTACTTTTAACCATTGTAAATAAAAGAAAAAAGTTACTATTCACCAAAAATTATTTTCATCTCATTGAACCACATTTTACTTCTTGATATTAACCGTGTCTCTCAGATTTTCAATATTCTATTCGTAGAAGCGGTAAAATTAAGTTTTATGAAAAATTCAGTTTTTTAACTACCACTTAGTAGATTCACTATTCATCAAAAATTGAAGTTTTTCAGAACAATGCCAAAATTTCACCCTAAACTATAATCGTTATTCCGAATCCAAAAAATGAAGTCCATTTTGAAATATAAAATTTATATAATTTCAAAAAGTAGTTATTACTATTCATAACAGCTAGTTTTATTGGTTGTGGTGTGTTAGAACTCGATGTTGTGTACAACACACGCTATCACATTATTCAAAGAGAAGCGTACCATAGAAGCTTGGGGTGTTACATTCTCCCCACCTTCAAATAATTTCATCCTAGAAATTTCTAGAATACTACCGCATGAAAAGACTCGGCTGGTTCTTCATCATAAGTTCCTCGGGTTCCCACGTTGCCTCTTCCATCTTATAGTTTCTCCACAAGACTTTTACCAGACGAGTCGTCCGGTTTCTCAGTACTTGTTCTCTAGTATCAAGAATCCTGACGGGATCTTCAGAATAAGACAGATCGGGTTCCAGTTCTAATTCTTCATAGGTGAGTACATGCATTGGGTCAGGCATGTATTTCCTCAACAGAGATACGTGGAACACATCGTGAACTTTGCAGAGACTTGGCGGCATTGCCAATCGGTAAGCTACAACCCCAATTCGTTCTAGAATTTCGAAAGGTCCGATGTACCTGGGACTCAATTTACCTTTATTACCATAACGTATGACTACCTTCCATGGAGATACCTTCAGGAAAACATGATCACTTACTTGAAATTCCAAATCCTTCCTTCGATTATCGGCATAGCTCTTCTGCCTACTTTGAGCTGCTTTGATGTGATTTTGGATTACCTTCACCTTTTCCATCATTTCCTCCACTAGTTCTAGACCTACAAGTTTTCTTTCACCAACATCATCCCAACAGGTTGGTGTGCGACATCTCTTTCCGTATAATGCTTCATATGGTGCCATCTGAATACTCGAATGGAAGCTATTGTTATAGGAAAATTCTAACAAAGGTAAATATTGATCCCACATACCCTGAAAGTCAAGTGAGCAGGATCTCAACATGTCTTATAAGGTTTGAATAGTTCATTCGGATTGTCCATCTATCTGAGGGTGGTAGTCAGTGCTCAAATGAAGTTCAGTATCCAAGGCTTTCTGAAGACTTTTCCATAATCTTGAAGTAAAACGGGGATCACAATCAGAAACAATCGATAGGGGTACTCCATGAAGTCTCACAACTTCATTAATATATAGTTTTGCTAGACGTTCCAGTGGTAGATCTTCTCTTATAGTAAGAAAATGTGCTGACTTGGTAAGACAATCAATAATAACCCATATTGATTCGTTCCTTCCAGGAGTATTTGGTAATCCCATGACAAAGTCCATTGTAATATTGTCTCATTTACACTCAGGTATGGGAAGAGGTTTCAATACTCCACCAGGCTGTTGCCTTCTAGCTTTCACTTGTTGAGAAACCATACATCTTGACACAAAATCGGCAATCTCCCTCTTCATGTTTTCCCACCAAAAATGTTCCTTCAAATCTCTTTACATTTTGGTGCTCCCAGGGTGTATAGAGAAATTGGAACTATGTGCATCATCCAGCAATTCCTTTTTTAGATCAGGTATATCGGGAACACAAAGCCTCTTCCCAAATTTCAAAATTCCATCTTCATACACAAAAACTCTCAATCTCCCATCATTCACAGCTTTAATATTCTTTTGAAATTCTTTATCATCGGTATAAGAACTCTTATTCCTTTCTAGTAATGATGGTTTGGCAACCATTTGAAAAAGCATTGATGTTTCACCTTCCCTGATTATTCCCATGTCCATATTCACTAGATCCATGAAAATTGGCTCCCTTTCAATTCTCATCAGGTTCAAAACTCCATGGTCTTTTCCGCTCAAAGGATCTGCCACCTTGTTTGCTTTCCCCGGGTGGTAGTGTATCGTATAATCATATTCCTTGAGTAATTCAAGCCATCTCCTTTGCCTCATGTTGAGTTCTTTTTGTGAGAAAATATACTTCAAACTCTTGTGATCAGTATAAATCTCACATTTTTTACCATAGAGGTAGTGCCTCCATATCTTCAAAGCAAAGATCACAACTGCTAACTCAAGATCATGAGTAGGATAGTTTTGTTCATGAATTTTCAACTGTCGTGATGCATAGGCAATAACCCTATCATTTTGCATAAGGACACAACCAATTCCTTTCATTGATGCATCACTATAAATAACGAACCCATCATTCCCCAATGGTAGAGTCAATATAGGAGCATTGACTAATCTTCTATTCAGTTCTTCAAAACATTCTTCACACTCTTTTTTCCAAAAAAATTTAACCCCTTTACGTGTGAGCTTCGTTAATGGGTTATCCAATCAGGAAAAATTCTGGACGAAATGTCGATAATAACCTACTAAACCAATTAAACTATGTACCTTAGTTATATTCGTCAGTGCTGGCCATTCTTGGATTGCCTTGATCTTAGAAGGATCAACAAAGATTCCATCTTTAGAGACAATATGGCCAAGAAAAGAAATCTCCTGAAGCCAGAATTCACACTTGCTAAACTTCCCATATAATTCATGTCTTCTCAGAGTCTTCAGGATAATGCGCAAGTGGTTTTCATGATATTCGTAGCTTTTAGAGTATACCAAGATATCATCAATAAATACCACCACAAATTCATCAAAATATTCCTTGAAAACTCTATTCATCAGATCCATGAGTACAGAGGGTGCATTAGTCAATCCAAAAGTCATTACTGTAAACTTGTAATGCCCGTACCTGGTTCAAAATGTTGTCTTAGGAATGTCTTCCTTCTTTACACACAACTGATGGTATCCATATCAAAGGTCAATCTTTGAAAAGTATTGATCTCCATGCAGTTGGTCAAATAAATCATCAATGCGAGGTAGGGGATACTTGTTCTTTATTATCATAGCATTGATCTCCCTATAGTCGATATATAACCTCATAGATCCATCTTTCTTTTTAACAAAAAGAATAGGGGCTCCCCATAGAGATACAATAGGGCGAATAAATCCTTTATTACTCAACTCCTCTAGTTGTTTCTTTAGTTCGACTAATTCTACAATGGACATTCTATAAGGGGTCTTCGATATAGGCCTTGATCCAGGAATTAAATCAATGGAAAACTCAACTTCTCGTTCTGGAGGATGTCCAGGTAAATCTTCCAGAAATACATCTACATATTCTTTCACAACAGGTACATCCTCTATTTGAATATTCCTTTCCTCACCCACAGTTATTTCATTCTCTTCCTCCCCAATAATTGAATTTAGTTAAGCTACTGGGGGTGGATCTAGATAAGAATTAGGTGGTGACGATTCTGATATAAAGATAAGGTGTTCCTTATCATCATCATCAAGAATCATAACCTCTTTCTTCTTACAATAAATCTTCACATCATAGTCCAAAAGCCAGTCCATACCGGGGATTATATAAAACTCAATCATAGGTATGACAATGAGATCAGCAGATAAAGAACATTTATGTACTCTAATGTGGACTGATTCACAAAACTTTGTTGCAATGATACTTCCCTTAGGAGTTTTAATTGACAACTCCCTTGTTAAATCAAATTGGAAATATCTAATTTTCTTAGCAAACTGGGAAGATATGAAACAATGCGATGATCCAAAATCAAATAATGCATTTTCTAAACTTGAGGAAACCATTAAATTACCTACCACCACGTCTTTCGGAGCTTCTACCTCAGTAGTAGTGATAGCATAAGCTTGGCCATGACCCCTTGGCATTTTATGAGGTAAGTTCCCCTAACACTTAGGACATTAATTTACATAATGTCCCATCTCCCTGCAATTGTAGCACTGAACATTGGTAGCTTCCTTCTTCCCTTTGCAATCACGAGCTTGGTGGCCTTTTTCACCACACTTGTAACAGACTCTCGTTCCCTTCAAGCAAGTACCGGGGTGTTTCTTCCCACATTTACCACATGATGGATATTCAAACTTTCCCTTCTTCTGATTATTTCCATCTCTAGATTGATCAGTAGATCTCTTCTTCTCCTGCTTTGCTTTAAAGTCATAAAACATAAAAAATTCTTTTTCAGTCTTGGTAGCACATGAGAAAATGTCTTCGTACGACGAGAAGGATTGTGAGACTAATGCTCGACGAAGAAATGGTTTTAACCCATAAAAGAAACGATAAATCTTATTTTTGGGTTACTTATATAATCTCTAGTATACCTTGCTAACCTTGTAAAGTTAGCCTCATACTTTGTGACATTATCATCCTCCTTTTGTCTCAGACTCAGAAATTGCCTTTCCATATCTACTCGATGGTCGTGAGGAAAGTATTTTTCTAAAAACAGATCTTTGAATTCCCTCCATTCCATATTTGATACTTCATCATCTTCCTTCATATTTTGAATCAATGACCACGATTGATTAGCATCTCCAGTGAGGCGGTAAACTGCCATGATAACTTTTTCCCTTTCACTACTCCCCAAAGCCTGAAATATTTTCTCTAGGCAATTTATCCATTGCTCAACTACCAAGGGATTTGTACTCCCATTGAATGTTGGTGGTTGTTTCCCCATGAATCGATCTAACATTGATCCTCCATGCTGCGGATCAGGGTTCTCTATACGGGTAAGGTTATTATTCATAACCTGAGTGAGTTGACCCAGTATGGTGAATAATTGATCAGCACCAGTTGCATTACCTGCTCTACTATAATTATCTTGAGCACAAGGGAAATCCCTAAATGGAGTGCATGCATTGATATGGTTTCCATTTCTTCTACTAGGCACCATTTCTAAACAATGGCATAAACTAGATCAGTTTATGAATCAAAATACATAATCCCGTACTTATAAAATACTTAACATAAATTGAACTATTTATTGATGTAATCCATAATCATAAAAATGTTTTCTTTTAGGAAGTATATACTCATAAACCCTTCATAATTATTTGTAAATAAAATGAGAGTTATCTTAAGTATATCCCCCAGGAGTGTCGTAACCAAGAGTGCAGCAAGGCCCGTTGTCGTGCACCAGTTCCAGTTCGAGTCTAGCTCAAAGCGGTGTTTTTGGGTTTTACCCCTAGGTACATCTGTGCTAGAGCCGCCTCTACTTGCTCGTATCCAGACTGGGATGTATTGCTCAGGAAACTCACAAAATCTCTACAATACCAAAATTCTAGGAAGTTCATCTATACTAATCCTTAAAGTCCATCTTAAATCTATGTGCTCTAATTAGAGTTTATCTAAATCTAGCTTCCAAGGTTTGTACTAAAATTCCTCTGATACGAACTGTAACGCCTCGACCCCAGTTACCCAAAGTCGATGCATTATTACAAAACATTGGCATGATCACAAGAAGGATCAAATCTCGAAAGACCAATTAGTTCAGTAGCCTTGTAAGCACTAGATATATTCATAAAGTTTTACATTACATCATAAAAATGAAAACTACAACAACATAGTCTCCATATTCCACACTCTTATCCCCTCATACTATCCCTGCAGGTCATTCATAATTTCCTTCTTCACATCCTGGGAAAAATAAAACATAGAAAAGGGGTGAGCTCAAATTCCCAGTAAGGATAACAATATAGCGGAAACTTTCATAAATAAGAATAAACATTTAAGGCAATGTATAACTAAAACAAAAGCCTTTTAAACTTGAACTTCAACATAGTATGGAAAAAATAAAATGAAATAATGCCATTTACTTATTCACATGAATATTCTACTAATGGAATAATCACATGCAATATCAATAACCACTTTCATAATGATGGAATGCATAATGCCAGACTATCATAACCACAAAGCCAAGGCCTCGTGCCAAGACTACAAATAAGATTTTGTCAAGGCCTTGTGCCAAGACACTATTTTCTCTCATGAGACCTACCGATTCATCGAGTATCTATAGCATGCTCCACTCGTCACATATTAAGTCCAATGCATTCCCATATGAAAAGGTTTAAACAAAACATAAACATTCGTATTAAAACTAGCATATGAAATGTAAATACTTCATCCATAAACTATGAATGGTATAAAAATAACACATCCACAGTCAAACATATCACAAAACCTTCAATTGAATATATAAGTTTTGTATCATAATAAATCAACTTCAAATAAGCATAAAATCCATCAAAGGATGTTGACATAGATGAAATCAAAAATCTTTTTAGAGAAATATATATTTTTATTTTGAAATAATTTAAGAGTCATATATTTATAAAATAAAACATTTTCTTTGAAAATATTCTTATAAGATTTTAAGGGAAGCTTTGAAGATTTTATAACGGCGGAAAATAGCTGCACCTGCCGTATAGGTTAAAAAACATTCTTACCTTAATTCTGTCGAAAAGGTTAAAAGTACCTTGTTTGGAAAACGACAAAAAGATTACTTTATAAACCACTTATAAAAGTCAAAAAGGTTATAAATGACTTTAACTCATATTCTAGTAAATAGTAAAAATGTTTTGAAATACATTTTTAGGAAACATGGATGTGGATGATAAAGAAGTCCCAGTAGATTATTACGTATAAACAACCTCGGATAATGAAGAGATTGCGAAATAAACCCTTACCTTGTAATTTTACTTGGTTGGGGGTAGGTTAACCTTCTGTATAATGGTAAAATAATTGTTATTAAATTATACAAGAAACATATACATTAATATGATATCATATATGATCCTTTAACATTGATTTGTTAATAATATCTTAGTATTACCGTTGTTTCGGGTGTTAACTTACTCATTTTCTTTTATATGTTTTGTTACATAAGACATGTTTGTTATGGATATGTTGTATCTTATTCATATCCATAATGATATAAAGTCCTTAAATACTATTATTAATTATCAAATGATAATTATATTTGAATGGATACGATGGATAATGAATCTCTTCGCGTTTGTGGAGACGGTTGTCCGTACGTACGCACGAGCGAAAATATCATTCTTTTGATATTAAAATAATATATAATTGGATGGTATATTATATATACAGAATAATTATCATGTTATATTTATTGTTTACATGAATTATACATCATTATTATACCCATCCAAATAGTAATATATTGAATAACAATTACACCACGACGTGGAGACGGTAAGCCGTACGTACACACATATGGTGACATGTTATTCAAAGGGTGGGTAGAATACTGAATATGGTTGTACCATATTTATAATAACATCACAGTATATATAAGATACTGGAGTTATTATTTTATAATAGTAATAACAAATAAAGAATAAGTGGAAGGAGAAAGGAACTTGAAAAGGGGTGGTGAAAACATTACCTCTTCTTCGGGTTCTTCCTTTTGATTTGATCAAAATGTCTCCTTAGGTTGGCTTTCTGATCAAACTAAGTCCTCTAGGTTGTAGTGAGGGAAGTTGAGAGAGTATTTGGGCAGGTTTTTGCCGAACCAAAAGGCTTTTAAGGTGTGAATAAATGATAAGGAAGAGTGACCTTTTATAAGAGGGGTGAGGGGCACCTTTGGAAAAGCTAGAAATATTAATTTATAATAAATTCATATTCGGTTTCTAATGGATAGAAAGTGTATTATTTAAAGGTTAAGGTGGGGATAGGTCTAAATAAATTCAACCAACATAATTTATACAGGTTTGGGTCATTATATTAACCTTATCTTTTAGTTTTAACTCTTAGTTAAATAGTTTGACATTTACCATGTCACTTTGTATTTTTATATTATATAGTTAATAAACTTACTATATACATCCAAGAGACCCAGAAGTGGTCCCTTAATGATATAATTATCATTATATAAGTCTCTTGGCCGAACCTTAGATTTTTAGAAATTTAATATCAATTAATAATATAATATTTGTTTTAAAAACCCTTTTATGTCAACTTTGACACTATTCAATAGTTGATTTTTGTGAAACTCATAAAAGAATGATTACTTCGAACAAAGTAAATTAAATCAATCCTAATATGTCATATTATCCTATAAAATTAGTGTAATTCATAAAAGTCTGAAATTATATTTATTTGGGTATTTATAATATCAATTATTTTAATTTTTCACTATTATGGTAATTACTGCATCATCATTGTGTCATAAATAAATTATATTATTTAATGTCTAAAAATTATAAATAAAATATAATTATGTATGAAATCTTATTATCTTTCTAATTAATATTTACAATTGAATTTATCTTATGTATAACCCTATATTAAATTTTTTTTAGTAAATAAACTTTGATTTTAACTCTTTTAACTCTTCTTTGAATTAAATAATAATAAATGTCCTAATCTATTCCAAGTGGACCTAAATGATAATATTTTATTCCTAAGTTTGTTTTTGGTTGAGATAAACTTTTCCAATAGAATTAGGACATGTGTTAGGGTAATATTAATATCATTTTTACCCTTAATTACCCTATTTACTTTTAACCGTGGTAAATAAAAGAAAAAAGTTACTATTCACCAAAAATTATTTTCATCTCATTGAACCACATTTTACATCTTGATATTAACTATGTGTCTCAGATTTTTGAAATTCCATTCATAGAAGTGATAAAATTAAGTTTTATGAAAAATTCAGTTTTTTAACTACCACTTAGTAGTTTCACTATTCATAAAAAATTGAAGTTTTTCAGAACAATGCCAAAATTTCACCCTAAGCTATAATCGATATTCGGAATCCAAAAATGAAGTCAATTTTGAAATATAAAATATATATAATTTCAAAAAGTATGTATTACTATTCATAATGGCTAGTTTGATTGGTTGTGGTGTGTTAGAACTCGATGTTGCGTTCAACACACGCTATCACATTATTCAAAGAGAAGCGTACCGTAGAAGCTTGGGGTGTTACATTAACAAAATATTGTTAACGAATGTGTGATAAGATGTTGTAAAATGGTTAATATATGATATTATAAGTAATAATTTCATTATTTTATAATTAGTTTTTTTAACCACTATATCTAAGGTTAAAAAGGTCACTAAAGGTAAGCACAAGGTAAAGGGTTTTGTAACTCAATTTAAATTCATTGGTTTATATGTTTACTTCATTGATTATATTATTAAATGATTATGAGTGAAATGAAATTTTATTTATTCATGATTTTATTTAAAATTTTGTTTTGTTTGGATTTACATTTTTCTACGTATGATCACATCATTTATTAACTCTCACTTCAATGATATGAACTTTGTAAAGGTTTCATCTCAAAACATTATTTTTTGAGACACATGTTCAGTTAGAATGGCTTGAAGGCCTTCATTTTTTTATTATTTTGATAATACACCTTTCAAGGGTTGAGGTGGAACCCTTACAAGGCCTGAAGGCTTAGAAACAATTACATGACCCATGGGTCTTAGGAGAAATCACCCGAACAAGACAACTTGGAACTGATCTACCCCAGAATATGTCATGATATCAACACTCCACCTTCATAGGGATGGTCGGCTAAATGTCCTATAAAAATCTGAAAATTCCTAGTTATAGTTACTTGAGCCTTGTATATATAAAATTACATAATTTTTTACCATATTTAATCATCAGAGTACAAGCCAAGGGTCGTTAAGTCTAGTGTCTTGGAAGACTAGGTGCATATAACATAAAACATGGGTCCAAAAAAATCACTTCTTTATTTAATCTCCATAAATATCTCCTAACTTCCTTTAAGACCTTACATCTACATAGGGTAACCCTGGGGAACACATGAATAAAGGGATGAGCTGAAAAGCCTAGTAAGGGAATGAACATAAGGATACATCTTAAGCACAAGAGTTAGGAGGCATGACATATTGATATCCAAAACATGGAACATATGAAATAATATCATATAATCATGGGATCATATAAACATAGAATCATATAAATGTGTCATAATCATAAAACATTTCTTTATTAAGGGTCAAGGATAACCACCAATCCCGTTTCCCATTTCAGTATGGGTGAAGGCTAACCTCCAATCCCTTTTCACATCACATTTCATGAGACTTAACCTTACCCAATGCATTGGAGTGCTATCTGGGCGTACCCATCTCAATGTTTTAATGAATATTCTTGCTACATAAATATTATTTCCACATAAATAATCATACATAATCAATCATTCATAAACATAAGGATACCCATGGAAATAATTGGGTACCGCAATCATGACATAAATCATAACCAATGGGTGTATCATGAAAGTGTCCATGTAAAGAAATAATTAGAAAATAAATGGTCTTTCATCGGGTAAAATAGAAATATAACATGTTAAGCGGTTTCAAACATAAGTGACAACATATGAGAAATGTATTTTAGAAACATTAGCATTAAAACATTTTTGTGAGGTTTTAAGAAAAATGCTATAGATATTTTCAAATAGAAAAGAGGAAAATCATTTATATAAAGGCAGAATTTAACCATGAAGGTTTTCATAATAAAAGACTGATTTTATAAAGACAATGGTGCATTAAAAAAGGGGATAGAGTGCACTTGAAATTGGGTAAAAGTTTGGGAATTTCCTTTAAAATGATTCTGCTTATTGGGAAGTATCGAGGATGGATTCACTTAAAAGCATGTATATCCCCAAAAGATAATGATAGATGGATATTGGAACATTATTTTTGAGCATATAAAAATAATGTAGAATTTTTACATAAAAAGGAAAGAAAAATACATTTTGGTAAAAAGAAAGATGGAGAAACATGAAGGAATAAAGGAAGTTCGGGTAGAATCCATTACGGTTTATCGACATAGTATCAGGTAGAACTAAGAGGGTTTGATGAGAGAGATAAGGGGATTCTCATCACTTATAAAAAATTAGGTCATTATGGGGGAGGTGAGAAAATATACCCCATCACTTGGTATTACACAAAAAAGGCATATCATAGAGAACAATCTTGATTAAGAGTGAAAAGGAGATGATACCTTACCTTAAATCCGTTGGTGTTTTCCACTCGTTATTAGAGACCTCAATAAACAAATTTAGGCTTATTAATTAATAATTATAGAAAATCTTATATATTTAATTTATTTATTATAACTCTTTTTAGTTCATTCAAATCCTTTTTGATTATTTATAAGGTTCAATTTCATTGTTCGAGCTCATTTGTTTACTTGGGTTTAAAAGATAGGTTCACTTATATTCAAGTTCGGATTATATGTAAGATGAAAGTGGTTGTCCATAATTGAAGTTATATTCTTTAGTGAACATCCAGGAGATTACATGGTTTTTATTTTAATTAGTTTACTTAGAGTGAAGTTTAATTTTTATATATTTAACCTTAGTGATAACCGTTTTTGTTAATCGGTTGATTTGATTGCAAAGAACGTGTTTTGCTTTATAACTTAATACCATTTGTACAAAAGGATTATAGAACCAATAATAGGATATATTACATATATAATAATCTGGATCAACCATAACACAAATGGTTTCATGACCATAATTAATGATAATAATTGAAATTTATAAACTGTTGTCCTTGAATGTACTAAATTAGCACATCTAAAACGGTGCTTTTATTTCTTTCAAATAAAAGGGTGGGGAAAAGAGAGAAGATAGTGAAATATACCATTATCAATGAAAAATTATATTACATCTATGTTACTAGATTTATTATACTTTTATGGTAAAGGTAGGTTGGGAAAGAAATAAAAATAAAAGAACTTAAAAGAAAAGAAGAAATTGGGAAGAGGAATTTTACCTCATGAGACTTTCTCCTTTGAGAACATCTTAAAGGGAGAAGTATTTGTATTTTGAAGAGACTAAGAGCTTTTAGACATGGGGGAGGATCTTGGGGAGAGATTTGGGAAGAATAATGTCAATTAAAAAGGATTGAGAGGAGTGAAGAGAAGAGGGAGTGAAGGGGGGTTTTTATACTGGAGGAGAGGAGGGATTTCATAATATTATAATCATTAATTTATTATTTCTTCACAAGACAATGAATAGTAAGTATTATATGATGAATAATAGTAATTTAATCATTTTATCCCAAACCAAGTGGGATTACATCAGTATAACATCATCAATGAATCAATAAATTCCTTATTTAGCATTTATTGTAAATTATCGTATTTTACTATTAATAAAAAATTCAAGTATTTCTGGAAAATCACAAAAATTCACCCTAACCATTTTTTGATGTGTAGAATCCAAAAATGAATTAAATTTTTCAAAACTAATTTTCTAAATATGATTATTTTAATAATTAATTAAAATAATAATTTATTATAAAAACTTGTTTTAAAACATTCACTAACTTATTCTAAAATATAAGTATATTGTACATCCAACTTGAATATTATTTTTATACTATAATAGGCGAGGTTTCTATTCATTAGTGTATATCACTATTCATAAGGGTATGTTAATATTCATTAGGGTAGGTTACTATTCAACAAAAATTATGTTTTTCTTGTCGGACTCCGAATAACTTACTGATTACAACCGTGTACGCCTGATTTTTGAAATTCCAAACACAGAAGTGCCAAACTTAAGTTTAAAGGTCACTTAGCACTTATTAGTTCATTATATTGTGTTTTCATATGATTTTATGTCATAATTATGAGAATGGAATTTCCATTGAAAAACATTGGGTCATTACACTCGTACAGATGGAAAATCCATACCCTCTCATTCTTCTAATTATGGTTAGCTCTGCTCTAGTGAATGCGCCTGCTCTGAATTCTCATCTAAAGAATTATCCCTTATAGTATGACTGGGACATCTGCATTTATGTGGACTAAAGGCCTTGGGGTGGCCCTAAGGCCTTAAGGTGGCCCGAAGGCGTTGAGAAACAACTGGTGTGAAGGCCTTGGGTGGCCCGAAAGCCTTGCTGGACCCGAGGACCAAACCAGTGGCCCAGAGGCCTAGATAGATGAATAGTTCTGGCTGCTATAGTACCTAATCCTCCCCAGAATGTTCATTTTAGACACATAATCTCTTTTAAAATTGTCTATGTACTGAAACTTTATATAATATATCATTAATAGTTCTTACTTAATAAAATTTTACATGATAATAGATATAATTCATTCATGTTAAGTTATGATTCAAAATTTATCGAAGCAGTAACGGTTTATGTTTCCATCTCATTTTAAATCATGATTATTTATGATTGAATTTAAATTGAGTGAATTTTTTTAAAATTTAACTAATAAAACACATCCATTTTTATTATACTCAGTTATTCCTGAAAATTTTAAGTATTAGTACCATTTTCCTCTCTTTTTTAATTAAAATTATTTAGAATTTTTTTAATAAGATTGAATTCATTTCACTCTTTTGTCGAAAATATTTTTTCTTCCAAATTTATGTTTTCTAAAAACGTTTCAAAAATTATTTAATATGATTTTTTAATGTAATTTTTCTCTATAATTTGATTTTTAATTTTTTTATGGTAATATTCTTATTATTATATGAATAAATTAATTTTTTATAAGTTTTACTAAAAATGTGAAAGGAATCTTTGTTTAATTTGTATGTCATGAATGATATTTTCCTTCATCATGAAATTTATTTTCCATGAGTATTACTTTATAATTTTCCAAGTATATTTTAAAGTAAAATTATTTCCACAATATTTTTTTATAATTTTAGTTTTTATAAAGTGATTTTCCAAGTGGAAAGGTTATTTTCCACACGAATGTTTTAAATAAATTTAAAGGAATTTATATTCATCAAAAACAAAAACCTTTTTTGTTATGGAATGCTTATAAATTATGTATACAAGTCTCTCACATATATACAATTACCTTATTACCCCTTTTATTAAAGGGGTAATACATTAATTATGAAAATTTCTAAATTTAATTATTTAAAAAATAGATTTTATAATTTTATGAGACAACATTTTGCAGCCCCTTTCTTTCCATTGGTAATTCTTATGTTTATGCATTATAATTTTTATCCTTATATGGAAGACATATTCATGTACTTGAAATGAATGTGATGTGTGTTCCTAGAATTATATAGCCCTCCAATGAATTGGGTAATGTTTTAGTCTCATGATATATCATATATGGGATTAGGGAGTGAACCAAATCTATTATGGGACTTTATACACCATGTGATATTATCTTGGTAGTTATCATTGAATTATTCTTATGTAATTTTTATGTTGCTTCCACATTTCATATGATTGCATAATCTTATTATACCATACTCTCTTTTATGCTTCTACTTGATTAATTGTGTACCTTTTCTTTTATGATATCATGTTATACCTTTTACTCAAAGGTTATGATTCCTTATCCTGTTTATTACTTTACTAGGATTTTTTAGCTCTCCCATTTATTTCATGTATTCCCTAGGTTATCACATGTATATTTAGGATCTCAAATGGATTTTAGGATGTCACTATGGGAAATTAAATAAGGATGCCATGTTTTATGTATTAAGAACTTAGTCTTCTAAAGATACTAGTCCATTATGATACTTGTGTTGTATTAATGGCTATTTATGTTTAATAACCATGTAATAATATGTTTAAAAGGCATTTTTCATCATTATCAGTATCAGAGGAACGATTTAGTTAACCTTTGGAACTAGGATTAGAAAAATTTAGTGGGTCCCCTAGGGAAAAGTCTAAGGATAATTATTAGGATAATTCTATGTATAGGAAGAAATCCTATAATTATAGTAAAGAATAGAGAGAGTGGTTTTGGAGAAATTAAATACCACATTGGATACTAAAAGTCGAAGTGGCTCTCGTATAGATATACTTAGAGGTAATAAATCCAAAAATGGTGCACCGGGATTGACTCGAGCATTATCTGGTACACAAAAATGAACCTTACTGCATACTTGGTTTGAAACTCTTAGGGGATATGATTTGAAAATTCACAAACTCTTTATGAACCATCATGAATGATTTGAACAGACGATGACCATGAATAGACTTGGTTAAACCTAAGGTGTATTTTATTAAAATTAAGGTGACATGATCAAGATATATTATAAATAATTTTTCATGATTATATTGTTTCCCACTATGAATATTGGTTCTCAAATTATGATTTAATATTTTAGTCAATGGTGGGAACTAGAAGAAACTGGGTTAATGTGGAATGTGGTAGACATGTATTGATGAGAAAAAATGGGACAATGACTAGAGTAAATGATATTATGATTATGCCTAATTAGTTAACCAACTATATAACTCACCAACAAAGATAAGGGTATAGTTTTTTGATAGTTTTGGTGGTGGAGACAAAAGAGGAGAGAAGATTAAGTATCATATATGTTGAGAATGTGGGAAGAAGCGCTCAAGGGAATCCCTCAAAGAAAAGAGAATATTTTTCATATGTAGAGAGGAAGAGAACAAAGTAAGTAATTTATGAGTAAAAATGAAAAGTTTAGTTAACATTATTTATGAGAATAATGGTTTCCCTAAGGCATTATCCATAGTTTAATGTTTTAAATTTGGAAAGAATAGAAATTATGAAAATCGATATCCTGGAGTGAAAGCTCAAAAATTTGATCAAAAAGGTTTTATGAGTAAAGGTTTTGTTGTTGATGACGAAGAGACTAAAAATTACATATGAATGTAAGGAGGTATTAAGGAATAATATGATATAGCCTAGTTAATGGTTTATGGATTAAGTGGAATGATTGAAATTTTTATGTACTAGAATTCAAGAATTATGTGAATCATGATATATATATAATGAGTGTTCTTTAGAATTTTTTGTTAAGGATTTTCAATAATATGTTGAATGGTATTAATGAACTATAAATTTAATTTAATGGAATTGTGATACTCTGAAAAAAAAACATAATTAAGGAAAATATAATCAGGGATATGTGCTTGATTTTGAGGTAATTAGTTGATATTTTGGAAAATAATAAGCTGTTAGAAAACCTTAATGGTTATAAAAAAATAATTATTTGATCAATAATGTTATTTTTAAGTATGATAAGCATATTATTGATAACTTTATTAGATCATGGTGAATTTTGAATATGATCATCATATAGGTTTTTCTACAGTTTTAGAAAAAGGAAAACCCACAATCTAGGTGAAAACCCATCACATATGGCAAGGATGCAGGGCTTGAACACCCAACTGAAAGGTGATAAGGGTGTGGTGACTAAAACTAGCCTACGTGATGTGATGGTTAGTATTATATTATTTCTGAATAAATGTTTTTGTGGATAAATATTATATTGATATTGGGAAATATATTATAGAATAATTTTTTTTAATTTTTAATATTTTGAGGTGATTAATGATATTTTGGGAAATGTTTAATTGGATATATATATATATTACTTAGTTTTAACTTAAATTATTTATTGTGAATAAGTATATTATATTTTTGGAGATGTTATTTGAAGGTTATGAGATAAAATTTGAGGTTAACAAATTCTTTCATATAAGGGTTATTGAGTTTATTTGAAATACAGAGTTATTTAGTTAAGTAATGATCTATGATAAAACTTTGGTATTATAATTGAATTTTGGAGTTTAATATATTTATATTCATTTTGGGTATTGTCTTACCTTGTGTTAACCTTTGTCTTTAATAAAGATATAATTAATAACGTTGTACTCTTTTATGGATCTTATGAAATGTTAAAAGTAAATTTGAGTGATTTAGTCATAAAAAAAATTAATATTAAACATTAATTTCCCCAAGAGTAATAATTAAAGTATAAATTGATCAAATAAAAATTAATGGATGAAATTGTGTTTATAAAATAAAAATATATCAAGAAATTATATTTTCTAGTATTCTTGATCTTGATAGAAGAAATTAATTACTCAACTCTTGGAAAAGAACCTTGAAAAAAAAATATTGTTCTATTACATTCATATATAATGAATCAAGGGTATTTTAATTAATCATAAATTTATTGTTTTTTATTTTTTAACCCTATCTCAATAATTCAATTTCTTATGATCAATGATCTATATAACCTTTCGTAATTATTTATGATTTTCTTACATGTCCATGTTTCACTTCCCACTAATATTCTCCAATATGGATCCTTAGATGTGTGTTATTCTAGAAGACCTAAATATTTACCTTTACTTATTTTAAGTGGGTGTTTTATTAACCCTTTTTATGATGTGGGATTTTTCTACATTTTTTTCCAAACCCTTGTTTTACGAGATCATTATTAAATTGCGAAGATGCAATTTATTTAAGGGGGTAGAATGTGACAACTTAATATTTTAAATGAGGAACATCATGCTAGATAAAATATATGAAATTGAACAAAAATATCAGAGGGTAATTTAACACCATAAAAAATTATGATATATTTATTTTTAATAAATCAAATCTCTTCTATAGCTTGTGGAACCGACAACTTAGAATGTAAATGAACAGTAATAAAGTATACCACTATAACCTAACTCTTAAGTTTGAAGGTATGAATATAAATAAATAAATTTTGAAAATTATAATATTAAAAAATTTATAAAATAAATTTAGTGGTTATATATTGATTGGAAATAAAATTATAATCATTTAAAAGAAAAATAAATATTTTTTAAAAAGCTATATTTTTTTAAAAAGTGGTTTAGTCACACTTTCAACACGTAATTTAAAATTTATTTTAACTAATTTTTAAAAAATTAATTTAAAAAATAAAATTATTTTTTACTTCTTAATATCATAATTATCTTAGGATGATTTTTTTTCATTTTTCTAAAAATTTTCTTTTCTTAATGAATAGTGAAAAATATTGATTTTTATTAAAAAATGACTTTTCATTTAAATAATTTATGAGAGCCATTTTGTTTTAATGTGGATTGAAAATTAAAATTAGTTCAATTATATATTAATTAATCAAAATGAAGCCATTTTAATCAATTTAATTTTTAAATATCATAAAAACTTTTTCAACATTTGAGAGTATTTCTTTTGGGAAACCGTTTTTTGATACGTCTATGCATTTAATTTTAAATTAAATTATAAAACTTATGTGATTTAAATTTGTAAAATTGTATTCCTTTTTTAGAATAATAATAATCTATATTATCTAATAATCTCAACTTTATTTTTTCTATAATGAATTGTGAAAATAATAGAAATTATTTACCACGGTTAAGGTAAAAACAGGTTTATCGAGGGGTTAAAGTAAAAACGTTATTGGTTACAAATGACCCAAAAATTGTCAAATTACTATTTTATGTTAATATTTAGACATTATGTATTTTAAGTTTCTAAAATTTTCTATTATTTATCCTTTTTACATGATAAAAATGTTGGTGGAATTGTTTTTTTAATAAATTCCATGTGTGTCATCTGCCCCACGTATAAACAACTACCACTCTTCTCTCCTTTCCACTCTTCCAAAACACTTTTGTTCAGAAAATAAATGTATAAATAACTTTATTAATTCCACAACCACATTATAGTATCCTTTTTTATCTTAGATAAAACCTATAAAGGATTTTGGTATGAAGATAAAATAATTCTCCAAAGAAGAGGTAATGTCCTTAACCAAGCGTTTTATTTTATTTTTTATTCCATATACTTAAAATATTATTAAACCATGATTATTTAATATCTTTAGTATAATAAATATAATTAAATATTTTTATGTTAAGTTCACGACCTACCACCATTTACTCTTCCCTAAATTTTGAAACGAAAGCGTTCATAGTGTGTACGACAGACTACCACCTTGCGAACTGATATAATTTTTTTCCAATACCTATTCTCATGGATGAAAATAATGATATATATAATTTTTATAAATTATATTTATGATAAAATTATTCATCTGGTATTATAATATAATATAAAACTTCTTACTTTGCATTTTTAGGGAATACAATAACATGGCTTGTGTGTACGATGGACTATTGCCCATCGGAGCGATGCAATTATTTTTCACCTAAACTTTACATGGAAAGTAATAAGTACTAATTTTTTTATTTATATGTGATATTAATGAAATATTAATAATTATTTAAAATAAATATATAATATAATTTCTTACCTTACCATCCATTCAATAAATGATAACGTTTCTCATTTGTAAGACAAACTACTACCTTACGAAGTGATGCGATTCGTTTTTCACTAATGATTTTAATATAAGGTAACAAAGGATATATTTGATGAATATAGTTTATATATATGAAATGATATTGATTATTAAAAATTAATATATAATACACTTCCTTACCATTTCACCTGTTATGGAAATGATAATGTCTCTCGTGCGTGTGTACAACTTACTGTCTCCACGGAGTGGCATGATTAATTCTCCATATTAAAAATTCAATAATGATTCTAAATATTAATATAATAAAAAATGATATTAATAACATTAATTTAATTCTAGAGATTAGGTAACTGTATCCTATTTCCATGATCTATAACTTTTGTGATAAAATATTCATGAGAAAATATGGAAATTAACACCCAAAATAATAGTGATAATGAAATATTATCAATGAACAGGTGATAATATTTTATTAAATGGATCATATATTATATTATAAATAATAACAGGATTATGGTATAAGTTAATAACATGTTTAAAACCACTTTATATGAGTTTAAATACCACTCAATTAAAGTGAATCACGAGGTAGGGGGCTTCACAACTCAATTCCCATTCATTGGGAAATATGTCTACTTAGTTGATTATATTATTCCAAGATTGTGATTGAAATTCAATTTGATTGATTTATTTATAAATTTATTTGTGTGTATTTAATTTTTTTACATATAATCACTTCATTTATTAACTCTCACTTCAATGATACAAACTTTTTAAAGGTTTCATCTCAAAACTTCCTTCTTTGAGACACATGTTTTTTAAGAACCTAATATCTTTTAAATTGTGTATATAATACCCCTTTAGATTCTATATCATTAATATTTCCTACTTAATGATATTTTAAGTTAAAATTGATCTAATTAATTCATGGGATATTATGATTCAAAAGTTACTGAAGTAAGGGTATATGTTTTAATATCATTTTTAATCGAGATTGTTTATGCTTGAATTTCCATTAATGTAAATTATTTGATATTTTCCTAAAAAACCATTATATTTTATTTCCATATGGTTATTAATTTTTTTTTCATATAGTAGTATCATTTCCCTCTATTTGGCACTTAAAAGGATTTAGAAAATTTTCTTAAGAAAATCAATTTCATTTATCTCTTCATTCAAAAATCATTTTTTTTCGAGTCTTTATTTTCTAAAAACGTTTTCAATTTTTTACAATTATTTTTTAAAGTAATTTTTACCAATAATTGTTCTTAAAAAATAATTTAAAATGAATATTACTATCATTTTTTTAAAAATGTATTTTTTTCTTTTTCCAGAAATGTGGAAGTAATCTAGGTTTAAAATGTATGGCATGAATGGTATTTTCTACTATAATGACCATTATTTTACTTGAATATTCCTTTATAGGTCTAAAACGATATTTTTAAAGAAAATAATTTCCACAATGATTTTTGAATTTTAGTTTTTCAAATTTTTTTATCAAAGTGGAAAGTTAATTTCAGTAAATAATGTTTTTAATATTTTTAAATGAATTTCAATTTATCAAATAAAACATTCTTCAATGTTGAAAAATGGTTTTAAATTTTGTATATATGTCTCCCACATAAATATTTAACTTATTATCCCTTTATTTTATGGGGTAATACTTTCCGTATTACCATTTATCAAGTGCCTTTTTAATAAATCTATTTTGATTATGTTATGAGACAAGATTATGCAACCAAATTCTTTCCATGGAAAATTATTTTATTTATTCCTTACAATTGATATCTTTATAAGGCCTGAATATGTATGCATGTGTTGTGAATGTGATGGGTGGGCCTATAATTATATATACCTCCAATGAATTTGTTAATGATTTAGTGTAAAAATACATCATGTATGGGATTATGGGGTGAACTTAATCCATTATGGGACTTTTCTCACCGTGTGATGTTGTCTTGGAAGTTAGTATTGACATATTATTATTTCATGTTTTATGTTATTTCCATGTTTACTATGATTCCTTGATCTTATGAAACCATGATATTTATGTTGTGCTTCGACTTGATTACTCATATGCCATCTCTTTTATGATATCATGTTATACCTTTGACACATAACTTATGATTCCTTATCATGTTTATACCTTTACTAATATTCTTTATCTCACCCCTTTGTTTCATGTATTACCCATGTTATCCCATGTATATTTAGGATCTCAAATAGATTTTTTAATATCACTATGGGAAATAAAATAAGAATTACATGTTTTATTTATTAAGAACCTATTATTCTAAACACACTATTAATTTATGATCCTTATGTTGTGTTAATGGTTATTTTTATTTAATACTCATGTAATCATATATTTAAAAGGAATGGATTTCCATAATTATAACATCACTTATATTTGGAGTTATTACCTTTCATATATAAATGAGAAATACATTGAAATACTCTATCGAGATGGATTGTGGACTCATTCAATTAAAAATCATTTGAAAAATTTAAATCTTATTATTTTATATGAATTGACCAAATAAATGTTTAGTAGGATATTTGAAAAGGATAAAAGGATATTGGATATTAAACATAGTGATTTATATGGACCAATGGGTACTTGAGAAAGTAGAGGTTATAAGTTTATTTATAACATTCATTGTTGAATTTAGTTAGTATGGTTATGTTTTTATAATGAGACACAAGTTTGAAACCTTTGAAAAGTTCAAGGTATTCAAAAGGAAGTATAAAATTAACCAAGAAAATTATTAAGACTATTCAATTATATTAGGGTGGTAAATACTTGAGGTAAGGATTTTCTAATCATCTGAGATATTGTGGAATTGTTTAAAAAATGAATTCTATAAGATTAAAGTTTAATGGTGTATCTTAGGGAAGGAATCATACCTAGTTGGACAAGGTTTCATTAATAATGAGTCTATGTGACTCCCAATATCATTATGGGGATATTATCCTGAAAATGTATCATTACCACTTAACCAAATTTTTTATAATGTAGTTATAAAGAAACTACATTATATTTGGATTGAGAAACATACAAATTTGTGTTTTATATTTATTTGGGGTATTAAAGAATACATATGGACTTTTTATTTTGATAAAATTAACCTTAAATTATAAAATTTCTTATTTTTTGGTTATCCTAATTAAACTAAGGGATATTAATTATATACTTATATTGAAAAAAATTGTTTATTGATTAAAATGGTGTTTTAATTAGCAAGGATCACATGAATAAACAATTTAGTGGGATAAATTTTTAACTTAAATATGTTTAGAACTAATAAATATGAATTTTTCCTAATATGGAAATTGATCTATTTCAATAAACAGATATAGAATAATAACTAAATCATGTTATAAAAGAACCTCAAGGGTCTAGTATGACTCATTACGATCTTTATGATGAGTTTATATTAAAAAATAAAAAACCTGCTACCTACCAAGATTCCATTGAGAGTTTTGATTTCTGTAATTGGATTAATTCCATCAAATAGGAGATGGAATCCATTCACACTAACCAAGTTTAGAACTTGGTGGATTCATATAGAGAGGTGTGACCCATAAAATTAAATTGGGGTTTTTATATAAAAATTAACAAGGATAGTAGAGATTCTACCTAAAAAACTCGTTTGATAGATAACGATCATGAAAAAAATTCATGTCATCAACTATGAAGTGAAATTTTCTCTAGTTGTGATGATAAATTCCATTTTGATATTTTTTCCAACAAATATCATTATGATTATGTGTTATATCAAATGGAAGTCACAAATTCTTTATTTATTTGGAATTTATTATAGGATATGTATTGATACATCTTGAAGGTTTTGAAGTACCAAATGAGTATTTTAAGGTTTTCATGTTTCAAAATTCCATTTTTTGACTTAAGTAAACTTCTTGGAGTTGTAATATCCAATAATGAAGAAATCAAATAATTTTGTTTCATCAAGAATGTGGATGATTATAATGTATACAATAGGTTTAGTGGGGGTAATTGTGATTTTTTGATACTATATTTGGATAACATACTACTTATTTTAAATGATATCCCAAATTTACATTATATATAGGTGTGGTTAGAAAATTATTTTCTATGAAAGTCATAGGTGAATCAGCCTATATATTGATTATAAATATTTTTTAAAGACATATTAAATTAGTTTCTTGGATAGACTAAAAAATAATATATTTTTAATTTTATAAAGTATTTTATCATGGAGAACTCGAAGAAAGGGACTTTACGAGTGTTACATGATTTAATTTTAGGAAAATTCAGTATCCATCAAAATTATTAGAAGGAATGGATACAATTACTTATGCATATAATATAGGATATTCCATTTATTACATATTATATTCTTAACCCAATGTCACTTCTGTTTTGATATTAATGAGTAGATACCAATCCAATCCTTTTGATAGTAACTAAATTAATATTAAAAATATTCGTAATTACTTGAGAAAAATTAAGAATATGTAATTTATATTTGGAGGTGAGGATATTATCATTTTAAGAGGTTTCAATGATGTTAGTATCCAAAATAAAAAAGGATGATATGTGATCTCAATATAGTTTTGAATTTTTCCTCATTGGTGGAGGTATCAGTTGAAAAATTTCCAAACAGGCCTCCATGGAGGAATCCCCAAAAGAGGAAGAGTACATCACTATATTATATTCTTTGAAGGAATATGTTTGGAGCAATAAGTTCCTCACTAAAAATAGTATGATTACTATCATTAAGGGATTAGTAGAGCTCTGATGTCCTAACAATAAAGATATTTCATAGGCTAAGGAACCTCATTCTCACAAAATTACCAAAAATATCCTTCTCAAAAACTATCGCATTTGAGAGATCAATGAGAGGGTTTATTTGATGTTCATTTTGGTTGTTACCTAGAAAAATTATAGCAACCCCATCCTTTTCACATAATAATACACTATTTTAATCATAATAAACCATCATATTACAATCCAAAGATCGTAAAGTCTAGTGTCTTGGAAGACTAGGTACATAAAATTGAAAATATGAGACTAAATAAAACATTTCTTTATTTAATATTCATAAAGATATCCTAACTTCCATTATGATCATACATCTGCATAGGATAACCTGGGGATAACATTAACAAAGGTATGAGTTACAATCCCAGTAAGGGAATAAAAATAATAATGAATATTAGCACATGGGTTATAAAGCATAACATAATGATATAAAAAGGCATGGAACATGATTAAATGTAAGGAATCATAACATGTAGAACAAGAAATCATATAATCATGAATCATTATTAATGTGTAAAAACATAAAACACAACTTTATCATGATTAAGGCTTGTTTCACAAAGAGGAGCACGAGTCAAGTCTCATTGCACTTAAAGGAGCATGGGTCAAGGCTAACCACCATGACCGTTGCACATGGAGAACGTGTCATGGATAACCACCAAGACGGTTGCACATAACATCTCATGAGACTAAACTTTACCCAATGTATTGGAGTTCTATCTGGGTGCACCCATCATAACATGTTCATGAATATTCTTTCCACATAATGAATCATACATAGGTAATCAAACATAACATAAATGTTACCCATGGAAGGAAATGGGTATCATAATCATTTCATAAGGTATTAAAAATGGGAATATCATAAAAGTGTCCCTAAAAGAAATGATTCAGAACATATATGAGCATTCATAAGGTAAAATAGGAATAAATTATGATAAGTGATTTCAAACTAATGTTATAACTTGTAAAAAATTGTATTCAAGAATCTTTATAATTAAAACATTTTAGTGTGGATTATGGAAAATATTAAAAATATTTTAAAACAGACTATAGAATAATATTTTATATAAAACCATAAGTGAAACAAGAATTTTTTCATAATAAAAATAGTGATTTTATAAATTATATGGTGGATAAATACTGATTATAGAGTGCACTTAAAAATGGATAATAATTTGAGAAGTTCCTTTAAATCGATCTTTATTATCGGGAAGAATTGAGTATGGAACTTTTTAAAAACATGTATATCCTTGAAAAATAAGGTTGAATGGATCTTGAAATATGATCTTGGAAAATATACAAAATATTTAGTAGTTTAACATAAAAATAACATAGAATTTTATTTTGGTGAAGAGAGATAAATAATAACCTAAAGGAATAATGGATGTTCGGGTAGAATCCCTTAACTTAAGTCCAAAGGTGTTTTTTAATTAATATTAATGTTTTGGATAATGAAATTATAATCATTAATTAATAATTAGATAACCTTTTCTACATTTAATTTATTTATTATAATATTATTTAGTTATTTTATAACCTTTTTTTGAGTTATAGTGTTCAATTTTGTCATTTGTGAGTGCTTGTTTTTTTAATTTTCATTACCATATCACTTGTATAAGAGTATATAAGTTCATGTAAAATGGAAATTTAAGTCCATAATTGAATTTATATTTTATTAATAAAAATATATAAGGTTATGTAATTATATAAGTCATTTGTTTTTTTGGGTGAGGATTAATCATTAGATAAATCTTTAATGATAAACGCTAGAATTATATTGAGCAGTTTCACTAACAATGATCTTGTTTGGTTTTATTTTTTTAAATAATGCATGTATAATGATTATAAAACATTAAATAAGATATAATACATATATTATGATCTAGTTCAACCATAAAAATGGTTTCATGATATCCTTGAAGATGGTAATATAAATTAAAAACCCATCATCCTTGAATGTGAAAAATTAACACATCTCCGATGGTGTTTTAATTTTTATTATAAAGGAGGGGAAATGTGAGATGATGATGAATTATTCCATTATAATAATAAAATTACAATATATTTAAGGTACTATTGTTATTGTACCATTTTAATGAGGGGAGGGGGGTGTGGAGAGAAAAGAAAATAAAGGAACTTGAAAAAGAAATTGAAAGAAAATAGAAGGGGGCTTTACCTCTAGATTCCCTCCTCTTGAGAACCTCCTTAGGGAAACGGTTTTGGTATTTTTTTAATAAAAAAATCTTTTGGACGTGGGTAAAGGGCTAGGGGGGGGGTATTTGAGTAGAAATTGGACAAGGATGAAGGCTTGAGAGGTGTGGGGAGAAGAGATTGTGAGGGGTGCTATTTATAGTGGGGAGGGGTGTTTTCACATTATTTTACTCAATATTTTATTATTTTTCTCAAGCAAAAAAATAGCGTTGATTATTAAGACTAAATAAATTAATATATTTATCTTATTTTCAAAAATATGGTCACTTACATCATCCATGACTCAATCATGACTCACAAATTTATTTATTTTCTTATATAGTAAAATTCCATATTTTACAATTTAAAAAAATTAAATTATTTCTGAAAAATCTCAAAAATTCACCCTAACCTTTTTTAGATGTGTAGAATAAAAAAATGAACTCCATTTTACGAAAATAATTTTCTAAATCTGATATATATAATTTTTAATTAAAATCACAATTTACTCAAAAAAACATAGATTTAAAATTATAATTCATTTTATATCAGTTTAAAAATTTAAATAAGGCCTCATCAAATTATATTATAATTATAAGAGATAATAATAATTATTTAAGAATAAATTTTATGAAAGTAAATTTTCTTATAGATTAATAAATTAGTCATAAAATTTAAATTAAATATTTATGAATTACAAAATTACCAACACTTAATTAATAATTTTTAAAATATTTATTTACTTATAATATGATTTAATTATATCATATTGTCTCTTATATTATGGATAAATTTTATTTATAATTTCATTGGTGAGGTTAATATTCAATTGGCCATTTTACTATTCATAATGGTTATATTACGTTTCCAAAGGTCAAGTTACCATTTCATTGGTATAGGTTCCTTAACTTCTCGAAATGCTTCTTATTTAATTTATTAGTAATTTATAAATATTTTATTGTGTTATAATTTGTGTTTATACCATATTACATAACTATAAGAAGACAATTTCTATAGATAAAACATTGGTTCGTTACATTCTTCCCCCCTTATGAAATTTCACCCTCAAAATTTTGTTTTACATACTAAGATAAAAACAAGTGTGTGTAATTTTCCTGCATTGCTCACTCTGGTTCCCATGTTACCTCTTCTTACTTATGTTTTAGAAATAGTACTTTGACTAGGTGAATAGTCTTGTTGTGTTGAAATTTATCTCTACGATCCAATATCATCACTAGCTCCTCCTCATAAGATAGATTATTCTCCAACTATACAACCTCTAAAGACAGTACATGTGAAGGATCCTATATGTACTTACTTACTTTAGAGGGATACATAGAATACATCATGTACTTAAGGAATGGTTAATAGAAGTTCTAGTTGATAGGCTATGACTCCAACATGATCAAGGATATCGATGGGGCCAATGTACCTAAGACTTAGCTTCCCTTTCATCACGAATCTCATTATCCTCTTACATAGAGATATGCAATGGAAAACCATATCTCAAACCTTAAACTCCAGGTCCCATTGATGATTGTCTGCATAACTATTTTGTTGACTTTGGGATTCCTTGATGTGATGCTGATTGACTTTCACCTTCTCCACTATTTCTTTGACTATTTCAGGTCCTAACATCTTATGCTCATCGACTTCATCCAAGAATGATGGTGTTATAAAATTTTTCCCATAAAGGGATTTATATGGATCCATTTGGATGTTAGAGTGGATTCTATTGTTATAGTAGAATTAAACTAGGGGAATATGTTGGTCCCATCCTTCTTTGAAGTCCATATAACACACTATCAACATTTCTTCCAATATCTTAATAGTTTGCTCAGATTGGTCATCAGTTTGAGGATGATATGATGTACTGAAGTTCAACTCAATGATTAGGGTATGTTAGAGACTTTTCCAGAACATGGAGGTGAATCTCGGATCTTGGTTTGATATTATTGATAGTGTAACTCCATATAGCCATACCAATTCTTTAATATATATCAGTTCAAGTTGATCTAGTGATATGTCCTCTAGAATTGTGATAAATTGAGCTATATTTGTAAGACGATCCACAATAACCCATATAGCATTGTTTTCTTTGGATGTCCTTTGAAGTATAGTGACAATGTCTGTGGTAATGTTCTCCCACTTCCATATTAGTATGGATAGTGATTACTTCATTCCCTTATTTCTTCCTTCATTTGTGGTCATACCAGTAACTTTGATGTATATTCCATAATATCCTTCTTCATATTGTTCCACTAATAGTTCTCTTGGAGATCTCGATACATCTTTGTGATTCCTAGGTGAATAGAGAAGGTTGATTTATGTGAGTCATTCAAAATAACCTTCTTTATCTTTGGATTTGATGGTACACATAACTGTGACCCAAATATTACAACTCCTTCCTCATCAATCTTGAACTCATTGGATTTCACATTTCTAATAGCTTCCACCCTTTTCAGAATTTCTATATCTTTTCTTTGAACATCCTTTATTTTATCCATGAGGGGTGGTTGAGAAATCATTTTAGAAAAGATTTATGATTTCCTACCTTAATTATTCCCATGTCCATCCTCTTCAAATATAATAAGATTTGATCCTTATCAATTCTAATTATTGATAAATATGCTATATCATTTCTACTTAGAGCATCCGCTAACTTATTTTCCTTATAAAGATGGTAGTGAATTGAGTAGTCATAATCCTTGATGAGATATAACCATATTATCTAGTTCATATTAATCTAGTTATGTGTGAATATATATTGAGACTTTTTCGATTAGTATATTTCTCACACTACCCCCCATAGAGATAATGTCGCTAGATTTTTAATGCAAATATCATAGCTTCCAACTCTAGATCTTGCATGGGATAGTTTTGTCATGAATTTTCTACTCCCTTGAGGTGTAGGCAACTAATTTATCATTTTTCATTAGTACACAACCTAATAATTTCTTTGAATCATCGCTATACACCACAAAGAGTTCTCCATTTGTCGAGAGTGTAAGTACTTGTGTAGTGATATGCCAATTTTTTAGCTCCTTAAAGCATTACTCACATTCTTGAGTCTAGAAAAACTTCACTTCCTTCTCAGTCAGCTTAGTCATTAGTCTTTGAAAATCATGAGAGGTTCTTAATAAGTCGTCAGTAATACCCAGCTAGGCCATGGAAACTCTGGATCTCTATTACAGATGTCGTCTTGGGCAACTCTTTGATTTTCTTTGTCTTGAAAGGGTCCACAGATATCCGTTTACTAGAGATAAAATACCCAAATAATGATACTTACTCAATCCAAACTCACATTTACTTTACTTTATATAAGGTTTATCCCTAAAAAAAGTCTTTAGCATAATATTCAAATGCTCTTCATATTCCTCCTTGCTTTTGGAGTATATTAGAATTTCATCGATAAAGACTACCATAAATTTTACAAGGTAATTTATAAAGACTCTATTCATTAAATCAATGAAAATTTCTAAAGCATTAGTGAATCTGAAAGGAATCAATATGAAATCATAGTTTCCATACCTCATTCAAAAGGTAGTATTGGGAATACCTATAATGTCCCGGTTAAGGAAGCCACTCAGAGGCGCCCCGTACCCGATTGGTCACATGGCCTCAAGCGCATTTACCTGAATGCCAGAGGCTGCTGACCAGCAGCGAGGGCCTTGGGTGTGATAGTGGGGAAACTATGCCCTCATTGGCAGAGTACACAACCGAAGTAAACATATTCATACAAGAGAATAAGCAGTAATAATGACATACAACAGTAACAGTAGAAAACTAAAAGTATAAACTGGAGAACATATATAAAATGATTCATGATACATATGTCTCAGAAAATAGCCAGACAAGTCACAATGCAGGAATGAAACATTTCTAAACCAAAGTGAAAAAGAAAGCAGATAAACTGCTCATCATTGCAAGTCATAGCTTGGTCCCATGCTCTCCAAATCCACAGAAAATCAAGTACCTAATGTAGAAGGGAACTTGCCCTTATCTATACCTGAAACAATATAATCATTTTGGGCCCAAAATCATATCAAAAACAGGGTGTGAGACTAAATCCCAGTAGGCAACCACATGAGGATTTGTACCTAACAGTCAGTGAATATATGGTAGGTAAAGTACAAAAAGCAGTAAATAGGAAAGTACTCAGCAGTAAACAGTTCACAATTTCAAAATCAATAAACATCTAATAAAAAAACTAACACAAATAAGTAACCCTCTGGGAAGTACTCATGGCCATCCCCTATGGTCCCACCTAACAAGTACAAGCAACCCTCTGGGCAGTGTACTTGGCCTAAAACCTCTGGTTCAGTATATAAAGACTCTCTGAGGAAGCACTCACAGTCAATTCCCCTTATAGTCTAAGGTAGTCAGGAACTCTCTGAGGAAGCTCACATGGTCAATTCCCTTTATAGCCCCAAGGTCAAGGACTCCCTGTGGAAGTTCACTCAGTCAATTCCCCTTATAGCCTAGGTTATTAAAAGACTCTATAAGGAAGCTCACTCAGTCAATTCACCTTATAGTGTAGGGTAATCAAGGTAATTCAAAGTAAAACAAAGATTCTCTGAGGAAGCTCACACGGTCATTTCTCCTTATGGTCTAAAGTGCTCAAAGAATCTCTGAGGAAGCTCACTCGGTCAATTACAATTATAGCCTACTACACTAGGTTCTCATGGCCCTGTGTAGTTGAACGAGCATATCAATGCAGTATGGCCAAAGTAACCCTAAAAAACTACTTGGCTAATTAGTCTACATCATATCAAGCATGTCAGAATAAAAAATCTCCATCCTACAACAATAGGCATAGAAAACAGGCAAAGCGGCCAAACTGGAAAAACAGGACCAAACGGTCGTAAAAAGAACATGCATGGGCAAAACTTCCAAAGCATAGAAATCATCCCTATTCATATTCAAATTACATCTACACAAGCATACAATCATGGAAGGCAATCAATAGGGGTAAAACGGTAAACACACAATATCTCATTCAAGGGTATTAGTGTAATTTGCATATAATACTCCAATACTTTGAACAGAAATGCACGAATCACCTAACTTGGCATTGGGAGATCAATATACTTGAACCTTGAGGCTTGAATCACCTTAGAATGTTGTAGATCTATGAAAACCTATAAAACATTCAACCCATGATAACTTGGAAAAGAAGAGGAATCATGAATCGAGGGTTCAACAAAAGAGAGAACTCACTGATGCGATTCCAATGCAACCAACGGTGTTCGATTCAGAGGACAGATAGAGGCTCGGGGGATCATTGAAGATCCGCGGCCATACGGAGATCTCGGTTGAACGAGACCTAAAATAAGAGCATCTTGGTGATTAGACACAACCCCAGTGCATTTAATGAAAAAAATAAAGTACATGGCATGTAATTTTGAAGTACATGGCGTGTACTCTCCATTTCTGTACTCTTCTTTAAGAGGCCTCAAAGTCACTCCTACACAGCCATGTGTGTGGCTACTACACGACCAGCACATGGCCTCCTACGGCAAGTCAATACATAGAGTGTACTCATAAAGTACATGGTGTGTACTTAGAAAATATCCAAGATTTCCTCTTTTTCTCAAAAACAACCAGAAAAGGAAAAACATACCTAAAAAGAAGATCCGGGTTCTTACAAACTTCTCCATTTAAAGAAATCCGTCCCCAAATTTCTCTAGTGCGGTATAGAATAAGAAACCCCAAACAGTTCCGGCCACTGTGATCATACATCTGCCTCCCTCTCCCAAGTCTCGTCCTGTACTCACCCGTGCTGCCAAAGCACCCATACCGGAGGAACATATCGACCACAAAGAACCTTGGTACTTAGATCCATAATCTAGATAGGATTCTCCTCAAATAATTAATCCACTTCCAACTCAACCTCCTCGGGTTGGAAAACATGAGATGGGTCTGGAAAGTAACGTCGAAGTTGAGAAACATGGAAGACATCCTGGATAGCTCGGTACCTCTGAGGTAACTACAACTGATAGGCAACTGACCCAACTCTCTCCAACACCTCAAATTACCTGACGTACTACGAATAAATCTTACCCTATCTTCTAATCCTCTTGTGTCCCAACCTCGGTGTGACACAAAGGAAAACCTGATCCTCGAACTCAAACTCTAGAGGTCATCTCCGCTGATCAACATAAGACTTCTGTCGAAACTATTCAGTAGACATCCTCTTCCGAATCAACTCTATCTACTCTTTGGTGTCCTAAACATGTTGAAGTCCCAGCAAATATGACTCTCATACCTATAGCCAACATATGGGTGATCGGCATAGCCTACCATAAAAATCCTCATAAGGTGCCATCTAAATAGTTTCTTGAAAGATATTATTATAGGAAAACTTTACAAGAGGTATATGATTCTCCCAATAACCTCCAAAATCCAAAATGCATGCTCGGAGCATGTCCTCAAGCACCTGAATCGTATGCCCAGACTGGCCATCTTTATGTGGGTGGTAGGCTGTACTCAAAAGTACCTATGTACCCAAATCCTTTTGAAGCCCCTTCTGGACCTGAGAAGTAAAACACACATCTCTATCTTAAACAATAGAGTGTGGAAATCCATATATACATACAATCTCTCATATATACAACCATCCCAGCTCATCAACATTGAAGGTCTCCTTGATCGGTAAGAAGTGAGAAACCTTCGTGAGTCTTTCAATGACAACCCAAACTACTTCATTCCCTCAAGGCGACCTCAGTAAACCAGTCACAAAGTCCATCACGAAGTCATTCCAATTCCACTCGGGAATGGGTAATTTCTGTAAAAGCCCTGCTGGTCGCTGATGCTCCACCTTCACCTGTTGAAAAGTGGAACAACTCATGAAGAAACCAAAAACGTCCCTTTTCATACCTAGCCACCAATACTGACAGTGTAGATCACGATACATCTTGGTGATGCCAAGATGAACTGCCCAAACTGTGGAATGAAAATCCCGCATCAGCTTCTTGAACATATCTACTGGCACCCATACACCCCTTAGAAACGCAAGATATCATCCTCGCCTATGGTCCCTCCAGAAATAGGTTCCTCTCCTAAAACACTCTCCCTTAGGATTAGGCCTTCAGAATCTGATAGTTGTCTCATTCAAACTCGATCAAGAAGAGTAGAGGTAAAATCTATAGATGATAGAAAAGTCTTCCCCTGTCTATCGTGCACCTCCAAATGCATCTAAGATAATGGGGCCATAAGTTTCCACTCACTTCTCTGGGTCTACTGATACTCCTAACTATAAGATAATATGACCCAAGAAATGAATCTGATCCATACGAAAGTGTCACTTTGAGAGCTTAGCATATAACTGATGATCCCTCAGTGTACTCAAAACGATCTCAAGATGGGTAGCATGGTCATGTCGAGTGTGAGAGTACACTATGATATCGTCCACGAAAACAACCACAAAGTAATCCAAGTATGGATGGAACACTCGGTTCATCACAGCCATGAAAACTGATAGCATGTTCATGAGACTGAACGACATAACCATATACTCATGTAGACCATACCTACTCCAGAAGGCTGTAAGAAGTATATTTGATGGTATAACATGAAAATGATGATAAATAGACCTCAAGTCAATCTTCAAGAACACCCAGGCTCCTCAAAGGTGATCAAAGAGATCATCAATCTTCGGAAATTGATACCAGTTCTTGACTGTCAACTGGTTCAACTTCCGATAGTCCACACAAAGCCTGAGGGTGCCATCTGCCTTCTTCACAAATAGGATAGGTGAACCCCAAGGAGAATTTCTGGGTCCAATGAAACCCTTTGCCTACAACTCCTCCAACTGTTTCTTGATCTCATGCAACTCTGGTGTATCCATCCTATAAGGAGGAGTAGACACTGGTGCCACTCCTGGCACAAGATCAATAGAAAAATCTACCTCACACTTTAGAGGAAAACCTAAAAATTCCTCTAGAAAGACATCTCTGAAACAATACACCACTGGAGTAAATTATAACCGTGAATTCCCCTGGCCATCCAGATATCGAATGAAAATTTGGGCTGTAACTCTTCCCGACCCATGATGCTCGGGTCCCACTATGCTTACCTCGACATCCCATTCTCCCTTATGAAGAAACGATTCACCTTATGGTGATGTGAAACTCACCGTGTGGTGATAACAGTCGATGAATGCCTTGAACGGAACTAACTAGTATATCCTGATAATGAAATCATAGCATGCCATCTCTAGTATGTAGAGGTCCCATAAGAAGTGACACCCACCAACTTGTAGAGGGAACTCTCTGCACTGACGTACACTAGCCGTCCTTGTCCCCAACGAAGTGTCTAGTGTCAAGATATTAGTAGAAGAAAATATACAGAGCCCAAGGCTCTCTATGAAAACAAAAGATATAGAGCTATGGGAATCCCCTGTATTGAAAAGAGTAGAGGATAAAACATAGGCTACTAAGATCATACCTCAAACTGTGGAGGGTCTGGGATCCTGCTCCTTCTGGGTCTGCTCCACTACAGAAGTACAGCCTATACCGTGACACTGTGACCTTACCTAACCACTCTGAGCTAATCCAACCTACTATCGCTGATGAACTGGTGACTGAATACCACGACCATGAACTCCACCTCAGCCCGAATGTTTGGAAGAACTCTTGTTCCCAGATTGGTGAGAAACTGGTGGCACTGCTCCTGAACGAGGAGTCATAGAAGAACCACTATCACCAGCTGCTGGAGAGAAGAACTAAAAAAAGAACTGAAGGTGACCCATCTTGCCATAAGATCGACACTCCACTGGGTATCTTGGGAAATGTGGCCTTGTATGCCCACTCTTCCTTAACTAGTAGCATACCACCTGGCTTCCATAAGATGCATCCCGCCTACTATGATCTCCTTGTGCAGTCTTCCTATGGCGCTTCCTGCTATCAGATGGCAGAGAAGTAACTCTGGATGCCGGACCCCCTTTCTCACTGCTCTAGAATCCCTCAGATTGTTCTTTATGATCAATGCCTGGTTGAAGATAGATGATATCGAAGTCAACTTGAAAATGTTCACCTAGGATCAGATGTCATGCCTGAGACCATCCTCGAACTTCCATGCAAGGAATAACTCATCACCTCCTAGAATAGGTGTGAAATGCTGCATCTCTATGAAGCGTGAGGAATACTCCATAACAATAAGAGTACCCTGCTTCAGACTCATGAACTCTCAGGCTTGATCGGCCCTCAAGGTGTCCAGATAGAAGTAATCATAGAAGATACGCCAAAACTCATCCCAATCCATATTCTGTTGGCGTCCCACAAATGAGATCACATCCGACCACCTCTTGGAAGATTATCAAAGAATGTAGGTGGAGAGCTTCACCCACTTCTCTGAAGTTATCTCCAGATGCTCAAAAATCATCAGTGTGGCTTCTATCCATGACTCTTCAGCCTGAGGTCCTCCATCCTCTGAGAATTTGGGAGGATGCTGCTGCTGGAAGACCCGCGTCAAATCATCCATAGACAGGGTAAAAGGAAGTGCTCCCTGAAAGGTCTACATCATCCTCATGAAGCCTTCCCTAAACTATAAATCAGAACCGGTATCAGGTATAACTGCTGGTTCTAATACTGGAACAACAGGAGGATCTACTGGAAGTCTCTGATCAGTCGTATCTGGCATCTGATCACTGCCCTGTAACTGGCGGACAAACTGAGGATGTCTCGGTGGAATGAATCTGCAAGGTCAAGCACACACCTTAGATAAAGATTATCAAGGATTTAAAACATGGAGCATAATAATGGAACAGGAGAAAGAAATCACTAAAGTTTAATAAAACATTACTACATGGCATGTACATTTCCTACACGGCATGTTACCTTAAGTCATTTACATGGGCGTGAACTCCTACCTAAATTGGTCGTGCAACACCCCAAACACATGATGTGTTTTCCTAACACATGGCGTATACTTGAATCCTCTTCCCCTACCTGAGTCCTTCTACACGGTTAAGCAACACGACTCTCCTAAGACAAGAATACACAATGTGTGCAAGGTAGACACAACATGTACTAGACTAGCTTCACTTGGCCCGTGTTGTTAGTGACATGGCCAGACACATGGCTCACACTACACGGCATGTTTCGGATGGACATGGAGTGTACATGAAAGGATAACACCGAGCCGTTTTGTTCGTGACATAGCTGGGTACCTGGTTCAGACTACACGACGTGTTCAATCCTGAAACGACATATATTGCTTAAGGTTTTATCCGTTTGTGTTGTTAGTTACACGGGCATAACCAGGTTCAACACTATGTGGTGTGTTTACTTGTACACGACATGTTCCCACCAGACTTTCCCCATCTTGTGTCTCTACCCACATGGCCTACGACACAGTTAGAGACTTACACGACGTGTATATAAAGTACATGACGTGTACTTAAGAAAAATAGTTTCTTCATGAATAGAAGAACACATGGCGTGTACTAAACATTACATGGCATGTATTCTGGGTTTTTCTGGATAGTAATCCTTAGAAAATACCCCAGAACCTAAAAAAACATTGAAACAAACATTGAAAGTTCCAAATTCTGATCCGTGAGGGCCCATACTTCCCACGAATCAAAGTTTGGCATCTCATACATGTTATAACATGGCAAACAAGGAAATGATCCACCAAATTCTGGTCCATGAGGGCCCATAACACCTCAAGAACCAAAGTTTGGCATTCATTCAAACAAATCCTTACACAAAACAACACCCTATCAAACATCAGATATTTTTATCAAGGAAACTATCACAAAAACATGCATATTTTACACAACATCTATCACAAAAACATGCAATCACTAATGCCTCCTAGATATCATAGAAACAATGCATGACATATGATTTATAGCAAGTTCCTATATGATGCATAAGATGGAATACACTCATCTAATTGGGTTGAAACCAAAATAGAACCTTAATAATATCAACAACCATAGAAAAAATCATGTGAATCACTCAAGGTGAAATCAAATCAACTGAAATAATTTCAAAACTAACAAGGTAGATTGGCTTTTCCCTGTACATGTGTTAGCTACTCCTGTGAAAAACTTATTACCAAGTGCCTATTTTGTCCTATCCATGGCTAAAGGCTCCAAACAATAAATCAAGAGAAAATAATGCCTCTGATACCACTTTGTAACATCCCAGTTCTGAAAACCACCCAGAGGCATCCCGTACGCGGTTGGTCACATGGCCTCAAGCACATTTCTCGGAATGCCAGAGGCTACCGACTAGCAGCGAGGGGCTTGGGTGTGATAGTGGGGAAACTATGCGCTCATTGGAAGAGTTCACAATGGAAGTAAATAGATACATACAAGAGTGGAAGCATTTATAATAACATACAAAAGTAACAATAGAAAACTGAATGTATAAACTAGAGAACATATATAAAATGATGCATGATGCATGTGTCTAGGAAAATAGCTAGACAAGTCACAATGCTGGAATACAATAGTGCTAAACCAAAGTGCAAAAGAAAGAAAATAAACACCTTAGCATTGCAAGCCATTGCTTGGTACCATGCTCTCCAGATCCAAAACAAATCAAGTACCTGAAGTATAATGGTGTTTTTACTTATCTATACCTTCAACAATATAATCTATTTGGGCCAAAAGCATGACCCAAATAGGTTGTGAGACCAAATCCCAGTAGATAACCACCTGAAGATCTATGCCTAATAGTCAGTGAATATATGGAAGGTAAAGTACAGAAAGAAGTAAACAAGAAATTAATCAGCAGTAAACAATCCACAGTTTCAACATCAAGAAACAACTAATCAAACATCTAAACACAAATAGGTAACCCTCTAGGAAGTACTCATGGCTATCCCCTCTAGTCCCACCTAACAAGTACAAGAAACCCTATGGGAAGTGCACTCGACCTAACCCCTCTGGTTTAGTATATAAACACTCTCTGAGGAAGAACTTAAATTCATTACCCCTTATAGTCTATGGTAGTCAGGAACTCTCTGAGGAAGCTCACACAGTCAATTCCCTTTATAGCCCTAAGGTCATTGACTCTTTGAGGAAGCTCACTCGGTCAATTATCCTTATAGCACAGGTCATTCAAAGACTCTCTAAGGAAGCTCAATCAGTCAATTCCCCTTATAGTCTAGAGTAATCAAGGTAATTCAAAGTAAAACAATGACTCACTGAGGAAGCTCGAATAGTCAATTCCCCTTATAGTCTAATGTGCTCAAAGACTCTATGAGGAAGCTCACTCGGTCAATTCACCTTATAGCCTACTACAAGAGGTTCTCACAGCCCTGTGTAGGTCAACGAGCATAGCAATGTAGTATGGAAAATGTAACCCTATAGAACTACTTGGATAATTAGTCTACATCATATCAAGCATGTCAGAATACAAACTCTCTATCCTACAACAACAGACATGGAAAATAGGCAAAGCGGCAAAACTAGCTAAACAGGACCAAACGGTCCTAAACAGAACATGCATGGGAAAAGCATCCAAAGCATAGAAATCATCTCTATACATATCCAAATTACCTTTACACAAGCATACAAGCATGGATGGCAATCAACAGGGGTAAAACAGTAAACACGCAATACCTTATTCAAGGGTATTGGTGAAATTTTCACATAATACTCAAAGAATTTGAACGGAAAGGCACAAACCACATACCTTGGCGTTGGGAGATCAATATACTTGAACCTCAAGGCTCGAATCACCTTATAACACTGTAGATCTAAGAAAAAGTATAAAACATTCAACACATGATAACTTGGAAAAGAAGAGGAATAACGAAACGAGGCTCAAGAAGAAGGTAGAACTCACCAATGTGATTCCAACACAACCAACGATGTTCAATTCGAGGGATGGATAGAGGCTTGGGGGCTCGTTGAAGATCCACAGCCATACGGAGCTCTCGATCGAATGATACCTAAAAGATTAGTATTCTGGCAATTAGACATGACCCCAGTGCATTTAATGAAAAAAAATAATGTACATGGTGTGTACTTTTGAAGTACATGGTATGTACTCACCATTTCTGTACTCCGCTTTAAGTGGCCTCTAAGTCACTCCCAAATTGCCTTGTGTGTGGCAACTACACGGCCAGCACACACCCTCTTGTGGAAAGGTAGTACACGACGTGTACTCATAAAGTACACAATGTGTACTTCAAAAATTTCCAGTATTTCATCTTTTTTCAACAACGACAAGAAAATAAAAAACATACCAGAAAAGAAGATCTAGGTTCTTACAATATCTTCCTTCCTTACCCTTAATTAGTTATATCTTGACCAAAGGTCCACCTTAGATAAGTAACTTTCCCCACATATCTTATCGAACAAGTCATCTTTCCATAACAGGGGATATTTGTCCTTTATTGTGATTTTATTGAGTTCATGATAATCACTGCAGAGGCACATTGATCTGTCCTTCTTCTTAATGAAGAGGTCTGATGCACCCAATGGTGAAGCACTCAGGTGTATAAAACCCTTATCCAGTTTCTCTTATAACTGCTTATCCATCTCTTCCATATCTACAATGGTTATTCTATAAGGTGTCTTTGATATATGTAGATATATAGTAATTAGCTCAATTGATAACTCAACCTCTTGATCAAGAGGAAGACTAGGAAACTCTTTTGGGAACACATTAGTGTAATCCCACATGATGGAAATTTGTTTGAGCATGATTATATCCTTTGTATCAATCATTTGAGAAAGATATGTTTTCTCACAAGGTAGTAGTATTAAAACTTGAGAAAATGATTCTGAAAAAGATTCATACTCCTCCTTACACATATACAAGATTGGATTATGCTTCAACATGTGAAGAGTGATCTCCCTTTCCTGACATTTGTTGTTGTATTTTTATAGATATAGCCAATCCATGTCCAAAATAGCATCAAAATATACTAAATTAAGTAAAATAGGATTTTCTGGGAGTTTCAGTCCACAAAAATTAGCTGGGGAGGAGTTATTTACTTTGGATGTAATAATTTACCAATTAGTTGTTCTCACAGATAACTCAATCTCCAAATTTTGAGGTGGTGTTCGAATAGTTCTATTAATATTTCAAGATATTAAAGAATGTGTATAACCTAATTCAAATATTACATTCACTATTCTTGAATGAATAACCAATGTACCTTTCACCACATTACTGTCTAGATCCACATCAGTAGTAGTGATAGAATATGACCTTCCTTATTTTTTTGTAGGTTGTTGTTGATGTCCTTCAAAAACCCTGAGATTAGGGCATTGATTTAAAAAATTCCCATGTTCATTATAGTTGAAACACTATACTACACACTGAGAATTGATATGAACCTTCCTTTATCCTTCCACATTTGTGGGATTTTTCATATCCCTTCATAAGTTCTTAGCTTGATTCCCCATTCTTCCACATTTGAAGTATTTCTTAGTTACCTTTAGACTATTACCAGGATGATTCTTGCTATAATTTTGACACGTGGGATGTTTAGTCATCTTTCCATCATGGGATTTGTTTACTGATCCACCCATGTTAAAATTCATTTCCTCTTTTTGTTACTAGGCTCATCAGACCCCTGAGAGTCTACGATATCTATTTCAACCTTAAGGGAACAATGAACAATCTCTTCATAGCTATCAAAGTCTAAAATCAACGAAACTTTTGGTAGACTTAGCTTTAGTCAACTAATGAAGTGATGGAATTTTCTTTTGGTGTTCTTGACAATGTCAGAGGCATGCCTTGAAAGCCTTGTAAAGTTTTCTTCATACACTCCGATAGACTCATATTACTTTTTCTTAAGTCTTAAGAATTCCCCTTATATCTTAAGATAGATGGATTGGGGAATAAATTTATTGAAGAATATTTTTCTTGAAATCTTCCCATTTCATAGAATCAATTTCCTCTTTGGACTTTATGTTCTTGATTAGTGTCCACCACTAATCATCTTCCCCATCAAAATGAGAGACCGCCGGCACAAATTTCTCTTTTTCTAAGCATTGGAGGATAGAAAATATCTTTTTAATGGAGTTAATCCATTGTTCCTTAAGGAGGGGATAATAAGATCCACAAAACATGGGAGGCCTTTTCCATATAAAATAATCAAGGGAGACATTCTATTTCTTTGGAGATGGAGGGTGTTCCACATGATTCATGTTATTGTTAATAACTTGAGCCAGTTGCACAAGTATTATAATAATATTTTGAGCACCCATTCCTGTCATATTTGGAATATCATTAGGGAAATCATCACATTACCTATCACATTGATTGTTGGCATATGTTATTCTCTTTCCGTACATCAACTAAGAATAAGAAGGTTCAATTAAGGGGCTTGAACACTTTTCATAAAAAGGAAACTTTAAACATAAAAGGATAAACTCTTAAAGGAAAATTATATCCTAAATTTTGATTCCCTAGTCTTCAATATAGGTTATCCATGATCTATTTTCTATCATATATTCTTATGAGATCTTTTCTTCCCTCAATAATTGTTGTAATGATCTTATTAATTTACCAAATCATATCTGTCGGGACTGTCAAACAAGGTGCATCCTTGTCGGATTTGTTACTCCTAGGTACATCAATGATAAAACCACATCCACTTGTAGTATCTAGATAGGGATGTATTTTCTTGATAAATCACTTACTCTATACTTACCAAAATTTAGGGATATCTTCTGATACTTATTATTATCCCTAAGGTATTTACTAAAGTACTTAATTATTGATATCCAAAAATAACTTACCTTTCTTTTGACACCAAATTTACCAAACCTAGACTATTTCACAAAATATTACATGATTTTAAGCATAATTAAACATCATATTATAAGACAAGGATAATAAATTCCAGTGTCTTGGAAGACTAGGTACATAAAACTGAAAACACGAGACTAAATAAAACATTTATTTATTTAATATTCATAAAGAGCTCCTAAATTCCCTTGGGCTCGTACATATTAATAGGATAAATTTGGGATAACATGAACAAAGGGATGAATTAAAAGCCCAGTAAGGAAACAAACAAAAGAATAAAGCTTATAATAGGGGTTAGAAGGCATAACATAATGATATAAAAAGGAATTGAACATGATTAAACATAAAGAATTATAGCATGTAGAACATGTGATAAAATAATTATGAATTATTATTAATGTTAAAGCAATATAAAGAGTTAATTTAGCATGATTCAAGGCCCATTTAAAATAGTGGAGCACAATTCAAGGCTTTTTGAACATAAAGGATCATGAGTCAAGGATAACCCCTAAGACTGTTGCACATGGAGAACGAGTCAAGGCTAACCACTAAGACTGTTGCACATAACATCCCACGACCCAAACCTACTAGTCCTGAGCGACAACTACCCAAAGCCCACCTCCATAGGCCAGGGGATTGCGACAAGCACCAAAGGCGTAACAATCTTAGGGAGGCCTTTTCCTAAGTACCTGTACACACACACATATCCCACTCATAGCAGAAGTGCAGAGTAAAAAAGGGAACCAAAGGGAAAACAACCATAACCCAACCACAGCCATGAATCAACCTCTAAATAGGAAAAAGTTAAAGTGCTGAAAAGTACTGACAGATACTGAATAGAAAAAGGGGAAAAAACGCGTCCAACCAGAAAGGTGCCACAGCCCGGCCACAGGTAAAAAAAAGTGAACAACTCATGAGTCTCTCACCTGAAAGACCTACTTTGACCACTAAATGCAGTCCAAGATCCTGTGTCCTCTACGCTCCTCCATAGTATCGATCGACCTGTTCGTCGTCTTCAAGGGCACACCAAGTGCAGGAAAATCCCAAGCAGGGATGAGTATAAAGATACTCAGTAGGATTCCCCAAAAGATCGAGGGAGCAACAAAGGAGGTACTAAAACATTGAGAAGTAGAAAGAACAAAGAAAAATGTTTGAGTACAATAGAGTGAGTGCAGCTCAACCCAACAAAATAAAGGGAGTAGACTCGTCCCAACCAGGAGGAGCTAAACACAGAAAGCACGTGGCATACCCTGCGTGTCTTCACCCCTCCTAGAAGAAGAGTAACTGAACCCAAGAAGTGGGAACAAAAGTAGGGTGTAAATATATATATATGCTCAAAAATAAACCCGAACGATTGTGTAAGGGGTCTCCATCTATAATCTCAGCCTAAGAAAAGTCACCAATAGTTCTAAGGATGTCCACCACAGATGCCCAATAGTCCCACACGTCAAACTGCCTCATCGCTAAGCCATACCAACAAAAGTCCCTCTCTGGTAATCACAGATAAAAACCCTTGACTAGCCTCATCGAAAGGGGTGGAGTCTGAAAGAAGTTGTTGGGTAACCCACTGCCCATCCCTACTGGAGGGTAAACCCCAAAAAAGTCATTGGGTGACCCACTGCCCAGCCCTGCTGGAGGGTAAACCCTAAAAGGTCATCGGGTGACCCACTGCCCAGCTCTGATGGAGAGTAAACCCCAAAATCGATGGGTAACCCACTGCCCAAACTTTCTAGAGGGTAAACCCTAAGGTCAATGGGTAACCCACTACCCATCCCCACTAGAGGGTAAACCCAGAACTGGTCTGATAACTTCGCGCTGCCCGGGCCATCACTGGGTGTCACTAACATCACGACCATGTTTTGGTTTGGAGTTCATCAAGGAAACCTCCTACCAACTCCCTTTCATGTTTCCACATTTAATGAGATCTCGAAAGAGGCTTTGTACGTCCAAAGATATTACACTGTTTAATCCTCACGGAAAAATATGCGAGATAGACTACTTACTTGCTGGAAACAGAATCTTGATGAAAAAGTCACTCAACGCCACTTTATTCCCATATAGTGTCACGTGGGGCCGACACCTTGGTCCTGAAAGAGGTCGTGTAATCTGCGCAATCGCGATGCTCTCGAAAAAATACGCCAAAATGAAAACTCATTCACCTTGAACGAATGTCTGATTAAAAAGGCGCAAAACACTACTTACAGCTTAAAAGATGGACCATGGGGACCATGCCTCAACTTCAAAATCAATGCTTGAAACCACCTTGGACCACTTCGTCTCAATTCCAGGGTAACAACGCCACTGACGGCACCTTAAACAGACTCCGAATGTGTCCGCGCCATCCAAAAGATGAAACCCGGTGCAGTACTTAACGAGCGTGAGGTGCCACCGAGCCCCCATCTTGAGAACCAAAATTTCCCAAGACCATCTGAAAATATTTGTCTTGTGCCAAGGATTTCACTTCCATAGACGAAATGCGAAATAGACACCCGTAGTGAAAGTTACGGGTGTCCGAAGTCAAGGGGACGAACCCCTTGGGCTGGACCAACCTGGTTTGGCCTGTCCGCTCGACCTGGACCAGCCCGCGCTAGCCATCCTGGCTCGCAGCGCTGGCCCGCAACTCAGCCACATGGCCCGACCATAGACCTCCAGTCCACCCTACCCGGACCGGCCTTCATGGCTGGTCGTTGTCTTGCACAGAGACCCGCCGAAGGGGTGTCTCGGTCTCCGCACGGGGTCGCGCGCCGCGACCCCCCTTCATGTGCTCACCGTCGATCTCACCCACCACCTGGAGCCCCCGCCATGCTGCCATTTGAATCTGTTGCCGTGCCGCCTAGATCCACTGTGCCACCACCCGGGAAGCCGCCTGAAGCCGACCGACACCTCTAAAACCACCGAAAAACGGGGCAAATCATCCAGGAAACTTCCCGGGGCCACCCTAGACACCCCGGGACTCGAAAATTAGATCCAAAAGAATCATTGGGAAGATAAAATCAAGACCTTTGAAACCATGGGCTTTTCTCGAAGATCGGAAAACATTTTGATGCAAATAATTTCATTCAAAGGGGGTTGTGGGAATTAAAATTTAAAACGCACGAGCCTACCTCGCTGGGCATAGCCCGTTGCTTCGTCGACAATCCTTCGGAGCCTCCACGCCTTGCCGGAGAGGTGGAGGAGAGGAGATGAGCTTGTTGGGGGGGAATTGTCCATGGAGAGGAGCAAGGGGAATAAGAGGGTGGGGGTGGTGTGTTTAAATAGAAAACACTTGAACTCCCCGCCCGTAGGCCCCATACCCGAACTTTCAGCGGGGTTGGGGTTATGCCACCCCTAGGGTAAAATCCATGTTCTGAGCGCAATGAAAGTCTTGGAATTTTAATCTGAGTCTCTATTCAGAAGTTACAAAGTACACTCTCGGGGCCACCAAATTACGAAAACGCCGCTGGTGGCGTTTTCCACATAAGGACTGCGCCCGTGAAAGTTACACCCCTCCTAAGGTAAAAGGCACATTCCAGACTCAATGGTGCCCTCAGTTTTCTCATATGAGCAATGGTTTAGAAGTTATTATGTTTATTTGGCATGTCTAGTGTGAACACACTTAAAATTTAATTCTGGCCACACCGGGGCTCGGAATCACACGCCGTCTGAATGCCTTGCTCTGGAATAACATTAAGAAAATTTCAAAGTCTTATAGGATCAAAACTCGGGTTCTTAAATCATTATCTCCTTCGAGTTTTTCATCCCCAAAAAACAAAACTACAAAAATAACTCGGGATACTGATCGCACATCTGGATCTACCATTCCCAAGTTCCCTCCTACAGCCTCCCGTGCTGCCACATCACACGATCCAAATGGATGGTCTGTCCACATAGTGTCTGCTCCTACCGGTCCTCAATCTCCACTGGGTTCTCCAAAAAGGTGGATCCATCCTCAATGTCCAACTCTCCCCAGTCAATAACGTGCATGGGGTCGTACATGTATTTCCTCAGCAAGATGATAGGCAACCTTGCTGACCCTGCACATGGTCTCAAAGGGCCCAATGAACCTCGGAGACACCTTAACTCCCCGGACGAACCTCTGAGTACCATGCCGCGGGGAGACCGCCAAAAAGACATGGTCCCCCTGCTCGAACTCCAAAGGCCTGTGATGACAATATGAATTGGACTCTTGTCTACTCTGAGCCATCCTCATATGCTCATGAATGACCTGTACCTTCTCCATCATCGCCTACACCAACTCTAGGCCCACGAGAGAGGTCTCGCCAACCTCCGTCCATCATAATGGTGACCTACAGGGTCTCCCGTAGAGGGCCTCAGAAGGTGCCATGCCGATATTAGAGTGGTAACAGTTGTTGTACGCGAACTCCACCAAGGGTAGGTGATCCTCCCAGCTAAGGCCAAAGTCTAACCCACATGCCCTGAGCATGCCCTCCAACACCCAGATAGTGCACTCAGTTTGAAATTCTGTTTGGGGGTGAAAAGCTGTACTCATCCACAGATGGGTCCCAAATGCCTCTTGTAGGCCCCGCCACAATCGCGACATAAACCACGCGTCACGATCAGAGATGATCTTAGAGGATACTCCATGAAGGTGGACAATCTTTAGAACATACATCCACCCCAGACTCTCCACCTAGCTCTACTCCCTGATGGTAAGGAAGTGCGACGACTTCGAGAGTCACTACACTATTACCCAAATGGAATCGTGGCCCTTCACTGTGCGTGGGAGCCCTATGACGAAGTCTATAGATATGACATCCTACTTCCACTCCAGGATATCAAGGGGCTACAAAAACCCTACCAGAACCTGATGCTTTGCCTTTACCTGATGACAGGTAAGACAACAAGAAATGAACTCATCTACTCTTCGCTTCATGCCAGACCACCAAAACTACCACTGAAGGTCTTTGTACATCTTTCCCACACTGGGATGTATATCCAAGGGAGAAGTGTGGAGCTTCCACATCACCTACTCCTGCATCTCCAATGGTACTACATCTCGCCCCTGGAATAAGATCTCGTGATTCCCTCCTTCAGAATACCCATTGGGTGCATCACCCGTGGATATCTTATCATGAAATACCTCACTGTCGATATCCCCCAACTGCAACTCTATCACACGCTCAAGGAGTGAAAGAGTCAACACCATCGACTGCAGAAAATCCGTACTCTCTTGATCCACCAAGGTCAGTCATAGGGAAGCCAACTACTCTGAAGCTTCCCACACTAAACGAGCCTACGACTTCCTGCTAAGGGCTTCTGATACTACGTTTCCCTTCCCTAGAGTGTAAACTATCTCGAAATCATAGTTCTTTAGAAACTCCATCCAACGCCTCTGCCTCAGATTCAAATCCCTCTGAGTGAAGATATACTTGAGGCTCTGGTGGTCTGAGTAGACCACAAAACGCTCACCCAGAAGCTAGTGTCTCTATAAACTCAAGGAGAAGACCACCGCTACCAGCTCCAAATCGTGAGTCCCATAATTCTTCTCATGGGGCCTCAACTGCCTTGAACCATATGAAATAACTGCCTGCTGCTGCATCAGCACACACCCAAGCCCAGATCCTGAAGTGTCGCAGTATACTATGAACTCAACGCCCTCCTCTGGCAGCCTCAACACTGGAGCACTAGTCAACCTCTGTCTCAACTCCTCGAAGGCCTTATGAAACTGATCAGTCCAAGTGAATGATCGTCCCTTCCACGTCAATGCGGTCAAAGGGGTGGAAATCCTAGATAAATCTTCTACAAAACTCCTGTAGTACCCTTCCAAACCTAGGAAACTCTGCACCTCTGATGCATTCTTGGGTGGGACCCTAGAAAGCACTGCCTCTATCTTTGCGGGATCTATGGACAATCCCTGCTCTGTAATGACATGCCTCAGAAAGTGAATCTCATGAATCTAGAACTGACACTTCGAAAGCTTCCCATACAGCTGGTGCTCCCGGAGTAAGTCTAGGACCATCCTCAAATGCTCCACGTGCTCCTCTTCCGTCGTGAAGTAGATGAGTATGTCATCAATAAAGACAACCACAAACCGGTCCAAGTATGTATGGAAGATCTGGTTCATCAAATCCATTAAAATAGCGGGGGAATTTTTCACGCCAAAGGGAATCACTAGAAACTTATAATGTCCATAATGACAACGAAAAGCCAACTTCGGGATATCGGCCTCACGAACCCGCAACTGGTGGTATCCGGATCGAAGATCAATCTTGGAGAACCACTTCGCACCTCTCAAATGGTCGAAGAGGTCATCGATCATCAACAAAGGGTAATTTTTCTTTATCATAGCCTGATTCAGGTGACGATAATCTACACAAAGCCACAGAATCCCATTTTTCTTTTTCAAAAACAAAACCAGAGCCGCCCAGGGGGAGACAATGGGCCTGATGAATCCCTTCTCACGAAGGTTGTCCAACTGAATTCGTAGCTTCCAAAGCTCTGTGGGTGCCATCCGATAAGCTACACATGATATCAGAGCAATCCCCAGCTGCAATTCAATGAATAACACTATCTCTCACCTTATAGGTAGTCCTAAGACATCCTCAGGAAATACTTACATGTAGTCCTCTACAATGGTAGGGATCCAGGTGCCTATGGTGTCTGTTGCTCTGAGAGCCATGCTCGCCAAATGGTGCAAAAAGGGTCAGGGTATCCTACTCAGATTACCCATCTTCTCTTCCACAAGGCCTCATTCACTATGGATGGGGAACCTCTTCCCATCAGAAAACATGCCTCTAACTCTTCTTTAACGACATTCGATCTGGGCGTGAACCATAGAAAGACAATCCATGCCCAAGATGATGTTGAAAGTTTCCTTCGTGATGAAGAGCAGGTCCCATGTGAAACTCCCCCCTCTAAATGACAGTTAGCACTATCTACAGATAAAGGTCACTAACGAGGAACTTCCCTTAGGAACCTCGTGGCTAAGTGTTGGTGTCAGCGCCTCTACTGGAAGATCCAACTCCCGTACCAATAGAAGCGATATAAAGGAGTGGCTGGCGCCTGTGTCTACTAGTACTGAAGCAAGTGTAGAGTAAACAAAAAGCGTACCCCGAACCATCTCGTGCGCTAGGGGGGTCATGAAAAAACATAGCATGTAGCTGCCCCCAGCCCCTATCACCAGATCCCTGATCCTGGCATGGGCCGCCTAGTGGTGGTGGTGGAAGGACCACAAAACGCCATCCTGGACCTCCAGGTCCTGCCGCTCTGCCTACACCGCCTCCCTGAGGACCACCCCTTCCTCACCTGGGGGATCCCTGGTCACGACACTACCTCTGCCACTGCGGTGCGCCCCCTTCCTGCCATGACTGCTCAGTATGCCTGGTCAAGCAGTTCTGTGGTAGGTGGCCCCATCCGTCACAGGCATAGCACCAGCTCTCTCATGCCTGCCCCGGTGCTCCACATGGCCACTGTGGTGTACGAACCTGCCCCTGTGTCTACTCATGGAAGGGCCTCCTCGACCGAGGCTCTGATCTCTACCGCCTGCCTATCACTGAAGACTCTCCTCTAAAGCGGCCACTACTAGGCCCTATCAGCTGGCATCCCTTGGCCAAGAATCTCTCTGTCATGAGTGCCCGCTCTAGCACCCCAACATAAGTAGGGATGCACAAGGGTACTACACTAGCATAGATCTCCCTGCGAAGGCCCTACTCAAACTTCCATGCCCGGAAGTAACTGTCGCTGATCATATCCTGCAAGTAACATATCAGATCGGTAAACCGGGCTGAGTACTGCACCATGGTCATCCTCCCTGCTTCATCTCCAGAAGCTCCTGAATCCAAATAGAGCGTAAACAAGAGGGGGAGTACTCCTCTCGGAAGAGTTGCTGGAAGCTATCCCATGCGAGAGACGACTCATCGTGGGTCTGTGTAACCAACCCCCACCAATGCCCGACTGTCTCGTGGAAAAGGCTAGTAGCTAGGGCTACCATCTGGTCTGCTGGTGTCTGTACCAGCCTAAAAAGTCAGTCCACAGACTCTAGCCAGTCCTATGCTACCTGGGGATCCGGGTCCCTGTGGAACTTCTACGGTCGCTGACAGTGAAAGTCTTGGAGCGCACTCAGCCTACGCTCAACCTCGGCCTGTGATGCTAGTACTAACTGCTGCTCCTCTTGTGGAGGGGCTACTGATGAAGCACTGGGTGGAAGCGGATCATGTGAGGGTCCCTAAACTGACGCCTCATCGATCACCAGGTCATCGTCACGAACTAGATAGGGTAACCTAGCTAGCTGTTGTCGCGGGGGAATCCTAAAAATTATCAAGGATTACCACGATTAGATGAGCATATATATATATATATAATAGTAATAACAAATGGGAGCTCACTCAACAAGGATAGTCAAATATTCAATCCCACCAGATGCACGTTCAAAAAGTCCCTGCAACAAGTGTCTCAGCGTGCCGAGTTGACAAGTGGGTTATTAGGGCCCTGGTGAATGGATACGTCGGCTGATCATACCATCACTGGACTCCCTGGACTGAGAGCCACTCTCGAGACATGTCAACACTATTTCCCTAAATCCTAACCAATTCCTTTTTAGGGACATCCGAACAACACCCCAAGGAACGAACCACATCTGATACCACTTTTTCATGACCCGACCCTACTGGTCCCGAGCCGCAACTACCCCAAGCCCGCCTCCATAGGCCAGGGGCTGGAGACAAGCACCGAAGGTGTAAAAATCTCATAGAGGCCTTTGCCTATGTACCTGTACACACACACACTTCCCACTCATAGTAGAAGTGAAGAGTAAAAAGGTAACCAAAGGTAAAACAACCATAACCCAACTGCAGTCATGCATCAACCTCTAAATAGGAAAAAGGTAAAATGCTGAAAAGTACTGACAAATACCAAACAGAAAAAGGGGAAAAACACGCACCCAACCAGAAAGGTGCCACAGCCTAGCCACAAGTAAACTAAAGTGAAGAAATAGTGAGTATCTTACCTAAAAGACCTACTATAACCACTGAACGAAGCCCAAGATCCTGTGTCCTCTATGCTCCTCCGTAGTCTCGATCGACCTGTCTGTCATCTACAAGGGCACACCAAGTGCGGGAAAATCCCAGGAAGGGGTGAGTATAATGATAATTAGTAGGATGCCTCGAAAGCTCGAGGGAGAAACAAAGGAGGTACTAAAACGGTGAGCAGTAGACAGAACAAAGAACAATGTATGAGTACAATAGAGAGATTACAGCTCAACCCAACAAAAGAAATGGAGTAGACTCATCCCAACCAGGAGGAGCTAAACACAGAAATCACGTGGCATACCCCGCATGTCTTTGCCCCTCCTAGAAGGATAGTAACTGAACCCAAGAAGTGGGAACAAAATCAGGGTGTGTATATATATATATATGCTCAACAAGAAACCCGAACGAGTGAGTAAGGGGATCTACATATCTTTAATAAGCCCAGGAAAAGTCGCCAACAATTCTAAGGATGTCCACCACTGATGCCCAATAGTTCTGCAAGTCAAACCACCTCATCTCTAAGCCGTACCACCAAAAGTCCCAATCCAGTAATCACGGAGAAAAACAACTCACTAGACTCATCGAAAGGGGTGAAGTCTGAAAGAAGTCGTCGGGTAACCCACTACCCATCCCTACTAGAGGGTAAACCCCAAAAATAGTCATCGGGTGACCCACTACCTAGCCTTTCTAGAGGGTAAACCCCAAAAAAGTCATTGGGTGATCCACTGCCCAGCCCTATTGGAGGGTAAACCCTAAAAGGTCATCGGGTAACCCACTGCCCAGATCTGTTAGAGGGTAAACCCTAAAATCAATGGGTAACCCAATTCCCAGACCTGCTGGAGGGTAAAACCTATGGTCAACATGTAACCCACTGCCTAACCCCGTTAGAGGGTAAACCCAGAATTGGTTCGATAACTTTGCGCTTCCCGCGTCATCACTAGGTATCGCTAACATCGCGACCGTGCGTTCGGTCGAAGTGCATCAAGGAAACCTCCGACCAACAACCTTTCATGTTTCCACATTTAATGAGATCTCGAAAGAGGCTCTGCACACCCAATCATATTACACCTTTGTAATTCTCATGGAAAAACACGCGAGATAGACTACTTACTCGCTTGAAACGGACTCCAGACAAAAAAGTCACTCAATGCCGCTTTATGACCATAAGACATCTCATGGGGCCCACACCTAAGTTTCGAAAGAGGTCGAGAAAACTGTGCCATCTCTATACTCTCAAAAAAACACACCAAAATGACTACTCATTCACCCCGAACGGACGTCTGATGAAAAAGGCGCAAAACGCTGCTCACAGCTTAAAAGGCTGCCCATGGGGCCCATGCCTCAACTCTGACCTCAATTATTGAAACCATTCTGGACCACTTTGTCTCGATTCTAGGGTAACAATGCCGCTGACGGTGCCTTAAATGGACTCCAGATGTGTCTGTGCCATCCGAAAGAAGAAACCCGGTGTAGTACTTAACGAGCGTGATGCGCCACCGAGCCCTGGTCTCAAGAACCAAAATTTACCAAGACCATCTCAAAAGCATCATCTCAAGCCGAGGATTGCACTTCCATAGACAGAACACAAAACGGACACCCGTAGTGAAAGGTACATGTGTCTGAAGTCGAGGGGACGAACCCCTTGGGCGGGACCGGCCTGGTCCGGCCGGTCCGCCCGTCTTGGACAGGCCCGCGCCGGCACGCGGCTCAGCCACGCGGGCCGGCCGTGGACCCCTGTTCCACCCACTGACCGACCCTCGTGGCCATTGGTTGTCTTGCATGGTGACCCGCCGAAGGCGGGTCTCGATCTCCACACGGGGTCGCGCGCCGCAGCCCCCCGTCTCGCCCTCGCTGTTGACCTCGCTCGCGGCCTGGAGCCACCGCCTCGAGCCCCCTCTGCGCCGCACAAAGCCCCCACGCTGAGGATCCACTACCATGCTGAGGAGCCTCTGCTACGCCGCCATGTGAAGACGCCGCCACGCTGCCTGGATCCACCACTCCACCGCCCGAGAAGCCGCCTGAAGCCGTTCGGAACCCCTGGAACCACTGGAAAACGGGGCAAATCAGTCAGAAAACTTCCCAGGGCCACCCCGGACACCCTGGGACTCGCAAATTCGATCCAAAAGGATATTTGGGAAGATAAAATCAATCCCTACGTAACCATGGGATTCGCTCGACAATCGAACAACATTTTGATGCAAATTATTTCATTCTAAGGGGATTGCGGGAATTAAAATTTAAAACGCACGAGCCTACCTCGTTGGGCATAGCCCGTAGCTTCGTCGACGATCCGCCGGAGTTGTTGTGCCTTTCCGGTGAGGTGGAGGAGAAAATATGAGCTTTTTTGGGGGGGTGAATTCACTAAGGAGAGGAGCAAGGGGAAGAATAGGGTGGGGGGTGGCATGTTTAAATAGAAAACACTTAAACCCCCTGCCCGTAGGCCCCGTACCCAAACTTTCAGCGGGGTCGGGGTTACGGCGCCCCTAGGGTAAAATCCACATTTTGAGCGCAATGAAATTCTCAGAATTTTAATCCGAGTCTCCGTTTAGATGTTACAAAGTACACGCCTGGGTCCGCCAAATTATGAAAATGCCCCTGGTGGCGTTTTACACAGAAGGGCTGTGCCCGCGAACGTTACACCCCTCCTAGGGTAAAAGGCACATTCCAGACTTAACGATGCCCTCAGTTTTCCCATCCGAGCAACATTTTAGGATTTATTCAATTTATTTGGCATGTCTAGTGTGAACACACTTAAAATTTTATTCTGGCCACACCGGGGCTCATAATCACACGCCTTCTGAAGGCCCTACTCTGGAATAACATTAAGAAAATTTCAAAGTCTTACAGGATCAAAAACCGGGTTCTTACATAACATCTAATGAGGCTAAATATTACCCAATAAATTGGAACTTTATCTGGGTTCACCCATAATAACATGTTCATGAATATTCTTTTTTCATAAATAATCATACATAGGTAATCAAACATAACATAAAGGTTACCCATGGAAGGAAATGGGTATCATAATCTTGTCATAAGGAATTAAAAATGGGAATATCCTAAAAGTGTCCCTGAAATTATGGATTCAGAACATACATGGGAATTAATAAGGTAAAATAGGCATAGATCATGAGAAGTGATGAAAAACTGAAGTGATAACATGTAAAAAATAATATTTAAGAATATTTATAACTAAAACATTTTTGTGTGGTTTTAGGAAAATATTAAATAGATTTTAAAATAGAATGTGGCATAATATTTTATATAAAACTAGAAGTGAAACAAGAATGTTTTCATAATAAAAAGTGTGACTTTAAAAAATATATGGTGGATTAAAAACTATTATATATTTCACTTAAAAATGGATAATAATTCAGGAAGTTCCCTTAAATTGGGCTTGCTTATCGAAAAATAATTCAGTAGGGAACCTTTTAAAAAAATGTATATCCCCAAAAAAGAAGGATGAATGCATATTGAAACATGATATTAAAACACATAAAAAAAATGATAATATTAACATAAAAATAATAGAGAATATCATTTGGGTAAATAAAGAGAAAGAATAACTTGAAGGAATAATGGATATTTAATTAGAATCCCTTATCTTAAGTCCGAAGTTGTTTTTTCCTTGATCTTAATGTCCTGGATAATAAATTTAGATTAATTAATTAATAATTAATGGAACTTTTATACATGTAATTGATTTAGTATAATTTTATTTAGTTATTTTATTCCCTTTTGATGAGTTATAATGTTCAATTTTATCTTCTGTTAGTGCTTGCTTTCTTAATTTTCATGATCAGATTGCTTATATAAGATTATGGAAGTTCTTGTAAAATAGAAATTGAAGTCCATAATTGAAGTTATAATTTATTAATGACCATACATAAGTTTAATTAATCATATATTTCATTTGGTTATTTTGGGTGAGGATGAATCATTAGATAAATCTTTAATGATAAACGCTTGGATTATTATGAGTGGTTTCGCTCACAACGATCTTATTTTGTTTTATTATTTTACTTAATATGTGTATAATGAATATAGAATATTAAATAAGATATAATACATATTTTATGATCTGTTTAAACCATAAAAATTATTTTCATGACCGGCCTTGAAGATGGAAATAGACATTGAAAACCTGTCCTCCTTGAATGTGATAAATTAACACATCTCAATCGATGTTTTCATTTTTAGTATAAAAGGAGGGTAAATGAGAGATGATGATGAATTATTCCCTTATAATAACAAAATTATAGTATATTTAAGGTAATATAGTTATCATACCATTTTTATTAGGTGAGGTGAGGTGAGAAAATAAAAGAAAGGAACTTGGAATGAAATTGAAAGAAAACAGAAGAGGGGTTTACCTCTTGATTCCTTCCTCTTGAGAACCTCCTTAGGGAAATGGTTTTAGTATTTTGTTAAGAAAAAAAGATCTTATATATGGTTAAGGGGATAGTAAGGATATTTGAGAAGAATTTGGACATGGATCAAGGCATGAGAGGTGTGAGGAGATGTGGTTGTGAGGGGTGGTATTTATAATAAAGGAGGTAAATGTTTTCTCATTATATTACTCAATATTTTATTATTTTTCTCAAGAAAAGAAATAGTGATAATTCTTGAGACTAAATAAATTAATTTATGAATATTATTTCAAACCAATGGTCACTTACATCATCCATGACTCAATCTTGACTCAAAAATTTATTTATTTACTTATATGGTAAAATATGATATTTTACTATTCATAAAATTCAAGTATTTCAGAAAAATCCCAAAAATTACCCTTAAACATTTTTTGATGTGTAGAATCAAAAAATAAACTCTATTTTATAAAAATAAGTTTCTAAATATGAGAAATTTAATTTTTAATTAAAATCAAAATTTACTGAAAAAAATACATATTTAAAATTTTAACTGATTTTATATCACTTTGAAAAATTAAGTAAGGTATCATAAAATTATATTATAATTATAATAAATAAAAATAATTATTTATGAATAAATTTTATGAAAATAAATTTTCTTTTAAATTATTAAATTTGTCATAAAATTGTAATTAAATATTTATGAATTAAAAAAATACCAACACTTAATTAATAATTTTAAAATCTTTATTTACTTATACTATGATATAATCATTTCATATTTTCACTTATACTATGGATAAATTTAATTTTTTACTTTCATTGGTAAGGTTACTATTCAATTGTCCGGTTTACTATTCATAATGGCCAAATTATTATTCTAAATGTCCAGTTAATATTTCATCAGTACAAGTTCCTAAACTTCTAGAAACACTTTTAATTTCATTAATTAATAATTTATAAAGCTTTTATTATGTTCTACTATGTCTTTATACCATATGAAATAATTATAAGTAGGGGATTTCTAGTGATAAAACTTTGAGTCGTTAGAAAAATGTAGAAGATTCATTAAGAAAACCCTTAAGGCAGAAAACTAGAGGTTCTGATTGAATCTCTTGGTATTAGATATATGATAGATAAGTTACAGTGGTTGTATATATATGGTTTTATAATAAAGTTAATCTCAAATTATCATTCATTCATGTGAGATGTATATATTAAATGAATAATTGAGTGATAATATCCCCTCAATGTTCTTCTTGACCTATCCCTAATCAATGAGCATTATGTGGTATTCTGATATTTGATGATATGTTTAGATTTGTGTGAGTATAAGTCTCATATATGATATAGAGTATACTCATGAGATAATAAGTATAGGATTATTATTTATACGAATTAGTGAAAGTATATAACATGGAATGTCTTCTGGTCATTGATATATATATAAGTGTATGATTAATATAAATCCAAATTAATTAAGGTCTAAAATAAAATTAGTATGCAAACATTTTTACTTTGATACCTTACTTATTCCATCATTGAGACTAAGACAATTAGGATGTGTTTGGGTAAATTTCTAATCATGTTGTCATTTGAATTTAACCAAGGAAGTATTTGTCATCTTAATGGAAAAATATGACATCTAGGACCATGATTGAACTGGACTAAGTAAATAAATGTCCATTCCTAGTCAAATGACATGTGCTGTGCTCAATTAATTAAATTAAGGACATGAAATCTATTAATTCACACCGATTATTATGTATTAGAGTATCCAAAATTTATGAGTTTCCCTATACTAGATTGACATGTTTCATGTCTAGTGGGTATTCAGTGTCTTGATGTAAGGGGTTATATTATAATGCATACAATGTATATGATACATCTTGTGGTGGAAAAATTTATATAATGATATCTGTGTGTTTGATCAAGATCATACCAAGCCCCATTATAAATTGAGTAGTAATAATTTTAATCTAGTAGAAATTATTTACTAACAATTATAGATTAATTAATTCATAATTACTTTCAATGAAAAAATTTTCCATGGGGTTACACATAAGTCTCTAGAATAAGGATTAAATTTGGTATAAAGTGTTTTTACAAAATTGGATAGAAATTATGATCATATTGTCTATTGTTTTTGGTTGGATTCAAAAAGTGTTTTGAAGTATTTTCATAAAGTTCTTAAGTCTTTAGTGAAAGTGGGAAATTATAATAAAATATGAAAAAATTACAAAACCATGAATCTATGATCGTCTCCACATTGTGGTTGATGTTTTTTCATAGTTTATTACACCATGTCATGGTTAATGTGAGACTTATATTATATACCGATCAACCAAATATTCTAAATGGATTAGCATGTGTTATTTAGTTATCAAAAAATGATGCAATGATATGTAAATTAAATATTAATGTTTAGAAGTGTTTCAAAATTTTAGAATCATCAATGATGAGGAGAAAATATTTTAGCCATTTCATGACATATAAAATGTTATAAAATTTAATGATAATTTTTATTTGATATATGTTTATCATATAAAAGAGTTTAATCAATTCATTGGGGTATTTGAGAATATTCTAAACTTTTAAAATCTATATGGAACTCTCAATTTGTGATGTCTCAAACTTGGTTCACTCAATATTATTCCAACCTGGTTGGCCACATGGCCTCAAGTACACCCCCCATATGTTAGAGGCTAACAACTAGTAATGATGGTTTGTGGTTGAACAATGGGGAGACTATACCCTCATGATTAGAGTGTATCACAATGAAATAATCATAACATTAACCAATGAAATCATAAGAAATAATTGAGAAATATAAAAATATACATCCATCATATAAATAACCAAGTATATCATCCAAAAATGACATATATAATTATGATAATGGAATGATATAAAAAAGACAGTAAAAAATGGCGACAAGAATCTAGTAAAATTAATGTATCAAAAGTAAAAAAATACCCAAAAGAAACTATCCTAGATAGAATCACTATCCTGAATACCAGTCCTATTCTCCCATGCTCCTCTGCACAAATCAATCAAACATCTACATGCAGCCACTTTCCACCATCCCTACCTGCATCCATAAAGTCTATCTAGGTGGACAACAAAGGTCTGAAAAAGGTGTGAGATAACACTCAGTAGGCCACCACTAGTAGTGTCTATTACAATTCTTGTCCATGCATATAATTTGAATCAATGTACAAATATAATAGGTGTACAACTATATAGTAGAAGTGATGATATCCAGTCTAACATGTATGGTTGTGATCATGAAATTAAATCATAAAACTGTATGTAAATCATTGAATGAATCAACAACAAAAATGACATAAGAAATTTAATCAAGTATCCAGCCTACTCGAGCTTGGTTCCAAGGAGCAGTAATGTTCAAGAAAACCAATAAACTATGTAAATAAGGTGCACAATATCCAAGGAGTAGAAATGTAAAAGGAATCCTATAATTCTATATAATCAAGTAAACATTATCCAAGGAGTAAAAATGTACAAGGAATATTATTTATTCAGATCCAAGGAATAGAAATATCCAAGGCATCCTTTCATGACAAGTAAATTAGTTAAACTAGATCCATTGAGTAGATATTTCCAATGCATCCATGTAATCGAAGTAAATTGAACCCATGGAGTAAGAATATCCAAGGAATGCTAACATTTCAAGTCAATATGATCCAAGGAGTAGAAATGTACAAGGTATCCAAGTATGTAGGATCTAGGGAGTAGAAATGTCCATGACATCCAAATATGGTCATCGGATCCAAGGTGTAGTAATGTCCAAGGTATCCTAACCATTTAATTCACTAATCCATTAACCATTAAATCAATCACTTAACTATCCCTTTATTATCATGTAAAAATTAGGATATTATCTAATTCATATATTTCAATTACAATTTACAAGGTTCTATATGGTGTTCACAACATTTTACAATTAACTTTAATACATTATCCAACTCTCAATTATATAAGGAAAACTCATCACACCTCAAGGGTGGATAAAATGTGATATAAATGCAAAACCAATCCCATGGTTTGTTTAGGTTTAGGTTGATAACCTATAACATAGAAAAAATGTGTTAATGTCATGTATTAACATGTTTATATCAATTAATTGTTGGTTTAATTAATTTAGAAAGCATCTCCTAGAAATTATGATGTGAGACACATTGGGAATAAGATATAAAAAATGAGATTATAAGAAATGGTATAAAAAACCTACCTTATATTGGTAAAGGAACAATTGTCTAGTCTCAGCTTCTGATTTGATCTGGATAAAAAGAAATTAGAATAATGATCAAACTTCTTGAAAATAAAGCATAAGAACTTACACAAAAAAGAATCACTGATAATAAGGAAAACTGTGAAAGGTTCAAGATGAATAAATAACTCACCAATGTAGATATAGCAAGGTCAATAATAGAATAATTAGAGTCCGGATTAAGGAGTTACACTATAGTATATATTTAGTCTTGAAGAATAACTCAATGGGAGAAAATGTTGGCTGCTAGAGGAAATGCAGAAATGTGGAAGAAAGTTTAATTGTTTAAGTATTATGGAAAAAAATGGAAATTTCCCCTAAAAATAATGGGTGTCATGGTTTGAACACATGTTTGGCTAAACCACGTGCCAAAATGTACACACATCCCCATCTTGGAACACCCCTTTCATGTTCATGGTGTATGGTTAGACAAACTATGCACCAAACATTCATTTTTACTCTTCTAAAAACTATAGCAACCACACACAGGTGTAAAGATCTGGTTACATGGTTTCCTCAAACTATGTATCCCTGGAAAATGGGATTGAACACCCAACATGATTTACTCCAACCATGCAGATTGGGTGGAATGATTTCTATTAACCATGTGGACCAACTGTATTTTCCAAAACCTCAGGCTCTGGGATCTAAAGAAGCCCTAGAAACCCCCATTTCTTCCATAGCCTCAATAATATTCCCTAATAGGTTTATATACCTCATAAAAAATTAGTTATCTTATAATTTTTCCCCATTAAATTACTTTGTCCTTGAATTTCCCCTCCAAGGGTGGTCAAGCATCATCTAAGAATAACTCAAGCCACTAGGCACGTACATTGGCCTCCTACTCCCAAGTATTTTCCTTCACATAGTCGTGATTACTTAGAACCTATACCTTAGGTACTGATAAAACTTGAAGAAAATTCATCCCACGATCTATAATACATATATGATTCTCCTCAAAGTATGCATCTACCTCTAACTCAACCTCCTTAGGATGAAGAATATGCAATGTATCAAAATGATATCGGTGAAGATGAGATATGCGGAAGACATCGTGTGTTGAATGATACCTTTTAGGTAACCAAAACTAATAGTCTACTATCCTGAATATCTATAATATCGAAGTAAATAACTTAATGAGGGGATAACTTCCCTTGTTTCTATATATGACTATTCCCTTATCTAGGAGAAACTCACAAGAAAACCCATATCCTCACCTCAAACTATAGTGGTCGATGGTGAAGAATGACATATTACTTCTTTATATACTATATTATAGACATCTATTTCCTGATAAGATAAAGTAGATCTGTGGTCTCCTACATGAGACATGGAACCGATATCACTACATCTCATGACTCTAACTAGTATTGGGGTGAATGGAATGACCTAATGTATAGGTACTCATAAGGATCCATTTGTATGGTCACTTAGAATATGTTATTATAATATAAATTAGTGATATGTAAGTGATATACCAAGAAAATCAGACATCAAGGATGTATGCTTAATTAATGTCTTCTAAAACCTATATCGTTCTCTTGGACTGACCATCATTCTGTAGGTGATTGGTTGTATTCTGCAGTACCTGTAAACCGAATACCCTCTATAAACATTGTCAAAACCATGACATAAAATGAGAATCTTTGTGAAATATGATATAATGTGAAATCCCATGGATGTTTATAATCTCATGAGTGTATTTTCTCCCCAGATCATCCACTAAAATAGTATCCTGAATAAGTAGAAAATGTATGAACTTCACCAAACTATCTACGATCACCTATACAACGTCATTTCCTCAAGGTGATCTAGGAAGTCCTATCATGAAATACATGGTCAAATCATCCATTTACACTTAGGAATAGGTAACAAATTTAAAGGTACTAAAAATCTTTTGTTCTCTACATTCACCTAATGATAGGTGTCCCACTAAATCATGAACCCAACTATCTCTCTTTTCATCCCCGACCACCAGTAGTGACTGTATAAGTCACGATAAATTTGGGTAAGATCAGGATTCATAGCCCATAAAAAGAAATGGTACTCTCACATAAACTCCGCCTAAATGTATGTAAGATCCCAGACATATCAAGTTATGAAAAAGATCTAATCCTCACCAGTGATCCAACTAGGTTGTGGTTTATCATCTTCAATGATGTCCTATAAGATCATGCCCTTAAAATATGATAACCGTCTCATTCTCATCCTATTAAAAATAGTGGAAATAACTTCTAAAAATGAGAGATAAGTATTCCCATGACTTTGATGAACCTCCATGTTTATCTATGAAAAAAGTTCAGAAGTTTCCACTCGATATTGGCCTCTTGAACTACCTATATCTGAGTCCTCCAACTTAGTGCAACGACAACAAAATTTCCATTTTTGGGCTTGTAACCAAGATCAAAGTTGAATGGATTAAGGTTTTCAACCCACCTTCATTGCTTAATATTCAAGTAACACTGTGTAAATATGTACATTAAGATTTTTTTGGTTTGTGTACACCAAAAAATGCTCTCCAAGTTAGTAATGCCACCAAAAACACAAGGCATAAGCCACATCTACTAACTCAAGAACATGCGTCAAGTAGTTCCTCTTCAGTGGACTCAATTGATGAGACCCATATTCTATGAATCACTCACCCTACATATGAACCCCTCCCAACCTAATACAATATGCATCATAATATACTGTATAGCTACTTTCTAGATCTGGAATAATCAATAATGATGCTGAACTCAGTCTCCTTTTCATTTCCTAGAAGGATTTATCATAAGAGTTTGACCATATAAGGTTCACACCCTTATTATCAAAGCACATAAGTGGTTTTTATAAGTTTGATAAGTCCTTTATAAAGCACATATAATATCTAGATGAACCTAAGAAATTTCATATCTCAAATATGTTATTAGTTTTCTCCTACAAAACTAAAGCTCTCACCTTCTCTAGGTCAAATTATACTCCTGTATATGAGATAATATAACCCATATTGTAAATTTTATCCATCCAGAAGTGTAAATTTGTGATATTTTCATATAAATAATTCTATCTTAGTGTGTCCAATACTATCACAAGATGTATGACATGATCCTATCGAGTGTGTGAATACACCAAGATATCATCTGTGAATACCACTATAATTAAATTTTGGTAAGGATAGAAAAATTAGTTCTTCAGTACCATGAAAAATACTATAATTCTAATAATAATGAATGACATGAGAAAACACTCACATATATCATACCTAATTTAAAAATATGTACATGTTATTTATTCAAGTAAAACACGCACTGTGACGAACCAAATCTGGTTGCCACCAAAACCGACACCAAACCCAGCCCATGACATGACCCGAAGGGTGTTCCCTATCCCCACAGAGAGATAATGGTCGCTGGTTTGGGTTCAGTGGGATTGGGCTCCACTTTGAATCACCGAAAAAGACCAAAAATTGAATAATTTATAACATAATCAACATTTATTTTTAAAACAAGAGTTGGGCTTTCGGGCAGGCCCAACCCCTTAGATAAAAACCCAAATAAACCCTGGTTATGGATTTCTAAAATCTCCAAATTACCTTGGTGGTGTTAATGGGTTAGGGGAGGTCAAGTAGGAATTTTAATGGATGAAAAATGTTGAAAAATTAAAAATATATAAAAGATACAAAATTTATTTTTTAATCTGAAATTGGGCTCACAGTTTGGCCCAATTCAGGAATACTCATCTATTCCTCCCTAAAACCTAGGGAAACCCCCAAAACAAAGAAAGGATGTAAATTAAATGAAAAATACCTTTAAAATATATCTTGTATGTGACAATTCTCCCCACCATAAAGCATTCCGACCCCAGAATTCCACAACAAGACCAGATGCAAAAGCAAAGCCCAAAGGATAGACCCAAACAGACTTCCTTGCCACATTTTCACCCGCTTCAAAAAGGAAGAACATCTCCAGTTGATGAAACAAAGGAAGATAATACTCTCACTAACCAAAAATAACCACACTTACTTAAAATTATGAAACACATTCGAAAACCATCCCAAAACAAAACACCTAAAACACTACAAGACGACGCTCAAGCAATCCACTTGAAATGAACAACGAACTCAAATAACGCTACCACAACATTACGTAAACAAAACCATTAGGTGTTCTCCAACCCCAAATTTACCCAAGTAACAAATTTTTGGATTGATAGACTTGAACGATACTACCTCTTACCTAGAATACACCAAGGAGAAAACAGAGTCACTAGTACGGGGTGACCCAATCTGGACATCCTACCACTAGGGACAACTCAATTTCTAAGACAGAATAAGGATAACAATTGGGGAAGGAATGAATGGTCTACCCATAATAAGGGGTAAAATAACATTATTCCTTTTCCAAGAGAACACACATGATACCCATGATGGGTATCCCCACCAAAATAATGAACACAACTTTCCTTAAGACAAGATCAAGACACTAACAGGGGGCCTCGAACAGACTTCCCAGCATTATGGGTAGATTAATATCAGAATTCTTCCAATGAAACTTACATGAGTCCCATTGTGGGTATACCCCAAACAAAACCCAACCATATTAACTAAATAGTATGGGATAACAAAAAAAAACAACAACAAAATTTTAAGGAGCTGGCATGGCCGCACGGTTGGTTCACACAGTTTGGGAAACCGTGAGTTAACTGTGCGGATCATTCTGTCCAAAGAGGAAACTTCACACAATTTCCTTGGCCAATGATCATGGACGTGTAGAGACCATGAGGTAGCTACTGTCTCTTATCACACGGTCCCCTGGGATGGAACACGGTTACTACTAACCGCACAAAAACTAGGCACTTCAACCTGCTTAACCCAAATTTTAAACTTTTCTCCAAAAAGACAAGGGAACCCAATAGGGAAAAAAAATCAACTCAGGGTATGACATGGGAAGAAGGTACTCACACCTCTTTCCACAAAATGTGAGAAATTGGAACAAGATGATGACACCAGAGGTTTAAACTATTCATATATTTCATATTGAGGATATGACCTTGACCAAAAGTGTGAACGACTCTAGGATTTCCCCTAACTATGCGCCAAATTCTCTCTGGGGCCTATGGCTGGAGCTCAATGGATTGAAGCATCTTCAGGATCGCAGTTAGGATTTGGAAACCCCTAAACTGAACATCTTCTTCCAATTCCAAAAACAATTATACTCTAATCTCAGATTGTCTCATTGAGACATGACACACTTCAAACCTGCTTTTCCCTAACCCATCATTTTACCAAAACAAGAACTTAGAGGATGCGCACACATTGCCCCTTTTTTTCATTGGATGCTAAACAACGGAATGAAAGGACATATAGAAACACATTCCTATAGAACATAGGATTTAGAATTTCATATAGGGAGACACACATCCAACAAAAAATATTTACTCTCATAAGATTGCACAATCTTCACCCTTATAGTCAAATGAACACATGAAATCGCAAGGCATCACCGAACATGACCATTGTGGATAAAATAAAACACAAGGAGAGGGACCTTGTACTGAGTCCCAAATAGCACATGATTCCAGCAAGTGTCCATAATAGACACTCTTGGCTAGATCCTGCACACTGGTGGCCTAACATGAACTCTTGCTTCAATGATACTGACAAAAGAGCCAGAGGCCCTTTATGACATCATTCTACACTGACAACCCTGAACTTCATTGACCTTAGACAACTTAGGAAACATAAGAAACTAAGGTCTATTTAAACCTCACACAAACACTCTCCCACTATAGGGGGATCCACATAATTGAAAAAGAAGAGGGGTAAACTCAATCTCCAAACCTCAAGAATAAAGTCTTTATGTTGATCAACTGGAGGATCATCAAAGGGTTAATCACCATAGGCCAAACAATAATAATACATTAACAATTTATGGGGGCGTACCCTAGCCTACAGGAAAACCCAAGGACCCAACCAATCTGGTCATTTGGTCACAACAGACCACAAACCTGAACCGAACACATGAGAGAAGCCACCACATTGGCCTCCCAAACATTTCCTCAAAAGAGACCACTGACCAACACTTCATTCCAACTTATCAATGAAACAGCAACCCAAAACATCGTTCAAACAAGAGGGGTTATTGAACTCGAAACATCCCACAATAATAATCCCGAAAACACATAATCCATACCTCCCAACCATAAATTATCAAAACACAACACTTTCCTTCAACAACATTATTAAAAAAAATAGTGTTGCTGGGTTGCGCATTTACCAATAGTATCTCATGAGCGTCACACATGCATGTTTACATGCCACACTGGGTACCCACCTCATATCCATCCATATTTCCAAATAAACCTATGCATGTGGTCACCCTTGAGAATACCAAATACCAAAAATCAAACCTTTCCTCTTTTTAAAATCAATCTTTTAACCACACTTTCCCTTTCTCAAAAACAATAACCATAATATCAAAACCCAATTTTTCATCTCACAAACTAATTTAGAATAGAATCCATAATTCAATAAAAGCACATATTCATGCCTTTCACAATCATTTCAAAACATTTCAACCCTTTTCAGAACACTTCTAATTTCATGAAAAACACCATTTCATAAATCTCCATTTAATTAAGAACTCAACTCTTCTCATTTCAAGACAAGGTTCTAAAAGTTCACAATTTTTTTTGTTCAGTAGTCACCAAACCAAAAATCCATCTTCAACCCCCACACAAAAATTCTAGAACACTTAATTCAATCTAAAAATCTTTTCCACGGTTTAAAAAAAATCCACTAGAAACATATTTTCAAAACCCCAATTAACATAGTTCATACTTTCAAAAGAGGTGTAAATACATAATTTAGCCTTTTGAAATAATTCTAAAATTTCATTTATAGGAATTAAAAAAAATAAAAGCATTTTCACTTTACTAGAAAATAACTTCACAAAAATTCACACTCCTTAAAGTGAAGTCATTTTTTTTTCTTAAAAAAAACCAAGTTTCCAAGATTCCAAAACAAAGAGACACAAGACAATGTGAGAGGAAAATAGTTTCGGTGGGTGACTTGGACATATGGTTGGCAGCCATATTCCAATAACTTCACCATCATAGAGATTATTCTAGGGAAATATCCATGGCTTCACATGGCTTTCCAGGCCCTGCGAGCTCACTGAGGTTATTCGCCCAACTCTCTTTTCATTTCGCATAGTCATCATTAAACCAAGAAAACCAAAGGACTCAGATAAATCCATACTTACCATAGAGACTTGAATGCCATCATGAGGTGTGCTGGCCAGGCACACTACCCATGACTGAAATTTCAAGTCCCTAAAGTCCTAGCTCCAGAATATGCTGACTCTTCCCCAAATAACATGACCCAAGGAGCGAACCCCCTTCGATACCATTTTGTCACGAACCAAATCTGGTCGCCACCAAAACCGGCACAAAACCCAGCCCGTGGCATCACTCGAAGGGCGTTCCCTATCCCCACAGGCTAGAACAAGTGCCCGGGTATCATTAATTTAGGTTTGGGAATGATTTACCCGATTATGAAAGCATAAAACATTAAAAACAATCGATAATATAAATCTGAAATTTTTGAGCCAAACAAGACTTAAGTAAAAACCATAACTGAATACATTGGTTTAAAGATAATACAAGTGGTCCAAATAAAAATAATTATAGAATCAAGACAGGCCCAAGGACTCCACACGACTAGGGGTCGTTGCCCCCAAGCTATCTCCACAACTCCGCACCAAGGATGGGAACTAACACCCTGAACCACCATCACCCTTAGCCTTTACTTTACCTGAATCAAACATAACCAAGTATACTTACACCCAAGGGTTGTAAGTAGGGTGTGAGACTAATACCAATAGGACACCACCCAATGATTCCAAGGAGTAAGAAATACAATGTGAAAAAGCAAGCAGTTTTCAAACACAAGGAAAAGTAGTGTTAAAATTTCAAGAAATGAAACCTCCAATTGAAAATAGTTTTCAATCCAAAATTTTCAGAATATTAACACATTAAAATAAAAATGGTATATAATGTAATTTACTTACAATCACACCCTATGACATGGGTAAATACTACAAATCCAATGAGCAACAACATTGGGAACACCCCTAGGCACTAGGTTGTCTTGGGCCCTATGTACCTCATACCCCGGTGTAAAGTAACCATAGAAAAATCCATTATCATGCACGAGCCACTAGTAGGGAACATAACCATAACCTAGTGGTCCCCAAAAATCATCCACATAGTTTAGTTAGAGTTTTTTTATCCAAATGCTAAGTGAAACATGGACAAAACCCATCCGGTCCACTAGCCGTACTAGTACAAATTCGCCCCACCTAGGTACCCGGGCTTCCCCTTTTGTGCTTAATCAATTTCAGCATGAAAAAAAATAAATTTTCATATAAAACACCATTACTGTTCAAACACAACCAATACAGTAGCTATCACATTTTATACCACTTATAACATGCAACAAAACACTTAGATTTTTCATAAAACAATTCCTCAAAATCCCGTAGTGTTTCAGACACAAAACTCCTAATAAACATCACATGCATACTATGTGAACATTTTTAAGTTTCCAAAACAGAAAGGGCATCCTACTAAATTTCATTGAAAACACAAAATCATTTTTAGTGCAGCCCCATATGGTTCAAGAAACGACATCATTGAAAAATCTCTATTTTTACACAACACAACTCTTAGAATTTCATGTGGTTCACAAACTCCTTTAAAACCAGATTTTCCAGCAACAAACACAAGGGATAATCACTAAAAACAGTATTTTTATCCCTATTATATTTCTATAAAATCAACTAATTACTTATAGGGTATCCCCAATTAAACTAAGAAAACATTTCTATAAAGAAACCCCCAATTTCACATGAAATTTGCATTTATGATTCATTCTAAATACAACCACCACTAAAACTGTTTTTTTCAGAAATAATTAAATCAAATAAGCATTAAAATACCATAAAAGAGTATAAAATTCACAAATATTTCATACACAATGGAATCACCTACCAAAACCAAGGAATCCCTTGAATCCTTTGTGCGAAAACTCAAACGCACCACCGTCGCACCTCAAGGAAGGTAAACCAGACCAAGAAACAGAATTTCAGACCATGAAACACAAGATAAAACCCTAATTTTTAAACCCTACTTTCTGGAAATTAGGAACCTCAATGATAAGGGAATAAACCCTATGTACATTGGATGTAACCCTAAACAAATTGAAAGAAGAAAGAAGGAGAACAACTTACTTAAAATATCTTGTAGAAATCACCCCCAAAAATACCAGTATCTGAATTTAAAAATACTCAAACCTTCAAGGGAGGTTTGAAAAAGGATACAGACATCATTTAGGAATTTGAATGGGGGAAAAATAGTAAAAATTGAGGGAGTTATGAAGGAATGAACTTTCCTCTTCAAATCTGGGTGATTTGAGGAAGCCTATGCAGTTCGGCACCAAATTGCAATAAACCAGAGCTTAAAAAAGGGGGAGAGATAATGGTCATTAGGTTGGGTTCAGTGGTCTTGGGTTCCAATTTGAATCACCAAAAAAGACCAAAAATTGAATAATTTATAACATAATCAACATTTATTTTTAAAGAAGGAATTGGGTTTTCGGGTAGGCCCATCCCCTTAGATAAAAACCCAAATAAACCCTGGTTATGGATTTCTAAAAGCACCAAATTAACTTGGTGGTGTTAATGGGTTAGGGGAGTTAATGTATTAATTTTAATGGATGAAAAATGTTGAAAAATTAAAAAGTTATAAAAGATACAAAATTTATTTTTTAATTTGAAATTGGGCTCACGGTTTGTCCCAATTCAGGAATACTCATCTATTCCTCCCTAAAACCTAGGGAAACCGCCAAAACAAAGCAAGGATGTAAATTAAATGAAAAATACCTTTAAAATATATCTTTTATGTGACACACACCTCATGATAACCCGATATTAGATCAATCATTGATAGCACTCAAGCTCCTCAGAGCTTGTTGAAATGATCATCTATCTAAGGTAAGGGATACTGGTTCTTAACTATCAAATGATTAAATTTCTAGTAATATATATATATATATAGTGTTCCATATACCTTCTTGGAAAATAATACCAATGAACCCCACAAATAAGTAAAAGGTCGGATAAACCCCTTTTTTTCCAAGTACTCTAGCTACCTATTGAGATCATGTAACTCAGTAGTATCCATCCTATAAGAAAGAATGGATACCAACGATGCCCCTGTAACTATATCGATGAAAAAATCTAACTCTATCCCATGTGATAGTCTTAAAAATTCATCTGTGAAATCATCTCTAAAAAGATCAAACATTGGATGGAAATCTACTTGACGTCATCCCTGATCATCCAAGTATATTCTAACAATCTAGTCTGTCATTCTATCCAGCCCACGATTCTTGGGTCCAACCCAACTCACATGGACATACCATTAAACCTTTTGAATATAACTCCATGTCAAGGTCACCCTTCAATGATAGAATTATAATAAATCATTAAATATAATCAACTAATTTATCAAAAGAATGATGTAAAACCCTATTATCTCAAGGAAAAAGTGGTCCCATATGAAGCGATAACCACCTATCCCAATGAGGAACTCCCTATATTAGCATATAATCTATAATTTAGTCCTAAATAGAGTATCATGTATGATCCCTCCACTATAAAACTAAACATCGATCCCAAGTATATCTAAAAATGGTACTGATATGAAAGACTAATATGCAATTGTATCAAAAAGAGTAGACACTAATGTATATGCTACTAGAATAGTACCTATCTTGGTAGAAGGTCTGAAACTGTGCTCCTCTAGTATTAGCTATACTATATACATATGGAATGAACTATGACCCTGAGATATATTCTTATTACCTTAAGAAATTCCTCTCTATAATCACTAAGAATCCAATGTTTATCTACATCATCCATGATTACTACTGCAACCTGATCGACCAGTCGCACTCTATCTCCCTACCTGATGAGAATATTCTGACCCTACTTGTAAACATAAAGTTAGTGGAGACCCTCTCTCATTGTATGTTTGAAGAAAGTTCCTGGAAATTTTAAATATATGGCCCATACTACTGCAAGTTCATCACTTGACTGGATCTTTATCACACTGGATCCTCATATGTCCCTATCTTCCACACTAATTATTGAGAAAAAAACTACCAACACTCATTCTTTGGATGGTATTCCCCTTAAAATATCCTTAAAAAGTCTCTTCCTCCTACCTGACATAAAACCAATGAATTGAGAAGTAGATCTACACTACTTTGCACCCATAGCCTCCCTTAGGTTACATTCTGTAATCAATACTTGATTTATTGTTTTTCATACAATAGTCTATCAAAAATAGTTCACATGTTGTCAAATGGAATACTTGAGATCATCCTCAAATCACCTAAATTTTGATAACCAATTACCTAATATAATTGGTATGAAATTATAGAGCTCTATAAAACGGTTAAAAAGTCCTTGAATGAAAAGACTCCCCTCTATAGTTGCATAAACTCTCTGGATCTATCGACCCTCAACATATCAAGATAAAATTAGCCATAAAAGGATTTTTGGAATCCCTATAATCCATATCTGGATGATTATTCATCTGAGGAATCACATCCGACCATATATTAGAGGAATACTGAAGCATATACATCTTAAGATTCACTCTCCTCATAAGATATTTCTCGAGATTCTGGAAAACAAATAACATGAACTCTATGAACGACTCTTTAGCCCGTGGTCTACCATACCTTGAAAAAGTTGGAAGGTGTTGCTTCTTGAATTCCCATGCCTTCTCCACCATAGTCGGGACAAGATTCAGTGATCATTGGGCTGCCTACACGAAACAAAAAAATCCCTCATGAAATTCAGCCTCATCACCCATATCATTTATAATTGGAAGTACCGTAAGAAGAATTTCTGGAGGTTCTATAGGTTTCCTATGGTCCACCACCTCTAGAGTATGGTCATAGCCACCCTAATGGTGCACAATTGGAGGCTGTTATGGTGGAATATATCTATAATGCTAAGAAAACACCTTAGTAAATGTTTGATAACAACAAGATATAAGAAAAGGATAGGAGAAGGCCTTCCTAACACAAGTTACACCTCTATGCCTACTCCTAAAGCTACGTATAGGTGATATAGTAGTCATAAAAGTGAATGAGATACTACCTACTACCCACTAATGAGTTTGTTTTAGGGAAAAGTTATCTTCTTTATGTCATGTGTTCTAGTATAAAGAGTATCAATTGTATGTTATAAAGGAAAACAAACTTCAAATTTCAATTGGAATCCCTATTTAATAGTAACCATTAATTTTATAATTCAATTTCATTTAAATTAATTCACATTTATTTAGAAATTCTCTTAAAAGTTTGACCTATATAGGTCACCACTAATAAATTATAAGGGCCCAAACACCTTATAAATCGAAGTGTGACATCCATTTAAACCCAAATGGTCTTTTATCATGTTCTTGCATGAAATGTTAGCATAGTTCCATTTATATAGTAATAAGGAAGCAAAATATGTTTCAAGTAATGCACATAATAATATAAAAATGGAATGGAATAATGCATGAAATATAAATCTTGAAGTGCATATAATGATGCATGATGAAATATGTGTTTGAAATATTAGGACAAGGGTAAAAACATAATCTTTAGAAAAAAAGAAACATCAAGTTCATCACCTAATAGTGAATTCAAATCAACTGTATAAGAGATAAACCAAAATAGAATATCCCATCCCAAGAAATTTGGCCTTTTTCTATACGTGGGCTAACAACTCCTAGGAAAAAATAAATACTAAATTCTAACAGAATCCTAATATCATATCTAATATTCCCAAATAATAAGACAAAATAAAAGAAAACTCCTCTAAAACTACTTTGTGAGTTTTGGACCAGGTTCACTCAACAGTAACCAAATATGATTGCCACATGGCCTCAAGCATGCCTCCTCACACGACAGAGGTTGAAGACTAGTAGAAAGGTCCCATGGTAGAATAATGGGGAGACTATAACCTCATGATCAGAGTGTAACCCAAAAATATAATCATAACAGTCAATAATGGAAACATAATAAATAACTGACTAGTGAAATAATAAACATCCATTATATTAATAACCAAGTATCTCATTAAATGATGTCATATAAAATGATAATAATGGCATTCTATATAAGATATAGTAAAACATGGTGATATGCATCCAATAAAATACATGTATCAAAAAAACAAAAAAAAAAACAAAAATAAATTATCCCAGATAAAATCACAATCACATAGCCTAGTCTTATGCTCCCCTTATCCTATTTAAAAATCAATCAAAAATCTGAAAGTGGGAACTTTCTCATATCCCTACTTGAATCCATAAAATTTTTATGCGTACCCATCGACTACCCAAAAATGGTGTGATATTGCACTCAGTAAGTCATGACCAATGGTGTCTATAACAAGTCTTGTCCATGCATATAAGCTGAAGCAATGTATAAAAATCACAAGCGTACAAGTAAATAGTAAACGTGAAGATATCTTGTCTATAAATTATCATTATGATCATGAAACTAAATAAAAAAAACTATCTGTAAATCATATAATGTGTCAAAAGTAACAATGTCATACGCTATCCAATCAAGTTTATGACTACCCAGGCCAGGTCCAAGGAGGTGTAATGTCCAAGGAAACCAATAATCTCAATAAAGTAATTGCATAATATCCAATGAGTATAAATTTACAAGGAATACTATAATGATAAGAAATCAATTAAACATGATATAAGGATTAGAAATGTCCAAGGAATCCTGTTGAGTCAAATCCCATGAGTATAAATTTCCAAGGCATCATAGCATGACAAGTAAACTAGTTAAAATCGATCCTTGGAGTGGAAACTTACAAGACATCCATGTAATGAAATTAAATATGATCTAAAGAGTAGGAATGTACAAAGCATTATAACATTTCAATTTAAAAGGATCCAATTATTAGAAAGTCTAGAATACAGCATAATGGAAACAAGATATACACAAAGATACATTCTGGGAAAAGTATAAACTATATACCTCATCTTAGTGGAGAAAAACTCATGCAGTCTCAGTTTTTGATTTTATCTAGATAATAAGAAATTGAAATAATGATCGAACACCCTAAAAATAGTTCATAATATCCTGCACCAAAATAGTTTTGCTGATAATAAGGAAACTATATAATGAGGTAAGATGAATAGATAACTCACTGATGCAGATCCAATGAGACTGATGGTGGATGAATTTGAGTCTGAATCAGGTAGTTATGCCATATCCTAGATTTAGGCAAGAGTAAGACCTCAATGAGAGAAAAGGCTGACTGTTTGAGGAAATGAGGAAAGGAGGAAGGAAGTTTATTATTTAAGAATTAAGGGGAAAATGGTAATTTAGCCTAAAATACGGGTCACATGGTTTTACCACATGGTGGTCCAAACTATGCACCAATTGTGCACACCTCTCTATCCAAGAACCCCCCCTCACACAGTAATGGAACATGGTTAGAAAAACTATGCATTGACTTTGCATTATGCCTCTGCTAAAAACTATAACAACCACACATAGGTGTGTGGATCTGGTTGCATGGTTTCCTCAAACCGTGAAGCCCTATATAGTGGGATTGACCACCCCACATAGTTTACTCAAACTGTGTATCCTGGGTGGAACATTTTATACCAACCATGTGGCCCAGCCGACATTTCTAAAAACCCAGGTTTCGGGCTCCGAACATGCCTCAGAAACACCTATTTCCTCTATAGACTCACTTGGAATCCAAAATACGTAAAAAATATAGAGTTAAACTATAAATAAAAATGTTCCATACCACATAAAAAATCCAGGATCTTACAAAATTTTCCATTCCCATAAAGGAGTTGTTATCAAATTGTTTTGGGAATTAAGTCCCTACCAAATTGTTCATTGATTCCAGAGGATGGTTGATACCATTAAGGGAAAAACATTAGCTATTTCTAAGGGAACTCAATCAAACTCAAATTAAATGAAGACATCATTTTGTTATTTTTTTATCTTGATAGATTCTTAGGATTTATATCTATGTTTTATTCTCTAAAAAATGGGCATTGAAATGTATCATGAATCCCATTAAACCATACGAGTGATATAGTGAAATATAATATCAAAGTACCTCTACAACCATAACCCTAACCATAATAAGACACTCTTAGTTTATCATAGGATTTATTATATCTAGATCCCCTTCCAACCAATCTAAAATTAATGTCAGATATCCAATCCTTGGGAAACTACACAATCTAAGTCCTATATCCCCATGAATCTACATCCTCAACCTAAATAAAAGGATTTAATATTATTTAGGAAAGATCAAATACACCCTACCCACCCATATAACCAATATATTATCAAAATCTTTCACTTTACCAAGTTACTCTAAGACCATAACACTTACTAGTTAGTCCTAAAAGAAACCATTCACTCACCTCTCATAGAATCATCCACTATAACATTTAAAACAATATATTCCATATACTTTAACCACAATATGACCAATTAATTAAAAAATATTCTCAAAAATACCCAATAAAGAAAAAATAAATAAGTGAAAAATAACTTAAAACTCCTAACGGAATGATATCCTAAGGATAACCATTTATAAGTCCCAAAATTTATAATATACAATAAAGGAAGTAAATAAAATAGGAAAATACAAAAACTAGATAACCCAAGAGATGTAATATTTCGACCAAATAATAATTAAGGATATTGATTACGAATTTTGAAGCAGGGTATATAGTACTTTATTAAAAGAGAATATAAACAAATGAAAAGAAAAAACTTTGTAGATAACATTTTGTTGAAATAATAATTATCCAAATGGGTTTTCACTTATTAGGATAATTTTTTAGGATAACCAAACCCCTATAAGTTACTCCCACGATTACCCACTCTTGTAATGGATAAACTAAAATTTTTAAAAAATTAAAATTAAAAAAAATACAATTTTTGAATTATTTTACCAATAAAAAGGAGATAAATAGCCCCTTTTAAACTTATAGACCTAGAAATTACATATCCACCAATTAAACCACTTAACTAAAGGGTAAGTGTCATTTTTATCTTATAATTCATTTAGGATGTCTATTTAAATAAAATTCCCTCTCTTTTTAAAATTTACAATAAGATTTTAGGAATTTTTTTTGAAATAATTAAAATATATATTGATAAAAATTAGTTCAATAATCTATTATAGTCATGTGATATAACATTAATAACTAATGGTATATAATGAAACATAAACTTAATCATGATCAATAAACATACCACTTATTTCAAAATAAAAAAATTATAATTTCATAAAATATATTTAGGAAATAATAATAATATTAATGGATTAATAATCAATGGATTAACCCTTCAAAATTAAAACTTTATGTAATGAAATAAACAAACATATCAATAATAATATATTCTTAATATTATAACTATAATTTAATGATATTTTAACATGTAAAAATATATTTTAAAAAACCTACCATTCATATTTATGAAAAAAATATTTTAAAGTATTAATATTTGGAATTTTTTGGGGGAAATAACATAATATAAGATCATTTAAACCTAAGTAGGGTTTATACCAACTATGTGAAAAATTTGTAGGAGGGATCATTAGAAATGAGAAACCACAAAAAAAATCAAACAAATTATAAATAACATTCCATAAATAATTTAAACCAAATAATTATGATCTATAAATAAAGAAGCCTAAAATATAAGCTAAATCCTATAAAATAACTCAATATATACTTTTAACATCATGAATCATAAACCTACACATATTATATAACCTAGATTGTCTTCTATTTTAGATAAATTCTAAATAAATCATTTAAAAATCCACTAGGAAACTAAGTTATATAAATAAGTATTAAAGAAGTAATGTTACCTTCCATGACCTTCTATTTTTAAGAAACAAAATAACCCCATAATTCAAAAGTGATTCCACTATTATTTAGTTGAATAATATATTGAAATCCCCAGCACATCGAAGATAAATTTAAGAAGTGATAAAAAGAGTGGGAAATTAATAAAGGAGAGAAGATACCTCAAACAAGTTATAATCCCCTACTCTATCTTTTACTTTTATCATTTAGATAACCTAACAAAACTCCTTCCATTATTGGCTAGACACACTAATCACAATCCTCCAATGACAATTTTGACACCCCAAATACAAACTCTTTCAGTCATGATCCGTTGAGACTCACACCAGATCCAATGGAATCTTTGTTTTCTTCTTCTTTGAATACTCAATCATGCATATCTCTTTAAATCTATTATCTTTGGACTCTCCTTCTCCCCTATTGAATACAGAAGTGTATTAGGGTCTCTATGGATTAAATAAATAAAGAGTGGAGTAAAATGAGATCCATGGATGATATATTATTCATTATCTTAAAATATATTGGAAACTAATTTTGAGGAAATGTGAAATGGGTTTAAATAAAATGAGATAAACAACTATATTTCCCTCTATTAATTTTTTTAGGGTCACCAAGATTCCAATGGAAGTTTAGTGAGAATTCCTCCATTAGTGGTTTCAACAGATAACTGGTTCCCCTATACCAGGTATCCAATGACCTCTCATTTTTTATTTCCTTTTTAATTTTCATCAACCAAAATCTAAAATTTAAATTTATATTTTTATAACCATCTTTTTGTCGTTAAAAAATAACTCTATATTTACTAAAACATTAAAAATAAGTACTCACTCTTAATTGAAATCCAAAAAATTGAAACATGTATGTAATTTAACACCCCGACCCCACTTAACCAGAGTCGGTGCATTATTTTATTACATTGTCATGATACAATGAAATCATGTCCCAAATGACGTGGTTAATACTATTCATAACCTCTTTAAAATGTGGTTAATACTATTCATAACCTCTTTTTTGAATGGCTAGTTTGGTAAGTCATGGTGCTATTGAAATCGATGTTTTGTGTAGTGAAAGTTATTGAAATACTTTGAAGAGATATCATCCTATAAAATATTGGGGTGTTAAATTCTCCCCTCTTTCAATAAATTGTGTCCTCGCAATTTGAAATTGTTTTTAAAAAATAAAAGGTTAAAAATAGAAAAATACCTTTTTGAAAAAATAAGAGGGAAAGTGAAATGAAAAAGTTACCACTAAACTATGATCTATATTAGAAGATCATTGGTGGAAATTAGAGACACATAATTGAAGGAAAAACATAAATATTTATAGGGAGTGATTGAGGTCATCAAACACAAACAAGTGTACAATTGAGGGCCTCATATCCACTGATCTATGATGATTTAAAATATCATCAGTTCAACAAAACATAAGGTACTAGGATAACACATTTTTGGTTTTACAATACCTTCCATAAAGGTTAAGAATTAATTTCTTCATAGAATAAGTAGAAAAAATAATACTTGACAATTATAGTTATATCCATTAACTAATTTCTACCACAAACACATCTTTCACTCCAAAAGATAATAGAACTCAAAAATATTCTATTTATCCTAACCATATAGGGTTCCAAAAATAGTGAATTTATAAATCATTTATTTGACTATTTAAAAAAAAACTACATTATAAAAACCAGGAAATCATGTATGCTAGTGGTAGGTGTTGCACCCTTGTCGCTCTTCGGTTGCAGGTTCAAGTCTCGCGGCCTTACCGGACGCGACAGGTTGTCGCCTGACCTCCGGGTTTTCTTTTTTATTATAATACAAAAATAATCTTAAGACATTATTTAACCTTAAAAATATTATCCAATGTCAAACTAAATTGATTCCACCCTTTAGACTTATCCAAAATACTTCTGTCCAAACTCACAGTCCAAAATTTATAAGGAAGGTAAACACAATGGAGATCCTTTTTTCCATGTAATAACATGTGAATACCTCCATCATGTATTATTTTAAAACACGGTAACACCCAAAATTACCACAAAACCTCATTAATTATATTCATGCTCACTTATTACTTATATAATATTGGATATACCCCTTCTATCCAAAAATGTTGTAAACTCCAATAATGATGTAATATACAAATCATTAATCAGTTTCAAGGTAGTCAAGAATATCAAATAAAATTTATCCAAATCAATCATATATTATTTCAAAATCTCTACCTTAGTATGAGAACCATAATATGGTTTATTTTTCTCTCAACCATATATTTTCCAAAAAAAATTAACTTGCTATTGAGTCACTTTTCATGGTTTCACACAATCTCAGGTCCTTAAATAAATAGTACCACAGTAAAATCCTTATATACTCTATAATTATTTTAACATGTACATCATTAATAAAATACTCAAATGACACAATACTTTAATAACAACATAAGAAATCGAATAATTCCTCTCCAAGAATTTTCCAAGGTGATTCTTTCCATAGTTATCACATATAGGAAAATCCTTCTTCCCCCTCCTCCCTTTATCCATCTTTCTCTATACCATCATTTTCTTCTTTGTCATCCCTTCAAAGACATAATACTTATAGAATTCTACACATATTTTATTAACACCTGATACTATTTCTTCATATGATGAGAATATGCAAGAGGATATTCCCTTCTAAATGATGGATTAAGACTATGAAAGATATGACCCTTCTTACCCATTTGATCATGCATATTGTTGGAGTTCTTATTCCTTCTACTGGGCGCCATTTCTAAATGACAACACACACTAGGTTAGATCATATGATACTGTATAATCCAAAAAATAGAAAAATTCTCAACAATAATTGAATATTTTCACACATCTTGTCTCATAATCATAAAAATGGGTTCTTTGATGTAATATTTACTCATATATCCTTCATAATGGTTTGTAAATAAATTGGGAATTATCTTAAGCATATCCCCTGGGAGTGTCGTAACCAAGAGGGTAGTAAGTCCCGTTGTCGGGTACCAGGATACCCCAATTCAAGCCGAAAACTCCTTGTAGGAGTTTTAACTCTTAGGTACATCTGTGCCAAAGCCACCTCTACCTGCTTGTATCCATAAAGGGATGTATTGCTTGGAAAATACACAAAATCTCTATATTACCACAATTCTAGGAAATTTTTCTGCTTAATCCTCAAAGTCTATATTTGGGTAATGTTCTCTAATAAGAGTTTATCTAAATCTAATTCCAAGTTTGTTTCTAAACTTCCTCTGATACCAACTGTAACGCCCCAACCCCAGTTACCCAGAGTCGGTGCATTATTTTAATACATTGGAATAATACATGGAAATCATGTCCTAAAATACTGATCAGTTTAGCAGTCTTGGAAATAGAATACATACATCAACTTCACAATACATTTTCAGACATATAATAGATCATATATAGTTATCTGAGAACGCCATTATTCCATTTTATCTTAACCCTGCATATTAATAATAATACACTTCTTGGAAATCTTGGGGAAATAAAACATAAGAAAGGGGTGAGCTCAGATGATCAGTATGGGTAAACAATTTAGTGGAAGATAACATAATCAATAGGCATAGTGAATAATTGAAAACACATGCCTTTACAAATAATAAAAATGAACACTTTATGGAAGAAATATGAACTGAGTAAATAATTGTATAATAAAACACAGTCACGGGTATTCTACTATTCGAATAACCTCTTGAAACATCAATATTATTTTCATAATGAGGGAATGTACAATGCCATACATTCTGAAAATTTTTGTCAAGGCCTCGGCCAAGACGTCTAAAAATGATTAAGGCCTCATCCCAAACCATATATCAAATTGGGAAAGGCCTCAGCCAATTCCATGTCTAATTGTCTCTTGAGACATACCGATGCATCGAGGAGCTATAGTGGGCTCTATGCCTCACTTACTATGTGCGATACATTTCTCATATGAAAAGGTTGAAACATAACATAAACATTCGTATTAGAATTGGAATAAAAAATGTCAATAATTTAACCATAAAACTTGAATGGTATAAAAATAAAACATCAAAAATCAAATATATCACAAAACCTTCAATACATTATGGAAGATTTTTATAATAATAAATCAACTTCGATCAAGAATAATATCTCATAAAGGATGTTGGCATAGTTGAAAATGACCAGTAAAAATATTTAAGAGAAATATCCCTTTTTCATTAAATCATTTATGTCACATAATTTACAAAGGAATTAATTTAAAATATATTTTTGAATCAAAGTGTCCCATACCAGTTTGAAACTTTTTAAAGGAATTAACATTTTAAAACATTCATCTCCAGATAAATAAATCCTTTAAACAATTTTGAAAACATGGACATTAATGAGAAAGGTTTAGAAGAATAAATATTTAAAACATTTAAAATGATGTTTTATTAAAAAATTACCTTAAAATAATCCCCATTAAAACAATTTTATGAAACATGGACATGGATAATAAATATGTCCCAGTAGATACTTTTATAAAAACAATCTCAGATAATGAAGAGATTGTAAAATTTACCATTACCTTGTACTCTTCCTTGGTCGAGGGTACATTTATCCTCCTGTATAATGACCATAGTATGTTATTAAATTAACCAGAACCATATTAATATTTATTATATCATACATGATTCATTAATGACTATATACTACCTATTTAATAATGATTTCCATGTTAAATTAACATTTTGGGTAATAATTGCTATCTTTATCATACGTGTTTTAACTTGTTATTCTTGATCGTATCATTTAGATCATGATTTAAATACTTCCAAAATATAAACCATGATTTATATATCATAAATTTAGAATATAAATATTTATAATCAATATATATATGAAATTTTAGGCACCATTTATGTAGATGGTAGTCCGTACGTACGCATAAACGTTGTTTCCGTTTTTATATCGTATTGAATGGAAGTAAGTGAATAATATATATGTAAGTACATATAAATATATATATATTCAGTAGCATTATTATTTCATACATTACATAGTTATTAATAATATATATTTTTATAATCATAGTTGAATGGTGAATGTGGAAATGAATCTCATCGCATCGTGGAGATGGTAATCCGTACGTACGCATAAGAGACAATATAATTATATTGATGGTAAAATCATATGTAATTGGATGTTATATCATATATAAAGAATAATTAACATGTTATATTTATTATTTAATTTAGTTATACTCATTATTATATACATCCAAATAATGAAGTGTTTGAATAACAAACTACGCCATGACCTAGAGACCGTAATCCATACAAACGTACGTATGGTGACTTTGTCATTCATATGATGGATAGAATAATGAATATGGTTGTAACATTTTTATAATAACATCAAAGTATATAGAAGATATGAGATTTATTATTTTAGAATGGAAACCACAAAGAAAGAGGAAGTGGAAGAAGAAAAGAACTTGAAAGAGGTGATGAAATATTTACTTATTCTTTGGGTTCTTCCTTTTGATTTGATCAAAAGGGCTCATTAGGTTGGATTTATGAACAAAGGAAGGAATCTCTAATGAAGGGAGAAAATTTGGGAGGATATTTGGGTAGGTTTTGGCTGAGTCGAATGGCTTTGGAGGTGTGAAATTAAGAGAAGGGGAAGTACCCTTTTATACGAGAGGTGAGAGTCACTTTAGGAAAAGTTTGAAATATTATTTTATATTAAAATAATTTTCGGTTTCTAATGGCTCAAAAATGATTTATTTATAGGATAAGGTGGGGATGGGTTGAAAAACTCTCAACCAATAGGTTTTATATAGGTTTAGGTCACCATATTAACCTTATATTTTAGATTTAACTATTAGATAAATAGTTTTACATTTACCATGTCTCTTTGTATTTTTATATTATATGGTTAATAAACTTACTATAACAAGCCGATAGAACCCAATGCGGTTAATTATTAATATATTTAACCTTATCTAGGTCTTTTTTTTGAACCTTAGATTTTTAATAATATTATATCAATTAGTAAAATAGTATTTGTTTTAAAAATTAATTTATGTCAATTTTGAAACTATTTAGTATTTTGGTTTTTGTGAAAGTCATTACAACTTGATTACTTCTAAAAAATACATTGAATCAATTCTAACATGTCATATTCACCAGAAAATTATTTTATGGCATCAAAACGTTCAAATTATATTTATTTTAATATTTACAATACCATTTATTTGATTCTTTCCTTAATAAGGTAGTTACTCTATCATCATTGTGTCATAAATAAATTTAATTATTTAATGTCTAAAAATTATAAATAAAATATAATTATGTATGAAATATTTTTATATTTCTAATGAGTATTTATAGTCTAAGATATCAATTATATAACCCCATATAAAAATGTTTTACTAAAAAATACTTTCTTTTGTTATTTTTGTCTTTACTTTAGATTATTTAGTATAAAATGTCATTATCACTCTCAAGTGGCTCTATGGGGTCCTAAAATCAACTCAAGGATTCCCATGATCGATAATGTATCAACCAATAGGGTTAGGATATGTGTTAGGGTATTTTATATTATTTTAATATTATTTATTTACCTATATTTACCGGATTTACCATTTAACCATGGTAAATAAAATATTTACTGAAGTAATTATTCATAATCTTTAAAAACAAAAGTTAACTATTACATAATTTTGACCTCCTAATTCCAAATATGGAATCCATTTTTCCAAATTTAAAACACAGAAGTGCCAGAAATTAATTCATGTTGTCAAAAGAAAAGGCGTTTTTTTAAGAAATAATATCTATCAAATGATTGACACTTGTTTATATCCAATTTAAATGTCAAATTACATAAAATGACCTAAATTATATTAAATTATAAAAATATAATCTAATTATAGTTAAAAACCATTCAAATGTATAATTTAACACTATAATTATTTGGATTAAAAAATTTGTGTTTATTTAAAATTTAGTATTTTTTCCCTATTCATGAAAATATGAAAGTTATCATAAAAGTACCAAAAATTTATTCAAACTAAACTTTTATGTCCCTATTATAAATATTAATTTAATTTTATTAAATTTAATATATTATAGTGTGAAATATTATATTTAAAAGGTTTCTCCATTAAAAGGAATAAAACTACATTTTTTGAAAAATCACTGTTTTATCTTAAAAATTGATTTTTTCTTATATTATGTCTAAGAAACACAAAATATGATTGTTAAAATTATATAGGATATATAAAATTTAAAATGAGGTTAATAATATTCATAACCTCTTTTTGAATGTCTAGTTTAGAAAGTCGTGGTGCGCTTGAACTCGATATTATGTGTAGCGCAAGTTATTGAAATACATTGAAGAGATAACATACTAAAAAATCTTGGGGTGTTACATGGAATTTACCCATAAAATTCCAAAATTAAAATTCAAAATCAAACCTTTATTAATTTAATTTAATTATCTGTTGTTAAATAATTTATGATCACCAGAGAAAAGAGATGTAAAAACTATTTAAATTTATTTTAAAATAATGTATTTGATTTTATTAATATGTATAATAAATTATCAATAAATATTTGAGAAAATAAAATAACTATTCCATGCTTATATACTTATACCATCTATTAAATATCAAAATTTATGTGAAATGTCAAATGTGGTAGATCTTAATAGAAGAATTATTCACGTTTATCATCTAACAAAAATTCACAAAACATATGAGAATAAACCTATTTTTTTTTCAAAAGAAATAATTAAATATTTTAGTTCAATGAGAAGATATATTGTATACATGTATCCCATGAGATTAGGATTTTTTTAAATATTGTAATATTATTTCTAGAATATTTCTATTATATCCTAAAATAAAAGGGAACGTGATTAAATTTTTTATTAAATGGAATTAAACTATTATAATTTTCATTTGATAGATGAAAATTTACACTTTTATGTTGTGAAAATAATTTTTCAATCATAGGATTGAAGTGGTTTTGAAATAAGATATTACAAATATAATACTTCAATCAACCCTTAATTCAAACAAAAATTGACATTTAATTTTTTATAAGCATGGTATTCATGTTTTAAATCTATATTCCCATAAAAATGATTTGGTATTTTATAATTATATAATATGCACATTATAAATTTATTTCAAACTTTTATTTTTTCTATAAATTGAGGTATAAAATATTAGAATATCAATTTTGAGAGAAAAAAATAATTATATTATTTATATCTCAACATGGTTTATTTTTTATAGAATAAATGAATTAGAATTAGAATGTGGAATTCAATTATATAATTCATGAAAATAGTTTAATTTATTCAAATCCAAAATTCCAAAAAATTAATTAATATAGACTAAACATAAATTTATGCCACATAGTTTTGTGTAAAACATGGTAATAACATGTATTCACTTAGATCGATATGTAAGGAATGGTATATACCATTCAATTCAACTTCTTTTCAAGAACACTTGATGAATGTTTTGAAAGAAAGATACATTTCATTATAAATAAATTTAACTTATCATCATAGTTCTTCATCCCTCGAGGTAGTTCCTAAAACTATTCGCAACATAAAAAAATATTCTAATTAAAAATATTAGTCTATTTAAAGATATTAAATTCATTAAATTAGGATTTTACTATTCATATAAAACATCTAATATCAGATACTATAACATTATGCTAATAAGTTAATCAAACAACTATCTGATTATTTGTTTTATAATTAGAAATATTATTAGGTTACCTTCAATATGATTTCAATAGGTTTTCTAATGATTGAACATTAAAAATGACTTTTTCCCACAATAACTTAATCCCTTAAGTGATAATGGGGATGAAAAGTTATAAGAGGAATGAGAAATATATAGGGTGATGAAATCCTTCAAAGAATATCATTATGAACTAACACATTTTCTAGGAAATATGGGACCGTAAATCCCATTAAAAAATATTGAAAGGCACCGACAATGTCGAGAAAATAGGGAGCAATAACATTTAGGAGAGAATAATTAATAGAGAGATAGCGGGAATAATGAAAATAATAGGGTGGGTTATTTTTTTTCAAGAAATATTACACATCATTAATTATATCAACCAACTTTGAAATGTGAAAATTATACTTTGAATGTCATTTATTGAGATATAAAATGATAAAAAAGTTAACAATTTAGTATTCAAAATCTGTTATTAAATAAAAAATATAATTGTAATTTTTTTTGGAATTTTTTAATGAAACTGTAGGGTCTTGAAAATTCTGAAAATGGGAAATCCAATTACACCAAAATTTGGAAAAGGACCAAATCGGTCCGCACAATGGCTCCCAGCAACAGTACGCAGCTGGTTCGGTGGACCACCCTCCCGCAGGCGCTGTCGTTTGCAAAAGGAGGGCGGAGCGCCTCTGCGGGCGAGAAACAGGAATACCACCAATGAAGCCATCCCGTTCCACCGTTGCGAACCTCATTGTTTGTGGAATAGAAGTGGAGAGGAGCATGGATGCGAAGCAATTCTGCAAATCTCAGTTCTAAAAATCACTGGTTGACCGAGTCGTCTGCGGGTGGGGATCCCTTCATGGGCTTCTGCAAAGAGTGCCGTGTGCCCATCCTATTTGTGACTCTATAAATAATCATGAGGGGATTGATGGAGAAAAGGGGGAGGAAGGATGGGTATAAAACCGTGGGGAGACACTGGAGAAATTGCTCCCAGCGGCAAAGTCCCGTGACCATCTGCGGACCCCATATCATCTGTGGATGAACTCTTTCGTGTAGAGGAGAAACCAGTCCATGAACGACATGCGGCCAGCTCCTCCGTGGCTAGACCATAGTGGCTATTTCCTTTGCGGATAGTCCATCCGCGGCCAACCCCTCCGCGGACCAGTGTCGTTCACAAAATGGAGTCGGGAACCCCTCCACGGGCGCGAAGTAGGATGGGCACCGACCCCTTTGCAGACACCCTTCACGAAAATCCATCCTTCGCGGACAGCCTCCTTCGCAGCCTAGTCCTTCACGGCCTTCTTCCTTGTGGCCAGCTCCTCTGTGGACACCCTTCGTGGACAACCAAACCGCGAACCACATGCGGCCAGCCCTACGCGGTCGGCTCCATCGCGGACAGCCCCTCCGCGGCTATCTCCTATGTGGCTAGCTCAGCCGCAACCAGTCCCTCGTGGACAAATCTTACGCAGCCCGCCCCACGTGGTCCCTTCGCTACCGTCACTGACCCCCATGAAAAATGGAGAGTCACACTGCGAACTTTTTGGGCCAGGATGTATGGATTTTCTATTGCGCCCTTATGCGCACCCACCTTCCACCTGTGGAATACCGTGATTTAAGATACTCCTCCAAACCCAACCACTTGGCTCCTTTTCTAGGTTGAACCTGAAAGGGCCGCCCTTGTGTAAGTCCCACACCAACCATTGCTAGGTATCTCCTACCTAGTCATCCTGACCACACGATGTTAAACTGTATGGCCCTCGGCCTATCCATATGATGTTAAACTATATAGAAATAGTCCTCTCTACATGACTATAAACTATATCATTACCTATCATTCAATAATTGGATGCCTCTTGCTCTATGCAAGAGATGCCTTATGCCCTAATCATAAGATGCCTCATGCCATGTTTACAATGGAATAATTTCAAGAGCGCTGGAATCCATTCAAACATTCCATCACTCCACCTCCTGCTTTGCACGTCCTTCATTCAGATCTTCATTCCCTTACATGTCTGAAAGGGACCACCTAACGGCCTGGTCCCATGCTGCCTCGGATCACCTACCATCCTGGGCCAATGCCCCTGAAAGACTTTGAATGACACTTTGAGTTAGGTTTTGTGTTTCGAACACGGTCAGCAGTCGAACCTCATTAGCTTGTCCCCATTTTAGGCTAATGCAATATGGATGTTGTGTTTCAAACATGATCAACAGTTATCCTCCATCACCACACCACCCTCATTGCGTTCCAAATGTCGAGCATGTGATTCACACTTTTCATCTCCCTTTGTTCAGACTGATTCCAATGCCTTTGGCATTATCCCGCTTGTTCACTAGCATATAGGTGTAGGCCTCAACCCACTAGTGAGTTGGGATGCCCTCATGACCAGAAATGAGGAAGACATTATGTGCATCCATCCCGGAGTTATCCCCTACTTTATGGGCCACCTCTATGTGTAAGCCCCACTCCACTTCCCACAGACGCACCTTTCGCGACGTGATCATCTGGTCCCTGCTGCCTCTTGTTTCTCACATCAAGCATGACTCACGTGGGCTTAGAGTAAGAATCGACCATGAAATCCTCTCATGGTCCTCCTTAGAGTGTAAGCCACAATCTATTACTATGGGCCTCCTTAGAGTGTAATCCCCAATCCATACCATGGGCCTCCTCAGAGTGTAAGCCCCAATATATTACTACGGGCCTCCTCAGAGTGTAAGCCCCATGCTAATTCAAACTACATGGAATTTGATCCCTGTATCCTAGGCAGGGTAAAAAGGAATCCTCCAATAGGTTCAATCATAATCACTATCGGACCCCCGGGTCCACATTGACAGCTGGTTCAACATTTTTTGTTTTGGGTCGGTTTCAAAATGCCCAATGGTTCCGTATCCGACGATACGTGGACCTGCTTCCCAAAGGCAGGGGTTCGCTGGGCGATTTGGCCAGTGACACTTAAGAACTCACATTGGTCGAGAGGATGGGAAGTTGGGATCATTTAACCCTTTTTGGGGGAATTATTGCCTGTTCCGGGACACTCTTATAGATTTAAGACGAATTCATATGTTTGCGAATCTTTGGTTTATACCCAACCATAGTATCCATGGATTACTCCTGGATGGAAAGGGTAAGTTGGATGCATGGGTTCAGAATCATTTATGCCCGAGGTTTACCATCCCTCATTGGATTAATGACCCCGAAGAGTCTAGACTCATTGAGGTGGCATTAGGAGTGGTGCGGTGAATCGATGCGAAGATAGTCAGATCGACCAGTTGTTGGGATTGAACCTCAGGGAGGCTTCCTACATACCATGCCTAGGAGATAGGGATCAAAGTCCATGTAGTTCGAATTAACTTGGGGATTACACTCTAAGGAATCCCATAGTAATGGATTGGGGCTTACACTCTGAGGAGGCCCATAGTAATAGATTAGGGCTTACACTCTGAGGAGGCCCATAGTAATAGATTGGGGATTACACTCTAAGGAGGCCCATGGTGTGGATTAGGGATTACACTCTAAAGAGGCCCATGGTAATGGATTAGGGATTACACTCTGAGGAGGCCCATAGTAATATATTTAGGGCTTACACTCTGAGGAGGCCCAAGAGAGAATTTCATGGTCGATGCTTACTCTAAGACCAAGTGAGTCATGCTCGGTGTGAGAAAAAAGAGGCATCAGGGACCAGACGACCACGTCATGAAAGGTGCATCCATGGGAAGTGGAGTGGGGCGTACGTGTGGGGGTGGCCCATAAATTCGGGGCTTACTCCAGGATTGATGCCCATGGCAAAAAAGCGCAGTAGGAGAGGGATATGGCCTCAAAGAGGGATGGAGCAACACCCTTCCCCACTACGACCTTCCCTGGCCATGGCCGTTGGGAAGTACAGAGGTACATGGGGGATTCCTTCTAATGGGTATCCTGCCACGCCCTGGAGAGGGGAGAAGTGCCCCAGTCCTAACAAGTGGAGGGGCAGAAACAGGGTTCTCGGGCTCGGACTTTGCATTACCGTGGGAATGTGAACCCAGGAATGTTTGGAAAATCTACTCAAGGGCCAGAGCAACCCCTTCGCCCCTACTTACCATGGGTATGTGAACTCAAAACAGCACGCTGATTCTCCTGAAGGTTACATCACACGGGTTTGGTGGCTTTGGTGGAGGCCTCAGCTCGGGGCCGATGAATGGGCCAATGAGGGAGCTGCAGAGGATCAGGCCGTATTGGGAGGATTTTATCTGGCTCGGGGAATGGGAACTCTAAAGGATTTGGTGGGCCACATGGGTGTATGAGGAGTGGAGTCCTTCATGTAGGGAGGTTCTACATGGCTGGAGAGGCCATCCGCGAACCAGGGTGGTCTGCGAACTGATGGGCATTCCGCGAACCAGGGTGGTTCACAGATTCGGGTTCAGCCTGCATACCAGGTTGGTACGCGGAGGGATCCATATGAGCAGTGGCAGCTGAGGGCGACGCCGATTGGGGGTTCATTGGTCAGGGATTCGCCCGTGTAGGATGGTGCTATGCGTTGCGATAGATCGGAAAAGGGGCATAAACTCCTTGGTCCGCGGGGAGTGCATCCGTGGAGGGGAAATGGTTCACGATTTTCTTTTCTTTGTTATTTTAAGTTCGCAGTTCACCAAGTTATTATGCATTTTCAGTTCCTTATTAATTTGTTCCCAGCTTCATACCTATTCTGGTTTGCGAACTGGAACTTCGCTGTTTGCGAAATCCAAAGCTCCTTCCTTCGAAATCCTTCTACCTAAATCTGGTCGATCTCTATGAATCCTCCCCTTCCTCTTCCCCCTTGGTCCCCTTTTATAGAGTGGGGAAAGAGATGTATCTGTGGTCATGCGGCACCTTTTGTGGAGGCCCATGATCAGAAACCCAGTTTACAGATGACTTGGTCAATCCGCAAATCGTGGGGGCATTGAACTTATCTCCCTCGCGAACTTATTCATCCTCGGGGAGTGCTTTGCGGCCGTGCAGGGTTCCTCCTTCATTTTGCGAACGACAATGGATATGGCCTGGGCCGGTCAATGCGGTCTGCGGCTAGGGCAGTTCATGACAGTGAACCAGGTCGGCGCCCGTCCTGCTTCATGTCCATGGAGGGCTTTCGCCTCCATTCTTCGAATGACAATAGTCCGCAGAGGGGGTGCCTCGTGGAACCTACAACGACCTATTATCATTGGACTGGTCTACAGACTGGTTCTTCTTGTTGCTTCCTTTGAGTATTCTCCAAACCTTTACCCAATTCTTTGGGGGGAAATTGGGTAGAATCTCCCTTTGATTAAAGGGGATTTTCATTCTTCCTTTGAATATTTTTCAGGACCCTACAGAAACAAATGATGTTAAAAGGGTATTTACTTTAGTAATTCATGTTAGCTATTAAATTACCCCTATCAAAAATATATTGAAAGTTAGGTATTTAATAACATGATTTAGGGATTTTGTACTAATTTTTCTTATAATTTTATGTGTTTTTATGTGAATTTAATGATAAAAACCATTATACACTATTGATTCTATAATAATTGGGCCTCAATGAAAACATATACATGCTACCTTAACATGTTCATCAGGTCTTGGCCCACCAAGAACTAGTAGTTTCTCTGCAGACACATGTTCTCCAACCCTGGGCCACACACATGACCAATTGGACCATTAAACTAATGACTATCCTTACATTCCAATACATGTTCCTTCTAGTGTAATTTTTAATCACTCACACACACACAGGGAAACTACCAACACATGTTCTTTCTAGGTTTATTTTTCCTCACTCGAACATAATCATGGAAAATTCCTAGGAGGCCACCCATACTAATCACTAATCTTGGAAAAACCTTTTTAACTCTAGAGTTCTATTCAGGTATGTTCCTAAAAATAAAGTTGAAGTTTTTTGATGTGGGTAGTAATATTTAGTCTTTATAACCCTTTAACATTATGGGGTGTTACATTCACCCATTTTTAGAGAATAAAATCCACTTTGTATAACCTATATCTCAACCAAGGAAGTGCCACCACACTTCTGGATGGGTTTTGGCTCTGATGTAAATACAATGACTCGACCAGAAAGGCACCATAGTTTCCCCAAAGACACATGTTTTCCATTCCTTTGGGTCCACCCACGTTCCCAAATGGTTAATCGGACTAATTATTTTCACCACATGCCAAAAAATTTTATTTCTAGTGTGATTTTTACTCACACATTCACACTTAATAACACTTCCCATGAGGTCAATCATAATGATAACTACTCTTGTTCAAACCCATTTAACTATGGAGTTGTAATTAGGTTGGTTCCTAAAAATATAGGTGCACCTTGTTGACATGGGTAATAAAAATTAGCCTTTTAACCCATTAACATTCTGTGGTGTTATAGATTAAATAATTTTTGGGATTTACATTTTAATTTTTGGAAATATAAACTCTAATGTATTATTTTATTCATTTTATAATAGAAATGGTTAATTAGTTCAAAACATAATTTTCCATACTCAAATTTATATTTTTTATATTATTAATTGTATAATATGTTTTAAAATTTAAATTATGTTCTTATAAAATTATTTATTAATATATTTTTATTATTTAATATTTAAAAATTATTAGTTTATAATTTAGTACTAGTACATTAATCATTATTTTAACCTTTGTTTATTTATAACTTATTTCAACCATGATAACATGTTTATTTAGTTTAAAATTTTATTAGAATTAGGTTAATTTATGGAAGGAAGAGAAAAAAAGGGTTGTTTATAATGAAATTAATGTCATATTTGATGACATGAATAAATCATATACTGTAATATATCATATTCTAAAAGAATCATAAAACCCATGATCTGGTTCACCTCTACTATTACTATACCAGTTTTCTATATACCACTATAATGTATCCCCATATATCAAAGTTTACAGACTAATGTTGAGGGTTGATATATAATAAGTGGGGAGACTATACCCTTAGGTAAGGATAACAATCAAAACATAGTTTAAGAAATATTAAGAAGTAGTCATCCCAATATGTCAATAATATAAGAAAAAAGACATCTCTAAATACCATCCAATTGTAAATATCAACCACATGTGGAATCAAAATGAATTTTAATATATGGAATGACTGTCATAAAAAATAAACAAGATCTACTATGGAAATATCTTTTATAGATGAGTCTAAATATAAAAAAACATAAAGGGAATATTAAAAAAATTGGTCTTGATACCTAGCATGGTCCCATCTTCTAACTCTAACCAAGCTCCACCTGCTCAATAATATGAAGTAGCAAGGCCATTTAAGTTATATGAGTCATGAAACATAATTCTTGATTAGGTACGAGGGTTCCCAAATATTGTGTGAGAAACACTCAGTAGGTCTCTACCAATGGTGTCCAAATAAATCTCATCAAATACAAATGCATGATCGATTTCAAGTACTAATAATGGAAATAAAAAAATAAGAATGTCACACCATGAAGTGCTCCCATCAAACCATGTGTCACAATACCAACTTTGACCATTCCTATAATGGGAAAATATACCACTCTATGAACAAACATTAAGGATGAATGATATATCTCTTGTCATATAATGATCAGGGTGAATGACTGATCACCTTTAATCATCAATAAGTGAAAAAAATATCAACATCGCACACCATTGAGGTGAATTATCCACCACCCAACCAATAACAATAGATAATAGGGTATAAAAGAATCTAAGGGGATGATATACTATGGAAACTGGACTCTAGGTGGATAATTCCAAACTAATATATCCCACTTGGTTGGATTATATAACTCTGATATAAATCTCAAGGGCAAAGATATACCACCACTATAGGTCTCAGAGTATATGGTGCACCACTAAGATAACTTCCATATGTGGAAAATGTACAACCAATATGACTCTTTGGGTGGATGATGCACCATAATTATCACATATTATATGGATATTACACCACCAACATCAAATCACAGTTGTTCGATATATAATTGAAACAAATCCCCAAAAGGATGATGTACCAAAAGGATGACTATCATATATTGAAAATGATCCACCAACATAAGATCTTAATTATATGATATAAAAATAATATGAAATCCAAAATTGGTTGAGGTTACACCATTTTATCAGCCTCACAATGAATGATGGATCGAAATACCTTTTCATGTGGATGGGATACCAAAATATAGCAAGGGAGGATATGATAACACCTCTAATCAACTCAAGGTGTATGAGGAACCAAATATTACTAGAAAACAATAAAAATATATAATTTATCATTTACAATCAACATAAGGAATTTATAATTATAAAAAACATCAATATATATTCTCTTAATCTATCAAACCATTTTAAATTCCCATACCTATACCAACTCAAACTACCTTATCTTGTACTCATGAAAATAATTACCTAGGAAGAGACAAGGGAGATATAATAGAAACCTATAGATTTTACTCATTAATAATCACCAGTATTGGGTCTAAAATAATTGTTTAATATTAAAATTACATTGAATAATAGTCATAAAAACTATCACAGTTAACCACGCACTTCTTACAGACCCCTCACGGCCTTTATGGGTTCCACTCATACCATAAGAAATTTGAGATTTTTTAATTTTATCTCATACATAATGAATTGGTGTTTCTATCATTTCATAAGACACATGAAAAAAAATAAAAAATCATGATAAATCAATGGACCACCTACCTGGGTCTAGAAGGTCCCCATTTATTAAATTTCCTTAGCTGATTAAACCTCAAAAAGAAAAAATAAGGAATCCTATAAAAATCCACCAAATTTGGGCTTAATCATTGGTGTGTTGAAAATATTTAGGAAACTAGAAATTCAATCAAGATAAGAGGAATAATTATCCCAGAAAATCCAATACAATGATCGAATTAAAGATATTAGCTCACATGAGAGAGATTCAACCTTAGAAGGGATAAAACCCAAAGGGGAATATAGAAGAGGGTTGAAAACTACTGCTTATAGATAAATGGGATGAAAACTAGTTTCAGTAACATTTTAACCCAATTAATTAATTAAATTAAACATTAAAAAAATATACTGGTGCAACTATTCACCACCAATGCTTTTTCTCTCACCACACTTATGATGGGAATATTTTACTTGGGTGGACTATCTATCACCAAACTAATTCCATAGTTTTATATTCCAAGGACTCTCTAAACCCTATAATGTGACATCCAAGAATAAATTTTATATGTGGGTATATGTTTCAGGGGTTGGACCCTTTATTTGGAGTGGTTTTGGATAGAAAAGGATGAAAATTTAGAGGCTTTTTTCAGGTAACATGGTTAAGGCACATGGATAAAAAAACCTTGCATCCTAAGTGTGAAGTCCATTCAACTATTAAGAGTGGTGATTTTTACAGTTACCGTATGTTTTTTAACCATGTGGGTAAACCATGAAACTCACTTAAATAGGGGTTATTTCTTCTTTGGGTCCTTTTAAATTGGGTTTTCTTACCATGGATTTCCTGATCATTTTACCCTGACCTATACACCCTAAATGGAGTTCTTTCCCAATCCAACGCTCCTCCAAGTTTATTTTTAAGTGGTTTCTTCGTTATTCTTAACTTGAGCTAAAATTTTAGGTTTCCCTTCCTCGTATTATTGGGTTTTCTTCCATTTTCCTCTTATTTTATAACCCTAGTGGAAATGTTTGGAAAATTTCATACTTATGGTTATTCTAAAATTGGGGTTTTTTGTCCTAGTGGTTGTGATCCCTTATAAGACCTAATCTAGTATATTTCACCAAAAATGACATGATTACACTATATTATGTAGGTGTTTCCATTTCATTGCCTTTTATTTAAGAGTTCCCTGAGGTATTTATTCCTTAAAAGCGTTTTTGAATTAAATTTAACATGTTTATGTGATATATAGTTTTGTTTTTTAAAGGTTTTCTATACTCTGGTGGGGTTTTACTTTTGAAAAAATGGGTGAATTTATTTGTTATATGAAACTTGGTTTTCAAATGGTTGTTTATGTATTCTACATGTATCATAAAATTAAAAGAATAGTTTTTATTAAGAATAAAACCTTTTTATTTTTTAATCCAAATTTGATTTTAAAAGTGGGTTCCCATTATGATTTAAGGGGTTAGATTAATTTAAAAAGGTGTGGGGTTGTTTTATAAAATGAAATAGTGTCCCTTAAGTTTTTTGTTTGGGATTGATGATAATTATGACATACTTTGGATTTTTTTGGATTAGAAAATTGTTTTAAAAATGTTTTTTCAAATTTACATTCTATATGTGATAAGTGATGTACCAATTGGAAATTCACAAAGTGATATTGATTTTACCCATATTAAACACCATTTTTTGTTGATAATGTTTATGTCATTCATATGATGGATGTTTTAGATGTGATTCATGATGTGATTATGGGTTGGGATTTTTTTGAGGGAAGTATGTGATGTGGGAAAAATATGATTGTTGTATTATTCCTTGGGAATTGTTACCATCATGTGATGACATTTGTTTGTTCATGGAAAAACTCCTTTAGTTATTCCATGAGGTTACCTCGGTTACTAATTGGGAAGTAGTGGGATGTTTCTAGTTTAGTTGATATTATGCACTCGATAGTCACCCCTAGTTATACATAATACCTAGATAGTGTGTTACCTTTGATGATACTAGGTAAGATTGATTTGGTTAAAGGATGTGTGACTATTAACCTATTGATAGTAGGTCCAACTTTCATGTCATTAACTTTCCCATCATTTTGTAAGGTATTTTATTATAAAATGAATCATATTTTATTCCTTTAATTACTTATTTTCATGTAAGATGATTATTTTTTTGGATAAAATTTCTTGATGTGATGATCCAATTATGGTTTAGTCTTGATGTTGACTAGTTTGGTTCCATCTGTTTATTAAAATATTTTATGATCATCTATAGTTCTATTTTAATTATTATTTCCCTTGTTTCCTTTCTTATCTTTGAGTTGTTTATGTAAAATATTTTAATGGAAAAGGGGTTAATGGTTTCAAAGTGAATGTTTTTTTTGGAAATGATTTTGAAATGTTTTAACCCATGTGAGGGTTGGTTTTAAAAATTGTGATCTTTTAATGGTAAATTATTGGATTTTAAATGCTTTTGTTTTGAAAAAACGTCTTGGTGGTATGTTTTATAAATGTTGTTCTTTGAGAAAGTGAAAGTTCTATATTTGGTTTATTCCTATGTCATTACAAATGAAATTAAAACCTATTTTTTAAATTATTTTAAATCTAGAAAACATGGTTTATTTGATAAAATTAATTAATTGGACTCATGGTGGTACCCTACTAGATTAGAATCACACCCTACATACTGATATTGGTGTGTATTTAGTCTTCATTTTATATAAAGGTTTCTTCATATCTTATATCTTGGGTTGGATCCAGTGACATCTTATTTAGGGAAGTTGGTGGTTGTTGGGATCACGGTGGTTAATTATGGGTTATATGAAGATGGTGATTAGACCTTTGGTTTTTGGGTACTAGTAGGGTCATGTTTTGGTTTGGGCCCCATTGGTCTTCCATTATATTTTATTTCATCTTCTAGTGTAGTTTTGTAATATTTTGTTAAATATTTCTTTATATGTGATTTCCTTTGGAATTTACCTTTGTAACTTTATTATTATCCTATATTTAGATGTTTAAATTTGGTTTCTTAAGAGTGAAACAGTTACCAATAGTTATTTTTGATACCATTGATTATTTTCCTCAGTCTTGGGGGATCGAGGATGATCCTTGGGTATGTGGAAGTCCAGGTTGGCTGTCCATTAAATGGATGTCCTAGAACAATTTATTACAAAATGGTTTCATAGAAACACTCTTTGTTATTTAGGGAGGGTCTAAGTAGTCTAAAGACATGGATTATCATTGGAAATTTGGTGGAGGGTATGGATTAGGGCCAAATGACCTCTTTTACACATTGAATACTGAGTTTCCATGGTTATATTATGCATGATTATTGAGCTTGAGTTCAAATTTGGATGTTTTGATGGATTTTAAAGGTGCTTATAAGATTCCTCTTACCACCGTTGAGTGTATCAGTGATTTTGGGGTTCATTTTGAGTTTCATAAGAGAAAATGGTGAATGAAAAATGGTTTCACAGTTGCCACACAAGGTCTGGTAAACTTTGCGGTGCTCATGCAACATAGTTCTACTACCATGAAAATTCATGTTGAATGGTTGGCATATGATTTACCATCCAGTGTGGCCAAACCTTTCACAATAAAAATTTTTCTTCATAATTCCCCCATTTATATTGGATTGATTCAATTGGAGTGTTACAATGGTTTTTTATCCTTTAAGGGAGTTTTAACTAGGGTTTTCATGATATGTGATGTGGTTTGAAGTGGTTCAATTTGAAAGGAGTTCTTAGTTTTATACCCTGAGATCTTGGTTTTTTTTGAAATTAAGATGTTTCATTTTTGAAAACTATTTTGTGATGGTTTTAAAACCAATTGTGTTTTATTTTGAAACTTAGTTATGGAAAATAATCTAGTAAAAAATGATTTTGAAATGTGGAATTGTTTTAAACATTTTAATCATTAAATTTATTGTTTTAAGAAATTTTATATGAACGATTTTCTCTTAAGATGGTTTATTTGAAAGTGGAGTGTTTAATTTTTTTATAATTAAGTGTGATATTTCCATTGTTATGAAAATTTATGTGATTTTTTTAAAATATAATGGAGTTAACCCTTGGTTTAAATAATTTTTTAGACTGATGGGTCCCAATAATTGGTAAAAGTTTTGAGAAAATATTGTGAAAAGCAGTTGAGATTTAAATTGGTATTTTCAAATATTTTTTATTTTTTTCAAAGGTTGTTTTGAAAATGTGTTCTATTTGGCTCCCTTAGTTATGGGACTACCTATTTTGGTTTTAAGAGTATTATAATTTGGGATTTAGTCTTGTGTTTTTTACTAAGCGACTCCCAAAAAAGACTTGAAAGAAGAGAGAGTATTCTTCCTAGGGGTTCTATTTCTTTTATTCCCTTTTGTGGATTTTAAGTTCCTTACTCTTTACCTATCCCAAAATTTAGGCGGATTCAGAGGATCCATTGAGGTTTATTGGATAATTCTTTGTTATTATGAAATAACCACCAACCCTAGTTATTTTTGAATTGGGGTTCTGTTTCATGTCCTTCCTTGAGTTATTAGTTGTTTTATAATTCTATAGTGTTAAGTGTTAACCCTTACACATTTGTCATTTGGTTTTTTCAAATATGTTTAAGGTGATTTTTATTATATTGAAATAATATTTTCACTTATCATTTCAAGTTGGACATGAAATTAAAAGTAGAGATAAACTTTAAAAGTTAATTTAAAATCTTATGTGGCAGGTTAAATGGGGATTGAACTCATTTTGGATGAGAAATGAAATGGGAAGTTTGGTTTTTAACTTACAAGGGTTTTTATCTGGTGATTCAAAATAGGTTATTTCGAGTGATAAGTTCTATGGAAATTTTTGGAAAATAATTTTCAAAAAAGTTTCATATTTTAAAATGTTTTAACTGATATTGGGACATGTTGTGAAATTTAAAAGGGGAGTTCTAAGTATTTTATTGGTTTTAAAAAGAAAAATATTTGGTTTTTGAAAATTTTCCTCTTTGGGTTTGTGAAAACTCATTTTAAAGATGTTTTTCAAAACCAATTTCAAGATATTGGTTTGGAAAGAATATTTTAAAGTGGGACTCCAACCATTGAAAATTGGAACTTTTAGGGTTTTCCTAATTGGAATGGGTGAGTGGTGTTTTAATTCACTTTAAAATTGGTGTATGGAAATTATTGGGAAATTGGTTTTGAAATTAAAGGCCTTTTTTGACTTGTTTTTGGGATTTTTTTTATAATAGTCTAAAATGAGTTTTGGATGGTTATGTGTTTTTTATGAAATTGTCTTCTTTTTTGTGTTTTACAAAATGGATTGGGGTATAGAAAGGAAATTTTAAAGTGGTTGTTTATTTAGTCTAAATATTATCATTTTGTGAAATTCTTGTGGTTGTTTTGGATTTTGAATTTGGGTGGTCTATGTTCTTATCTTTTGGATTGTGTGATGAATAGGGTTTTGAGATTGAGTGCATTTATACTTGTTTAAATTATCTTATTTTGAAGACTCTAGTGTTTTATTATGTCATTACCTATTTTAAGCTATGTTTATTTTTTATGTGGGAGTAAGATACCTTTGGGTTAGTATGTGCGTAATTAAGATGGACGTAGACTTTAGGCCTTGGATCACTCGATGAAGCTAGTTTTGTGGGGTTTTCCATGGGATGTTGTTTTTAGTTGAGGTAATAGTTTACCTATAGGGTAGGTGACCTCGGTCATGGACGCATTTCATTTCTGATTGTGGCATGACTTGATATTTATTCATTATTTAGGCAAGTGTCAATGTTGTTTGCGGCTTGAACATGAGGGTGTTGAGTTTATTGAGGTGGGGTTTCCTTTTAGGAATTGAGGATTTGTTCTTAAGTGTTAATTTAAACATTATTAGGGATTATTGTACATAGCGGAGGTCTTCCTTCAAGTTATTATACTTTATTACACCATTTAAGTGATTTATAAATAGTGGGGAGACCCATTTTTGGTATTTGTTCCCTTTTGGGTTCTTGTATTGGTGAGTATGGTAGTTTTTTTGGATTTAGTGGTTTGGTTTTGAGAAATAATCATGGATTGAGGTTTTCCTACTAGTGAAATATTTAGTGGTTTATTATCTAACTCACCTCTCTTCTTGGAGAGTGGGTTGTGGCTTGTCCTTTTTTAATTTTTTCTTGACTCAGGTATTTTTGGGGTTAGAATATTGAATTTTGTAGGGTTTGTGACACTCGAGTGACACTTTTACGTGTTGATATATGTTTCATGGCTTGGCCCCTTGTGTTGGAGGTGTTTTGTGGTGAAAATGAAAAAAAATTGGGGACTTTTTCTAGGTCTCATGGTTAAGAGGAATGGTTAAACAAACCATGTAGCCTAAGTGTGCCACCCATTAATCTCTTGATAGTGGTGATCTTCATGTTTTCTGCATCATTTCTTTAATCGTGTAGGTAAGCCATGAAACCCAATCAAAGAGAGGTTTTTTTAATTTTTGGGTCCTTTTTAATTGGAGTTTCATCCCATGGCTCCCCCAATCACTTTCCCCTAACCTAAGAGAATTTTATGGAGTTCTATCAATCTCTAAATCACCTCCAAGTGTATTTTTAGTGGTTTTTTGATGATTATTCACCCGAATTGAATGGTTAGGATTCCATTCATCTTATTTTAGGTTTTATTACATTTTACTTTTATTTTCCAACCCATGTATCCATGTTCGGATGATTTAAATACCAAGGGTTATTCTAAAGTTGGGGGTTTTCTTCGTAGGGGTTGTGATGCATCCTCTAATACTTAATCTGGTGGATTTAATAAAAGGTGGAATGATTCCACCACATTAGGATGGATTTTCCATTTAAGTGCATTTTATTAAAGGGTTATATGAGATCTTGTTTCTTTAAAAGTGTTTTTGAATAAACTTGAAGGTGTATGTGATGTCAAGTTTGGATTATTCCATGGTTTTCGAAACTTGGGTGGGATTTTTGGAAAAAATGGAAAATTTATTTGGTATATGGATTTTTTTTCAAATGGTAATTTATGTATTCTACATATTAGATAAAGTTACAAGAATGGTTTTCATTGAGAGAAAAACCTATTTGTTATGTTTTAAGACAAATGAGATTTGCAAAGTGGGTTTCTTTTTCTGGTTTAAGGGGTTAGTGTGATTTTAAAAGGGGTGGCTCTATTTTATAATATGAAATAGATTTTACCTTGGGTGATTTTTTTTCATGTTTTTTTATAATCATGACTTCCTTTGGAATTGTGTTTGGAGTAAAAATTGTTTTAAAAAGTGATTTCTAAATGTATATGATATATTTGATAAGTGAAGGCTTGGTTCCAACTTTGTTAAGTGATTTTGATTGTTCCCTAGCAAATCCCCATTGTTTTTTATGATGTTTATGTTATGCATGTGATGGATATTTGTGATATGCGATTTATAATGTTCTTATGGGTTGGGGCTCCTTCCAAGGGAAGTATGTGAGGTGGGAAAGATGTGATTTAGGTGTTAACACGTTGGGGATTTATTATGATCACATTATGAAATTTGTTTTCTTTCATGGACCACCTCATTTATTTATTCCACTAGGGGACCTAGGTTACTAAGAGAGAAGTAATGGAATGTTGCTAGGATAATTGAGATTACACACCATCTATTTTTCCCTATTTGTATGTAATAACTGGATATTGTGGAGTCACTGATGAGACTGGTAAGAGTGATTCATTTGATGAATATATTCCCATAAACCTACTTGTAGTTGGTCCACATTACATGTATTGAAATTTACCATTAGTCTCTAAGGTATTTCCTCATGATTTATTTTATATGTTATGCCTTTAATTACTTATGGTCATGTGATATGATCATTCCTTGGATGGACTTAATTTATGTGTTGATCCTATTATGGTTTAGTATTTAAATTTAATACTTTGGTTCCATCCATTTATTGGAATTATTTGTCACATTCTATGGTTATGTTTTCATTATTGTTTCCCTTGTTTCCTTGATTATCTTTTAGTTAGGTTTGTAAAATATTTTAAAGTGAAAAGTAGGAAATTCTTTCAAAATTATAGTTATATTGGAAATTATTTTAATACATTTTAAACTACATGGGGGTATGTTTTCAAAAGTTTGATGTTTTAAACGTAAATGATGGGTTTTGAAATAGAATTGTTTTAGTAAAATAGATTAGTGGCATGTTTTATAAATGTTTTACTTTGAGAAAGTAAAAGTTCTATCTTTGGTTTATTACTATATAAAGAAAAATTAAATGAGAACCCATTTATTTACATTATTTTCAAACTTGTAAACATGGTTTATTTTATAAAAGGAATGAATTAGAATCATTATGGTATCCTACTAGCTTTATCTCACACTGAATATACTCACATTGTATGGTACGCAATCTTAATGTATTGTGCAGGTTTCTTTAGGTCATGTCTCATGATTTAGATCTGGTGATACAATCCTTTTGGAAGCATACGATTGTTGGGATCATGATGGTGAGTCGTGAGTCACACAAGGATTGTGATCAGAGCTTTGGTTTTATGGAACTATATGGATCATGTTTTGGTTTTGGCCTCATTGTTCTTCCATTCAATTTTTTTCATCATCTTTTCTTGTTTTTTAATATTTTATTAAATATATTTTTTTATGATATTTGATATAGAAGTTATTTTTATCTCATTATCATTATTTTATAGTTGGATATTTTTATTTTATTCCTTGATGGTGAAACCATTCCCATTAATTATTTTTGGTACCCTAGTTGCTTATCATTAGCTTAGAGGATTAAGTATTCTCCTCGAGAATATGGAAGGTAGGTCAAACATCTATTGGATGGATGGCCTAGGAAAATTTATTAAAAAATGGTACGAGAGGAATTCTAATTTTTATTTGGGGTGTGTCTAGGTAGTCTTTAGATTAGTATTTTCATTAGGACTCAGGTGGATGGTGTAGGAAAGGTCATGACCATCTCTTTATTTCACAAAATATCGAGTTTACATGGGTTTATTTTTCTTGATTCTAGACCTTAATTGTGAATTTTGATGTTTTATGGATTTTATATGTGTTGATAATATTATTTTGATCCATGTTGAGTTTATTAGTGATTTAGGGGGTCAGTTTGAGTTTCAAAGTTGAAAACGGTGAAAGGATTAGGGTTTCTTGACCAGAACAGATGGGTTGGTAAACTGTACAATGCTCATGCAGTATGCATATGATACCCTGAAAGTTCTTTTTACACGGTTGATGAATAGTTTACATGCTAGTGTTGGAAAACCATGCATAGTGAAAACTCTCATCTAGAATTTTTTGTTTCCCCCCTTTTCTCATGGATTGATTCCATTAGATAATGCCACTAGTTTGTTATCAACTATGGGATTTTAACTGGTGTTTTTATGGAAATTGATGTGGTTTTATGTGTGTTTATTTGAAATGAGTGCTTGGTTTTGAAACTTGGGAGATATGTTTTGTGGAAATGAGATGTTTTGTTTTGGAAAACCATTTTATGGTGTTTTGAAAACATTTTTTTATTTTGAATCTGAGATAAGAAAACAACTTTGAGTGAAAAAGTATTTAAGTTTAAAACGTGTAGTTTTTTTAAACAATTTAATTATTAAAGTGTGTGTTTTATGAATTATTTTATGAATGAATTTTCATTATTATGGTTTAATTCAAAGTGTAGTGTTCAATTTTTTTAAATGTAGTGTGGGATTTCTATTTTTATGAAAATTTATGTCATGGTTTCAAAAGACAAAGAGATTTACCATTGGTTTATGTAAATTTTTAGAATAGTGGGTCTTAGTAATTGGTAGAAGTTTTTGAGAAAGGGGTAGTGAAAATAGTTGATCTTTTAAATTGTATTTTAAAAGTGGTTTGAAATTTGTTTAAAAAGGATTCTTTGATATAATGTTCTGTTTGGTTCAATTTATTATGGCCCCCACTTGTTTTGGTTTGAAGAGTATGGGTGGCTGATCTCATTTCTTAGGTCATTTTCTATGTTCCTACCATAAAATCTTAATAGATGGGTGATTATTGTTACTAGGGGTAATATTTTAATGGTTTTATTCCATTTTTGGGATTTTAACTTATATATTCATGAAATTTACCAAGATTGAGGTGGATTTCATGGATCCCTTGAGGATTTTTGGGGAATTATCCATTATTAGGTGATGATCACTATACCAGTTTATCATTAAACTAGGTGTAGGTGTTAGGTTATGCCTCGAGTTATTAATAGTTCTTAAATTATCAATAGTTAAGGTTTATCCCTTTAATATTGGGTTGTTTGAGTTTTTAAAATGATTTTAATGTGAATCTATTTCTCTTGAAATATGGTTTTCACTTGAATTTTTAAGGGCGTATTGAAAATAAAATTAGTTATAAGCATTAAAAGTTGAGTTAAAATCAGTTGTGGTGCTTTAAATGGGTTTTACCCATTTTTGGGTCATGAAATGACATGGGAAGTATGATTTTAAACATGCAAGGGCCTTTCTTGGGTGATTCAAATAGGTTATTTACAGTTCCAAATGATTTGTAAATTGTTGGAAAGGAGTTTTTAAGTGAGTGTGATATTTTAAAATTATTTAACCCTAATTGAGCTATGATATGAAATTTTAAAGAGGTGTTTTAAGATATTTGGTTTTTTTAAAGGAAAATGATTTTGTTTTTAAAATTTATATTATTTGGGTCTGTGAAAACTTGGAAGATGTATGTAAAAATGAATTTTAGGAGCCTAGTTTTCAAAAGATTGGATTTAAATGGGACTTAAACCATTGAAAAGACACATGTTTTGTGTTTTCCTAAATGAAATGGGTGAGTAGTTTTTTAATTTATTTTCAAATTTTATTATAGAAATGATTTAGAAAATGGTTTCGGAAAATAAAGGCATCGTTTATTGACATGTTTTTGGGAAAACATTTTAAAATTGGTCAAAATTAATTTTAGTTGGTTTTGTGGTTTATAGGAAATGGTTCTATTTAAGTGTTTTATAAATGGGATTAAAGTTTAAAAATGTGATTTTCAAGTGGTTTTTTATTTAATATAAATTGGAGAATTTTTTGAACTGGTTATAGGTGTTTTGGATTTTGTATTCATGTGGTTTGGGTTCTTATCTTCTAATTAGTGTAATTCCATTGGTTTTGATATTGGGAGCATGCCTAACTATTTCAGTTATCTTCTTTTGAGTCTTTTAGTGTTTTTTATATTGTAAACTATTTTAATGTTTGTTTCTTATTAATGTAGTCATAAGTGAACTTTGGTTTAGTACTTGTGTAATTATTATGGATGTGGCCTTTGGGCCATTGAGAACTAGATGGTGATAGTTTTGTGGGGTTCACTATGGGATGTTGTTTCTACTTGAGGTCATAGTTTACCCTTGGGGTACAATGACTTGGGTCACATGCCCATGTCATTTATCATTATGGCATACCAAGAAATTTATCCATTGTGGAGGTGAGTTTTAAGCTTGTTTGTGGATAGAGTATGTTAGTGTTTAATTTCTTAAGGTTTCTTTGCTTTTAAGAAGTAAGGATTTATTATTAAGTGTTCTTTAGAACATTATCTAAGATGCTTCCCCATAGTGGAGGTTGGAATTCAAGGTATTCTCATTTATTAATCCATTTATAAGATTTGAAAATGGTGGGGAGACCCGTGATTGGTCTCTATTCCCTTTTCTGGATCATGTATTAGTGAGTATGGTATCTTTGTGGATTTAGAGGTTGAATTTAGAGAAATTGTTTCTTTAAAGAAGTTTCTTATTAGCTACCTATCTAGTGGTTCATTATCTAACTCGCTTCACTTCATAAAGAGTGTGTTATGGGTTGTTATTTTTTAATTCTATTTTAACTCGAGACTCTATTGGGGTAGGAAGTGGCATGGTGGGGAGTTTATGACACCCCATTGTCACTTTTATGTGTGGGTATATATTTCATGGATTAGATCCTTGATTTGGTGGTGTTTCAGAACAAAAATGATGAAAATTTAGGGAATATTTCAAGGCCTCATGATTAAGGTTCATAGTTAAACAAAACATGTAGCCTATGTGTGAAGCCCATGCATCTCTTGACAATGGTAATCTATATAGTTACTACACAGTTTGTTTAACTATTTGGGTAAACCATGCAACCCACTTGAAGATGGGTATTTTCTTTTTTTTCTATCTTTTTAATTGGGGTTTATTCCCTTGTATTCTTCATTTAATTTTCCTTAACATAAACACATTACATGAATATATCTCTTTCTACAAAGCTCCTCTAACTAGATTTTGAAGAGTTTTCTTGGTGATTCTTTAACTGAATTTAAAGGAAAGGGTTCCCATCCACTTATTATTATTTTTTATTTGGTTTTCATCTTATTATCTAACCCTAAATGGCCATGTTTGGATTATTTCCATACTTAGATTTGTTCTAAAATTGGGGGTTTTGTTTCTTGGTGTTATGACCACTCCATTGAGACGTAATCTGGTGGATTTCATTGAAGTTGACATGCTTCCACCATAAAAGGAAGGTGTTTCCATTTCATTGATGTTTATTTAAGAGTTTAATGAATTATTTATTCTTTATAAGTGTTTTTCAATTAAATTTAATGTGCATATGATATCAAATTTTATTTTTTCAAAGATTTTCCATACTTGGGATGGATTTTACTTTGGAAAAATGGGTGAATTGATTAGTTATATATAACATGGTTTTTAAAAGGTAATTTATTCATTCTAATTGTTTAATCAAATGCCAAGAATGGTTTTCATCAAGTGTATCATTTTTTAATTTTGTTTTTAATACAAATGTGATTTTCAAAGTGGGTTCCCTTTTTGGTTGAAAGAGTTAGCTTGATTTAAAATGGGGTGGTGTTGTTATTTAAAATTAATTGAATTTTTCCTTAGGTTTTTGGATTATGTTTTTTGGTAATAATGAATTCATATGGAATTATTTTTGGATAAATTTTTTTAAAAGGGTATTTCCAAATTTATATGCTATAGGTGATAAGTGAATCCCTAGATGGAACATTATAAAGTTATATTTATTATTTCTTTGTTAAGCCTCATTATTTTTTGATGATATTTATTTTATCAATGTGACCAATTCCATTGATGTGATTCGTGATGTGATTTTGGTTTGGGGGTCCTTTTTAGTGAAGTATATGAGGTGGGAATTATGTGATTGTGGTGTTATCCCTTGGCACTTTGTTATTGTGTTATAAATACATTTGTTTTTTCATTTCCCTCCTCCTTTAGTTATTCCAGGAGGATACCTACATTACTAATTGGGAAGTTGTGGGAAATTTTTAGGATAGTTAAGATTATATTGTAGTTAGTCACCCCTATTTGTATGTATACCTGGCTACTTGGGTGTCACCAATGAGACTAAGTAAGAGTGATTTGGTTGATATATGTGTGACACTTATCCTTTTAGTATTAGGACCATATTATTTGTCTTACATGTTACCATTAATCCTTAAGGTGTTGCCGCATGATATGTATCATATGTTATAAATTAAATTACTTATTGTCCTGTGAGATGATTACTGCTTGGATAGAATTGGTCTATGTTTGGATCCTATTAAGGTTTAGTCTTGATGTTGTCTAGTTTGCACTACTGGAAAAAAGGCCTATACCCACGGTTTTGGGAACCGTGGGCTGGAACGCCGTCGGTATAGGTCCCCAGCCTATACCCACGGTTTTCCAAAACCGTGGGTATAGGTGTTCTGCCACCGTGTCAACAAAACATTCCCAATTGCCACGGTGTCAATGGCTTTTACCCACGGTTTCAAAACCGTGGGTATAGATCCTAAAATAAAGCTGCAGGCGGGTTTCGATCCCACGACCTCTTCGCTGCAAAGTACCGCGTCTACCACTACCCTACTATCAATTATGTGTATATATATATATATATTTAGTTAAATATAGTTATATAAACCGTGGGTATAGAGGGAAGAACTGTAGGTATAGGACTCCCGCAAAAAAAAAAAATCTTTCCCGCGGAAAAAAAAAATTCCCGCGCACACATGGGAAACCTATACCCACAGTTTTTCAAAACCGTGGGTATAGGTTTTTTATCCTATACCTATCCCCACGGTTCTCCTCAAAACCGTGGGGATAGGTACCCCTATACCCACGGTTCTTGAAAACCGTGGGTATAGGTCAATTTTCAAGACCTATCCCCACAGTTTTGGAAAACCGTGGGGATAGACCCCCCTATGCCCACGGTTTTTGAAAACTGTGGGTACAGGTCTTGAAAATTGACCTATACCCAAGGTTTTCCAAAACCGTGGGTATAGGGGGTACCTATCCCCACGGTTTTGAGGAAAACCGTGGGGATAGGTCCATTTTCCAGTAGTGTTGGTTCCATCCATTTATTGTAATTATTTGTTAACTTATATGGTTATGTTTTCATTATTTTTTCCCTTGTTCTTTTATTACCCTTGAGTTTGGTGTGTAAAATATTTTTAAGGAAAAAGGGGTAAATGGTTTCAAAGTTCTAGTTTTTTAGGAATTATTTTGAAAATTTTAAACCATGGGGGTGTTTGTTTTCAAAAGTGTGATGTCTTAAAGGCAAATTATTAGTTTTTAAATGGTATTGTTTTGGTTAAACATCTTGGTGGAAAGATTTATAAATTTTTCGCATTGATAATGAGAAAGTTATATATTTGGTTTATTCCAATACCTTGAAAAAGGAAATGAAAACCTATTTGTTTACATTATTTTAAAACAAGGATTTTTTTAAAGGAATTAATTAGGATCATCGTGGTATCATAATTGGATTTTTTTTAATATTCTACATAATCATGTTGGTGGGTATGTGGTCTTCATGTCTTGTACAAGTTTCTTTTAGCCTTTTCTATCAGGTTGGATCTGGTGTCATCTTCCATGGGGAATAATATTATTGTTGGTTTCAAGGTTGTGACTTGTGAGTCACATGGATATTTTTATCAGACATTCAATTTCATGGAACTAATTAGCTCAAGTTTTAGTTTTGTACTCATTGGTATTCTATTCTGTTTCATTTAGCTTTTGTTGTAGTTTTGTATTATTGTATTAACTGCTTGTTCAAATGAGATGTCCTTTATCATTTATCTTTGTCTCTTTATCATTATTCCATGTTTGGTTTTTATATTTGGTTCCTTGAGGGCGAAACCATCCCCAACAGTTGTGTTCGATACCATTGAATCTTGTCATCATCCGGGGCGGGGGAGGGGGGGGGGATGGGGACACTCCTTAGGTATGTGGCAGGCAAGGTCGGGTATCCATCATATGGATAGAATAGGCTGGTATATTACATGTAACATATAAATTAGGCCAAAATGAATGAGGTTTAATATAATTTAAATCAAATTCAAACCTCATACGTAGTTGGGGTGTAACAACCTCTCCACCATATTACCACTCATCATTATGATGTACTGTTAGGCATCATTGTGTCTCATTGGTGAAAAGATCAAACCACTATACCCAAATATTAAAATCCAAATACTACATATCCTACTAGTTACACTAATGATTCAACTACACCCATACCATTGGGATTATCTTCCCATACACAATATTTTCTCTCTGATCCACTATTCAAACTGGTTGATCCTTGAATGGTGTATTTAGATCCATATCAACCTGATTGTATCTAATCTCATGAGAAGGTCTAGGATGGTATCCCTAAATCTGAGATATATATAATAAATTGTTCTAAACACTATATCTTTTAGGAAGAAATAACCTATATTCCATGGTACTGATCCTATCAAAAACATCAAATGTATCTATAAACCTATATAAAAGATTCCCTTTATTATAAATATAACATTTTTACCAAATAATGTAACAATATAAGAAATATTAAGTCACCAAAATCCAAATTTAGAGGTTTTAGTCATTTTTTAACACATAATCCTTAATCGCTTTGAGTTATATCTTGTAATACTCATAGTTCTTCTTCAGTTGTAAATTCTAGAGTAAATTTAAAATTTTGATGCTGGATTGAGGTTAGGTTTGAAAATTGATGTTTTGATTGAGTTTATTAGTATTTTGATATCTTAAATGATTGTTTATGTACTTAGATAAATGTTCGATAAGTGTTCTGGGTGTTGGAAGGGGCTAAGGAGTAGGTTAGGGATGCTCAAGAGGTGCTTGGAGCGCTTTGAGGCCACCAAAACTTGAGATACACTATGGTACCCATATTCTGGTTGTTTTAGCTAATCATAGGGAGATCAATACTATATATATCCCTATGGTTACTGAGAAGTGGTTCAATTTAAAACAAGTAGGTGCATGACTCAGTTTGGTGAAGGGTGTTTCACGTAGGCTGGGCATGGTGCTTAGGCAGGTGTCCATGCTGCAACCCCTTGGCCAAGGCATTTTTGTTGGGAATGAAACCCTGGGGGTTAACCTTTATTAAAAATGAGTATGGATAATGTCTTATCAATAATTTTAGCTTTGCTGGGATCTCATGGTGTCTTGGGAGGCACACAAAAGTATGGCACAAGGCATAGTGCATGCCGTTTTCTACCCAATGCAGTTTTAAATGGAGTAAATATCTATTTTCCCCTAGTCATTTTAAGGGAATATTACCAATTTTTTCTTCATATTTAATGTACGAAAAATTAGGGTATATCTCCCCATTGGATTCTTTATAACCCTATTTTTATGTGTTGGTTTATTTTTAATTTATGGAAATTCATGGTGCGATCTCCATTCTCCTTACTTTTGGTTAATCCCTTTTTATAATATTCTAATTTTCATGTGAATCAGTTTGGGTTTAGAGATGATTTATGCTGGATCATGATAGAATTTATTTTATATGATGAGGATTTCTCATGAAATCGAAAGATAATGACCCAAGATAATGATCATATTACATTACACACTATTTTATCAAAGTTACATCACCCAGTGATTTTATTTATGTTTTTTCTAAATTGATCGACATTGGCTATTTAATAGGTTCTGATTGTTAGGTGTTTTCCCAAGATGATGCCGGGAGCATGCCATTTTCCTTTTTTAAGTTTTTAGTCTCTATTTGGATGTGATGATAGAACCCAATGGGTATTTTTTCAATTATTCTTATTTGGATTATGTTTATTAATTACTATTTTAATTAATTAATTTGGATTTTTTTTGTGTGAGATAGGGCTATGTTTGGATTATTGTTGATATTTTATACTTGGAAGATCTTGGGTGACATTTGGTATGCTATAATTAAAAGTGAATAACTTCATTATAAGGATGTAAGTCTCTCATACATACCCCTTAGTTTTTTGAATTATGTTCATATGGAATAGGATATCCACCTACTTAAATTAAAAAAAATTAATAAAAAAGTAAATGCTTATGCATGCGTTATATAATGTGCCAAGGTCAATGAATGGCCCTTTTTTACTAGCTTGATTCCTATGATGTTGATGACCAAGTGCATCATTACAAGTGCATTCCTTACGACAAGGACCATAATGGGTAAGAATTAAATAATATGTATGTAATAGATTTTATAAATAATATAAGCCTTAAAAACCTTCTTATAGAGGATAATGTAGCTTGGTATTTTTTGACCAATTTAGCTACGTTAAAACTAAGTGATGCCTGAAAGTCGTTGGGCTATTTGAGTTAAGCATGGGGTGAATATTCTTCCCCCATTAATATGTGAATACCTTGGTGGTAAACACTATGGTGATTTATGGATAGGTTTGGTGTGATGAATAACCTAGGTGACTCTAGATGTGAATGGGAATGAGACTATCTCTCTTATGTGACTAATCCTATGAGGATAGTGAGGCCTTGAGACGGTTATGATAATTCCACAGGATGTGATTCCTTCTGAGTGTTGGGAATTAACCCATGCAACCAAAATGGTATAAGGGAACCCATGAAGTGTGTCCGTGGACATAGTGAGACATAGGGGGACTTTTGGGTACTTAATGATATGTAAACCCCAAGAGGGTTAGGGAAGATATGGGTAGTGATTATTTCAGTTGTCACCTCAGAACTTTAAGTAAATATTTGAGCCTCTATAGCTATGATAGTGATAAGCAATACACATGAGGGGCTAACCTCGAATTTGTGGGACAAGTTCAAGTAGGTGGTCAAACGGTCGAGATATGATATATGATATAATTTGGGTCGGATGTACTACCAACCATGGTTTATTGAGATACATGGGATGACTAGAGCGCTCTCTTTGGTGATGGATTTTGAATTTGATACTGACACATGGTTCGGATTTCCAAAGACAAGATCTTAATAGTTATTGGTGTTATTGATTTATATTTCCTTGTCAATAATCTTTGGAATTAGGGATAGTGGATAAAATATCCCTTGTTTCCTATGGGAATGATTGGTATTTCCTAGAACATGCTCCTAGAAATCATTTGTGTTATTATTTTGGATAGTCTTAGAGATTCTACTTGGGAATGGGATAGGGGATGGAACCATCCCATGTCAACTATAAGCATGATTTGGATATCCTATGAAACACTCCTAGGTATGAACTAATGATCATGATATTATTTTATTGACTAGTACATTATCTTAGTAATTTTACATGGTCCTGATTATGGTTGAATTTATTATTTCAGATGCCTAGAGACACTCTTACATTGGTCATGATAGGTTTTTTATCAATGTTTTATGAGAGAACCTAGGGATCACCAATGATAATTTTATTTACACTTCTACCATGTATTTATTTATTCCATTGAGCATGTCACGTGAACATATATAATGAATAAATGGTTATTTATGGGATTGCATAGATGATTACCTATTGAGTTGTATTGACACCCTTCTCTAGAGGCCATGGAACTTTTGCACCTAAGATGACTTCACTGGTTGTAGGTTCAGGTGGGGAAGATGAACAAAGTTACATGATTGAGTATGATAGCTAGGATAAAATGGATACTGGATGTGAGATCAATCAAGGATATAGTCGATCCGTTATATATTTTAATCATTTAATTTAGTGTATTGAGATCATCCTAGTGGGTGATCATTCATTTTATTCTAGCGTGAAGAAGAGTTTATATAAGTATATGATATATTTCATTTAATAGTTCATATTTTTATGATTATTAATTTTTTTTATTATAGATATTTTTTATTTGAATTATGATTGCGTACTTTTATATTGTGTTATAGTCTTCCCATGGTAACACCATTGACCCTCACATGTTTCCAACAACCTCTAGTGTATAGGGTTGTGCTCTTGAGTTCCCAATAGCTACTTCTATGATCTAGGAACCTCTTAGTGGATGTATCATAAGGAATTTACAAAGTTGTATTAGAGCTTATGTGACTGATATCATAGAATTTATCAGAGTTTTTGTTTGTCTTTCTATTTAGGGATATAGTAGACAGGTGATATAGGAATGTATTAGAGCATGTGATGGATATCTGTCTGGTGTGGTGAGAAAAAATTTACAGGGAGAAAGTATAGGTTACTAGGGATATGATATTTCCATTCCTGGATTTTGATTTTATGGCTGTATTGTTTTAACCTAGCATGATGCACATAGTATTTTGAGATTTATGATTTATGTGGATTTTGGATCTTGGATTTTTGGTAAGAGTCTATATGAATGAATCATATTTAGAAGATAGGATTCATATAAAATATTCAAAATTATGTATGATTGATATCACTACTGTTGAAATTTCAGTTTTTTAATGTATTAAGAATAACTTATATGGTGTTTTTATATAAATTGGCGGTGGAATTTAACTAAACTGAACTATAGTATATGTTTTTTTTCTAATAACAGGCCATGTTGATCTATAATTTGATACTCAATAAATACAACTATAAAGTACCTTAATTTAAGGGATGTATAATTATTTGGGTAGATCAATACAAGAATATGATTCCTTAGAGGTGGACCCTTAGAGGGTTCCTGTGATACTTGTTTTGAAAAAAAAATCATTGGTTTGAATATTGAAAATTTAAATAACCTATATAGTGTTTTCCCATATATATTCTTGGTGAAATTGTATTTAAAAAAACCATTTTATTAATATTCCATAACCAAAATATTATATGATGATGCATAAAAATTTATATAAATGATGATAGATGAGAATGTGATCCCTAAGGGGGTGATTCACATATGTATAGGCCCATTTGGGATCATCTAGATATTTTAGATTCTATAGGGGTAGTTTTATATGAGGATTCTCGGTGGGAATCAGTTCCCTAGTATGTAGTGCGTTATCATGTGATATTGGAGATTTATTTGTATATGAAAACCCAAGAGTGGGTAGTTTGGTGCATTAGTCACCATGTAGTGTTTGATTTCATAATAGAGATAAGTTTTCCTATGAGTCATGACCTATGTGAGCTACAACCTATGAGTTATGTGGGAGAGACTATTGACCTTGAGATTGGCCTCTTGAGATTGATAAGCTAGGTACTATAGATAATATGAGATGGGTTGCCTGTGAGTGAAACTCAATAGAGATGTTAGCCTAATTTTTTGAGGACCTTAGAGGAAAGAATCATTAGGAGGTGCTTTAGGTTATAGAATTGTTGCACGAGATGTGCTACTGGGTATGTGTTATAGGGTTATATGGAACCTTGTGTTTTATGATGAGAATCACTCGGTGTACTAGTGTTTTTTTGGTGTGATATTTGGATTCAAAGGGAGGCCCTGGTCACCTTCCTAAACATAGTGTTTCTTGATGAACTTTCAATTACACGGTGAGAGCACACGTAGATTATTAAATTTCTTAGATGTTTCCTAGAGTTTCAAGTGATCATATGTTTATCCTTGAAATTTGTTGTAATTTAGGCTTGATGAATGAGAGAAACATGAGTGCTTCAAGCCTTATGTGGCTGGCACGTGAGAGGTGAATGGTTAGTTATTTCATCATGTGAAACTCGATTTAATGAAAGTGACTCTTTGGATTGTGATTGAAGTTTTTTGATGGGGTGGTACAAGTGCATACCCTAATTATATTTGGTTGAGATAGAGATAGATAATTTTGTTTACACAAAATTACATTTTTTAAATCAATGAGTATTCATGTGCATGTTTAGGGACAATGGATTTGATGGAGCACCCACGAGAAAAAAATTACAAGGTTTACATGTGAATGTCGAGTTTCTCCTCTATGTTAATGATGTAACAAAGAGAGGCATAGTTTCAGGAGTTTCTAGTGATGATAATGGACCTGATGGAGTGAAACTGGATTGATGATATAACCTATTGAGTTTATGATCAAGGATAAGTATATGTAAATCCATATAGTGTAGAGTGTGCCATTGAACATTTTAGGGTGAGACCATTATTGAGAATGACGTTTCAATTGGTGAATTAGATGAAATTTCCATGAAATGGGAATGGGTAGCATTTTATGTTTTTCATTGGTTATTGGTTATGAGTGGGGAAAATACACTAAGACATTTTTTTGTGATAATGGATGGATCATGATCTATTGAGGAACAACCCCAGGCATGTAGGGTCCGAGATACTTGAGAAAAGTCATTTTAGAGGTCGAGGTGGCCTTTGGATGATGATGAGTATTTGAATCTGATCATATTAGGTTCCTTGGTCAATACCTTATTCATGGATTGAATGTAATGTTAGATGAAGTATATGCATTTGAACTGGGCTTAGGATAGTCTTGATGGAACTCAAGGGTGAGTCAAACAAGTAGTGTGCTAGTGCTCATGTAATGCCCCAACCCCCATTACCTAGAGTCAATGCATTATTACATAACATTGGAATGATACAAGGAATCATGTCCTGAAAGACCGATCAGTTTAGTATCCTTGAAAGTACTAGATACATTGATAAGTTTGACACTAAATCATGAAATAAAAACATCAACAACATTTTGTTCCTTTTTTAACACACTAATATCCTTAGCCTATCCCTATAGGTCAACAATAAAATACTTCTTCACATCCTAGGAAAAATAAAACATAGAAAGGGTTGATATCAGATGCTCAGTAAGGATAACAATAGAGAGGAAGCATTCATAAATAAGCATAAAAATTTAAAGCAATGTATAAGACTAAAACAAAATCCTTTTAAACTTAAACTTCATCATAATATAGAAAAAATAAAATCAAATAATGCCATTTAATTATTCACATAGATATTCTACTAGTCTAATAATCACATGAAATATAAATATCCACTTTCATAATGATGGAATGCATAATGCCATACTTCATAACCACATATTCAAGGACTTATGCAAGACTAAAAATAATATTTTTTCAAGGCCTTGTTCCAAGACACTAGTTTGTCTCATGATACCTACCGATGCATTGAGGAGCTATATATGTCTCCACCCGCCACTTACTAAGTCCAATGTATTCCTCATATGAAAAGGTTTAAACATAACATAAACAGTCTTATTAAAACTATCATATGAAATGTAAATAATTTATCAATAAACCATGAATGGTATAAGAATAACACATCTAAAGTCAAACATATCAAAAAACCTTCAATAAAATATGGAAGATTTGTATCATAATAAATTAACTTCAAACAATCTTAAAATCCATCAAAGGATGTTGACATAGATGAAATCAAAACTTTTTAGAGAAATATCTCTTTATATTTTGAAATCATTTAAAATCCATATAATTATAAAAGAAAATGTTTATTTTGAAAATATTTTTATAATCTTTTAAGGTAAGATTCAACAATGTTATAACAGCGGAAAATAGCCACACTCGCTGTATAAGTTAAAAAAATCATTCTTATCTTAATTTTTTTGAAAGGGTCATAAAGTACCTTGTTTGGAAAATAATGGAAAGATTCATTTCAAAACATGTAAGGTCAAATAAAGGAATAAATGAATTTAACCCATTGTCTAGTAAATATTAAAAATGTTTTGAAATACGTTTTTTAAGAAAACATGGATGTGGATGATAAAGTGGCCCCGATAGATACTTACATAAAACAACCTCAGAAAATAAAGAGATTGTGGAATTAACAATTAACTTGTACTTTTCCTTATTAAATGGTATGTTAAAACCCTGTATAATAGCTAAAACATTGTTATTAAATTATATAAGAACTATATACATAAATATGATATCATATATGATCCTCTAATATTGCTTTGTTAATAATATTTCAGTAGTATCATCATTTCAGGAGTTAACTAATTTGTTTTCCAATATATGGTTGGTTACGTAAGCCATGTTTGTTATAGATAGGATGTATTTGATTCAAATAAAGAATGATATTATGTTCATAAACATTATTTTTAATCATAAAATGAAAATTATTCAAGAATAATTACGAGGGGGAATGAATCTCATCACGTTCGTGGAGACGGTAATCTGTACGTACGCACGAGCAACAATATCATTATATTGATAGTGAAAATGTATGTAATTTGATGGTATATCATATATACAGAATCATTAACATGTTATATTTATTATTTACATTAGTTATACTCATTATTATACCCATCCAAAAAATGAAGTGTTTGAATAACAAACTACACTACGATTTGTAGACGGTAATCCGTACGTACGCAGGTATGGTGACTTTTCCATTCATATGATGGATAGAATAATGAATATGGTTGTAACATTTTTATAATAACATCAAAATATATAGAAGATACTAGATTTATTATTTTATAATGAAAACAACAAATAAATTGGAGTTGAAAGAAGAGAAGAAATTGAAAGAGGTGATGAAATATTTACCTCTTCTTCAGGTTATTCCTTTTGATTTGATCAAAAGGGATCATTAGGTTGGATTTATGACAAAAGGAAGGCCTATAAGATGAAGGGAGGAAATTTTGGAGGAAATTTGGGCAGGGTTTGGCCGAACCAAATTAATTTGGAGGTGTGAAATTAAGAGAAGGGGAAGTACCCTTTTATAAGAGAGGTGAGGGTCACTTTAGGAAAAGCTTGAAATATTTTTTTATAATAAAATACTTTTTGTTTTATAATGGCTCTAAAATGATTTATTTTGAGGATAAGGTGGGTATGGTTATAAAAACTCTCAAACAATAGGTTTTAGATTGGTTTAGGTTACTATATTAACCTTATCTTATAGATTTAACTCTTAGTTAATTAGTTTGACATTTATCATGTCTCTTTGTATTTTTATATTATATGGTTAATAAACTTACTATAAACTTAAAAGATAACCAAAAGTGGTTAATTATTAATATATATAACCTTATATATGTCCTTTTCTGATCTTTATAATTTTAGGAATATTATATCAATTAATAATATAGTATTTCAAAAAAAAAAACTCAATTATGTCAATTTTGACACTATTTAGTATTTGGTTTTTCTGAAAATAATAACAGTATGATTACTTAGAACAAAAATTATTTAATCAACCCTAACCTATCATATTAAACTAGAAAATTAGTGAAATTCATAAAAAGTCTCAAATTACATTTATTTGGATATTTATAATATCAATTATTTTAATCTTTGATTAATAAGGTAATTACTCCATCAACATTGTGTCATAAATAAATTAAATTATTTAATTTCTAAAAATTATAAATAAAATAACATTATGTAGGAAATAGTTTTATATTTCTAATGAATATTTAAAGTATAATTAATCTTATCTATAACCCTATATTAAAAATGGTTTAGTTATTAGACTTTGAATTTAACTCTTTTAACTCTTCTTTAAATAAAATAATAATAAATGTCCTAATCAAATCCATGTGAACCAAAGAGGATCATATTTTATTCCTAAGGCATTTTTTGGTCTAATTATACTTATATAATATAATTATGACATGTGTTAGGGTTATTATGATATCATTTTTACCCTTAATTACCTTATTTACTTTTAACCGTGGAAAATAAAAGTCAAAAGTTACTATTCACCAAAAATTGTTTTCATCTTATTGAACTGAGTTTTAATTACTGATATGAACCATGTCTCTTAGATTTTTTAAATTCAACTCACAGAAGCAGTAAAATTATGTTTTATTCAATTTTGCAAAAGCTCATAGGAGGTGGGTAAAAGTCGATAAAAAGTTCAAGAAAATTTTTATATATCTAAACTTATTATAAAATGACTTCAATGAGTTACATTGAACTTATATAGGTATTATGTATCTATTTTGGCCTAAAATAAATTTAAATGAAATAAATTATTATTTAAATAAAAAATTTGGTTTTAACCAATAACGAAGTGTTTTTCACTATTCATCAAAAATTGAAAGTTTTCAAAAAAATACCAAAAATTCACCCTAAGCTAATTTTGAATTTTTGAATTTAAAAATGAAGCCCATTTTGAAAAATAAAATTTATAAATTTTCAAAAATCGGGTATTACTATTCATAATGTCTAATTTGATTGGTTATAGAGTGTTAGAATCTCGAAGTTGCATACAATGAAAGCTATTGCATTTTTCAAAGGGAAACGTACCGTGGAAGCTTGGGGTGTTACATTCTACCCCCTTAAAATAATTTTGTCCTTGAAATTTATATATTATTACTATATAAAAAGATTCAGTTGGTTCTTCATCATAAGTTACTTGGGTCCCCAGGTTAACTCTTCCATCTTATGATTTCTCCATAGAACTTTTACCAGAAGAGTCATCCATTTTCTCAGAACTTGTTCTCTGGTATCAAGAATTTTGACAGGATCTTCACAATAAGATTGATCATGTTCCAGCTCAATTTCCTCATAGGTGAGTACATGCATTGGGTTAGGCATGTATTTTTTCTATAGTGATTCGTGGAACACATCATGAACTTTGGAGAGACTTGGGGGAATTTCCAAACGGTAAGCTACAACCCCAATTCGTTATAGAATTTAAAAAGGTCTGATGTACCTGAGATTAACTTACCCTTCTTACTGAATCATATAAATCCCTTCCATGAAGATACCTTTAAGAAAAAATGACCTCCTACTTGAAATTTCAAATCCTTCCATCCATTATCGGCAAAACTCTTCTACCTACTTTGAGCTACTTTGATGTGGGTTTGGATATGATTTACTTTTTCCATCATTTCCTTAACAAGTTCTGGGCCTACGAGTTTTCTTTCACCAAGATAATCCCAAAAAGTTTGTGTAAGACATATCTTTCCATATAACGCTTCATATGGTGCCATCTGAGTACTTGAATGGAAGCTATTTTTATCAGAAAATTATTCTATAGGTAAATATTGATCCCACATACATTGAAAGTAAAGTGAGAAAGATATCAACATGTATTCAAAGGTTTGAATAGTCCATTCTGATTTTCCATCAATTTGGGGGTGGTAGGCAGTGCTCAAACAAAGTTTTGTATCCAAGGTTTATGAAGACTTTTCCAGAATCTTGATGTAAAATGGGGATCACGATTAGAAACAATCGATAGGGGTACTCCATGAACTCTTTCAACTTAATTAATATATAGTATTTCTAAACATTAAAGTGGTAAATCTTTTCTTATTGCAAGAAAATGTTCTGACTTGGTAAATCGATCAACAATGACACATATTGCATCATTCATTCTAGGAGTCTTTGGTATCCCCGTGACAAAGTCCATCGTAATATTATCTCATTTCCACTCAGGTATGGGAGTAGGTTGCATGACTCCTCCAGGTTGTTGCTTTCCAGCTTTCACTTGTTGAAAACCCATTCATCTTGACACAAAATAAAAAATATCCCTCTTCATGTTGTCCTACAAAAAATGTTCCTTCAAATCTCTATACCTTGGTGATCCCAGGGTGTATAGAGAAATTAAAGCTATGAGCATCATCCAAAAATTCACTTTTTTGATCAGGTATGTTAGGAACACGAAGCCTCTTCCCAAATTTCAAAATTCCATCTTCATATACGAAGTCACCCAATCTCCCATAATTCATAGCGTTAATATTCTTTTGAAACTCCTCACCATCAATCTGAGAACTTTTTAACCTTTCTAGTAAAGATGGTTTGGCAACCATTTGAAAAATAATTGATGTTTCACCTTCCATGGTTATTCACATATCTATATTTACTATATCCATGAAAATAGGATCCCTTTCAACTCTCATCTTGTTCAAAACTCAATGATCCTGTCTACTCAAAGCATCTTCCACCTTATTTTCCTTCCCCAGGTGGTAGTGTATAGTGCAATCATAATCCTTGAGTAGTTCAAGCTATCATCTTTGCCTCACATTGAGTTATTTTTGTGAGAAAATATACTTCAAACTCTTGTGATCAGTATATATCTCACATTTTTCACCATAGAGATAGTGTCTCCATATATTCAAAGTGGAGATTACAGTTGCTAACCCAAAATCGTGAGTGAGATTGTTTTTCTCATGATTTTTATCTTTCGTGATGCATAAGCAATAACTCTATTATTCTGCATAAGGACACAACCAAGTCCTTTATTTGAAGTATCTCTATAAATAATAAACCCATCATTCCCCAATGGTAGAGTCAATATAAGTGCATTGAATAATATTCTCTTCAGTTATTTGAAAATTTCTTCACACTATTTTGTCCAAACAAATTTAACCTTTTTATGTGTGAGCTTGGTTAATGGGTTAACCAACCGGGAAAAATTATGGACAAAATGTCGATAATAACCTACTAAACCAATAAAATTGCGTACCTTAGTTATACTTGTCAATGCTATCCATTATTGGATTGCCTTGGTCTTTGAAGGATTAATAGAGATTCCATCCTTAGAGATAATATGGCCAAGAAAATAAATCTCGTAAATCCATAATTCACACTTGCTAAATTTCCCATATAATTCATTTCTTCTAAGAGTCCTTAGGATAATGCGCAAGTGATTTTTATGATATTCATAGCTTTTTGAGTATACCAAAATATCATCAATAAATACCACTACAAATTCATCAAGATATTCCTTGAAAACTCTATTAATTAGATCCATGAAGACAGAGGGTGTATTAGTCAATCAAAAAGGCATTACTGTAAACTCATAATGCCCGTACCTTCGGAATGTCTTCCTTATTCACACAAAATTGATGATATCCAGATTGAAGGTCAATCTTTGAAAAATATTGAGCTCCATGAAGTTGGTCGAATAAATCATCAATGCCAGGTAGGGGATACTTGTTCTTTATTGTTATAGCATTGATCTACCTGTAGTAAATGCACAACCTCATATGTCCATCTTTATTTTTAACAAAAAGGGTAGGGGCTCCCCCTGGAGAAACACTAGGGAAAATAAATACCTTATTAATCAATTCCTCTAGTTTTTTCTTTAGTTAAACTAATTACAAAATGACCATTCTATAAGGGGTCTTTGATACGGGCCTTGAACCAGGAATTAAATCAATGGAAAACTCAATTTCTCATTCTGAAGGATGTCCAGGTAAATCCACTGGAAACACATCAACATATTCTTACACAATAGGTACATCCTCAATTTGAACATCACTTTCCTCACCCATAGTTATTTCATTCTCTTCCTCCCCAATAATTGAATTTTGTTGAGCTACTGGGGGTGGATCTAGATAATAATTAGGTGGTGACGTTTCTTTTCTAAACATAAGATACTCGTTACTATCATAGAGAATTGTAACCTCTTTCTTCTTTCAATAAATTTTCACATCATGGTCTGAAAGGAAATCCATACCAAGGATTATATCAAATTTAATAATGGGTATGATGATGAGATCAGCAAATAAAGAAAATTTATATGCCCTAATGGGAACTGATTCACAAAACTTTGTTGCAATGATACTTACCATAGTTGTTTTGACTGACAACTCCCTTGTCAAGTCAAATTGAAAATATCTAATTTTCTTAGAAAAATGGGAAGATATGAAACAATGAAATGATCTAGAATCAAATAAATCATTTGCTAAACATGAGGAAACCATTAAATTACCTGCCACCACGTCTTTCAGAGATTCGACCTCAGAAATAGTGATCGTATAAGCTTGGCCTTGCTCCCTTGGCCTTTTCTAAAGTAAGTTACCTTGGTGCTTAGGACATTCATTTTCATAATTCCCCTTTTTTTCTATAGTTATAGAATTTAACATTGATAACCTCTATCTTCCCCTTACAATCACGAGTTGGGTGACCTTTTTCACCACACTTGTAACAGACTCCCATTCCCTTCATCCATGTACCAGGGTGTTTCATCCTACATTTACCACATAATGGATATTTAACTTTTCCCTTATTCCCCTTATTTCCATTTCCATAGTGTTCAGAAGATCTCTTTCTCTCTTTATTTTCTTTAAATCCATAAGACTTAGAGAATTAATTTTCTATCTTGATAGTGCATGGGACAATGTCTTCATACGATGAGAAGGATTGTGAGAATAATTCTCGATGGAGAAATGTCTTTAAACCATAAAATAATTGAGCTACATTACTCCTTGGGTTATGTATATAATCTACAACATGCCTTTCTAATCTAGTAAAGTTAGCCTCATACTTTGCGACATTCTCATCCTCCTTTTTCCTCAGACTCAGAAATTTTCTTTCCATATCCGCTCGATGGTCACAAGGAAATTATTTTTCTAAGAAAATATCTTTAAACTCTATCCATTCCGTGTTCAATAATTCTTCATCTTACTTTGTGTTTTGTATTAATGACCACCATTGATCTGCATCTCCCATGAGGTGATAAAATGCCATGATGACTTTTTCCCTTTCGTTACTCCCCAAAGCATGAAATATTTTCTCTAATGAATTTATCCATTTCTCAGATACTAATGGATTTTTACTCCCATTGAATTTTGGTGGTTGTTTTCTCATGAAGCGGCCTAACATTGATCCTCCGCATTGTGTACTAAAGTGCTCCATACATTTAAGGTTATTATTCATAACCGTAGTGAGTTGTCCCAGTATGGTGATAAGATGATCTTCAATGGTTGCTTCACCAGATCCACTATAATTATCTTGATTAGGAGGTCAATCCCTACATGGATTATGTGTGTTGATACGGTTTCCATTACTTCCACTAGGCACCATTTCTAAATAATGGAATATACTAGATTAGTTTATGAATCACAATACATAATTCCAAACTTGTAAAACACTTAACATAAATTGAATAGTTTATGGATATAATCCATAATCATAAAAATATTTTCTTTGAGGATTTATATACTCATAAACCCTCCATAATGGTTTATAAAGAAAATGATAATTATCCTAAGAATATCCCCCGGGAGTGTCTTTACCAAGAGTGCAACAAGACTCATTGTCGTGCACCAGTTCCCATTCGAATCTAGGTCAAAGTGGTTATTTTGGGTTTTACCCCAATGCACATATGTTCCAGAGCCGCCTCTACCTACTCGTATCTATAAAGGGATGTATTTATTCTAAAACCCACAAAATCTCTATAATACCAAAATTCAAGGAAGTTCTTCTATACTAATCCTCAAAATCTATCTTAGGGTAATGTTCTCAAATAAGAGTTTTTCTAAATCTAGATCCCAAGGTTTGTAATAAACATCCTCTGATACCAACTATAATGCCCCGAACCCATTTACCTAGAGTCAATTCATTATTACATAACATTGGGAGTCTCTAGCGGGCTCCACCCATTTGTTACTAAGTCCAATGCATTCCTCATATGAAAAGGTTTAAACATAACATAAACATTCGTATTAAAACTAGCATAAAAAATGTAAATACTTTATTGATAAACCATGAATGGTATAAGAATAATTCATCCATATTCAAACATATCACAAAACTTTCAATACAATATGAAATACTTGTATCATAAAAAATCAACTTCAAACATGCTTAAAATTCATCAAAGTATGTTGACATAGATGAAATCAAAACATTTTTAGAGAAATATGCCTTTCTATTTTGAAATAATTTAAAAGTCATATAATTATAAAATAAAACATTTATTTTGAAAATATTCTTATAATATTGTAAGGGAAGCATCGACAATGTTATAACGGTGGGAAATAGCCGCACTCTCCGTATAAGTTAAAAAACATTCTTACCTTAGTTTTGTCGAAAGGGTCATAAATTACCGGGTTTGGTAAATGACGGAAAGATTTCATTAAAAACATATAAGTTCAAATAAGGGTATAAATGACTTTAAAACATTTTCTAGTAAATAGTAAAAATGTTTTGAAATACATTTTTAAAGAAAACATGGATGTGGATGATAAAGAGGTTCTAGTAGATACTTATGTAAAAACAACCTCAGATAATAAAAAAATTGTGAAATTAACCCTTACCTTGTACTTTTGCTTAGTAGATGGAATGTTAATCTCCTGTATAATAGTTAAAAAATTGTTACTAAATTATACAAGAAATATATAAATAAATATTATATTATATATGATTCTCTAACATTTCTTTGTTAATAATATTTTTGTAGTATCATCATTTCGGGTGTTAACTGATTTGTTTTCCATTATATGTTTTGCTACATAAGCCATGTTTGTTATGGATAAGATGTATTTGAGTCATATAAATAATTATATTATTTTTATAAACATTATTTTTAATCATAAAAATAAAATTTTTCTTGAATGATTATGATAGGGAATGAATCTCATCGCGTTCGTGGAGACAGTAATCCTTACGTACGCATAAACGACAATATCATTATATTGATGGTTAAATCATATGTAATTGGATGATATATCATATATAAAGAATAAATAACATGTTATATTTAATATTTACATCAGTTATAATCATTATTATACCCATCCTAATAATGAATTGTTTGAATAACAAACTATACCATGACGTGGATACAGTAATCCGTATGTACGCACGTATGGTGACTTTGTCATTCATATGATTGATAGAATAATTAATTTGGTTGTAACATTTTTATAATAACATAACAGTATATATAAGATACTGGAGTTATTATTTTATAATGGAAAAAACAAAGAAAAGACGAACTGGAAGAAGAAAAGAACTTGAAAGAGGTGACGAAATATTTACCTCTTCTTCGCGTTCTTCTTTTTGATTTGGTCAAAAGGGGTCCTTAGTTTGGCTTTATGACCAAATTAATGCCTCTATGATGAAGGGAGGAAATTTGGGTGGATATTGGGGCAGGTTTTGGCCATGAAAAATGGCTCTGGAGGTGTGAAATTAAGAGAAGGGGAAGTACCCTTTTATAAGAGAGGTGAGGGTCACTTTAGGAAAAGCTTGAAATATTATTTTATAATAAAATAATTTTAGGTTTATAATTTCTAAAAAATAATTTATCTTGAGTATAAGGTGTGGATGGGTCTCAAACCTCTCAACCAATAGGTTTTAAAAAGTTTTAGGTCACTATATTTACCTTATCTTTTAGATTTAAATCTTAGTTAAATAGTTTGACATTTACCATGTCTCTTTGTATTTTTATATTATATGGTTAATAAAATGACTATAAACATGCAATATAACTCAAAGTGGTTCATTATTAATATATATAACCTTATCTAATTCCTTTGGCTGAACCTTATATTTTTAGGAAAATTATATCAATTAATAATATAGCATTTATTTTAAAACCTCAATTATGTCAATTTTGACACTATTTAGTATTTGGTTTTTGTGAAAATCATAACAGCATGATTACATATAAAAAAAATTATTTAATCAACCATAACATATCATATTAACCTATAAAACTAGTTTAATTCTTAAAAAGTCTCAAATTACATTTATTTGGATATTTATAATATCAATTCTTTTAATCTTTCATTAATAATGTAATTACTGCATCGTCATTGTTTCATAAATAAATTAAATTATTTATAGTCTAAAAATTATAAATAAAATACCATTATTTAGGAAATATTTTTATATTTATAATTAATATTTATAGTCTAATTTATCTCATGTATAACCCTATATTAATAATGGTTTAGTTATTAAACTTTGAATTTAACTCTTTTAACTCTTCTTTAAATAAAATAATATTAAATGTCCTAATCTAATCCAAGTTGAAAAAATAGGATCATATTTTATTCATAATGTTGTTTTTGTCAAATTATTTTTATCCAATATAATTAGTACATGTGTTAGGGTAATTATGATATCATTTTTGTCCTTAATTACCCTATTTACTTTAAACTGTGGTAAATAAAAGTCAAAAGTTACGATTCACCAAAAATTATTTTCATCTTATTGAACCAAATTTTACTTACTAATATCAACCGTGTCTCTAGGATTTGTGAAATTAAACTCAAATAAGCATTAAAATTAAGTTTTATGCAATTTTAAAAACGCTCCTAGGAGGTGGGTAAAAGATTGTAAAAAGTTCAATAGTATTTTTATATATCTAAACTTACTATAAAACGACTACAATGAATTACGTTGAAATTATATAGGTATTATGTATATATTTTTATCTAAAATAAATTTAAATAAAATAAATAATTATTTAAATAAAAAATTTTGTTTTAACCAACAATGCGGAGTTTTTCACTATTCATCAAAAATTGAAAGTTTTCAGAAAAATAACAAAAATTCACCCCAAGCTAATTTCAATATTCCAAATTCAAAAATGTAGTCTATTTTAAAAAATAAAATTTATAAAATTTCAAAAATTTGTATTACTATTCATAACGACTAGTTTGGTTGGCCACAGTGTGTTAGAATCTCGACGTCGCGTACAATGCAAGCTATTGCATTATTCAAAGGGAAAGGTATCGTGGAAGCTTAGGGTGTTACAACTCGAGTGAGATCTTAGTGGGATTACAGTTGGTCAAGGATACATATATTAAATTAAACCAAGAGTTAGTTTTGGACTTTGGTGTAGATGTTTGAACCACGTGAGGATTATTTTAGTGATTTTGGCATCGGGATTTGGTTATTTGATTGCACATTGGTGGGAAAAATTAATATTTTTTTATAAAAAGTCACCACAAGGAGGTTAGACAGCTGTTTTCATCCATAATGGGGTCTAGTGAGATAAAAATGCACAGTGCATGTCATTAAACAACCTGAAATGTGTTTCATAGGCAATTCCAATGGCAGGGAGCACTATGTCTTGAAATCAGCCTCTATAAGAAGATACTTAAGTGGTGAACACCATAAGTTAGGGGATGAATTATTTTATGACACTGTTTTGTCTTGGGATAGATGGGCATGGGTAAGCACCATTTTAGTGTTTTCGTGATGGTGATGAGTGGTGGATAATGTTTTGATTAAAAGTTTGTATTGTTCTTGGAGTTGCATTGCCGAATCTCATTTGAAATTTCTAGGTAGAACACAATGAATTATTTATGAGTTGATGACCAAGATAGGCCATGTTTAATGGTTAAAATTTTGAAAAGCCTTCTTGAGGATGCATGAGGTTCCTAGAGGACACAACAATTTGGGATATTTTATGATTCCCTTGGTATAAATGTTTTGGATGACCATGGACAGTCCCACAATGTAGATATACCATGGTGAATGAGGGATGGTGTGGTGTAAAATGACAATGTAAAATACTCCATATGGTTTAGGGAGATTCTCCATGGGTGGGCATGACACATGGGTAGGGAACCATTCCAAAGTTCATGATCGAGATTGTTCCATAGTGGGTGGCAGTATGGGAGCATCCTTATGAGAAATAATTGGTGAGGGTGAGGGGTTGATAGTTTTTATTGGTTTTTTGGGCTCTTCTGGGATTCTAAGAAGCACACCATGACATGGAACAAGATATATTCCATTCCATTTTCCCACCCAATTTGTTTTTGAATGGAGGAAAACCATATTTTCCTCTGATAAATTTTAAGGGCCCCATAACATTATTTCTTCCTCATTATGTGATAAACTCAGGGGTCTATCCCCCTTTAATTTATTCTCCTCCAGAATATTGGGAAAATTATTTTCATTTTATAGTTATTTGATGTATGATATTATTTATCCTCCCCCTATTCATTCCTTTTGTCTGTTATTTTAAATTTCTTGTGAGCTGATGAATGTTTAGTGACAATTTCTACCATAGGATGGTAGAAATACCCTGATATTATGGATCTTTTGTGTTTTATGGGCATAGGATCAACCAAGATGATGAACACACACCATCTCACATGATTTCATCAATGGTACATCACATGGTGATTTCATTTTATTTTTTGATTAAATTTGATGATTTTAACTATCGATTTAGTTTTGATTTTAAGGAATTTTACTAAAGATGATTCAAGGAGTGTGACACATTTCTTCCATGAGTTATTGATTAAATTAATGCCTATGAATAAGTTACAAAAAGCTCCAAGGTCCATATAAAACCCTTATGAACTGGATTAATTACCTCAATCGTCGATTGTCGAGGCCATGATTATAAATTTATACACTATGAAATGGACCTTGAGGGGTAAGAATCAAATGAAATGAATGTAATAGAGTGACCATAGTTTTGGTTCATTAAAAAATTTCTTGTAGAGAAGAGTGTGGGTTAGGATGCTTGTCCTAAGTAGTTCATGTGAGAACTAAGTGATTCCTGAGTCGTTTGTCTAGTTGAGTAGAACATGGGGCAAGCATTCTTATCCCACAGAGATGTGATTACCTAGGTGGGTATACCCTATGAAGATTTATGGAAAGGTTGGATATGAGGACTTATCTTAGTGACTTGGGAATGTAATTGGATTGAGGCCATATCCCTTGTGTGACTAGGACTGTGAGGATAGCGAGGCCTTGAGATCTACATGACAATGCCAATGGACATGATTCCCTATGTGTGTTAGGATTGGATCCACATGATAGGAATGGGATAAGGGAACCTCTGATGGGTTTTTTAGGGTTATGATGAGACCTAGGGGATCCGGTGGGTGGCTTGTGATATATTGACCATGAGGGGGTGGGAAAAAGATGGATAGTGATGATTGTGAATGTCACCTTAGAACCTTAATTGATGATGTGATCCTTTATGGTTTTGAAAATGATAGGTTGTTCACTTGAGAAGCTAAAATCTTATTTTTTACATGGGTTGAGAAAGATATATTTCCCATCAAGATATAATAGATGATATGTTTTTGATGGGACATACTACCCACTGTGATTTATTAAGATACATGGGATACTAAGCACATGCTCATAGGATCTAGCTATTGAGCCAGATTGTGGGATGTGGTTTGGAGTGCCTAGGGAGCAATCATGATAATCGTTTATGATACTGATTTGGATTTCCTTGGAGGTGATCCTTGGAATCGGGAATTGGGGATAAACCCATCCCATATGGAATGTGGGAATTATTTAAATTTCCCAGGGCATGCTATTAGGAATCATTTGTGATAATATTTTGTATTTCATTAGATATACTACTTGGAATTTGGGAAATAGGATTCTTCCCAAGCATGTGGCCTACAATAATGATTTATATTGCCTATTATATGATCCTAAGAATAAAATTATTAGAATTATGTAACTTTAAATCATAGGAATTTATCCTAGTAATTATACATGGGGATAAAAAATGATTATTTTATTTATTCTTACACACTATATGTATTAATTGAGATGAGAATGTCATATGCATATACACACTACATTATTAGTTATGTAAAGGACCACCTTGGTGGTGCCCTGAAAAGTTGTACTCACACCCAGCTTAGGTAGTCTTGACACTTGGATTGCCAGGAAGACTTCACTGGTTACATGTTTAGGTAGAGAAGAGGAACCAAGTTTCATGATCAAGTATAATAAATTATATAAACAAAAAAATCTATGAAGTATGAATTAGGGATATAGTAGTTCCCTTTTTTCATTTTATGTATTAATATCATCCAAGTGGGATATTTTTAATTATATGATAGAATGACTGTGAGTCTGTATGATGTTATGATTCATTTAATTTGATATAAAATGTTTTGAGGTTTATTTATTTTTCATGTTTTGATAATTTATTATCTATATTTTTTTATTAATCTTATGATTGCACATTCTAATATGAAAATATAGTCTCCCCATGGTAACAATCTAAACCCCCATTGCTAGTTGGTAGCCTCTGGAGTATGGGGAGGCATGCTTGCAACCTCTATAGCTATTCCTCTGGTCTGGGTACTACTCAGTAGCCATGGGCTAGAGGAGGATGTTACATCACTAGCCACTTCCTAATCAAATTAATATTCTCCAATGTGTCCTTCATGAGACTCAAACCAATAACTACTAACTCATAATCATTTAACCAGTATAGAGGCAATCAACTCCACCTACTATATAAGTTCCCAAATAGAGACATCTAAATTGATGCATGATATCTATTGTTACAAGTTAAATATGAAAGTGTGACATGGTTCTCCCATGAATCACCAAAATCGAGGATACTTTCCCACAATTTTCCCTCCAACACTTGAATTGTATGATCAGAATTTCCATTAGTCTAATTATGGTGGATTTTTCTCAAGTACAACTATGTATTGAATTTATTCTATACCATATACTAGAAACATGAAGTGAAATAGAATTAGTGATCAGAAATTATTCTCCTAGGAATCCAAAAGAGATATACTATCTTATAGACATATTTCTTTCCCATGTAGTCAATAGAATAGGCTTTTCAGATCGATAAGAAATGAAAGACCATCATAAAATGGTTCCTGATAACCGATATTGTACCACTTAAATGAGAAAACCTTATAAATCCTATCATGTGAGAGTCCCAATGGACCATGCAGTCACTCTGTGTGTGTGTGGGGGGGGGGGGGGGGGTGTAAATTAGAGGGGACCAACTTTTATCTATTTAGTTAACTTAAATTTATTTCCTCCTTTAAGTTGAACAAACTTCCATCATCAGTTAATGTGAATATATATTTATAAATTACCCTCACAAATTTTTCCAAATTTTATATAGGTAATGTAAAGTAAACAACACACATGGTTTTTGTACAAGTTTCGATCTCAATGTGAGAACCTACTCATTACAGTGTCGACTCCTATCGAGCCAAATGATTTATAATAACAATATTTTTATCAATTACAAGTGATGTGATAATTTTTTATAGTTAAACCATAGGGTTCATCACATACAATAAGTATCCTAAATTTAAAAATTCTATTAACATCATATTATACGAAATATTTTCAGATTATATTGTTCTCTAATATGAGTAAGTCTTCAACTACACCATATACTTCCATTGAACTTCTTTTCTTGTTGGAATTGTTTTTATTCCAGATATTTTAATTCTAAGTGCTTTAAATTTATTATTCTAGTCACTTGAATTAATTGACCATATTCAAATTATTTATAACTTCATGTTATTGTATTCTCAACTTTATTTGGAACTTGATCTTTCTATCATCTCAATTTTCTTTAGAAATTGATGTTCGAATCTTCTAAAAACCTAAAAATCAACGAAATCCATCATGAATGATCTGGTAAAAAACTTACTCCCTCAAATATTTTTTTTATCAAAATCAAGAAATTACTCAAAATTATCTTGGATTATTTTATAGACTCCAAGTTCCTCAATTAGTTTGTCACTTCAAAATTGTAATACTAGATACCTTACTATAGCAAGTAAACACCATATCATGAATTATTACACAATGAACACAATAAATAGATTTTATTCATATGTATTTTTTATTTTTTTAATTTATAATGGTTATAATTTTATTTTAACAAAATAAGAATCAATTTTAAATTTTTCATAAATATATTAGCTTAAGATTTTTTTTTTGATTTTTATAATAAACAAATTTTATGCCGACAATGTTAAAATTAAATTTCATTAAACATATTTATATTATATATAAAATAGAATTTTTATTTGTATTCATTAGGAAAAAATTATGTAAATATTTTAATATTATTTCTATTAATTGAAAATAAACTACTTATGATAAATATTAATTACCACAGAAAAAGTAAAATGGTTGTTTTCAAATAATTAATTTTATAAGAGTTATATATTTTTTATTCAAATAAATTAGATTAATATAATTTAAAATTTTAATCTTATGTTATTTTTAATCTTATAATATATATATATATAAAATCATTCAACTAGTAATTAATAGTAAGTAAGAATAAAACACACTTAATTTATAAAGTATATTTTTCTATAAAAACAATTTTCCTATATATTATTTTTTAATTTAAAAGGTAATTTTCTCATATTTAGAAATTTAATTAGGTTAAATGGATAAAAAATTCATATTCAAAACATCATTTTTTTAATAAGGTTGATATTATATTTTTTGTAATCAAATAATTACCATGGTAAATTATCAGTCAAGATTAATAAGGATAAAATGGGTATATAAGGAATCTTGATTTTTTAATAATTAAAAGGTCACATATACCTTTTATAAAGACTTTTTACGTAATAAAGTCACACCCACATGTATAAAATACAATTTATACACCTTATTCAACTTACTTACCAAACCCTTGTAACACCAATATTATTCCATCCCTACTCCTCACCTATATGTAATTTTCCACCTATTTTCAACTTTAAAAAGAGCCCACTCTCACCCTTTCTCTCATATCACTCCACCCAAAAGAAATTTATCAAAACGTTCCATTCTATAAACCTCTATATATCCCTAATAATTATTTTCTAGGTTTATAAGGACTCTTACCAAGCTTTAAGAAGCCTCTTGGAAAGGTAAGGGTTTTCCTCCTCCTCTTTTAGATTCAAGTACTTATTTTTTCATAATCCATATGATTTATACTTGATTATGATGTCATATTATAATAAAAAACCATTTAATATGAAAATTATTCTCTATTGGTTATATAACACAATTCCCACTCACTAAATCCATTCTATAAAACTTTTTCTATTGGTGTTATGCTGCCGAAATCATTCATTGATTCTCCCCCATCTTTTCAATTCAATCACTTACTTTCTTACAATACTTTAGGTTTCAATGTTATTATTAATATAAATGAATATAATAAATCCTTAAATATTCAAATTATATCCTATTTAGAATATATTACCTTTCTCACTCATTAAACCCATTTCATAATCCCTTTTCTATAGTTTTCATGTTGCGAAAAACCATTCCTTGATTTTCTATCCTCTTATCATGAATAAAAAAATATAATTTATTTCAACGGTATCCATATAAATTAATTTTATAAATGGTTATGTATATGAAAAATTTTCCAACTAAAGTTATTAAGATATCTATGTTTATGGTACAAAAGGTTAAAGTATGTTCATGGATGTAAGGACAAGAGGTAAGGGGTTTCCTTCTCAAATCCCAATTATCAAGATATGTTTCATATTATAAAGATAATTTTCATTATGTGGGGTATATATTGCCTATTTTAGATTTTATATAATGAAATTAATTTATTAATAGTAATTAAAGATCATGTCTAATAACTCTCTTTCAATAGGTTATAATTGAACAACTACCTAATCTATTAGTGGGGGGTTTCCATCTCAAATTTCATTCTTTGGGACTCATTTTATATTCACCACCTATTTTATTTTGTGTGGTGCATACAATACAATAATTTTTTTCTATATTAATAATGAAATTTAATGTATTTATAGGTCTATATTGTTATTACTCCTCATAATATTTTACTTCAAGAGTTACTAAAACCATTTTAAAACTAAAAATTTACAATGGTGAAAAAACCAACCCATATTTTGGTGAAGTAAAGGTGAGTGTAATTGCCTAGAAATACATCTATATTGAGATAATGGAAATTGGAGGTGGTGGTGGAAAACAAATAACCTAGGGGTAATTACCTAGAAAAGGGTTGGTTGAGTATTGAATCAATCATCACCCTGATTCATGATAGTTGGGCCTAAGACTATACACCTTGTGAGACACTCCTTGGGGATATGCAATTGAATATTCCCATAATCTTATTGAGAAATGAGAAATTATTTTCCCTACCATTTTCGTGGTCTCCTACCAATGTAAACTATTGAACCCAATTACTATCCTCCATGGATAACTCAACCCATAAAAATTACCCTCACCCCTATATTTCTTCTATGTGGGTACTTCATGTTACATTGATGATACCCTACAATATCTACATTTATTAAGGGATTTTATCATAGAAAAAAACATTATTATATTTTTTGGGGAAGTATTTTATTCTTATATTTACCATTAAATAGATAAACAAGTTTTTGTTAGTAATAGGTTCTATAGGGAATGGTAAGAAAGTTATTGACAAATCTTATGGTGAATTCACTGGACTTAATCAGGTGATGGGTATGGAACAAAATTATATATCACCTAGATTCATCAGTAGGTATCATGAGATAAAAAAGTAGGGTTTTGTTGCATACTAATTCCTATAAAATGATAAGTTTATTGGTAAAAGGATTTGATAGTAAGTTTAGATTTCCAAAATTGTACATTCCATCATTATGAGATTAATATTTTTTTATATATGTTTTTATTTATTCTCATTGATAAAGAATCCCCTATGTTTCTATTGATTATGGATTCATGCCATTCCTTTACTATTTTGATATCACTTATTCTATTTTTATGTTATGTGAGATTCCACTATATTCTACTATTAACTGAGAATATAAGATCACCCTTATATTTATTTCTTTCCCCAATAAACCTCAAAGAGTAATTTGTGTAATTGTTAGGGATACAATGGAAGGGAAAATTATGTTCTCAAAGTGTGTTCATATAGTATCTTATATTTCAAATGTAATGTATGTATGTATCTAAACTTCCAAGACTACTAAACTTTTTGATATTGTTGGAACTCTTGTATTTATTTAAAATAATTTAATATAAATAATGGATCTATGTTTTGGGAGTTCAAGATATTATAGTTGGTATTAGAGAAATTTCAGTAGCATCTTTGGGGTGTAGATTTAGAAGAACCAAGTAAGATAACAATAGTATTATAAAAATACCTTAAGATTCATAGGGAACACTCTAGGAAATATAATAGGGATTGAATTTTAGAATTCAATATCATGAGGTAATTATGTGTCTTCCATTATAGAAATATAAATTTTAATAGGAGGAATTAGAACTATATTAACACATATAGTAAATGAAGGGATATTCCCACTTGAGAAAGTTAAGGAAGCTGTACTTGAATCTAATCATTTTGTAACCATATTAGAAAAATTGACGCAGGTTATGACCAATAATATTTTCTCTATAAAGAAACTTGCTAATTAAAAACATGGTTTAACTATGATGGATCAATTCATGTGATAAAAAAATCTAGGATTCACTGGAACTACTAATTTTTTGGTATCTGAAAAATAGATCAATTCCCTAGATAAGATATTTCTCACTTTATGATGTAGTGAAATGTAAAAATACATTATAGAAGTCTATCATCTGAAGGGAGATATAGACCAATGGTGGTTTCTAATTCAAAACACTAATGAAAAATATGAGATCAAGTTAATGGGATGGGGAACTTTCAATGAGGTATTATATGAAAAACACTTTTCTCATAAAAAAAGCGAAACAATGGAAATGCAGTTCTATAATATTAAACAAAAGGGAGAGGAGAATGTTGCCTAGTATGAGGATAATATTACAAGTTTATCTAGGCATGTTGCAGACTATATATATAGATAAAAAAATATTGATCAATTATTTAATGGGTTATAACCAATACTTATAAAGGTGTTTGTCAATGACACCTTATCATTTTATGAGGATATAGTTTCAAGTGCAATTAAGAGAGAAAATGAGTTCTCTAGGATGTATGTATTCAAGGGATATCGAGAGAAGAATGAGTTATATGATAATTATGGGAATAAAAATATTGAAAGGGGGAAGAAATAAAGGATGGTATTTCCCATGTGTGATAATTGTGGGAATAAACACCTTGAGGCCTATAGGAAGGGAAAATGAATTTATTTTAAGTGTAGAGGAAAAGGAAATTAAACTTATGAATGTAGGGGAAAGGAATGTTTTTGATGTTCAATGATTTAATAGTAGTAATAAAAAAAATATTTTAACCAATGACCTAAATAACAATGTAAAATACCTAAGAAAAGGACAAAGTAGAAAGGTCATGATTATGCAATTACCATAGCTAAAGTTGATGTTTGTAATGATGTGGTGGTAGGTACTTTGATAATTGAATTAAATTTAGTTAATATGTTATTTGATTCCAGATCTTCTCACACTTTTATATCTTCTATTTTTTCCAAAGAAATTAGATATTTTCCAATAACTCTAAAAATAATTTTATCAATTAAGGAACTATATGGAGGTCTTATTATAAAAAATATATGTCACGTTGTTTCAATTTCAATGCATCGATGTACCCTATTATGAACCCTATTTATTATACCTATGGTTTAATTTTATATAATCCTTGGTATGTATTGTATTTCAAATTATAATGAAAAAATTTATTTCCAAGATAAGGATATTTTGATTCATGAAGGTGATGAAAAATAAAATATCTTTATAGGGGAAAATTCAACATCTAAATCATTTAAAGATCATCCCCCATTAGACCTCCTTAATGAAAATATGGGTATAGAGGAAGATCAATCATGATCTTTGAATGATAAATTTATCCTAATAATTGAATATGTACTAGTGGCATAAAAAATAATTGATTTGTTTTCTAGAAGAATTACCTGGTCAAACACCAGATTATGAAGTTGAGTTCTCCATTGAACTTTTTCATGATTCAAGGCCTATATCTTAAAATCCTTATATAATAGAAGCAATTAAGTTGGTGTATTTGAAGAAAAAACTACATGAGTTGAGGGATAAGGTATTTATATTTGTTAGTGTTTCACCATGGGGATCCCCTATATTATTCTTGAATAATTAGGATGGGTCTTTGTGTCTGTTCATCGATTATAGAGAGATAAATTCCATGATAATAAAGAATAAATAACCTTCACAATGAATTGATGAAATATTTTATTAAATCCATGGATCCAAATAATTTTCAATGATTTATCTATAATATAGTAATAATTATTGAAGGGTGAATAATGATGATATACCAATGATGAAATTTCAAAAAAGGTATAAACATTATGAGTTTATGGTAAAACATTTTGGATTGACTAATGAACCTTTAATGATTATGGACATGATGAATAGATAGTTAAAATAGAATATTGATACATTTTTAGTGGTATTTATTGATTATATCTTGATATACTCTAATATAATTAAAGTGAATTAAATTTATCTATAAATAATTCTGAAGATCATCAGGAAAAAGGAACTATATGGGAAATATAGCAATTGTGAATTTTTTTATAATAATGTTTCTTTTTTGCAAATATTTTATAAACAGATTAAAAATTTATTAAACATTAAAAGATAAAGGTAGTTAAATAATGAAATACATAGATTAACCTAACTAATATCCAATGTTTATTGGGATTTTCAGGTTACTATCAAAGGTTTGTTTAAGATTTTTCTTTGTTGGCCAACCCGTCAACCAAAAAATATGAAATGGGGTTGAATTCACCTAGGTAATGGAATGTGATTAATGTTTTTAAGATATAAATTATAGGCTTATTAGGGCACCAATATGAAATCTACAACATATCAAGGAAGGATTTGTAGTATATTGTGATGAATCGATGAAAGGACTTGGTTGTGTACCTATCAGGAATAATAGACTGATTCCCTATGCATCGAGGCAAGTGAAAATCCATTAATAGAACTATATAACTCATGACCGTGAGTTATAATATATATTATAAACTTTGAAAATATGGATACACAACCTCTATGGTGAAGGATGTGATATATATACTGACCACAATAGTTTGAAGTATATCTTTTCTTTGAAGGAGTTTAACATGAGTCAAAGTAGATGATTGAAAATACTCAAGGACTAGATTGAATAATGCACTACCACCTCGGAAATGAAAATAATTTGAATGAAATATTGATTATATGGGACCATAGAGTTCCTACCATGATGGGGATTAACATGGATCCTCTATAAAATGATCTATTAATGATGGATATGGTGATTTCAGGTCAAGGGGATCCATCATTCCCATTCAAAGAAATTTCAAAAAATCCATGCTTGGAATTATAGAGATGTTCCTATAGGATGATGAGAACATAAAAATAAATATTAAAGAAGTTAATGATGGGAAATTGATGGAATTTATCTATGGTAATTAAGTGATAATGTTTGTGAATTGGTTATGTGTTCCATCCCTATCAAAATTTAAGAGGGAACTACAAGATGAAGCATAAAGCTCAAATTTCACTATAAAACACAGTATAACAAAGATGTGTTGGGATTTTAGAGAATATTTAGATTGTGAAGGTATGAATTGGTAAATTATATTTTCATGACCCATCCCCCAAGGCCCGTGCTGTGACTACACCAAGCCCACCTTTTATAGGGCAGGGGTTGGTGACTAGCACCAAAAGGCGTATTCCCTAAAATGGGTAGGCATTTCCTTTAAACCTATACAAACACATGGTCTGAGAACACAAAAATAAGCAACTCTGATGTAAACTACCGTATTAAAAAATTAGTGCTAAAAGTAAAAGGGGTTTGAATAGAAGCCCAACTGAAAGTACGAGTACAACTGAAAGTAAAAATACAATTGAAAGGAACTATACAACTGAAAAAGGAAAAATAGTTACAAAGTCATCCTCTGAGGATCCTACCTGAAGGGTAGGTACAGATCAGCTCTTCAACACTCCACATCTTCCTGTCTCCTCCATGTATTACCTAGTCCTGGATCCCTCAATCCTCTTCCAAGCTGCTCATCATCTGAACAAGACACAACAAGGTGTGGGTGAAGCCCGTGTAGGGGTGAGTATAACGATACTCAGTAGGGAACCCAAGACCCTCGAAGGTCTCTCTGAATTCTACATGGAAAGCCACAAGGCATGATCTCAATCATAAAGCACAAATCAATAGGCACAGATCAATTAGAGTCATAGCTCAAATGAGGTATACAACTCAGAGAAAATGGATATGATGCTGACCCGCATTGGATCACTATGAATGCTGATAGCCAGCCACAAATTATCTAGGCCTGAGAACAAGTAACATTCCCAGTCACAACATCAAAAACCTCATCTATTGGATAACTCCTCCTCTATCGAGTACAGAGGGCCTTCTACGTCACACATAGGTGCCTGCCACTAACCTTGAATTCCAGAGGTATGCCTCCCCATCGCATATCGTGGGTCTGTCGGGTCACATAGAGCTGCTCCCCCACCGTGGCCTGCTGAGGTACTCCTCCCCATCACGTACTGTGGCTGCTCCCCACTGTGACCTACTAAGGTACTTTTCCCCAACACATATCGTGGCCATTGAGTCACTCAATGTTGAAAAGTTAGCAGTCGTCAGGTCTCAGCCAGTCGCAGGGTTCCATTCACAGCGTGCTTGGCAGAACCACTCCCCAAGCCATCTGTAATATTTCAAAATACACAAATTCTTATAAAGAAGTAACCTGATGATCCGTCGTGTGATAAGGGTTCCAACTTAATAGATGGCACGTCAACTGGATGCCCGGTCTGTGCATTATTAGCATTTCAGAGCTGAGGGCCTGGTTGAATTCGGGTGTGATCCAACCTAGCAATTATCCAATTTTCTCCAAAACTCTCAAGGAGTAGGTTAGAAGTACCTTCTCTCTCCAAGGATCCCAATGCCGTAGACAGTTTGTCAAACGGAGGTCTGGTTCTTGAGATAAGGCCCTTTTAGTGTTTCTTGGCCCAGTTGGGTTGGTGTCTGGTCCGACCCGGTCGGTCCAACCTGGCCCATCCCGGTTTAGACTGGGCCGCAGTGGACTCAGACTACTGGGTCGAGGTCTAGCCAGGCCCTCAAAAAGGGGAAACCCAAAAGGGCGGCCTGAAATTTGTAGGGAGGGGCCCACAAAGTGGCAGCCTGGCCCACGGTGGGGCATGGCCCGGCTGGTGGGGCATGGCTTGGCCTGTTAGGCAGTGGCCCGGTGGGAGGCGGCCCGACCCTCAAGTGGTGGCCTGTCATAGTGCTGTCCAGCTGCAAAGGGCGCAACCCATGGTGCTTCCTCCAGGCGGCTCAGGGGAGCTCCTCCACTGAGATACCGAACGACCAAAGGTAATTCGGCCTATAAAGTAGCGGTGCCATGTGGTCGTCGCCCTGTCGATGTGGATCCCACCAAATGCGTGGGTTTCGCCTCCTCCTCCATGGATTCGGCCATGGTCTCCTGCTCAATGGTGGCAGGGGACGGTGCACCACCCTTCCCTTCTGTGGTCAGCCGACAAGCCAGCTGCCTTCTCCGTATGTCGTGGCTGACGAGCCATGACCCATTTTGCACACCAGTGGTGGGTGACCGCACACCACACCTCCTCTATGGCTAGATAGTGTCGAACACTCTGATGTTCTCTGTGGCTTTGTGCCATGACCTCTTCTAGGAGCGTGTGTTGGCCTGACACCTCCTTCGTAATTGGTTGGTGTCACCACACTGGCGGCCTTCCATAGAATGTGCAAGTGTAACAAAGTTGTGGAGGGTTCGGTCAGGGTTCATTAGGCCCACACCCTCCATGTTAGCTCATGATCAAAGGTAGGATAAAATGGGTTTAACAATTTATTGTATTAAACAACAAACAAAACCCCGAAAGGATACCCTGTAACAACCTCCCACAAAATGAATGAATCGCGGATCAACCCGTTAATCGGTAGAACCGCGTTCTTCGTATAATTTTCAAGAATAGGGAAGAGGGAATTTTTTAAGGAAATGTAAATGAATAAACCCCCTACCTCGAATTATTATAGAAATTCCTATTCTTGAAGGTGGGTCAGTGTTCTTCGTTCCCGTAATAGGCTTCTAACAACGTCGCTCGCATGTCGTCGTCTGGTTCGTGGTTCGGTGTCACCCGTCACCTCCCACTGGGATTGACTCTGTCTTCTAAGAGTCCAACGCCATGATTCTCTTTCAGTACTTTGTTTCTTGGAAAATTTGTGCCGATACCCCTCTCTAAGCTCCATATATATATGAGAGTGGGAGGGTAAGTAATGAAGTTATAATTTTATGAGGCTCATCAATTAGGAATATTCCTAATTCCCCAACAATGCCCTTAATTAGGGTTGGTAGGTCAATCCATTTATTGTCTTTACACGTCACTGGCCCCACCCCTTTACTTTTCAATTGGAGGATATGAAATAAAATAATAACATTTTTTATTTCATTTATTTTAAAAAGTCGCAAAACATAACTTTTTCTCTAGACCTACTGCAGTCAAAGTAAAGCCTCCCTTAAGAGAATCCCGATGCTGCAGATTCAATGGTAACCTCATATTTTTAATCCTAGAAATAGTTCAGAAGTTAGAAAAATCCTCTCACACATTTACTGAACATACCCGAAAAAAATTTAAATAAATTATTAGCATTAACCCTCGAACTATGCCAGTCGAGGTTAGTCTTCGCCTAATAAGAACACAGCCCAATGATCCTAAAGGTACTCTCAGATTTTCAATCCTAGTTACCATTTAGAAGTTATGGATTTTAAAATAAAATAATTTCCAGTTAATTATTTTATTTAAGACCAAAAACTAACATTCACTGGGGGCCCATGCCATCCAATGTTAGTATCAGCTTAAGGAATGAATACCCTCACAAGTTCAGTAGTGGTTTCATATTTTCAATTTGAGTTACCATTCCTGAGTTATAAGCATTAGAAAAGTAAAATAATGTTATTTAATTATTTTATTTATGGTTATGCCATTTCGGGTTTTCTCACAGGAGGCCCTCGCCTACTAAAATTGAGTTGCGCCTAGGGTAAACCTGCCATCCTGAGCACAATGGTTCCCTCATATTTGTGATCTGGGAAATTGTTTAAGAGTTATTCCACTTTTTAAGGAAAACTTCTTATGCATGATATTTAATGTCTAAAAAAACTTTGACAGATCATTTTGGGCAATCCAGCCCTCAGAATAAAGCACTGTCAGATTTCACGGTCTCAAAATAATTCCATATAATTGAAAAAATTTACATGGAAAATCCGATTCTTTCTATTCTCCCTAACTAAGGGCTTTTCATCCCCGAAAGCCACATCATAGGCTAAGATAACAAATGGGGGTACTGAGCATGAATCTGAGACCCCACTCCGATTTTCTCTCTTGAAGGTTTCTATGCTTCAAACGAACACACACAATAGGTATCGACCACCCATGAAGGACCCGCTCTTGTTGATCCTCAATATCTTCTGGAATATTCATAAATGCCACCCCATCATCTAAGTCTAGCTTGACATGGTCGATGAAGTGAGATGGGTTGTGCATGTATCTCTTCAGTTGGGATACATGCAAGACATCGTACAACTTCTCTAACTATGGTGGAATTTCCAAGCGGTATTCCACCTCACATATCCTCTGAAGTATTAGAAATGACCTGATAAATCTCAGTGATAATTTACTGCTTCGTCCAAATCTACATAATCCCCATCGAGGAGAGACTTTCATGAAAACGTGTTCCCCCTCCTGGAACTCCAGAGGTCTCTGTCTCTTATCAGTATATGAATTTTTTCTACTCTGTGCAGTCTTTATCCACTCCTGGATGGTTTTCACCTTCTTAGTGGTCGCTCGTACCAACTCTGGACCCATAAGTGCTGACTCCCCTGGGTCTGTACTACGTAGAGGTGATCTGAAAGGTCAACTATATAGGGCCTCAAATGGTGCCATACCGATGGTGGAGTGATAACTATTTTTGTACACGAACTCCACTAAGGGAATGTGATCTTCCCAAATATGGCCAAAATCTAGGACACATGCACAAAGCATGTCCTCTAGCTTCTAAATGGTCTGCTCCATCTGACCATCCATCTGAGGATGAAAGGCGGTGCTCAAACGTAGCTGAGTCCTGAAAGCCTCATGTAATCCCTTCCATAACCGGGAGTTAAAATGTGCATCATGGTCAGAGATGATCGTCGATGGAACCCCATGGAGTGGCACAATCTCTTGAACGTAGAGGCGTCCCAAGCCCACTACTGATCCCTACTCGTGGATAGGTTGGAAGTGGGACGACATGGTGATTCGATCAAAAATCACCCAAATGGAGTCATGTTCCATAGACGTACATGGAATCCCTGTCACAAAGTCCATGGGGATCCCATCCCACTTCCACTCTGGCACCTCTAGTGGCAGAGAAAATCCTACTGGAACCTGATGCTCGACCTTCACTTACTGAAAACTAAGGCAATAAGAAAAAACTCTACCACTACTTTCTTTATCCCTTTCCACTAGTGCTGATGCCAGAGGTTTTGGTACATCTTCACCACACTAGGATGTACTTCCAGAGAGGGCGTATGGAATTCACTCAACAACTCCTCCCTTAGCACCACCAATACCATGGTATTTACTATGAAGAGGATGATGTGCTCGCTACCTTTAGAAAAGTCATCAGGTGCCTGCCCTGGGGATATTTGAGCATGTCGAGCCTCACCGGTAATGTTCCCAAACTGCACCTCCCTAACTCGTTGAAGGAGTGGGGGAGTGACTATCACAGAATAGAGGTATGATTCTCTATCTCTATCCACAAATGATATCTACAACATGGCTAGCTGCTTTGTCACCTCGCTTAGCAACTGCAGACCAGACCTCCTGCAGTGTGCATCTCCTACAACATTCCCCTTCCCAAGAGTATAGACTATCACAAAGTCATAGTCCTAGAGGAACTATAGCCATCGGCACTACCACAGGTTTAGGTCCTTCGGAGAGAAGATATACCTGAGACTCTTGTGATCAGATTAGACTGTAAAACGTTCACCCATTAAGTAATGCCACCACATCTTCAAGGAGAAGACCACTACTGCTAACTCCAGGTCATGGGTGGCGTAGTTTTTCTCATGCTATCTTAGCTGTCGCGAGCCATAAGCGATCACTAATTTCTCCTGCATTAGGACACACCCAATCCCGGTCCCTAATGCATTGCAGTAGAATACATACCCAACACCCACTTCTGGTAGCCTCAAGATGGGGGTACTCTTCAATATCTTCCTCAGCTCCTGAAAACTCTACTGGCATCCCTCCGTCCATATAAAGGGCTGCCCATTCTTCGTCAATGATGAAAAGGGTTTTTTAACTATAAAAAATTCATGCACTAACCTCTGGTTATACCCAGACAACCCTAGGAAACTCATAACCTTCATCACGCTCCTGGTTGGATCTCATGTAAGCACGACTTCTATCTTTGCTGGATCCACTGCAACTCTATCCTCTGAAATAATGTGTCCCAGAAAGTGGACCTCTCATATCCAGAACTGGCACTTTGATAGTTTATCATAATGTTGATGCTCTCAGAGTGTATCCAAATATACCTGTAGATGATAGGATCGCTCCTCCTTCATCACCTAGTATACCAAGATTTCATCAATGAACACCACCATGAAGCTATCGAGGTATAGATGAAATATTATGTTCATGAGTCCCATGAACACTGCTGGGGTGTTGGTCACCCCAAAAGTTATAAAAAAGAACTCATAATGGCTATATCGACATCTAAAGGCCATCTTCTACACATCCTCATCTAATATCCTGAGCTGATGATAGTCTGATCTAAAGTCTATCTTCGAAAACCAACATCTTCCCTTTAACTGATTGAAAATATCATCAATCCTCAGAAGTGGATACTTATTCTTAACAGTCACCTGGTTCAGGCGCTAGTAGTCCACACAGAGTCTCAAACTCACATATGCCTTCTTGGAGACTAGAATCGGGGATACCCATGGAGAAACACTGGGTATTATGAACACCTTTCCCTACAAGTCCCCCAACTGTACCCATAACTCACGAAGTTCCGCGAGAGCCATCCAATATGCTGGTGTAGATATCGGTGCCCTTTTAGGGTATAGGTTGATGTAAAATTCAACCTCTCTGTGTGGAGGTGGTCCTAGAATGTCATCAAGAAAGACATCAGCATATTGTTCCACCACTACTGGATAGCTTGGACTCTCAACATCAACTACTATGAGGGTAAGGCTAGCCAACTGATGAGTAATCGGTTGCACCCTCTTCTGGGTAAGTCCATACTGTGTTACAAAGGTTCCCTTCTAATTGGTGACGGAAAAAATGATCCCATATGTGTGGACACATAACACTTTGCACCTAATACAGTCAATCTGAGTAAGGACTGTACATAACTAGTCCATTTCCAAGATGACGTCGTAAGGCCTCGATGCCATTACTAGAAGATCTCAGCCAAACCTCTCACCTCCTAGAGTAATATCACAATACTGACACACATATGTAATTGTAAAATATGCTCCCATAGGAGTCTCTATCTATAAGGATCAAGCCAAATGCTCCACTGTAATCTCTGTGCTATGAATGAGGGTCGTGGAAATAAAAGACTAACTGAAACTTGTGTCTACAAGTTCTGCAGATAAGGTGGAGTAGAAAAAGATCATACCTCTAATAATTTCTGGAGCGCTGTGGTCATAGGACTCAGCTTTCTAGAGCTAAGCTTGTCCCTGTCCTCCTGCTCCCTATGGTCACGGTAGACCACTTGGCAGTGGTAGTGGTATAACCTCGAAACGCCGCCCACCGCCTGTTGCGTGGACAGCTCCTCTACCACGTTCACCACCTTGGAGAACTCCTCGTTCGAACCTCTACCTCTACCTCGGTGGTCCCTTGATTGTTTTTTGGTCGTCTGTATGGTGGGTCGGGTAGTGGCGAGCCATATGGCCCTACCCACCACACATGTAACACTGTGTGTCCCACATCTGTATTCTTCTACCTCATGAACCTCTCACGTCTGATCCTGCATCCTGTGGTCCTCCACTAGAAGGTCTGGTTCGCTTGGACCTCTGTGCCATCTTCCTGCTGCCTGCTGCAGATAAATCTTCTAACTAACGTCCGGTGGTGGCTCTCGTTGTGGGTTCCTGCTCAGCTAGGAAGCTCTCCACCAATAGTACTCTCTCTAGAACCCCAGCCCTAGTCTGTATGCTAAGTGATACCATCGATTCTCTGATCTCCCATCGAAGACCCTGCTCAAAGGTCTGAGCCCTGAAGAAGAGGTCTTGTACCATGTCGTTGGAGTAGCGGGAGAGATTAGTGAACCTCACCGAGTACTGAGCCACTGTCATGCTACCCTTCTGTAAGTGTAGTAGCTACTATATATGTACAAGTTATAAGGTCGTTGGGACAGAATCTACCATGAAAAGGCCCTTGAAGTCTGCTAAATAAGGGTAGCCTCATCGGGTAAGTAGAGCATCAGGCTCCACCATCTCTTTGCTGCTACCTGAAAAAGGTTAGCTACTAGGATCACCATAAAATCAGCTGGTGTCCCAACCAAGTAGAAAACTCTGGCCACAACCTCCATCCAGACCTTAGCTACATGTAGGTCCGTCTCGCCTCATAACCTCAGAGGCCTCTACCGCTGGAACTCATGCAATGTGCTCAGTTGGCGTTTATCCTTTACTGGTGGATCTAGTGGTAACGACTTCCCAATGGGTTATGGTGCTGCTGGTACACCACCCGAAGGTGCTAACACCATTAGAGGGCCCTGAAATGAGGCCTCATCACTCGTTGGGCCATCACTGCGTACTCTCTTAGGAATCCTAGATAGCTGTCTACATGGAGGAATCCTAAAAGAATACAGTTGAGCCACGGTCAATAAGTTATACTTGGTGATATGACTCAAGTGTTCAAAAAGAAAACTTTTCAAAACACACACAATCAGTGTTTTCGTGCGCTATGTCGGAAATTAGAATTCAGGGTCCTGGTGTTGATATGTTGACCACCGAACCAACACTGGACTCCCCAAACTAAAAACCACACTCATAATACAAAACAATATTGCTTCATAGAAAAGATCAGAGTTCTAGTTATTTAGTAGATCCAAACTCCTTTGTTACCACTTTTCCATGACCCATCCCCTGGGTCCCATGCTGTGACTACCCCAAGCCCGCCTTCCATAGGCCGGGGGCTAGCAACAAGCACTGAAAGGCATGTTCCCTAAAATGGGAAGGTGTTGACTTTTAACTTATACAAACACACAGTCCGAGATCACAACAAGAAGTAACTGTGAAGTAAACTACTATTGTAAAAAGGAGTTCTGAAAGAAAAAGGGTACGGAATACAAGCCCAACTGAAATTACAAGTACAACTGAAAGTACAAATACAATTGAATGGAACAATAAAACTGAAAAAGGTTAAATAGCTACTGATTTATCCTCTGAGGATCCTAATTGAAGGGTAGGTATAGATCACCTCTTTAGCACTCCATGTCCTCTTATCTCCTCCACATATCACCTAGTCATGGCTCCCTCAAATCTCATCCCAGCTGCTCATCATTTGCACAAGACACAAAAATGTGCAGGTGAAGCCCATGCAGGGGTGAGTATAACGATACTCAGTAGGGACCCCACATCCCCCGAAGGTCTCTCAGAATTCCACAAGGAAAACCACAAGGCATGATATCAATCACAAAGCACAAAGCAATATACAAAACTCAATTAGATTCTCAACTCAAACCAGGTATACAAATCAGAGAAATAGGATATGATGCGGACCCACACAAGACCAATATGAATACTGATAGCCAACCACATATTCAATAGGCCTAGGAACAAGTAACATTCCCAGTCACAACATCGAACACCTCAGATGCTGGAGAAATCCTCCTCTATCGAGTACAGTGGGCCTTCCACATCACATATAAGTGCTTCCCACTAACCTTGAACTGATGAGGTACTCCTCCCCATCACATACCGTGGGTATTTCGAATCACACAGATCCGCTCCCAAACCATGGCCTACTAAGATACTCCTCACCATCACGTAACATAGCTGCTCCCCATCATGGCCTACTAAGGTACCCCTCCCCACTGCGTACCGTGGCCGTCAGGTCCCTCCGAGTTTAAAATTCAATATTTGTTAGGTCTCAGCCAGTCGTAGGGTTCCATACGTAGCGCTCTTGGGAGAACCTCTCCCCAAACCATTAGTTGTATTTAAACTAGCACGAAGTCTCAAAAAGAAGTAAGATGATGATCTGTCATGTCACAAGGGTTCCAACATAACAGACGACACACCAACTAGACGTCCGGTCGGTGTGTTATTGGAATTTCTGTGTTGAGGGCCCGATTAGATTCAGGTGCGATCCATCCCAGTCATACTCTATGTTTCGCCAAAACATTCATAGAGTAATTCGAAAGGACCGTCTCACTCCAAGTATCCCAACACCACAGATAGTTCGTCAAATGGACATTCGGTTCCCGAGATAAGGACCTTTAAGTGTTTTTTGGCCTGGGCCTGGTCCGACCCGATCAGACCAACCCGACCCGACCTGGTTTGGGCTAGGCCACAGTGGAATCTACCCACTTGGACAAGGTCCGGCCTGGCCTGCAAAAATGGGTGGCCCACAAGGGCAGCCAGACCCGTGTAGGGAGGGGTCCGTAAAGGGGATGCCTGGCCTGCGACGGGGCGCAGACCGACCGGTGGGGCACGGCCCGGCCCTTGGGCGGCGGCCTGCTGGATGGTGGTCCAACCGCGAGGGGCGTGGCCCAAGGTGCTTCCACTAGGCGGCTCGTGGGAGTCGCTCCCCCGAGATGCCAAACGGACAAAGTCTGTTCAACCTTTAAGGCAACGTCACCACGTAGGCATCACCCGGCCGCCACGGAACCCACTGAAGGTGTAGGTTCCACCTCCTCCACTGTGGTTTCAGTCATAGTCTCCTAATTAGCAGCGGCGTGCCATGGCACACCGCCCTTCCTTTCTGTGTCCAGCCGACGAGCCAGCCGCCTTCTCCTTCTACTACGACTGGCCATCCGCGGACCATTTTTCACACCAGCGGTGCCCAAAAGCGCGCCGCACCTCCTCCGCAGGCGGCTAGTGCCGGATTCTCTGATGTCTGCCATGGCTTCATGACGCGGCCTCCTCTTGCGGCGTGCGATTGCGTGTCGCCTCCTTTCTAGCTGGTTTGGGTCACTGCACCAATGGTTTTCTACGGAAGGCGCAAGGGTAAAAACGTTGCAGAGGTTTCTGGCCAGGTTTGTGAGGCCCACGCCCTCTACATTAGATCATTATCAAAGGGAGGATAAAATGGGTTTAATAATTTCTTGTATGAAACAACAAACAAAACCCCACAAGGATACCCCATAACAACCTACCGCAAAACAAATGATTCGTAGATCAACCCATTAGTCAGTTGACCTGCGTTCTTTGTATAATTTTCAAGAAAAGGGTAGAGGGAATCTTGTAAGGAAACAATAACAAATAAACCCCCTACCTCGAATCGTTAGAGAAATTCCTGCAGTTGAAGGTGGGTCAATGTTCTTCATTCCCACAACAGGCTTCTAACGATGCCACTCGCATGTTGTCCTCTGATTCGTGGTTCGGTGTCACCCATCACCTCCCACAGGGATTTGCTTCGTCTTCTAGGGGTCTGGTGTCGCGGTTCTCCTTCAACACATTGTTTCTTGGCGAAGTTGTGCCAATACACCTCCCTAAGCTCTATATATATAGAAGAGGGGGAGAGTAAGTAACAACTTTAGAATTTAATGGGGCTCATCAATTAAGAAGCTTCCTAATTCCACAATTATGTCAATTAATTAGGGTTGGTAGATCAAGTCATTTATTGGCTTGACACATCACTGGCCCCACCCCTTTATTGTCGGTTGGAGGATATGAAATAAAATAATAAAATTATTTTATTTCATTTCTTTTAAAAAGTCGCAAAACATAACTTTTTCTTCAGACCTACAATGGTTAAAGTAAAACCTCCCTTATGAGAACCCTGATGCTGCAGATTCAATGGTGCCCTCAAGTTTTTAATCCAAGTAGTGGTTCAGAAGTTAGAAAAATCTGCTCACGCATTTACTGAATGTACTCAAAAAAATGTTCAATAAATTATTAGCGTTCACCCTCAACTCGCTCCGGTTGAGGTTACACTCCACATAAGGAGAACACACCCCAACGAATCCAACAGTACTCTCATATTTTCATTCCAATTTACCATTTAGAAGTTATGGATTTTATAATAAAATAATTTCCACTTAATTATTTTATTTACGGTGAAAAACTAACTCTCACTTGTGGCTCGTGCCGACCAATGTTAGAATCATCCTAAAGAAAGAATACCCTCAATAGTTCAGTGGTGGTCTCATATTTGCAATCTGAGTTACTTTTCATGAGTTATAAGCATTTAAAAAATAAAATAACTTTATTTAATTATTTTATTTATAGTTATGCCATTTTTGGGTTTCTCACTAGAGGCCCATGCTAACTAAACATAAGATGTGCCTAGGGTAAACCTACCATCCAGAGTGAAACAGTGCCCCCCAATTTCTGATCTTGGAAACCATTTAGGAGTTATTCCACATTTTTAGGAAAATTGCTTACACATGCTATTTAAAGTTTAAAAAAATTTGAAAGATCATTCTGGGCACTCCGGGCCTTGGAATCAAGCGCCATTAGATTTCGCAGTATCAAAATAATTCCATATAATTAAAAAAAATTCATGGAAAATATGGGTCTTTAAATATATACTATGTGTCCATATTCTTAATATTCTAATAGGCTAAAGATAAAAGAAAATATCATAAGGGAGTCATGAAACCTATACCTATACCTATATGAAAGTGAGACAATGTTACAATGGAATTTTCTCCAAACTCCCAAAGAGTACATAGAAAAAATGATTATATATGGTTCATCATTGACCAAATTACCAAGTCTTCTTATTTCATAGTTATAAGAGAATATGTACCCCTTTAGAGCCTTTACAAATCTATTTCAATGAAATCGTAAGGATTTGTGGTCCACCACTATCGATTGTATTAGATTATGACCCTCAGTTTACATTGAAATTATTGAAGTGTCTAAAAAGGCAACTCAACACTGAGATACATTGAATCATAGCCTATCACCACTAGAATAATAGGTAGTTTGAAAGGACTCTCTAAATTTTGTAAGACATGATGAGATCATGTTTTATTCACTTCCAAGGTTTTTGGGATCAATATTTTCCTTTTTTAGAATTTACATACAATAATTAATTCAATTTGAGCATCTATATGGAACCAAAAAAAGAGTTTTATGGGAAACAGTTTTATACTTCAACCTATTGGGAAGAAGTTAGAGAAAGAAATATAGTTAACCCGAAGCTTATAGAGGTGACCATTTTTAATGTATGAACTATTCAAGATCATATTAAAGCATCATAGAGAAAACAAAATATCTATCATTATAATGAAAGGAAAGACATGTAATTAAAATTTGGGGATAATGCATTCTTGGTGGATTCACCATGTTAGGTATTTGTATGATTTGGTAAAAAATGGTAAGTTAAGACCCATGTGTATTGTTTATTTTAAAATATTATAAAGAATTTGAGTTGTAGCTTTATAATTGGATTTACCTCCCAACATTTCTAAAGTACACAACATCTTAGATGTTTCTTTACTGAGGGAATACATGTTTGATCCTATGTATCTGGTCACATATGATGGAATATAGTTGGATCCTGAACAATATTATTTTGAAGAACCTATCCATCTTCTTGACATAATAGAACAAGTGTTACAGAATCAGACAACTCAATTGGTGAAATTCCTTTGGAGAAACCACAAGTTAGACAAGGAAACATGGGATCCTAAAGAATCTACAAGGAAGGAGTATCCACATTTTTTCAATATATGATATATACCGAAATTTTCAGCATGAAAGTATTTAAGGGTGGGGGGATGTAATACTTGAGACCCTACTATAGTAGGTAAATAACATAGCCTAAACTATCACCCAATACACACACTAAAGAGCCTTTTTTCAAAAGTATATTCAAAAGTTTAATTTATAAATGTTATAAATTAATTTTAATGAAATAAAATTCATTTTTTAATTGATTATAATGATACTAGGTTAAGGCATTTTTTGGGGATTTTACTAAAAAATGATTTTTATGCATGAAAATATTAAAATGAATTTTTCCTAATCATATTAAATTTATAGATAAAATGGTATTTATATTTAGGTATAGTATATCCAAATTATGAAATATTCTGATCTTATTTTTAATCATTGAAAAGAAATCACTTTTAATAAATATTAATTACCATGGTAAAAGTAAAATGGTTGTTTTCAAAGAATAAATTTTATAATATTTTTAAAATTATTATCTAAATAAATTAGATTTTCCTAAATTAATATATGACCCTTTTTTTATGTTTAAACACCTAAAAATTTATATAAACACCCATTAAATTAATAATTAATAATAAATAAGAATAAAAAACACTTAATATATAAATTCCTTTTAATATAAAAACATTTTTTTGTACCCTATATTTAAATTTTAAAGTTACTTTTCTCATATTTAGAAATTGAATTAGGTTTAATGGATCATAAATTTATATTCATTAAATCAAAATTTGGTAAGAAGTTTCATATTATATTTTTTGTAATAGAATAATTACCATGGTTAATTATTAATCAAAATTAATATGATTAAAATGGGTAAATAAGGAATCTTGAATTTTTAATAATTAAAAGGCCACATACACCTTTTTGAAATCCTTATTAGGATAGAAAGTCATACCCACTAGTATAACCTACAATTTCTACATATGATTCTTCTAACTTACAAAACTCAATTAACACCCATTTGATTACATTACAAACCCTTCCATAACTCTAGTTTTCCATGAAAAATACCATCTTTATCACCTATAAAAGGAGCTCACTCACACCCATTCTCTTATCCCACTCCACCCCAAAGTCCTTGATCATGAAGTTCACTTCCATCTACCTCCCTAAATCCTAAGGATTTTTTATGGTTCAAAGTAATCCTACCAATATTTAAGTTGATAATTATAAAGTTAAGTATTCTCCTCCTCTTATTTTTTATTAGATCACTTATTTTGTGATAAGACCACTGAGTTTCAATTGATTATGATTTTATTTGTCAATAATAAACCCTTTAATGTCAAACTTATTCTCTTTATACAAGCCTTTTGGTTTCCATGTAATTTTTTAATCTAAAAAATCATAATAAATCCATTAATGTAAAAATAATATCATGTTAATGAGATACTCCCTTTTCAATCATTTTACCCTTTTATAATCCCTTTCGTGAAGTCTTCATGCCTCCAAAATTATTCCTTTATTTTCCATAAATTTGTTAAGAATAGAAAACTATAATATCATTCATGAATATCCATATAAATGAATTTTATAAAGGATTATGTGTATGAATTTTCTTATAAATTATCTAACTAATATATCTATGTTTATGAAGCATGAGGTTAAATTATATTTGTGGAATTCAAGATAATAGTTAAGAGTTTTCCATCTCAAATTCCTTTATTTGAGACATGTTTTTTATGAACATAATTTCATTTATGCGGTGTATATATTACATGTTTGAGATATTTTATCATTAAATGAGTTTTTATGGTATTTGAACAACTTGTTATATAGTTATCTTTCAATATGTTATGATTGAATTTATACCCAATAAATAAGTTGGGTTTTCCCGTCTCAATTTTGGAGTCATCTTATATTCACCACCTATTTTATTTTATGTGGTGCATACATTTCCATGGAAGAATTGTTTTCATAATAATCATGAAATTTAGGGGATTTTAGGTGTATATTTTTTTCCCTCTCTGATGTTCTTTTGATTCAATAGTTACAAATTATTTTGTAAACCTCCATCTTTTACATGGTAAAAAACCCATCATATATTTTGGTAAAGTAAAAGTGTGTGTGATTTCTTATAAAATAAACCCCTTTCTAGATATTATAAAGTGGATACAACTATAGAACATATTAAACTAGGGTTAATCACCTCAAAAAGTGTTTGTTGATTATTTAATCAATCATCACATTGATGCATGATGAGTGGGACTAAGACTTCACACCTAGTGAGACACTCAATGTGGATATGATTTGCAATATTCCAAATCTCTTAAAGAATCATGATGAGTAATTTTTTCTACCATTGACTTGGTATCCTAAAAATGAAAACTATTAACCTAATTACTATATTCCAAGAAAAAATCAACACATTTAAAGTATACTCACCCCTATATTTCTTTTATGAGGGTACATCATATTACTTTAATAACATACCACAACATATAAGTTGATTAAGGGATGTTCTCATAGAGATCCACATTATTATATTTAATAATTAAGTATTTTATTTCAATATTTATCATTATAGGGATAACCATGTTTTATTTAGTAAAACATTACTTGGGGAGTGGTAGGAAAGGTTGTGATGACTTTTATGGTGAATTAATTAGACTTTATGAGCCCTAGAATTATTGATCCCCTCAAAGTATTAATAGGTATTGTGAGATCAAATAAGTTGGGTTTTGGTGTATACCACTTCCTATAATAGGATAAATGTAATGAAACTTGGCCTTAATTTCTTTTTGATATATAACATTATGAACCCCATCATTATGAGATCAATTATTATTATTATTCGTGTTTTAATTTATTTTCAGGTATATAACATTCCCTTAGTTTTATTAAAATATGGATTCATGTTGTTTGTTTATTATTTCTATATCACATATACCATGTTTATGTTAGGTAATATTCCACTGTATTCTACTCTTTATTAGGCATCTGATCTCACCCTTTTTTTCCTTTACCCAAGAAACCTATAGGAGGGATATGTGTAATTTTCCTAGATATGATGGAAGGGATAATAAATTTATCGCAATGTGTTCATGATGAATATTAAGTTTCAAATGTAATGTATGTATGTATCTTGTATCCCAAGACTAATTAATTATTTTATATTTTGGTAACTCATTCATTATGTACTAATAATGCAATATAAGTACCATCTATGAGTTTATAAAGTCTAAACTGTTATAAATTTTTTTAATCTATAGGGATAAATTTTTAACACCTTCAATAAACCTTATAAAATCTTAGATTCAAATCAAATATCCCAAAAATTTGGCATTAAATAATTTTTCAAAATTTCCTCAAAACTCATCTAGAATCCTGAAAATTATTATTTTTTTTAATTTTAAACATAGAAATTACATGAAAAAATGTAATAATTTCATTTTTTACTTCAAAATAATGAAAAATATATCAACATTGATTTAAATTTAGTTCCTTCCCTAAAATTCAATAATTTCCATATGAACTATATTATGTATAAAGTTTCCTTCAGGTTCTCAATTATAGTCATTAAATTACTTATGTTGCTTCCAATATTCTATTTATGGTGAACTCAACTTGTATTCATTTTTATATATCATAATTACTCCTACATTCATGCATATTATACTTTTATTTAAACTTATTGTTTCCTTCCAGGATGCATATCTGTACCTTATTTAAATTAAAATTACTAACCTACATAATTTAGAACATTGATATCTTTCAATCTACCTTAGAAAAAATCTTTCTCAAGAATATATTATTTAATTCACTTTTAATGAACTAATTTTTTTTATGAGTAATACTCATCTCTTACTAAAATATATATTCACAATTATTTGTAATAATTTATTATGGGATAGTTACATATATCTTGGTTCTATTAAAATCATAATCAACTCCTCCTGAGGGAATGTGGGGCTACCTCCTCTTCAAATCTGGTATCTATCCATATAAGGATTTCCTTTCATCATTTGTATGATTTGGTGGGCGATGTGAACTAGTTGTTCAGATTCATCCTTGGGTGCCTCAGGTGGTGATGATAAGAGATCACACAAGTGTTGAGAGGTTGGAGTCGTTCTAGAGATCCTTGGATGGAGATGGATCAAGGTGAGTATACATATGCTTGGGTTTGGTCTTCTATCTCCTATCAGATAATTTGATGTTGTTGACCCTATTTAAAGGATTAGATGTAGATTGATAGTCAATTAGGATAGAGGTTCTGGTTTCCTTTTAGTGGTGGCGTGATTTGGGTGGGAATCAAGCAGTTTTCAATGGTTTTTCTCATGTATTTATGTTTTTGGATTTTGGGAACTTATTTTGGGATTTTTTCACTAGTACCATAAATGAACATAGGAATTTAGTATATATTTCATGGTTTTAGGTGACAAGATGAAACCAACCATATGAATTGGGGAATTTGGAATGTGATATTATAGTTCAGCAGTTGTCACTAAGTGGGCGACTTCATAAGAGGGATGTGAGTGCTAATACCCCTGATCAACAATATTTTTTCATTACAATGAAGGATATATGGGTACCCATCCATGTGTATTGCAGTATAGTGTTTTAGTTTGATGATTTGGAGCATTAAGTTGAGGATAATGTGATGGACTCATAAGCTTTATCAGATGGGTGGCTCGAAAAAGTGATAGTTATGATTGAACCTATCATCTGGTACTCCCACACATGATAATATGGTGTGGAGGGGTTATTTAAAACATTGTATTAGACCCAAAAAATGCAAAACTCAATGTGTGGGGGGGGGGGGTGATATAGAATCATTTACTAGATGCATAAGTGAATTAGCTCTAGTAGGGGGCGATGAGAAGTATGACTTGTTCTTAGCATGACTAATGCTTCCTCCCAGGCCTTAAAGTCTCTTCATGGGTGGTGTCTTTTGGGCCTTTCAGTGTCTAGCCCCTTTCTACTATTCTTGTACCTTTGAGAAAATTTGTCTCCATCGTTTATGCCTCTAGTACTGTGTTCTATGTAATGGGTTTCTTATATACCCAGTTAAGAGAAGTAATTTTATTTTTGTTTTAATAATAGAGGGATTGGTCATCAACCAATTAAAGAAAACCACAATATGAGGGTTTGATATTTTCATTCACTACAATAATATTATTATCTTATCATGATTTATTCATGGATCACTATTTCAGATTTATGTAATCTCTTTTTATTGTTGTTTACTAGAGTTATAATTTGGTAGAAATAGCTCAGTATGAGTTCAATTATCTAAAACCACATTCTTATTTTGATCTTTCATATTCTTGTATACTCAAAAAAATATCTGGCATGCTCAAATTTTTATTTTTCATGAAAAAACATCATCTGTTGCTCCATATTCTTCCAACCACTATCCGAACTGGTAATATCGTCACTGTAACTATTCACATCTTAGGATAATGAATCTGTATCCATGCATGACTTATGATAGTTTTTACATTTTTATTACCCTATTTTTATGGTATTTTAAACTTTCTTCTTCGGATGAATATGATTTATGTATAATCCAAAACACATGCTCTATTTTTTTAACATTTCCTTTTATGCATGAGATACTTTGTAGTAATAATTCTTATGATTATGAAGATATTAAACTTGAACTATTTGGTCTATTATATCTAATTCTATAGATACCAATCATAATGAAAATTTTCCACAAGAATCATCACTCATAAAATCTCATCACTTTAATATTGAAGGCATTGTATACAGCTTTATCGCATGCTCAATTTTATCATTATTCTCTCACTTCTTTTGATGCCTTAAAGTTTCATCTCATACAATAGGGTTATTCTTTTCATCTCATGTAAAACTATTATTATTACTTATAATTAATTAACATACTACAATCATAATTTGTACTTATTATGACCAAAACTTCTTCTAGTCCCATATCATCTATAATCATGAAAAACATACACTCAACTCATCACCTATAATGCATAGACATAAATATTCATCCAATACCATCATTATCTTCCACTGATTCTTGTTACTAATTTTCATAATTATTGATATTTTCTTCTAGGAAAAATATCTTCTTATTGAAACACATCATTAAATGACATATTTCACCTCTTCCATACATCCTGAATTGACATTGTAATCATCTTTTAGAAAGTGCATTATTATAATTATTTCACATTGCATTCATTTATTTCAATAAACACTGTACATTGTGTTTCTATAATTAAAATATATCAATGTGCATATCATAATAAATATTTTAATAAAATTTGATAATTAATTCCAAGCACCTATATTTCATAATCACTTTCCCAAGCTCTTAAAACATAGCTTTAAAATTTATACAGTCAGTGCATTTAACTACCATCAAACTACAATTTCTTCCACTGAAGATCATTTATAAAATTATAACAGTTTTATATATTATAAATCATGAAAATATGGGAAACTTAATTCTTCAACTAAAAATATAGATTTTAGGGCTTCTTAACTCTTTATAAATTATCAAATATTTATTAAGGTACAAAGAAATAAATTGAAAAATATTTATGACTGCTTGTGAAAATAATTATTTCCATTAATTTTTCCCCCATCCAACAATAAAATTTATTCCACTTTACTTAATATACCGGTGTTACATATTATAATAAATACTTATGATGATTTTACCCTTCTCAAGAATTTAATTTCAGTTATTTTACTTTTGAAACACCTATAGGAAACCTTAAATTAATTAATATCCTTTAACATTTTTATTGAATTTTTTTTATTCATTAATGAGAAATACAACACCTCCGTCATTATCATACTAAAGGATATTCAATACCACATTTGGATTTATTGTCAATACCAATTTCTTATTTATAAATTTATCACCTCCTTGTTGATAATAAATTCAAATATTATATTATGATGGATTAATTTTCTCTCCCCTTAATTAATGGAATTTGAATCCTTCTTATTGACATCTTTGGGTGAGGGAGGAAATTTCATTAAACATTATCTTATTCTATCCTTTTATTACATTAAATTGAACATAAACTAGGAATTATTTAGAGGATAATAAAATAAATTTTATTATAGTAATAAGGAAAAAACCAACCAACTGTAATTCTACACGATACATGCTAAATATAGAAAAAAGGGTGATTAACTCAAACATTAATATTATCCACAAAATTTACCAAGTGATGCCATCTTTTATAAATTATTATTTTTAGGGTAGGTTCATCACATTTTCATTTAACTTAGTTTCTTCTATCTATATCAACAAACAAATAAAATATATTCAAGTATAAAATAAAAAGTTTCTCCCCCTTTGTGAAAAATACCTTTTCATCAAAAAATCAAATTTATCCTTTGTATTTAAATTTTTTTCATATAATAATGGGGGAGTATGTACAAAATACCTCATAGATAAAAAAAATTCAATTATATTGATTTTATATATAAATAAATTATTCTTAATCATCCAAAGCTTCAGCCTCTTAGTACTTCAATGTTCACTTGATCGAAACTTGAGAATTTGGTTTCTTAATCTTTGATTTTCTGGAATATGTCTCCTTATTTAAAATTTATTGAGTTTCTATAATAAAAATATTTATTTTAATTGGAAATATACTTTTGAATTAAATCACCATAAATTCCCTTTTTCATTAAAATTTATCACAACGTATTAAAGAATAAGGTGAATCTTCCATTCATAATAATTTAGAGAAACATGGATGAGGATATTTACTCAACTCAGAAAATTATTTCAAATCAACTTTATTTTCATGTTTTCATACTCTTTAAGTTTCCATGAATTAATATTCTAGTGATTCATGGATTTCTTCTCCTTAATTTTCCTTTTAACATTATGTGGTTGTTTCTTCTTAACTTCATCTTTTAAAGAATATTCACTTTTCCTATTTTAATACACATCTAACTTCATTGCATCCTCTTAATTATTTTTCCATAAAACCATGAAAACATTTATAATATGATCAAATTTCTTCTTATGATGATAATTTTTTTCCGAAACACTTTTTACTTTCAACGGTATCTTCCTTTTTAATTTCCATGTTCTCATAAATTGATAATATTGTCATGTATTTTTTAAGAGTGTGGTTAACCAAATTATATCTCCCACATGTGTAAAAACTTTTATTAAAAGGATTAAATCCTCATTTTGAACCCCTCAATTTTTTCAAGGGTTAATTTACTTTGTTTTTCATGATTTCTTCCTTTAACCTGAGTGTTCATAGCCTTATGACATCTTTCCATAAGTAACCCTTTATTCCATGGTAGAATCATCCCCTATCCCTTGTGACCTGTTCCTTTTCTTTTTTCATAGGTGTGATATTATTTTTAGCATAATTTTATTTAAACTCCAAGCAATAATTTTCATATCTCTTCTATTTAAATTTCTTTATCTTTTTTGGCATTCTTCCTTTGGATGTAACTATGTTGTGATTGGAAGTTGTAAACCAACACTCATAATTATCATGGACACTTCTTTTGTAACTTTTATAGTGATTTTAAATAAATTTAAATATATTTAAAATATATATATTTATTATTCTTCTTTGATGTTTGGGTGAACATAACTAAATTTACATTACCTTCTATTTTTATCTTTTAATACAAAACTTATCTATTTTTTGATGATGGAAAAATTATGCCAATAATTTATGTCTCGATGTCCAAACTTTTCATAGGTCCAATAATAGAAAATATATTTTTTATTCTTACATTGAATATAAATGTTCTTTATGGAGATTTATTTATTTATTATAGTATAAATAACTCTATTTTAAACACATTATGGGAAAAAAATTCCTTTACTTATTTCTTCCACATTTCAAAAGGTGGTGGGTTTCTCTTCAACTTTTATTACCCATATTTATCTAGAATATGAATTTTTTACTATACCATTCAAATAATTATAATTAGTACATAACATATTTATGAATCATGGGTTTAACTTATTCTTCAAATTATTATAATGTGACACTTCCTATACTTTGAAGCTTCTCATACCACTCAATAGATTCTTTTTAGAAATAAGACTTTCCTGTTAAATCATAATGATAATGGTTCTTTTATTAACTCCATATGAATATTGAACTTGAGTGTCTTATAATTTAATTATTTAATCTCAAACTCAAGACACATTAAAATTAATTTGCTTTTCATATCTTAAGAAATTATAAATTTTCTTCACACTCTTTTTAAAACTTTTTAAGTTGTCCATAATGGGTCTAGATTTCTTCTAGTAGAGACCTGTTAAGTTATTTTATTCTTCATGATTTAATCTTTAATTTAGAATTCTTAACAACCACTATTTTATTAAAATCATTATTCCGTGCATGGAATTTTACCTTAATAACTTTCTTTGAAACTGTATTCTCACATAGAAATCCTTTGAAATTATTTTTCTACATGGTTGAACTTTTCATGAGAATAAAGTACTTTTTCATCCATGCCTTCATAGGGTTTAGTTATTATTTTACACTTAATTATTATATTAACCAATGCTTCCCCCATTTCATTGAATTCTTTCATAATATATTATTCTTCTTCTAAATTACCTTGATAAATATAAATAAATTTATAAAAACCTTAATCGGAACTACCTGTAGATAAACATTAATTTCAAATTTAAAATCATCAATACTATAGCAGTTACTATAGCACTGGAACTGTTCACCTTATTTTAGTCTATGAGGAAAAGATTTAGGACTTTGGGCCACTGGGAATTCAAGATAGTATAAGTCTTAGGGATAATGAGCTTATGGTACTTCTCAATCCTTTTGGACATGGTATTTTTGGCTATAGGGACTCTAGATCATGAAGAATTCAAGCTAGACCACATAGGAGCAGTACATAGAGGAGGAATGAATAAAATTAGTATCCAATAGAGTAAATTTAAATGGATTGAAAACTAAGAGAGGGCATCAAAACCACGATCAGTACCTGATGTCATGAAACAGTGTATGGGGAAATTCTAGATGATCAGATATTCGAGGCTGGGAGATAGGTTTCATAATAATGCAATTACTAGGTATGGGTGATTCTAATATAGTTAGGCCTTTGGGACTTAGATTCATGCACTGGGCCTTGTGACTCTAGGCATAAGGTTCAATTAAGGGCTACCTCTCAACCAAGTTAAAAATTAGTATTATCAAAAAAGTAAATAAAAATATAAGGACTTTGGTCTATTAAAGAAATGTGAAAAATAGTTGGTACAAAAACCTTATACTTCCAAATAGAGGGAACCTTCCTATGATACCAATTAAGAGTACCAGGGGATCATGCAGTAACCCGAAGGGGGGGGGGGGGTTGAATCCGGGGTGAAGAAATTTTAATTATTAATTTGTATGTAAATTTGTCACTTATAATAAGCTAACCAAACATCTTTCATTGGTTTAGATGTAGGAATATTTATAAATCACCCCACCACTTTTCCCTAATGTTTTTTAGATAATATAAAGTATAGAATAGAAAAATATTTTTATAAGGTTAGACCTCCATGTGTGATCCTTCTCTTAACTATGTTGACTCCCATTGAGTCATGAATTTTACACTAATATTTTTTTCATCAATTAAAAGTGGTGTGTGAATTTTTTTATTCTTAACCCATATTGTGCATCCCATACACTAGGTCTCTCAAATTTACTTAGTATCATGACTTTACAAAGTTTCATGACTTTACAAATAACCCTAGATTCAGATTATACTGAATCCTGTTAGTTTACAATGTTTAGTAAATTGAATATTTCATTAACTAAAGCTTGTAATTTTGTTGAACTTCTTTTCAAATCATCTTTTTTCTTGTTCTGATGATCAGAGTTCTAGTGGCCTCAAATTTATTCTTCTGGTGACCTGAATTTAGTGACCTTACTAAACTTATTTAAAACTTCATGTTTAGATCTTTTGATCTTCCTTCAAAATTTGATATTCCAGTCTTCTAATTTAAGTTCCCATCTTCTCATAAACTTCAACACAACTAAATATTTATTGAAATCTCTTGTCAGTAACTTTTTGTATAGAATATTTATTCTCACCATCAATATATATCTCAAAATGATGTGGTCTTCTTTTATAAACTCAAAGATACATAATTAGATCAATGATTAAAAATCTTAAAAATTCAAGAATCAATTTTGAATGACCTCAATAAACTATCTAAAATCTTAGAGTCAACGGAAATCTCCTATAAATTTGGAATCAACTCTTTTTCAAATTTTACTGAAAACTCAACTTGAATCATGAAATTTATTTTATGAATGTTAAACACTAAAATTAAAAATAAACTATTTCATAATCATTTTTTTGACTTAACATAATTGAAAATTAAGCAAACATTTTTTATGGTGTACTTCCTTCCATAGACTTAAATAATTTTCCATTTTATCTTTATTCTATAAAAATTATCCTTCAGGTTCTCAGTCATACACATAAAAATACTTCTACTTATTCAAATATTATATTTTTCGTGAAGTCAACTATTTTTAATTTTTATATATAACAAGTTTTCCTACATTCATACATATTATAGTTTCTTTAAGAAAATTCCAGTTTCCATGCATGATCCACATTTGTACATTAGGAAAATTAAATTTACCAGCCTTAAAAAACTTGAACACCTATATATTTTAGTTTACCATGGTTCACATCTTCCGTTAGTCTGTAGTCTTCCATTCACATTTAGAGAACTCAAAAATTTTATGAGCCTAACACATCTATTATAAAAATAAATCTTTATGTATTTTTATAAAGGCTATTTCTATGAAATGCATTGATCTCTTACTTCTATTAAACACCTAATCAACTCATCCTGAGGGTGTGAAATTTTCAACTACTACACTATTTTTTCAGTTATCTCATGTAGTGTCATTATAATTCTTAATGATTTTAGGGTTACACTTCTATGATTCTTCTGAATCTCAAGTAATATATCAACAAAAACCTCATCATCTACCACTTTCTGGTAGCCATTTGCACCATCTAAACCTATGTCTTTACACTTAATCCATCATCAATAATATTCACCTTTATAATGTTATAAACCATTTTACAATCAAAATATTGAAGATACTCATCCAACCTTATATACAAAATGTTCATGTAAATCTAAGAAAAAATACACTTGAGGTTATTATGGTATTTATACACCATAAACCACTCACCCAAAAAGTAGTGGCACTAGTATCTCAATGTGAAAACAATATCCACCAGTACTTGAAAATGTTTTAGGTAGTTCCCCTCACGTGACTACAGCTTAATTTACCCATAAGAAACCAATTTCCAACCCTAAATAATAACTACTGCAAGCCTAACTCCTTAAGCATCACGACACAACATATATTTTGTAACCCCAGTTTTGTAAGGTTCGTATCCGCATAGAGATGAACTATAATTTCATATCTAGAAAGGATATATCATAAAAATATGACCAATTTATCTTCCCCCTTCCTGGTTATGGCTATAATTGGTGCTACCAAATAAAAGAAGTCTTAGATAAACCTCTAGTAATAACTTTCCAACCGTTGGAAAATATGTATTTTGAAGTCATTATTAGGTTGATTCTAAGAAACTAAACTTTCAAAATTTTATATATATCCACCAATAAGTCAAAATAAAATACCACATTCCCTAAGAAACACACCTCACTGATCTAGAATTAAAACTTTGAGAGCATGAAATAAAACTTATTCTATCTAAGTGTACTCAGAACAATCTAAAAATAAAAAGAATGACAATCCATTGACTAAGAGCACACCAAGATATCATTAATGAATAAACCACAAAAATAATTCAAATAAGGATGAAAGAACCCATTATTATGACCTATAAAAACTATTGGCATGTTTTTAAAATTTATTAGTATCATTAGATACCCATATAGGTTGTACCTACTCATAAAAGTAGTGCATAAAATATTATAATGACTTACCCATAGATGGTGGCAGATCAAACCTGAATTGATGTTATATAACCACTTGGAAACTTTGAGATGATTGAATAGGTCATAAATACAAATAAGAATATACCATTTCCAAACCATTATCTAGTTCATACTTTGATAATTCACACATTAATTCAAAGATATGTCTGAATTATTAGATAATAAAATAGGATGACAAAAAGGGTATGTTCTTAGGAAAATAAATCCCTTCAAAATCAGACCATCAAGACAATCTGTTCAATACTGAATCTCTTTATGATCTATCATTTAAGGGGAAATAGAAATGAGATCTGTTATAGGAATAATCTTGACTATTAAATCGATCTCATGTTTTATTTTAAATCTTGATAAATCCTTAGAAATAAATCCTAGAATTGATCAATGGGAAAAGGAAATACCACCTACCATGTATTCACATCCCTCAAATAAGCACTATCCATCTAGGGAATAATCCTTTATAACTGCTGATATCCATGTCCTAAATTCCCTACCTAAACGTACCACCCACCAATGTAGGTATAGTAGTCACCCTCAAAAAACAAAAATATATACCCAATAATGATAGAAACCGATGTGTTCTTGGTAACAAGTTAACCATACCATATTGGAGATCAAATCCAAACTATCATGTTTAACCTGATGAAATAGAAGAGATATAAATATTTAATAAAAACTATCATATACTTTTGATATATCAAAATACCCTTAGATTGCACCCCTAACAGAGTTCAATAGAAAATACCCCATATAGATAGTCTATAGATTGCTCGAGACCACCAACTAACTATGTAGATTTGATTGAGTGGGACAAACATGCATTGAATACAATATAAGTTGGGGTCAATGCCACCAATATATTGACATGTAATATATATAAATACTTCCCCTACACATTAGGAGATTGATCAATTGTGTGAAGATAGAATCTAGCCTAATTCTGGAACATTAGTTCCAATCACCTACAATACCACAAAACTGGGTTTCCACGGCGCTGCCCTTTATCAGCGCTTTTTTTAGCGATGATAAAAGAACCCCCTTTAACAATGCTTTTTAGCACTTTTTAAGGGGCCCTATTTATCAACGCTTTTTTTAGTAGTGCTGATAAAAGGGGGAAATTATCAGTTCTTTTTCTTAGTGCTGATAAAATGTATATCTCAAAAAAAAACATAAAAAATCATATATTGATATATAAGTATATTTTTTAAATATGTTTCAGTTAAGTATAAATAAATATTTTAACGTAATATGTATGATATGTTATGAAAATAGCTTATAAAATATACTGAAAATTATTAATTAATAATTTGTTAATTATCATCGACTAATAATCATTTAATAACAATTTGGAGACACAAAAAATAAAAAAAATCATTAAAATATCTGAAATAAGTTGAAAACGTAACTCAAACTTCAAACGACCATAACTTTTGACCCGGGTGTCCATTTAGGTTCTACAACATATCAAATCGAAGCCTGCGATGATCTCTATGCTCTAGTGACTAAAATAACCCTACTATCACTTTTTTGGAGGTTAAAAAGGCCCAAAAGGCCTCCAAAATTGAGTTTTTTGTCTGGATACCCAAATATTTTAACATTCAATGGAATTTCAGCCGCGTTTATGGGGGTATCTTTAACCTTTTTCACTGGGGAATGAATTTATTTTAATGAATTACATTAATATTCATATTATTGCTTTGAAATTTTATGATTTTTCATAATCTACTCTTATTTATAATCAAATATTTAACAATATATAAATATTTTTTAAATATTCGCATATAAAAATTTAATATTATAAATAAATAATTAAACATATTTACATATAAAATATATTTCCCAATATATAAGTCTTATCTAAATAAAAAAAATCCATTTTATTTAAAATAAAAACATATGAATTTTTATATACCTATATAATGTGTACATGTATATTTAGATATTTGTGTGCGTCTGTATTGTCTAATTGATATATATTATCTATATATTCTAAGCATAGGTATATACATATCAATATATAATATTTTTAAATATATATAAATATGTATTATTATACATACAAATATACATTTAATATATATATGTGTGTGTGTGTTGTATATATGTATTTATTTATTTATAAACATACATAAAAAGAATATTTTATAAATGCATTCCAAACAAATCTTATAAATATATATTAATATATGAATAAATATATTAATATATAAATATAACTATATATATATATATTAATATAAGAATATATATATATATATATTAATATAACTATATATATATATATTAATATAACTAAATATATATATATTAATATATATATATATATGTTAATATATGAGTAAATATAACTATATATATATATAAATAAATAGATTTATTAATAAATGATGAGAAAAGCAATATGGTGGAGTGCTAAAGGCTTAGGGCGTGCAGGCAACAGGTCCCGAGTTCGAATCTAGGGGGAGATAGGTCACACGTGTATGGATGGAATAACAACTATCACTGTTAAAGGGGGGTGGGGTAAATCTTAAAGGGTGTAGGAAGGGGTAGTGGTTGAGACATGCAGTTTTGGGGGTCGAGGTGTTGTTGGGGGGGGGGGTCCAACGCTGTTGAAGCCTCCCCTAGATTGCAATTTTATTTAATTTTTTTTTAACTTTTATCAGTGCTAAAAAAGCACTGATAAAAGGCCCCTTTTAGCAACATTTGTTAGCGCTGATAATAGGGGCCTTTATCATCTCTATTCTGAGAGATGATAAAGGGTAACCCCTTTATCTTTTCCTCGATTAAAAATACTTTTTAGCACTATTAATGCCCTTTTATAGTGCTAATAAAGTCCATATTTGTAGTAGAGCTATCTTCCATAAGGGACATCGCCTTGCTAGAGATAATGCTCTTAACTCTGAGAACTATGACATCTTTTATTCTTGAATGGCCATAGGATACCCAACATATTGGAAAATTATATTCTCTTAGAACTACCATTGATCGATAGATTTGAATAAAACATCCCCTTCTATCTATCCATGGTGCTATTCCATAGTACCTGCATAGATGACCAATCTCCTCATTGAGTGATACCCCTTCAATGTTCTAGAAAAATCAGGCCAACAACTGCCCTACATGACACACAAATAGAATTCAATCAAGGATATAACTTTAGGAGGAAGTGATTAACCCTTTCTCTAGATACTTTTCCTATTTCTCCCTTAGATAGACTCCTTATACCTCATATTCCTACTACCCAATGACCAACTTTCAGGCTAATTAGTGAAATTATTTTTCCTAGATGATCTACCCACAATATGGGTCTTCTTCATAATCAAATTTCGAATAGAAAACATTAAGAAGGATATATACTAAAATATGTTCACTTGGGAAAAAATAGAGTGCCTTAGTCCATCCTTAAAATATTTGACCTTAGCATCCTCATTACCAACTAATATTGGTGAAAATAAAAATAGATTAGTAATGAAGATAACATAATATATTATCAATATTACTCTATAACATATGGATTAACTCCCTTACTTTTCAACCCTCAAGGTCTCTGAGAAGAAGTTCTAAAAGAGTAATGAATAGAAATACTTCTAGGAAAAACCCACATAGTTGTTTTCTTGAAGCATAATTTCCCTCCAATACTTTACTATTCCCAAAATCACATTTGAAATAATATCCATCATCCTCTAAAGGGGTGTATTTAGGTGATCAATGATAGTCTATATAGACTCTATAAAAAATTGGTATCTTGTGGTCCACCTAATTCCACAACAATTGGTTGATGCTATAGTTGGAACTCACTGGTTAAATTATAAATGGATAGAGTGATTCTTGGTGCCCCATCACCCATCAATTTAAAGGAATGAATTAAAATATATCTAAGCTACCAACTAATAGGAATAATAGGTGCAAAAATTGGTCCTAACTCTAAAATTTATGGTGGTTTCTCATTCCTTTCATCCTGGTTCCCAACAGGAGGTCACAATAGTGGAAATCTCTATAATTCCAAGTATGAAACTTAGAATACATTTTTTTAATAAGTATAAATATAATAGTTTTAGGTAAGATATAATAGAAACATACTGATTTACCTTAAACACTCACCCTGTGATACAACGGGCTCACAAATCTAGGGTCAAGTCAAGCCTAACCTATCCACTCTTGGGTTAAGTATAGTATCACAAGGGTTATATAAAAATATTAGTGTAATACAATAATAACCAGTAATGGTAGGTTTATCAAGTAGAGTTATACTAATAAGTTATATAGGAAAACACTATATAAGTCATTTCTGGCACTTTAAATAACCCAATATTATATTATAACCTGTATATAGGTAAATAATTTTAATAAAAGATAAGAATAAAAATTACATGATATCCATATGTTCCATGAATGATGTATAAACACATGATCTCTTTCCTAATTGTTTTAAGTGTAAATAAAACCCATTGAATCAAAAATCAATTGCACAATGAATCATTTTTAGTAATATAATCAAACTATAAAAGAAAAAACATGAACACTTATTCTATCCCTCATAACTTAGACTTTCATCATATATAGATTATCTACTCCATGCACTAGATATGTACCTATATTTAAAAATACGTTTTCCTTGATACCGTATTTCAAATAGTAACTCAAAAGGAAAACAAGGATCTTAAACCACTTCAAAATGTATTTCATTTAGTTCTACTTTATCGTGACTGAGTTGGATCATTACCTACCTCAAGTGTGCCTCCCAATAAAGTAGAGGTTACTAACTAGTGGTGAGGGAAAACATATTAGAATTGTTGAGAATATACCCACCGGTATAGATAACCATTGAAATAGAATAGAATAAATATAAATATGTAGTCACCCTAATATAATAACAATATAAGATAAAAAGAAAAACTAAATTCCATCCAACAATAAATATGAACAACATGAGAAAACAAGATAAACCATTTTACATGTTATATAAGTTATAAAATGTAGTCAATATCTTATATGGACATTTCATACACATATGGGTCTAACAATAAACAATAGTAAAGGTAATATCCACAAAACTAGTTTTGAGTCTTGGATCTATCCCATAACCTAACTCAAAACAAGATATACCTTCCCATCCATCCAAATAAGTATATACCTTTAACTTACCTTGGGTATGAAACATAAAATATTATCAGGTACTAGGGTTCTTGGATATAGTGTTATTATAACCCAGTAGGACACCACCAATGTTGTCCCTATAAAGTCTTGTAAATACATATTCATTCTTGATATAAAGTGATAATAAGAAAAATAAATAAAAAACCTATTATCCTAGAGTCTACCACTAATCCATGTGTGACTATATCAACTTCAACTATTTATATAATTGTATTTCATACCTATAGTATGAAATCACCTTTATTATGAATGATATATCACTCCTTATATAATGGACATGGTTAATGAGCTATCATTGTCCAAAATTACTAGGTGAATGACATATCTCCATCATATGTTATCTAGGTGAATGATCCCTTACCCAACCAATAGAAAGAGAGAACGAGGTATCACTTAGTCTAGTAGGATGACATATCACAAAAAATGGTATCCATTTGGATGATTCCCCACTGAAACATCTCACCTTGGTGAATGGTGTACTGCTGATATCACTCTCAAGGTGGTTAATATACCACTGATACAAATATCTAAGTGGACGATGTAATAATGAGAAAACATCAATAAGTGAATGATTTAATAATAATTCCATTATTTGGGATGTCTATGTACCACTGATATTAAATTGTAAATGGTTTTTACACCACCAACATCAAATCTATGTTTATTAATATACCATGTAACAAGTCATCAAGTGAATGATATACCCCAAGACAAATAAAATAGTTAGACAATACTCCATTAATATAAAATCTTAACTGTATGATATATCACTAATATGAAACCATAAAGTGGACTAGGTTCCAAAATTTCATCCACCATATAGTGAACGATGGATCCCCAACCTCTATTGAGTGGATTTCCTTCCATAATATAGTAATGGTGGATAGATAACACTTCTAATAAAATATTAGTTGGTGAGACAACACCACAAACCAAGATGATTTCAATTTTTTTCATTCATAATCAACTTAAGGAATTTATAATTTTCAAACAAATCAATGGATACACTCTCAATATATAAACCCATGTTAAATCATAATTTCTAATCTATATCAACACTATCTTAGATCATACTCAAGACAATCCTCACTAATCAACACATTGGGGTTCTATACTAGGCTCTTATAGTCGGTTATCCTTAATAGTCACCCATTCTAGGCATAAAATCATGGGTTTATATTATAAGTAAAAAGAATAATGGTCCTCGATGACTATAGAATCCAACAAACACTTCATACACATCCCTCATGATCATTCAAATTTTAACATATACCATAAGTAATTAATCTAATTTAATTTTAGTTTATACATAAAAAAGTTATGTTTAACACATTTTGTATGATGCATTACATGCATGTAAAAACTCAAAATAATGAAATGGACCATATACCTAGGTTAATAAAGGTCTTTCTCATCAAATATTTTCAACTGATTCAACCTCAAATAGAGGTAATTATGAATCCTAACACCCCCCAAATTAGGGTTTAACCACTAATGTGTGTAAAAAATCAAATAAACCATGGAATAGAAGTAAGAGGACATGAAACCTTATCTATGTATTCCCATGGTGAAAATCATCTTGAATATATAATCTTTCATGATAGATTACCATCATTATAATTGATAATAACCACAAATGAATGGAGAAGATTGGTTAGAATTTTTCTCCCATTTAAATGGGGTGATAACATCATTTTATTAACATTTAAACCCATTTAATCAATAAAATTAATTTTTTTAAAAACAAATCTTATAAATGTACCACTAGAACTTCTTTAGGCACCCAATATAACTCTAGTGACCCAACTTGGGTTCTGCAATGCACCCACTAGTCTTCTAATGGCAGTGTAAATGGCCACTACTTCCCCTACAAAAACTCTAGTGGATTTCCATCTAACTTTTTATATGAATCTAATACTTGGTAAGATTCTTCATCACCATCCCACTTCCTCGTTTTTCAATCCCAAGTCCTTCTTGATCCCTCTAACATTAAAAATAAGCCAAAATACTTGAGATTTAAAAACATTCAAATCAAATTTATACCTCATACATATGTAGGGGTTACAGAATAATGATACTATGTACATTGAAAATTTTAGGTTTCAACACCTATAGAAACCCATCATGGTGATAACATTGAGTTTTTTTTGCTATATTACCTATAACCTTTCATGACATGAGTATATTGACTATCCAATGTAATGGAAATCAATGTAATATAATATTTCATTTCTTATGACCTTTTTAGATTAATTAAAATCATTATATCATCATATATTACATCTGGATATAGAAACGTGTTTATGGGGGATCTATTTTAGGGGAGTGATATAGAGTTCACATATAATTTAATCTGATCCCATGGATGAAAATTTAAAATATAATAGAATGGTGTGGTGATATAAAATAAGTTGAAATAACATGTTGATTCCTATTAAATATTGATATGAGATTGTAAAATTGTGGCATAGGTAGTGAAAATCTCAATTCACTAACATCATTGATGAAAACAAAATCATCATTTAACATATACCCATATTAGAATCCACAATAGGATTGTATCAATAAGATGATCTATATTATTATTTATGATATGTCTATATCATAATACAATGAGAAACCCACTAATTTTTTAGATCTTATTGGAATCATAAAACTAATCCTCTAAATGTATCCATTATAATTTTATAATGGTTATACATTTTAAATAAGTTAAGTTGAGGATGTTGTAGAGTTGAATAGTTCATGTCCATGGATGAAAGGTGAAGTTAACATGGAACAAAATTGAAGTAGTTGGGGGATAATAGGAATTCCCAAAAAAACATGCTTAAGTAAATTAGGTAACCATTTTATAAAATATCCACATAGAGAAAAATCTATGAGATGGAAATAGATAAGGATAAATTTCCAGAAATTGATGGTTAACATGAACGGGATAATTTCAAACCAAGTTTAATGAGTAACCACATATCATATTCCAAATGGAATAAATTTATACAACCTAAGAAACAAAATCCAAGAATATTTCTTTTAATTGAATGGAAGGAAATATAAAAGCGATATATTTTTTTAGTCTAAGTGGGGGGGGGGGTGAGAATTAGCACATGAGTTTAATCAAGAGTTTTGTTTGAACCAATAGAAGACTTCTAGGGCATGATCTTACACTATAAAAAGATATATGAAATTGATAATATGATTTAACAAGATCTATTAATGATATTATTGACTATATTTTCCCATGTTATCATTACGTTATATAATTTTTGGGTTCTAATTTTATTTTTATCATCTTAATTATGAGTTTAATTTTTAGTATTTTTAACTTTATTTCACTAATTTTGAGTTCGTGTGTGATGATTCAAATAACTATAACATAATTATCACCAAGTAAATTTATAATTTTATGATTATAACAATTTAGCATTGAATTGAAAATGTAAACTAAAATTATTAAATTTATTTAGGTAATAAAATCTTGATATAAGGTAGTGTAGATTTACATCCCACACCCATACAAACTTGAAAATTCAAACAAAATTCATAACTTCTTTAGGCAGTGTAAGGAAAATATATCAATAAGTGTTTATACATCAATCTTCTAAGTGAATATTTATAGAAAATCATATAGGGACATTTTTTAATTAGGGAATCCTTTTCATAGTTTATGGGAGCATCTATAGGTATTTAGTGGTGGTTTATAAAAGTTACTATAGGGATAATTGTTGTGTTTTGATGATCTGGATGATTTATACTTCTCAAAAAAGTGCTTTAACTCTAGTAGAGGTGAGTTTTTTTGGTTATTGAATCTAGGAAAAGTAAAATTTATCATACTTTCTTCACTATCTTAGAATGTGGGAGTGAAACCATCACACATTTTCTACACCATTTCTTTTTCTATTTTTCCATATAAAATAATCCAAGTAAACTAGCATACAAATCCTGTCATTGAGGGTCACCCTAGTTATTCACCAAAATTATCTATACATAACTAAAACAAATTCACTTATATATGAAATATAAAGAATATTTTGGAATTGTTTTAGGGGATAGTGTGATTGTGGTTACTATTTTTTTTTGGTAAAAAATGAATCCAAAATTAAAAAGATAGAAAAAAATAAAAAATTATAAAAATAAAATACCACAATAATATCATATGAGCATCATTATTTATCATGATTTACTAAATTATTAATTTTCTACTATTAATATCAATTATTTTATATTATATATTGTTTTTAAACATTCTAACCCAATAAGTTTTACATTATTTTCATAATTAGTTTTGATAGGAAATGGTAGGATTTAATTAAAATGATCAATATGAGGAATAATAAACCATATATGATTCCTTTGGACATGAATTTTAGTGATATTTAGAATCTAGGTCAAGGAAATATTCCTTTTATGATGTGGAGAAATATGATTCTCTTAATAGTACACAATAATTTATTTTAATAGACTTTATAACATTTTAGAGGACTACAAAAGAAGGCATGACTATATTGACCAAGTATCTCAACTTTTCTAGGTTAAGTTTATAATATTTAATTCCCAAATTGGAAAGTTAGTGAAATGTTAATATATAAGAATCCATGATTTATAAGGAATAATTTGGATTCCTTCATTTTATAAGGAGAAACAAGTGTAACTGGAAGAGGATTAAAGAAATGTTATTAAGAAAATGAGTAAATAGAAGGACTATAAATAATAAAGAGATGAAAATAAGGGTATAAAAGATATATCTAAAGTATTTAAACACCAAAAAAAACCATGGAGGACTACCATGCTATACATAAACTAAATTTGATGCATTAAAATGGATGTGGAGTATATATTTTCACTACACTAGATATAGCTTGATCCAAGAGTCCATTTCATCTTATGAATGTGAGGTTGCAAGAATGGATCCACTTGTGCATCAATTAGTAATTATCATTTTTATGATGCAAAGAGAAATCAACAATTAGTGGGTTCTATTTTGGAATCCATATCCACCTAGAGGCTATAAAGGAACCTTTAGGGTCAATAAACCCAAGGTAGGATGTTCATTACCATTTAAGGACCAAGTGTAACCATGTTTCCTTAATATTATGCCTATGTTTTCATATCTTGAATGGAAATGTTTGATTATATACACATGTGTGTGCACGTGTATATCATGAGACCCATATATGATGTTTGATAACAAGGGAGTGCTTATGTAGTTTGTTATACAGTGTTTTATGTTGATCACATATTCTTTTATGTTACTACAAATTCTTATGATGACATACTAGGTTTTTCTTATATATGATCTTCCTTGTTATGTGTAATTGTCCATCCTTTGGTGGTATTTCTATCGGTATTTGGAATAAGAGGTCCATCATGAAATGGTTATCCCTTAGAGGGGGATGGACATGAATGAGATGATGAAGATAATGGACCTGAAAATATAGTAGGGGCTTAGAGACCTTAAGGGATGACCTAATGGAGTAAAAATGTGGTGTGATAGATGTGTGGATAAATATTTAGTGTAGAAGAGATATTATGGTCTCATGGAAGATTCGTAACATATACGGGGCACAAAAACCATGTGTCTTGACCTGGCTCGTCATCTTTGAAACAGATCAGAGATACTCATTAGCATTATTGCAAATTTATATTATGAATTTTTTTTAGATAATCCTTAAATAATTGAGATGAAGCCATTACATATGGGGACTATGGTATCTTTATTAGCACATTAGTGATCAGAAACTTATTTTCAATTCTTCCTTGTGAATTTACATTTTTAAAGGAATGCACCTTTTATACTTGTGAACCCATGTTAAGGATACATTGGAGGTGTCCTACTGGGTTTATACTCAGACCCTATGTGGGAATAAAGATGTGTGTGCAGAATTCATGATCAAAGATACATAAAAGGTAAAGGTCCCAATTACAAGGACCTAGAAGGTAGAGAATACTGATCAGAGTTGGTTTTAGGATGTACTTCAGAGTGATTCCACAATGTTATATTTACTTACCAGTTTTCATCACACTCTAGTTTGACCATCCACTTTGGGGGTGCTTGGTTTGTTATTCTATATGGCTTGAGATAATTTTTAGGACATTTTTTATAATATTTTTTATTTATTTCAGTGTTTTATTATTTATAATTGTCTTTGTTGATACTAATGGTATAATTTTCACAATGATGGCATTCAGATCCTCACTTCTAGTCAGCAACCACTTATGTATGAGGTGGAATACATGAGGCCATGTCATACATAGGCTTAGACCTGATGATTCCATCTAGGGATTTAAAAATTGGTATCATAAGAGAATTCAATTTTTGTTTCTTCTTGTCTATGTTTTGGGGAAAGATAGAATAGATTTTAGATGTGTGCAAATCTGGTAGGGGGTTTATATGTATCGGGATAGAATATGTGTCTCAGACCTCTAAGTTTCCATTATCAAGACTACTATTTCTATTGTGGTTTGATGTTGATCTTGAGTATATTGTTTTATTAAAGGTTTTTGGAATTTTTGTGTGTTTATGCATTATAACTTTGAACATAGGATAACATGTCATATATATATATGCTTTTTGAGTGATGGATGATAGATATTTAACTGAATCACTAGATTTTTTACTTTATCCTTGGTTATATATCTATTTTAGTGTTGAGTATTTAAACTTGAGAATAATTATTATCATATATACGACTATGCATAATATGAATGAATGGAGAACTAGGATTGGGATGCGATTTCTTCTTAACGATAACCTCCTAGGATAGGTTTTTCATATAAAATACCCAGTGTATACATGTGATCTACTTAGTTTTTTATATAAGATAGTTGTTATATGTGTTTTTAGCATAGGTTTGGAATTATAGACAATGAAAACATGACATAATCTGATATTACCACCTAGAGAAGTGGGATAGGATGGTCCCTCAATTGAGGATATCCTGATTCTGTTACTAAATGTAAAGGATAATGTAGTTTTGGATTATCCTAAACCTAATTTAGTGGTTTAAGTATACTGTCCACTTTATCCTTGTGTCTTCCACATAGTTCTTATTCGTGTAAGGGGAGTTTCAAAGATGGTGGTTGACTATGTGTGACACATTATTCTCTTGCACCTCCATCCTTATAAGGAACTAGAGGCCCTTAGGATGTTGAGGACTTGATTGACATCATTGAGGGAATATTTGATCTAGTAGAGACCCTATAGGATTTATGAGTAAGAATGGATTCCTTTATACTACATGGAACCTCTAGGAAGTTGTTTGGTGTTATGAATCAAGATATGAGATGTGATGGCATGACTAAGAAAAACATTAAATACCACTTCTTTGAGGAGTTATTTATGAGTATGTTGAAGATGGAATACACTCAAGAGTTTATAGAGATTCACCGAGGTTCAATGATGATATATTCTTAATCATCATGTTTCACATAACTACTCCATTTTACTCCCCTCTTGAGTTAGAACAAGTCACAAAAGGCTAGGAAGTTCTAAACTAATTTTCATTATGATATCAGATGGAAGGTTAATATATTTCACCTTATAATATACCCATAGGTTATATGAAAGTTCTTGAATATTTATATGGTCTAAGATAAGGATTGAGTAACTGATTTTCTTACATCCTTTAGTACTTTTGTAGATGGACCTCTTAATAGTGTAGTAAGTTTCACTTCTCGTAGTAGGAAGAGAAATACCAAGGATTTGGAATAGTGTTGTAGTAGGCATATAAATCAGAGCAGAGGTTTTTCAACATATTATATGGGAAGATAAGGTCCTTAGTATATCCACTATAAACAAGTAGTCATTCAGAAGGCCTAATATAATGTGTTTCTAGTGATCTAAAAAAGGGAATATTTAGTTGTTCTATGTGAGGTAATTATAGATATGTGATCACAGGTGCATAAAAAAGACACAGGCTATGACCTGAGGGTCTTGATAGGATCCTTATAGTAATTTCAAACCAGATAGTCATCAGTGTCCTAGGAAATTCACACACGACAAGGGAAAGGACATGGACTGGAAGTAGGCATGATATATATATCAGACCATGTTGTATTTGGAGGTGGCAAGGAACCATCGACTATTCATGGTATGATCTTGATTACATCTATGATTTATACTACCTTGTTTGATATGTGTGCCTCCCATTTGTTCATATTTGATCAAATTATTATTGGGATTGACCTACCGGTCATACTATCTTCTGAACTAATATCTCTTGATACACCCTTGGGGAAGAAATTTGATCAACTTTAGATATTTATAGGATTCACTATAGTAATTTTTGGCTATAAGCATCTATGGTATTTCATGATCCATGAGATGAGTAGCTTCAATGTGGTCTTAAGTATGGTGTGGCTGACTTTTTATCAGGCACATATCAATTAATACATGAGAGATGTATTCTTAACTACACATAAGGGATGAAAGGTTGTTTTGAATAGTGAATAGGAAGTTGGAGTAGGTAAAGTGGGACCATAATTGACTCATCTTGGAGATATTATATTGAAAAGAGGAGGTTTTGTTCTTATGGTGGATCAGGTAGTATATCCTTCTTCTTTTCCTCCAGTGGTGTACATTTATCAGGAATTCTTCCGTGATGAATTTTTAGGACTCCATCCTGATAGGGTAATTGGGTTTGGGACTGAACTCATTTGAGGGGTGATAACTATATTGATCCCACCATATCATATGATACCAGATGAGTTAAAGGAACTCAAGGTATAACTTGAGTGTTTCATGGTTAAATACTTTAGTAGTCCTAACACATCTCCTTGGGATGCTCTAGTGTTTTTCTCAAATTAATTGGTTGGTAGTATTTAGTTGTATATAGAATACAATAAGATGAACCAAGTGACCATGAATAATTAATTCCCTTTACTAAGGATTAGTGACTTGTTTGACCAGTTGTTGGGAGCCAAGTGGTTTTCTAAGATTGACTTACGGTTAGGCTACCCCTATATTAGGGTTGGAGATGATGATATTCCTTAGACAATTTTGAAGAGTTTATATAGACTGTGTGTGTATCCTTTGAGGAATGTTTGTCTAAAAAAATTCACCAGCGGTGTTTTTAGATCCAATGAATAAGATCTTCAATAAGTATTTTAACACCTTCATTGCCATTTTTGTTGATATCCTCATATAATCATAGACCTCAGAAATACGTGAAAGACACTTTGAGATTGTATTGAGTACACTTTGAGGTCATCAACTTTATGTTAAATTGTAAAAGTTACACTTTTGGATTTAGGAGGTACAATTCATCAAGATTATAATCTCTAAGGTAGTAATTTATATGGACTTAGATAAAGTAGAGACTATGATGTCTTAGGCATACATCATAAATGTTTTGATATTATAATCTTTCTTGGTTTAGATGTTTACCATATATGGTTCATACATGAATTATCCTATAGAGACAATCCTATAAAAGTAATTCCAAATAAGGGGGTGAATTCTGAGTGGAAATTTCTTTGAAAATATGAATTCTTACAGATGAGGAGTATATTGGAAAAAACCCCAATTATGACACTAAAAGATCCTAGGATTGGATATATAGTTTACTCTAATGCCTTGTGTGTTGGTTGGGGAGTTGTGCTGATGTGGAGGGACCATGTAATCGATTATGAGTCATGTTAGTTGAAACCCAATTAGTGGAATTAACAAATGCATAACTTGGTGTTAGAGGTTATTACCCATCCTTTGAAATTTTGATTACATTATCTATTCGATAAGAGATTTATTGTCTACACAAACCAGAAGATCTTCATACACATATTATCTCATTAGGATATAAATTTGAGGTAGAGGTGTAGGGTGGACTATGTTTTTAAATTTTAATTTTATATAGACTTTTATATAGGGAAATGTGATGTAATTATGGATACTCTGAGTAAGAAAACATTTAATATTCATGAGTTGGGATAGAGGCATTCACAAGAGGGATGATGTCAAATGAGTTTGATGATAGAGTGGATAATAAATGCAATATAGGATCATAGAGTAATGAATTATGTGAATTTTATTATCATGTTTTCATTAAAGAATCATGTAATGTTTGGATAAGAATCATATCTAGAGTACATAGTGATATAATAATTATTCATTGGGGACAATTTTATTCAAGGGTGGTCTCCAGATGATGAATACTTGATCAACATTCATGATAGGTTAGTAGTTTCAGCTTCTTGAGTAAGGATCTAATGAGAGAATCACATGCTATGAAGTTTTATGTGAATCCAGGGTTGATGAATATATATGATGACATTCGATGATAGTTTTGGATGATTGGTATAAATTAATACATAATTGGTTTTCCCTAATTCCGTCTTATATACTAAAGGATAATGTCCAAGTATCAACATCCTGGTGGTTTTCTTCATCCAATTCCAATGAAAATATAGAAGGATGTCATGATGATGGTGTTTTTATGGGTTCACGCTGAACCTTGAGGAGTTGTGATTCCATTTGGGTGGTAGTTTATTGGCCAATAAAAGTATCTTGTTTCTTTTTTATCCTAAATAATCACTCTACTGAAGAGTTGGGTAATATTTATGTTTGATATATTGTACGAATGCTTGGAGTGAATTCCAATAAAATATCAGGGAGAGATGCAAGTTTTTCACAATAGTTTTGGAAAGTATTGATGAAGGATTTGGGTACTCAGTTGAATTTGAGTTCAACATATCATCTATAGAAAAATGGAAATTCAGAGAGAACGATTTAGATACTTGAGGATATGCTTTGGGTATGCATCCAATACTTCAGTGGAGCCTGGTATGAGTACCTAGACTTGGTAGAGTTTTGATAAAATAATATTTTCTAGGATTATATTCATATGGAACTATTTTAGGCTATTTAAGGTTGTATGTTCTACTCACTATCATGTTGGCACGAGGTGGGTGAGGTGGCTATTGTTGGGCCGAGTATAATGCAGGGGTCCTGAGAGTGAGTGAAATTGATTAGGAAGTTTTTGGTTACTAATCAGAGTAAGTTGAGATCATATGATGACCCGAGGAGTTGAACTTTAAATTTTGTTTTTGGAAACCATGATTTATTGTTAATGTCACCTTTGTTTGGGTTTCTTCATTTATAGAATCAAGAGAAACTGACACAATGTTTTATGTGACCATTTGAGATAACCAAACATATCAAAGTATTGTCTTAACAACTAGATCCTACACCACATTATTGAGGCATGCATTACATGTTCCATATTTCTCATATTTGGAGGTACATGCCAGATCCTATGCATGCGATCGACTGTGATGATGTTTAGTTATAATCATACACATATTAGGGATAGGAATTTGTTATAGGGGTTATTTTTAACACCTTTGTTTTTAGTGGAAATGTTAATGTAAATTACGACATGAATTAAGTATTTTTTTGAGCCTTGTGAAGGTTAAAACTAGGTTCCAAAATGTATTTCAAGTTTTTTGAATCTTAAAATGGGTTTTAGGGACATTTTTCTTCCAAAACATGCAACACCATGACCATGGTACAATCAATGGTGTTCCCTTGTGAGGACCTGTGAAAATCATCCTAGGGGAAAATGGGTATCATTATAGGAAAAAAGTGTTTGGGGTTCTTCGGTAGACTATGACTATAGAAACCACACCACACTTATAGCATTGGAATTGGTGATGGAAAATGGTTAAGGATAATGAAATACCCCCATAAGCATTGAATATGTGTAGTTGGTGTCTTCAAGATAACCATGACCACTATAGAGGTTAAGTTGGAGTCCATGGTTGTGGTTTCATGGGTTTTGAAATGGCCAAAACAACCTCCTTCTTCTTAGGATCTTGAACATTTTGAATAGGAAACAAATGGATCATAAAGAATGGGTATTTAATGAGAATTTAATTAAACCCTATACTCTATAAATTAATTCTTACTCTCATTTTTGGTTCATTCAAATGAGATGGATTATTGATGATTCTTGAGTGATTTTTGGGTAAGAATTTAGATGGACTTACGTGATGAATCTATAGCCTTGGGCGATTCATTCTTATTGACTCTCCTTTATCAACGTTGATGGAAAATTATCCCATATAAGGTGATGGATTCTTTTCAAATATGTGATTCTGTTTTTCAAAATTACTTTGTTTATTATTGGTTAGGTTATTATTACTTGGGTTCCGCATGAGTTTTTATAGTGAAATGGAGTTTTTTGACTCAGTAGCAAGTGGCTCATGGTTGGCACATGGTTAGGGGAAACCATGCGCCCTCCCAAAGAAAACTATGCACCTTGGAATTAGAACTATTCAGGCCACATGACTTGCCATATGGTCAAGTGACATTCCCCAATAATTTGATTGGAATCGTTCCTCTTATACTAAAAAGGATTCATGGTTGCCACATGGTTTGGAAAACTATATGGTCTAATCATGCGACCATTTTAGGTCATTAAAAAGTAAAAAAGTATATTTTTCCCTCTTCAGACTTAACCCTAAAAAACTTAATCTAAATATTATGGGATTTTCATCATTTGGAGGTTCCTACGAACCTTATTTGAGCCTTTGAGGATCAATCTTTGGAGGGTTTTGATGTGGTAAATTCAAGAAATAATCAATTAAGTCTCATTTTGTTTGGGGTTTCCCTTATTATTGGGTTCTTCTTCCCTCTTTCTTAGGTTTTCCTTTTCCATATGGTTAATTTACCTAAAGAGGGGTTGATATTGGATTTTTGTGTGAATTCATGATGATTGTTCTTCAATCTTACCTTTACATGGCCTCTTTGAGGTGTGGTTAGTGTTTTACACTATATTATATAATTTTCCAAGTTTGAGGTAGGTGGTTCCATGATTTTACATTAGTATATGAGTTTGGTGTGCTTTCTTGGTTTCATAAAAATTTTCTATGGTGTATTTTTGTTATGAAAATCATTTTTTCAAATGGGTTTGAGCTGAATATGTGATGAAAGTTTTTTTTTCTAAAGGAAAGTGGTTATGTTTCACGTGTTATTCATTTTGGGATTCTTGAATGTGTTTTATGTTTTATATGAAAGGATAAAAATGTGTTTTCAAAATTTATTTGAGGTGAGGATACATTTAAAGATGGGTTTTGAAAAATAAATCGATTTTGGTTACATGTTTGTCTCTTTTTTCAAAACCTTCAATGTGTTTGGGAATTGTGAAAGTTATGTGAGGTATGTTATAAAATCAATTTTGTGCGTATATGAATTTTAAAGGGGATTTTCCAATGGAAATGGTTGGATTCCAAATATACCCTTCTTATGGTGTTTCCAAATGGATTTTATGAATTGCACAAGTGGTGATAAATATATTTCCAAATGCTTTTTGTGTCTATGAAATGGAAAGTGTGTTTTTTATGGAAAATAATGGTTTCAATGTGAGTTTTGACCATTGGATCAGTTTGAATTATGAAGCGGTGATTTCATTGTTTTTTATTATTTTTGCATGTATATGTTAAAGTGAAGATCTATGTGATATGTGATATGGTATTTGAGCACAAAGTGACTTCAAGGTAACTAGGTGGGAGAACTAGAACTAGTATTCTAGTTGATTCAGAAGGGGTTGAGGCTCATATTCTTCTAGAAGGATTGACACTACAACACTAAGTAAACATGTAATATGACCATAGAACACTATAACTTGGGATAGGATCCCCTATATTGGCTCATACAAAGGAACAATGTTGGGTTTAGGTGATGATATAGAGACCACTATACCTTAGGATGCATTACCCTCTAGTGTCTTATGCATAGGGATATTTGTGGTTTTGGTTGGATGTTTTTTGATCACCGAGGTATGAGGTTTATAGGGTCCCACGTGTTATAGATACCTATAGGTATTTCTCATAGTGATCTCCTATGACATGATGATTTTGTGATGTGGTGCTAACCATTATTATATGATGGATCTTGTGTATATTGTGGTTTTAACAAGAGTTTCTTTTGAGAAAAAGGTTTCCTTTAAAAATATGTTCCTGATAATATTTTCTGTGAAATGTCCCATGAAATTGTTTTCAAAGTTCTTATGAAATTTTTCATGATGATTTATCTTCTATTATTTTTGAAAAGGTGGTATCTCAGTCAAAGGCCAAGACACAATTTATTAAAAAAGGGGAATTACATGATTTTAAAATCAGGGATTTTTTACAATCCCTTTTATAAAAATGGATGACCTCAATAGAAAGATCCTCCTTCAAGGTAATTCCCTAAATGATACCCATGTTAGAAAGACCATAAAAAACCTTGTTTTCTTAATGAAAGGTGTGTGTGGAAATGTAGTTGATCTCCAGAAGTGAAGCTAGGAATCTCATCCAGAGGGTAGTGATAGGCCAAGTCAGATGTAATTCACTATTCTAAATTTCCCATACAATGGTGATTGAGTCACTCTCAATTCATATGTTTTTTCAAGCCCTTTTTCTTGACAAAATCCACAACATAAATCACACCCATCATTTCAGCCTATAAGGATGAGGTCGTACCACAACTACTAAAGAAGCATCCATGGCACTGCCCATTAAAATATCTGAAGATAGAACTACAACCAGTAGGTCCTGGATTGCATTTGGAAGCTCCATCAACATTCACTTTAATCCATCTTGGAAGCAGAGTTTTCCAGAATACTTCAAAGGTGTGCTTCAGTTTCCTATAGATACCATCAACTCTAAGTGGATGAAGGATCTCAAAATCACCAACAGAGTTGTCGCAATAAGCTTTCTGTATCAAAGAGGGATTTGTAATGGCCATTCAAATTCATTTCCAACCTGCATTAAGATTTAATGAGTAATTATTGTAGATAATAGAATTTCTATCATACCAGAACACGTGGAGAATCTCTACAACTGCCACTAAAAAGAGATTCTTGATTTGCTGCAAAGAGTCCAGCTCCACACGACATTTTAATTGAGCACTAAGAGTGTTAGATTGTAACCATATGTTTCCAAACAAGTCAGTAATATAATTCCAAAGCACTGAAGTCATAGAAAAAGACAAAAACATATAGTTAATATCTTCTATATGTGGGTGGGAATAAGGACACATTTAACAAACTTGGATTCCAAAATATTGAATAAAAACATCAGTGGGAACATGGTTGTGGGAAATACGCCAGAAAATATTTAGTCTTGATGGTTTAATCCAGTTATTATCAAAATATTTAAACCAAACAAAGATGAGATCTAGATTTATAAGATTGTGCTTGTAAAAAAATTTTGAGTCAAGAACCCCATTGTGAGAAGGCTCCCATATAAAAAAATCATTATTATTAGTAAAGTATTAATTGTCAATAATATGCATGATGTTGTCAGGCAGGATGTAGCTACCAGAATGCATGATATCTTTTATAGTATAGTTAGTGTTCACTGGGGTGGAGATAGGAGGTAACTTAGAAATAAGAGGTACACCAGTCCGATTATCCAACCAAAAGTTTAGGGAAGAATCCACACTAACCTTCTATCTAGAGTTCACCATAATGTTTAAAAAATATTGTCTAATGGAGGGCTAGATGGAAGATTGGATATAGTTCAAATTTCCTTTCATAAGTTTGTATATGAATCTTTTTCTAAGAAAATCAATGGAGTCAGAGTTATTATTAATCAATCTCCCAGTGAGTCTAGCTTGAAGGGAATCGTTAAAGAGTCGAAGGTTTCTAATACCAATACCACCTTTTTCTAACGGGTTGCAACAAGTATCCCAGGGAAAGGTCACAAGTTTTATTTCTAGAATAATACCAGTCTAAACAAAATTCTTGATATACAAATTAATTTTTTTAAGAAGACCAACATGCCATTTATAAATCATTAGTGAGTAGACCAAATTCGACACAATAATAGATTTCACCAAACAAATCCTTCCCAGCGTAGAGAGAGATTTACCCTTTCGGGTAGAAATATTTTTGACCACTTGGTCAACAATGGTGGAAAAGAAAATGGATTTAGACCTTCCCAAAAATATTGTAACACCAAGGTATGTTAAGGGGAAAGATCCTTCTTTGATATCGAGACAATTGATGATGTAATTTTTTCTATTATGAGAAAAGTTTTTCCCAAAGAAAACAAATTATTTTCCCCATCTTAAAGATTGACCAGAGAGATATTAATAATGAACCAATGCATTTTAAAGATTTTTAATATTTCTTTTATCACCTTATAATAAAATAATGATGTCATCAACATAAAATAGATGCGTAGGAACACTGAGATTTCTAGCTACCCAAATGGGTTTAAGTTTGTTTTGAGAAACCAGGAAAGTGAGAAGCCTTATAAGGTAATATTACGCTATGGAAAAAAGTATTGAAGATAAAGGATCACCTTTCCTGACAACCTTGGTGCATTTAAAATATCCCTTAGGAGATCCATTAACAAGAATAGAAATATAGTCTGAATTGAACAAGGAATTGATTCTACTAATGAAAATATCATTGAAACCAAAGGATTCCAAAACCTTGAAGATAAATCTTCAATCAATGGTATCAAAGGATTTCCTAATATCATGATTAATAGAAACATTACCTCCTATGTTAGATTTTTTTCATAGTGCAGGTGCATTCCAAGGAAAGGAAAATGCAATCTTGTATGGTTCTTCCCTTTATAAAACCAAATTGATTCCATGAAATAATTTTCTGACATAGAGAAGAAAGTATGTTGGAAATCAATTTGGTGATGATTTTATAAAGAGAATTAATAAGAGAAATGGGTTAGAAGAGATGTATTTCAGAAGCATTGGAATCTTTGGAAATTAAAGTATGGAATTGAGCATTCATCCCATGAGGGAGAACCCCATTGAAAAAAAGGATTTAACAAGTTTTTACACATATGTGTTAATAACTTCCTAATGATTTTGAAGAAAACCATTATTGAAACCATCAGGTCTCAGGGCACTATCAGGATTAAGGCTGAAGATAGTGTATTTGACTTCTTGGCCAAGAGGGATGCGTAAAAGAGAAATATTGTCTTCCTCAATCTCCAAGATCAGAATGATCTCAGGAATAAGGTATTTATTGATATTTGGGTGGTATAAAATATTATCAAAGTAGTTGACCACATGAAAAGAAATGGCCTTATCCAAGTCGAGGAGGGTGTCATTGTCCCTATGGAAGGAGAGAGGATAAAAAAATTTCCTTATTCATTGAAGAGAGTTATAAAACTTAGTGTTTCTATCACCATCCAATAACAATTTTTCTTTGAAAATTTTCTTAATAATGTTGTATTTTATCACCAGGAGAAAATTCATATTTAGAGTTATGTTGATTTCAGCTTGAGGGTTAACAGAAAAATCAGAGCAAGTAGAGTTGTTTTGAATTTGGTAAAGTTCTTTCTCAAGGATTGAGATTTCTTTTCCATTTTATTTTGTTTATCATTGCACCTTCCCTTAAGACACTATTTGATATTCTTTAATATAGTAATACAGGAAAAAGAATCTTTGTGGTGGTTCATAGACTCCCAACAATTTTTTATGATGATAGAACAATCCAAATTAGAAGAACAAGCATTGTTAAATCTGAAAGGATGAATGGTTTTCATCTTTTTAGAGCTGAGGCTGACAAGGATGGGGTGATGGTCAGAATTAAGTTTGGGTAAAGTGACGCTGGAAATGGAATCCCAATATTCCATAACTTGAGAATTAGTTAGATCCCTATCCAGTTTGCTAGAAACCAACCAATTGTAGTGTCTTTTGTACCATATGTACTTGGAACTAGTGAGATTAATCTATTAGAGGTTTACAATCTTCAATAGCAGCTCTAAATTCTTTTGAGGAAATGGAAGGGAAGGAAAGGCCAATATTCTCACTGGAGGTGAGAATAATATTGAAATCACCTAACACAATCTATGGATCATGTATGTTGCTAGATAAATCAAAAAGATCTTTCTCGAGGGTCCTATGATACTGATATCTATTCTTGGCATAGATCATCATAAAAAAGTTCGTCTTGCCATCAAGATAAAATTTATAAGTTAACATTTGCTCCGTGGAATTTAAAGCACTAACATTCTTTAAAGAGTCATGATAAAACATCCAAAGGGATTCAACTGATGACCTAGTTTTTAAAGCACCAAGATAATTATAACCATAAGCACACAATTTCTAAACTCTAAGGGAAAAATGATTTTTGGTTCATCTATAGAAAAGATTTTAGGTTTATGAGTCAAAATAAATCTTTTAATCATAGTAAAAGTGCCAGGACTCATAGTGCCCTGACAGTTCCAAAAGAGGCAATCCATTAAAACCTATTCTTGGGGATATAACCCCCTTTTTTCTTTTTTGATCCACCCAAGATCCTCCACCTTTATTATCTTATGAAATTTTGGAGAAAAGGGTGACTGGTGTTTTTAACTTGTTCACTCATAGAAGAAACGTAATTTTTTTAACAGCACATGTAATAGGAGTAGTTTGATTTTTTAGGTGTTTCGAGAATCTCAGGTGGTTAAATGTGATCAAATATTAAATCAATAGAGGGAGTAACCACATGGGTAATAGAGTCTTGTCTAGGAGGCTGTGAGTCCACTAACAGAGTAGGTTGAGACACTTCTGATTTTTCATTTTGGTGATCCCTATTAGAGACAAATCCCTTTTTAGGAGAATTCTGTGTGTATAGTGCTATTGCAGTTCCATTAAATATGGGAATTCCCATTTGATGAGATCCACCTGAATTCTTATTTAGGGAAGCAAAAAAAGTTGTATTTTCCTTTCCTTGTGGAATGGGAGAGTCCATATTATGTTCATTATTAATATTAGAATTTAAATTTTTGATAGTAGAGATACCCAAATTCTTATCCAAAAATGTCTGAGTAGAAGCATCCATGGGGGTAATTCCTATTTCATATTTGTGCCCAGTTTCCACAATCAGGCACTTTTCATGCTCCTATGTCTCACACACTGGCTCACAGCCATCTGATTAGTCATCACCCTTCAGAGCTTCATCAGACTCATGTTGCAGATTAGAGACATCTTTCTTATCCAAAATTACTCCTTTGAGATCACCGTTAGGAGGGTCCAATCTTCCAATATGAGTAGAGGTAACTAGAACTAAAGGATCCACTTGAGGCTGCTTAAAAGTATCCAAAACAAGCCATTCAATATACTCTAAAATGTACTAATTAGAATCCAAGTTCTCTTCATCTTCCACCATATCTGCCCAAGTTTTTCCTAATCTTTCTCTCGGAAAGGTGGGATTCTTCACCCAGACATATGATTTTTTTCTTAGAGGCCTCTATAATATCCATGATCACTTTATTTTTGTGCTCACGAAATTCCATCCAACCATTATTAGTAGGCTGAGATACTTGACTCTTAACAATCCTACATTTGATCAAAGAGTGTCCTTCTATTTTACATATCTCACAATAAGGAGGCATGCATTCAAATTCAGTTCGGACCTCAATTATAAATCCATTTTCATTTAAGAGAATGATATCTTGGAGCTTATCAGTAATATCTACCTCCACCATTACCCTAGAATATAATCCAATTTCTACATTAAGGGTTCTATGATCAATTTTTAGAGGGGTACCTATGTAGGAAGCAATATCATTCAAAATATTTGTATTCCAGAAATACCAGTTGAGTCCGTGAAGTCTAACCTAGATTTTCACCATTGTGTTCCTAGAATTATTCGGTTTGAACGTGTAATCCCATTCGAAAATGCGAAAAATTCCTGGTTTGAGTTGTAGATTCCCAATTTTTCAAACATGTTCAAGATCTTCCTGCAATTTTAATAGCATATAGAAATAACCTTTTCCAATTGGAACAATTTTCAAATCTATGAAGCCCCAAATATGGGAAATCCTAGCCTTCAAATCTGAGTTCAAAAATGGCTTGTGTCCTTTAATATAAGAAATACGACTCATCAGTGAAAATATACATAGTTGCGAGCATTATTTAAGTGCTTGTAGGTCGGACTCAACCTCATATCTTCCATCCTCAAGTCGCTTGTATAGAGGAACACTCATCGAGGTATTGTTACACAGATCCAAGACTTTGAGCGAATTCAAGAAGGAGATAATTTTAGGTCTCTCAATCAAAAGGATTTTCTTTGAACACATTTTTATAGTCAGGCTTTCAAGAACATTTTCCCATTTGGGATCAAAACCCGCCATGAGATGATGTGGCTGTTGAATGAAAATCAAATCTTATGTGCAATGAAGCAAAACCCTAGGATCCATCGTGAAATCAAGAGCTCCACATCTTTCCCAAATTCCTATTTCACAATCTACTAATTTTTCCTCCAAAATTTATATTCTAATGTTATATCATGAAATATTTATTCTGGGAGACATCCTACTAGGATTTGGATCACACCATACATAAAACTTTTGGTTTATGTAGACTTTATTATGTATTACATAGGTAATGGGAAGATGTTCTGTGGTGGTGATGATGGATCCTATTGCAAGTGTTCTAGTTATTGAAGGTGTTAGTGGTGGTGGATTTAGTGTGATGTCCCTCTTGTAACATTGAGGGGTTTGGGGTGGTTTTATTGTTCCCTTTAAACTATGTTATTTTTTTTGTTAAAGTTGTAAAACTTTGAATATGATAATTGTTTTATCTCATTCTATTATGATTATAAGCTATGTGATGTTTTATTCTCATGGGTTTATTATTATTATATTCATGGCTGAAATCATTTCGAAAGTGTATTGTTGATGACTAGGCACTAGCTTTCAGCCATTAGTGATTTGGATCACCATTTGGGCCTTTCCAAGGGCTGTATTGGGTGTTAGTTTGGGCCCTAGCTCAGTTCATGAACAGATGTTATCAATGGAAGTTTATCTCTTTATTTAGGTTATGATGTTCGAGAGAGTTTGGATAGACCAAAGCAATGATTGTTGGGGATTGAGGTTCTATTTGTGAGTGGGGTGTCAAGCCATAACAACTTGTGTCAGATATTGAATATATGTGGTATGTTGGGATACTTGGTTTGATTTCACCTCTAGGTAAGACATACTATATGAAGACTGTATATGGACATTGAGTGGAGGCGGAGTGGTTTGGTATGGTTTATTTTTGAGTTAGGTGTGGTTTTGATTTGATTTACATAAGTTTATGGTAATTGTTGTTATTTCTAAAAAATTTCAGAATATTGTGTTAGATTTTTTATTGATGGTTTCATCTTTGTGGTATTACTTGTTGTATTGAAATGTATCCCCGAAGACCTACTGTGAAGCCAGAGGAAGAGGCCTGAGAGAGTTCTACCTTTCCTATTGATCAGAGACTAGTGGAATCCATGGCTTGGGCTATCCATGATTTGGGTCAGGGAGTAGGTTCTAGTCCTAACCAGTTTAGAGAATCTGAATCAGGTCCTGGAAAGTAAAAATATTAGGAGTTCCACATGAATAAGCCTACTTCTTTCCAAGGTTGCATTGAACCCCATGAAGCTAAGGATTGTCTTTATAATATTGACCGAATGTTTGAGTTTCTTGAAATTCCTGAGGTAGTCAGGGTAAAGTGTGATTCATTCACATTGAAGAGTCCTAGACAAACATGGTGGGACTTAGTGGTTCAAGATAGAAATAATGAGATGATGAGTTGGAATGATTTCAAGGTTTCATTTAATGATTAGTATTGTATAGAGATTTTAAACTTCACAAAGTCTTGGGAGTTTATGGATCTTCACCACGGTGATTGGACTATGATAGAATATGATATCCTTTTTATGGAATTGGTTTGGTTCTCACTCAAGCTGGTTTCCAATGAGCAAATGAAGGATCAAAAGTTTGGGATGTGGTTGTAATTGGAAATATGATCTCATGTATTATTGTTCATGTTGAAAACCTATGAGAAGGTAGTCCATCATGTAATTATGGTAGAGAATGATCGCGGAGGTAGGTCTGGTTTATATGGAGTTTTTTTAGTATTGGGATATAATAGTTCATTTGAAAATAAGTTTAAGCGAGATGAGAAGAAGAAGATGGGTAGTGGTTGTTCAGGCCATTATCCCTGATTGTCTTCATTTTCGACTTCAGGTGTTGGTTTAGTTTTGTTCCACCAGTTTTTCAAGGTAGGATACATGTCAGATCTGTGTTCATACCCACCCATAACTTTCCATAAATGTGAATATATTGGGAACATTCACCATTTTTACAAGGTGGCATGCACCATTCTGAGTAGTGCATGATATGTAGCTTTAAAATGGATGTCATCCCAGTCAAAACCATCCATGAAAGTGGGTTCTCAATTTTGTGGTCATGGAGGTAGGGATGGATCATCTTTGGGGTAGAGTTAGTTCAAGGTAGAACCATAAGTTAGTGGTCATCCTTGGGTTCTAGAAGAGATGAGGTGGATTAAGGTCGTGGATCGATCACCAATGGAATCAGATAAAGGTTCTACGATGGTTTGAGTTACCATAATTATTTCATCATCATTATCTATTGTTCTGTTTGATATGAGTTACAATATTTATTTTATTTCTTTCCATATTGTGAATTTGTTTTATCTTTTAACCTAGCTTATCAATTGTGTCAAGGGGTTGGTGAAACTACTTTGTAAGAGGTGGGAGAAATGTTTCAGGTGTCTGTCTTGCGCGCTCACCATGTCAGGGTTAAGTTGGAATGAGATTTTATGGATTTATTAATGTGCATATTTTATGTAATTCTTGGTATGAATTTGATATTGAAATTCCAATAAAATGTTGATTATTAATATCAATGAGTAATTTTGTGGAATCTAATAGAAGTACCCAGGTTATTTAAGGATAATTGGATCCTCGATAAGGATGTCTTGGACCTCCACTTATAGAGTTGGTCAACCTAATTTTTCATATCTCTTCACTCACATTTGAGGATAACGATAGTGCTCATGGGGGTGGATTACCTCCTGTGGTGGATATGTTCCCATAGGTGTTTACCAAGGATTTGTTAGGTTTTCCCCTAATTCGGGATGTGGATTTCACCATAGATTTGGTGTTGGGAACACAACTGATATCTCTTACATATAACCATATACCCCCATCTAATTTATGGAATTAATGATATTGTTAGATGATTTTGAATATAAAGGATTTATTCATCCAAGCATCTCTCCTTGGAATTCCCCAGTGCTGTTGGCGAATGAGACTGATGGATCTCTCCTGTTGTGTATTGATTAATGGAAGCTAAATAAAGTGACAATCAAGAATAAGTATCCCTTGCCCTATATTGATAACATATTTGATCAGATCAATGGGTATTTTTGGTTATTAAAGAATGATATGCATTCTAGGTGTCACCAACTCAAATTTAGAGAGGGTGATGTTTCAAAAATAGCCTTTCAAAGAAAGTATTACCATTTTAAATATTTCTACATGGATTTCATATTGAATAATTCTCTAGAGGTCTTTATGGATCTTAGGAATAAGGTGTTCCATTAGTATCTTGAGTCGTTTGTCATGGTATTCATGGATGCCATCCAGGTCTATTCTAGGATTGAGGAGAAGCATGATAGACATTTGAACATTGTGCTAGGAAACCTTTGGGATCATCATCTCTATGAGAAGATTTCCAAGTGCACCTTATGGATAAAGGGGGAAAGGTTTTTGGGTCATTTGGTGTCAGAACACGGGGTTTCAGTGGACCTTAAGAAGATCAATGCAATGATATCATGGTATAATCCGAAGAATGTTTTCAGGATCTGGAATTTTTTGGGTCTGGAAGGGTATTATAAGTGATTTTTTTTTTCAGATTTCTCTCCTCTTGCTTATCCCATGACACAACTCACCCAGAAAGGGGTAATGTTTAATGGATACCAGAGTGTCAAGATTCATTTGAGGAGCTTAAGAGGTGGTTCACCACAACCCCTATTTTGATCTATCTAGAGCCTGTAATGGGATATATGGTCTACTATGATGGTTTAGGTTTGGTTATTGGGTGTTTGATAATGTAAGATGGCCATGTGGTGGCATATCATACAATCCAACTTCTTCCACATGAAAAGAATTTCCCAAACCATGATCCGGAGTTAGCGTTAGTAATAAATGCTTGGAAGTTGTGGAATCATTATCTCTTTGGGAAAAGTTTATAGTTTATTCTTATCATAAGATCCTGGCCAAAATATTCTTCTATAGAGATTTGAATCTTAGTCATCATCACTGGGTTGAGTACCTTTAGGGTTCGATTTATAAATCATGTCTTCCCAAGGAAAATGAAATTTGGTTGCACATTACTTAGTAGGAAAGTGTCATTTCAAGCATTGAAAGATTCTAGTGAAGAGAGGACTCGGATGAGACTTTTTTTCCTGAATTCTTATTGAGACCAAGGGAGATAGTGGAGGCGTGTTCTTGGATAGTGTTTAGTTGAAAAATTCTCTTATGGGGTTTATTTGGTAAGAGAAGCCATGTGATGAGTTGTTCCAGTGTTATAAACAGTTCATAAATAGTGGAGATAAGCCTTGTGAGTGGTCACTTTCTCTCGAGGGAGATTTATGATTTAGAGGTTTCATCATGGTTATGTGGTCATTGTAGAAGGTGGTGATGAAGGATAGCCACCAGTCTTAGGTTTCTTTTTATCCTGGTACCACCATGATTTTTTAGGATGTGTGTGGAAATTTTTTTGGCCTGGTATGAGGTGAGACATAGCTGAAATTCTATTATAGTGTTATACATGTGAGTAGCTTAAAGTAGAGAACCAAATTCCCTCCAGTTTGCTTCATCTACCACCTATTCCTACCTAGAAGTGGGATAAGATCAACATGGATTTTATTCTAGACTTAACTTATACACCCCAAGGGTGGAATGATATTAATGTAGTAATTTACCATTGAAAAAAATCATCACATTTCATTCTAGTTATGGATTCATCCAAAGTGGATAAGTTGGGACAATTTTATGTTCAAGAAATAGTGAGGCTTCATGGTGTTCCATCAGCTATTATTTTAGAAAAGGACTGTTGATTTACCCCTTAATTTTGGGAAGGTCTTTAGAAGGTTATAGAGTCATAGGTCAGGTATAGTATGATATACCACCATCAAATAGATGGTCGGATGGAGAGGGAAAATCAAATTTTGGAATTCAAGATCCAGGCATGTGTTTCTGATTTCTAAGGATTGTGGTATTTTCATTTGGGATTGGTAGAGTTGTAATATAATAAAATCTACCAATAATTGATTTGAATGGATACTTATGTGGTTCTTTGTGGTTGGCCGTTCTGGTCTCCTTTTTGTTAGTATGAGGTAGGTGAGACCTCATTTTTTAGACCATGTATTGTGCAGGAAATGTCTGCTAAATTCAATTTGACCATCCAACATTTTTTGACAGTGCATAGCCATCATAAGTCTTCTTTTGGTCAGAGGCGTTGAGCTTTGGAGTTTTCTGTGGGTGATCGAGTGTTCTCAAAAGTGGCACCTTGTTTTGGTTATCACCTTTTGGGTAAGAAAGGGAATCTAATGCCGAGATATGTCAAAACTTTTGAGATCACTGAGAGAGTTGGTAAGGTGGAATACCAATTGAATTTTACCTCCCATTTGACTTAAATTCATGTAATGTTACATGTTTAATAGCTAAAAAAGTGTAATCCGGATCTATCTCATCTGTAGAATTGGGAAGAGTTGATGTTATGACCTGATTTGTATGTGTTTGAGCAGATAGTATAGATTTCAGATTCTCAAGATAACATATTTCATTGGAATCCTATTTCATCTGTTTGAGTTCTTTGGAATCATGGTAGTGATTAATATGATACATGGGAGTGGAAGTCCTGGTTTGATAATAAGTATCATGTTTTGTGTTTTGATCATGCTTGGGAATGAATTTCTGGGGGTGTAAAGTTTTCATGATGGGGAGAATTTTCACATCTTTAATTTTTTTTCATGTGTTGATTTGTTTATTTTTGGTATGGTAATTATCCCTTTGTCTCCTTGTGAGTTTTTCTAGAAAAATAATGTTTTTGGTCTTAGTATCATGTGGTGCATGATTAGCGCATAGTTAGGGGAAACCATGTGATAGCCCAAAGAAAACCATGTTCCTTAGATAATGTAACTTCCCAGGCCGCACATCTTGCTGCACGACCATGTGAAATTCCTAAAAAAACTATGCATCCTCATTCCTCTTAGATAGAGAGGGACACACGGTTGCCATCTGGTTTGGAAAACTGTGTGGGCTAACCATGCGAATGTACCAAGTCATTGAAAATTGGAAAATTACCTTCTACCCCTCTTTGTATTTAAACCTAAAACACCTCTAATCTAAGCCCTATGGGATTATTAGCCATGGGATCTTCCTAAAAACCTTCTTGGATTCTTTGATCATCAATATTTGGGTGGTTTTGGTGTGGTAACTTAAAGAAATCATCAAGTCTCATTTCCTTTATTTTCTCCCGTATTATAGAGTTCTTATTTTCTCCTTATTGGGTTTTCCATTTCTAGTGGGGTTTTTGACCTATATATTGATAGATCTTGTATTTTTGGGTTAAATCATAAAGTTTTTTCTTAAAACTTTCTTTTATTGGGTCTTGTTGATGTAAATTTGGGGTTTTCCATAGAATTCTAGAAGTTTCTAAGCTTAAGGTTGGTGGTTTCATGATTTTATATTATTAAATGAGTTTGGCATTCTTTATTAGTTTCATAAACATGTTCTATGGAATATTTTTTTCTGTAAAACATATTTTGAAAAGTTTTTGAGATTCATATGTGATGAAATTTGGTTTTCTAAAGGATAGTGGTTATGTTTAATGTGTGCTTTATTTTGGGGCTTATTGAATGTGTTTTATTTTTTATCTGAAAGGTGAATAATGTGTTTTCAAAAGGAATTTTAGGTGAGAATGCATTGAAAGGTAGTTTTATAAAAGAAATGGATTTTTTCTCATTGGACTCTTTGTTTGTGCACATTAACTGTTTTTGTGAATTGTGAAAGTGATGTGATGTATGTTATAAAATGGATTTGTTGTGAGAATTAATTTGAATGGGGATTTTCCCTTAGAAATGGTTAGATTTCATATTTAATCTTCTTACTGGGTTTAAAACTGGGTTTCATGAATTGAAAAAGTGGTGCGAAATGCATTTAAAAATTGTTTTGGTGCTTTTGAAATAGAAAATGGTTTTGTTTATAGAAAATCGTGGTTACCATGTGGGTTTTGATCATTGATTTTTTCTAAATTGTGAAACTGGTGATTTACTTCTATGATTATGATGCTTTCTATGTATATGTGAAAGTGATGATATATGTGATATGTAAAATGGGAATTGAGCACAAAGGGAATCCTGGGTAACTAGGTTGGAAAAAATCAACTATTACACTAGTTGATTCAGAAGGGGATGAGGCTAATATTATTCTAGTAGAATTAAATCTGCAACACTAACTAAGTATGTAATATGAACAGAGACCACTAGATCTTGGGATGATATACCCTATAGCGGATCATGCACATACACACTATTGTTTTTGTCTTATGATATAGAGACTACTAGACCTTGGGATGTCTTCCCCTCTAGTGGCTTGTGCATGACAATGTTATTGGTTTTGGTTAGAGGATCTTTGATCACCATGATATGAGGTTCATAGGGTCTCACTTGTGCAAGATACTTATAGGTATTTCCCATGGTTCTCTCTTGTGACATGATTATTTTTTGATGTAGTGATAACCTTAGGTATACAGTGGGCCTTGTGTACATTGTGGTTCCAAATAAAGTTTCTTTTAAGAAAAAATTTTCATTTAAAAGTGATTTCTTGAAAATGTTTTCAATGGAATTCTTGTTTAAAATGTTTTCAAGGTTCTTATAAAAATGTGCATATTGATTTATCTTATAATTTTATAGAATGAAATATTACTTTTGGGTGGCATCCTACTCGGCCCTGGATCACACCCTACATACACATTTGGGTGTATATAGACTTTTTTATGTATGATGTAAGTAAACAAAAGATGTTCTATGGTGGTGATGGTGGATCCGTGTTTTAGTGTTCTACTTATTGTATGTGTTGGTGGTCCTAGATTGAGGGTGATGGCCCTATTTTTTTACAAAGGTTTTTGGGATGGTTTTTTTGTTCCCTTTCTGTTGTGGTATTTTGTTTTTTGGTTAATGTTACAAAATATTGAATCTGAAAAAAATTTATATCTCATTTGGATATGATTATTAGTCATGTGATATTATATTCTCATGGGTTGTTTATTGTCATATTCATGGGGTAATTCATTCCCAAAGTGTATTGATAATGGACAAACACTAGTTCCAATCCCGTGAGGATCGGGAATGCCCTTTGGTCCTTTACACAGGCCACATTAGGTTTCAATTTGTATATCACACTAGATTGGTTCATGACACATATCTTATTGAACTAGATTAATTAGATCCTTGAATATATCATGTTAATGGTGTTGAAATTAGGAAAATTTTATTTCTATCATTGGATTGATTCCTTATTGTGTTCCTTTCTATTTATCTTTTTATACATTATTGGAATTGGATCTAATAGTTATTAGCATTAATGGTTATTCCAATTAATGTCAAAATGTGAATCAGGTGATTAAACTCTTGGAAAAACATAATGTTTTCATCAAAATTCTTGAGGTAGGAAGCTCCTTACCATTTAGGGCCCTTGTGTAAACTTGTTTCCTTGATATGGTGCATATGTTATCATAGCTTGAATAACCATATTTCATTATGATAACATGTGTGTGTAGACCGTAAGACCTATAAATGATGTTTGATTCCATGGGTGTGATTATGTACATTGTTAGACCATCTTTGATATCGATCACATGCATTTATATGTTGCTACTGATTCTCATGACAAGATGAAATAATCTTCTTATATATGTTCTACCTTGTTATGTGTAATTTTCATTACATTACATTTATTTCTATTGGTATTTGGAATTGGTAGACTATAGTGATATGGTTATCCCTTAAAGGGGGAGTGTTCATATCATGAACAAATTAAAATGTCAAACCTGAACACTAGTAGGGGCATGAGGAACTTAAGGACAGACCCGAGGAAACATCAGTGGGGTGTGATAACCATGTGTCCCATCCCTTGAATTATATGGGATATGATGGTAATATTTCTTGACCCATTATGTAAACTTAGTTTGATAGCTATGTAACTTATCCTGACACATTATTCTTGGGACTTATCATAGATAATCATTAGCCTTGTGCATAATTTCCATCATGACTTTTATTCTGATCACCCTTCTAGCTTGCACCCAAAACTAGTACATCTAGAGACCATGGTATATTTGTTAACACATGAGTTCTTTCCCCATATTCCTAATTATTTCTTTCACATTTACATTTGTCATTGCATACAGCTTTTACACTTGTGAATTTATGTTAAGGATGCATTGGTGGTGTCTTCATAGGTTTATACTCACACCCTACATGGGAATATCGATGAAATTTTCAAATTCATGATCAGAGATACAAGAAGGGGAAAAGAACTAGTGATAAAGAGATATGAAACGAAGTATAGTGACTAGATATAATATTGGGATGGAATTTGTTGTGACTCTATAGTGTTTTAATCACTCATCAGTTTTTATTATACTGTTATTTGTCCTACCACTTTAGGGGAACATGGTTTATTATTCTGTATAAATTGAGATACTTTTTATTCAATTTTCTATATCATTTTCAATTTATTATAATTTATTATTATTTATACTTTTCTATGTTGATACTGAGGGTATGGTCTCTCCATTGGTGACATTCAGTAACTTTATGGTAGTTAGAAACCTTTTGTGTATGAGTAGGCTTGCATGAGGCCATGTGGTACTCTAACTCGAACCTAATGATTTGGGATGGGGTGTTACATAGGTCACTACCCTCATCACAACATAAGAGTGAGATAACACTGAGTAATTGGATATGTTTCCTATCACCCTTAATGGTTTTGTGTATATCACCTATCCAATGTAGTTGAATTGAATAGAGAATGGTGATCCATTATTTAAGAAATATATAGATCGATACCAATGATTGGATTATGACATAGGATATTTTATATTTTCATATCACTATAGTTATTTGTTTTTGGTGAGAAATGTGCAGTTCCCATGAACAGATGCCAGAGCCTACAATTGGATATAAAAGAGGCATGATAGAGGAGTGGCGTAAAATAATTGGAAATCCTATGTCACTCTTTATGACATACCGATATCAATTATTGAGATTCTAATACAGGTAATAATAATGTCATATAATTTTTAAATTATGGAATATTCTAATGCCTTTGTTTATAATATACCAATATCATTAAAAGTGATAGTCTTGTTGTACTAAGTAGGTGAATATCCCAATTTTTGACAATATTATATCACAATACACTAATAAACCCATTGAAAATTTTGAAATCCTCTATGAATAATCAAATAATAAATCTCAATAATTCCATGATCATTTTACAAGGAAGAATAAGGTCATAAATGAAGAGTCCAATCTGCCGAAGATTAATATAGGTTAGTCCATGAATAAAAGCTTTTACATTTATGAAAATGCCAAAGGGATTAATGGAATACCCACACTAACTTTACTAAAAAAATTGTTAATAGAACAATAAGAAAACCTAGTAGATGAGGGTTTTAAGGAGAGGAACAGATGAGGTAATTTGACTTGAAATTGATTCTTAACATGCGATGAATAATTTATACCAATGTGGAATGATAAAATAAAAATACAATTCCAATAAAAATTGATCCATGAAACCCAAATAATAATGACCAAAAAGATGGCTATTTATTGAATAGTGGGAAAAAAATAAGAGAGTTATGTTGATCGAGGTGGGGAGGGGGACACAAAGTCCTAAACTGGAGTTTTTATGTACCATGATAGGGCTTCAAGGAAATGAACTTACACTAGAGGAGCATATACACAATCTCGAAGTGGAGTAAATGAGGTATTTATAAGATTTTATTAACTCTATTTTTTCATATTTTCATTTTTTATTGAGTTATGGTATTGTATATAGTTTATAATTATAATACAACTTGGGATGATTTTTAATTGATTAACTTTATTTAATTTAATGTGAGTGTCTATGTGATTTTCTAAATCATTGTAACTTAATACTAACATAGTTAATCACTAAGTGGATAACCATAGATTTTTAATAATGGATCAAAAGTCAAAAATATTATCTTCAACAAGGATGAAGACATAAAAAATTAAATTAATATAGTGTGACTTGAAGATAAAACCCAATGTAAACATGAAAATTTATATAGTGTGACTGTATTATTTTTTATTTTCATAACACACATGATAATAAAGTGTCTAAAAATCATTCCTAAAACTGATTCATGATAGGAAAGTTACTAGAAGCTTTAGTTTCTTTAGTAATTACACCTGGTGAATTTAGAGAGTATTCATAAGTATTTAGTTTTAACTTCTCAAATCTCATTCATGACTAGTGGGAGAGTTAGTATCTCTCCTTCATAAGTAAGTATTCAAAATCTAGTAGAGGTGGGTATTTTTATTTTAAAATCTAGTCTAGAAAAAAAATTTCTACTTGCCTCACCATCCTAGTGTGTGGGAGTCACACCCTCAAATAATCACTTACACTTTTTTTCTCTTTCTTCATATAAAATCAACCAAGAACACTAGTACTAAAAAATTTACCTATGGTTGGACCTAGTTACTCACCAGTATTTTCTATACTTGATTGGACCTTCTGAACTTACAAGGTAAACAGTAAGCATAAAAATATATAATACCTATATATAAAACAATTTTTTTACTAGTGACATAAAATGACCATATTATCACCCTACACCAGTTAAAATAATTAATAGTATTTGTTCAATCCATTCTACAATATAACATGAGTTGGTTAATTTAAAGTCTTTACATGATATATAATGAATTGACCCAGATTACCCAAAAAAACCAAACCAAACCATCAAAAAGTTTATGTAATCTTTCAAAACCATTATAATCAGATGAATAATAGTAAGAGGATAATCCAAAAGTGTGAAAAATATTCACTCAAAGATAATCCATAATGGTTATTCTAAAATCTATCAAAATTTTAGTATGATTATTTAATCAATATGAAATCACAATTTATAGAGAGATAAATAGTAAGATATCTATGGGTTTTCTATTAACCAATATAAAAAATAAAATAACTATTTTCAAGATATATATAAATATAATAAAAAAATCAAATATCCATAAAAAAACATTCCCCCACACAAAAAAATAGCCACACGGCCAATGATGATCTTGTAAAATATACATTATAGATAATGTATACATTGGAAAAACCTATACAATATCTTCTTATTTGGGTCCAAAATATATTATAGTGCATTCCCTATGGGTCATAGTTGCTGGTTGTAGGGGTCTTAGGGCATGACATATGGGTGTAACCCTATGACACCTATTTACCAATCCCACACCAGACACTAGTGGGGTGTTGGGAATGGTATATAAGACCAAACCATACCCCTCCCCATCACAAGGTCTTTTTAGAGGAGAATTGGTAGTGAGACACCATGGTGTGAAGTGAACCCTATTGAAGAACACAACCATGAGGGAGTGAACCAATGTAGACATTATTTTGGTGTAGGGTCTTGAAACCCCAATGCAGATCCAAAAATTGGTATTAGATGGGGTAGGAAGCCTCTGATTCATAGGGAAATAATGGATGGGTTTATTTTTTGAATTCCTAAATAATTTAAAGTGTATGCCATATGGGTCATGGTTGCTGGATGTAGGGGTGTCAAGGCATGACATATAGGTGTAACTTTGTGACAAATATTTCCCTGTCCCACATTAGAGGTAGGATGGGTGTTGGGAATAGTATATAAACCAAAACCATACACCTACAAATCATAAGGACTTTTCAAAGGGGGGTGCGAAGCGATCCACCCTCGTGGGAAGTGAGCCCTGATGAGGAACAAAACCATTAGGGAGTGACTCAAAGAGGATAATGTTGTGATGGAGGGTCCTAAATCCCCAATGTAGATCAAAAGTTCTAAGGACATATCAACCTTAATAAAACTACTCTACCTAATTCATAAAGCTCCAAGATGATACCTAAACCAAAATATTACATGGGTCCACCAAAAAATCATAACCTATTATATGTACAAATGTAAAGGTGATTCCAATAATCTAGTGGGAATCAATTTCCTTTATAAATTTAGTAAGTGATAAAAATCAAAGAGGATCCATGTTAAAGTATATGGAGAGTTCATATGAATGAAATAAAATAATATATAAAATGATTGATCAAGTAATTCAATCATACCCATATTCTCTAATTGTTTAAATAATACAAAAATTCATAAACTATCATATAAAAAACCTAAACATGTTATACTAATCATTGAATACATGAAATTTTAGATCCCACATTTGGAATACCATAATGATACACTGTCATCACATAATATAAAATATAGAAATATCATTTTTCTTCTATAACATGTTGAATCACTTGGGGCTCATCAGAGTCCCACAGAACCAATCCGTTATCTCAATAGACATAAATAATAAAAAACTATTAATATCATCATAAATAAATATTACTAGAAGAAAAAAATAAGGAAAAAAATAAGAAGTAACTCTTGTAAAAAACATCTAAATGAAAATATTGTGCACATAAAAGGTTTAAACCATCAAATATTGATTTACCAAAAATTCCATAAAGAAATAAAATTTTAAAAAATAAAAGGTGTTGGACTCCTCATGTATTAATCATGTTTTAATGACCACAAATCCTGTTTAGTTTATAAACTATTTTAACTCTATGTATTCTATCTCACATAAAATATTCAGTTGCTTAGTACAAGCTATCCAAAGTTCTTAAGTGCTATGTACTCAGTTTGGTTACTATGAACTTTCTATTGATTCAATTTATAATGATTTCTCTGAAAAATGATTAAGTTTAATTAATTTCATAAATACTACTACTTATGTCTGAATAGAGATATTTTCCTAAGCCATGAGACACCGTGACACCCAGACACCATGATATCCAGACACCGTGACACCCAGACACCATGACAATTAGACACCGTGACATCCAGACATCATGACAGCTAGGCATTGTGATATCCAGACACCATGACATCCAGACACCGTGAATCCCAGACACTGTAACATCTAAACACCGTGAACAAGACATTGTGAACAAGACACTGTGATCATGAGACACCGTGACCATGAGACACTGTGAACACACCATGATATCCAAACCCCGTGAACAAGACACCATGAGAAAGACACCGTGACCATGAAACACCATGACAATGAGACACTATGACTGTGAGACACTGTGACTACAAGACACCATGACCAATCAAGACACCATGTGAAGGAGACATCGTTTCCATGACATACTGTGACACTGTTTCCAAATATATTTTTTTGCCTTTCAATTTAATCTCTAACGGTCATATTACTTGATTTTAATGCACTAAAATAATTAATGTTTATTTTTATACATATCATTGGATAGTACGAGGTATGAGGTGAAGAATATATGCAACCTGTCGGCCCCAATACATGAACTCAAGATAAAAGAGTAATGTGGCCCCGAAATAGCATGAAGCAGTATGATACAAAAACAAGCTGGTGGGCGTGAGTTTCATAACAGAATACATTTTTGAGAATTGGATCATACAACTTGACTCTACTGAAGAACACACAAAGCATACTGTAATCTCGAGAACATCTTCACAATGAAAAACACCACAAAGAACACAATCCAAATCTGTCTAACTTGCGACACTCTATTTTCCAAATGAAGAATTGAGTTCTGCATCTTCCTCATCTCAGAAGTCTAGAGCTACAATGACCAACACTCAGAGCACCTCTAAACCTATATCAATATTACTACTCTATTGTGTATCATTTTATTAATTTTCAAATAGAGTGTGTATCTGTATATCAACATGCTCTGTCTTCTGCATTAAACTGAAGGATAAAATATATCCTTACTCAAACATTATTTTAATCTTGTGTATACCCACAGATAAGTGTGGAAGAGGTCTATGTGTGTCCTGATTGTCCGTACCCACGAAGAACTGTGGAAGAGGTCCCTATGTGGCATGGACAATACTGTGTACTATTGTTAACCCTGATCCCGGGTTTGGATCAAGTTTGTTTATATGAACTGCTTGGTAGCAGGTGATCACCAAGTGAAGTGGATTAGGTCTTGGCTTGAGACTAAACCACTTGTTTCATATCCTCTGTGCTGATTAATTTCGTCTTATCTATTTTACTACTTTACTATATAATTAGGAAATCTCTAAATTCACTTTGATAGTTACTTTTGGAAAGAAGTTAAAATTGTCTTGCCTTAGTAGAATAGCTTCAAAAGTAATATTAATAACTGATTTTAAGATAAGTAAGAACTAATCAATCTTCTAAGAATTTATTCAAATAGTCAAACTATTGTAACTATATAACCTTGATTAACTAGATTATATTTAATCTTTTTGGGAAACCTTTTAGAAATGCATTTTAGTCAAAAAAATTTATAGACACTCAATTCACCCCCCTTCTTAAGTAATCAAATCCAAACAACATTTGGTATCAAAGGTTGTTTATTAAGGCTTTGTTTAGCCTACTTAATCTGTGATTGTAGTTGTAATTTAGAATGTCTATAAAATTTTTCTAATTCTAAATTTCCAGCTCTTTCAAAATTTTTATTATAGATAATAGATTGGAAGTTGCTGTAACCAATAGACCACCATTTTTTAATGGGACCAACTATGATCAATGGAAAATAAAAATGAAAATGCATTTAGAAAGTATGGGTTTTGAAATTTGGTCTTCCATTATATAATAATATAAGATTCCTACTACTGATAGAATCACATGGGATGAGCCTATCAAAACTGCCTATAATAACAATTGCAAAGCTATGAATACTTTATAATGCTATTTAGGAGATGAAGAATTCAATAGAATTTCTGCCTGTAAAAATACCCATGAAATTTGGGATACCCTATTTGTCTCATATGAAGGAACATCTAGTGTAAATGAAATGAGACTTAATACTTATACCATTAAATATGATAACTTTAAAATGAAACCTATTGAGCCTATCTCTGACATGTATCTTAGGTTTAATGAGATTGTCAACATAATTATTTCTCTTAGAAGAGAAGTCACTGCCAAAGAAAAAATCATGAGAATTCTCAGATGTCTTCTTGATAGATGGAGAGGAACCTCAGTCTCTATTATAGAATCATGTCACATTAGGAATCTACCTGTAAAAGAACTCATTGGAAAACTGATGATGTATGAAGAGGAACTAAAAGTCAACATAGAAGAGGAGGATTAACCAAATTGGAAATTTGTTGCATTCAAGACCACCACCTCTAAGCACAAAGACAAAGGGAAATTGGAAGCTTCTGTAGAAAGTTTTAATAGTGAACAATAATCACCTGATAGTGATGAGGAGATGGCTCAATTATCTAGAAGATTCAAGAAATTTTACAAGAAGAAGAACATTTTCAGAAAGCCTAACTTCAAGGGAAACTATGACCAAAAAGTAAATCGGAAGAAGGATTGGAAAAGAAGTGACAAGGCTGATGAGATTGAATGATATTAATGTAAGTGAAAAGGATATATCAAGGAAGACTGTTCAATGCTCAAGTACAAAAAGAGATATGAGGAAAAGGACAGGGAGTATAACAAGGCCATGAAAGAAACTTGGAGTGCTTCTGAAGACAGTTCAAGTGACTTAGAAACATAACATGATGAACATGCAAAAAAAGATAATATGTGTTTTATGACAAACACATCTAAGGTAACATTGTACTCTCCTGTACATAATTCATACTATTCTGAAGATGAGAGTGACTCTGAAAACAAGACTAATGAAGAAATGTTTGAATATTGTAACATGCTTAAAGAAACATGCAATGAACTAAAAGACAAATATAAATCATTGAATAAATAGTATTCTCTTACTGTGAATGTTAAATCTAAAATCACAACTAAAAAAAGAAAAATGATCAAATTCTCAAAGAAAACAACAAATTAAAAATGTCTATTGAGAAATTGAATAATAACCTTGAAAACATTACCAATGGGAAGAATACCCTTACTAAAATGCTAGGACAACAAATTGCCCTTAAATACAACACTGACATTGGTTATCAACCTGGAAAAGAATTATTGGTAGAATAATTTTTGTTTCAAGAGCTAGGACATGTAGTTTTACTCCCAGTTCTGGAAACAAATAAACTAATTCAATTCATGATACATATTCAACTATTTCAAGTTTTTCTGAACTGAATAGAGTTTATTTTTCAAATACTTTACTTAATACTTATAGAAAACCTATGAGGTAGATATGGGTTCCTAAAGTACTTACGAATAATAGTACTTTACCCAAACAAGTATGGGTACCCAAATCTGTTTTTTCTTAATCTTTTTGTAGGGAAGCTACTTAGTGAGTTCCTGTAGAAGTGTATGGTACTTGGATAGTGGATGTTCAAGACACATGATATGAGACTACTAATTCTTCAAGAATCTTATAGAAATAGATGGATGACATGTCACATTTGGTGACAATTCCAAAGGAAAGATAATTGTCCTCGAACAAATCGGTAATTCTAACTTAGTTTTAATTTCTAAAGTACTATTTTTTTATGGATTAAGATATAATCTTCTTATTATCTCACAATTATGTGATGATGAATTTCAAGTTAGATTTGAAAATCATAGTTGAAATGTCTTTAATTCTAAAGATAAATTAGTGTTTTCTACTTTAAGAAATGAAAATGTTTACTCTGTTAACTTAGATTCCTTAGCTTCTCAAAATGATTCATTTTAAGTGTATTTCATAAAGAGTCTTGGATCTAACATAGGTGACTAGGAAAATGTAATATTCACTACCTTAGAAAGCTAATAAGAAAGATATTAGTTAAATAATTATCCAAACTTGAGTTTCCAAATGACAAAGTATGTAATCCCTGTCAAAAGGGAAAACAACACAAAATTTCCTTCAAATAAAAGAAATAAGTGTCAACTTCTCAACCTCTCGAACTAGTTCACATGGATTTATTTGGAACATCTACAGTTTCTAGTTTAAATAGGGAGAACTATGTTTATGTTCTTGTAGATGAATTTTCTAGATATACTAGGACCTTCTTTCTGGATCACAAAATTGAATCCTACTCTTATTTTACTAAATATTCCAAGTCTATGAAAAATATTAGTGGACTTAGAATCAAATTCCTAAGAAGTTATCATGGCCATGAGTTTGAAAATAAAGAGTTTGAATCCTTTTGATCAAAAAATGATTATAGTCACAATTTCTCCTCCCGTAGAACAGCTCAAAAAAATGGAGTTGTAGAAAGAAGAAATAGAACCCTACAAGAGATTTCTAGAATAAAGCTTAGTGAATATGACCTACCTATTTATTTTTGGGCTAAAGCTGTCAATACAGCATGTTACATAATCAATATAGAGTTGATCAGAACCATTCTTAAGGGGACTCTTTATGAGTTATGGAACAATATAAAACCCTAGGTTAACTACTTCAAAGTTTTTGGATGCAAAGTTGATATTCGTAATACTAAGGACAATCTTGAAAAAATTGCATCCAAGAGTGATGAATGTATCTTTTTAGGATATTCTTTATCCAGTAAATCCTATAGAGTGTTCAATAAAAGAACTAAATGTGTGGAAGAATCTGTCCATGTCAAATTTGATGAAACCGATCCTCATGAGGCTAAAACCATTCTAGAGAACATGGAGGATGATCTATCGAATCTGAACATTAATAAAAAATCCTCAAACCATTATGTGAGAGAATATGTGAAAACTTCCATTTCTGGAAATTCCTTAGACTCAAGCCATAATGAACCTGAACCTATTGATGAACCTTAAATCACTAGTCCCTCCTTTTCTAGAACTATTAGAACTCTAAAGAACCATCCTTTAGATGTTGTTGTAGGAGTCCTAGACAAAAGAACACAAACTAGTTATTCTCATGGAAATCAGGTTGAACATCAAGTCTTCTTGTCACAACTTGAACCTAAAAACATTAATGATGCTATCAATGATGAATTTTCCGTGATGTCTTTTCAAGAAGAACTTAATCAGTTTGAAAGGAACAAAGTTTGGAAACTTGTTGAATGACCTAAGGACACATTCACCATAGGCACTAAATGGGTGTTTAGAAATAAGGTAGATGCGGATGGTAACATAGTTATAAACAAGGAATGATTAGTTGCACAAGGCTATAGTCAATAAGAAGGAATTGATTATGAGGAGACCTTTACAATGGTATCTAGACTTGAGGCCATTTGAATCCTCCTTGTTTATGTTGCACATATAAATTTCAAACTATATCAAATGGATGTTAAGAGTGCATTTTTAAATGGGTATATAGCTAAAGATGACTTTGTAGAACAACCCCCGGGTTTTACGAACACCGATTTTCCAAATTATATTTTTAAAATATTAAAAGCTTTATATGGTTTAAAACAAGCTTCAAGATCCTGGTATGGTCGGTTAAGTACTTTTATTATTTCCAAAGGTTTTACAAAAGGAATAACTGATCCAACCCTTTTTATAAAACTAATTTCTAATGATGTTTTAGTTGTTCAAATATTTGTATATGACATTATCTTTGGATCCTCAAGAAATTCTTTATGTGTTGATTTTTCTAAAATGATGGAAAATGAATTTGAAATGAGTTTAATGGGTAAAATAAAATTCTATCTTGGATTTAAAATATTTCAAAATTAATATGGTATAATCTTAACTCAATGTAAATATACTTGTGATCTTCTAAAATGTTTTGGATTGGATAGCACTAAAAGTAGTAACACTCCCATGAGTACCACTTGTAAGTTGGATCTTGACGAAGATGGAAAATCTATTGATCTGACCACTTATAGAGGAATGATTGGAATTTTACTCTACTTAACTTCTAGTCGACCTGAAATTATGTTTAGTGTGTCTATGTGTGATCGTTTTCAAACAAATCCCAAGGAATGTCATTTAAATTATATAAAAAGAATTTTCAAATACCTCAAGCATACACCCAATCTAAGACTATTCTATCCTAGAGGACAATCATTTTAATTAGTTTGTTAATATGATTCCGATTTCAGTGGATGTAAGTTAGATAGAAAATGCACCACTAGAACATTTCAATTTTTAGGAAAGTCACTATTATCATGGTGTATTAAGAAACAACATTTTGTTGCATTATCTACTGTATAATCTGAATACATAGATGCTGGCAGCTGTTGTGCACAAATCTTGTGGATGAAACACACATTACTAGATTATGGATATCAATTCAGGCATGTACTTGTAAATTGTGACAACACAAGTGCTATTAACATCTTGAAAAATCATGTTTCACATTCTAGGAAAAAGCATATTTATGTAAGACATCACTTTTTGAGAGATAATTATCAAAAGGGTTATATCACTTTAGAATTAATTGGTACTGAGTATCATCTTGCTGATATATTTACCAAACCATTAAATTCTGAAAGAATGGACAACATCATACATGAATTAGGCATGATAAATCTTAAGTAAATGTCTTCATGTTTTATATCTTACTATTTATTATCTATTGTCTCACCATAATGCCCATTTACTATCTCACTGTGAAGTTCATTTACTGTCTCACTGTGAATTTCATTCACTATCTCACTGTAACACTCATTTACTATCTCACCGTGAAGTTCATTTACTGTCTCACCACAACGCTTAGTTACTATCTCACCATCACATTCATTCTCTATCTCAACATAAAGACCCAATATGGTCCCAGCGTAAATTTGTTTAGTTATGAATTAAAAACTATATCGTGGTAATTATTCATTTCACCTCTTTATTTTCCCATGTTTTTATTTTGTGACATTTAGTATTCCTAAATGATAAAATAAATGAAGTATCACTTGTCCTTCACTCGAGCTTTCTTTAATTCACTCAATTTTTAACTATTCTTCAACCCTTCAACCTTTCTCTCTCTCAAACCTTCGGTGAATGCCCAGGATGAAATGCCCTTCATCGTCGACTCCTGAGAAACGTAGCTCAAAGAAGAATAAAAAACCACCCATCTAGCACCCAAAGGTCCCCTAAACCCAAATCTAGTAAAACGAGTTGTAGTAACTAAGAAATAGGTTTTCCCCAAATGTATTTTATCAAGTAAGTCTCTGGTTCTGAAAGTTTTAAAGGAGAAATGATTGTTAGAGTTGTTTTCGAAGGAAGATAGAACTATCTACTCTAAGTTAGTGGATCCGTTTTATCAGTATGTTCAGATATCCTTTGAGTCTAAATATGGATGTGTTGTGAGAAGCTGGATCAATGGACAGAAATGCTCATTCTCTTCAAGGTTATGGGCTGCATGCCTTAGGATACCTCATGAAGGTATCTGTGAGGAATATCAGAGAGGATGTCCAACTTCTAGTGAATTCTTTGGCTTAGAATATGCTCTGAAAAGCATGAATTGAATTGGCACCAAGAGAAGAACCATTGCAACTGAACTAGATGGAGAATCAAGGATTTTGTTTAAGTATATATAGAACTTGATTAGTCCATGAAAATGTGATTTTACAGTACTAAAATATCTTGATGTGTTTCTGATTCATATTATGAAAAATGGGCATAAGATAAACCTTTGTAAGTATATCATACACCATATGTGTGAACTGATCAAAGCCACATCCAAGTCATCCTCCCTATTTTACTCAAGGATTATCTCAGCCATGCCTTATGCCAAAGGTATGGTTGGACCTAATGAGGATGTTATTAAGGATTGTGAGTACTCCCTTTCAAAAATCACTATCAAGAGGATGAAACTAAATTGGAACCCTTGGAAAAAGAAGTTGGTGGAATACACTGATAAATTTTTTGAAAAATTCAATCCTGTGGAACATCCCTCAAGACCCAGAGATATTTCTGATCCTGGTTTAGAACCAGATGAGGTTGTTGAGTTTTTTGAAGAAGAGGAAGAAGTGGTTGCTGTGCCCCCGAAGAAACTGTTTCTATTGAGGAAGATGGTCCCTCATGTTGTAAGTGAAAAGGAAGTCCCTACTTCAATATATTTTTTTAATCTAGAAGATCAACCTGAGCCTAAAATAGAATCTTCTATCAAAGAAACTGAGAAGAATGCTGTGAAAAATCCTATAGAATAAGAATTACCTGCTATGCAAGAAGATGATCTTGAAGAACTCCCAGTGGAACAATCTTTTCCTGAAGTCATTCCTTCGGCTGAAGAAAGGATGGAGTTGGCTTTTCAGCTGGCTAGATAGGAAATGAGAGAGGAACTAAGAGTTGATTTTGTGGAATTAGATCAAGATTCTATGCCTCTCAGTCCTGAGAAGGATTCAACTGTTGAGGGGGAGCAAACCCCAAATCTTGAATCTACTAAAGTACCAAACCTGATTGTTTCGATCCCTATAGACACTCAGTATATGTTCCCCAGTTTCTATGATGTGGATGACTCTAAACAAGTTTCAGTAAAAGGTCTTGAACTTTCTACTATGTTCCAACTGAAATATGTCTCTTATCTTTCTCTAGAGAAGGAAACTGGGCCTGTATCAATCCCTATTTATGAACCTTCATCAGAACAACCATCCTTTATGAGTAAAGATGATCTAAAAGAATTTGGTTGTACCCTTTTATCTGGTGTTGAAAAAGTCCTGAATTCCCATCCTGCTCTTATGACACTTCTAAGTGATAAAGATGCCTCATTGTTGTTAGAAAATGTTATTTGGTAAATACAACCCAAAATGCTCCATGAGATTCAAAAATTCAGAGTTGAAAATAAACTGCTTAGTGATGATGTGAAGACTCTAAGAGGTATGATTGAAGAAATGCAGTGAGAGATGCATTCTAGATTAGTGCTTGCTTCTCATCCTATATAATATGTTGTTACTCAAACCCCATCGAATGTTTTCTCTCAGATTCAACCTCATTTAGATTCCTTAGCTGAAAAGGTCACTGAAAGGAAAAACAGATTGTGAAAGAGATGATAGATCTAGTTGTTAATCTTAACAAACACACAGATGAGTATACATGGTGTCTTCAAAAGTTTCTAAACCAACTGAAATCTCTGACCATAGCTGTCAATGATTCTAAGGAATCTAGGAAATCATCTCAACCTTCCCTAGATAGTGACCTGCTCAGAACAGTGGTCAAAGAATAACTTTAGACTATTCTTAGTGGCTTCAATAAAGATTCTCTACCTAAAGTTATCAAGAATAGTGACAAAGTTCTTGATTTGGTGAAAATACATTCAAAAATTCCCAATGATGCTCAGAAAAAATTTCCAAAAAGGTGGATTTCTACTTCAACTGAATCTTCTCAAAGACTGACATGAACAATCAATTCAAATATCTTGTAAAAAATTTAAGGATTCCTCCTGTCACTCAAGCTTTCAAGACCCAAGTTCAAAAGATCATAGAGTTCACTTGTCTGTTGGATAAGTTTATGGAAAACAAGGATGACTTTGAGAAAGCTATGTAGTATGGTGGGTAGATCTTTGAGTATTTTATCAAGATTATGAGGCCCTATCTTCATGTACAGAGTACAACCATTGTTGCTCCTGTGGCTGCCCCTCTGAGACCTGATCTACCAACATTCACCTCTACCCTAGCCTCCACTTCTATGTATGTCAGTCAGGCACTGAGTCAGATTAGGACTGTGATCCTTGATCAACAACTGCCTCGGTCTTCTACTACACCTAAATTGGCTCCCTCTATCTTTGAAGGTCTTTCTTTACCTTCCCTGTCAACCAGCTCACTCCCTTCTTCTACCTCATCTTCTGCTCCTATGGATTCATCTTTGGCTACTGCTGCTAAAGGCAAAGAGGAGACCAGTTAGTGAACTAAGGAATGTGTTTACTCTATTTTTATAGGAATCTTGTTTCTTTTGTTTCACATTTTGTAATTTATATCTATCTATCTCTTACATTATGCACCTTTTCTTGACTCTTTTGTCTTTCTTTTTCTACTACTTTTTGATAATCCCAAAAGGGGGATAAATTTATGAGACATGTTTATATGGGAGATAGAAATCATTATATATATGTTATATTCTCATTCAAACTATGTTGTTAGAACAAATTTACAATCTAAATCTACATGGTTTGTGATCATCAAAAAGGGGGAGATTGTTGGACTCCTCATGTATTAATCATGTTTTAATGATCACAAATCCAATTTAGTTTATAAACTATGTTAACTCTATGTAATCTATCTCACATAAAATTTTTAGTAGCTTAGTAAAAGCTATCCAAAGCTCTTAAGTTCTATATACTTAGTTTGGTTACAATTCACTTTCTCTTGATTCACTTTATATTGATTTATCTGAAAAATGGTTAAGTTTAATTCATTTCATAAATAATACTGCGTAAGTTTGAATGCAGATATTTTCCTAAGTCATGAGACACCGTGACACCCAGGAACCGTGACATCCAGACACTGTGACACTGTAACAGCCCAAGATTTTATAAAAAAATATTCTTTTTAATTTTATTAATGTCTTGTGTTGTACGCTACACCAAAAGGAGCTTGCACAACACGCATCCTTGTCTTTCCTTGCATTACACGCAATCACGACCTTCCTCGATAGCGTGTGTAGTACGCAATACCGAGTTTCACTAAACAACGATATGCTATAAAAATATTATTAAAACTAGCCGTTATGAATAGTAATAACCACTTTTTGAAATCCAGTAAATCTTATTTTTCAAAATGAACTTCATTTTTTGATTCGGAGTATCGAATTTAGCCTAAGGTGAAATTTTGGTACTTTTCGGATAACTTTCATATTCTGATGAATAGTGAAAATTACTAAATTATAATTAAAAACAACTTTTTTAATCGACTTAATTAATAGTGATAAATCATTAATTTGAGTGGTTTTAAAGTATATTTAGAATATATTTTTACAATTTAATACAATGTTGGTCATTGGATGTAATTTCACATTTAAACTAGACATAAACAAGTGTCAATCTTTTGATAGATATTGTTTCTTAAAAACACGCTATTTGTTTTAACAGCGGGATTTAATTATAAAATTAATTAATGCAACTTTTATGTTATGAATTTGGTAAAATAGACTTCATTTTTGAATTCGGAATATGAAATATAGCTTGGGATGAAATTTTGGCATTGTTCTGAAAAACGTCAATTTTTGATGAATAGTGAAACTACTAAGTGGTAGGTTAAAAACTGAATTTTGCATAAAACTTAATTTTACCGCTTCTGTGAATGGAATTTCGAAAATCCGAGAGACACGGTTAATATCAAGGACTAAAATGTGGTTCAATGAGATGAAAATAATTTTTTGGTGAATAGTAACTTTTTACTTTTTTTACCACGGTTAATAGTAAATAGGGTAACTAAGGGTAAATATGATATTAATATTACCCTAACACATGTCCTAATTCTATTGGACAAGTGTAATTCGACCAAAAACAAAATTAGGAATAAAATATGACCATTTAGGCCCACTTGGATTAGATTAGGACATTTATTATTAATTTATTTAAAGAAGGGTTAAAGTAGTTAAAATCAAAGTTTAATAAGTAAATCATTTTTAATATGGGGTTATACATAAGATAAATTCGACTATAAATATTCATTAGAAAGCTAAAAAGATTTCCTACATGATGGTATTTTATTTGTAATTTTTAGACATCAAATAATATAATATATTTATGACACAAAGATGATGTAGTAATTATCTTATTAATGAAATATTGACATAATTGATAATATAAATACCAAAATAAATGTAATTTAAGACTTTTTATGAATTCCACTAATTTTCTAGGTTACTATGATATATTAGTGTTGATTTAATCAACTTGGTTCGAACATATAATTCTGTTATGACTTTCACAAAAATCATATATCAAATAGTGTCAAAATTGACACAAAATAGTTTTTAAATCAAATATTATATTATTAATTGTTATTTTATTCCTAAAAATATAAGGTTCGGCCAAATGACTTAGATAAGGATATATGTATTAATAATATACAATTTGGGGTTCGTTTGGCATGTTATAGTAAGTTTATTAACCATATAGTGAAAGAAAACAAAAAGACACGGTAAAAGTTAAATTATTTAACTTAGAGTTAAATCTAATTGATAAGGTTAAAATAATACCCTAAACTTGTCTAAATCCTATTGGTTGATAGGATTTCGACCCATCCCCACTTTAGCTTTGAAATAAGACCCTTTGGAACCATTATAAACCGATTTTGACTTTAATATAAAATAATATTTTGAGATATTCCTAAGGTGCCCCTCTCCTCCCCTATAAAAGGACACCTCCTCCCCCTCCTCCTCACACCAATTTGAGCACTCAAGCTCGGCCAACCCCTGCCAATTTCTCCTCTCCACTTCCCTAGAAACATCCTAGAGGTTCTGGTCTTCCTCAAAGACCAATTTTAGTGCCCTAAGAGGAGGTCTCAAAGAGGCACTTCAAAGAAGAGGTAATTACCGTTACCAATTCTTTCATCTTTATTTCTTCTTCCACTTCTTCTTCTTAGGTTGTTTCATTATGAAGTAATAACATCAGTATCACTCATATACCGATATGTTATTATAAGTATGAAACAACCCTATTTCACCATCTATCCATCCTACGGAAAAAGAAATCACCGCGCGTGCGTACGTACGGAATACCGTCTCCACGCCGTGGTGTAATCTATTTTCCACCACCACCTTACATGGATGGGTATAATGGTGTAAAGAATAACTATACATAGTTATTACAACATCATATTGATTCTGATATATTGTATAATCCACTCCAATTCAATTCAATATTTATAGAAATGATATCATCGCTCGTGCGTACGTACGGACTACCGTCTCCACGACGTGATGAGATTCATTCTCCATGTTAACCATTTAAGAATGATTATAATGTATATATAAGAAATAATAATGAAATATATGACATTATAAAGATACTGTATTTATGTATATATATACATATGTATGTCATCTACTTACTTCCATTTCAAGACAATAAGGAAAGAAAAACAGCGTTCATGCGTACGTACGGACTACCGTCTCCATGAACGGTGTTTTTCATTTTATTTATCTATCTATTATATATATATATATATACTGAATATATATGATATATAAATCATATTTTATATTCTGGAAGTAAGTAAATCATGATATAAGTAATAATGATGTCAAGAACAACAAGTCAAAACACCTACGATAAATGAAACGATTTTACCCAAAACGCTTCTTTAACATGGAATTTACAAAAGAACGGGTAATATAATGTCATAAGTGAACCATATATTCTATCATAACAATGAATATGATTCTGGAATAAGTCAATAACATGATTTAAATCATTATACAGGAGGTTCGGACACTTACAAAGCAAGACGGACATAAGGTAAGGGAAAATATCACAATCTCATTTTTATTCGAGATTGTTTATTCGTAAGTATTTACTGGGGTGTATTTTATCATCCACGTCCATGTTCCTTCAATATGTAATATTGTTTCCATCCACTTACAATATTTTAAATCCAATTTTACTCTTCGGTGAGTTTTTAGTAAAGAATATGAAAGGAATCTTTTGTCGCTTTTTCGTACGAGGTACTTTTTGACTTTTCCGACAAAAGTACGAGAAGAATGTTTTTTTTAACTTATACGGCACGAACGGATTTTTACGGTTTTATAAAGCCTTATTTTCATGAACCTTCCTCCAAAATATTTCATGACTATTTTTAATAAAATCTCTTTCTTTTAAAATTGTATGATGTTTTGTGAAAAGAAATTGATTTTGAAGAAGAAAGGATATTTTCCTCAAGAATTCATTTCAAGTGTTTTATCAAAATTATTTTCCATCTAAGATAATAAAGGGTTCTGTTTCTATCCATATTTTTACATTGATTTGACTATGTTGTGATGGAATTATGTTTATGAATTCCTTTATCTTATATGAATGGTTTTATGAAGTCATGTTGTTTAAGAATCCCATTTTTATTACATGGGTTATGCAATGATGTATGATTTATGATTTGGTGGCACACATAAGAAAGGATTCATTAAGAGATGGGTGGGACCTATATCTCCCTCCAATTCATTGGGTAAAGATTTTATATCTCATGAGATAGACATGGCTGGAATGGTAGGTTATACCGGTTCAGTGAAACAGGACTGAAACGAGGATTACTCGATTCAGAAAGGGACTTTGTCCACTAAGATAGTCTTGGCAATGAGTCTTGACTAACAAGAAATGATTCTCTATGATTATGTGTGTATGCCACAATGAGTAATGTTTTATGTTATGATTTCATTTCACTACTATGATTTATCCCATGTTATGAAATTATGCTCTCTTTTGCAGGTTATGATTTCCAAAATGTTATGTTCTTATGAATACGATGTGATTGATATATCTTTTGTTTACCCTTACTGAGCATTTGAGCTCACCCTTTTATGTTTTCTTTTCCCCAGGACATAAAGAAAGGTTTTAGGTATAAAAAAAAGGAAGATCTTTATGGGAGATGTTGAAGATCTTTCCCCACGATTAGAAGATTTTATTCCGAGTTTCCAAAGACACTAAACTATTACGATCCTTGTGTGTGTGTTTTTCTTTTGTACTAAGTATTCCGCAAAAGTAATGTAATGTCCATGTACGTCAGGCTACGGGTCTCTACAGTTGGTATCAGAGGAAATTTTTAGTCAACCTTTGGAAACTAGGAAGCGAAAACGTTAGTGAGATCCCTAGAGATATTTCTAAGGTATGTCTAGGGATGTCCCTAAGGATAAGTATACGTATAAGATATAGTCCTAGAACTACGGTAATGATCTTATAATTTAACCTAAGATGTTAGATATTGAGGGTTCTCCCCCTTTACTATGTTGTCTTCCCTAGCATGATTTCGTCTCTCACAAAATTCTTTTTTTGTTTTAGTTAATGGAGGGAACCAGAAGGAATTTGGTTAACATTGAATCCAATGGAAAAATTGGTGACTATGAGCAACAAAATTGTGTAATGCCTAAAGATAAAGATATTGTGATTATGCCAAATCAGTCATCACGATATATGATTAACAAGGTGAAATTTAGTGGTATGCCTAATTCATCAAAGAAGAGGAAGATAAACTATTATGCATGTTCGCATGTTGAGGAGCATAAAGAAAGGAAGATTGAGATTTCTAAAGAAGGGAAGAAGAACCTTGAGGAATACCTCAAATGGAGGGACCGATGTTATCTGTGTGGAGAAAAGGGTCATAGGGTGACAGACTGTTATGGAGTTCAATGTATTATTTGTGGAGAACATGGGCATTACCCAACTCAATGCCCTGACCTAAAAAGATACTTCTAAATCAAGGAAGGACTTATTCCAGGACAGTCATTGATGTGGATGGACTGAAGTGTTTATGTATTGGTATTCAAGAATAATGTTGTTGAGGTACTTTTATGGTGTATTGGAATATTTATGTATTGGTCTAATGTGGTATTCGAAGTGATTGAGATATTTTTGGAAATAAGATGATATGCGCATAATGAAGGGATAAGACGATAATGAGATGATTGATTGTATTCATGAGCTCATGATTGATATAAGGACTAAGTGATATCATGGTTTGAGTATATAGAATTTTGAGGATTTTGGTATGTGGAAAGTGTTAACTTTTAACTGCACTCATGTTTTCCCTAAGGTATTCAAGAGAATACATGATTAAGGACTTTGAATGTTTGGAATGTGACCAACAAGACATATCTTATGATATGTGGGGATCAACGACAGTATTAAATCTCTGGTAATCGTTGTCACTATATTATGAGAGTGGACTGCAGTATTATGTATAAGCCTAAAGATTAGACTGGATTATGTTGGACATAAGTTAGTATTGTTTAAGGATAAAAGTTTTTTTCGATATTATTGATGGGATGTTATAGTAATATAGTTTTGGAAAAAGGACAACCTGCAGGACGGGTGACAGCCCATCGCTTCGGACAAGGCTGTAGGAATCGAACCCACAACCGAAGTGCGACTGGCCTTTATCGCCTACCACTGGCCTACAGGAAGTCCCTGTTTAGTAGAAACTAGTTTTATTATATTAAGCAGTATGATATATGAAGTATAAGTCCATTTTAGGAACCGTATATGATTAATCTCACTATAGAATGACTTATGTATATTTAATAACTTTTGCTAACCTTTTGTTTGAGACAGATGGAATGAACAGTCATTCTATCACATGATCTGCTAACACTTCACGAATAACAAATTCAACTTCATTTATTTAAGAGATGAAGTGGAAATTGTTAAAGGCACGAACAACAGCGAGATTGTACCAAAATAAAGTAAGTATTTATTCTAATTCAAATTCTTTAACTTTAGGGAAATGATCTTGAAAACCAAAAATGTTGTCCTAGTTCTCTTATAGCTGATGAATCAGATGGTACCTTAGATCGTCACAAATTTATGGATTTGTGATTACTGGCTTTTCCATAGCCATGTTCTCTACCACTCTCCATCAGAACATGATGGTTAGATTTCTCTTCCATATCCATATTTTCACCTATGTGGGAACCCAGTGATTAGTTTATTTGGGTAATCGTTACATTTCATACTTTAGTTTTTAAAGCCAAGTTTTGGTATTCCCTTTTACGATGTGGGTTTCTATTAAAGAAACTTTCAAATAGTAAACCATTTATAACCCCGACGAATTTCGAGGGCGAAATTCATTTTAAGGGGGGTAGAATGTAACAGCCCAAGATTTTATAAAAAAATATTCTTTTTAATTTTATTAATGTCTTGTGTTGTACGCTACACCAAAAGGAGCTTGCACAACACGCATCCTTGTCTTGCCTTGCATTACACGCAATCACGACCTTCCTCGATAGCGTGTGTAGTACGCAATACCGAGTTTCACTAAACAACGATATGCTATAAAAATATTATTAAAACTAGCCGTTATGAATAGTAATAACCACTTTTTGAAATCCAGTAAATCTTATTTTTCAAAATGAACTTCATTTTTTGATTCGGAGTATCGAATTTAGCCTAAGGTGAAATTTTGGTACTTTTCGGATAACTTTCATATTCTGATGAATAGTGAAAATTACTAAATTATAATTAAAAACAACTTTTTTAATCGACTTAATTAATAGTGATAAATAATTAATTTGAGTGGTTTTAAAGTATATTTAGAATATATTTTTACAATTTAATACAATGTTGGTCATTGGATGTAATTTCACATTTAAACTAGACATAAACAAGTGTCAATCTTTTGATAGATATTGTTTCTTAAAAACACGCTATTTGTTTTAACAGCGGGATTTAATTATAAAATTAATTAATGCAACTTTTATGTTATGAATTTGGTAAAATAGACTTCATTTTTTAATTCGGAATATGAAATATAGCTTGGGATGAAATTTTGGCATTATTCTGAAAAACGTCAATTTTTGATGAATAGTGAAACTACTAAGTGGTAGGTTAAAAACTGAATTTTGCATAAAACTTAATTTTACCGCTTCTGTGAATGGAATTTCGAAAATCCGAGAGACACGGTTAATATCAAGGACTAAAATGTGGTTCAATGAGATGAAAATAATTTTTTGGTGAATAGTAACTTTTTACTTTTTTTACCACGGTTAATAGTAAATAGGGTAACTAAGGGTAAATATGATATTAATATTACCCTAACACATGTCCTAATTCTATTGGACAAGTGTAATTCGACCAAAAACAAACTTAGGAATAAAATATGACCATTTAGGCCCACTTGGATTAGATTAGGACATTTATTATTAATTTATTTAAAGAAGGGTTAAAGTAGTTAAAATCAAAGTTTAATAAGTAAATAATTTTTAATATGGGGTTATACATAAGATAAATTCGACTATAAATATTCATTAGAAAGCTAAAAAGATTTCCTACATGATGGTATTTTATTTGTAATTTTTAGACATCAAATAATATAATATATTTATGACACAATGATGATGTAGTAATTATCTTATTAATGAAATATTGACATAATTGATAATATAAATACCAAAATAAATGTAATTTAAGACTTTTTATGAATTCCACTAATTTTCTAGGTTACTATGATATATTAGTGTTTATTTAATCAACTTGGTTCGAACATATAATTCTGTTATGACTTTCACAAAAATCATATATCAAATAGTGTCAAAATTGACACAAAATAGTTTTTAAATCAAATATTATATTATTAATTGTTATTTTATTCCTAAAAATCTAAGGTTCGGCCAAATGACTTAGATAAGGATATATGTATTAATAATATACAATTTGGGGTTCGTTTGGCATGTTATAGTAAGTGTATTAACCATATAGCGAAAGAAAACAAAAAGACACGGTAAAAGTTAAATTATTTAACTTAGAGTTAAATCTAATTGATAAGGTTAAAATAATACCCTAAACTTGTCTAAATCCTATTGGTTGATAGGATTTCGACCCATCCCCACTTTAGCTTCGAAATAAGACCCTTTGGAACCATTATAAACCGATTTTGACTTTAATATAAAATAATATTTTGAGATATTCCTAAGGTGCCCCTCTCCTCTCCTATAAAAGGACACCTCCTCCCCCTCCTCCTCACACCAATTTGAGCACTCAAGCTCGGCCAACCCCTGCCAATTTCTCCTCTCCACTTCCCTAGAAACATCCTAGAGGTTCTGGTCTTCCTCAAAGACCAATTTTATTGCCCTAAGAGGAGGTCTCAAAGAGGCACTTCAAAGAAGAGGTAATTACCGTTACCAATTCTTTCATCTTTATTTCTTCTTCCACTTCTTCTTCTTAGGTTGTTTCATTATGAAGTAATAACATCAGTATCACTCATATACTGATATGTTATTATAAGTATGAAACAACCCTATTTCACCATCTATCCATCCTACGGAAAAAGAAATCACCGCGCGTGCGTACGTACGGAATACCGTCTCCACGCCGTGGTGTAATCTATTTTCCACCACCACCTTACATGGATGGGTATAATGGTGTAAAGAATAACTATAAATAGTTATTACAACATCATATTGATTCTGATATACTGTATAATCCACTCCAATTCAATTCAATATTTATAGAAATGATATCATCGCTCGTGCGTACGTACGGACTACCGTCTCCACGACGCGATGAGATTCATTCTCCATGTTAACCATTTAAGAATGATTATAATGTATATATAAGAAATAATAATGAAATATATGACATTATAAAGATACTGGATTTATGTATATATATACATATGTATGTCATCTACTTACTTCCATTTCAAGACAATAAGGAAAGAAAAACAGCGTTCATGCGTACGTACGGACTACCGTCTCCATGAACGGTGTTTTTCATTTTATTTATCTATCTATTATATATATATATATATACTGAATATATATGATATATAAATCATATTTTACATTCTGGAAGTAAGTAAATCATGATATAAGTAATAATGATGTCAAGAACAACAAGTCAAAACACCTACGATAAATGAAACGATTTTACCCAAAACGCTTCTTTAACATGGAATTTACAAAAGAACGGGTAATATAATGTCATAAGTGAACCATATATGCTATCATAACAATGAATATGATTCTGGAATAAGTCAATAACATGATTTAAATCATTATACAGGAGGTTCGGACACTTACAAAGCAAGTCGGACATAAGGTAAGGGAAAATATCACAATCTCATTTTTATTCGAGATTGTTTATTCGTAAGTATTTACTGGGGTGTATTTTATCATCCAAGTCCATGTTCCTTCAATATGTAATATTGTTTCCATCCACTTACAATAGTTTAAATCCAATTTTACTCTTCGGTGAGTTTTTAGTAAAGAATATGAAAGGAATCTTTTGTCGCTTTTTCGTACGAGGTACTTTTTGACTTTTACGACAAAAGTACGAGAAGAATGTTTTTTTTAACTTATACGGCACGAACGGATTTTTACGGTTTTATAAAGCCTTATTTTCATGAACCTTCCTCCAAAATATTTCATGACTATTTTTAATAAAATCTCTTTCTTTTAAAATTGTATGATGTTTTGTGAAAAGAAATTGATTTTGAAGAAGAAAGGATATTTTCCTCAAGAATTCATTTCAAGTGTTTTATCAAAATTATTTTCCATCTAAGATAATAAAGGGTTCTGTTTCTATCCATATTTTTACATTGATTTGACTATGTTGTGATGGAATTATGTTTATGAATTCCTTTATCTTATATGAATGGTTTTATGATGTCATGTTGTTTAAGAATCCCATTTTTATTACATGGGTTATGCAATGATGTATGATTTATGATTTGGTGGCACACATAAGAAAGGATTCATTAAGAGATGGGTGGGACCTATATCTCCCTCCAATGCATTGGGTAAAGATTTTATATCTCATTAGATAGACATGGCTGGAATGGTAGGTTATACCGGTTCAGTGAAACAGGACTGAAACGAGGATTACTCGATTCAGAAAGGGACTTTGTCCACTAAGATAGTCTTGGCAATGAGTCTTGACTAACAAGAAATGATTCTCTATGATTATGTGTGTATGCCACAATGAGTAATGTTTTATGTTATGATTTCATTTCACTACTATGATTTATCCCATGTTATGAAATTATGCTCTCTTTTGCAGGTTATGATTTCCAAAATGTTATGTTCTTATGAATACGATGTGATTGATATATCTTTTGTTTACCCTTATTGAGCATTTGAGCTCACCCTTTTATGTTTTCTTTTCCCCAGGACATAAAGAAAGGTTTTAGGTATAAAAAAAAGGAAGATCTTTATGGGAGATGTTAAAGATCTTTCCCCACGATTAGAAGATTTTATTCCGAGTTTCCAAAGACACTAAACTATTACGATCCTTGTGTGTGTGTTTTTCTTTTGTACTAAGTATTCCGCAAAAGTAATGTAATGTCCATGTATGTCAGGCTACGGGTCTCTACAGACACCCAGACACAGTGACACCCAGACACAGTGACACCCAAACACCATGATATCTAGACACAGTGACATCCAGACACTGTGACACCAAGACACCGTGACAACCAAACACTGTGACATCCAAACACCGTGACACCCAGACACGGTTACATCTAGACACTGTGAACAAGACACCATGAACAAGACACTGTGATCATGAGATGTAGTGACCATGATACATCATGAACACACCGTGATATCCAGACACCGTGAACAAGACCCCATGAACAAGACACCGTGACCATGATACACTGTGACCATGAGACACCGTGACCATGAGACACCGTGACTACAAGACACCTTGACCAATCCAAACACCGTGTGAATTAGACATAGTTTCCATGACATAATGTGACACCGTTTCCTAATATATTTTGTCGTATTTAAATTTAATCTCTAACGGTCATATTTTAAGATTTTAATGAACTGACATAATTAATGTTTCTTTGTAGGCATGTCATCAGATAGTAGGTAGTACGAGGTGCAAAATACATGCAACCTCTCATCCCCAAGAAATTCACTCCAAGATAAAAGAGTAATGAGTCCTAGAAAAAGAAGGAAGTAGCATGATACAAAAACTAGCTGGTGGGTGTGAGTTTCATAACAGAATAAATTTAAGATAATTGGCTTATACAACTCGACTCTACGGAAGAACACACATAGCATAATGGAATCTCGAGAAAATATTCGCACTGAAAAACACCATGAAGAGCACAAGACGAATCTGTCTGACTTGAGACACTCTTTTTCCATACGAGGACATGATTTCTACATCTACCTTATCTTAGAAGTCCATAGCTGCAATGACCAAGACTCAGAGCACCTCTAAACCTATCTCAATATTACTGCTCTGTTGTGTATCATTTTATTAATTTTCGAGCAGAGTGTGTATCTATATATCAATATTCTCTGTATCCTACATTAAACTGAAGGATATAAGATATACTTACTCAAACATTCTTTTACTCTTATATATACCCAAGAATAAGTGTAGAAGAGGTATCTGTGTGTCATGGTCATCTGTACCCATGAAGAACTATGGAAGAGGTCCCTGTGTGTCCTGGACAAAACTGTGTACTGTTGTTAACCCTGATCCAGGGTGTGGATAAAGTTTATTTATATAGACTGATTGGTGTCAGGTGATCACCAAGTGAAGTGGATTATCTATTGGCTTGAGATCAAACCACTTGTTTCATAACCGCTGTGCTGATTAATTTAGTCTTGTCTGTTTTACTGTTTTACTGTATAATTTAGAAATCTATAAATTCACTTTGATAGTTACTCTTGGAAAGAAGGTAAAATTGTCTTACCTTAGTATAATAGCTTCAAAAGTAATATTAATAACTGGTATTAAGATTACTGAGAACTAATCAGTCTTCTAAGAAGTTATTCAAATAGTCAAACTCTTATAACAGTATAACCTTGATTAACTAGGCTGTATTTAATCTTTTGGGGGAACCTTTTAGAAATAATTTTTAATCATAAATTTTTATAGATACTCAATTAACCCCCTCTTCTTGAGTAATCTACTCCAACCAAAAAAAGGTCTAACTAGTAATAAAATTATAGGAATTTCCCATCTATCGTGATCAAACCCATATTAACTCACTGAAGTTCTATAGAAAAATAAATATTAGAATTATATTATAATAGATCCTTCTTAGTCCCACGTATCACTTATCATCACAAGGGTAGGGTATTGATTCATGTTATTATAACACTAATTTGACACACAAATTCCTAAAATTAAAAAAATCACAATTAACTACATAAAGTATTTCATAAACATGTTCTTTGTTTTAGTAAATCCATAAATATAATATAATCTACATCATCAATATACAAATTCTTCATTCTCTTTTATTCCCTAGACCCATTACTTCTTAGACCCTATCATTTTTCATATTTCACCTAATTTAATATGGGGTAGAGAACTTCTATCATGAGGTTCAGTCATTAAATTGGATAAATTATTATTTATATAAGTGAACTTACAAATAGAATAATTCATCGTACTTTCAATATTTATTATAAAACCATATGATGTCTTTTATATTGCCTCCATATATAGGTTATATCATAATTTAGTCATTATAGATGCCGCCTCTATAACATAAGTCCATTACAAAGGAATCCTTAACTAACTATTTACAAGCTCAGTCAGTAAAAATCATAAAAGGTAAAATATATCCACAATATGTAAGGGACTCACCCCAATTATATATAAATATCCTAATATAAATCATCTAATAAGACCATACTAAGATGATTCCCACAACCCTGAGCTTGACCATTTATAAAAAAACAAGATCACACAAATATTAATTATTGAGGTCAATCAAAACATTAATCTATCTAGGAATATCAAAGACTAACTATTAGCTCACCCATTGTTTATACCTATTCTATATTATTAAAACACCCATCAATAAAATCGATTGTGAAATCCCACATACATATCTTAGTCAAGAAAAATGTGTTTGACACCATCCAAAGGATCATCAAACTTACTCATCACACTAGAGTATTATAACCCATAAAAGTCTCATCTAAACCCATAAAATATATCAATGTGGTTGGGGAAAAAATATGCATAAAAAATTTTCTTGATCCAAATAAAATTTCCTAGAAACCAATATAACACTTGATCAACATGGGCATCATCAGACATCCCAACCAAACATAACCCTATTACAAGGAAAGGTGTCAAATATATTTAAGTAAACATAATTATTCATAATAATACAACTATAATATCAAAGTGAATCTATACAATGATACATAAAATCATTATATCACTCAAGCATATCATGCTTTTAAAATAGGTCACATCCCATATGAGGTCGACCAATCTAAATGATTTATCAAAACTTTTAATCCTTATTTTCTTTAAAACTCATTTATATGCATCTTTAAAAAGACAATTAAGACCATTAAAAATATATATCATTATATCTTTTATCACTAAATTCCCCTGAAAAAATTCAATTGAAAACCAATTATAACACTATTCATTTAAAAAAATCCATTGAGATATTATTTCAATTATATTTATTCAAAACTAAATTTCATTTGAAATATCATTTCAAAAGTATTTAACATCATTAAATTATGTTGATAAAGTTATAAAAAATTTATTCTAAAAGACAAGACCAAGAATTAAATTACAAAACCCATGCAAGATGTAAAGTATATTTACAACACTTGATCAACAAGGGAACCACCAAAGGAACCATTTATTCAGCCTATATAACCCATTGATTGTTATTAAGATGAACCAAGGACTAAATCATCTAATTGAATCTAAATATATTGAAAAGCATACTGATAATAATAATAATAATATAGAAACATAAAATATAGAACATGATAATAAAATCTTAAAATTAAATCTAACTATACAAATGATTAAATTTCACCAACCTCAAATAATCTCTATTTATCAACCTAGACTCTCAAAATCCTTCCTCAACACTAAAAATAATATTTTATATTATTAAAAATAAAATTAAATAAATATATTAATCTAAAAAATATCCTAAAATTAGTATATACAAATAAAATCCGATAGAGTTTCATAGAAACGTTGATTCAAAAAATAATAGATTAATGATGGATCTCAGTAGACATTTAATAATATTATTAGTAAAATACATAATTTCATCAACTCATGCAACTTAAAATTTCTCCTATAATTGATAAAATTCAAAAAATAAATTATATGGAAACCTACCATCACTGAAATAAAATCCAATGGAATGAATTAATTATCTCTTAGACTCCTCTATATATTACATGAAAAATATGATTAATTATAAAGAGATTTTTTGTAATGAACTAAACTAGTTTGGCCTAACATGTCACCCTAGTCGGACCACCATAAGTCTAAAAACACATTCCCAATTACCATGGTATAGTAAAAAACTCCTTTGTATTAATATAGAAAATATTGGGAATGATTTAACCATGAAAATAATTAATATATTCCCCATATAACAAAAGAAATATAGATGAATATAAATCCAAAAAACAGAGTGGAATGCATAATATTAAAATAAACATGATACATAACAAGACAAAAGCCCAATAGTTTTACCACATAAAAAACTATAATCTATGTTTCTATCCCCATGTAAAAATCTATCACCACTATCACAAATCACTCAAAGACAACTCCCACTTGGAGGAGCTTCCAATATACATGATTCCTTTACCTTTACACGAGTCTCTCAAAACCAAATCTATATACTCCCCAATGATTATATAGAATGTGAGGAAATTACCAATAGCATACAACCATGAAAATATAAAAATTCTTTCACTGTGAACCTATGAGTTATAATTTAAAAACAAAACCAATTTCATAAATTAGTTAATTTGGAAATTGTTTTTCATAAATCTTCCATTTTATTTTACTTTTTTAAATAATTCATATCCCAAGACTTAATAACTTTTTAATAAAACATGTTTGATTAAATAATGGCCAATAAAGAAGTAATACATGCATAATAAATCAAATGGGAATGTAAATTACAAAAACCCATGTCATTTTTGATAATAATGCATAAATGGGATGCAAGATAGAGTTTATGATACCAGGACATATAAGGATATAAAGCTAGTATATTGAACCCCATGTCCCTAGAGGACACATATCCTATGGTATTTACAAAGTTCCTATGTTTCCATTTAATTCAAAAGAATCCAATACCAATATTTTCAAATAATATTTGTGTCATTTCATTGAATACCTAAAGTTCATAAAAACTATTTTTAAATAAAAATCCCCTTAAAACATTTTTCATCACCCCTAAATTTTTTTTAAAAAAACAATTTATTTGAATACATCCCATAACAATATCAAACCAATCATTTTCATATTCCAAAATATTTTTTTTACAATAACATTCATGTGTTTTATTAGAAAGAATCCATTGGATAGAGACATCTACCTTAACAATAGAGGAAATGTCAACACCTTTTAATTTGGTAATGGGAAACAACATATCTGGTCCTCACCATCCCATATCTATAATGAACATCACGAATTCCCCATCAAATCCTATAGATCAAGAAACATATAGCCAAATTGGGTTCCTACGGATTAAAGGAAAAATAGATTATGGATAGATCTAGAGAAAAGAGTAGAGATCAAGAGTAAATCTATACATACATTAAATAGATCCAACTAAATCGGTCAAGGATCACCAATGAATCAAGGGGAGAGTTTTTTTAGAGCATCATGGATGAGATAGTTCGAGAAAATACGGTATCAAGATAAGATTATAGTTAAAAAATACTATATTATTTATGGAAATTTACTATTTTATGAAGTTCAATTTGGGTGCATGTTTAGGTTGAACGGTTAGAAAAACTTTGCGCTAACAAGGATTTGGCCACCATATTTTGAAAACTAAGTCATTCAGTTTTATAGGAATAATTTTATAGTTGAATTTTTTTTTGCAAGCCACGGAAAAACATCTAGATCCAAACCTAAACATTCACACAGTTTTATTGATGACACATATAGTTAGAAAAACCATTCTCAAACTATGAAAATCACCTCTAGAACCTACTACGACATATCAAATAGTTCATTTTTGGTAACTACTATGCGTCCACCAAAACCAAGTAAATAGATTATTTTCATAAATCTAAAAATTTTGGTCTCCCAATTCGTGAAGTCCTCTAGAACCTCTAAAGAGATGAACAAATCTAAAAATTAATCATACCTTTAACCTAGAGGAAATTAAAATTTTCTCCATTGTGAAACTTTATATCCTTAAAAAGATCTCATGATTGTATAATTTTAAAATATATAATCCCACTACTACATCAAAACAATTCCCACTCCCACATATTGTGGCTGTCTCATCTATTATGCCACAATATATAGACCAAATGATTCATTTTATCACAAAATACTATATCCTGGAAATCCATAATCTGAATTGGTTGTTTAACCACTGAATTATCATGTTCAATATTTACATCCTAACATTAAATCACATGTTATGGGTCTGGTTTATTCTTATTTATCGAGGAAATATTGAAAAAATCATGAAAATATGTCAAGTTAGATAGTAATTCTAATTAATATTCTATTTTATAAGTTTCCCAATAATCTAGAATGTACCAATATACAAAAAATCCAACTTACCCTATTTTCCCAAGTAATGATGCCCTAGATGTGGATGAAATATGAGAAAAACCCAATCACCAAACTCAATTTATAAGGGCTGATAATGGTGATCAACATATGTTTTTTGGGGACTCTAAGCTATCTCTAGTATCTTTTGGATCAACTTAACCATCTTAGATATCTCCAAATCAAGACTTTTACCTACAAGTGACCAATCATGAATATCTACCCAATATAAAGGAGATATTTATAGAACCCTATAGAATTAATAAAAATGTTCCATTCTAATAAAATCATCATAACTATTTTTATAGGAAAATTAATTCTTTGGTAGATACTTCTCCTTGGAATAACTGAAGTCATGTATGCCTAAACTAATCATTTCTTCAAGAATCTAGTTGGCCTGCTCATTTCTTCCATCCATCTGAGGATGATATGCAATGATTAACTTTCATTTGGTACCCATATCCCCTTGAAATAAATTCAGAATATAAGATGTAAATGATGTGTATCTATCAAAAACAATAAAAAAATCCACTCCATGGAGCTTCAGGATATCTCATACATATAAGTTGCTAAGAACTTTGAGCATCGTTGACTCATTAATAGGAAGAAAATGAGCCAATTTAGTGACTTGATTGATGATAAAAAATTTATAATCTTTTCCCATGAGGTGTATAGGGTAGTAAAATCACAAATTCTAAGGACATTTCAACCCATTTATAAATTGGAATGTGTAAGGACTATAAAAAATAACAGGACTATGGTGTTATACCTTAATCATTAGGAATGTAAGGCTTTGTGACAAAAATATCACAATTTATCACCTCATCCCTAACTACCAATATTGAAATCTCAAGTTATGATACATTTTGGTAGATCCTAGATGAATATAATAATTGTGTTGATGTACACTATCCATTAACTGATGCCTGAGAGCCACCCGAAATACAAATTTTTCTTAAAAAATAAAAGTTCCATTGGAGACCAAAACCAATCACCCAAGGTATCCACCATATAGGATTTTACTAAAACACTCATAACAAATGTTTATTGATTTACCAAGATGAGTTGGATTATATGATGATGAATCAACTTTAACACAATCTAAGAACATCTGACCATAAACCTCTTCTATTTAAAAGCTCATCTCAACAAATAAACTTCTTAAAGTCCACTCTTCCATTGATTGATTCAATGGTTGAGTCGATAAATTACTACTCAATATTTTAATAAATAGACTCTATTTTATAGATGTACATTCAATATCAAAATAAAAAGTCTGAAAATATTTAACATATGATCTCTTTCATAAGTTTAAGTCTCTCTGGTTGAAAATATACTCTAGTATCTTATGATATGAACACACAATAAACTTTCCATAAAAGAGATAGTGGAACCAAGTTTGGAGATATTTCATTATGTCTCTCAAACCAAGGTCATTGGTTAAATGGTTGTTATCATGGGGGTGTAATTGGAAAGATCCATTAGCTACCACAATATTTCCCAATATCAAGGCACACCCTAACCCTGTACTCGATGCATCACAATAGACATCAAAGATTAAAACTCGCTCATTAATAATAAAAAATGGATCAAAGTTAGTATCACCTCTAGTTCTTGAAATGTTCATTGAAACATATAATTCCCTTTGAACTTAACACTTTTGTGGGCCAACTATGTCACAAGTGATGCAAGATTGGAGATGTATTTAAAAACACTTAATTTATTACTAAACCAAATAAGTTTCATATCTCGAACTCATTTCTAGGTTGATATCAATGCAAAAATTCCCAAATAATCTTAGGATTCCCTATGATTCCCCTCTTAGATATCATATTTCCTATAAAAATCACTTCTCATATCAAAAACTCACATTTACATAACTTCCCATATAGACAATGTTCATTCAAGATTCTGAGGATGATATCTAGATTATCCCTATGTCTCTCCTCAAACTTGGTGTACACTGAAATATCATCCATAAAGATAAATATTAAAAATTACATGAATTAATAAAATATTTAGTTCATTAGTGCCATAAATACTGAAAGATCATTAGTAAGAATGAATGGAATAACTAATAACTAAAAATTCCCATACAATATCTTAAATTCTATCTTATGTAAGTCTTCTTCTCTAACTATCAACTAATGGTACCACGATTACATGTTGATCTTAGAAAACCTTTAGGTTCCTTTAAGTTGATAAAATATTTCATAAATCCTAGAAATGGGGTATTAGTTCATAATTTTTGCCTTATAATCTTTCTATCAATAACAAAAATCTTGAAGCTTCTATTTTTCTTTATTATATAGATAATTGGAGAATCCCATGGTGACACGATTGGATGAATAAATCCCTCAAACTTGGGAACTTCAAGAAGAAATTTATTCTCTTTTAACTCAATGGGTTTCATATTTTGATATGGTATTGAAATATGTATCATCTCCGAAAGTAGGTCAATAGTGAACTCGAACTCCCTCTTGGTGGTAAACTAGAAAAATCATGAGGAAGGACTTCAGGGTAATAAATTGGGAGAGAAGAAAATAAATTACCTAAACTCTATTTAATGGAATCAATAAATATCAATTAAAATTTACATGATATGATTCTTTTGTAAGGAATGACTTGTCCCGTTCTCCTTGATCAAGGATCCCACTTACCCTAAATGACCTGAGGGACTCCATAAGAAGAGAGAAACTAAAATCAATGATGAGGAATGTTTATAGAGTACTTTAAACTAATCATTCAATCCACTACAATTATTAGGTAAAATATCTCAATATCTAGAACCATGAAATCCAAATTACCTCAAAGTTAGTAATCATAACCTAAAACTCTGAGAATTTTAAACCATTCCCCTTCCACTTTTATATGGTAGTGGAAAGGTCCATCATGAAATGAATAAGATCTAAATGAAAACTAAAAATATAAATTATCATATTTGATATAAATGAATGGTATTCAACACTATCAAAAAATTATAGAACCATAGAAGATTATATATATGATATACCTATTATAGTAGTTAGTTGTGCCTCAAATTCCTTTGGTGCACACTCCATTGTGTAAAGATGACTAGCCTCAAATCCTCCTTGGGATTTATTTTCAGTCTAAGTATACCCTTTAGCTTAAAATTGAGATCCACCTCCTTTCACTATGTTATAAAGGAACTAATGTACTTTATTAACCATAGATCTAGCCCTTCTACCATGATGTTCATTTCTATAGAAGCACTAGAAATGACAACACTATCCATAGATGTGGTATGATTTGGGTGTTGTCTTATTACCAGGATTGGTGTAGCCATATATCCCTCACTAGATTCAGACCGCATGACTTTGTCCTAAATTATTCTTTGAACAATTATTACTACCTTTCTGTGTCTCAACTCACTTCCTCTAATAGTTAGAAGACACATCCTAGATTCCCCTTGTGGTTAACCAAACTGCACTAAGACCAGTCTTCCAAGATATGTATGGTTCTTCCATAATTAATTTATAAACCACATCAAAAAAGTGAAATATGAACAATATAATCTAAATCAACCAAATAATGTCCCTAAAACCCATATTATAGCTATGATCCATAAGGTAGTCATTTTAATTAAGATCGATTGATAAATGATCTGACTCGGTGAAATGAGTAGCATACTCCATAACTGAGCATTATCCATTCTCAAGGGTTACAAATTCATAAGTATTAAATGATTGATATATTTTAGGATAAAAATTATGATTTAATACCTTATCAAATATGATTTGGGTAAGATCCGAATTTTAAGGTCCTAAATTCTCTTAAGGTATGATTTTGTTAAAGATTTGGTTTGGCATATTCTTTTTGGGCTAAATATGTTTTTACCAAGTTCATGTAAAGTCTCGGGGGTGTCCCAAGGTTTTGGGACATGAAAGTGGAAGGAAAGGGGAGTTCCTAGGCATGTCTCATGGTTTGCACATGGTTAGTGAAAACCGCGTGGAGCATCTTGGGTAACCATGTATCCTTGGTAAGAACTTTATGCATGGTTGGCGCACTGTTAAGAAAATAGTGAAGAATTACCAAGAAACCATACAAAAGGAGGATTTTCATTCAGTAGCTTTTGTATGGTTTGTGCACGGTTTGGAAAACCGTGCGATTAAACTGTGTGACCCAGAAAATTTAGAAAATTTACAAAACTGCCACTCTGGGGTTTTAAACCCCAACTTGGGATTTTCCCCCATTCCTCCCCTCTCAATCCTAGTGATGAACTTGGACAACCCAAGCTTCCAAGAGGTGTTTCTCCTTCAATTATTGACCATTTTGGATGCTGTTGTTTGCAGATCGAAACTCTGGGTAAGTCTAATCCTCTCATCCCTTCTCTTTTTTTGATTAGGGATTGTGCTTTCTCCCATCTTCTTCGGAATCACTAAACCACTTTGTTGTCTAGTGTAACTTAGGTTGGTGCATCAAGGGGTTCTTGAATCTAGGTCTAAGGCCATGATTAGGGGTGCATTCCTCATCAGATTTGAGGTAGGTGTTTTATAAGTTATATTCCATAGTTTTGTTATAGATTTGTGCATGTGTGTTGGGATTTTGACTATATCTTGTTGTGTATTGGTTTCCTTGAGTATGATTGGGTAAATTGGGTGTAAAAATTATTTTCATGAAGCCCTTGTGATTCTCGTAGGATGCGTAGGGGATGAATTGACCATTTTAGGGCCACCCATGGGGTACGTCGACATTTCCGAACCTAGATAATGGTAAGGGTTAAGGTAATGATTTCTGAATAACAATGTGGAACCCTTGTAGAACATGTTTAAATGGATGATTAAGTGTAAATGGAATGATGATAAATATTCCTAGGGTGATCAGGGGATAAGATGTTATTGGAATGACTTTAAAATAGGTAATTGGGTTGAAAGAAATTATGTCAGTTGTTTCATGAATTTTGGTTAGAAATTCCTAATGGGATTAGTGCATATTAAATGGTGAACTTTTAATTGGGTAATGGAATGGGAAATGAGGAATATGTTAATGAGATTTAACAAGGGAATGGATAAATTTTTGGAATTGGTTAATACTTGATAATTTTGTGGTACACCTAAATGATTGAATGTAATAAAGGGGTTGTGTTATGTGATATGAGAATTGTACTTGATATGATAAATGGGCTAAATGGGTTAATGTGTGTCCATTGATGAATATTGACTAGGGAATAGGGGTTTTTAAATAAACTTAAGGGGTTAAGGCATGAGAATGGTAATTTGGATAAATGGATGTGAATTGTAAATAGTAAATGTATTAATGGGTTATGGCATAATATTAATTCCCATGTTGTTGTTATGTATTGTGACATCCAATGGAATTGAATATTCATGGTTGTGTTATGGTATTTTAGTGATGGACTAATAAATAAGCATGTGACCATGGATTGGTAGAGTGGGGTATTCACTTGAGGTTCTACGCCCATGGGTTGAGTTAGACTGAGGCTTTAAACTCAACCCCAAAATGGATGGGTTAGGGATGGGGACAAAGACTCTATTAACCTAACGGTTGCATTCCACCCAGACTGAGGCTTCGAGGTGATGAAAATCGATTGATGTGATATGTGTAGCCCTAGTGAGATAGGGACTTGTTTGTCCCCCTATGAATTGTGATTAAGTTATTTATACCCTTGTGTTGATGATAATTATTCCTATCCCATGGAACATGTGATCAATTTGGATTATGTAATGAAGATTGTATGAGAGATGGAATTGGGAGAAATGATATTCATGAATTAAATGAACCTTGTTAACTAATGGAACCCAAATGGTCCCTTGTTTACTTACCATTTATTTTTTTACTTGAAAGCACTATCTATTATATTGGATATTTTTTATACACGGTTAGTGGTGGACTACTAAGTTTTGTACTCACACCCTACTCGGGCCACCATTGGGTACCTGAGCAGATGTCTTGGTTTCAGGCCAGGATGAGGGAAATGTCCCTTCACTAAGATGTTGAGTTAGGCTTGGGATGTACATGGAGAAGGATCCATACTTAAAGTTGGGGCCTGTTTGGAGTTGTAGATGTTTGTTTTATTTTTGGATTTATTCACTTGCACTACTAGTGTGTCATAACATTGTTGTATTTGAGTTGTGTTGTACCCCATTTGGGAAACATTTGGTTATGCATGTTTATTGGTTATTTCATATTTCTTACATTTTTATCACTATGTTTTGATGTGACTTACTTTGGTAAAGAGGGTATAGTCTCCCCATGTGACTTATTGGACCCTCGCTGCTAGTAGACAACCTATGGCATATGAGGAGGCATTCTTGAGGTTATGTATCTACTGGGCTCAAAGCACCAATTTATTGGATTCTGGGTCAGGGATGTTACACACATGAAACATAGCTTTCATAATAGAGTCCCACCATTACTTCCTCATTATACTAAGCTTATACGTAGAAAAATCACATTTGATTACAATGAAGTCTTCAAGAAGTGTAAATTTTTTTCAATCCATTCAAGACACTACTTTGTTTCTTAGGTCCCATTTTCACTATAAAAGATATATGTATTCATCTTTGTAAACTATAAATCATGGACCACTATTTTTTCCTTGTTTTTGACACTCACATGAGTCATATTTTTCATTGTGTATGTAACTACTTTGACTAATGAAGGGTACACTAAACGATTATCCTATAAAATTTATCTTATATATTCATCTTATAGACTCAAAGAGTTATTTTAGTAGGAATTAACTATCAATAATGAAAGATAAAACTTGATTAGAAAAGAAACAAAACATCGAATTAAAATATGAACCCCGAGAACCAAAATTAAATCCCATAAAGATTTTTTCATGTCATAATAGATTCATCGAATGAGAGGTGGAAAAATTATAAACCAATTGAATTAAATAAAAGGATAATATAAATAAGCCCTGAGAGTAGGTTTATTCTAATAACCCAAAAATCATACTCAATATTGATTAAAAATACCCAACTGGATATTGTAACTCAAGATCAGATGAAATCATGAATTGTCTTAGAACCCTTCCAAACATACTACTTGATTTTGAATAATCCTAACTCTAGAATAACATAATCCCCAAATGAATCCCAGGAATTTTCATCAAGCATCTGTCTGGGTATTGGCATTAATACCTGTTTTTAATGAACCCACCCTAGTCAACTTGACTTATCACACATGTGAGACCACCACAAGACCCAAAGTGTGTTCCCTATTTCCATGGTCTAGCAACAATTACCAGAGGATTAATATAGGAAATAATGGTAATGATTTAACCCTGAACATAATCAACACATGTATCATGTAAAAAATTTAAATATAAATGAATATAAATCTAGAAACCGAGTATAAATTTGAAGTCTAAAAAGATGATACATAACAAGATAGAATTCTAATGTTTTGGAACACATGAAAAACCATAATTCATGATTCTATATCATTTTGAAAATCATTCACCTCTATCAAAAACCATCAAAATAAAAGTCCAACTCAGAGGATATTCGAAGCTTCACGATGCCCCTCCCTTTACCTAGGTCCTGCAAAACAAAATTTATATATTACCCAAGGAATATATAGGTTTTGAGGAAATTCCTATTAGAATAAGACCATGAATCAATATAATGTGTTTAACAATACATTTTTTAGTTCAATATTGAAAACAAAACTGTTTTTCTAAAGAAGTTTATATGTAAACAAATTATCATAAAATATAATTTTATTTTCCATTTTTAAAAAATCCACATCTCATTCCTTAAGATCCTAGAAATAAAATATATTTGATTAAATAAAGGGAAATAACCAATTAATCCATACTTATTAAATAAATTGTGTAGTTAAAGAATAATCATCAATGTAATATCTACAAAAAATATGCAAATGGGACACCATAAAAATTCTATGATACTTGGAAAACCAAATATCTATAGTCATCATAGTGAATCCTTGGCCCTTATTAGACACATATCCCAAAGTCTCCCCCATGTTATAAATTTTACCATTAAATTTAAGATAATGCAATCCCAGTATTTTCAAATTATATTTGTGATATGTCTTCGAACATTTAAATTTTATATTTTCTTAATGAAACCCCCCCCCCTTTAAAATATTTTCCTTCATCACCAATGATCAAGTAAAAATAATTTATTTCAATTTATTACTTATGAAATTAAAATGAATCATTATCATATTCAAAAATAAAATGATTTTAAAATAAAATTAATCTATTTCATCGAAAATAATTCATTAGATAGAGACACCTACCCCACTAGAATAGGAAATGTTAGTCCTTTGAATTTTATAATGGGATAAAAGATATGTAGTCCTCACAAGATAATATCTAAAAAGAACATCATCAATTCCATATGAGTCCGTATAAATTTTGTAATATGAGAAACCCTATTTTTAATAAACATTATCTCATTACTTACTTCATAAAGGTACATATTATAAAATACCAAAAGATTATGAAGCCTAGTTTATTTGGAAAATTAGTTACATATAACATCAACTCGATGCATTGACAAAACAACATTATTGAAAATTCTCTTAACATGATCTGAAGAACAAGGTTTGATATTACATGATAGAATAAAGGCAGTATGGAAATGTGGAGATAAAATTAAAAATGACATCATAAACATAGGTAAATGACAATCACCAAGTCCTAAAACATGGTGGAAAAATTAACATAATGGATTAAAGAAACTTTATAATACCTTACGTGACATATCTTGAGACTAAAAAATTACCCAATTCGTTGGAGTACTATCTGGATGCACCCATAATATTCAGATTATGTACATTCATAAGTGTGACACATAGATAACACCACATAAATATAAATTTCATCAATATTAAACCCATGATTAGAGAGTATGGGTTACATAAATGTAAATCTATAATAGATGAAGGATATGTATAAATATGTGAATACCCTTTAATGTAAATGGAGACGAGTATTCACAAAAAAAATATTTGGTATGAAATATCACATGATAATTTTGACAGTGTAATAATGAAACTTAAGGATTCATGGGCTAGATTAATTAGAGAGAAAGGGGTATATTATAACTTTTAAATATTATAGGAAATATAAGGTATGTGTAAAATCATATCCTTGCATGAATAATTGGAAAAATGGTATAATAGAAAGTTTGTTCTTGAATAAATAGGATACATAGATGATCCCTTACCTCGAGAGGGTGTTTCCTAAATCTTGAGAGGAAAATATTAAGAGACTGATGATACATCAGGATGGATATGTAGCAGTAAAGTATGAGTAATTTCATGATAGAAGTGTTTCTAGTGAAGATAAATTGGAGGTTGAGTGGGTTTATATAGAAAAAGTGATGAGATTTCTTTAATAATTTATAAACATAGGCTAAAAATTCTATATGAAAAAGTAATAAAAACCAAAAAACAACCTAGGGTTTCTTCAGAAGTGGATTTTTTGATTATTTTACACATTTAAAAACTTATATCATTAAATGAATACCCTTTGTGATGTATAACTGCATCATGTTTAAAATTAATTAATTTTAAAACCTTAAAATATAATATAGGGTTTGGAGGCTTTGGTATGGGTTTATAAAATTAATGAAATAACCTCAAAAGAAAATTATTTCAAATTTGGAATATAAATTTGGTCATGTATACCTTTTATGGAATATATTAAATCAATTTTTTTTCATTATAATGTTATAATACACACAATTTATTTATATCGCATTTAATTTTGTCCCAAAAATTTGACTGTCTCAAAAAATTGTGAAAAAAATCACAATTGGATAATTTCAACATGATTATTTAAAATATAATATTTAATTTATAAAAATAATTCTCTAAATATGATATTTAACACTTTTTAATGAAATATTAATATTAGTTGAAAAATACTGATTTTTTACAATAACAGTTTTCTAACCAATATAATTATTTTTGGACTTCATGAAATTACATTATCATATATATTTAATAAAAAGTATTTAATGATAATATTTTATTATAATGTAATTTTGTTAAAAAACCATCAATTCATTATAATTGAGTCTTTATTGAAACTATACCTTCCCAAAATTCTATTTGTGTTTTATCATATAAGAATCTAATTTTTATCAAAACCATTATTTATTTATTTAAAAAGTAATATTAAAAAGGAATAAATATAATAATTTTTATATGAAAATAAAAATTTACAAATTCATACTTTTAGCATCTAGATATATATACCTTTATTACACTAATACATAATTTAAGGGGAATGTGTGTGATGGTGAGATTTTCTTGGGGTAGTTTGTAATACATGGATTGGTTCATGATCACGAGGAGCTTTAAATTCTCCCATAAGGTGTTTCATTAATGATTTAATTATCATTTCTTGGATTGGGATTGATTACGGAAAAATACTAGTGATTCTATCTCCCTAATAATCTTTGATAAATTGTCTTTGTAGGGTAAGATCCTACTACTCAAGGAAATCACTTATTTCATCTGTATCAATTAGACTTTATTAGAACACATAATATGTTAGTCTTAATGGTCATTTTATAATAAAAATATTAAAAATTAATATAGTTAATAATAATCTTCTAAATTTTATAGACTATATAACTATTCAAAATATCTAAATTACTACATGTGTTTTTTATAACTTCATTACCTAATAATGAACTTATTTATTAAAAAATGTTGAATTTAATTTATAAAATTATAGGTCATTAAAACATCCCCCCTTCATAAATTTTACCCTTGAAATTTTCATTCCATACACTAACATATATCAGGTTACTTTTATTTCATCACCTCTTCTAGTTCCCATGCCTTTTTCTTAAACATGTTGTTCTACCACCACACTTTGACCTGGTGAGTTGTCCTGTTTCATAGAACTTTGTCTCTACAATATATGATCTTCACTGGATTCTCCTAGTTTGAAATATAATTTTCCAATGGTACCACCTTTTCATTTAGTAAATGTGAGAGGTCTGGTATGTACCTCCTTAAGAGGTATACATGGAAGACAACATGTACATGAGATAGGTTAGATGAGAGTTCTAGTCAATATGCTGCTGTTCCAATAATATAAAGGATCTCAAAGGGGTCGATGTAAATGAAACTAAAATTAAACTAATTCCCAAACCCCAAGATTTTCTTTCATGGAGATACATAAAGGAATACTTTATATCTAGACTCAAACTCAAGATCACATCGATAATTGTATGTAGAGAAGTTCAATCAATTTTTTTTCATATTTCAAATTGTTTTTGAATCGTTTGAACCTTCACTGTAATTTCTTTTATAAGATCTGATCCCATCATATTCCTCTCTCCATATTCATCCCATCATTCCATAGTTTGAAACCACTTCCAATATAGAGTCTCATAAGGTTCCACTTGAATTATATAATGAAAATTATTATTATATGAGAAATAAACTAGGTGATGGTTCTAATATCAACATCCTTGGAAATAAATTGAACATGATCACAATATATCCTACAGAGTTTGAATGGTACTATTAGAATGACCATCTATATGAGTTTTATTAGTGGTGATGAATCTCATTTCTATATCTAACACTAGATGAAGGCTTCTCAAAAACCTCAAGGTAAACCTCAATTCTCGACTAGATACAAGAGAGAGTTGAACTGCATGGAGTCTTACCACTTCCATTATGTATATCTTGTTTAGTTGTTCAAAATAAAAATCTTCCATGATTTTAATTAAATGAACTAAAATGGTAAGAAAATCAACTACCACTCAAATGGAGTTATTTCCCATAGGTTTTTTGGGGAGTACTATGATGAAATCTATTGTTATGTTTTCTAATTTCCACACTGGTATTAGAAATTGTTACACAATACACTTAGACTTCTGTCACTTAACCATTACTTATTGGAATATCAGGCATCAAGATGAAAAATTTACAATATTTCTCTTCATGTTATCTCTCCAAAAGTTTTTTGTTCAAGTCACTATATATCATAGTTCTTAGTGAGTAAATAGAGAATGGTAATCTATGTGAATTATCGAAAAGTTATCACATTAATTTTTTTATGGGACAGATATATGGGTTTGAACCTTATAAGTCCATATTTAGAAAAGTTAAACTCTATAATTTTTATAACTTATTTTTTAGTAACTAATCAGATTTTTGGGCCTCTTTGATCCTCTCAGGAAGGGATGATTAAGTAGTTATTTGATCAAGGTTGGTTAAATATCATCTTATTATTCCCATATCCATCATCATCTTGTCTAATTATATTTAGTCCCTTATAATCCTCATCATTGACTGTGTTGCAGAATCCTTTCTACTTAGATCACCTATAAATTTGTTTCCTTTCACAAGATGTTAATAAATTGAAAAATTATATTCCTTTATTAGCTCTAACCACCTTTAATGGTGCATATTAAGACAATTTTTTGAGAATATATAGTTGAGGCTTGTATGAAATCTATATATGTCACAGTTTTCTATTTAGGGGTAATGTTTCCATATATTCAATATGAAGTTCACTGAAGCAAATTATATATCAGGACTTGGGTTTGTTCTACTCATGGATATTTAATTGGAGGGTGGTATATGATATCACATTGTTATATTTCATGAGTATAAAACACAATACTTATTAGATGCATTGCTATAGATAAAAAATTATTCCATAATGGTGGGTAATTTGAGAACAGGAGAAAACATTAAACTCTTATTTATATTTTTAAAAATTTCTTCACATTCATAATTCCCTAAAAACTTGGCTCCATTCTAAGTAATATTAATTATTCGTAATTAAAATCATCTGAAATTTCTCACAAATCGATGATAGTTCCCATTTAATCCAAGGAAACATCATATTTCCATCTCACATGCTATCCTTAGCTATCCTTAATTTAACTAAATTTTTGATGGATCCATAGGTATACCTTTAATGGTGATAACATATCACAATAAAGTTACCCGATAAAAAAAATCATATTTAATGTACTTCACTAAAAACTTTTCCTTTCACAAAGTCTCCGGAATAGAATTCAAATATTCCTCATGATCCTCTTTTCTTTTAGAGTAGATGAAAATATCATCTATAAATAATACCAAAAATTTATTAGGGAAATCTTTAAGGACTATATTCATCATTTCTATGGAGATTTTTGGAGAATTAGTGAGTCTAAAATCAATTACTATGAAATCAGAGTCCCTTGAATTTGTAAAAAAATTAGTCTTGGGGATATCCTACATTCCCATCTTTAGTTGACTTTATCATAACTGAGGATCCACCATATAGTAATAATGGGTTTTGTATATCTGATTTAACATATAATTGATCCAGGAAAGAGGATACTTATTTTTTATCATGATCTTGTTGATCTCACAATAATCAATGTAGAGGTTCATTGAACCATCATTATTCTTGTTGAAGAGGACTAGTGTACCCTATTTTGAAGAACTTGGGAATATGAACCATTTATCATGATTATCTTATAGTTTATTCTTTATCTCCTCATGTTCTACAACAACCATTCTATATAGATTATTAGATATTAATAAATCTATGTGTATAAGATTTATTGACAAATCAAGCACCCAACTTTGAGTAATAATAGTAAATTCTCAAGGAAACATATCAGTGTATTCCCTCACAAGGGGAATACCTTAAAGGATGATCTTTTATTTAGTCTCATTCAACTGAGATAGATACAATTTTCTGTAAGGAAATATTATCCATACTTGAGATGTTGATACCAAGGATGATTATTACTCCTCCTTACACATTTATAGATTCTAAGTTTGATTCTTGATATATAGGGTGGTTTATTTCTCTTGGAAATTTACATTGGTACTATATATGGAAAGACAATCCATTCCCAAATTTTCATTAAATTCTAATAAATGAATTATCACATGGTTTTTTGGAAAATTCATCCTATAAATATGTACAAGGGAGGATTTATATTCTTGGGATGCATCAATTGATCCATTAAAAGTCTTCATCTATAACTCAACTTACATGTTTTGAGGTGGTGTTTGAATATTTTTACTAAAATTTCATGATATGAAGGAAGGTGTATAAGTACAGATGATAAGCCTACCAATCAATATTGAATTTTGATTTTAAACATTCAATTAATCTAAAATATACTTGGAGATGATTATTTTAAAACCATTAATCACATAAATGGGATACCATGAACATTAAAGGGATAACTCATGAATTACATATATTATTTACCCTATAAACTTCAACTTTTCAATATATCTTTTTTGTGATCTATTTCCTAACATAAAATCTTATGGGTAATTTTGTAACCTTAATAGTAGTTCATAAGGAGGTTGTGAATTCAAAAAATTATATCCATAATAGTTTTAAGCCACATGTGAAAAAAGGATAATTTTTGTGCACTCGGAAATGATTTATTCTAGTTTAATGTTTTATTTTTACTATTATTACACCTATGTACATCTATGATAGATCCACAACCACATGTATTATCTAGTAAGGGACTTATTTTCTTGGAAACCACTTAATATATAAATCAAAACAAGTTAGGTATGTTTTCTTATGTTTAGACTTATCCATAAAGATTTTACTAATGTTTTCTACTCCCAATCACAATAATATATAGACATTACTTTGATTCCAACTATGAAAAAAAATATTTTTAATACAATTTATATAATGATTTAATAAATAAAGGTAAAAATTATATGATCTATAAAGATCATTAATACTAGTGTATTTGGAAAATTTGGTGGATACCACATCTACTTGAAGCATTGATAAAACAAAATTATTGAAAATTTCTTTAACCCGCTATTAAAATTCCATTTCTCTGTTAAGACTCCACTGGATAACCCAAGTACGTACTTAAGAAATGGATGAGTTATAAATCCCAATAAGGGAATTCAATAATCATACCATAAGGTGAAATATTATATTTGGGAAAATGGGTATATAAAGGAAACATAATATGGTCGATAATCATTATCTTGAATAATAATTCATGATATAACATGATAGCATAGTTGAAACATAGGATTATGGTGAAAATTTTAAACTTAACATCATTAAAATATGTCAAGTATAACCACTAATATTATGGTTAAAGTAAAATTATGGATTAAGGTTAAGGCTTAATCACATAAAAGAAATATCATGAGAATAAAATACTACAAAATGCATTAGAGTGCCATACGAGCAGACCCATCATTTTCAAATCATGTATATACATAAGTGTGCCCCATATATCATACGACATAAATATGTATTTCATCAATTTTAAGCCCAAAATTAAAGAGTATGGGTTATATGTTGGTAAATACCCAATAAATTTGGGACAGGTACAACTAGGTGAATACCAATTATTATAAATGAGTATGAATATTCACATCATAAATGTTTTTCTTGAAATATCCTAGGATCCTTCTGATAGTATAATAGTGGAACTTAAAGATTTGCGAGAGGGATTAATGAGAGTGAAATGGGTCTCTCATAATTTTTAAATCATAAGGGAAATAATAGTGATGTGTAAGATCATATCAGATATTGAATAGTTTGAAAACAAAGGGAATAATATAAAGGATGTGCTTGAATAACGGGGAGAAGGAGGGGGTTCCCTACCTTGAGAGGGTATTTCCAAAATATTGGTAAAATATTATTAAGAGTTTGGGTACCCATTGGGAGAGATATAGAGAAAGAATTTAAGATTAATTTTATTATCTAAGGATTTTTAGTGAAGTTAAATTAGAGTTTGTGTGATTTTATATAGAAAAATTTATGGGTGTTCGTTATTAATTTACAAACATAGGTTTTGGACTCTATAAGATAATGTAATCAAAACCACAAACCATTCCATCGAATTTTCCCTTGGTTTCTTCCAAAGTGGATTTTTCTTCATTATTTTACAGGTTTAAAAATATAAATCATTGAAATAATACCCTTGGTGATGTGGTAGTGAGTCATGTTTACAAGGAATTTATTTTTAAAAATTAAAATGTATTATAGGTTTCAGAGGATTCATTAAGGGTTTATAAAATTAATCAAATTACATAAAAAACTCATTATTTTAAATTTTAGATATATATTTTTCCATGGATACCTTTTATTAAAAATATTAAATCCCTTTTGGGTCTTTATTATGTCATAATACACTCCGTATATTTATACCATATTTAATTTTGACCTAGATATTCTATTTTCTCCAAAAATTAGTTAAAAATAACTATTTTGTAATTCTGACACATTGATTTCAGAAATATTATTTAATTTATCCAAATAATTAAATATTTTTGAAAATTTAAAATATTAAATAAAAAATCAATATTTATTGAAAAATACTGATTATTTTTATAATAACATTTTTCAAATCTTTATAAAATTTTTTTGACTTCAAAAAATTATATTATCATTTATATTTAGTAAATAATATTTAATTATAATATTTTATCATAGTTTAATTTATTTTAAAAAACTCATGAATTCATTAAAATATAGTGTCTTGATTGAAACTATACATTTTCTGAAATACAATTTGTGTTTCATCTTATGATAATATATTTTTTACAAAACTCCTTATTTAATAATTTAAAAAGAAATATTAAAATGGAATAAAAATAATAATTATTTTATTCAAAGAAAAATGTAAATATTCACACTCTTAGGGTCTTGGTATATAACTCTTTATTACACTAGTGAATTCTTTAAGGGTAAGGTGTGTAACAATGATATTTTATTTGGGTGGTTTGATATACATGGTTTGGTCTATGATCAAGATGAGCTTGAAGTTATCCCATAAACTGTTTAATTCATTCTTTAGTTGATGAATCTCAACTTGGGTTTGATCAAGGGTAAATCTTAGTTATTCCATATCCCTTAAAATATTCAATAAATTTGGTTTCTATGTATGATCCTACTAGTCTAGACCATCACTTCTTTCATGTATTTAAATTTGAATTTATCATAACCCTTAATATACTAATATTAATGGTCATTATACAATGGATATATTAACAAAGGATATGATACATAATAATATTTTAAATTTTAATGACCATATATGTATTCAAAATATCCAAATTAAAGCATGTGTTTCCTATAACTTCATTACTTAATAATGAATTTATTTTTTTCCAAAAAGGGGGAATTTCCTTTATAAATGATTGGGTTGTTACTATAAATCAACGATAAATTAGGTTCTAGTAGATCATGGTTAAAATAGATAAATTATTGATCCCTAGAAAATAGAATAAATAGAGAGGAAATGAAAAAATACCTCAAATATATCCACCTAAACCAATAAAGGATCACCAAGGAATTAAGGAGATAGTACTCTAGGGAATCATGGTGGGATTGGATCACGAAAATAAGAGATTTTGAGGAGATTAGAGTTAAAAATGATATCATGGTTACAGGGTTGGGCCACATGGTTAGATAAACAGTGTGCAATATAGCCACTATTTCTAGAAAACCAAGTAGCAAGGTTTCATTGGAATAATCAAATGGTTTGAAAAAGCGTGAATAAGTCATGCGAGAACTTCTTAGATAAAACTAAAAAATCCCCATAGTTTTCTAAGTGACTCACATGGTTATAAAAATATTATCAAATAATGAAAATCACTGCAAGAACCAGTATATCTATTTAACATAGTCACCACATCATTATTACTAAACATTCACTTATACCGTGCGCCTGACCTATTACCCCAAGATTTCAAAATTTCATCCCTTGAATCCTTAAAGCCTTTAAAACCTAAAAAGAGATAAAACAAGATAAATATAAAACAAACCATGTCCTATAGGGCGTAAGATTTCATGATTCATCAGTATAACCTTGAACTTAATCCTCTATTTAAAATAACCAAAACTAGGAGAAGAGCCATGAGATATTGGAAAACAAGAAGAAAGGTAAGATATTACCTCTAATTGGTCAACCTAAACATAAAAAATTCCATTGATCAATATCAAAAGAATTATAGATATAATTAAGACACTTCCTTATGTCACATGATGTAGAGGAAAAACCCTAGAGTGTTTAATAATATCACACTTCAATAGACTAGAAGGAAAATTCCTAAAAAGTCACATGGGCCTCTAAATTGATGTTTTGGTGGCTCACACTAGGCTATCTATTTGATGAACATACTCTCATTTAAATGAAACTAGGGTTAAAATATAAGAGTGAGTTTCTCTTTTCCACTACCAACCTTGCTAGGATTCCATTAAACTACCATCGTGATTTCAATGGCTATTGTTTCATACCACCTAAAACCAATACTTGCATATAACATTAAATTTAAACTTTAGATTATTTTATAACTATTTTATATATATATATATATTTTAATATTTGAAAAATATCAATAATTTAATCCCACTAAATTAAAATAAAATATTTTAAATTCTCTTTAATTTCTCACAATTCAAAATTTGAATTTCCCAATTTAATTTACATATGGTATTATGTGGTGTTTCAAACTCTCTACCATAAAATGTTTCATATTTTAAATGAAAAATTGGTCTCTTGACCAATTATTTACACCTATTTTAGAAGCTAATACCTATGTTACATTTTTTATTCCCTTTATAACTCTCATAAAACATACAATATCAAACTCTAAATGATTGAGTACATTGCTCACTACTTTAAATAATAAAAGATAAATAGGGTACCAACACAACCTTTATTTACAAAAACCTTAATTAAGTATTAAATATATGCTTATAAAAATACCCATAATAAGTAAATGAAACATATTATCAAATTATTCTTATGCTTATCCACACCATAGAATGCATCTATCTAAAGCACAACACCAATGGTTTGAATAATATAATAATTTATTTATTTTATATTCATATATCTTCAATAACACATGTATTATTGAGCCTCAATAACATATATATCCTTGAACCTCTACCATATATACCACTTTTAATGTTAATATTGAACAAAAAGATAAAAAATATTGGGTCTATTCCTAGTGTATTCCTTAAAATCATGTAATTTATTTATACACTCATTGGTCACATATTTTAGAAACATATAAAATCACTTCACACAACCAATTCTCACATTAAAAATGTTTTGAGATAAAAATAAACACCCACTTAACACTTAAGGGATTTCATATTAAAACCATAAATCTTAAAAAACTCTATCCTCTCTGGAAATTCCCAATTACCAATTTCATTACTTTTCACAAAGATTAATTTCTCAATTCCTCTTTCACATGGAATTAAAAAAATTTCATCTCATTTAAAAAATATAGGCTTTATTGACCATTCTAGTGAAATCCAACTTATAAAATAGTTTTACACAAGCTATGTCATCTTAAAAATTCTATTTAAAAAAAACCCCATTCTTTCCTTATTTTAAAAACATTAAAACCATTTCCCTATTGCATTTGAAATATCATAATTAAAAATCAATAAATGTAAATATATTTATAAATACATCAAATAAATTATCAATATTACGTTATTAATGATTAATCATCTTAATGTAGTCCCATAAATGAATGCCTATAACAAGTGAATGTGTAAATCCTTATATAATACATCATCATGTAACCTAAAAAATGCATTATCAAATAATCTTCAACACCTAAGAATCATCCCAATTCTTATATAATATATACTTACAATACCCAACCCATAATCTCACTCCATATAGAGTGCATTATAAAAACACTATAAATCCCCCAATATTTGGATTTTAGTCATTTTCATGATATTTATAAGCACACATAACCTAATTTCCATGTACCAAAAATATATTTCTATATCTTACCATATTAAATAAAAAAAACAAAATCAATTTTACTATTTTTAATAATCTAAACGTAGTATTAATTTCCTTGATATGGATGTGATCTAGATAGTTATAAAACTTAGGCATGCCTCCTCATGTTTGAAAGTATTAAAAATAGATGTGGGAGACTATTCCTTAAAAGAAAACTATTAAGTGTTATGAATGAATCAAATATAAATTTAGAATAACCCCTTTGTATATTATATATGCTGCCATACAAAAAAATAATCTGGAGGCCACCCTTAATATTCAAATAGTTCAATATTTAAAATATAATAATAATTTACATGATATTATTATTGAAAATGGTTTAATAAAAATATAGATAAAAATGAAAATGAAAATATATCAAAAAATGGTCACATATCTTATATAAGTATTATAAAAAATAAGTAATAAATACATCAAAATATGGCCTTACACTAACACTACTACCCTCCAAATCCTTGACCTATATGATACTGCTCATCCCATTCCAAAACTCAAACTCCAACATGAGACATAAAATTGTATATAGTCATGAGTTATATCTATATTCATTGAAATCCAAGACATGATAGCAGATATGGGATTAGTTTTATGAACTAATAGTATTCCCTCAAAATACTAAACTCATAAGTGATGATGATCAATGTGGAAATGTGTGATCATATTAGTGAGTGATACTCACCCCACCCTAACATATATCCATGAATGGTAAAATAATGAAGTCATATCTTATTTTCCATCATGGAATAAAATACATGCATATACTTTTATAATATATATATATTCTAAGACAAAAAATTATTGTTAATAAAGACATGAATATATGATTTACACATTGGGAATACTATATGTTTACACTCTTATCACATCAAATACAAATGGGATATCTAATCTCACAACCAAAACATATTTTATCTCTCATCTTGTTAGGGTCTGACACAACCCAAAAATTATATCACTATATCTTAATAAATGAAAACCCAAAATATTGTGGTATTTTATTTTTATAAGTATAAATAAAAATCGGGTTAATCAGATAGGACCTAACGATTATAATTAAATAATCAATTAACAAAAAAAACAAATTGGGATATAAAAAATGAACCTATTATTATATAATCATAAAAAATGATCCTATAAAACATTAATTAGAAAACATCATGAGGGCCTAACTAGTAAGAAAATTATTGATATCATTCATCTATCATTCCTTACACCTTCTTAGATCACCAGATCTTATAGGATCCATCAATGATAAAATTCCTATAAGGTATCTCCTACATTATCTAATGTATCACATGTATTTATAGGGAAAATCTCATAACTCACACTATTATATAAATACTAGTATATAATGACCCCTTTTTCAAATAATTATGAATAAAAAAATAATGTACTCTATATAAAAAGAAATTCCATTAGGGGACCTATGTATAAAAGTTAATCTACATCTTCATTATAAAGACATACGATTCCCCCAGAGACACTCTCTACTCTCCCACCAAGTTCCTCACTATCAGTTATTCTATTTCTTGACACTATATAGGAATGATAACTTATATTACAAAAATTAATCATAAAATTTGTAAAATTATTATATATATACAAAAAATAAAAAATAAAAAATAAAAAATCCATGATTCTATTTTTTTGAATCACGATCTATAAGGGGATTTTATACATCCCCACTTTATCAATGTTAAATATTTATTCCTAAGGTCATCCTAGATTTCAAATTAATATTCGAAATCTTTCATAAATTCAACCTTTATCCATCTATATTCCTAGTCAACCTCTCTCACACAAGTAAATATAAGTCCTCGCAATGAATGGGATGTGTTATGATCAAACTCTGATATTTTGAAATTATATATCAACAAAAACTAAACTAATACCATCGTTATATCCTTGAGATTAGTCATTGACTGAAAGAAACTAACATTATCACCCACTTCAATTTCTAAATTCAATAATAAATTCACTCCATCATAGAACATGGAGTCTAGACAATAGCTCACCAATAACCTCAAGCTACTCCACACAATGATAGTAATCATTAATAAGGAAGATGATGAACTCCATTAGTTTTTTATTTATAAATAATAAGGTGTCCCATACTTTCCCCAAAATAATCACATGACATGAGAATTCCAATGCATGGTTTACCATACAAGTATCATCCACACCCATGTATCCTATATACTTTTCCTAGAAACCCAAATAGTTTTATACTCCATCACAACTCCAAGGGTATCTCTAATAAACAAACATATGTTTAACAAGAGATTTATCGCATATAAAACCCCAATTTAACCACGTAACTAGGAAAAGTATCACATACATTCATGAAAATATATTCATGAATCATTTTAACACCAACTGTAGAAATAAAATCTAGGTAACTAAAAATGAAATAAAGGGATAAATCATGTTGGTGATGCTTTCAAAATAGGCCACAAACCACACATGTTTAATTACACCAAATTATTTTTCAAAACATGGTTATTTAAACTATCCTATGAAATATTTTCACATGAATAATTTCTCCATATTTTAAAAACATTAATAAGTAATATTATATTATATTTAAACTCCCAAGGATCTTGAAAAAATATAATGAAATATTACTTTAATATCATTTGTTTTAAATAACCCATTCCTTTGAAATATAATTTCAAATATCTTAAGGGAAAAAATCCTTTAAAATATCATTTAAAAATAATTTTTCTATATTAATAACTATTTTCAAAGATCAACCCATTTTATTCCATAAAACATATACAAGAATAAACTCACATAACCCATGAAAGTTACAAGGTTGTCTTATGATACTTATTTAACTAGGGTGATATCAAATAAGTCATTTTGTCAATCCATGAAATCATTTAGTGACTATTAATATGAATTGAGGCCCATCCTATCTTATAGGGTCCCAAAATTCCATACCACTATAAAAATAAAAAAAATGTTAAAAAAATTCAAATAACTAACAATCCACTCTAATAATCTAATTAAATTCAATCAATAAAATGAGTAAAATAAACCTACTTCTTATTTCATTTATTTATAAATGTAGGCTTGTACTATCCATACATGATGTTAATGAACACCTACTATATGAGAATATATAAAATTTCATAAAACTATTTAATCTATATAATATTATAAAATTGATATAATCAATATTTTCTCACCAAATTGTGTAATGAGGATGATACCACTAAAAATTGAGTGCATAAGTAACAAAAAATACCATTTTTTCCTTTAATGATAAAATTGCCAACTTCTCAGGCTATTAATTTAAAATTTAACTCAATATCAATAAGATACAATTTATAACTCTAAACATAACTTAATAATAATAAAATGATATCCAATGATGTATATTTATTCTGTTATGATTTTATTTGAATATGAAATACAAATGAACCATGTTTAAAGAGGTATTTTATCAATAACCAGTGAAATACCAATATCAAATCCCTAACTATTACAACTAAAATTAGATAAGATTCAAGAATAGAGGGGAAGGGAAAAGAAATGAAAGTTATTAACTCAAATATGTCAACAAAACATTATTAATACCATGGATTTATTGTGGAAGAAGGTAAATAATTAGAGGGAGAGGGTATCCCACCCCTCTATCCCATTTCTTGGATGAAGATAAATAAAAAGTATTTTATTCAAATACATCAAAAAATGATGAAAATTCCAATACATTAAAACCATTTTGTTCCTCTCAAATTAATTTCTATTAGGCCTCACTGAACACCCGATGAGACAACCAAACTCCTTGTGATTAACACTAAGATTTTACTGGTAGGGTTATTATCTATGTTCCAATTCATAGCCCATGAAAAATTTGGTTCACTTCAACTAATATTTTAGAGGCTACTATAGTATCCCACCAAATATTCCCACTTTAATATACCATAATATTATATATCTTATAAATTTCTACCCATATTTTTAAATTTGAAAACCTAATTTAAACTTTAAATAATTATTAGCAATATAATGCCTCTTAATATAAATAAAAAGTTTAAAAGTATCTTATATTTATTATCTAATAGAATTTTAATTTTGGAATTAAATTACTACATATAACCATGGGGTGATACATGGAATATAAAATTTTTTAACCTAGGACCCCTAGGATAAGATCATCTAGTATTTTATAATTCCACCAAACTTATTTTCCATGTGTGGTGTATTAGGAACAAGGATATACCAATAAATAAAATGATCCAAAATAAATGAGTCCTATTATTCTAAAAATGTTCATTATATAATGAACATGAAAATTCTATCGTTGATCACTTATTCACTAAAATTGAGTGTGTTAGTTTTATATGGAATCTAGTTTGTGATTGTGGGGTCCTTGCTAGGATTATTAATGACATTAAGAAGCTAATCCACTATTGGTTTGATAATACATAAGAAAAATCTCACTTAGGGTGTGTATGAATAATTACTAATGTTTCAGGTTACTGGATCATATGTGAATCATGCAATGAAGCCAGAAAAACGGGCTCTTGGGTGGACTATCAGTGACTAAAATAATATCATTTGTTTAACGAATGGGTTAAAAATTATTTTCTTAGATAAAACTATATCTATATAATTCCCAAGCATTATTCCTCTAGATTAATATAATATGGAAGTTAACAATGGTCAAGAAGGGAACTGGGTGACATGGGAAGTTATGAGTGTCAGAATTAAACTCAAAATAGATAGAGATTCTAAATATGGTATTATGAAATGAGGTGGGTTAATATGAGATAAACCTGGATATATAATTTTATATTTTTGTTCATTCTATAGAGAAGGTAACTATATTCTTATGGAATTTTAAGATATTCTTTGTTTTCATCAATTATGTATAATTTTCAACATCAATAATTCTGAAGATGGTTAGGATTCAGCTTTACTCACTAACTTATTGAAGGGTTATAATAATTTTCATTTTTAAATATCTTACTATTTATGGAATAATAATAATAATATCAATAGTGATGTGGAAATTCATCACACTTATAGTGAGGGTAACAAATTTGTGGATATTTTGAAATCTATAGGAAGTATATTTGACACTCTCTAAATTGAATCTAATAGGGGATCCCTTCCCTGAGACTATAATACTGTTATTTATAGCGATTCTCTTAGTCTCAATTACTTTTAAACTCTATGAATATTTTATTTCTCTTAATAAATATTTTTTTTTGAGAGATGCATTCATTAGTCATACATACAAAAAAATATAACATATAATTATAAAAAGATGATCCAAAACGAGTATTTAGATATGGAAAACATATTGTCCCTATATATATAAATAAACATCAAATAAATAAATAAATTATTGTTTGTATCCAAATAACTCACATAAATATATATAAGGTTGAACCAAAATATAAAAAATAATAAATTAGCTAAAAATTTATTTATTAGTTTTCACTAGATGCTAAACTATATCTCTTATAAATTATCTTAAGGATGAAGTGCTCTTACACTTGTTTTTATTTTACCCAAGATAATAGTAAATCATAGTGAATTGAGAGATCATTATAAAATATTTTATAGATACACATGAATTGGGAAAACATATAAAGAAATGAGTTTTCTCTCTACTATTTAGATATCTTTATCAATAATCTATTAAAGGATAATGATTTCCCAATAAATGTATGTTATTTGTTTCCAATAATCTATTTTATAACTATCACTGATAATCTCATGGAATTAATTTTTTATTTTTATTCTATTGTTTCTGGAAGAGTTTATTTCCCATCAAAACCAAAAAATGGCATCAAATCAAGATAAATGATGTTTAAATGGATTTATAATTTTTAGATAGTCCTAATTTTTAAAATATATATATCGTAGAAAAAATATATAGGTATTTATAGTTATGATATTATTTTTTACGACATAGGTAAATCTATAATGTTAATATGGATATCATAGATAAAAATACGAGATATGTTTTCCCATTATAAGATTGGATCTTTATTCTAATATCATAACATTATAACTAAGTAATTATATATGGTTATGGTAGTCTATGATATTTTTCAAATAAAAATATTTCGTATAATTTAAGAATAAAAAGTTGATATATCCACCTTTGATAGAAAATGGTTAACTAATGTGATTCCCTCTAGGTCACATGTTTTTTTACATTCAATCCAAAAGATGGTATATTTATATTTTAGAATTTTAAAAGGGGTATAATGGGTAAAAATAAGATTTTAAACCATATTGTTGCAAAATGGGAAGCCCCAAAGCTGTGGTGAGCCTTTGGAACACCTATTTAAAACAACCTATGATATCTTATTTAGTGTAGGGTGTGGTTTTTAACATGGCTTTTAGTGATCACTTTATTTTCTACATCCTGCAAGGTTCACCAAAGAGATGGTGGAGCCCATTTCGAGAAAAAAATACCAGGGTTCTAGGTCTAGGGTGAAACCAGTTGTCATGGTCTGTCTACTAAATGAGTCCACTATGTTATGGCGGGTAGAACTATAGTGTGGTGGTGGTTCTTTCATATTTCTAAAATGATTATTTGATTATAAATATTATATGGTGGTTAATCTATACTTGTGTAACCTTAATGAAGGGTTTTAATGCATCCATTAACTTGGATTTCAACTATTAAACTGATTATTATTTAACCTTATAGCTCAGATTCCAAATAAAATTTTCTAGGAAGGGTTTTTTGTGCCTTCATATTTCATCATGTAATGACTTTTATTCTTTTCCTTATTCATGGGAATGTTCCTTATTGATATAAGCTCATTAATAATTGATATTTTTTTTTCCAATCACCAGTTTTAGTGTAAACATGGTTTTATTTTCTATTAAGATAGATGTCTCTATCCACTAACCTATCCCTTGAAAAAATGATGTTCCTATGGTTTCATTTAGATTTTATTTGTGAAAATTATTACTTGAATTCCATAAGAGGTGAATTTGATCTTTCATGGATATGTATATGATTTTAGAAAGGGGTTTTGTTCAAACCCATTTGACATACAAGTTGTGTTTTGTAGAATGAATCAAATAAGATTATGAAATGGAAATGGTTTTTCAAGTGTGAAAATGGTGTGACATCGTAAATTTTTTTTATTATAAAAAATTTTCATGTAAATGAAATTGATTTTCCCTATAATTTTTTCTTAAAAAAATTGGTTTTAGTTTCTTAAATGGGATTATAATTTATTAACACATCCAAAATACCTTTGGGTATTGGGGAAAATTAGACAGATGAAATCACTAGTGGAGTGAGCTATTACATGGGGAGATTCTGATAATTCCATGATTTCTAGTGGGAACACTATTTATTTTTTATTGAATTTCCTAAATGTTCGATTAAAATTTTTCTATCTAGTTTTTATTGTTTATCTTAGTTGTGTACACCCTTGTGTCATGTATTGTCCCTTTGGTTCATTGTAGACACATTACGTGACTGTTCATTTATTATGATTATTATCCCTCTTGATATAGATATTTATTATTGAAACATATTTTACACATTTTATTACGCTTCAAGGATATATTTTATGTCATATTAATTTGTTTATTAGAATATGTCATGTTTTTTGAATGAAAACCAATGGATGATTTAATGTGGGAAAATGATATATTTTAAAATTGTTTTAAAAATGTGTTTTATGTAATAACTAATGGATTCATGTGGATATAAAACATATAGATTAAAGGTAGTATGATATGGATATTTAGTACACATACCTTAATTTTTTCCTTTAAAAATTTATGGCTATGGTTTTGAAAGATATAGGTAAGGGGAAGATATTATTTTTGAGGAAGACTCTCCTAGATCGTATTTCCTTCTGGTGTGTTGGCTTGGTGGTTCCCTATGGTGTTGTATTGATGGACCCATGCCTTAATTTTAGTTCCTTGTTGATATTCCATCAGTTTTTTTCAGTTATGTATTGTTATCTAGTTGTTTGATTTCACCTTATAGTTTGGTTATTTTGATATATTATTTATTCTTGGATATATAGAGTGATACTTGATATGTTTCTATTTTATCATATGTTTGTTAAGAGTGAAATAATTTCCATTTTTCATTTTATGATTCTTTGGTGATTTTCTATTGACTGTAGAGATCAGGAACATGCATTGGGCCTTATGGTGGTCCAATTCTTGTTAAATTATTGGTTGATCCATGTTGGTCTATTAAAAATTGGTATCATAGGGTGGTTATACTTAAATCTTACACTCATGCTTGTATATAATCCTCTAGGTTTTGGTGTTTTTTAATAAACTTAATTTTATACTATTGAAACTAAAGAGATAGTGTGGGAGTGTTCCTGGGTGAATCACATGCTTGAAAAACTTCGGGTTACCATGGAAAGTCTTTTGTTGTCTGTATATTTTTTTTTGTGTTTTTATCCTTTTAGATTTAGTTTTATAAAATTTGGTTTATGATATAGAAATATAATTTTATTTTAATTTTATTTATCCTATATATTTTATAAAATATGAATCCTTCAAGAAGAACATCTTTGAATTATGGAGAGTAAGCCTGGGTTTAGGACCCATTGGAAAATATTCTGGTTAACATAACTCTGGTGGAAACTATAGTATGAATGATCTAGTCCATGAGAAATGTCACCAATGTTGAAAAATAATAGAGGTTGGACCTTGATTTGAAATTTACTAAGAAACATGCACCGATATTTTGTGGTGGCAGGGGACCCAGAAATCAGAAGAGTTTATCTAGAGTATTTAGAGGATTTTCCACCACCTAAAAACCCCATAAGACTCCAAGGTTTCTTTTTCCACTTTTATTTATGAAGGGTTTGGAAATAAGTTTCATGAATTTTTTGTGAAAGTTAATTTTCATGAATAACCTGGGCCACTTTCAAAAAATAATTTAATCATTATTTATATTCTAAGACATTGTGAGTGGTTAAGGCATGATAGTTCGTTACATTGGATTCAGGATATCATTATTTCAAAGTGTATGATATATGGTTTTTAAAGTTTGTGATCCTATATCTATATATAGTTTATAATGGCTATATTAAGGTGTGGAGTTTTGAGATGGAATCAAGGGTTGATGTTTAGTATATGATGATTCTTTTGTGCCTACCGACCTTTGTAGAGGTTGTGAATAAGGAATCTATGGATGAGGAAGATATAACTGGGAATACTTGACTCTTTAAAGCATCAGTGACTCCAGGTGTTGGAAGAGTTCATTTCTTCAGGCTAGAAGAGGAAGTGGGGTGGCCAGCACCGCGGCAGTGACATGAGTGCACAATATATTTTTGTGTTTGGAGAGGTAGTATATTAACAATGTAAGAAAAAGGGACACCTCAAACCATATTTTAAGGAAACAGCTAGGGTTTTTCACAAGTGTGGGGAATATAGTCATCTTTATAATTTTTGTGAGAGATCATCCCAGTGAAGTAGATCTAGACCCACCTTCACCAAGGTCACCAATTTTAGATCAGATATAATAAAAGGTGTGAACACTCTACCACATTCCAAGGATAAAACATAGGTTATGACGAATGGGATAGATGGAGATTGATGTTTGTATATAGTAGAGTGGGAACTTAAGGAGTCGAAGGCAGGACTAGATACCATGAGAGGTATGGTGATTATTGCATACTATATGGTTATGAAATTATTTGAAACTAGTCCAAATTTTTAATTTATATTTTCTATGATTATAGATGTGTTGGTCTTGTGATTAAATCTCATGTCTTTTATGATGACTCTTACCACTCCCTTTGGAGAGAAGTTGAAGCAGGGTTTTAGATGTCCCATGTTTCGGGTGGTGATTGATGACCATGAAATCATACGAGATTTTATAGTTCTTTGTATTGACCTATTTTATCATATTTTTTCATGGATTAGATGATTAGTAATAAAGTGTAGATTAATTTCAATCAACTCTAGGTACAATTCCTTTTTCCAATGGATCTAATCATGTATTTCAGGGTGAGTGGGATCCTAGATCTTAGAGAGTGGGTCCTATTTCCCAAAGTGATGAGGTTATCTTATACCAGTTTTTGTAAATTTTTATTGATGTTGTTGATACACATATTAGTGTGCATATTTCTACAATGGTGAGTGAGTATGCATACGCTTTTCTAAATGATTTTTTCATGTTACCACTTCAAAGGTATGTCATGTTTTCTTTAGACATGATTCTAGGGATGATGATAACATATTTACCTTGTGTCCATATAGCACCCTTTGAATTAAAAGAGTTAAAGGTTTAACTTCAGGGTATTGAGGATATGGTATTTGTTCGTCCTATAGGTTCACTATGGGATTCGACATTAATCTTTGAAAAGAAGTCAGATGGGAGTCTATGAAATTGGGTTTATTACTAAAAAGTCAAACTAGTGATAATTAAGAATAAATATCCCTTTCATAGGATTTATAACCTTTTTTCAGCTCAAGGGATCTTATTAGTTTTCAAAAATTGATATGGGTCAGGTTACCATCCTCTATGGTCCAAAGAGTATGATATTCCATTGATGGTGTTTAGAATATGGTTTGGGAATTATCAGCATCTGGTCATTCCTTTTGGGTTTGCTAAAACTATTGTAGTGTTTATGGATTTGATGAATAAAATATTACATCTATTTTTAGTTTTTTTCTTTGTTGTTTTTTGGATGATATTATTTTTTATTCATAATCATAATAGTATCATTCTGAGCATTTGAATAGCATCCTTGGAATAAGAAAAGGACATCGTCTGTATTATAATCTATACAAGTGTAAGTTCCAAATTCCAGAACTAAAATTTATAGGCCATTTAATTTTTGAGAAAGGAGTCTTAGTAGATATTGAGAAGATTTAGGTAGTAGTTTACTAGGATAAGCTCATAAATGTTCTTGAGATCTGAGGTTTCTTTGGAATCTTTGGTTATTACAAAAACTTTGTTTGTGACTTATACAAACTTTCTTCCCCCATGAAAAAAATTAACTTGTAAGGGTTAGAAGTTCATTTAGAGGGATTTGTGCAAGAGATCCTTTAAGTAGTTTAAAGTGAGATCAACTTTAATTCTAGTATTGATTCCTCCTAATTCAATTCTGGGAAATTATGTATACTATAATGGCTTAGTTATAGGTTTGGGGGGTTTTTCTGATTCAAGGAATACATGTGGTAGATTATGGATCTCATAAATTACTCTGTTATAAGAAGAACTACACTATTCTTGACCTTGATTTTTTAAAAGTGATTCATGCTATTAAGACTTTGAGCCACAACCTATTTGGGGAGATGTTTATAATGTATTCATACTATAGGAGTCTAAAGTACAACTTCACATAGAAGGATATAAACTTGATATAGAAATTCTTGCTAGAGTGCATTCATAACTTTTATTTTTATATTGTATACACCCATTGAATAAGAAATGTGGTTTCATACCTTTTGAGAAGAAAATTACCAACATAGATAGTAAATGAATCAGTAGAATAGTGGTTTTTGATGGGTTTTTTTGTTAAGATGTTCTTGGATGAAGAGAGATATAAAGGTCATTTATTATTTGAAAACTATTCAGAAAGATCATTTATGAATGAACGAATTCAACTTGGAGAAACTGAGGATGTAGAGTTTTAGTATTTTATTAGTGCTCTATATAGTTGGTATACATCAGGTGATTGGTCTTGGTATCTTTATAAACTGTTACACTTTTGAGAGAGGATGGTTATTCTAATGAATATGATAAATTAATTAATGTTTAGTGGACATATATCTAATTGGTCTATGTTCTCTATAGCTATAATGATATATCATGAATTGATTTTTCATTATTGGTGCCAAATAATGAGGTGATCGATTATGAATTTTGTATCTTAATGCGTTATGTGTGAGATAATTAAGGCAGAACATTAGAGGCCTACTATTTTTCAATGACATTTACCCATTCTAGTATACAAATGGGATGATATAACTATGTAATTTATTATTGTTCCACCTCAGACTCCCTATGGTTAAGATTATATATGGTTGACAATTGATTGACTCATGATATGTAAGGATTTTATACCTATCAAGGAGTTTACAAAGGTAGATGATTTTGGGAACTTGTATATACGAGAGATTGTTCGACTCCATTGTGTTACATAGTTTATCATTTTAGATAGGGACCCTCAATCCACATAAAATTTTTGGAGTGGAATGTATGTTTTGATGGATTATTAATTAAAAATGAGAATGGATTATCATCCCTAGATGTACGACTTGTTTGATCGAGTTATCTAAATTCTTAAATAAATGCTTCTATTATCCATGCATAATAATTTTTAAATATCAGGGGAAACATATTATTTTAGTAGACTTTTGAAATAACAATAATTATCTAGAATCTATCAGGATATATCCTTTTGGGAAATTGTATGGGAGGCCTTATATATTTCCTTTTGGTTGTAAGAGGTTTGTGAATAGTCCTTGGTTAGACCAAGAATATTCCAAGAAATGATGGATATAGTGAATTTATTCACTAAAATAATAGTGATAGATCATATTTTCTAGAAATCATATGTCAATCAATATAATCATCCATTATAGTTTGAGGTTTGGGATTAGGTTTTTCTCATATTTTTTAACTCAATTGGGATATAGAAGTTTGGGAAAATCGGGAAAGTTATCACATCATTATGTTAGTCCATTTGAGACTGTTGGATAACTTAATAATGTGGATTATCGATTAGACTTACCTAATAACTATAATTTTATCCCTGACGTGTTCCATGTTAATGAATTGAATAGGTATCGACCAAAGATTTCCATTGTCATCAAGTGGGAGTACATTGAGATTGAACCCAAAGACATTTTGGTTGAGAGTTATATTCTAATAGTGAAAAAAATGATAATATGATGTTTGATAAGATGAATCCATTAGTTTGAGTGAGACAATAGTGTGGTAGGTACAATAATGAGAAATGGTAAAGTACGTCCTTGAAAATGAAGTTATAAACTTATCACTTTTGGGGTTTGTGATCCTTATCCTTTCTAGAGACAAAAATATTTTTGTTGTAGGGAGAATATTGAGAACCTCTAATTCAAATATATGTTTAATTTTGAGAAATAATAAGTTATATTTAAATTTTATAATTTTTGGAGGTTCAAAATTTCATAAAAGTGTTTTTTGAACCATATTAGTGAACTACGGGTAGCACCATTGTCTAGGTGGTTCTCATGGTGAGATTTTGGGATACTTGTGTGAGATGATTTGAGATTCCAAAACCAGTGAATGGTGTGGTCTATTGGTGGTCAGCCTATATTTCTAGGCCAACAAGGTTCACCATGGGTGTAGTAGATCCCATGACCAAGAAAAAACAGCATAGGGTCATTGGCCAGGGTGTGTCTAGTGGCCATGTCTAATCTTCTAGGTGAGGCTATCACACTATGGTGGGAAACAAAAAGCATGACAGTGGATATTTCATCTTTATAAAATGATCATTTTTCACAAGATATTATGAGCTGGTTACTCTAACCACATACAAATTTAATCAAGGGTTTTAATACACCCCTTTCCTTGGTTTTACTCTATTAAGATGATTTTTATTTCCCCATTTGGATTTTATTGTAGATATAGATTTACAATAAGGGGGTTTGGGCCTTTATCCATCATCAAGAATAGAATTTTGGATGTTTCCCTTCTTTTCAATAATTCTCCTTGTAGATATAATATCATGAAGACATGATATTTTCATTTTACATCACCAGTTTCAAAAAAAATGATATTTTATTTTTCTTGAGGCAAGTGTCTCTACCCTCTATACCAAACCTTTGTAAAATTATGTTCTTTTGGTTTCATATGTCTTTGATTTACAAAAATAATTATTCTAAATATATGATAGGTGAAATTGATCTATTATGGACATTAAAATGAATTTTAAACAGGGTTTTGTTTAATACTATTTGATACACATGATGTTTTTGTAAAACTCTTCAAAGATGATTTTGAAATGGAAATGTTTTTTCATGTGCTAAAGCAGCATGGAATTGCTATAGAAAATATTATATAAATATATGGACATAGAAATAAAATAGTTTTCCCTTGGAAAATGTTTATGAAATGTGGAATATGTTTCTTAAATGTGATGATAATGTATTAACACATTGGAAATACCTAGGGCTATGAGTGTAAAAGTATGATCATGTGATCCCTAATAGAGTTATCTTTCACTAGAGGAGGTTCCCATGATGAAATGGTTTCTAGTGGGGTGCCTTATCGAAGTAATGAGGTTCACAAAATTCATAGTAAATGTATGTTGGAAAGTGTTTATTATATGTATTAGTTGTGACACCATTATGTCATGGATTGTCCCTTTGGTTCTTTCTGGATACATTATTTTCATGCTCAATTTTTAATTATTTTTCACCCACTCAAAGAGATATTTATGCTTGAAACTTGTTTAATCAACTACACATGATTGGTGGTTAAATATTTGGTCATATTTCTTATTTTATTTTAACATAGAATGTTTTTGAAAATAAAACCAAAGGATTGTTTTATATAAGAAAATGATTTCTTTTGGAAATTTTTTAGAAATATGTTTTATATATGAATTAAAAAAATTCTGTGGATAGACATTGTATATATTCTTAGTGGTATCCTACTAACACTTAATATTCACGCATTATTTTTTTTCCTTTGGTAATTTTATAGTTTTTGTATCATAGGATATAAGTAAGCGGAAGAGGGTTGGAAGAGGGTAATTTAGTTGAAGACACTGATAGATCATGTTCACTTACAATGGGTTGGGGTGGTGGTGACATATAGTCACCTGAATATGGACCCATGAGTTTTTATGAGTTCCATACAAATGGTATATCTGTTTATTCATTTACACATTATTATGCAGTTTTTGAATGTTATATTATGGTTAGGCTATTTTGACATATGATATATTTATGGACATATATTGTGAAACTTTATTTGTTTCAATATTATTATATGTCTATTAAGGGTGAGATAATTAAAATTTTTTATGATACCCTAGAGCTTGTTTCTAGCCTGTGGTGATATAGAATTCACTTTAGGCCTTGTGAAAGACAAATTCAGGTGGAATTATTGGTTGAACCAGGCTGATCTATTATAAATTGGTATCATAGGGGGTTATCATTAAAGTTTGAACTCATGACTGTGTATTAACTTCTTATATATGAGGGTTTTTGATAGAACATAGTAATAATAGTCATAAATAAATAGGTAGTGTGTATGTGTTCCTAGAAAGACAACTTTAATGAAGAACCTTTTGTTACCATGGGAAGTTCAGGGTTGTATGGAATCCTTATTTGGGTTTTCTACTATTTTGGTTTCAGTTTTTTAAAATTTTGTTTATTATAATATTTTTTTTATTATAATTGGTTTTTAAAATATTATTTTATAGAATTTTTTCCCTCAAAAAATAATATATATTAATGATAGAGAGGAATTTACAGTGAAATCCCCAAAAGAGAATCCTACAATTGACTCGAATTTGGTGGAAACTGTTATCCAAATGATCTAGTAAATGGGCCAAGTCATCAATATTAAAAAATAATGGAGGAAATACTAGGATTAAAAAATTAATAAGAAACATCCATCAATCTTTCATGGTGACAAGGGTCCCCAGAAATCAGAACAATAGTTCAAGATTATTGAGAGGATTTTCCACTTCCTAAAAACTTTGGAAGTCAACAATGTTTCTTTCACTAAATGTATGCTTTAAAATATTGGAATGAATCGGTTGGAATCTATTATTAAAGTCAAGTTACATGAATATATCACTTGGAACACTTTTATGAAATCCTTCAATCAATAGTTTTATCCCAAGATATCAAGGGCAGTGAATACATGTGAGTTAATTACTATGGATCAAGGATATAATTATTTCATGGAGTATGCTACATGGTTTTTATAACTAGTGATCCTATCACTAGATCTTATTTACAATAAATATATCAAGGTGAAGAGGTTTTAGATATAATTGAGGTATGATATTTAGTCTATGATGAATGTTATGTTTTTACCCACCTTCATAGAGGTTGTGGATATAAAATAAATGGATATTGTGGATATTTCAAGGATTAATAGACTCTTTAGAGAATATATTATAGTAGGGGTAGCTAAAGTTCATTTTCTATTGAGAATAGGAAGTGGGGTTACTAGTACCAAGGTAGTGGAAAGATTTCACAACAAATATCAGCGCTTGGAGAAGTGGTATTTTACAAGTGTTAAAAAAAGGGACACCTCAAACTAGATTGTAAGGCATCACATAGGGTATGTCACACATGTGGGAAATATTGTAATCATTAGTGTTTCTTGGAGAGATAATCCTAGTGCAGTAGATTTGTATCCACCTTCACCAAGTCTATCCGTTTATATCTAACATAAAAAGAGGAGTGTGATCTCAATATCATGCCAGTGATAATAATCATGTTTCAAATAATGATAAAGAAAATGCTCCATATCTTTATATAGTGGATTGGGAACTTGGGGAGTCATAGGTAGGGATGAATTCCATGAGAGGTAAAATATTTGTTTCATCCTGCATGGTTATGGATTTATTAGACACTAGTGAATCTCATTTATTTATATTATCAAGGGTTATTGATGTGTTGGGATTTTGATAAGATCTCAAACCTTTTATGAGAAACTTCCACTACTTTGGGAAGGGAGTTAGTGTAGGGTTTAGATGTCTTAGGTGTTGGGTGGTGATTTTTAGCCTCTAAATCATGTTGTATTTTCAATTTATTTTTTGTGACATATTTTATCTTATCATTGGCATAGATTGGATAATTTTACAAAAATATAATATCAATTACTATCAATATCCAGCACCATTCTTTTATTTCTATGGAGGAACTCTTATATTTCATGGTGAGTGGGATCCTAGATATGGGAGAACCTGTCTCATTTCCCGAAATTCTCAGGTGATATCATACCAATTTTTATTAATGTTTGTTGATGTTATTGATCCATTTATTACTGTCCCACTTCCTATGATGGTGAGTGAGTATCCTAAAGTATTTCTAGATGATTTCTCAAGGATACTACCTCAAAGGGATGTTGTGTTTTCTATAGACTTTATTTAATGGATGAGGCCCACTTCTTTACCTTCTCATAGTATAGAACCCACTAAATTGAAAGATCTAAAGTTTCATCTTGTGTATCTTGAAGATAAGGTATTAATTCCTCATAGAGTTTCACTATGGGAATCACTAGTACTCCTTTTAAAAGAGGTGGATGGTAGTCTCTTACTTGGTTTTGGTTACCATAAAGTCAACCGGGTGATATTTAAGAAAAAATATTTATTTTCTAAGATTAGTGACCTTTTTATCATCTCTAGGGAGCCTTTTAGTTTTAAAAAAATTGACATTTGATCAGGGTACCATCAACTGAGGTTCTGAGTTGAATATATTCATAAAACACCATTTGGGAGAAGGTATGAGAATTATGTGTATCTGGTCATTAGATTTGTTCTTAATAATGCTCCTGCTATGTTTATGGCTACGATGATTGAAATATTCCATCAGTTTTAGGAATTTTGCATATTTGTATTTATAGATGATGTCCTTGTTTATTATAGATCAGTATTGGATCATACTGAGCATTTAAATACCATATTTAAAATATTAATAGTAAATATTATATATGGGATGATATTAATGTGTCATTTTTTGGATTTAATAAATGAATTTATTGGCCATGTAATATCTGAGAAAGGTGTATTGGTGGATAATGAGATGATTCATACAATAATGTCTTGGGAGGAGGCTAAAAATGTGTTTGAGATCCAATTTTTCTTTGGATATGATGGTTTTTACATGATATTTATTAGAGCCTTATCCATTTATAAATCTCTTATATTGTATTTAACCCATAAGGGTGTGAATTTTTCTTGGAGTGATTAGTGTTAGATATTATTTGAGTGGAAAGTGAGGTTAACTTCAGAACCAGTCTTGATTCTTCCTGAGTTGGGGTTGGGATATGATTTCTACTGTGATGGCTCAGGTACGAGTTTGGGTTGTGATTTAATAAAGGGAATACCTATGGTATCATATGTATCCCATGAATTCTTTCAACATTATAATAACTACACCATTCATGATCTTGATTAGGCAGTATTGATTCACACTCTTAAGACATAGTGACACAACCTCTTCAGGGAGTGATTTAGAGTGTATTCATACCATAAGAGTCTGAATTATGTGTCCCCATAGAGGGATCTAAACTTTACATAGCTACACAGGGTGTAATACCTTCAAAACTTTTATTTTGATATTTCATACACCCCTAAAAAAGAAAACATGGTCACAAATGCTTTGGGTAGAAAATTCATGATTTAGGAAATAAAGGAACTAGTGGAATAGTGGTGCTCAATGGCCTTATTTTCTAAGTTGAAGTTGGTTGATGATAGAGTTGATTGTAATTTATTCATATATTTTTTCAATATGTATCATTTATAGATGATTAGATTCATCTTGGACAAAATCAGGATGTAGAGAGTTAGAATTTTATCTAGAATCTTTGTTTTAGGGATTTCTTAGGTGATAGGTCTTAATCTCCCAATCAACAGCTATGTTTTTGAGGTAGAATGGTTGTTCTAATGAATCTGAGATTGAAATTTATTATTAGTGAGCACCAATATAATAGTTATATGAACCCTAGATCTTGGATTATGTAACCTCATATGAGACATCATTATTAGTATCTAGGAATGAGGTGATTGATTGTGGATTTTGTGTCTCAATGCCTTACATGTTAGATAATAAAGGAGGGACATCATAGGCATACTATTTTTTTGAATCATTTTTCCATTAAATTAAGAAAATGGGGTAATATCACCATTTAATTCATGATTGGGGTACCTATGACTCTTTTTGGTACTAATGAAATATGAACGATTATTGATTGACTGATGAATTTTATGCATTGCTTTCATTTCATAGAGTGAACAAAGATATTGTATCTAAGGAACTTGTTTATGTGGGATATTTTTAGACACCATTTAGTGACATAAAATATCATTTTACATAGGGAACCTCAATTCACATTCTATTTTTGGAGTGGATTGTAGGAAGTGATGGGTTCTCAGTAGAAGTTGAGAATGACTTATCATCCCAAGATAGATGGACAATCCGAGTGATCCATATATATTCTTAAATAATTGATTTGGAAAAGTTTTATTGACTATGATGGATACTAGGAAAAACATATTCCCTTATAGGAGTTTACCTAAAAATAGTTATCATGAATAAATTTGGATGGTTCCTTTTGAGGCACTGAATGGGAGGACTTCTACATCACATCTTCATTCAGAACGGGTTGTAGAATGGTACTTGGATATACTGAACATCATCTAAGTGATGACATGTATTGAGAATTTGACTTGGAAGAGATTAAAAACTGCTTAGATTCACCTAGAATCATATACTGATGAACATTTTCATTCGATGGAGTTTGAGGAAGGGGATCTGTTTTTTCATTAGTTTTACCTTAGTTGGGACATATACATTGGATAAGGTAGGATAAGTTAGCACCTCATTATGAAAAACCCTTTTAGAATGTGGAGTGAATCAGGATGGTGTCTTATTGATTAGTCTTACATAATAATTTGAATTTTATCCATGATGTGTTCCTTGATTCTTAACTGTAGATGTATTGACCAGATATGTCCAAGGTGATCAACTAAAAGGATATTAATATTGAACCCAAATTCTCAATGGCTGAGAAGCTAATTCTCATAGTGGATTGAAAGGATGAGGTGTTGTATAAAATTCCGTACTATTAGTCCAAGTGAATGGTAGTGTATTAGGGATATCCATGAGACATGAGAATGTGAGGACTTGATGATGTAGAAATGACCTTATCTCATTTTGGGTTCATGATCCTAAGTTTTTCTGGGGATAAATAAATTTTATGATGGGTAAAATTTTAACACCATTCATGCTACAAGTATGTTTACTTTTGAGCCTAAAATTGGTAGATTTTGGTTTTAGAAGTTTTAGAGTTATATTATTTCTTAAAAGTCATCTTTGAAATATGTTAGAGAAAAATTGGCACTACCACAATGGTGGTGAGGATTTGGGATGCCTTTGTTAAATGACCAGAGCCACTATGCCCAGGGTAGGGTGTGGTCCCATGTATTTATTGTTAGTTGTCACCATGTGTCCCTGGGACAATAAAGAACCCCAAGGGATTGGTTGAGCTCATGGTTTGGCCAAAACGGTCTCTGTTTTAGGGAAATGCATGTCAATTGTTGATGTTGGGTTTATTGTGTGTGGTCACCATGCTATTTTCTGAATAATTGGGACATGGTGGTGGGTGTTTCAGCTTTATTAAAATGATTTTTTGTCTCTGGATTTTCCAAGGGTATTTACCCTATCCACATGCAACCTTGATAAAGGGTTTTAATGCATCTATTAACTAGGTTTTCCTCTATTAAACCAATTATTATCTCCCATTTTTGGATTATATTCTAGATCTACCATTTAAAGAATGTGTTTTATTCATTTATCTTTCATTGAGAAACAAATTTGGGTGTTTCCCTTCTTCTTGAGAATTCTCCTTATATATCTATTCTCATGAGGACCATATATTTTCATTTCCCTTAACTAGTTTTTAAGGTAATGAGGTTTTATTTTCTCTTTGGGTAGGTGTCTCTATCCTTTTATATATACCTTAAAAAACTTGTGTTCTTATGCTTTCCTTTGGATTTGATTTATAAAAATGATGATTTTAAATCCATGTTAGGTGAATTTTATCTTTCTATTCTATAGAAATGATTACAAAAAGAATTTTTAAATGGTTTGATACAGATTATGTTTTTTTTAATGCATCAAATATGGTTTTGAAATGTAAATGTTTTTAAAAGCATGAAAGTAGTGTGGAATCACTATAAAAAATGTTTTATAAAAATTTGAGCATGGAAATGAAATATTTTTTCCTTGGAAAATGTTTATCAAATGTGGAATTTTTTTCCTAAATGTGATTATAATATATTAGTGCATCATTAATACCTTGAGGGAATCAGTGAAACATATAGATATGTGATAACTTGTGGGGTTATATATTACTATCATAGATACCCTTGATGTTGTGGTTTCTAGTGGGTAGTTTTTATATGGGACCGAGTTTCCAAGAAATTATAGTGATCTTATTCCGGCTAGTGTCTATTATTTGTCTTTGTTGTGTACACCCTTGTGTCATGGATTTTCCCTTCAGTGATTTATAGATACATTAAGTGCATGTTCATTTGTTAATCTTATTCACCCACTTATTATGATTATTGATTTATGATAACTATTTTACTCATATTATAATGACTCATTGATAAATGTTATGTCACATTACACTATTTATTTCAATATAAAAGGTTACAAAAACAAATGATGATTTAATATAGTTAAAATATTTCTTATGTAAATGTTTAAAAATATGTTTTATATAAGAACTAATAAATGCATGTGTATAGAAATTGTATATATTTTTTGAGGTATCCTACTGAGATTTAGTGCTCAGACCCTACTTTTTTATTTGGGGAATTTTTTTCCATGGGTTTTTAGGATATGGGTAAGGGAAAGAATTTTATTTAGAAGACAAATCTCAAGGATTTTTTCCTTCTACTAGGTTGGCCTAGTGGTAACATATGGACCCAAAGAGATGGACCCATGGGTTTCTTCGGGTTCCATGTTGTTGGTCTGTTAGTTTATTTTTTTGACCTTGTTGTTTACTTATTGTATTTTACATTATGTTTTGGTTGTTTTGACATGTGATATATTCTTATATATCAACGGTGATACTCTATTTATTTCTATCTTATCATATTTATGTTGTGGGTGAAATCATTCCCATATTTCTTTTTATGATAATCGGGCTCTTGTATCTAGAATGTGGTGATTGAGAATGTGCTCCAGACCATGTGGTTGGCTGATTTAAATGAGATTATGGGTCGATATGGGTTGGTCTATTACATTTAATGTATTATGATAATGATAGATGTTTGTACTACAAGAGAAAATATATGGAAAACTGCACCAATGATACACAAACACAATAATATAATATATCATTTCATCTTGTACCAGAATGTTATGATCAATCTCAAATCGCATGTAAAAATATATGACATATTATTATCTATGATATAAGAGTTTCAAATTTTTATTTTTTTATTTTTTTTATAGAATGAATTATAATTTATAAACAATATATAAATTATGTTAGAAGTCAGTTGAAAAATTTATTGAAATTATGAAGGGTTAATAATTATATTTAAAATGAATAATTACACATACTTAGATATAAAATATTAATAAAAATTAATAAAAAAGTTTTTTTATATTTATTAATAATATAAAAATTCCTTATTTTACGTGTTATTTATGTTTGTAAATTTTATGTAATTAGTTCATAATAAAGTTATAAATAAATTTATAAAGATATTATAAATTGTAAAATTTTGTTATTATAAAATATTTATATTGGTTTTATGAATGGTTAATAAATTTTTAATCTGAAATATTCATATTGATAAAATATTTTCAAAAACTATTTGAACTAAACAAAATTTTTTGGATGATAACGATGTATAAATAAATATATAATATATAATATATAAATAATACAATTTTTTTATAATATTAACATGAAATATTTATATAGATTTAACAATTTGAATATTTCAAACTTTTATAAATAAAATATTTTTAATATGATGGTGATCACATATATACAATGTAAATGGGAATTATGAAGAATTAATATTTTAGATACAAATGTAAAATTTTTATATTTTTATTTTATTTAAATTCTATATTTTTTTATTATAAATTATAATTTTTTAAATTTATATTTTGGGCTTAAATTTATGAATTGTTCATTAATTTATGTATTTCAAAAGTCATGAATATAAACTATTTACATTAAAAATGAAAGTTTAGAATAAGGTTACATTTTCTTAAAAATAATTTTATAATATTTTATAGAATGTGATTAAAAAGTTTCATGCTAAGGTATAATATAATATTTATTTTAGTTCAACCAAGATAAGATTTTGACTGAATATAATTAAAAAAGGAATATTTTATTATATTACATATTTTAGTTTTAAATTATGTTGGAACTTCAAATTACCCTTGAGTAATGATCAGAGGATGGTAATCTTTTAGGGTGGACTTCCATTGACCTGGGGGATTGCGTTTTGGTTATGAAAAGGTTGGTTGAATATCCCTCACACCATATTTACACTTATATATAATTTGGGTTTTTTTATGATTTTAATCCATTATATTGAAGTGTTTCATACACCATTTTCGTGTGATGCATATAGACATGTGATACATATTATTATTATTATTTATAATAGATATATAATAATGAGCATTGATTTTTTGATTATTTATATATTAATTAACTATAACATGTTAAATTAATTGATTTATTTAAGATATATTAATTAAATCAATTGGAGTCATGCATATATAAACATAAAGAATAAGAAGTTATATATATGATATGTATATATAATTAAATAGTAAGACAATATTAAACCCATCAAATAACCATGTGTAATATTATTTTCAAAATGAGAACTCATTAAAAAATAATCATTTAGTATGTGTGAACCCAAATTTTATGTTCTCACTTTTTATCTTTAAGATACTTGAATTTTTTATCTTGGATTTTACCAAATTTTCTAGGGATTTTTAATTATTTTACTTGTAAATTATAAAATATTAATTTAATTTTCATAAAATTAATATATATCTGCACCATGGGACTTAAAATATTTTTTTAACTATAGTATATATTTTTTAAAATATAAAACCTTTGTAAATTTGAATAATTTCAGAGTTTTTGGGAATTTATATTTTAATTTTACGGATTTTATTATTTATAAACAATATGATATAGTCTTGGAATCGAATATTATACAAAATAAGGTAATGAATGGTCAATTGAGTTAAAGGAGAGTTTGTTACAGAATTAGAATATGAATATTGGATGATAAAATTCAAAAATTGTTCCAACATTAATAAATCTATTACATTTGAGGAGATTTTTGGTGTTTGATTTACATGATACTGCAAAAGGTGTTATTAGATACCCCATTTTTTATAACCATGGAATTATACACTTACTTTTTCTTTGGAGGTTCTCCTTGAGTTCATCTATGGTGAATAATGAATGAGTGAAAAAAATAAGTATAAAAAAAATAGAAATTATTATTTGGGAATTATGGTTTGTGGCTCTAAACATTCTTCTCATATAATATCTACGGGTAAAGAATGTTTCTGTAAGTAATGGTGAGTAGAAAATTCATTCTATAAGAAATATAATTATAAAAATGATATATAAGTAATATTATTTTTTATAATGACTAAAAATTAATTTTTATAGAATTTAGGGATGTTAATATGATATTAAAGAATTATGGAAATAAAAATTTATTTCATGGTGGAAAAAATTATGCTTGAGAATATACATTGGAAAAACGTGTTATGATGGATTATATATAAATATATTTTGGAATTTTAACTTTACTAGATCGTGGATATTTAAAATAATAATTTATAGTTTAATTAATTTTCAATTGACGTTGATCCAACATTTATGATTTTTGGTATGAGGCGATGCGTTATGGAACATGGGTTCCATAACTTTTTATAAGTTACCCTTAAAAATTATTTTTGTATAGATGATGAGATGGTTTGATTTATTGGGTTATTATAAGGTTTATTGTATGAATTATTGATAGAAATATAATTTAATCTAGAATCTTACATTAGGGATATAATAGATAAGATGGGTTCCTTAAATAGTGGCCTATGAACATACTATATTTTTGGGGGTGCCATGAAACCCACTATATATCTTTTCTATAAATTTGACCTATTCCAATTAGAGTATACCTATTCTTTTAGAGAACCATTGGTATTAGTATTTCTTAGGTTCCATATATCAATGGTTCTGGAGAAATGTTGGTATAGATCTTAAAAAAAATTACCCACACATATAGTTCTCTAGAATTGTAGGAATAGGTCTATAGCAAGGCTTTTGGATAACTATTGGTATATGTGTCTAAATTTTTTATGAATTATCTTTTCAAATTACATTGAATACTTGAAATGTTAAATTATTTTTAAATAAACACACACACAAACACACACACACAGATATATATATATATATACCTAATTATGTTCATAAAATAAATTATATCTTAGTGTTTAATTAATTGATTTATAAATGTGAGATAATGGGATGAAAACTTGCTACCTTTTTATTTTTCATTATAGAAAACAATAGTTTTACCAAACCATCATTTAAGGTATTTCATATCACCTATACTAATATTTTGATAAAAATTATTTTTATAGTTCTATTTGAGATCCAAAACTATAAATAACTCATAATACTGTTGGTATAGGCTATGCCAATAGTTTGAGGGCCTAAAATGGTGGTTCTAAAAAATTGAAATTGCCTTTTTTTATATCAGTGACTTTTTTTTATTTAATATTTTGAAATGGAGGTTCAATATATTGAATTAGTATAAATAATATTCATTGTATTTGAGATATAATTCAATATTAAACAATGATGAAGTAAATATATTGAACATGATGTAAATGTTTGTCTTGGAATTCTATTATAAAGAGTCATTAAAAATGTTTTATTTCATTGTTTTTGTGTTTCAAATTAGATATAGTATTTTTTTATTTATATGGATTGGATATGTAAAAAGTTAATTATTTAGTTATATCTTTTTTGAATATTTTGTGTTGGATAGGTCTTGGCAGAGGATAATGTATTAAATTATTGAGAGATGTGAAGGATTTTGGTTGAACATATGATTATAGAGGGAAGAATATTAGTGGATTAATGAAGAATGGTATTGATAAGATAAATTTGGGATGAACTTACCTGGTATTATAGTAAAAGATATTTATATTATATTATATTATAGTGATGTATATGTTTTATTCTATAAATATTTATGAAACCATTTCCTCTATTAGTAAAATGTGTTAGAAAATTACCATGTTTTATTGGATAACCAATCACTTTCCCTATCCCCTCTCCATTGAGATATATTTTATTCCCTAATGGTGTGGTATGTCGGTATTTTTATATTCCATGATGATGTGGTATAAAGAGATGTTGTATTCCTTAATGATGAGAAGGTATAGTGGGATGTTTTAACCCATGAGAAAGTGGAATTCATTTTGTAGTAATCCTTGATGAAGTAGTATATAGGGATATTATATTACCTAATAAATAGGTGTCATGAAGGGATTTATTATTCCCCAAATATATGTTATGGAGAGAACTTATATTCACTGACGATGAAGGGACATTCATGGATATTTTATTCTTTATGGTTTTTGCGGTCCAAATAATGATGCGGATTGTTATAAATTGGGTGTGAGCCTATAGATATTAACTATTGTGACTTTTGGTGATGAATTTGTTGTGTGATAGTTTTAAAAGTCCCTTTTTGGTATACTCAACTTTATCAGTGTGAATTATATTATACATATTTTCGGGGTTTAGGGGTGTGTGTATGTCGTGAGATGTTGAAGAGACATATATAAGGTGGTTTCATTTCATGTTAGGTCAGACATCATGTTTTATTTATTTATTCAAAGATGCATTAGTGTACTCCAATCACATAGACAAGAAGGTTTGAACAGGGGGAAGTATTGAGTAAGTTATACTCATTACTGATATATATATTATTTATTTTCAATATTTTATGATCAGAGGTATCAATTTATGTTAGTTTGAACACAGTTTTTATAGGAGTTTAAGTTTTTACCATTTTTTATTTAGAGTTCTTTAATATATTTTTTTAATGCTTATTTTTTAACTTGTGGTTTTATTTCTTTTATGATTGATATATTCCATCCATATAATTACTTTATTATATTTATTTTTTTCTTAATAGGATTTAGAAATTATATTTAAATTTTACATTCTTATATTTTATGTTATATTCCTTTCATTATTATGTGCTTATACCCTTGATTCTAGTTAGCCTACAGTCAACCAGTTATAGCGGGATTAGGGTGTCATTCCTAATCCTATAACTGGTTCCAAAATAGTTACTTTAAGATGGGATTGTGGAATAATGATATCATATAATTTGGATTAGTATGGTCTTTTTTAGTAGTTGAATTTGTGGATTATGTTGGGTTGGTGAGTTAATAGTTTATCTAATCCTTATATGAAAAATATATAAAAGGAAACCAATTATGTATGGGGTGGATAACATATTTCTATGAAATTAATTTTATTAGTTGGTAGTTATGTATTGAGTATGATTTTAATCACTATAAGGTTTTTTAAAGGCATTAAAACATGAATTATACAGTTATACATAATTTATGATGATTTGATATACTGAATATGTTATTATTATTCACATGAGGCATACTATGAAGTAGATTTTTTTGTTTCTATATCCTTGGGATTGGCTTATTTCTATTACATGAGGTTATTTTGTTTGTGTATCACCATCATGGATCAGAAAAAATGAGGGGAAATAGGAACCTAAAATAGTATTTTGAAAGATATAACCAATATATAGTGATTCTTAGAGAGAGATATTAAAAAAAATATAATAGAAAAACATATCTAATAATAAAGGAATAATACTTTATTATAAGCCCGATAAATTGGTGAAATTGGTGCATATTTATTTTCAAAATACTTTTTTGGAGGAGGAGTATTGGATTGTATTTTCATTTTCATTGATCTTACTAAGTAGAGAAACTCAATAATGGTGTAATAGTGTCCAAGTATATCATGTAATTTTTTTATTCAATGGATTCAATTTAGCGGCTAGTTCATAGGAGGGTTTATATTAGCAACTTTTAAGGATAAGTGATAGTAAGACCTCAATATTAAACTAGGGATTTCTAGCATCTCTAAGTTCTGGGTGAGGTTTCTCAATTTGATTTGTTATTATTTAGATTTCCTATCAGACAAGAAGTGAATATATCTTCATATAGAGTGGTATTTTCATATATAGATTAATATCATACATGTACTTTTCCCATAAAGATCAACATCAAGGTGATAAATAAATTTGAATTCACTTAAAAATAATTATGTCAAAAGAATTCTATTTGGGAGAGGAGTCAAAGATATTTTTAGATTAGAAATAGAGTTGTGAGATCTCATTTTACTTTTAATTTAAGATTGCAACATATAAATATAATTCATCCAACATATCAATACCATTTCTTTAATGCTAATAGATATCATCTATCTACTAAAAAATTGGATTTCATTTGTTATCTTTATAATGATTGATCTCATCCCAAGTTTGTATACCCATTATATCTTTTTTATCATTGTGGAATTGATAATTTCATGAATATATATATGGGATTAACTCATAGTTTCTAGAACAACCTAAATAATGGTTTTCATGATCATTCCAATAATAATGAAACTTAGGGCCTTTTATTCTATAGGTTCATGGTTATGGTGCTATAGGTTATAAAAGGGTTGTTACTCATCCTTATTGTCATGAACCGAATCTGGTTTCCATCTAAATCGACATCAAACCTGGCCCACGATAAGGATCGAAGGGCATTCCCGATCCCCACGGGTTGTCACAAGTTCTTGAGTATAATAACTGAAAATTGGAAATGATTTACTTGAGTTTAAAAAATTAAAACAACAAACATATCCAATAAAATGATTCTAGATTTTTCAAAAAAAAATCTTTTATAAAATTTCAGAATTTAATTACACAACTTAAAATAATGCTCAAATACCATTACAAAGGTAAAAATCACAAAATTATAGCCCAATAACCTCCACATGGCAAGATGTACCACCCTAGAGCCATCTTCATAACACCGCATCATGTTGGACTGCTAAAACCCAAACCATAGGCACAAAAGTTGTACCCAAACCCACAGTAACAAAATTAGCAAGTCTACTTACACTCAAAGGTGTAACTAGGGTGTAACAAAAATAACAGTAGGATACCACCACTAAGAGATTTCATGTGATAAATATTTAAATATGAAAATCACACATGTTTTCCAAAACATGAAATGATAGTTACAATTTCTAAAAGATGTAACTTTAAAAATTAAAACATTTTTCAAGTTGGAAATTTTAAAGAATAAACAATTTTGAATAAAATTCCAAAGCTACTTAAATTTCCAGACAAACATACCATATACTGATGGTAAGAGTAAATCATCTAATTAGAATAAGAAATAGGAAATAACCTATAGACACGAGCTCGCTGTGGGTCCCATGACCTCGTATCTTGGTGAGAGTAACCATCACAATATCTGTTCTCATGCATGAGCCACTAGTAGGGAAGATAACCATAACCTGGTGGTCCCCAATCATCATCATAATCATAGTTTAGTTAGGGTAGTAAGAATAAATCTTGCTATGTGAAACTAAGGCCAAACCCCATGTGATCACTAGTATACTAGTACACATCCACCCACCTAGATACCTGGGTTTCCATATTGTGCTCAAAAAAGTTCAACAAGAAATGAAATATAATTTTCACATGAAAACAACACTTACATATCACACATAAACCAAAAAATCCACATGTACATCACACATTAACATCATTCCCCTTTTCATTCAAATTGATTTTCAAATCTAACTTACATCAAAATAGCCCACATCACATTTTTCACAGCTTTCACATTTCAACACATCCTTTAAAAATCTATAAAATAACTACCAAGATGCTAAAAATCACATAACAACCCACTCACTTGTTACCTAATACCCTTTTAATAAATAGAATCCATTTTTTCACATCACACTCACACAAAACAACCCACATCAGGTTCACATCACTTTCACATTTCTGTAATTCTGTTAACTTTTTTTATAAAAATTTCCAAGATGATACACATCAAATGAAAACCTCATTCACATTTAAAATGGACCATTTCAAAATATACAAAATATGAAATAGTTTTCCAATATTTTTTCACCTCTTACATAAATCATTAAACCATTCAAATCTTTCATAAAACAATTCTAAGGAGTATACCCAAGCTTTGCACATAAAACCCATTTCAAAAAAATATTTCAAGGAAAAAATCACACCAATACCATACAAAAAATAATTGGCTTCCCTAGAAAGACTTAATAAACCACTATGAAGTATTATAATATCACCTCGAATAATACCACAAAATATACACATGAAAACACACACATTTTTATAAAACACTTTCAAGAGGCATGATATGGATTTAGACATAAAACCCATTAAAAAACCCTCTTTCAAACCCAATGGAACACCAAGACCCTACCAAAGAATAACTTCCAGCCCAAAAAAAATTTATTAAACCAATTTTATATGTTATAAAATACACCCAAATAACACCCCCAGAGTTACACATGAGAAACAGCCAATTTCGAACAAAAAATGCAACTATAAAATTAAAATCACAACCAAATCAGCCATAAACTTTTTTTGCACCATAAAAAACATATGAGGAATATAAAAAATGAATAAATATAGAAAGATAACTCATCATAAAGTGGTTACACATGGAATCACCTACCTTTTTGTGTCGAAACCCTCAAAAATTGGTTTGAAACATCAACCGCACTACCTCTGCACCACAAGAGGTAAACCCAACCCTAAACCACAAGATTTTACAAAAAATACAAAAAATAAAACCCTAGTATTGAACCCTGACTTTTGGACATTTTATAACGTCATGAAAGAGGGAGGAAACCCTAAGAAAAATGGAAGAAACAAAGAAGGAATCACTTACCTTGAACAATCTTGAAGAAATCACCCAAAATCCACCAGACGTTGAATCTCCAAGAAACCAAAACTAATAGGCTGGATCTAATGAGTCTTAGTATGTTAATTGGGGACTAAAATGGGGGATAAAAAATGAATATTGAAATTTTTATGAAAGAATAAAATTACCTTCACAAATCTAGATGATTTGAGAAACCCTGAGAATTTTCTCCCCAATCTGCAATCCAAATGAGTTTTAAAGCGGTGAAATAGACAATGAGATTGCACCTAGGGTTTTTTGATTCGGGTGGGAGGTGGAATCATTGAATAAAATAATTAAATGAATGAGATATTTAAAAATAAAAAAAAATTAAAGGGGTAAATGGGCTTGCGGGCTAGCCCAAAACTTTGATAAAAACCACAAATCCATCGTTATTATGGATTCTTATGGGGTCCAAATGGATATGGCAGTTTTAATATACCAGGGGGTTCTAATTGGGAAGTGTAATGGGTGTAAAATGTTGAAAAATAAAGGAGTTATAAAAGAAAAAAAAGTTATTTTTAAACCTGAAAATGGTCTCATTGTTTTGCCCAAATTTTGAAAACCCACCATTTCCAACAAAATGAACGGAAAAACTCCAAAACAAAGAAATAATGGAAATTAAAATAAAAATACCCACAAAAGAAGTCATGGGTGTGACAATTCTGACCACCATAAAACCTTCCACCCCCGGAAAGCCACAACATGGCCAAAGGGAAAACTAAACCCAACCGAAAGGCCAAAATGGACTCCTTTGCCAAGTTTCACCCACCCACAAAAGGAAAAAAAACCACCAATTGATTAATCAAGGAAGGAATAATCTCACCAACCAAAACATACACCACTTCTAAAAATGATCAAGTTTATTTAGATTTATCCCAAAAGAAAACTCTTCAAATACTATCAAAATAGGATTCTAACAATTTACCCAAACGAACAACAACAACAAACAAGGTAACACTTACCTTACTTTAACTAGACCATTGGGCATTATATACACCCAAAATTTACCCAAGGAAGATGTAGGTAGTTAGATAGATCTGAAGAAGAATACCTACCACCAATCCAAGACCAAGGACCAATCTGAGTTACCAGTATGGGGAGACACGAACGGGCTCCCCACCATAAGAGACAACTGAAATTTTTTTGAGACAGGATTGGGACTCTAACAGGGGGATGCCCAAACGGACTCCCCAGGACAACAGGTAGTCCTACATTCAATTTTCTAAAGGAACATACATGAGAATAATTATGGGTCTCCCCACCATAACAACCAACCATATTAACCAACCAACATGGGCCGACATAGGAAGAACCCAAATTTAAAGAGTTTGGACAACCGCATGGTAAATACTCACAGTTTAAGAAACCATGCGCTAACCATGTGGATCCTTATACTTTCATTATTTTCTGGTGTATGGTTACTACTAACCATGCCCAAACTATGTGGTCAATATGTCTAGAAAAATTCCCAATCATACTCTAAAAACTCAATGGAAACCAAAGGGGAAAATAATGACATTGGGTAATAACATATATATGAGGTCCTCCCACCTCTTTCCATTGAATGGGAATACCAAAATCAATATGGAAACAAAAAAGGTTTAAAATATTATCCATATTTCATACTGATGATAGGAAATTGTTTAATATTTTAAATGACCCTAGGATTTCCCCTGACTAAGCACCAGCTTCTCACCAGGACCTATGGTGGGAGCTCAAATGATTGAAGAATCTTCCACCTCGTAGTTAGGCTTTGAAAACCCCTAAACTGAACTTTTTCTTTCAGTTCCATGAAAACTATACCCTAATCCCTGATGGGTTGACCAATACATAACACATTTCAAACTCACATTACCCTAACCCACAATTTTACTAAAACAAAGGCTTATAAGATGCACACACACATCACACCTTGTTTCTTCAGGTGAGAAACAACATAAGGAAAATACACATAATCGCCTTCCTCTAAAACAGAGGATTTTCAAGTTTTCCCACAAGATACATACTCCCAACATGCCAGATACTCTCAGAGTATTGCACGTATAAGGCCCCGGCCTTAAACCTTACTTAATATTGAATTAAATGAATAATTCACATTGAGGATCTTTTCAGGTTTAGAGTTTTAGAGAATTAGAACATAACTATTACATCTTAAAAGATTAAAAAGTAGACACTTCTACTAAGTCTCCATAAAATAAAAAACTCTTAAAAAGAAAGATGTCTAGATTCCATGTTTTAGATAGCATGAAATTCCCTTGATCCCATCCTTGACCTTATTCCACTTTAAGTCCTGTGAAAAACATTTCGAAAAACTTGGGGTGAGCATAAAAAGCTCAGTAAGGGATACAAAAAAGAATGGAAACTGTTAGTTTTTCAAACATCAAGTAAACCATGTATACTATATCAAAGTAATACCTTCACCTTCATGAAGTAGTAAAAAAAATCTTCACTGAATAAAGTATCATTACTTACCTTTTTGTAACCAAAAGATTACCATAAAACCCATATAAAGAACACATAGAATATATAAAGGTAACTTGGGACATAAAAATACTTAAGTGGAATAACCATACGGTTGACTTCCACACATATAACTTAATGGAATAGCCATACGGCCAATTTCCATACATACTTAATGGAATAGCCATACGGCCGACTTCCATACCTAATGCATTGGAGGTTATAACGTAACCACCCGTCCTGGTATTCACGGCACCACCCGTCATATGGTTCATAATGTAACCACCCGTTAAAATGTCCAAGTACCAATATAAAATCATAAAACATAAAACAAATATAAAGGAATGATAACATTTCCACATTTCAATCACAATATATCATAAATATATTGACATAATAGAATCATTTTTCAAAAACATTTTCAATAGCAAAATACATAAAAGAGTATATGGTATTTATTTTATTCTAAAAACATTACGGCTTGTTGAGAAAGCCAAAGATCAAATAATACTCGCGGCGGCCGAAAAAGGTCGTTGTCACCGCGTACGTTAAAATTAATCATTCCTTTTTGTCGTTTAGTAAAACGCTTCATAGAAAAAGATTCCTTTTGTATAAAAGTAAAAGTAAAAGGGGTTTATACACCTTATAAAAGAAAGTTGTGTATAAAACGAAATATGCCTCAATGAAAGGAGATTGAGACGAAGTCCCTTACCTCGGGTCCGACTTGACTCGATCGTTCTTTAACGTCCTGAATAATAAACTTGAGTTAATTTATACTTGATTAAGAACCTTTTTAAAGTTCATTATTCCTTTTATATCACTTATTGCCATGTTATAAACATTATGTAACCATTTAAGTTAATAATTTTTGTTTTGTCAATATTTGGTTCTTAAGTCGAAAGTTGACTTCTTACAATTACATGTTGTTCGTGTGGTCAAAAGTTCTTTATATCCAGAATGAAATTCCTGATTTGGATATCATATATATCATATATATCCATCATATAAATGTATTTATAATATTACATAATCATTTAGAGGTAAGAAATGAAATGCACCGTTCATGGAGACGGTAAGCCGTACGTACGCATGAACGCTACTTTCATTTCTTTGTCATATTAGTGGAATTAAAACTAAATGAGAGGTATGTATATTTTGATTCCAGAATTATATTCATCATTTAGATATATCATTAATTATATATATACATTATATACATGTAATTTTAATAGTACATTACATTTGGGGATAAGAAATGAAATGCACCGTTCATGGAGACGGTAAGCCGTACGTACGCATGAACGCTACTTTCATTTCTATCTCATACTTTAATGGAAATAAATAATAATGATATAGAGGTATATTATAATTACAGTATAAAATCATATATAATAACTTTAAATCCATCCTTTACACGTCCCATATATGGCATTAACGGATCACATCACTTTTAAGGGGCGGTAGTCCGCACTTCCTTAAATGAAGATATCGTGTTTACCCATAATGGAAACCATAAAGGTATGCCAAAAATGAAAAATACAGAAGCTTAAAGAAAACATAAACATATTATATATCATATATAAAAATAGTGACATCATAATGGCCACCCTTGAAGGTGTTAAATGAGTATTGAACAATCATCGTTTCGGGAGGCAGAATTTCGCCATCCCGGGAAACCGTATGTTCTTTAACCATTTGATGTAGTTGTGTGAGAGTGTAGCTCAAATAAATATTATAAAAACATCCTAGTATATTTAATATACTGTTTTTGTTACAAAAGAAGTAAATAAAAAGAGTTTAGAGGGTTGGAGAAGCAAAATAAAACAAATGAACAAGAGAGAATGAATTACCTTTAAAAGTGTAACTCCCTTTTGATTTGAGCCTAAAGGCTTCCTTTGAAAGGATTATTCCCAAAGGTAATCCTCTAGGATGAGGCGAGGGATGTGGAGAGAGTAATTGGGCAGGGTTTGGCCGAGCAAAAGGCTTGAGAAGTGTGTGAAATGAGGTAGAGGTGGGGGCCTTTTATAAGAGGAGAGGAGGGGCACTTTTGGAAAGTAAACAAATATTACTTTATTTGAAAATGTGTTCCGGTTTCAAAAAGTCCCACATTGATATAATTCGTGGATAAGGTGATAAGGGTTCTAAATCCACTCATCCAATTGCTTTTGGCCATGTGTAGGTTTTAGATTTTTCATTATCTTTCCATTTTATTTAAATCGTCAAATAATGATGTCATCGCTGCATCATTATTATGTCATATATATTTTAATTTATTTAATGTCTAAAAATTATAAAAAAAATACTATGATGTAGGAAATCTTTTTAGCTTTCCAATGACTATTTATAATAAAAATTTTGACTTGTATAACCCCACTAAAAAATTATTTTAGTAAAAAAATTTATGTTAGTGTCATTTTCACTTTAACATTAAATAAAAATATATTAATGTCATTTTCCAACTAAAGTGGCTCCATGGGGTCCCCAAGTTGGCCCATGGCTTGTCTGGGTCGTCCATGACTCACCCAATAAGTGTAGGACAAGTTTCATGGTGTTTTCACATTCTTATAATATCATTTTTACCTTAAATTACACTAATTACCTCTAATCGCGATTAAGAACTTAATAAGTTACTATTCACCAAAAAATTATTTTAATCTCATTGAACCACATTTTACATATTAATTACAACCATGTATGTTGGATTTTCAAAATTCAATACACATTAGTGGTAAACTTTCATTTAACTGAAAAATCAGTTTGCTTGATTACCACTTAGTGGTTTCACTATTCATCAAAAATTGAAGTTTTTCAGAAAATTACCAAAAATTCACCCTAAGCTATATTTGATATTCCGAATTCAAAAATGAAGTCCATTTTACAAAATTCAAAACATATAAGTCAAATTAATTAATTTAATAATTAATTCCCGTTGTCATGACAAATAGCGTGTTTTTGTGAAACAATAAGTATCAAAAGATTGACACCGGTTTAAGTCCAATTTCAAAGTGAAATTGATTCCAATGACCACCATTGGATTAACTGGTAAAAATATATTCTAATTTCACTTCAAAACCAATTCAAAAGATAATCTAATCATATAGATAAATTAGATTAAAAAGAGGTTTTGAATTAAAATACAACATTTTACACTATTCATTAAAAAAAAGAACTTTATGAGAAAGGTACCAAAAATTTACACAAAGTAAATTTTGATGTCCCGATTCTAAAGAAGAGTTATATTTGGTCCAATAGAATTTATAAGATCGATCAAAACTATATTTAATGACGGTTCACCATTAAAAGGTGATAAGTGATCCTTTAGTGAAAATTAGATTATATATGCCCTAAATTTGAACTCTTTTCGTATTTTAAGCCTTTATCTTTTATTGGGTAAATGTATAAACATTTAAAAACATATCTAATCATTTCTTAGTTATTTCTATCCATTCCCGCCAGTACAACGGCTACTTGTTAACTAACATTTAAAATAATATTATTTTATTACTAGTGTGCTACGTAAGTTTCAAAGAAACTCATCGTTGCGTATCGGGTACGCTATCGAACATAGCAACCCCTTTAAAATAAAATTACTATTTAATTCGTAAATATTAATAAATATGAAAATTCTTTATTCTTTATTTACCTGGGATGTTACAGCACGACTTTTACCATTATAGTTATCGATAACACAACATCACAAGGCATCACCAAACGTGAGCATTTTGACTGATAGAAACAATACATGGAAGGGGACCTTAATACAAGTCCCCAAACAACAAACAATTCCAGAAAGTGCCCATAATATCCTCTCATGAACAGATTTTTTGTACTGGTGGGTTAACATGAAATTCTATTCTATAGAGACTACGAAGGACCCAGAGGCCCTCTTGTACACCATCCATACACTCATCCCCACTAACAACCCCAGACTACTTTCACCTTTGACTAATCAGGTAACTTAAGATACTAAGGTTTATTTCATCCTTACACTAGAACTATCCTGCTAAAAAAGGATCCACAAATCAAATAAAAGGAAATTCTACAAAATCAATCTCCAAATATTGAGAAAAATATTCCTTACATTAATCAACTGGAGAATTTTCCAATGTCAAAACAATCCAGGTTTCCCTTCAGTTGTGCACTAACTCTTAGTGGGGGCATACCTTACCGAACAAGTGAACCCAATGAACCAATCAAGATGGTCTGTTGGTCAAAACTTGTCACAAACCAGAACTGAGAACATGAGGGGTGTAACACCCCGAGCTTCCACGATACGCTTCTCATTCAATAATACAATAGCTTGCATTGTACGCAACTTCGAGTTCTAAAACATCGCGACAAATCAAACTAGCCGTTATGAATAGTAATAACCACTTTTTAAAATTATAGAAATTTTATATTTCAAAATGGACTTCATTTTTGTATTCGTAATATCGAAATTAGCCTATGTTGAATTTTTGGTATTTTTCTGAGAACTTCTAATTTTTTATGAATAGTGAAAAATACTTAAAACAACTTTTTTAATCAAAATAATTTATAGTGATAAGTTATACTATTGAGTGGATTTAATGTATAATTAGAATATATTTTTACCATTTTATCCAATGGTGGTCATTAGAATTAATTTAACATTGAATTTGGACATAAACAATTGCCAATCTTTTGATATAAATTGTTTCTTGAAAACACGCTATTTGTCGTAACAGCGGGAATTAATTATAAAATTAATTAATGCAACTTATATGTTTGGAATTTTGTAAAATAGACATCATTTTTGAATTCGGAATATCAATTATAGCTTAGGATGAAATTTTGGCATTGTTCTGAGAAACTTCAATTTTTGATGAATAGTGAAACCACTAAGTGGTAGTTAAATAACTGATTTTTCGTTTAAATGAAATATTACCACTTCTGTGATTTGATTTTCAAAAATCCGACATACATGGTTGTCATTAAGAAGTAAAATTTGGTTCAATGAGATTATAATAATTTTTTGGTGAATAGTAACTTATTAAGTTCTTAATCGCGATTAGTGGTAATTAGTGTAGTTTAAGGTATAGATAATACTTTAATAATATTAAATGACCTAGACACATGTCCCAACCTCATTGGTTGAGTCATGGCCGACCAAGACAAGCCATGGCCTAACTTGGGGACCCCATGGATCCACTTTTGTTGGGAAATGACATAAATTAGTTTTTATTTAATGTTAAAGTGAAAATGACACTAACATAAATTGTTCTACTAAAACAATTTTTAATTGGGGTTATACAAGTCCAAATTTTGATTATAAATAGTCATTGGAAAGCTAAAAAGATTTCCTACATCATAGTATTTGTTTTATAATTTTTAGACATTAAATAAATTAAAGTATTTATGACATAATAATGATGCAGCGATGACATCATTATTTGACGATTTAAATAAAATGAGAAGATAATGCAAAATCCGAGGCTTACACTTGTCCAAAGCCTATTGGATGAAGATATTTCGAAACCTTATCACCTTAGCCTCGAATTATATAGATGTGGGACCTTTAGAATCCGAAAAGCATTTTGAAATAATGTAACATTTCATTACTTTCCAAAAGTGCCCCTCCTCTCCACTTATAAAAGGCCCCCACCTCTCCCACCTTATTCACACCTTCAAGCCATTTGGCTCGGCCAAACTCTGCCCAAATACTCTCCCAACATCCCTCTCTTACTCCTAGAATCCTCACTTTGGGCAGAACTCTTCCCAAGGAAGCCTTTGGCTCAAATCAAAAAGAGTTACCCGATTTTGAGGTAATGTCTTTTATAATGTTGTTTTGTTTTATTTTTCTTCTCCAACCCCCTAAACTCTTTTTATTCATTTCTTTTGTAACAACACCAGTATCCTCAATATACTAGGATGTTGTTATAAGAAGGATTCGAGCTACACTTACACACACCTACATCTAATGGTTAAAGAACATACGGTTTCTATGGATGGCGAATTTCTGCCTCACGAAACGATGATTGTTCAACACTCATATAACACCTTCAAAGGTGGCCATTAAGATGTCACTATATTTATATATGATATATAATGTGTTTATGTTTTACTTATGCTTCTGTATTTCTCATTTATGGCTTACTTTATGATTTCCATTATGGGTAAAACGCGATAATTTCATTTTAGGAAGTGCGGACTACCGCCCCCTCAAAGTGATTTGAATCGTTAATGCCATATGTGGGATGTATAAAGGATGGAGTAAATGGTATTATACACTATATTATACTGGAATTATATTATACATTTATATCATTATGATTTAGTTCCATTAAATATGAAATTGAAATGAAAGTAGCGTTCATGTGTACGTACGGCTTACCGTCTCCATGAACGGTGCATTTCATTTCTTACCTCTAAATGTTACGTAATATTATAAATGAATGTATATACTGGATATATAAGATATATATGACATCTAAATCATGAATATAATTCTGGATATAATGGATATTTCACCACATGGACAACTTGTAATTATAAGAAGTTTATTGTTGACTCAAGTACCTAAGATCGACAAAACGACCGTTATTAACTTAAATAATTAAATAATGCTAATAACATGGTAATAAGTGATATAAAATGAATAATGAACATGAAAAAGGTTCTTAAGTAAATAGAAATTAACTCTAGTTTATTATTCAGGAGGTTAAAGAACGGTTGAGTCAAGTCAGACACGAGGTAAGGGAATTTCTTAACCCAACTTCCATTCTTTGGGTTAATCTCCTACTTTCAAATTATGTCATGATATTATTATGTCCTATTTTGTATTTTTACTTTCTTTATGTGTACCTATAGTGAATACACATAATAGATCTATTTTATTTTAAAAATGATCTTTTTAAGGACTTTGTCTCAATCTCCTTTCATTGAGGCATATTTGGCTTTATACACAACTTTCTTTTATACGGTGTATAAACCCCTTTGACTTTCATGTTTATTCAAAAGGAATCTTTTTTATACGAAGCATTTTACTAAACGACAAAAAGGGAATGTTTTTCTTTCCGTACTTATGCGGCGACAACGACTACTCCGCCGTCGTGACCGTTATTTGAGTTTCGGCTTCCTCTATAAGCCATCTTTTTTTTAATGAAAAATAAATACAAAGTTTTAACTTTCTTTTATTTTGGTATTGAAAATGGTTTTGAAAGCGTTTTTATTATATCAATGTGCTGTATTGATATCTTGTGATTGAAATGTGGAAATGTTATGTTTCCTTTATGCATGTTTTATGTGATACAATTATGTTATGGTTTATGATATGTTTAAACCTATTCATATGAGGAATGCATTGGACTTAATAAGTGACGGGTGGAGCCCGCTATAGCTCCTCGATGCATCGGCAGGTCTCATGAGACAAACCAGTGTCTTGGCACAAGGCCTTGACAAAATATTATTTGTGGTCTTGGCACGAGGCCTTGACTACGTGGTTAAGATAGTCTGGCATTATGCATTCCATCATTATGAAAGTGGTTATTGATATTGCATGTGATTATTCGACCAGTAGAATATCCATGTGAAGAAGTAAATGGCATTATCTCATTTTACTTTTGCCATATTATGTTGAAGTTCATGTTTAAAAGGCTTTTGTTTTAGTTATACATTGCCTTAAATGTTAATGTTTATTTATGAAAGCTTCCGCATTATTGTTATCCTTACTGAGCATCTGAGCTCACCCCTTTCAATGTTTTAATATTTTCCAGGATGTGAAGAAGTATTTTATGAATGACCTGCAGGGATAGTCAGAAGAGGATATGAGTGTGGACTATGGAGACTTTGTTATTGTAGTTTTTCACTTTTTGATGTAATGAAAGACTTATGAATGTATCTAGTGTTTCCAAGGCTACTAAACTAATCGGTCTTTCGAGACTTGATCTTTTGTGATCATGCCTATGTTACGAAGTAATGCACCGACTCTGGGTAGCTGGGGTCGGGGCGTTACAGTTGGTATCAGAGGCAGTTTAGTACTAACCTTGGAAGCTAGATTTAGATAAACTCTGATTAGAGCACATATCCCGAAGATAGACTTTGAGGATTAGTATAAAAGAACTTCCTAGAATTTTGGTATTGTACAGATGTTGTGAGTTTTCCAAGCAATACATCCCTGTCTGGATACGAGCAGGTAGAGGCGGCTCTGGCACAGATGTACCTAGGGGTAAAACCCGAAAACACCGCTTTGAGCTAGACTCGAACGGGAACTGGTGCACGACAACGGGCCTTGCTGCACTCTTGGTTACGACACTCCCGGGGGATATGCTTAGGATAATTCTCATTTTCTTTACAAACCACTATGAAGGGTTATGAGTATATACTTTCTCAAAGAAAACATTTCTTTTTATGATTATGGATTATATCCATAAATAGTTCAATTTATGTTAAGTATTTTACAAGTATGGAATTATGTATTTTGATTCATAAACTAATCTAGTTTATGCCATTGTTTAGAAATGGCGCCTAGTGGAAGGAATGGAAACCGTATCAATGCACGAACTCCGTGTAGGGATTTCCCTCCTGCTCAAGATAATTATTGTGGACCTGGAGATACAACTGGTGCTGATCAACTTATTACCATACTGGGACAACTCACGCAGGTTATGAATAACAACCTTACTCGTATGGAGCACCCTGATCCGCAACGTGGAGGATCAATGCTAGACCGTTTCATGAGGCAACAACCGCCAACCTTCAATGGGAGTACAAATCCTACAATAGCTGAGCAATGGATAAATTCCTTAGAGAAAATATTCCATGCCTTGGGGAGTAGTGAAAGGGAGAAGGTTGTCATGGCAGTTTACCGCCTCACTGGAGATGCCGATCAGTGGTGGTCACTGATTCAAAACACAAAGGAAGATGATGACGTATCGAATATGGAATGGAGAGAGTTCAAAGAGTTGTTCTTAGAAAAATACTTTCCTCGTGACCATCGAGCAGATATGGAAAGGCAATTTCTGAGTTTGAGGCAGAAGGAGGATGAGAATGTCGCAAAGTATGAGGCTAACTTTACAAGGTTAGCGAGGCATGCTGCCGATTATATACGTAACCCAAGAAGTAAGATTGATCGTTTCTTTGATGGGTTAAAACCATTTCTCCGTCGAGCTCTAGTGTCACAATCTTTCTCAACATACGAAGATATAGTCTCATGTGCTATCAAGACAGAAAAGGAATTCTCTAAGTCTTATGACAACAAAGTAAAGCAAGAGAAGAAGAGAACGGTGGAACAAGAGACAGATAAAGGGAAAAAGGGAAAGAAGGATTTTCCATTATGTGATAATTGTGGGAAGAATCACCCTGGTACTTGCCTAAAAGGAATGGGAGTCTGTTATAAATGTGGAGAAAAAGGTCACCAGGCACGTGATTGCAAGGGAAAGAAAGAGGCTGTCAAAGTTGAATGCTACAATTGTAGAGAAATGGGTCATTATGCAAATGAATGTCCTAAGCGTCAAGGAAACTTACCTCAGAAAAGGCCAAGGGATCAAGGACAATCTTATGCTATTACTACAGTTGAAGCAGAATAACTAATGTATTGGGGCTTTTGGACTCATGGATTATATTCTGGTTATTAGAATAATGTGATCTATATAAGGATTGTACTGCAGTACTTTTTGATTTCAGTAAGGTTTTAATATGATTAAGGTAATCATATTTTTAGTATGTGACAATAAGAGAAACTTTTCTTTTTATGGGGAATCTGATGCTACAATTGATTTTGGAATTAAGAGACATTTTAGAGAAAGTCTGGACAGAGTTATTTTGGAGTGGATTAAGTTGATCTTTGGATAGTATGGTTTAAGGTTAAAAAATTAATGAAGATTGTTTTTGGAGTATTATAATACTATAGTTTTAGGAAAAGGACAACCTGCAGGGTGGGGCATAAACCGTCGCGTCGGACAAAGCTGTAGGAATCGAACCCACAATCAAAGTGCGACAAGCCTTTATTTCCTACCACTAGCCTACAGGAAGTCCCTGGTTATTACAAAATAATTTTACTAATCTAAATGGTATGTTTTAACATTTTGAACCTTATACAATTAGGATAAGTATGATATTTTTGAGTTCTATTATCTTTTTGAGTGAAAGATGAGTTGAAGGTTGAAACTCTAATTGTCAAGCATAAATATATATATACCTATCTCTTATTCAATGAATAAATTAATTCTTAAACTTTAGTAAAGGGATATTAAAACAAAAAAATGTGTTATCCTAATACCTTATGTCTTGTTGAACTGATGATATTTTAAATCAATATAGATTGAAGGCTTTGAGGCCCTCAATTTGACAGTTGATTGTTATTGATGACCTCAATCACTCCCTACAAATATTTACGTTTTTCCTCCAATTATATGTCTCTAATTGCCACCAATGTTCTCCTTATCGAGATTATAATTTGGTGGTGACTTTCTTATTTCCATTTACCTCTTATTAAGGCTAAATTTTATTAATCTTATTTCCGATGTGGGTTTTCCACAAAGGTATTTTCCCTTTTCAACCTTTTATTTTCCAAGAAAAATTTCAAATTGCGAGGACGCAATTTATTGAAGGAGGGGAGAATGTAACACCCCGAGCTTCCACGATACGCTTCTCATTCAATAATACAATAGCTTGCATTGTACGCAACTTCGAGTTCTAAAACATCGCGACAAATCAAACTAGCCGTTATGAATAGTAATAACCACTTTTTAAAATTATAGAAATTTTATATTTCAAAATGGACTTCATTTTTGTATTCGTAATATCGAAATTAGCCTATGTTGAATTTTTGGTATTTTTCTGAGAACTTCTAATTTTTTATGAATAGTGAAAAATACTTAAAACAACTTTTTTAATCAAAATAATTTATAGTGATAAGTTATACTATTGAGTGGATTTAATGTATAATTAGAATATATTTTTACCATTTTATCCAATGGTGGTCATTAGAATTAATTTAACATTGAATTTGGACATAAACAATTGCCAATCTTTTGATATAAATTGTTTCTTGAAAACACGCTATTTGTCGTAACAGCGGGAATTAATTATAAAATTAATTAATGAAACTTATATGTTTGGAATTTTGTAAAATAGACATCATTTTTGAATTCGGAATATCAATTATAGCTTAGGATGAAATTTTGGCATTGTTCTGAGAAACTTCAATTTTTGATGAATAGTGAAACCACTAAGTGGTAGTTAAATAACTGATTTTTCGTTTAAATGAAATATTACCACTTCTGTGATTTGATTTTCAAAAATCCGACATACATGGTTGTCATTAAGAAGTAAAATGTGGTTCAATGAGATTATAATAATTTTTTGGTGAATAGTAACTTATTAAGTTCTTAATCGCGATTAGTGGTAATTAGTGTAGTTTAAGGTATAGATAATACTTTAATAATATTAAATGACCTAGACACATGTCCCAACCTCATTGGTTGAGTCATGGCCGACCAAGACAAGCCATGGCCTAACTTGGGGACCCCATGGATCCACTTTTGTTGGGAAATGACATAAATTAGTTTTTATTTAATGTTAAAGTGAAAATGACACTAACATAAATTGTTCTACTAAAACAATTTTTAATTGGGGTTATACAAGTCCAAATTTTGATTATAAATAGTCATTGGAAAGCTAAAAAGATTTCCTACATCATAGTATTTGTTTTATAATTTTTAGACATTAAATAAATTAAAGTATTTATGACATAATAATGATGCAGCGATGACATCATTATTTGACGATTTAAATAAAATGAGAAGATAATGCAAAATCCGAGGCTTACACTTGTCCAAAGCCTATTGGATGAAGATATTTCGAAACCTTATCACCTTAGCCTCGAATTATATAGATGTGGGACCTTTAGAATCCGAAAAGCATTTTGAAATAATGTAACATTTCATTACTTTCCAAAAGTGCCCCTCCTCTCCACTTATAAAAGGCCCCCACCTCTCCCACCTTATTCACACCTTCAAGCCATTTGGCTCGGCCAAACTCTGCCCAAATACTCTCCCAACATCCCTCTCTTACTCCTAGAATCCTCACTTTGGGCAGAACTCTTCCCAAGGAAGCCTTTGGCTCAAATCAAAAAGAGTTACCCGATTTTGAGGTAATGTCTTTTATAATGTTGTTTTGTTTTATTTTTCTTCTCCAACCCCCTAAACTCTTTTTATTCATTTCTTTTGTAACAACACCAGTATCCTCAATATACTAGGATGTTGTTATAAGAAGGATTCGAGCTACACTTACACACACCTACATCTAATGGTTAAAGAACATACGGTTTCTATGGATGGCGAATTTCTGCCTCACGAAACGATGATTGTTCAACACTCATATAACACCTTCAAAGGTGGCCATTAAGATGTCACTATATTTATATATGATATATAATGTGTTTATGTTTTACTTATGCTTCTGTATTTCTCATTTATGGCTTACTTTATGATTTCCATTATGGGTAAAACGCGATAATTTCATTTTAGGAAGTGCGGACTACCGCCCCCTCAAAGTGATTTGAATCGTTAATGCCATATGTGGGATGTATAAAGGATGGAGTAAATGGTATTATACACTATATTATACTGGAATTATATTATACATTTATATCATTATGATTTAGTTCCATTAAATATGAAATTGAAATGAAAGTAGCGTTCATGTGTACGTACGGCTTACCGTCTCCATGAACGGTGCATTTCATTTCTTACCTCTAAATGTTACGTAATATTATAAATGAATGTATATACTGGATATATAAGATATATATGACATCTAAATCATGAATATAATTCTGGATATAATGGATATTTCACCACATGGACAACTTGTAATTATAAGAAGTTTATTGTTGACTCAAGTACCTAAGATCGACAAAACGACCGTTATTAACTTAAATAATTAAATAATGCTAATAACATGGTAATAAGTGATATAAAATGAATAATGAACATGAAAAAGGTTCTTAAGTAAATAGAAATTAACTCTAGTTTATTATTCAGGAGGTTAAAGAACGGTTGAGTCAAGTCAGACACGAGGTAAGGGAATTTCTTAACCCAACTTCCATTCTTTGGGTTAATCTCCTACTTTCAAATTATGTCATGATATTATTATGTCCTATTTTGTATTTTTACTTTCTTTATGTGTACCTATAGTGAATACACATAATAGATCTATTTTATTTTAAAAATGATCTTTTTAAGGACTTTGTCTCAATCTCCTTTCATTGAGGCATATTTGGCTTTATACACAACTTTCTTTTATACGGTGTATAAACCCCTTTGACTTTCATGTTTATTCAAAAGGAATCTTTTTTATACGAAGCATTTTACTAAACGACAAAAAGGGAATGTTTTTCTTTCCGTACTTATGCGGCGACAACGACTACTCCGCCGTCGTGACCGTTATTTGAGTTTCGGCTTCCTCTATAAGCCATCTTTTTTTTAATGAAAAATAAATACAAAGTTTTAACTTTCTTTTATTTTGGTATTGAAAATGGTTTTGAAAGCGTTTTTATTATATCAATGTGCTGTATTGATATCTTGTGATTGAAATGTGGAAATGTTATGTTTCCTTTATGCATGTTTTATGTGATACAATTATGTTATGGTTTATGATATGTTTAAACCTATTCATATGAGGAATGCATTGGACTTAATAAGTGACGGGTGGAGCCCGCTATAGCTCCTCGATGCATCGGCAGGTCTCATGAGACAAACCAGTGTCTTGGCACAAGGCCTTGACAAAATATTATTTGTGGTCTTGGCACGAGGCCTTGACTACGTGGTTAAGATAGTCTGGCATTATGCATTCCATCATTATGAAAGTGGTTATTGATATTGCATGTGATTATTCGACCAGTAGAATATCCATGTGAAGAAGTAAATGGCATTATCTCATTTTACTTTTGCCATATTATGTTGAAGTTCATGTTTAAAAGGCTTTTGTTTTAGTTATACATTGCCTTAAATGTTAATGTTTATTTATGAAAGCTTCCGCATTATTGTTATCCTTACTGAGCATCTGAGCTCACCCCTTTCAATGTTTTAATATTTTCCAGGATGTGAAGAAGTATTTTATGAATGACCTGCAGGGATAGTCAGAAGAGGATATGAGTGTGGACTATGGAGACTTTGTTATTGTAGTTTTTCACTTTTTGATGTAATGAAAGACTTATGAATGTATCTAGTGTTTCCAAGGCTACTAAACTAATCGGTCTTTCGAGACTTGATCTTTTGTGATCATGCCTATGTTACGAAGTAATGCACCGACTCTGGGTAGCTGGGGTCGGGGCGTTACAAGGGGAACCACCATAAATGTTTCCTAAACATTTATCAGAAGATACCACTAACCAACCCTTAAACCCATCTTATCGACGAAATATAAACCAAGACATGATTCAAACAAGAGGGGTTCATAGACTCAAAGAAACCCACAACAACAAAATTTTCAGAAACACATAATACACACCAACCCAAGCCAGTAATCAAGACATCATTTTTCCTTTAAAATCTTCTCTTTGAAAACCAACGGTTTAGCAGTTAGCATATCTACCAATGGTACACCATGAGACTCACACATGCTTGTTTCTATGACACATTGTGCACCCTCCTCATATCCATCCTAGCACTCATATAGTCATGAAATTAGCAATACAACATTCCATACAACCCCATGCATATGGTCTCTCACAGAAATACCAAAGGTTAAAATAAAAATTCATTCCACTTTTCAAAACCAAATAGTCAACCAATAATTCCTTTTTTTTCTCAAGACCGCTAACCACAAAATCAAGCCCAATTTACAGCATACAAAAAATTTCATATATACACAATAATTAAAATGAAAAATCACTTTTAATATATTAAAATCAATTTCAAAATGTATCATCCCATTAAAAAACCTTTCAATAATTAAATAAAATATATTGGAAACACTTTTTCAAAACTGAATTTAATATAGTTCCTTCTTTCAAAAGAGGTGTAAACTCACCATTTTCTATTTCCAAAAAATTCTATAAATTTTGTTCCACCAATTTAAAAATCAAAAAAAATCCCTCTTTATTGAAAAAAAAATGATTTCAAAAAAACTTTACTCTTATAAAAACCATGTCATTTTTTTTAAAACCAAATTTCCAAGATTTCAAAACTTAAAGACACAATACAATGTGAGGGGAAACTAGCTTCGGTGGGTGACTTGGTCATATGGTTGGCAGACATACGCCAATAACTTCACTATCACATCGAGTATTGTAGGGAAATATCTCAAGCTCCACAGGGTTTTCCAGGACTTGGGAGCTCATTGATACCATTAACCCAACTCTCTTTTCATTTCCCCTAATCATTATCAAACCAATAAAACCAAAGGACTCAAATAAGTCCTGAAATACCCTGTAGACTTGAATCCCATCATGAGGTGTGGTGATTAGGAACACTACCCATAACTGGAATTCCATGTCTTGACAATCCTTACTCCAGACTATCCTGATTGTTCCCGAAGTAACATGACCCAAAGAGTTAACCTAAACCCCCTTTGATACCATTTGGTCACGAACCAAATCTGGTCTCCATCTAAACCAGCACCAAACCTAGCCCGCGACAAGGACTGAAGGGATTTCCCAATCCCCATGGGATGACACAAGTTCCGGGGTATCATAACTGTAAATTGGGAATGATTTAACTAAGTTTATAAATATAAAATAGCAAACAAATCCAATAAAATGAATCTGGATTTTCAAACAAAATCATCTTGTATAAAATTTATGAATTTAATTACAAAAATTAAAACAATGCTCAAAGACCATTACAAAGGTAAAAAACCCAAAATGACAGCCCAATAACCTCTACAAGTCAAGAGGTACTGCCGTCAAGCCATCTTGACAGCTCCACATCATGTTGGACCACTAAAACCCAAACCATAGGCACAAAAGTTATACCCAAACCCATAAAATCAAAATCAGAAAGTATACTTACACCCAAAGGTGTAGGTAGGGTATAATCCAAAACCTATTATGGTACCAACACTAATAGATTCTATGTGACAAACATTCAAATATGAAAATCATGCATGCTTTCAAAAACATTAAATGGTTGTTACAATTTCTAAAAGATGCAACTTTAAAAATTAAAACAGTTTTCAAGTGGGCTATGTGAAAGAATAATAAATTTTAAATAAAATTCCAAAGATAATTAAATTTCTATCTAAACATACCCTATGTAGATGGTAATATTAAATCATCTAATGAGCACAATCAATAGGAAATAACCCCTAGGAACTAGATTGTTTTGGGTCCTAGGTACCTCGTATCTCGATGAGAGTAACCATCACAATATCTGTTCCCGTGCACAAGAAACTATTATAAAATATACCCATACTACTGGTCCCAAATCCTATTCATAATAATAGTTTAGATAGTGGTTTAAGCTTCAATATTTCTATGTGAAACTAAGTCTAAACCCCACAGGATCACTAGCATACTAGTTTATGTCCACCCACCTAGATACCCGAGTTTCCCTCTTATGATCAAACAATTTCAACAAGCCATGAAATATAATTTTGCAAATGTAAATACCACTTCCACATCACACATAAACCAAATAGACCACATGTAAATCACACAAGCACATCATCCCCCTTTCCCTTCAAATTGATTTTGAAATCTAACTCACACCCAAATACCCCACAACTCATTTTCCATATCTTTTTCAATTGAAAAAATCCTTCAATAATTTTATAAAATGTTTCCCAAGAAGTTAAGAATCAAATAATATCCCAATAACATGTTACATAATACCCTTTTCAGAAAAAAAAAATCCATTTTTTAGATCACATTCACAAAAAACAGCCCACATCACGTTCACATCACTTTCACATTTCAGTAATTTCGTTAAATTTTTTTATAAAACATTACCAAGAGGATACTCATCACATGACATGCTGTTTAACATTTAAAATTGGACATCTCAAAATATACAGAATCAAAAATAGTTTTCCAATATGTTTTCACCTCTTACAAAAATCATTAAACCATTCAAATATTTCACAAAACAATTCTATGGAGTATATCCCTGCTCTGCACATAAACCCCATTTCAAAACCATATTTCAAGGAAAAAATCACACCAATACCAATCCAAAATAGAATTAGAAGCCCTATAAATATCTAATAAACTAATATCAAGTATTATAAAATCACTTCGAATAATACCACAAAATATGCACATGAAAACACACACATTTTCATAAAACACTTTCAAGAGGCATAACATTTTTTTAAACATAAAACCCATTCAAAAACCCTCTTTCAATCTAAATGAAACCCCAATACCATACCAAAGTAGAATTTTCATCCAAAACTAGATTTATTAAACCAATTTCTTATGTTATAAAATACACCCAAATAATACCTCAAGAGTTACACATGAAAAACACCCAATTTCAAGATAAAATGCAACTATAAAAATAAAAAGCCAACAAAATCAATCATAAAAAAATTTCGCACCACAAAATACATATAAAGAATACAAAAAATAAGTAAATAAAAAATATAACTCATCATAAATTGGTTACACATGGAATCACCTACCTTTTGTATTGAAACCCTCAAAACAGGGTGCGAAACATCAACCGCACCACCGAACCACCACAAGGGGTGAAAATCAACCCTAAACCACAATATTTGTCTAGAAACACAACAAATCAAACCCTAGATTTGAACCCTAACTTCTGGACATTTTAGAACATCATGAAAGAGGGAAGAAACCAAGAAGGAATCACATACCTTGTACAATCTTGATGGAATCTCCTCAAATCCACCAAAGGATGAATCGCCAAGTAACCAAAACTTATAGGTAGTCTTGAATGAGTCTTATTAGGTTATGTGAGGACTGGATTGGTGGTTAAAGAGAGAAAATTGAAATTTTTATGAAAGAATAAAATTACCTTCTCAAATCTTGATGATTTCAGAATCCCTGAAATTTTTTCCCTAATCCACGATCCAAATTTACTCCAAAGAGGTGAAATAGACAATGAGAGTGAGACTCGTGTTTTGGAATTTTAGTGGGAGGTAGAATAATAGAAAAAAGTAAAAAATTAAAGAGCTATTAAAAAAATAAAAAAATAATATAAAACTAGAAATAGGCTTATGGGTTGGCCCAAAAACTTACCAAAAAACCCAAATCCATTATTATTATGGATTATATGGGTTCCAAATTGATATGGTGGTTTTAATATACCATGGGATAATTGGGAAGTTTAATGGGTGTAAAATGTTGAAAAATAAAAGAGTTATAAAAGAAACAAAATTTATTTTTAAATAAGAAAATGAGCTCATAGTGTTGACCAAATTTTGAAAACTCACCATTTCCACCAAAATGAATTTGAAACCTCCAAAACAAATAATGAATGGAAATTAAGTGAAAAATAACTTTAAAAGAAGTCATGGGTATGACACCTAAGAAACGTGATCTAATCATAGGCATGGAGTTCATAGATATTATCTATTAAAGGAAGAGAATATGGATGTGGAAAAATTCTTGTGATATAAATTGAAAAGGTAGAAAAACCAAGTGTTGTTTGATTTATAATATGATTCATTTATTCTATTATTTATAATTTAAGAAATATATATTATTCTCCTTATTTATCATAAAAATCCTAGTCTATGGATAAATTTTTTTAACAATGTTATTACTTATACCCTTTGGTTTATCTAATTTTGTTGGATTTAAATCATGTCAGATCAAGGTATTGTATTTATTTTGAGTTAGATATATGATGAGAAGAAGTATTAGTGATGTTAATTATTCTACCAAATCTATTATAAAATTTAATAATGAGCTTGTATTGGATTTGTAATGTATAAGAATATATATATTACTACCATCCCAAAATTATATTTTCTATTGTGATAGGTAAAAAATATATTTAAATTAGTGATTGGGAACATAATATGGTCCATTTATGTGTTATCATGTAGAGTATCACATACCATCTATTAGGTTTGATGTTATTCTTCTCTAGCATTCCAATGAAGGAGTTTACCAAATTTTTTAGAGTGTTTCAAAACGTTTTCTCTAAGGAGGAAATGAAATTACTTTTTTAATATAATATTAAGTTTGAAATTGACTTATATTATTTTGTATCCCCTACTTATATGTTTTTTATTATATGTAACATATAAGGTTTTGAGAGTAATAAATCTACATTGATGATATTTTAAATAGAGGTTTCATTTAAACTAGTATGTCTCCATGGATTGATCACATATTATCCACTAAGAAGGATAATAGAACCATTAGTTTTCTATTATTATTATCTAATATTTAATAAATTCATGATAGATAATGATTACTCATTTTTATGGATTTATTATTTATTTAAAAATCAAAAGATTAATGTTTGTTCTTCTTGATCAATCAATGATCGGAATAAAATATGATGAGAGATAAGTAAGAGAATATTAAAAAGATAGAATATTTATATTTTTATGGGTTTTATATTTTTTAGTTATTCTCTTTGTGGTTATAAATATGCCAAATGTTTTTACTAATTGAATTTGCTTCTTTTTTGTACTGATTAAATTATTTTTATGGTGAGTAATTTTTGTTTCATATAGAATATAGGAGATTTTACTATATTTTCAAAAATATGACTAAAACTTTTTTTTGAGAATATTTTCTGGAGGTACATCACTATTCACTAGTACAAAAACCTTTTTTCACGTTTTTTTTGTTTGGCTTTTAACGTCGGTTTTTAGGCAACGATATTGCGAGCGATGTTAAAAATATAGTTTTTTTCATTGGTTATTAAATAACTGAGGTAAAAAATGGGGTTTTATGGTTTTTAACGTCGTTTCTTAAAAAACCAACATGAAATACATTCTGTAAATGGCATTACGAAGCCATTTTTTAAGTCAGTTTTTGAAAAAACTGACGTTAAAAGTCATTTTTTACGTCGGTAATTTAATAAAGAACGTTAAAAGTTATTTTTAATGTCTTTTATTAAATAACTAGCATAAAAAATGTCAACATTATTGTAGAAAATTTCCTAATATTTCATTTTACAGGTCATAGAGCTCAAACGGAGTTACAGATCAAAAGTTATGACCCTCAGAAGTTTGATATTTTTTTGAGGAAAGATTGAATGAGTCAACCGTAGCTCCATCTTAGAATGAATTTTTGAATCCGTAAGGGGTTTTTTAGTTTTAACCTGATATAATGAATCATCTATCATTATAATAAATTAATAATCATTAAATGGTATATCAATTAAGAAAATTACTCATAGAAAATATAAATGATGGGAAAATAATTACACATACATTGAGGAGGTTGTTGAAATAAGAAATTGTTGATTCACGTAGAAGATCAAACATGTTGAGACGTTGGAATGAGGATGGTTGAATGAAATGATCATAAAATGATATATCAATTAAGAAAAGAAATCATAAAAACCATAAATCATGGATATATGATTAAATATACCTTGACGAGATCGCAGAAAGAAGAAATAATTGATTCACGTTGAAGATGAAAAGAGTCGATTTGGGGGAATGATAATGGTTGAAATAAATTATTATCAAATTAGGATACGTGTATAATGGAAAAATATAATTGAGATGCTAAGAGAAAACATGGTATTAAAAATTTTAGGTGGAAATTAAAATTTTCGATGTCGCGATGTAAAAAAAATTGAAATTTCGTGTTTACGGGATATTAAAATTATCTTTCACGTCGGTTTTATGATAACCGATGTGAAATGATATTAAAAATTTTTATTATTTTTTACGTTGATTATTATAAAACTGACGTAAAAAATCAATTTTTATCACATTTTCACGTCGGTTATTAAATAACCGACGTGAAAAAATGATTTTCATGACTTTCTTACATCGGTTATTTAATAATCGACATTAAAATGAATTTTTCACATTGGTTATTTAATAACCGACGTAAAAAACATTTACAAAAATGTATTTCATTTCCAAAGATTTAATTTTAGAGGACGTAGATCTCAAACGGAGTTACGGATTAAAAGTTATGGCCTTCAGAAGTTGGCCTTCCCTAAGACATCGTTTAGAGATGGTCAACTTCTGAAGGCCATAACCTTTAATATGTAACTCCGTTTGAGATTTGTGACCTATCAAATTAAATCTTGGGAAATTATATACATGTTTTTGAACTTTTTTCACGTCAGTTATTAAATAACTGATGTAAAAATTCCTTTTAACATTGGTGATTAAATAACCAACGTAAAAATGTCATTAAAATCAATTTTTCATGTCGGTTTTATAATAACCGATGTGAAAAATAAGTGAAAATTTTAATATATATTAATGGAAATGTATTTTTCACGTTGTTTATTTAATAACCGATGTGGAAAAGTGATGTACATTGATTTTTCACATCAGGCATATAATAACCGACGTGAAAAAATCAGATAAAATGGATTTTTCACATCGATTATTATATAAACGACGTGAAATATCAGAGAAAATGTATTTTTATGTCAGTTATATTATAACTGATGTGAAATATCTAATTTCAGATATTTTCATGTCGGTTCTAAGATACCGACGTAAACAAGGGTGATGTAAAAAAGGCTTTTTTACTAGTGATTATGTCTTTATTATCAATATACCCTTGAAAAGTTTAATCTTGTTGCTGATTCCCAATGATTAATGTCTTATACTGATATATCTTAGGATTTTGGTGGGGAATAAAATATATTAAAACAACATGTATCTCTGAATATTATTTTAGAGGAAGAATTTGGTAGTGTTTTTATATGTTAGATGATGGTGGGTTCTATCGTAAATGATAAGAAAATTGAGTCTCTACTAGGATTCTATTACACAAAAATATAGAAAAATTATATTATCAGTTCTTGTACTCTTAATGAAATTATAAAAGATTGATAACATTTCATTCTAAGGATGGTTATTTATATAGAATAAAATGAAATATGTGGTTTTTAGTGAGCCTCATAACGAATATTTGTCCATACATTGATGTACAATAGACACATATAATGCTTTTAGATAAAAATTAAGGTAATTAGAAATGAAAAAGGTTTTGATTGAGTTTATATCCAAATGAATTAATTTCTAGTAGGCAATGACTAATAATTAATTTTCTAATTGTTTGTTATAACTATTGTGTATTCCTTAATTGTAATGAAAATATATATATATATATATATATATATATTAATGTTATTTCATTATACATTGATATTATATAGTTATCTAGGGGTGGTTGTTGGTAAATTTACAATACCATTACATTTATTTCAATTCCTAAGAAATTAAGTTTCATTAAGTACTCGAAAAGACTTATAAAATATAAAAAAAATATTGTATATAGTTAATATATAATTATTTCAACTCATTATCCTCAAATAACATCAAATATGTTAAGGGGTTATACTTTCATTTTGGAACACATTTTCATCTTAGTACAACATTTCATCCTCAAACTAATGTAATAATTGTGAAAATTATTAGTTTATTAAATATTTATCCAAAGGTAATATGTTCTAAATTTTTTAGGGCCATGGGAAAAACATTTTCCTTTAGTCGAGATAATTTTAAAAAATAATTCTCACTCTTCTTTTGGTATGATACCACTTAATATATTTTATTGAAATTCATGTTGATCCTAATAATGTTTTCTGGATTTTGATGAATCATCAATTGTTATTCCTAATATAGTATAAAATATGATAGATAACTAGAGAATGATAGAATAATAAATGAGTATTTCTTAGAGGTGATACAAATCTAATGTATAAAAAAATAAGACTATTGAAGTTTATAAATTGTGATCATTTAATGTTTATGATTTCCCATATTTATAAGTAGTATAGATTTTGATGAGGTAGTATGTTATCTACCAGATTTTTTACAATCCAAGATACTAGATAATGATAGGGAAGTTTCATATAAAAATAACCTTACTTCACATTTATAGTGTATTCATGGTGTTTTATACATCTACTTGTTAAGGAAATATCATCAAGATGTATCACACGTGATTTATAGGGTTGATTATAATATTTAATGGGTTTTAATTTCTGTTAAACATATGTAAGAGATACATTATCATAGATAAAACATCTTGTATGGGGTAATTCTAATTATTTTTAAGAGTTTTAGGGACTCATGAAGGGATAAGAAATATCTCTTAGGAGATTAAAACTCAAATTTGGGTTAAATGAATAGATATAATTTAATTACCCATATATTATTTCTGAGTAATGTGAATTATATGTTTATAATGATATCGACATGAAATTTTAGTATTGAATATTTTTTCAAAGATGGGTTTTGAATTTTGTAGGTTGAATAGTTTTAAATATTTAAGAAACATGGAATCTTATAAACTCTTAACATAGATTTTGTAATATTTTTGAAGGAATTTTTTAAATTTTATATATGAAGGGTAAATAACTAATTCTCAAGGTCTTAAAATTAAATTATGATTGGATTGTTGAACTCAAAATAGTGTTTTTAACTTTGGGTATAATTTTTATAAAAATATAAAATAATAGGGGTTTTGAAAAATATTAGAGTCAATATAAATAATTATTTTATTTTTTATGAAATTATTTGTGTAAATAAATTTTATAATATATTGGTGGTTTGTAAAGTTAATGGAAATAAAAGGATTATTCTCTAAACATGTTAATGAGGAGATTTTTACGGAATCAATTGTGGAAATTCTATGGTGGAATTTATTGGTTGTTCAAACATTAATAAGACATTTATGTTAGAGGAAATTGATAATGGTTGATTCATTTTCAGTTATAAAATTAATATATTTTCCAAGTCGTTGTTTATAACCAAGAAATTATCCTATCAAACTTCGTTTGGTAGTTCTCCTTGAGTTCCTCAATGGTGAATGATTTTTGAATAGTGAAAACAATGATTAATAGTTCAGACAAATATTATCATGTAATTGTGGTTGGTGAATATAAACTATCGTATTATATGATATCAATGGTTGAATAAATTTTTTAATAAATGGTGAATATGTAATTGATGATTTAATTTTAGTATGGGTGAACATGATATATCGGTAATATGTGGTACATTGTGAATGAAAATTAATTACAAATGAATTTGGGCATATTGATATGATGATGTAAAATTATAGATATCAATATTTATATCATGTTGTAAATAAATTATGATTGAGAATATACTATAGAAAAATGGGTTATATCGATATATTTAGGAAATTTATCTTCACATGATTATGAATATTTTAAAGATAAAAATCATAGTTTGATTAAAAAAAATTATTTTCTTGAAATTGACAATAATATTGTATTTCATGATTTTTAAATGATGTTTTTAAAAATTGAATGGAATCTATACCACTTTTTATAAGACATGATTGGTGATGTTTTCATTCATATGATGAGACAATCCCATATTTGAGATCTATACAAAGTGGCATAAGGGTTTTACCACTTACTTGTGGAAATTCACTTCTATCCTATGGCTTTTTTGAGGGACATGGTATATAAAAAAGGGTTATAACAGAGTTTCACATGTCCATTCTAGAGTGTAATATGGACATACTGAATTTTCACTGGTGTTTTTCCACCAATTACTTCTTCTTATTTTACTTTAATTTATAGCCTGGAAGTGTGTTATATTATATTGGTCTTGCAAATCCTTATGATATGTTAGTACATTAAATGAATTTGTTATTGATATAATGTATATGATAAAAATTTTATAATATATATTATATTTTAGAGAGTAGTTCTGGAATTTTAATTATGAAGGTTGGGTGTTGAGACTACTATATATAATTACTTTGTTCATATACTTAAATATTTAATATTTTAATTATGTAGTTAAATCATCTTAGTATATTTTATAGTATAAAGGTATAGGTTGACCATATTTCAGTGCATGATTAATAAATAATAAGGATTATAGTGTACATAATAATTATATGAAAAATAATAATGGTTGATTATAGTGATTTGAGATAAAAAAAAATTGACATGGGATGGAATTATATTAAAATATATTTTAGAGTTGTATATGTTATATGGTACCAATATCTACACAACCACCACTATTTCTAGTATAAGGTTCTTCCAAAAATATATCTCGTATTCAATGACCGATCACTTTCCCCCTCCCACTCTTCCTTAAGGAATATTGTATAGGCTGATGATATGATAAGGGGGGTGTTGTATTCTCTGATAATGAAGTATATAGATATCTCATATTCCCTTATGAAGTGGTAATATGAAGGGATGTTTTATTCCTTAATGAAGTAGAATCTAGGGATGTTTTATTCCTTCATAATGTTTTATAATTGGTTGTTACATTTTATAAAGATGAACAAATATATAGTGATATGGAATTACCAACTGATATAGAATGTTGGAATATTTTATTCTCATATTAAGAGGCAGTATGGAGGGACATTAAGTTCCATGAGGATGATGTGGTATATATAGAGAAATAATTCTTATCAAAATGGATGAGATCCTCAAGATGTTTTCCAGTGGTTCATGATATACTTTTATAAAGTGTTTTGGGGGGAATTCCTGACATCAGATATCAATGGGACATAAATCAAGATGATTAAACTGAATAAAGGTTACACATCATGTTTTATTTATTTTGTAATTGATAAGTTAACAAGATCTAATAATGTTTACATAAGGGTTTTTGGTGAGTGAATTACATAGTGTCTTATAGATATCTCTTATTTATATAAATTATTTATAGCTTTATAGTATCATGCAGGTGGATTATTCAATCAATGTTAACATAGAAATAATGTTTTTAAGAGTTGGGATTTTTTTAATTTTTTATTTAGAGGGATTATATATATTATGATTACCAATTTTTTCCTCAATTATTTTTATGGAATTTATAATTTCTATATGACATTAATTATTTTAATTTTCTATGATCATTGGTTTCTGGGGAACCTGTTATTCATACGTTGGATTTTCATTTTCCATTCCTGTATTTTTTCGGGTGATGGATTCCATTATTTTTAATTTATACCATCAATAATTTTCATTAATTCCTTGAGTTTTGGATGAAATCATTAGGTGTCTATACTAATCTCTAAGTAGATAAAAATTATTCCTTGTTGGATTAGGGTATAACATATTTTTGTAAGTCATAAGTGACTTAAAAATTGATTTTTTATATTAAAAATTTGGTGCAAAACTGAAACATAAACTACAAGTTTATAAGTGGGTAACAGAGGAAAAAAAGTGAAGGACAATGGAATTCCCTCTGATAATCCTAGAAAAATCAACTCAAACAGAACTAATACTAAAATAAACCACAAGCCTACAAACTTATTTACCATTGGAAGCAAGAAGATTCACTAAAATATTACCCTCAGGTCATTAGTGAACAACATTCATGTCTAATTTAATAATGGAGATAAAAGTTCTAATGGAGTACATGTAATTCATTGGAAATTCAAAATATACCTTTTAATTATTTGACTATAATAAAAGGGTTATATTACTTTTCAGATAAGTAAATATTTTTATACTTACAGATATTATTCCCTTGAAGCATCACCAAATTCTAAATCACAACTGAATAATACTCCTAAAAGTATGATCAAAATTCCCCAATTATTAAACCCCAAGAGTCTTAAAAAATTCCACGACCCCACGTAATCCCTTGAATAAAAGATCCATCTGAATTATATTTCAAACCATAAAGGGGGTCCTATAATTTAATCTAAGAGCTGAACTTTCTCTTCCCTTGGATAGGGAACCAAATAGATGATAGATTGATCTAGGATGGTCCTGCATAGGTAGAGGAAGATTAAAACCTTTACATTACTACACAAGAGAATGGAGGAGGACCAAAAATTTCAATATGATATACTAGAGGTTTTTTATAAGAACCTTATATCAAAGAACATATAGTGTGTCCAATATAACACAACAAGAAGTATTGGTGGAAATAACCCATCCCTTTTCCTATGCTCATTAACTAGCATGAAATACCCATATCATTAAAAGAAACTCCTCTATATAGCTTTCTAAATTTTCAAATCTCAAAAGGCCCTCAATCTGAATCCAAAATTATAGAAACTATTCTCTTTTAAATAATAAGTGATTCACTATTCAATATTTTTCATTGGATAATAAATTCTACATTGATTCCAAAGTAATTAAAACACGTTTGAATATATTTGACAGTGGGTATAACATTCTTATGGATCCTCCAAATGATGAATTTAAATTTGAGAGAAATTTTCTTAAAAAATGTTTTAGAACCCATAAAATATATATTTGAAGAATAACGATTCATGTTATGTAATCCTAAGCAAGTAAACTTCCCTTAGGGGACACAATTGCGGAATCATTAGTATGAGTCCTCTAAAAAATGAATACTATGAAAAATCTCCTTTTGTTATTAGTTGTGCATGGTAGTAGTAAACCTAGGATATGAACAATATTTTATGAAACTAATGTATATATCTAGGAACCAAAGAATGAATAGGTAAATTCCATCCAAATTATGATTTTATAAAGTGACATCTCTATTCTTTATGATACATCGAGTATGGTCCATAATTGGTTACACAAGCCCCTGAAAACTACACCTGACACAGGAGCCATATGAATTATTATCTAATCCAAAGGGGTAGGTCCTAAAATTTATCTTAATGAATATTTAAGAGAGAGAGTTTCTAAATATTTCCTCCCATATTGTTTTATCCTTTAATCCCCATATTCTTTCTTAAATCCGACTACTATTGATACCCCCCTTTTTAAAGCGTCTTGAATGATTTGATTATCTTCCCTAATAGTGATGAATTTCTTGATGTGAGTCCCAAAAAAAGTTATCAATGAGAGTGAAAATGTTCTTAATCATTATATTGGGAGGCCATCATATAGATAAGACATGAATTAGAATGGGGATTGAAAACAATTACCCAATTCAATACTTCCTCGAAAATAAAGGAATTAGACTTTTCCACTTCAAGATCCTACCTATGATCCTTTTCAAAATGTTTTCCTAATGATAATTTATTACCCTAACAATAAATAAGGAAGTCACCAAATAATCCAAGGTAAAAAATTATTTAGAAAAATTAATTCTATCCTGAATAAGTATTGATCTCTTAGGAGTTCACTTTTCTGAGGTAAAATCATTTCTTTTATTGATATTAACTCATTATCTTTCTTTGTTGCAATATTAAAAAAATATTATTGAAATATTTAATATAACTTTCACTTCCTTTGAGAAAAAATATCGTATAATCTACATGAGAATATAAAAAATACTACAAAATTCATTCCTCCCTTTGAATGGATGAATTGAACCTTCTTGAAAAACCTCATTGAGATTTCTACTAAGGACATCCAGGTCTGAAATATGAGAAGGATCATGAATATTGGGTCCCTAAGTCTCAATAACATTGTTGATTTGAAAAATAATAATATTTTATCCATAAGAGAAGTGGTGAACTTAGTAGAGGAGAAACATCTGAAAAATATATCACAAAACAAATTTTGAAAAACCAAAGATTTTTAGAACATTAATGATGAAAGGCCATTCCATCTGGTCATAGTAATTTTCCATGTCAATTTTGATAATAAAATTTAAATCTACCACTCTCATGTTGAGATCGTCAATCATTTCCTAGACAAGTTCTATGGTTGCCTGAATGGTCCACTTTTTAATGAAACCATATTGTACCTTTTAAATTCAGAGAACAATATGTATAGAATATCCTTTAATGGGGATGCCAATAAACATTTTATATGAGAGGTGTAACCCACTAATAGAATGGTATTTTCTAAAACTATTGGGCTATTTCAGCTTCGGAATGAGAGATAATTTTAGTCGAGGTTACTGTAGGAAATGACCACCCCAGATGTATTCTCAAAAATAACTCACCACATCCCCTTTAAATATGTTACAAGAATCAGTGTCGAAAGAAACTAGGAATCCATCTATACCTAAGGATATTTCAATATTAAGAGTTTTAATGGATTCTAAATTTTTTACTTCTTATGGAAAATAACCAATATTTGGTTTTAAAATTCATTTATATAACATGGAATATAATCAAATGTTAAATTGGAATCTCTCTAATCTTGGGAACCACCCAATTGGGTGTGAAATTGACATAGTAATTCTTTTGTAAAGTAGGAAACTATTAGTGGGCCTAAAATTTTATCATTACATGTGTGATAACCATATGAAAGAGGTAGTTTGGTCCATATATCAAAACATTTATCTCTAATACATACATGAAAATATGATTCATTTCTATCCCCTTTCTTAATCCATATATTTCTAAATCTCTCTCTGGAATATTTATCAGGATCTAGAAAAACTTCCTTTTGCTAGTTTTTTACTAGACGATAGCATGTACGCATCACCATCCTATTGGGGCTATAATTAAAGATCTAGGAGACTTATTTCCACCGAAATATTTTCTAGACATAAATCCCAACTGAGATAAATGATAAAATAAGTAATAATATTACTCTTAAGCCTATTTATCTTATTCTATAGTATTACCTAAGCTATACATTATGCATGATCTATCCAAGAATATTATACTATCTCCCAAAATCCTTACACATGCATCAATCAATTTTTATAGAAGAAACCTTTTATCACATCTTTAGAAGATTGAACTTGGAGTAGAAGGAGAGAGTGGTCATAGAGATACCTAGAAAGGTGACTTATTGAGGAACTTGATAAGTTTTATATTTATGAAAATTTACCCAATAAAATTTCAAGTCTTCACCAAATTCTACTGTTTTCCATTTGATTTTTTCACCAAGTGAAGAAATATTTTGAAAATCCTATGTCTAATAGATTATTTATCTTAATGATCTATTGGTTTCCTTGGATTCCAAAAATGGGAGAGAAACCCCCACCCTTATTCTCCAAAGGATCCATAATTGTATTGAAATATCCACCAATGATCCAAGAAACCCACCACGAATTCAAGTTGAAAGAGAATCCCAATGTCCCTTTCTTTGTTCTAGCTCACATTTGGATGAAAAAATAGATATGAGAATAGAGGAATTTTTCTTAATAACCTTAATTGAGATAAATTGTTAGGATCTATTGATTAATACCACTTGAAAATTATTATCCATGAAAGTCCATATATGGTTGTTTATTGGATTCCCATATATAAAATGGGTTAAGTGCAGACTGTGAGCTATATACTTGGTGGACTCTGGTTATAATTTAGGTTTCATGATGGAAAGGCAGTAAATGATATTATTTTAGATGGGTTTTATGTTAATGATTTTTTACAAGGATACCTAGTTCAAGTAATTACAAATGATGGAATGAATCATTAGGAAGAATAAAAGTTGGATGATAGGGAAATATCAAACATAGTTTGAGAATCAGATCCCTATTGAACTAAATTAGACTTGTATTGAGTCATGTTACAACTAGGAAGAGGCTTGGGCTTTACCATCCTAGGGAAACCTTGAGTTGGAGAGCGTTGAATCATAGGTTCTCCAAGATCTTCAAGGACCTTATAATAATTATGGATAGGGGTGTTATCCTCTTGAAAGTGAGAGTCAGAAATAACCTTTAAAGGGATGTTAGAATCTGAAAAAGGGGAAATATTAATCCCTATGCCCATTGAAGGAGATATTGAGGATTAAGGGGGAAAATGATCCAATAAATCCTCTTTGATCCTAGTATTGGAGGAAAAGGTGTCATAATAACAACCTTAGTTTCCATAAAGGTGAGTAATGCCCTCACCATCAAGGGAAGAACTAAGGGGTCCTTATGAAATAATTAGCGTTTTTTATATCATTTGACTATGATACATGAAAAAAACATGAAATAAGTTAAAAAAATTAGGGTTCTTCACTCAATTAAAATTACTAAATATTTTTCATTATCTAGAAGAATAAATAGACATACAATCAACTAGAAGGATCGTGTTAATTTAAAAGAGCATCATTTATCCCTGGACAGAACAAAATTTAAATATCTTAAATATATATTTTCTCTCTCACATTCATAATTATATAAATTAAATTATAAAAAATAAGGAAACAAATATTCCATGTTGTTTTATCATAATTATTATAGGAACCTTTAATATTCAAAATATTAATGGAAACCCATGAATAAGAAATGTCTTCAAAAAATATGAAATTCATATATTCACTTCACAAAGTTCACTAACATTAACGAGTCCTCTTTAAATATGATATGTACATTTTCTTAGAGATATCAAATTCCACACCTTATTATTATTCTTTTTTTACATTTTGCACATATTATGACATAGATAACCTTAACATGTTCTTCTTAATTTTCTTGTATGAATTTATATCATGATAAAAACCACATAAAATTATTTTAATTATTCTTGTTATCTGTTTTTCTACACTAAAATATTTTTATCCTTGATTTTAGGTTCCAATAAAACCAACATAATCTCACAAAAGTGATCCCTATTGGTCATATAATGATCAACTACCTATAACTTTTTACCTTTTCTTATTCTTCCTTTTCTTCTCTAACTACACTAAATATCAATTGTAATTGTAATTTTTTATTAAATTTAAAATAAGAAATAATAAAAAATAGTGTAAAACACTCTATCATTGATTAAATGCATTTTATTGTTGTTGTCGGGTCGATTTCATGATAGAAATAAAACCTCCAATGAATCATGACTTCAAAATTTTTGTAAAATGATGAATACCATTAAAAAATTAAGGGAATATAATATTTTGATAACTAAATTAAATATTTCACAACCTTTGAAATTATTTGTTATTCCATTAAATCTTAAAAAACATTTTTGATAAAACTCATGAAACCATTGAAATGATCCAAAAAATCTTGTACAAAATTTGATATTCTACTTTCATTGTTTTATGGATTATTAAAATTATAATTAAACCTCTAAAAAACATTATTCCATGCATTTAAAAATTATTAAAACTATACAACTTTGACTTTAGCCACAAGAAATAAAAATTCAATGTAACATAAACTTTGAATCACTAGAATTAAATATATATAATGATTATTCAATACAATTTTTTTTGAAATTTTTGAATCTAACTCAAAAATTCAAATTTTGATTCCATAAAAACTTTTCAACATTAAATTCAATCTTAAACAACCACCTTAAACTGATGATTGACCTCAAACTCATTCATTTAGAACACTTTACCTATATTAAAGAATTTAAATTTCTTTTATGATGTTATTTTTTGATCAAATAACTTTTTAGACTTTTCCTACAAGTATATCTAACTTTTTATCATTTATTAGCTTGGTTGACATGATTTATATGATTAAACTATTTGAGAAAAAAAATAGTATGCAATAAATTATTAGTAATCTTCTTAAAAGTATCATAAAAGAATATAGATAAATATTATCTCCCAAAACATTTCAATATTTTCTATGTAATCCACATTTAATTTTTTCTATCAACACTCATTTAATTCTTTTTGGAGAAAATACTTATAGAGATTCCTTGCACTTATTTTATGATTTTTTAATATAGTAATAAAAATAGAAATAAAACATGATATAAATTTAAACATAATATTAAAGTGAAAATATAAAAGAAATTGAATACACTCTCATTTTTGATAATGTGACATCAATTAATTACCTATATGATAATGTGAGTGAACAGATTATAGAGGCATTGAGAAATAAATTAAAATCACAAATCTATTTATAAGAAATGATAAAAACACCTACTCTATATATAATATCTTCAAAAAATCATCAAATAATTTTTTATTATAGAAAGAATCCCCTTAGTTAAATTATACAAATATATACACATATAATAAAAAAACATATTAGAAATTTCAAACAATGAATCCCTAAAACCACAACATTTAGCTTATTTTTACCCCCTAAATATTTTCCCCTTATAGAAAAAAAATTAATTGACTTATATAGATATCATTATATCATTTTTATTAGAATAATCTAATGATAAAAGGTAATGTTAAAAATTATACATAACTACACCTTGTTGTAGGATATTTTGATCCCTCATCATAATCCTATACTATTTATAAATATCTGTTGTAAGTGGTTTTTTAAAAACATCCTCAGTTTGATCTTTTTTTTGAAATATTCTAGGTTCAATAACTCGTATTCTATATTTTATTTTATTTATTGTAATATTATGTCCATTTTCTTTTATATAGATTATAATCTACATCCTTTGAATGAGTGATGAAACTTTGAATATTGAAACCCAAAAGTAAAGGTCACTTCACATCAACAAATAAATTTTCATTTCAAGTCTCCATTCACATAATTTTAGACTTTTATTTAATGTTAAATAAATATTATTCATTATTAGTGTGTAATGTCACCAAATTATACTTCATTATGTATTAATCCATAAAATTCCCCCCAAACATCAGTGACTGTAGTTCCAATCACTGAAATATCTATCACAGTATTTTTTAGTATAAAATAACTCTAACTTTCATTCAATTTTATAATGATAAAAAATGTAAATATATTTTAAAAATCTTATAGTTTAATGTTCTATAATAAATTGATATTCTTTTTCCACACTATATATGTGAACACATTATCTCACAATATAGACAATGTTTGTTATGGAAGATTTCAGATATAAGTGTCCCTTAATGAACACTCTTTATTAATTAGCATTAATCTATCACCTTTTTAAATATTTATTCTCATTGAAATTTTATAAAAAAAATCCTTCACATCATTTATATTGAAGATTTTCGATAAATCTTATCAAAAATTATTTTGAGATAATAAAATATATGGATTCAATAGGTAATTTGATTCCCAAGAAATATTTCATCTTTCTAAGCATGAAAAAGTAAAAATATCATTCACTTTATAATAAAACAATTAATAACTTGTTCATTTCTACCTAAAAAATAATATCATCCATAGAAAATAAAAATGAATAAATTTTTACAATTATTCATGATGTATAAGTTGTTATACACTCTTCCTTTTTCTTTGAAATTCAATTATTTAAAACATGAGTCTTACAAAGAATATCATTATCTTGGGTAATTATTCAAAATTATAAAAACTTTTTTTAATTAATTTTTCATAATATTTTAATAGAAAACCCCCAGGATTCTCAATATACACCACATATTAATGATCACTATCAATAAATAAAAACATTATATCAATTTTGGTATATCATATAGTTCATTTGAGATAAAATAAGATGAAATATATTTATCATTTAATGGATTTATTTTTATGAAAATTTTTCATCAATGTTATCCACTTCAACTTGAGAATATTCCATTCACATTTGTCATTCATCACGATTTATTCATTTTCATTTCCTTATTTTCAATTAGAATTCTCCAAAAATCCAATTGCATTATAATAGTGTTCTTATTCATTGTATTAAGATAAAAATAATATGTTTTGTTTTTATTCATTGTATTAAGAACAAAATAACATGTTTTATTCTTATATAACTGACTCAATTAATCATTTATCATATGAAAAAATTCCTTGTGCTTCAATTATTCATACACATAACTCAATTCTAATTGATATAATAAAAAATTATGAGTAGTTATCCTTAAAAATTCTATTATTTGTATTTGCACCACAAGATTTCTCTTAAATTTTTAAGCTTTAACTTTCTTGATCAATTATAAAATGAAATGAATTTTTTTTATATTCATTATTTTATATGGTTTTTACATCACCATCACATTGATCATCAATTAAGTCATTTATATTACCTATTTAATTTTTAAAACTTGAATAACCCTACCAATTATAAGGATATCCTAGAAAAATACCAACAAATCTTTATTTGTGTAAATTTTTCTTTTCTATGGGTTTTAATTCAGTATTATATGGAATTTTAAAAACATAAAAGTACTTGGTACTTTTGTTTTTTAGTATCTAGCATAAAAATACACATCTAAATTAGGATGAAAGAAAATAATATTCTCAATATGGACTGCAGTGCCAATTTCTTATCTATAAGAATAAATTGAAGTCTCTTTCTCAATAAAAAATGTATATGTAATATCTTACAATATTTAGTTATTAATATAGGAAAAATATATATATTATGGTATATATTATGATATAATCATTCTATATACCTTTATTTTAAAATTAATACTCAAACTCTCCACTTATAAATTTAACCCCATTATCTATTATAAATTTCTTATATAGATAACAGAATTATCTTTCAACACTACAATGAAAAATCTTAAGCATGGTGAGACATTTATATTTTTTATTTATAAAAATTTGAAAAGTGATTCATATAAGGTAATAAATTAACTATATTAATTAACTATTATTATTTTTAGAAAATTCCCTCATGGTTCAATGTATCATGGAGTAAAACTATTTTAATGGTTTACATATTTGAATATAACACCTCTTTCACTATAAAAACAAATTTATATTATAATTTTTTTAAATGTGGAAATAATATAAAAAATCAAGAAAGTTTATTACACTAATAGTTTTGGAAACTATGTCTTTAAGAGATTTTAAATAGGTTTATAGTCATTGTTTTGATCAAATAGTGACCATAGGTATCCTACGGTCATGGTCTGAAAACCTTGAATATGGGATGAAACCTTTTTTAATATTTTTTTATATCATAAACATAGGTACATGTGGTAATAGTTTTTGACTAGTTTCTACGTTTCTAAATCTATGGTCATTTGTAAGAAATAAAAAATAAAAAAGAAGGCATCGACTCTTGAACCTTAAACCTATATGTTATAAAAGAGACTACTTACCCACCAGACAATGGTAGATTTATGCTTATATATCTATATTTTAATATAAATATTTCTATATAAATTCACATTATGAAATTGTTAAATCCCTATTAATATCATATAATTTAATAAAATAATTTATCCTTTGGTCATGCTTTTAGAAAACCATGACTATTAGTTGAGCTAGATTTATGGTTGTCAAAAACCATGACCTTAGGTCCAACCAACCATTAAATTTTTTCTAAATTATGACTATAGGTAAACCTTAACTAAAAATAATAACAATTTTTAAAAACCATAACGGTATATTGGAGTTATGGTTATATGTTTACTGAACAATGACCGTTGGTCAGCTATGACTATCGTTCTCAAAACTGTGGTTTTAAAACCATGAGAGTGGGTCAATTTTGTTGTTGTGAATTATATAATGAATAAATTATCTTATCATTTTGAAATATATTAAAAAAACATTATCTCCCATTTTATATTAAGTATATCAAATAAAATATCCTAATTATATTTTTTTCACATTTACTTTTAACTAATATGGCTATGTCTTCTATACCAAAATATAGTCTACTTTTTCATGATTAAGTGACATGAATCTTAAAATTTATCCACATAAAAATGATTAACTCTCCATCAATGAGAATTAGTGAATACCGAACCAGATTTAAAATAATTAAACAATGAATCATTACTTCTATAAGAAAATTAATTCCATCTATAAAAAATTGTGATATACTCAGTAAGTAACATTTTAATTGATCAATAAAAAATTTATTCATTGACATAATTCTCTTGTAAATGATTTTAATCGATCCAAATCACTTGATTTTGAGTTAAAAATTATTCCCAAATTTAACCATTCCTTAATTAGAATCCCAAAAATATTTCAATAACTTATAATCACTTATAATATCAATTAAATTTTAACAACAAAAGAAAATTATTTTCCGTTTCTATTGATGGATGATTCATTTGGGTGGCCTTCAATATATCTTTAATAGTTAAAAATGTTTCTTTGATATTTTATTTATGTTGAAAAATTTTAGTAATGATATTAATAACAAAATATTCTATAAATATATTGAGAAAATACTATGAAATATTACCTAGTTGGACACATATTCTATAAAACTATTTCAATAAATAATATTTACTTTCTAATTTCACATTTGAATTTTTATATTTCAATTAACTTGTTGGGATTGAGTATATTATATCCCAAAAGTATATATTTTATTTATTTTATATGTTATGTAAATAAGTTCATTGAAAAACAAAATTATTTATATATTCTTAAAGCCACTATAAAATCAATGACATAAATTTAAAAAAAAATTATTTTTAAAAAACCCGCATTATTTCAGTTTTGGATACCTTTGTAAAATTTTCATTTTTTTATAATTATAATGATTTTTAAAAAAAAAATATTTTTCATTATAATATTAACCCTCATTATAGTATAAATTTTCATCAAATGTTATACATTTAAGTGGATCATTTTTAATTTCAAATCTGAAATTTTCATAGGAAATATTTTATAGATTTTCTCTTTTGAAGCGTGAAACTTCACTTCCTTCTTTCCCATTTGAGTTATAAAATTTTCATGAATATATAATATAATTTTTTATGTTATATGTTATTTATTTAATAACTAAAACATTCCAAAAATCTTTTAGAATCATTAATAATAATACAATTCCTCTTCATAATTTCTTTGACTTGATGATTATATTAATTACTATTGAATATTGAATTATTTATGTGGATCATGTTATATAATTTTTTATTGATTTATTTAATGAAATTTATATTTTAATATAAAATTATATTATATACCTTTATTCACTTTTATATCCCCTTAAATACTAACCATATCATATTAAAATTTCTTTCCATAAATAATTTTTATTTATTTAACAAAAACAAAATCATCAAAACTGAAAGCTTGAGATAGTTTACTCATATTATTATTATCCATTTAAAAATTTAATATTTTAAAAAGAAAATATTAAATTTAAAATTTAAAATATATTTCATATCTATATAAATATCTAATTTATTTTCACATACAATATTATCCTTAATAAAATATAAATAATTTACTTTAACAATCAACATATTCTCTTTAGGTTAACTGGAATTACTACATTTACTTCATTTTTCATTAGTTAATTATTTTTCTAATGTAGATAGTAATTTTTATTTATTAATTTTAAAACAATTGATCACTTTGTCTATTTATGTAAACATATACTTTATTATCTTTACTTATTATAAATTTGAAAATGACTTTGTGAAATAACATTTATCTTTATTCTACCCTTATTTTAGATCTGCCTTCCTATTAGTTTCTTTGACTATCATATGGTACAACCCATATAAAATTATTATTTTACCTTATCTATCTAAATATTTCTTGACATACACTATAAAATCTTATTATTAATTTTTTTATTATTATATATATATATATATATTTATAATTAAATGTTTCATTTTATTAGATTAATTTCATCATAACTAATTTAATACTGTATTTTTACACTTAATAATCCTCAAAATGATGAAGTATTTTTAAATTTGGATTTTTTTTGCTTATTTTTTATTTTTTCGTTCCCACATGACACTACAATTGCATATTTTTTTAAAAATTTAAAATCATAACTACTTGAATATTGTAGAAAAATATATATATATGATCACCCACTATCTCCTTTAGTTACTTGGTTTATTTCATGATATGAATAGAACCTCCCATGAATCATGATTTTAAGAATAAAAGATTATGATATGGACTTGTATAAAATTAATAAAACACTATACCCCATTTTTTTAATAAGTTTAATGTTACACAAACTTAAAAATAAGTAATTAAATATCATAAAAATCATTTTATCTTATTTATTATTTTCATTAATATCTCAAAACCTTTCAATGATTTAATTACACATAGATTTCAGAGCCAAAAATTTTAGGGTAAATTTATTTATTTTTTGGCCCGAATCTGAAACCATTTAAAGAATTGGGATTGAGATCGGGAATCTGAGTATCAGAATATATTATGGAGATGTTTTGGGATGTATAATATGGCTTGACTGGTGTTTTGATTCCTCAAGAGAATGTTAGAGTGATTTTAGGGTGACTGAAATGTTATTTTTGGCTTTAGGCCATAGACCACACTTCAACCATGGGGTGTTGTGGCATGATTTGTATTATGGGAGTTTGTTTTTAGAAGCGTTAAATCCATTAAACCAAGTTGTATAAAGAAATTTCATGGTTTTGCATATGGGAGAAACATTATTCCATGATTTATATGCTTTATCGTTGACTATTCCACCATGTCAATGCCCTACAACATGATCCCTAGGGACCACACCACAAAGGGAGGTGGTTGGGGTTGATTCCTATACCCCTATATGGGTGGTCACCGTAAAATGTGGTCCATGCTATAACTCTTCCCTTATTTAGGGATACCAAGTCATGTTATTGAGGGTCTATGCACTTAAGGATCCTCAACAGTAATGGTGAAGCTACCACCATGCCAGTGGTTACTCTATAAAGAACAACTCCACTCTGTAATTGGAGTATAGGTTTGAGAAATTTTCACTGTAACACAAGGGGTTGAACAATAAGGATACCATATATGAGGTGATTTTGACATGGAGACTATATAATCACATCAAGGATACCCAGCCTATTTTTAATGGGGTATGATTTGTAATTTCCACTAATTTCTCTTTTTATAGGGAATATACACTTCGAGTGGGCCATTTCTTTTGGCCTCTTCCCCTTTCTCCCTCCGTTGATCCCTAATGGATTGGGATGGTTCTTAGTGAATTTTGAGATTCATATAAAAAAATATCATCAAATTTTCCGTTAATTATAATCCCCTTCATATTCTTATGATTTTAGTGTGATTTAGATTATGGTTTATTCATAACTTTCACTAGATCATGGAGTATTCATAACAATTCAATAGTGATTTTTCTTTTCATGGATAAAGGATGTCTTGAAAGGAATAACACATGAGATTCATTGTGGTTTTAATCATATGGTGATTCAAATAATTTTTTTGATGAATTTAAATCATTAGTTTAAATATAATAATAAATTATAAATCGTTATAACTAATTATTTATGTTATATATCAATAGATAGGTTATTGGGAGTGTGGATGGGCTTGGTCAAGGTTATGTGAAGATCTAAGATGATATTTAACTGCTATTAAAAGGTTTTTAATCACTGTAATATAATTTAATATGTCTTCATACACATTTTTTCTTTATTTCTTTCATGTTACATTAGACTAGGTTGATTGGTAGGGATTGAGAGTATCATAGAGGAAGAGAAAAGACACCCATGAGCTTTATAGAAGTGAAATAAGTTCTCTTTAGAAATTGATAGTTTTATAATTTCCCGATGACTATGTTGCAAAAGGGATAAGGTGTTCTTTGAGTTATCGAGAGACCATGGATGGTCTTGAGATATGAGATGTAATGTGCATACCCTAGGTTGGATTCTTTTGGATATCTAAGAAATCCTCATAGGACTTAGGCCTAGTATTGATGAGTGGGATGGTCATATATATCAATTTTTGTGAGGGGATCCCATATGAGGGTGGATTGATTATTATAGAGTGATACGATTGAGATAAGTCCTCTAAAACTATATAGTGGGTGAAAGAGATGTGTTTCATCCTACTTTTTGTTTGAGATATTGTTTGAAAATGGCACAGGGTTATAATGAATTAAGGATTGGGATGAGAGAATTTATAGAGAATGGAGACTGATCTTTTCGGGTCTGGGTCTGATGGATCCTATGGGATGATATTAGATCCTCATTGTGTGTGATTTTATGGTCAATATTGAGTGATAAGGTATGTATTGATTCTAGTTTAGACTTTATCTATATGGGAGGTTATTTTTAGGACCACATTGAGTGAGAGGGTATAAGTCCACCAATGCATGTGAGACCCACCCTATTGGAGGAGAGTAGTTAGCTTATGAACCCATGCCAAGTAATATGATAATAGATGGAATTTGTGACCACACCTGAGTGAGAGGGCCTAGTATAGGGATGATATGATGTGATACATGGATGATAAACCCTATCTTGAGAGATATAGTAGTGATTGAAACATGGAAGGCCTCACATGGAGTTAGAAGGTGTTGGAAATACCACATTGAGTGAGAAAGTGAGTCTAAGACTTGGATGTGAGACCCTACCATGTTCTTATGGGTGTGGTCAAGTATTGGTGGATGAATTACCTTGAGTTTTTAGGTTTAGGATGGGTTATGAGTTTGATATCCTGAGGTGATAATGAGATTATTGTATAGAGCTGAAATAGGTATGGCTAGCCATCATGGTGGCCTAGTTACTACACAACAACCTAACCTGCATAGAGTTGTGGTGGCCTGATTATTAGATGGCATTTGATGCACTTGAATTAATTGTTTTATTTCCTTATAAATACATGTACATGATGTAGTATATTATATGTGCTTGGTGATAACTTAATGAGATTTATTTCTCACACCCTATATGGGATCCTCGGTTTACGTGCATACGTTTTATATACTTTTAGGTTGAGCATGGGATGTGCAATGGATTGGGTTGAAGCAGATCAATGGTATTTTGAGACTGGTATGAGGTGAGTATTGGGGGTGGTGGAAATGAATCATGCTTCTTTGGTTTAATTTGTAATTTTTTTATATGTTATGATCCTAGTGGGATGTTATTGTGATGTTTGATTATATTCTTATACGTGATACATTTATTATAATATTTTTATTTTACTATAAAAACTCTAATGTTTATGATGGATTTTGTTTGGTTAATTTCATAGTGTGTCTAGCTTTTAGATGAAGGAATAGTCTCTCCATTTTATTGTTTAGGCCTTCACTGCTAGTTTTAATTTTTTATAAAATGGGGAGGCACACCTGAGGTTATATAGATCCTCAGCCTCAAGCATTGTCGAGTGGCCATCAGACCAGAGTATTACAAAGTGGTATCATATCATTTTATTTTATTATTAACATTTAGGGACATAGTATATATGTGGTTCAAGAATTTTTCTGCTCTTGTGATGGACCTAGGAAAATTGATTCATAAAAACCATTAGAGTAGAAAATCCTAGTTACCAGGGGTATAAGATTACTATTATTAGTTTTATCTATTATGATTGATATGTTTATTAAATATGACAAGTTCTTTGATGTTTTTATTTGTGGTTTTGTATCTTGTTATACTGGTAAAATTCATGTATATATACATCATATTTGGAACATAGGGTTCATATTATAAATTTGTGCTTATTTGTGGTTTTTTCTAATGATGGGACTTCAGTTTTTTAATGTGTAAAAAGTACTTATATGGTTTTTTCCCCATATTTATGGCTAGTGACCATTATATCTAATAAAATGTCATGGGGATATTATAATGAGTAATAATCTAGTGGAAAATATATGGTCCTTTTATATAATATATTTGTAGAGACCACTTGGGGGGTCACTTCATGAATTATATGGCTTGGTGGTTAACCCCTCATGGGTTTCATGATGGGGAAAATTACATAAATTATCAGAAAAAACCTATATATTATTTTCCCATATAGTTTCTTTGTGTAAATATACATAACTGATCTCGGTGGTTTAGGAAAGTCATGTGAATTCCTTATTCTTAGTTTCGAGGTTGGGTTTAGAGGGAAGGATTAGTTGATACTGTAAACTATTGATTATAAATATTCTTTTGAGTAGAAATTCAAGAGTATGGTTTAATTCATATAGTTTAGAACTATGATTATGTATTGGGTGATAATTTGGTTGGATTTTGTATGAACGATATGCCTCAGGTCAGTTGGATGAGACTAAACTATGTGAGGATCATGTTTAGTGGTTTTGGTGTGTGTGCCTAGGAGATGGGGTTTAACCCATGGGGGAATGAGTCATGTTATGTAATTTATTTTTGTTAGAAAATAAACCCATTGGGTTCTAATGAGATTGATAGGAACAATGGGTTATAATACATTAGAGTTTTATTAGTGAATCACCATACCATGTGGATTAGAGTCAATATTTCCAAATATTTTAAAGAAATTTATCAAGTCATGAGGGATTGTGCATGCTGGTTAGGTGTGGCGACCATTGAGTTGCATATCAATAAGCGACCACATGTGAGCTGAGGGTTGGTGAGTTTCATCTATTTTTTGATATTTGACCTTTTTTATAGATGTTGACATTGTGGATAGATCAGGTATCATGTTACAATCAATTTTTGTTTTCCTTAATTGAAGTGTCAAGGGTTAACATGATGGGTGAGCGTGAATCAGGATGAGTAACATGCATTTTGTTTTAAGAACCATTTTGGTTATTTATCATTGATAAGTTTAAATTAATCCATATTATATGGAGTAACCATTGGCAGTTTTATGAATATACCCTCTTTATAAGTGGTCTTTAGCGAATGTTAATGATGATATTCTTGGGGAGCTGGGATTGGGAACTAATTTGTGATTTGTTATATCACTTTTGTATGAGTTGGTTCATCATGTCCGGTCATTGTGTTTGGTAATGGAAATGATATGGGTATTATAAAATGGTAAATTTGGGTTCTTTGATGAAATTATGGGGATAATCATAGTATGGGAAGCATAAAATTGGTTGTGGAGGAATAAAACTTTTCATGAAAGGGTTGGGGGTGAGGTGATACCGGTTGGTAGACAGTTGATGTGACACTAAGATTATTATGTGTGGTAAGATCCACTAATATCCAATACCATGGAGAAAAATGAATACAAGACTCCAATGAGGTGTTAAATAGAGTTTGATTGTTGGATTTAGGCCAATATCAGAGTCAGTCTGATCTTAGAGTGAGTTGGATCAGAGGTTCACTAGTGATTGGAGTTAGAGTATGAAAACTGGAATGTATTGTTAGTTATTTAACCATAAAACTACACTAAGATATGGGATAAAACAGTATTTATGGGTTTTGGGTTATTCTATGATGGTTATGGGTTTTAAGGAATCCTGATCAAATAGAGAAATGTGATGGAACATAGTTGAGTACGGTCGAGAATTTTTGAAAGAATTCATCCCAAAGAAGAATGAATGATGTTTTCAGGTGGAATTAGATGGAGCGAGGTGAAGATCACACTTTACATATCATTGGACAACTGTAATATAGTCTTTGATAGAGTATTACTTTGGTGAGGAGGACCATTTCTCAGAAATGATCTTTATGATTAGATTCTTATGGTGGGGATTACCATAATCCATAAGAAGAATGGGTGATGCATCTTTAGTTTCTCAAGATATATGGATACCAATGTGGGTTGAGTTGGTATTGGTTCTATTGTTGAGTGGGTGGCTAAACTTTTTTTGAATAGTAAAATCTGATTTCTAAAGTTTCATAGGGAAAGCATGTTTGGTGTTTAGAGATGAAATGTGGTAAGAACGTGATGAATTGAGAACCCATATAAGTTATAATATATGGATGGAGGTATGTTTTTCATTTTTGAGGATGAGAATCATTATGGTGGGGATTTTCTAATGCCCCTTAAATTTATGGGTCCTTACTTTTTATTGGGAATTTGATTTTTTTTCTTTGAGGAAGTGTCATTTCATGAATTTGTATTCAAAATGATAATTCAACCCTACGTACATCTGAAGAAGTTGTTTTTGGAAAAATAATATGGCATTACTGATGGTTTAAGTTCTCAGTTGAACATCAGTGCAAGTTTAGGGTGATTTAGGTTGTAATTATATTCATAGGCCATAGTCCACTCCATTACCTATGAGGTTTGTGGTGTGGTTTGTGTTGTGGGACTTTATTTTTGGAAGGGTGAAAGACACTACTCTATAGAGAAGGTCACTACACCATGGTGGTATGGGGAAATCTTCACATCACATCCTCTGGGATATTTCATGGAGGGATTTAGTGGGGAATATTCCCTTTAGGGTAATCCATGGAGACCATTCTGAATAGCGGAGTTTGTCTTGGTTTTGGCCTATACCCCTTTACTGGTGGTTGTAGTATAACCCAGAGGTCATGTCATAGTGTGTCCCTGTCTGAGTAATACATTGAAACAATCTATAGGGGATATTGGGGGGGTTACTTAGGATTTAGATTTGGGATGGACCCCCCTCATGTTGGGTTACACTGTAGAGCCTTTCTCTAGGTCACATGTTGAGGCCAGGGGTGGGCCATTTATATAACAACCTAGGTGGGTTGCACTTCAAGGATTACTTTATTGAAGGAGTTTTTCCATAGAGCCTATAGCAATGCTATAAGTCTACCCAAAATATTTTTGTTCCCTCATTTTAGAGGGAAAAGATGCTATGTGACTGCCATTTCAGATTCATCCTTCACCTTTCTCCCTCTCTTTCAACCCCCATGGAATGGAATGATTCATAGTCTATTCCAAGGACAATCTAAGATAAAATAGTCCATTTTTATATTCATTATTATTCCCCTTCACCACCCACTGATTTCAGTGTGATTTTAGTTAGGATTTATTAGTGACTTCCACAATAATGGTGAAATCGTACCAATTCAATGGGGTATTTGAAAAATCCCTGAATTAGTAACCCAATGTCGGTGTTTAATATATTAAATTGGTATATAATAAAATAGGTCACAAGACACTGGATTCATCAGTTTAGTAGTAGAAGTATACTAGATACATATATGTGTTTCCATATTAGACTAGACACTTTAAAACATAGATTATAATTCTGTTTTAAATTTTCTTATTCCTATTTGAAATAATTCATAGACACCATCTTTGTACTATAGGGAAATGACACAAAATAAGGGTTGATCTCAAATGACCAGTAAGGTAAATGTAAAGGGAAGATTCCATAAAGAAACAAAAACATTAGTAATATGATAGAGTAGATAATTAATAAATCTTCCATATAACCAATAAATTGAAATAAAAATTTACCCATGGATAAAAAACAATGTAAATAATCATGTGGACATTAATGACCATCTTTATAGAAATGTAATTCATAATTTTAATCATATTATGATTCATGTTCTTGGAAGAGAACATTATCAATAATCTAATCCATATCATTATGTCCTTGACAAAGACAGTATTAAAAATCTAATCCATAACTGCAAGGCCTATTTGAGACATTGTCATCATATAGGATTAAATACACCTAAAAATTCCCATTTTTTTATCTTAGGAGACAAACCAAGTTTATCAAGGGGATATATAATTATAGACCCACCCATCAATAAACATGTCTAATACATTCCTCATACATTGAATGAACAATACGATACATAATCAATATGCCTTAGTAATCGATAAATATCCATATTGAATAAAGTATATGGAATAATAATATTCCCCAATCAATAAAATAATTGTCTTAGTAATCTTCTTTTAGCTGACACCAAATATAGAAATTGTTATACTATAACTCCCCACAATTTTATAAAATAACTTCACTTCATTAATTTTATATCTTGGAATATCTTATTGGTCAAAGGAGTCCCAAATCAGGTTTAATAGGACGTGAGTTTCATCAAAGAAGTTCCCCATTTCATGATGGATTTAGCCAATGCATCGGTCCCGCCTCCCCCTTGGGGGGGGGGGACCTCCACTGATCTTTAAGGCTGATACCCACTCTTTATTCCCATTATCTAACACTTATTGCATCCCCTAATTCCATCAAATATCTCTTATCCCTAAAGTACCAAATCTATTCAATGGTTTTACACAAATTTTGATTTCAAACTTGGAGTTCAACGAGGCATGGAAACTTATGAATCTGACATTGATTGCAAGGTTCAAGAATCATCCTCATTTAGTGGATACTTTTGATCAGTTTATCTTTGGGTAGGGGGTTTGAAAGATCAAGAAATGGTGGGTCTTATTGACTACTAGAATATAATGATAAAATTATCATTAAATGAAGACCAGGTTAGGGCTTGGTACTATTCCCCCCATACTAGAACAGTTCTATGTTCTATCTCTTCAGGTGGAAATATGAATTCCATATGTAGAGAAATATAAAAAAAGTGTCGATTTGGGTTAGTTTACTCAAGATTACATTACTGTTTCCAAAACCTCTTATTATCAGAATGCTAGGGAACCTAGTTGGTAGATAGTTGTATTCAAATAGTAGAAGTTGTTCAGTTTTCCAACCTACTTCTCCCTATATTTGGGAGGAAGTTGATATATTAGGATTTCCAATAGAGTATGTTAGGATTTCTATGGAAGAGGAATTTAGATACAAGAATCCATAAATTTTTAAATCATGGTTAGAGTTATGCTCTACTTGTAAGAAATTGGGCCACACATCAACTTATTGTAGCAATGGAAGTAATAATAAGGTTCAACACAAGGTTACATACTTAGGAGGTACTGGCAAGAAATTGGGACACGATGTTGGTGAAGGGCCGACAGGGAAATGTTAGTTGAGTGTTTCCCCAGTCCCACATAATGCGAAGGTCATGAAATGTTGGAAAAAGGAGGGAAACCCATTGTTTTCTGATAAATTTAGTTGATTAAGGTCGGATATGGGTGTTCCCATGTCTTTTGGGCAAGTCCATTTGGGAATAGTGGCGACTGAGGTGGTATGTCCTATTTATGTTCCTGATTCGTTAACCTGCAACCCAATTGGGCTTTTTTACAGAGGGGATGTTGTGGGTGGATGTTTCAACTACGAAGTGGAGACTCAAGTGGATTCTAAGGGACATGCAAGGACTCCCAAGGTAGCCTCCTCTATAGAGATAGTGATTTCAGGGTACGACACCACTAGAAGAGGGGGATCCTGATATGTTGAGTCTGATCATGTAGTGATTTATAATGTGTTAAAGGAGGGAGTTCCATTAGGTGTAAAGTGTGAGGAGAATGATCTAGGGGTTGGGAATTTTATTGGGTCATGACCAACAAAGGAATTTCCAACCATTAATCGTTGAAATCGCTTTGAGGTATTGATGAATGAAGGGCCTGATAGAGAGGTCAAAGTAGGAAAGGTAGCTAATTACTAAGATGATCTGAGAGTCCTTAGGGGTGAGTCTAGTTATGAATATTAGGGGAAAATATTAGGATATAGTGGAGATGTTCTTATAGTTAAAAGGATTCTTTACCTGAGGAGGAAGAAGGGTTGGAAATGAAATTGGAAGAATTGAAAGGACTATTCATATTTACCCCTACCAATGAAGACTAGATCAAAAAGAAAGTCAAAATCCAAGTCGCTAGAATGTGACTCCAATGTTTTAGATGTTTTGATTGGCAGATACATTAGATGATGAGGTTGTTTCCCTTAAGGGAGTGATAACTGGGTAGCAATAGGAGGTATTTGCGGCTTTTGAGCATGTTCTGAAGTTGTTTATACATTCTGATGATGAAATGGAGGAAGAGGTTCTTGAGAGTAATGCCACAAAATAGAAAGCTGGTAAAATGATGGGAAGACCGATTCTCATAGACATTAACAACGAGAAGTGTTCTTGGATTGAAAATCATGATCGTATACTGATTAGAGGATTTAATGAAGGGAATATCACCCAAGAGGAGTACATGCAAGCTTGGGACAAAATGGAGTTCCACATTAAAGATCTTATAATGGATGATCCAAACTCATATGTAACTGTTATTTATTGGAAGTTATTTAGGGATAACTTTTCAAATGGGATTAATTATCCTTTAATGATTATGTAGTCTATTTTAATGGTTGTTTTAGCTGATCCTTACGGTTTGCCACTTTCCCCTTCAAAGTGTTATGCTAATAAAGAACATTACATTTCAGTCATTCTTTGGTAGATATCTTTACATGTGACACTAAACTTAAACAAGTCACAATTGAAATATTATTATAAATATGACAAAGAAGTTGGATTGATAAATATGAACAGAGAAAAAACTATTGTCAAATATTAAAATAACGGGTTTCCTTAATATAATTGTTTTTGTTTGTGATTAGGAAATAAGCATAATGTTTTAGTAAAATCATTTATTAATAAAAAAGACATATTTTTCTACATATTATTAATTTTATCTTAATTAAAAATATTGATAACTAATAAAAAATTATTTTAATGAAATATATTAATAATTTATGTAAATAAATGAATAATCATTCATTCCAATAGTATCTATTGGATAAAAGTTAATATTTAATCATTTTTAGGTAAAAAGATATATTTTTAGATAACTATTTCTATGTGCAATATGTGTGTTTATCATAAAAAATAAATAAATCCCCATTTTGGATATTTTTTTATTAAATTTAAATATTATATATCCAATAAAATATTTTAGCATCAAACTAATGGGTTTCACTAGGAATTTAATAAGAATAAATTTAATTTTATGCTTACAAACACATTTTTTTAAGTGGTTTTTCATTGTGTTATAGGAATTTATATTAAAATTTATTTTTTGGACAAATAAAATTGAATCTCGAATATGGATTCCATATTTTTAATCAAGTGGTTTAATTTTTTTAATAGGAACCTTTTATTGTTGGTCATTATAAATTGTAACAATGTTAATTATTTTCAGCTCAGCCTGGGTAAAACATGTAAAGCAAGGATTAAACTATGGGTAAGGCTTTAAAATAATTAAAAACTTGTATTTATCCTATTTTATGAGAGTGAAAATATATGTTTAAGAAGTTAAATAATTTATTTTAAAACATTATTTTGAATTTTTGAAGCCATTCTTGATTTTTATGACCATAATTTATATTTTGTTCAATTAAAAACTATTTTTGTATCATTTTAATTTAATTGTATGGTTGTTAGGATAAATTCAGTTGTTGCTTCATACAAAAGAATAAAATCCTCATTTTTATTATTTTTTAAGCAGCATATTCATAAAAATAAACTTCTTTCTTGATTTCAAGGTGAAATTATTTTTATGCTTAAATAAGGTATTTTCCTATATATTTTTTCATGCCTTTTGTGTGCTTTTATAAAATATAATTTCTAGGACATATAGATTCATAATATGATTAAATTTATTTCAATTTTTTAATCATCATGACCAGTTTTTTTAAAGGAAAAGATTATTTTTGTCATTATAGTTAAGTTATCATGAAAAAAATTATGTTATCACGATTGGTGATAAATGAGGATCAAAGGGGGTGAAACTAGTAGATAAGGCTTAAAATTTAATGAAAAGTAATATAAATGTTATTGGTTAAGTTTATTTCAACCTTATAATATCTTATATATAAATTTATGGTTCCATGGTTCCACATGACCATGAAAAATTCATTATATTAATTTGAAACTTTGAATAATTACAAGCATGCCCCTCACCACACTTATAAAAGGGTACCACTTCTATCTTATTCACACATCTTGGGAAACTTATATTCACTAATTCCTACCAAAACCCATATTATATCCCTTTAACAAATCCAATATCTTATTTTATTCTCTTAATACCATATAATGAAGGATTTAGGTGTAAGACAAAGAGGGTCTCTAAAAAAGTGGTAATCACCTTACTCGATTCATTCAATGTTCGTTTCTTATTATAATTCATATAAATAAATTCTATCCATAATAACATAATAAATCCATTATATTAAATATACTGATATTTGATTATGATTATGGGATAACCATCTTCCACCTCCTTTTGATCAAATGGGTAATGAAAGTATCGCTTGAGCATATACGTGGACTAATCCCCCCATGTAGCGATATGATTCATTTTCCATCACCAAATTTTTTATATGGTTATTATAATGTATTTAATGATGTATTACTATATTTATGATATATTTTTTTTATAATTTTATTATCTTATATAATTACTTAACTTTTCATCTGTTGGAAAGCTACAACACCGCTCATGCATTGGTGTGGACTACCTGCTCCACGAAGAGATGTGGTTTAGTTTTCATTTTAGATTAAAATTGGTGGTAATAAGGATATATGTATTGATTATATATTATATTTATGATATGATAATTATTTTTTAATTTTTAAATATTATTTACCATTATTTCATTCAATCCATCAAAAATTATAAACATTATTCGTGTGTATGTATGTACTAGAATCTCTCCAAAGCGATGTAAATTTTTTTAATAAATAAATTTTAAGAATGTATATAAAATTTTATATAATTATTAGATATTATTAATATGAAAATTTTAATTTTATTTAGATGATGGAACTGTGATCAAATTAAAATTACCGTAAATACCTAATCAAAACACATTTGAAATCCAAGAAGTTAACACAACTTGATTATGATAATTAATGATTGTTAATGAATATATGATAATATAACCATGTATGGTATTATAAGTATGAATATGGTTATGGAATATATTTATAATAAATAAATATTTGTTATAAATGATTTTTTAATTCATATGAATCAAGATTAGACTTGAGATACGAGTTTTTGTACAATAGCATTTATTTTCAAGGTTGTGTATATTAAATATCTACTAATATAAATTATATAAATATTATACTTTAAAAAATATATATTTTATAATCCTTTTTTTGTTTTCATGTATTTCTTTCATTCTCTTCTCTTTGGAACAAAAAACTATTGATGAATTTTTTTTAAGGAAAGTCGACATTATTTTATATTTTCTTAAGAATATTTTTCTTCCATGTTCATATTTTCTATAAATTGTTTTAAATTTTTTTTTAATATTCTATAACGATTTATTAAATTATTTTTTATCAATATTAAAATTTATAAATATATATTTAAAAGAAGTTTATTCTCATTTTCTAAATGAGGTACTGTTTACCAAATGTGTTAAGAAAATCAATGTTTTAACATACACCACAGAGAAGAGTTTTTCAAATATCATGAATAATATTTAATTTGAAGATTAAATTACAATTTTACATATTTATTTTCAAAGAAAATTATTTTTTATAGTATACTATAATTTTTTATAGTTTAAATTAGCGATTTCAAAATAAAAAATGTATATTCTTCAATATATTTTCTAGTAATCTTTTAAGGGTATTTTCATCAATTAAAATATCCATTAATGTTACTTATGATTCATTAGGGATATGATACAATGATATCATCCTTGTTATCTCTATAGATGTTTATTAGTTATGAATATGAAATCTTGTTAAAAAACGTTTTATTTTACATGGGTTAAGCTTTGATAAAATGATAAATATTTTCATTATCTGGTGGCATAAATATGAATGAATTTTGGTAATATGATAGGTGTGTCTACTATATCCCTCTAATACATTAGGTAATGAGATATTGATATCTCATGATATGGTGATGACAAGTCTGAAAATGATTTAAAATGTCTATGTTCAAATTTTAATGTGTGATTTTGATTGCTTCTTTCTATGTTCAAAATATTATGCTTGGACATGACTGTAAAGAGTGATGTTCACATTTAGATGAATGAGAATGATTACATATTGCTATTCTCACAAAATTATGCATGGATATTATTAAAAATAGATATATTCACAATATTTTGATTTCATATGTTTATAATTACACATGCATATGCTATGAAACTTGAATGATGATTTCTTCTTTGAAACCCTTATTTATCTTGCTTTACGATATAACAATATTTTTGGTGTTTATGATCAAATATTTTCCAGGTATAAATCTTTTACATTGGGAATATTCACTTGATTATGTTATCATACCCTTATAGTTATATTATTCTCTCTTATGATTGATATCTCCCATGTTTAACCTTATAAAGCATCCACTACTACAAATGAGGCCTTTAACAATGCTTGAATATGCCTTTATCAGTGATAAAAAATCACTATATATCAGAGAACTTTTAAAATACATAATCTTTTATCAGTTCTAGAAAACCACTGTTAAAATGACCTTTTAACAATTCTAAAAAAATGATTGATAAAGCACATTTTTATCTGCACTCTTTTAACGTTATTAAAAGGTTGTTTTAACAACACTTTTTTTAGCACTATTAAAGGGGTAAAATTCTATTTTTTCAGACATCTATGAACCTGACCCATTTATCAACACATCCATAACCCTTAATAGCATTCCACTACACCCTTTATCTGCACTTTGTCAATTTCCAGCCTCCTGTACCCACCTCGATTCAAACCATGCACCTATCCTTTAAAGATGAAACACCTTTAACACTACATCATATTGTTTTTTGTCTCCTTAAGGATATTTATATATATATATATATATATTTACAAATATATTTTTTAGTCATATATTTATATAATTATTTTTAAATACATTAATAAAATATATAAGTGTGCGTGTGATATATATACTTATATTTATTTAAATGTATTTTATATTATATTCATTTACATACACTATAATATAATATAAATATATATCCATTAATTAATACACAAATATATTCATATATATATATATGAATAAATTTTTATAAGTTAAATAAAATGGATAAATTTTTTACTTTAAATAAAATAAATTATAAATATTTATTTCATATTTTTAAAAACACATTTATGTGTAAATATGTTGATATATGTATTTATAAAAGTGATTTATTATATATAATTGAAAAAAATTCATATGTTTAATTATTAATAAAACTGCATCGTGAAAAATTATAATATTTCAAAACCATAATATCAATATGAATATAATACCTAGGAATAAATTCATTCCCCATTGAAATCAGGAAAAATTACCCTTTAATGAGGCTGAAATTCAATCGCATACTAAACAATTAGGATAACCTGACTAAACACTCTTTTTTGGAGGACTTCTAGGACACTTTTTTCCTTGAAAATTTAGTGATTAGGGATGCATTCCATTTGAACGGTGAAGTGATTTTCATAGTCTTCAATTTGATATGTGGAAGAGCACAAAGAGACACTCAGGTCAAAAGTTATAGGCGGTTGAATTTTGATTTTTGTTTTCAAATTATTTTATATCTTTTATTTCTTTATTTTTCTATCTTATAATTTTTATTAAATGAATAATTATTGATAATAATTAGAAAATTATTAATTAATATTTTTTATTTAATTATTTTATAATATATTATCACTAAATATATACTATATTACCTGTAAATGCCTAGTTATCCTTTTTTAAAGTATATTTAAATAATATATATTATATTAATATCAACATAAATATATAAATATATATATTAATATATTTTTTAGTTAAATATAACCTTTATTAGTTCTAGTGAAAAATCATTCATAAGGGGAGGGGTTTATCAACACTTCTTAAAATTCCCTGATAATGACCCCCTTTATCAGTGCTTTTTTAATAGAGGTGATAAATCCCCCTTTATCATTTATTTTTTACTAAAAATGATAAATGGACCCCTTTATCCACACTTTTTTTACTGGAGTTTTTTTGGGGGGGATTTATCAACGCTTTTCACAAGCACTGATAAAGGGACCCCTTTAGAAACATTTTAATAGCATTCTTAAATACCCCCTTTAACAATGGTAGAAAAAACATTCTTAAAGAACCCCTTTAATAGTGATTTTTATAGAACTAAAAATGGTTATTTATTATTGCTTTTATCAAGTGATATTAAAGCCCTACCACTGGATAAATCTAGATTTTTAGTAATGATCTGACCTATCCCTTTCATATGTTTTCCTTCCTCAGGGTTTAATGGAAGGTTATAAGTGTTATATTTCTAGAAAGGTAATAATTTAATGATCTCTATGGAATATACTAAATATATGTAATGAAATAAATTGATTTTATATCTAATCTCTAGAGACATTAACACTTTATGATCAACAAGTGTGTATGTTTTTTATATTTATTGAATATCCATCTTAAATGAAGAAATATTTATGTATGTTATGCTCTGGTCACCTTAATTAGAATTAGAGTAGGGTTTAGTTTTTTTTGTCGACAAGTATTGGAGAAGATTATTGAAAACCCTAAACATAATTCTATGTATAAGATAAAATCTTATGTTATGGTAAGGAAAAAAGTGTGGCTTTTCTAGAAATTAAATCTGTGTTGGGATACTAGAATGTGGACGCAGTTATGACATAGATGAAACCATGGTTAAAAATCTAAAATGGGAATATTGGGTATTAACTCAATCATCCCCAGTGTAAGACGAGTGGTTCTTAGACTACACTCATGGCTAGGCACTGTCAGAGAATATACTTGGGTTAATTCAAATTTGCATTATAAACCATTATGAAGGATTTTTAATTTCTAATGATCATGGATTCCCAATGTTAAACCTATTATGTCATGAATTGAAATGTAGGTGTCTTGATTTACATAACTAATGTATTATTTTTTATTATTATTACCCGCTATATTTATTGTTACTCACACTATGATTTTTTGTTTTATTCAATGGATGGATCCAAGAGGAATTAATTAACATTTTAATGTGAAAAAGTTAAATGATTTATTTCATGATAAACCAAATTAAATTAGAGAAAGAATGTGAAACCTTATTATTATTCCTAATTAGATATATCATTTTATTATTAAAAAACTCAACTTGGGCGAGTTACCTAACACAAATAATAATAGAAAAATTTATTTATATGTGAGTTTAATTGATAAAGACTATGGATGAAAAAATATTCAGCTTCCTAAATGTCAAGAATGTGGGAATAATAAGCTTGAGAAATGTATCAAATGAAAGGGAATATATTTTGTGTTTAGAAAATAATGGCATTGATAGAGTATTTTATTAGAAAATACGTTGAGTTTTATAAAGGGAAATAAAGTATATCCTAAGGAATCATTTACAGGTCAATGCCTTATGTGTGGGTAACTAGAAAATTATCCAAGTCAATTTCCCATTCAAAGGGAAAAATCATAGACCAAGGTAGGGCCTATTCTATTTCAATCATTAATGTGGGTCGTGATGGTTAAGACACACTTATCCTACACTTGAAATTTGGGGATTCTATTTTAATTTTTTTTAATAATATACCCCATATAAATATTATGATTCTTCCTTAAGTGGAATTTAATGTTATTTTGAGAATTTATTATCTCTATCCACATTGATCCATTATAGATTTATAGAATAAGAAATTCAAAATTTTCATTCTCAATGAAACTATAATCATTTATTGGTGGGGGAATGAATTTTAACTTTTAATGGAAATAACTTTTGTTTTTTGGGTCTTACTACCTCTTCATGTGGGATATATGTCTTAAATTTTTTGGGAGAATTTTTTTTGAAGATATTCCTATTGTTTGGGAATATTCCAGTGTATATCCTAAAGACTTTCCTAGTATCCCGCCTTATCGTGAAGTTGAGTTTTCAAGATAACTCATACTTCATTCTATACTTATTTCAAAAACACCATATAGAATAACCAATATTAACTAATAATAATTGAAGAAGAATCACTCTGGGAATCTTGATAAGGGATTCATACACCCAATTATGTCACCATGGGGTTTACCTATTCATTTTTATAATAATAAATACTAGTCAATGAGTTTTATAATTGATTATAAAAAACTTAAAAATATCACTATGAAGAATAAGAATCCTCTACCCTATATAAATGTCTTGTTTGATCAACTATGTTGAGACAAATAATTTTCCAATATTAAACATCATTCTAGATATAATTAATTGAGGTTCAATAAGGAGGATTCACCCAATACAATCATCCATATGAGTAATGGTCATTATGAATTTATACTACCACTTGGACTAACCAATTGACCTTCTATCTTCCTAGATTTATTGAATATAGTATTTTGAGATTAAATTAATTAGTTTTTGGTAGTCATTATAGATGATATTATTACATATTCAAAGTGTAATTAAGAGAATAATAAACAATTGAGGATTTTAATGAAGACTCTAGGGAAGGATAATCAATATATATATATAGCGAATTTTTTCTATATAATGTTGCATTATTAGGTCATATAATCTCAACTGAGGGTATATCAATGGATACTTCAATGACAGAAGTTATTTAAAAATGTAACTGATCCACCAAAATAATCCCGATCGATAGTTTAATTTACTTTATTGGATACTACTGATGCTTTGTAAGAAATTTCTCATTGATATCAAATCCTCTAACCATGTTAATGGGGGAAGGGATCCATGTTACTGTGAAAAAATGGATGTGAGGGAAATTTCGAGTAGTAAAATTAATTTTAGTCAATAAAAATATTATTACACAATCCTATAGTAGAGATGGGGTTTTTATCTATAGTGTTAAATAAAATACGGGACTTAGATGTGTCCCCATTCATAATGACATGGTGATCTCGTTTTCCTCACAGTGGTTAAAAATTCATTAGAAAAATTACCTAACTCATGATTTAGAGATATTGGTTGTAAATTTTACATTGAAAATATGAATTCATTGTACTTATGGTGAAAGGTGTAATATATAAATGAATCATAAATGTTTTAATTTTATATTAACATAAAAAGAGTTGAATGTGTTTGAAAGGAAGTGGTTGTAATTAGTTAAATATTATTAAAGCTCAATAAAATACCTCCCTAGGAATGTGATCAAGGTGGATAATGCTCTGGGTCAGAAAGAGAATGTTATTTTTCCATGATTTGGATTGTAATAGATATAATATTTATGGAATTTTATATTATGGAAAATGAAGTTGTAAGGAAATAGGAATGATCATATCTTTCTCAAATGAATGTTCAATCGTATATTGGATTATAAGAGTTTAGAATAGACATATGGGGTTATTTTAGTTTAAAAACATTAAACTAATTAAAACCCAAACTTATTTATCGTGTTTATTAGAATAATTTTGCATTAGATGATTAGGGTAACTTGTAACAAATTCAAATTTAGATTGTTAAATAAATGCATATAAAATTTTAGAAAAACCAACATTCCATGTAAAATGCTCTTTGGAATTATAAAAACTTGTAGAAACAAGTTAATTGAAACATTAAAAAGTTGTTTATAAACCTAACAAAAAATTTATAAAATAAATAAGTACACATTAACCATTATAGCAGAGGAAGATAATAACCTTGAATCTCAATATCCATAGTTAAAAAAACTATCAGGTTTGTATTTATTTAGCAGAAATATCTCGATCACAATGATGAGAAGTCACTATATCTTCCTATCCTCATAATCACTTAATCAACCAGATCATAACCATTCATCTTTCTATCCCTATAATCCCTCGATCTAATACCCAGATCGTACATAGAATACAAATAAATTTTTTTTTAAGTAATTTATAATCCTTACATGGATTTTTAAAACAAAAACTCTATAAACATTAAAATAGTAAAATAATGAGCTATTTTGGTAGAGAAATATTCATCTGGATTTATTTCCCAAACTAAATTATCTTTCATATCCTAATATTCATTGTTGGACTCCTCATGTGTTAATCATGTTTTAATAATCACAAATCTCATTACTGTTAATTAATCTTGATCTTCAGTGCACATCTTGCTAATGATCTTCAAACTCAATAATAGGTGAATATCATGTTTTTATAATAACAAATATTAGGGATATTAATTACTCTTTACAAGTTTTATACAAAATCACAATTCTCTCATATATTATCTCTAATGATCAACCTTAACCCATATTCTTCATATCACTGTCTTAGTCCAAATACAGATTTTTTTTGTCTAAGTATGGAGACACCGTGAAAGACTCACCGTGACCACTCACTGTGACCAGACACCGTGACCACTCACCATAACCCAGACACCGTGAAGGATTCATCGTGACCAGACACCGTGACCAGACACCGTGACCAGACACCCTGACCAGACACCCTAACCAGACATCGTGACCAGACACTGTGACCAGAAACCGTGACCGGACACTGTAACCAGGACACCGTGAAGGACTCACCGTGACCAGACACCGTGATCAGACACCGTGAAGAAGACACCGTTTCCATAATCAATGTGACACCGTTTCTCAATATTTTTTCAATATTATTTTAAATGATGCTAACAATCATATTTGTTGTTTTTAATGCAATTAATGTTATTTAATGTTGGTTGTTGGCTTGACAGGAAACCGTATCTCGTACCTATGAAAAGGGAATCATTCCTACTGCTAGAGCTCGTGGAATATAAAGAAGATTGAGCTGCATTAGAGGAGGGATGCGTGCGCTTGACACATCTAGACACATATACTACAATACATTCAAGCTCTGTACTGAACCGAAGAACAATCTGGAGCAAAACTGTGAAGAACACATTGCACGATTATCAAAGAAGTTCCATACTTGAAATCCTACATTTCTGAAGAACACACGACGAATCAAGAGACTGTAGAACACAAGATGAACTATGACACTCTGTTTTTCAACAGAAAAACCAGAGAAGGACTCTGAAGCATTCCTGCTCAATCCAACGAGTCCAGAGCTACATTGACAATCACTAGATCTATTTCTAAACTCTACATCTCTGCTCTGTGATTCATTATTTACTTTTTGAGGAGTGTGTGTCATCTTCTGTATTTTTACACACACACTGTGTCCTGAACTTTAACTGGAGGATCTGTAAATCCTCACTCAAACTCTTTCATCTTTTATTTCCCATTGGGATAGTGGTAGAGGTCATGTGTGACCTGAACAACTGGTTTTGTGTTGTTTTGTTTCCCACGAATAACAGTGGTAGAGGTCTTGGACTTGGACAGTTGTATATTGTTTTAATCCCCGATCCAAGGTGTGGATCACTTTTATATAATGTTTTGAGAGGACTAAGTCTCGGCTTCAGACTGAACCTCTTGTTATATCTGTTGTGCATCTTTTATTTAAGTTTAATGTATATGAAAAATATTATATTCATTCCACTGCTATTACTTTAAAATGTAAAATTATTTTGAAGCTACTTTGATAGTTAGATTAGAAAGTGTTTACACTTATTGTAAATCAGTAGATTATCTTCAAAAGTTAGTTCGATCTTGTGGTTAAACTAACTGAGACCTAATCAATCTTTGAGAAGCTAAGTGAACATTTATAATCTGTATAAATTCACTACAGTTTAACTTATTTTATAAATCGGGGGATTTTAACTAGACAATATATTAACAGAAATTTTAATTAGAACTCAATTCACCCCCCCCCCCCTCTTGAGTGTCCACTCCGACCAACATTTGGTATCAGAGGCTGTTTAAAATATTTTATACTATGTTTTTCAACTGTGATTTTAGTTGCATATTTAAAGATATTAAATTTCTGTTAGTTCTAAATTTGTTATGTCTTTAAATTTTCTTTCTAAAATCTAGTTATGGATAATAGACTAGAGGGCGCTACTACTAACAGGCCACCTTTCTTTAATGGTACCAACTATGCTCAGTGGAAACTTAAAATGAAAATTCATTTAGAAAGCATAGGTTTTGATATTTGGACTGCTATAGAATCAGAATATAAAATTCATACTACTGTTAGATCTACTTGGGATGAACCTACAAATACTACTTACAACAATAATTGTAAAGCCATGAATGCCCTGTACTGTGCTTTAGGAGATGAAGAGTTTAACAGAATTTCTGCTTGTAAAACTGCTTATGAAATTTGGGATACCTTAGCTGTTTCTCATGAAGGAACAAATAATGTTAAGGAAATGAGATTAAACACTTATACTATTAAGTATGATAATTTTAAGATGAAGCCTGACGAACCTATTTCTGACATGTATCTCAGGTTCAACGAAATTTTCAACACAATGATCTCTCTGGGAAAGGATGTTCCATCAAAGGAACAAAGTATAAGAATTTTGAGATGTCTACCTGAAAGATAGAGAGGAACTTCTATCTCAATTAGAGAGTCGTGTGATATTGGTGAACTTCCAGTCAAGGAATTAATTGGTAATCTTATGATGTATGAGGAATAACTCAAGGTTAACAAAGAAGAAGAAGATGAACCTAGAAGAAAGTCTGTTGCTTTCACATCTTCAACTTCAAAGAACATGGATAAGGAGAAACTTCAAGCTATAAATGAAAGTTCAAGCTGTGAAGATAGTGAAAGTGCTTCTGACAGTGATGCTGAGATGGCTCACATTGCTAGAAGATTTAAGAAGTTCTATTGGAAGAAGAAGTTTTTCAGAAAATAAAATTACAAAAGTAAGTATGATAGAAAGGGACATTGGAAAAAGGATTTGAAGAAATATGACAAATCAGATGAAGTTGTCTGCTATGAGTGCAAAAGAAAAGGACATATAAAAGCGGACTGTTCAAAGTTGAAGTACAAGAAGAAATATGATTACAAGGACAGTATGTACAAAAAGGATATGAAGGCTACTTGGAGCGCTTATAAGGATAGCTCAACTGAATCTGAAGTTTCTCAGACTGAATCTAGAAATAAGGCAAACATGTGGTTTATGAAAAACACTTCTGAGGTAACAGCTGAAACTCCTGCTTTAAATTCTTATTATTCTGGGGATGATACTGACTCTGATAACATGTCAAAATCTGAACTATTTGAATATTGTGATACGTTAGAAGAAACCTGTAATGAGCTGAAAGACAAATACAAAGGTTTACAGAAACGGTATGCTTTAACTGTTAAACATAAATTTGATCTTGATATTGAAATTTAAAAGAATGCTCAGTTGCTTAAATAAAACACTGAACTGAAATTATCTAACGAGCAACTCAGAACGGATTTAGAAAAGTTTACAAATGGTAAAGATACTCTTACTCAAATGCTAGGTAAGCAAATAGCACCTAGATACATACTGGTATAGGATACCAACCTGGACAAAGGAAAATTACAAAAACTAAATTTATTCCTAAATCTGGACAGAATTATTTTAATTCTAATTCTGGACATTTATATGCTTCAACTAGTTATATTCATAGTTATGGATCTAATAAGGTTTATCTTTCGAAGTCTGTTGATTCTACAACTTTCATGAGACCCATAAGACAAATTTGGGTACCAAAAGCTTTGATTTCTAACCTGTCTAGACCCAAAAAGATCTGGGTACAAAAATCATTTCCTATCTAAATCTGTTTTGTAGGAATCCTGCTTAAAGATCTCCTGTAAGAAGACCTGGTACTTGGAAAATGGATGTTCAAGACATATGTCTGGAGACTTCTCATGTTTTAAAAGCTTAGTCAGGATTGATGGAGTCTTTGTCACCTTTGGTGATAATTCAAAAGGGAAAATCATTGGCTTAGGCCAGATTGGTAACACTGACTAAATATTAATTTATAAAGTTTTATTTTTTGATGGACTTAAATATAATTTGTTAAGTATTTATCAGTTATGTAATGATGGTTTTTATGTTACATTTGAAAATCATTCTTGCAATGTTTCTAATTCTAAAAATGTTTTAGTATTTTTTGCTTTAAGAAATGAAAATGTTTATGCTATTGATTTAAATTCTTTAGCTAAGAAGAATATTACTTGTTTAAATGATTTTCATAAAGAGTCTTGGCTTTGGCACAGAAGATTAAGACACTGCAATGTATATTCACTTATAAAACTTACTAGGAAGAACATAGTTAGAGACCTACCCAAACTTGAGTTTCCAAATGACAAAGTTTGTAATCCCAGTCAAAAGGAAAAGCAATATAAAGTTTCTTCCAAACCAAAGAAAGAAGTCTCAACTTCTCAACCTCTCGAGTTATTTCACATGCATTTGTTTGGACCATCTAGAGTTTCTAGTTTAAATGAGAAGCACTATGTCTATGTTCTAGTAGATGAATTTTCTAGATATACTTGGGTATATTTTCTAGCTCACAAAAGTGAAGCTTCTTCTTAATTTGTTAAATATTCAAAATCTGTAGAGAATCTTAGTGGACTTAAGATTAAAACCCTGAGAAGTGATTATGGTAGTGAGTTTGAAAATCATGAGTTTGAATCCTACTGCTCACACAATAGCTATATTCACAATTTCTCTGCCCCTAGGACACCCCAGCAAAATGGTGTAGTAGAAAGAAGAAATAAAACCCTGCAAGAAATTTCTAGAACTATGCTTAATGATTATGACCTACCTATTTATTTTTGGGATGAAGCTGTAAATACAGCTTGTTATGTTATCAATAGAATCTTAATCAGACCTGTTCTTAAGAGGATCCCTTATGAGGTGTGGAACCATAGGAAACCTAAGGTTAACTACTTCAAATTCTTTGGGTGCAAAGTCTTTATTCTTAATACTAAATATAATCTTGACAAGTTTGCATCTAAGAGTTATGAAGGAATTTTCCTAGGTTATTCTATCTCTAGAAAATCCTATAAAGTTTTCAATAAGAGAACCAAGTGTGTGGAAGAATCTGTTCACATCAAGTTTGATGAAACTGATTCACATGAGCCTAAAACCTCTCTTGAAAATATTGAAGAAGATATCTCTGCTTTGAACCTTAATGATAAAGAGAGTGGGCCTATAGTTAAAACGCCCAATTCTGGAAATTTTCCAGAACCTGCTTCTGTTGATTCCCAACCTGTTGATGAACCTGAAATTTCTAGCCCTACCTTTACTAGATCAACTAGAATTCTGAAGAATCATCCTTTAGATGCTGTTGTAGGAAATCTTGATAGAGGGACACAGACTAGAGCTTCTCTTAGAAATCAGGTTGAACACTAAGCCTTCTTGTCACAGCTTGAACCTAAAAACATTGATGATTCTATTAATGATGAATTTTGGGTAATTGCTATGCAAGAAGAACTCAATCAGTTTGAAAGAAATAAAGTTTGAAATATTGTTGAAAGTCCTAAGGACACTTTCACAATAGGCACAAAATGGGTTTTTAGAAATAAAGTAGATGAATATGAAAACATAGTTAGAAATAAAGCTAGACTAGTTGCACAAGGCTATAGTCAAGAAGAAGGTATTGACTATGAGGAGACTTTTGCTCCAGTAGCCAGATTAGAAGCTATTAGGATTTTACTTGCTTATGCTGCACATCTAAAAATAAAACTATATCAAATGGATGTCAAGAGTGCATTCTTAAATGGATATATTGCTGAGGATATTTTTCTTAAACAACCACCTGGTTTTTCAAACCCTCATTTTCCAAATCCTATTTTCAAACTATCAAAAGCATTATATGGTTTAAAGCAAGCTCCAAGAGCTTAGTATGATAGATTAAGTACTTTTCTAATTTCTAAAGGTTTTACAAAAGGAATAGCTGATCCTAATCTTTTTATAAAATGAATTTCTAAAGATGTTTTAGTAGTACAAATTTATGTTGATGATATTATCTTTGGATCTTCTAAAAATTCTTTATGTACTGATTTTTCAAAAATGATGCAAAATGAATTTGAAATGAGTTTAATGGGTGAACTTAAATTCTTTATTTGTTTTCAAAATTTTCAAAATGATGATGGAATTATTTTAACTCAAAGTAAATATACTAGAGATCTTTTAAAACGTTATGGATTGGATAGCAAAAAAAGTAGTGACACTCCCATGAGTACCACCTGTAAGATGGATCTTGATGAAAATAGTAAATCTGTTGATCAAACCACTTATAGAGGAATTATTGGAAGTCTACTCTACCTGACTACTTGTCGTCCTGATATTATGTTTAGTGTGTGTATGTGTGCTTGTTTTCAAGAAAACCCTAAAGAGTCACATTTAAATGCTGTAAAGATAATTTTCAAATACCTCAAGCATACTCCCAATTTAGGACTATTCTATCCCAAAAAAATCATTTGAACTAGTTAGTTATTCTGATGCTGACTTTGCTGGATGTAATCTAGATAAAAAAAGCACCTCTGGAACATGTCATCTTTTAGGCAAGTCACTATTATCATGGTGTAGTAGGAAACAAAATTTTGTTGCATTGTCAACTGTAGAAGATGAATACATAGCTGCTGGAAGTTGTTGTGCACAAATTTTGTAGATGAAACACACATTACTAGAATATGGATATCAATTCAGACATGTCTCAATAAATTGTGACAACACAAGTGCTATTAATATTTATAAGAATCCTGTTTCTCATTCTAGTACAAAACATATTGATGTAAGACATCACTTTTTGAGGGATCATTATCAAAGAGGTGATATCACTTTGGAATTCATTGGTACTGAATATCAACTTGCTGATATATTCACTAACCCATTAAATTCTGAAATATTAGACAACATCATACATGATCTTGGTATGATTAATCATAAATAAATATCTTACTGATCTTAATGTTTAATACTGTACTTTACTTTACGGTTTTATACTTACTGTTTCTAAGTTACTGTTTTATGTTCACGGTCTGACAACTCACTGTCTCACCGTGACTCTATAAACTGCTCACTATTTCACCATGATGATTATAAACTGTCTCACCGTGATGGATAGTTTTCTGTCTCACCATGAGAAGTATGTTAATTTTTTATTTTATTTTTATCCGTATTGTAGTAATTTTTATTTCACCGCTATTTGATTTCCCACGTTTGTATTTTTATGATGTTTGACATTCCCAAATGATAAAACTTAAGGGTTTCATTCGAATCCTTACCCGAATTCTCTCCTGAACCTTATCTTCCCTCTCGCCCGAACCTTTAGTGAATGCCAAGGATGAAGATTCCATCTTCACCCTTGTCTGAGAAGCACCGCTCTAAGAAACAAAGGAGGATACCGAGGATAGCTCCGGAAGGACCTCTAAACCCAAACCTGGAAAGTCGTACCGTTGTACCTGAAAAATAGGTTTGACCTAAATGGTTATTGTCTAGTAGATTGTAAGTTTTGAAAGTTTTAAAAGAACAAGGATGGCTTGAATGGTTCACTGGACCGAAAAGACCGATTTACCTGAGGCTTGTATCTCAATTCTATTAGTATGTGAAGTTCTCTTTTGAGTTTGGAGAAAGATTTTTGGTGACCAGATGGATCGATGGTCAGAAGTGCTCTTTCTATTCAATGTTGTGGGATGCATGCCTAAGAATTCCACATGAAGGAGTGTGTGAAGACTACCAGAGAGACCCTCCTCCAACATCTGACATCTTTGACCTAGAAACTGCTTTGGAAAATCTAACTGGAAATGGAACCAAGCGAAGGGCCATAGCTGCTAAACTGGATGGGGAGACAAGTCTTTTGTTCAAGTTTGTTTAGAATTTGGTTAGTCCAAGAAAAGGATATTTTGTTGTGATGAAGAATCAGGATGTGTTCCTGATTCACCTATTGAAGAATGGCCAAAAGATCAATATGTGTAAGTATGTTATCAACCATATCTGTGAGCTGATAAAAGTAACTTCCAAATCCACCTCCCTATTTTATTCAAGGATGATTTAATCCATGTTAGTTTCAAAAGGAATGGTTGGACCGAATGAAGAAAAATTAGAGGACTTTGGTTTCTGCCTATCCATGCCTATCATCAGAAGAATGAAGATTAGCTAGAATCCCTGGAAAAAGCAATGGGTTGAGGATAGTGATAAACTGTATAAAAAGTTTAATCATGTTGACTATCCAAGAAGGCCTAAGAACCTAGCTGATCCTGGTTTGGAACCAGATGAAGTGGCTGAGTACTCAGAAGAAGAATAACAAGAAGAAGTAACAGCTGAAGTTTCACCTAGAGAAGAATCTGTAATACCTCCAATGGAAACAGTTCCTGTTGAAGAGGAAAGGGGTGTTATCCCTACTGTTATCCCTGCTGAAATACCTCAAGGAGAGGAAGTTGTTGTTGAAAAGGAAAGGAAAGAGGATCCTTTAGTTGTTCTTCATGAGGAAATACCTCATCCCAATGCTGCAAGGAAATTAGTTTTTCCTGGTTCAGAACAACAGGCAACCTTTGAGGAAGTTTTTGTTGAAGAGACTCTTTCTGTTGAGAAAGAAGCAAGTCTGGAAGCTTATCCAATGGAACAATCGGTTCCTGAGATTATTCCATCTGCTGACGAAAGAATGGAAATTTCCTTTAAACTGGCAAGGAAAGAGTTTGCTGAAGAGATTAGGGATGATCCTGTGGATCTTTTCCATGTTCCTGAACCACAAGAATCTGAAAGAGAAGCTCAAGTTGAGGGGGAGGAAACTCGAAATCTTGATATTGTGGAAGCTGAATCTGGTGAAGCTTCTCAACCTTCTATCACTTTCTCTGTACACTCTCGGTATGAGTTCCCCAGCTTTTATGATGTGAATGAGTCATATCAAGTGACTTCAACTGGAATGGACCTTTCTTCTCTGTTTCAACTGAAGTCCTTAGCTCAATCAAAACCAAAACCAGAGCCCCAACCTCAATCTGGATCAGAATCTAAGTCTGAAGATGACTCTAATACTCAACCAGAATCTGAAACTCTACCTTTACATGCATCCTTACCTGAGCTTCACTAATTTGTAACCAAAGATGATCTGAAAGTTTTTGGTGAGACTTTATTAGCTGGTTTTGAGAAAATTGTCTCCACTCAACCTCACCTAGTGACTCAATTAAGTTAAGATGATGCATCAATTCTCTTGGAAAATATTATCTTGAATATTGAAGCAAGGATGATTCGAGAAATTCATGAAGTCCGAGTAGAAAATAAGTTGTTGAGTGCTGATGTAGCAAATCTAAAAAGTATGGTAGCAAGTCTGCAGAATGAGGTATCTGTGAGATCAGAGCCTGCTCTTGTTTCTGCCGCTGCACCTACTGTTGTTTCTCTTGAGTCTTCTGATTCCCTCTTTGCTAGGGAGATTGTGTCTCAAGTTTATCCTTACCTACTATCTTTTGATGAAAAGATTGGAAAAAGGCACATGAAGATGCTGGAACGCATGAGAGAGCTTGTGGAAACTCAAAATAAGCTTATAGATGAATACACTGGATGTGTGCAAAAAGTTCTGAAACAACTCAAAGTTCTAATCGAAGCTGTCAAGGCTTCACCTACTTCTGGTCATACCTCCACACCTTTTTTGGATGATTCTCTGCTGAGATCCATAATTAAGGAATAATTACAGGCTGCCTTCAGTGGCTCGGATCTATCTTCGTTTTCAGAAGTGATTAAGAACAGTGATAGAGCATTGGACTTGGTTAGGATCCATTCAAAGATAGCCAATGATGCTCAACAAGAGATCTACAAGAAAATATATTTGTATCTTTCTCAGATTTTCTCTAAAAGTGACATGACAGATCACTTTATATATCTTGTGGAAAATCTGAGAATCCCTCTGGTGACTCAAGCTTTTAAAGCTCAAGTTCAGAAACTTTCAGAGTTCACCAGATTGTTGGACAGATTTCTGGAGAATAAGGATGATTTTGAAAAGGCTATGCAGTATGGTGGTGAAATCATTACTGATTTCATCAATCTTTTGAAGCCGTATCTTCATGTGCAGAGTACTGCTATAGTTGCTCCAGTTGTTGCACCCCTTAGACCTGGACTACCTGCCTTAGAAATCAACTACCATGAGAGTTAGCCAAGCCCTTTCTCAGATCCGGCCAGTCATTCTTGACCAACCTAAGCCTAGATCTTCTACTGCTCCTTCTTTGGCTCCATCTGTTTTTGAAGGTGTAACCTTACCCTCATTTTCTACCACTTCTATACCTTCTTCTACTTCAGCACCAGCTCCTGCTGCTGATAAAGGCAAGACAAAAATGGATCCCTAAAGAGTTTACCGACTATTTTTCCTTTTGATGGGATTCCATTTCTTGTTTACAGTTTGTACTTCTCCTGTACTTTGTATTATGAATCCTTTGTTTAATGACAACTGCCGAGTTTTATTTCCTTTTCTCTACTTTTTTATAATCCAAAAAGGGGGAGAAAAACCTACGAATATCAGTTCTATAATAGTATAAATGGGGGATAAAACTGCAAGTATCTGTTCTATAATGTTTTTTCTATGCTAGTATCTTTAATATTACATGTCTTTTATATTCTGCATATATATGATTTGTGATCATCAAAAAGGGTGAGATTGTTGGACTCCTCATGTGTTAATCATGTTTTAATAATCACAAGTCTCATTACTGTTAATTAATCTTGATATTCAGTGCACATCTTGCTAATGATATTCAAACTCAATAATAGGTGCATATCACGTTTTTATAATAACAAATCTTATGGATGTTAATTACTCTTTAAAAGTTTTATGCATAATCACAATTCTCTTATACATTATCTCTAATGATCAACCTTAACCAATATTCTGCATATCACTGTCTTCGTCCAAATACAGATTTTTTTGTCTAAGTATGGAGACACCGTGAAGGACTCACCATGACCACTCACCGTGACCAGACATCGTGACCACTCAACGTAACCCAGACACTGTGAAGGACTCACCGTGACCAGACACCATGACCAGACACCGTGACCAGACACCGTGACCAGACACCGTGACCAGACACCGTGACCAGAAACCGTGACCAGACACCGTAACCCAGACACCATGAAGGACTCACCATGACCAGACACCGTGATCAGACATCGTGAAGAAGACATCATTTCCATGATCACTGTGACACCGTTTCTCAAGCTTTTGTCAATATTATTTTAAATGATGCTAACGGTCATATTTGTTGTTTTTAATGCAATTAATGTTATTTAATGTTGGTTGTTGGCTTGACAGGAAACCATATCTTGTACCTATGAAAATGGAATCATTCCTACTGCCAGAGCTCGTGGAATATAAAGAATATTGATCTGCATTAGAGGAGGGATGCGTGCACTTGACACGTCTCGACACATATACTACAATGCATGCAAGCTTTATAATGAACCGAAGAACAATCTGGAGCACAACTGTGAAGAACACATTTCACGATTCTCAAAGAAGTTCCATACATGCAATCCTACATTTCTGAAGAACACACGATGAATCAAGAGGCTGTAGAACACAAGATGAACTACGACACTCTGTTTTTCAACAGAAAAACCAGAGAAGGACTCTGAAGCATTCCTGCTAAATCCAACGAGTCCAGATCTACATTGACAATCACTAGATCCATTTCTAAACTCTACATATATGCTCTGTGATTCATTATTTAATTTTCGAGTAGTGTGTGTCATCTTCTGTATTTTTACACACACACTGTCTCCTGAACATTAACTGGAGGATCTGTAAATCCTCACTCAAACTCTTGCATCTTTTCTTTCCCACTGGGATAGTGGTAGAGGTCGTGTTTGACCTGAACAGCTGGTTTGTTGTTGTTTTGTTTCCCACGAATAACAGTGGTAGAGTTCTTGGACCTGGACAGCTGTATACTGTTGTAATCCCTGATCCAGGGTGTGGATCACTTTTATATAAAATTTTGAGAGGACTAAGTCTCGACTTGAGACTGAACCTCTTGTTATATCTGCTGTGCATCTTTTATTTACGTTTAATGTATACGACATATATTATATTCATTCAACTACTATTACTTTAAAATAAAAAATTATTTTGATGCTACTTTGATAGTTATATTAGCAAGTGTTTACACTTATTGTAAATCAGTAGATTAGCTTCAAAAATTAGTTCAATCTTGTGGTTAAACTAACTGAGACCTAATCAATCCTTGAGAAGCTATGTGAACATTTACAATCTGTATAAATTCACTACAGTTTATCTTATTTTATAAATTGGGAGATTTTAACTAGACAATATTTTAACAGAAATTTTAATTGGAACTCAATTCACCCCCCTCTTGAGTGTCCACTCCGACCAACATTCATCTCTATTTATATGCACTTCTTCAACTATCATATTTCCATGGTTCTCAATTTTGGTTTAAATATCATCTGATGATCTTCATTTTGTTAGCTCAACACAATTTTTATATTTTCAACTGATATTGTTTCGATTTTACCATTACAATGATGAAAAATTATTTAGTCTTATAGATATAATTATAAACATACAATTAAAAACTTTATAATGATGGAGAAAATTATTTTTTTCTGATGAACTAAAATATTTTAGTTTGATAGATATAACTTGTTCTGTAGCGACAATATACTTTTACATGTAACATTACATGTTTTCATGCATAATTATACATCATAATACAATCCAAGGATTTTTTAGTCTAGTGTCTTGTAAGACTAGGTACATTGAACATAAAACTTGGGGCTAAAAAACACTTCTTTATTTAATCTCCATAAAAAAGATAGTAACTTCTTTTAAGGCCTTAAATTTGCCTAGGGTACCCTGGGGAAACACATGAACAAAGATATTAGCTAAAAAATCCAAGTAAGGGAAAGAACATAAGGATACATCTTAAGCACATGAGTTATGAGGCATGACATAATGATATCCAAAGCATGGAACATATGAAATCATATCATATAAGCATGGGATCATATAAACATGTAATCATATAAATGTGGAAATATCATAAAAAATGTCTTTAGTAATGGTCAAGGTTAACCACCAATATCGTTTCCCATTTTAGTATGGTTCAAGGCTCACCACCAATCTAGATTCCCATTTTAGTACAGGTCAAGGCTATCCACCAATCCTGTTTCCCATCACATCTCATGAGACATAAATTTACTCAATTCCTTAGAGTGCTATCTGGGCGCACCCATATCAACATTTTCATGGATATTATTTCCATATAAATAATCATACATAATCAACCATATAGAAACATAAGGGTACCCAAGGAAAGAATTCGGTACCCCAATCACGACATAAAGCATAACCAATGGGCGTATCATGAAAGTTTCCATCAAAGAAAGGGATTAGAAAATACATGGAAATTAATAATATAATATAGGCATATAACAAGGTAATTGGTTTCAAACATAAGTAACAACATATAATAAATGTATTTGAGAAACATTAGCACTAAATCATTTTTGTGCAGTTTTAAGAAAAACACTATAGAGCTTTTAAAATAGAAATGAGGAAAATATTTTATATAAAAACAGAATGGAACTAAGAAGGTTTTCATAAGAAAATACTGATTTTATAAAGATAGTGGTGTCTTAAAATAGAGGATATAGTGCATTTAAAATTGGGTAAAAATTTGGGATGTTCCCTTAAAACAAGTTTTCTTATCAGAAAGTTCTATGGAGGAAATATTGTAAAAACATCTACATCACCAAAACAGAGTGATGAAAGGGTCTTCATAAATGAATTGTTTACAACAAAATAGAATTTATAAGATTTAAATAAACATATAATATAACCCCTTTTTGATATAAATAAAGATAAGGCTACACTAAATAAGCTAGAAGGTTTGGGTAGAATTCGTTATGGTTTATCGGCATGGTGTCGGGTGTACCTAAGAGGGTTTGACGAGAGATAAAAGGTGATTTTAATCACTTATACATCATAAAGGAAGTATGAAGGGAGGTTTGAGAACATACCCCATCATTTTTTTAAAAATAAAAAGGCATAGCTTAGAGGACAGTCTTGGTGAAGAAAGAAATGGATAGGATCCCTTACCTTAAATCTGGAGGTGTTCTCCACTTTTTATTAATGACTTGAATAAAAAAATTGGGGTTATTAATTAATAAATCCAGAACCTATTATATATTTTATTGATTTATTATTATGCTTTTTAGTTCATTCAATACATTTTTGATTGGTTAAAAGGGTCAATTTCATTGTTTGGGATCATTTGCTTACATAGTTTTAACGACCAGTTTTATTATATGCATGTTTGGATAAATATATAAGATGAAAGTGTTTGTAAAGAATTGAAGTTGAATTTAATTAGTGAACATCCATAAGATTACATGGTTGTAAAAATTCTTTTGGTTATTGAGAGTGAAGATGAGTTGTTATATAAAACTTTAGGGATAACAGTTTGGGTTAATCAGTGGGTTTGATTACACTGAACATGTTTTGATTTAAAAAAACACCATTAATAAAAAAGGATTACATAACAATAACAAGGATATATTACATATGTAATAATCTAGTTCAAACATAACATAAATAGATTCATGTCCATAATTATATATTACAAAAGAAATTGATAAACCATTGTCCTTGAATGTGCTAAATCTCAAACGATGTTTTCATTTCTTTCAAATAAAAGATGGGGAAAGGAGATATGATAATGAAATATCCCATTAGCATAAAAACAATCCAGTACATGTATGTTACTAATGTTATCCTACTATTTAGGTGAATAGAGGTGAAGAAAGAAATAAGAAAAGAGAAGAACTTAAAAGAAATAAAATAATTTGAAAGGTGAATTTACCTCTTGAGTTTATCTCCTTTGAGAACCTCCTAAAGGAAATGTTTTTTTTATTTTGAAGAATCTAGGGGTTGTTAGATGTGGGGGATGATCTTGGAAAGATATTTGGGCAGAATATTGGCAAAGAACAAGGAATGAAAGTAGTGAAGTGAAGAGGGAGTGAGGGGGGGGGGGGGTTTATAGTGGGGGAGAGGAGGGTTTTCATTTTTTTAATCATTAGTTTATTAATTTACCTCAATACCAGAAATAGTGGTGATTACATGACCAAGAATAGTAATAAATGCATGTGATTTCGAACCAATTGGGCTTACATCTGAATATCATCATCAATGACACAATAAATCAATTATTTAGCATTTATCATAAATTGTCGTATTTTACAATTAAAAAAAATCAAGTATTTTAGAAAAATCCCAAAAATTCACCATAACCATTTTTCGACATGTAGAATCCAAAAATGAAATCCATTTTTAAAAAATAATTATATATATATATATGATTATTTTAATATTTAATTAAAATCATAATTTCTTATTAAAAAACAAGTATTAAAACATTCATTTACTTATTAAAAAATATAGGTACATCATAATTTCACTTGAATATTATCTTTATACTATCATTGGTAAGGTTACTATTCATTGGGGTATATCACTATTCATAAGGGTATGTTACTATTCATACGGGTATGTTACTATTCACAAAAAAAATTATGTTTTTTATTAGACTCCATATAAGTTACTAATCGCAACCGTGTATGTTAGATTTTTTGAAATTAAAATCAAATAAGTGAAAAAGTTACGTTTAAAGGTCACGTATCACTTAGTAGTTCATTATGTTGTGCTTTCATGTGATTATATTTTATAATATAGGAATTTCCATTTATAAAACACTAGGTTGTTACATTCATCCCCCCTTAAAAAATTTCTCTCTCGAAACTTCGTTTTACATTCTAATCCATAAAAAGGTGTGGGTACTTTTCCTTCATTGCCTCCTCTTGTTCCCATGTTGCCTCTTTGTACTTGTGGTTCCACCATAGTACTTTGACCAGGTGAGTAGTCTTGTTACTTAGAACATTATCTCTACGATTCAAGATCTTCACTGGCTACTCCTCATAGGAAAGAACATCCTCCAACTATACAACTCTTGAAGAGAGTACATGTGGAGGTTCTGGTATGTACTTCCTTAAGAGGTATACGTGAAAGACATCATGTACTTTTGACATTGCAGGAGGAAGTGTCAATCGATATGCCACATCTCCAACTCAGTCAAGGATCTCGAAGGGGAAGATGTATCTGAGACTTAACTTCCCTTTCTTCCCAAATGTCATGACCTTCTTCCATGGATATATGCATAGAAATACAATGTCTCCAACTTTAAACTCAAGGTCTGGTCGACGTTTATTTGCATTAGTTTTTCGGTCGACTTTGGGCTACCTTGATATGGTACGGAATTGTTTTCACCTTCTAACCCATTTCATAGACCATTTCAGGTCCAAGGGCTTCATATGGTGTCATTCAGATGCTCGAGTGAAAACTATAGTTGTAGAAGAATTCAACCAGTGGAAGATGTTGGTCCCATGCTCCTTTGAATTTTATAGAACATTCTCTAAACATGTCTTCTAGTGTTTGAAAAGTTCTCTTAGGTTGGACATCGGTTTTTGGATGATAGGCCGTATTGAAGTTCAATTCAGTTCTAAGAGCATGCTGGAGACTTTTCCAGAACATTGAGGTGAATCTTGGTTCATGATCGAATACAATAGATAGTGGTACTCAATACATCCTTACCACATTATTGATGTAAATCCGTGCAAGTTGATCCAATGGGAAGCTCTCTCGAATCCAAATAAAGTGAGCATTTTTGGTAAGACAATCCACAACAACCCATATAGCATTATTTCCTATAGATGTCCTTGGAATTATTGTGACAAAGTCATTATGGAAAAAATAGTCTTTTGTGACGGTGTATTTGCGACAGTGATTAATCCCCATCGCAAATAGTCCATCCCAGAGGTTATTTGTGATGAGATTTGGGGCCTCGTCGCAAAAGGTAATGCGCCCTTTGTCGCAGGATGCGCACCAAAGCGCGGGAAAGTTATTTGCGACGGGATTCGTTGCAAATACCAGAGGCGGTAAATGGGTGTTTGTAATGGGATATTGCCGCGTCGCAAAAAGTGTGTCGGTATGTCACTTTTTGCGACGGGGCCCATCGCAAATACCCTTTTAACCACAAATAACAATTAATGCGGGGAAAGGTATTTGAGAAGGGACCCCGTCGCAGAAAAGTACTTTTTGCAACGGTAAGCCTGTCATAATTAATTTAACCAATATATGCCCCCCATTGTTTTTCTTTCTCTTCCACTCATTTCTCACTTCATCTCTCTCTTTAAACTCGAATTTTAGAGTGAAAATTTCTCAAAGTTAATTTTTTTACAGAGAAGTTGTGAAGGCGCTTAGATTAATAGGAGATCGAGTTTAAAAGTATTTATATTTTATTTAATTTGGTATGTATTTAATTTTTTTATGTTAATTTTAATTATTGTTGGTTAGTTGTAATTAAATTATATTTAAATTGTTTTATTATCTGCATCTTAGTAATAAATAATAATAATTAGTAATAATTAATAATAATTAGTATTAATTAGTAATAAATAGTAATAATTAGTAATAATTAGTTATAAATAGTAATAATTTGTAATCAATAGTAATAAATAGTAATAAATAGTAACAAATAGTAATAATTAGGAATAAATAAGAATAAAAAGGAATAATTAGTAATAAATAGGAATAATTAGAAATAAATAGGAATAAATAGTAATAAATAGTAATAAATAGTGATAATTAGTAATAATTAGTAATAATAAGTAATAATTATTAATAATTAGTAATAATTATTAATAATTAGTAATAAATAGTAATAAATAGTAATAATTAGTAATAAATAGTAATAAATAGTAATAATTAGTAATAATTAGTAATAAATTGTAATAAATATTAATAAATAGTAATAATTAGTAATAAATAGTAATAAATAGTAATAAATATCAATAATTAGTAATAAATAGTAATAATTAATAATAAATTGGAATAATTAGTAATAAATAGGAATAATTAGTAATAAATAGGAATAATTAGTAATAAATAGGAATAATTAGTAATAAATATGAATAATTGGTAATAAATAGTAATAAGTAGTAATAAATAGTAATAAATAGGAATAATTAGTAATAAATTAGAATAAATAGTAATAAATTGAAATAATTGGAATAATTAGTAATAAATTGGAATAATTAGTAATAATTAATAATAAATTATAATGATTAGTAATAAATTAGAATAATTAGTAATAAAATGTAATAATTAGTAATAAATTGGAAAAATTAGAAATAATTAGGAATAATTAGGAATAATTAGTAATAAATAGTAATAAATAGTAATAAATTGTAATAAATAGTACTAAATAGAAATAAATAGTAATAAATATTAATAAATAGTAATAATTAGTAATAATTAGTAAAAATTAGTAATAAATAGTAATAATTAGTAATAATTAGTAATAAATTGTAATAAATAGTAATAAATAGTAATAAATAATAATAAATATGAATAATTAGTAATAAATTGGAATAATTAGTAATAAATAGAAATAATTAGTAAGAAATAGGAATAAATAGTAATAAATAATAATAAATAGTAATAATTAGTAATAATTAGAAATAAATAGTAATAATTAGTAATAAATACTAATAAATAATTATAAATAGTAATAATTAGTAATAATTAGTAATAAATTGGAATAATTAGTAATAATTAACATTAAATAGTAATAATTAGTAATAAATAGAAATAATTAGTAATAAATAGGAATAATTAGTAATAAATATGAATACTTAGGAATAATTAGTAATAATTAAGAATAATTAGTAATAATTAGGAATAAATAAGAATAATTAGTAATAAATAGAAATAATTGGTAATAAATAGAAATAATTACTAATAAATAGGAATAATTAGGAATAATTAGTAATATATACGAATAAATAAGAATATATAGGAATAATTAGTAATATTTAGTAACAATTAGTAACAATTAGTAATAATTAGTAATAAATAGTTAGAATTAGTAATAATTAGTAATAAAGAGTAATAAATAGTAATAAATAGTAATAAATAGTAATAAATAGTAATAAATAGAAATAAATATTAATAAATAGTAATAAATTGTAATAAATACTAATAAATAGTAATAATTTGTAATAATTAGTAATAATTAGTAATAAATAGTAATAAATAGTAATAAATAATATTAAATAGTAATAAACAGTAATAAATTGGAATAAATTGTAATAATTAGTAATAAATTGGAATAATTCGTAATAAATTGGAATAATTCATAATAAATTGGTATAATTACGAATAAATTGGAATAACTAAAAATTAATAATAATAAATTGGAATAATTAGGTATAATTAGTAATAAATTATAATAATTAGGAATAATTTGTAATAAATAGGAATAATTAGTAATAAATAGGAATAATTAGTGATAAATAAGAATAATTAGGAATAATTAGTAATAATTAGTAATAAATTAGAATAAATTGGAATAAATAGTAATAAATAGTAACAAATAGGAATAATTAGTAATAAATAGGAATAAATAGTAATAAATAGTAATAAATAGTAATAAATAGTAATAAATAGTAATAAATAGTAATAAATAGTAATTATTTGTAATAATCAGTAATAAATAGTAATAATTGGTAATAATTAGTAACAATTTGTAATAATTAGTAATAATTAGTAGTAAATAGTAATAATTTGTAATAATTAGTAATAAATAGTAATAATTGGTAATAAATAGTAATAAATATTTATAATTAATAATATATAGTATTAAATATTAATAAATAGTAATAAAAAGTAATAAATAGTAATAATAAGTAATAAATAGTAATAATTAGGAATAATTAGTAATAATTAGTAATAAATAATAATAATTAGTAATAAATAGGAACTATTAGGAATAATTAATAATAATTAGTAATAAATAGTAATAAATAGGAATAATTATTAATAATTAGTAATAAATAGGAATTAATAAGAATAATTAAGAATAGTTAAGAATAAATAGGAATAAGTAGGAATAATTTGGAATAATTTGGAATAAATAAGAATAAATAGGAATAAATACGAATAAATTAGAATAATTAGGAATAATTAGGTATAATTAGGAATAATTAGGAATAATTAAGAATAAATAGGAATAAATAGGAATAAATTTGAATAAATTGGAATAAATAGGAATAAATATGAATAGATATGAATAAATAAGAATAAATAGGAAGAATTAGCAATAAATATGAAGAATTAGCAGTAAATAGGAACAATTATAAAGAATTAGCAAGAATTAACAACAATTAGCAAGAATTGGTAACAATTAGCAACAATTAGAAACAATTAGTAACTATTAGTAAGAATTAGCAACAATTAATAACAATTAGAAACAATTACGAACAATTCACAATAATTAGGAAGAAAATAAATTGTAATAAATTTTAATAACTTGTAATAACATGAAAAAATTTCCAGTGGATTGACGACACTCCTTTTTCTCGATGAATCTTCTCCTTTTAACTTTCACCGACTCAAAACATTATGAAAAGCATGATTCAACGTATGCATATAAAATCTTGTATGCACAAGTTTGAATATGCATTCGTAGGACCACATTTATCATAATGTGTCCAGGAGGTGATAGTTGCAAGAAGATGATTCATCGACGAAAAGGGGGCTCTTTTGTCCGACGACTCATTTACTTGCAACATTATCACACAAAAATCACAATGAAGAACCTGCTCAGAGGTATGCATATTCATTCTTGTGCATACGAGAATGAATATGTGTACCTCCGAGTAGATTTTTTCATTTTGATTTCTATGTGAGAAAGCTTCAAGTAAATGAGCCATTAGACAAAAGAGTAGCCATCAATCCCCTAGAAATTATGTCGCCCGTAAGTAATGGTAATAATTAATAAGTAGTTGTAATTATTTAACTTTTTTTGTAGATAGTATTTTTATAATTTCAAATTATTCCAAAATAGTAAAGATTTTATATTTTGATGAAAAATATGGAACAAGGAAGTTGACAACAATCATTATTAAATGACCGCGCTTGGATAAATCAGTATAGAAATCAAAAATTTTCTATTGTAAATCTTGTATATATTGTGGGTGTTGAAGCTTTCTTATCATTTGCATCATCAAAACCAAAATATGTTTCAGAAGTCACAAAAAAGATTCCTTGTACAAAATGTTCTCTAAGAACATTTGACACATTTAACAAGGTTGGGGACATCTCTCACAGTTTGGTTTTCAACCAGATTATCTATTATTGTATCAACACATTGAACGTAGTTTTGGATAAGATACTAATAACTTGATTCCAGATCCATCACGATTTCAAATTTTAATATATGATTTTGCAGGTCCATCTATTCAACAAACTAAAACTCAAAATGATATTGATTTAACTTCTAAGTAGGAACCATCTGAATTTTATGAGTTGTTGAGGTCTGCTGAGGATGTATTATATCCTGGTTTCAAGATAAGAAAATTAGAAACGGTTGAAAAAATTATGGTTATTAAATCAGATAATGTAATGACAAAAAACTATTTTGTTCAGGTATTTCCTTTGGTTAAAACACTGTTACCTGAAGAAAATGGGTTGCCTGCAAATTAGTATGATAGCAAGAGGCTGGTTCATAATATGGGCCTTTGTTATCGAAAGATTCATCCATGTACAAATGATTGAATCTTATATTCTGGTGAAAATTATTCATTGGATATTTGTCCCACATGTGGAAAATAGAGATATAAAGAAGCTAAAACTGAGCAATCTTAATCGATTCCCGTAAAACAGTTGATATATTTCTCCATTACACCCATGTTGCAGCGTTTATTTATGTCTCAGAACACAACATTAATGATATCATGGCACCAAACCAAGATTTCAACTGATAAAATCTTGAATCATCCATGTGATTGTGATTCATGGAGACATTTTGACCGTCTACACCTGTATTTTTCTTTAGAATCCCGAAACGTGTGATTGGGTCTTTCTACTAATGGTTTCTGCCTGTTTGGTTCTTATGGTAGTCAGTATTCATGTTGGCCTATCTTTATAACTCTGTACAATTTTCCTCCTTGGATTTTGATGAAGGACCCCTATATCATTTTGACCTTATTAAACCTAGGACATCCAAAAAATAAAATTGATATTTATTTTAAACCATTGATTGATGAGTTAAATGCATTGTGGAGTGATGTTGTTAGTACATATGATGTTTTTGTGAAACAAGATTTAATATTAAAAGTTGAATTGATGTATACGATTAGTGACTTTTCAGAATATGGAATGTTATATGGATAGACTAAACATGGTCTGAAATCATGTCCTTACTGCATGAAAGACAACAAAGCCTTTATGCTCATCAATGGAAAAAACCTTGTTATTTTGACTGTCACGACATATTTATTCCAACCGATCATCCTTTTAGGAAAAACCAATTTCATTTCAGAAAAGTTATAATTGAAAGGGATGAACCTCCAAAAATGATCTCAAGTATTGAGTTAAAATCAGTTGTATTTTCATTACCTCCCATCACATTTGGGCCAACAGTAAACCAATAGAAAATTCATGGATTTGGGAAAGAACATAATTGGATAATAAAAACCATTTTTTGGGATCTTCCATATTGTTCTGATTTGTTGGTCTTCCACATGTTGGATGTCATGCATATTGAGAAGAACTATTTTGATAATTTATTTCATATAGTTTTGGATACACCAGAAAAGACCAAAGATACTATAAAGGCACGATTAGATCTTTCCCAAATTTCCTGGTGACTAGAAGTTGAACGATTTGAAAATGTCAGATCATAGAGTTTCATGAAGAAAAAAGAATCTTATACACTATCCAAAGAGATTCGCTTACTATTTTGTCAGTGGATTGCAGATTTGAGACTTTCAGATGGCTATGCTTCTAATTTGGGCAGATGGGTTAATAATGGTTATATTAACAGATTAAAAATTCATGATTGTAATGTTATAATGGAAAGACTTATGCTGATTGGATTCAGAGTTTTGTTGAATTATATGATTTGGGATTTGATAACAGACATATCATATTTGTTTCAAGACATTTGTGCAACGACGATAAACTATGATGCTCTAAGAAAACTAGTAGAATAAGTTGTTGTAATTATTTTTAAACTGGAAAAAATCTTTCTGCCGACATTCTTTGACTCAATGGAACATCTGATATTACATTTTCTACATGAAGCTAAATATGGAGGTCCAATACAGTTTTTATGGATGTACCCATTCAAGAGATGCATGTAGAAATTGAAGAAAAAAGTACGTAACAAAGCATCAGTTGAAGGCACAATTGCTGAAGCGTATTTTCAAGAGGAAATTGATTTTTTCAACTCTCATTATTTTGAATCTCAGTATCCCTCAGAACACAATCTCATGGAACAAAATGAGGGGAATGTTAATGATTAAATGGACAATCAATTATCAGTTTTTAATCAGCCAAATCTTGGTTTCGGCGGAGTTCGTGAACGTGGCTTTCAGATGATGAACATCACAGAGCTCATAAATATGTTCTGCTCAAATATGAAGAAATGACATTATTTGTACTGTGATTGCTTCTATCACTTATTCTATAATTTATGTTATAGTATGTAAACATATTTTATTTTTAAGTTATATGATAATCATATCAAGAAACAAATTCCACAAATTACAGAAGCTATTCTTGAAGAACGCAAACAAATTATCTTTTCTCAATGGTTTCAAAAACTAGTATCATAAATTATTGATGGTTTAATATCAATTATGTTTATTATTTATCATATTGATAATTATTTTACAAATTTTTAGGTGTCTCAACATGTTGATAAAATTGATAAGCGACTGTGTATATTGAGTAAACCACCATCCAAAATGGTTAAATCTTATAATGCATATGTGGTGAATGGTTTTCAATTTCATACACGTGCATATGGGGAATCAAAAAAACAATGAACAAAGGAGTTTTCTTGAGAGGATCACATCACAGAGAAATTGAAGTTGACTTTTATGGAATTATGGATGAAATTATTGAGCTGTCTTATCTAGGACATAATTATATAATGATGTTTGAATGTCAGTGGTTGGATACTGATAGAGGCTTGCATGTTTATACGACTCATGAAATTGTCAATATTAAATATAAAATTATTCTTGTAGTAAATGAACCATTTTTTCTGGCTCAACAAGAACATTAAATTTATTACAAAAAGTACTGTGCTACTTCAAGAGACATGAGTGATTGGTGGAGCATAATAAAAATGAAATCTCATGAAAATTAGTTTACTCAAACTGAATGTGGTTCCGATGAAGTGGAAGGAATTGAGATTTTTCAAGAGACTCCTCAAAATCCATCTTTTTCACAAAGAGACGTGAACATTGATGATGACACTCCACAATTAAGGATAAATGGTGATGAAGATGTTAATGATGTTACAAATGAATTTGAAATGATAAGAGATGATGAAACTGAAACTCATATGGATATTGATGATACTGAGGAGGAAGATGAAGACATTGACATTGACAGCTATGTAGATGAGGATGAAGATGGAAATTGACACAGTTAAATGATAGTAATAATCATAACTAATATATATTTATATATATATAATAGTTATTTTCAACTATCTACTAACAACAATTATTTTGTGTTGCAGATGGATCCTGATATATTTCCCAAGTTGCAGGAGGTTGATCTACCTTTAGATGAGGGGGATTGTGGACCATCTGACCCTCAGCCTACTGATGGTTCAGGGGGTATGCAGAGGGGGCACGGTCATGAACAACTGATGATTCTAGACCCTATCCCCAAACAATGTCCATGTTTTGTCTTTGATCAATACACACAGAGGTATGGAACCTGTATATTTTAGTTAGCTTTCATTTATTTATTTATATATATACTAACTGTTTGATTATTTATTCCATTTTCACATTTTTGCGCATGTAGCTATTGTATTGGGGAGCTCTATCTTACACAATTATTTTTCTCAGCCATGGATCACATGGGAACAGATTTCCCTTGAAGTGGGGCGCGATATGTTCGATCATTGGCAGGTACGTAAATTAAGAATTTTTATTTTGAAATTTATTTTATTAATAACTTTATTTTATAAATTATTTGTATGGTTTATGGTATCCCATCGATAATATCATGTGTGACGCTATCCAAACGACATGTCAGGTGTCTATGCGTGACCATTTCTGTCTATTTTTTCACAATTTGAGAAGAATAGTCATTAAGAAAGTAGGAGTGACAAAATTTGATGAGTCGTGTAGAGCCCACTGACCAGAGTACATTTTATCTTAAATTTGGGATGGATTATGTTTACACTGGTTGGGTGGTGGATTTTAGAGGAGATCTTCCGTGGGATGACATAACCGAGGGAGACAGGAGGTGACGCATAGAGCTGGTAGTTGTACATTCAGTACGCATATAGATCATATGGTAAGTATATTTTTAAAATATTTTATATAACTATAAATATAAATAGTTTATTTTATCTTTATGTAGGTAGTCGAGCATCCCGATATTATGGAGTTTGACGTTTATTGGAGGATGAACAGTATTACTGCCACTGGAGAGATTAGAGGTGATCTCCAGCATCAGATTGTGGTTAATATTATTTTTTTTAGTCTTACAATTAACTACATATAATATTTTCACCATTTTAATTTCAAATTGGAATTGAAGGAGTCATATGAGGTTGTGACCTCTCAGAAAAAGGTTGAGATTCAGGGCGAGATGACTGAGCAGACCAGTGCCCACCATTTCGATGAGGCAACATGGATGCGGACGACATAGTATGGATTTGAGAAGGGCTGATCAGTTGGTATCAACTCTAATTTAACTCTTGGTAGTTATTATGGTACAGCTGTGATGTCGGTATCCAACTTGATAGGAGCTCATGGAGAGGAATCATCTTCTGCCTCACAATATTAGGAGTAGTTGTGAACTTAGTTTGAGCTTATAGAGAGTTTCTAGAAGCAGTATGAAGGGATGTGTCGGCGGTAGCAGCAGCAGCAGCAGCAGCAGCACGAGGAGGATAAGCATCAATGGCAGAAACAACAGCATCACGAGCAGATGGTGTACATGCACCGTCTGACTCGTAGTTTAGGAATGAAGTTTTCTCCACCATCTCCTACAGCTCCTCCACCTCCTTAAGAAGACGAACCCTCAGTGATTTGTTTTTTATGTTAAAAAAAATTTAATTGAAAATTTATTGTAATATGAACTATTTACAGTTTCGGTCTTTTATATTGGTACAAATTTTGCATAATTTAATTTTTTTAATATTTTATTATTTATTATTTGTATTATATTTTTTAATATTTTTTTATTTTACTAATAATAATAACATTTTATGAAATTTTTATATTTTTTTTGTAAATAATGAGAATTGTAATAATTTTTTATTTTTTTATTATTTTAATTAAATTAATATTAATTTTTTATTAATCATAATTTTATTAAATATATTCTTTATTATTATATTTTTATTGTCTATTTATTTTACTAATAATAAATTTTTATTTTTTTATTTTTTTAATAATATTAATATAAAATTTTCATTAATCAAAATTTTATTAAATATTTTTTTATTATGTTTAGTATTTGGGATGAGACCTTTTGCGATGGGCTCCCTTCACAAATAGTTTAAATATAATTTTTTATTAATAGTATTTGCGATAGGATGACAGGCCCATCACAAGTAGTATTTGCGATGGGCCCGTCACAAAATGTTTTTATATATATAATGTATATAATCAGAGACTTATTTGCGATAGGTCAGTTTCTCACCGCAAATAGTATTTGCGATGGGATGTCGCAAAAGGTTTATTTATATATAATGTATATAATCAAAGGATTATTTACAACGGGGAGTTTTCCCATTGAAAATACTATTATTTATGACGGGCCCATCATAAAAAATAATATTTTTGACTCTGTTTCCTGCAACGGGCTATTTGCGACGGGGCCCTGTCGCTAAAGCCTATTTACAACAAGATCCTGTCGAAAATAGCTTGTCGCAAATACCTCTAATTCTAGTAGTGATTCCATGGTTATGTTCTCCCACTTCCACATTGTTATGGGTAGTGGTTGCATCATACCCTTTGCCTTTTTCCTCTCAGCCTTCACTTGTTGACATACTAGAAACTTTGATGTATATTCATCAATCTCCCTTTTCATATTGTCTCACCAAAAGTTTTATCAGAGATATCAATACATCTTTGTCCTCTCTGGATGTATAGAGAAGGTTGAGCTATGTGCATCATTTAGAAGAGCCTTATTTATCTCTGGAGAGGATGATACACATTATCATGAACCAAATATTACAACTCCATCCTCATCCACCTTGAACTCTGAGGATTTTCCATTTTTAACAGATTGTAACCTTTTTATAATTTACACATCCATTCTTTGAGCATCATTTATTTTCTCTATGAGAGATAGTTGAGCAATCATTTGAGAAAGTATTTTTGATGTTCCTTATGACAACCCTGCTTTTTATTACAACTTAAACATGCTTTATTACATAAAACTTCACTTGATACAACAAAGAAGATCGAGAGGTTTAGTGTCTTTGGGGCTTAGGATCATTACATAAAAACTTTAAACTTGAAATACAACATCCTTATTGAAAACTTCCTTTACATGACCACTACATTCCTTCGTACTTAGCATTGCATGGGATAACCTGAGGACATGCATAAGAAAAGGGTGAGCTTTAAAGCCCAGTAAGGGAGTACATAATGAATAACATGAGGAGTACAATACATGTTAGGCAATAGGCATATCAATAGAGCATAAGAGAGAGATGAACATAAAGGCATGATAAAGCATGATAATCATAACATGGAAATGTGGCAACAACACTTAACATTGAATTAGCATAAGCCAAGGCTCATTGCACATGGAGCATGAGTAAACCCTCAATGCACTTGAAGCACGAGTAAACCCTCGTTGCACTTGAATTAGCATGAGTCAACACTCATAGCACATGACGTATCAGGATACTATACTTTACCCAATGCATTGGAGCGCTATCAGGGCGCACCCTTCTTAAACATTTCATTTCATGCATAAGTGTGCCACATGGATCATAAAACATGGATTCATAAAACATAATCATTTATTCCACGATAAAGGAATGTGGAATTCATACATGAAACTTTACAATCAATAAGTAAATGTGCATAAAGGTGAATACCCTTGATGGAGAAATGGTCATGGTATTCACTACACAATGATATTGGCTTGGAAAATCGGTGTGATTTCGGCAGCGTAACGGCGTGACATAAGAATTCATAAAACAAGCTGATGAGAGAGAAAGGGGTTACTCATCATATTTACATGTAATGGACAGTAATAAGGTCATATAGATACATGTCCCAACAATTGAAAAGGAATTTAGATTCATGATACAAAAGTATTGCTTGAATATAAAAGAGGAGAAAAAGGTTCCTTTCGGAATTTCAGCATAGTAACAGGTGTACATGGGAGGCATTTAATGAGAGAGAAAGGGGTCTCCCATCATTCAAACAATAAGAGGGAAGTATGGGAGAGGTGCAAAACCATACCCCAACATTCATAAATGAAATTAAAAGGGCAATACAACTTAAAGAAAATTGACAAAAATGAGAAAGGAAGAAAAAACCCTTACTTGGAAGTGTGCTTCCAAAGGCTATAGAGAGGCTTGTGAGAGGCTTCTTGGGAGCTTGGGGCATCTTTAGAGGATTCTAGAGAGAGTAGGGCAGAGGTTGGACGAACTTCAATGGCTTTGAGTGAGGAGGAAGTGGGAGCTTGGGTGGGTTTATATAGGAAAGGTGAGAGAATTCTTTATTATTTAGGTTTAGGACCCCTTATATTAAAATAATCCAAACCACAAACCATCCCATGGTATTTGCCCATGGTTTCTGGAAAAGGAAAGAGGAAAACAATATTTTACAAGTCCAAGGTCCGAACTTATTAAAAAATTAGGGTTGCTTATGTGGAGGTGAGTCACACTCCCATGGAAATTAATTTAAAAAGGCAAAGTGTTGAATAAGTCTTGAGGGCTCCATTAATGCTTTGAAAAGTGAGTCAAACAAACCCAAAACCTCATTATTTTAATGATAAAACATATATTGGCCGAACATAAGGATTATGGTATTTTATTACATCACCATTGGGTCATTATGATGTCATAAAACACATTATATATTTAAATGGTATTTAATTTTTACCCAAAAATTTGACTGTCTCAGAAAATTATGAAAAATTCACCGTTGGATAATTTCGACGTCCTGATTCCAAAAATAATATTTATTTTATCTAACTAATTTTCTAAATATATGAATTTTCACTTTTAAAATAAAAACCGACATTTATATAAAAAAATTCACGGGTTTTGACAGAAATGGCTTTCAAACCTTAATAAAAATTTTAATTGCATTCATAAAATTATAAGATCATTTATATTTAATAAAAATTAATTTAATATTAATAATAATATTTTATTAAAATATTATTTAATTCAAAAATCCTTTAATTTAATAAAATATAATTCTTAATTAAATAATAACTAAAAACACCGTTTGTACTTTAAAAACTAATTACAAAGTATCAAAAATGACTAGAAATTATATTCATTATTATATACAAAAATAATGTACATGAACATGGTGCTACTTATTTGTTACATAACCCCTTAAAATAGCCACATAAGACCTAAGGGTAAGGTGTGCGATGGTGTCAGACTCTTGGGGTTGCTCGGATAACATTTCTCGAGTGGTAATCTCTATCAACTTCCATGTTTCCCGTAGACGATCATGTTCGAGCTTGACTTGATGAAGCTCAGCTTGGGCTTGGTCAAGGGCAAAGCCCAAAGACGCCACCTCCTTTCCGAGCTCCGACAAATGGGCTTTGTAAGGGGCAATTCTACTGGATGAGGCCATCGCTTCCTTTGTCTGAGTAGAAAATTGGTTCGTTAAAGCCTTATATTTAAACTACCCAGATGATCACTGTTCAACGGCTATAAAAGTAACGGTCACAAATCTTAACGTAAAACTTAAAGAAGTTGACATCTTATAAAAACATTTTTCATAAAGAAACATTTAACTGGATCAAGAGGTATTTTCCATTAATGAAACTTTGGGTCGTTACAACATTCCCCCCTTAAGAAATTTCGCCCTCGAAATTTTCCTTTTCCCACACTAAAACAAATGTGGGTAACTTAGCTTCATCATATCCTCCGACTCCCAAGTTGCTTCTTCAAACTTGTGGTTTCTCCACAACACCTTGACGAGGGGCATTGTCTTATTTCGTAGAACTTTTTCTCTACGATCTAAGATCTTCACTGGTTGCTCCTCATAAGAAAGATCGTCTTCTAATTGTACCACCTCGGAAGAGAGTACATGTGAAGGGTCTGGTATGTACTTCCTTAAGAGGGATACATGGAAGACATCATGCACCTTGGCCGTAGTAGGTGGAAGTTCTAGTCGATAGGCCACAGCCCCAACACGATCAAGAATCTCGAATGGGCCGATGTACCTTGGACTTAACTTCCCTTTCTTTCCAAACCTCATGACCTTCTTCCATGGAGATATGTGTAAAAACACCATGTCTCCGACTTTAAACTCAAGGTCTCGTCGACGATTATCTGCATAACTCTTCTGTCGACTTTGGGCTGCCTTGATATGCTGCTGAATGGTTTTCACCTTCTCCACCATTTCTTCGACCATTTCTGGTCCAAGCAGCTTACGTTCACCGACCTCATCCCAACATGTCGGTGTTCTACACCTTTTCCCATACAGGGCTTCATATGGTGCCATTTGGATGCTCGAGTGGAAACTATTATTATAAGAGAACTCAACTAGAGGAAGATGTTGATCCCATCCTCCTTTAAATTCCATTGAGCACGCTCTCAACATATCCTCAAGTGTTTGGATAGTCCGCTCGGATTGGCCATCAGTTTGAGGATGATAGGCCGTACTGAAGTTCAGTTCAGTATTCAGAGCATGTTGAAGACTCTTCCAAAACTTAGAGGTAAATCTTGGATCTCGGTCAGACACAATAGATAGTGGTACTCCATGCAACCGTACCACTTCCCTGATATATATCCGTGCCAATTGATCCAAAGAGAAATCCTCTCGAATAGCAATGAAGTGTGCAGTCTTTGTAAGACGATCCACAATAACCCAGATTGCATTGTTGCTTTTGGATGTCCTTGGAAGTCCAGTGACGAAGTCCATGGTGATGTTCTCCCATTTCCATTCTGGCATGGGCAATGGTTGCATCATCCCCTTAGACTTCTGCCTCTCTGCCTTCACTTGCTGACACACTAGGCACTTTGATGTATATTCGGCGATCTCCTTCTTCATATTATCCCACCAAAAGTTTTCTCGGAGATCTCGATACATCTTTGTGCTCCCTGGGTGAATAGAGAAATTTGAACTATGTGCATCATCCAAAAGTTCCTTCTTCAGCTCCGAACTTGATGGGACACATAGTCTTTTCCCAAACCGCACAATTCCTTCTTCATTAACATTAAACTCTGAGGATTTTCCCTTTTTGATAGCTTCCACTTTTTCTTGGATTCTCGCATCATCCTTTTGAGCATCCTTTAACCTTTCCAAAAGAGATGGTTGAGCAATCATTTGTGAAAGGATTGATGATGTTCCCTTCTTTATGATTCCCACGTCCATCTTCATCAATTCTAAGAAGATTGGATCCTTCTCAATTCTCATCATTGATAGAATTGCTGGATCCTTTCTACTTAGGGCATCCGCCACCTTGTTCTCCTTCCCAGGGTGGTAATGTATTGAACAGTCATAATCCTTTATGAGCTCTATCCATCTTCTCTGGCGCATATTAAGCTCTTTCTGTGTGAATATATATTTAAGACTCTTGTGGTCAGTATATATCTCACATTTCTCTCCATAGAGATAATGCCGCCAGATTTTCAAGGCAAAGATCACCGCCGCCAACTCCAGATCATGCGTTGGATAGTTTCGCTCATGGATTTTCAACTGCCTTGAGGCATAGGATATCACTTTATCATTCTGCATCAGCACACATCCTAAGCCCTTCTTCGAAGCATCACTGAATACCACAAAAAGCTCCCCACTTGTGGGTAAAGTGAGCACGGGTGCAGTGATAAGCCTCCTTTTCAACTCCTTGAAGCTTTCTTCGCATTCATCACTCCAAGCAAACTTTACTCCCTTTCGAGTTAGCTTGGTAAGAGGGTTGGACAATCGTGAGAAGTTTCTCACAAATCGTCGATAATATCCAGCTAACCCCAAGAAGCTACGGATATCAGTTACCGATGTTGGCCTCTGCCATCCCTCAATTGCATCTGTTTTGGAGGGGTCCACAAATATCCCATTTCTTGTGATGATATGGCCCAAGAATGAGACCTCCTTCAACCAGAACTCACACTTGCTGTACTTGGCATAGAGCTTCTCCTTGCGCAAAGTCTCCAGTAAAGTTCTTAAATTCTCCTCATGGTCCTCCTTGGTTTTGGAGTATATTAGAATATCATCTATAAAGACTACCACAAATTTGTCTAGGTAATCTCTAAAGACTCTATTCATCAAGTCCATGAATATTTCTGGAGCATTGTTGAGTCCGAAAGGCATTACTATGAATTCATAGTGCCCGTACCTTGTACGAAAAGCAGTCTTGGGGATATCTTCCTTCTTCGCCCTTACTTGATAATATCCCGACCGCAAGTCGACCTTGGAGAAGTATTGAGCTCCACGCAGCTGATCAAACAAGTCATCGATTCTTGGGAGAGGATACTTGTTCTTTATCGTGATTTTGTTAAGTTCACGATAATCGATGCAAAGCCGCATTGACCCATACTTCTTCTTGATGAAGAGGACTGGTGCACCCCATGGTGATGCACTTGGGCGTATAAACCCTTTATCCAGATTCTCCTGTAGTTGTTTCTTCAGCTCTTCAAGCTCAACAACAGCCATTCTATATGGAGTCTTGGATATTGGTAGCGCCCCAGGTATAAGTTCAATTGAGAACTCAACATCTCTTCTTGGAGGAAGACCAGGAAGTTCCTCGGGAAATACTTCAGCGAATTCCCTCACAATAGGCATTTCTTCAAGGGTGGTTTCTTCCTTGGAGTCAATCATCTGAGCCAGATATGCGTGCTCATAAGGCAGTAATATCCATGCTTGAGATGATGGAGCTAAAGGAGATTCATCTTCCTCCTGACACTTGTAAAGAATCGGGGGTCGATTCTCCATATGGAGTGTGATTTCCCTCTCCCGACAATTTATGTTGGCTCTATATAAGGAAAGCCAATCCATGCCAAGAATTGCATCAAATTCCACCAAAGGGAGTATGACGAGGTTCGCCGGGAAATTCAATCCACAGATTATAACAGGGGAGGACTTATACTCATGGGATGCAATGATTGCCCCATTTGTCGTACTCACCGACATCTTTACTTCCAGGATTTGTGGTGGTGCAGGGATTGTTCTACTAAACTTTTGAGATATAAAAGAATGCGTAGAACCTGAATCAAAAAGTACGTTCGCTATTCTTGAATGAATAACTAGCGTACCTGTCACCACTTCGTTGTCGGGGTTCAATTCGGCAGAAGTGATGGCAAAAGCTCTTCCTTGCTGTCTTGGAGGTTGTTGATTGCCTTCGATAACCCTTGGATTAGGGCACTGATTCGCAAAATGACCCGGTTCTTTTCATTTGAAGCATTGAACAACGCGTTGAGGTTCGAACGGAGCGTTCCTCCCCTCTGTCGCAGCCGCGGGTCCTTCTTGCTGACAGTTAACAGCTAGGTGCCCTTCTCTTCCACACTTGAAGCATTTTCTTGTCCCCCTAAGGCAATTTCCAGGGTGCTTCTTTCCACACTTTTGGCAAGTGGGGTGCTGGAATTTCTTAGCGCCGTTGGATTTTTCCATCGGACCACCAGCATTGAAGTCCACCTTCCGCTTCTTGTCCCCATGATACCCCTGTGATTCTCCGATCTCCATTTCAACCTTGAGGGCACATCGGAAAATTTCCTCATAGCTGTCGAAGTCACGGATCGCTAATGCTTTCCACAAGCTAGGCTTCAGCCCACCAAAGAAGCGGTCAACCTTGCATTCGGGGGTAACGACAAAGCCAGAAGCGTATCGTGCAAGCCTTGTGAAGTTTGCCTCGTACGCTCCCACAGATTCCTCATCTTTCTGCTTGAGGGAAAGGAAGTCCCTTTCCATCTTAAGACGGAGGGTGCGTGGAAAATATTTATCGAAAAACATCTTCCGGAATACCTTCCATTCCAAAGCCTCGATCTCCTCCTCAGGCTTCGTATTTTTGATCAACGTCCACCATTGATCAGCTTCACCCTCCATACGATAAGCTGCCAGGAGAACCTTCTCTTTTTCAGAGCATTGGAGGATGGAGAATATCTTTTCAATGGAGTTGATCCATTGTTCAGCAATCGTGGGATCGGATGATCCACTAAAAGTAGGAGGCCTTTGTCTCATGAAGATTTCAATAGCGACTTGTTCTTTCTTAGGGGGGGTTGAACGTTCCTCTTGACCAGTGTTTCTATTCAAAACATGAGTTAGCTGAGAGAGAAGCGTGACAAAGTTCGCGATTCCTGCTCCCATTGGATTGGGCATCTCATTGGTACAATCATCACACTGATCTTCACAACGGTTGTTAGCCCGAGTTCTCCTATTACCGGCCATTGGCTGGAATAAAAGGAAAGTTAGGGGTAACACATAGAGGGTAATCCAAAGACAAAAGTTGATGACTTATAAATAAACTTTAATCTCTTTAACTAATGAGTCTATAGGATTCAATCCAGGCTTTTCATGATCTTCCTTCTAACATATATTCTTAGGGGAATTTTTCCCTTAATAAGGGTTCATACTAAGATTGTGAATTTATCAAAACATATCCCCCGGGAGTGTCGTAACCAAGAGTGCAGCAAGGCCCGTTGTCGTGCACCAGTTCCCGTTCGAGTCTAGCTCAAAGCGGTGTTTTCGGGTTTTACCCCTAGGATACATCTGTGCCAGAGCCGCCTCTACCTGCTCGTATCCAGACAGGGATGTATTTGTTTGATAAAACACTTACTTAGTATTTACCAAAACTTAGGGATGTTTTTATTATGCTTAGTCTTGTATCTAAGGCTTTACTAGGGTTTCCTAATCCCAAAAATAACTAAACCTATCCTCTGATACCAACTATGACAACCCTGCTTTTTATTACAACTTAAACATGCTTTATTACATAAAACTTCACTTGATACAAAAAAGAAGATCGAGAGGTTTAGTGTCTTTGGGGCTTAGGATCATTACATAAAAACTTTAAACTTGAAATACAACATCCTTATTGAAGACTTCCTTTACATGACCACTACATTCCTTCGTACTTAGCATTGCATGGGATAACCTGAGGACATGCATAAGAAAAGGGTGAGCTTTAAAGCCCAGTAAGGGAGTACATAATGAATAACATGAGGAGTACAATACATGTTAGGCAATAGGCATATCAATAGAGCATAAGAGAGAGATGGACATAAAGGCATGATAAAGCATGATAATCATAACATGGAAATGTGGCAACAACACTTAACATTGAATTAGCATGAGCCAAGGATCATTGCACATGGAGCATGAGTAAACCCTCATTGCACTTGAAGCACGAGTAAACCCTCGTTGCACTTGAATTAGCATGAGTCAACACTCATTGCACATGACGTATCATGATACTATACTTTACCCAATGCATTGGAGCGCTATCAGGGCGCACCCTTCTTAAACATTTCATTTCATGCATAAGTGTGCCACATGGATCATAAAACATGGATTCATAAAACATAATCATTTATTCCACGATAAAGGAATGTGTAATTCATACATGAAACTTTACAATCAATAAGTAAATGTACATAAAGGTGAATACCCTTGATGGAGAAATGGGCATGGTATTCACTACACAATGATATTGGCTTGGAAAATCGGTGTGATTTCGGCAGCGTAACGGCGTGACATAAGAATTCATAAAACAGGCTGATGAGAGAGAAAGGGGTTACTCATCATATTTACATGTAATGGACAGTAAGAAGGTCATATAGATACATGTCCCAACAATTGAAAAGGAATTTAGATTCATGATACAAAAGTATTGCTTGAATATAAAAGAGGAGAAAAAGGTTCCTTTCGGAATTTCAGCATAGTAACAGGTGTACATGGGAGGCATTTAATGAGAGAGAAAGGGGTCTCCCATCATTCAAAAAATAAGAGGGAAGTATGGGAGAGGTGCGAAACCATACCCCAACATTCATAAATGAAATTAAAAGGGCAATACAACTTAAAGAAAATTGACAAAAATGAGAAAGGAAGAAAAAACCCTTACTTGGAAGTGTGCTTCCAAAGGCTAGAGAGAGGCTTGTGAGAGGCTTCTTGGGAGCTTGGGGCACCTTGAGAGGATTCTAGAGAGAGTAGGGCAGAAGTTGGAAGAACTTCAATGGCTTTGAGTGAGGAGGAAGTGGGAGCTTGGGTGGGTTTATATAGGAAAGGTGAGAGAATTCTTTATTATTTAGGTTTGGGACCCCTTATATTAAAATAATCCAAACCACAAACCATCCCATGGTATTTGCCCATGGTTTCTGGAAAAGGAAAGAGGAAAAAAATATTTTACAAGTCCAAGGTCCGAACTTATTAAAAAATTAGGGTTGCTTATGTGGAGGTGAGTCACACTCCCATGGAAATTAATTTAAAAAGGCAAAGTGTTGAATAAGTCTTGAGGGCTCCATTAATGCTTTGAAAAGTGAGTCAAACAAACCCAAAACCTCATTATTTTAATGATAAAACATATATTGGCCGAACATAAGGATTATGGTATTTTATTACATCACCATTGGGTCATTATGATGTCATAAAACACATTATATATTTAAATGGTATTTAATTTTTACCCAAAAATTTGATTGTCTCAGAAAATTATGAAAAATTCACCGTTGGATAATTTCGACATCCTGATTCCAAAAATAATATTTATTTTATCTAACTAATTTTCTAAATATGTGAATTTTCACTTTTAAAATAAAAACCGACATTTATATAAAAAAATTCACGGGTTTTGACAGAAATGGCTTTCAAACCTTAATAAAAATTTTAATTGCATTCATAAAATTATAAGATCATTTATATTTAATAAAAATTAATTTAATATTAATAATAATATTTTATTAAAATATTATTTAATTCAAAAATCCTTTAATTTAATAAAATATAATTCTTAATTAAATAATAACTAAAAACACCGTTTGTACTTTAAAAACTAATTACAAAGTATCAAAAATGACTAGAAATTATATTCATTATTATATACAAAAATAATGTACATGAACATGGTGCTACTTATTTGTTACATAACCCCTTAAAATAGCCGCATAAGACCTAAGGGTAAGGTGTGCGATGGTGACAGACTCTTGGGGTTGCTCGGATAACATTGCTCGAGTGGTAATCTCTATCAACTTCCATTTTTCCCATAGACGATCACGTTCGAGCTTGACTTGATGAAGCTCAGCTTGGGCTTGGTCAAGGGCAAAGCCCAAAGACGCCACCTCCTTTCCGAGCTCCGACAAATGGGCTTCGTAAGGGGAAATTCTACTGGATGAGGCCATCGCTTCCTTTGTCTGAGTAGAAAATTGGTTCGTTAAAGCCTTATATTTAAACTACCCAGATGATCACTGTTCAACGGCTATAAAAGTAACGGTCACAAATCTTAACGTAAAACTTAAAGAAGTTGACATCTTATAAAAACATTTTTCATAAAGAAACATTTAACTGGATCAAGAGGGATTTTCCATTAATGAAACTTTGGGTCGTTACATTCCTCCCTTAATGAGTCCAATGTCCATCCACTGCAAATGTAAGAAGATCATATCCTTTTCAATTCTCATCATTGATAAAGAATCAAGATCCTTTATACTTAGTGCATATGCCACCTAGTTTTCTCATGGGTTTTCAGCTTCTTTGAGGCATAGGCTAACACTTTATGATTTTTCATCAACACACAACCTAATCCCTTATTTGAAGCATCAATTTACACGATAAAGAGTTCTCCACTCATTGGGAGTATGAGTACTAGAATAGTGATAAGACTCAATTTCAACTATGTGAAATAGTCTTGACATTCCTAAGTCCCGATAAACCATACCCCCTTCCATGTCAGCTTGGTCATTGGGTTTGAAAATCAAGAAAAGTTCTTCACAAATCGTCGATAATACCAAGATGGACCCAAAATGCTGCGGATCACCATTACAAAAGTTGGCCTAGGACACTCTTCAATTGCCTTCATCTAGGAAGGTTCCATAGATATCCCATTTCTGGAGATAACATGCCACAATAATGATAATTACATTCATTAAATCCATGAAAATTGATGAAGCATTAGTGAGTCCGATGGGAATCACTTCTAACTCGTAGTGTCCATACCTCCATCGAAAGGCAGTATTGGGAATATCTTCCTTTATCACCTTGCCTAAATGGACCGCAGGCCTCATTTTTATTGATTTTTGATAACCCCCCTTTCAAGGGATGAGAGGGAACCCTTACAAGGCCCGTAGGGTCAGAGATTACATGGACCGCTGGCTTAAGAGACATTACATGACCTGAAGGTCTTTAGGGAATTCAAAAAGACTATAAATACAAGGAACTACCTCTCCCCAGTATCTACATCAGGTTGGTAGCTCTCCACCTTTTCATGGACATTTGTCTAAGCATCTTGTTCAAGCAAAGGCTGATCCTGATGGAGTAGCCATAACCTCTCATTCTTCCTTCCTCACCTTTAATTGGTGATATCCCGACCAAAGGTCCATCTTAGAGAAATAACCGACCCCAAGAAGCTGATCCGACAAGTAATCTATCCATATTAGGGGATACTTGTTCTTTATCATTATTTTTTTGAGCTCATGATAATAAATATAGAGAAGCATTGATCTATCCTTCTTCCTAATGAAGAGGACTGACGCACCCCTAAGTTAAGCACTTGGGTGTAAAAAAACCTTCCCTAGATTCTACTGTAACTGATTATTTCTCTCTTCTAGCTCTATGGTGGCCATTCTATAAGGAGTCGTTAATATAGATAGAGATACAGGAATAAGTTCAATTAATAACTCAACCACACAATCAAGAGGAAGACCAGACAACTCTTCAGGGAATACATCAGTGTAATCCCTCACGATGGGAATGTATTCAAGCATGATTATTTCCTTTATCTCAATCATATGAGCTAGATATGAATGATCATAAGGCAAAAATATCTACACTTGAGATGATGATTCTAAAGGAGATTCTTCTTCCTCCTTACACTCGTAAAGAATCGGAGGATGCTTCGAGATGTGGGGAGTGATCTCCCTTTCCTGACAGTTGATGTTGGCTTTGTATAATGATAGCCAATCGATGACCATGATAGTGTTGAACTATACTAAAGGACGTATGATGAGATTTTATGGGAGGTTTAGTCTACAATCATTAATGAGGGAGTATTTATACACCATGGATGCAAAACATTTCCCCATTTGTTGTTCTCACAAATTACTTTTGCTATAAATTTTGAGGTGGTTTTTTAATAGTTCTACTAAACATTCAAGATATTAAAGAATGCATAGAACCATAATCAAATAGTACATTCCCTATTCTTGAATGAATAACTAGCATACATTTCACCACATCGTTTTCTAGCTCCACTATAGAAGTAGTGATAACATAAGCCCTTCCTTGTTGCCTTGGTGGCTATTGTTGATTGCCTCTGACAACCCTCAGCTTAGGGAAATTTCTTTCATAATGCCCATGATCCATGCATTTGTAACACTTCACTAAATGCTGAGTGTTAATCTGAACCTTCCATTATTCTTCCGCATTAGCAGAATTCTCCACATCCCATTGATAGTTTTTAGCTAGATGACCAAACATTCCACATATGAAGCAATTCTTGGTTCCTTCCAAACAACTCCTTGGGCGCTTCTTCCCAGAACTTTTACAATGGTAAAAGTCATGATTCATTCCATCATGGGATTTTTTTGTCAAACCACCCATATTTTTATCCATTTTTGGCTTCTTGTCATTGGGACCAAGAGACCAGTGAGAGTCTCCAATCTTCATTTCAACCTTGATGGAAAAAATTTCTATCTCTTCATAACTATCAAATTCTCGAATCACTAATGCTTTTCATAGACTCAACATTAGTTCGCTAAAGAAGCAATTCACGCTGCTTTCGGTGTTCATGACAAAGCCAAAGGTGTACCTTGAAAGCATTATGATGTTTGCTTCATATTCCCCAATGGACTTATCATTATTTTTATTGAGTCCTAGGAACTATATTTCCATCTTGAGATAGAGGTTTTGAGTAAAATATTTATTGAAAAACATCCACTTGAATTCCTCCCAATCCATGGAATAAATATCCTCTTAGGACTTTTAATTTTTGATTAGTGTCCACCACTGATCCGCTTCTCTATCAAAATGATAGACCACCAGTAAAACTTTTTCTTATTTCGAGCACTGAAGGACTGATAATATCTTTTCAATGGAGTTAATAAAATATTCTGAGAGGAGGGGATCATAAGATCTGCTGAACATGGGAGGCCTTTTCCGCATGAAGGATTCTATGTCAAATCACTCTTTCCATGGTGGAGGAGGGAGTTCTGCATGATTCAAGTTCTTATTCTTAACTCGAGCCAGCTGAGTGACCAAGAAAATCGTTGAAATCAGTCAAAGTTTAAAATTTATATTCCTACTAACTACTGTATATGTGTAAATCAGGGTTGAACCCATAGGGAAGACTATCTTTCACCACTAGTCTTCTAAAAACTAACTAAAAGACCTCACTATTGTTAGTTGTGGGATTGAGTTTCTATTTTTCTATTTTTTTTAAAATTTTGTAATTTATTATAAGGAAAAAATGAAACAAAACATCTTTTTAGTTTTTGTTCTAAACTATATCCAAACAACGAACAAGCTAAAAACAATAACAAATAAATATAATGCTGAAGATTGAACAATCTAGAGAAATACATCTGGGGAAAATATCAACTCTACGGGTTTTGAAAACATTCCTTCTCACAATATTATTTACAATTAATATCACTAAAAGGAGTGATTTATTTCCCTCTCCAATAGATAAATCAATCAAGATGACCAATTTTATATTTCACCACTCCTAGATTAATCAACATGAATATTTAGGTTTAAGAAAGATGACAGAACAAACTCACCATATGTTCTACAGTTTTAATTTCAATTAAAATGATTAAAGAAATTATTCCACTATAAAACTCACCGATTTAATATGGAATTCCAAGATTAAGTATTGGTGATATATTACAATTGAATGAAATCAGAGTTGATCTCTCCAATCAATGTCGATCACATTTAAAACGATAAAGAGAAGTAAAAAAGAAAGATTAACTAGTAGATTAAATTTAAACCCCGAACTGGAAGTATTTAGCCTATCATCATCTTTTTTTTGTATAATAAAACCATTCAATTACATAGCAAGAAAATATAAAGAGAATAGAGGAATAATACTCCCTCTGCTAGCATCAATTTCTACAACTCCGTTCCCTCGGAACTCCAAAGAATGGCACTCCGAGAAGTGCTCCAGGTTCTCTGCTCTACTCCGAGTGAATGATCGAATGAATTCCTCCTCCTCGCGTCACATGTGTTTGTGGAATCAATGATCATTTTTTAATTCTACTACTGATCTACATAATATATCAATTGTCATCTTCCGTATGTCACTGCTCACTTCCACTAACTTCAAAATTCCCTCAGTTATGCGCCGCAAAAGCGTGTTTTTTCATGAAAAACACATCACACTATCTTTTCTCACATAACTAACTACATGTGAGTTATTCAAGTGAATATGGACAAGATTTAAATTCCCGTATAAAACAGCAAATGAAAAAAAAGTAATAAATATATTATAGTTATTTTATAAATTACAGTTAAATTAAAAGGTTATCTCAAGTAAATTTAATGATACTCAAATTGATAATTAATATTACTAGAATAACTATTAATATTATAGTTACTAATTTATTATTGAATATTTAATAAAATTATTAATTATTTAATATTATTAATTTAATTACTATTTTTATATTAACATTTAGTTAGTATAATTTAATAGAATTCATAAATTAGATTAATATTAATTACATAATAAATTTAATTATTTAATTTATTTGGTTGAAATTGAATTAAAATTAAACATTTAAATTATTTATATTAATTAATTAATAATTTTATTTATAAATTATTATTTTTTAGGATAAATTTTAATAAATTCTTATTATTTATCATATATTTTAATTTATAAAATATCTATTTATTTATTTTATAACAGTTATATATTATAATAGTTATTTATTATTTAAATTTAAGATTAATATAATTTATTAACTATTAGTTTATTTTAATTTATTATTTTGTTTTGAATTTTTTTAATTTTAAGTTTCTTCTCCTCCCCCCCCCCCCAAATCCAGCACTGTTCAAGGAAGGAGGGTTTCTTTTTTCTCCAGGGAGGCAGCGCCACCATCCATCGCAACGTCAATGCTCCACTCTTCGGCTGTGTGCAGTGACAGATGACAGATAAGGTTTCATTAATGGTGGCTTGGTCACTCCATCCAGCATGGTGGTCAGCTCCAGTAGGAAAATCCTCCTATTCTCTTTCCAGCGGCGGAGTTCCTCTTCCAACTCACTCATCGATGACTTCAAGCCCAACACGTCATCGGCCTTGGTTTGGCCTCGGTTCGGCTACAAAGTAGCGAACTCGGTTCTTCTTCGGATGTGGAATATTCGAGTGCCACATGAGACTAGGGTTCCTCTTCCTCTAGATTTCATTAGTAGCAGCCTCTAATCCTTCATCATGGAAACACTTCACACAACAATGCCTAGGAGTTGCGCAACAGCCTCTAGTTTTTCTTCTTCAACAAAAATCCCACAGCTCTCAAGGTGAAAATCTCCATGGCAACCAAGACCTCCTCTACAGTGGCGCTATGTATGCAGGTCCGAACCAAAAAGGTGACTCAAATTATAGTTAAAGATATAGAAAATTTGCTACTTAATCACTCAGTTAATTTGAATTTAGATTGGGAAATTGATTTACAAATCGAGTATGAAATTATATTTTTCTAGTTTGGTTTTGAACGAATTGGTGGTTGAGATGGAGTCGGTGTTTTGAGAGGGTAGACGAGGCGGGGGTTCAAGGTCAAGGCAGAAAAACTGGTGGTGAAATAGGAGTTCATGCCTGATTGTGGTGCTATGTAGGATGGTGAAGACGAAGGCTGGCAAGAATAGAATCAAAAGGAGAGTGGGGGACCGATGAAGGGAATGAGAAAAAAAGAAAAAAAAGAAAATCAGCGTGACCGATACTGGAAATACGGTCATGCTACATCAGTGTAAGGTTGAGACATGGATCAGAATGAATGGATTAGTGCCTGGGGTGGGACAAATAGAAGGATAGAATCAGTGAGTCAATGACTCACCGAAAGATAAAATAAAAATAAGACACCCAAAGATAAAAATAAAAAAATAGGTCACAGATAATTAAAATAAAGTGAAATTGGTGTGGCATAAAACTGATGGAAGTTTTGCATCAGTGAGTCATAACTCACCGATTGAAAGAATAATAATCAGTTGCAGCATGACATAATGAAATAAATAGTATCAGTGAGTGTGTGGGAAACAGATGAAATGAGAATGAAATCGGTGTGTCATGATAAATAATAAGAAACCAAAACCGATGAAAAGAGAAACAGAAACCGATGAATATAGGAACTGAAACTAATGAAAATAATCGACGTGTTTCAATATATGTGCGTGGTGAGAGAATGATGGTGTTTCAAAGTAATCAGTGAGTCACGACTCACCGATATAATAAAAAACTTCAGTGTGACAAAATAATCAGTGCGTCACTCACCGATAGTACAAATTAGAAATGTTAACAATAAAAGTTAATTTATAACAAAAAATAAAATGAACAAACACTAATTAATTATCAAAAAATAGAAATTTAAAAAAAATTATGATTTAATAATTAACTTTAACTAAAATCTAAATAAATTATTTAACAAACTAAAAAAATTAAAGCGACTAATTATTAACTAAGTGCGTAATTTTCAAGATTAAATAAATTTCTCTATAAATGAAAAACACATACAAAGAACAATCTGAAAACATGAAACTTATAATAATTAAATATATTAGACAAAAATGTTAATTAATTAACTAAAAAAATAAAAACATAAAATTAATAACACATTATTTAATTAAATTTAATTTTTAAACTTATTTACTTAGTAGAATAGTTGAACCGATTAATAAGTAAAGTTAATTTATTTAATTAAATCTAAATTAAAGGTTAAAGTTCTAAATTAAAAAATAAATTAGACTAATGAAAATAAAAAAGAACAATTAATTAAATAATAACATTTTAAATTATTAAAGCATTATCAATTTAATGTTATTAATCTAAAAATTAAGTTAATAAATTTGGAATAATTAGAAAGACTATATAAAAGGACAAAAACACATATTTAATTATAAAAATGATTAATTAAAATATGTAGTGATAAGGAAAATACAAAAGTGCCATTATTTATTAAAAACTGTCAAACTAATAAATTAAATTGATAAAAATTAAATAAAATGATGTGGCAAAACTCTGTAAAAATAGAGCCACATCAAATTCCCCCACACTTAAGAATTGTTTGTCCTCAAACAATCCCATGTCTTATTTTCTTTGAAAAATAATTAAGTGTATTTGTTTTTAAGATCACACTATAACTTGTTCAGCCATTTAAAAATAGATAACATAAACTGTCTGCATGTTTTTTTTTTTGAAAAATATGCTTTAAATGGTGATTTGGCTAGAACAAATAATAGAAGAATAATAAAGAAAGTTATGAATCATCAAGTAATGAAGATTTAATCCCTCATATTTAATACTACTTAATGATTCATTGCAATCCAGGATCAAATTCTAAATCCAATAATGATAGGAGGTAAAATATCAATGGAATTAAAACCTAAACTGAGGAACTTTGTACTTTGATTTTTCACCTAAGTTCCAAATTTTTTTTTTTCAAATCACCTTATTAATACAACCTAAATGATTTTCATATAATCCAATTGTCCCCTTCTTAATTTGGTGTTCATCATTACCATCACCTTAAGAAACTCATTTTTGACCCTATACACTTTATTTAATATTTCCCTAGCCATGTATCATTGTGCTAGGAACTGTGCAATGAACTTATTAGAAGTGAACAGAGGGCATATAGTTAACAGAAATGCACATAGAATCTAGGGTCTCAAAGACTCACCGTGGGATCCCAGATGCCCAAATTACTCCAGTTTCAAAAGATTTATACAAAAATCATTTCCATTATGTCACTAAGGTAATTACTTTTAATAATTAAATGATGAATGAGGCCCATAAAATCATAATCAAACTTCCCATTCCAAGGCTATGATCAAAACTCTAAAAACTTGTATCTCAAATCATTTTTTTAAAAATAGTCCCTAAACCAAGATATCAATTAAACCACTAAGTATATATCACTCAAAAATCATCCATTATCAATAATTTTAGACTCAATGCACAACTTAACTACCAAAAAAATATTATCCATAGGAAAAAACAATTTGGAAAACATTTAACAACCTAAAATTGTGCAAGAATTTTGAAATAAAATTATCCAATTTTTAAAAAAATGAGTTAAGTTGTAGTGAGAATTGATGAGCTCTCAACTAATAATAGTTTAGAATATTCAATAATTGACCCCCTACTACACACATAAAACCCAACTCGGTCCCTAAAGATGACTTCTAAATATGGAGAAGAACAATTAAAAATTAATGGTTGAAAATAGATTTTCAATTAAGAAGATTTATGACATGTATAAAGGTCACATTAAAGTTCAATTTTTTTGCCACAATGAATAAATTAATAGTATGTTTTTTAGTAAGTATATTCATTAAAATTTATGTCCAGTGATAAATATTTCCAATATAGCTCAAAATAAGCATATAAGGTACGGGTACACAATTAATTGGGTGTAAGCATCTTAACAAAGTATGATTCAGATGGATGTTCAATATAGCAGAAAGATGCATGCTAAACCACCTATAGACTAATCAGTACAAAGAAAAAAACAACTACCAGCAAGCATGTACCCCCCACACTTAATTTCATGCAGTGAATGAGTTTTATACAAAGAATTTCAGTTCAGAGTAATAGGAACAAGCAGATTTTTTAAATAAAAACCGACTTTTGTAGTGGCAGCAAACATTAAACGAAATTTTTTAAGTAAGAAAAATTTATTTTAAATCCACAAAAAATAGGGAAGGATTTTTTTTATTAAAGAAATGCAGCAAATTTTTAATACAGTTCAAGTTAGGTAATAGAATTTTCAATACACATGTAGCAGAATTTTCTAATACAAGTAGAATTTTTCAGTGAGAAAATTTTTATTAGCAAAAACAGGACTAGAAATAAATGAAAAATCCTGAAGTACTTCCCTAACTAAGTTCTTGTCCAAAAATGATCATGGTAATTCCACTCATTTATTGACACAAGCAGCAACAACCTAAGATAGAACCAGGAAACAAACAACAAGCATTAATAGGTAATTCACAAAAACAGAGAGCAGAAGTTGTACTTTATTCAAGGATAAAAAGAAACAATCATAAATCCAAAAGAAAATGGGTTGCCTACCATTTAGCGCTATATTTTAAATTCTTTAGCCATAATTTATTCAAAAATAGCTTTCAAGCATTGTGAAGGCACCCAAGACCTTTGGCTATCCCTCAAAATAAAGTTTCAACCTCTGCCCATTAACTAACATGGGTTTATTTTCTTCACCTACAATTTCAAGAGATCTATTGTTCAGAACTCTTACAACAGTAAAAGGTCCAGACCTCTTGGACTATAGCTTTTCAGGAAAGTGTTTGAGCCTAGAGTTAAATATGAGGACCTATTGTCCAAGTTTGAATTCTTTATTTTGAATGATTTAATTATGAAATATTTTAGTCCACTCTTTATAAATCCTTGAATTATCTTAACTCTCTCTCCTAATCTCACCATATCCACTCAGCTCAAGTAATATCCTCTCAACAGCACTCTTAAAGTCAAATTTCAGAGCCTTAACTGCCCATTAAGATTTATGTTGCAACTCCACAGGTAAATGATAGCATTTCCCAAAAATATCCTATAAGGAGAAATAATAATTGGGGTTTTTAAAGTAGTTTTATATGCCTATAAATCTTCATCCAATTTAAGATACCAGTCTTTCATAGAGTTTGACATAGTTTTCTCATGTATTTGTTTAAGTTCCCTGTTATAAATTTCCACCTGTCCACTGAACTATGGATGATAAAGAGTACCCGTTTTATGAACACAATCATATTTCTTCATTAAAGCTTTAAATTTATAGTTCTTAAAGTGTGTTCCATTATTAGTTATTAATGATATTGGGAATCCAAATCTTGTAATGATGTTCTTCTTCAAAAAGTTTATTACAGAAATGGCTTAATTGTTGGGCAGTTCCACTACCCCAACCCATTTTGACACATAATCTACAACAACAAGAATATTTTCATTCCAATGAGATGTTAGAAATGGGCCCATGAAATCTAAACCCCAGACATCAAAAATTTCAACTTCCAGAATTCTTTTTTGGGGTAACTCTTGCTTCCTACCCACATTACCCAGCCTCTGATATCTATCATAGCCAACCACAAAGCTCCTAGAATCCTTAAAAATAGAAGGCCAATACAAAATTGATTGTAAGAATTTCTGAGCTGTTATCTCACCACCATGGTGACCTCCCCAAGGCGAGGAATGACAATTATCTAAGATAGGGAGCATCTCTTCCTCATGTATGCATCTCCCATGAATTCCATCAACATATCTCCTAAACAACAAAGGATCATCCCAAAGATAAAATTTAAGTATAGAAATGAATTTATTTCTTTGCTTATTGGACATATTTTTGGGAAAGACACCTACAACAAGGAAGTTGGAAAAATAAGCAAATCAAGAAGATTGCCTGATTGACATAGTAAGTATCTTTTCATTAAGAAATGAAGATTTAATCTCCCTAGAATCTTCAGATTCAGTAAAAGGATGAGGAATCCTAGATAAGTGGTCAACAACTAAATTTTCAGCTCCTTGCTTATCCATAATCTCTAAATCAAATTATTTTAGAAATAAAATCCATCTAATCAGCCTATGATTTGTTTACTTCTTAGACAACAAATAATTTAAAGCATAATGATCAATGAAAATGATGAATTTTGAACCGAATAGGTGCTGTCTAAACTTCTCCAGAGCAAACATAACACCTAACAATTCTTTTTCCGTAGTGGTATAATTCTTTTGGGAATCATCTTGCAGCCTACTAGTATAATACACCACATGCAACTTCTTATCTATCCTCTGTCCAAGAAAATCACCTACAACCATATCACTAGCATCACAAATAATCTCAAAAGGTAGTTACTAATTAGTTAAAATAATGATGGGTGATGTAGTGAGTTTATCTTTAAGCAGATCAAATGATTTCAATAAAATTTAATGAAAATTGAAAGGTGCATCTTTAACCAGAAAAGAACATAAGGGATTAGTTATTTTAGAGAAATATTGTATGAATCTTCGGTAGAAACTAGCATTCCATAGGAAACTTCTAATACCTTTGACATTTATAGGCGGTGGAAATTTTTAAATAACATCAATCTTAGAAGTATCAACTTCTAGACCTCTCTTTGAAACTTTATGACCAAGAACAATACCTTCTGTAACCATGAATTGACATTTCTCCTAATTAAGAACAAGGTTGGTTTCAATGCATCTTTCCAAAACTAAATCAAGATTTCCTAGAAAAGTGTCAAAAGTACTACCCATAATAGAGAAATCATCCATGCAAACCTCAATGATTCTCTCAATCATATCCAAAATGATAGCCATCATACACCTTTGAAAGGTGGCTAGATCAGCACAAAATCGATAGGGCATCTGGATGTAGGAAAATATTCCAAAGGGGTATGTGAAAGTGTTCTTTTCCAGATCCTCTAGATCAATATGAAACTGGTTGTAAAAAAAATACCCTTCCAGAAAACATAAAAACTCATTTCCAGCAAGCCTCTCAATCATTTGATCCAAGAAGGTCATTGGAAAATGGTCTTTCCTAGTGGATGCATTCAACTTCCTATAATCTTTACAGACTCTGCATTTTGTGTCTTTCCTAAGTTGGACTTCTTCATTTTTTTCATTTTTAACTATAGTGAAACCTCCCTTCTTGGGGACAACCTTGACAGGGATGACCCAATCACTATCATAAATTGGATATATCATTCCAGTGTACAACAATTTTATCACTTCCTCTCTCACGAATTCTTCCATGTTAGGATTTAATCTTCTTTGACACTCCACCCTATGCTTATGGTTTGGCTCTATAGGTATTTTATGCATACAAATGAGGGACTAATACCCTTTATATCATCTATTTTACAGCCTATGGAAGATTTAAACTTTTTCAAAACATTCAACAATCTTTGTTCTTAACTTTCATTCAATTGAGAAAAAATTATTACAGGCAAAGTGGGGTTCTCACCCTGAAATGAGTATTTAATATGAGTAGGGATTGGTTTTAGTTCAAGAGTGGGTGGTTCTACACTCTAAAGAAGACTCTTAGGCCTGGGATGTCCAATATCTTCAAGATATTTCTTGTAAAGAGTATTAAATTATGAATTATTTTCAATTTCAAGTTTAGATTCAGAGATAATAGTGCCACTGGACAAAGTGGGAGGTACGCTATCCAGACCTTCCAGATCAGATTTCAACAAGTTAATCAGATCAGAATCATCTAGTTGTCTTATAAGTTCTTTCTCAATTTCATCAAAGTGTTCAACAAGGTTGATGTTAATAAAGAAACCCTCAAATTCACTCAAAAAGATCCCAAGTTCAGAAATTGAGGACCCTTCTACAATAGAAACTGGACAGTTGTGTAGTTCTGGGAAATTTTCCAGATTTGGAGTTTAAGCTGAATTTTCAATATCTAAAAATATTCAAAAGGAATTTCAGCTTCAAAATTATTTTGTTCAGTAGAGGATTGATTTTCAGATTCAACAGAGTTTCCAATTGAGTTCTCATTCTCTAATACTCTACCATTGAACTGTTTTCAAAAAACATTGGTCCTTTAACATTTTTAAACACATTGAACTCTTATTGTTGTTCTCTAATTTTAAAAATTAATTGACCCTTTGAAACATCCATAACAGCACCACCTGTGGCCAAGAAGGGCCTACCCAAGATGATGGGAACCTCTTGATCACATTCCATATACAAGAATAAAAAGTCAGTATGTAAAAATAGCTTTCAAACTCCAACTAGAAAGTCAACTACCCTACCCATAGGATGAGTGAAAGATCTATTAGCTAACTATAGTATGACCGTGGTGAGTTGAAGGTCACCCAACCTCAACTGTTGAAATAATGATTATGGGAGAAGATTAATTCTATCACCTAAATCACACAAACGGTTGAGTTTCTTAGAGTTTCAGAGTGTGCAAGGTATGACAAAAATATATGGGTCTTTCAGTTTAAGTGGGATTTTCTTTTGGAGTACATCACCGCACACTTCAGTGAGGCTGTAAGTAGCAAATTCTTCTAGAGTTTTTTTTTTTGAAACAATTTTATTAAGAGATTTCAAATAAGATGGAATTTGAATTAAGGCTTGTATGAAATGAATTTTCACATGGATTTTATAGAGGAGACCATGGAACTGTAGAAGTTTAGCCTTGGTGTTACTTTGAGGTTTTAGCTTCTTAGGGAAAGGGATGAGTGGGTAAATTTTTTTAAGTAAAATAGGCATATATTTCCCCTCTTCATCATCCTTTTCTTTTCCTTTATTATTTTTATTTATAAATGAAGTTTTATCTTGAGTTTTTGGTTAAAAATTTAAATTTTGATCATTTTCATTACTTTGCTGTGACTTTACAATATGTGTGAAAAGTAGATTTTTATTTCCAGATTGAAGAATATTTTCATTTTGGGCATTTTCATCATCTTTTTCAGAAACAATTTGAGTATTAAGCCCACTTATAGTTACAACATCCATGGAATTCTCCCTAGGGTTTAGTTCAGTGGTACTTGGAAGTCTACCTTTTTCCCTAGATGAAAATTCTTTATCATTTTAACCTAACTATGTTTCCATATTTTTCATTCTAACATTAGTTTTCATTTTATCATACTCATATTGATTTTAATGTTTGGAAATTTGATTCATGTATCTTTATTCTTGAGAGTTGATTTTCTTTAATATTAGATTAATCGTAGAAGTCATGTGATTATAATTGTTTCCTTGTAAATTTGAAGACTCACCCCTCTGTTGATTCTGAAAGTTAGGTCTTGGTTGATTAGAATAGTTAGGGGCAGGGGATTGTTTAATGAAGCCTTGATCTTTCCAGAATTGATTTGGATGGTTCCTATAACAATGGTAATAATTGTTTGAAAATGGATCTTATTTGGGAGGCATCCTATGAACATATTTAATAGAGTTTTAATTTTCTTATTGTTGGGCCTGCATATCAAAATTGGGGCATAAGTTCTTAGTATGCCCAAACATACCCCACTGGACACAATGTTCCCTTAAAGATTAGTTGGTATTTTGACATACTTATTGGTTAACAGTTTGTTTTGAATTCTGGTTCATTAAAGATTGAAGTAGGCTGGTGATTTCATCCAGTTGAGCTTGAGTTTCATTCATTGAACAAGTTTTTGAATTAACATTTATATTGACTCTTTTTCTACTTGAATTTTTATGTTGTGAATTTAGTGAAAGATTATAAAACACTTGTCTACGTTCTTCATCTGTCTAATCATTATAATTACCCTCAACAGCATGGTCTACTAGATTCTGTCTAGAGGAGGAAATCCCTTCATAGAAAGTATGCATAAGAAGGTGATATGGTAGTTGATGATGAGGACACTGCCTATGAAGATCCTTGAATCTATCCCAAGCTTCATGAAAGGCTTCTCCATCCTCTTGATAAAAACTAGTGTTTTTTGTTCTAAGTTATCCTTTTAATATTTGAGGATAAAATTTCATTAGTAAAGAGTTATACACTTGATCCATGGTTTCAAAAATGTTATCATCTAGACTCAGAAACTAATTCCTAGCATTCCCTTTAAGGCAAAAAGGAAATACTCTCATTATTAGTTCATTTTATGTGAATTCTAGAAGAGGTAATTGCTGCACATTATTATAGAAGTCTCTAATGAAGGCAAGAGAATCCTCATTAGAGAGTCCATTAAAAGCAGGAAACAATGAAATATGTGACTCTTTCAATTCATAGTTTCTGGACATATGAGATAACCTAATTGATGATGGATTTCTTGAAACTTTAGGAAGTTGAAACTACCTCATCCTAGGCATTTCATTTTCATCTAAGAGTTCTGGATGATTATTTTGAAAGTTATTAGGAACTACGTTATATAAGTTTTCCATTTCAATTTTGTTCGTCTTTATTAGGGTAGTGAGATGTATTTCTAATTAAAGGTTTTGGGGCTCTAATCTAACACCTGATGTTCTTGTCCTTATGAAAACAAAACTAACAAACACTACTCAGCAGTAACAATTCAGTAAGAAGTGAAACAGTGTTTTCTACAATTTTCAAAATTTTCAATTTTTTAAAGATTTTTATATGTGTTTTTTTATTTTTTACAGAGTAATGGCTCGTGCCTTCCCTAAAAACAGTGCTAATAAATGACCTAGACCATCATTTAAGTCGGTCAAAGTTTAAAATTTATATTTTTAATAACTACTGTATATGTGGAAAGCATGGTCGAACCCACAAGGAAGGATATTTTTAACCACTATTCTTCTAAAAACTAACTAAAAGACCCCACTATTGTCAGCAGTGGGATTGAGTTTCTATTTTTATAATTTTTATAATTTTTTTATTTATTATAAGGGACAAATGAAATGAGAAAGAAATCGGTGTGTCACGATAACTAATAAGAAACCAAAATCGATGAAAAGAGAGAAACTGAAACCGTTGAAAAGGGAGAAACCGAAACCGTTGAATAGAGGAACCGAAACTAATGAAAAGAATCATCACATTGCAACATTGGTGCATGGTGAGAGGCAGATGGTGTTTCAAATTAATCGGTGAGTCATGACTCACAGATATAATAAAAAACATCGGTGTGACAAAAGAATCGGTGTGTCACTCACCGATAGTACAAATTAAAAATGTTAATAATAAAAATTAATTTATAACAAAAAATAAAATTAACAAACACTAATTAATTATCACAAAAGAGAAATTACAGAAATGTTTTAAGATTTAATAATTAACTCTAACTAAAAACTAACTAAATTATTTAACAAACAAAAAAAATTAAAGCGACTAATTATTAACTAAGTGCATAATTATCAAGACTAAATAAATTTTGAACTAAATGAAAAACACATACAAAGAACTATCTGCAAAAATGAAATTTAAAATAATTAAAGATATTAATCAACAAAGTTAATTAATTAACTGAAAAAATGAATACATAAAATTAAGAACGCATTATTTTATAAAATTTTATTTTTAAACTTATTTACATAGCAGAATAGTTGAACAAATTAATAAGTGAAGTTAATTTATTTAATTAAATCTAAATTAAAGGGTAATATTCTAAATTAAAAACTAAATTAGACTAATGCAAATAATAAAGAACAATTAATTAAACAATAACATTTTAAATTATTAAAGAATTATCAAATTAAGATTATTAATCTAAAAAGTAAGTTAATAAATATGGAATAATTAGGAAGACTATATAAAAGGACTAAAAACACAAATTTAATTATAAAAATGATTAATTAAAAGATGTAGTGATAAAAAAATACAAAAGTTACATTTTTTTAAAGTTTGATATTTATTATAAGGCACAAATGAAACAATTTTTTTTAGTTTTTGTTCTAAACTATATCAAAACAAGGACCAAGAAAAAAACAATAACAAAGAAACAAAATGTTGAAGAGTGAACAATCTAGAGAAATAAAACTGGGTAAAATATCAACTCTATTGGTTTTGAAAACATTATTTCTCATGATATTATTTATAAATAATTTTACTGAAAGGAGTGATTTATTTTCCTCTCCAGGAGATAAATCACTCAATCCGACCAATTTTGTAGTTCTCCACTCTTATATTCATCAACATGAATATTCAGGTTGGAAAAAGATGATTGAATAAACTCTCCATATGTTCTGTAGTTTTAACATCAATTCAAATGATTAAAGAAATTATTCCACAATCAAACTCACTGATTGAATATGGAATTCAATGATTATGTATTAGTGATATGATGCAATTGAATGCAATCAGAATGGATCTCACCAATTAATGACAATCACATTTAAAATGAAAAAGAGAAGGAAAAAGAAAGATTAACCAGTAGATTCAATTTAAACTCCTAACTGGAAGAATTTAGCCTATAATCATCTCTTTTTCCTATACTAAAACCATTCAATTATAGAGGAAGAGAATAAAAAGGGAAGGAGGAAGAAAACTCTCTCTTCTAGCATCAATTGTTGCTACCCCTGGCCCTCAAAACTCTGAAGAATGGCTCTCCGAGTACTACTCCAGGTTATCTGCTCTACTCTGAGTGAATGATCGAATGAATTCCTCCTCCTCGTGTCTCATATTTTTGTGGAATCAATGAGTGTTTTTTAATTCTGATGCTGCTATACTTTATATGTCAATTGTCATTTGTCGCATGTCACTGCATGCTTCCATTGACTTCAAAAGTCCCTCAGTTATGCACCAGACACGTGTGTTTTTTCGTGACAAACACGCCACACTATCTTTTCTCACTTAACTAACTCCAGGTGAGTTAGTTAAGTGAATCTAGATGGGATTTCAATTCCTGTATGAACCTACAAATAAAAAAACTAATAAATATATTATAGTTATTTTATAAATTAAAGTTAAATTAAAAAGTTAATTCAAGTAAATTTAAAGACACTTAAATTGATAATTAATATTACTAGAATAACTATTAATATTATAGTTATTAATTTATTAATAAATCTTTAATTAAATTATTAAGTATTTAATATTATTAATTTAGTTAGTGTTTGTATATTAACATTTAGTTAGTATAATTTAATGTAATTCTTAAATTAGATTAATATTAATTACTTAATAAATTTAATTATTTTATTTATTTGGTTGAAATTCAATTAAAATTAAACTGTTAAAATATTTATATTAATTAATTAATAATTTTATTTATAAATTATTATTGTTTATGATATTTTTAAAATAATACTAATTAGTTATCTTATATTTTAAATTATAACTTATCTATTTATTAATTTTTTAATAGTTATATATTATAATAGTTATTTATTATTTAAATTTGTATTTAATAAAATTTATTAACTATTAGTTTATTCTAATTTATTATTTTTTATTCATTTTTTTAAATTTTAATTTTCTTGTTCTCCCCCCCCCAAATCCAGCGCTGTGCAATGAAGGAGGGATTCTTATTCTCCTCAGAGACAATGCCTCCATCCAACGTGACATTAAAGCTCCACTCTTCGGTTGTGTGTGGCGACCGAGGACAGATCAGGCTTCATAAATGGTGGCTTGGACACTCCATCCAGCATGGCGGTCGGATCCAGCAGGCTAGACATCCTCTTCTCCTTCTGGTAGTGGAGTTACTCTTCTAACTCCCTCATCAATGGCTTCAAGACCAGCATGACATCAACCATGGATTGGCCTCAATTCTGCTACAAAGCAGTAGCCTCAGTTCTTCTTCAGATGTGGAAAAATTGTGTAACATAGGAGAGTAGGGTTCCTCTTCCTCCATATTTCATTAGCGGCAGCCTCTACTCCTTCGGCGCAACAACACTTTACAGAGCAGTGCCAAACAGTGGCGCAACAACCTCTATTTCGGCTTCTGAAATACAATAGAACACAAATCTTGAGGTGTGAATCTCCATGGCGACTAAGACCTCCTCTATGGTGGTGCTGAGTATGTAGGTCCAAACTAGCAAGGCGACTCAAATTCTAGTTGCAAATCTTGAAAATTTTCTGCTTAATCACGTAGATAATTTGAATTTGGATTGTGAAATTGATTTAAAAATTGAGTATGAAATTATATTTTATTGGTTCAGTTTTGAACGAAATGGTGGTCACGATGGAGTCGGTGTGTTGAGAGTGTAGATGAGGCTGGGGTTCAAGGTCAGGTAGAAAACCTAGTGGTGAAATGGGAGTTCAGGCCCGATTATGGTGCTGCTTAGGATGGTGAAGACGAAGGTTGTGCATGAAGGGAATCAAAAGGATAGTGAGGGAATGACGAAGGGAAAGGAAAAAAAGAAAGAAAAAATAAAATCAATGAGACTGATACTAGAAAGATGGACATACTGCATCGGTGTGATGTTGAGACCCCGATCAGATGGAATGGATCAGTGCCTGGGGTGGGACTAATAGAAGGATGGAATCGGTGAGTCAATGGCTCACCGAAAGATAAAATAAAAATAAGACACCAAAAGATAAAAATAAAAAAATAGGTCACTGATAATTAAAATAAAGAGTAATCGGTGTGAACTGAAACTGACAGAAGGTTAACATCAGTGAGTCATAACTCACCAATAGAAAGAATAATAATCGATTATAGCAGGACACAAAGAAATACATATTATCAGTGAGTGCATGAGACACCAATGAAATGAGAAATAAATCAGTTTTTCACAATAATTAATAAGAAATCGAAACTGATGAAAATAGAGAAACCGAAACCGATGAACAAAGGAACAGAAACTGATGAAAACAGTCGGTGCGTTACAACATCGGTGCGTGGTGAGAGACTGATGGTGTTTCAAAGTAATCGGTGAGCCACGAATCACCAATATAATAAAAAACCTCTGTGTTACAAAAGAATCAGTGTGTCACTCACCGATAGTACAAATTAAAAACAATAACAATAAAAATTAATTTATAAGAAAAATAAAATGAAAAAACACTAATTATTTATCACAAAAGATAAATTAACAAAATTATTTAAGATTTAATAATTAACATTAACTAAAAACTAACTAAATTATTTAACAAACTAAAAAAATTAAATTGACTAATTATTAACTAAGTGCATAATTTTCAAGATTAAATAAATTTCTAAATAAATGAAAAACACATAAAAAGGATTATCTACTACCATGAAATTTAAAATAAAAAAAGATATTAAAAAACAAAGTTAATTAATTAACTCACAAAATGAAAACTTAAAAGTAAGAAAGCATTATTTAATTAATTTTAAATTTTAAATTTATATACTTAGTAGAATAGTTGAACCGATTAATAAGTAAAGTTAATTTATTTAATTAAATATAAATTAAAGGGTAAATTTCTAAATTAAAAACTAAATTATACTGATGAAAATAAAAAAGAACAATTAATTAAATAACAACATTTTAAATTATTAAAGCATTTTCAAATTAATATTATTAATCTTAAAAGTAAGTTAATAAATTTAGAATAATTATAAAGACTATATAAAATGACTAAAAACAAATATTTAATTAAAAAAATTATTAATTAAAAGATTTAGTGACAAAAAATACAAATGTTCCATTATTTATTAAAAACTGTCAAAAAAATAATTAAATTGATAAAAATTAATTAAAATGATGTGGAAACTATGTAAAAATGCAGCCACATCACTGTACAAGTACTTTCAGTTACTTTTGAGCACCCACTATAGTCATATAAAGTTATTATTCATAACTCCTTTTTGATATAAAGACAGATAAGGCTACCTGAAAGAACAAATAAGGTTCAGGTAGAATTTGTTATGGTTTATCGGCATGGTGTCAAGTGTACCTAAGAGGGCTTGATGAGAGAGAAAAGGGGTTTCTCATCACTTATACATCATGAGGGAAGTATGGGGGAGTTTTGAAAATATAACCCATCATTTGGGTTTAGACATAAAAAGGCATAGCGTAGATGACAATATTGATTAAGAGAGAAAAAGAGAGGATCGCTTACCTTAAATCTAGTAGTGTTCTCAACTTATTATTAATGAACTAAATAAAAAAAATTATGTTTATTAATTAATAAATCCAAAAAAATGTATATACGTAATTGATTTATTATAACACTTTTTGTTTCATTCAAGACCTTTGTGATTGGTTGTAATGTTCAATTTTGTTGTTCGGGCTCGTTTTCTTATGGGGTTTAATGACCGGTTTTCTTATTTTCATGTTTGGATAAACATGTAAGATGAAAGGGATTTTCCAAAATTGAATTTGTATGTTATTATTTAACATCCTTTATATTACAAGGTTATAAAAATTCATTTGGTTATTGGGAGTGAAGATGAGTTATTATATAAAACCTTAGTGATAACCATTTTGGTTAATCAGTGGGTTTGATTACAATGTACATGTTTTGATTTATAACATAATACCATTAGTAAAAAAGGATTAAAAAACCAAAATAAGAATATATTACATATATAATAATCTGTTTCAACCATAACACAAATGACTTCTTGACCAGAATTATAGATGATAAAAGAAATTAATAAATCATTGTCCTTGAATGTGTTAGATCTCAAATGGTGTTTTCATTTCATTCAAATAAAAGATGGGGAAAGGAGAGATGATAATGAAATATACCATTATCATAAAAAAATTCCAATACATGTTTGTTACTAGAGTTATCATACTATTTGAGTGAAAGGAGGTGAGGAAAGAAATAAGAAAAGATATGAACATAAAAGAAATAAAAGAATTTGAAAGAGGAATTTACCTCTTGAGTTTATCTCCTTCGAGAAGCTCTTAAAGGGAGGGGTTTTGTTATTTTGAAGAGGATAGGGGATATTAAACATTTGGGAGGAGCTTGGGGAGAGATTTGGGTAGAGTATTGGTAAGTAACAAGGCTTGAGATTTGTGAAGAGAAGAGGGAGTGAGGGGGTGTTTTTATAACAGTGGAGAGGAGGGTTTTAATCATTTTTTATCATTAGTTTATTAATTTACCTCAATACTTGCAATAGTGATGATTAAATGACCCAGAATAGTAATAAATGCATGTAATATCAAACCAATTGTGCTTACATAAGTAGATCATCATCAAAGACTCAATAAAAAAATTATTTATCATTTATCGTAAATTGTCATATTTTATATTCATAAAAAATTCATGTTTTTTAGAAAAATTTCAAAAATTCAGCCAAACCAATTTTTGACGTGTAGAATCGAAAAATTAAATCCATTTTTCAAAAAAAAATTCTAATTTTTATAATTTTAATATTTAATTAAACTCATAATTTATTATTACAAAACCAATTTTAAAACATTCATTTACTTATTGTAAAATATAGGTACATCATACTTTCACTTGAATATTATCTTTATACTATCATATGTAAGGTTACTATTCATTAGGGAATATCACTATTCATAAGGTTATGTTATTATTCATAAGTGTAGGATACTATTCACCAGAAATTATGTTTTTCTTCTCAAACTCCAAATAACATACTGATCACAACCATGTATGTTAGATTTTTTTCAAAATTCAAATTACAAAAGTGAAAAATTTATGTTTTAAAGACACATATCACTTAGCAGTTCATTATTTTGTGCTTTCATGTGATTATACTTTATAAGAGAGAAATTTAAATTTATAAAACATTGGGTCATTATATGGTCAGCCCGATAGAGTAAACTCAGCCAAACTAACAGATAAAACATTGTTAGTCTGTTAGACTGGACATAGTTTTCTCAATGGAGTAGAATTAGTCAGTTCATTTAACTAGACTTATTCGGTCTTATGTACATGCCTTCATCAGTTCAATGGACTAGACTTTGGTAATTCCAATGGACTATTCATTGTGTGGAAAGTTTATAATTATTTTTTTTTAAATATTTATATATCCAATAGAATTTTTTTTTCTATAGAAACATTATAAAAACATAGAGAATATAATGTTAGTAAGAGATGTATTTTATGAGTATTTTCTGATTTTAGAAAACAAGGATAGAAAATGTTTGAAGAAAAACTTTCAACTCCACAATCTCCCCCTTTTTGAAAAACACAAAACACAACACTTGATGATAAAAATAATATCATTGAAAAAATTACAACCCCATTAATAATTTAAGAACTCTATTCCCATCATCTTAGAAAACTTTATATAGAATAATAAAATAATATAACTTCTTAAATAATTTCCCCAAATAAGATATTATTGAATAACTTCTCCCATGAAAAATACATCCTTAATGCCTTCTTTAATAAAATTTCCCCAATAAATAACTTCTTGAATAAATTTTTTTAAAAAATGTTCCTCCTTAATAAAATTTAACTCTCCAAAAAATAGTAATTTCTTTGCCTTTGAATAAATTTTCCCACTTTTTGATATTCAAAAAGGAATATAGGAGATAGAAAGTACCTGAAAGTTTGTATAAAAATTATAAATAAAAATTTAGTTTGAATGGACATTTATCTATGAAAATATAAATAGCATTCAACAAATTAAGATTGGAAAAACATTAAAACATAATACATAGAGAAATTTCATTCAACAATTCATTCATTTAAATCTTATGTATATACAATTAAAGTTTATATTGAATAAATTATCATTATTTATTTTATAACTTCTTCACAAAAAATTTATTCTTTCATATATATTCTTGTTTCTTCTAAATTTTTGGTGTGGTTACCTTATGCTTTTCATGCCTTCAATTAAGAACATAAAATATTCATACTTATTTCTTAGTCTATCTACTTCTTCTGTTAGATATTGGTTCTTAGTATTCTAATATTTCTTTAACTTATAAACTTCTTCTATAAGAAAGGAGTTATTCTATTTTTTTTCAGAAATTTATTCATATTAAGACTTTGAAAAACAATTGAGCTTCTTAAAAACATTTATGATTTTTATCAAAATTAAATGGTATCTTCAAAAATGAATCAACAATTTCAAATGAATTATTATTTACCACCTCAATTTATTCATCATGAGTCATTAAATCCTTCTTTGTGTCATTCAAATATCTAAAAATATTATTTACACTTCCTCTTTAAAACTTGTATTAAAATTTGAAATCATTGAACTACGCCTCACTATGAACTATAGTTTATACTAATTGATTTAGATTTTCTAATTTACCTAATACATTTAACCTCTTCTAAATATTCATACATAGGTTTTTTATACTTGGAAGACATATAATGGAATCATTAACTTTCTTCAATGATCTATTAAAATAAGTGAATATGGATTCTATTCGCTGATCAGAATGAGTGTTTTCTGAATCTACTGAATAAAAATTAAATATTTATTTTAGAAGAACTTTTAAGGAAAAAGTCAGAAACCTCACAAGAAACACATATGATACAACCTACCCAAGGGGACCCACTATTGCATATACGAGTTAGAATAAACCCATAATCAATTTTATAGATGAGTGAGAATAGTAAGTTATACCCAAAAATCATCCTCAATAATACCATTAGAATCATTATGTTTTATCCCAAAATCAAGATCTGAATCCTTATAAATGAGAAAATATTGGTGGTTGAAGGAGTGAGTGTGCATTCTACCTAGCCTGCTTGCCACCTTTTATCTGTCAATGACCTGTGAGGAAACATCCAGATTGTAGAGCTCTCTTTACCTCCCCAATATTTTTATCTATATTTTTGGATTATTGAAATAACCAAGATTATCAAACTAGTTATGGGTGGCCACAAAAACATCCCTTCCATACTGAATGCCCATTCAACCAAAAAGCCCATCCTTAGGCAAGTGGGTCATAGAGACGACCACCACTTGTTTCCCAGCCAAACCGATCGTAACAGTGACACTCCCTTTTACTCCATTGACCATTGTGATAATCTATAGTGTGGGTCATCCCTTTTCCCATCAGGTTTAGCCATTACACAATGAATAATATTCACACATGAAGGGTTGAAACCTCCAGAAACCACAATAACAATGACCTTACCTTTCTGGTATCTACTCAGATCAATCACATTAGGCACAAAGGGAGGTACATGAGTAGAAGACCCTGGTAGGCTGATAGCATGTGAGGATGGTATTCCATGGATCAAAGTGGCTAGATCCCATTGGTTTCCTAATGGGGAGTATTGACCACCCGATGGAGATCTTGAACTCATCCCGACACCAGAATGAGGCATTCCAATATCAACCATAGGGACTGTGGAAGAACGGGTGTCATTAGGTTGATCCTCCAATCCCTTATGACCTCAGATCCCATGTCAAGAATAGATAGAAGCCCAGTGACCTTATTGATAGTAAATAGAACAAAAAACCAATGGTTTTTCCATAATTAATGATTTTCCAAAACCATATGAACCTTCAACATAGAGATGAAGATGATCAAGAGAGTCACTGAGAGGTCCATCTCAATGCAAAGGTGAGAAAAGCTGAGTTGCTTCATGTAAATGGTATCATTGTAAATCTATAGAAAAAAACTAATCCTATCACCAATACCTTTGAAAACAAATGGGTTTTGAAAGGGGAGTGGAAGATGATGAAGTAAAATCCATACCTCCACATTATTGAAATCATGAACAAAATCGAAGTCAACTATCCAATAAAAGAGAAGAAAATACTGATTATCACACAAGCTTGACTCCGATGACCAGGCCCAAAAAAATCATCATCCTAAAAAAGGTTGATGATTAGATGCCATTGATCCTGATCCCCCACTGTCGCCCGGGAACAAATACCCCGCATAGAGTTGATAAAACCCTCAAACAACTCTGGAAAAGGTTGATCCTCACTAAATCTGGCCACAAGCATCCTAGAGTGAAAGGCTGAAGCATCCTAAAACTCTATTGCAGATATACAAATTTTGGGGGATCCCTTGAATGAATATAGATCCTTTTAAGTGATTGGAATTGAGGGAATATGTGAAAACATAATGGTTTAGGAACACCAGTGGGTAAGGGTCACGACATATCCATGGAAAACGATAAGAGGGGGATCGTCAGACTAACTTTCTCCCCATATGAATAGATGACTCTAACTACGATACCTAGATTCAATTTAGAAGGGGTTGCGACTCACTCCCCATCCCACACTGTGCCCCACTAGAGGTCTCCTATGTGAGGAAAATTCCAACACCACATGATGTCTCCCTCCTGAGTTCATCGCTGACCTTCTCCACCCAAGTCCCACTAGAGATTGTCACTGACCCAAGACTCCTAGTCGATTAGGGTTTTACCCCATTGCTTGCACCATGACCCACTACTTCATTCCATCAATATTTTGATTGTTCATATACTGAATCTAATGAAACATCATAAATATGTCTCCTTGAAGGTCTAACATCAACTTTCTCTTACTCCTATTTTTCAATATTTAAAACTTCCTCTATATAAAAATTTCTTATGGTCACAACTTTTTCTAATACTTTTAAATATGATTGACGATTTTAAAGATCTTTGTTCAGAACTATATTCCATTTATGAAACTACTATATCAACATCTTGAGTACTAAAGGAATATTTTCCTTAATAAATTTTTCATTTCTTCTCTTCTTATTTTTATTCCTCTGAAGATGTATTATTGGATTCTTATTCCAAATAATTTTCAAGTTTTCTGATTTTTTTTCATAATTTTTAGATAACATTTTCCAGGACTCATTACATATTTTTTTAACTTTGAGAACATGATATTATTCTAAAAAATATTTTTCAGCTATTACAACTTTTATTTTTTATTTTTCAACAGAAATTGGAACATTAGAGGTTTAAAAAACTTCATATTCCAGAACATTCTTCTAATAAAATTTTGAAACAATTTTGGATGTTTTTTGGATTATAATTAATGAATAAATTAAAAACACTTGTTGTCTTTCCTCTCTAGTAGCTGCACGAATGTCTCCATGTACTATTTCAACACCTTCTATCAAACTCACAACAACTCTTTTTTCATCAAATCACTTTCTCTGTTTTATCTTCTTCCCTTTAGCTTTAATAACATCTTCTGTTTTTTGTTTTAGAGCTATGGTATCTATTATATATAAGCCTAAAACTATATATCCTTCTTTATTCTGAGATTTTATCTTCATTACCTCTTGAAAATATTTATTAGAAATATCATTTACTTTCTTCATTTTTTTGGGAGGTGGTGAAATTGTTTTACTCTTTTCATGTATGTTTTATTTCAGCCATTGAACTTCAACATCAAATAAAAATTTGTCCTATTTTTCAAAAAAGAAATTATGCACCAACATGAAGACTGATTTCATCCTTGAAATAGTTTCTTCACTTATCAAGGAAACTCTTCTCCACATCGCGACAACATGAATTTTTATATACATTAAAAAAATAAAAATTTTGAACATCTTACTGATAAAACATGGAAACTACATGATTCTCAACATCGTATAACTTTTCTTAATATATTTAACTAAAAAAGACATACTTGAATAAGTTTATATTCTTCATATATATAAGTAAGTGCAAAAATATTTTTCTAATAATTTTAAGATGTCTCTGTATTCTTTTATTGGGATTAAGTAACCTTTCATCCACAACACAAAAAATATTGTCTCTGGTTTAAAATGATATACCTTCCTAAATTTCCTATAAGATGGAAAAAAGAGGATTTAGACTTAGATTTTTTAAAACATCATAACTTTTCTAGATGTTTACGAGTTATGAGATACACATCTCCACACAACAGTACCTCCCAAAGTTCCAAAAACTATTGAATAATTTACATGCAAGACTCATTAAAAGGATTAAATGTTATGACCTCCATATAATCTACTATACTAAACTCAATAGATATGTAAAATTCCTTAACTATATATGGATGAAGAAGATCCAAGTATTATTTCTGAATACAAACTATATTCCCATCCCTGAAATCATATAATTTCTTTAAAAAGGTAGTAAGTTTTATAATACCATATTTTTTAGATTAAAATCTACTTGGCAACTTTAATTTTAACAATATCTTCAAGAGTATTCATTTTGGAGAGAGTAAACTTGCACATAAGATCTGAATAGAAAAAGAAGAACCAGATTTGATGAATTAAAAATGATCAGATAAGTAGAGAATTTTAGAGTTGAGGGTTATCAAATGATTGATAAAATTACATGGAATGTGGGGTACATCTCATTTATCCATAGGATTGGGGTCATGATTCGACTTGAAAAGATATGAGGTCTCAAATTGAGTCTCAGTAATTGATTCGATGTAAAAAAAGATCCACAAAATAATTAAATAAATTCTTAGAATACTTAATGATTTTCAAAATATTTTCACCGGATGAAAGAATTTTTTGGAAATTAAAATTTTACATTTAATAAAAATAATAATTAGAAAAAAATGTAAAAAAAATATATATATCAAAAGAAAGTAAATATGAATGATTATAAACTACCTTTCACAGTGAAGATATAAATTTTTATAAGAAATTAATTCTGGTAATAATTTTTTATTATTTTAGAAAATCTATTTTTTAAAAGAAACTTTAAAGAAATATTACAATTAAAAACAATATTTTAGAAAATCAGAATAATTAAGAATAACTAAGATTTTAAAAAATCTACAAATTTTAGTGATTCTAAAAAATTTATATTAACTAAAAATAAGTAAATATAAAATATTTTTGTAAAACTAATATTTTATTAGATCCAATTTTTTTTTTTGAAAAAATAAAATTTTTTAAATCTAAATGATTAAAGAATTTTTTTTTAATAAATTCGAAATATTTTTGAAATTAATTTCTCAGAACAAATTAAAATTTTAAAAAATCAATGACATATGTACCCCCATTTTAAAATGAGTTCATTAATTTAAAGAGATTGGAAAAAAATAATTAGATATAAATGATCATTTGGTTTTTAATATTCCTATATTCTATTTAAGATATTCCAATATATCATAACTAAGGGATTTGGTGAAAATATCAGTGAGTTATTCTTTCATTATAATGAATTTTAAAATAATATATCCTTTTTTTGTTATCCTAAAGATAATAGTTTCTTATATCCATGTTTTTTTATTATGAGTGATGTGATGGGTGTTTATATAATGAAATGAAACATGTGTTATAAAAAAACAAGTTTTAATAAAACTCATTCCAAAGTCAGTGAGTGTGTGTTTCATCAAGAAAATAAGAGCACAATAACTCCCAAGAACCACATATTTAGCTTAATTATTGTAAAGTGATACTATGTACTTTATCTTAGAATACCATGATAGTAAATCTTATACTAAAAAATAAAAAAATTTGAAATTATTTTTTCTATCCAATTTAGATCCACCAATTTTAACATTCTAATATTTTTTAGTTCAAAAAAATTTACATAAGTGTAATAAAATCCTAAATTCATAGTTCCCTTAAGATAATGAAAATTTTGTTTTAAGGATTTAAGATGAGAATATTTTGGATTCTCTTGATATCTTTCTCACAAGAATAAAAAAAAACATTAAATCCAAACGACTGGTTTTTTAGTATAGTAAACTACCAATCATTCCTATAATCATATTTTGATCAACTAGTTACCCATATTAATCGATATCTAAAGTATTTTCGGTTTCAATAGGATTACTAATAATTTTATTATTGACATATCCATGTTTTTTAAGTAGATATTTTATATATAAATTCTCCTATATAAAATTTCCTTCTAATTTTTGTGAAATTTGAAAACCTAGAAAATTATTAAGCTCTCACACCATGTTCATCTCAAACTCAGATTTCATTATATCCAAAAATTAATCTATTAAATATTTTTAATTTGAACCAAATATAATTTCATCAACATAAATTAGGATAATGATGATGTTTTTAGAATAATATATTATAAAAAGTGTTGGATCCTCATCTCCCATAACAAAATCCTTTTATAACAAAAATCATGTTAATATATCATACTAAGATCTAGGATCTTGTTTATGTCTATAATGTGACTTATTATGTTTAAAAAAAAATTTTGGAATTTTTTGTTTTCAAAACCAGGGGTTGTTACATATAAACATCATCCTTAACACATCTGTTATGAAAAGCACACTTAATATCCATTTAAAAAGATATGGAATTAAGAAATGATCCATATGATAGAATAATATGAATAAATTCATGTACTGATACTAGAGGATTTTTTTTCATATTATATTCCCTCTAGTGATTATGGCCTTTAACCACAATTCTAGCCCTATTTCTTACTATAATTCCATTTTCACCACACTTATTCTAAAAGACCCATTTTACCTCAATTTAAATAAGTATCTTTAAGTTGTTGAACTAGAGTCCAAACATTATTACTTTCAAATTAAGTTAGTTAATATTTTATTTATTTTGTCAAATATTCATCACCTAAATCTTCATACAATGTTTTAGGTTCTAATTGTGATGAAAACTCACTATGTTCAAATTAATTTCTTAAGGAACTTCTAGTTCGAACATGTTGATATACATCATGAATTATATTATCAATAGAATGATTATTAGGAATAAAATAATTTCTTAGGTTTACAAACATATATTCTTAATTTTTTTTAAATATTATTCTTGAAGTATAACATTAAAATCATATTCTTTAGTTTTTCTCTCATGGGAATAAATTTCATACATTGGTTGAAAATCAGTTTTTGAAATAACATCAAAGATATGGATTGGGTTTTTCTGAAAAAAAAAGGATTATTTTTATGAAATTTAACATGTACTATTTACTGAATAGTACTTTTTTTATTAAAAATTCTATAATCCTTAATAGTTGTAAAATAACCTAAAAATATCCCTTAATCTAATTTTGGAGAAAATTTATGTAAATTATATTTATTATTCTGAATGAATACATGGAAACTAAATACTTTTAAAAAAACAGGTTTGGTATTCTTATAGTCCACAATTCAAATAGAGTTTTATTTATAAAATGTTTTATTAAATCTAGATTTATAGTATAAAAGTTAGTAATAACTACTTTATTCCCAAAAATTTTGAAAACTGGGTATTCACTCAACATGGTCTTGAAATATCAGGAATAATTCTATTTCTTCTTTCAACTACAATATTTTTATATTGATTTATGTGTGCCGAAAAGTTTTGCATTATAACCTTTTCAATACAAAATTTTTCAAAAGAAGGATTTAAAAATTATCCCCCATGATCACTATGAGTAATTTTCATGGATAAATGTTTCACATTTTTAATATGGGATACAAACATTTTAAACTAGAAAAAGTCTTTAGTCTTCTTTTCTAGATAATCGAACCTTGTATTTCTATTATAACCATAAATTAAAACATATAAATAGAATTTTTCACCAATAGTTCATATTGTGTTGAACCGAACAAATCCTTGTGATCTAACTATAAATCATCAGATGTTGATACTTCAATAATAAATTTAAAATTGTATTATGTTGCTTTCCAAATTGAAAAGTGTCACAAACTTTTGAAGTATCAAGTTTATGTTCCATTAGATATTTTACAAGTCATTTATTAGATATTTTTAATAAATTTATAACACTATAGTTTCATAACATACAATGTTATAACCTTGATTGGTCTTCTATTGCACTAAGTTAAGGAAAATCTTGGATACTGTGGTCTTCTAAGTTAAGTGAATAAATATTCCCATGCTTATTAGAGGAAATAATAAATTAATTTTTGTACTATAAACAGTAATTTTATCATTCCTAAAGTTTATATGATACCCCTAATCACATAATTGACTTATGGTAATAAGGTTGTGCTTAAGACCTATAAAAAAAGAACCATTCAAAATTAAATATTTTCAAAGAGGAAAAATATTTTCTATTCTTAAAACATAAATATTAGTTTTTTTGAACCCAAATATGCTTGGTTATGGTATTATAAAAAAGTAACATCTTTGGAATCCACAATTTTTCAACTTTTATATTCTAAAAATGTCAATTCTTTTAAGAAATAATCCTTATTAAAACTTAAGGTTTGAAATTTATTTAATGAATAATTATTTTTCTAATTTCCACCACTTGGACATTTGGTTCAAAATTGATCACTTTTTGGACTAAAGTTTTTTTTGAAAAATATGTTTCTTTTTAGTAAAACCCATTCTTGATACATCATTATAAGGTATTATCTATTTATACATCTTATCATAAGTTTCTCCACCAATAGTAAGCTTTGAAAAACTAATTTTTATACTAGATATATATGAATTTAGTTTTAAAAATAATTTTTATTCTCCATAGTATCTATATTCGAATAACATTTTTATAACTATTTTGAAAATATAGTTTTTTCCAATTTTTACTTCTTTAGTTTTCTTGAAAGTTATTTTTCCTCAAGATTAGTTTTTTGTATTTAATTTGTAATATTTGAGTTCTTAGAAGAATGTGTATAAATTCTTGAAATAGCTTTAACAACTTTTTCATAAATAATATCACGTTTTTTAGTAAACTTATAATTTTTACTATATAATAGTTTCAAAAATCTAGATACCCCTTCAAAACTAGGTAACATGTTATTTACCTTTGATTTAGGAGACTCCTCAATGGAAGATTTATATTTTTTTCATTATGACTACCAAGATAATTTCTATATAAAGTGTGACTGGTTTAAGAATTGGCTGTTACTTTATCCAAAAAGAAATTGTTGTTCTTTTAAACCTCAACATAGAATCTGATGTTCTTTTTATCATCAATTACATTATCATATGAATTCTCTAATGAACTATAAAAACCAATGGCACTCCATGTTTATGAATCTTTCATAATTTTTTTTATCCTTATTGTTTTAGTATTTCATAGAATTTATATCTAATTATTATTCTTCTATTCATTTCTTTTAAACTTCTGAAAATCTAGTCTTACAAGAAAAGACCTTTTTCATTCATGAAAATAACTTTTGAAGAATATTTCTTATCACTAATTTCCTTGTTATTATTATTATACTTTTACCAAAAGTTTTTCTGTTGCATAAGTTTTTCATACTTTTATATTGATTTTCTAATTCATTTTCAAATTATTCTGATGAACTTATTTATGTTTCAACTATAACAATATTTTGATTTCAATATTTTGAAACTTTATCATCTGAATTAACTTTATTAGAAATATTTAATGTTTTAGAAAATGTAATGCATACATTATTTTGTATCATTTTTTAGCATCTATATTTAATATTCTCTCATATTTTTTAGGAGTACCAATCAAAACATCAAAATTAAAATGTTTTATTCTATTCATATTATCTAAATAATTTCACTTAAACTCACATTCTCTATAAATGATTTATATAATATTTTAAACTATGATCTCATATGTAAGATCATTATATCCAATGGATTAAAAAATATTTAAAATTTTCCGGAATATATGAAGTATATTTTCCATATTTTTACCATGTAGAAAATAAAATACTTGATAGTAATAAAAAATTATTACTCTTTTTTAATTTTTATTACCTTAGAAGCTCCAAAATGTTATATTTATAGAATCTTCCAAATACTTGTTAGAAGATTCAGAATATTATAATTGAATATATATGTTTCTAGTCAAAGAACATAAAAAGTATTCCTTACATGGTAATTCAACTGATATTATATTTTTTATTGATTTGTAAAAGTTGAAACTTCCTACATATAAATATTTTAATTTCAAGTAAAATTAAAAAATTATCAAAACTGGTGTTAATAAAATATTTCTTCATTCTATTTTTCCAATACTCAAAACCAACACCATTAAATATTGGAAGTCTTCTTGGATTCATATTCTAATGTATAAAAATGTTTAAAACTATCATCTTATTAAAAAAAACTCTTTATACAATATACACATTATTGTAATAATAGTTTATAAATAATAGTTTATGTTAAAATCAATTTACTAGAACTTTTAGAAACATGATTTAGATAAAAAAAAATAAAAAAATAATCAAGTCAAGCAGTGGATCATCCCACTGATATCAATTATTTAATTGTAAGAGTTTATAATTAATACAAGATTGGGGAGGGGGGTTGAATTGTAGTTTAAAAAATTTAAAGTAATTATATAGAAGACCTGATTTTCATGTTTATTAGACTAAGATAGAATTATATGATTAGAGTAACTTCTAATGGACTCATAGTTCTTCTGATAATTCAAATTATTGAAAAAGTTAGTAAATTAGTCTTTCCATATATAATGTATAGTATAATTTAAAAAATTACCAAAAAATTAAATTTAAACATTAAAAATTTATTTATCAAACAAATAGACAATTTATTAAATAAATAAATAAACTTTAATCATTAGTATAAATAAATTCAACAACTTTGACTTTAGGTATCCACAGTTTTAACAAACTATAATGTATTTATTTATTTAGTAGAAATACCTCAATTAGAAAGATCACAATTGACTATATCTTCTTATTCTATGAATCCCATAATCTTCTTGATCAGATCTAACTATCTTCATATCCCTAAAATACCTCAATCTAAAACCCAGATTAGAAAAATAATATAAATTCCAAAAAATTTTAAGGAATCTAAAATAATCAAATGGATTACTTAAAACAAAAAACTCTATGAAGTATTACGAAGAGAAAGTAACAAGTTTTTATGGTTGATAAATCATAAAATGTATTGAGTTAAAAAAATGTATTAGATCCTAGCTACTTGAGCAAACTTCTATTCATACGAACTCCTTTAACGGCCATATTTCTATTATTCTTGGATTTTGTTGCAACAAAATTGGATGATATTTAGTATGAAATCTCATCATGATCTTTATATTTCAATCAATTATTATTTTGGTAGCACCATTATAATGATGTAAAAGTATTAATTTTGTTATATTTAATTATTACCGTCCAATTATTTACTTTATTGTTATGGAAAATTTTTGTTATAGTTTGTTGAATTTGAATATGTTAGACTGATAGATTAGACTTTGTTAGCCTGATGGACAAAACTTAGTCAGTCTGAGGGAGAAAAAAATTTCAGTCTTATGGATTAGACATAGTTAGTATGATAGACTAGTATTAGTTAGTTTGATAGACTAAAATTCATCAGTTTGATGGAAATCACATCATCCGTTTGATGGAATTGACTTAAGTTATTCTGAAGAACTAAACTTTGTGAGGAATATTTATAACTACCAGTTTTAAAATATTTCTATGTATTACAAAATATATTGTTTTCTAAAAATAAATTATAAAAAAATACAAAAACCTGGGAAATATAAATTTATTAAGACATTGTTTTAATGTGTGTGTTGTGATTTTCAAAATCATGGATAGAATGTGTAGAATGTAAAACTTTGGACACAACACCATCCATCCACGTAAAGAATGAAGATGAATAATAGAAGGATGTAATGAGACATATTTATATTCATTTGTTTATATCTGATTAACAAAATTTCATGGGTTTTATTATTATAAGGGGGTATCATGTAACACCCTAGTATTTAATTATATAATCTATTATTATATATTTTAGTTCTTTGATGGCTCTCTTTTCACATAACACCAAACTTAAATAAACCACGATTGGAATATTATAGTATATATGAAATAGTCGTTGGATCGAAGGGAATAAATTAGGATAGAAATATTATGAAATATAATTATATTTTTTTCTTCATATAACGGTATTCATTTTTTCATAGTAAATAAGCACTATGTTTTAATAAAAAAATCTAATGATAAAAAACAATTTTTTTACATATCAAGTATTTTAATTTGAAAAAAAATATTACAATAAATAATAAAATAAATAAATTTGATGAAATATATTAATAATATATGTAAATAAAGTAATAATAATTTATACATATATTATAAATTGTTTATAAATGAATATAAAATCATTTAAAGGTAAAAAGATACATTTTTCGGAAAACTATATTTATGTTAAGATTTTTTTTAATAAATTAAATAAATCCATATTGATGCCTTTTCATGAAATTTATATATTATATATTTAATAAAATATTTTAATATTCATGTAATGGTTTTCATTAGCCATGGATTAAAAATAAATTCACTTTTAGGATTAAAGGGATATTTTTTGTAAAACATATTTTCACTGCATTTTATGAATTTATAATAAAACTGGCATATGAAGCATCCACAAATTTAATCTTGAAAAATGGATTCCAAATTTAGAATCAAGATGTTAAAATTTGGTAAACAGGTACCTGTTATTTTTGGTTATTATGAATAGTAACCCTGGTAAGGATTTTTCACCTCAGTACGGTTAAACCATGGTTAAAACTGCTGGGTAAATCTTTAAAATATCTCAAACACTTTCCTTAATCCTATTAATTAAGTGGTGTTTGAATAAAGATATTTATAAAGAGTTAAATAATATATTTTAATATATTTTTTTTAAATTTAGATCCCATGCTTGAATTTTTTGAACTTAAATTATATTTTATTCAATTAAACAATATTTTTGGGTCTTTGTATTTTATGGTTTGGTCAGTTTGTTCCATTTGGTTATAGATTGATATAGAAGAATAAAATCCCTGAAATTTTTTTATTAATTAACCATAAAAAAAATTTAAAATCAACTTCTTAATTGATTTCAAGTTGATTTTTTGATTAAATTAGGTATTTTAATAAAAACGTTTTTCATTATTTTTAAGTACTTATATTAAATGTAATTTATGCAAACTATATATGTTTAATATGATAGAATAGATTAAAAAAATTTAATCAAAATTTTTAATTTTTTATAATTCTTATTTTTTTCGTACACTTATTTTAGAATGGTAATAATTTAAGTTATCATGATTAGGGATAAATTTTATTTAAATGGGGGTTTAACTAAATACATGGATTTAAATATTACCAAAACCTTTATAAATATGATTGGTTGAGTTTTTTTTCAAACCCATAACATATTATATATTAAATTGGTGTGAATTTATTCCACTTGACTATAAAGCATACATTTTGTTAATATAAAACATTAAATAATTACAAGAGTTTCACCCCTCATTTATAAAAGAGAACCACTTAGCCTTTATTATCAACCCATCATGAGCCACTTATATAGACAAATAAATAAAAAAACCATAATTAGAATTTTTACCCAAATCCTAGACCTTCTGGTATTCTCTTAATACCATCTGAAGAGGGTTTAATGTGTAATCCAAGAGAGATTCCTCAAAGGATTTGAAATTGCTTTACCGGAATCATTAAAAGTTCATTTCTTCATCTAATTACTCTAAATATTTTTCATACATCATAAAATAATTAATCTAGTTTCATCAATATTTTATTATTTTATTATTATTGTTCTAACACCATTTTTAAACCTCATTTCCATCAAATGGGAAATGAAAGTATTGCTTATGTATATGTGTGGACTAACACCTCCATATATAGATATGATTAATTGTGTATCACCATATATAATGATTGGTTATTATAATGAATTTAATGTTTTTATATAATATATTTAGAATATAATTATAATTATTTAATCATAATATCTTATCCTCCTTCTTATCTTCCCATCCATTAAGAAATGATAATGTCTCTTTTGCATACCTGTGGACTACCACCACTACATAATTATGTGATGCGATTTTCATTTAAGATTTAAATAGATGGTAATAAAGATATATTTATTAAATATATGTTTAATTTATGATCTAATAATTAATATTTAAGGGTAAATTATTATTTTCATTTCATTTATTCCAACAATAGACAAGTGGAAATATCACTTGTGTGTATGTACAGACTTCCGTCTCCAAGAAGTATTTTAATTCATTTTTCTGCACCACATTATATGAATGGTTATAATAGGGTATATAATGATTAAATGTTATACTTGTAACTAGATTAAATTTTTTTAGATGAATTTACCAAGATCTAAATGAAAGGATAATAACTTTCAAACTAAAACACACCTGAAAAATGAACCAATTAACACTTGTAATGATGATGATAATGAAATATTATTAATGAAATGGTGGTAGGCTAAAAATGAATTGTATTATAAGTTCATAAATGGTTTTTAATATATGTATAATAATTATGTATTTATTATAGAAGATTTTTTAATCCATATTAAGCAGGATGATATTTGAGATAAGTGTTTATGTTGTAATCTCATTTCTTTTATAAACCATGTATACTAAATTTTAATTGAGGGAAATTATTTAGTTCTTATCATTTAAATTGTATATATTTTAATCTCTTATTCTAATTTTTATGGTTTTTAAGTTTTTCTTTCATTATCCTCTAATTTATATATAAAATTATTATGAAAATATTTTAATGGAAAGTGTCTTTTATTTCTTCTTTAGTTAGGAATCATTTTTGTGAATGTTCATACTTTATTTAAAATGTTTTCACAAAAGTTTTTATTATTTTATTAATTAAATTCATATTTACCCATAACTTAATTTCTATAATTTTTTTAGAATAAATATTCTTGTTTTTCTTAAAATAAGGTAACTTTTATCAAGGTTTTGAATAAAACCTTTGTTTTAATGTATACTGAATGATTGAATTTTTTTGCTATCAATACTACTCTTTTCTTTGAATATTCCTTTAAAATTTTCCACAAATGTTTTATTTTAATTGTATTTTCATGTCTAAAAATATCCATTGACGTTAATTTTTCATCAATGGTGATATGATCCAACGATACCATATTTATTTTTGTCTGTATAAGGTTATTAATTATGGTGATTAAACCTTGATGAAAAAATTTTATTTTACATGGGTTAATATATGATTAAATGATAACTGTTTTCATAACATATATGCATATATATGAATATATTTTGTATATATGATTTATGGGTCTGTTATAAACCTAAAATATATTGGCTAATGTGATGTTGATATCTCATGATATGATAATAGTAATCACAGAGATTATTTTGAAGATCCATGTTCAAATGTTTATGCATGGGTATGATTTATTCTATCAATAGTCATAATATTTTGTATGGAAATGATTTAAAATATCTAAGTTCATATTTGGATGCATTATTATGGTTACTTCTAGCTATGATCACAAAATTATTCATGGACATGATTACTAATATAATTGTTTAAAAGATTATGATTTCATAAACTCATCATACAATAAAATCAAGATAATTTTAAATAAATTTTTCTTTAAATAAATTTTATTTCTCAAAAATATTTTATTACACACAACACTGAGTTTGAATGAAACATGATATAATATTAAAATATTATTATTCAAATGGTACCATTATAACCTAGCCATTAAATTAGCAGGTATGAATAGAATTATATAATTTTTAATATATATATAAAGGTCTTACTTAATATAAATTTATTTATAAACTCTTAAAAAATAAGTACTCAAATTTAATAAATATATTTTATTCTATAAGAAATATGTTTCCTTTAAAAATGATTATTATGGATTTTGTGATAAAATATTATAATTAATATTTATAATATTTATAATTTTTTAATGAATTGAAATAATTTTTTAATTCAGTATATCTATAGTATATTTGGGTAAAATTTTGGGGTTTCTATGAAAGGAGTGACTTTTTAATGAATAGTGAAAATAGATTTTTTGTAAAAGTGTCATTTCTTTTAATAAATTAAGTAATTTAAAAGTAAAATTATTATTTTAATTTTATTTAAAATTAACCTAAGTATTATTTTATTATATGAAATCCAATTAGTTATTTTAAAATCACCTTTATTCTATATTTTAGTATATGCTTATTTTTTGGCTTTTAAAAACATTTTTTAGACTCTTTTAAAGTACATTATATTCCTCTATTTTTAAATAAATAAAATTAACCCTCATAAGTAAGGATTTAAATAATATATATATATATATTAATAAATATTAATTTAAATCTATATAAATAATAATACTTTTTAATATAGTTATTTTATGATCATCTTATGCTTGAAAAATATATTTCTTAAAAACCCATTTTTTCAACACATTTGTGGGTCTAATTAACAATGAAATTTTTTAAATTTGGTGAATTATATTTGATAAAATGTATTACATATTTTGAATCATAATAATTTATTTTATATAATAATTCTAGCATAATTTTTTATCATAATGAATAGTAAAAACAGTAAAATAAATAGTATCCAGGTTAAAATATTAAAAAGGGTAAAAAAGAGTAACATTATATTTAAAGGAAATAAAATGTTTAAAATACGTTTATTTTTAATGGTATAGGTGTCTCTAATAATTATATATTCAAAAATATATATTTTTTCAATTTTTGGGGAACTTATCATGAGAGTGACTACCCATTATTGAATAGTTTTGGGTATATACTAGAATTCCAATCCCTCTCCCTTACAAAAGGGTGACCCTATCCTCCCATTTAAAAACATAAATAATTGGTTGAGTAAAAACATGCCTATATACCTTACTTAATTCCCTCCCCATGTTCTATAGGATATATTTTGATCAGAATCAAAACTAGGAAGGCATAAGTTATAATTTTAAAGTGGTTGTCTGACGAAAAGGTAACATTATTAACCGAGAATATTTGTTTTATTTCTTCTTATACCTCTATAAAATATTTTATAATCATTATAATATAAAAAATTAATGTCTAAAATATAATAATATGTTATTATTATAATATAAAAGCGTAATCCATCTCCACTTCCATAAAATGGGAAATAAAACTATCGTTCACGTGTATGGATGAATACCTCCTCGTGAATAGATGTAATTTTTTTCAATCCAAACATCTCAGGTATATTTATGATAATGTATTAATGTTTATATATTATATTAATGAAATATTTTTCACTCTATAAAAATAATATATCACATACTTTCTTAACATACCATCCATTATAAATGATAATGTTATATGTGTGTACGGTGGACTACTGCCTCCGGAAGTGATGTGATTCATTTTTTGTAACCGCCTCTCATGGATGGTATGTTTTCATATATTTAAATAATTAATATGATATTTTTTATATTATTACAATTATATAATTATAAATTTAAACTAAACTTCCTTAAATATTTGTCATTGAAAAATTGAAACGTTTAACATCCGAATGTACGACCTACTGTCTCCATGATTGAAACATAGTTAATTGTTCAAAACCCTATTTCATCATTAGTTTTAAAATTATAATTTATGTATAAAAATGATAATAAATTCATGATTATTATTATGGATAGGATTTAATAATGACCCCTTTTTACTCGGTCATCACATCGATGATGTTAAGAGTTTCATCTCAAAACTTCATTCTTTAAGAAAAATATTCTTTTTATTCCCCTAATTTATTATAAATTTTGTATATAATTCTCCATTACATATTATATCATGAATAATTTATGGTTTATGATATTTAATTTCACAATTTAACTACTTTATTCATGAAAATTTATGATTAAAAGTTTTCCAAAGTAGTAGGGGTCTATGTTTTAATCTCATTTTTATCAGGATTATTTATGCATGATTTTTTATTATTTAGAATTATATATTTTTTATATAATAAAACCTGATAATTATATTCTACTTTTTTTATTCATGAAATTTAAAATTAACATTACATTTTCCTTGCTTTGGATCTTAAAATTATTGAAAAAATGTTTTTTAAGAAAAGGTGTCTTTATTGTTCTCTTAGGTCAAATTTTATTTCGCTTCTTTGCCCATGTTTTTAAAAGTTTTTTAAAAAATAAATTTTATATTATCCTATTATTTTTTAAATTCATTTTTATCAATGATTTTATTTTTTAAATTTTTTAAAAGGAATCTTTTTATCATTTTCAAAACAAGGTACTTTTGACTTTTTTTAAAAAAACGTGAAAAGAATATTTATTTTATCATACTCACCATACATGAAATTATTCTATATCATGAACACTTAAATATTTTAATCTTAATTTATTGGTTTCAATGGTTATTTTTAAATAAAAGGTTTTCCATAATATATTTTTTGGAATTTTTAGTTTTTCAGAAGTGATTTTCAAAGTAAAAATGGTATTTTCCAAAAGAATGTTTTAATTGTTTTAAAAAGAATTTAAATTAATCCTTGACAACAACCTATAATTTTATGGAATTTTATAACATATGTATATATGTCTATTATGTGTATCACTATATCACTCGGCATTCCTTTGATTGGTTAATACATTCCTTACAAATATTTGACACATTTACACTTTAAGAAATCTCTTTTTATAATGATATTTGGAATGATTATGAAACTAATTTTATTTCCATGGGTAAATATTATGTTTATAAGTTATGATTGATTTAATTATGTAGAAAACATATTAATGGACCTAGAATTTTTATTTGTAGAGGGAAATTAGATTTTTTATTTTACTAATCAATACTAGAATTTTATTAACATATTTTTTGATATCATTTCAACTAAATTATTAAATTTACAAAAAAATTTGAAATTTATCAAAATATTTTCTCAGGAATTAATGGTATCTTTTTACATAAAATAAAACGCTTTTATTGTTAAAATAATTTTTTATTATGTTTGATTATACTATCATGTAATGTTTTTCATTATTTATTGTATTAAATCATTAACACTTTAATTTGGTGTTGCATGGATTTAAAACTATAATACACATTAGTTTTATTTAAAGGATAATATATACTAAAATACCAGGGTGATACATTCTCTCCTCTTAAATCAATTTTATCCTATTAATTTAATTTTTCTCAAAAAAATGAGTGTATATTGACAAAAACATACTATAAAATGTAGATTTTATCATGATAAGTAATTTCTAAGGTACCATCGTGAAACATAGTGTTTCATATTAAATATTTCTAAAACAATGTATCTAAAATTATAAGACTCATACATTTAAATGAGTTTACAAAAGAATAACATGATAACTGTGTTATATTTTCCATATAAGACATGAAAGATTTATCATCCCATTTCTCAAGTTTTGAGGAATTCTTATACCATCAAGATAAATAATATTAGAAAAAAATATTGATAATTACATTATATTTTATAAGAATATTTTTATCAATTGGTTGTGTTCTGTTCAGTTTTTGACCTTTAAACTGCCTAATATTATAAATAATGAAAAATTATAATAAAATTTTCATGTCTTAAGAAGATAAATTAAATTTTAATGGATCATAATATCTAAAAAACAATGTCCATTTATTCATACTTTTTGTAGAAATTTACTAAAAACATACTGGTTACCCCATTTTAAGATAATATTCAATATGAATAAACCTTCATGTGAATAATTAATACATTTATAACCAAAACCATGATAATAGCACATAAAGGTTCAACTTAAATCATTCACTAAATAACTAAAACATAAAACTCTTAAAAATATGCTTAAAAAAAATTGAAACCTAAAAATCACAAGGATTATATCCAAGAAAACCATATATATTACAGACAAGTTTTAACATGGGAATATATATATAGATCATAAGTTTGACTACCCATTAAATTTTTTTTGTCAATGAGATTCCCATTAAGTTCCTTGATTAGTAACTCCTTCCTTAGAGTGTTTGGGGATGATTTAATATTAGTAGCTGATATAAGAGTGTGTATATCTAAAATCTAATAATGAAATAGATAAATTTAAGTTTATTATTCAATGTACTTACTATGAAATTATTTATATATTAAACATTAGCTATTTTAAACATATAACCCTAACCATCCTTCTTTGGATTTTGAGGTAAATTTTGATGACACTCTAGGGGCGAGATCACATAGTTCCCCATCTCCTTTTAGTTTTAGTATCAGACCATTCCTTTACATTCATGATTTTAATATCTTTTATCTATATAGTGGAAAAAATCATGCTCCCTTAAACAAACACCCATGGTTTTAATTCCAATAATGTTTACAAGTTGGAAAATATACTACTACCTTGTTCTCCTTTAGAACATTTCTCTTTACAAAACGATCAGATTTTTTTCTTTTTGTATTTCATTCTATTGAAAATATAATACTTAGTGAAATATTTCTCCAACTTGATTAAAAATTATAATCTATATTGTTATGTTTGAATTTTTTGAGAGAGTAACTCCCTTTCTGGGATTTTTTACATAGAATCAAAGAAACAATCAATATTTCTTTCTAGATTACAAACATATTATGTAGCATTATTTGATAATACTATATATTTATCCACATACATAGAGATATTTTCCTCTTAAATTTTTTCCAAAATATAAAAATTTAATTTTGAAATCAAATCATTTATCTTGAGGAAATAATTTTTCATATAACATCACCATAAAAGTCTCTCATTCTATACCTTCTATCTCATCTTCCTCCTTAATTTTTTAATCAATCACCACCATTTAAAAAAATATCCCATTACAATATAAATTTCTAGAATAAAATTTTCATCTTAATTAATTCGAAAGTATAGAAATATATTTTTAATGGATTTAATCTATTATTCAGTTACCAAAGGATTAATAGTTCCATTAAAAAAATGGATTTTTCATTCACATGAAGTGGTATAATATTATTGCATCATGATTTCAAGAAATATATTTCTCCATATTTTCAGGATTATTAGTCATAACATTTTCCAATATATTTATAATATTCTCATCTATAACCCCATCCTTATAGACTATTATAGGAGGTAAATACCTATATACATTTTGAGTGTTGATAAACTTTTCATTCCTTTATCTAGTTACTGTATCTAAATAATGACACATACACAATTTAATAATAAAATTATGAATATAGAGACATTATATAATCAATTATATATATGATATACTTCTATGGGTTTATAATAATGCTTACGCTAGTTGCATTCTTAAAATATCAGATTCACAAGGTTTCTACTTGGATTTTTTTGATACCAAATGAAACAAACCTGAATCTAATAACCTAGAGCCATTGTTAATTATATTAAATTGGAACATGATACTAGAGACAAGATCAAACATGATAAATAATTTTTTTGTCTTTGGAGACTATATACAAACATGGTTTCTATATGAAATTATAATATTTAAAATTTGTCTTATAAAATCCTTGAAATCTTTATTACTTCTATATGAAATAATTCAAATATCACATTTATAACCTTTTTCAAAGTAAAAAAAATTAATGGTGTGATAAAATTCTCCATAAGGTTATCATATAATGGATTATTTTATAATGCTCATAAATCTGATCCACTAAAAGTGTGCCCTGTGATGGTGAGTCACATCTCTTCAAGAATGACTCCCCATATTCTAGAGGCTTCTGACAAGTAGTGATGGTATAATGATGGTTTGGTGTGGAGATGAAACCCTCCTAATCATATTAGCACATTGGTACATTAAATATAAATCAAAAAATAGTGGAATAAGTATAAATAAAATATAGGTAGTGTAAGATATTAATAATAAATAGATAAAGTTTCCAATGTAAATATATAATCATGCATGCATTTCCTAACATGGCTACATAATATAATCTTTAAACAAGTAGCATGTGATATAGTATAATACATGTATAAAAACATTTAAAATGAACAAAACCCCCAAGGGCTATACCCATGATAATTGTGAGATTTATCTCAGTCATGTTCTCTTAAGATCCCATGCACACATGAACAACACACACATGATCCATAATCCATAACCTATAAAAATGAGGTATTTTTGGGTATCATAATGTAATGGAGGACTAAAAAGGGTGCGAGATATACCAATTAGGCCACCAAAAATAGTGACTAAATTTATCAAGTCCATGAATATAAGATACAATAGTGTGTACGCATAACAACTAAAGTATTAAAATAAATAAATAAATAAATAAATAAATAGATGTAAATATGTTTTATTTGGTTTCTCAAGGACACACTGATAATCATACCTTCATCGAACTAACATAGAATATCTTAGCACAACATCCATCACATATATATATTCATATATCAGACACCATTTAAACATATATACATTCACCAGTATGGACACGAGGATTAGTATTATGGAATACAAAAAGTGGATCATATAATAAAAAGGGGTGTCATACCTTGGTTTCATACCTATAAAAATAATATATGGGGTGCCATTTCCAATGGCCTAAAAGAAAACAATTCAATGGTGGTCTTTAAAAAATATGTAACTACAATAAATAGTGAAACATCAACTATGGAATTTTCTAAATATCTCATATAACAGGTACTGGACCTATGAGGGCTCGGTCCCAAGGTAGAAAGTAGGGAGACCTCTTTGGGACCAAGGAATTCATCCCATAGTAGTCTTGGAATAGTATTGGACCTACATGGGCTAGGTCTGAAGGAAAAAAAAGGGTGACCTATATCAAGAGATATGAGTGTACACAAATTCCAGAGGTGCCATACCTCGATCCCCATCATCAGTACCATATCATGAGTAATCATAAATAGGGGTTGTAGGTGACACACCTTGATCCCCAAGTCAATTATATATCATAAATAATCATACTTACTTACTGTAGGTTCCCTATATGGATCCCCTTTTTAATGTCGTACAATTATAGGATAGGTTCCATACCTTCCTAGGAAGTTAGGGGCACACTGAGAAATCTAATATCTAGAAACTAATATAATATTACATGGTCCATGTCAGTCCATACCAAATAAAAATAAAATTAGTCATAAAAAAATCATTAAACAACTCACTTATAAGTGATACAAAACAAGGATTATGTTAGTGTCCATTCCCTTACTATCATTTCAATATATAATGTTCAATTAATTATAAGTAATTTCAGGGCCATGGGAAATTATATGTATTAATCTATCCACTTTCCAAGATAGGTCCAGTATGCACTAAAATTATTAATTCCTAGGTGAAATATCCATAAAAATATAACATCAAACATTCAAAATGATTAAGATAGGCCATGCTAACATGAATTCCACACACAATTGATCGATTTATTTCAATAAGAATTTTGGCCACAACAACTAAGGAGATAGTTCAGTCACTAGGTGATGATATGGTAGAGTTTAAAACAATTCCACATTCCAATTAACTCATTTTAATTACCTATTTATATTTTATAGGACAATGAACCACTCTAGGTAGTTTAATTAGAAAATAACTTATTAATTTATAATAAAGTTTAAATACACACCATAAGGGGTGAGGAGAGAAACCTTAAATGGTTCAATTTAATGGTAACATCCATTTGATTCAAGTAATTATGATCTATATCATGAATTTAACATTTTAGAGGAACTGCACAGAAATAATGGTGCACAACAAAATGGAGTATCATATAAAATGATGAGACTTTGAGGGGAAATCTTTAGAATTCCTACCTCATAGTTAGGGTGGTCCACTCATCAAATATTCAGATTTCATTCAATACAGTTTTATATAAATTGAATTAAAAAATGAACTCCCTTATAATTGGGTGAATTATCTCTCACAAATATAACACCAATGGTGGAGAGATAAACAGAAAAAGGATGCAAGACCAGTGAAGAACTTATTGAGAGGATTCTTTTGTGATAGACATAACTCAAATTAATGGATGGAGAGAAGAGGTTACTCAAAGAATACCTTGGATGGAGGAGGATCTCAAGTGGAAGAGGGGGAGGTTTTTCACTCTTGGGAGGAAGAAAAAGAGGAGGATAATAATTATGAGAATAATAGGAAAATATTCATTTTTTCATATTTCAAGAGATGCATGGTTTGACTGAATGGTTAGGATAAATGTGTAATAATAATATGGGAATCACTTCAAAAATAATTCCCTTCTAAAAAGGGGTACATGAATGGGCTTCAAGGTTAGAAATGATATGCACCTAATCATGCATAGATTCTAGTTAAGTATCCATATGGGTGAAATCTAGAACTAATGTTTGGAAAAGCTGTACACATCCCATGCTGGTCACCTCATGACACCTGTACCATGTGGCATGGTTACCCCAAAGGGGTTTCATAATTTAAACAAAAAATTATCCTTTGGAAAAGGTTTTACATAGTTTACCCACATGGTTAAACTAACTGTGTGTCAACCATGTGCCTCATTGCGTTTCACTAAAAACTGATGGATCCCAAGCCCTATGCTTCGGAAAATCAATAGAACTCCTAGGAAACCAAACATGGTGTTAACCTCAACTAAAACAAAATCTTTCAGTGTTACAAATCTTGAATTTAGATTCTGGAGTTTAGTTTAAAGAACGAACCATCCCCTAAATGTAAAAAGTCAAATTCCCATGAAATTTTAACCCAGTCCAAAACATGGGAACTTATAACCACTCTAACTTAGAAATTATCACCCTTAAGAAGTTTTGGGGAATAAAAAAAGACAACAGACCTACCCAAGTAATGAAATATCGTTTAAATAGCAATGTTGTTTTTCCAAATTCCCAATGCACCACTAGAATCCCTTTAAGCATGAGGTACATAAGCCATATAAACTTGATCCAATGCTCGTACTCAAACTAAAACATCAATATAGTTGTTATCAATGTCCATATAACTCAAGATACAATCAATACATTGTCTCTTTACTCATCTTGCCTATGGAAATCCCCACCATTGGTTTTATTATTTATCTCCCGACTCTGGCATATAGTATCACCACTATTAGAATTTCTAATTTAATCACATCATTAGTGATATAATGATGCTTCTAAAATGATTCTCAATTTGATAAAATGGTTGAATCCCAATCTAACTTAATTTTCTTGGTCAATCTATATTTTCCATGAAAATCTATGGTTGATTAGCACTGCACCCAACTTATCCAAATGAAATGACATAAGTGGTTCCTCACCAACCACATTTATTCCATCGAGAGGGAGATTGTCGATCCATTTTCAGCCATCAATACTCAAATACGCTCTACTTAGATAGCCAACACATTTAAAAAACTGGATCTTGATTCCTTAAAATAAATTTACTTCAAGGTTTATCTGAACACATTCACCATGGCCCATAGCTAACATTCAGTGATACCTCTAGAAAATACACTCATTTAAGTGGTTATGACTCAACATGAACATGGTTATATACTTGATTTAACAAACTTTGATCGTTACCCATAAAAAACTCATCCACTCCTAACTTAGGAATGGGGTGACCTCAGAATCAACAAATAGAGCCTTTGGAGTATATTAGTGTGAGTCAATACTCTAACATTTACAAGTTAGATGTTGTTACATTGCCTAATCATCCGTGAATCAAGAACACTGACTCAACCCAATGGTTGTCAAGTTAAAGAACTGGATGATGTTCATGAGTTCACTAAGTATTTGTTTCATGGGAACCCAAGTATCACTTAAGTATAACCATTACTCTATAAAAAACAATGCTTCTAGAGTGAAACCCCCATAAAGTCTATTTATGGAAACACAAAGGAATTTTAATCTTATAGCTCATAGTATAACCAACGTTCTCTCAACATACTCTGGATGATATCAAGAAAGGGGGAAAGTTTGTACCTAAGATTAGAGTACACGAATAGGATACCAATAATTTATAAGAAGACCTAATACACTTATATCATACCCAAGATGAAGTTCCTTTCTTGGTTCCCAACCAACCATATCAAAATACATGAAAGAATTAGTCAAACCACCACTGGTTGGTTTCTTTTTAAAAGATTTTTGGATGATCCTACTGATATAGTGTCTTTAACTGGCCATGATGAATTTTACCACTAGAGGAATCCCATGACCACTCAAGAATAAACACCTAATTCCCCCCCTTAACTAAGAGTGTTTTTAAAGGGTTTCATACACAAAAAACAATTTCATTATCATTCTTCCTTTGAAGTATCTATATAAAAACAAACATACCATACCTAAGAGCATTGAAAATAAGTACTAAACACTTTCAAATTTCCTCCATAGATATGATCCCTCTACTTGGAAAGACACACTATCCACAACACCTGATGTAATACTCCCACATTTTGAGTATCCTAGTTGTATTTTACTAAGAATAAAAACTCACCCCTTATAACACACTCCATCAACCACTAACCATGAATCCTAGACATAGACCACAATATTTCACCAATTACCCATTCAAAAATAGTTAGAAAAGAAAAATTCTTAATGTTTTAATGATAAAATTGTTCTATAAATACACATGACTCCCTCCAAAGATGCATTCATTATCATCATTAGTATCTAGAATAAGGAAAAAACAAATTGACCAATGTGTCAAAACACCCAATCCTATTTGGAATATCATCCCAAACATTGGGAAGTGTTAGATTTACTTTAATGCTAGATCAATCTACATCAAGTATAGACTATGATCAAATAATAATAACTCCTGGCTTAAATGATTATAAAAAAATTCATACAGTTCGCTACAGTATTTATTAACTCAATATGTACCATGTGTATCGACGTGTACTAACATATGATTTAATTAAAAAAATGGCCCAACCTTGATACTATCCATAATATTATCATACCTATTTATAAAAATTTCTTATGGCCTATAAAAAGAACTATCTCATAATCATATTATCCCATATAGCTATAATCAGGTTGATGACCTCCCAAGTCATTCATCACAAAAGAATAAAATAAAGGTCACACAACCCACTAAGTAGCTTAACATGACCTAGAAATACATATCTGTATGAATTTATCATTGAATTATACTCACATCCCTAATAAGGTTCAAATTATTACAGAACAACCCATGAAAATCAGATGACATTTTCATCCAGAGATTCCTATTAAGGACAATCAACAATTGAACAACACCATATGTTTAAAATGATTCACAATTTTTTTTAAGGTTTTCATGTTTCGAAGGTGCTAAAAAACTCAGTCTTGGACCTTATAAAACATAATGAATTTCCCTTATAGGAATTTCATGAATTAAAGGTCATCAATCTTACCAGCTTCTCTTTTCAGGACTAAGTGATAAAATATGTCTATGGGAAACAATAACATCCTTATTCTAGTGCAAGATTAGGAAATATTTAAACTAGCCATACATAAGGGTTGATATTAGAGAACCAATAAAGAGTCATAAGGAAAAAGTTCTCAGAACATTGTTCGACAAACACCACAAGGCAAACATGAACACACCCCCTACCCCCTGCACACTACAATTAATCTGACTTGAAATGGTGAACATCTAAACATTGAAATCCTATAAAAATGGCAACAACATGTTTTTAAACATCTATTTGAAAATCTAGAGTCCATTTCTTCATTTTAAAAAAATATACTATAAAGGGACACTTTCAATGAGAACAACATCTATAATAATCTTATCTCTATGAAGAATGAACCATTACAAGTCATGAATCATGAACACCCAAATCATAACAACCAAATCTAATAGATTAAATAAACCTCATGATATAATTCTTCAAAATGTGTTAGTTAATGAACATACCTACAAGAGAGTTCTAATGTATGATGAAGGAAAATTCATTTCATTCCCCAAAAAATAAATGAGTGATTTCCTCTTATGCTGAAATTTAAAAGGAGAAATCTGAGATGATGATTCATTCATATTACACATAATAGAACCCCCCCAAAAACAGCATCCACAAAGGTGTGATTAGGTTTTAATGTTTGATCACCTCTTCGATAACATTATTATGAAACTGATTCAATACTCTGAATTTTTTCATCCAAACCATAAAAACAACAACAAAAACAACAACACTAATAATAATAATCACATGATCTAAAATAATTATCCAATATCACATGGAATGTTATTTCCTCATTCCAATGAAATTCATAAATTTATTTAATAATTTTTATGTGATTTTAAATTTAGCCAAGACGCTTTACCATTACCAGACACTAATTTATAGTCTTTATTATTATAATATAACCCATATATAATAATAAAAACTCTAGGAAAACTATATAAACAACACCTTATCGAAAAATATTAATGAATGTAATGAAAACCTGCCTTTAAAAATTTATTTAATATAATTTAATTTCACATTTATCCTCATGACCATAAAATGAAAACCCCTTATCCATAAAATCCTCAAATCATAGATTTGAATAGTTACCAAAAAAATTCAAAACCATCAATGTATAGAAACACCCACTGAACTATGTTAAAAAACTGATTGAAAAAAACATTTCTTAATTATCTTACCAACAAAAGAATAATCTATGAAAAATATTTTGTAATAATAATGTGAGAATAAAATCAAAACCCATATGCAATGAATCGGGTGGGGATAAAATAATAAACAATGTGAATGAAAATTTGTCTAGTCAACTTTTTTGAGTTTATTGATATTAAAATAAATGATTCGTTTAGAAATAATAAATAAGCAAGGATGATAGGAAAATCTAATCCTAGATATAATGAATTAGTATGAGATATAACTGAAGAGAGAGATCCAAAAGGATGAGGGGGATATCGCTGAAGGAGAGGGAGATGAGAGGGGCTGGGGTAGGGAGGTAGAGGTCAAGACATTGAGGAGGAGGTCAGGAGGTCGAGGTTGGAAACAGAGGTTGGGGAGGGGAGGAACTCACAGAGAAGAGGTTGGATGGCCGAGAGGAGGAGGTCGGAGAGGGGAGGAGAAGGTGGAGAGGGGGTGGTCATGGAGGGTAGGAGAGGGCCCAAAGGCAACGGTTGGGAAGGCAGTGGTCGAGGAGGTGTAGGAACAAGCACGAGAGACTGATGGAAGAAATGAGTCGATCGAGAGGAGAATCATGATAATGAGGGAAGTAAACACAGTTTCAATAAAACAGTGGCCTCAAATAAACCTATTTCTATTGTTTATTAATATGTGGTAATATATGTGTGGAAATAATAAATATTAAAGTTGTGTATATAGTCCACCACTAATGGTGTCAGTAGTAGTATAGTCTATGGATATAAAATATATACTTGTGTATAGGGGTATCAAAATTAATGTAGTGTAATGAATTTAAATGTAAATAAGTCATGCTCATGTTCATAAATGACACATGGCCAAAAAAAATTCTATCTTGAAAATGTAAAATGTATCTGATCATGTGAAATCAAATAAATATATTCATATATATTAAATTCATTATCAAATATATAGATGTGCCAGCATAGATCAGAGTTTTAGTACCATGGAATCCATATTTGGGTACATATATAAATAAGGGACATCTTGTATTTAGTTTCATACCACTAGTCACAATATAAGGATTTCCATTTCTATGGTGCAATACCTATAATTAATATATAATAGGTACATCTAGCCTAGGGTTCTATACACAAAATCATGTGTTAAATGCATAACAATGTCTAGGTTATCATACATATAATCACATTTAACTAGGGAAACACAATCTAGGGATGTTATAACCATAATCAAATTATACTAGGGATGTCATACACATGGAGACATATCCATAATAACAATTTGGTAGGGACTCCATGCCTAGGGTTTCATACAAATAATCACATAATAAGACAATTAAACTAATGAAATAGAAGTTCCATTCTAGTTTCCATTTCATTCTATTCAAAATTAATGAATCTCACATAATATTCTAGTTTTAACAAATAACCTAGTATTTGGAGGACTAAAGTGAGAACCTGTTATTTATTTTAAATTAATTATACTACATCGCATTTATAGTGAATGACTACATCATACCATAAATGTTGTTATAATATGAATATGTATAATTTTTTTTAGAAAATATCCTTTAATACCATATAATTTAATCATTTAATACAATTTTAACATCTACTATTTAAATGTTATTTCTACAAACATAAATGGTTATTTAAACCATAGAAATAAGCTTATAATAAAAAATGAATAGTTCTGATAAAGGATAATGTCATTGTCTATATCATGTATAGGTCATGGCCAAACAACCATGTGCCAATGTTGTGGTCATTTTTTTGAGGTGAATAACCTGATAATGTGTAATTAAAAATTAAACACTAATTGAATTTAATGAATTATAATATTCTAATTTTTTTTAATGTTTATGAGGCGATGCAAAGAAAAATATAATGCACGTAATATTGACTTATTAAATTAATTGATGAAAATCTAATGTAAATGACCTAGAAAACCTAACTAGATCATAGGATTCTCCACTCATCTAATAATATGATTTTAATTGAGCTGTGATGATATAAAATAGAAGCCCCATCAAACACCATGCAAAAATGGATACATAAATCGCATGAAGATACTACTGAAGAAAATTGGATAAATGAGTAAATGATAGAGGATGTTTTTAAGATGTAACTATATTCATAATATTTATACTATAGTGATTTAATTGGCCTATTTTTTGAAAATATTCACCATGGGATGTGGGATGATAGTTTGAGTTAGTGTGGGAGGCTTCCAAGCAAAATGGGGATTAAATATGGGGAATCCCAATTTTCTATAACATGAGAAAAATATTAATTTTTCATATTTTAATGTATAACATGGTTAGGTTATATGGTTTGGATAACCATGTTCTAAATATAATGCTAGAACTACCCAAGAGACACACCCTAAATGGCTTGGGAGGACGGCTTGGATTAACCATGAACTGATCATGGGGTGCTACTAATTAAGTAGCACTAACAATCTGGGATAGTTGAATGGTTTGAAAAACCATGTGCATTCCATGTTCCAACATATGAAACATATTTCATAAATCATACATTGAATCAATCCTTTCCAAGAATAGTTAAACCAATCACCTGACATCCTCTCTTTGGGCCACACCTTTTCTCTTTTGTGGCCCAACTGTTTAATCAAATCCTTTTCTCTTTCCTATTTCTCATCTATTGTGTGTTCTATAATCCCAATGTTTTGAAAACTCATATAAGAATGCATAGATTATCTTGACCCTTAATATATATCCATAAATGACACATTTAACTGTTCTAATGATAATATTTATATTCTAATGATAAATTTCTAATTTTTACGATCTACCAAATGGAAAACATTAATTCAATTGAATATTTAACCATTATAAAATAAGGGAACATCCAACATTCATTTTTTATACATTTGGTTTTTTTAATATAGTTATATTCATTACTATGTTTCATCTTTAATTAAAATAACTAATTAGTGTTAATGTTTAATTTAATATATTATATTTAAAAAATATATTATTATTCATTTTACTGAGGTGTTTCATGTTATTAAATAAATTTAGTATAGCCTGAATAGATGTGAAAAATTATAGTATCCAGTGATCGACTACTATTATGATCCTAGATAAACAAATATAATGTAGTTTAAATCATTTATTCAATTCCCTTTGTTTAATAATATTATGTTTTTTAATTTGCTGATTTATTTTACTTTTGATAACATTAACTATTATTAAATGTTAATTACCGGAAAAATATATATAAATAAAAATATAAATAATATTTAAAATTTTATGATTTTTTTAATTCGAGGAAAAAAATTTAATATACCATAAATATATACAAATCATTCAAAAAATTAAATTTAATTATCATAGTAAAAGATTAATTAAACACTTGTCCGTTAACCTCACTAAAATATTCACCATATATTATTTAAATTCTTGAATATTTTTTCAATTCAATTAATTCGTTTTTTTGGAAAATATATTATTCAATTTAAAATTATTATTACTATTTTTATGTCATATTATATTTAAACTATTTATAATAACATATTAATTACATTATCCCAGCTTCATTGTTTAACAATGTTTAGATCCTTATAATTTTGTTATTTATCATATTTAGTATCATGAATTTTTTATTAACTCTTAACTGATATAAACTAGTTTAAACTAATATATACTTATTGTTTTAGTTTAAATTTATTATATAAAAATCATCAATGAGTTCTTTATTTCATATAAAATATTTTTTTTCTAATTACATAACAAAAACTAGTATCCAAAATATTGTTTATATAATTTTATATATCAATAATATTAATAAAATAAAAAATATGTGTTATTAATAAGACTGGATGTGGCTAGGAAAATATGAATGAGAAAGTTACATTATATTCAAATACTAATAATTTTTTTTATGATGGGTACTTATTGAATAATGATGCTTTATCTATTTTATAAGTAAGATTTCATATGTTAAAATATTTATTTTCGGAATTTTATATCCATATAAGGATAATTTGAATGAATAAATTTATTTTTTATTGATAATATTTATTCTGGTTGATAAGAATATCATTAATTCCAAATATATTCAACTATGTCACAATAAAGTAGGCCATGATGGGAGGCTGGAGCATATTGATCCATGTGTAGGAATTTCATCCAGTGAAATTGTTATAAAAAGTGATATGATATATTATTTTGTGTTTCTATCTATTATTAAGAGAAGAAAATTATATTTGGCATTATTAAGTCGATATGTTATCATATGGAAGGAATGATATATTCTTATGCAATACATCATACTAAAAGTATTATAGAAATAATAAAAAGATGGTTTATGTGGAAGAGAGAGTTAGTCACAATATAATATTGGATACACATAATGGTCAAGATTTCAAATTTGAAATGAGGATTTTATACGAAACAAGTTGTATAATAAGTCATTTTTACTTAAAAAACATTGTGTTCCATTAGGAGAATGGAAAAGGGTGGATGAAATATAGTGTATGGAAATTTATTTAATTATCTAATGTTAGGGGATGGAGTTGAACATAACATTGAGGAAATTGAAATAACATGACTACAATAACCTTGATCTAGTGGATTTATTATTAGGGTGGTATAGAATGTATAGATCAAAAGGCACAATATCTTATAGATTACCAGCTTAATTACACTAGATACGTACATGGTGAATATATTAGACTAATAATTCTATAAAATTTTTTAATGTACATCAATACTTATTAATTATATTTTCATTTAATATATCCTCAAGTAGTAATTTTCCTGGATTCATGTGATGTGGATAATCATACAAAAAATGTGATCTCAACTTCTAACTAAGATGTAGTGTATGATGAAATCTATCATGTGATATTGATGTTATAAAAAACATAGATGAATTAAATAATATAATAATGATATGAAAATAATTAAATTGGTATAATATATATATATATGTATAAAAAATAGAAAAAATATAAAAATATATAAGAGTAATATATCTTATAGTTATTGAATTTATATTGTCTAAAATCAATACCATACCATAAAATCTACATTCCAATACATCACACATTAATGTGTAGGCATACACTATGTAACAATGTTTTTTACACTTGATACCTACTAATTTTATAAGTGGTTACATAAATAATACTTCCAATATTCTCTTAATTATCTAAATGAATTCATCCTATCAATTAAATAGAAAATAAATAAAATACATAATGTTTTTATGGAATATAATATATAATCATCAATATTAAATAAAGATATATTTTATAGAATTAAGTTATACTTTTTTTATATTTCTAAATTCAGAGGACTATATATTTGAATATCTATCAATCAAGTTAGAAACTATTAGATGTTCATAATGTAATATAATATATCACTATCCAAGGGAACATATAATAGTAGTGGTGTAGGATACATTCAATGTGTATGGATATTTATTTAATTTATTCTATATAAATATAATATTGAACTTTAAGAAACTAAAACATTGATTATGAATCCCTTATAAAAAAAAGTAACTTTCACACAAATTTGATATACATTTTGTATATAAATTATTATAAATTAGTATTATATTGGTTAACTTGTGTTGATATAAAAGGTTATTTTTTTTCAAAATCATTTTTAATCACATTGATATTTGATATATACTTCACATGTTATGTATTCATAATAAATCCATATTTAATCCCTTTATTTGAAAAGAAATTCCTCAATAAACCCACAAAAACATATAATACTTTGTAATTTAGTAATCTTTTTTAGGATATGGATATAATTTTGAATTTAAATAATAACTTTATGTTATATTATGATACGAAATAGTAATATGTTATTCATAAAAAATAATTTATTCCAATTAATAAATCATAAGAACATATCATATTCAATCAAATATTAATTGTAATTCACGAGAAATGAAATTAAGATATTGGTTTTTGAACCCATAACTTTCAATGTAGCTTCATAATGTATGATAAATGACTCAACTGAACATTGAGACTACTATAGGGGAACACTTGAGAGGAAAAATAGAGGATATTTTTACTAGGTAATTCTAGTTTGATGATTATTTATATGAATGGTGGGTATTTCAAGAAATAGGGAGATAATTTTTTATAATAGATTTTATATTCCACTGAAATCTTGGTTTTGAATAATGTAATTATGTAATCTTACCAAAGGGTCAGAATTATTGTAATTCAAATTAAAATCATGGTTTTGAACATTATAAATTAATGTACCAAAATAAAATTTTTTAACATTACATGGACCCTAAAAACAATCTTATTCCAATAGAAGTTATATCAATTCCATATTTTCCAATGTGGGATTTGAAAATCACATTGAATTTTAAGATATTGATTTTAATACATTAATATCTGTAATTTTACTGAATTAATAATTTTTTTTCAATGATTAGTTTTCCATATTGTTTACTAAATTTATACATCGAATTTTTTTAATAATAATTAAATTATATTTATACAATAATTTAATATTTAATATAATATCATAAAAATATTTTAAGTTATATGCAGTTTAACATTTTCAAATTTTGAAAATCTAAATTCAAATTAAACAAAAAATCTGTATATAAATTCTTTGTTTTGAAGGAATTAAATTTCCAAATTTTATCATGTTGTAAATTTAAAAATACAGTTTTTGTCACCGAAAACAACAAAAAACATTTTTAATAAATACTATATTCATCCAATGAAAAAAATTTAAAATTAAATTTATATTCAATGATAAATATATGATTTATAAAAAAATTATTTACATCATTATAAAATTATTAATTTTGTATTATTGGTAACATTTATGAATTATAGGTACATTACTATAATAATTATCACTTTGGTAAATTACAATGCCTATAGTACAATTCTAAAAGGTAAGATTACAATATATAACATACCATTATAATCATCATATTAATAATTATATATGAACATCACTATTAAATATAATAATAGTTGTATCATTCCCTTGCATCATAAACCATTTTGAAGTTCCCTTGTCAAATGATGGAGTTGGTTTTATTTTTTGATGACATAGATGTTAAATAATGAAATTCTATCATGGATTATGTTTTCATGGAGAAGGAATCCAACCAATATAAAGAATGTAGCTTCTATTCATATGTTTATGAGAAAATATATTAATTCAATTATTTTCCATTGAAAAGATAATAACTGATTATATTGGAAAAATAATTTAGAAGGGCATCATGTAGCATGATAAAAATACCTATAATTAGACTATTGAAGATATAAATATTCTATAAATATAACAATTTTTTTTTGTTTTTTGTACCACTGTATACATCATATAACAAGTGATGTTTTAAGTATTTTTCTACTAAAATATTTTTTCATATTTTCTCAAGGATTTTATTAATTAGTATATAACAAAGAATAAATTAATGAATTGACATTATTTTCTTGAAATTGATGATAACAAATCATTTTGAATGATAGCATGAAAACTTCTATAATTATAGAATACTACTAATGGATGAATTTTAGAAGAAGAAAATGTGTTGTCAATATTAAAATGATGTAATGGTTATTAAAATAATTTAAATTGTCTATATAATTTGTTATAAAAAAATTATAATTTACTATAACATGTATATAGATGTCTCATATATTTTAAATACTATATTTATGTGGTTCGTATTTTAATTGATTTATTCTATAGTAATTAAAGTTCATACATTTTATATTTGATAATATGTAAAATAAATATGTGGATTATGGTTGAAAAATGGAAAGGGAGGATGATATGTGATGTTTTTGAATATATATATGAATTTCTATTCATATGTAATAAATTTTAAAATAACATGTTCATGTAACAAAAAAGTAATAGAGGAAGATGAATAAATAACATATTTTTTGTTGGAGTGTCCTAAAAAAATTCAGATAATTAGGTTGACATATATTGTAAAATATAAAAAATATATATTTCAGTAATGAGAGGTGTTATTGAAATGAGTAAAATATTTTTTTGAAAAATTTTAATTTATAGTAATTAATAACATTATTATAATATTTTATATAGTCACTCATAATATACTTCTCATAACAAATAAAATACTTCAAAGAATGCATCAGATGGTGATGATATGTATAAATATTTTCTTAGTGGATGAAATAATGTCCCAAATCCATACAAAATTAATAAGATAATTTTCACAACATACTAGTATATAATTTATTAAATTTATTAAATAAATTTTAACAAATATTTAATTTTTGATTTTCTAAATGATGAAAAATTAAGTCTTAAAAAATAAAATTATTCTTAATAATTCAATATTAGGTGATCATGAATTTGTAATTATATTTAATATAATATGGATTCTTTTTTAAAACATTATTCATTACTTTATTTCAATTATTTTAAATTTTTAGAGTACAAAGAGATCAATATTCCATAAATATTTTGATTTTCAGATATACAAATTTATATATCAATATTGGTCATCCAAATGTTAATGGAGTCATAAATATTGAATTGTTTTTTTCATTAAATATTCATTATTTTTCAAATTATTAAAATAAATATTGATTTAAATTGAATGAATATAAATTATTACAATACATGCTATTGAATTTAAGATCTATATATTATGAATTTATGTGAAAATGTTTGAAGAAATAATAAGGGAAAGTCCAAAAATAAAAACATATAAATTTAAATATGATAATACTAGTAGAAAATAAAAATGTTCCAAATATCACAATATCATTTGGGGTACAAGATGAAAATTTACTATACCATATTGTGATGTTTTAATTAATTAAAACTAAAGAAGGTATCTGACACTATTTTTTTAGGGAATATAAAACATAAAGAGATAATGGTCCCTTCAATAACACAATACTATTTTATGATTTAAATATAGAATTGGAGATTTATTTATTGTGGACATAAATAGAATTAACTTTCAAAGGGATACTTTATACATTATGTAATAATTAAATATTTAATTTCTCATATTAGCGAATATAGTAAGAAAAATGAAAAAACCACAAGGAAATGTACCAAAGAAAAATGGATATAAAAAAAATTCCATGATCCTAGAATAAGTCCCTGAAATAAAATAAGAAAATAAAAAAGAGAAAAATTATATTATATTTAAGATATTTTATATTATAAAAATAGAATATAAAATTTGTAAATCAAATATTTAATAGGTAATTAGAATATGAAATGTGGGATCTATATGACTCTTGAAGATGCTATTTGAGAACTATCTATGTGCGGAATCATAGATGACCTACCATGACACTAAAGATAAATATAATTATGTGTATTGATGTAGATGATGAATGAAGAAAATTATATTGAGAAACATATTTGGAGACTTGATCCTGTAATAATAAATATTGGAAGAGTTTGAGATTAACGAAGACAAAGGATATTTTAGGAAGGATGATGTGTAAGATTTTCTATATAAATATTCGGTGGTAGTCGAATACAATAATAATTGGGTTTGAGTGAAGACCTGTGTGAATTTTCATAGAAGGACATTAGTAATACCATATGATTTTTAGACTAATTTGAATAAAAAAAATCCTAAAATATTCAAATTTACATTGATAATCTATATTGAGGAATCAGAAATGATTGTTTATTATTGTTAAATATCAATAAGATTGAAGATCTTCATTATAAGTTTGGAATACTTTTCAAGGGTATCAGGAGACAAATAATAATAATTTTTGATACTGTTAACATTCATGATTAACTATGAGTTCCTGGTAATCCATAATCATTGCACATATAATTGATTATAATGTTATTTTTGGAAATAATATATATTTATAGATAATAATCACTACATGAATATATTAACCCACATTATGAAAAGGATATTGAAAAAACACTTTTTATTATTTATTTAATTCCCATTTATGTTTTTCATTTGTTATATGTGTTTTGGGTAAACAAATATATTTCACTTAATATATTCACTAATAGCATAGGTTCAATGTCTAATAGGGATAATGATTATAAAAATGAAATTATATGTATTTAATATATTACATACACCCAATTCACCCCACCTCAATGTTTTCAAAAGCGATGATTTTGAAACTACACATGTCTATTAAATTTAATGTTGTTTTCATCTTAATTGAAATTCATATTTTAGTATTTTATTAATTTTAGAATATTATTTGATACATATAATGATGGTAGTGTTGTATTTTATTTAAATGTATTCTATTGTACAAGTTCAAATTGGGATATTTATTTTAGTTTTCAATTGAATACTTAACTATTGTTATGTAATTGAGGGTATTTTATTATGTGATGTATTTTATAAACATATATTACATAATTATATTCAGGCCTTATGTGTTTTATTATACACCCAAAAAATAATTCCATTTTTGAAATTATAGGTATACATTAAACAAAATGGGTATTTATTCGTAATTTTTTCCATGGGACACCATATCATATCCATTATCATGTGATTTCATTGAAGTACAATCATTAATTTTTTTAAAATTCAAAATTACATTTTATATAGATAAATTATTTTAAAAGTTCCACTCATAAAGGGAAAAGATATAATCAATCCATATTTCAGCATTTGTGGGTATCAGCAATGGGGTTAATTTATACCTTCACAACATAAATATATTAATACATCATTCAATTTATATTGGTTTATTGGAAAAAAATAGTCATCCATAAAATAAATTCAGTCCAAAATATCATAATTAACAATATACCTCAAATAATGATTCAATTTTTTCAAAATGTTATAAGTACCACTCAAGTTGATTATTTTAAGAAGACAAGATCACCTACAATAAAAAATATCCTCAAATAAATTTTTAAAAGTTATTTTTATATGATTAATGTTATCATGATTTGAATTGTTATGGCATAGACATTACTAGTTACCCCCTGAAAATGTCTATAACTTGTTATCATAATTTCTATAATTTCATTTCAGCATATTAGAGTGTGATATATTTTTTGATATAATTATTGTAATGAATCTACTTGTATAAAAAATGATATTATAATTTTATATAAATTCCACCAGATATAGATATTGTTCCCATGATTCATGAATGATAACTAAAAATTACCTCAAATTTCCTTCTATTATCTAATATTTCCTTTAAAAAATCATATCTGCTTTAGGAAGATAATTAGATCTCAAATGATTATTAGTTTTCACACAACTTTTAGTACACCTCCTAAATTTTTATGTGAATCATAGGACATTGTCAGACACAATTTTTTGATCAGTTCAAAATGTGATCCTTATTATGGGGTGTTAGTAAGTATGTGTACACACTTTTGGAATTTAATATATTATAATAATTTTTCTCATCATAACTCTCTTAGTTAAAACAGTTTAAATAAAATAAATTTGTATCATATTATATTTAACAGTAAGGTCCGCCTCTAAAATAGACGATAAAATCTTCAGTTTTTTATATGTATTTCCCACTCACATAGTTTCAATTTTTTATTAATATAATATTATTAGAATCAAAATTTCCTTTAAACTTCAAAAATACTAGAACAAAATATTTAATAATCACTGATATATCTTATAATATTACAAAAACAATCATCTTAAATAATAATTACATGGAAAACATGACTCTGAAGTAAAATGGTTAGATGATATTGATTTCCCTTTTAACACATAAACAAAAAGTGTATTATCTTATTTTCTACTAAAACATATATTTATTAGAAATTTTATTTTCATAGTATTTTTTTCCTTACAAAATCACATACAATTATACTAAAAAACTCAAATTAACAATTATCACATCCCAAATAAACTTCCCACTAAACAATTATTTTCCACAAATAATACTCAACACAAGAGAATAAATGTTATGGGTATTGTAGAGGAATTAAGTGAAATGTTCGAGCATAAGTACATAATAATGTAAAATCCATGATATTTACTATGGGATTATTCAATGAAGTGGTCAGGATTAAAAGTATGTCAATGTCATATATTTCATCCTAGATAATCACCCATCAAATAACCAATTATATTTGTTATAATTGATACCATTCACTCAATTAGGATCAAATATATGACATTGACATACTTTTAATCCTGACCACTTCATTGAATAATCCCATAGTAAATATCATGGATTTTACATTATTATTTACTTATGCTCGAACATTTCACTTAATTCCTCTACAATACCCATAACATTTATTCTCTTGTGTTGAGTATTATTTGTGGAAAATAATTGTTTAGTGGGAAGTTTATAATAATATTTCAGACTTCTAAATTATTTCTCAAATATAAAATTCAACATGAATCAATATTAAATTTAATATAATATTGTTTTAATCCGTGATGAATTGAAAATAAAAATATGAATTAATATTAAATTTTACCTTGTTAATAATTTATTTTATTATTTAATGATATTATGTATATATTGAAATCCTCAAGTTACTCTTTTTTATGATTAGAGTAAAACAATCATGGGAATCAATGGTTATAATATGTTATTTGGAAACCAAGATTTTAATCTTATATATCCTAATTGTAATATTATAATATTATGAATTCAAATATACAACTTAACATGTTGAAAATTTAATCTTTCGTATATTCTAAGGTAATATTACATACAACTACAAATCCTCATATTTAATCTTATGTGCTATCAAATTGATATTATATATCATAAATGAGATGTTTTTATGAATGTTAAATGTTTCATTTTCCATGGAATTATACATATATATCCAAGAGTGAACTATAGAGGTATTTTCTAATATCATCATCTTTGATTTATTAAAATTTTAATCATCCATTTATCTATAAAATTACGAATATTATGAATGAATACCAATATTACCAAAAAAATACTACAATATCTAAATATGAGAATCTCATCCAATATACTTATGAATAAAGAATATAGTGAAACTAATATTCAATAACTGAATGAAAAACTACACCATACTCAATGGTTTCCATAATATCACACATTGGATCTATTATTAATCAATTTTATTTTCTATTCCATTACATTTTATACCTGTTATTCATAAATCCTTTTTCTCTACCCTGTTAAATGAAAGAAAAATGCACTACTTCTCCCCCTTATTGACAATAATGAAATTGGTTCATTATAGGGGTAGTATTGCTATTCTAAAATAAATATTCCATGAATTAATAAAGTGTATGTCAAAATTGGATATCTATGTATATATAATAAAGGAAATAAATTCTTTCATTAAATATAAGAATAAAAATACATCATATAACAAAAATTTAGTGTATTCTATAATAAAATTTTCAAACAATGTTCCAATCGATTTCATATAATCAACTCAAATTAATATATTAAAAACATTAAAAGTAATTCTAATTTTCTGTATGATTTATAAAATAAAATTCCTTCAATTGAAAAAATACATAAATGTTGTTGTAAAACATGTACACATTAAATATTTAATTTGGGTTATTAGTTACCCACTCATATATATCATTAGTTCCATAATAGACTATTTTGGTAGGGGTTTTGATGAAATATATGCAATTAGTTACATTGAAGAAAATTTTTCTTCAATATGAATTTGGCTCTATTTTTTTCAAATAATGTTTTTTATATCATTGGGTTTTTATCATTAATGATTCACTTGATTATTAGATATAGTTATAGAATATTATTAATTATTTTCAATTACTAGTTCATACAAAAAAATTCATATTATCATGTTTATTCATCAACAAAATCAGTTTTGTATCCTCTTATAATCCCATAATATATTACACATTAACGTATCCTAAATTTAAATATTAATTCATCCTAGAGTTCCATACAACACTTGATCTACCAAAACTAATTTACCCTCTATAATTAACAGTTTTTTCATCAATATTAATAGCCTAATTTTATTTTTTTGAAGTCCTCTACATACATCCCAACATTGCCTCATTACTTATGGTAGTAATTTGATGTATTGTCAACATATCTAATAATTTACAAGGATTTTAATATATGTGAATCCCATGGAATATATTTATTAATAATCAATATTTCAACAATTTTATTAATTAAATATTGTGTTTGATATCATTATCAAACAACAACAATGAACAAAAACAGAAATAATATATATATATTTTTTGGAAAAACTAAATAATTATTAATATCATTAAATGAATGAATATGAATTATCATGAATGAATATTAGTAATAGAAATATTTAATATATTTATAAAAAAGTAATACTGATTTTTATACAAATGAATTTCAATTAGAATATATAAACTAGCTATAAAAATAACTAAATACTTAAAAAATTGTCAAAAATAGGAATTTCATTTTAATGAAAAATTTATATTATGAAAAAATAATAATAAAATACTCTCTTGATAAAAATGATGAATTTAAATATAAATAAATCATGAATTGATAATAAATATGAATAAACAATATTCAAAATTTTTAATATATATTTTATAACATTATCAATTTTATAGTAAATTTGGGGAATTATTTAGAAAATGATTTAGAAAATTTTATTTATTATATATATTTATTTTTTAAAAAAACCATACATTTATTAATACTCAGAAATAATATAATCATAAAATGAGTTTCAGATATTTTTCTGAAGAATTAAATTCTTATTGAATATTGAAAAAAAAAAATTATAAATAAAATTTCCTTTTGAAATTATGTGTAATTACATATGAATTTAATCCTAATAAAACCATTATATTCGTGAAAATATTTATTATATTTGTGAAATATTATTTTCTACAATTTTTCTTTTCATTTTCACAACCATATTTGAAATTTTATAATTTAAGTTATATTTTTTAATGAAATAAGTTTATAGATTGTAGATGTATTATTTAAAATTTGATTTTTTATTAATTTTTTAAATTTATCCACATCAAATATATTTTTGTTATTAAATTTACATGTAAAAAATATATTACATGTAAAATTTTATTTGTTGGGCATAATGATTATGTTACCTTAGTTCGAATCTAGTCAACAGAGTAGCACATAAAAAATTTAGAGAATAATACTTATCTAAGTAATATATATTTTTAAATAAAATTTATTTAATTTTTATTGTGACTCTATTATGATGTGTATATATATTTAAAATGAAATATGTTATCCTTAAATTGTTAATAAATGTAAATATGTTTAAAAATACATAAAATTTAATACATCATATTTCTATACCAAAAATGAATTTTGATATAGATTTCATTTTTCTATTTAAAAGATAATTTTATACAATAAATAAATTTAATTTTTATAAACATTGTCAATATTTGTATTCATCACATAATTATTTGATCGTAATAAAATTTTTACATTGTATAATTTTTTATTGACATTAATAAATGTAAAAAAGTAAAATTAATGTATCTCATGTTTTTAATAGTTGAAAGGTCACATTTAAATTATAGGATTCATTGTTAAGTATTATGTCCTAATTTTAGGACTGAAAACTAAATTATCAAAAAAATCACCCAACTATCTAGATCCATTTAACGCTCATGTGATTCAATCCATCCTTCTTATAGAACTACAGTTTCAAGGTTAAATGTCCATTTTCAATTATAAAATGAGCCAATCCTAGCCATTATCACTTGAATATATAAAAAATGACTTTACAAATATGTTCCCTTACATATACCTCTCTATATACCTGCCAATTATTTCCCATTGATTAAATTCTCCCCTCTCCCAAATTTATTATGTGACTTTGAAAGAAAATTGTTTTCCTCCTCCTCCTTTTTTTACATGTACTTACTTTTTATAATCTAATATAATTTTCATATGATAATGGTTATATGAATTAATAATCAGTTATTTACAACAAAAATTATTAATTTATATTAATATATTACCCTTATCTCTTAGTAATACCACTTCGTAATTCATTTTTATAAGTATCATGATTTTGAAAACACTCTCAGTTTGCTTCAAATGTACCTTCAATTCATGAACATCCTCAATTATGATACATTTGAAATACTTGTTATCAATATTTAACATGTTCATAATGACTTCTATTCAATGAAAGTGGTATTCAAAAATTTTGTCACAACATTTCTCAATTATTTATCACATTATCTAATCCTTTTTTTATATCCATCATACTTCTAAAATCAATCGCTGATTTTCTATATTTGGGATATAAATACTGATCTCAAATATCATTCATGGGTAACTATATAAATTATTCATATAATAAATTATTGATATCATGATGTTTTTTAAAATGCTGATTATTATTTTTTATATATTGAATTAAAGTGCTTTAGTGTAGGTAAAGAAAATTAGGTTTGTGGTTTTCAAATAATATTTATTTTCATGGGTCATAATCAGTTCAATTCAATAGTGATCATTAAAAATTGAATTATTCTAAACTATGGTAATTTTATGTATTATTTATTCCCTATTTTTTATATCATGTTCTACACTAAATTCAATACTTTATGATTTTATTTTTTCGTGAAAATTAATTTTTCTTAATATTTATTAAAATTTATTTTAAATCATTTCTCAAACAAATCAATGTTTTTACATCCAAAAAACATTCTCATATATTTTTAAAAATATAATATTTATTATAAACTTTTCATATCATAATCATAATTACCACAATTTAAATTTATAATTTATTACTATTCATACATTGTTGGTTTTAAAATTATATTTTAAAATATTTATGAAAGTGTTTTGTAAGATTTTGAAATAAAATATTTTATTTTGCACACCAAAACTTTATTTGATAATTATTAGCTGTATTGATGTATATTTTATACAGAAATCATTTTAATAAGGTATTCAAAATAATTCCCAAACACTTGTTAAGAACATATTTGAAACTAATTTTCACATTCTCATTTATGAGAATGATAAATGATTCTATTAAATCTTTTGAATATTCACAATTATTTTTTCACCATGTATTTTTTTCCATGATGTGAAGTTTGGATTATATGATATATTTTATTAGGACAATATTACATATGGAAAATTATATTATATACAGTCTAAGATCAATTACCTTTATTTTATGTGATTTTTTTAGAATTATTTAGGAAAACCTTTTTCCCATGGGTTCATTGACATAGGTTTATGACTACTTTTAAGATCCACACATTTTGATATATTTTGATATGTGGGGAATATTATTTTCATATAATGAATTGTTTTTTGTTTTAGGGTTATTATCATAGTAGGGCACAGAAGAGGATTTATCCATTTCAATAGTAAACACATAATGATTTATTCAAAGACAAAGAGCACAAAAAATGATTTATCCAAATCAAAAGGGTTAAAAAAAGTATTTATGTCAGTTAAAAGGATAAAAGTGATGAATTATTCAATTATAATGGGATTTACATGGGGATTTATCCCAATGTCAAATTTAAAAGGATGGATTATCACAAACCTTACAAGATACATAGATTATGTGCCTTAGCATTCTACGTGATGATTTTCTTGGTTGGTAGCAATTAAAAATGGTTTCTATGATTATGTTTATGAAATAAAATAATGTCATAATGGTGAGAATGTGAATATTTTCCTTGTCTCATGTTTAATTTCTCGTTATTATGCACAATATTTATATGGTATATATTTTTTAATTTGAGATAAAATCTCTTTAAAAATGACTTATGGTTAAAGGTTATTATCACATGTTATTTTTGATAATAAATTCCCCCTAACCATGTATTTTCATTCTCTTATGAACTAAACCTCGAATACATGTTGATAAGTTAACTATCACTGGGTTTTTTTCTCATACATATCTTATTATTTTCATTAATAAGGTTATTAAGATGTGTTGAAAATGTAGAATGTATTGAAAGGTTTATAGAAGAACATGATAATGTTGAATATACTATATATTTAAATTTAGATGTATTTAATCACAAATATAATAAACATGTAGGTCCCCATGATTTGTTACTATTTTTGATATGCATTAATTAATCCATGGTATCAATCTATTCTATATATAAATTTTTTTATTGGGTATTTATAGTTGGTATCAAAGTAGAGATTAATTTAGTTTTGAGATTAATTTAGTTTTTTTTCAAATTAGTAATTATAAAATTAGTGTAAACCCTATGTATAAGTTTGTAGGACATTTCTATGTAAATAATAACATCATTACATTTTTTGATGTATATACTATTTGGTTCTCTGAGAAATTACAAAACTAATGGGATAAAAAAGATGATATGGTAACTATAACTATTTTAACTAGTGGTAATAACACTGAAAATGGAACAGTGGGTATTAACTTGACAACACATGATGTATGAAAAAGAGTTTGAACAACACCCCATGGTTGGAATTTATGGTGATGTACTATTGTTTATCATATTCAAAATATAAACCACTATGATGGAATGATTCATTGATAAATTGTGGTACTATTTTATGAATTCTGATATAACCTAACATAAAGTAAAATATATTAATATGGAATGATATAGGTAAAAATTTGAGTGATATATGTTAAAATAAAAGGGATATTGTTCGAACTAAAAACATTATTAGCTAATAAGATACTAATACATGTTAAAGTGAACTTTTATACGGTTACTAATGGTAATACAATTACGATTTTTTTCTAACATCTTATGATATTCAATTTGGTATTATTAAAAAATATTTATTTATAGAATGAATAAAAAAATTAGAATATATGTTTAATGTTGTGATAGTCCTAATGAAAAACACAATTGGGTATAATATAGTGATATAAATATTTTGTTATAATATTCTAGATTAAGTGACACATGGTGAACAATATAGACCATGAGAAACCCCCATATACACCAATTTGGAAAAGGATGTAGTTTCAATGATTCTAATGTTTTGATGATGATAACTTAAATATAGTTATAATTTTAATTTTTTTTTTAAAAGTTGAAAACTCACTCTTAAGAATACTTCAAAGAAACATTAATGTGTTTTAAATGTGAAAGGATTTGTCATAAAACGTTTATAATTCAATATGTGAGAAAAAATATGATCATCATAATAGGGGATGAGAATATAAAATTTTTTACATACCAAGAGTATGTTCATTATCCTAGTTGATGCCTTAACACATCTGCTATAAAGGATAATCGACCTCATCATCCTCCATGATCATAGAAAAAATAGTATAACATCGAAATGGATACTAAAGTGTATCATGATAGTTAATGAAAAATTATAATCAACTCTATATTTTTTTTTGGAATCTTATTTATCGATTATAATACATTTAGAATGTTTTTTAATATAATTAATATACCACCATAATGATTTTAGATTCAATGAAATAATCTAGTTCTACGATAATTTGATCATATGATGGAATTTATGGAAATGTTAATATTTTAAAAATACCATTATATTAACATAATTGTAGATATAAAATTTATTGTCTATCTCTATATACAACCAATTTAATATCCAAAATATAGAAATCACATTTCATATTTCTAATCAACCTTCGATCGACTATAACTTCAATGATGAATATTAACTCTCTATGGATATTAATCCCAAGGGGTTTTTAGTCAATTTTTTTTATAATGAAACAAAATATTTCCACATTTCTTATTGTAAAGACAATAATAGTTTCATAGTGTCACTATAGTATGTAATGCTTATAGTATAATTGTAACTCTCTATTGAGTCATATATCTCTTTATGGTAGCCATTATTATCTTTGTTAGCATGTGATAATTACAATTTCAATGAATCTATTTATATTGGATGGGGGATGTAATGCAATGGAATGATATATCACCATATATTTTATTTAAATAAACAAATTTTCCAATTGCATTCTTAACTCACAAATCTGAATTAAAATGAGAACCATGCTTAATTTTTTCAAAAAAAAATATTAAATATGACTATTAAAAACTATTAGTGAAATTATAATTATTCAATCAAGGTATCAAAAATATGATATATTTATTCAATTAAAATAATATCTACGTTTAATGAAGATGAAAATAAATTAGTATATCTAAAATTATAATGAATTTTATTTAAAACTGTTTTTATTTATTTGGGTCCTCATTTCAGGAAAATAATAATATTATGGTTAGAAAAAATTAATATATATTTATTATGTTAATACATGATTACAAAAAATAATTTAAAATTTATTGGAAATAATATTTTTGAATATATAATATTTTAAATACTAATTTTCAATATGAACATTTTTACTAAATTTTTGAAATTAAATTTAATATGGAAATTTTTGATTTTAGAAAATGAATTTGAGAAAAATAAAAACATTTTTCTTTTTAATAATATAAATATAATATTATGAATTTTTTGCTATTTTTTGTAAAAATATATTTTTAATTTAAAATTTATAAATATTGATTATGTAATATCATGACTTTTGAAGAATTATTAATATATAAGTATTAGTCAAGAGTTAATATAACCTTAATCCAAGAATGAATATCTATTTTATAAATTATTATTTAATTTTAAAAATGTTTTCATATATATTTAAACCCATTTTTCTCAATTTATATCCTCATGAAAATATTTAAAAAAATTCAATACATCATGCATATATAAAATTATTTTTTTGTGATTTTTTGAAACATATTCATATTAATTCAAACTAATATTTTTAATCAATCGGTCAAGATATAAAATATGGTTCCTTTTTTGAGTATAATGATTATTCTACAACAACTATAAACTCATCATCTAGTGAGAAAATTTATTTATTTGATAAATAATATTTTTATTTTTATTTTGTATTTTTAAATAATATTTATCCATTTTTACTTAAGAGTCTAATAAGATGTTCATATATATATATATATATTATATTTTTTAATTTATTTTAAAAACTGTTATGAACACCTAACAATTTAGACAACATCTTCATTCATATGAAAAACAGTTTTTTCTAGAAATTATATATTTAGATTTAAAAAACTCTAAATTAAAAATTGAATTCAGATAAATGCGACAAAAATATAGGTTCACCTTGTCAAAATTCGTTTAAAATGGAAATAATACATCTTTAGTAGTAAAATAAATACCATTATTCATTTTTTATCTTGATTAGTAATGTTAAAAATGGTTTAATAATGTATAAAAATCATTCATAACTGACTAGTATTTTTCACCTTATAAGAATCCTTATTATATAATAATTTAATTACAACATTTCAAACCTACCATTTCTTTAATAAATTTAACTAAGTCTCCAAACTCACCTAACAACAGTACAATTCCATTATAACTCCTTATATAACTATAGTTTCCATGAAGAATCCTATCTTTTTCACTTCAAAATTGGAAAACACCCTCCGGTTCTCTCTTCTTTCTAAATAAGGATGTAATTAATCATGAATTTTCTTCCCCTATACATTTATATACCTCAAATAGAGTTCTTAGGTTTCCATGGTGTTTTCCCAATCTTTTTTAAGGTACTTATCATGTTTAGGGTTTTACTCCTATTTTTGGTTTAAGTACTTATTATTCATATTACCTATATATATAAAATTACAAATTACAATATATATTTATAATCAATTATTTTATATTTATTTTGTCCCATAAGGATGATATATTAATATTATCTCTATTTAATTCAATTTCAAATTCCCATTGTTAAAAATAACAGGCTCTGTAATCACTCACTGATTATCTCCATCAACTTTTTAAATCAACCACCTTTTTATTCATAATCAATTTTATTTCCATATTATTGATATTACACATATTCCTAATTAATCCATTTAATTAAAAGAGATATAATATTACTAATATACTTAATTTCTCACTAATTAAATTCATTCCATCATCATTCAGTATACCCATCATTCTACAATAATAGTTTTTTATTTATCTTTTTCATGTTTCAAATTTGGAACTCAAATATTATTTAGGGGAACCAATAAAATTTTTGATTTTAAATATTTTTTTTATGAAATATAATTCTATAAAAATTAATATAAATTTTTATCATAAATATTGTTCTATAACATTTATGTAAGTAAAGAAATAATGTATGTCAATTTCATAACTCAAAAAGTGTTCTAGATTTATCATCATCCATAATTGAATATGATATTTTAAAATCGAACTATTATAACCAATTATTATTTAAAATTTAATTTCCATTTTCTTTTCATTTTAAATAATATTTCACACTCAATTATGTTGTGTTGATGATTGTATTTAGTTATGATAATGAATATTGGATAACTACATTTCTCATTTAAAATAACATAATTTCCCCCAAAACCAAGTTTTTACTTATACTCAATGATATCTTGTATTTTTATCAAGATAAAATGGTTATTTTTTATGGTTATCACCTATCTATTTATCAAATTTGAAAATTATTTTTTATGTATATTTTATAATTTGGTTTTTTAATCAACATTATTTCAAAATATTAAAAAAATATTTTCCATCATTTAAAATTTAAAATTTTTCAAAATACACACAAAATTTTTTAGAGCCCTGATTTATATACAAGAACATTAAATTTTTTACAATTTATAATAATTTTCAAAACATTATCTCGTTAGATACTTTATATTATTATGTATTTACATTTTACATCATGTTTCATAAATAAGTAAATTATGTTTAGTGAACACATTTTTATTTTAACTAAATTTTTCCAACCATGGATTTTCAAAAATGATTTATATTTTTATAATCTATTATGATTATATATCAATTTTATAATGATTTTTTATATCATATGATATATTTTTTTTATGTTATATTATTCTTTTTTGTAATTTTTATGAGACCTATTCATTTTCAATAGGTTAATTATTATTTTTATACGATTGATTTTATACGCAATTCACTTATTTTGGTGACAATGGTTTATAATATATATCCATCTCAAATGAATTGTTTATTTTTATGTCTATTGATATCAAAATTTTAAATTTTAAAATTTAATCCAATCCAAATGGTATACACTATTATTGACCAAAATATAAAGTTAAGATATGAGGATTTATCCCATACTAATATTGTACAAGATTGGATTTAACCCATTCCAAATTAGGTATGAGAAAAATAATCTCAGGTCCAAGGGTTATGTGAGATGTCTTGTCCCAAGATAATGTCTACATAGGAATCTTTTCCTAAAAATAAGAAGTGACATTAGTTTTCATACCAACCCTACTATACAACGAGTTTCATGGTTAGTAGCCATTATATATGGTATCTCTTCAAAAGTTGATTATATAATATTATCAGAAGATAATACAAACTATTATGATCCCTGAATCATGTTTATGTTCTTATTATTAATTTTTTTCTGTATAATCAATTTTATCTAGGATAAATTACTTTCTCTAGTGAATTGTTTTAAAATATTATAGTTCCATGTAATTTTTTATATAAATATTTTATTATACCCATGATTCTTAAAATTTTTATTATTTAAATCTTAATTAATTATTTATATGATTATACTTATAGATATTTTCATATCACCCACATCTTTTGATTTTCATTCCTTAGGCCATGATGATATATATATCATTTTGATTGTATTTAATGGAGTCTCGGGGAGTTAGATTATAGAAAATTGTTTCTAATTAATATGTTCTTGTAGCTGATATATTAGACACCAAATATATAGGTTATTTGGTTATATGATATAACGCAAGTTTTATTAATTAATATATATTATTTGTGAATTAAATATATAATTTCATCTCGGGTATCCAATTGATTAAAATTAAGGATAAGTTGTCATTGTTAAAAAAATTATCCTTCAGGTATTTAAGTACAAAAGAAATGAATTTTACACCCATAGTTATTCCTCCTTGAAAATAATTTTTTCATTATAATTAGTCAATTTTTGGCTCAATTAAAATATTGTAGAGAGTTCACAATATATTTCAATTCCATATATTTCAGAAATATAATTGGAATATTTCTAGACAGGGATGAAAATGTGATTAGATTCTGGTGTAATTTGAAGAAAGTGAAATGATTTCATCATGGAATTAATTTATATAACAATATGATTGTTTTTTTTAGAAAAATATTCAAACAAAATATTACTAAATATGATAAATTTCAAGTAATTATTAAATATAGTGAGGATGATTGATTTAGTTATGGTCATTTTATGTATTTAATTTTATCCACAAGTAATTACATAAATTTCATCCTTCCCATATAGTTATCAATATGAAAATATCTTTCTATTGATGATTTCATTATTGTATATAAATCAATCATTAATTTGAAAAAATTATTTCCCTCCTCATCAACATTAATAACATCAATAATATATATATATATATTCAATAAATTTATGAGTCCAAACTAAAAACATTACATCTACTTTATAAAACATGAAATTTCATTATGATATAATATAAATTAATATATTTATACTTTCAAATAATTAACATTGTGTTTTTAGATGAATTCATTGAATGAATGACTATAATTCCTTTTAATGTTCCACTAAAATTATTGAATATGATTCCTATTTTAGCAATAAATTAGTGAGGTGTTTGGTGGAAAGTTTTAGATTCATTTTTTATTTAAAGGGATGTGAAATGACATGAGTTTCAAAAGGTTAAATGTTTTTGTGGAGAAATATAGAATTATTAATACATTCTTGAAAATGAATATTAAATTTTTCCCAAAACAATCTGAGTATTAATTTTGATATAATATATTCCTTTCTGTTTTATGATATCTTACAATATGGTGAGATTTTAAAATGTTTAACCATGTAATACAATTAATTTATGTGTAATATATTTTTGTGTCATGTAACATATTTTCCCTATGAGTATAGTATTTTTGGTTCCAAAAAAGTCCTTCAGTTTTATCTTTTTAAATATTAGAGTAATTAATTGATTTATTCTGCATGTATGATATTTTATAATCCAATATCATATTTTATGATTATAATATGATAATTTTTATTGTATGATATTATAAAATATTGAAAATATTAATAATTGGAAGAAATTTTTTTTTAATTTTTTTTGTCTTTTAATAAATATTCATCAATGAAATTGTAAGATGTTTTGATTCTATATATGATTAAATGAATTTTAAATGTAGTATAAATGGTATAAATAAAGGCTAAAATTAATAGGTATTTAAAATTATAATATTCATATTGTAGTTCAATTTAGTCATCTCAATATTTCAAGTAGTATATAACCTAATATAATTAAAAAATGCATCTGAATTTAATTAAGAAAAATTTATTTTTATTTAGTAATAAAATGTAAAAAAGTGGCGTATTTTTTTAAGAAATAATAATGTGTTGATACTTTGAACTCATCAATAAATTTAAATATTATGAAAGAAACTATCCAATAGTATATAATTTAAGAAGATGTAAAGGAATATATTATTATAATTTCACTTGATCAATAAACTAAAATTAATTATGGATATTAAGAAAAAAAATATTTCTCTCATGAAAAATTTAATCATCATGATAATTTTGAGAAGTGAATAATTTACTATTACTACTATTATTTTGGTTCATGATGTTGGTATTCAAGTAGAATTTGATGAATCAATTGATTAAAATTAACATTGAAGAAATGTTATGATCTGATTCATTTATAACCAATGATGAAATATTAAAAGATAGTAGTGAAAGAAAAATAATTCCATTCATTTTATATTATTGGGAAACTTCATTCATATCACCATTAAAATTTAAAATCAATTATGAAACTCAATAATATTAAATTATTTATATTACTTATTCAAATTAATCATTTCTATATTATTTGTAATCAAGATCTCAAACCACAAATGGAACTTAATAAGGATTTGGCTCAAATATTTAGTTCAATACTTAAAAAATTTCTATATTTTCTATATTCATTTCAATTTTTATATGTATATGGAATTAATATTAATATTTTAATATTAATTTGACAAGTTATCGAGTGTTTAATTCCATTATGTAATTTATATTTTGAAAATGGTTACCACTGAATCACCCCCCACATACATACAGTATACCATCAAATCCAAGAACATCAATAGCTAATATAGAAATGTCACATCACCTAATATTATACTCTCTCTAATTAATTTTATTCATGTTAATAGTTTGCAGAATATCATAAGATTTCCATTATTAAAGCAAAATTTTCATTGATGGAAAATCAAATGTGTTTGATTTTTTTACCCTATGTTTTGAACCCATTATTGTAGATAAATATACGATATTTTATAATAATTAAAACCTAATGACTGATTTCAATGCTTTAATTCAATATTATTATAATTTTATTTAAAATATAATAGAAATGTGATGGGTATTTTGAAAGAAAATAAATATGGGTAAAATATGTGAACTTATTTGTTTGAAACATAATTATCGAGGAAGTTAAAATGAATACATTTAGAGTTGTGTTTTAAGATGGAAAAATTTCTTATTATAATTCAATATTGACTATAAAAATTTGTATTATTAAATTTTTATTTATATTATTGATTTTGGAGATATATGGTATGATTATTCTATAGTCAAAAATTAAAAAAATATTCTTGAATGATTTGACCTAATGATTTTAATAATCTAGGAGAGAGAATATCATTAGTATGTTGATTTTCAAAATAATTGTATGAATTATAAGATGATGAAAATAATATTTTTCAATAAAATATACCTGGAGGGGAAAGATTGTAAATAAATAAATTAAATAATTTTAATGAGAAGAAATATGTTTCATATATTTTATTATATTGAGGTTATGAGAGTGATGAAAATTCTAAGATAAATATTACTCTAATATTTATAATCATCATTTATGGAAAAGGAAAATATAATAGAATAATTATATATCTATTATATAATTTTGGAATAATTGAAATTTTTTCTGTAAATAGATAAATGATGAAGAAAAACATAGAGTCGTAAGATGAATATAGTTATTATAAATGTAAATGATAATTTAGTAGAATATATAATAATGGATGTAAATAATCTTATAATGTTTGAATCAACATGTCAAAGAAATGATATAATATATTACCTTGTAATGATAAAGAGGACTCTTTCTCCTCGTGTCATCATTCAGTGGATGAATATTCTAGAAACATTACTAAAATTATGGAACAAGTCTTTCATAAAGGATAAATATCACATACTTTATTATAAGGGTGTGAAGATATATCATATATGATTCACATGTTGATAATGTGATATGATATTTATCTTGAAAAGCATTACAAACCTAAAAGTAATAACAAATATCATAATATAGAAATTATAAAGCTAAAGAATGTTGAAAAAGAGTTTAAAAACACTAAATGAATATATTTATAAAATGTAACATCATTATTTAATAGTGTTTGAGATGGAATGATTTATAATTAAATTAGTAATGTAGTAGTCTAATCAAGAAGAATATATCATAAATTTTGAATCATGGTGTGTAGTTGGTGATATGTGTCATGTAAAGCAAATAATTATATAGGAAATTATCTTGTGATTAGGGCTTAGTCATTAAAAGTTAGAAAGGATACTTTTATATTGATATAGGTTATACAGTTAACTATTGTATCAAAAAAATTTAAAAAAATTTAATTAATAGTGAATATACATAATAATACTTTATGAAATCATGGATTAAGAGTAAAATCATGAGAAAGATTAGAGTAGCTAATCCTGTGGTGAGTAACATGGAAAAGATGGGTCTTTAAAACAAATTTATAATATGTTGAAATTTTCAGTAGGATATACTCAATAGTTTCATTGAATAACATGTTCCAAGGGTTACTATTCATTTTTAGATAATTTGGACTAAAATATTATGTTTATTGGTACAATATTCATCTCTTTTTGTAAAAATTATGGTAATAATACAGGTTCAAATACTATGAGAATAAAATAAACTAACATATTAGGAGGACAACTAAAATTGATAACTCATATATGATTCTTCTACATAACATGTTTGAAAAGTTTGAGGTAATTAGTAGATGATATGATCCGAAGGGTCACCATATAGAAGAATGCATAGCCATGATTCTGGTGAAAAAAATTATATCTTTAGAAAACATAAATACACAACAAACCAAGGATTAAAGATCACATATATTTGAAGTGGATGTAAAATTATATGGTGGGGGAAATCCATAGATCCTAGAAAGTGGATTCTGAAGAGGAATGACTTATTATTGAAACAATATATTTTTATTCTATGTTGTAGATATAATTATTATAATTATGAAAATATAATAATACTAATATAAAGGTAACAATATTATGAACTTTGTATATACACAAAAAAATTAAATATAGAATAGATAATGAATAGGTATGTCATATTTCTTATCAATATAAAACTATTCAAATAAATTGAAAATAAACAAATATTGTTATAAAATAATTAAATAAATATAGGTTGTTATAAAAAAACTATATTAGGATATTATATTCATCACTTTTCAAATAAATATAATTTTGATATACAATCATTATTTGAGGAATACTCCAAAATATCACTTCTAGATGATATCTTCATAAAAAATATGTAATCATGATGCATTCATCTTATCCATAAAAGATTTTGATAATCCCAATGAAAAATACCCCCACTAATATAATCATTATCTGGATTTACCCCCAACTATAAACTAGAAGATCGATTAACCTCCACTAGTAAACTGAAATCTCAATGTTTCATAAAATATAACCCTTAGTTTTGTATCCCTTCTACTTTCATGGTTCCTCTATTAACCTAATAATTAACTGATATCTTGGAAAAATTTTACTATAAGATATCTGAGATTAATTTTCAATGAAAACCCCACAAGAAAAAAAATCAAATATTATATGAACTAAAAACCAAAAGATATAGATTAATCGATGAGTAGTTTAATAATTTAGGAATTATTGGGCCTCAGAGTCCTCCCACAAAATGGTTTCCAATCCTAATACATTAGGTGTAAATTGTTTTAGATGTATTCGCCAAATATTTAGATTCAAAAAATCATGAGGATAATTAGAATGATATCTGTAATATTTCACGATTCATATTCTGATGTACATGGATTCATTCTATATCTTTAGATATGTTTTTATCTCTCTTATTGTATATTACATAAAAACATTATAAATATTGTATTACAAAATTATTTGAATAATATGATTTTCTTAAATTAGTTTCATCAGTATTTCATTATTCCTTGAGTTATCAGTATTCTATTAAACATTTTTATCTTTAATAATCATCAAATATTGAACAAAAAATAATTATATTCTATATATAAATCATGTGTTTCATAGTTTTCCAAATCAAGAAATTTATATATAACATCCCAAAAACAACATTCCCAAATCATTGGTATAAAAATTACATTTCTATCATTATTACCAATATGTTTGAGCCAGTTTCTTCACCCATGTCTTACTACATCGAAAATATATATTGGATCATTTAAAAACCCAAATATCATTTAGGATTATATTATTATATAATTTTGGAATCATATTACCTAAATTACACTAATGATATTAATATGTTATCTTTCCCTACACACCAATATTATCATATTAAATATTTCTTAATTATCCTAATCAATATGAAACACATCATGGAATAATTAATTATTCACAATTATTGATTACCTATGGAAATTTAAACCTAAGAATAGTGAGATAAAAATCTCTATATGAGTAAACATAAGCCTTAAAATTTTAATTTCACTATTTAGAATATGATGAGAAGAATTGTTTGATGACATAATCTATGATTTTGAGTGTCATATAATGTAATTAAAACGCATAAATAATAGGAAAATCATTAATAAAGCCTTCCCTAATAAATTAAAAAATTTGATTAGTCAAAAGATTCAACATTAAAGGGCCATGTGATATCAATCTTGATCAATGGAATGATTTATAACCCATTAGATATATAATCAAAACAATTTTGTATCTTGGGGGATTCAATTTATTAAACCCTTAATGAAGCATCCAAAATTTGAATAATCATATACAAGACTTACAAAATATTTATTTAGAGAAAATAATAATCATTGAACACATTAAAGTTCTATAATAAGTCTCACCCATCGTATAATGATATATACTATGTCTCAACTCATTATTTCATGAGCTATAATAGTGATCCAAACCGACATATATTATGACATAATGGGGATCATCTTTTCATACACGCTATATTGGGCTAAATAATGATCTATTTTAGGGTCAACCCATTACAATCAGTATATATTAACCATTATATTATTAATGTAAATAGATCATTCACCATATCATAAAACTCACAGAAATAATCATCATTCCAAAATTTCATCATTTACATCTAGAAAATATTTTTGTTCCCTAAAAATCACATTAATGAATCATGCTCTATCTATAAGAAAAATTATTATGGTTTCATTTTAATATATCATAGTGTAGAATATGTAACCTAATGTGATTTTAATTTTTTGAAATAAAATATCATTAAAAGGTCAAAAGAATGTTCCTGAGGAAAATAACGATTTCACTTTAATTAATGTCAATGTATTTTGTCATAGATGGAAAATTATTTTGAATATTCACTTGGAACATTTCTTATGATAAATATATATTAATGTTTCTAAAAACATATTTCTAATCAAAAATTCTAAAAAATTAAAGAAATAATTTTCATGGAAACTATCCTACAAAATATAAAATTTCAACTCTGAAAAAATAAATCATAATGAAGACAAGAAAATCCATTCATGTTGTAGATGTTAAAATTACGAATTTATTTAAAGCATTTTCTAAAGGCAGTCAATATGACCAATTTAATAAATAGTACAAAATTTACATGTAAAGTCTTTTTAAAAGGAATGTTATAATCATGAAAATTATCATTACTATATCATTTATGTTTCAGAAAAAAAAACATTTGGAAAAAAATCATTACCTATTATATGGATGATAATTATTTAAAATATAATATAATGATACATGATTAGTATCACATAGAAAAGACATTCAGTTTCTCTCAGAATTCAGGGATGACCTCTTGATGGGAGGTTCAAACGTTCCGATCTGTTTCTAACGGGTTTGTTCGTAGAACCAGAAACATCCAATGATTCCACATCCATTTGGACCTACTTTCCAAAGGTAGGCGCTCATTAGTTTGTGGACTAAAAAGGCTTTAGAATTTGCATTGGTCGAGAGGATGGGAGGTCGGACTCATCACGCCTTTTTGAGGGGAATTATTGTATACTCCGGGACTCTCTTTATAGATTTAAGTTATGTTTGTGAATCCTTATTACATTAACAAGTATAAAATGAGCTTTTCCTTTAGATTTGACAATCAATGATCAAATATGTAGGAAATTTAGAGAATATTTTATATGTATTCTAGGTTCTTCATTGATAGAGAATCATTTGTATTTATTAGAGATTCTTGGTCAATGGTACCCTTTAACACATTTATATAGAAGTCTCTTGGTCATTATGATGACCATGCTGGTTTTAAATCCACTTAGTGAGGCACTTGAAGTTTATTGTCATTCAGAAGGACATAGATTATTTCAGAGATAGGATCGAACCCGCAGATGGGCTACCTACGTATCCTTTGTTTTTGGAAAAGGAATTAGAACCCGCGTAGTTCGAGTAAGGGAGTATGATGTTTATGATTGATGGCTCAAAGAAGGATGTCATAATCACTTTTACACTCTAAGCTCACGTGAGTCATGCTCGATGTAAGAAACAAGAGGTATTGGTAAAAAATTGGACAATTGTGCCATGAAGGAAGAAATCATAAGAAATAATGTGGGGCTTATGTATGTATGACTGCCCAGATAAATGAAGGTTTAGGATTTACTTCTGGGAAGAAATCCATGAGCAGGGTCCATAAAGGTATATGTGCTTTATGGAGATTTTGAATAATCTAACTTGGGGTTTACTCTTGAAAAGGAGGCCTAAATTAGGAGAGGACTTATGATTGGGTTTTACTCATGAAAAGGAATCCCAAATCAAAGGTAAATTAGAACTGGTTAAGAAGAAATAAGACTGGGGCTTACTCTTAAAAAGGAGGCCCAGTTTAAGAGATTTGAAAAAAAATTAAGGGACTTGGGGCTTACTCCTAAGGAGGATGCCCAAATTTGAGACTGGGACTTATTGCTGAAAAGGAAGGCCAGGTTAAAGGAATTATGACTAGGACTTATTCCTGACAAGGAAGCCCAGTTTAAGAGATTTGAAAAAAATTAAGGGAATTGGGGCTTACTCCTAAGGAGGATGCCCAAATTTGAGACTGGGACTTATTCCTAAAAAGGAAGCCCAGGTTAAAGGAATTATGACTGGGACTTATTTCTGAAAAGGAAGCCCAATTTAAGAGATTTGAAAAAATTAAGGGACTTGAGGATTACTCCTAAGGAGGATGCCCAAATTTGAGACTGGGACTTCTTCCTAAAAAGGAATCCCAGGTTAAAGGAATTATGACTAGGACTTATTCCTGAAAAAGAAGCCCAGGGTTGGATTCTCTCATCTTAAATGATGAGGTTGAATGAATGAAATATCAATCTTTAGTGACATAAAGATGTGTAAATCACTATGTTTTGAGGGATATTCCATAGAATTCCTTTCAGTTAAAGAAGTAAAATCAATAAGACATGCCATAAATGGATTTTAAGAGTGTCTTGAAAACTAAATCTTGAATATGAGAGGTGGAATGGCTTAAGAGGGAAACAATGGGCAAGAAGGGCACCCAAAAAGGCAGGGGTGCGCAAGTCCTGGCAGGCGTGTAGGTACTGTGTGGGTGCGCAGGTCTTGGTTGCGCAGGTATACATGCGCGACATGTTGGGTACTTGCGCGATGTTCACCCAGCAGGGTAATACTTGAGAGACTCTTCATTAAAGCCTTTAGAGTCCCCTTGAGGTTCTTCCAGAAGAGGGGCATGCAGGTTCTATTGAAGGAGTAAGGCGGCGCGCAAGTGTGGCCATTTTCCTTAAGGGTTGGCCACCTAGGCATGCAAGTGTTGATGAATTTCAACACTTAGGCCTTCCTCCCCCTCTCTAGATCATCCGTTCTAGGTAAGAAATTACCTTAGAAGTGTTCCGGAAGCTTTGAGAAGAGACTAGGGCGCCGGGAGCTCAAATCTGAGTTTCAGAAAAAATTCCTCCTCCGAATGGGGGGCCCACATGGTCTATTTATAGGCAGGAGATGACCTCGGGCGGTTATCACTTAGGTCGTGCAAGTCACTTGCGCGACCATATTGCGTCGCGCAAGTGTACTTGCGCGACTATGAAAAACGTGCGTGACTTGTGGGAAATCTTCTCTTTGTTCATCCCTTTGCCGATTTTTGATATTTTCTTAAAAGGATGAATCAATTTGAGCTAAGATATTCCCCCTTTCCAATCTTTAGACTCTGTGACGAAAAAGGAGCATCAACAAAAGTCCCCCCTTAGAGTTGGATCCAAAAGAAAATGCAGATTTGACTCTGAGGAAAAGAAGAAAACCAAAGGAAAGGCGGCGCGCAAGTCTTCAGCGCGCAACACTAGGCGTGCATGTTGGATGCACGCAGGGTTGGAGTGCACTGGGTGTAGGCGCGCAGATAGGCCTCCTGGCCTATAAATACACTCTCATTGGTCGCGCATAGCATCTGATTCCGAGTTCTCGAGCTTTCACCACGCAATTCATCTTCACTGCACAAGTCTCTTCTTTCTGCTGTTTCCTTGCCGCAGCGCTGTTTTCTAGGTATTTGTACTTGCGCGGTTTATACTTGCGCGGTAAAAACTAGCGCGACATAATAACACTTGCGCGCCAAGTTTAGACATGTGCGCCTTAGTGCCTTTTCCATTTTTTCTGATTTCTTTACAAAGTTTATGAAAAATCAATCCATTTATGAATTTAATTTATTCAACTTTTGTGTAGAATCAAAGGGTCTTAGACCCAGAATAGTTGATGAACTGGCTAGCAAGAGGATAAATGATATGATAAACATCATTGGCCATGATTATTATACTGCCAAAGATAGCACTCTTCCGAATTTGGCTAAGTATCTGAAGAAATATCATTGTGAATTCCCACAGAGCACTTATCTGCCTTTGTATGGCTATGGTCATATGCAAGAAGTCACCATTCCAGAAGCAATGAACTATCTTCCATTTTCGTGGTTTCAGAATTACACCAACTTTGCTTCAGCAAATATCTCAGGTGGAGGAGTATTTCTAAATGCTGAAACAGTGGAGAAGGCCTACATGATGCATCATAGCCCTTGCACACCAGATCTGAAAAATCATACACCTGAGCTGTAACCACATTATCATCCTTCAATCATCTGAAATGATCAGGTGGATCAATCCAAAGGCTGGAAGAAAAGTTGGGACTTCTATCCTGGGGGAGGCGTGAAGCCAACTTGGATGTGGGCATACTGGGTGCGAAAAACCTGTGCAGAGTTTGTCAATGATTTGAAGAGAGCTGCAATATACAAAGCTGTCTGGGTTGGGAAAACATATGTTTACAGACATGATAACTTCATGCCGAAGATACTCAGCCACCAGAGCCTAGCAACTAATTCTTTCCATCTGACTCATGGAGAAGTAGGTATCAGTTTTTGGGATTTCCACAAGATCTCAGGGGATCCAATTTTGGGTGATATGTATGATGAATTCATTCCTCCCAAGGTGACTTGGAATGATTTAGAGAAGACCCCTACTTTAGCTCAGGAATTATTTAAGATCTTCCATAGGCTACAGAGTTCAGAGACCTCATTAACTCATTCTAGAAAGGATATTCATCCGGAGGAATGGATGAATGTATTTCTTATTGAGAAGAAAGAGAGGGAGCCAAAGGAGAAGGAGCCGAATGAAAAAGGATCCAAGATAAAGAAATCCAAGGATAAGAGTCCCAAACGTCCCACCACCTGCCCAAAACCTGAGAAGAGGGGTGCTCCTGGCACATTCTGGCCAACTCTAGAAGCAGGAGAGTTCGAGAAGTGGGGATATGATGTGAATCAAAGAATCCCAAAGAAGACTTGTCTGGCGGGCTTCTTGACAATGTGGCTCAGTGTTTATCTCTTGCATGTCAGGGATTCGAAGGGAGGCGTCAGGCCAGGGACCTTCGTCATTGCGGAAAAGTTGGTTGAGGGAAAAATGGTTGGGTTGGCTACCCCCATTTTAGAAAAGATTCACAGGATTTTACTTCATGTATTCATTGGTAAATATCCTTTAATAATAGTGTGACCATTCCAAGTTTTGTGGGGATGGATCACCACTCACTTCAGGACTTACAATGTATAGAATGGATTACAAATTCCTGAAAGTTCTTTCAGGCCGTCAGTGCAAGCATTCTCTGGAGTTGCTCCATTAGATGTTAATGCTTATGAAATGAAAGTGAGGCTAATCATGATTAAGGAGTTCAACTTCTTTCCCTATGGAAGTCTGCCAACTGGGCGGTTTATTGATTATGGGACAACCCATTTGGATTTGAGGGCATACATGCTAGCTTGCAGGGATGGAGTGCTAGTTTCTAGGATTGACGGAGAAATAATATGTGAGGCCTATGCTCCATATAGATTTTCACGTTAATTCAAATGTCTGCAACAAATTGATGTATCTCCTCTGGTACATGTCAGGTTAGAGCAACATCCGATGGTTGCTCGTCAACTATGGTTGCTGACGTCAAGGGAGAAAACTGGGGCAGTATTTGATCTACCAGTTGAAAAAGCAGCACATAATTTGACTACATATTATGCCGAACACTGGATAGCATCATACACCAAAGGGATATTGAATCACCCATTTTGTCAGGTGGGGAAAAGGAAGAGGACTGTAGAGAAAGAAACCCTTCCTCATTAAGGTGATGCTTCCCCACCTGAAGTTGATTAGACAGATTCCTCCTCTAGAACTGATTCACCGGATTCCCATGAGGGGGATGCTGAGGCACAACTAGTGGAAAAGCGGTTTCATGATCGATATAATCCTCCATCCAGAATTAAAAGACCCACTCCATAAAATCCTAGTGAGTTACTTCATTGTAGTAATTTAATCACTGCTACTTTATAAATCAATAAGTCTAACTTTCTTATTCTCTATCTGTAGTTGCAGGAGCTGGGAAGAAATTGAAATAAAAAATTGTAGGACCTTCCCCGCAGCCTTCATATCTAAGACCAGAGGTTGTCCAGCTATGGCAAAGTTTATACTGTGGTACTGAGACCGCCTAGCTGGATTTGTGTGAGGGCCTACAACTCCATGGAATAGGAAATCTTATGGCTTCTAAAAATCTCCAATACGAGGACAACCCCAATGAAGTGCGGGCTTACATCAGATAGCTGGAAATGCTCATATATTCCACTGATGAGTCTGTTCCTGTCACCCAACGGGTGAAGGAAATGATTAATCGTGGCACCACTATGGGGGCTTGTGGTTCTGGAGATGAGGAGTGGCATGAGTATGTGGCTCCTGAAGATGTAAGTTTTCTTTCCTTATTTTCTTTGCGACATGATTTCAGTCAAAGATTTGTTACTTATGGAAGTTATTTTCTTCATCTTGCAGCTTGAAAAGAAAAAAACTGGGGTTCCTTCACCACAGTATAGCCCTGGTGGTACTGCCATCAGGGCTGCTGCGGATTCTCCTCGTGAACCAGGCGATATTTCTCCAGGCCAGCAGGCCATGAATGAGGCGTTGGATATAGCCTTCCATTCGCCAATCCAAGTGCCAATAAGGCAGACTACCGATACTCCCAAAAAACCAAAGAAGCAAAGGCAACGAAGGAGGAATTCCACAGCTAAACGCTTAATCAATAGTGGTATGTCCTTCGGGTAATCATGTGTTTATACCCATGACCACATGGTTACTCATATTTCTGGGTATTACAGGGGCTTCTTCAATTTCCCCCTAAGGGAAAAGACTGATCCTCCTTCAAAGACCACAGAGGGTGTTGTGGAACAATCATAGATCCAAGCTGACTTGGCTTCTCCTGGAGAAGAGCTAGTATCTATTCCCAGTATCCCTCCTGCTACTGTTGAAAGAAGAGAAGAACCTATTTCTGGTAAGTCAACAATGCTTCATAAAAAATGTTGAACGAAACAACGACTGACTTCCATTCTGTGATACTTCAGGTTCAACTCATGCATTAGAGCTTCTGGAGACTGTTGCAACTGGTGCTATGATTATATCTGAAGATGTTGTCCAGGGTCAGGGGTTGCAGGACGTAAGTCATCAAGAAGATGAAACAAATGCTCCCACTGGTGAGACTAACCGGGATTCTAAAATATCATTGGATGAAATGATGAATCATGGCATGACTTTCGAAGAATTTTATGATCATGCTAAGTTGTCATGTGATTTAGAATACCTTGGGCGTGAGTGTTATCCTTCACCCAGTAAATTTTCTTATAATTTAGACTTCTAATCATGACTGAAAATGATATGCAGTTCCATCCATCGAAAATGCTGAACTGCCAATGCCTGGAGAGGGTGTGGACATTGATGTCAACCCTACCATTGCAGAAACATTATCTCAAGTAGAGTTAAACCCAGTAAACCCTCCTGAGACCCATCTTGAAGATCCTGTTGAGACTGGGAAAGATGGGGAGGAGTCTTCTCAGGTTGCCGACCCACCATCGGGTAAGGGATAACAATATTTTTTATTGTACTTAATTTTCAAGACAATCGATTCTTTTGTTGTCCTTTGATGCTAACCAACGCTTTCAATTAATCATGCAGGGCCATCAACTACAGTGGCTAGTTCTGGAGGTGAGTCCTTGTCCTCTGACCCCATGGGAATAAAATGCGAAGAAGCACAATCCAGGGGGAAAGAGCAGAACATGGCACTTTCTTAAGTACATTATTCCCAGATTACCTGCCCCCCTGTGATGATTATGTTGAATCAGACCCATAGATGCTTAAAGTGTTCAGCTTTTCATGACACAAGGTATGGAACAATATATAGAAATTAATAACTGAGGTTCCTTTAGAGGAGCTATCATCGAAAATCCCTCGATTTTCATCCCAGTTTTTCATACTAGGACTTGGCGGTTTTGGATTTGAAAAGATTCATACCGCGGTGAAATAGATCATCTTCAGGAGGGAGCTGGAGAAAAAGTGCCGTGAAGATCTGACCAGGGTGAAATTTTCAGTTAACATCAGCGAATTTGAGGCTGCGGTATCCCAAGCTGAGGATGATTATGCTGCCAATATGAAGGAGCTGAAGCATAAAATCAAAGAAAAAGTCGTCCAGCAGATGCACCTTCAGCAACAGTTGGATGTTGTTACTGGGGAACTTGACCAACTCAATAATTCACTAGAGGGAGTTCAAACGAATGGTATGAAGACCATTGCGGATGCCATGAAAGCACTCCATCAGGCTAAAAAGAGTGAAGTTGGTCGAGTGCATGAGCTTCAAGTAGTTGCTGATGAAGCTCGGGATGTGGTTCATCAATTGAAGACTTATGTTGAAAGCCTCTTGTAATTCTTGAAATAGAGGAGACATCAATCTGCGGATTTCCTTCTAACTCTTATGTATCAATGAAAAATACTTTCACCTTCACTCATTTGTACATGCATTCTCTTTTGCTACATGCTTTAGATTTTACCTAAGCCAATGGGCCTAGTAAGAATAGTTTTATTTTTACTAGGATTAATGTAAAAAACCTTTTAATTGCTCAATGTTACCTAAATCATACTAAATATATGTTTAGTGAGCTGGAACTTGACTTTTATTCTGAGTTCCTCTGTCTTTTATGGGAATTTTAAAGTCATGTATATCAGACATAAAAAGGATAATGTTTAAGGTCGAAATAGCTTTGACTGAAATGGATTAGAATTGACTCAATTCATTGACAACTCATCTGAAAACATAGTACCATACTCAAGTATGAGGGAAAATATGTAAACTATGACTTAAGAATATTTGAATCTGAGGAATGATATGAAAAAGAGCTAAAAGGCATTAGAAGAAGTTGTTCCCAAGAATGAAGTTACCATTATTTAACAAACCCATTAGGGGGTTGGATTATGCAGGGCCACCTAAGGGCATTGGCTGCATAGTTAAATAAAATAGTATCATTTGTCTAACAAGACTGTTATGTAGACTGTTTATGCCAGGACACCTATGGGCACGTGCTACATAGTCAGGCAAAAGAACTCTCAGAAATTTACTTTCCTAGTGCTAAAAGCTAGTGAATGTTTATAGAGATTCAAAACTTCCAAAGTATAGAGTTTTCTGTATGGAAATAGGTACTTGAATATGGAGAAGATATTTCCAAACAAGATTATCAAAGAACTGGATGAATATCACTCCTAATAAGGTCTAACCCAAACGTAGGGAAGGTGAATATAAACCATAGACTTGAATACTTTCAGATCATGAAAAAGGATATGGGACAAATATGTTAAGGATGGCTATTTTGGCAGATCCCTACATACTTTCATTTAAGACAAATAAGGACAAAAGAGGCATTCTTTCCAAGAATGAAGTTACCACTATCCGACAAACCCGTTATAGGGGTTGAATTATGTAGGGCCACCTAAGTCCATTGGCTGAATAGTCAAATAATAGTATCTTTTTCCTAACAAGTCTGTTATGTAGACTGTTTATGCAAGGCCGCCTATGGGCACGTGCTGCATAGTCAGGTAAAAGAACTCTCAGAAGTTTGACATTTTTGTGACTAGAAGTCATGAAAAGGGTTATGAAGATCTGAAAATATTTAAGGTTATGATTATAACACATAAATATGGATATTTTTCAATGTATACAGAGATACACAAATCAATGCTAACCATAATCATGTTGTGGCTGGGTCCTGAAATGAATTGTTGTACTTCACTACATATCCCATAAGGATGAGAATCAAGCCATACGTAGTTCTTAAACTACAGTTTAATGTCATGTGGGAAAAAAGGATTAGAGATCTTAGTTTAGGGTCATAGATCTTGGACCATTGTAAAAAATACACAATGTGTGTTTTCATGGGGACTTTTCAGCCAAGGGACTGAAAATGGAATTTGGGGTTAGGTCCAAAGACTTGGGGCTGGATTCTAGGGACACTCAAACGTTCCTACGTATCCCATAAGAATGGGAATCAAGCCCACATAGTTCTAGAAATACCCTTTGTACAAATTTGGTTCGTACATATGAAGGGTGAAAGGGGAATTTTGTACAATGATGGTTTAACCCAAGATAAAAGGTTTGGGTGTTTCCATGTATGCATGTAGTATTTGAAATGAAACATGATTGAAAAATCAATGTAAATAATGGTTCCCTCTCAGGTGATGGTATCAAAGAATATTTTAGTTTATTGTCATACTGGACAAAAGTGTTGTATAGTTAATGTCGTATAACAAGGACGAATGTGAACCAATGTAAAGATATTGATTCTAGGGGCGGTTTCACGAATCAACATTGTATGAGATGGAGGTGAACCAATGTGGGGAGATTGGTTTTGGGCTTGAACCTTGGGAGTTTGCCTACATACCCAGCCTAGAAGGCAAGGATCAAAGTCCATGTAGTTCAATTAGACTGTGAATTAATGATCAAGTTGTTCTTGGGGACAATGACCTAAAAAATGATGTTGGGACTTACACATGGTTAGTATCCCAAAGAGGGTGTTATGGTTGAGGTTTTCTCTAAGCTCACGTGAGTCATGCTCAATGTGAGAAACAGGAGTTAACAACAACCTTAACGACGCATAGTTTAATGTCATGTAGGAAATATAAAGGGACTATGTAGTTTAGAGTCTTGTAGTTAGGACTATTGGTGCTGCACAGTTTAGTGTCATGTAGCAGGGAAAAAGTATAGTTTAATGTCATGTAGGACATATCACGGACTTTCTGTATATTTTAGCGTCATGTAGTTAGGATGATGGGGACAATAGAGTTTAAGTCATGTTAGACGAAAGGGGGATTGTGCAGTTTAATGTCATGCAGTGAGGACAAAAGAGTACACCATTTAACGGCATGTTGAACGCATTGGGGATTTTTTTCCACAATTTAGTGTCATTTTGGACGAAAGTACGAATAGTTTAAGGTCATATGCATGGACCATGGAAGGTGTAGTTTAATGTCATACTGGACAAAAGTGTAGTTTAAGGTCATACAGGACCTTTCATGGTTATGTAGTTTAACGTCTTTCCAGACATAAGGGACTTTTATACAGTTTAGATTCATGTAGTAAGGACGTCACAGTTTAACGTCTTGTTGGATGTAAGGGACTTGAAAATAGTTTAGGGTCATATGCATGGACCGTTGATGATGCAGTTTAAGGTCATACATGACCAAGTTGTAGTTTAAGGTCATACTGGACCATTGTTGTATAGTTTAACGTCATATAGCAAGGACATAAGAGTACACCATTTAACGTTATGTTGGATGCATTGGGGATTTTTTCCACAGTTTAGCGTTATGTTGGACGAAAGTGTGAATAGTTTAAGGTCATATGCATGGACCGTGGATTATGCAGATTAAGGTCATACTAGACCATTTAGGGAACTTTTTCACAGTTTAACGTCATGTGGGACGAAAGTGCAAATAGTTTAAGGTCATTTGTATAGACCGTTGCTGTATAGTTTAATGTCATATAGCAAGGATGAAGTGTTGTACAGTTTAATGTCAGGTAACAGGGACAAAGTATAGTTTAACAGTTTATACAAAATACTTCTTCAAAAATCTAGCATTGGATGGAGTAGTAATGAGTTCTCCATCCATCGAGATTAATGAATAAGCTCCATTGGAGTAGACCCTATGTATTGAATAAGGTCCTTCCCATTTTGGTTCATGTTTGGGAGGTTTCTTTCCTGGTATCACTGGAGTTCTGAGAACTAATACCAATTCCCCCTGAGTGAATGAACGAAGATGAACTTTTTTGTTAAAAGCTCGTGCTATTCGATTCTAATAGACTTCCAAGTGGTGCAAAGTGCACAATCTTTTCTCTTCTAGCCGTTACAATTCATTCAATCACTTTTTAGATTGCTCATCTGTAGATGACTTATCACAAATGTCTACTCTGAGCGAGAGTAATTGAACTTCAATGGGCAAGACGGCTTCCGTTCCATATACCAATGAATATGGAGTTGACCGAGTTGCAGTGCGGGTGGTAGTCCGATAATCCCATAAAGCATGAAAGGGTTTATCAGACCATGACCTCTTATCTTTATCCACCATCTTTTGCAGTATATTTGAAAGAGTCTTGTTAAAGGCTTCTATCTAGTCGTTGGTCGCTGCATGATACCGAGATGAATGGTTGGATTTGATGTTGTATTCTTGATACAACTTCTTCACCTCAGATGAACAGAAATTTGTGCCATTGTCCGTCAATATGGTATGAGGGACACCAAATCTGGTAATGATATTAGACTTGATGAAGCTAAAAATTCATTTAGAACTGACTTCATTGAGAGGTATTTCCTCTTCCCATTTGGAAAAGAAGTCAGTAGCAGTTAGAATGTACTTAAACTGCTTAGTCGTAGCTGAAGGGTAAGGTCCCACCACATCCATTCCCCATGTGGAAAATGGCCATGAGTATTTAGCTGTATGAAGCAACTATGGAGGTTGATGAATGAAGTTGGCATGTACATGGTATGAATGACACTTCTTTGTGAAATCTACACAATCTTGTATCATTGAAGGCCAAAAGTATCCAAGCCTTCAAATTTGATCAGACAATTTATGTCCAGACGGGTGGGCACCACAGACTCCTGCATGCACTTCTTTCATGACAGCCATTGTCTCTTCACCATCAATGCATCTGAAGAGAACTCCATAAAAACCACTTTTTTTGAGAATTTTCTCTATGTGATCTGGGCTATCATAAAGAGTAAAATTGGCCACACGTCGCCAGATTTGTTCTTTCTCGGCTCTATCGGGTGGAAGTGTTCCATTTTGAAGGTATTCCCTGATAGGTGACATCCATCCTGTAGTATGACCATACTGTTCAGGAATGGGACTAATTTCATTAATTCCCTCTTTTCTGATTCAAACATAAGGTGAAATTTCACGACGGTGGGCAATACTGATGGTTGTCTCGTCCCGATTTGGATCTTCCAGAGTTGTTGCTATATTAGCCAACACATCAGCTTGAGCATTTTGTGATCTTGGGACATAAGAAAATGTCGGTTCTAAATGGAATTCTGCCATTAAGTCTATAACGTAATCATACAAAGGGATTAGTTCTTATTTTCTGACGGTATAATCCCCATTGACTTGTTTGATTACCAGGTCTGAATCACCCTTCAAAACCCATTGGGCGCAGGTTACTGTAGCAGTACTGTAGCGGGTACTGTAGCAGCGGCAGTACTGTTGATCGGTGGGTACTGTAGCGGCGGCAGGGCACTGTAGCGGCGGCGGTACTGTGCGGGTACTGTAGCAGCCAGGTTACTATTCACAGAATTGGAATTTGTCTAAAAATTTGGGCCTACGGGTTATGTAATGGGCTTCAAGCCCACTGGGCCTTCGGGCTATGTAATGGGTCTCCCTCTACCCAGTTAAAGAGTTCTTTGAATTTCTTTATTAATAAAAAATGAGGCTTCGGCCCCAACCTTTTAAAAAAAACCTTCCCACAATAAGAAGGAATAAGGTAACACTGCCTTTTTTGGAGAAGTGAGCACAATTCCTAAGACAACTTTGTTGAATTTCGGATTTTCCATTTTCTTCCCAGTTGGACTTCTGGAAGCACCATCAAAATACATTTCCCATGCTTGAGGACTTTATTGAATAGAGAAGACTTCCTCATCAGGGGGTTCAATATCTGAAGACGTGTCTTCCACTGAAGGGTGTTCAGCCAGGAAATCAGCCAGAGCTTGGCCCTTTATCCCCTTTTGAGACACATACTGAATGTCGAATTGCTGCAAAATAACTGCCCACCTTGCTAGACGTTCTGTAAGCATTGGACGACTATGGATGAATTTGAGCGGGTTATTGCGATATACCAATTAGACATCATGATGTTGCAGGTAGTGTCTCAACTTCTGAACTGGAAAGATTAATGTCTGGCAGCACTTCTCAATACTTGAATACCGGGTTTCTTCTTCAAGCATAGTTCGACTGAGATAATAGAGTTTGTTTTCATTCCCAGCATCATTCTATTGAACAAGAAAGGCACCCAATGATCACTCTAAGGCTGTTACGTAGAGGATAAGTGGTCTTCCTTCAACAGGTGGCATAAGTACTGATGGACTCAAGAGGTATTTCATGAGAATATCGAATGGTTCTTGACATTCTTTAGTCCACTGGTAAGTGACTCCCTTCTTCATCAATTTGGTAAAGGGTAAACTTTTGCCTGCAAAATTGGCGATGAAACGCCGAATATAGGCTAAGTGTCCTTGAAGTCCTCTTAATTCTTTCAAATTTTGAGGAGGTTACATACCAAGGATTGACTTGGTCTTCTCAAGATCAACTTCAATACTACGATGGCGTATAACAAATCTGAGAAATTTTCCTGAGGTTACCCCAAAAGCACATTTTAAGGGGTTCATCTTCAAATTATGTTGTCGAAGATTGAGGAATATGACTTCCAAATCAGACAATTGATTACAACATTGTTTGGATTTAACCACCAAATCGTCTACATAGTATTCAACAAACTTCCCTAAGAAGTGTTTGAAGATACGATGCATGGTGCGCTGATATGTTGCACCTACATTATTTAAGCCAAAGGGAATTACCCGGTAACAAAACACACCCTGAGGGGATATGAAGGATGTAGATTCCTCATCTTCTTGGGCCATTCGGATCAGATTATATCTGGAATATCCATCCATGAAGGAAAGTTCTTCATATCTAGTTGTTTCATCAATTAGAAGTTCTATAATCGGAACTGGGAAATCATCCTTAGGACAATGCCTATTAAGATCTCTGAAATCGATGAAAACTCTAATTTGTCAGTTCTTTTTCTTTACAGGGACAATATTATCCAACCATTTGGGATATTGAACTTCTCTTACGAAGTTAGCTTTGATAAGCCTCTCCACTTCAGCTTCAATTTTGGAAGCATAAGTTGGGTGTGTTCTTCTCACGGCTTGCTTAAATCCTCGATGTTTTTCTGGTAAACCCAAATGATGAGTAGCAACATTAGGATCAAGCCCGAGAATTTCTATATAGTTCCAAGAAAATATATCTATATTTCATTTTAGAAAAGAAATATACATCTCTTGCTCTTCAAGGGTCATGGTCACACTTATTAAAGTGGGGCGTGGATCTTCCTTTGTACCCAGATTTATTTCTCTGAGTTCATCCAAAGTGGTAGAGATACCCTCTTCAAATGCTAGAGGAGCATCTCTGAGATCTTCCTCTTCTTCTTCATCATGTGTTATTTCTTCTGTTTCTACTTGCATAGTAGATGACAAAGTAGAATTCTCATAATCTGAAGAGATGTCAAAATTTGCATATCTTGAAGAAGAAGCTTCCATTTCCGACCCGATTGATGATGAAGGGTCTTCTTTGGGTAATAAAGAAGAGATGATGGATTGAGAATTGACATCATGGTTCACCTCTTATGTTGCTATAACTTCTTCTGACCTAATTGGAGAAGCATAGACTTGTTGGATTTCAGTAGATGAAATGAAGATGTCACCATTTGTGCTTTCATCATTGCTTGGTGGGTTACCAATTTCTCCCATGTTGTCTGGCTCGATTGCCGTAATTGACATTATGGATCTTTCTATAAGAGTATTTTGATTTGGGTCTATCGTGTCAATTTGACCGATAGGCAACACATAATCTGTACTCACATGTGTAAATGGATTTACTGGAATCTTCTCCAAACCATATGAAGCATTAACTTTGGTAATTTCCTTTGTTGTGGATTTCTCTTTTCCCTTCATGCGATAGAATTCTTCCTCAATGTATTGAGACTCACATGTCTTGAATGGGGCCTTATCACCATATAATGTTCCAACTTGACCATCGAAACAGTATTTGAGACATTGATGGTATGATGAATGGATAGTCGCATGCTGATGTAGCCAGGGTCTTCCAAGAAAGATGTTGAAAGATGAGTCTTGATCAACAATCATGAAATCCGAATTGGAAACAAGATCTCCAAACTGAGTTCTGAGTGTAACTTTGCCCAGTGGATCTTGTTCATTTTTATCATTTTCTTTGTAACATCATGGTAGAAGGAGAAAAATCAGATTTCGCGAGGCCCAATCGACGAAGTGTACGAATGGGCATGAGGTTGACTCCAGAACCATTGTCAATGAAAGCTCTTCAGACGTCTACACCATTGACCTTTCCAGATAAATACAATGGCCTGATATGCCCATGCACAACATCATCTTCATCTTTATCAGTAAAAGATATTATTTCATGGTATTCTACAGGATTATTCTCTATGTGATAGACTTCTGCTGCAGAAATTTCAGTTTCAAACTCCTGAGGACTTGACAAAGCCTCAATTAGTGCTTCCCAAAGATCTTTTGACAAATTCAAAGCATCCAGAATTGATAACATGGCTGGTACATGGGCCAAGTGTTTCAATATATCATACTTTTGATCCAGAGGTCTGCGTTTTCCAACATAAATATGTGGTTAATCAGGTACCTTGGAAGCAAATTCTTTAGAAGTTGATGCATATTGTATTGGGATAGAAGTTGGAAACATCCTTGGTTTTAGAAGATTAGACCGATTATATCCATTTAATTTCTGAGAGGAAGAAGATAGAACCTTCATTTGGTCTTCCAAAATAACTGTGCCAGGACTGAATTTTCTATTGGTAGAAGAACATGATTGTTCTTTCTGAGCTCGTTGAAGGGCTCTACCACGAGTTTCTGTTGCATACACAGTTTTAGCATGGGTAGAATTGAGGTAGTGGCTTCTGAAACATCCATGGCTTCCCCTGTATCCTGAACCTCTGAAACTTCCTCTGATTCCCTTGTTTGATGTAGGGAATTCAGGCTCATCAAAATTGAAACTGTGACTGGCATATGGATCTATTAATTGAATCATATTAACAGAGCCAAATATTAACTCTTCATCTGTTGAAGACTCTACCTGATTAGCCCGTTTAGGCTATGCTGTTTGGTGGGGTGGTGCCTGTGGCTTTGAAGTAGATGGCATGAAGTCTGCCAGAGTCAAAGACAACTTAGGCTTTGACACATACTCATCTTCTTCTGATTCGTTTTTCTTCTTTGAATTATACCATTTCTTTGAGGACATTCCCTCTGACAAAGAGGGTTTTGCCGCAACATTCATGGCAGAAGACACAATTGGATTCTTTAATTGTGTTCTCAAAATAGCATGAGTTCGATTGATTGTATTTCTGACCATCCTATCATCATACTTCTATGCATTTTTTCTTTTGACTTATTTCCATTCACCATCCTCCTCTGGAACTGTAGCAATAACACATGCTACGTGAGCTGAAGAACTTTTCAATTTGAATTGTCCCGAGTTGACCATCTTTTGTAGGACGTCTTTGAAGACAAAACACTCCTGGATGGGATGCCCCAACATTTGATGAAAGGGGCAATAATTGGGACGGTCTTTATCTCCTTCCATGTTTGGCATTTTGGGCCTTGGCAATTGAACCAGATTATTTTCCAGATCCGAAATGAAGTAACCAGGAACTTGTTCATTTCGGAGAGAGTATGTTTTTCTCTTCAAATCCTCAAATTGTTTTCGTCTTTGATCTCTTTGATCATCTGGACGAAACGGCCTTTGTTTTTGGCACTCATGAGGTGGAGCCTTTCGAGAAGATTAAGGTTTTGAAGTAGAAATTGGTACAGGTGCTTGTTTAAGCATAACTGTAACAGTTTCTGCTTTACCCATTCTCCTTCCTGGAGCTGATGGAATTACACAAGATTTAGCCTTAGCCTGTATAAGGGAATCTACAATCTGCTGAGCGATTTAAGTAAGGTCTCGAAACCCTCCTGTGTATTTCACAGGGATTAATGGCGTGCGTAATTCGTCACGCAGATTTTCCACACAGATTGGCAACAATTCTTCTTGAGGGAGTGCTAAACTCAAGGAATATGTTAATCCCTTCCAGCAAGCAATGAAATCAGAGACTCTTTCATTCTCCCTTTGCTTACAGTTTGTAAGATCGAAAACTGTTGTCTTTGGAAAAGTTGAGCTGAATTGAAGGAGGAATGTTTGGCGAAGATCCTCCCATCCGGTAATTAGCCGGGATTGCAAGCTTGTATACCAAACAAAAGCTGGTACTTGCAAGGTTCGCACGAAGCATCTGAGTTTCACTGCTTCTTGCTTCTCAGGAGTTCCCATTATAGGATCGCAATAAGATACGTAATGCGTCAAATGTTGGTCAGGATCGCCTGGTCCATTGAAAATTGGGAATACAAGATTCCCAAAACTGGATGGAGGAGAAATTGAATCTACCCATTTAGGGTAAACATTCTTTTCTGGTTGAACTTGTGCATGTTTCCCTTCCATAGTTTCTAACCCAGCTGTTAATGACTCAATAGTAGTTATTAACTTTTGAGAAACATCTGGTTGAACTTGGACTTGGGTAGGTGCAATGAATGGAGCTTGGAAAGATGTGAAGATTTGTGCTGCAACTGATGGTAGCACCGCCAACTGTTATTGCACTTGACCCATAGGATTAGACCTGTAAGGGTGTACTGATAGAGGAGGATATTCCTGATCCATCTCAGTAGCTGCAACAAATTCCCTTGGATGACTGACTCCAGCACGCTCTTGAAGAAGACTACCCTGAAGTAGTTCTGCATTCAACCTCCTTAATTCCTTCATTTGTTCCTCTTGTTGTGCAAACATTTTCTCTAGTGATATCGATTGACCATCTCCAGAGAAAGGATATGTAACTTGGTTCTTTCCCTTCCCATTGTTGGATCCTTTTCGGAGAGGGGGAAGTGGGTTACTCGAAGTATTACCTAGGTTCTAGTAATCCTTTGACTTCGTGTATGCACACCTTCTTTATTTGTGTCGGTGCATACATCTTCTTGAGAAGGAACCTCTTCATCTGAGTCCCCAGAGTGAGCCTCATTTGGTGGATCAGCAACAACGACATTGATGACATTGATTGATGCATAACTCGTCGCATCCCTTCTATCATCATTTTTGTGATATTGTCTTCTTCCATGTCTTTGATTAGACATTTCCTTTTGTAGATTTGATCCCTCAGGAACTTCTTGATGAACCGTAATTTGGAGGGAATCTCCTGATAATTTGGCTCTTCGTTCCTCTTGAGTTTTCTTCCCCAATTGAGAAAAGACCAACTTTCTCTGACCAGGGGATTGATGATTTGAAAAAGTCCCCAGTCCAGTGGACTGGGGCTGTTCCTTCTGTTCTCGCTCAACTCCTCGAATCCTATTTATTGATTCTGAGGGTTGGTTTAAAAGTGTCCCCAGTCTGGTGAGCTGGGTGGTTCTTGACATTCTATGTCTGAGAATTTCTTTAATGTCCTCTTGATCTTGCGATCCTTAGTTCGGAAATTAGCTAGATGCATTAACCTATATCTTCTTTTATTAACCGGTTCAAAAGACCGTTGGATGATTTCTGACACTTCTGTCACTTGGTGACGTGCTTGTTCTAAATGAGAGGCCTGTTTAATATCCTCGTTTGCGTGATGCATGAGTAATTCAAAAACTTGTTCTCTGTATTCTTGATTTTGAGAGGAACTAGTTGAATTCTATTCTTGGGAAATCTTTTGATTACAAACAAAGCTCATTGACTGTGGCAGGTTATGGGAAATAACATTGCATGAGACCATTTTCGGCAGGCTTTGTTGACTGGAGAGCACCATGAAATGTAGTGCTCCATGAACACTCCATCCTCTGACATGAATACCAGATGGGGCATTGGCAATTAACTGACGCAATCTTCTTAGTGCGCCAAGGCATGAACGTTGAAGGGCTCTCTGCTACTTTTCATCCTTTGGATATCGAGAGGCTGATAGAGATGCCAAATCAATCTGACGTTGTAACCCTTCTATTATCATAAGATGATTTTCATATTCATCATAAGATAATACTTTCTTTTTCAACTGACAAAGAGTTTTCCATATGTTGAGACGAATATCATGAATTTCATTTTCCGTCAACATTTCTAAAATATTATACTGAGAGTCAGCCATAGGCCAAAACATAACTGACACTTCACCTTTTGCTAGTTTTTTTCTTATGTTCAGCATTTCCTCTTTGTCATTTGATGAAGATTCTCCTACCTAATTTGACTAGAGTTGGTGTTTCCTCGTTGCTTCATTGGATTCATCAGGATTGGTAGAGAAATCATTGATTAAACTAGAAGATGCATGACTTAGGTGTGGTTCGGAGAATGACCTACCCCCTGGGCTATCTTCTGATTGAGAATGTATTTCACCTGCTAGCGATGAAGCATCAGACATGACTGGTTTCCCATTTGCAAGTGCCTCAAGATAAGAGGGATTTCCCAGCACTACATTGTCCACTGGAGCATTTTCCGGGCAATGTGCATCACTACTGCGGAGAGGACTTTCGTAGTGAAATTCATCATTAGGGGGAGGACCACCATAATGGGTTACAGAAAAAGATGAAATATCTTGCTCCTTGGTCTTCTGACCACACTGAGGGTTCTTGTGGCTCTCATCTGAAGATGAAATTTCGAGATCGACCGAATTGTCATGAAGAAAGCCTTCATGAGGAAGTGTCTGTTGAAGACCTTCGGAATTAATGTTCCCACTATTGAGAAATGAGGGAGGAGAATCTTCAATTTCAACAGATAATTTTCTGAGGGCTTTAAGAACTCCAGCATCGAGCAAGGCCTTGTCACAAATTGGTCCTTGATCTCCTGACTGTGTTGGGCGGGTCTTTCTCTTAGACGCCTTCTTACTCTCTTTGTAAACCACTTATTGACGAAAGTGGCTTCTTTGAGCAGGTGTATGTGCCTGATCAGGAAATATGGCCAGGTTAGACTAACGATATCCACTCAAATCAGGTGTATGTGCCTGACTTGGTTGTCCGTATGATATGGGGTAGTATTCCCCACAACCCTCTTGGACTGGAATAGATGTGTGTGTCCGTTCCAGAGTGAATTGTTGATGTGTCACTCCATTGCTAGGGATAGATTTATTTGTCTTTCCCTGAGATGACGTTGAAGTTGTTATAATATCCTGGAAGGCATCCAGAATATGAGCAGGGATTTTCTTCTGCTATTTCACCATTGATAGAATATGCTTGGTGACTTCAGCTGCCGGAATGGAAATATACATCCATTTCGGGCTTGGAGCAGGTGTATGTGCCTGCTCCTGTCCTCCTTTTCCTGTCAGTGAATCCCGACATTACTCAAGTGTGGGGGCAGAGAGTTGAGTCTACTTCTGATTTGTTGTCGGGGCTTTCTGACTAACTTCTTCAAACGCTACCAAGCGAGACTGTTGGTAGGCTTGATTAATACTAGTAGGTGTATGTGGCTGCTGATTGCACTTCACCAAACGTGGTTGACGAGATCCATCATATGTAGTCAGACGAGCCTGCTGACTAGATGATGATGTATAAACAGTTGTATATTCCTGCCTATAGTACTCCACCGGAATTGCCTAGCGGGATTGGCGTGATGCTGTCAGACGAGTCTAGTGGACAGCGGAATTAAAATGGGCAGGTGTGTGTGCTCGCTCATTGCTTGCCACCAAGATAGGTTGGTGGACTTCTCCAGAGATGACAGAGATGGGAACCTGCTCACTGTTGACCGGATTCTGCCTCTGGTGGTTCGTCTTGCCTGCTCGGGTTCGAGGAACCTAAGCTGAATGCCTGGAGTTGGTACCCTCATCTTGTTGAGGGTGCACTGTCGTACGAGTCTGACGACGATTGTTGGTGGGAGCCTTCAGGAAGGACTCATGTCTTCTTGAATTAAGGCCCTAAGGGACCTGCTCATTCACTTCCTCAGAATAAGGGAGTGAATGGTGATTGCGTTCCGGGGATAACGACCTGAAACAGTTGGAGATGGTAGTCAGCACCGCCTGTTTCTTGATCACTGGTCGTCGTTGTACGGACGACCGGTGTGAGTTGTTCGCTTGGAGGGCTTGTCGGGCAGCTGTCAGAGTTGGGATGGTACTGTGTTGACGGTACTCCTTAACCAGCGCATTTGATACCCAGTGTTGAAGACACTGAGTAGGTGATGTCATCCTCAAAGCGGATGACGATCCAGTAGAAATAGCAGCAGTGGCATTTACAGCAGCAGTATTCACAGGTGTGAATTTGAGAGCGGCCATTATGGAAATGTAGAAGATATTGGAAAAGAGTGCCTGTTTGATATAACATACATAATCAAGATAAATTCAGCTACTACATCTTTTAGATCAGCACATATGTTATTGAACGTCTTGTTGGCCCTCTCATTGAGTTTAAATAGGGGCCTAACAAATAGGTAAAACATCATTTTAATTTGGTTAAGGATTCACGTTGGGTTCACCATTTTTGTTTCTCTCGGAATTCAGGGATGACCTCTTGATGGGAGGTTCAAACGTTCCGATCGGTTTCTAACGGGTTTGTTCGTAGAACCGGAAACATCCAATGATTCCACATCCATTTGGACCTAATTTCCGATGGTAGATGCTCATTAGTTTGTGGACGGATAAGGCTTAATAATTTGAATTGGTCGAGAGGATGGGAGGTCGGACTCATCACACCTTTTTTAGGGGAATTATTGTCTACTCCGGGACTCTCTTTATAGATTTAAGTTATGTTCGTGAATCCTTATTACATTACCAAGTATAAAATGATCTTTTCCTCTAGATTCAACAATCAATGATAAAATATTTAGGAAATTTAGAGAATCTTTTATATGTATTCGAGGTTCTTCATTGATAGAGAATCATCTATATTTATTAGAGATTCTTGGTCAATGGTACCCTTCAACAAATTTATATAGAAGTCTCTTGGATATTATGATGACCATGCTGGTTTTAAAGACACTTAGTGAGGCACTTGAAGTTTATTGTCATTCATAAAGACATAGATTATTTCAGAGTTGGGATCGAACACACATATGTGCTACCTACGTATCCTTTGTTTTTGGAAAAGGAATCAGAACCCACGTAGTTCAAGTAAGGGAGTATGATGTTTATGATTGATGTCTGAAAGAAGGATGTCATAATGAATTTTACACTCTAAGCTCACGTGAGTCATGCTTGATGTGAGAAACAAGAGGTATTGGTAAAAAATTGGACAATTGTTCCATGAATGATTAAATCATAAGAAATAATGTGGGGCTTATGTATGTATGACTACCCAGATAAATGAAGGTTTAGGATTTACTTCAGGGAAGAAATCCAAGGGCAGGGTCCATAAAGGTATATGTGCTTTATGGAGATTTTGAATACTCTAACTTGGGGCTTACTTCTGAAAAGGAGGCCTAAATTAGGAGAGGACTTATGATTGGGTTTTACTCCTGAAAAGGAATCCCAAATCAAAGGTAAATTAGGACTGGTTAATAAGAAATAAGACTGGGGCTTACTCTTAAAAAGGAGGCCCAATTTAATATATTTGAAAAAAAATTAAGGGACTTGGGGCTTACTCTTAAGGAGGATGCCCAAATTTGAGACTAGGACTTATTCCTGAAAAAGGAAGCCCAGGTTAAAGGAATTATGTCTGGGACTTATTCCTGAAAAGGAAGCCCAGTTTAAGACATTTGAAAAAAATTAAGGGACTTGGGGATTACTCCTAAGGAGGATTCCCAAATTTGAGACTAGGACTTATTCCTAAAAAGGAATCCCCGGTTAAAGGATTTATGACTGGGACTTATTCCTGAAAAAAATCCCAGTTTAAGAGATTTGAAAAAATTAAGGGACTTGGGGCTTACTCTTAAGGTGGATGCCCAAATTTCAGACTGAGGCTTATTCCTAAAAAGGAAGCCCAAGTTAAAGGAATTATGACTGGGACTTATTCCTGAAAAGGAATCCCAGGGTTGGATTCTCTCATCTTAAAGGATGAGGTTGAATGAATGAAATCTCAATCTTTAGTGACATAAAGATGTGTAAATCACTATGTTTTGAGGGATATTCCATAGAATTCCTTTCAGATAAAGAATTAAAATCAAGAAGACACAGCATAAATGGCTTTGAAGAGTGTCTTGAAGATTAAATCTTGAATAAGAGAGGTGGAATGGCTTAAGAGGGGAAAAATGGGCAAGAAGGGCACCCAAAAAGGCAAGGTTGCGCAAGTCCTGGCAGGCACGCAGGTACTGCGTGGGTGCGCAAGTCTTGGTCACGCAGGTATACCTGCACGACATGTTGGGTACTTGCGAGATGTTCACCCAGCAGGGTAATACATGAGCAACTCTTCATTAAAGCCTTTAGAATCCCCTTGAGGTTCTTCCAGAAGAGGGGCGCACAGGTTCTATTGAAGGAGTAAGGTGGCGCGCAAGTGTGGCCATTTCTCTTAAGGTATGGCCACCTAGGCGCACAAGTGTTGATGAATTTCAACACTTAGGCCTTCCTCCCCCTCTTTATATCTTCCGTTCTAGGTAATAAATTACCTTAGAAGTGTTCCGGAAGCTTTGAGAAGAGACTAGGGTGCCGGGAGCTCAAATCTGAGTTTCTGGAAAAATTCCTCCTCCGAATGGGGGGCCCACAGGGTCTATTTATAGGCAGGAGAAGACCCCGGGCGGTTATCACTTAGGTCGCACAAGTCACTTGGGTGACCATAATACGCCGCGCAAGTGTACTTGCGCGACTATGAAGAAACTTGCGTGACTTGTGGGAAATCTTATCCTTGTTCATCCCTTTTCCGATTTTTGATATTTTCTTAAAAGGATGAATCAATTTGAGCTAAGATATTCCCCTTTTCCAATCTTTAGACTCTGTGACAAAAAAGGAGCATCAACACATTCATAATAATGTTTTTAAAAAATGTTATTAAAATGATATTAAACAAGTCATCCACATTCAAAACAAGAGTATATGAAAAATGAGTGTATCTAGAAAATATTATCATATTATCTCTTACAATATAACCATTAACATAAATAATTCTAAAATTAGATAATATTATAACATAATGACTTTGTGTAGAAGACTAACCCACTAAGGATTGTTTTAATAATGGATTGCTGGGATTCCACAACCCCAAGCCCAACATAAAAAGGCCATGGGCTAGTGAAATTTGAGGATAAGAAATTATGTAAGTGGGACACCTTTTACTAGTTTACCTATACAAAGGCACCCAAATATCTCTATAAAATAGTTGAATGGAATAATAACAGTATATATAATATCTTGAGTAAAAAAATTCATACAATAACCACTTTTGTATGCACCAGATTATGATAGAATAAATTCAATTTTCAAAATGGAAAATACTAATGAGCTACTAAATATGATTTCCAAAATAAAAACATATGGAAATATTGAATGTTAAGAGAGTCTAGGTCCAAGTAACTATGTTCAACCACCATACACCATCTATAGACATGAAATTATATACTCTCCCTTTAAATCACCATTAATATGTCTTTAATAAGAATAATACATGGCACATTCAAAAAATTCCATGAATGGGTGAGTGCAGACATACCCATTATGTCCCCTAATAAATATATTGGGAGAAAAATAAGATAGTATAGATTTTGTTTACTCAGCCCAAAAGAAGATGGTAACCATACCTAATATTATATCATTGATCAGGAAGGAATCCAAATGAGAGATAAATGGGTTCCCCATATTATATCCCACCCCAGAAAGAGATGACTTCAAAAATCTGTAAACGTTCATCCTTAATGACCATCATCTTGAGTTTTTTTCCTGAGAAAGTTAATTAAAGGAACCCAACCTCACCAGCAATCTATATCCCATGGTGGAATAATATCTACTAGCAGAACTATTTCATAGAATGATCTTAGTATTATATGATGTAAATAGACAGAGGACCATTACCCTAGTGTGATAGTGGATCCCTCTCATTAGATATATAGGGGACCTACACCCTAATACAACATTTGATTATACTCATAGTGTAGAAGATTTATTCCCTAGTTCTTCGTGAGGGTTCCACACAGTTTTTATCTATTGAGGAATAATTACCTAGTATTATATGGGGATACAACTCTATATATAGAAGATTTGTTCCCTAGTATGATATGGGGAACCAATCAGTGGGGAGAGGACCCCCTCCCAAATGTTATAGGCAGTTCTCTATAGTGGGTAGAGGACCCATTCCCTAGTCACATAGGGGTACCACTCAAACCAATGAAGGGAGTGTGAGGGACAAACACATTGGTATGATAAGGGCTTTCCATCCCTATCCACACTCTTGGATGATCTTTCCTATTCACTATCATAATCTATCATTTCCAATTAATGAATTCACTACGAAAATCACATAAAATATATTAAAATCTATTTAATATTCTACCATCACATTTCATAGTGACCAACATTTAAAAAAGGCTTATCCCATTCCAAAATGAAAGTATAGGTGAAGGAGATACTCTTAATAGAAGATATTGAAAAAATAAATCATTAGGTTCTAAGGATTACAATGATTATGACATCAATTACCTCTTAGACATGTTTATTTCAACACATTTATTATTTTTTCATGTAGTAGTACACAGGATGTAATGGTTATGCATAATGTGTAATATCCACCCAGGGCCTACTTGTGTGCTCCATGATGTGTGTGTGTCCTTAAGACTATGACCATGTAATATATAAGTACATGGTGTTTCCACTTACATGGTGTCCCAACCATGTGCAACAAGCAACATAGGTTGACATCCTATGGATGGTCACAAGTCATGTGGTTCCATATATCAGGTGTTTGATTCATAACATACACAAAATCCCTAGCCACCGTAGTTGGGTGGTCCTATAAGGCATGTGTTCATGGAATATACACAATATACTCAACTGCTCTCTAGAAACGATTGTTATTCATATTCTTTGAAGGATCTTTCATTTCCACTATTGTTTACTCCATTCACCAATTGAAATTATCCCCATTTTATGGGTAGTTTTCTGGCCATCGATTTCCCTTCCTCTAGGGGTAAAAATTTTAAATTTAGTGGCCCAAACGATTCTAGTATTTCCACCTAATGCATCTTTTATTTATATCCATTGCATCTCTGTATCATTGATCAATATAGGCATCACCCACATCCCAAAATACATAAATATTAATCATTAATGCAATATATTTTTCATCGTTATAAAACAACCAATAAATATAGGGGTTGACCACCCTTGAACCCACCATGATATTGAAAAACTATGTTCCCATGGGACAATGGAAATGAATGTGATGAACTATGGGGATAAATGCTCATGAACAATGTAAAATCCACAATTATATAATTTATCTCAACAAAAAATATATATAATTGGATATCTAGGTTTGAAATATGGAATAACATATTTAATTTAATCATCAATGGAATTTATCACAATTTGGATCATGCGAGTAGAATATAACTCATAGATCAAAATAAGATTAATTATCATTGAATGAAATATTAATCAAAGGGTTAAAAAAAATTGGTGGTCCCTATCTTTAATATGGATATATTGTTGCTAAATAATTCTTTCATCTTTGATGAGGAAGACCCTCTAAATTCACTGACTTGGAATCCACATCAATTTGATTAATTTTACTCATATGACCATGATAAACCAATGAATAAGGAGAGAGTAATATTACAAATATCACAAGGCTATGCAGCTAACAGTATATAATTTCCTTAATAGGATATTTAAAAAGAAATTAGTTTTTTTGGTATTAAATTAGAAAATTTAATTAATTTATTAATTAAATCACTTAACTTTTGTGATAACTAATAACACATTTAGAAGTCTTACTCCAACCAAATATATGCCTCTCATAGGGTAACCTCACATTTTGTATCCAAATGTGATATCATATTTCCAATCAGAAAAACCATTCAAGAGATATTATTCTTTTGAATGAAAAGTATGAGTCTTAATTTAATGTATTTAATATTTCAATATTATAAATTCAAAGATAAAACGGCCTCATATTCTCTATTTATGCCAACATATATCTCTATAAACATTCAACAGTGTTGGGAAAAAATCTGTGAAGGTATCATTAAAGAATTTTTGAGGTGATTGTGTTTGTTGACAAAGTGGACATCTGTGTTGTGATTTTTGTCAAAGCAAACCATAACATATAAATTTTTTGATAAAAGGGATTTCATGGTGGAATGTTGAGTTCCAGGGCTGTGTTTAACAATCCATTTTTTATTCAAGAATGTCGAAAAGTGAATGGATGATCTAGAAGTGGTATGAAAACAATAGATACACGGTGACACCATTTTCAAGTGATTGCCAAATTTTTGGGCCTGAAAATCGACAAATGGAGAAAAGTGGTTTTGGCAAAGGAACATGCGCACTGTGTACTTAAAGGAGAGGGAACATGGGCGCATAGAATTTTTCAGGATCAGAACATGGAAAAATGGAAAAGGGATAAGGGTCGCGCATGTTTTCGGGTTTGGTCGTGTAAGTGACCTATGTGACAAGAAGGGACTTGCACGCCAGTGCCTTGGAGGATTGGAAACTTGTGCACCTGCTGTTTTTCAAAATCAGAACTTCAAAATATGGAAAAGGAAAGATGGTTGTGCAAGTATTGGTGTGGTCGCACAAGTGAGTAGCGTGACAGAGGCTTCGGTGGATTGACTTGTGCGCCGACACTTGTGCACCAAGGGGAGACTTGTGTGTCATCGTGCAGGGTGTCAAAATTCCTATAAATACAGGTCGACCCATCATTATTCTACACGAGTTCAACACATAAATAAAATCAGAGCTTCTATCGGGCCAGTGTGGGGGTCGCACATGTGGTGGTGCGTCGCGCAAGTATAAGTTGTGCGACAGGTGTTAGTTTCACACCAATATTGGTTTCAATGTAAAATGAGTTCCTTCATGAAAGTTTGGGGTAGCAGAGGATTGTGTTGCGCATGTAGTTGAGGTGGACTTGCACGCCAGTTTTGACTTGCATGTCGAGGACTTACGCACCATCTTAGAGTAGGGTGACAAGTAAGGTTGATTCACAACAGTGTTTCTGGGCTGCGTGAAAGCTGGAAGATTGCTCGATACCTTTTGTGCAATGTGAGATTCATCTACTGGTGAAAGGTGGACTTCAGAAGAGCATCTATATTCAACAGATGATGAATTCATTAGTGATAATGAAGAGACATACATGTCTGTAAACTGTGATTGTATCCTTTCCATAGTAGTGAGTAATGGAAGAGGTATAATGTGATCCTCTCCACTGGCACTATCCGAGAGAGAGAGAGACAGAGAGTGACCCTTGGGAAAGCAGTGAGCGGACCCTAAACATTGTAAAGGCAATGATCTTGGGAATAGAAGTGATCTATACTGAACCTTGTAAATAGAAGCACACTTCTAGTGGATTTGGTACATCAGAATATTGTTGTAGTATGCTCATTGGATGTTGCCCAGTGAGGGTGAACCAAGTAAAAAGTGTTGTGTCATGTGAATTCTTTACATTCTGTTTATCTTGTGCAATGGGAAAGAGAGAGAAGCGTGTTTGACTTAACATCAAAGAAATATTAGAACAAGCTTTAATTTTAAATTGGTCATACCCTGATTCACCCCCCCTCTTATGGTATTCAGCCTTGTGGACCTAACAATTGGTATTGGAGCAATGGTGGATATTTGATCTTCTATCAATGGAGGTCACTAATCATAAAGGGAATCTGATTTTCGACAGACGTAATTTTCATATATGCAAGAATCGAATACAACAATATTTCTGATGGTTGGGAATGGAAGTGTTTTCACAAGCTATGCATGGTATCTCAGCTGACATCAACAGTGGAGCATTATCAGAAGCTGAAAGAAGGGAGCTAGATGCTGAATCGAAGGGTATTAATGCTTTAGGTGGAGCCCTTTCAAAGGATATCTATACAAAGATGATATCATGCAAAACATCACATGCTATGTTGGAAAAGCTTTTGAATATATATGAAGGGGATACAAAAGTCATAGAGGCAAAGCTCCATGTTCTATGCAACAAGTATAAAGATATGAGAATAAACACGAATGAATCTGTTGATGCATTTTTCGACAGGGTAAATGTTGTTGTGGAAAACATGCGGTGTCATGGAGAAGTCATCGAAGATATAAATATTCTTAAGCATATCTTTAGGATACTTCCACCTCAGTTTAATCCAAAAGTATTCGTCTTGAAGATAAAAACCCAAAAGAGATGATTTTGGATAACTTGCACAGCACCCATGTTCAATATGAAATGAGAAATGATGACAACCACACTATTGAAAATGGGAAATCCAAAGAGGTGGAATTTAAGGCCCTGAAGAAGCTTGCTATTGATGACTATCAGAAAGAAGAAGAGACAGATGAGGTGATTTCATTTGTCTCCTCATATCTTTAAATAGGAAATTGAAAGTATAAAGGGATTCTTCCACTTTCTTGTTTTCTATGTGGAATGGTTGGACATCTTGCAGTAAGGTGCCCCAAAAAGTTTCAAGAAGAAAATGATGAAGATGAAGTTTAAATTCCCAAGAAGATATCTTTAGCCTATGTGAAAAGAAATAAGTAGTTCAAGAGAAATTTCTTTAAGAAGAAGAATCTTCTTTCACAAGAAATAGACAGTTTAGATGAGTCTGATGTTAAAGAGGTAGAGGAGATTTAATGTTTCAATGATCGTGGAGAAAATTCTATAGTGGAAGTCGTCAGTAGTTCTCAAGAGAAGAACGAAACTTAAGGTAATGAATAAGAAGAAGAATTTGAGGGAAGAGTTCACATGCAAGCTTAGTTAGAGGCTACTCTTGAAGAGATAGATGTTTGGAGAGCCAAAAAAAAGAAATCTAACAAAGTTTTTCATGATGCCAAACTCTATATACAGCAGTAGGAAGAAGAGAAGTCTGAATTGATGGAATAAATCGAGAAACTCAAGTTATCAACACCAGAGAACTCAGAATAAGTTAGTGAGTATAATCTCACAATTGAATAACAGCAAATGGAGATCGATGTATTGAATAGAAAAGTGAAAGATCAAATCAATTGTATCTATGAACTTGATGAAGAAGTGGTCACTCTATGATGAAAAATGAAGAATAAAGAAAAACTCTTGACCCCCAATGTGATATCAGAAAACCAGGCCAGTTAGAAGATAGAAAATATGAAAGAGGCGGATAGTAGTTCAACAGGTATAAAGAAGAAATTGATCTCAGATGTCAAGGCCAATTTGGGGTTTGATCGAAAACAAAAAAGCAGTTAATAATGATGTCAGACTGCAAGAATCCACTCTGGGATTGAAGGATGATTTGGGCAGAGAATAGAATCAGAATATTCATAGATCTCAAAGGGAAACTCATAATGCAAAAGTAACATGATATAATAAACCTTATATTAGGTATTATTGTTTTTGAAAGATGGGACATTCACAGTATGTGTGTTCCATATCCAAGAGATATTGAAGGGAACAAGAACAGAGGTGGAAGGCAAACAGATAATGGGTGGAAGGCAAACAGAGAATGGTTTTCCAAAACATATTTTGAAGACACTATTTTTGTGTGTGGAGGATTACGGCACATGGCTAGGTACTACACTTCTACCATACATAGGAATGTTCCAAAGAAGAATCAAAACGTTCGCAATCAACAGATCAATAAACCAATAGATGAGTTAAAAATGAAGAATGGATTTCTATTCTTTCAAGATGAAGTTAGTCCATCATACTCTGATAAAGAACAGAAGTCTCAATCCATGCCGAGTGTGAAGGCAAAAATATCAACCACAAAGAAGAAGAATGAGAAGGGCGTGGTGGCAGAAATTTCCCTCAAGGCATCAGATCGCTCTGGTGTGTGGATCCTTGATAGTGGTTGCACATCTCATATGACAGGCGATAAGGATCTTGTTACAGGCATAAAATATGAAAAAGAAGGAGTTGTCAAATTAGGAAATGATGAAGGCCTAAATATTTTTGGCTCAGTAAAGGAAAAGTTTGATGGAAAAGAGATGAGACTTTCTGATGTCTTGGTAGTAGAGGGTCTCAATCATAACTTACTCAGTGTCAGTCAACTATGTGACTATGGGCAATCCATCCAATTTACCAAGAAGATGTGTGTTGTGAAAGGAAAAGATGTAGAAGTTGTTCTATAAGGAAAAAGGAAAAATGGAAATATTTACCTTATAAGTGGGGATGAAGATATGTGTCTTTTATCTAGAGAGGAAGAAAAAAAAGATGTGTCATAAGTGACTTGGTCATCTATTCCAACCATCAATGGAAGATCTTGTAATGTATGATACTGCTAGAGACCTTCCAAAATTATCACGTGATCGCACTCATACATGCGATGCCTTCCAATAAGGGAAGATCATTAGAATGACATACAATCCAATGGAACAAAAGTCAACCAGATTGCTCGAATTGGTTCATGTTGATGTTTGTGGACCAATCTGACCACGAGCCATAAATGGGAAAAGGTACTATGTCCTTTTCTTTGATGATTATAGAAGAATGGCTTGGGTGTTTTTTATTACCCATAAGAAATAAGTTTTTAGTTGTATTAAGCCGTATACGAGTGAATCAGAAAAGATTCTTGGGAAGAAAATTCTAATGTTTCGTACTGATAATGGTACAAAATTCAAAAACAGTAAAGTAGAGGAATATCTAAAGAAACAAGGGATAAGGCATCAAGTTTAATTAGTGAGAACTCCCCAAAATAATGGAGTATTAGAAAGGATAAATTGAATCCTCAACATCATGACCATAAAAATGCTTATTGAAAAGGACATAATAGTGAAATTTTGGAAGGAATCAGTTTTGACATCGGTTAATATTTCAAACAGTGCTCTGATGTGTCCAGAAGAAGGGAAGAATCCATATGAAATGTGGTACGGAATGAAACCAACACTGAAATACATTTGAATATTTGGAATTAAGTGTTCCATTCTCAACAAATAAAATCACAGGAAGTTTGAGTCACAAGGAGATGAGGGTATATTCATTGGTTACTTAGGGAATAGAAAAGCATATAAATTCTTCAACAAAAGGCTGCAAAAAATTGTTGAGAGAAATTATGTCATTATTATTGAAAATTAACAGAAAAATCAACTACCTAGAGAATAGTTTATGGATGAATGTGATGAGTATGTAAGTAACACAGGGGGAGTAGAAGCGGTAGAGGCTGACTTGGAAAAAGATACTGAAGAATATCAAGAGGAAAGAAAATCCAAATCTGCTAAGAAGCAGAATAGTTGATATGAAATTGATTGGAAAAATATCTTTGGTGATTAGACAGCTAGTGTTCATACTCAAAGAATGAAATCATTACAGAAAATGTCATTTTTATCTTAGGTGGAGACTAATTGTTTTTTGGATGCATCTGAAGATGAGTACTGGGTTCAGGCTATGAATGAAAAATTAGACCAGATTGAGAATAATCATACGTGGGAGATTGTTTCATGGCCTGGAGATAAGAATATCATCAGGACTAAATGGGTTTTTTCACAACAAGATGAACGAGGATGGAACAATGATTCTAAATAAAGCACCACTGGTGTGCAAAGGATACTCCCAAATAGAGGGCATTGATGTTTATGAGAAATTTGCACTGTTTGCAAGGCTGGAGACAATCAGATTATTTTTAGCTAGAACAATGCAAAGAAAGTTCAAAGTGTTCCAGATGGACATCAAATCTCCATTTCTGAATGGGGTTCTAGAAGAAAAGTTGTATATTGAGCATACATATGGTTTCCTCTTTCATGAGGATGAGAACAAAGTTTTTAGGTTTAAAAAGGAATTGTATGGGCTAAAACAAGAACCAAGAGCATGGTACTCAAGGCTTGATCAATACGTGAAGAATCCTGGTTTCCAGCGTGGGGGAGTTGATTACAATCTCTAATTCAACATCAATAGTAATCAAAGGATGATAGTGCTGGTTTATGTTGATGATATAATATTTGGTGGATCAGATGAAGCTCAGTGTAGGCAGTTTTCCGAATCCATGAAAGATGCGTTTTAAATGTCAATGATTGGAGAGATGGAATTTTTCCTTTGTCTATAGGTGACACAAGGAAAGAATGTAACATTCATTTCTATGTCTAAATATGCCAAGGATGTTTTGAAAATATTTTGAATGGAAAATTCCAATGAGATGAAGACTCCAGTAGATACTCGAAAGAAACTCTCCAAATATGAGGATGGAAAGGCAGTTAATTTCACAGAATACAAGAAAATCCTTAGAAATCTACTGTACATAACTGCAACAAGGCCAACCATTGTTTTCACTACATTCCAAGAAGCATGATTTCAGAGTAATCCCAAGGAAATCCAAATGATCGTAGTGAAAGGAATACTTCGGTATATCAAAGGCACCGTGGATTTTGGTCTAATGTATAATGATAGATCTCAATTAGTTTTATTGGGTTACACAAATGCATATTGGGACGGATCAGCAGATGACATAAAATCAACGTCAGGAGGTTCATTCTATCTTAGTGGATTGTGTATTTCATTTCTAATCAATAAGCATGATTGAATTTCATTGATCACAGCGGAGGCTGAGTATATTTATTCCACTCAGGCATGCACACAGTTATTGTAGATGAAGTAGCAGCTTGTAGATATGGGAGTTGATGTGAAGTCTCTGATCAGAATCCAGTGTGATAACTCAAGTTCAATAAATATTAGAAAAAAAATCCCTTACATCACTCATGGACAAAAAATATTGAGATAAAGAATCATTTTATCAAGGATAATATTGAATAGGGAATCATGAAGTTGGAGTATGTGCCTACGGAGCTACAGGTTTCAGATATTCTGACAAAGGCCTTACCCAAGGAATCTTTTGAGAGGAATCGACTAGATCTAGGAGTTCAGTAGATTTCCCACACTTGAAAGAGTGTGGATGTGGACTCCCCCAACCCAAGGTATTATGTCTTTTCCCCTAATGTGCTGATATGTGTTCTCTACTCTGTTACAGACTGCAAAGTAGTGAACTTTGGGTTCGTTAACAATGGGGGAGAAAATAGTAATTGTTCAAGGGGGAGACGGTGCGGCTATTTGAGAAATCATGACAGATGGGGGAGACGCTGACAGGTGGAGCAGCCAGATAGGGGGAGTTGAAGCTAGTTTAAAGTGCTTAGCCAGAGCATTTCTTGGACAACACAGGAAATAGTGCTGAAGAGGATTTGCAGCTGACAGGAGTGCAATGAGATAGGGGGAGCATTTTAAATCTGAAGACACTAGAACTAATCTATCAACGACTAGATATCATGATTGTTGAGGAACATGATAAATGCATAAGAGTGGTGTTGGAATGTGGTAAGAATATTTCCAACAAATTGGTATATTTTGGTGCCAACATTGGGTGTTAGATTTGAAGTGACTCATTGATGAACATTTCATTTACTATTGTTTCTCACACCAAGAATTGCTCATGTGGGCTTGAAGTATGTGTTGAGTAAATCCTTGATTGCTATCCAGATCACATTTGGTGAATGTTGGATAAAGAGTTAATGATGTATCTTTTTATGGAAGAGTTGTCAAAAAACCCAAAAGGGGGAGATTGTTCGGAAAAAATCCCTCAAGTTATCATTGAATCATTTTCGAGGTGATTGTGTTTGTTGAAAAAGTGGAAATCTATGTTGTGATTGTTGAGAAAGCAGGCCATGACATAAAAATTTGTTGATAAAAGGGATTTCATAGTGTCATGTTGATTTCAAGGGATATGGTTAACGATCCATTTTTTATTCAAGAAAGTCAAAAAGGGAATGGATGATCTGGAGGCGGTACGAAAAGAGCAGATACAAGGGGACACCATTTTCCAGTGTTTGCCAAATTTTTCGGATTGAAAATCGGCAAAATGAGATAAGTTGTTTTGGCAAAGGGACTTGTGTGCCCTATACTTGAAGGAGATGGAACTTGTGCACCTAGTGTTTTTCAAGATTAGAACATGGAAAATGGAAAAGGGATAAGGGTCACGGATGCTTTGGGTTTGGTTGCGCAAGTGACCTGCACACCCAGAAAGGACATGCGCACCGATGCCTAGGAAGATTGGAAACATGTGCGCCTATTGTTTTTCAGGATCAGAACTTTAAATTATGGAAAAGGAGGGTCGTCCATGTATTTTTGTGGTCACACAAGTGAGTAGCGTGATAGAGGATTGGGCGGATGGAACATTGCTCCAAGACTTGCGAGTCAAGGGGAGACTTTTGCGCCATTGTGCAAGGTGTCAAAATGGATATAAATACAGGTAGACCCCTCATCATTCTACACGAGTTCAAAACTTAGAGAAAATTGGAGCTCCCGTCATGCAGGTGTGGTGGTCTCGCAAGTGGTGGTGTGTCACACAAGTATAAGTTGCATGACAGGTGTTAGTTGCGTGCCAATATTTGTTTGGCTGTAAAAAGAGTTTCTTCACGCATGTTTGGGGTAGCAAAAGCTTATGTCGCGCAAGTAGTTGAGGTGGACTTGCACGCCAGTTTTGACTTGCATGATGAGGACTTGCGTGCCGGCTTAATGTAGGGAGGCATGTAATATTTATTCATGGCAGTGTTTCTGGGCTTCGTGAAAGCAAGAAGATTGCCCGATACATTCGGTTCAAAGTTAGATTCATCTACTGGTGAAAGGTGGACTTCAAAAGATCATCTACATTTAACAGAGGATGCATTCATTAGTGATAATGAAGATACCTATAGGTCTATAAACTGTGAGTGGATCCTTTCTATAGTAGTAAGAAAAGGAAGAGGAAAAACGTGATCTTCTCCACCAGCAGTGATCCAGAGAGAGAGATGTGGAATGACCCTTGGGAAAGCAGTGAGCTGACCCTAAACGTTGTAAAGGCAGTGAGCATGTGAATAGAAGTGATCTATCCTGAACCTTAAAAACAGTAGTGCGCTTCTAGTGGATTTGGTACATCAGCACATTTCCAGTGTATGCTCATTGGATGTAGCCCAGTGAGGGTGAACCAAGTAAAAATTGATATGTCTTGTGCATGCTTTACTTTCTGTTTATCTTGTGCAATGTGAAAGAGAGAGAAGAGTTTTTGGATTAATAGCAAAACAAGATCAGAACAAGCTTTAATTTTAAATTGGTCATACCCTGATTCACCCCCCCCCCCTCTCAGGGTATTTAGCCTTGTGGACCTTACAAATAATATATTTAAAAGTGTTACTAGGTAATCAAAGAGTCACTATATTCTCACCTCATTCATTTATTTTCTTGTTGAAAAGAACCAGATTGAAAAATGTGAGGTATATTTATCCCCTATATAGATCTCTCAAATCCAAGGTATCCTATTATACAATTTCATGATTACACATCACACAAACCAAGGAAATAGTCCATACTACTCAGATCCTCTTGCACTAATCCTAAATCTCCACTAGTTACTCTGTGAAGGTGGATATAAACATAATGTATAGCTTACCCTAGTTAATAATGTGTTCTTATCATGGATGTATCCCCTCAGATGTATTACAAGGGAGGCATAACGCCCCCACTCCATCTATGGTGGTAAGTATTTGATATAATAAACTTATCCAACCATCAAAATGATGTCCAAACCACCTGATAAACCTCTGGAATAACATAAATCCTCAGAAAAACCATTATAATCCTCTTCATCAGAAGACTATCAAGATAAAATTATGTCCTTGATCAAACTCTAAAGTAATACGATGTTGATCTATATAACATTTTATTAGATTATGTCCACCACTATCCTCTCCAAAATCGACTAATCCTTCTCCATTATCACATGCAACATATATTTTCCAACAAGATATGTCTCACCAATGAAAATTCACCATATTGGTGAGATTAATAATCTCACATATAGATACTAAAGATTTTAAATGCCAATATTATATTGAGAACTATTATTATAAGACATATCCCATAATGTAAGCTTATTCTCCCAACTCTATCAAATATCCAAAACACAATTCTGAATCATATCCTCTAGCACATGGATTGTATGGTCGGTCACCCATTCTATATAGCTGTGAAACAATGTACACATATGCAACTTGGTCTCAAATTCTTCAAATATTACTCTCAAAATTTGTCTCATAATCCAAACATCATGATCATATCCAATCATTAAGGATATCCCATTGAGTTTCATGATCTCCCATAAAAACAACTACCAAAAATTCTCCACTAAACTATACATCCAGAAAAAAAGGATTTGTGGTGACATGGAATGTCAAACTACTATCACCAAGATGGAATCATGGATTCTCTATATCCATAAAATCCCTATCAATGTCCATGTGTATGCCATCCAATTTCCTCTCTCGGATCTAAAAAGGATTTGTCAAACCTTCTAGAAACATGTTCTCATCCACCACCCACTTAAATGGGTCACACTAAGATGCGAACATGGATATATTGTATCTCAATCTAACCCACCAAAACTAAATAAAAAATTCAGTTTAAATCAATTCCACATAGTGACTTACAGCCAATGTAGGAGTTTAAAACTCCCTCATCATATATTCCCTCTTTGTGACTGGGACCATCATGTGTCCCTAGAAATGGATTACATTCTATCATATTTAATTGGATCATTATGGTTAGTCTCTTATGTATTTCTAGTCACGATGAACCTTGTAGTCAATAACTCACAACTGCAATTCCTCTCTTAATAATGAAGTGAAGGGGACAATTTATTCGATTGATTTTTTTGTGCCCCTCAACTCTACAATGGGATAACTATAATGCTGCCAAATGATTATATGCCTCTTCCACTAATATATAATGATAATTTATTCTAATGTTAATATACCATTATATATTCTCTACCTATTAATATAAACTATCATGAGTTTTTATTACTAATGGAACACTAAATAGATTCTCTCTATTATGATCATATATCTCTATTTGATGATATACTTGAGACTCTGGTGGTTTGAGTAAATATGAATGAACTCAACTAGAATATAATATATCCACATCATTAGAGAGAATATTACTTATTTCATATTCATGTATCGTGTCATGTAGTTCTTCTCAGGAAGTCATGACTGCCTAAACCCATATACAATCACCACATTCCACTACATAAATACACACCTAAGAAATGATCAATACCTATCACATAGAAATAAATATTCCACAGAATCTTCCAGTAGTGTTAATATAAAAGCACTGGTTAATCTCGGACTCAATATCGTGGATAATTCCACTCACAATAGAGTCCTATTAAAACTCTTCTCTATCTATGTCATGCCGATCAATGTGGATACTACTCCAAAAAGGACAAGAACAAACACACTTCTAGTAACCTTATATGAAAATATTAATTTTTACCTATTCTACTCAATTAGGTAAGCCCAAGAAATTACTACATTAATCTTCACTGGGTCCACATAAAATCCATTATGATAAATGAAATTTACTAGAAAGTGAACCAAGAGTAATAGAAAATTGATCATATAAATATTACAATATATATGGTTCATGAGGATTATTTATATGATAAAACTATATTGCTCTAAATTATCCTCATCTAATGTAGATAAAATAGAGTATGTCATCAATGATGATAACCAAAATTCAGTCCATGTATGACAAGAATGTTCAATTCCTTAAATTGAAATACACTATGAGTGAAATCACATGAATAAAATCCATCACAATGCACTCATAGTGTACATAGTGAAATTAGAATATATATTATAAATAGTATATTGGAAAATCATGAACATGTTCTATCGTTAACTGAGATCAATCTTCAAGAATATTTTCATGCCTCACAACATTTCATATAGGTTTTCAATTCTATAAAATTGGTGATTTTTTTATAGTAACCTGGTTTAGGATATGAAAATCAATAAAAATATCTATTATCCCCTTTTTAGTTTTCGTGAATATGGCATACCAAGAAAGACACACTAGTTTTTATGTAACACTTATCTTGAAGGTCCTCCAATTGTATCCACCTCACCTAGAGCATTACACTAGACATTTTATATTCCATAATGATATCATTTTTGGAGTAAATGTTAATATAAAATTTAATCTCACAATTTCTAGATATCCCCCAATAACATATTGAGGAATAATTCCATAAATTCATTAACTACCAATAGAATGTAGATCCTATATGAGTTAGTTGCACCAAGGGATATACTCAACAAATAAAGGTTAATAGACTACAATATATTTTCTATAAGTCTCACTCCTTAAACAATGATATATCTATCCCATGAAATAAAAAATTTTATCCCATCCATCTGTTTTCATCTATCTTCTATTTGATGAAATTTATTATGGGGATGAAAAATGGAATACAAATCTATACACATGATGGAATCCAAATTTTCAATCATGAGGACCATGAGGTCCCATGAGAAAATATATCTAATCAACTTCACCATTATCTATTGGAACATAATAGATATTAATGAATCAAACCCAATAGAAATATATTGAAAATGATTCTAGGAAATGGTATCCATGTTAAGCTCTAACTATCTCACGAGAGTTGCAAAAAAGATGGCGTGAATATCACCATTGAGTTGAAGTACTTGAGATTTTTTTGGAATATATATAGATCATACCCCATATCATCTTTTGGGTTTATGTATCATAATCCCCCATGAATTGTAGTTTATTGTATCCCTTGCCACTAGATCAATGATAATATATTGTTCCACATAGTGTTAGTGGTTGAAGTAGCATAAAGAGATTCCATCCCATATATGTTCCAACCCTATAGCCTAACAAACTTGTCTACTAGCACCACCTCCATGGGTGGACCTAGGAATGCTTTAAGGACTATGAGAATGGATATAGCACTTACATTATATTAATTCTGCTACTTTATTGCATTATATATCTTGGAGGTAAGGTAAATCACATTCCCTTTGACCTCACCCAACAATGAAGTAACATATCCCATATCTAGATTGACCTGAACCTCTTCTCAAACCCTATATGTCAAACCAATTTGATTGTGATTGGAGATAATTTGGTCTCATATGGTGAGATCCTACTGACTGGACCCTCCTTCCAACTATAGATGACTAAACCCCTCGTGATCCACTACCATCCCCAGCTACTAGGAATTCCAATGAAATGAAACTCTACCTAAAAAAATTCGTCTCTATAACTCCAACAATGGGGTAATTAATTGTGAAACAATAGTGGCATGAATGTCTCAATGGATACCATTCTCAAAATTCCTCCCTAGAAAGTTAAAATCATTCTTAATGTCAACAGAGTACATTGTATATTCAGTAAACCTGGAAACATATTCAGAAACCATTATAATAACCAAATTCATCTCATAAAATCTCATGGATGCAGACTAGGTACATGCATGAATGATAATAATTTCTGCAAAACAACTATTGGAGTTCGAACCAATATAGTTTCATATCATCAAGAATATACATGTCAAGACTCAACTAGTACATAGATAATCCATGGAAAATATTACATACCATCACAATCATCAGGCCAATCAAGGTCCCCAAAATCCTAATGACTCATATCACCAACTCAGTCTAATCCTTTTCTACAAGGGATTCAGATCTCTAAATAATCTCATTATTTTTTGGAACTATTAGTCAAGTTTCATGCTAACCCTACATGAATTGAAATACATACCTAATGGTAATAAATAATTCATGAATGGTGGGATTCATACTATCCTCCTTCCTATAATAATCATCTCCACACATGGCCACTAAATTAAGGTCTCATAACCCATCAAATTGTTTTCAGGATCATATATTATTAACCTAACCTGATGTCATCACATATGATTCCTTAATGTGATTTGGATATATCCATATATGATGAGAATATATATATATTGGTTGATGACTTGGTATGTAATTTGAATGAACCTAATACTATACAATTCTAGTACCTTTATTCTCATTAACCACTATTTCAGTATGATGAGTTGAATAAAAGGTAGAAAAATTCATGCTCTATGGATATATCAAATGCCACATCAAAACAAGGTTCTCTTAAATAGAAACTACATATTATAAAATATAAAACCATTACCATAACACACAACTAATATTTAGAAGGTGAATACTCAATAAACCATAATAAAGAATGAACTTATCTAATATTGCACTATAACAACCCGACCCACCAACGACCTCATGGTCAAAAGAAGGTTAGACAGGTAGATTTCCATATTTACACAAAATTGATCCCACATAAAATAGGCTAGGTCCTAGAGAAAATATCTAATAAGGAATAATGAAAATTCGACTCCATTTCCTAGCGTACCTTTATGAAGAAAACCAACCATATACATGAATATAGTTAAAAGGTATAATGAAATGGGTTTTGGAATCTATAGTACAACCATTAATTAAAAAACATCTAGGAAATACCTAAAATTATAACAAAATAAAACAAAAATATTATTTTTGGAAATAGATTCCTAACCTGAAAAGGGGTCTAAACCTGATGAAAAATGGATATAAAAAATGATAAGAGAGCTCATATCATGATCTATATTGTAGACCACCATACATGGACTTTTCACATGATTATCCCAATGATCTACTAAAATAAATTTAAATATTAATTTCTTCTACATAATATAGAAAAAGGGAAATAAAATCCCATATAGGGGTAATAATACAATTTCATTGTTAGAAACCTCAAAAAAAGTGGTAGAAATAGAAGATCTGATGGAAGTATTCATCTCAATCCAAAGTAATTTTTAAATGAAACCAAACAATATATAAATTCATATAATGAAACATATAATAAGGATAAATGGTATATTTTTGTCAGAACTCATACCTAGATGATGTGTATACATACAAATCCAATGGTCTATTATCAATTCCCAATATCTCAGGTGTATATCTGTGAAATCAATGTCTAAGACTTACACCAGGACTCTACTCAAAATTCATAGGGGGTAAACATTCTAATGGTAGACCCATGATAAACAATGATAGGGGAATTTCTATTTTTTTTATTGATAGAGGTCTTATTACCTGGTGAAACTGGTGAATTCCTATCAATTGATAGATTGATGACCTACACCATAGTGCAATATGGGAATTCCACTCAGATGGAAGAGGACCTGTACCCTAGTGAATCAGGGAGTCCAACTTGGTTTTTATCAATATAAGACCTATTTCCACATATTATAGGGGATTCTACTATATACTTGGAAGACTAGAACCCTTGTATTATATGGCTATTTCACTAATTGGGTGGATTACACTCAACCTAGTTTAGTAGGGGGTTTTCACTGATTTGTTAGAGGATATGATCACAAGTTATATAAGAGGTGTTTCACACAAACCATATAAAAGAGTATGGGGGAGATACACCCTGGAATTACTGTGGGGCTATCAACACCATCACTACTCAATGACAATCATTCCATAACAAAACCATTACCACTTATCAATTAAAAAAGTTTCATGCTCTAAATGTAAGATGTCATATCATGAAGTCTACTAGGAAGGATACCACTATGATATACCTAGAAAAATAATCATGATTGGATATGCATGGGATGAAATCCAATTACCGAATAAGTATATATGAATATTGGAAGATCTTTAGAATGGTGAATAGCTTGTTCCAAACACCCAATGGGGTGTGACCATACATGTCCTCAAGGCCACATCTATATAATAAATCATAATTTCTATCCATGTATATGTATACATAATGTATGGGTTCTTCATAGAATTTAATTTCCCCTTAAGGAAAACTCATTTAAATCTTTCTTTCCAATTTCCTTCAGGCTATGATGGAGTACAACTAAAGTACATGATGTTTTCTCCAACCTGGGGACATGGGAATGTACAAACGAGTCATTGATATACATCCAAGGGATGTTCACATGGATTGTGGACTCTGAAAAATTATGATTTATCCTCAAATCACAAGACACTATCATTTTCAATTTACTGGGGATACATAGAATGTGTTTTGGGAAAAAACACATTGTAGTCAATTTTTTATATAGATACTCCAATTCTTCACGTGTTTAGAAATATTTAGTATTTCATTCAAGATATCCACAATTGATTACTATAAATTCACAAACATTGAAACATAGTCTCCTTCCATCAATTTCTCATCCTCAAGTGGCTTAAAATATGATTCCTTCACCAGCATTTCATCTTTGCACCGCATGATGAGTCTCCCAATACCTCCCAGTAATTCTTCAGATCCAGTATCCACATAGGCCTCCCCATATCCCAAAAACATTTTTATTAATATAAATATTGTTAAATTATTCATATTTCATCATCACAAAATAAATGTATGGGATTTATCACTTGTAATTCCACCACAAAAAATGTTAAACCATGACCCTAGGGAAAAAAAGTGAAGAATAAGAATAATGTTGCGGTGAAATGCATAATATAAAAGTATAACAAACCATTTTCTATTAACCCTAATTCAATTATTAATAAAAACAATATTCTAGGTTGAAACATATAAGAAAGACGTAAAATTTAATCAACAATTTAAATTAACATTATTAGGGTCCAATGAAGGGAATATAAATCATAGATGAAAATAATTTTAATTATCCATGATGAATATTATAATTCAATTGTAAAAACCAAAATTTATGATCCCTAACATGATTATTAATTGATTATTAGTGAATACTAGGTTCTATAGTGATGAAATATACATGCTACATTCGCTACGACTTGATCCATAGTGGTAAAATCATTGTTTGTTGTCTAATACATGGTCCAACCGAGGATAATATCTGAAGAACCTCTCAAGTATCCTAGGATTATGTGGCTAGCCATGTGAAATTTCCAAAACAATCCATTTAAATAAAAAAATTAAGTTTTTTCTATTAAATAAATTAGTTATGTAAATTAATTAATAAATTCACTTAAAGTACCCACAAATAGCTACCTCACCTAAATGCCAATAACGTAAAAACTATCATTCATTCATATGGTAAACTTCATCAAAATGATTCAATGATAGTCCCAAATTTCTTATTGGAGACACAATTATGGATTTATTCACCATTTCCCTTGAAAAACAAAATCACACATGATATTAATAAATTAAATATTTTAAGAATAATAACTCTAGGATATCGGGAATCAAATTTTTGTTCCATCTCAATGGTTTTCTCTAAAAATGGTCCACAATATATTTTAATGTATCAGAAAGAAAAAACTGAGTCACTATGCATTTCAATATTGGTAACTCATCCATCGTAATAGAGATAAAATTGTTACATTATATGAAACTATAAATATCATGAGCACTAGTAGATTAATTTTATATCATAACTAAATTGAATCATATCCACCTAAAATTTGAATATACTTTCATTTATATTCCTACATAAACTATGAAAATGAAATAAATACTAGATAATTATCATATATCATGTTTCTCTATGTATCCTGATTGTTCCAAGATGTACCATAATCTTTAAGTTCACTTTTGGTGGGAAAATATTAAGTAGGATATGGTAGAGTACACCTCAAAGTTCCTGATATAAGATATTGTTAATGAATACAATTATAATTACAGTTGGATAATGATTCTATTACACATTCCCATATATATTAGGGAGAATATCACTGTTGTATTTTCCCTTGTATATTGAAGAAATACAAAGGAATATGTTTGATATGGGTTGTGGTGGATCAACACACCAAGACTTCTGGCATCATCAATATTCATAATATTTATTTCTTATGAAATATAGTTTTCTACACATAAAATATGTTTTTAGGATTCATGAGGATAAACTATCAAGGTTATTTAATAAAGATAAATGTTTTAATTCTAAATTATAGATAATTCTTTAACATATTATAAATATTGAAATGAATTTTAGTACTACCTATCAAACCTAAACTGATGGATACTTTGAATGAAATATAGAAACACTTTTGAGAAATATTAGTAACCTATTCAATGTAATTTAATGTTTTATGGGATTATCATCTCCCATTATTTGACTTCTCATACAATAACATATTCCTTAATAATTGAAAATTGATCCATATAAATATCTATATGTGAACAGAAGTATTATTCATTACCAATGATATGAAGTCATTGATAGGAAGCAATGTTTACTTGATACTTTTCAAACAAAGAAGAAAAAGGATCAAGTCCTCCAAGGACGTATACAAGCTGCTCAAAGACAGAAGAAGAGTTATGATAGAAATCATTGATGGGTCATAATGTAGGATGTTGGAGGCAGCGTCATAATCTAAATGACATCGTAGAAGATAGTCTTTTTGTATTTATATAATAAAATGTTTATACATAGTTATTATTCCCAATTTTATATACCTGATTGTATTTTTTTCATTTTACTATTAGTTATATTTTCCACCAAACTTGGATCAATTCCATTATGTGTTCCATTTGTCTCCCCAAAGAAATATATAGTGTATCCGTCACATGTAATAAATTTGAAGGTTGTAAAATTGGATCATGAATTCTCATATATGGTGTATCTACTGAAGATCAAAAACATTAGAGAAAATGTTCAATCCAAAAAAGACAACTCACCTCATCAATGTACTAATGGGGAAACATAAATATTAATTGGTCACTTGTGAGCCTACGGTAATTATGAAATAGAATTACCATTAAGTATTTTCAATCACTAAAATTAGTCCAAATATAAAATATAAAAATTCTATAGGGGAAAGTTCAAAGTCCTCTAATCTAAATAGTTTTGGGAATTTTGAGATTTCCTAGGAAGTGATGGACACATATCTGGTCCCTCCCCTACTAGAGGGGGTTGGACCACTTTAGATTTCATTTGGAGTCCAACCCTCCTAATCTCTATTCTCCAACTCAAACATACTTCCACAATTCCCTAAAATTGTTCATTTCCCAAAATTTTATGATCTACATGTATATTGTTCTAATCTCTCCCCCCTCTCTCGCTCTCTATGATATCTCTGAAAATTTAGCACGCCAGAACCAGACCTTCGTGGCTCTTTTTAAAAATAATCATCCATTGGTCGATGGATTTGATAGGTTGGTGTTTTTTCATGAGGATTATTGGACCACACTATCGATTAAGTTCTTGATAATCACCATATGGTGGTATGCTTCTCATCGATGGAGGTTATGATACATTCTTGTTCCAAAGGTCCTCTCACATGCAATAGTCAATCATTATATTTATGACAACTTAACTATGACTTACATATAAAATGAGATTCTTAAACTATAGATCATTAGGTATATTTTTCTATTCTTCCTCTTCCTTTTCAATATCCATACATTATTCTTATGCTTTTACAATTGGAAGGGTATTTCTTTTTCTTGGTTAGCCAAACCATCTAAGTTTGTCATCCCATCTCACCATGAATATGGGACGATGTAAAAATTTATAATACTGATATTTATTTGATTATATCATGATAGGTGAGTATTTTTGGTGTATATAATTAGAGAACATACAATCATGGTCAAACTCATACTTTTTAGGTCACTATTTAGGGAATTTATCTTTTATTTTTGCCGCAGCCAATCCCAGTTTGTTAAGTTCATTACAATTATTAGGAGAAAAAATGGATCAAATGTAGGTCCCTCTATATTCAATTTATGTGTGAAGGAAGTTCATATTCTCCCTAATAATAAAGGGAAAGGACCAGTGAAGTTTGAACCAATGGCCTCTGATATTTTTGAAAATTTGAGGCATGATTTGGGTCCTATCAATATGTCAGTGCATTCTCATTAAGGGGGACATTTACCCATTTTATGGATTCTCATTCATTTGTTGATTTCATGATTCTTGTGTGTATGTACAATGTATTAGAATTTGTACAAGGTGATGGTTCTATGATTGATGATAAAAGGGATTCTGAGTCTAACCCACCTCATTCACTTCAGGTTTCTCTAAACAGAATGTTTTAGTTGTCCAGGAATGGGGAACAGATGATAAAGAAAATATTTAGTGATAAATTTAAATAAAAGATATGTTTAAAAAATTATTGGAAATAATTTACATGATGTTGACTTTTAAGGGTAGTAGTTAGTTATCTCAATAATGAAGAAAAAATACTCTTGGTCATAGTCTAATGAGGACACTAAGATGATTGATAAAGATACTGAATTACAATAAATGTAGAATTATGAGTAGTACCCCAATAGTCACATGAATGTTTTAAATGGATCCTATAAGGGGAATAAAGATAAACAACTATCTCAAAAAAATTCTATTCAATAGTGTGAAAAATCAAGAGCCTACATGGATTATTCAAATTTTCTAAGGATGATCAAAATGAGATCCCTAGTTAATATAGTAAAAGGAGGGTTAGGAATAAAAAAACCAAACCAACAAACACTGAACTAGATAATCAAGATATTTGAGTTGTAGTGGAGAAATCTATGAGTGAGTTAAATATAGAGACTAAATTTGAAGCTACTGTACTGGTCTATAATCTATTGTCTTTTGGAGATCATGATGGAATGACTAGGGAAATATAAGAAGGAAATGTAATGTTTTGATATTATTCATTACTTTAAGGTATAAATTCTCAATGGATTCTATTGAAAAAATGTGGCAAGTGATGAGGTCAACAGAATTTATGATGGAATATTTGAGTTGTAACCAATGAAAAGAAAACAGGGGTGAATAATAAGAAAGGCTTCATTTTGGATTGATTATTTAATTATTGGGAGATTAGTTTGGAAGAATATATAAAGATATGGGAAATAATAGATGACCATATCTATGTCTTTATGAAGGATTATATGAACATTCTAGAAAATACCCTTTACTACAAGATATATATTGTCTCATGAAAATGATATCATCTATGTCATTAGAAATTTTGGGACCTATTTCATTGTATAATACTCCTCAGTTTAAACATGTATAGTTTCCCACTATTGCTAAAAAAGTGTTTTGGACATAATAAAAAAATTGTTTGGATGAATAAACCTTTTGATTGGGGGAATATTTTAATGGCCATAAATTTATAAATATTTTTTCCCTTGAAAAAATATGTTTAATATTATATATCATTATAGTCATAAAATAATTAGAGAAACTAACAACAACTTATTTCATTAGTGGAAACTATTATATTAGTCATGAATTGAACCCATTAAAATTCCAATAAATATATTTTGTAATAATTATAAAATAATAATTTTATTATAGTATAATTTGTATCATTTAGTCTGATATAAATATATCCCCCATAAACAACACTAGAGAAATGAAACAAAATATAGGTAAATCAATTAAAATAATAAAAAAATAAAATATAGAATTAGGGTAGGATCTATTGTCAATAAAAAATGATGGAATATATAGGTATTTATTTAATGAATTATGAAAATTGGAATAGTAATGTGATTGTTGTAATAGTAACATAATATAAGCAAACCATTCCTTTTGGAATAGTAACATGGTCATTGGATTTGAAATTTTACCTCTAAATAATAAAATGTAAAATAAATAATATTTATTTCAAGTAATTTTTAAAAATAGAAATATTATATTGATAAAAAATAAATATCATCGTTGAAAACTCAAAAAATGTAAATGTAAATTTTTTAATGGCTATATTTTATTGAATTTCATAAAATTAAAAATTTTATATTAAAAATTAAAATTACTTTTGTTTGAATTTATTTATAAAAAATGAATACCAATTTCAAAATCATTATATAGAAATTTTTTATTGGTCATTTTTGATAAATTTTTTTAAAATACATAATATTTTAGGTGATTAGAAAAAATACAATTTATCAATAACTTATATATTTTAAACTATATAATTCACGATTAAATAATTACCCAATAAATTAAATAAATATCACTAAAAAATCAATAATTTATGTGATATATGTGTCATTTAAATTCTATAAACATTTTTTCTAAACCTAAAATCTATTTTTCTATTTCTAAGGTATAAATTATTCAAATAATATAATTTTTCTTCATTTCCCCAAGTTAATTTGGTTAAAGTAAAATAATTTATAGATGGATTAAATGTTATCAAATAATTTTATTTTGTTCAAATAAGTTTCATAATATAATGATTGTTTTTATTTAATGGTATAACATGGATGTAATAATTTATTAATTATTTTATCATTAATTTTCCCCTCTCTTCAAGTATATATATCCCCTCACCCATTCCCTAGAAAAAAATTCTTCTTAATATAACAAATCCAAACTATCAACCAAGAACATTCAATTAACCACTCAGTTTCCATAAATATATTCTTGATTAATCAAATTCCATGATTGCAAGAAGATATGGGTCGTATGATAGGAAAAATGTCAAGAAAGAAGTAATGTCTAGTGATCTTTTTATATTTTTTTCCATATTATAATCTCAAATCCTCCATTAATTTTCTGATCCAAAAGTATATAAAACGGTAAAACAGTGTTTAAATATAATCACGATGATCTTAACATACTGTTAAAACATTTATGTAATATTAATATTTTTTTAATATCTTATACCTTCTCTTTGGTTAATGTCTCATAAACAGTCATCTAACCTCCGATAAGGAATTTTCCAAATTTTATCTTATCATATCCCTTATATAATATTAAGATAACGTTTTTAGAATATATAAATGAAAAAATATATCTATTAGTATGATGGTTGTGTTAATATTAATAATGTATTTTTAGCACTAAGGAAATATTTTTAAATAGATTTAGGATGCTTTTTTAGTAAAAACTTATTTCTAAATGATTCCCCATTAATAGATGGAATTGAAAAATAAATTGCAATTATTATTATTGATCAAAATAGAAAAAATGAAAATTGTTTTGTTTTGTTTCAATATAGTAATAAACTAAAGTTTTCCATTCTGTTCGGAGAAAGGTGATGAAATATAAACATATATTTGGAAAATAGATTGTGAAACCAAAGAATTTGTTTTCATGGTTATCTATTATTCAACATTATTATCAATATGTATGTTCCTATATTTTTAATAAAACCATCATTCACAATTCATTAACTCTTATATATGGGGATATAAATTTTTTTGCAGTCAAAAGGACATCTAACCAAATTACATTGAATTTTTTTAAAAGATATTACTTTTTAAATAACACTTGAACTCATATGGAGTTGTTTTCTTCATAAATTTATAATGATATTTTATTACACAAGATGATATCTCTTGTTAATTTTAAATCCAAAATTTTTATTATTTAATGTTTGAATTGTGGAAACCTTATGAATCCAATTATTTTTCTTGGGATAAATTTAATACTATGATTATTATGTTTTATCTTTATATATTTTCATGAATGACTATTGGAATTTGATTATATGATGGGTAGGTCTGGATTTAGATATCCGTCTAATGAATTTATAAATGGTTTATATATCATGGTATTTTTTATATAATATGTGTGAAAATGATGCTAGATTTTTTCACAATTATAATGTTACAAATTATGGAAATGTGTTCTCTATGAACATGATATTTTCATTTTTTCACAACTATGTGTGGTTTTTGAACACATTGATATAATGTATCATTGTCTTCAATATAAAACATTTTATTCATTTATCAAATGATTTCATCATGATTATGATTATGATCTTATGCCTACAATATATTTATTTTTATTATGCTAAACTATATGCTATTTATTCATGTCCCATATTCATTAAATTATATTTGTAACATCCCAGGTAAATAATGAAATATGAAATTATCATATTTATTAATATTTGTGAATAAAATATTAATTTTACCTTAAAGGGGTTTTAATATTCGATGGCGTGCCCGATACACAACAACAGGTTTAAATGAAATCATACACAACACACTAACAATATAATATTATTATTTTATATGGTAGTTAATGCCTAGTAGTTATATTAGAAGAAATGAACAAAACATACTAATATGTGATTATAAATGCTTGTTAAATGTTTTTACAATTATCCACAAAATTTTTGTGGCTTAAAATGTAGATAAATAAAATTTTAAGTATAATTTATATTCAAAAGTTGATTTACAACCTTTCAAAGGTGAACCCTCATTAAATCTAGTTTTGGTAACTTTTATATGTTTATTTTACAATAGTAAAATTATTCTTTAGAATCGGGATATAAAAATTTACTTTGGATAAATTTATGGTATTTTCCTGTTTAAATTCATTTTTTATGGATAGTGGACAATAATGTATTTTAATTCAAAACTGCCTTTTAATATAATTTATTTATATTGTTAGTTATATTTTAAATTGGTTTTGAATTTTAATTAGATTATATTATTACCATTTAATCCAATTCAGGTCATTGGAATTAATTTCACTTTGAAATTGGACACAATCTAGTGTCAATCATTTGATAGTTAATATTTCTTAAAAACACGCATTTTGTTTTGACAACGGGAAATAATTTTAAATTAATTAATCTAAATTATAAGTTTTTAATTTTTAAAAATAGCCATAATTTTTTAATATGGAATGTAAAGTATATCTTAGGGTGATGTTTTGTTATTTTTCTGAAAAACATCAATTTTGTATGAATAGTGAAAACATTGGGTAGTAGTTTAAAAAGATGACTTTTTCATTTAAATGAAATTTTACATATTTTGTTAATTGAATTTCAAAAATATGACTGAAATTGTTGTTATTAGTAAGTAAAATGTGGTTCAATAAGACGACTTTTTTTGGTGAGTTGTAACTATTGTCTTTTATTTATAGAGATTAAAGCTAAAGAGGGTAATTCAAGTTAAAAATAATATCATAATAAGAATAATATACTTTAACAGTTATCCAAAACTTATTGGATGAGTCATGTTTGATCATGGTCATCCTTGGGAAGATTTTGGGAACCCATGGAGAAACTTAAGAGTTATAATGGCACATTATTTAAATTAACTTAAAGTAATGACAAAAATGCCATAAACAAATATCATTTAGTAAATTAATCATTAAATAGGGCTATATAAGTTATATTTTTGATGATACATATTATTTTGAAATATAAAAAGATTTAATACATCATGGTATTTGTTTGATAATTTTTTTACATCATATAAATAATATTACTTATGACACAATAATGATATAGTGTTTACCTCATTAATAAATGATTTAAATAAATAAGATTTTAATGATAGAAATAATATCAAAAACCTATAAAATTATTATTTGTGATTTTATTTCTACCATGAGTCCTATTATCGTAGACTATAATAATTTTTTTCCTTTAGAAACTGAAAAAAATTATATAATAAAATAATATTTTCACACTTTCTTAAAGAGCCCCTCACCCCCTTATAAAAAGCCATCAACTCTAACCCATTTCTCACACCACAAAATCCCCATGAAAAGTCCAAAACCTTCTAAAATAATCTCTTAATGCACATCTATTCCACCTAAATGCCTTACCATTGGCATAATTCTCTTAAATTAGTCATTTTGGTTCAATCCAAAGGATGTAACTGGAATTAGAGGTAACAGTTTCTCTTAATATCTTTTATTTTAATTTACTTCTCCAACCCTATAAACTCTTTTTATTCATTTATATTACAACAAAACCTATATCCTAAATGCAATAGGCTTTTTTATGGGAAGTATTCAAACTAAACATACACACACCTCCATCTATTGTTTAAAGTATATATTGTTTCTATGGATAGAGAACTACTACGTTACGAAATGATGATTATTCATATATCTCCAACTGCCTCTCATGGAGGCCATTATGATGGAAATATACTTATATATGATATATATTATATTAATATTGTTTCTATTTTACTATGTTTTTCATTTATATAATACCTTTATGATTTCCATAATGGGAAAATAAGATAGTCTCATTTGAGGAAGTGTGGACCACCGCCCTCTCAAAATCATATTTATCATTAATGCCATATGTGGGACATATAAAATATAGAGTTAATGATATTATATATGATATTATACGAGAATTATAATATACCTGTGTATCATTTTTGTTTTAATTCCAATAAAATAATAAATAGAAATTAATGTAGCGTTCATGCGTACGTACGACATATCATCTCCATGAATGGTGCATTTCATTTCTTATCTTCAAATGTTTTGTACTATTATAAATATATAAATTTACTGGATATATATTATAAATATATACATATACTGGATATATATTATTTAGGAGATTAAAGAACGAACAAATCATGTGAGACACGATGTAAGGGACTTCGTCTCAAACTCCTTTCATTGTGGTATATTTTGTTTTAATACACCACATTCATTTATAATTTGTATAAACACAAATCACTTTTCATTTAATTCAATGGGAATAATTTTCTACGAAGTGTTTTAAAAAAATTGTTTTTTAACGTAAGTGGTGAAAACATCATTAAACCGCCGTGAGTAATATTTGATCTTTGGTATCCTTAACAAGCCATAATTTTTTTATCAGGAAAATAAATACCATATACTATTTTATATATTTTTTTATTGAAAATGGTTTTGATAAGGGATTTTTTATTTCAATATATTTAAGTGATATATTGTGATTGAAATGTGGAAATTATTTCATTCCTTTATATTTGTTGTATGGGTTATGATTTTATAATGGTTCTTGGACATTTGACTAGTGGATACATGATAAGACAAATGATGGGTGGTTTCGTGATTAACCAAGATGTATGTTTACATTATAATATCCAATGCATTGGGTATGGAACTAGATATGACTCTTTTTTTCATGAATTCTTATTTTGTGAAAAATATGGGAACTGGGTAGAAGTGTCTACATTGAAACATGTGTGATGTAAGATAACAGTTATGACCTAATTCACTAAAACTCTAATCCTGAAATGATCTTCAATGTGAATAATTCATTTAATTCAATATTATGTAATGTTTAATGCCATGTCCTTATAATTGGTATTAGAGGTCGGTTTTGATAACAATAGAAGTTAGAGTATTGATAAATTAATATCCATAAATAAATTTTATGATAAGATTGAAGTGATATAGAATTTATAGATTAACTTGTTGCTTCACCTATGTTATTTTTGTGTTTAGAATAGAATTATGTAGTGGAAACATGGAAGAATTATTGAGACAAAATCATAAGGAAGAAAAACATCCTAATCAGTAACCTAAGATGGTCAGAATCAAAACTGAACAGTTTGTTGCAATGATGACATAGTTGACTTAGGATATAAATGGTGATTGTATCCATGCATGAGATCAGCTAGATCAACCCTAGAGGAACATTTTAGTAGTGGATCATTTCATGAGGAAACATCCCACATCATTAATAGGATCATCTGACCATGTTCTTTCTGAAGGGAGGATTAAAGAAATTGAGAAAATTATTGATGTCATGGGGTGTTCATAACTTCAAAAGGTTAGCGTCTTTTTTTCTATTTTGAAGGTGAAGCTGATCAGTTAGGGTATATGGTGAAATATATATAGGATAGTGAGGAGATTGATGATCTTTATTAGGAATAATTCAAATGTATGTTTCTTGAGAAATATTTTCCCAAGGTGGCTTGAATTAGGATGGAAAAAAATTCATGGAATTGAAGCTGGAGGATGACTCGGTGGCTGGTTACGAAAAAAAGTTCACCTGACATGAAATTTATGCTCTTAATTTTATCCAAGATCATCATATTGAGATAAATTTATTTTAATCTCGACCAAATCTGTGATATCAAATAGAATTAGCCTCTCGTGAGATCAAAGGTTATGAAAAATCTGTTCAATTTGTGGAGAAGGTGGAAATTCTTTTTACTGATGATCAGGTGTTCTTTGAAAAACAATATAATTAGAGGTCCAATTTACTGTAAAAGGGAAATAATTAATCAATCAAAATTGGAGGTAAGAAAACTAAATATAAATCTTGTGACAAGTGTGGTAAAAAGAAACCTGTAGAATGTTTATCAAAGTCTGGAAAGTGATTCTGGTGTGGTAAGATCGGAGACATTGCTCGTAACTGTAAAGAAGATGATTAAATAGGCAATGAAAAGAAAGAATTAAGATGTTTTATGTATAATGAAATGGGTCCTTTTGAAAATTAGTGTCCAATAATTAACTCAAATGAGGGAAAGTAACTAGACTACAAGAATAAAGGGTTGTTGAAATAATTTGCAACTACATCAGGATATGTTGGGCTAACAAATGAAGTAATATCAGGTACACTATTTTTCTGTTCAGATTATTCCAATGTGTTATTTTACATAGGACTATACATTATTTCATTTCTGATTAGTTTTCTAGTAAATTTTTTATTCTATATCATGATATGAATCATGTACTTATAGTAATAACATTTAGAGTAAGTGTTGAGACAAAAAGAAATTATAAGAACCTTCTTGTACTTGTGTGCATAAAGAATCTACCTGTAAACCTTACTGATTTACCTCTAGTAGTGTTTGATGTAATTTTGGGCATAGATTGGATGTATTTTTATAATTCTAATATTTAATTCTGAGCTAAAGACGTTTCTTTTCATAAATATTTTCTGTTTGTGTACAAGAATGAACCCTTACTTTTGATAACATATCACGAAGCTGAGAAACTAGTAACAGATGGAACTGAATGTTACCTTTCACATATTGTTGAAAACAAAGGAACTATTAAGATTAATTTTGTCCTTTTTTGTAAATTAGTATCTTGATATTTCTATTGATGATTTTCCTGGTATTATACCTGATCGTGAAGTTGAATTTACGGTTGACATAGTTCTTGATACTAATACAATTTCAAAACCCCCTTAAAAATGACTCATATTGAACATTTAGAGCTAATGAACCAATTACATGATCTATTAGAAAAGTTTTTCATTCAATCTTGAACATCTCTATGGGGTTCGCCTAACATGTTTGTAAAAAAAATGATGGTTCAATGAGACTATGAAATGATTATAGAGAATTGAATAAAATCACAATTAAGAATAAGTATCATTTGCCTCGTAATAATGATTTGTTTTAACAGCTATAGAGAGAACGGTATTTTTCGAAGATTGACTTGAGTTTGGGGTACCATCAGTTGAAATTAAATGAAGAATACATTCAGAAGACAAAATTTCATACTAGATATAGACATTATGAATTTTTAGTTATGCATTTTGGTTTAACCAATACACCTGTTGTATTCATGGATCTAATAAATAAAATTTTCTATGAGTTCATAGATAAGATTGATGTTGTTTTCAGTGATGATATTTTGGATTATTGTAAAATCAAATAGAAACATGAATGTCATTTAACGATTCTATTGCAAACCATAAAAAAATAAACTATATGTGAAATTCAGCAAGTGTGGGTATTGGTTACAACAAATTTCTTTCCTTGGTCACATTGTTTCAAAAAATTTCATAACAATTGATCCTACTAAAACAAAAGTTATTCAAGAATGGGTAAGACACAAACATATAACCGAGATTCGTAGATTTCTTTTTTTATCAGTTTATTACATGAGGTTTGTTTAGTATTTTTCTCGGTTATCTAGTCCAATGACAATGTTAACTTGAAAAGTTGTCATGATCATTTGAACAAAATAATGTGATGATTTTATTCAAGAATTGAAAAAAATATTGGTGAATGATCTAGTTTTGGCACTACCTTCAAAAAATGTAGACTTTTTTATTTATAGTTATGCTTCATTGAAAGGACTTGGTTGTGTCCTTATGCGAAATTATCAGATAATTGCTTTTCCTTCACTTCCGTGCAAAACATTTGAGTTAAATTACCTTACATATGATTTGGAATAAGATGTTGTTGTTTTTTATTTAAAAATTAAGAGGAATCATATATTTGGAGTAAAATGTAAAATATATACTGACCCAAAAAGTGTAATGTATATATTCATTCAAAATTAATTGAATATGAGATAGAGGAGATGAATAGAATTAATTATGGATTCTGATTACATGATACATTACTATCTGGGAAAATAAAATAATGTGGCTGATGCATTGTGTCATAAAAATAATTATTTATTAACCATGTTATGTTTGGAAAAATATACTTTTGTTTATTATTTGATGATCTTTGGAATTAATGTTATTGGTGCAGAAAATTTGCCTCTTTAGTTTTAGGTGTTAGTGAGATCATCTCTGTCAGACAAGAGTAAATAAGCGCAGATGAAGACATTGTGTTGCATAAAAAGGTAGGGTTTGTTCAGAAGGGTATGTTTGATAATTTTAAATTTGATAATTATTTTGTTTTTAGGTTTGGGAAGAGATTATATGGGTCTTGTGACTCACAGTTAAAGAATGAGTTGTTATGTGAATCTTATAGTTCCCTGTTTTCTGTTCATCCTGGAAGTACTAAGATGTACATAGATCATAGAGAGTATTACTATTGGGATGAAATTAAAAAGAGATATTTCTGATTTTATAATAAAGTGTTTGACCTATTAGCGGTTTATAGTAGAGTGGTACTTACCAAAAGGGGTGATTTAGTATTTATTGGTGCTTGAGTGGAAATTGGAAAATATATCCATGGAATTTATTGTGGGATTACCGAAGACATATCGAGGTAAAAAAGAAAAGTGGGCTAATGTCGATCGATTGAATAAATATGCTCATTTCCATTCTATTCGAGATTCTTTGTCTCTAGATAATCTTTCTCAGTTGAATGTAACGAGATATTTAGGTTACATGGTGTCCCCTTTTCCATTGTATCTGATCGTGATCCCATGTTTAGTTCTAACTTTTTGAAAGTCCTTCAGAATTCATTGGGTACTAAATTAAATTTTAGTACAACTTTTCATCCATAATCAAAAAGGCAGTTAGAATGAAAAATTCATACCATGGAAGATATGTTATGTTCTTTCTCGATGGATCACTAGGGAAGTTGGGACCAACATCTTTATTTGGTTGAATTTTCTTATAATAACATTTTTCATTCATGTATAAAGATGGCTCTGTTTGGAGAATTATATGTAAAGGAGTGTAGATCTCGAGCTTTTTGTGATGATGTAGGTGAAAAGAAGCTGATGGGACAAGAATTGGAAGAAGAGATGACCGAAAAAGTTTAGTTGATTCCGAAAAACATGAGAACAACTCAGAGAACGCAGAAAATTTATGCAGATTATTAAATGAAGGATATCTTTTTTTAGGTAGGTGATCATGTATTTATCAATGTTTTTCCGTGGAAGAGTGTGATGCGTTTTTTTAAGAAGATAAAGTAGCACCCAAGGATCATTGGACCTTACAAAATCTAGGAGAAAGTTGAATCAATTGCATACAGAGTGGATATACCTCCATGCTTGTCCAAGGAAATCAATGATTTTCATTATTTCAATGTTGCGAAATTATATTCCAGATCCATCTCATGTTTTGAGCCCAGAGTTAGTTAGGTTGGAAGAGAATATCTCTTATGAGGAACAACTAGTCCTTATACATGATTGAAAAGAGAATTTTTTGTAGAATAATGTAATTCACTAGGTAAAGGTTTGGTGAAAAAACCATATGGTAGAAGAGGAAACATGGGAATCTGAAAATTATATGAGGGATAAATACCCCCCACTTATTTAATAAGTGAATAAAATTACGAGTACGAAAATTTAAAAAAGGGTGGAAGGATGTAACATCCCAGGTAAATAATTAAATATAGAATTTTTATATTTTTTAATATTTTTTAATAAAATATTAATTTTACCGTAATGGGGTTTATATCTTTGATGTCGTACCCGATACACAACAACAGGTTTCTATGAAATTTTAGGTTTCACACAAGCAATATAATATTATTATTTTAAATAGTAGTTAATTTTTAGACATTTTATTGGTAGGAATGAACATAAATAAATAAAATATGATTATACATGTATGTTAAATGTTTTTATATTTATCCAATAAATGTTTGAGGCTTAAAATGTGAATGAATCTAATTTTAAGCATAATTTACTTGAAAAGGTTGATTTACCACCTTTTGATATTGAACACTATTTAAATATATTTTTGGTCACTTTTATATGTTTATATTACCAAATTATGTTCTTATTTAGAATCAGGATATCAAAATTTACATTGGGTATTTTTTTTTGAATTTCTTGATAAAATTCATTTTATATGAATTGTGGAAAATACTGTATTTTAATTCAAAACTGACATTTAAATAATTTATTTATTTGGATAGATTTTCTTTTTAATTTGTTTTAAGGTTTAATTAGATTATATTTTTACAATTTATTCCAATTTTGGTCATTGAAATTAATTTCACTTTGAAATTGGACATAAACAAGTGTGAATCTTTTGATGGTTAATATTTCATAAAAACACACCTTTTGTTTTGACTATGGGAATTAATTTTAAATTAATTAATATAAATTCTATGTTTTTAATTTGTTAAAATTTACATAATTTTTTAATTCAGAATATTAAATATATCTTAGGCTTAATTTATGGTATTTTTCTGAAAAACATCTATTTTTTATGAATAGTGAAAACACTGAGTAGTATTTAAAATGCTGACATATTCATTTAAATGAAATTTTAACACTTCTGTGAATAAAATTTTGAAAATCCAATATAAATTTTTTTTATTAATAAGTTATATTTGGCTCAATAATATGAAAATATATTTTTGGAGAATAGTAACTTTTGACTTTTATTTACCGCATTTAAAGGTAAATTGGGTAATTCAAGGTAAAAAGAATATCATAATTATAATAAAGTACCTTAACACTTGTAATAACCATATTGGATGAGTCGTGACCGACCATAGGCATCCTTGGGTTGACATTGGGACCCCATGTATCCACTTAAGAGTGATAATGACATTTTATTTTATTTAACATAAAGTAAAGACAAAAATGACAAAAACAAATATCTTTAAGTATATTTATTTTTAAATATGGTTTTTTATGTTAAAATTTTGCCTATAAATATTATTTTTGAAAGAAAAAAATATTTCCTACCTCATGGTATTTTTTTATAATTATTTTATATCATATAAATAAAACTATTTATGACATAATAATGATGCAGTGTTTACCTCATTAATTACATATTTCAATATCTAAGATTATAAAGATTACAATAATACCCAAAACCAATAAAATTCTTATTGGATAATTTTATTTCGATCATGAGTCATCATATCTTTGACTTTAATATGTTTTGGACCAATAAAAACTGAAAATAATTATATAATAATATAATATTTTCACACATTCCGAAAGATCCCCTCCCCCCCCAAAGTATAAAAGGACCTCACATCTATCCCATTCCTCACGCTTCACAAGACCCTTGGCTCATCCAATCCCTATCCATATAAGCTTTAATGATCCCTATATTCCCCCTAGAAGCCTTAACATAGGCATAAGGTACATCAACAAGTCCTTATGGTTCAAACCAAGGGAGTTACCGGAATTAAAGGTAAATACTTCTCTTATATTCTATTATTTTATTTTGTTTTATTTTACTTCTCCAACCACATAAAATCTTTTTATTAATTTATTTTATAACAAAACTAGTATCCTAAATATTATAGGTTGTTCTTATTAGAATTATTTTAACTACACTTACCCACACCTCCATCTAATGGGTAATGAACATACTCTTTATGTCTTCAGTGAACTACTACCTCACGAAACGATGATTCATCAAACATCACCAACCACCTCTCATTGTGGCCATTATGATGGTAATGTCTTTATATATGATATATATTATATTTATATTGTATCAATTATTATTTATTTTTCATTTATATAATACCTTTGTGATGTAAGATAACAGTTATGACCTAATTCCCTAAAACTCTAAACCTAAATAGATCTTCAATGTGAATAATTCATTTAATTCTTGATTATGTAATGTTTTAAGGCTAGGTCTTTATAGTTGGTAATAGAGGTAGGTTTTTATATCTTTAAAAGTTTGGGTATTGATAAATTAATATCCTAAATAAATTTTATGATAAGACTGAAGTGATATTGAATTTATAGATTACCTTGTTGGTTCGATAAAGATATTTCTATGTTTAGAATGAACTTCTGCATAGGAAACAGTGAAGCTTTATTGGGATAACATCGTAAGGAAGACAACCTTCCTAATAAGTATCCTGAGATGGTCAGAATCAGAACTAAACTATTTGTTACAGTGATGACACAATTGACTCTGGCTATAAATGGTGGTGGTATCCATGCACAAGATCAGCCATATAAACCACAGAAGAACATGCCAGTAGTGGATCATTTAAAGCAATATTGAAAATTATTGATGTCATGGGGTGTTCCTAACATCAAAAGGTTAGTCTCACTGTTTACCGTTTTGAAGTTGAAGTTGATCAATGGTGGTAGATGGTGAAAAATATTAGGGATAGTGGGAAGATTGATTCTATTGATTAGGAAGAACACAAAGGTTTGTTTCTTGAGAAATATTTCCCAATATTGGTTTAAATTAGTATGGAAAAACAATTCTTGGAATTAAGGTCGGAGGATGACTCAATGGATGCTTATGAAAATAAGTTCACTCTACAGGCAAGGTATGATCTTAATTTCATCCAAGATCTTGATAGTAAGATAAATATATTTTAATCTGGACTGAAGCTATGATATATAAGAGCATTAGCCTCTTTTGATATCAAAAGTTATGAAAAACATGTTTTATGTGCGCAGAAAGTGGAAATGGTGTTTACTAAAGATCTGGTGTTCTTTGAGAAATAATAGAATAAGAGGTCCAATTGGCAGGCAAAGGGAAATAATTCATTAATTAAGCCTAAAGGTAAGAAAAATAAATATCCATCTTGTGATAATTGTGGTTAAAAGAAACTTGTATAATGTTTATTAAAGTCTGGAAAGTGATTCTGGTTGGGTAAGTGTGGTCACATTTCTCGTAACTGTAAAGAAGATGATCATGAAGGCAATAAAAATCCTGCATTAAGATGTTTTATGTGCTATGAAATAGGTCATTGTGAAAATGAGGGTCCAAAAAAGAACTCAACTTAGGGAAAGTAGCCAGACTACAAGCAGAAAGGGGTGGTGAAATCCTTTACAACTACTTCAGTAGATGTTGGGCCCACAAATGAAGTAATATCAGGTATACTATTTTTTGTTCTTATTATGCCAATGTGTTGTTTGACTCAGGTCTACACATTATTTCATTTATTGATTAGTTTTCTAGTAAATTTGTATTTCCATATCATGATATGAATCCTGTACTTTTGGTAAAAACACTTAGAGGATGTGTTGAGACAAGAAGAAATTATAATAACCTTCTTATACTTGTGTGTAGAAAGAATCTACCCGTAAACCATATTGTTTTACCTCTAGTAGTGTTTGATGTTATTTTGGGAATTTATTGGCTATCTGTTTATCATGCTAATATTCAATTCTATGCTAAAGAAGTTTCTTTTTAGAAATAGTTTCGGTTTGTGTACAAGAATTAACGCTTACATTTGATAACATATCAAGAAGTTGAGAAACTTTTAAAAGATGGAACTGAATGTTACCTTGCAAATATTGTTGAAAACAAAGGAACTATTTAGATTAATGATTTTACAGTTGTAAATGAGTATTTTTATGTTTTCCTTGTTGAGTTTCCTGGTATTAAAACTGATCTAGAAGTTGAATTTACTGTTGACATAGTTCTTGATACTAAGCCAATTTCAAAAACCCCTTATCAAATGGATTATATTGAACATTTAGAGTTAATGTAGCAATTACATGAGCTATTATATAAATGTTTCATTCGATCTTGAACATCACTCTGGGGTTCTACTAAAATATTTTTAAAAAAGAATGATGGTTCAATGAGACTATTCAATGATTATAGAGAATTGAATAAAATCACTATTATGAACATGTATCCTTTTCCTCATAAAGATGATTTTTTTATCAGTTATAGGGATCTCGGTATTTTTTGAATATTGACTTGAGGTCACGATACCATAATTTGAAATTAAAGGAAGAATACATTCTGAAGAATGCATTTCTTACTAGATATGGCCATTATGAATGTGTAGTTATGAATTTTGATTTAACAAATACACTTGCGGTATTCATGGATCTTATAAATAAAATTTTCTTTGAGTTCTTGGATAATATTGAGGTTGTTTTCATTGATGATATTTTGGATTATAGTAAAATAAAAGAGGAACATTAATTTCATTTAACGTTTGTATTAAAAAACATAAAAGAAAATAAACTATATGGGAAATTCAGCATGTGTGAGTATTGGTTACAATAAATTTCTTTCCTTGGTCACATTGTTTCAAAAAATGGAATAATTGTTGATCCTACTAAAACAAATGTTGTTAAAGAATGTCCAAGACCCAAAAATATAACTGGGATCTGTAGTTTTCTTAGTTGATCAGGTTATTAACAAAGGATTGTTGAGTATTTTTCTCGATTATCTAGTCCAATGACAACTTTAACTCAAAAAGGTGTCATGTCAATTTTGACAAAAGAATGTGATGATTTTTTTCAAGAATTGAAAAAAAGATCGATGAATGCTCTAGTTTTTTCACTACCTTCCAGAAATGGTGAGTTTTTTATTTATAGTGATTCTTCATTAAAAGGACCTGGTTGTGTACCTATGTGTAATTATCAGATAATTTCTTTTCCATCAAGTTAGTTGAAACCTCATGAGTTATATTACCTTACACGTGATTTGGAATTACCTGTTGTGGTTTTTCATTAAAATTTTTAAGGAATCATTTGTGTGGATTAAAATGGGAAATAAATATTGACAACAAAATTTTAATGTATATATTCAATCAAAATTAATTGAACATGGGACATAGGAGATGGATGGAATTAATCAAGGATTATGATTGCACGATACTATACCATCTGGGAAAACCAAATAAAGTGACTGATGCATTGAGTAAGAAATGTAATGCTTCATTAACCATGTTAATTATGGAAAAATATACTTTTGTTTTTGATTTGATGAAATTTTTTGTTGAAGTTGTTGGTGTATAAAATTCATCTGTTTAGTTTTAGATGTCAGTGACATAATCTCTTTCAAAAAAAATAAGGAAGTGCAGAAGAAGTCAGTGAGTTGCATAAAAATTAGGGTGTTCTTATAAGGGTATGTTTCTTAATTTTAAATTTGATAATGATTACGTTTTTAGGTTTTGTGAAGAGATTATGTGAGCCTTGTGATTCACAGTTGAAGAATGAGTTGTTATGTGAAACTCATGGTTCAATGTTTTCATTACATCCTGGAAGTACTAAGATTTATAGTGTTCTTAGATAGTATTACTAGTGGGAAGAAATGAAATGAGATATTTTTGATTTCATAGTAATGGGTTTGAAATTTCAGCTGGTTATAGTAGAGCAGCAGTTATCGAAAGGGATGCTTCAGTCTTTAGTTGTGCTAAATTGGAAATGGGAAAATATATCCATGGGTTTTGTTGTCAGATTACCAAAGACATATCAGGGTAACAATGCAATCTGGGGTAATGTCGATCGATAGAATAAATATTCTCATTTCCATTCTATTCAAGATAGATTGTCTCTAGATAGAATTTCTTAGTTGAATGTTAAAAAGATATTTATGTTACATGGTGTTCCCCTTTCCATTGTATCTGATCGTGATCCCCAGATTACTTCTAAATTTTTGGAAGTCCTTTAGAAGTCGTTGGGTACTATATTAAATTTTAGTATGAATTTTAATCCATAATCAGAAAGGCATTTAGAATGAACAATTCAGACCTTGGAGGATATGCTATATGCTTTCTCGATGGATTACCAGGGAAGTTGGGACCAACATCTTTCTTTGTTTGAATTTTCTTATAATAAGATTGTTCATTCATGTATATAGATGGCTCCGTTTGAAGAATTATATGTAAATCATTGTTGAACTCCTGCTTTTTGTGTTAAAGTAGGTGAAAGGAAGCTGATGGGACTAGAATTAGTAGAAGAGATGGTAGAAAAAAGTTCAGTTGATTCAGAAAAACATGAGAATAGCTCAGAGTAGGTAGAAATGTTATACGAATAATTGAATGATTGTTCTATTTTTTGAGGTAGGTTATCATGTCTTTCTCAATGTTTCTCCATGGAAGAGTTTGATGGATTTTGGTAAGAAGAGAAATTTTATTTTGAGTATCATTGGACCATACAAAATCCTGGAGAAAGATGGATCCGTTGCGTACATAGTGTCTTTACCTCCATGTTTAACCCAGGTACACAATGTTTTTCATGTTTCAATATTGAGAAATTATATTCCAGATCACTATCATGTTTTGATCGTAGATGTAGTTTAGTTAGAAAAGAATATCTATTACAAGGAACAACTAGTCCTGATACATGACTGAAAAGGTTTGGTGGAAAAGCCATATGGTTGAAGAGGCAACATGGGAATCTAAAAATGTTATGAGGGATAAATACACCCACTTATTTAATAAGTGAATAAAATTACGAGTACGAAAATTTCCAAAAGGGGGAGAGATGTTACATCCCTGGTAAATAATTAAATATAGAAATTTTTTATTTATTAATATTTGTGAATTAAATATTAGTTTAATCGTAAAGGGGCTTTTTTGCTCGATGTCGTACCAGAAACAGAACAACGGGTTTCTATGAAATGTTACGTTTCACACTAATAATATAATATTATTATTTTAAATGGTACTTAATTCCTAGCCATTTTATTGGTAGAAATGAACATAACTAACTAAAATATTGTTATAAATGTTTGTTCAATGTTTTTACATTTATCTAATAATAGTTTGAGGCTTGAAATATGAATAAATCTAATTTTATGCATAATTTACTATAAAAGATTGACTAACCACCTTTTAATGGAGAACCCTATTTAAATATATTTTTGGTCACTTTTATAAAAAAATATTACCAAATTAAATTCTTCTTCAGAATCGGGATATCAAAATTTACATTGGGTAAATTTATGGAATTTTTCTGATAAAAATTATTTTTTATGAATTGTGGAAAATACTGTATTTTAATTCACAACTGCCTTTTAAATAATTTATTTATATGTCTATATTATATTATTAATTGGTTTTAAATTTTAATTAGATTATATTTTTACAATTTATTCCAATTTTGTTCATTGGAATTATTTTCACTTTGAAATTGGACATAAACAAGTGTCATATTTTAATAGTTAATATTTCTTAAAAACACCCCTTCTATTTTGACAATGCAAGATAATTTTATATTAATTAATAAAAATTCTATGTTTTTAATTTGTTAAAATAGGAATAATTTTTTAATTTATAATATGAAATATATATTAGTCTGAATTTTTGGTATTTATCTGAAAAACATCCATTTTTGATGAATAGTGAACACACTGAGTAGTAGTTAAAAATCTGACTTTTTCATTTAAATGAAATTTTAACACTTCTGTGAATCAAATTTATAAAATAAAAAACACATGTTTGTTATTAATATGTAAAATTTGTATCAATAAGATGAAAACATTTTTTTATAATAGTAACTTTTGACATTCATTTACCGTGGTTAAAGGTAAATAGGCTAATTTAAGGTAAAAATAATATCATAATAACAATAAATTACCTTAACACTTGTAATAACCATATTGGATGAGTCATGACCAACCATGGGCATCCATGGGTTGATATTGGATCCCTATATTGCCACTTAAGAGTGATAATGAAATTTTATTTTAATTAACATAAAGTAAAGACAAAAAGACCAAAACAAATATTTTTAGTATATTAATTTTTAAATAGGGTTTTATAATTTATCGTTTTGTCTATAAATATTTTTTTAAAATATAGAAATATTTCCTACATCATGATATTTGTTTTATAATTATTATATATCAAATAAATAAAATTATTCGTGACATAATAATGATGTAGTGTTTAACTTAATAATTACAGATCTCAATAAATATGTTTATAAAGATTAAAATAATATCCAAAAATAATACAATTAAAATTTGATGATTTTATTCCAAACATGAGTCATCATATATTTGAATTTAATATGTTTTGGACTATAAAAAACTGAAAATAATTATATAATAACATAATATTCTCACACATTCCGAAAGATCCCCTCCCCTCCCCTTATAAAAAGACCTCACATCTATCCCACTTCTCACACTTCACAAGACCCTTGGCTCATCAAATCCTAATAAAATTAAGCTCTAAATATCCCATTATTCCTCCTAGAACCCTTATCTTATGCAGAAGGCACATAAACAAGTCCTTTTGCTTCTAACCAAAGGGAGTTACCCGAATTAAAGGTAAAATTTTTTCTTAAATTTTAATGTTTTATTTTGTTTTATTTTACTTCTCCACCACATAAACTGTTTTTATTAAAATTATTTTATAATAACACCAGTATCCTAAATATTCTAGGTAGTTGTAATGAGATGGATTCTAACTACACTTATTCACACCTCTGTCGAATGGGTACTGAACATACTCTTTATGTGGACTGTGAACTACTGCCTCACGAAACGATGATTGATCAAATATCTCCTACCACCTCTCATGATGGAAATTATGATAGTAATGTATTTATATATGATTTATATTATATTTATATATTATATATGCTTTTGTATTTTTCATTTATAGAATACTTTTATGGTTTCCATAGTTGGTAATTACGATAATCTCATTTGAGGAAGTGCAAACTATCACCCCCTCAAAGTGATATGACTACTTAATTCCATATGTTAGACATAAAAAGGATTGAGTTAATGATATTATATATGATATTATACTAGAATTATAATATACCTATTTATCTGTTTGTTTTAATTTCATTAAAATTAGAAATATAAATGAATGCAATGTTCATGTTGTATGTACGACTAACCGTGTCCATGAACAGTGCATTTCATTTCTTATCTCCAAATTTTATGTACTATAATAAATAAATTAATATACTAGATATATATGATATATATGATATTTAAATAATTAATATCATTCTGTAGATAAAGGATATTTCACCACATAGACAACTTTTAATTAAAAGAAGTTCATTTTTGACTCAAGTACGAAATATCAACACAATGACCTTTATTAATATAAATGATTACATAATGTTATAACATGGTAATAAATTATTTAAAAGGAATGATAAACTGGAAAAAAAATATTATTAAGCAAGTAGAAACTAACTTTATTTTATTATTTAGTAGATTATTGAATTAACGGGTCAAGTTGGACACGAGGTAAGGGACTTCGTATCAATCTCATTTCATTGAGTAATATTATGATTTAATAAACAAATTTCATTTATACGCTATATAAACACATTTGACATTTCATTTCATTAAAAGGGAATCTTTTTCTACAATGCATTTCACTAAACATCTAATAATAATGTTTCTTTTAACCTAAGAGGAGACAACATCCTTCAGTCGTCGCGAGTATTATTTGATCTTCAGCATCCTTAACCAGTCATAATTTTTTTAAAAGGAAAATAAATACCATATACTCTTTTAGGTATTTTGTTATTGAAAATGGTTTTGATAGTATATTTTTTATGTTAATATATATAAGTGATATATTTTTATTAAAATGTAGAAATGTTTTCATTCCTTTATATTTTTTATATGTGTTTTGATTTTATAATGATACTTGGACTTTTGATAGGTGGTTACATGATAAACCAAATGATTGGTTGTGTCATGATAAATGAGGATGGGTGGTTACATTATAACCTCTAATGCATTTTGTATGGAAGTCAGCCATATGGCTATTCTATTTAGTGATATGTGGGGAAGTCGATCGTATGGTTATTCCATTTATGTATGTTGATGTCTCGAGTTACCTTTATTTGTTATGTGTTCTTTATAAGGGTTTTATGGTAATATTTTGGATATAAATGGGTAAGAAATGATATTTTATTCAATTTAGAGTATTTACTACACCATAAAGGTGATAAGTATTACTGATATATTTTTTGAATATTTTATATATTTACCATATATTATAAGGTATATTTCTCATTAGGTATTATACACAATGCCACAAATATCTCCAAGTTCACCAACAGGATGACCCTGATCGAACTAGTAGAGTTAATGAACAACCTAAAAGAACATATAGAAAATGGGTTTATACACCCCTGTGAATCACTATGTTGTATTATAGTTCAATTTTTGAAATAAATGGATGGGACAATGTTGTCATATAATGATTATAAATATCAAAAGATCATTATAAATAACAAGTATCCACTTGAAAGGAAAGTTGACTTGTTAAATCAAAATTTAGGTTCTCTTTACTTATCAAATGTGGATCTTAATTAAGGATATCATCAACTAGTGGTAAGGAAGTAAGATACATTGATGATAGCCTATGAATAGGATATGGTCTCTTTGTGTTCATAGTGGTTCTTTTTAGATTAACTAATTATTAAAAAATAAATTTTTATTTGATGAATATTGTCTTTATATATTAAATTGAGAATATTTTGGTAGTCCTTGATGATAATTTTCTTATTTATTATAAGATATACGAGGAAGAGGAATAATATATAATGATGATTCTGGATAAATTATAATAGAAAAAACGTATTTTATGTTAATCAACTAATACTTTAAGTTTAAACAAGTCAAATTCATGGGGAACTTGATCAAAAGTGAAGTAAATTCAATAGAATAATCAATGAAATATGAAACTGAAAATAGAACAGACATGCATGAGTCATATAAAAACATATTTTTCTTTAATTATATTGGTAGTATATATTTTTTTGTGAAATTTATCTTGATTTTTTCTTACTAAATAGGTTAACATAGAAAGGGGTAATGCATGTCTATATTAAGATTTTCAGAAATAATTATGGAGCTCATGAAGAGGATAACCAATGGGCTCAAACTCACACTACCAACATATGGGGAAGGTTATATATATAGTGATACATCAATAAAATAATTGGGTTGTGTTATTATACATAATGATATCTTAATAACATATGCCTCATGATAGTTAATGATCTTTTAATATATTAACCCGACAAATGGTCATGAGTTCACCCTGGTGATCTTTTCCATGGAGATTTAGTTGTACTACCTCTATATTCAGAAGTATGAAATGTATAAAAATCACAAGAATATAAAATAAATATCACATAGAAATATAAGATCATGTTCCTATATAGATGGTTTGATGTGATCAAGGATTGTGATTACTATTTTCACTACCACCCAAAAAGGTTAAAAGGTAGTTGATTCTCTTTGAAGAATAAAACCTATAACTTTATCCATGATGTGGATACAAAATCACCATATATTAATTGATATGAAATGGATGTATATATATAAATTAAAATGGTATATAATATATCCTACCTTTCAAAAATAATTCCATAATCATCAATCAATGTAAAGAACATTGAGGCCCAAAATGATATTTTGTAACACAGAAATAAGGTGAATGATTTAATGTAACAGAAACATCATGAATTAAACTTCAATAACGAATGTGACAATCAGTTTGAAACAATACAAATCCTTCCTACATCAACTAAGATTGAGAATGGAATGTTGGTTAATGCACATATGTCATTTTCTCCAGCCATCCTATATGCACCATGATGTTCAGTGATTAGTGAGAGAACATGTAGAAGGATAAGATTTTAATGATGTGACAACATATTCCTCTATATTAGTGTTTTCATAATGATAATATTTTGGGTAAAAATTACTATAGGATAATGATGAAATTTCCTATACTCACATGGAAATCGGAGAACATTTCCATGGACATTATAGCTGGACAACCAAGGAAATTGGAAGGTTGAAATGTGATATGGGTTATTGTGGATTCATTCACATGGACATAACTATTAATAACTATTCATTAATATTTTCCATTTTAAAACATGGTAATAAATATTTTTTCAACGTGTTGAGGCTACCTAGGGAACCAAAAACAGTCATCTCTGATCGTGGAACATTATTCCATATTAAATTATCAAAATATTTTGATCACTCTTGGAATATTGAATTGAATTTTATTGTGGAATATAACAACCAAACTGATGGACAATATGAAAAATATTATTCATACATAGAATGTCATATTGAGATACTTGTAAATGTAATTTAATTATGGTTATGGTCAATATATTCAAAAAGTTGATTTCTCAAATAACAACAGCTTCAACTCATGTATTCAATTGGATCAATTTGAAGCTCTATAAGGGAATCAAATTCTAACTCCTATATATTAGGATGTATTTGGGTGAGAGAAAGCTAAATATTTCTAATATTATGAATGAAATAACAATGAATGATTAATAAGTCCAACATACATGTAAATACTAATTGTTGTCATAGATGAGCTATGCTGATAACCATAATAGGGATATAGATTTTATAGTTTGAAACAAAATTTTCCTTAGAATATCACAATAGAATTTATCCATGAAGTTTGAAAATAAAGGTAACATACATGTAATTATATTGGTACAATTATGAAATTTTACTTTATAGGGTTGGTGGACCATCATCTAGATAATATACGAAACATGGAACATTTATATATTGTGTCCCAAAATGTCACTCATGAGGGAGAGAATATGTGATCTATCACATTTATTGAATCTATAGGTTGCACAATTAGTGCATAACCTCTGATATAAGAAATATATAGTGAAGATCTAGTTCAATTTTATGAATGATATATGTTAAAAGACAAATCATCATATCTAAGTGTGGTGGAAGAAAAATGAATAAGTAGATGTGATATGGGAAATAGAGTAAAAAATGAAATATGAGTTCCATTATCAATTATTAAATGAAAATTTGAGTTGTAATTTGGTGGTTGAAATTATAATGTGGGGAAAACTGTAATGATCCATATTTTTAATGAAATATTATGTGTTATATTATATATAACTATAAACAAACAATACATAGAGAAACTAAAAACATTATGTCATTAGTGGGGATTGTTACATTAGATAGGAATTCCTCCCATAAAAAATCAGATCTTTAAAATAATATAAAATTATATTATATAAAAATTATAATTGGAAAAGCTATATCATTCTAATATTCTAGAATTATCTCCCTTATGAAAAAGACTATATAAATTAAAAAATTATTATTAAACCAATATAATTCTTAAGAAATGAAAAAATATACCCTTCATAGTAATTGTAATGATTAATTTATGATGTAATAACAATATATATAAAGGTGTAAATATGATCATTGGAATAGTAATGTGAGTATTAAAATATTAACTGGATGGTTAGGAATAACTTCCTGATCAATGAAAATTTTATTTGAATTAAAAATACTAAAATTTATTCTAAAAAATATTTACCATATATAATTTAATAAATTATATTTATTATAATTTAATAAAATAACCATCCTGATTAAAAGAAAAATAAAAATATAAGAATAATTATATTTACTATATTTTAATGCATTTCAGAAAAAATATAATTTTTTCATTTAAAAAATAAAATTAACTACCCTAGAAAAATATTTTTAAAAATAAATTAATTTCTGGAATAATTATGATGAAATTTTCAAGGGGTGATATGTTTGTTATTTTTGAAACTAATAAAATATTTTTTTTAATTTTAAGATAACATTTGTTTAGTAACTAGTGTATTTTAAATTATAAGATTAATTATACAAGAAAGTCATAATCTATTCTAGAAATGTCTATTTTACCAAAAACTTATTTAAGTTGATTAATATTTCATTTAAAATAAATAAATAATTTTTCCAAAACATAAAATTACTTTCCAAATCCTAAAGTCTAATGTTTTATAATAAAATTTTTTCATTTCCCACCTTCCCTTTTGTTTAAAACAATAATATATAATTTTTGTATTTTTAAAAGAAATATAATCAATATATATTATTAACATGTATTTCATAATTTAAAAAATATTATTATTGAATGGTTACATTGGATATAATTATTTATTCAATATTTTATCCTTAATATTCCCCTCTCCTTATGTATAAATAACCATTCACCCCTCCATTAGAAAACCAATCTTCCCACCCATACCAAATAAAAATATTCTAAATAGTATATTTTCAATAACCAATTTAAATACATAATATCATTATAGAATAATAAATCTCCATGATTTGATGATGTTAATGGTTTTTGAAAGTTACAACCGCATGAAAGAGGTAATTTCCTTTATTCTTTTTATTTCATTTTCTTCTTTGTAATCATATATCCAACATTTATATTGTATACATAAAATCATTAAATAATTCAATATAATATTAACATGATATAGAAAATTGAAATATAATATAAAATGTTTATTATAAATATAATCACATATTTTATTTTCACTGCTTCTATTTTGACAATTTTGTATTAATAATATGTTAAATGCTAATGAGTCTATTTGAATCCATTTTCTTCCACAATCCATACAGATGATTATAATAAATGAATTATAATATATAAATGTATACATAGAAGTATTCCTGTGATTATATAGTTAATAATAAAATTGTATAAATTTAACTGAATCCAGATCATTAAATTGAAGAAATAGTGGATATTCTAGGAAAAATATTATATCAAGTAATTTTACCACTAATAATGGGGGATAATGAATACAATCTATTTATTATAAGTGATAAAGGGTAATAACATTTTAATAATTTACCTATGGTACATTTTTTAATATAATTATGTATATTAATTAAGAAAAATGATACATATGATATAAAATGGGACTTAGGTAAAGGGGATTGTCTAACCCATTTATATTGTGTTCGGTTAATATATTATTCAAATTATTATCTATACGTATATTTATCTAATGTCTATAATGATTCCTTTTAAAATTAAAACAATTTTATTTCATCTAATATACATGTTTTTATCTTACCAAATTTACATTTATACAAATTATAGTGATTACTATAAATAGACATTGTTTTAAAAACATGTCTTTTAGTCTTATAGAGTTATTATTCATCAATGAAAATGATATTTTAGAAGAAAATATGTTATCTATTAATAATTATAGAGAACCAAAGGATTTTCCATAACGTATTATTTATGAATCCCTAAATGATCCATTTCCTTGGGATAATTTCAAGACTATGGTTGTTATATTTTCTATTTCTATATAGAATGATTTGTTACAATCATTTGATGATGTGATTGGTGGACATAGATTATATATCCCTCCAATGAAATTGGTAGTGTGATATATATATATATATATCACGATATATTATATATTTTTAATGAACATGCTTCTATCATTGTTCACAGTTGTAATTTTATAATTTATTCACGTATATTGTTTTTTAATGTGAAGTTATATTTCCTAAAAAAAATTGGATATTTTAAAAATATGTTATAATGATTCATTATCATGAATGTACCAAATTTCATTCCTTCTCTAAATGTTTCCCTCATGAATATAATTATTATCCTATAATTATGAAATAATGTTGTTTATTATAATCATTAATGTGAAATTCATTTATGTCCATGATTCCTCTAAGGATATAACTCTCCCTAGATAGATTTTAGCTTAACCATTTATTTGGTGTATATCCAATTATTATTAAATATACTAAATAATATAGGATTTATTGTATACGAATAAATATTAAGGATTTAAATAATTTTTTAATTATGTACAGGTTATTTATAAAAATTATTTTCCTAGGATACTAATCCTTCAGATAATGGATTGTATAAATATTATTATCTTTATCATGAAATTTATGTAATATTAATGTATAAAAATGATGATTTTCTATATATATTATATTTTTGAATGAGTTTTTCTTTTTCTACTGAATATTGTTCCAAAAGAAAAGAATAATGTTTTAAGATCATGATGGAACTACAAATTATTTAAACTTATGCGTAATAATTAAAAATTATCCCCAAAATTATAGAAATAAATGCAATGTAATAAGAATTATTTAATGTAAAAAATTAACATCAATATAAAGAAGAAATAATATAAGTTGTAGATATTGAAAATTTGCAATAAATGTTCATAAATAAAATTTTCATAATTGCATAATTATTATATTGACCTAATTGTTTCATGATGAATTAACAAATAAATATTTTTATACCAAAAATTGCCTAAATATATTTGTATATAAGTTTCATGTGCAGATTAAATAAATGATCTATGATGTCCATTATATTGTATTTTGTTCATAGAATTTTTAATATTCTAATTTCATTTGTTCTATCACAAAGTACATATGGGTGCCTTAATTGGATACTAAATTCATTTTCTAGGACAAAAAAATGTTGATTTGCGATGGGACCCCATCACAAAAAATATATGTTGAAAAGGGTGGGTGGCTCCATTAAAATACATTTTTATTGTATTACTTTCTCAAGTATTTATTTTCTTCCATGTGACTGGTTAGAAGTAAATAATACTGATAATATTGCAACCCCACAAAAATAATATTAAGAAGTATAAAATTTAACAATTAATTATTTTTTAAAAAAAATATAAAATTATAAAAATAATTTAAAAATGGTATAAATAAAACACTAAAAATATTAAATATTAAATTGATTAAAATAAAAATATACATTCACATTATAACATAATAATGATATATGTCACTATAGATGTGGAGGGGGGATAGTTATCGAGAAGAGGATAGGGAGGGAACTCTATGCCTACAGGTTAAGTCATCATTCACAAGTAATATATCATATGATTGTTCTATTTTTAAGGTTATCATCATCTCTCCTCTTTCTACTGATAGTGGTGCCGACGGAGTTCTTCATGCTCCCTAAGCATGACCTTTATAACCTCATATTGATCTTGGAACTACTCCCCATACTGTGAAGGTAATGATGATGAATTTTCCTGAGATCCCATCAACATGGAATATAATCATGAAAAGTTATCATAATAAATTCCAGGTGTCAATCATGAACTGATACCAACATTTCTTCCCTCATGAATATAATATTAAGTCACATATATCTATGTTTAATCATCAAATCCTTCCATACCGGTGGACTGACTCTCGATATCATCTTAACTCTCATCCTATATATGAGAAGTTGAATATTTATATTACTCCTTCAATTGGAATTTGATGATAAAAAAAATTGATTGTTTTAAAACTCAAAAAAATATACCAACTACAATTTAATGTAGGGGAACACCTACAATATTAACAGAGAAAGGATAATTCTAAATCCTCTTATAAACATAAAACAAGATAATATGAGGATACTCAAATACCTATATGATTATAAAATATATAGTATACATTTAAAATTATATAAATTATTCAAAAATTACATAACATATGTTGTCAATGTGTACTGAATATACGACTACCAGCTTGTTGTGTCATCTCCTCCTGCCCTGTTATATCGACCTAATGATTCCATCCAATAAAACTATCTGACATCTAGTATGAACATAATCAATTCTAAATTTGAGATGATATGTAATCTAGTTAGTGGTAGCTTCCAAAATATTAACAATACATGACTTGTGATTTCTTCATGGTAGTCCTTCTCATTCTTGAATAAAAACTAACACCATCTATCATGCATAAGGACCACCAAGGCCTCCTAGATAAAGGATATCATGTAATCATTGATGGGATGAAATAAAATCTATATCTAATTAATATTAAAAATATAATAAAAAAATAAATTTCAAAATAACTATTACTTATTTACTTAACATAAAATTATAAAACATGCATTTTAGAATGTTAATGGGAATCTAATCTGAGGGAACCATTTCCCTTGAAAAATTGTTTCCCCAAATAAAAGTTACATATCAAACAAATATTTTCAAAAATGATATGAAAAAAGAAAAAATAATATAGTATATAGTACATTAATAAATTAAATACTGTTAATAAAAAAACTAAATTAAACAACTTAGAAATACCTCTACTTGTGTGGATCGAACATAACACATAGAGATCTCTCTAAAATGGGATTAATAATCATCACTCTCACAAGACCCTGACCCCTTCATATTGATGATTAAATTTAAGGAACATGAGGGTTAGATGATAATGCATCAAGATCATCACCTTGTAGTACAACCTATTCTGGGATATGAATGATATCGTGAAAATTCTCATTATCCATATGAAACATGAAAAGAATATTTTCATCATGTTATTGAGAATGTCTATTATGTGTATATATTTACATATTTTGACTGTCACTAAAAAATATTTTATTAATTAATCATCTTCATCCTCATCAACATATATGACAATGTCAATATTTTCATCTTCCTCTATAGTATCAAAAATTCTCATAGGGGTTTCAACTTCATTGTCAATTGATAATTAAAATTAATTTGTTTCATTATCAACTTTATCATCACCATTGACCCATTACTATGGGGTGTAAACATAAATATTCATTAAAAATTGTTAGAAATATCAATTTGTATATGAATCTTTAAAAATTTAAATCCCTTTCAGTTCAATAGAACCACATCCAATTTTTTAAAATAATTTTTATGGGATATAATTTTTATAATTATCCGCCAATCAATTAACTTTGTTTATATAGTATAACAATTGGAATAATAGATTTTGAGATCTTAATGAGAAAATTAATATTGTTAAATTACATCAATAAGTATTTTATATTCAATTTCAATTATTTTATTGCACGAATGAACATATAATCCTCTATTATTATCAAACCGACTACATTTACATAATTATGTCCTAGAAAACACTACTCAATTATTTCTACTATATTCCATAAAATTAAACACAATTCTTTCTATGATATGATCCTCTCATGCGAATAACACAATTTTTTTATTCACTATATAAATATATATTAAATATCAATCTATTCACCACATATGAATTATAAGAATTTAGAGTTAAGGATAATGGGTTAATCAGTGCACACAATTGAATATAATTTGTATTTTCATGTTATATACCATCAGAAGTAAAAAAATATAATAAAAAAATAATAAATATATTTCAAGTGTTTAATCATAGAAAATTATTTAATAATCATTGAAAATAGTAGAAAAAATTTAATTGCATATCATATTCAAGATTGTATAATATAATTTCTGGAAATAAGTTTTCAAATTGAATATAATAAAATATATAAATTTCATTATATTAATTTATTTTAAATAAAAATTTATTGAATATGTGGTAGTAAATAAAAATGTAGAAATAGTTTCGTTTAATCATAATTGATAAGACCATATGTAAAACCTTGTGTTATTCATCATCTTAAATCCACCATTCATAAAATCCACCAAAGACATGATTTTTATTATTAAAATCTCGTGATTGAGTATTCAGTGGATCATTAATATTTCTCTCAATACAAACTTTTGAATTATGTTTTGAAGAACATTATAGATGGATGTAATTGTAGAAGAAAAAATTAATTTCTTATTATAACTAAGCATCGTCAATTAAACCTTCATCTTCTACTTTATAATGTAAATTTTTTTTATATTTCTAAATACATATATCATATGGATATATCCATAATAAGTCTTTCAATCTTCCACATTATTCTTCAATTCAAAAATTTAATTCCAAAGTATATACTGAATCAATGAAATCCACTGTATGTTTTTTTTCTATTTTATGAAAAATTGAATCAATGTCTTTGTAAGTTCTAATAAGTACATTGCGGTTTGTTTTCACCTTACATATTTCTCAGAAATATATTATATTTATGTGCGATCATCCCAAATCAATGAATTCAACAAACCTCTAAATATCACAAGTAGATGTATTTTCAATACAACATGGAAATAAAAATATTTTAATATTTTAATATGAATATTTTTAACACATATAGCCCAATTAGAAACATTTTGTTATGGTAGTATAAAATCTATAATAAATTGATAAAATAATAATCTTTTATCATTGGAAAATGTAACATCCACTACTGGATTCATTAACTACTATGATATGTCATTTTCAAACAACTCAAGTTCAAGTAAACTGAAAATTTAGTCAAGATTTAGTAATGCATTTGAATTATCTTTGGTCATAATGGGTGATTCCAAAACAAAAAAATATATATCATCAATATTCATTACATCCAACATGTAACAGACCAAAAAATAAGACTAATATGGATTGTCCCCAAAAAATATTTTATTTAATTCAATTATGATCCATTCCAAATCCATCGATTATTTTTTTATAGGAGGACCAATTGAATTGAGAGGTAATCATGAGATAAAAGATTTTAAAAAAATATATGAGATCATTTATAGAGTCCCATATCTTTCAATATTAACTTTTGTCAAATCATTCATTTCCTTTAGAAATGATGTTCAATATTATGAAATTTGATATTACAATAAAAAAATAATGATTTCTTCTATTGATGAGTATAAACGTTTTCCTGTCACTCATACTATATAAAAATAATTTTGGGCCATCTGTACTCCATCCCGATAACATTATATATATGGGGAAGTCACTATTTGTCCACATTAATGCATCTTTCATTAGAAATTTTTATTTCTCCAAAACATCATTTGGACGGACAACATTACATTATAATAAATATAAATCATCAATCAATGGATTTAAATTAACAAAATTATTTTATTTGGATGTCCTGAAATTAATATGGTGAAAATGGTATATGCCAAATTCATGAACATCTTGGAGGGTAAGTTATACTGGGTTATAATGATGGTCAAAAATTTATTAACTACCATAAGAATGAAATGGAAAAAAACTCTCAGTAGAAAGGACCAATCAAATGATCCGACCATTTGATGAAAACTAAATATATACCTTGTCATAATTTTTCAATGAATGACCAGTGAAATGGAAATATATGATTTTAATAAAAAAAAATTGTTTCATGAAATCAATGACCCTCTATTCTAACATATAAATAAATACTGAAATCTGGGTGTATGTGAGAAATTTCAAACATGTTTAACAATAATCAATCAATACATTCCTAATTGATTCTTATTTTACCTCTAATGTACACATGAAAGAAAACAAACAAACAAATAACTTTACCCATAATATGTAATGTAACCATTTGAAGAAGCATGAATCATTAAATAAAGAAGTCCCAAATTAGAAAATTGCCTCTTTCCCTCAATTAAATTTATTGAAAAAAACTTTCCTTTAAAGTAATTGATATTTATCCAAAGTTAATATATAATAAAACAAAAAATTTGAAATTCCATATCAGATTTAATTTCTATATATTTTTAAAACACGTCAAATTTTCTTATCAAACAAGAACGATATAAGGAATCTTCTATATACATAAGTAAATCATAAAATAAACATGTTTATAACTCCGGAATAAAATCAATATCATCATATGATTCCATTTTTTTAATAATATGAACCAAAAAGATCATGTAAAAAATTTTAAAACTATTTTGGATTTGAAAAAATATTATTCATATTATTTCTAGAACTATTTTCACCATGTAGATATGAAAAAACAAAATCTCATAGAAAAAAAATGAAAAATATAACCACAAATTTTTTGACATCTGTCAAACCTCCTCAAATCACATTTCATTCATGGAAACAAAATTATCCCTTCTAAGAAAATTAAATTTTTTATGATGTAAATGATATAAAATCTTTAACATGATCAATATATAGAGGATTTATAATAAAATCATTTGTATTCCTATGATGATTTATCCAATCCTGATCATGTAATAAATACTATTTTCGAAAACCTTATTCCATATTTTGGATAAAATAAAAAATGAAAATAACATGATGATTAATTTGATATAAATAATGATACAAGAAAGAGAATAGAACTAAAAAATATAATTTATATATTAATATTATCTATTTTATCAATTTATCACTTCTTTTTAATAATTACTGTAGATTTAATATTATTACCATTAATTACTACTAATTACAGTTAATTTTTACAATGAAAAATAGTTTTTAATAATTAAAATTAATTTTTAATGATTGTAGGTTTTTTTAATTGAATATATTTATCAAAATTTAATAGTATTTAATTTAAATTATTAAAATTTATACAAAATTATTTCCAATTATAATTATTTTTTACTAAATACTGCTAAATTTTTGTAGTTATCGCCATTTTTTAGTAATTACTACTACTATTTTTTAATTACCATTAATATTTAGTAATTAATACTAATTTTTATAAAATTATTCAAATTTTTAGTAATTACCTATAATTGTTTCTAACTACCATGAATTTTTACTAATTTCGACTAATTCCTTCTTATTTTAACTATATACCACTAAGTACCACTAATGTTTTCCTAGTACGACTAATAAGCAAAATATTTTACTATGTGCCAATAATTTGAACTAATATTAATTATTTATATTTATTTATCAATAGTTTTTACGAATATCTACTAATTAGTATTAATTAGCATTATTTTTTACAAATTAGCACATTTTTTTGTAGTTAATTATAATTATCGCAAATTTTTACAAATAACCCCTAATTATTACTAATTACTTTTAGTTATTATTATTCTCTACTAATTTGATGTAAATATTTATAATTTTTACTAGATTTTACAATTTTTTAGTAATTGTCTTAATTTTCTAATAATTACAATCTATTTTTAAAAATACCAAAAATTACAAATAAATACCACTGATTTCGAAGAATTTCCTTTCAAATAATTAATCCTCATTTTTAATAATTATCCCTAATTTTTAGATATTATCTCTAATTTTTACTAATTGTCATTATTTTTTTCAAATAGTTTCATAATTATTAATATTTACTATTAATTGTTATAAAATAGTATTAATTACTACATGTTATTAATTAATAATTACTATTAATTAATAAAACTAATTTAATTTTTATTTATTTATTCATAGGATATATAAATTTTTACTATGTTCTTTTAATTATCGCTTATTTCCATTACTTTTTAATAATATCCACTTTCTACAGAAAATTTATACTAAATATTGGATGGTTATACTAAGTATAGAAAATTTCTAATAATTACCTCTAATTTCAAATAGTTACTATTCATTATTGATAATTAAAACTACATTATAATAATAATAAAAATTAACAAAAATTAAGAATAATTAATTTTAAATAAATATATTTATCAAAAAATTAAAAATTATACATCTAATATAAAAATACTAATACATTAAACTAATTTCTACTGAATAAAATTAATTAATTATAAATAAAACTAATGAAAAATAATTAATAATAATTACTAATAAAAAAAATATTAAAAATTAAAAATATTAAATACGACCCTTAATGTGAACACATTATCAGATGCAAAGCATAAAATTTTCTTCACCAAAAAAATTATTCATTTAAATGTTAAAATAGAAGAAAAAGATAGTCTTGGAAGAGAAAAGAGTTCAAAGGAAGAGGAAATTAAAAAAAATTAGTTGGTGTATATATAAGTTATATTACTAGTGAAGAACTAATTGGGACGAGTTTCCCATTAAAAATACTATTATTTTTTAAAAGTCCCCTTGAAATTGGTATACATTATTAATAACCCTATAAGTTATAAAAAGGTTATTTTTTATGGTACCTATCTGAAACACATTTCCATCACAACTTATTTGTGATGGGAATTAATTCCTCCACAAATAACAATTATGACTGAATGTATTTTGGATGGGGGTATATTTCCAACGAAAATACCATTCCCATGTTTATCATGAAAGACGCGTGATAGGTATTTGCGATGAGACTGTTTTCTCATCACTAACATTTTTATTTAGAACTATTTGTCACTTTTTTCATTTCCCATCACCACTAGTCCCTTAGAATTTACTATATGAATTTGGGGATGGCCTCATTACAAATATCCCATCAAAAAGTCTCTTTTTCCTTTCACTTAACATTATTTTGATTTTCACCCTAATCGAAAATTATTTATAATAGAATTGATTATATATATATATATAGTAAAACTATTTTCATTTTTATCTACATTTATCGTAACTTCTTAATTTTGGTGATCTCATAAATATGTTTTTCAATTATCGATTTATCTGGAGGGAAAGACATTATTCATGAAAACTCATATTTCTATTTTATATTATCTAATTCAGGAACATCAAATTATTAAATATTTTCTTTTATTTTTAGATCATCATATTGGTTAACAACATTATCATTGGAAATTTCTAGTTATTATATCAAAATCTCATTTTATTTTAATTTCATGATAAATATTTCATCATACATTAAAAATCTATATTTTATTTCTCTAGATTATTTTTTATGATCACTATAAATCTTATATAGTTTTTGATATATTGTTTCACATTCAAAAAAATTTCATGCATCCCATAAATATATTTAGGGAACCTTTTGATCATTGAACTCTCACTTTTAAAATCATCTTTATAATTTGAAGTATAAAATATTTTGGCAGTAGAGATAAATATATAATATATTCCTGAGAACCTTTTACCATCAATATATTTATCTGATTTTTTAATTATTTTATATAATCCTTTATTTTTTCTACTATTTTACCCAATTATATATACAATATTTTTTATTCAGTCACTTTCACTTATGTTTCACATATCCATAATTCTAATGAATTTTCATTTTTTACTCAATGATAATTTCATAAAATAATGTCTTGTTTTCTTATTATGATCAGGATAATCAAGTTTAATATGACCGTTCATTCTATATTGATAAAGAATAGGATTATATTAATAAATTTTAAATTTTGATTCATTATAATAATTTATTATTAATCGTTTTTTATTACAAAATCGAATTTATAGGTTAGAAATGTCACCTTTGGTATCATCACATTAAGAATCTTAAAAAACATATCCAGAACATTTCATGGATGATATTATTTTAAAATTCTATGTATATGAAGTTTCTATTTTCATAATTGTAAACAATATTATCTTTTTTTTTCTTTTTCAACATCATTCTATAATAAAATTTAAAAATTAGAAAGGTACCAATTATATCAATGCGAAGTCACATAGTAATGTAATATAAAGCATAAATTGAAATCCTTTTTGAATCACATTCCATATACTAATATCAAAACTATTTTCAACACACTAATAATTAAATAATTCCTTCTAACCAAGATATTATATGTATTTAACAACATTTATAAATCACTTTAGGATTTGAGAAACAATTTCGCTAACTGTAAAAAATGATTACTAGTATTTTCAATGAATAAATATTTATATTTCTATGATTATTGATCTTCTAAAATATATCACTTATTACTGTGTATAAATTTCATATCATTTTTAACAAGAAGAAATTTAGATATCCAAATATCAAAAATATAAAATCATATAATATTTCTTATACTTTATTTTACAAGTTACTCATTTTTCACATCTCTTATAAAAGTGAAAACATAATTGTCCAAAAAATTATAATTTTTAACATATAGAAGAATATTTTTAAATAAACTGATGAAATAATATGTTATTTTCTATATTTCTAATACACATAGTAAATTCCATCAAATAATGTTGGTATTTTCTGATTTAATTTTTCATAATATCCCAAATTAAAAATTACCAATCATAAAAACAATTTACATACACCTATTAATGTGCGTGGAAATTATTATATGAATAACCAATATGAAAATTATGAAATATCAATATTATTTTTTATAGTATAATCTTTCTTGGATTCAAAATGTAGGATTAAAATTTAATATTTTTAAACAAAAATAATACATGATGTTAAATGTAGTTTCAAATAACTTAATAATTTTATCCTCAAAAGGTAAAAAATTATAGGAAATATTAAAATATAATTATACCAAAATTAAAATAAATTAGTATTATGAATTTCTATTAATCCCATTAAATAAAATAAAATTTTCAATGAAATTTTTTATGTAATTCAAACTAATCATCATCAAAAAATACATATTAAAAATAGAAAATGATTTTAAATTTCAATAAACTAAATTTTAAACAACAGTTTACTATAATTCAACTAATAGAGGATTTTGAAATCCTTAAATTTTAACCAATGTAAATGGTATAACTGTGGTATAGAAGTGAGGTATCCATTAAATTAATCATTTTCAATTGTATCCAATTTATAAGAATCATATTTTAAATATTTCGACCTATCCATGATATCCATTTATTATAATGATTTGAAATTCCCCTAATATGATAATCAATAGCTCTATATTCCATTCTATAAATCTAATAACTCAGTTTACCTCCACCACTAAACCAATAGCTCAGTGTTGTACTTACTATAATTTGTAGCCTGGTATATTTTCTACATAATAAGTATCATAGTCATAGTAGTAGTAATTAGTATCTTAGTAAAACTATTATAGAAATAAATAAGAGATGTTATTACAATGAAATCCTAACAACTAAACTCTAGAGAAAAAACACCATAAAAAGATTATTTTGATTATAATTAATCAAAGAACATATGATGACGTAAAACTATTTGGTTCATTAGATATTAATTGGGAATTCATTTCCTCTCATTATTTATAAGGTGAAGTTATATTTTTATTGAATCATCCAACAATCATATCCAACAAATACAGAATTAAGTTTCAATATTATCTTTGCATCTCACTTTTAATCAATAATATACATTTATTCAATCCATATATTTAGAGTTAGGTCCATCACCAATATAATTATTAACATGAATACCACATACATTCCATATAATAAAATTCATTTGATTATCTAATTTAAATAAATAATTTTAAACAATTTATATATAATAAATGAATTAGATATATTTCATTAAAATGATTTATATAATTTTTAAAAAATAAAAATTTCAAATATTAAACATAATACATATCAAATATATAAATAATTAGTTCTGTGGTTTTAATAAATATTAATATTATTTCAAGCACTCAAAAAATATGTCATGTATGATTTTTATTTTCTAGGTTGTATAGAGGTAATATTCAAGTGAAACAATTTTCTCAAAAAGTGTATAAATCATTAAAAGATCACCACTTTATGATATAGATTATTGGATGTTTTTTATATTAAAAATAAAATAAATTCATTTTACCTTTTTTAAAATATTTAAAACCATATAATAGAAGGTTTTTCACGACCTGTCCTAGAGACCCGTGCAGTGACTACCCCAAGCTCACCTTTCATAGGCTAGGGGCTGGCAACTAGCACCAAAGGCATAAATCCTGATATAAGGGAAGGAATTTCCTTTATTTAAGAAAACAAACACCACAAAGTTTGCAAGCAGAAGTAAACACTAAGTAAAATGAGTACAATAGTATGTGCTGGAATGTAAACGGGCTAGAATACAAACCCAACTGAAAGTAAAGTACAACTGAAAAGAATGTATAGAAACAAAAAGGTAAAGTAGCAACTCCGAGCCATCCTCTGGAAATCCCACCTGAAGGGTGGGTACTGATTGTCTCATCTACTCCTTGGCTCCAGCTGTCCGCTCTGAGTACATCCTATCCAGTGATGCACCTCCTGCTACCGTCCATCTCCATGAGATCCCACCTCGATCAGTATTTTCCATCGTCTACATCCAACACAACATAGTGCGGGTATAGCCCGTGCAGGGGTGAGTATACGCTACTCAGTAGGGACCCCGAGACCCCCGAAGGTCTCCCAGAATCCACAATGGATAAACCACAAATAAAAGATACAATCACGAAGTAACAAACAACTCTACTTAGGTACATTCCCATACATATACCTAAGTCATCTATTCCAGCATGGCTCCAGCACACGCGCTCAAGTACAACCCAGTCCACATAGGAAAGCACAATCCAATCCACATAGGATAACACAACCCAATCCACACAGGATAATAATACAATCATATCGAAGATAGTGATTGTAAGTTAAAACTCAGCTCACACAGGTATACATTTCGTAAGATGATAGAGAGTAACAGATGTGGCCACTGATTCATCTAAGTTGTCGGACCCACATAGGATACAAGAACAGCTAAGCTGTCGGACCCACAAAGGATACAAGACCAGCTACTCTGCCAGACCCATGTAGGATACAAGTACAGAGTCAAATACTGGAAGAACCACATAGGATACAAGAATAGTAGTCAAGTACTGCTGGACCCACGTATGATACAAGAATAGTAGTCATCGCCATTGAACCCACAGAGGATTCCAGTACGGTCGTCATCGCTGCCGAACCCACAGAGGATCCCAGTACAGTCATCATCGTCGTTGTAATCGCAGCCAGCTCTAGGGTTCCCGCACACATCATGCTCGTTTCCAGGAGGGTCTTCTACACGTTCCAAGGGGGTCGAAACATCAAATGACATGAAGTCCAAAGTTTATGTATCCCAATGTTTCGTCTCGTCAATAGGAACTCAATGCGACAGAATGCGCGTCAATCGAATGCCCGGTCTTAGATTTATTTGCTTTTTCATCCTAGGGCCCAGTTGGATTTTAAGCTAAAACCAACCCTAACGTACTCCAGTTGTGTCCAAAACTCATGTAGAGTAATCCAAAAGAACAATCTCACAAATAGGTATCCAACAGAGTCAATGTCACATCAATCGGACATCCGGAGCTGAAGTTATAAGCGTTTTCGCTCTGAGGGCCCTTTTGGTTTTGTTTTCAAACCAACCCGGACATACCCAAAGTTCTTCAAAACCTTGAGTGTAATAATAAAAAACAACCATATCGTTCCAAGGATCACTACGCAACTGACGGTGTGTCAATCGGAGTTTTTTAGCCCATGTTATGGGCATTTGAACGGATCTGTTCGGAAAATAGGGGATTCGGGCCCGGTCTGACCCGACCCGACACCCCTGGGTTTACTGAACTGGGTTGACCCGACCTGGGTCTGGGTCCGGCATGTTAGAGAGTGGCCCAGCATGGCTGGCATGGCCCGGCCTAGCGTGGGCGGCCTGGCCCGACGCGGATGGTTCGTCTCGGTGTGGGCGCCCCCGCGCCGAGTGGACGCAGAAGAGGGGGGGGGGGGCGTTGCCCCCATCGTTTTGAAACGGCTACCCCCATTTGGGGGGACCGCCCTTGCCACCTGCCAGGGGTTATGACCCCTGGTCTTCCGAAATCCGGCCGGCCGTAATGGTTGGCCGGTGTGCTGCCGGCGGGACCTGCTGGCCCCGCCTCCTGGAGTGCCAGCGGCCGACGGGTCTGGCCGCCCTCCTTTGCACCGCCGCGGCCTTAGGTCACGGCCCTTGTCCGAATGGCGCGGCGCGATGGCACCGGGCCCGTCCATCGTGGCCCTCCATCGTGCTCTGGTGCCACGCGATGGCACCGCGCCCCTCCGCCGCAGCCCGACTCCGCCCGCGTCCTCTTTCGGCCTCAACAGCACGGCACGACGGCGCCGCGCTCCTTCGCCGCGGACCGCACTGGCCGCAGTTCCCTCATTCCCATGAGGTGTCATTGCACTATGTCGCCTCCATTCTAAACCACAAAGAAGTCCGACAAAAAAGGGTGGGAGGGTCGTCCGTGTTCGTGCGGTCCGACCTCCTCCTGTTATATTAATAACAAGCCTCCACGAAATAATTAAGAATGTAAAATAATAATTCTTTAATGATGAACAACCACTACCTAGAAAATGTTTTCAGAAGCTTGCATAGTGGAAGATGGTGTCGCAGGGTGAGGCTCCGTTTACATCGATGGAGAACGTCTGAGGAGGAAGCGTCATCTCCCTTTCATTGACACGGAGAGAAGTTGGAACATCTTGGTGAGGTTCTTTGTCGATGTCTCGGTGTTCTTCAATGTAGAAGTTGATGTTCTTCAAGGCATAGAGTATTCTCTCCAAAATCTCCACACAACGAAACAAAAAAAATAAAATAAGGCTTTTTCCTTATTTTATTAGTCATGCCAACACTCTTCAAATTTCAAAAGCCTTAACTCACTTAATTAATTAGTCTTGCATTGACAAAATTAATGGTGAGATAGGTTGGAATGCATTCATGAGGAAGAGGGGTAACCAAAACATTTAATAAAAGGGAGGTTTAGAGGGGTTAGGGAATTTGAAGGGGTGGGGCTTGTGTGGGACCCACCTCACTAATATCCTAACAAGAGGAGTTATAATTTTAGTGGGTCCCATCCCAACTCCCACACATGGGGTTTAACCACTTAAGTGAAATAAAATATGTACCACAATTTTATTTCTCTTTATACTTAATCAACAAATTTTAACAACTCTTCCAGAGAAAATGCAACTTCAGTAAAGGTCATCTAAAGCAATTGTTAGTGTTGTGGTTTCATCGGTGCCCTCGTATTTTGATTCTGAGCACCGGGTCAAAAGTTAGTAAAACCCGCTCGTCCATTCACTAAACGTACCCGAGCTAAACATCGGAAATTGATTCCGGGAACACTGGGCCTCAGAATCAGCTGCTGTCAGAAACTGCGTACTCATAAAATCCCAAATAAATTAAGAAAAATATTTCCTCAAAATTTACAGGCCTTTACATTACTCCCACCTCAGGGATTTACGTCCCCGTAAAGATACATCTCAAACTAGGGGAACAAATGAGGGTACTGTGCACGAATCTGAGCCTCCCGCTCCCATGTGCTCTTTTGGATATTCCCATGCTGCCACCTGATGCGCACTAGAGGTATCGATCATCCACATAGGACCCACTCCTGTTGATCCTTGATCTCCATCGGGACCTCTGTAAACGTTTCCCCATCATCAATGTCCAGCTCCCCATGGTCGATGATATGCGTCTGGTCGTGTACGTATCTCCTCAGCCGAGATACGTGGAAGACGTCATGCACCTGGTGAAACTGAGGTGGTAGAGCTAGGCGATAAGCCACCATTCCTATCCTGCTGATAGCCTGTAATGGTCTGATGAAGTGCGGAGATAACTTGCCGCCCCGGCCAAATCTCTGTAATCCACGTCGAGGTGAGACCCATAAGAAAACGTAGTCACCATCCTCGAACTCTAGTGGTCTCCGCTTCCGATCAGCATAAGACTTCTATCAGCTCTGAGCTATCCTCATCTTCTCCTGAATGACTTTTACCTTCTCCATCGTGACCTGGACCATCTCTAGTCCCACAAGTGCTAACTCCCTAGGGTCTGTCCAGCACATAGGTGATCTGCAAGGTCGGTCATACAATGCATCGTATGGTTCCATCCCGATGGTGTAGTGGTAGCTGTTGTTGTATGAAAAGTCCACCGAAGGTAGGTAATCCTCCTAGTTGTGACCAAACTCAAGGACATATGTACGGGGCATGTCATAGAGAGTCTGAATGGTCCTATCTGTCTGACCATCCGTCTGAGGGTGAAAAGCGGTACTCATGCGTCGCTGTGTACCAAAATCCTCATGTAACCCCTTCCAAAGCTAGGAAGAAAAGTGAGCATCTCGATCAGATACGATAGATGATGGTACATCATGAAGTCGTACGATCTCCTGAATGTAGAGGCTTCCCAAGCTCTCTACTGAGCCCTGCTCTCTGATTGGTATGAAGTGGGCCGACTTGGTGAGTCGATCGACGATCACCCAATTGGAGTCATGTCCTCTGGAATTACGTGGATGTCCAGTCACTAAATCCATAGATATCTCGTCCCACTTCCACTCCGGGACCTCTAAGGGTTGTACCAAGCCTACTGGTACCTAGTGCTCCACCTTCACCTGCTGGCAGGTGAGGCATTGAGAAACGAACTCTGCCACAACCTTCTTCGTACACGGTCACCAGTGCTGTCATCTTAGATCCTGATACATCTTCAAAACTCTTGGATGTACCTATAAAGGGGATGTGTGAAACTCTCTCATCACCTCCTCTTGTAAAGAAGCTGGTACCATGGTAAATCCTCTGAAAAGGATGACGTGCTCTCCTCCTATAAAGAATCCAACAGGTGCATGTCCTCTGGAAATCTGTGCATGTCGTGTCTCATAGTCAACGTCCCCATGCTGTGCCTCTCTAACCTGCTGAAAAAGTGGAGGTGTGACTGTGAGTGATTGAAGGAATGATGCCCCGCCTCTATCCATGAAGGATATCTGCAAAGCAGCTAACTGCTCTGTCGCCTCTCCAAGAAGCTGAATGCCCATCATCCTACTGAGAGCATCAGCTACTACGTTCCCTTTCCCAGGAGTATATACTATCTCAAAGTTATAGTCATGGAGGAACTTGATCCAACATCGTTGTCTCAGGTTCAGGTCCCTCTGCGAGAAGATTTACCAGAGACTCTGGTGGTCAGTGTAGACTGTAAAGAGCTCACCCATCAGATAGTGCCGCCACACCTTCAAGGCGAAGAAAACTGCTGGTAACTCCAGGTCATGGGTAGTATAGTTCTACTCATGCTTCCTCAACTTTCGTGATCCATAGGTGATCACTACTCACTCCTACATCAGGACACACTCGAGTCCGGTCCTTGACGCATCGCAGTAGACTATGTACCCTACTCGCTCCTCCAGTAGCCTCAAGATGGTTGCACTGGTCAATATCTGTCTCAGCTCCTGGAAGCTCTGATGACATCTATCTAACCACACGAAGGGTGTCCCCTTCTTCGTCAAAGATGTATGTGGTGCTGCAACTCTGGAGAAGTCTGGCACAAATCTTCGGTAGTACCCAGCCAAACTAAGGAAACTCCCTACCTCTGTCACGCTCCTGGGTGGCTCCCAAGCTAGCACTGTCTCGATCTTTGCAGGATCCACCGCAACTCCCACCTCAGAGATGACGTGTCCCATGACTTGGACCTCATGTATCCATAACTGGCACTTTAAGAGCTTACCATAAAGCTGGTGCTCTCATAGTGTGTCTAGTACAGCCCACAAATGGTAGGCTTGCTCCTCCTCCGTGGTCGAGTATATCAATAAGTCACCGATGAATACTATGACAAATAGATTGAGGTAAGGCTGGAAGATCATGTTCATGAGAATCATGAACACTGCTGGAGCATTGGTTACACCGAAAGGCATAACCAAGAACTCATAGTGGCCATACCGACATCTGAATGCTGTCTTCTGCACATCCTCATCTCAAACTCTGAGCTGATGATAGCCTGACCTGAGTTCTATCTTCGAGAACCACCGTGATCCCTTGAGCTAATCGAAAATGTTGTCAATCCTCAGAAGTGGATATTTATTCTTCACAGTCACTTGGTTCCGGCGACAGTAATCGACACACCATAGCAAGCTCACGTCTGCCTTCTTAGAGAACAATATCTGGGAACCCCAAGGTGAAACACTTGGTCGAATAAACCCCTTTCCCTGTAAGTCCTCCAATTGTACCCGTAGCTCTCAAATTTCAGCGGGAGCCATCCGATATACTGGAGTAGATATCGGGGCTATCCCGTGGTACAAGTCAATATAGAAGTCTACCTCTCTGCAAGGAGGTAGTCCTAGAACTTTGTCAGGAAAAATATCCACATACAGATCCACGACTACATGAAAACTCGGACTTCGCACGTCCACTGATCCTAGGATGAGGCTAGCAAACTGATGAGTGATCGGCTGTCCTCTTCTCTGCATGAGTCCATCCTATACTGCAAAGGCTCCTTTCTCACCAGTGAAGGTGAACCTACTACCATCGATGCGGACACACCGCACCTTGCGCCTAATACAGTCGATCTGAGCATGGACCGTAGATAACCAATCCATGCCCAAGATGACATCGTAAGGCCTCGACGCCTCTACAAGAAGATCTCAGCCGAAGCTCTCACCTCCTAGAGTAATCTCGCACTACCAAAACTAGTGCGTAATCATCGAGTTTGCTCCCGTAGGAGTCTCTAGCCATAAGGATCGAGAAAACGACTCCGTCGGAATCTCCGAGATCCGAACAAGGGCAGTGGGAAGGAAAGAATAACTCCCTCCTATGTCTACAATAACTGCAGCAAGGGTGGAGTAGACATAGATAGTACCTCAAATCATCTCTGGTGCACCACGGTTACAGGCCTCTACTGCCTGAAGCTGAGCCTGCATCTGTCCGCCAGCTCCCTGTGGTCGGGGTGGACCTCCTGGTCGTGGTGGTGGTAGAGCCTCAAAACGTCGTCCACCACCTGCCGCTCGGCCATCTCCTCTACCTCATTCGCCTACCCCCTGCAGACCTCCATGGTCGAACCACTTCCTTGGCCTGGGTGCTCCCTAAACTGTATACTTCTCCTCTGCATGGCGGGTTAGACAGTCACAAGCCATGTGGCCCTGCCCTCCTCATGCATAGAAATGTCTGCTCCTCATAAGGCTGGATCTGTGTTGTGTGCCCTGCACCTCTAAGAAAGTATCTTGAGGTTTCCCACCTGATGTTCTGGTCCGCTTGGACCCCTGTGACTTTCGTCGACTGCTAGCTGCAGAAGACTCCGCTACGTGCCGCCCAGGGGTAGGTCTCACTCCTTGTGTAGGCTCAGCATGAATGCTCTCTAAAAGAAGGGATCTCTCTAGTACTCCAACATGCGTTGGAATGCTGAGAGAGATCATCGATGCCCTGATCTCATTCCTCAATTCATGCTCGAAGGTCTGGGCCCGGAAGAATGGGTCTTGTACCATGTCTGTGGAATAGTGCGAGAGATCGGTAAATCTCACAGAGTACTGTGATACAGTCATGCTGCCCTGCCACAGCAGCATTAACTCCTGAATCTGCACCGCATGGAGGGTGTCCGGAACGAACTCCGAGCGGAAGAGGTTCTCAAAGTCCTACCAAAGGAGAGATTCCTCATCGTACACCTGGAGCATCAAGCTCCACCATCTACCTACTGTCGCGTGTAGGAGAGTCCCTGAAAGGTTCACCAAGAGGTCCGCTGGTGTCCCTACAAACCTCAAAACTTGAACAACAGCCTCCAGCCAATCCTCAGATGCCTGAGGGTCCATCCCCGCGCAGAACCTGGGCGGTCTCTGACGCTGAAACTCGTTCAGTGCACTCAGGTGATGTGCACTCTCAGCTGTTGGGGCTGGTGGCATCGGTGGATCGGCTGGTAGAGGTATCGTAGGTGCCTCTGCTGTAATAGGGCCGTCCAAAGAGGCCTCGTCACTCGGTGGGCTATCGTCTCGCACAAATCTTGGAACCCTAGATGGCTATCATCATGGGGCATCCTCCAAAGAGACAGCTGCGCCACGGTCAATACAGTATACCTAGTGAGCTAACACAAAGTAATCACAATGAAAACTTTGAAACACACATGCAATCAATGTTTTCGTGTATTGAGTCAGAAATCAGAAGTCAGGGTCCTGGTCTATGGATACGTCGGCCGTCGCACAAACACTAGACTCCATGGACTGATAACCACACTCAATACCCTTAACATTATTGCCTCACATAGAAGTAATATAAGAGTCATGTGTTCTGCGATTGAACCGAACTCCTTTGATACCAATTTGTCACAACCCGTCCTCAGGACCCTCGTCGTGACTACCCCAAACCCGCCTTCCATAGTCCAAGGGCTGGCTACTAGAACCAAAGGCGTAAATCCCGATATAAGGGAAGGCATTGCCTTTATGTAAGAAAACAAACACCACAGAGTATGCAAGCAGAAGTAAAGACTATGTAAACTGAGTACAATAGTAAGTGCTGGAAAGTAAATGGGCCAGAATACAAACCCAACTGAAAGTAATGTACAACTGAAAAGAAGGTAGAGCAGCAGAAAATAAAATGTAGCAACTCCAAGCCGTCCTCTAGAAATCCCACCTGAAATGTGGGTACATATAGTCTCTTCTGCTCCACGGCTCCAGTCGTTCGCTCCGAGTACCTCCTGTCCAGTGATCCACCTCCAGGTACCGTCCACCTCTATGAGCTCCCACCTTGATCAGCATTGTTCGTCATCTGCATCCAACACAATGTAGTGCGGGCATAGCGCGTGCAGGGGTGAGTATACGCTACTCAGTAGGGACCCCGAGACCCCCGAAGGTCTCCCAGAATCCACAAAGGATAAACTACAAAGGAAAGATACAATCACGAAGTAAAAACCAACTCTACATAGGTATATGCCCATACATATACCTAAGTAATCTATTCCAGCTCGGCTCCAGCACACGAGCTCAAGTATAACCCAGTCCACACAGAAAAGCACAATCCAATCAACACAGGATAACATGACCCAATCCACACAGGATAAAAATACAATCATATCGAAGATAGTGATTATATGTTAAGACTCAGCTAACACAGGTAATATTCTTCGTAAGACGATAGAGATGATCAGATGTAGCCACTGATTAATCTAAGCTGTCAGACCCACATAGGATACAAGACCAGCTAAGCTCTCGGACCCACAAAGGATACCAGACCATCAACTCTGCCGGACCCACATAGGATACAAGTACAGAGTCAAATATTTCCAGACCCACATACGATACAAGAACAGTAGTCAAGTACTGCTCGACCCACATAGGATACAAGAAGAGTAGTCATCATCATTGAACCCATAGAGGATTCCAGTGCGGTCGTCGTCACTACCGAACCCACTGAGGATCCCAGTACAATAGTCATCGTCGTCACAATCGTTGCCAGCTCTAGGGTTCCGGCACACAACACGCTCGTTTCCAGGAGGGTCCGCTCCACGTGCCAAGGGGGTCGATACATCAACTGACACGACGTCGGGAGTTGATTATCCCAAATTTCAATCTCTTCAACAGGAACTCAACGCGACAGACAGCGCGTCAATCGGACGCACGGTCTGAGAGTTATTGACTTTTTCGTCCCAGGGGCCTGGTTGGTTTTTAAGATAAAACCAACCCGACCGTACTCCAGCTACGTCTAAACCTCAAGAGGAGTAAGCCAAAAGAACCGTATCACTAAGAGGGATCCAACAGAGTCGATGTCACGTCAATCGGACGTTCGGAGCTCAACTTATAAGTGTTTCCGCTCTAAGGGACCAGTTGGTTTCGTTTTCGAACCAACCCGGCTGTACCCAAATGTTCTCTGAACCCTTGAGTGTAATATACCAAAACAACTGACTCAATCCAAGTATTTCTATGCAACTAACGGTGTGTCGATCGGAAGTCCGTAGCCCATGTTATGGGCATTTGAACGGATCTGTCTGGAAATCATGGGGTTTGGGCCCGGCCTGACCCAGCCCGACACCCCTGGGTCGGCCCAAACTAGGTCGACCCGACCCGGGTCCAGATCCGGCCCGACTCGACACTGGGGTTCGGCCCAGCGTGGGCGGCCCAGCTCGGTTCGGGCTGTCTGGACTGGTGCGAGTGGTCTGGCCCAGCGTGGCCGGTTCGACCCGGTGCGGGCGCCCGCGCGCTGAGTGGACGCTGAAGGGGGGGTGTTGTCCCCTAATTTTTAAATAGCGGCCCCCATTTGGGTGTCCCTGCCTTGCCACCTGCCGGTGTGCTGCCAGCGGGACCTGCTGGTCCCGCCTCCTGGAGCGCCAGTGGCCAGTGGATCCGGCCGCCCTCCTCTGCACCGCTTCGGCCTTAGGCCACGTCCCTTGTCCGATCGGTGCGGCGTGACGGCGCCGCACCCCTCTACTGCTGCCTGCCGTGACCGCAGCCCTCCATGGTGCTCTGGCGCGGCGCGATGGCCACGCGCCCCTCCGACACGGCCCGACTCCAGCCACGGCCTTTTTTGGCCTCAACGGCATGGCGCGACGGCGCCGCACTCCTTCACCGCTGCCCTCACCGGCTGCGGTTCCCATGTTCACGCGCAGTGCCGTTGCACCATGCCGCCTCCTTTCCAAACCACAATGAAGTCCAAAAAATAAGGGGGAGGATGTTCGGTTGTGTTCGTGCGGCCCGACCACCTCTCGTTATATTAATAACAAGCGTCCCAGAAATAACGAAGAACATCAAATAATAATTCTTGAATAAAAAACAACCCCTACCTCGAAGAAGTTTGTGGAAGCTTGCATCACGGAAGATGGAGTCGCGGGTGAGGCTCCATTTACGTCGATGGAGAACGTCCGAGGAGGAAGCGACATCACCCTTTCTTTGACACGGAAAGAAGTTGGAACGACATGTCGGTGTTCTTCGTCGATGTCTCGGAGTTCTTCAATGTAGAAGATGAAGTTCTTCAAGACTTAGAGTATTCTCTCCAAAATCTCCACATAACGAAACAACAAAAATAAAATAAGGATTTTCCTTATTTTATTACTCATGCCAACACTCTTCAAAATTCAAAATCCATAACTCACTTAATTAATTAGTCTTGAATTGAAAATATTAATGGTGAGATAGGTTTTCTTTCATTCATGAGGAAGAGGGGTAGCCACAATATTTAATAGAAGGGAGGTTTAAAGGGGTTAGGGAATTTGAAGCGGTGGGCATCGTGTGAGCCCCACCTCACTAATATCCAAACAAGAGGAGTTAGAATTGTAGTGGGTCCCACCTCAACTCCCACACATGGGGTTTAACCACTTAAGGGAAATAAAATATGTAGCACAATTTTATTTCTCTTTATACTTAATCCACAAATTTTAACAACTCTTCTTGAGAAAAAGCAACTCCAATAAAGGTCATATTAAGCAATTATCGGCGATGCAGTTTCATCGGTGCCCTCACATTTCAATTCCGAGCACCGGTTCCAATGTTAGTAAAACCCACTCGTCCATTCACTGAACGTACCCAAGCTAAAATTTGGAAATTGATTCTGGGTGCACTGGGCCTCGGAATCCGGTTCCTTCAGAAACTGCGTACTGATAAAGTCCCAAAGAAATTAAGAAAAAAAAAACTCCTTGAAATTTACGGGTCTTGACAAGGTTCTTTTCTTTTTCAAATTATATATTTTTATATTTAATGTATGGATGTGGTGAGGGTATTTTCTTATCTCAATAGAAATAGAAAATTAGCTTTCTATTTATTCTAGAAAGGGTATCTCATTAAACCGATGAATAATAGAATTAAAATTAATATAACAGATCCTCTTTATATAGTACAATTTATTTTTCCCCTTGATATGTAAATAAACTAAATTTTACTGTTATTTCATCATAATTAATAATGATTAAAAATTAATGATTAATGTTTTAATGCCCCAAAAATTATTAGTCTTTATTTTAATGATAACTCATTCAACATGAAATACTAACAGAAAAAGTACTATATTATATTTAATACATAACTATTATAATACTTTCTTTAAATTAGAGGGTATAAATATATTTTTTTATAAAATGATATCAATATAGATAGAATACAAATCTAAATCATGTATTATATGACATCCAGATGATGCTCAATTTTTCTATGATTGAATGAGAGTTATATTTATATGATTTTGGTACAGAATAATCAAAATTAATAATAAAAAATAGAATATTGTGTGAAATAAAATGATATATAAAATCAAGATCCAAGAAATCTCTATTGTATCCATTCAAGATGAATCACTACCAATTTATACTATGGATTTCTTCCTCGTCTTTTGGTCTTATATTGATATAATGAGGGGTTTCTTATGTTAATGTAAGGATAGAATAAGCATGTAATTATTAATTCAATAGATTACATATATATCAAAAATATATTTTAAATTTACATTTGTAGTTTTAAATAAAAATAATTAAATTCAATATAAAAACCTATTCAAATATTTTTGCCAAATATCCTATTAAATCCATTTTTATTTAAAATTTAGTGAATTAACTTTTGTATATTAGGTGTTATGAATTCTTTATGACACTAATGTTATTAGGGACAGATGATTATGATTATAAAAAGTATTTTATAATTTATTATTTTATTACCAGTCATTTAATTTTAATTGAAAGTAACTAAAAAAATTCCTACTTATGAAGTCATTTTTCTACAAAAATATTTTTTCTATATATGATATAATTTTTTTCATTACAAGGTACCCATGGAAGGAAAACACACCTAGGAACTCGACCCCACAATCCACACCCCAGACCCCTCATGCCCCAACCACCCTTCTCATATATGTGGGGGTTTCAATATATGATATTCTTCAACATGAAAGTATATTTTCTAATATTTAGTTGTGGAATTACATTTTTCTGTCCAAATTCAGAATTTTCATGTTGAAATATACTATGAAAGGCCATATTATCATTTTTATGAAATAATAATTACAATACTAAATAATTAAAGATGTAATAAAATGGTAGTATTAGGTAATTCAATTTTACAATAATTATTGAGATGAAAAATAGTTCTTCTAGATGAACTTATTCAATTATGAATTTAAATCACATATGTCTCACTAGTATTTTAGTACTAAAATTATTTTACTCCCATGTGATTCAATCAATAAAATTTACCTAACATTTGGTTCTAATGAAATTCCAAATATTATCAAAATAACACTAGGTAACTTCTACACACATATTTCTAGAATTATGCTTCAAAATTAACTGAAATAATAGTATATTTTTCATCCCATCTACATAACATCCAAATTTTTACTACCTTGGTAATTATAAAATGTCTCATTTATCTATATTCTGTGATGTATTTTAAGAGATGATTTAAGCCTGTAACGTGTGTATTATCTACTCCCATCCATTTTTAATTAAGTCATTTACATGAATCCCCTATAATATTATTCTAAATATACAAATGTAATGAAATTTTTATCACTAGTATATCATTTTTTTATTTGGACATTTGTATAATAGTCCTCTATTTTCCATCCATTTGTTAGAAAATGAAAATAGTGCTAATATTATATGGGGACTGTTGCCTCTTTGAATGACAGGTGACATTTTCAATCACCACCCTGCATGGATAGATCAATGAACTTTTTATTGAATGAAAATGGAATTTATGAAATGATATAGGTTATAATTAAAAATGTTTAGAATTTTATTAATACATATCTTATTGATTATATACCACCCATTTTTGAAATATTAATGAAATAATGACATCACAAATTTTATTATCATGATTCATATGTTAAACTCTAATTGAGAGAAATTATGTTATTTTAAATCATTATGGAAGAAATGTCGTAATAACATGAATAAGGATTTATTTTATGATTGTGGTTCTATATGGGTAACAAAAAATAAATTGGTCAATATAAAATAAGTCTTTTATATCCATTAATTAAAAAAACATGTTCGTAATATATTTTATTCTGGAAAAACGATCCATTAATATCAATAAAATGAATTTGGTATTTTACATCACATTAAAAATAAATTAATCCAATGCCATGACCAATGTAAGAAAGATGAAAATGAAATAAAAAATAGTGGATCAATATTGAAATTCTGATGTTTCTATAAAATAATAGAAGTTAGTAAAATCTCCTGATATAATAAACAATATTTAACTAATGATTTTATAACATATGATTTAAATTGAATATAGTTAAATATAATGTATTTAAATAATGTTATGAGAAAAATGCCTAACATGGTTATGTTTAATATGAATGATTCTAAACCACTTTCATGGATGTTGATAATATATGTATGGGTTCTATGTCTCAATTTCAATTCCTTGAGACTAAAATATTCTTATCCACAAATTTTATTTTATATAATGTATATACTACCAATTTAACTTCTAAAATATAAATAATATCTTATTAAATGTTGTTTTATGTACTTTTAAAATATCACTTTTTTAATTGTCCTTATTTTAATTTTTTATATAAGCCATTCAGGATTTTTATTAAATAATTGTTTTCATAGAGATACATTTTTAATTTTTTTGTGTTAATTTCCCCATGATAAATATACTATAAAAAATTATTGTATCAAAATTTTGTTCTAATATCAAGTATATTTATTTAAATTTATTCTACATGATAAACTATTCAATGGATTATTATTTCAAAAATATGGTATTCTTGGGTACGTTGTGTAAAACATGCTTATGGATGTCTATGGTAGTGCAATAATTCCATCATGGTATGATTATTATATCCAAATTTATGTATTATTTTACTATAAAATTAGTTATTATTATCCATGATATTCATTAATTATTAATTTTCTTAATAAATATATTATAATGTAATGATATTTGTTATATTGAAATGTTTTATTTTTAATTACTCTTTACATATTATTCATCCATTATTTAATCTGTGAATGTTTTTATATTATGGTGCATTTTGAAGGGTGTTTGATCTTACCTATATAATATTTTCATTCCTCTAGCAAGAAATATGTGTAATATGCATGAATTATTATATTGGGACAAACTGAAAATAATTTTTTTAGATTATAAAGACTTATTATAAAATAAGAAAAAAATTTGAGTGGAAAAAAACCAATAGGATTATAAATATTTTAGTTTTTTTATAAATTCTCTCATTTTACTCTCTAAAATCTATAAATAAATTGTATCGTGTGTGTATGTGGATCATTATCTATTGTTTATATTTAAATTAAAAAATGTTAGTTTTGGTCTAATAAGTGGGTTTCATAGTCAAGTATAAGGAATAAATTTATCAACACGTTGTCTGGGAATATTTATAAGGGAATCTCAATTGCCATTAGAGAAAGGTCCGAATAACAGTTCTAGAATAGAAAACAATACATTAATGGTAAATATAGAAAATAGTGTTTGTAATAGATTTTATGTTATAAAAATAAAAGATATATTTCAAATATAATATTATATCTTGATAGTCTACTTGTAATTGAATATATTGATTATTATGTGATATTATGTTTTTGGGGGAAAATGGATCATTTAAATTATATCAGATTTGTTTTCTATGAATTTTTGGTCTGACCAAATGTAATAATGATATGTATTATTATTATTATTATATATTTGGACTATAATACATAAATTGATATATAAGATATATATATATATATACATTAAAAATCATCCAAAAATATTTAGTAATGTATAATGTGTGTTATTTCATTGAAAATAAATCCATTTCCAAATATAAATTATTAGATGTTAGGTCTGTCTAAGATGCACAAACTTTTTATAACTACTACAACCATTGTCTTGGAATTAACTACATCATATTAAGGTAAAAAAAATTCAAAACTATACAAATGGTTTGAAATGCAAGAGGGATTTTTTTTTTGGATGATTGACATGATAATTATAAACAATTATAGCGGAAGTTAATATATTTTTATCACATAAGTCATGACCTTATTGAGAAAATTATTATTTGTATTCTTTGATGAGAGAGATAATAATCGAGAAGAAGATATTTATTTAAGGTAGTGTAATTTAGTACCCCAGAAAGATTGTTTCATTAATTAAATGATAAATTTATATATAAGGATCACTAAAAAATGAGCTATGTTATATCTAAAATAATACCATTGTAACAAATAAGTTAATTTAGAGTTAAAAAATAAATTTAATAAAATTATGAAATAAATATAGAATGTATATGAAATTTAATTTTGTAGTATATGCCTCCCTTAAAAGGATAATTTATCTAATATATGATGGGAGGTATTGTCACTATGGATTGAATAAGTCTAAGACTCAACTGATTTCTATTAATAAAAATATTATAAGAATCATTTTCAGGATATTTTTTTCTAATCATTATGATATACATTATACCTGACTATAAACCCATGACAACCAATACTACTTCTCTCATCCTTAGGTCTTATTCTTCGATTTTTATAGATTTTTAATAAGGTATCCAAGATTATATAAACATTTAATTATCACTATAATTAATTATATATATAAATATTTTGTATTTTTGAAAATATCACTTGTATAATATGAATGAAAAGAAAATATATTTTTCTATAAATATTTTAAATTAATAATTCTTAATACGCAATAATAAATTATATTCACTGAAAATTATTTTAATAAAAATATTCATTCAAATCTATCAATTTTGTATATTATACAAAAAAACTAAATAATGATTTTTTTAAAAAATATTCATTAATATTATTGAAATTTTAACCCTCATATTATTTATAATTGATATGATATAATTATAAAAAGTAATAAATATCTATATATTCATTTTTATATAAAAACAATTTAATTGTATATAATATGTTTTCAATTAGATAATATGTTCAAAGTATTTATAATTTTAATAAGGTCAAATAGTGGAAAAATTTAGTATCAATAGATAATAATTTTGTAATAAGGGTTATCGTATAGTAATATAAAAAAATTTACCCTGGTAAATAACTAAATAATGATAACATTGGCTAAATGGAGTTATGCAAACACATCGTGGATTTTAAAATAATATAAATGAATCATATACCTTCAGAAATACAATTTTTATTATTATTTTTCAATACAAAATATATCACCAACAATTTAGTAAATAATTTACGTCAATTCCATGTCATTATATCTTTAATCATCACCTGACCTTCACGTCAAATGAATAATTTCCCATATTCACCTATAAAATAATATCACATCTACCAAAATCAAGAAACACTTATCATATAAAATTTAAATTAAAAAATTACATATTTTACTTTCAATATATCAATATTCAACTTTTTGTATGCCATAGTGATTAAGATGTTCATAAATTCATTTAATTCACATACATTTTAAGAGACAATTATTTCCCATGACATTATAACTATCCATTCACTAAAAATTTCATCCCAATATTTCACATCCACCACTAAAAAACTATTCTGAATAATATAATATCATATAAATATATATATATATATAAAAAGTATTTTAAAATTTGATTATGTTCATGTCATAAACAATATTTATCCATCTCTATTCCATTTCAAAAATGAAAGTGTTTCCCATGTTTCATGCAGATATTCTACTATATATATATTAATTAATATTATATTGAAAAATCATGTAGTTAGTTAGAAGAAAGTATTTATTTAATAACAATTTTATTTAGTACATGATTATGTTTATAGGTATATAAATTATATATTCTATTAATATATAATTCATTTTGAATATATCTGATTTTTTTATTAAATATTATAGAAAAATGCTCATCAATAAGTTAAACTTCATCAATATAAATTAAAAATAAGATATAACTAAATAAGATATTAAAAAATAATTATGTAACTTTTATTCATGTTTATTTAAGGGTATTTTTGTTATTATTTCCCAATAGGGGTAAAAAAAATTAATGATAAATATAAACTAACTTATTATAATCATTTATTACATGAAATGCTTTCATCCATGATTCTATTATCAAAACACATATCGATTAAAATCACAAAATGAATATTGGACAACCTAAACCACTAAAACATAATGATTGGAGAACCTATAATAATTTTTTCAATTATTAACACATAATAAATTAAAAAATGATTAACATCACAAATTAAAAAATAGTACAAAAAAACAATGTTACACACATATAATGAAGAAAATAAACAATAAATAACAAAAAAAATTATTTTTAATGATTTTAATTGAAGAGTAAAAAAGGTATGTGATTTCATTATGGTTTTCAAATAACAAATTAATATTTTTTTGTTTATTACATTATAGGATAATTATATTATATTAATGTTGGGAATAAAGGTTGGGGTTATTTGTTATAATTTAAAATACATGAGACATGCCTCATGTTATGACCCATTTACAACATTACATTGTAAATAATTAACAATTTAGATATATAATATAATAAAATTTTTTAGGCATGTTATATTTTAGTCAATATTATAATTTTTCCATGTTTTTGATTGTATACTACATTTACGTCGTAAGATATTTCCATTACACTTTTTCCATTAGTTGGCATAAAGTATTTATTCTTGAACCCCATTCCTTAAAGATTGATTGATTTTATACAATTATTGTATGATATTATATTCCCACTTTCTTACAGATCAATATTTATATCTTTATCATCAAATCCTTTTTGAATTATTGTTGCTTCAAAAATTATTTTACATATATTACTTTCATTTATTCATCCCCATATTATTGTGATAAAATATTTATTCATAAATATATTAATTATATGATAATAATATCAACATTAAATAATTATTTAATATGAAATTACAACATTATTTCAAGGAATATTACCTTTTTAATTAATAAAATATTCTTTAATGAATTTAATAATTTATTAAAATCTGTCAGGGTGTGAATATTATAAATCCATAGTTGTATTAATATTCCCATCATTTTCAATATTAATTATTTCATATAACATTTTAATATCAAATTATGAAACATAAATTTGTATTTTCTATTGTAATTCAATATTTCCAATTTAAAAAAGGATTTTTTTTATTATCATTTTTATGATATGGGTCTCAATAAATGTTAGTTAAAATTTAAAAATGTTTTTCCTTTCATAAAAATATATTTTTATTTGATATCTATATTTTTGTACATATTTTTTATCATGGATTATTTATAAATATTTCCTTCTAAATATTTATTTTATATGACTTTATATCAACTTCTAAAAAATATATTTTGAATGTGACTCAAAACATCATTATTTTATAATAATTATAAACTGTATTAGTAAATATTTGTTTAATTATTTCATTAATTTCCCTATAATGATATAAATGTTGCTAAAATTTGAGATATGTTTCATGTAATATTCTATAAATTTTTTTATGAATTTTTAGTTCCTTCCCTACTCTGGTCATAAGGATTTTGTTCGATATCACTTTATCCATATGTGGAATTTATTTTTTTCCTTCATATAAATAAATTTTTAATCGAATGAAATTATGATATTAAACATTCATTATTGACTTAATTATATATATATTTCTAAACATAGTATGTATACCTTATAAATTATGGGGTTTTCACCAGTAATGTTTTTCTAATTGTTGACTAGGGAAATATTTTAAAAATATATATTTATTTCTAGTATAATAATTAGTAATTACAATATAATATTGATAGTCTGTTGATTATTGAATACTTTTATTTAATGAATGTATTTGACATATTTTTTTACGGATGGGTCTCCAAATTATATCTCCCCTCGATGCATCTTTTGGCTTCATGATATAAACTATGATGGGAAATTGGTATAAAGATTACCGATTAAATTTTTAGGCCTCAAAATATTGTCTTGAATGATTTTATGAAGTCTAGAATTTTTAAATCCATCACTATAAAATAAATTATAGTTTTACCTGTTATTATCCATAGTTTTATTTTATCCTTTCAAATATTAAAAAAATCATATTATCAAATAAATGGAATTATTTGATATTATATTATCAAAAAATATTATTCATAATTTCTTAATCTAATAAAACCATCTCTTATACCCAACCCCATATGGTGTTTTTGAGCTCAATACTATTTTTTTTTTCCTTTTCCCATTTAATGAATAATGGTATTTATTGTGATATCTCTAGATAGTAAATATGTGGGAAATTTTTTTTAGATGAGTTTGAATCAACTTAATATTTAGACACTATTTATTAGTGGAAAAATACTAAAAGGATGGGAATGTTATGTGTTTTTACTTAATGATTTATCTTAACACCCTCAAAAAATAATCTTAAAATTAATTTCTTGTGTATGTAACTTAATCATTATAATATATTTTAGAATTATTTATTACTATTTTTTTCTATTATTAGATTTTTTCAAGGTTATTATGTAACCAAACTGATTATTAGTATAAAATTCATGAGATAGTGTATGGGGAATGAATAATATGATGTTTATAAACCCCAATATTTAAAAAGATGATATATTTAATAATAATAGATGAAAAATTGAAAACATGGTTTAGGATATGTATCAAGATGAACATTTTTACAATGTGAAAGAATTCATAATAAGTTCATTTGAATCGAATACTAAACAACATTGTATAATGAATTATTTAAAAACATTTTAAACAACGCTATTAAATAATATTTTATAGAAGAGTAATAGGATCATAGTTGAGATGTGTTGAATAATTTTATAAAAATATGTGTTGCAATTTTTTATTAGGAAGAATAAGTATGTTCATTAATCCATATTAAGGCAATCTGTTCACTAAGATGAGATTCCAACTTCAATTCCAATGAGAAATTGTATAAAAGGAATTATTATATATTCTATTTCAATGTATATGGAACTAGATGTCTAAAAACATTCCTTCATATTATATTGGAATTTATTTATGAAAAATCTCATGACCGTATTTTTTGGATTTATATAATTTTGAATGTGGTTCAAATTCATGAAAAAAGTTGAAAAAAGTTAATTGATTAATAGGATTTAAAAATAATTTAAAATAAATCATAAATTTATGTTGCATAAATAAATATTTTATAGTATTATTATAAAAACATTGTGCTGATTTGTATAAATATATAAATTTTTATCTTATTAATGATCTATAGACTATTAAAATTTTCTCGTAAAGAATGTAAAGAAGAGTAAGATGATGTGAGTAATTGAAATAGTATTAAAATCTCAAAATATATATAGTGACAAAGATTTTTATTGAAAATATTTTCTCACTATTATAGACTAGAAGATTACTATAGTGTATAAACTAAATAGAAATAATAATTTATTTTCGGTACTATTTACTGATTGATTCATTCAAATATAAAAAGTGTATTAACCCTATGGATGATAATATGAATGAAACATAAAATAAATATGCATGTAATTTTGTTTAATGAACCAATAAAGAAAATCTTATCGATTAAAAATGGTTTTTTATCATTTTAAATGATCAAGTAATGGATTTTAGAAAAAATGTAAGGATATTTTGTAAGGGATATTAAAAAAATTGAAGGAGTCAATTTTAAAGAAATATTATCACTTATTTCATGATTGGAGGGAATATTAATTTTCATTACTATGGAAACATATATAGATAATAAATTTTTTTGAACGATGTTTAATATTAAACATGGAATGGTTATCTTAAAAAAGTGTTCTAAACCAAGAAAAACTGAGGGATTTATTTATTATGAAGCAATACATGTAAGAAAATTAACAAAGTCATTGTATAGATTTATGAAGGATACAAGTGACTGATATTCAACGCTTGATAACTATATAACGTAGTTCAGGTTTATCAACATAAAGATGGAAAGAAAAATTAATAATTATGATATGGATATAGACACATATATTTTAAATTTTTATGTTTCTAATATATTTTTTATTATTTAGGAATAATATTTTTTTGGTATATTTTTTAAACAAGTGATTCCACATTTTTGAAATATCATTGATTTTTTAATAAATATAATAATTTGGTTTAAAAATAAATATAATTGAAAGTTTAATTTTCATATACAAATATATGAAATTTATATAATTTATAAGGAATTATGAAATAGGGGAGTGAGACCATATACCCAGACTAATTCATATGGTGATGTAATTATATAATTATCTTAGTGGTGACATAAAAAACCAAAGATAATTTTAAAAAAGTTTTTAAATTTTATATTATCTTATAGTGTCTATAATTAATATTATATATTTTTTTAACATTTTGCTAGATAAATGAGTTGGCCAATCAAATAGAATATTATTTCATATAAAGGGGTCCTCAAATTGGTCATTGGGTGTGTGAAAAATAGGTTACCATAAAAAATATAATTATTTAATATTTATATATATACTTATTGAGAGTTTTAAGGTGACTCAAATGATATATTTTCAAAAATAGATGAATTTTTTTTCATCAAAAAAATCACTATGTGTTTTCACTCAAATATAAAACTAATTATCATTGATTACTATAGGGTATGAATTAAATTTTGATTCTAGTTAATTAAATAAAATGAATATAATAATGGATGGGATTGATAATTTTTTATTTAATGTTGAGAAAACATGGAGAATTTATTATGATAATCAATGTAATACTATTATCAATAAATATTTAATGGATCATTATTGGTCTAAGCCTATAGATAAAAATTTTCATTTAATTAAATAGAGTGGAAAAATTTTAAATTTAAGTGAAATTGATACCCACCAGAGACCCATTTGATAATATTTCACCAATTGTATAACTAAGAATATATTTTCACATGATCATAGAGAATAAATATAATCCAAAAAAACATTATTAAATTTTTTAGTTTGACTCGCCAATGGTTCTGGGATAAGGTTATCCAAAGAGGTGAAGTAAAGTTAAAATTATCATAATTAATTTTTTGTGAATATACATGTTTAGTGGTTTGTATATGGGTATATTTCTTCTTCCATAATGTATTAAATGAGTAAAAGTGAATTTTGATAAATGGGTGACCTTTTTGAGAATGTGAGTGAGTTGATCAAGATATATCAACTTATAAAATGGAAAAAATATTCCATTTCATCATTAATCAATGTTCTACCAAAAATAACTTCTGTAAACTGTGGTTTCATTTTAGGAATCATCTCATAAGTAAGAGAATATGATTTTTTATATATTTAATATGTAATTAAATTTCAGGAGGGGGCACAAAAATTATTTATTGTCTTGAAAAAATATCCCATAGAGGAAATTGAATATCCCTTCAATTGTTTATTTAAGAATATCTATTGTACACTGATTTGTGGTTAATTTTTTGAAAAGTTATAAAAAGTGTTTTTGAGTTGATTTCGGTGTCTGGAGAAGATAATATATTGTTTATATTTTTTTTAATAATGTTTAATTTCTTTTTTAATTTTAAAACCATATATGTCCTAATATAACATACTCACTTATTTTTATAGAATATATATTTTGAGTTTAAAAATTTCCTCATTATCATCTAATTTCTATTTAATATGTTAGAGTATGAAGCCGTGATTTAGTTTCATATACTGTATTCTTCGTTGGTAGAGGATTTTGAGAAGGAATTATTGTGTGGTGGTTAAAGGGATTCCAACATTGGAATTGGGGGTGGGGGGGGTTAGTAGTTCTGATGAATATTAAATACCCCACCAGTCAACCAGTGGGGTAGGTATAACTCTAGTGGTTCAATTGAGAAAACTAAAAAGCTAGTTCACCATACCTCGGGGATTATTAAATACACCCCCTGGAATTTAATTCCACATGGTTTTCAACATAATTTTTTAACTTGATACAATCCAATTGCATCTATTTATATTTTTAGACATACCCTTTTCTATATGGGGGACATTCATTAATATCAAACTATTTGTCAATGTAAGACTGATTTGATGATTTTATAATATAATGATTTATTTAGATCCACTCACAATTTATCATTTAACGTAAGATATTATAATGGATTTTTGAGGGATCTATGATCTCTATAATTATTATATTATAAAAAATTCTTCCATTTGTATGTTTTTGGATGATATATAATTTTCATGAAATCTACTAATTATATCGAGATATACCATCAATTGAGGTAGTTTTATTGGAAAAATATTATACATAATCTTATTATACCAATTATTGATGGAATATTAATAATAAAACTGTGATAATATTAAAATATATTGGTTGAGTTGTGTTTTAATCAGTATTTTAATGACATCCCATTTTCCGGAGTGGGATTCCACATAAATAATCGATGTTTCGGGTTTTATCCATTTTCCTTGATTAACATGAGTTCTTTTTCATTATGATTTGAATCTAGTATCTATTTATGTTGTTGGATTATAGACATATAAATATTAATTTAATAGCCCCATGGTTCCACTCTAGATGTGATGAGTAATTCAGCATCCATTCAATAATCGACAACAGATTTAGTGAATTATAAAACAATTTGTCTATATATCTCATAACTAGGTACAACAATGGAATCCATGAGGCATGTTATTATATAATTAAATTCAAGATATTTTATTTTCAAAGGTCCCTATTATAGAACTCATTCTTTGATGAACCATTACTGAGATAGACATCACTGATATGAAATAAAAAAATGTTAGTGTAAAAAATGGACTGGGATTCAATAAATTGATTAAAATTGGAGTACATCATCAACAACAATGAGATAGGATATTCCTTAATATTTGAGGCCCATTGTAGAAACATTATAAATAGTTTCATAGTGTTTTAGTATAGATTGTTGTTCTAGATGAAGGTGATTTGTTTGGGAGCATCTAGCTATGATACAGATATATAATTCAGGATTATAAAAGTATTCCTAGTGTATCTTGTTACCATTATTGATGTTCGACACATTTTATTGTATGTTGATACTGTATGATCCTAAAATTATGTTATTATTTAGTTATTATACTCATCAATGTTATGTTTCTCAATGTTTCTCCATGGAAGAGTGTGATGCATTTTGGTAAGAAGAGAAATTTGAGTCTAAGGATCATTGGACCTTACAAAATCCAGGATAAAGTTGGATCAGTTGTGTACATAGTGGCTTTACCTCCATTTTTATCCCAGGTACACAATGTTTTTTATGTTTCAATATTGATAAATTATATGCCAGATCCATCTTATGTTTTGAGCCTAGAGGTAGTTCAGTTGGAAAATAATCTCTCTTGTGAGGAACAACTAGTCATAATACATGACTAAAGAAAGAAAGTATTACAGAACAATAGAATTCACTAGGAAAAGGTTTTTTGGGAAAACCATATGGTTGGAGAGGCAACATGGGAATCTGAAAATGTTATGATGGATAAATACCCCCCACTTATTTATTGAGTGAATAAAATTGCGAGTATGAAAATTTCCAAAAGGGGGGAATGAATTTAAATCCCATGTAAATAATTAAATATTTCATTTTTTTATTTATTAATATTTGTGAATTAAATATTAATTTAACTGTAAAGGGGTTTTTATTTTTGATGTCGTACCAGATACACAACAATGGGTTTCTATGAAATGTTACGTTATACACCAACAATATAATATTATTATTTTAAATGGTAGTTTATTCTAGACATTTTATTGGTATAAATGAACATAACTAACTAAAATATGATTATACAAGTTTATTCAATGTTTTTAAATTTATCCAATAAAGGTTTTAGGCTTAAAATGTGAATGAATCTAATTTTATGCATAATTTACTTCAAAAGGTTGACTAACCACCTTTTGATGGTGAACAGTATTTAAATATATTTTTGGTCACTTTTATATGTTTATATTACCAAATTATATTCTTCTTTAGAATCAGGATATCAAAATTTACATTGGGTAAAGTTTTGGAATTATTCTGATAAAAAGCATTTTTTATGAATTGAGGAAAATACTATATTTTAAATCACAACTGCCTTTTAAATAATTTATTTATATGGATAAATTATCTTTTTTATTGGTTTTAAATTTCAATTAGATTATATTTTTACAATTTTTTCTAATATTGTTCATTGGAATTAATTTCACTTTGAAATTGGACATAAATAAGTGTCATCTTTTAATAGTTAATATTTATGGAAAACACACCTTCTGTTTTGACAATGGAAGTTAATTTTATATTAATTAATCAAAATTATATGTTTTGAATTTTTTAAAATAGGAATCATTTTTGAATTTATAATATGAAATATAGCTTAGTCATAATTTTTTATATTTATCTGAAAACCATCCATTTTGATGAATAGTGAAAACATTGAGTAGTAGTTAAAAAGCGGACTTTTTCATTTTAATGAAATTTTAACCCTTTTGTGAATTGAATTTAGAAAATCCAACATACATGGTTGTTATTAATAAGTAAAATTTGGCTCAATAATAGGAAAATATATTTTTTGTATAATAGTAACTTTTGACTTTCATTTACCACAGTAAAAGGTAAATAGGGTAATTGAAGGTAAAAGAAATTTCATAATAATAATAAATTACATTAACACTTGTAATAACCATATTCGATGAGTCGTTACCTACTATGGGAATCCTTAAGTTGATATTGTATCCCCATGTTGCCACATAATAGTGATAATGACATTTTATTTTAATTAACTTAATGCAAAGACAAAAAACCAAAACAAATATATTTTAGTATATTAATTTTTAAATAGGGTTTTATAAGATATCTTTTTGTCTGTAAATATGTTTTTTGGAAAGATATATATATTTCCTAAATTGCGGTATTTGATTTATAATTATTATATATAAAATAAATAAAATTATTTATGACACAATAATGATGCAGTGTTTACCTCAATAATTACATATTATAATAAATATGTTTATAAAGATTAAAATAATATCCAAGTCCAATCCAATTCTTATTTGATGATTTTATTTCGACCATGAGTCATCATATATTTTAATTTAATATGTTTTGGACCATTAATAACTTAAAATAATTATATAATAAAATAATATTCTCACACATTCTGAAAGATCCCCTCCCCTCACCTTATAAAAAGACCTCACATCTATCCCATTCCTCAAACTTCACAAGACCCTTAGCTCATCCAATCCCTATACAAATAATCTATAAAGACCCCTTTATTCCTCCTAGAAGCCTTACCTTATGCAGAAGGCACATCAACATGTCTTTTTGGTTCTAACCAAAAGGAGTTACCCGAATTAAAGGAAAAAGTTTCTCTTAAATTATATTGTTCTATTTTGTTTTATTTTACTTCTCCAACCACATAAACAATTTTTATTAATTTATTTTATAACAATACTAGTATCGTAAATATATTATGTAGTTTTTATGAGAAGGATTCTAACTACACTTATCCACACCTCCATCTAATGGGTAATGAATATACTCTTTCTATGGACTGTGAACTACTGCCTCACAAAATGATGATTGATCAAATATCTCCAACCACCTATCATGGTGGCCATTATGATGGTAATGTATTTATATATGATATATATTATATTTATATTGTATCTATGCTTCTTTATGTTTCATTTATAGAATACCTTTATTGTTAGAATAGTGGATAATTACGATAATCTCATTTGAAGAAGTGCAGACTATCGCCCCCTCAAAGTGATATGACTAGTTAATTCCATATGGTGGACATAAAAAGGATTGAGTTAATGATATTATATAATATATTATACTAGAATTATTATATACCTATTTATCAGTTTGTTTTACTTCCATTAAAATTAAAAATATAAATGAAAGCAATGTTCATTATATATGTACGACTAACCGTGTCCATTAACGGTGAATTTCATTTCTCATCACCAAATGTTATCTACTATCATAAATACATTCATATACTGGATATATATGATATATATGATATTTAAATAATTAATATCATTCTGTAGATAATGGATATTTCACCACATCGACAACTTGTAATTAAAAGAACTTCATTTTTTACTCAAGTACGAAATATCAACAAAATGACCTTTATTAACATAAATGATTGCATAATGTTATAACATGGTAATAAATTATTTAAAAGGAATGATAAACTAGAAAAAATATTATTAAGCATGTAGAAATTAACTTTAGTTTATTATTCAGTAGATTATTGAATTAACGGGTCAACTTGGACACGAGGTAAGGGACTTCGTATCAATCTCCTTTCACTGAGGAATATTATGATTTAATACACTAATTTCATTTATACGCTATATAAACACATTGGAAATTTCATTTCATTCAAAGGGAATCTTTTTCTACGATTCATTTCACTAAACATTAAATAATAATGATTCTTTTAACCTAAGCGGTGACAACATCCTTCAGCTTTCGCGAGTATTATTAGATCTTTACCATCCTTAATGAGCCATAATTTCTTTAAAAGGAAAATAAATACCATAAACTCTTTTATGTATTTTTTTATTGAAAATGGTTTTGATAAATTTATTTTTATCTCAATATATATAAGTGATATATTGTTATTGTAATGAGGTAATGTTTTAATTCCTTTCTATTTTTTATATGTGTTCTGATTTTATAACGATACTTTGACTTTTGATGGGTGGTTACTTGATAAACCAAATGATTGGTGGTTCTGTGATAAACGAGGACGGGTGGTTACGTTATAACCTCTAATGAATTGTGTATGGAATTTGGCCGTATGGCTATTCCATTTAGTGATATGAGGGGAAGTCGACCGTATGGTTATTCCATTTAAGTATGTTTATGTCTCAATATACCTTTATTTGTTATGTGCTCTTTAGAAGGGTTTTATGGTAATATTTTGGATAAAAAATGGTAAGCAATGATATTTTATTCAATTAAGAATATTTAATACATCATAATGGTGATAAGTGTTACTTATTATAAAGAATTCATGTTTTATATGTTATTATAAATAAAATAACAGTTTCCCTTCTTTGTGTATCCCTTTTTGAGGTTTTTATGCTTGTCCCATGTTTTTGAAATGATTTTCACAGGACATAAATAGGATTATGGTCAAGTATGGGATCATGGAAATGTATTGATGTCTAAAACATATAACTATACATTAATATTTTTTTTATGAATTATTTTGTGTGAAAAATATAGGAACTGAGTAGAAGTGTCGACATTGTAACTTTTGGTCTGTAATGTAACAATTATGAACTAATTCTCTAAAACTATAAACCTGAAATTATTCTCAATGTGAATTATTAATTTAATTCATATTTATGTAATTTTTTATGGTTGGGTCCTTATAATATTCCTTCCCTAACTAGGATTTTATCTCTCCCCATTATTTGATGTATATCCTTTAGTGATTACATGTTCTAATGAGAACAAGATATATTTTAATACGATAAACAAGGATTCAAATAATATTTTTATTTTAATATATTAAATTTATGTATAAGAATAATTTTTATCAAATACTAATCATTCAATAATTATATTGTATAATTATTTTGATATTTATCATAAAAATGATGAAATAGTCAAGTATGTTTAAGGATGGTGTCAATAATCGGTATAAAATATTTATTTAGTTAGCATCATAATTATAATTTTAAAACATTAGTGTAATCTATATGGAAACGTTTTTGTATATATATAATAACTATCATTCTTTGATGTATACGATTAAGTGGTTTTCATAAATTCAAATCCCTATATAGATAATAAATGTGATTTGGGATCTTTTACAGATATATCTAGGGTTAAAAACACTTAAAATAGATGATTTGGTTTTAACTAGACCATCACCTGGGGCACAATAACGTGGTATTTAGACAAACATAATTTTACACTCATGGGGAATATCAATGGTAAATCACAAGTACTATACACAAAATAATGAAATATATATAACATAAGTAATTTTAACTCTAAGAATTTATAAATGAATGAATTTACATGATCATAAAATAAATCTATGATGAAAATGACAAAAATATGGATCCCAAAATATTTCTATATAGAATAATTGTTTATAGAATAATAAATTAATCATTATTTAATTTTTGTCATTTTATTGTTCTACCCATTTCTTTTATAGAAAATGGTGAGAGTAATATTAACCACATAAAAAACTCGTATAAGGGACAATAAATGATTTCCCAAATAAAATTCACAATGAAATTTGATTTTGAGTTAAAATCTTATTGAAAATTATTAACCACCATTTCAGTATATGATAAATAGTCAAAACCATGTTTAACATCCATCTACACCAAATAAAGAAAAAATTTCCATCAAATCCTTTATAATATAATGTCTATTGTTGTTTAGCAAATATTATGATCCCATTTTCCTCTAATAGTGGGTTGAATCTATAAAAAATATAAATTTTTGACTTATTATTCATAAAATGAGATTTTCACCTTGTTTTTCAATCATGTAGTTATACTGTTTTATTAGTGGTGGTAAATGATATATAATATCATGCAGATTAATAAAATGAAAAAAAAATTGAATGATTTTTATATTTTAATTGATAATAATTATTTTTTGTAAAATAAAACAAAAAATATAGAGATTAAATTTAATAAGAATAAGAAATAGGATGATGAATATATCATTTAATAAGGTATAACATTCACACGGATTTCACATTATCCCTCAGGTTTTTATTATCAAAAATTATATAAAAATTGAAAGAGTCTTTTGTAGATTAAAATGAAACCTCTAAAATGCTATATCCATTGAGCCATTGTGTGATACATGTAACTATTATTCTATAAACTAAGTGTAAAAAATAATTTATTAGATTTTTCCCATGTAAAATGAGATAAGAACATATTTGTGGAAATTAATTATGATATATAAAATTCTAATAAACGAAAGAAGATCCAATCCCCCCACATGTGAAAATGATGGTGAATCCATCAAGGAAACTTCATCAAATTCATAGGTAAATTCTAATTGTTTTGGATAGAAGGATTTCCATCTCATTACTAATAAAAATTTATTAAATGGTCTAATAATTTAGACTGATGAAATGAAGGAAGATAGAATTTAAACTATAATTATACCATTCTTCTACAGTAAGTAGCAAAGGTATAATATAATATAGTACAACAAACCATGATCCAATAAGGTAATATTTTTATGAAACCACTGTATCCATGTGAGCATTATAAATATTAGTCTAGCATTACCACTGTGGTAGAAAAGGAATATGGTTTCACACATGGTAAAATCCTATTCATTCAATAATGAAGACAATTTTATTCTATTATATTTCTATGAATTCCCTTATAACATATAAGATTTCATAAACTATTTGATTAGAACGATAGAAACATAAATTATATATATAAGAAAATATACAATGTGGTGAGATTAATGAAAACCAAGTGTTGGAATATTCTTAAGTTATATTATGTGATAACATTCATTCTGAAGATCTCATAGTCCATAAATTTTTTATTTGATTCTATACATGGAATGTATTTTATTTCCTTAGACATAGCTTTATATAACTATTGATAAAATGAAATCTCTTTCTTCATAATGAAAAATCAGATACCACTATAAAAAACAACGGATGACAAAAATTTACCTATGTAAAATCCCTCAATTGTTTGGATATGATTACCATTTAAAAATCATATAATTCCATCTATTTGTGTTAAAGGAAAACACAATTGTTGAGGAAATTAACATTTTAAAATAATATACTCATATATTTTCTAAATATTTTATATATTTATCATATATTCTAAGGTATATTTATCATTAAGTATTATACACAATTCCATAAATATCTCCAAGTTCACTAATAAGATGGCCCTGATCGAACTAGTAGAGTTAATGAACAACCTAAAACAACATATAGAAAATGGGTTTATACACCCCTCAGAATCACTATGTGGTTTTATGGTTCGATTTTTGAAATAAATGGTTGGGACAATGTTGTCATATAATGATTATTGATATCAAAAGATCACTATAAATAACAATTATCCACTTGAAAGGAAAGATGAATTATTAAATACAAATTTAGGTTCTCTTTACTTCACAAATGTGGAACTTAATTAAGGATATCATCAACTAGTTGTAATGAATTAAGATATATTGATGATAGCCTATGAATAAGATATTTTTTCCTTGTATTCATAGTGGTTATTTTTGGACTTAATAATGATAAAAAAATAAATTTTTATTTAATGAATATTTTCTTTATATATTAAATTGAAAATATTATGGTAGTCTTTGTTGATTATTTTCTTATTTATTCTAAGAGATATGAAGAAAATTTAATAGTATATAAAGATGATGCTAGAAAAATTATGATAGAAAAAAACGTATTGTATGTTAATCAACTAATACTTTTAGTTGAAAGAAGTCAAATTCATGGGGAACCTGATCAAAAGTGAAGTAATTTCAATAGAATAATCAATGAAATATGAAATTGAAAACAGAACAGATATACATGAGTCATATAAAAACATATTTTTCATTAATTTCATTGGTAGTATATATTTTTTCTGGGAAATTTATCCTTATTTTTTTCCTAATAAATAGGTTAACATAGAAAGGGGTAATGCATGTCTATATTATAATTTTAGAAAATAATTATGGAGCTCATGAAGAGGATAACCATTGGGCTCAAACTCACACTACAAACATATGGTGAAGGTTATATATATATATAGATACATCAAAAAATATTTATTGGGTTGTGTTATTATACATAATGATATCTTGATAACATATGCCTCATGATAGTTAATGATATTTTAGTATATTAACCAGACGAATGGTCACGAGTTCACACTGGTGATCTTTTCCATGGATATTTAGTGGTACTTCCTCTATATTCAGAAGTATGAGATGTATAAAAATCACAAGAATATAAAATATATATCACATAGAAACATAATATCATGTTCCTAGGTAGATGGTTTGATGTGATCAAGGATTGTGATTACTATATTTACTACCACCCAAAAATGTTAAAAGGCAGCTGATTCTCTTATAAGAATATAACCCATAAAATTATCTATTATGTGGATACAAAATCAAAATATACTAATTGATATGAAATGTATTTATATATATAAATTCAAATGGTATATAATATATCATACCTTTCAAAAATAATTCCATAATCATCAGTCAGTGTAAAGAACATTGAGGCCCAAAATGATATTTTGTAGCACAGAAATAAGGTGAAAGATGTAATGTAATAAAAACATCATGAATTACACTTCAATAAAGACTGTGAAAATCTGTTTGGAACAATAAAAATCCTTCCTACAACAACTAATATTGAGAAAGGTCTGTTGGTTAATGCACATGTGTCAATTTCTCTAGCCATCCTATATGCACTTAGATGTTTAGTGATTAATGAGAGAACATGTAGAAGGATAAAATTTTAATGATGTGATAATATATTCTTCTATATTCATGTTTTTCATAATGATAAAATTTTGGGTAAAAATTACTATGGGGTAATGATGTCATTTCTGATACTCACATGGAAATAGGAGAACATTTCCATTGACATTATAGCTGGACAACTAATGACATTGGAAGGATGAAATGTGATATGGGTTGTTGTGGATCAACTCACATGGACATAACTATTAATAACTATTTATTAAGATTTTCTATTTTAAAAACATGGTAATATATATATTTTCAATGTGTTGAGGCTACCTAGGGAACTACAAACAATCATCTCTGATCGTGAAACATGATTCCCTATTAAATTATCAAAATATTTTGAACACTCTTGGAATATTTAATTGAATTTAATTGTGTCGTATAACAACCAAACTGATGTCCAATATGAAAATATAATTCAGACATAGAATGTCATATTGAGATACTTGAAAATGTAATTTAATTATGGATATGATCAACATCTCAAAAATGATTATTTCTCAAATAACAACAGCTTCAACTCATGTATTCAATTGGATCAATTTGAGGCTCTATAAGGGAATAAATTTTGAAATCCTATATATTTGGATGAATTTGGGTGAGAGAATGTTAAATATGCCTAATATTATGAATGAAATAACAATGAATGTTTAATAAGTCCAACAAATATGTAAATACAAATTGTTGTCATCAGATGAGCTATGATGATAAGTAGAAAGGGGATATAGATTTTGTAGTTTTAATCAAATTGATCCTTATAATATCACAATAGAATTTATACATGAAGTTTAGAAAAAAAGGTAACATACTTGTAATTATTTGGTACGATTATGAAACATTATTTTATAGGGTTAGTGGACCATCATCTAGATAATATACAAAACAAGGAACATTTTTATAATATGTCCCAAAATGTCACTCAAGAGGGAGAGAATATGTGATCTATCACATTTATTGAATCTATAGGTGGCACAATTAGAGCATAACCTCTGATATAAGAAATATATATTTAATATTTTGTTCTGTTTTATGAATGATATATGATAAAAGGAAAATTATTATATCTAAGTGTGGTGGAAGAACCATGAGTAAGTATATGTGATATGGGAACTGGAGTAAAAAATTAAATATGAGTTTCATTATCAATTCTCAAATAAAAATTTGAGTTGTAATTTGGTAGTTGAAATTATTATGTGGGGAAAACTGTTATGATCCATATTTTTTAATGAAATATTGTGTGTTATATTGTATATCAATATAAACATACAATACATAGAGAATCTAAAAAAATTATATCATTAGTGGAGATTGTTACATTTAGATAGGACCTGATCCCAAAAAAATCAAATCATTAAAATAATAAATAAATTAGTATATATAAAAATTATAATGGGAAAAGATACATCTTTCTAATATTCTAGAATTATCTCCCTTATGAAAAAGACTATATAAATTAAAAAAATATTATTAAACCAATATAATTTTTAAGAAATGAAAAAATATACCTTTCATAGTAATTGTAATGATTTATGGATGATGTAATAGCAATATATATAAAGGTGAAAATATGATCATTGGAAAAGTAATGTGACTCTTAGAATTTTAACGAGATAATTACGAATATCTTACTAATCAAAAAAAAATTATTTGAACTAGAAATAATAAAATTTATTCTAAATTTTTTTTACCATTTTTAATTTAATAAAATAAATTTATTATAATTTAATAAAATAACCGTCATGATTTAAATCTCAATAAAAATATAAGAAAATTTATATTTACAATATTTTAATGCATTTATTAAAAATTATAATTTTTTCATTTAAAAATTAAAATTAACTACCCCAGAAACATATTTTTTAAAATAAATTAATTTCTAGAATAATTATAATGAAATTTACAAGAGGTGATATGTTGGTTATTTTCGAAACGACTAAAATTTTATGTTGAATTTTAAGAAAACATTTGTTTAGTAACTGGTGTATTTTAAATGACATGAATAATAATACAATAAAGTTATAATCTATTCTTGAAATGTTTGTTATACTAAAAACATATATAAGTTTATTAATCTTTCATTTAATATAAATATATAATTTTTCCAAAACTAAAAATTACTTTCCAAATCCTAAAGTCTAATGATTTATATTTAAAAAAAAATTAATTTCCTACCTTCCCTTTTGTTTAAAATAATAATATATAATTCTTTTATTTTTAAAAGAAATCCAATCAGTATATATTATTACCATGTATTTCATAATTTAAAAAATATTATAATTGAATGGTTAAATTGGATATAATTATTTATTCAATATTATATCCTTAATATTCCCCCCTCCTTATATATAAATAACCTTTCACCCCTCTATTGGAAAACCAATCTTCCCTCCCATACCAAATAAAAATATTCTAAATAGTATATTTTCATAAACCAATTTAAATACATAATAACATTATAGAATAAAAATTTCAATGTTTCAATGATGTTAATGGTTTTAGAAAGTTACAACCTCATGAAATTGGTAATTTCCTTTATTCTTTGTATTTCATTTTCTTATTAGTAATCATGTATCCATAGTTTATATTGAATACATAAAATCATAAAATAATTCAATATAATATTAACATGATATTAAAATTTTAAATATAATATAAAATGTTTATTACAAATATAATCACATATTTTATTTTCACTGCTTTTATTTTGATAATGTTGTATTAAAAATTGGTTAAATGCTAATGAGTCCATTTGAATACATTTCATTCCTCAATACATATATATGATTATAATAAATTAATTATAATATATAAATGTATACATAGAAGTATTCCCGTTATTATAGAGTTAATAATAATATTGTATAAATTTAAATGAATCCAGATCATTAAATTAAAGCAATAGTGGATATTTTAGACAAAATGTGATATCAGGTAATTTCACCACTAATAATGGGGGATAATGAATACAATCTATTTATTATAAGTGATCAAGGGTTATAAAATTAAAATAATGCACCTATAGTATATTTTTTAATATAATTATGTATGTTAATTAGGAAAAATGATATATATGATATAAAATGTGACTTAGGTAAAGGGGATTGTCTAACCCATTAACATTTTTTTTGGTTAACATATTATTCAAATTATTATCTATGTGGATATTTATCTTATGCCTATAATGTTTTCTTTTAAAATTATAACCGTTTTTTCGTCTAATATACTTGTTTTAATCTTACCAAATTTACATTTGTACAAATTATAGTGATTCTTTAAAATAAAAATTGTTTTGAAAACATGTCTTTTACTCTTATAAAGTTTTTATTAATCAATTAAAAATGATATTTTAGAATAAAATATGTTATCTATTAATAATTATAGAGAACCAAAGGTTTTTCTATAATGTATTATTTATGAATCCCTAAAATATCCATTTCCTTGGGATAATTTCATTGCTATGATTATTATATTTTCTATTTCTATATGTAATGATTTGTTACAATCATTTTGAAATGTGATTCGTGGACCTAGATTATATTTCCTTCCAAAGAAATTAGTACTTTGATATATATATCATGATATATTATGTATTTTTCATGAACATGATTCTATCATTGAGCACAATTATAATTTTATAATTTATTCATGTATGTTATTTTTTAATGTGAAGTTATATTTCCTAAAAAAAATTATATAATTTACAAATATGTTATAATTATTTATTATCATGAATGTACCAAATTTCATGCCTTCACTAAATGTTTCCCTCATGAATATAATTATTATCCTATTTTTATGAAATAATGATGTTGATTATTATCATTAATGTGAAATTCATTTATGTTTATGATTCCTCTAAGGACATAACTCTCCCTAGCTCTATTTTAGCTTAACCATTTTTTGATGTATATACAATTGTTATGAAATATACTAAATAATATAGGATTTATTTTATACGGATAAATAATAAGGATTTAAATAATATTTTTATTATTTACAAGTTATTTATAAAAAATATTGTCCAATGATACTAATCCTTCAGATAAAGGATTGTATAAATATTATGATCTTTGTCATGAAATTTATGTAATATTAATGTATAAAAATGATTGTTTTCTATATATATTATATTGTTGAATGAGTTATCCTTTTTCTTCTGAATATTGTTCCAAAAGATTAGAATAATGTTTTAAGATCATGATGGAACTACAAATTATTTAAACTTATGTGTAATAATTAAAAACTGTCCCCAAAATTATAGAAATAAATGCAATGTAATAAGCAATATTTAATGTAAAATATATACATCGATATAATGAAGAAATACTATAACATGTAGATATTGAAATTTTTCAATAAATGTTCATAATTATAATTTTCATAATTACATCATTATTATATTGACCTAATTGTTTCTAGATGGATTAACAAATAAATTTTTTTATAAATATAATTCCCTCAATATATTTGTGTATAAGTTTCATGTGCCAATTAAATAAATGGCCTATGATGTCCATTGGATTGAATTTTGTTCATAGAATAGTTAACATTCTAATTTCATTTTTTCTATCAAAAAGTACATATGGATGCCTTAATTGGATACTAAATTTTTTTTCCATGACAAAAAAATGTTTATCTGTTATGGCACCCCATCCCAAAACAAATATGTTGAAAAGGGTGGGTGGCTCATTTAAAATACATTTTTATCATATTATTTACTCAATTATTTATTATGTTACATGTGACTGGTTGGAAGTAAATAATATCGATAATACTGCAACCCCACAATTAACAATTAACTATTCTTAAAAAAAAGTATAAAAGTAAAAAATATATATAAAAAAAATATTAACAATTAACTATTCTTAAAAATATATATAAAATTATAAAAATAATTTATAAACGGTATTAATAAATCACTAAAAATATTAAATATTAAATTGATTACAAAAAAAATACATTCACATTATAAAAAAATAATGATATATGTCACTATAGAGGTGGAGGGGGATAGTTATTGAGAATTGGAGGGGGAGGGAACTCTATCCCTACACCTTAAGTCATCCATCACAAGTAATCTATTATATGATTGTTCTATTTTTCATGATGTCATCATCTCTCCTATTTCTACTGATAGTGGTGTCGACAGAGTTCCTTATGCTCTCTAAGCACGACCTTTATAACCTCACATTGAGCTCGAAACTGCTCCCCATACTATGAGGGTAATGATGATGAATATTCATGGGATCCCATCAACATGGAATATAATCATGAAAAGTAATCATAAAAACTTCCACACATCAATCATGAACTGATACCAAGCTCTATTCCCTCATTAAAAGAATATTAAGTCACATATATCTATGTTGCATCATCAAATCCTTCCATACCGGTGGACTGACTCTTGATTTAATCCTAACTCTTATCCTATATATGAGAAGTTGATTCTTTATATTACTCCATAAATAGTAAGTTGATGATAAAATAATTAAAAAAAATTGTTTATTTTATAACTCAAAAAAATTTACCAACAACAATTTTATGTCAGGGAACACCTATAATATTATCAGTGAATGGATAATTGTAAATCCTTTTATAAACATAAAACAAGATAATATTAGGACACTCAAATACCTATATGATTATAAAATATATAGTCTATATTTAAAATTATATAAATTATTAAAAAATTACATACCATATGTTGTCAATGTGTACTGAATATATGACTACCTTCCCGATGTGTCCCCTCCTCCTGCCCTGTTATATTGACCTAATGATTCCCTCCAATGAAACTATCTGACATCTAGTATGAACATAATCCATTCTAAATTTAAGATGATATGTAATATAGTCGGTGGTAGCATCCAAACTGTTAACAATTCAAGACTTGTGATTTCTTCATAGTTCTCCTTCTTATTCTTGTTTAAAAACTAACAGCATATATCATGCATAAGGACCACCAAGGCCTTCTAGATAAAGGATTTCATGCAATCATTGATGGGATGAAATAAAATCTATATCTAATTAATATTAAAAAGATAATAAATAAATATATTTCAAAATAATCATTACATATTTACCTAACATAAAATCATAAAACATGCATTTTAGAATGTTAATGGGAATCAAATCTGAGGGAACCATTTCACTAGAAAAATAGTTTCCCCAAATAGCACTCACATATCAAACAGTTATTTTCAAAAATGATGTAAAAAAAGAAGAATTAAGGAATTATGTTGTACATTAATAAATTAAATAATGTTTATAATAAAACTAAATTAAACAACTTAGAAATACCTCTTCTTGTGTGGATCAAACAGAATACAGAGACATATCTCTAAAATGGGCTTAATAATTATCACTCTCACAAGACCCCTACCCTTCCATAATAATGATGAAGTACAAGGAACCTGAGGGTCAGATGATAATGCATAAAGATCATCAAATTGTAGTACAACCTGTTCAAGGATATGGATGATATCATTAAAATTATCATTATCCATATGAAACGTGGAAATAATATTTTCATCAAGTTATTAAGAATGAGTATTATGTATATATATTTACTTATTTTGACTATCACAAAAATATAATTTATTATTTAATCATCTTAATCCTCATCATCATATATGACATTGTCAATATTGTCATCCTCCTCTATAGTATCAAAAATTCTCATAGGGGTTTCAACTTCATCGTTTATTGATAATTAAAATTCATTTTTGTCATTATCAACATTATCATCACCATTGACCCATTACTATTTGGTGTAAACATGAATATTCATTTCAAATTGTTAGAAATATCTATTTGGATATGAATCTTTAAATATTTAAATTCCTTTCAGTTCAATAGAACCACATCCATTTTTTAAAAATAATTTTTATGGGATATCATTTTTATAACTATCCACCAATCAATTAACTCTGTTGAGGTTGTATAACAATTAGAATAATATATTTTGGGATCTTGATGAGAAAATTAATATGGCTAAATTACTTCAAGAAGTATTTTATATTTAATTTCTATGATTTTATTGCACGAATTAACATATAATCCTCTATTATTATCAAACCAATTAAATTTACATAATTATGTCCCAGATAACACTACTCAATTATTTCCACTAGAATTCAATAAAATTAAACATCATTTTTTCTATGATAATATCCTTTCATGTGAACAACACAATTTTTTTGATTCACTATAAAGATATGTATTAAATATAAATCTATTCACCACATATGAATTGTAATATTTTAGAGATAAGTATAGTGGCTTAATTAATGCACACAATTGATTATAATTTGTACTGGCATGTTATATAAGATTAGAATTAAAAAAATATATAATAAAAAAATAATAAATTTATTTCAAGTGTTAAAACATGGAAAATTATTTAATAATAATTGAAAATAGTAGAAAATTTTATATTGAGGATAAAATTCATGATTATATACTATAATTTCTGCAAACTAGTTTTTAAATTGAATATAATATAATCTTTAAATTAAATTATATTAATTTATTATCAATAATTATTTATTGAATATGTGGTAGTAAATCATAGTGTAGATATAGTTTCATTTAATAATAATTGATAAGACCATAAGTAAGATCCTTGTGTTATTCATCATCTTAAATCCACCGTTCATAAAATCCACCAAAGACATGATTATATTTATTAAAATCTAGTTATTGAGTATTCAGTGGAACATCAATATTTCTCTCAATACGAATCATTCAATTATGTTATTAAAGAGATTATGGATGGAAGTAATTGTTAAAGAAAAAATTAATTTCCTATTATTACTAAACATCATCAATTAAACCCTCATATTTTTCTTTTTAATGTAAATTTTTCTTATATTTCAAAATAAATATATCATATGGATATATCTATAATAATTTTTTCAAACTTCCAAATTTTTCTTCAATTCCAAAATGTAATTCCAAATGATCTACTGAATCAGTGAAATCCACTGTATGTTTTTTTCTATTTTATGAAAAATTGAATCAATATCATTATAAGTTCTAATAATTACATTTCTGTTTGTTTTCACTTTACATATTTCTCAATAAAAATATTATATTTATGTTCAATCATCCCAAATAAATAAATTCAACAAAACTTTAAATCTCAAAAGTGGAAGTATTTTAAATATAACATGGAAATCAAAATATTTTAATATTCTAATATGAATATTTTTAACACATATATTCCAATTAGAAACATTGTTATATGGTAGTCTAAAATATTTAATAAATTTATAAAATAATAAACATTTATCTTTGGAAAATGTCACATCTACTTCTGGATTCATTAACTAACATGATCTGTCATTTTCAAACAACTCATGTTCAAGTCAACTAAAAATTTAATCCAGATTTAATAATGCATTTGAATTATTTTTGGCCATAATGGGTGATTCTGAAACTGAAAAAATATTTTATCAATATTCATTACATCCAACTTGTGACAGGCCAAAAAATCAGACTAATATGGATTGTCCCAAAAAAATATTTTACTTAATTCAATTATGATCCCTTCCAAATCCATCGATTATTTTTTTATAGGAGGCCCAATGGAATTAAGAGGTAATCATAAGATAATAGATTTTAAATAAATATATGAGATCATTTATAGAGGTCCATCTCTTTCAACAGTAACTTTTCTGAAATGGTCAATTTCCTTTAGAAATGATGATCAATATTATGAAATATGATATTACAATACAAAATTAATATTTTCTTCTATTAATGAGTATAAACGTATTAATGTCACTCATACTATATAAAAATAATTTTGGTCCATCTGTACTCCATCCTAATAACATTATATATATGGAAAAGTCACTATTTTTTCACATTAATGCATCTTTCATTAGAAAATTTTATTTCTCCAAAAAATCAATTGGACAAAAAACATTATATCATAATAAATATAAATCATAAATAAATGGATTTAAATTAACATATTTATTGTATTTAGATGTCCTGAAATTAATATTGTGAAAATGATATATGCCACATTCATCAACATCTTGGAGGGTAAGTTAAACTGGGTTATAATGATGGTCAAAAAATATATTAACTAAAGTAAGAACAAAATGGAAAAAAACTCTCAGTAAAAAAGACCAATCAAATGATATGACCATTTGATGAAAAATACCTTAATACCGTGTCATAGTTTTTCAATGAATGACCAATGAAATTGAAATATATGCTTTTAATAGATTTTTTTTTTTTTGGTTTCTTGAAATTAATGACCCCCTATTCAAAGACATAAATAAATGCTGAAATCTGGGTGTATGTGAGGAATTCCAAACATGTTTAACAATAATCAATCAATACATTCCTAATTGATTCTTATTTTACCTCTAATGTACACATGTAGGAAAACATACAACCAAATAATTTTATCCATAATATGTATTGTAACCATTTAAAGATGGATGAATCATTAAATAAACAAGGCCCAAATTACAAAATCACCTCTTTCCCTCAATTAAATTTGTTGAAAAAACTTTTATTTCATGTAATTGATATTTATCCAAAGTGAATATATAATAATACCAAAATTTTGAAATTCCATATTAGATTTAATTGCTATATATTTTTAAACCATGTCAAATTTTCTTATCATACAACCATGATATATGGAATAATCCAAATATATAAGTAAATCATAAAATAAATATGTTTATAACTCAAGAATGAAATCAATACCATCATATGTTCCCATTTTTTTAATAATATGAGCAAACAAGATCATGTACAAATTTTTAAAACTATTTTGGATCTGGAAAAATATTATTCATATTATATCCAGAACTGTTTTCACCACATAGATATGAAAAAACAAAATATCACTGAAAATAATAATGAAATAGATAACCACAAATTTTTTCACATCTGTAAAACCTACTCAAATCACATTTCATTCATGTAAACAAAATTATCCATTCTATGAAAATTCAGTTTTTTATGATGTAAATTATATAAAATCTTTAACACCATCAATATATAGAGGATTTATAATAAAATCATTTGGATTACTATGATGATTTATCCAATCCTGATCATGTAATCAATACTATTATCGACATCCTTATTCCATATTTTGGAAATAATAAAAAATTATAATAACATGATGATTAATTTGACAAAAAAAATGATCCATAAAAGAGAATAAAACTAAAAAAGCATAATTTATTTATTAATATTATCCATTTTATCAATTTATCGCTTATTTTTACTAGTTAGTGTAGGTTTAATATTATTACCATTAATTACTACTAATTACAGTTAAATTTTACAATGAAAAATAGTTTTTAATAATTACAATTAATTTTTAATGATTGTCGGTTTTTTTAATTAAAGATATTTATCAAAATGTAGTAGTATTTACTATAAAATATTACAATTTATTGAAAATTATTTCCAATTAGAATTATTTTTTACTAAATACTGCTAAAATTTTGTAGTTATCACCATTTTTTAGTAATTGTTACAACTATTTTTTAATTACCCGTAATATTTAGTAATTACTACTAAGTTTTATAAAATTATTCAAATTTTTAGTAATCCCCTATAATTTTTTCTAACTACTATTAATTTTTACTAATTCTGAATAATTAATTGTTATTTTTACTATGTACCACTAAATACCATTACTTTTTTTCTAGTACAACTAATAAGCACAATATTTTACTATGTACCAATAATTTGAACTAATATTAATTAATTATATTTATTTGGAAATATTTTAACAAATTTAAACTAATTAGTAATAATTACCCTTATTTTTTACTAATTAGCACAATTGTTTTGTAATTATTTATAAATATCGCTAATTTTTACTAATAACCCCTAATTTTTACTAATTATTTATTATTATTATTATTTAATACTAATTTGATGTAAATATCTATAATTTTTACTAGATTTTAAATTTTTTTAGTAATTGTCAAAATTTTCTAATAATTACAATCTATTTATAAAAAGTACCAAAAATTTCAAATAAATACCACAGATTTCAAAGAATTACCTTTCAAATAATTAATCTACATTTTTAATAATTATCCCTGATTTTTAGATATTATCTCTAATTTTTACAAATTATCATTATTTTTTTTGCAAATAGTTTCATAATGATTAATATTTACTATTAATTGTTATAAAATGGTTTTAATTACTATATTTAATTAATTAATAATTATAATTAATTAATAAAACTAATTTATTATTTCTTTATTTATTCATAATATATATAAATTTTTATTATGTTCTCTTAATTATCGCTTATTTCGGTTACTTTTTAATAATCTCTACTTTATAAAGAAGATTTACACTAAATATTGGATGGTTATACTAACTATCGCTAATTTTTAATAATTACATCTAATTTAAAATAGTTATTATTCACTTTTTATAATAAAAACAACATTCTAATAATTAAAATAAATTAACACAAATTAAGAATAATTAATTTTAAATAAATACATTTATCAACAATTTAAACAAGATACATCTAATATAAAAACACTAATACATAATACTAATTTTTACTAAATAAAATTAATTAATTATAATTAAAAGTAAAGACAAATAATAAATAATTATTATTATTATTAAAAAAATATTAAAAATTAAAAACATTAAATATGATCCTTAATGTGAATGCTTTATCAGATGTAAAGCATAAAATTTTCTTCCCCCAAAAAAATTAATCATTTAAATGTTAAAAGAGAAGAAGAAGATAGTCTTAGAAGATAAAAGAGTTCAAAGGAATAAGAAATGAACAAAAATAAGGTGGGGGTATATATAATTTAGATTATTAGTGAAGAACTAATTGGGATGAGTTTCCCATTAAAAATAGTCTTATTTTTGAAAAGTCCCATTGAAAATAGTATACATTATTAATAACCCTATAACTTATAAAGAGGGTATTTGTGATGGGACCTATCTGAAACACTTTTCCATCACAACTTATTTTTTATGGGAATTAATGCCTGCACAAATAACAATTACGAATGAATGTATTTTGGATGGGGGTATATTTCAATCAAAAATACCATTCCTATGTTTATCGTGAAAGACAAGTGATAGTTATTTGCGATGAGACTATTTTCCCATCACTAACGTTTTTATTTAGGACTACTTGTTACTTTTTTCATTTCCTATCACAAATAGTCCCTCAGAATGTACTATATGAATTTGGGTATAGCCTCATTACGAATAACCCATCAAAAATTAAATTTTTTCCTTTCACTTTACATTACATTGATTTTCATCCTAATTGAAAATTATTTGTAATAGAATTTATTATATATATATATATATATGGTAAAACGATTTTTATTTTTTTTAACATTGAGATTAACTTCTTAATTTTGGTGATCTCATTAATATGTTTTTCAATTATTTATTTATCTTGAGGGAAAGACATTATTCTTGAATTCTCACATTTCTATTTCATATTATCTAATTCATGCACATCAAATTCTTAAATATTTTCTTTTATTATAAGATCATCATATCAGTTAACAACATTATCTTTGGAAATTTCTAGTTATGATATCATATTCTTAGTTTATTTTCATTTCATGATAAATATTTCATCAATCATTAAAAATCTATATTTTATTTCTCTAGATTATTTTGTAAGATCACTATAAATATTATATAGTTTTTGATATATTGTTTCATATTCAAAAAACAGTCACTCATCCCATAAATATATTTAGGGAACTTTTTGATAATTGAACTCTCACTTTTAAAATCATCTTTATAATTTGAAGTATAAAATATTTTGTCAGTAGATATTAATATAAAATATATTCCAGGGTACCTTTTCCCATCAATGTTTTATCTGATTTTGTAATTTTTTTATATAATCCTTTAGTTTTTATACTATTTTATCCAATTTTATATACACTATTTTTTATTCAGTCACATTCACTTATGTTCCACATATCCATAATGCTAATGAATTTTCATCTTTTACTCAATGATCATTTCATATAATAATGTCTTTTTTTCTTATTATGATCAGGATAATCAAGTTTAATATGACCATTCTTTCTATATTGATAAAAAATAGGATTATATTACTAAATTTTAATTTTTTTAATCATTATAATAATTTATTATAAATCATTTTTGTTTACAAAAAAAAATTTATATGTTATAAATGTCACCATTTGTAGAATCACATTAACAATCTTAAAAAACATATCCAGAACATTTCATGGATGATATTATTTTAAAATGCAATGTATAAGAAGTTTCTATGTTCTTCATTGTTAACAATATTTTCTTTTTTTTCATTTTCAACATCATTCTACAATAGATTTTAAAAATTATCAAGGTACGAATTATATCCATGAGAAGTCACATAGTAATATAATATAAAGCATAAATTGGAATCCATTGTGAATCACATTCCATATACTGATATCAAAACTATTTTCAACACACTAATAATCAAATAATTCCTTCTAACCAAGATATTATACGTATTTAAAAACATTTATAAATCACTTGTGGATTTTAGAAACAATTTATCTGACTGGAAAAAAATGATTGCCTGTATTTTCAATGAATAAATATTTATATTTTAATGATTTTTGATCTTCTAAAATATATCACTTATTACTGTTTATAAATTTCATATCATTTTCAACAATAATAAATTTAGATATCCAAATTTCAAAAATATAAAATCATAAAATATTTCTTATACTTTATTTTACTAGATACTAATTTTTCATGTCTCTTATAATATGTTTTTTTTTCTATATTAATAGTACACATAGTAAATTCAATCAAAAAATGGTGGTATTTTATGATTAATGTTTACATAATATCCCAAATTAAAAATTACCAATCATGAAAACTATTTACACATACCTATTAAAGTGTATAGAAATTATTATATGAATAACCAATATGAAAATTATGAAATGTAAGTATTATTTTTTATAGTATAATCTTTCTTGGATTTAAAATATAGGATTGTATTTTAATATTTTATAATAAATATACTACATGATGTTAAATGTAGTTTAAAATAACTAAATAATTTTATCCTGAAAAGGTAAAAAATTATATGAAATATTAAAATATTATTCTCCTAAATTTAAAATAAATTAGTATTATGAATTGATATTAAAACCATCAAATAAAATTTAATTTTTAAATAAATTTTTTAAGTAATTCAATTAAATCATCATCAAAAAATGCATATTATAAATAAAGAATGATTTTAATTTCAATAAAATAAAATTTTACCAATAGTTTATTATAATTCATATAATAAAAGCCATTGAAATCCTTAAATTTTAACCAATGTTAATGGTAGAACTGTGGAACAGAAGTGGGGTATACATTAAATTAATCATTTTTAATGGTATCCAATTTATAAGAGTCATATTTTAAATCTTTCAACCTAACCATGATATCTATTGATTATAATGATTATAAATTCCCCTAATATGATAATCAATAGCTCGGTTTACCTCCACCACTAAAAAAAATAGCTCAGTTTTGTACTTACTATAATTTGTAGCCTCATATCATTTCTACATAATAATTCTCATGGTCATAGTAGTAGTAATTAGTATCTTAGTAAAATCATTATATAAATAAATAAGAGATGTTATTACAATGAAATCCTAAAAACCGAAATCTATAGACAAAACCCCACAAAAAGATTATTTGGATTATAATTAATCAAAGAACATATGATGACATAAAACTATTGGATTCATTAGATATTAATTGGGAATTCATTTCCTCTCATTATATGTAAGGTGCAGTTCTATTTTTATTTAATCATCCAACAATCATATCCAAAAAATACAAAAGTTAGTTCCAATATTATCTTTGCATCTCACTTTTAATCAATAATATATGTTTAGTCAATCCATATAATTATAGTTAAGTCCAGCAAAACTATAATTATTGACATTTAACATATATATATTCCATATAAGAAAATTCATTTGATTATCTAATTTAAATAAATAATTTTAAACAATTTATAGATAATCAATGAATTAAATAAATTTCTTTGAAATATTATATATAATTTTTAAAAAATAATAATTTATAATATTAAACATAATACATATCAAATAAATAAATAATGAGTTCTTTGGTCTTAATAAATATTAATATTATATCAAGCACTCAGAAAATATGTCATGTATGATTTTTATTTTCTAGGTTGTATATGAGGTAATATTCATGTGAAGCACTTTTCTAAAAAAGTGTATAAATCATTAAATGATCACCAATTTATGAGATAGATTATTAGAAGTTTTTTACTTTACAAATAAAATAAATTCATTTTAACTTTGTTTAAAATATTAAAAACTATATAATAGAAGGTTTTTTTCTATTTCAAATGATATTTTATAATATTTAAAAGATGGATGTGGTGAGGGTATTTTCTTTTCTCAATAGAAATAGAAAATTAAATTTCAATTTATTATAGAAAGGGAATCTCATTAAATAGAACAATAATGGAATTAGAATTCAGATAACAGATCCTCTTTAGATAGTAAAATCTATTTTTTCTCTTGATAAGAAAATAAACTAAATTTTATCTTTATTTCATTATAAATAAAAAAGATTAAACATGAATGTTTAATGTTTTAATGACCCAAAAAATTATGAAAGATTATTTTAATGGTAACTCATTCAACATGAAACACTAAAAAAGTACTATGTTATATTTAATACATAACTATTATACTAAATCATTTAAATTAGAGGGTATACAAATATTTTTTCATAAAATTATTTCAATATAGAAATAATACAAATCTAAATCATGTATTTTAAGACTTCTAGATGATGTTCATTTTTTTATGATTGAATCAGAGTTATCTTTATAAGATTTCTGTATAGGACAATAAAATTTAATAATTAAAAAATAAAATATTGTGTGAAATAAAAAGATATATAAAATAAAGATCCATAAAATCTCTATTATATCCATTCAATATAAATCACTACCAATGTCTACTATTGATGTCTTCTTCATATGTTGGTCTTTTATAGATATAATGAGGGGTTTATTATATTAATATAAGGATAAAATAATCATGTAATTATCAATGCAATAGATTACATATATATCAAAAAATATATTTTAAATTTACATTTGTAGTTTTAAATAAAAAAATTTAAATTCATTATAAAAACCTATTCAAATAATTTAGCCAAATATCTTATTAAATAATTTTTTATTTAAAATTTGTTGAATTAAAATATTTATATTATGTGATATTAATTATTTATGATAATAATTTTATTTGGGATAGATGATGATGATTATAAAAAGTATTTTCTAATTTATTATTTTATTACCACTGATTTCATTTTAATTGAAAGTTACTAATAAAACAAATTACTACTTATGAAGTCATATTTCTACAAAAATATTTTTTGTATATATGATATAATGTCTTTTATTACAAGGTACAGATGGAAGGAAAACACACCTAGGAATTCGACCCCACCATCCACACCCAAGACCCCTCACGCCCCAACCACCCTGATCATCTATATGAGGGTTTCTGTATATGATATTATTCAATATGAAAGAACATATTCTAATATTTAGTTGTGGAATTACATTCATGTCAGTCCAAATTCAGAATTGTCATGTTGAAATATACTATGAAGGGCCATATTATCTTTTTTATGAAATAATAATTATAATACGGAATAATTAATGATGTTATCAAATGGTAATAACAGGTAATTCAATTTTATAATAATTATTGAGATGAAAAATGGTTCTTCTAGATGAACTTTTTCAATTATGAATTTAAATCACACATGTCTCACTAGTAATTCATTACTAAAATTATTTTACTCCCATGTGATTTCATCATTACAATTTCCCAAATATTTGATTCTAATGATATTCCAAACATTAGAAAATAACACTAGATCACTTCAACACATATAATTCTAGAATTATTCTTCAAAATTAACATAAATAATAATCTATTTTTCATCCCATGTACTTAACATCCAAATTTTTACTACGTTGGTAATTATAAAATGTCTCAGTTATCCATATTCCATGATGTATTTTAAGAGATGATTTAAGCCCTCAATGTGTGTATTATCTACTCCCAAACATTTTTTTCCAATCATTTACATCAATACCCTCTAATATTATTCTAAATATACTAATATAATGAAATTTTTATTACTATTATATCATTATTTTATTTGGACATTGGTATAATAGTTCTCTATTTTCCATCCATATGTTGGAAAATGAAAATAGTGCACATATTATATGGTGACTATTGCCTCTTTGAATGAAGTATGACATTTCCAATCCCCACCCTACATAGATAGATCAATGAATTGTTTATTGAATAAAAATGTAATTTATGAAATTATATAGTTTATAATTAAAAATGTCTAGAATTTTATTAATACCTATCTTATTGATTATATACCACCCATTTGTAAAATATTAATGAAATATTGACATCACAAATTTCATTATCATGATTCATATGTTAAACTCTAATTTAGAGAAATTATGTTATTTTAAATCATTATGGAATAAATATCTTAACAACATGAATGATAATTTATTTTATGATTATGGTTCTGTATGGGTAACAAAATATATTTTGGTCAATATAAAATATGTCTTTTATATCCATTAATTACAAAAAACATTTTCACAATATATTTTATTCTGGAAACACATTACATTAATATCAATAAATTGAATTTGGGATTTTAAATCACATTAAAACAAAATAATTCAAATTCTATGAACAATGTAGGAAAGATGAATTTGAAATAAAAAACAGAGGATCAATATTAAAATTCGGATGTTTCTATAAAATAATAGAAGTAACTAAAATCTCCTGATATAATAAACAATAAATAGCTAATGATTTTATAACATATGATTGAAATTGAATATAGTTAAACATAATGTATTTAAATAATGTTATGAAAAAAATGGCTAACGTGGTTATGTTTAATATTTATGAGTCTAAAGCATGTCCATGGATGTTGATAATATAGGTATGGGTTCTATGTCTCCATTTCAATTCCATGAGACTAAAATATTATTATCCACACATTTTATTTTATATAATGTATATACTACTAATTTAACTTCTAAAATATAAATAATATAATATTAAATGTTCATTTATGTACTTTTAATATCTCACTTTTTTAATTGTCCTTGTTTTCATCTATTACATAAGCCAATAAAGATTTTTATAAAATAATTAATTTCATTGAGGTACATTTTTTATTTTGTATGTCAATTACCCCATGTTTAATATAGTATAAAAAATTATTGAATCAAAATTTCTCACTTCTATCTAGTATATTTATTTAAATTTATTCAACATGATAAACTCTTTAATGGATTATTATTTCAAAGTTATGGTATCCTTTGGTACATTGTGTAAAATATGCTCATTGATGTCCATGGTTGTGTAATAAATCCATCAAGGTATGATTATGATATCCAAATTTATGTATTATTTTACTATAAAATTAGTTATTATTATCAATGTTATTCATTAATTATTAATTTTTTCAATAATTATATTATAATGTAATGTTATCCATTATATTGAAATGTTTTATTTTTAATTACTCTTTACATACTATTCATGTATTATTTATTCTATGAATGGTTTTATATTATGGTACATATTGAAGGGTGTTTGATCTTACCTATATAATATTTTCATTCCCCTTACAGAAAATATGTGTAATATGCATGAATTATTATATAGGGATAAATTGAAAATAATTTTTTTGCTATTATAATGACTTATTATAAAATAAGATAATTGGTTGGGTGGAAAAAATACCTATAAGATTAGATATATTGTAGTTTTTTTATAAATTCTCTCATTTTACTCTCTAAAATCTATAAATAAATTTTATTGTGTGTGTTTGTGGATCATTATCTATTATTTATATTTAAATTACAAACTGTTAGTTTGGGTCCTATAAGTGGGTTTCAAAGTCATAGTATAAGGAATAAATTTATCAACAAGTGGTCTGGGAATATTTATAAGGGAATCCCAATTGCCATCAGAGAAAGGTCTATATAATAGTTCTAGAATAGAAAACAATATATTAATGATAAATATAAAAAATAGTGTTTGTAAAAGATTATATGTTAATGAAATAAAAGATATATTTGGAATATAATATTACATATTGATAGTCTACATGTAATTGAATATATTGATTGTTATGTGATATTATGTTTTTTGGGGGAAAAGGATCATTTAAATTATAGAGGATTTGTTTTCTATGAATTTTGGGTCTGACAAATTAAGAATGATATATTTTTTTATTATTATTATTAATATATATTTGGACTATAATAAAAAATTTATATATAATATATATATATACATTAAAAATCATCCAAAAATATTTTTTAATGTATAATATGTGTCATTTCATTGAAATAAAATCCATTTAAAAATATAAATTATTAGATGTTAGGTCTGTCTAAGATGCACAAACATTTTATAACTACTACAAAGATTTTCTTGGAATTAAATACATCATATTAAGGTGGAAAATTGGCCAAACTATACAAATGGTTTGAGACAGAAGAGGGATTTTTTTGGATGATTGACAAGATCATTATAAAAAATTATAGAGGAATTTAATAAATTATTATCACATGAGTCATGACCTTATTGAGAACATTATTATTTGTATTCTTTGATGAGAGAGATAATAATCCAGAAGAAGAAACTTATTTAAGGTGGTGTAATTTAGTACACCAAAATTATTTCTCCATTAATTAAATGATAAATTTATATATAAGAATCACTAAATAAATATGAACTATGTTATATCTAAAATTATACCATTGTAACAAATAAGTTAATTTAGAGTCAATAAATAAATATAATAAAATTATGAAATCAATATAGAATGTATATGAAATTTAATTTTGCAGTAGACGCCTCCCTTATAAGGATCATTTATCCCATATATAATGGGAGTTAGTGTCACTACAGATTGACTAAGTCTAAGACTCAACATATATCTATTAATTAATATATTAGAAGAATCATTTTTAGGATATTTGTTTCTAATCACTATGATATCCATTATACATGACTATAAACCCATGACAACAAATACTACTTCTCTTATCCTTAAGTCTTCTTCTTCAATTTTTATAGATTTTTAATAAGGTATCCAAGATTATAATAACATTTAATTATTACTATAATTAATTATATATATAAATATTTTGTATTTTTGAAAATATCACTTGTATAATATGAATGAAAATAAAATATAATTTTGTATTAATATTTTAAATTAATAATTCCCAATAAGAAATAAAAAATTGTATTCATAAAAAATTATTTTAATATAAATTTTCATTTAAACTTGATCAATTTTGTATATGATACATAAAAAACTAAATAATGATTTTATAAAAAATATTCATTAATATTTTTGAAATTTTAACCCTCGTATTATTTATAATTGATATGAAGTAATTATAAAAAAGTAAATATCTATATATTCATCTTTCTATAAAAACAATTTCATTGTATATAATATGTTTTCAATTAGATCTTATGTTCAAAATATTTATAATTTTGATAAGGTTAAATAGAGAAAAAATTTAGTATCAATAGATAATAATTTTGTAATAAGGGTTATCATATAGTAATATATAAAAATTACCCAGGTAAATAACTAAAAATTGTTATCATTGGCTAAATGGAGTTATTCAAACACAACATGGATTTTAAAATAATATAAATGAATCGTATACCTTCAATAATACAATTTTTATTATTTATTTTCAATACTAAATATATCACCAAAAATTTATTAAATAATTTACATCAGTTACATGTTATTATATCTTTAATTGTCACCTGACCTTCACTTCAAATGAATAATTTCCCATTTTCAACTATAAAACAATATCACATCCACCAAAATCAAGAAACTCTTATCATATACAATTTAAATTAAAAAATACACATTTTACATTCAATATATCTATATTCCACTTTCTGTATGACATAATGATTAAGATGTTCATGAATTCATCTAATTCCCATACATTTTAAGAGACAATTATTCCCCTTGACATGCTAACTATCCATTCTCTAAACAGTTCATCCCAATATTTCACATCCACCACTAAAAAACAATTCTAAATATTATAATATCATATCAAATATATATATATATAATATTTTTAAATTTTATTATGTTTATGTAATAAACATTATTTATTCATCTCTATTCCATTGAAAAAATGAATGTGTTTCCCATGATTCATGTAGATATCCTACTACATATAGATCATATTTAATTTTACATTGAAAAATTATGTAGTTAGTTAGAAGGCTGTATTTATTTATTAAAAATGGAATTTAGTACCTGATTATGTTTATATGTATATAAATTATATATTTGATTAATATATAATGCATTATGAATATATCTGATTTTGTTCATTAAATATTATAAAAACAAGCTCATCAATAATTTCAACTTCATCAATATAAATTAAAAATATGATATAACTAAATAAGATATTAAAAATAATTATGTAACTTTTCTTCATGTATATTTAAGGGTATTTTTGTTATTATTTCTCAATAGGTGTAACCGAAAATTAATGATAAATATAAAATAACTTATTATAATCATTTATTACCTAAAATTATTTCTTCCATGATTTTAATATCAAATCACATATCCATTAAATTCACAAAATGAATATTGGACAACAAAAACCACTAATACATAAGGATTACACAACCTATAATAATTTTTGGAATTATTAACACATAATAATTTTAAAATGATTGACATCTCCAATTTCACACTAGTACAAAAAAATCAATCTTACAAACATATAATGAATAAAATAAAAAATAAATAATTAAAAAAATTATTTTTAATGATTTTAATTGAATAGTAATAAAGGTATGTGATTTCATTATGGTTTTTAAATAACAAATTAATATGGTTTGGTTTATTACATTATAGGATAATGATATTATATTAATGTTGGGAATAAAGGTCAGGGTTATTTTTTGTAGTTTTAATTACATGAGACATGACTCATGTTATGACCCATTTACAACATTGAATTGTAAATAATTCACAATTTATATATATCATCTAATAAATTTTTTAGGCATGTTATATTTTAGTCAATCTCATAATTTTTCCATGTTTTTGGTTGTATACAACATGTACGTCATAAGATATTTCCATTAAACTTTTTCCATTAGTTGGGATACAATATTTATTAATGAACCCCATTCCTTAAATATTGATTTATTTTACACAATAATTGTACAAAATTATATTCCCACTTTTTTACATTACAATATTTATACCTTTATCATCAAATCCCCTGTGAAGTATTATTGCTTCAAAAATTATTATACATATATTTCATTCTTTGATTCACCCCTATTTTATTGTGATAAAATATTTATTCATCAATGTATTAATTATATCATAATTAAATCAAAATTTATTAATTATTTTATATGAAATTGCATCTTGATTTCTTGTAATATTACCTTTTTAAGTAATAAAATAATCCTTAATGGATTTCATAATTTATTAAAAACTGTCATGTTGTGAATATAATAAATCCATAGTAGTAATAATATTCTCCTCCTTTTAAATATTAATTATTTCATATAACATTTTAACATCAAATTATGAAACATAATTTTGTATATTCAATGATTATTTTTTATTTCAAATTTAAAAATGATCCTTTTATTATCATTTTTTTGATATGGGTCTCAATAAATGTTCGTTAAAATTTTAAAATGTTTTTTCATTCATGAAAATATATTTTTATTTGATATCCATATTTTGAACATATTTTTTATCATGGATTATTTATAAATATTTCCTTCTAAATATTAATTTTATATGAATTTATATCAAATTCAAAAAAAAATATTTTGAATGTGACTCAAAACATCACCATTTTATAATAATGATAAACTGTATTAGTAAATATTTGTTTAAATGTTTCATTAATTTCCCTCTAAAGATCTAAACGTTACTAAAATTTGAGATAAGTTTCATGTACTATGCTATAAAATTTCTTATGAATTTTTTTTCCTTCCCCACTCTGGTCATAAGGATTTTGTTTGAGATCACTTCATCCATATGTGGAATTTATTTTCTTCCTTCATATAAATAAATTTTTAATCAAATGAAATTTTGATATTAAACTTTCATTAATAACTTAATTATATATATTTTTCTAAACATATTATGTATACCTTTTAAATTAGGGGGTCTTCACCAGTAATGTTTTTTTAATTGTTGACTGGGGAATTATTTTAAAAATATATAGTTATTTATATTATACTAATTAATTATTATAATATAATATTGACGGTCTGTTGATTATTGAATACTTTTATATAATGAATGTATTTGACATATTTTTTTACGGATGTGTCTCCAAATTATATCTCTACTTGATGCATCTTTTGGCCTCATGATATAAACTATGATGGGTAATTGGTGTAAAGATTACTGATTATATTTTTAGGCCTCATAATGTTGTCTTGAATGATTTTATGAATTCAAAAAATTTTAAATACATCACTATAAAATTAATTATAGTTTTACCTGTTATTATCTATAGTTTTATTTTATCCTTTCAAATATTAAAAAATCATATTATCAAATAAATGGAATTATTTGATGATTATATTATCATAAAATATTATTCATTATTTCTTAATCTAGCAAAATCATATCTTATACCCAACCCCATATGGTGTTTTTGAGCTCAATACTATTGTGTTTTAATTTTCCCATATAATGAATAAGGATATTTATTGTGATATCTCTAGATTGTAAATATATGGGACGAATATTTTTAGATGAGTATGAATCATTTTAAAATTAAGACACCATTGATTAGTTGAAAATTACTAAAAGGATGGGAATGATATGGATTTTTACTTAATCATTTATCTTAACCCTCTACAAAAATAATCCTAAAATGAATTTCTTATGTCTGTAACTCAATAATTATAATAGATATTAGAATTATTTATTACAATGTTTTTATATCATTAGATTGTTTCAAGGTTATTATGTAACCAAAATGATTATTAGTATCAAATTTGTGAGATAATGTTTGGGGAATCAATAATATGATGTTTATGAAACCCAATTTATAAAAAGATGATATATTTAATAATATTAGATGAAATAGTGATAACATGGTCAGGATATGTATTAAGATGAACATTTTTACAATGCTAATGAATTCATAATAAGTTCATTTGAATCAAATACTAAAAAAATTGTATAATGAATTATTTAAAAACATTTTAAACCACACTCTTAAATAATATTTTATAGAGGATTGATTTGATCATTGTTGAGATGTGTTGAATAATTTTATAAAAATATGTGTTACGATTTTTTATTAGGAAGAATAAGTATGTTTACTAATCCATATTAGGAAAATGTGTTCACTAAGATGAGATTCTAACATCAATTCCTATGAGAAATGGTATAAAAGGAATTCTTATATAGGCTATTTCAATATATATGGAACTAGATGTCTATAAAAATTCCTTCATATTATATTGGAATTTATTTATGAAAATTCTCATGAGCGTATTTTTTGGATTAATATAATTTTGTATGTGGTTCATATTCTTGTAAAAAGTTGTAAAAATTAATTGATTATTATTATTTCAAAATAATTTAAAATAAATCATAAATTAATGTTTCTTAAATAAAAGATTTTATTGTATTATTCTAAAAAAATTGTGATGATTTTTTTTAAATATAGAAATTATTATCTTATTAATGAAATATAGACTATTAAATTTTCTCATAAACAAATTAAATAAGAGTAAGATGATGTGAGTAATTGAAATAGTATTAAAAGCTCAAAATATATATGGTGACAAGGAATTTTATTGAAAATAATTTCTCACTATTATAAACTAGAATATTACTATAGTGTATAAACCAAATAGAAATAATCATTTATTTTCAGTAATATTTTATTTTTGATTCATTCATATATAAAAAGTGTATTAACACTATGGATGATCATATGAATGAAACATGAAAGAAATATGCAGGTAATTTTGTTTAATGAACCAATGAAGAAAATGTTATCGATACAAAATGGTTTTTTTATCATTTTGAATGATCAAGTAATAGATTTTAGAAATAATGTCAGGATATTTTGTAAGTGTTATTTAAAAAATTTAAGAAGTCTATTTTTAAGAAATACTATCACTTATTTCATGATTGGAAGGAATATTAATTTTCATTACTATGGAAACATATATAGATAATAATAAAAATTTGAATGATGTTTAATATTATTCTTGGAATGGTTATCTTAAAAAAGAGTTCTAAACCAAGAATCTTGATGGATTAATTTATTGTGAAGAAATACATGTGTGAAAATTAACAGTGTAATTATATATATTTATGATGGATAGAAGTTACTGATAATCAATTCTTGATAACTATATAATGGAGTTTAAATTTATCAACATAAAGATAAAAAAGAAAAATTAATAACTATGATATGGATATAGACACAAATATTTTAATTTTTTATGTTACTAATATAATTTTTATTATTTAGGAATAATATTGTTTGGTATATTTTTAAACAAGTGATTCAATATTGTTCAAAATAGCAGTTCTTTTTTAACAAATATAATAATTTTATTTAAAAATAAATATAAGTGACGATTTAATTTTAATATACGAATATATAAAATTTATATAATTTCTAAGGAATTATGAAATATGGCAGTGAGACCATATACCTAGAATAATTCATATGGTGATGGAATTATATAATTATATTAATGGGGAAATAGAAAACCAAAGATAATTTTAAAAAGGTTTTTAAATTTTAAATTATCTTATACTTTCTGTAATTGATATTATATGTATTTTTTGTCATTGTGCTAGATAAATGTGTTGGCCAATCAAATAGAATATTATGTCTTATAAAGGGGTCCTCAAATTGTTCATAGTGTGTTTGAAAAATAGGTTACCATAAAAAATATAATTAGTTAATCTTCATACATATACTTATTGAGAGTTTGAAGGCGACTCAAATGATATATTGTCAAAAATAGATGAAATTTTTTTCATCTAAAAAATCACTAATTGTTTTCACTCAAATAAAAAACTAAATAACATTGATTACTATAGGGTATGAATTCAATTTTGATTCTTGTTTTTTAAATAAAATTAATTTAATAATACAAGGGCTAGAAAATTTTTAATTTAATGTTGAAAATCCATGGAGAATTTATTGTGATAATCAATGTGATACTATTATCACTAAATATTTAATGGATCATTATTAGTCTATGCCTATAGATTACAAATTTCATTTAATTAAATAGAGTTGAAAAATTTAAGATTTTAGAGAAATTTATTCCCACCAGAGACCCATTCGATAATATTTCACCAATAGTATCACTAAGAATATATTTTTTCATGATCATAGAGAATAAATATAATCCAAAAATATATTATTAAATTTTCTAGTTTGACTCGCCAATGGTTCTGGGATTAGTTTATCCAAAGAGGTTAATTAAAGTAAAAATTGTCATAAATAATTTTTGGGAATATATAGGTTTAGTGGTTTTTACATGGGTATATTTCTTCGCCCATAATGTATTAAATGAGTAAAAGTGAATTTTGTTAAAATGAAGACCTTTTTTAGAAGGTGAGTGAGTTGATCAAGATATATCAACTTATAACATGGGAAAAATATTCCATTTCACCATGAATCAAATTTCTATAAAAAATCACTACTCTAAACTGTGGTTTCATTTTATGAATCATCTCATAAGTAAGTGATTATGATTTTTTATAAATTTAATAAGTAATTAAATTTCATGAGGGGTAATAAAAATTATTTATTGTCTTTAAAAAATATCCCATAGAATAAATTGAATATTCCTTCGATTTTTTGTAGAAAAATATCTATTGTATACTGATTTTTGGTTAATTTTTTGAAAAGATAAAGAATTTTTTTTGAGTTAATTTTGGTGTATGAAGATGATATTATATTGTATATATGTTTTTTAAAAATGTTTAATTTCTTTTTTATTTTCAAAACCATATATGTTGAAATATAACATACTCACTTATTTTTATGCAAGTAATATTTTGAGTTTAAAAATTTCTCCATTATCATCTAATTATTATCTAATATGATAGATTATGAGGCCATGGTTTAGTTTCATATACTATATTCTTTATTGTTAGAGGAGTGGGAGAAGGAATGTTTGTGTGGTGGTTGAAAGTATTCCAACATTGGAATTGGGGGGGTTAGTAAGTCAGATGAATATTAAATACCCCACTAGTCAACCAGTGGTGTAGGTATAACTCTAGTGGTTCTATTGAGAAAACCGATAAGCTATTTCACCATACCTCAGGGATTATTAAATACACCCCCTGGAATTTAATTCCACATGGTTTTCAACATAATTTTTTAACTTGATACAATCCCATTTCATCAATTTAGATTTTTAGACATTCCAATTTCTATAAGGGGGACTTTCATTAATATCAAACTATTTGTCAATGTAAGACCGATTTGATGATTCTATAATATTATGATTTATTTATATCCACCCACAATTTATCATTTTCCATAAGATATAAAAATGGATGTATGATGGATTTATGATCTCTATAATTATTATATTAAAAAAAATTCTTTCATTTGTATTTTTTTGGATGATATATAATTTTTATGACATCAACTTATTATATCGAGATATACCATCAATTGAGGTAGTTTTATTGGAATAATATTATATATAATCATCTTATACCAATTATTGATTGAATATTAATAATAAAACTATAATACTTTTAAAATATATTGGTTGAGTTGTGTTGTAATCAACATTTTAATGACATCCCATTTTCTAGATCGGGATTCCACATAAATAATCAATGTTTCAGGTTATATCCATTTTCATTGATTTACATGAGTTATTTTTAATTTTTAATTTAATCTATGGTCTATTTATGTTGATGGATTATATAAATATAAATATTAATTTAATAGCCCCAAGGTTCCCCCTAGATCTGACGAGTAATTCAGCATCCATTCAAGAATCGACAACAAATTTAGTGAATTACAAAAAAAATTGCCTATATATCTCATAACTATGTACAAAGATGGAATCCATGAGGCATGTTATTCTAGAAATAAATTCAAGATATTTAATTTTCAAAGGTCCATATCTAAATATCAAACAGATTAGGGTACTAAGTGCACTTCTACAAATCACGTCCCTATATACTCTCCTTCATGCCACCGTACCACCATAAGACACAAACCAAGGGAATAATATGCCCGTTAAAAACCTTATCATGGTGGTCTTGGATCTCCATAGGCCTCTCCTTGAAGGCCACATCATCATAAACATCAATCTCACCACAATCAATGACATGAGAGTCATAATGAAGATAATGATGGAGATGTGATATGTGAAAAACATCGTGTATCCAGATCATATACGGGGGAAGTTCTATTAGATACGCCACAACTCCAACACAAGACAACACCTAAAAGAACCAATAAAATAGGGAGAAATCTTAATCTGATGACCAAAACTTCACTGCCCATGATAAGGAGCCACCTTCAGGAACATGTGATCTCCAACGTCGAACTCCACAAGTCTCCTTATATGATCATCACAGGGTTTATGATGATCTCGTGCTATCTTTATCCTCCCAAAAATTACCTAAACCATCTTTGTCGTATTCTCTACAAATTCTAACATGAAAATTATTTCCCCTCTGACCCAAGTCCAACATAATGGAGAATGAAAATGTCGGCCATACAAAGATTCGAACAATGCCATACCAATGGTGTAGTGGAAACTATTATTGTAATAATACTAAACTAAGGGTATGTTTCTCATCCATTAACCTCCAAAATCTAGGACACATTAGCGTAACAATTCCTCAAGAGTCTGGATGGTCTACTCTTTCTGACCATTCATCTGTGAATGAAAAACAATGTTATGGCATAATTGAGAACCAAAATCATGTTGGGTACCTCTCCACAACATGGAGGTAAAACAAGGATCTTGATCATAAATGATCATCCTTGAGACTCTGTGGAGTTTCACCACCACCTTTAGATACTGCCTTGACAAAACATCTACTGAGATGGAATCCCTGATAGCTATAAAGTGGGATGATTTCATCAAACAATCCACCATCACCCATATAGTATCATAGCCTCCACGAGCTCAAGGAAAACCGGTAATGAAGTCCATCAATATGTCCTCACACTTCCATTGGGGAATATCTAACAGCTATAGAAAACCACTAAGAACACAATGTTCAAACTTTACCTTATGGTAGACCAAACATCAAGAAAAAAACTCTACAGCTGTACACTTCAACCCAGGAAACCAAAACCAACCTTTCAAGGATCATTACATCTTTTTTATTTTGGGATGTACCACCAAAGGTGAACTATGGAATCCCAAAGAACCATCTCATGTATCACTAAAGGAATAAAAAACCTTCCCTAGAACAACACTCAGTGTTGTCTATCCTCATACCAACCATTAGGGGAATTACCAAAAAATAACCCGATCTCTCCAGACCTCCAACTCAGAATCCCCCAACTAGGAATCCTCCACCTGATACACCAAAGAAGACTACATTTTCATCTGGAAAATGCATCCTATACCTCCAAACTCTATCATATCAAGATACATCACTGAGAGTTCTTCTATCACTCTCTAATAATCTCTGTATTCACGCATAACATCACTAAAAAAAACTTCTTACTCAATGCATCAACTAAAAAATTTCCCTTTCCTGACATATATTAAATATCAAAGTCATAATCCTACAATAATTATATCCACCGATGCTGATGAAAGTTCAATTAATGTTTGGAGAAGATATAACTCACACTCTTATGGTCAGTAAAAACAAAAAAAAACCCTTGCTAATGAGGTAATGTCACCACAACTTCAAGGAAAACACCATTTCCGCCAACTCAAGATCATGGGTGGCATAATAATGCTCATGAGAATGTAACTATAGATACCCATAAGAAACAAATGATATATTATACATCATAACATAACCCAATCCAAGATGTGAAGCATCAAAAAAAACCTCAAAATGAACTCCTTCTATTGGAAAACAAAGATCTAGATCACTGAAAAACTTCTCTTTCAGATACTCAAAAGCTGCCTGACATTGGTCAATCCATAGGAATGCCTAATCCTTTCAGGTCAAGGTAATCAGAGGAGTCACAACCCAAGATAAATCATCTATGAACCACATGTAGTATCATGTAAGACCAAGGAAACTCCTCATCTCTGCCACTATCTTGGGGGCTGAATAAGACACAACTACCTCTATCTTAGAAGGATCTACAAATACTCCCTATTGGGACACCACATGCACCAAGAAACAGACTTCATGATCCTAGAACTCACACTTTGAAAACTTCCAAAATGGATTCTCACTATAAAGAACCCCAAAAACGGCACACATATGCTCTATATGATCCTCCTCCAACACATAGTATACAAGAATTTCATCGATGAAAACCACCACGAACTTATCCAGGATCTCTTTGAACACTTCATTCATCAACCCCATGAACACATCTAGAAAATTTTTCACACTGAATGACATCACAATGAAATCATAATGCACATGATGACAATATAAAGCAGTCTTCTAAATATTCTCATCCTTCACCCACATCTGGTGATATCTTGACTGAAAATTGATCTTTGAGAACCAAATTTATACCTTAATATAATCGAAAAAATCATCAATCTATGGAAGAGGATATAGGTTCTTCACTTCCACTTGGTTCAAGCGATGAGAATCGATACAAAGATGCAAAATGCAATCATCCTTCTTCACAAACAAAATTGGTTCACCCCAAGGTGACACACTAGGGCGAACGAAGCCTCACTACTACATATCATTGAGTAGTACTCGTAGCTATCAAAACTCAGAAGGAGCCACCCTATATGGATACATCAAGATAGGAGACATTCCTAACTATAGATCAATCCCAAACTCAATCTCCCGTCGAGGGGGTAACACTAAAACCTCCCCTAGAAAGACATTTGGGTAATCTTCTACAATCCTAGGAAAGACCAACTGGTGAAACTATGATGAGATCAACATCAACTCTTCCATCTAAGATGATGAAGGCAGAGCATGCCTCTGGCCTATATAAGGGCCTTTCTCACCAACAAATACTGCTGGCTCTCTATCAGCATCATAGAACAAAACTTGAATCCTATAGAAATCCATGATATCCTACACCAAATACAATGAATCCATGTCAAGTATAATGTCATATGGTTCTATCCACAAACATAGTAAATATCCCCAAGAGCAGTATTTCCCCAGCACTATCTCAAAGATGCTACATACATCATACAAGTCAACTTGACCTCCAATAGGTGTAGTAGATTCCAAGGGAACTGGAATCCTCTCTACCTAAAGTCCCAAAGCATGAATGAAGGTTGGTGATATGAAGAAGTGCATCAATCCTGAATCAAATAAATCATGCACCCGAGTAGAAAACAAGAAAAGGGTACCTCAAACGATATCTTTCTTTCCCAATGCTAGTAACGCTAAAGCCTGAAGATGACCACGGCTTACTCCATGACCTATTTTACCATTATGAACACCTCCACGACTTCGCTCTACTCTCTAAGAACAAGGAGAATCTCAGGGCTATCCTCTACACACCCCATATCCTCTCTACTGATCCCAAACTTGAACACCCTACTGCTGTTGCCTCTGCTGAAGCTGCCTCCACGGAGAAACCTGAAGTAGAAAACCTATCACATGTTGATTTCTCAAAAAGTTCAGGTACTCTCACTGCTAATGACCTCTACCTCCACAAGAAAAAAAGCATATGATCCTTTATAATGAGTCTGAGAGCCTCCACCTTGGAGAAATAGGAAGATGAGGGCTGAGACCTACCCCCGAATAACTAAAAACTCTTTTTTCCCAAAAACCGGGAACCCTGAACTATAGTTTTGCTTCATGAGTAATATTGATGACTCACCTCTCATAATTAACTGGTTTTGGAAATCATCCTCTCTCTGACTTCTACTCTCACTTACACCTCGAGATATGTATTCATCATAAACGGGGTGACCCGACGCTGGATCTCTTAGAAAAAAGCATCATTGAAATGCCTTTCCCCAGACTCCTCATTTGAAAATAGTTCTAAATCATATCATAGAAGGGTCCTGAAACAGATCCCAAAAATTCGCACACTAGAGCTCCCCTACTGAAGGGTAAGAAGCTCCTGGAGACTGGTTACCTTCACGGTCGAAGAAATAGACTCTTCTCTAAATTGGTCTTATAACTTCTCCCATTAGACTACCAACTCATCATGATCCCAGAGGAACAAGAACCACCACTTCCTCACTGCTCCAGGTAGAATCGTCATAGCCAACAAAACCCAATTATTCTTTCGAGCACGAATCAAACTAAAAGCTATCTCAAAATCCTCCAACCAGTCTTCTGTGACTGTATCTGAAATATACCCCTCATACTTCTATAGACTATGGCACTAAAACTCTTGGAGTTTCCTCCTCCAAGTGTCATTGTTGTCGACCTCCACTCTATGGTGATCTGCTGGAACATTCTACGGAACATATTCAGTGCAAACCTAATGAGGACATTGACCTAGAGTCATACCTATAAGAAGAATAAACTATTGGATCACCTAAACCTAGAATATGGAATAATTCATATTAATTATTTAATTATTTAAATTATCCTATTTAAGTTTTTAACCTATACTAAGGTCTACCCATTTCAAACACATGCGCAAAGAATAATGATGCATGATCCTTTCCTAGGTCTCTAACCAGAAACCAATATTATTTTATTTAGTGGGATTAGTAAACTAGAGGTCCATGAATCAGATCACAGGGGTCCCTAAATAATCACATCTTAGTCAGTCTCCCATATTTACATCACTTACTAAACATATCTAACACCATTTCCCTACCAACCCATGAAACCTCACCTTTTCCTAACTTCAAACTCCATCATATCCCTTAACCTGAACCTTTGATACCACTCTGTCATGACCCACTCCCCACAAAGATACTGCAATGAGGGGAGAGATATGGTGACTACCTGAATCCCGCCTTTAATAGACTCCGGGTTGGTGACTAGCACCGAGGGTATAATAAACATGAAAATGGGAGGCATTACCCTCTAAGAGAACATACAGAAGAGAGAGATAAGAAGGATACAGACACACAAAAACCTGCTCTCTCTATCTCTCTCTCTCTCACACACAAAGAAATATGAAGTGTAAACATGCAATTTCATACAGTACTAAACAACTGAAAGGAAAAATATAAGTACTGAAAAAAATTAAAGACGGTAGCAAAAAAGAAGCCCAAACATCTCTTGCTAAAACCTGAGCTAGTAATATCCAACCTGATCTTCAAACCACTCCAAAAGACCTGAAAAAAGTTTATATATATATAAGGAGAGAATAACAGTATACTAAGTAGGATCCTCCTTAGATCCTCTCAAGAAAAAGATAAATAAAGCACGCTAATGCAGAGTAAACAACAATGAAACTAACTAATCACCTAAACAAGTATACCAAGTTCCCAACCCTATCATGGATATCTATCACCAAGTATTATATACAAGAGATCATATAATATAGTAATAAAACATCAAGGGTACACCTCTCCTGCTTATCCACTGGTTTGTCGCTCTACCCCAACATTGCACATCCCGAGCCATCTCTCTCCAAAATTAAGCCAGCCTATATACACCTGGGAAATAAATCATAACATGAAACTTATGCATCACATAACCAAACCATCCCATATCACATATCCACATATAGTAACCATGTATTTTATGGAATCCACCACAGCCTGTATGACGTAAATCAAACATCAGGTATTGTACCTCAAGCCATTACAATCCATACACCAAGTAAGTACCTCAATCCATCACAAAATATACATGTCATACCTATAATAATCTTTTGGATACTATATTTGGTAATACATGTGTGTGAAATAACAATAATACATCACATCCCTCTATACACATATATGGTAAACTAACCGACGTGTATACCAACATAAGTAACTATCAAGAGAAGAGAGCGGGGCTAGAGGGGGTAGTTAGCAATCCATCCTTCCACTAGGATGTTGGAGAAAACACCCTCCCAGAGTCCAGTGGGTGTCAGTTTCCCTAACTGACATGTGTGGGAAAACGTATAAAATCATGAAATATACATGATATAATATAGCTTACAACCACACTATGGGCATAACCTCGCCTTAGACTCAAATTCAGCTAACATTGCTCAGACTCCCGACTTCCACTACTAAGACCATATATCTTATAAGAACACAAGCCTATAAAAGAGATACATTAATTACTTATTTACTTTTTCTTATTATTTAATTCCATTAATTAATCCACTAGACATTGATTAACCATTAATTTTTTTTACACATTTCATTACATTGCATTAATCATCAGATTAAATTCTATACCCTTCAGGAATAATCCAAACCAAGTCCATGGTTTATCAATATTAACATCTTCTAATCATTTTCATTACATCATCAAACAACCCCATGGGTTAAAAATTAATTATTCATTATAATCATTATTACATATCCATTAATTCTAGGAAAACCATCCTAAGATACCACCAAGAGGATACATGCAACCAAGCACCTCCAGCTGCCTCAAGCAGTGGGGAAAAGAATGTAACGCCCCGACCCCAGCTACCCAGAGTCGGTGCATTACTTCGTAACATTGGCATGATCACAAAAGATCAAGTCTCGAAGGACCGATTAGTTTAGTAGCCTTGCAAACACTAGATACATTCATAAGTGTTACATTACATCATAAAGTGAAAAACTAATAACAAAGACTTCATAGTCCACACTCATATCCTCTTCTGACTATCCCTGCAGGTCATTCATAAAATACTTCTTCACATCCTGGAAAATATTAAAACATTGAAAGGGGTGAGCTCAGATGCTCAGTAAGGATAACAATATTGCGGAAGCTTTCATAAATAAACATAAACATTTAAGGCAATGTATAAATAAAACAAAATCCTTTTAAATTTGAACATCAACATAATATGGCAAATGTAAAATGAGATAATGTCATTTACTTCTTCACATGGATATTCTACTGGTCGAATAATCACATGCAATATCAATAACCACTTTCATATTGATGGAATGCATAATGCCAGACTATCATAACCACGTAGCCAGGGCCTCGTTCCAAGACCACAAATAAGATTTTGTCAAGGCCTCGTGCCAAGACACTAGTTTGTCTCATGAGACCTACCGATGTAATTTTTTTTAGAAGATACTTACGTTTAAAATTTCTCAAATATACTCCAGTGTTTTTCTGAAAACATTATGCAAGCTTCTGAAAACAAAATAACTAATTCTGAGACTGCTTGACTAATTACAGGCCATGATGGGTCCACGCCCAATCCCTTCCTGTATACCACACTCGAGAGTCGGGTTTTCTGAAAACATTTTTAAGCTTGTGTTAAGTACGTATACATTTGCACTGGAATTTCATATATTGGAGAGAAATATCTCTTTTTTGAAATCATTTAAAAATCACATAATTATAAAATAAAACCTTTTGAATAAATGTAAAAGTCAAAGGGGTTTATACACCATATAAAATAAAGTTTTGTATAAAACAAAATATGCCTCAATGAAAGGAGATTGAGATGAAGTCCTTACAAAGATCATTTTTAAAATAAAATAGATCTATTATGTGTATTCACTATAAGTACACATAAAGAAAGTAAAAATACAAGATAGGACATAATAACATCATGACATAATTTTAAAGTAGGAGATTTACCCAAATAATAGAAAATTTGGTGAAGAAATTCCCTTACCTTGTGTCCGACTTGATTTGACCGTTCTTTAACCTCCTTAAAATCGGGTAACTCTTTTTGATTTGAGCCAAAGGATTCCTTGGGAAGAGTTATGCCCAAAGTGAGGCTTTTAGGAGTAATAGGGGGATTTTGGGAGAGTATTTGGGCAGAGGTTGGCCGAGCCAAATGGCTTGAAAGTGTGAATGAGGTGGTAGAGGTGGGGGCCTTTTATAAGAGGAGAGGAGGGGCACTCTTGGAAAGTAAAGAAAAGTCACTTTATTATAAAATGAGTTTCAGATTTTAGAGGTCCCACACTTATATAATTAGATTATAAGGTGATAATGGTTCGAAATACACCCATCCAATAGGTTTTGGACATATTTAGGTCTTAGATATTACAATATCTTTCCATTTTATTTAAATCGTTAAATAATGAGGTCATCGCTGCATCATCATGATGTCATAAATAATTTAATTTATTTAATGTCTAAAAATTATAAAAAAAATACTATGATGTAGGAAATCTTTTTAGCTTTCCAATGACTATTTATAGTCAAAAATATGACTTGTATAACCACATGTAAAAATTGTTTTAGTAAAACATTTCATGTTTGTGTCATTTTTTACTTTAACATTAAATAAAAGGTATTTATGTCATTTTCCAACTAAAGTGGCTCCATGGGGTCCCCAAGTTGACCCATGGATTTTATTGGTCGGCCATGGAACATCCAATGAGGGTAGGACATGTTTCAAGCTCATCTCATATTATTAAAACATTTTTTTTCCTTAAACTACACTAATTACCTCTAATCGCGATTAAGAACTTAAACGTTACTATTCACCAAAAAATTATTTTAATCTCATTGAACCACATTTTACTTCTTAATGACAACCATGTATGTCGTATTTTTCAAAATCAAACCACAGAAGTGGTAATATTTCATTTAAACGAAAAATCAGTTTTTTAACTACCACTTAGTGGTTTCACTATTCATCAAAAATTGAAGTTTTTCAGAACAATGCAAAAATTTCACCCTAAGCTATAATTGATATTCCAAATTAAAAAATGATGTCTATTTTATGAAATTCAAAAAATATAAGTTGCATTAATTAATTTTATAATTAATTCCCGCTGTCACAACAAATAGCGTGTTTTTAAGAAACAATATATATCAAAAGATTGACAATTGTTTATGTCCAATTTCAAAGTGAAATTAATTCTAATGAACACCATTGGATAAAATGGTAAAAATATATTCTAATTATACTTTAAAACCACTAATTAGTATAATTTATCACTATTAATTATTTTGATTTAAAAAGTTGTTTTTAATTAAAATTTAGTAATTTTCACTATTCCTCAAAATATAAAAGTTATCCGAAAAATATCAAAATTTCACCTTAGGATAATTTCGATATTCCGAATCCAAAAATGAAGTCCATTTTGATAAATAAAATTTATAAAATTTCAAAAAGTATGTATTATTATTCACAACGGCTAGTTTAATTAGTTGTGGTGTGTGTTAGAACTCGAGGTTGCGTACAACACACGTTATTGCATTATTTGAAGGGAAACGTACCGTGGAAGATTAGGGTGTTAAATTCTCCCCTCCTTAAAATAATTGCATCCTCACAATTTCTAGGGTATTACTACATAAAAAGACTCAGGTGGTTCTTCGTCATAAGTTCCTCAGGTTCCCACGTTGCCTCTTCCATTTTATGATTTCTCCACAAAACCTTTACCAGATGAGTCGTCCGGTTTCTCAGCACCTGTTCCCTCACATCAAGAATTCTGATGGGATCTTCTCAATAAGATAGATCGGGTTCCATTTCTAATTCCTCATAGGTAAGTACATGTGTTGGGTCGGGCATGTATTTTCTCAATAGCGATATGTGGAAAACATCGTGAACTTTGGAGAGATTTGGCGGCATCGCCAAACGATAAGCTACAGCCCCAATACGATCTAGAATTTCGAAAGGACCGATGTACCTGGGACTCAATTTACCCTTCTTACCAAAACGTATAACTCCCTTCCATGGAGATACCTTTAGGAAAACATGATCTCCCACCTGAAATTCCAAATCCTTTCTTCTGTTATCGGCATAGCTCTTCTGCCTACTTTGAGCTGCTTTGATGTGGTTTTGGATTACCTTCACCTTTTCCATCGTTTCTTCCACCAGTTCTGGTCCCACAAGTTTTCTTTCACCAATGTCATCCCAACAGGTTGGTGTACGACATCTCTTTCCATATAACGCTTCATAAGGTGCCATATGAATGCTTGAATGGAAGCTATTATTATAGGAAAATTCTACCTGTGGTAAATATTGATCCCACATACCCTGAAAGTCAAGAGAGCATGATCTCAACATGTCTTATAAGGTTTGAATAGTCCATTCTGATTGTCCATCTGTTTGAGGGTGATAGGCAGTTCTCAAACGAAGTTCAGTATCCAAGGCCTTTTGAAGACTTTTCCAGAATCTTGAAGTAAAACGGGGATCACGATCAGAAACAATCGATAGGGGTACTCCATGAAGTCTTACAACTTCATTAATATATAGTCTTTCTAGACGTTCAAGTGGTAGATCCTCCCATATAGCAAGAAAATGTGCTGACTTAGTAAGACGATCAACAATGACCCATATTGCATCATTCCTTCTAGGAGTCTTTGGTAGTCCCATGACAAAGTCCATCGTAATATTATCCCATTTCCACTCAGGTATGGGAAAGGGTTGCAATACTCCACCAGGATGTTGCCTTCCAGCTTTCACTTGTTGACAAACCATACATCTCGATACAAAATCAGCAATCTCCCTCTTCATATTGTCCCAACAAAAATGTTCCTTCAAATCTCTATACATTTTGGTGCTCCCAGGGTGTATAGAGAAATTGTAACTATGAGCATCATCCAGCAATTCCCTTTTTAGATCAGGTATATCGGGAACACAAAGTCTCTTCCCGAATTTCAAAATTCCATCCTTATACACAAAGTCCCCCAATCTTCCATCATTCACATCTTTAATCTTCTTCTGAAATTATTCATCATCTCTCTGAGAACTCTTAATCCTTTCTAGTAATGATGGTTTGGCAAACATTTGAAAAAGCATTGATGTTTCACCTTCCCTAGTTATTCCCATGTCCATCTTCACTAGATACATGAAAATTGGATCCCTTTCAATTCTCATCACATTCAAAACTCCATGGTCTTTTCTACTCAAAGCATATGCCACCTTGTTTGCCTTCCCCAGGTGGTAATGTATCGTGCAATCATAATCCTTGAGTAGTTCAAGCCATCGCCTTTGCCTCATGTTGAGTTCTTTTTGTGAAAAAATATACTTCAAACTCTTGTGATCAGTATAAATCTCACATTTTTCACCATAGAGGTAATGTCTCCATATCTTCAAAGTAAAGATCACAGCTACTAACTCAAGATCATGAGTAGGATAGTTTTTCTCATGAATTTTTAGCTGTCGTGATGCATAGGCAATAACCTTATCATTCTGCATAAGGACACAACCAAGTCCTTTCTTCGATGCATCACTATAAATAACAAACCCATCATTCCCCGATGGTAGAGTCAATACAGGGGCGTTGACTAATCTTCTCTTCAGTTATTCAAAACATTCTTCACACTCTTTTGTCCAGACAAATTTAATCCCTTTACGTGTGAGCTTTGTCAATGGGTTAGCCAATCTGGCAAAATTCTGGACAAAACGTCGATAATAACCTGCTAAACCAATAAAACTGCGTACCTCAGTTAAACCTGTCGGTGCTGGCCATTCTTTGATTGCCTTGGTTTTAGAAGGATCAACGGAAATTCCATCCTTAGAGACAATATGGCCAAGAAAAGAAATCTCCTGAAGCCAGAATTCACACTTTCTAAATTTCCCATATAATTCATGTCTTCTAAGAGTCTTCAGGATAATGCGTAAGTGATTTTCATGATCTTCGTGGCTTTTGGAGTATACCAAGATATCATCAATAAATACCACTACAAAGTCATCAAGATATTCCTTTAAAACTCTATTCATTAGATCCATGAAAATAGAGGGTGCATTAGTCAATCCAAAAGGCATTACTATAAAATCATATTGCTCGTACCTTGTTCGAAATGTTTTCTTTGGAATGTCTTCCTTCTTCACACACAACTGATGGTATCCAGACCGAAGGTCAATCTTTGAAAAGTATTGAGCTCCATGCAGTTGGTCAAACAAATCATCAAAGTGAGGTAGGGGATACTTGTTCTTTATTGTTATAGCATTGATCTCCCTATAGTCGATGCACAACCTCATAGATCCATCTTTCTTCTTAACAAAAAGAATAGGGGCTCCCCAAGGAGAAACACTAGGGAGAATAGATCCCTTATTACTCAATTCCTCTTGTTGTTTCTTTAGTTCAACTAATTCCACAGTGGCCATTCTATAAGGGGTCTTCGATATGGGCCTTGATCCAGGAATTAAATCAATGGAAAACTCAACTTCTCGTTCTGGAGGATGTCCAGGTAAATCTTCCGGAAACACATCAACATATTCTCTCACAATAGGTACATACTCTATTTGAATATTCCTTTCCTCACCCTCAGTAATTTCCTTCTCTTCCTCCCCAATAATTGAATTTAGTTGAGCTACTGGGGGTGGATCTAGATAAGAATTATGTGGTGACGATTCTTCTCTAAAGATAAGGTGTTCCTTATCATCATCATCAAGAATCGTAACCTCTTTCCTCTTACAATAAATTTTTGCATCATGGTCCAAAAGCCAATCCATACCGAGGATTATATCAAATTCAATCATGGGTATGACGATGAGATCAGCAGGTAAAGAACATTTAGGTGCTCTAATGGGAACTAATCGACAAAACTTTGTTGCAACAATACTTCCCTTAGGGGGTTTGACCGACAACTCCCTTGTTAAATCAAATTGGAAATATCTAATTTTCTTAGCAAACTGGGAAGATATGAAACAATGCGATGATCCAGAATCAAATAATGCATTTGCTAAACTTGAGGAAACCATTAAATTACCTGCCACCACGTCTTTCGGAGCTTCCACCTCAGTAGTAGTGATAGCATAAGCCTGGCCCTGATCCCTTGGCCTCTTCTGAGGTAAGTTCCCCTGACGCTTAGGACATTCATTTGCATAATGTCCCTTCTCTCTACAATTATAGCATTCCACGTTGACAGCCTCTTTCTTTCCTTTTCATTCATGAGCTTGGTGGCCTTTTTCACCACACTTGTAACATACTCCTTTTCCTTTTAGACAGGCACCAGGGTGCTTCCTACCACAATTATCACAGGGTGGAAATTCATTTCTACCCTTCTTCCCTATTTCCTTATTTCCTTTCCCAGAGTTTTCAGAGGATCTCTTCTTATCTTGCTTTACTTTGTTGTCATAAGACTTAGAGAATTCCTTTTCCGTCTTGATAGCACACGAGACTATATCTTCGTATGTTGAGAAAGATTGTGATACTAAAGCTCTACGGAGAAATGGTTTTAACCCATCAAAGAAAATATCAATCTTACTTCTTGGGTTACGTATGTAATATGCAGCATGCCTCACTAACCTTGTAAAGTTAGCCTCATACTTTGCGACATTCTCATCCTCCTTCTGCCTCAGACTCAGAAATTGCCTTTCCATATCTGCTCGATGGTCATGAGGAAAGTATTTTTCTAAGAAAAGATCTTTGAACTCCCTCCATTCCATATTCGATACGTCATCATATTCCTTTATATTTTGAATCAATGACCACCATTGATCGGCATCTCCAGTGAGGCGGTAAACTGCCATGATAACCTTCTCCCTTTCGCTACTCCCCAAGGCGTGGAATATTTTCTCTAAGGTGTTTATCCATTGCTCAGTTACTAATGGATTTGTACCCCCATTAAATGTTGGTGGTTGTTGCCTCATGAAGCGGTCTAACATTGATCCTCCACGTTGCGGATTAGGGTGCTCCATACGAGTAAGGTTATTATTCATAACCTGAGTGAGTTGTCCTAGTATGGTAATAAGTTGATCAGCACCAGTTGTATCTCCAGATCCACAATAATTATCTTAAGTAGGAGGGTAATCCCTACACGGAGTGCTTGCATTGATACGGTTTCCATTCCTTCCACTATGCGCCATTTCTAAACAATGGCATAAACTAGATTAGTTTATGAATCAAAATATATAATTCTATACTTGTAAAATACTTAACATAAATTGAACTATTTATGGATATAATCCATAATCATAAAAAGGTTTTCTTTGAGGAAGTATATACTCATAACCGTTCATAGTGGTTTGTAAAGAAAACGAGAATTATCCTAAGCATATCCCCCGGGAGTGTCATAACCAAGAGTGCAGCAAGGCCCGTTGTCGTGCACCAGTTCCCGTTCGAGTCTAGCTCAAAGCGGTGTTTTTGGGTTTTACCCCTAGGTACATCTGTGCCAAAGCCGCCTCTACCTGCTCGTATCCAGACAGGGATGCATTGCTCGGAAAACTCACAAAATCTCTACAATAACAAAATTCTAGGAAGTTCTTCTATACTAATCCTCAAAGTCTATCTTTGGGCTATGTGCTCTAATCAGAGTTTATCTAAATCTAGCTTCCAAGGTTAGTACTAAACTGCCTCTGATACCAACTGTAACGCCCCGACCCCAGCTACCCAGAGTCGGTGCATTACTTCGTAACATTGGCATGATCACAAAAGATCAAGTCTCGAAAGACCGATTAGTTTAGTAGCCTTGGAAACACTAGATACATTCATAAGTGTTACATTACATCATAAAGTGAAAAACTAATAACAAATTCTTCATAGTCCACACTCATATCCTCTTCTGACTATCCCTACAGGTCATTAATAAAATACTTATTCACATCTTGGAAAATATTAAAACATTGAAAGGGGTGAGCTCAGATGCTCAGTAAGGATAACAATATTTCGGAAGCTTTCATAAATAAACATAAACATTTAAGTCAATGTATAACTAAAACAAAAGCCTTTTAAATTTTAACATCAACATAATATGGCAAATGTAAAATGATATAATGCCATTTACTTCTTCACATGGATATTCTACTGGTCGAATAATCACATGCAATATCAATAACCACTTTCATATTGATGGAATGCATAATGCTAGACTATCATAACCACGTAGCCAGGGCCTCGTGCCAAGACCACAAATAAGATTTTGTCAAGGCCTCGTGCCAAGACACTAGTTTGTCTCATGAGACCTACCGATGTAATTTTTTTTAGAAGATACTTACGTTTAAAATTTCTCAAATATACTCCAGTGTTTTTCTGAAAACATTATGCAAGCTTTTGAAAACAAAATAACTAATTCTGAGACTGCTCGACTAATTACAGGCCATGATGGGTCCACGCCCAATCCCTTCTTGTCTACCACACTCGAGAGTCGGGTTTTCTGAAAACATTTTTAATCTTGCGTTAAGTACGTATACATTTGCACTGGAATTTCATATATTGGAGAGAAATATCTCTTTTTTGAAATAATTTAAAAATCACATAATTATAAAAGAAAACCTTTTGAATAAATGTAAAAGTAAAAGGGGTTTATACAACGTATAAAATAAAGTTGTGTATAAAACGAAATATGCCTCAATGAAAGGAGATTGAGATGAAGTCCTTACAAAGATCATTTTTAAAATAAAATAGATCTATTATGTGTATTCACTATAAGTACACATAGAGAAATTAAAAATACAAGATAGTACATAATAAAATCATGACATAATTTGAAAGTAGGAGATTTACCCAAAGAATAGAAAATTGGTTTAAGAAATTCTCTTACCTTGTGTCCGACTTGATTCGACCGTTCTTTAACCTCCTTAAAATTGGGTAACTCTTTTTGATTTGAGCCAAAGGCTTCCTTGGGAAGATTTATGCCCAAAGTGAGGCTTTTAGGAGTAAGAGGGGGATGTTGGGAGAGTATTTGGGCAGAGTTTCTCCGATCCAAATGGCTTGAAAGTGTGAATGAGGTGGTAGAGGTGGGGGCCTTTTATAAGAGGAGAGGAGGGGCACTCTTGGAAAGTAAAGAAAAGTCACTTTATTATAAAATGAGTTTCGGATTTTAGAGGTCCCACACTTATATAATTCAATGATAAGGTGATAAGGGTTCAAAATCCACCCATCCAATAGGTTTTGGACATGTGTAGGTCTTAGATATTACATTATCTTTCCATTTTATTTAAATCGTTAAATAATGAGGTCATCGCTGCATCATCATGATGTCATAAATAATTTAATTTATTTAATGTTTAAAAATTATAAAAAAAATACTATGATGTAGGAAATATTTTTAGCTTTCCAATGACTATTTATAGTCAAAAATATGACTTGTATAACCCCATGTAAAAATTGTTTTAGTAAAACATTTCATGTTTGTGTCATTTTTTACTTTAACATTAAATAAAAGGTATTTATGTCATTTTCCAACTAAAGTAGCTCCATGGGGTCCCCAAGTTGACCCATGGATTTTCTTGGTCGGCCATGGAACATCCAATGAGGGTAGGACATGTGTCAAGCTCATCTCATATTATTAAAACATTATTTTTACCTTAAACTACACTAATTACCTCTAATCGCGATTAAGAACTTAAAAGTTACTATTCACCAAAAAAATTATTTTAATCTCATTGAACCACATTTTACTTCTTAATGACAACCATGTATGTCGGATTTTTGAAAATCAAATCACAGAAGTGGTAATATTTCATTTAAACGAAAAATCAGTTTTTTAACTACCACTTAGTGGTTTCACTATTCATCAAAAATTGAAGTTATTCAGAACAATGCCAAAATTTTACCCTAAGCTATAATTGATATTCCGAATTCAAAAATGATGTCTATTTTATGAAATTCCAAACATATAAGTTGCATTAATTAATTTTATAATTAATTCCCGCTGTCACAATAAATAGCGTGTTTTTAAGAAACAATATATATCAAAAGATTGACAATTGTTTATGTCCAATTTCAAAGTGAAATTAATTCTAATGAACACCATTGGATAAAATGGTAAAAATATATTCTAATTATACTTTAAAACCACTCATTAGTATAATTTATCACTATTAATTATTTTGATTTATAAAGTTTTTTTTAATTAAAATTTAGTAATTTTCACTATTCCTCAAAATATAAAAGTTATCCGAAAAATATCAAAATTTCACCTTAGGATAATTTCGATATTTCGAATCCAAAAATGAAGTCCATTTTGATAAATAAAATTTATAAAATTTCAAAAATTAGGTATTATTATTCACAACGGCTAGTTTAATTAGTTGTGGTGTGTGTTAGAACTCAAGGTTGCGTACAACACACGCTATTGCATTATTCGAAGGGAAACGTACCGTGGAATCTTGGGGTGTTACAAAGAATGCAGATAAACAAGAAACTTGGCCATTGGACATTAAACAAATTCATAATAAAACATATGAGCTCTCAACATCTAATCAATGGGTAATGCAAATTTTAACCCATTTTATCACCTCTGATGCCATCCCCTACACCCACATGCATAAACCAATGCATTTCACCATCGTAGACATCAAATGCTACCACATCATCTGGGCCTCCCTGCCCACATCACAATATCCATCACAGGCTCAGCCATACCAGGATCACATCACATTCGGGCCTCCCCACCCCATATCAGCCATCCCAGGTTCAGTTGTATCAAGCTTACATCATAAGGATCATATCTAGAGCACATAAAAAAGAAATAGAGACAAAAAAGCAATCAATAGGGAAACTGGGCCCTCAAAACAAGTAATTCAACCTTCCCATGCAGCCAAGCTCTCACAGCTCCAAAAAAAGGCACTCGAAATTCTCAAGAAAATGGGAAACTCAGGCCCTAGAAAATTATCTTTATCACACAACAAGTTCTTATTCCATCTTGAATTAATTGATTCATTTTTAATAGGTTCCAAATATGGGAAATCTAAAGCATCAAACTATAATAATCTATCAAAGGCCAAACATGATATTAGCATTTATTCCAATTTAAACAAACTTATAGAATAAACATTCTCAATTAATATTACTTTTCAATTATTTATCAATTCCATTAAGCATATGGAAGATCAATTCCAATTAAACATGCGTATTGCATCAATTTGATTATCATTAAATTACATCAAACTCTAGATTACAACCATACCTATTTAATTATTCTCAATCCAATTAATTATCAATTAACTTTGACTTTACATTCTTTATCAAATTCAACATGCTAAAAAATCATATCATAGATATCAAACTATCTAGAAAAATAAGAGGTAAACCTCTATCATGATATAAAGCAACAACATCATCAACATGCGATCACTATCCAATATCATAATCTGGTTCAATATTTATTAGGTTAGTTCTATCACCATCCAAGGGTCTAAAACATTCTCAATTTATGATTTCACGTAAATAAAATAGAATCAATGAATCCCCTACCTCAAAATCCATCAACATTCTTCACATGAGAATGGGCCACATTATTGATCTTCGATCACCTCTCCCATAAGAACTACATTCATCTGAGGAATTCACAGAATAACCACACCAACAACAACCGATATAACCCCATTAGAAACATAATATATCAAACACCATAACATGGAAAGAATATACGAGAGGAAACGAGATCAAACCGGTAGAAATTTCTAGAAAATGAAGGAAGAACACACCTTGGATCAACATGGATCACCACTGATAGAAGACAAAATCCCAAGGATTGATTCCTATCAAAGGAATCTCAAAACACCAAGGGGAGGATCCAATAACCACTATAAAATGAGGAGAATAGGGTTTGAGAAACCCTCAAGCCACTACACTTTTTATTAATGTGTTGCATAGGATATTTACACAGTGTGTAAACTATTTACATGTCATGTAAATGTCGGGTGTCTGTTTTCACCAAAAAATTCATCACCTTTTAATATTTAACCCTAATTATTTACATGTCATAAATCATACCATTAACCATCTTTAACAATTCATGAAACTCACTTACACGACATGTAAAGATTACATGGTATGTATTCACCCTACTCCTAGATTTTCAGTAGCCAACACATCCAGACATATTCCAAGCCTCCTCCAAGATTCAATAGACTCAGAAACTCACAAAGGGTTGGTCTAATTAGATTTGGGACCTTAAATGGGGAATATGAGAACAATCCAAGTTAATTCCCTAATCCAAGGTTTAACTCCTAGACCAAGGAAAGACCTATGCTATGTCAATCATTAAAGTGTAAGGATTGAATTTCTTATATATTGGGATAAAGGTATGATTGATATTGATGAAGTAAATGGGATATTGATTGTGAACTTGAAATTGGTTAGTGATTTGATGATAATGTGATTTAGTTCATCTTTGATGAAGTTTATTTCATTTTTGGATTTATGGAAATATTCTATAATTTTTTTAGGAATAAGGATTGATTTATTTTTTGGAAGAACATATGTTTTCATGTGGGGTTAACTTAAGAGTTATGGATATCATCACGAGTTTATAAGTTTATGGTTTCCATAAGTTTAAAGGAATAGATACCCCTTTTGAGGTTTTTAGTGATGCTATTTTGAGGTGATTCGAAACTTTTATTGGGTTTTAGGATGAATATTCTATTGAGTCTCTAATAAACATATGAGTTAGTATATGTTTTGTTTTGGTTTATTGGATAATGGGATATAGATAATCACGATGGTTAAAAAGCAATTCATTGAAAAGGTGATATTTTAGGAGATATTCTAATCAAGCAAAGGATTAACTTTTAGGTTAGTATCTAAATTCGATTCATGATATTCTGGTTAATTTCACTACATTATAATATTATATAGTGATTTTTTCATGGTGATGAATGATATTTTTGGGATGCTTCATTTGGTGGAAGTATTTGTAACCTCTAGGCTTAACCTGTGTTTTAAAATGAAAGATTATTTGGGAATAATGCAATTATTATTTTTGGAATGTAAGTTAAATGGCATGAGATCACCATTGATGTTAAAAAATTCTTTAATGATAAGGTTATTAAGGTTAATTAGGATGTAGGTTTTTTTATTTGTGGAATAATCTAAGTTGAACCTTTGGTGTTATTGTGGAAATTTTGAATTATATGTATTATTTATTCATATGAAGGATTATACATTTTGGATATTTTCTTACCTTGTGGTAACCATTTTAGTTTTTGTTAAAATTTAAATATATAAGGAATATCTTATAATCCATTAAAGTATTATTTGATCCATTATGAGTCGATTTTAGTGCATTAAGAATGAAAGATTCATCTCGAATAATCATTATTTAGAAAAAGGATGAGATTGTGGTGGAAATTGATTAAAGGATGAAACTCTAGTTTTCAATTAAGTATATTTCCTTATGTTTTTATTCTAAATGGTAAATTATTTGATCAAATCTAGGAAAAGGATATTGAAATATAAATGTTATCCTATTATGACTATTTCCAATGAATCAATGATCTTTTCACTCATCATAGATTTATGGTTTTTTGGTTATTAAATTTCTCCTGACCATATTCTCTATCACTATTTATTAGTCCTTGGGCATCATTTTTTCCCCCATGTCCATATTTTCACTTCATACTAATGTTCTCATATTTGGAAACCAAGTTTTGTGTTATTCCAGATGACCTTTGTATTTCCATTTTCCTCTTTTAATGGGAAGTTTTTATTAACCATTTTTTATGATATTGGGTTTCCACAAAAGAATTTTTAAATTTTAAACCATTTATTATTGAGTTAAAATTGTGAGGACATAATTTATTTAAGGAGGGATAATGTAACACCCTGATATTTTAAAAGAACACTATGCTCGATACTGGATACAACACACAACACTGAGATTGAACGAACCATGAAATATTATTATTTAAATATGACCATTATAACCTAGCTATTGAATGAGAGGGTATGAATAGGATTGAATGTATTATGAAATACATATATAAAGGACTTACTCAATTCAAATGTATCGATTAATTATTAGGAAATAAGAGCTCAATTTTTAGTAAAGACATTTTATTCTTCAAAATAGGTTTTCTTCAAAAATGGGTTTTAATGCATTTTATGTGTGGAAATAAAATTAATTTAGGAAAATTTAAGAAATTTCATTTTATAAAATTAAAATAATTTTTGAAATAATCATATAAAAATTAACTTAGGGTAAAATTTTGGTATTTTTCCGAAATGATTGACTTTTCAGTGAATGGTGAAAAATACCAATTTTTCAAATAATCTAATTTATTATCATTAAATAAATTAATTTAAAAGTCCCATTATATTTTTTATTTTATATTAAAGTTAAATATGATTAATTTTATTTTGAATAATCTAATATGAATCAATAATTTTCAGGGTTTCTATATAAGTTAGTTTGTTTGCTTTAAAACACAATTTTCAAAAAAATAATTTTCATCGCGTTTTATAAATCTATATTAAAATTAATTTATTAAAAATATATAAAACTAATATTGAAAAATGGATACCATATTTGAAATCACGAGGTTCAAATTTGGTAAATAGTCGTTTTTATTTTTAAGCATTGTGAATAGTAACCGTGGTAAAATTTATCCTTTCTGTAAAGGAAACATTTGGTATTTAAGGTTAAATATAATGCGATAAGGAATTAAGAATCATAAAAACACTTGAATTAATTAAATTTTATGATTCTATTTCTTCCATAATCATCTAAACATTGAAAAGTATGCTGAAAAGAGTTTGAACAGAGGGATGGGATATGGTCACCATTTCCATTGCGAGATAGATAGAGTTCTTTAGGAGGCTGAAACACTTTGAGTCACTTAATTTGATCATATAGAGAAAATATTTCAGCTCATTGGTGTAAGAACCCAGATCCTCTTTTCGGGTATGTTTTCCTTTTTCTGGTGTTTTTGAGGAAAAGAGGTTTTTCTGGAAATTTTTGAAGTACACGCCGTGTACTTTATGAGTACACACTATGTACTCAGTTACTGCAGGTAGCCGGGTGTTGGCCATGTAGTGGTCATGCACACGGCCGTGTGCGGTGACCTGGAGGCTGCCTAAAGCGGGGCTCGGTAAAGGAAAGTACACACCATGTACTTTTTTTTTCATTAAACAGACCGGGGTCACGTCTGATGGATAGAATGCTCTTCTTCTAGGTCTGGTTCATCCGAGAGAACCTGTACGACCACGAATCTACTCTGAGCCCCCGAGTGAGCATCTTTTCTCCGAATCGACCGTCGTCGATTGCATTGGAACCATAGCGGTAAGATCTTCCTTCTTCTAGAGATTCGTCTCCTGATTCTTTCTATTTCAAGAGTTATCTTCGGTTGAACATTTTAGAAGTTTTTGTAGATCTACAGTGTTCTTGGGTGATTCAAGGCTTGAGTTTCACTTATATCGATCTCCCAACACCGATGTAGGTGGTTTGTGCCTTCACATTGAAAGTCTTTGAGTAATATGTGAAAATTTGACCAATACCCCCGAACGGGGTATTGTGTGTTTACCGTTTTAACCCTGTTAATTGCCCGCCATGCTTGTATGCTTGAGTAGAGTATAATTGAAAGAGAGTAGGGTTAATTGCTATGATTTGGATGTGTTTTCCCATGCATGTTCTATTGATGACCGTTTGGTCATGCTTAGCCTGTTAGGTTGCCTTGCCTATTTCCCATGCCTAGTGTTGTAGGATGGAGCGATTGTATTTCTGACATTCTTGATATGTTGTAGACTGTTTAGACAAGTAGTTCTTGAGGTTTTATTTGGCCGTATTATATTTCTATGCTCGTTTGACTTACACAGGGCTGTGATAACCTGGTGTAGTAGACTATAAGGGGAATTGACCGTGTGAGCTTCCTCAGAGAGTCTTTAATCACTATAGACTATAAGGAGAATTGACCGTGTGATCTTCCTCAGAGAGTCTTTAATTGCTTTAGACTGTAAGGGGAATTGACCATGTTAGCTTCCTCAGAGAGTCATTATTTTCACTTTTGACTATACAGGGAATTGACTGGGAGTGCTTCCTCAGAGAGTCTTTGTTATATCCTTTTAACCGAACCAGAGGGGATAGGATGTGTGTACTTTCTAGAGGGTTACCGTTGTGTTAGCTGCATACTTTTCTTATTTAGGGTGGACCATAGTGGTTAGGCTCTGAGTACTACCCATAGGGTTACCTACTTTGATTAGCCGTTACTTGCTATGAGATATTGATTGCTTGAACTGTAAGAATGGTTGATGCTGAGTACTTCCTTGTTTATTACTATTGTTTACTTATTTCCTTCCATATATATTCACTGACTATTAAGAATAGATATTTGGGTGGTTGCCTACTGGGATTTAGTCTCACATCCTGTTTGGGTCATGCTTTTGGGCCTAAAAAAATTATATTGTTGCAGGTATAGATAAGGGAAAGCGCCCTTCTACTTTAGGTACTTGATTTTCTGTGAAGCTGGAGAGCATGGGACCAAGCTAAGGCTTGCGATGCCGATGATTTGTTTATCTATTTTCTTTTGTACTTGGTTTAGTTTTTATTTCAGCATTGTGGCTTGTTTGGCTGCTTTCCTAGACATATGTATCATGCATCATTATATATATATGCTCCAATTGCTTCTTATTTCCAGTATTTTGCTGTTTACTTGTGTGGTGATATTACTGCTTCCATTATTGTATATCTGTTTTACTTCTACTGTGTACTCTGCCAATGAGGGCATAGTTTCTCCACTATCACACCCAAGACATTCGCTGCTAGTTGTCATCCTCTAGCGTTCGGGGAAATGCGCTTGAGGCCATGTGACCAACTGGGTACGGGGTGCCTCTAGGTGGCTTCTGGAACCGGGACGTTACAAAGTGGTATCAAAGGGAGGTTTCAATCCTCTGACCTATGGGTTATGGGCCCACATGGACCGGAATTTGGTGGATCATTGCACTTTTATCTTTGTTTATTACATGTATAAGATGCCAAGCTTTGATTCTTGGGGAGTATGGTCCCTCACGGATCAGAATTTGGAACTTTAATGTTCTTTTTTAGTATTTTCTGAGATTTTGGAGTAGTTTCAGAGGCTTACTGTCTGAAAAAACCCAGAATACATGGCGTGTAATGATGAATACACGCCGTGTATTCTTCTATTCGAGAAGAAACTATTTTTCTTAAGTACATGCCATGTACTTGTGTACACGCCGTGTAGTCTCTAACCGTGTCTCAGACTGTGTGAGTAGAGACACAGGGTTGGGAAAACCTTGGTAGAACATGTTGTGTGCCAGATGTACATGCCGTGTTGAGGAACCATGTAACCGGCCCTGTGACTAACGACACGGGTCGGTTGAACCTTTTCGTGTGCACGCCGTGTTAGTATAGAACATGTCGTGTAGTTTAAACCCAAGTATCCGGCTGTGTAACAAACAAAACGGGTCAGAGAAATCCTTCAAGTACACACCGTATCCACCTGGAACACGCCGTGTAGAGTCAGCCGTGTAGTCGGTCGTGTCACTTACAATACGGGTTGGTGAATATCATGTAGTACACGCTGTGTTTGGAAAGAACATGCTATGTAGTCTTGTTCTAGGAGAACCGTGTGGGCTAACCGTGTAGAAGAACTCGGGCAGGGGAAGAGAATTCAAGTACACGCCATGTGTTATGGAAAACACGCCGTGTGTATGGGGTGTTACATGACCAGTTTTGACTGAATTACACGCCCAAGTGAAAGGATTAAGGTAACACACCATGTAGTATTTATACACGCCGTGTAGTTATGTTCTGTAAAACTTGAATGTTTTCTTTCTCTTGTTCCCTTCTTTTACTTCTAAGTTTTCAGTCCCTGTTAATCTTGATCTAAGGTGTGTGCTTGACCTTGCAGAGTCATGCCACCAAGACGTCCTCCGGTTTTCTGCCAGTTATAGGGCAGTGATCAGACGCCAGATATGGCTGATCAGGGACTTCCTGCAGATCCTCCAGTTGTGCCAGTCTTGGCACCAGCAGTTATACCTGACACAGGTGCTGATGCACAGTTCAGGGAGGGCTTTATGAGGATGATATAGACCTTCCAAGGAGTGTCGCCTCCTTCCCCATTGATGGCAGAATTGACACGGGTCCTTCAGTAGTATCATCCTCCTACTTTCTCAGGGGATGGAGGACCCCAGGCTGCTGAGTCATGGCTAGAATCCATATTGAAAATCTTCAAGCATTTGGAGACACCTCCAAAGAGGAGGGTCAAGCTCGCTACCTACATGATTTGAGACTCTTCCAATAGGTTGTGGGATGTGATATCACAGGCGGGACGCCAACAGAATATGGCTTGGGATGAGTTTCAGCGCACCTTCTACGATTACTTCTATCCAGAGACCTTGAGGGCCGATCGATCCCGAGAGTTCATGAGTTTGGAGCAGGGTGCTATTTATGTTCTGTAGTATTCTTCTTACTTCACCGAGCTACAACACTTTACACTCTTTCTAGGGGGAGATGAGTCATTCCTTGCACGGAAGTTTGAGGATGGTCTCAGGTAGGATATCTGATCCCAGGTGAACATCTTCAGGTTGACTTTGATATCTTCTATAGTCAACCAGGTGCTGATCACTATGCATAATCTGAGGGATTCTGGAGCTGTGAGCCAGGGTGGTTCAAAATCTAGGATTAGTGCTTCTCCGACCAATAGCAGGAAGCACCGTAGGGAGTTTTCATGAGGAGATCAGAGTAGGTGGGACGCATCTTCTAGTAGCCAGGTGGTGTGCTACCGGTGCAGGAAGAGCGGGCATACAAGGCCACATTTCCCGAGAGACCCAGTGGAGTGCCGGTCCTGCGGCAAGATGGGGCATATTTAGCATTTTTGTCAGATATTCTCACCAGTAGTTGGAGACAGAGGTTCTTCTATGAATCCTCATTTAAGAGCAGCACCACCAGTTTCTCACCAGTCTGGGAACTGGAGTTCTTCCAGTCGTTCAGGTCGAGGTGGAGGTCGCAGCTGTGGTAGTCAGTCGCCAGGCTTTCAGCGACAGTAGGATGGATCAGCTCAGAGTAGTCAGGCAGGGTCACAGGGCTGCGGTTCAGGCTAGGCCTTTGCAGTGGAGCAGACCCAGTAGGAGCAGGATCCCGGACCCTCTACTATTCGAGGTACGATCCTAGTTGCCTCAGTTTTATCTTCTGCTCTTTTTGATACAGGGGCTTCCCACAGTTTCATATCCGTTGCTATTTTAGAGAGCCTTGGGCTCTGCAACTTTTCTTCTGCTGATATCTTGATGTTAGACACTCCGTTGGGGACTAGAACAGCTAGTGTATGCCAGTGCAAGGAGTTCCCTCTTGAGGTTGGTGGGTGTCACTTCTTTTGGGACCTCTATGTCCTAAAGATGATAGGCTATGATGTCATTCTCGTAATGGACCAGTTAGTTCCTTTCCAGGCTTTTGTCAATTTCTATCACCGTACGGTGAGTTTTACATCACCAGGGGAAAATTGTTTCTTCATAAGGGAAAATGGGATGTCCAGGCGAGCAGAGCAGGACCCGAACATCATGGGTTGGGAGGATTTACAGTTCAGATCACTAGTCTATATCTGGATGACCAGGGGACTTCACAGATTGACTTTCCTCTAGTGGTGGATCGTTTCAGATATGTATTTCTAGAGGACTTTTTAGGTTTGCCTCCAGAGCGTGAGGTAAACTTTTCAATTGATCTTGTTTCAGGAGCAGCACTGATGTCTATTCCTCCTTATAGTATAGCTACACTAGAGTTACAGGAGCTCAAGAAGTAGTTGGAGGAGTTGCAGGCTAAGGGTTTCATCAGACCCAGTACTTCTCCTTGGGGTTCGCCTATCCTATTTGCAAAGAAGGCGGATGTTACCCTCATACTTTGTGCTGATTATCAGAAGTTGAACCAGTTGACGTTCAAGAACCTATATCCCTTGCCAAGAATTAATGATATCTTTGATCAACTTCGAGGAGCCTGAGTGTTCTCGAAGATTGACTTAAGATACTGTTACCATCAGTTGCATGTTAGACCATCTGATATACTTCTTACAGCCTTCCGAAGAAGGTATGGTCTATATGAGTACGTAGTTATGATGTTCGACCTTACGAACTCGCTTGCAGTCTTTATGGAACTGATGAATCGAGTGTTCCATCCATACTTGGATTATTTCTTGGTGGTCTTTGTGGATGATATCTTGGTTTACTCTCACACTCGACATGACCATGCCGCACATCTTGAGATCATTTTGAGTACACTAATAGAGCATCAGTTATATATTAAGCTCTCAAAATGCCACTTTTGGATGGACCAGATTGTAGCGACCCCCAAAACCCAGGGTGCCTCATGAGACATGATATACTTATCATTACATCATTACAAAATAAATATCATGTCCCATGACTACAGAAGATCGCGAGGCTCAGGATTCTGGGAAACCAGCTGCTTCTGATTGACTTCATCAGTACATACCGTGCCTTAAAATTTTAAACAAAATGTAGGGTGAGAAAAAATTCCCAATAAGGGGTTTTAAAACATTTTAATAAAATCCTTTCTTAAAGAAATATTTTTGAAGAGAATAAAATACTTTGCTAAAGACAAAACATTATCCTTTCTTAAAACATGAAATCCATCTTTCTTTGAAAACCACTTGCATAAAGAAGCACGTACATGAAATAAATACCAAAGTAAACATGATCAGAGAGTGCAACATAAACAATGCATAATATTCAACAAGGTTACTTAAATTCTAAGATGAAAAGTGTGACTAAGATGGGAAGACGTGCATGTCATGGTTCATGAGAATATACAGTTCATCTATCAGTTTACCACATGAAAAACAGTTCTTGACATAAGAATTACATTTTCATAGTCATGGGAGCTTTCTACTAGGGGTTGTCATGTTAGTTGAACTAACCCCTGGTTGATCTTTATCATTACATGCAGAGGGGATGCATAATACTGGACTTTGTCAAGACCTCGCGTCATGACCTTAAAACATAACTTTAGTACGGGTCAAGGCCAAACGCCAATCCCGTTTCCCATGGTAGCACGAGCCAAGGCTATTCGCCAAGACCGTTGCACATGATAGCATGAGCCAAGGCTATTCGCCAAGACCGTTGCACATGATAGCACGAGCCAAGGCTATTCACCAAGACCGTTGCACATGACGTCTCATGAGACTCTTGCTTTACCCAATGCATTGGAGCGCTGTATAATTCCGGGCACACCCATCCATAAACATTTAAGTCCTATACATCCCTCACATATCTTGACATGGTCATTAATTCATGGGGTTCCATACATTCATAATTAAACCCCATTTTCACATACATATTCATAACATGTAAACAGTTCAATCATTAAAAACATTGTGATATGCATGCTAAAGCTTCGTGCACATAAAAAGTTAACATCTGAAAACTTGGATTTTAAGAAAAATAGGCATAACACTTTAACATTCCATACATCATGATATCCAATTAAAGCATGGTCGTTCACATATGATGATAATTGGATGTCATGGGTGTTTTATACAGGCAGTTGAAGTTACAATGTGCATATTCAAGTCCACCTTTGGGAAAAACATATGTATATAATTGTGCAAGTTCTTTAGATAAACTTCATCATGCTATAAAGTAATAAATTACAAAACATGGGAACCAAATTCATAGTAATGTAAATGTGACTCAGTGTTTCAGTTAATTAAATAATACTCAATTCATACATTACCTGATTCACAAGCTCTGGACTAGAATTGTTTCAGTCGTACTCATATTTATGTGTTTGTGCAAGAGGGGTTTACTGGGTCTTATGTATATGTATATATGTACTCATATATATATATATATATACATATAAACCGAACTGCAAGAACACACAAATTAGACTTGGTCTCCCACCTTTATATTTCAGAGCCTATATGTAGAAGAGGGATTCTCCATGACATTCGGGTGTGATTACACATGGTGCGTACATACACATGGTTATATATATACATAAACCGATATATATATATATATATATATATACACATAAACCAACATTAAATCAAAAACATGTGTTAAATTCATACCCAAACTAGGTTCTCCAAGAGAGGAAGAATACTAGTATACAAGAAAGAGGGTCTTATGGACTTGCGTCTACATAGAGGTATACATTTATATAAACTTGCATATATATAAATATATCCGAAGGAAAATAAGACACAAAACCATACTTAACCCTTACATGTTTTTCATACATTAAGAACATCATTTCATAAAAAAATTATCATCAATTGAAAATCATAAAAACCCGAAATGGTTTGTTTCACATATACATATATAAATATGTATATACATATATATAGTTTAAACAACACAAAACAAGGTTAACCCTTACCCAAATAAAATCAGATTCTTTGAACCCTTACTCCAGAATTTGGTTTTTCATGTTCAGACATAACAGAAAAGTATAGGTATTTATATATATAACATATATATATGTAAATACACATATACATAGTTATATATATACCAAATCTTGACAAAACCAACTGAAATTAAAACATGTCCCTTACCTTGCTCGGAGAGGAGGAATGGGCGAGGCAAGAGGGACCGAAACATGTAAGTCTAGAAGATATACATATATATGTATATCATGTTCATACTTATATATTTTAATATATAAACCGAAGCTTAACCAAATATAAAGAAAAAGAACACGACCCTTACCTATTCAGAGGGGAGGAGAGGGAGATGCAGCAACGAGGTAAGGGAAAACCGAAGGTGTATACACAGGAGATATACACGTATATATGTATAACCCGTATATGTTTATATATATGAAAACCGAAGTTTAGAACAAAACTTTAGAAACAGAGTTCGACCCTTACCTAATCGATGAGGAGGAGGAGAGTCGACGGAGCAGCGATGAGGTCTCGGAGGTCGAAGAGATCGTGAGAGCTCGGGTGCCAACATTCAGCTTCGGTACAGCTTGGAGTTTAAAAAAAAGGAAGAAAAGACTCAGCAACTGGGGAGACGTCAAGGGAACCGAGGCCGGTAATTAAGAGGGTGGCGCCGACTTTGTGGAAGAAAAAGAGAGGTGATGACCATTGTCGGCTCGGGCGGAGGAAACGAAGGCCGAACCCGACTGGTTCAGCGGCGCGACGAGGAAGAAGAAAACAGTGGCGCGAGGGAGATGTGAAAAAAAAAACGAATGGCCAGGATTAAAAGCGGCTGGATCGGATGGCTAAGACGCGACGCGGGGTTTTTAAAAAAAAAGAAACCCACGGTTTCGTTTTTTTCTTTTTAACGTATTACATATTATATTTAATTATTTCATTTCAACGTTTTTATCTTAAAAAAAAGTCATTTTATTGTTTTATTAAACCTATTATAAAAATCATTATTATAACCTTATTAATAAACTAATATTATCCTAAGTCAAGGGTCATTAAAACACCTATATATTAAACTATTAAACCCCTATTTAAAACATAAATTATATTTTTCATTTTCCTCTATTTTCTTTATCAAAACATATAAATACACATATATAAATTTTATACATACAATAAAAAAAGTGAATTCAAGTATAATAAAATACATACTTATGATTTCATAAATCATAAACTAAAAAAAATTACATTCGGATTATTTTGAAAAAAAAAGAAAAAGTGTTTAATATTAATAAGTTTATATCTAAATACGTAGAATGTCAAAATTAAAGCAACAAAATTATTAGATTTTAATAAGAACATAAGTGTGTAGTTTTATTTATTTATTATTATTATATAAAGAAAGTCATAAATTAATTTTGTAAATGGGTAAATATACGTCATTAACAATTTTATGAGAAGCTAACCATAAATATAATTTATAAAAATATTAGTTTTATTGATAATTTTATAACAATTTAACTTTAATCAAATTTTATGCTAATAAACCAAAACCATATATATATATATATATAAAATTACAACTATATATATAAAAGGAAATATATATCACTTATCAATTATTTCAAAACCATACTTAATAAGTCTTAACACATCGACAAAAACTGAATTTAAACATTATCTGGATAACGGTCAAAAACAAAACATTGGATACTTTGGGAAAACAACGGTCAAAAATATAGCCGTTTGAGGTCCAACGGTCCGATTGGGGAGCTTATAAAAAAGGGTTTGGTCTCGGGTGTCCCTTACCCCAAGTGATCGAAGGAGAAAAAGGAAGATGGTTCGTGTGATCCCCTTGGTGCTGAGCACGGTCGCGGTGGATTCAGCCATCCTCATGTTTCTTATGATGGATGCTCGAAACCCCTACCGCATTCTCGGGCTCTTAGTAGTTTTAACCAGTCTTCCCATTATTGTAATTGGGTTCTTAGTTGGGATATTTGGTTAGTGAGATTTTCTTCTAACCCGAAAATTGTAAGACCCTTCAGTGTTGAGTTCATAAATAAAAGTTACGTGTTTTTATATTTTACATTCTGATTGTTTTAAAGAGAGAACTTCAATAGCACAAAACGCCCAATTTTCATTTATGAGGTTTGAAAACTTCGGGGTGTTACATTATCTCCCCCTTCAAAGAATTTCGTCCCCGCAATTCTATCATAAAAAGAGAAACTGAAACCCCAAACATACAACTCTACTGAAACAGTGGATCTGGCTCGGTTAACAGGATACCAAAGTTGGCACACAACTCTTCCATTTCCCTAGTCCAGATGCACCTCGAACAGTGCTCCTTGAACTCCTGTTCGTGTGTACTGCACACGGGCTTCCAAAGGGAGGCTCGTGCGATGCAAAGCTCGGAAACGTCCGAGTAGATGAACTCCTTGATGACTCTCCAGGCCACATCATGCTCAAGGTAGTCGAGAGGGATGATGCGGTTGAGGAGACTGATGTTCAAGACTTGGAACATATAGGCTGCACTGAGCTGGCCGTCCTGGGCGGCCACGAGGAAACACGCTCTGGCAGAAAAGTTCTGTGCCAGAGTGAAACACTGGAACATGCCCTCAAAGTACATTCCCCTTCGCCTATAGCAGGGGAGTTGAGCAGCAGCGATGAGGTGAAAGACGCGATCATTCTCTTGACATAGCTGAAGAATCTCTGGACCGTTTGCTAGGTTGAGCAAACGCTGGCAGGACCCTCGCAGGTGGAGAAATGATGGATAATCCATCATGCATGCCTTGATCAAGATGACTTCTACTAGCTCATTGGGTAGGGATGAGAAGTTCGTTTGTCCAGCCATTTGAAAACAAACATCGAAGGGAAACTCTTAACAACACTGATAATGTGGAGACATGAAAGGAAACAAGAAACTTCCATTTATGAAAAATGTTTACACCGCAAAGTCTGAGTTTACAAGACGTACGCCACAAAGAGTGGCAAAACTTCCTAACTCTTAAAACCACACACAGGCTGAACAGATAGGGCTAAAGTCATGGGAACATTTATAACACCTCCTGAGTTTAGCGTGAGGGGTGTGGAGTTAGGAAACATCGGTGTACACTTCTTGCCTAAGAGACACACGGGTGGACTTATTTTCCAATGCTCCAAAGTCCATTAACTGTCCCCAGAAGCCATAGTGCAGGACCTGACACAGATAAGCCGCTCGGAGGTCTCCAGCAGCAGCAGCTTCTTGAAAAGGGTTATCAAGCATTGTGCCAAATTCCTCGCCAGTAGTAAACACTCGGAAGAGTCCTTCGTGATACCTTCCCTGACGAGCATAGGGGGGAAATTGGGTCATCATCATTAGGAGATAATCCATCCCCATTCCCCGGTGGAGACTAAGCACCCTAGATGAGTTTGACACATCGTATAGGTGCTTACATGTCATGCGAATTTGGGCATAATTCAGGAATTTTTCACGGCTAGTTAGAGATATAATGTTCTATAGAGCCTCAGTGGGGAGTGACAAAAGGTCGGTATGTACATCATCCATCTGAAAGTTATAACATTTTTACTTACTTAGTCTTAGCAATATATTTATATCACCTGGTTTTCCAGAGTTTCCTAAACCTATCCTCTAATACCAACTGTAGCGACCCCCAAAACCCAGGGTGCCTCATGAGACATGATATACTTATCATTACATCATTACAAAATAAATATCATGTCCCATGACTACAGAAGATCACGAGGCTCAGGATTCTGGGAAACCAGCTGCTTCTGATTGACTTCATCAGTACATACGGTGCCTGAAAATTTTAAACAAAACGTAGGGTGAGCAAAAATTCCCAGTAAGGGGTTTTAAAACATTTTAAGAAAATCCTTTCTTAAAGAAATCTTTTTGAAGAGAATAAAATACTTTGCTAAAGACAAAACATTATCCTTTCTTAAAACATGAAATCCATCTTTCTTTGAAAACCACTTGCATAAACAAGCACGTGCATGAAATAAACACCAAAGTAAACATGATCAGAGAGCGCAACATAAACAATGCATAATATTCAACAAGGTTACTTAAATTCTAAGATGAAAAGTGTGACTAATCCGGGAAAACGTGCATGTCATGGTTCCTGAGAATATATAGTTCATCTATCAGTTTACCACATGAAAAACAGTTCTTGACATAAGAATTACACTTTCATAGTAATGGGAGCTTTCTACTAGGGGTTGTCCTGTTAGTTGAACTAACCCCTGGTTGATCTTTATCATTATATACAGAGGGGATGCATAATACTGGACTTTGTCAAGACCTCGCGTCATGACCTTAAAACATAACTTTAGTACGGGTCAAGGCCAAATGCCAATCCCGTTTCCCATGGTAGCACGAGCCAAGGCTATTCGCCAAGACCGTTGCACGTGATAGCACGAGCCAAGTCTATTCGCCAAGACCGTTGCACATGATAGCACGAGCCAAGGCTATTCGCCAAGACCGTTGCACATCACATCTCATAAGACTCTTTCTTTACCCAATGCATTGGAGCGCTGTATAATTCCGGACGCACCCATCCATAAACATTTAAGTCCTATACATCCCTCACATATCTTGACATGGTCATTCATTCATGGGGTTCCATACATTCATAATTAAACCCCATTTTCACATACATATTCATAACATGTAAACAGTTCTATCATTAAAAACATTTTGATATGCATGCTAAAGCTTCGTGCACATAAAAAGTTAACATCTGAAAACTTGGGTTTTAAGAAAAATAGGCATAACACTTTAACATTACATACATCATGATATCCAATTAAAGCATGGTCGTTCACATATGATGATAATTGGATGTCATGGGTGTTTTATACAGGCAGTTGAAGTTACAATGTGCATATTCAAGTCCACCTTTGGGAAAAACATATTTATATAATTGTGCAAGTTATTTAGATAAACTTCATCATGCTATAAAGTAATAAATTACAAAACATGGGAACCAAATTCATAGTAATGTAAATGTGACTCAGTGTTTCAGTTAATTAAATAATACTCAATTCATACATTACCTGATTCACAAGCTCTGGACTAGAATTGTTTCAGTCGTACACATATTTATGTGTTTGTGCAAGAGGGGTTTACTGGGTCTTATGTATATGTATATATGTAGTCATATATATATATATATGTACATATAAACCGAACTGCAAGAACACACAAATTAGACTTGGTCTCCCACCTTTATATTTCAGAGCCTATATGTAGAAGAGGGATTCTCCATGACATTCGGGTGTGATTACACATGGTGCGTACATACACATGGTTATATATATACATATAAACCGATATATATATATACACATAAACCAACATTAAATCACAAACATGTGTTAAATTCATACCCAAACTAGGTTCTCCAAGAGAGGAAGAATACTAGTATACAAGAAATAGGGTCTTATGGACTTGCGTCTACATAGAGGTATACATTTATATAAACTTGCATATATATAAATATATCCGAAGTAAAATAAGACACAAAACCATAATTAACCCTTACATGTTTTTCATACATTAAGAACATCATTTCATAAAAAAATTATCATCAATTGAAAATCATAAAAACCCGAAATGGTTTGTTTCACATATACATATATAAATATGTATATACATATATATAGTTTAAACAACACAAAACAAGGTTAACCCTTACCCAAATAAAATCAGATTCTTTGAACCCTTACTCCAGAATTTGGTTTTTCATGTTCAGACATAACAGAAAAGTATATTTATTTATATATATAACATATATATATGTAAATACACATATACATAGTTATATATATACCAAATCTTGACAAAACCAACTGAAATTAAAACATGTCCCTTACCTTGCTTGGAGAGGAGGAATGGGCGAGGCAAGAGGGACCGAAACATGTAAGTCCAGAAGATATACATATATATGTATATCATGTTCATACTTATATATTTTAATATATAAACCAAAGCTTAACCAAATATAAAGAAAAAGAACACGACCCTTACCTATTCAGAGGGGAGGAGAGGGAGATGCAGCAACGAGGTAAGGGAAAACCGAAGGTGTATACACAGGAGATATACACGTATATATGTATAACCCGTATATGTTTATATACATGAAAACCGAAGTTTAGAACAAAACTTTAGAAACAGAGTTCGACCCTTACCTAATCGATGAGGAGGAGGAGAGTCGACGGAGCAGCGATGAGGTCTCGGAGGTCGAAGAGATCGTGAGAGCTCGGGTGCCAACGTTCAGCTTCAGTGCAGCTTGGAGTTTAAAAAAAAGGAAGAAAAGACTCAGCAACTGGGGAGACGTCGAGGGAACCAAGGCCGGTAATTAAGAGGGTGGCGCCGACTTTGTGGAAGAAAAAGAGAAGGGATGACCATTTTCGGCTCGGGCGGAGGAAATGAAGGCCGAACCCGACTGGTTCAGCGGCGCGACGAGGAAGAAGAAAACAGCGGCGCGAGGGAGATGTGAAAAAAAAACGAACGGCCAGGATTAAAAGCGGCTGGATCGGATGGATAAGACGCGACGCGGGGTTTTTTTTAAAAAAAAAAGAAACACACGGTTTCGTTTTTTTCTTTTTAACGTATTACATATTATATTTAATTATTTTATTTCAACGTTTTTATCTTTAAAAAAAGTCATTTTATTGTTTTATTAAACCTATTATAAAAATCATTATTATAACCTTATTAATAAACTAATATTATCCTAAGTCAAGGGTCATTAAAACACCTATATATTAAACTATTAAACCCCTATTTAAAACATAAATTATATTTTTCATTTTCCTCTATTTCCTTTATCAAAACATATAAATACACATATATAAATTTTATACATACAATAAAAAAAAGTGAATTCAAGTATAATAAAATACATACTTATGATTTCATAAATCATAAACTAAAAAAAATTACATTCGGATTATTTTGAAACAAAAAGAAAAAGTGTTTAATATTAATAAATTTATATCTAAATACGTAGAATATCAAAATTAAAGCAACAAAATTATTAGATTTTAATAAGAACATAAGTGTGTAGTTTTATTTATTTATTATTATTATATAAAGAAAGTCATAAATTAATTTTTTAAATGGGTAAATATACGTCATTAACAATTTTATGAGAAGATAACCGTAAATATAATTTATAAAAATATTAGTTTTATTGATAATTTTATAACAATTTAACTTTAATCAAATTTTATGCTAATAAACCAAAACCATATATATATATATATATATAAAATTACAACTATATATATAAAAGGAAATACATATCACTTATCAATTATTTCAAAACCATACTTAATAAGTCTTAACACATCGACAAAAACTGAATTTAAACATTATCTGGATAACGGTCAAAAATAAAACATTGGATACTTTGGGAAAAAAACGGTCGAAAATATAGTCGTTTGAGGTCCAACGGTCCGATTGGGGAGCTTATAAAAAAGGGTTTGGTCTCGGGTGTCCCTTACCCCAAGTGACCGAAGGAGAAAAAGGAAGATGGTTCGTGTGATCCCCTTGGTGCTGAGCACGGTCGCGGTGGCTTCAGCCATCCTCATGCTTCTTATGATGGATGCTCGAAACCCCTACCGCATTCTCGGGCTCTTAGTAGTTTTAAGCAGTCTTCCCATTATTGTAATCGGTTTCTTAGTTGGGATATTTGGTTAGTGAGCTTTTCTTGTAACCCGAAAATTGTAAGACCCTTCAGTGTTGAGTTCATAAATAAAAGTTACGTGTTTTTATATTTTACATTCTAATTGTTTTAAAGAGAGAACTTCAATAGCACAAAATGACCAATTTTCATTTATGAGGTTTGAAAACTTCGGGGTGTTACAAGATTCACTTCTTGGGTCATGTTATCTTAGATACAGGAGTATCAGTAGACCTAGAGAAAGTGAGAGTAGTAGTTTCCTAGGAGCATCCGAAGAACATCTTTGAGGTGAGGAGTTTTCTAGGGTTGTCTGGTTACTAAATATGTTTCATACAAGACTTTTTGTGCTTAGTAGCACAAATGATGGGTCTGACTAAGAAGGGTGCAAAGTTATTGTGGTTAGATTATTGTGAGTTTGCCTTTCAGGAGCTGAAATGGAGGTTGACTTTAGCACTGATACTAGTATTTCCAGATCTAGGAAAGAGCTATACTATTTACTATGATGATTCAGGTATCGGGCTGGGAGCTGTGATTATGTAGGGAGATAGAGACATTGCGTACGGGTCTCGACAGTTGAGGCCACATGATAGGAATTACCCGATGCATGATCACAGGTTGGAAGCAGTTGTTCATGCCTTGCACTATTGGAGACATTATCTTATGAGAGAGCATCTTGTCGTTTTCACCGACCACAAAATTCTCAAGTATATCTTCACTCAGTGTGACTTGAATTTGAGACAATAAATGTGGGTTGAGTATCTTTGGTCCTTTGATTTCGATATTGCCTATACGCCTGGGAAAGGCAACGCAGTGGCGGATGTGCTGAGCAGGAGGACTCAGATACAGGCTGTTCAGGAGGCCAACAGTGAGTGGCAGCTTATGGATCTATTCACTGATATGTATTTAGGGGTGCACGACAGACAGGGGCATATGTTTCTTTCTTCTGTAGCTGTTACCTCTACTCTACTTGATTGATTTCTAATGAGGCAATTATTATATTCTGAAGGCCTATTCTTACAGTAAAGAATGTCAGGAGAGGATCCAATTCCTGGATGAACCATAGGTGAGGATGAGATCTTGCACTTTTAGGGGCGCATATGGGTGTCAACAGACATATACGAGGAGCTGATGTGAGACTTTCATTCCTCAGTTTGGGTAGTTCATCCTAGTTTCACCAAGATGTATCATGATCTACACCGTTAGTATTGGTGGCCAGGTATGAAGAGAGACATTACTGGTTTTGTTATGAGATGTTCCACCTATCATCAAGTGAAGGCAGAGCATCAGCGACCAGTAGGGATTTTGTATTAGTTACTTATTCCTGAGTAGAAGTGGAATGATGCCGTGATGAACTTCGTGACAGGTTTACCGAGATCACCTCAAGGGAATGATGCAGTTTGGGTTGTCATTGACAGACTCACGAAGGTTGCTCACTTCTTGCCAATCAAAGAAACCTTCAGTGTTGATGAGCTGGGAAGGTTGTACATCCAATATATTGTACATCTACATGGGGTTCCACACTTCATTGTTTCAAATAGGGGCGCATGTTTTACTTCTCGAATCTGGCATGGGCTTCAGAAGGATTTGGGTACACATATACTTTTGAGTAAAGATTACCACCCCCAGACAGATGACCAGTCCGAGCGTACGATTCAGGTGCTTGAGGACATGCTCCGAGAATGCATCCAAGATTTTGGAGGTTCTTGGGAGAAACACATACCTCTTGTGGAGTTTGACTAAAATAATAGTTTTCAAGCAACTATTCAGATAACACCTTATAAGGCTTTGTATGGTAGGCCATGTCGATCACCCTTATGTTGGCTGGAGGCAGGAGAGGCGGCTATGCTTGGACCTCGTCTTGTCCAGGAGACCACAAAGCAGATATAGTTGATTAGAAAGAGGATGACTACTGCACAGTCACGACAGAAGTCTTATGCTGATCGACGGAGATGGCCTATGGAGTTTGAGGTCAGAAATCAGGATTTCCTGCGTGTCACACCGAGGATGGGACACAGGAGGGTTAGGAGATGGGTTAAGCTTTCTATGAGGTATGTTGGTCCATTTGAGGTGTTGGAGAGAGTTGGACCGGTGGCCTATCGGTTGCAGTTACCTCAGAGGTACCAGACTACGCATGACATTTTCCACGTTTCTCATCTTCGATGTTACTTCTCAGAACTGTCTCATGTTTTTCAACCTGAGGAGGTTGAGTTAGAGGTGGATGCCTCATTCAAGGAGCATCCTATCTGAATTTTTGATCGCAGTGCGAAGGTTCTCCATGGCCGGTCTATTCCTATGGTGCGAGTGATATGGCAGCATGGGCAGATACAGGATGAGACTTGGGAGAGGGAGGCCGATGTATAATCACAGTGGCTGGATCTGTTCGAGGATTCTTCTTCTGCGCCTTTCTAGGGAAATTCGGGGACGAATTTCTTTAAGGGGGGAAGTTTGTAAGAACCCAGATCCTCTTTTCGGGTATGTTTTCCTTTTTCTGGTGTTTTTGAGGAAAAGAGGTTTTTTTGGAAATTTTTGAAGTACACGTCGTGTACTTTATGAGTACACACTGTGTACTCGGTTACTGCAGGTATCCGAGTGTTTTCCATGTAGTGATCATGCACACGGCCGTGTGTGGTGACCTAGAGGCCGCCTAAAGCAGGGATCAGTAAGGGAAAGTACTTGCCGTGTACTTATAAAGTTCACGTTGTGTACTTTTTTTCTCATTAAACAGACTGGGGTTGCGTCTGACGGACAAAATGCTCTTCTTCTAGGTCTGGTTCATCTGAGAGAACCTATATGACCGCAAATCTTCTTCGATCCCCTAAGCGAGCGTCTTTTCTCCGAATCGACCGTTGTCGATTGCATTGGAACCACAACGGTAAGCTTTTCCTTCTTCTAGATATTTGTTTCCTGATTATTCCTATTTCAAGAGTTATCTTCGGTTGAAAGTTTTAGATTTTTTTGTAGATCTATGGTGTTCTTGGGTGATTCAAGGCTTTAGGTTCACTTATATCGATCTACCAACACCGAGGTAGGTGGTTTGTGCCTTCACGTTGAAATTATTTGAGTAATATGTGAAAATTTGACCAATACCCTCGAACGGGGTATTGCGTGTTTACCGTTTTAACCCTATTAATTTCCTGCTATGATTGTATGCTTTAGTAGAGGATAATTGAAAGAGAATAGGGTTAATTTCTATTATTTTGAAGTGTTTTCCCATGCATGTTCTGTTTACGACCGTTTGGTCATGCTTATCCTGTTAGGCTACCTTGCCTATTTCCCATACCTAGTGTTGTAGGATGGAGCGATTGTATTTCTGACATGATTGATATGTTGTAGAATATTTAGCCAAGTAGTTCTTGAGGTTTTATATGGTTGTATTGCATTTCTATGCTTGTTTGATTCACAAAGGGCCGTGAGAACCTGGTGTAGTAGACTATAAGGGGAATTGACCATGTGAGCTTCCTAAGAGAGTCTTTAATCACTGTAGACTTTAAGGGGAATTGACCATGTGATATTTCTCAGAGAGTCTCTAATTGCTTTAGATTGTAAGGGGAATTGACCATGTGAGCTTCCTCAGAGAGTTTTTATTTTCACTTTTGACTATATGAGGAATTGACTGAGAGTGCTTCCTCAGAGAGTCTTTGTTATATCCTTATAACCGAACTAGAGGGGATATGCTGTGTGTACTTCCCAAAGGGTAATAGTTGTGTTAGCTGCATACTTGTCTTGTTTAGGGTGAACCAGAGGGGTTAGGTTGTGATTAATTCCCAGAGGGTTACCTTCTTTGATTAGCCGTTACTTGCTATATGATATTGATTGCTTGAACTGTAAGAATGGTTGCTGCGGAGTACTTCCTTATTTATTACTGCTGTTTACTTCTTGCCTGCCATATATATTCACTGACTGTTAGTCACAGATCTTTGGGTGGTTGCTTACTGGGATTTAGTCTCACACCCTGTTTGGGTCATGCTTTTGGGCCCAAATAGATTATATTGTTGCAGGTATAGATAAGGGAAAGCGCTCTTCTACTTCAGGTACTTGATTTGCTATGGAGATGGAGATCATGGGACCAAGATGGGGCTTGTGATGCTAAGGAGTTATTTATCTATTTTCTTTTGTACTTGGTTTAGTTTTTATTTCAGCATTGTGACTTGTTTGTATGCTTTCCTAAACATATGTATCATGCATCATTATATATATGTGCTCCAGTTACTTCTTACTTCCATTCTTCTGCTTTTTACTTGTGTGGTGATATTACTGCTTCTGTTATTGTATATCTATTTTACTTCCACTGTGTACTCTTCCAATGAGGGCATAGTTTTCCCACTATCACACCCAATGCCCTCACTGCTAGTCAGTAGCCTCTGGCATTCGGGGAAATGCGTTTAAGGCCATGTGACCAACCGAGTATGGGGCGCCTCTGGGTGGATTCTGGAACCGAGATGTTACAACTGGGAACCGTGATGCTATGACTTGTAGCAGTGTTCATGTGTGAGTCATTTTACTGGATCAGTGTTACTGTGAATGTGGCAACTTTCAAGCATTATGATATCCTTGCGACCATGTGATTGCAACATGCACTTCCGTACACTTATCGTGGGAGCAGTTCATTGATACAGTTTATCGACTAGAGAGTATTAACAACTTCTATAGTTATCCATGGATGCCTATTAGGGAATATCAAAATTTCTGACTTTCTAACGGCACACCACACTTTTACCAAACATGACTAGGCTGCGACCAAAAGGGAGGCTGAAGTCGACTCATATTCCGAATGAGATGGATTGGCCCAAAAAATGGGAACCTAGAAGGAGGTGAAATATATGTTGCCAGGAAGGTCACACGAGGAAATGCTTCCCTATACACATAGGTAAATAATATAATAGGTATAACGATTCATGTACTATGTTCAATGTAAAAGTTTGTACATGTAATCATTTTTTTCATTATCACCATTTGTTGTTCATAGTAGAATGGTGAAGAGGGGGTTGAATTTAGTTTCCAAATAAAAATGTCTATTAAAATAATTTAAAACAAAAACCCTCAATTTATAAACACATCCAATTTACTAAAATTTTAGATTAATATAGTTTGATATTTCAAAAATTTTCTCAACAATTTGATCAGAACTTAGTTATACACAGGTGTGGAAACCCTTTCTAACTTTTGAAACCATTTTACAGTCACATGCTTATCTTTCTCTATTGTTCTCTATAAGAGTATATCTCCTTTATCCACAAGCACGACTTTCACTTAAAAAAAACTTCATCTAAAATTACATATGTGGTCACTTGAAATAACTTATTTCATCTTTATGAAAAACCAAAAAGAAACTTTAAAAATATTTTATACCAAATCATAAAAAAGGTATGAGTTAAATAGTTGTCAAAATTAATTTCTACTATTCATACATTCAGATAGAACGGCCTCTGTTACCTATCCAACAGTCACATGTGTCATGCAATGTGTTGGCACATGGACCTGTTAGACATATTTCTATTCAAAGAGAACATCACTTTCATCACGATTCACCTACAGTAGCTATTTATCCATACCTCACATGTTCTGGATTTTATGGAGTCTCCATGTGAAACTTCAAGAACATTTATCACCACTTGATTGTCGAATTGGTTGAGAGATGGCGGCTAGAAACACACGCATTTCATGTCCTTGAGGGGGAGATGACCATTAATTTATATGATGTCACCTATATGCTCAGTCTACCCATCCACAAACATGCAGTTATGGGTGCCACAATTGGTGATTGGTGTGCAGTCATACATTGTCTACTAAGAGTCGACATCGTCGACATACCACGTGTCCTCCAGGGTTCCTAATTGCGCATGGGGTGGATTGATGAGAATTTCTCCATCATTCATGATGATTCAAATGAGGAGATGCTTATTTGAGACACACATACATATATTATGAGACTGATTAGAGACATGTTGTGTGTGAACTACTCCACTACCTTGGTACACATGATGTACCTACCATTACTTGAGGATCTTGACTAGACAGGTAGATATAGTTGGGGGTCCACTATATTATCACATCTGTATAGATGTATCTATACTGGTTATTGATATGTTGTGAAAAATATTTTAGGATGTATGGATTTTCTATAGATGTGGTTCTAGAATCATTTTCCACACATTTCTCCTAGATTTGTCGCAACACTTCCACAACACATATTTCGAGACTGTCTTCAGGGATGCTGGTGTGTTTATGTCATTAATTTGAGTTATTTAGTAAATTTATTAATGTATTTTATAAAATTACCATATATTAATTATTTTTAACCAGGTGGAGTTAGGCTCAGCATTATGCACATGCTCTGATACATTGTGTGCATAGATTTCAATAAATATTTGACTCTATATATCCCACTAATGTAAGTTAAACATTAATTTTTTATACAAATTTTTTTAAATATATTTCATTGTTAATTTAGTAATATTATCATGCTGATTTATAAATTATTTTTTGAGTTTACATTCTAGGTTTCATGGACCTCGTATATAGGTTTTGTCTATGCATCGCTTCCACCATACTGCATAGCTATGATTGGAGATCGTGATGTGGTGGTTCCACTCATCCACTTCCACATCATTGAGTGGCGCTATCCAAACCAATTCATGTGCCAGTTTGGATATATATAGCATATCCCCATGGCACCATGATAGGTAGATGGGTTACAATCTATTATGCTTATAGGTAGACACATGATAGACTGGACATAGTTTCATGAACGTTATATTGAGTATTGGGAAACACATTCCCAATAAGACATCTTTTAGAAAGAATATCCCACAATATGATATCAATTAGATGATTAGGGGGATTATGCATATTGGTACTGATGACACATGATCATGTACCTTATGCATTAGGGGATAGGTATTCAGCAGTTGGTATGTTTACTAAGATTTAGTATATTTTTTATCTCATGTTTCATATTAATTTGAATGTTATTTCATTTGAAGTTAGACAACCTTGATCATCTTGTACATATCATATATCCTTAGGAGGAGGAATTTATTAGGCGGGATATAGTTCACCCAGATATAGTGGCTCTCAGAGATCCTCTTCATTTCATATGTGAGAGTGTCTATGATGAGAAGCCACAATTATATCCTGGTCCACATGCTCCAACTTATGATCATGGGGATGATGATGTCCCTACTGTGCCTACTGAGGATGACGCACCGCCACCACCACCGTTAGATGAAGGATAGAGATAAGGACATCATCGAGGGAAAAGGATAGGACATAGATGTCCAAGAGAGGCTCCTATAAATGTTGTTACACCACAAATAGATGATTTTGCATAACAGACTGAGGATCTTTCACAGGAAGGAGAGGTTTATGCGCCACATATTTCATCTCAATCTTAGATGACTACGATGGAATATGACTTGGATGTGGTAACACAACTTGTGGTGGCCTCCACTCCCACCGATGATGACTTCTTTGATATCACACTTTCGCCATATTTGGAGCTCTGGGGCCATATGACTCCACATATGATGTTGGGAAGTCTTCCACATATGATGTCGGGTAGTCCTATACACAACACCATGAGGAGGCACTTGCAACACCATAAGAGGAGGAACCCATGCTTATAGCTAGGACACCAGAGCGACATAGATGTTGGAGATAGAGTGGGAATGAGGTTTATATACCAGGTTGTGGTGTCGAGGGGCATTGTCATTGATGTATTCCGATGTCACATTGTATATATTAAAAAACCAATTTATTGAGATAATTATTTTTTTGTTTTAGACAAATAAAAAGAAATTCAAAAATATAGTAAACAAAAACTAATTTACATGAACTATTAATAAATAACAACAAACTCTAAATAGTTTAAAATTTCACATAGATTGTACTTATAGTTTATATATTATAATCTTTCTTTCAATATAACATTTGTACTTATAAATTATCATGAAATTTATTTAACAATTGGAAATGGGATTTATACCTTGAATGTTGATTTATTATGTTTCTATAGATCTCATTTAGAGTATCAAGGAAATGTAAAAAAATTATATACACATGTTATGTTTTCAAACAATGATATTTTGTGCCATTAATGTTTTTTTAATTATTTTTTTTGTAAAATTCTTTTCATTTTTCAATAATTTATTATATGTTTAATGAGTATGATAAATTTCATTTACATTGTATTTATACTTTAAAATTTATAGATTTTCAAAGTCATATACTTGTAACATTATTATGTTTCATGTATGTGAATTTGAAAGCGTATAAATTATAAATTATAAATACAATCTAATTGAAATCTATCACACTAACTAAACTTATAATAAATTATTGAAAAATGAAAAGTCACTAAAAAATAAAGGAAACAAAAATTAATTTACATGGCATAAAATTTATTATTTAAAAACACTACATTTATAGTTTACATAATTTATGGGCATATAACTTATTAAATATTATATTATTAATTCAATTATTATGAAATATTATTAATTATGTTATTATTTTTGAATGTTATTAATTTCGATATATATAATTATATATTTCTAATTATAAATAAAAAATTATATATTTATATAATTATAAAATTATAATAAATATATTTAAATAATAAATATAATAATTATATATATTTTTATATTTTTATAATTATATATTTATAATTATATAAATAAGTTTTTATTTATAATTAAATTTATAAATATAGATGTTCATTTCTTTAAATATAGTTATAATTATATAAATATTGAAGAGAGTTGGGAGTTAAAAAAGAGTGAAGCTCGGGGACATCAGTGGGGTGTTGGCAGCAAACTCCGGTCCATTCGGGAAAGGATGGAGAGCGATGCTCAGGGAAGATGAAGGGGTGTCGCAACAAAGCGACCGAGGGGTGTTTGCAATGGTGTGTTGAACCCCAAGATGACACCAGTGTGTTGAACCTAGAGATGATGGCAACGCACCAGAGGACTTTGACCAAGTCAGGATATGTCGGCGAGCGATGCTCGGTGAAGACAATGGTTTGGGAAGATCGGTGTGTGGGTGGAGTCTTTGGCGAGCGACATGGATGCTTTGTGACCCTGGCAGACTGGATCTCCATTATAGGCCGTCGCGATTCGAGTCTCATCAACGGGATGCTGCTGGTGAGGGTGGCCCAATGGCCTTGACTGGTGGACTGCCGAAGGAGGTTTGTCTAGTGGCTGGTGTGGTGAACTGGCCGACATAGGTGGGACATGCTAGTGAAGATGTTGCGATCAATAGACGACTTCAAAACACGGGGCCTCGAGGCACGAGATTACAGGCTGGATCTAGCATCAGTGTCATGGTTTTTCGTGACTAATGCCAATGAGGGTGGCCTCAGGATACTGTATTGATGGTGATTTTAGGATGCGTAGACTAGAAACAGTGTGATTGTTTTGGACATGATGCAGATATTGTCTTGTTTTTTAATTTTCTTGGACGGTGATCTTCTGATGTTGGGTATTTTGTGGGGATTCAGTCCAAGTACTGTTGGGATTTAGGCAGGTTTTTATTTTGGGGGTCATAGAGTCTCGACGTTGTTGGGTCTTTCGTTGTCCATTTATGTGTTTGGGGGTATTTAGCATATCCCATCATTGTTGTTGTACTTTATCTTTTTCAATAAGATTTGGGGACCATGAGCTAAAACTCATGGTCTGTACTGTTTGGAGTATAAATATTGATTTATAATTATATACACTTATATTTATTTATAATTATATATATATATATATATTTAATTATTTATTTTAAAATTTTAATTATAGTGATTGTATTATTAATTATTAATTATATTAATTATATAAATAAAAATACATTTGTATATATATATATATGAGATCTCTCTGCTCTCGAGGGTGCTCCGCCTAGGGTTCTGCTCGATGGGGGTGGCTCAGTGATGTTGACCCACAGTTTCTTCGATGATGACTATCCCTAGATTTGATCAATCCGATGTGGTTCCTTCTTAGGGAGTCTCTATGGAATTGGATCTAGTGTTTTTACCTACTTTCACACCCTACTTGTTTGACAATAGTCGTCAGTCATCAGTTGCTTCAGTTCTAGGAGTGATGATGTCGGATCTTGACAGATTGGGAACCTATCACCTTGCAGTGACTGGATTCGGTGTTGATGGGTGGTTAGGGAGTGCAGAGGTGTCGTCGTTGCGACGCCAATTGTCAACAGGTAGCGACCTCTGTGGCTCTGGCGACATCGGCAACACTGCTTTAGGAAGGGCAGCAGAGGAGTCTATTCTTTGGAGACTTCGATTTGTGACTTCAGGGGTTTCACGCTCTTCATCCAGGAGGGGGTTGAGGCTTTTGTGCGGTGATGGTGGTGGATGTGGCCACAATGGGGTATGGGGGTAGAGCGGTATATTTGGTTCATCACTGCAGAGGATTGCGATTGTGGGTGAAGGCTGGGCCTACGGGTCATCAGGACATTATGCTTGTTAAGAGCCTTTGGTGCTTGGGTCTACGGGTCATTGGGCCTTCATGCATTTCTAGGCCTCTGAACTATGCGTTTTGTAATGGTTTTTTACCAATGGGTTATCGGGCTAATGAAATTTAAGGCTATGTGACTTCAGGGGTTTCACGCTCTTCATCCAGGAGGGGGTTGAGGCTTTTGTGCGGCGATGGTGGTGGATGTGGCCAAAATGGGGTATGGGGGTAGAGCGGTATATTTAGTTCATCACTGCAGAGGATTGCGATTGTGGGTGAAGGTTGGGCCTACGGGTCATCAGGACATTATGCTTGTTAAGAGCCTTTGGTGCTTGGGTCTACGGGTCATTGGGCCTTCAGGCATTTCTAGGCCTCTGAACTATGCGTTTTGTAACGGTTTTTTACCAATGGGTTATCGGGCTAATGAAATTTAAGGCTATGTGCCTTTGGACCTTTGAGTTTGTAATGGGTTCTCCCTTAACCCAGTTCAAAAGGGGTTTCTATTTTTCTTTTTTTTTAATAAATTGGATTTCCCCCAACCTTTTTCATATATATATATATATGTTAAATTTATTTGTAAATATATTTTAATAATTATATAATTATAAATATATTTATATTTATATAGTAATAATTATTTTTTTATAAATAATTTTCAAATATATTTATATATTAATTTATATATAAAAATAATGAATATATTTATAATTATATAATTATAAATTTATCTCTATAAATAAATATTTATAATTATAATTATATAATTATATTTATAATTATATAATTATTAAAATATATTTATATATACATTTAAAATATATTTATATATACATTTAAAATATATTTATATATACATTTAAAATATATTTATAATTATATAATTTAATATACATTTAAACTCCTAATAATTTTATAAATATATAATTATAAATCTATATTTATATACTTATAAATGTATATTTATTTATAATTAAATTTAAAACATTTTTAAACTTATAATAAATTATAAATATATATTTATGAATATAATTAAAAATCTATATCTATAAATATAAATATAATGGGGTGGGTAATAATAAATGTGGGGTGGGGGGAATTGTGGAACCACCAAAACACCACTTGATGTGACATTTTGCAAATCCCACAAAAAGTGTACGATCAAGTGGCACTTTTCAGGTAAACCCAAAGGGGCACTTCATGTGACGTTTTGAAAATCCCACAAAAAGCATTATCAAGTGACACTTTTTTGGGTAAACCCAAAAGTTCCACTTCATGTGGTGCTTAACCCACCCATTTCTAAAATTAATTTAGCCCTAACCCTATTTAATTAAAAAAAATATAAAAACCCTTCATGAAAATTTTCACTTTAAATTTTCTAAAAAAGAACTAAAAAATACATTCACGCACTCGCTCCCATAAAAAAAACGGTATAAATACATGTTTTCCCCACTTTGCCTAACATTTGAGTTGATTTTGAAGTGAATTCATGGATTAGGGTTCTTCGCAGGGTGGGGCGGGATCGCATGGGGATCTTACAGCCATTCATCAAGCACTGCAGCCATGGGAGGCCATGGAGGTAGCATTGGAACGTGTACAATTATGATAATAGGGAGAAGGTTCGGTAGGATGAAGAGTCCACAATGAGGGAAGAATAGTTGTAGTGCGAGGCGACAAGGAAGCGAGATTTTGAATCTCGGATCAAGAAGCTCCGATCTGCTCGTGGTTTGGCACCTGGGATTCGATCAGAGTCCGAGCCATCTAGATCAGGCCCGGAATCAAAGCCGACTGATGTTCATCTGTTTGAGGGTGTCAAGGGAGCCAACACATCAGGTTCAAAACCAAAGTCTAGCCATATCAACCTGTTTGGAGGTCTGAAGGTTTTCGATATAATCGGCGGAGCCAGGGAGGATGCGAAGGACACAACTACGGCCCAGCGAGACGAGTCTAACAAGAAGAGGAGAAAGAAGGAAGAGGAGATGTCGAGGGTTGTGACGGTATCAGATGAGATATGTAGGTTAGGTTACGGTATTGATGGGAAAGGTGTGAAACTTCCATGGTACCCAGAGAAACAGAATGATGAGGGTGATGGGAGGGGCGGCAGAGGAGATTTCGATGGGTCGAGGTTAGAGATGGAGCGGAGCGGGGGTGGCAGGGGGAAGAAGAGTCTGCAGGAGTTGAGGGAAGAGCGGATGGAGCGGGAGAAGCGAGAGAAAGAAAGAGTGCGAGCTTTGATTCGAGAGGCAAATTGTAGGGATGGAGATGCGAATCACAGGCGCATTCGAGGAATTTTCCGGTGTTAATCTTTTATTGATTTTGATGCGCTGGGTCTGTATATGTGCAGGGATTTCTAGCATTATATTATTGATGCACATGACCATATCTGAATCTCGGCCACGGAATGATGGGCCTGCAGGAGGAATTAGCCTGGTAGCCAGCGTAACAGAATCACAGGGATGCGTGGACAACAGAGATTAAGCCAAACTTCAATGTTAATCAACGGCTCAAATCAGCCCCGAGGAATTGAAGAAGGATCCAAGCAGGATGAATCAATCGAGAGTCAACATCGGCACAATAAGGTGGGTTGCTTTGAGATTTGGTTTCACATCCTATGGCTTCATTGGCCTTTCAATTTCTAATAAAAACTGAAAACAAACAATTTTTTTAAATCAGCTGAAACTAAACTAAGTTCATGCTTGAGTCTTAGAATTTTTCTCCATTAATGGTAAGGTTTAAGTTAAGATATAATGTATTGGAGCCTTCTATATTTTTTTTAAAATAGCAACTGTTCCATGATGTTCACAAGCTAAGCTAAAAAGTTCATGCTTGAATGTTATAATAGTACTCAATTAATGGTAAGGTTCGTGTTTGCATATAATGCAGGTGATCGATATAATAATTAAAAAAATAAGTATTCCATGTAGTTTACAAGCTATTATATTATTGTGTGAAACATATATTATGATTTAGTATTCAATGATAATATACAAAAAAGGTGACGTCTTCACATTGTTTCAGATTGTAATGTAGTTATCAAAGAATATGAGACATTTAAGTAAGATCTTGGATTTTTCTTGAGGTACAAATATCTTTTAATTTTATTTTAAATGTCTATTTATTGCCTAATGTGAATAACCTTTAAGGTCACAGGAATTTTGAGGGTGTCCTGGGTTTTTTTAGAGCTCAAAGTCCGACATTTGGAGGAAAACAGACAGACCACACGGTTAAGAGAAACCATGCCGGACAGGTCGCACAATTACCTTTAACCGTGAAAGGCTTGACAGTGGGGTGTATGAGTTCTCATGATTTGAAGAAACCTTGCAACCTCCGGCACACACCCTTGCAAAGAACTTGAAATTTTTAGCAGAGCCAAAATGCATGGTTAGAACATGGTTTGTCAAACCGCGTGAAGTGCCCCTCCAAGCAATAAAGGGCACACAGTTGACACATGGTTTGTCCAACCATGTGGCCAAATCACGCAACCCAGTATTTTGGGGTAGAATGACTGTTTTCCCATTAAATCATCTTAAAACCTAAATCTATTCATTTTCTTAATCTGTTGGCAATGACTCACCCTTGAGAGCTCCTTTGAAGGAAAATTGATAGCCATTGATCCTGTTTCTCTATTTGAACTCAAAATTGAACAGTGTCAGTCTTGTTGGATTCACGCTGATAAGTTCTTTGATCCTCTTATACCGTTATTTATTCATCTTGGTATCAATGGAGTCATTTTAGTGCAATCTAATATGCCCTATTTTCAGTATTTTCATCCATTCTTTGTTTTTAATCTGATCTGGATCAAATGAGAAACTGATACTGGACAAGTGATCTACTATAGACCTATAATAGGTGGTCTATAACTTTCCCTTGACATATGGTGTTTTATAAGCTTAGTTTCCATTGCACTAAACGTTGGACCTTCCGATGTTACCCCTTAAATTAGTTGAATGATTGAATTGAACATATTGGAACCTAATAGGGATTCCCATTAGTTCCTTTGAGTTTTTTGGAGGTTGTTTCCCCAACCTAGTCCACCCATGGGGCATGCCTTTGTCTTTTCCCTTTGTTATACCACCCATGGGGTGTGTGTGTGTGATTTTCTAGTTAGAGGAAGCCCTTAATGAATGGAATTGAATTGTTTGAGATGATTAGAAATTAGTTTGACTCATTTTCCATGTTATACATGATGTGAATTGTTTAACTATTTAAATGTGAATTGATATATGAGATGGATAAGATTATATAATGTGAATTGATAAATTAATGGGATGAATTGAATGGTTTTGGATACCTTGGTTGTTATACCTGAAGTCCTGATTCCATTAGATGCCTTGGATGATTCTCTATGGATCTTGATAGCGGTAGTAGGCGCCTTGGATGAGATTTCTCCTTGGGTTTTGATTATGTGGGATGCCTTGGGCCTTGCTACCCCTTAGGTATAGCTTTATTGGGCTCACTTTGGACATGGTTTTTTGACATGATCCTTGGAACCCACCCAAGTATAACCAAGTTTCCATCGAGATGCTCCTAGGACTCGACTAGGATGCCTTGATCATCTATATGTTGGATCTGGTCCTGCAGAGTTTGATACTCTTGATTACATGGCGTAGCTGTTGTGGACGACTTGTTTGTATGACAAGGTCACGATGAATGTTATATGCTAGATTATATGGAATGAACATGGTAGTGGTTTGCACTTGGTTATATGGAAAGGCTATGGTGGTTTTTGGCATGTTTTACCACCACCCTTGTTATGGGAGCCTGACCCTTGTTTTGTAGGGAGCCTTATTTGACTTGATAGTATCTCATACAATTATTATTTTTTCCACGGGATTTCAGTTTTACTATTGTCATATCTATTATACGCTTCACAATAATTTAGCTGGTTTACACAATATGAATTTATTATAGATGCTGCTGGTGGTGTCCTACTGAGTGTTATCTCACACCTTGTTCAGGCTGCTGTTGGGTACCCGGACAAACTATAAGGATGCAGGTAGGGATTCAGGAAAGTGCCAAAATTTTTATGATTGACTTTATGCTATTCTTAGGAGCAGGGGAGCACATGATCGAGTTGAGGCTCATGATGCTAGTTGGGATAGATCTTTTTGGTCTTTTTGGTATTTGGATACATGTATTGTATTTGAATACTTGTATACCTGTTTTCCATCTTTTTAGAGACATGACATGCATCATTATCATTTTGTATATGATTCGGTTTCCATATTCTGAGTAATAATATCAGTAGCTTGAGTTGTTATCCATTTCTACACCGCTTCCGCTATGGCAGGTTATTAGTCCATTGTTTATTATGTTTATTTCCATTATGTCATCTTTTTATATATGATTTTGCTACTTGTTATTGTTCATCCACTGTGCCACACTCTGGTAATGAGGGAATAATCTCCCCATAGACATACCCTAGGCACTCATTTATAGTCAGCAATATCTGGCATACAGGGAGGTGTGCTTGAGAGAATGTGTCCAACTAGGTTCATGGCACTTTTGAGCGGCACCTGGGTTAGGATGTTACAATTTATGTATAGATTAAATGGTATAGACTTTGGATTATTGAAAATAGAGTAATTATATACGATATAAATATAACATATTGTAAAAAATAGCATATTTTATGTATTGTTACACATGTGTGTTTTATAATTAGTGAGGATTTTCATATTTTAATAGAAAAAAGAATCTATTTACTGAACAAATAATACTTATGAAGTGCCATGTTTTTATTTTTCTTTATCCTTATGTTTATACTCTATTTTTAAAGATTATTTTTTTGAACTCCTTGATTCTTTAGTGTTTTTCCCTATTGTTGAAAATGAAAAAAGTATTTTATTAGAATAATGATTTTAAAAATGAAAATGCAGTTTATAAAATGATCTCTTTTTTTTGTTGAATATGATTTCATAAATTTGTATATTTTGTTTGAAAAGTTTATCATCGTTCATCAATTTATGGTGGGAATCATTTAGTTCTTGCACAATTTCAATAAATATATTTATTATTAATTTTTTTTATGAATAATAATAATTAAAATGTATACTCGAGACCCTTAAAATGCATAATATGTACAAGGATACAAAGAATAATGGTGAAATTTTGATCAAGTGTTTCCTTTCACATGATCAACAAACTCCTCCAAAAAGGTTAAAAGGCCGTAAATATGTTTTACAGTTCTTCACTTCTTTGAGTGCATCATTGAAAATATTCTCCTCATATATGTTAGATATTTTGACTTTCATTACCTCAATAGATTTAAGTTACCAATCCCAATATATAAACAACATCCATGAGATTAAACGTGTTTGAGCTTCCAAAGCTTTGGTATCAATAGTCTAATCACTTTCAATCCATAAGTAATTCCAATCATATTTCTTTGTATATTTATCAATATATATAATAAAAAATAACTCTTCTTCATACGCAATAAGATTCTCAAGAAACTGAGTGAATGTACATTTAATTAATCCTTTACAATTCTAGAAGGTGCCACCATAACTTTCAATTTTAGGAGCTCCCATGGCTACAATGGAAGGAATTTCACATAAATCTATGTTGTACTTTGGGTTCCATATGATTTTGCTTTATGATATAGGTGATAATAAGATTCATGATGGCCTTATTCTCCTTGAGCTTGATCTAGTTTTGGATAAACCATACCGTATGTAGGTATACCTAGATTTCCACCTTAAGAAAATCATGTACTTGTGGACTCAGCTTAACACCACACATGGTAGAAATGAAAGAGTAAAGGTCCTATACATTTGATTCCAGATGCGCTTAGTGAAATAACATAAAAAGAATAGGTGAGAGTAGCTCTAATAATCCATTTTCTATAGATAACATTCCCAATAAATTTGTAGACCAATATATTGAAGTCTGTCATCCAAGGAGAGTTGATTGTGCCAAGATTTCTAGATTAGAAGCGTGAAACTAGGTTGAATAAAAGGCTTCATAAAATCCATCATCCATTTGGGAACAACATCAGAAATACCATATAAGTATCTATAATATAATTTGATAGTGAGATGAACCATTATAGTAGGTGATCATATCTTAAAATCCGAGTTAGTAAAATGAAACTCTTAAATTTGATGCACCAGATCAAGAGGAATAATTGGAGAGTCACTGTCCTAATTATCAATAGATTTCGAGATAGATATAACATCCAATTCAGTGGGTATTTCACGACGGTCTAAATTATAAAATTCAATCCATTTTTCCTTCCAAAATTTATGGTCATATTACTTCAAAGGGAATCTTTTGACAACTTGAGAAATTTTGTAAGCATTGTAAATGGCAGACTAAATAGAATAACTAAGATAGAACCTATTTCCATGCATAAGCCTGTCAAAAAGACTAATTCTAACGAAACTAGATGATTCCTTCTTGTACCCAAGAAACTGTCATTTAAAGCTTATAATAATAGAATAATTAAATAATTATAAATTCTTATCCCCAATACCACCCAAAGGCTATGGGTTTGACACAATTATTCTAAGAGAGATCATGAAAGGATATAGTCCTCATGAAATACCTATTATGACTTTCAAGCCTCTTAATGGTATAATTAGTCCATTTTAATAAGTGAAAATAATGAACAGACAATGAGGTTGTAATTGAATTCACAAGTCATACCTTGACACCCTAAGATAGGATTTTACCTTTCCATGTGGACTTCTGGGAAGTGATTCTTATAGAAATAAAATCTAAGTAAGTTTCCTTGATCATGCCACTAAAGAGAAGGACCCTTAGATAATTGAAATGAAAAATCCTATGATTGAATTTTAGAGTTCTTGCAATATGATCATGATTTGAAATAGATATTCCCTTAAAAAAGGAATAAGATTTTTTCCAGCTGATCGTATGTATAGAGACCACTTCACAGTACTTGAATATTTGTTTAATAGTAAGGACCTCATCACCTTCATATAAGAGAAGTAAATCATCAACATAGAAGATATGATTAAGATCTATGAAATTTATAAAAGATCTGATAGGTAATAAATATCAAGATGTCATAGCCTTAGTTAGGCATTTATTGAGGAAGTCCTCAACCATTCCAATAATAGTAAAGACAATTAAGAGAATGATTTTTGTTGGGATAACAGGTATCAATGAAAATGGACAAATTGATATTTAAACCAATTATTATATGTTTAATGTTGAAAATCAATACATGAATTAAAAATCAAATAAAATATTTATTATCAGTTTTAAACACAAATATGTTTATTATTATTATTTTAATTTTATAATGTATTTTTAGGATGAAACCTCTTTGAAACCCGAAACTACATTTTATAATATTATATAAAAAATTATTAATAATAATTTATATAAATATATTTCGGTTTTGGGAATTTCATAAGAGGTTTATGAACCCTACCTAGATCATAATTTGGTAATAACATGAATACCCAATCATGATTAAAACAATATTTGGAGGTACCCAACTCAATTTAATCCAGTCAAGATAATCCAAATACTTGGTTAATGGGTATTATTTGATATTCCAAGATACGAGGTTGGATAATTAGGAGATGCTAAGAAGAATATGGATACTTTATGAAAATAATTGAAGAGATATTTTTTTCCATCTTTTGTGATGGGTTTTAGAGACACCATAATTTTCCAAAATGCATCTAAAATGAAATTAAAATGTTGATATCATTCTAAATAAGTGTAAAGAATCTTCAAAACACTATTAAAAAGACCTATTTCACTTCCAAGACATGTCAATACCTATTTATGGTAAATGAGATAAAAATAAAGATGAATTTTTTGATTGAGTTCTGTTTGTTTCTATTTTGAGTATTGCAATGAAGCAACAAACTCCTTATATAGAACAATTTTTAAATGAAGGAGTCATGAAATTAATAATTTTAATAAGTGCATGAATAATGATCAATATTTAATGTTATATATTATAATGCAGTCTTGTAATTCAAGTGATAATTAAAATATTAAAAAATTCAAGAAAGAAATTACGCTCCATTAAATACATCATCCAATGATGTCTAAGTTGAATGAATGAAAGTCTATATGAAAGGAAGTAATGTTATACCCATTCAATATCCCATATCATAAGAATATCACATTAAGTGATACATATCACATGAAGTGATATATGAAGGGTTTTGTTAGAGTCTAATAACAACTATTAAAACATTGATAAGTGATTTAAAACCCTATTTCCAGGATCTCCCATGCACGATATATGAAACATGCATAAAATATTGAAATGAATAACATTGTAAAATTGGAATCCCTTATACCGAATATCCAATTCATCAATCTTGATCTCCTTTAGATGATTTTGAGAGAGATAACAAAGTGGAAAACAAAATATTCCCACCTCTATAGTGTATTCGTCATGAACCAGCCTGAGTCGACCCTGAACCGGTCACCCTTGCCAGCCTGCGACAAGTCCCGACAGGCGTTCTCGATCCTCTTGGGATGACGAAAAGCACCAAGGGAATCAATAGAGTACACAAGGGAACAATTTTTCCCATATATAAACAATCAAACAAACAATGAAAAGAAATGGACAACCCAAAATACATTTATATAAAAATTGAACTGAACATTATTTGTACAAGAAACTGAAATTACAACTAAAACAACAACTCAAGTGACCAAAATCGATAAAAAACTAACTCCATGTGACCCCTATGGTCACTCTCCAACACAATGATCAACCGTCACCCAAGGTGATCAAACTCAAGCTGAAACCTACACAAGGGCTAAAAACAGAAGAAGACTATAAGTGTGAGTATTAAAACTCAGTAGGTTATCCCAATATTATATTCCCAATGCACATCCTTTAAAATAAAATAAAAATAAATTTTAAGTTTTAAATACAAGATATAAATGTATGTTTTACAAATGAGGTCTCATACTATAAAAAAATTACCAAACAAAAACTTTCATGTTTTATAAACAAGAATGCTAGTAACAATTTTCAAAGAGGCGCAACTTTAAAATGAAAATAGTTTTCAAGAGGGATGATTTAAAGAATGTACACTTTTAAATAAATCACACACACTATTTAATTTACCAAAAAAACACACTGTATGCTGATGGTGAGTACAAAATAGTAAATGGGCACAAGTCACGGGAACACCCCTAGGCACTAGTTAGTTGTGAGCCCTAGGTACCTCATATCTCGGTGAAAGTAACCATAATAAATATCCATTATCGTGAAAACGAGACACTAGTAGGGAGAATACACATAACATAGTGGTCCCCCAACATCATCATCATCATAGTTTAGTTACTGTTTTCATCATCAAACTTGCTACGTGAAACAGGGGCCAAACTCCACGAGATCACTAGCATACTAGTACACGTCCGCCCACCAAGATACCCGAGATTCCCTTTGGTGCTCAACCAAGTTACACATTTTATCAAATACACATTTCACATCAAAATTACATTCCCAAACCATAAACACACAAAAATCACACCAACTTGCTTCACATTTCTTTCACGAATCAATAAACCACTAATTTTTTTTGTAAAACAATTTCAAGGAGTGTATTGAGGCTTTGCACATAAAAATCATTCAAAAACACTCTTTTAAGTATAAAAACATAGAAAAAACATACCCAACAATATTTGGAATCCCTAAAAACATTTAATAAAATCATTTCATGGACCATAAAACAATCCCAATTGACACAACATGGTATATACATGTAAAACACTCAATCTTCATTTTTAGGAAAGGCTAAACATGCCTTTAAATTTTTTCACAAAACTAACATTTAACAAAGTTATGTGTTTCAATTTTATTAAGGAGGTTTATACACACCATTTACAGCATCAAACCACATTCATAAATCCCTTAAAACACTCAGGTTACATATTCAAAATACAACCATTTTCATAAGGATGTGAAACGGGCCATTTTCTGGCAACCCGAGCAAAAACATGTTGTAAACCAAAACCTATTTGATTGTAAAAACAAATAAAAATTGGAAATCCATAAAAGGTTCCCAAAATATTTTTTTTCATTCTTCCAATATATTTATAAATCCAAAAAAATCATTTTAAATTGCACTAGACATATAAAAGTCAACCGGGCAATTTACCGAACACATGACATGCACTCTTTAACAAAACAACTTATTTTAAGCAGTTAAAAAGGGATAAAATACCATTTTCATGCCATAAATTTATTCAATATACTGAAAAATATTCAAAATACCATAAACCAAGTGCTAAATCTCATGGAATAATTTATCAAATAAGAGGAGTGCATATTTATACCAAAACAACTATATTTTTAACAAAATAAGGCATAAAATATCATTTGCACACAAAACAATTAAAAACAAGGTTTAAAAGGAGCACATATCATATAAATAATGTTATAAAAATATGAGAATGATGAAACTTAAATGATAAAGTCTTTTACAAGGGATATCCTACCTCAAATCCTTGGCGTAATGGAAACACACACCCAATATCACCATCCGAGGGTTTATAAACCCTAAACCTATGATGAATAGCCCCAAACGAACAAAAAACACATAAAAAATCATGGTATAACATAACCCTAGGTTTATCATGACTAGGGGAGATTATAAAACCAAGAAACAATGAAAGGAGGAAGAAGTGGGAGGAGAAAAGAGAAGGAATATCACCCTTTCAACTAGAAAAATATTTGTCTTCCATTAGATATGCACCCTTAGAGAATAGGTAATGATTTGAAATTTTATGGAGAGTCTCCTAAGGTCTGGAAGAACCAGGGAAAGAAGAGTTTTGGGAAAAAGAGTACAAATGGAATGATTTATGGATGAAATAATTTACCTTCTCAATTCTGGACAATTTGAGGAAAACTAAGAACTATCACCCAAATATGTGATTCAAATGAGATATGAAGAGGTAAAATCAATAATGGGGGTGAGGATATATATTTTGGATTCTAGTGGGAGGTGGAATCACCAAAAAAATTTATAAACTGAAAAGGATATAAAATAAAAAATTTATTTTTTTAAAATTGGAAATGGGTCCACGGGCTGGCCCATTACCTAAATAACCCAAAGTCACCATGAATATGAATTATTAAGGGGTGAAAAAGGATATGGTAGTTTAAATATTTCAGTGGAGGCAATGTATGAAGTGTAATGGGTGCAAAATGTTGAAAAAAAGGAGTTATAAAAGAAACAAATTTTGTTTTTAAAACTGGAAATGGGCTCACGGTTGGCCCAAATCATAAAGTAACCACCCTTTCTAAAAAAACTCCTAAAAAATCAACAGGGAACCCAAATTAGGGTGATTAGACATATATGGTAGTTAAAAACTCAAAATTAATCTCACCCAATACCCAGTAAAAGGATCAGGATTTTCAATAAACCAGATCAAAACTATGACATGAAAAGAAAAAAAAACCGGGTGTGACAATTCTCCCCACCATTAAAGATTTCCGCCCCCGAAAAGCCATAACGCTTTTAAACTGATAGAATAACACCTAAGGATTCCTTATAAATATAATCCAACCTCTAAAGCTAAAGAAATATAATTCAACAACAATTTAACTTAATACTCTTGCCCAATTAAAACACCAACTCACAACCACTTCTAGAGAATCAATGGAAAGATCAAGCCACCACCTCCACAAACAAGCCAATAACTAGATTTTTGGGCCTTATCCCAATGAACCCAACGATCACCCAAACCATAGTTCACTGAAAAAAATAAATGACTTGGGGTGGAGGCTAGAATGGGCTCCCCACCATTAAATCATAACTACCATATGACAAATCCTAAAGGAAAGATCTTCGAGACCCGCAGTGGGTCTCCCCACCATTAGAGACCAAATAGAAATGAATGAAAAAAAGAATTCAAAATGAAATAGAATTGGGCCTCACCTTCAAAGGACCACCAAAACTCTCCCACAATAACATTCAAACCCAAGTTAATAGGGTCACAACATGAACATCTAAACCACCCACTCCTGAATGGAGGGGACAAGAACTGGGCCAAAACTTTCAGAACAGATCCGGACCCCCACCATTCAGGGAGGGGAGGGAAGGGGACCCAATAATTAAGCCACTAAAACCAAAAAAGAAACAAAAGAACTACCCAACAATCTCCACCTATGAACAAGTAACACCAAGACCTCACCTGATTTTCACAGGAAGTCCACACAGGGACATTGATCGAAAACCCACATCCATGATGGCATAACCATAGAAATTGTGTGAGGGGTAAGCCCACCACCCTTGTTGTGACAAAGGGAAATTAACAGTAATGAGGAACCACAATAGATACATAGAAACTACCATACCACAATGGTGGAGGTAGGAGCATGGTCAAGCTCCCCACACCTCTGTAGATTTCCTGACTGCACGAAAAGCTTCACTCCGAGGCCTATGTCTAGAGCCCTGAATCTTGAAGTATCTATTGCACCGCAGTTAGGTGCTAAGGATCACACCACTCAAAAAAATAAAAAACTCACTTGCTCAAAAAAACACCTTAATCTAAATAGGAAATAATAGATACATATCAGAATTCAATCTCACTCCGAACGAGGAGCAGAATGGACAAGGAATATGGAGAAACACATCAACATCACTGAACACAACAGTTATGTCCAAAAGAATTATCACGACCTGGAAGCACTTTAAATCGATCACAAACAGCTCTCTATTTCAACTAACGGGACAAGAAATTATTTGGGGATGTGGATCTAGCTTGTAAAACATGAGAAAGAATCCTTAGGTTTATCAATTGGAAATCTTTCAAACATAGAAATATCTGTGGCCACATCACAACATCCAACACATCTTTAGAAACCCACTGAAAATTACTCAAAAACTGAGCCATCAATAAGATCTCATCTCAAGATACAACAAGAGTATGAATTCTATATCACAAGGAAGCTTACTGAATAAAAAAACTCTTCTAATACATAGAAAAAACTATCCACATAACCATTGATTTATAAAAAAAGGCCATAATATTTTAGCTCAAAACACTTTTTAAAAGCAAACTAATTTGGTGGTATTCCACATTCACCAATTGTGTTTTATCAAGTCTCACCCACATGCACATTTCCATGCCACCCAGGAACCCAACCACCATGCCATATAAGACATATTTCCAGATATCAATAAAACCATGCATGTGAGCACCCATGAAAACACCAAAGTCTAAAACAAAACAACATCATTTAAAAAAAACATGTACCTTCCAAAGGAACACTAACCACCAAGTTAAAAACCCTTTTCATATTTCACAGAACAAACCACACTTCATCAAGAATCATTTACTTAAAAAAATGTACCCTTTTCTTTTTTAACAAATTTTAAAACAACTAAGCTACTCCAAACAACCGCTTCCCATTTTTTGAAATTCAGTAAGGTATATTTTCATAATCCGATGTCCATTGAGACCAATACCCTTTCTAGGAAAACACCAACTGCTCAAAACCAATCTCCAAAACTAATTTATCATATTCAAACACTTTTAAACATCCCTAAACACACTATTTAAAACAAATATTCAGAATCACATTAAAATGAATCACACTTTCAAAAAATTTTATTTCAACAAACCACATGTTTATATTAGGGAAAATCCAATCCCATTAAATCATTTCCAATTCCTCCCAAAACACTGTTTCACAAAAAGCACAACCTTCCAAAACCATTCTTATATTTAATTTTTGAAAACCCATTTTCCACTTTTCAAAAACCAACCATTCATTTAAAACCCATTTTTTACAATTCTCATACAAGTATTTTCAAAACAAACTTCCAAATTCATGAAAATTACAAGAGACCCACAAAAGGGAACTAGTGTCCGTGGGTGACTTGAGCATATGGTTGGCGGCCATATGTAAAACACACCACCAACATAGAGAGTCTTCTTAGGACCATGCCTCAGGATTCACATGGATTTCCAGGCTCACAGAGCTCATGAAGGCTATTAGTCATACTCCCCTTGTCATATCCCAACACCAAACAATCAACAATAAAAAAAGATACTAATAAAACCGGACATTCCATGGAAACCCGAGGATCAGAATGATAAAGAGTTCACGATGCTCTTTCGACACCTACCCATAAAGTCTCAACAATCATAATCCATCTACCTTGACATCCCCCAAATAACAAGGGAACTCTAAAAGAAAATTTCTGATAAGATACAACCTCCCTTTGATACCATTTTTTCATTAACCAACCCGAGTCGACCCTGAACCGGTCACCCTGGACGGCCTGCGACAAGTACTAAGAGGCATTACCTATCCTCCCAGGATGGCGAGAATCACCAAGGGAATCAATAGAGTATACAAGGGAATGATTTCAACAATATATAAACAATCAAACAAACATCTAAAATAAATGGGAAGCCCAAAATACATTTGTATAAAAATTGAACTGAACATTATTTGTACAAGAAACTGAAATTAAAACTAAACCAACAACTCAACTGACCAAAACTGATAACAAACTAACTCCATGTGACCACATTGGTCACTCTCCAACACAATGATCACACATCTCCCAAGGTGATCAAACTCAAACTGAAACCTGCACAAGGGCTAAAAACAAAAGAAGACTATAGGCGTGAGTATTAAAACTTAGTAGGTTAGCCCAATATTCTATTCCCAATGAACATAATTTAAAATAAAAGAAACATAAATTTCAAGTTTTAAATAAAATATATAAATTTATGTTTTCAAAATAAGGTATCATACTATAAAAAAATTACCAAACAAAAACTTGCATGTTTTATAAACAATAATTCTAGTAACAATTTTCGAAGAGGTGCAACTTCAAAATGAAAATAGTTTTCAAGAGGGATGATTTAAAGAATGTACAATTTTAAATAAATCACACACACTACTGAATTTAACAACCAAACACACCATATGATGACAGTGAGTACAAAATAGTCAATGGGCACAAGTCACGGGACCACCCCTAGGCACTAGTTAGTTGTGAGCCCTAGTTACCTCATATCTCGGTGAAAGTAACCATAATAAATATCCATTCTCATGAACACGAGACACTAGTAGGGAGAATAACCATAACCTAGTGGTCCCATAACATTATCATCATCATAGTTTAGTTACTGTTTTCATCGTCAAACTTGCTATATGAAACAGGGACCAAACTCCACGAGATCACTAGCATACTAGTACACATCCGCCCACCTAGATACCCGGGATTCCCTTTGGTGATCAATCAAGTTACACATTTTATCAAATAAACATTTCACATCAAAATTCTATTCCCAAATCATAAACACACAAACTTTCTTCACATTTCTTTCACGAATCAATAAACCACTAAAAATTTTCATAAAACAATTTCAAGGAGTGTATTGAGGATTTGCACATAAAACTCATTCAAAAACACTCTTTTAAGTATAAAAACATAACAAAACCATAACCAACTATATTTTGAAGCCCTAAAAACATTTAATAAAATCATTTAATGGACCATAAAACAATCCCAATTGACACAACATGGTATATACATGTAAAACAATCAATCTTCATTTTTAGGAAAGGCCAAACGGGCCATTAAACATTTTGTCAAAACTAAAATTTGACAAAGTTATGCATTTAAATTTTATTAAGGAGGTATATACAAACCATTTAAATCAAAAAACCACATTCATAAATCCCTTAAAACACTCAGGTTACATATTCAAAACACAACCATTTTCATAAGGATGTAAAACGATCCATTTTCCGGCAACCCGGGCCAAAACATGTTGTAAACCAAAACCCATTTGGTTGTAAAACCAAATCCAAATTGTAAAGACATAAAAGGATCCCAAAATATTTTTTTTTCATACTGATAATGTATTTATAAATCTAAAAAAAGCATTTTAAATTGCACTAGACACATAAAAGCCAACCAAGCAATTTATCGAACACATGGCATGCACTATTTAACAAAAAAACTTATTTTAAGAACTTAAAAAGGGACAAAATACCATTTTCATACCATAAATTTATTCAAGATACTGAAAAATATTCAAAATACCATAAACCAAGTGAAAAAACTCATGGAATAATTTATTAAACAAGCGGAGTGCACATTTATACCAAAACAACTATATTTTTAACAAAATAAGTCATAAAACATCATTTGCACAGAAAACAATTAAAACCAAGGTTTCACAGCAGAAAATATCATATAAATAATGTTATAAAAAATTTATAATGACGAAAATTAAATGATAAAGGCTTGTGAAAGGGATATCTTACCTCAAATCGTTGGCGTAATGGAAACACACACCCAATATCACCATCCGAGGGTTTATAAAACCTAAACCTATGACGACCAGACCCAAAAGAAAAAAACCCCCATAAAAAATCATGGGATAACAGAACCCTAGGTAGATAATTACTAGAGAAGATTATAAAACCAAGAAATAATTAAAGGAGGAAGAAGAGGGAGGAGAAAAGAGAAGGAATCTCACATTTTTAACTATAAAACTCTTCGTCTTCCATTAGATCTGCACCCTTAGAGAAACGTTAATGGATTGAAACTTCATAGAGAGTCTATTAAGTTATGTAAGAACCATGGAAATAATATTTATGGGAAAAAAAGTATGAATGAAATGATTTATGGATGAAATAATTTACCTTCTCAATTATGGACAATTTGAGGAAACCTGAGAACTGTCGCCCAAATATGCGATTAAAATGAGATCAAAAGAGGTAAAATAGATAATGGGGGTTATTATAGGTATTTTGGATTCTATTTGGAGTTGGAATCACCAAAAAATATTAAAAAATAAAAAATATATAAAATAAACAAATTATTTTTTTAAAACTGGAAATTGGCCCACGGGCTGGCCCATTACCTAAATAAGTAACCAAAAGTCACCATGACTATGAATTATTAAGGGATCCAAAAGGATATGGTGGTTTTAATATGTCAGTTTAGGAAATTTATTAAGTAAAATGGGTGTAAAATGTTGAAAAACAAAGGAGTTATAACAGAAACAAATTTGGTTTTTAATATTGGAAATGGACTCACAGTTGGACCAAATCATGAAGTAACCACCCTTTCTCAACAAACTACTAAACAAGAAATGGGGAACCAAAATTAGGGTGATTAGACATATATGGTAGTTAAAAACTCCAAATTAATCTCACCTAACACCCAATAAAAGGATCGGGATTTTCAATGAACCAGATCAAAACCATGACATGAACAGAAAAAAAACCCGGGTGTGACAGTATTCACGGGCTGATCTAATTTATCCATCGTATGAATATGATCCATGATATCTCCATGGAATTCTAGTGCCTTAATCGCAAAGGAGAAGTGTAAATAGGGATTTGGGTTCATATGATTCTCTAACCGAATATCCACACCCCTACCATCATATGCAGTAGGGTTTATATAGAACCTGAGGACACTCCAGGGTGGTATCTACCTTAATTCATTTTTTATAACGCATGTACCAAATCCTTGGATAATTCAAGCATAATATTCATGAATTAATTTAACATTTCTTGAATAAAATCTTATGTGGGAAAGAATAAATGATAACAATTTATCATTTTGCTGCTATCACATATTGCATAAAATAATATACCCTTAAGTGTATGAAAATCATAATTAGAATGAAATATATACGTACATATATACATATATATATATCATACATACATACATACATACATACATACATACATATATACATAAATATATCATATATAAATACATACATACATACATACATACATACATACATACATACATACATACATACATACATACATACATACATACATACATACATACATACATACATACATACATACATACATACATACATACATACATACATACATACATACATACATACATACATACATACATACATACATACATACATACATACATACATACATACATACATACATACATACATACATACATACATACATACATACATACATACATACATACATACATACATACATACATACATACATATATATATATATCATATATATATATATATCATACATACATACATACATATATCACACACACATATATATAAGGATTTAGGGAATATCTATATCAATATACCACTTTCACTAAATCCTAATAGACTTTGTGTCATTTCACCTTATATTGAATCGTATACAATAACTTGTGAAACCATATCAAAAACTCCTTTTGGATATCTTACAAAACACTTTTGGAAAGCTATCATCAACTTTACCTAGTATCACGTTATATAAAATAACATGTGAATACCCATCCAAAATATATTTTTATTAACTCTAAAAGACCTTTAGAGTATATCTTTGGGTCAAACTCAATCCTCATTATAGATAACTACATACTTGACTCCATCCAATGAAAATGTTAGAATAAGAACATTATTCACTCTATGTTTTGACTCCTTGAAATATCTTTAGAATTTCTTAGACCAAATTAATGGATGCCCCTTTTGGGTAAGGGAAGTCATGGGGCCTGTAATCCAAGAGAATTATTTCATGAATCTTTGGTAATACCTTGTAAACCCAAGGATGTTCTAAACTTCAAATATGTTCATGGATGACTCCAAATATAACACTACCTTGATATTTTCTATATCCATAGCTACTACACCATTTGATATGACATTCCCAGAAAGTGGACCTCTCAAATATGAAATTAATAGTTTGAGGGATTTTCATATAGTTGGTTCTCCCAAATAAATCCTAGGAAATTCCTCAATTTGTTTGCATATATTTCCTTTGATGCTCAATAAAATAATATATATTCGATGAAGGTAACCACAAACTAGTCCATGAAATGCTAAATATCCTATTAATAAGGTCCATGATAGGTAATTCAGAAAATTAAAGGATATCATTAGTAAATTATAATGGTTAGAAACATCAAAATTACATATTCAGAATATCCTCTTTAGAAAACCAAATTTGGTGGCATCTAAAACTATAGTCGAACTTCAAGATCCAATTCACTCCCTTCAAATAGTAAAAGAGGTTGTTGATCCTTAGAAAATAGTATTTTTTCTTGATTTTATCCTAATTCAGTCTAGGATATTCAATAAAAAGCCTCAAGCTACTAATCACATTCTTGGTGGAAAAAACTAGATTTGCTTAGGAAACACACTGGTTTTGATGAATTTTTTTTCTATAAGTTCCTCCAACTACTCCTTTTTCTCTATGATGTTAGTCGGTACAATATGATAAATTGATGAAGATTTTACAATGGTCTAGAGGTATAAATCAATGTAGAATTAAACCTTTTGATGAGGGGTAAACCCTAGTACCTCCCCCCAAAAAACATTTATACAATCCTATATAATCATAGAAATCTTATGTCTAAGTATTCAGTCACACATATATCCAAACTCACTAACTTATGGGTGATCTTCTGTAACTTCCCATGTATAGACCCTGCTCGTCTTGACTAAAGGTCACACTCACCCCTAAATTAGAATCTTGATCCATTATCTTAGTAACACATCACTATCTAACAATAGTCATCTATACAATCACAAACTAAGGATATCCGGTCCATACCAAGGATGATATCATAGGGATTCATCATAGAAACTATGAAGTCCCATAAAAACCTCACCCCAAAAATCATAGGCTCACATCATCAACATATATGGGTGAACATGTGATTTCTTCTAGTATGAATCACTAGCCATATAGGCAAGGATAGGGGATCTACAAGGATTTTTAGCTCTAGAACCAGGGAATCTTGAATGCCCAGTAGGACTATTCATACATACCTGGGGGGGGGGGTGAATCAAGTGTGGTACATCTTTTTCCAAATTCCAATTACTTATTTAACTTAAACAAACCCTTTGGATTTTTAACCTCATATGCCTGTTAAGTTAATTGGATCATTTTTATTTAACTTATAATCCACCTATATGCAATGCAGATAATGTAGTAAAAATGTCATATGTGTTTTTACAAGGTTTCACCCTGATGTGGGAAAGATACTCCTTTCAATTTTCAATCTCCCATTTGGACATGGATTCTGAACTAATATTCTTATTATCAAATACAAGTGGTGTGGGTAGTTTTTAGCCTAACCCAAAACACACCCCACACTTATAGTTTTCAGTATCTCATTGGTCTTCTTCAATCTAACATCCCACCATCTAGATTCTCAACTTCATCCTCTTGAAGTAGATCACAATGATATCCAAGGATGAATCTTTAACCCTCAATATTTATCTTCTTCCTCAACAATATATTCTTCAAATTTATTTAGATAGATAACTAAACCTCCTGTAACTTAGTCTATACTTGCAGTACAACTTCACAGAGCTTACATAGAATCTTCTAACCTTTCTTTCTGAACTCAAAATTTTCAAGAATATAGCCCAAAATATTTTTACCTATTTTTTACATGGTGAATAAAATAGCTACTAAATCTTTCCAGGTGATACACTTTCTATACATCATTTTTATCTTTCTCTATTCTCATTCTTCTTCTTCTTATCTTCCTCGACTGTATCTACCCATCTGTATAGGTGAAATCACTTTTATTTCACTTTCTTATCAACCTTGGATCACTAATAACAAAATAGTGTTAGTATTTATATTATTTAACATCAATACCCAGATGATATTTAGCTTCAACATAGGTTTAATTCTCTTCTTCTTCTTCTACTTCCTTGAGAATTTTTTATTTCACAATTGGCTACAGATCTTAGTTTTCTTCACAACATCCACCATAATATTTTTCTATCTCCATATTCTTATTTTAATATATAGGTCACTAATAAAATGATAATTTACATATTAAAAATATATAATATAATTTATAATCTCTATGAAAATCAGTGCCCATGATTTTATCAACAACTTTTATATGTGGGTGATCTCCCTTTATTTTACTAGTACCATCATCATGCAACAACCATGTGGGAATGTCCCAAAATTATAAATATTTTATTTTTCATCAAATAGTTATCTACAATACATTTATAGGAATACATATATTTTTTATTTATTTCTTATTTCTTTCATAAAACAAAAAATATTCTAGTAACTCCCAATAGGACTCGAGATCTCATTATCTCCTTATATTCTTCTCAAAATACAAATACTAAAATTTGAAAAAAATATATTTATAGTTGCATATAAAATATAAAGAATAAAAACTTATACCATGAAATATCAACTCATGGCATGGAGCTTCACTCAACTCGGTTTGGGAGAATTACCAACCTTCTACCACAATTTTTATCTCTCAATTTCTCTCATAAAGATCACTTATCTTAATCACTTGGTTTGGATAATGGATAATCATATAATTATGGTGTTTTGATCATAAAAAAATCAAATGCATCGGCTAATTTTTTCTTTCATCAGAATCAAATAATTCTAGAAAATCCGTAAACATTCATGAAAATCCAAGTGAACTTTAACAGTACAAGTTTACTTTTACACAACTGTTCTTTACCATTAATCATTAATATTATTTTTCTTATCTTTTAATATAATCATATTTGAACTTTCTATCTTATATCATATTTATTTTGTGATGTTTTTTTCTTTGAATTTCAGTCTAAGTAATATCATAAATAATTTCTTCATCATATGAAAAATCTAAAAATATGACTTTCCATCCAGTAGAACTTTTAATTTTTTCTATATGTGGGATGAATTATACATTTATATCTAATTAAATATACATTAGAGCATAACACACATACATAAATCTCTTTATCACATACATATATAACCCTTTTCCAAATTTTCTTAATCTTCTAAGCATTGCATATATATCGAGACAATTGACACTTATGTTGATAAGAAATCATACCTATATTACTCATAATCACAAATATATTGGGCAGGATAACACTTAATATCAGATGAATTTTTTTTGATTTTCAAGATAGATTTAGAGATACACATACATGGAGGTAGAGTGACATATATGTTGAGTTCCATGACACCTTTGTTGGTTTAGATAACACATACGTTAGCTGTCTTTTATTAATTCATCAAATTTGCTTGAGCATCATATGTATGTTTCTTTAGATTACATGTACATAGGTTGGAAAAATTATTTTTTTTAAAATAACACACATACAATGAAATAGATAATTTATATATTGTCTATAAATTTTCATTTTTCATATTTATGTACTAAAATTCCAAACTTCTTGAAATTCAATCTATGGAACCTAAAATTTATCTTAGGCCTTCTCTAACCTTCATCAAAGAGTTTATAAACTCTATATATAACATTATCCATGAAAGATAACTCATGGATGGTTTATTCATGTTTAGCATAGGTTTCCTCTAATATTTGAATATGATTTCACCTTTTTTAATGCAAATTTACAAGATGTTCCATAATAGATTTAGTATCCAATAATTACAAGTGTTTAACTTAAAAAAGTGACTATTGTAGAGAATCCAAATCTAATAGCTGTTCAAATTTGGGATTAAATGTTAAATATAAGACTTATCCATATTTATAACTTATATTATTCTTGAGAATCTGCTTAACAATCATCAAATATAATAGTCTAAGGAATTTATCCAACCAAGTATTCTAAGGACCAGTGTTCTCATCATTGGGTGGATACTATACCCTTCACCCAAGAAATGACCTTTTCATAAATTACATTTAAAATATTCATTGAAGAGTAAAAGCCTAATTGAAACCAAATATACCAAACACCTTTGGGAACTTCAGATGGAGTTTTAAAGTAATGGATAACACTAGTATTTACTATCATGGGCTTTAAAGTATAGTAGAAACATGTCATACATCGAACCATATTGGGCACCAACTGGTCACAACCCTCTATCACCTATATCTAGATAGTTACCTAACCAAATTCCCTCTAAGACTGGCATAAAACACTTATGGTTGGTGGTGGTGGAAATAAATTATTGTGAAATCCTCCTCCAAATTCTCTTCTTAGTGTACCAGAAACTCTACTGTCGAATCTTCCTCCCTAAGGACCTATTTTTCTACCTTTGAGAGGCCCTTGATCATGTAAATTCTTTTGATGTGGAGGTCCATATATTAGGTACCTATACTCTTCTAGATAAAGGATCGAGTAGTCATGCACCATATTCCCTCATCCTACGCATGTATAACAAAGCCCATACCATGACTAATTTGATCTTCTGTGAAACTCCTAAGCTAGTAATCCTTGGGTTTGAGACTACACATGAGAATTGATCCTATGTTAAGACCTTGATTCCTACTATTGGATAGTATCTACTGACGAATCTAATCTTGGATGAAAAATACTATCACCTACTACCTACCTTACCTTTTCCAAGAATCTCTCCATCAATAGTTATCACTCTAGAATCCTGACATAGGTGAGGATACAGAGGGGACTAATGAAAACTTGGATGTCTCTATGGAGACTGTGCTCAAACTTCTAAGCTCAGAAGAATTTTTTGTGAATAATTTCAAGGGAGTACCACTTGATATTAATGAATCTGAATGCATACTCAGAAACATACATGCTACCCTATTTTAACTTTAATATCTCTTGAATACATATGGACCTTAACATTTTTAGGCAGTAATACTCTTGGAAAAGGAACTCAAACATTATCTATAAAAGACTCACCACATCATGGGAAAGTATGATCAATGTCCTATAGAGACTCACTACATTATAGATAAGGATGAATGATAGCACTACCATCTAATTGGTAGGTGTTTGAATAAGGTGGAATACTCAAACCATAGACTCAAGACAGTCCTCTACTACCTAAGGGTCATGATCACCTCAGAACCTGGTCAATATCTATCCCTAGTACTCATATAGATCACTTATCCTACATGTATCCTCATCATACCCACTAGAATAATTTATATCTTAGAATGTAGAGGAACATATGAATTCACTATTAGAGGTGATTTTGCTCACTGCACACTGGGAATAAGTATTTCTCCATAAAAACCATATGGAATCACCTCAAAATATGGTCCATGGATGGAAGTGTTATCACTCAACTAGTCGAATATAGGAGGCATAATCATTATCATAGTAATGCCACAACCCTACCTTAGGATCCTCGATATCCATGAAAAAATCCTATAATTTAACAAAATAAACCACTATCATTAAAGCATATATGGGGATCTGACTCGAGAATGATATGGAAATAAATGACCCATTTCTATATGATACATGAACCATTTATTTATCCGCAACAACTAGTGATTTATTATACCCAGTTAAAAATTAGGTTATTAGAGTCTTGGTGTATAGATAAGTTAGTTTCTACACTAAAATTGGGTTCTCTATCCTAAAAGAAAAACTTAAGACCCTTCAACAACATTGAAAAAATTTCCCATACCAATCCTCACCAGAAATCTTACTCCAAACTTTTTCCTCAATAGAAACCTGCACTAATACCACTCTAACATGAACCAGCCCACTAGGATCCCTCTTGGGTAGTGGTAGCCAAGTGTGGCACCGTAAAACTATCTATAATAGGTCAGGGGATGGTAACTATCACAAAGTAGTAAAATCACACATGACGAGAGACCTTAGCCTAATGCACCTATATATAATTAACACCTCTATAAAGGATATAATAATTCCCAATATACAAATAAGACTAACAAAAATATATAATACATGAAAACAATATTCTAAGATAAAAAAGAGTAATGAGTGCATAAACTATAATGAATAAGGGGAAAGATACATACCCAATAACCCAAAGGAAAAACTAACCTAAATAGCTGAGGTAAAAAGATCCCCATAATGAACTTTCTCTAGACATGAACATCATATGATACTATTATTCGCATGTTTTACTAATCCCCACCAACATGGTGTTGATCATGGTCACTTCTAAACTAATTGTCATCTGATTAAGTTATGAAAAGTGAAGGTGAAGAAAAAAATATAGGGGTGAGTATAAACATAACTAGTCAGATGCCCCCAAAAACAAAATAGAATAATAAGAAGAACATGCATCTTGAAAACAAAAAGGAAAGAGTTAGGGAATAAACCCATAAAAACCTAGTTTTTATTTAAAGTAGGGAACTTAGGAAAAAATGAGAAAGTCACACTCTGCACATCGCAATAATAGGATAACCAGTAAGCATCCCCCAAAATAAAAAAAACTCAACTTAGAAACTTACATCATCTCTATGGAACTATAGTGGAGCCCTACACCTCACTAAATGAAAAGTATCAGTTGTTGGAGTAACCAACCCTAGTGGAGGACCCATGCCCCATTTGATATTATAGATGAGGGATTTATCACACCCTAAGTATATGAAGGTACCTAACTCTATCAGTTTTGAGGGGTACATGTGACCTATTATAAGCACATTTCTATAGGAGTTTCTACCCCATGAAGACTTTGTTCATCATTCCCAATTCCCATCACCAACATTATAGAGACAAAAAGAGTAAATTACATGCATCACATCATGTCTCATCTATGATTATGAAGATAAGTGTACCATTATGTTATATTGAAAAATTATTAGGATGGATATCCGCATACCCAAATCCAAGTTTTGAGAAAGGAGATAAAAAAATCCAATAAGGATGGAAAAGTACATGGCATGCACTATAGGGGCACACAATGTGTAGTCCCTCAGTAATAGTTTAGTCATGTGATTCTTGACATGTACCACTGTGGATCAAATCAAATGAGGGTAAATATAAATGGAATAAATAGGGGGTACATGGTGTCTGGGTCTATCTGGATAACTCAACGTGTATCATTAGTACACATGACCAAGTTGTCTTGCTATACATAGAACGCCCATAGGAGGTATATGGAATGTGAATCCTATGAGAGAACCACTTAATATCTCACACATATAAGAGACTCCATTATCTCTTTACATGAGATACATGACATGTGATCCTGTAGCATGCATCACGTGGATCCTATTATAATAAAAATTCTAGGGGAAGTACAAGATTTGTGTACTAAGTACTACCTACCATGTGATCATGGAAATCAGACCTAAAGATTATATAACACTCATAATCACACATTTTTTGTCATTATTGTTTCTGATGAAACCTAAAACTCAACCAAATTCCACGTCTGATGTAATAACTCCTTCAATAATCAAGTTTCGAGTGACCATTAATAGAAAAAAGAATTGGAAATGGGTTCACATACACCCCTAATTCCCACACACATCACTACTTCTATTGATCCCACATTTTTAGGAACTTTAAAGTTTAATCATCACTCATCATCAATCCAATGTAACTTGATCTTCACTTCCATATCCAAATACACCAATAATAGGCCCAAATTTTATTGTTCATCATTCAAGGTACTAATTAGTCAAACCACTATCCAAAGATATTATTATAGGTTATTTTAAAAAGAAAAAGGGGATAATTACATAGTAGAAATATTAGATAAAGTTATAGGTTACTGATGTGAAGACTGGTCACCAAAAATATGACACAGAATCTGCCAGTGATGAAGTGCACATAGAGAACTCAAAATTGATAATAAAAATTAATAAAAATTTTAGGACATTCATTGATGAATCATAAATCAAGAATAATCATTATAACTTGAAAAATCACAAATAATAGAGTAAGAAATCAAAATAATGTGTCCTATCACTTGATCAATTAAATTATTGAAGAGGTTTTCATATTCTCCAAGATCCATTATTGTTTCCTCAATGAACACATCGAATAGATCCTTAAGTATTGATTCTCCAAATGATATCCTCCTCTATCTTCCTCTCTCTAGCTAGGGTTTAATGAGACTAACCCTAGATAGAGAGGATAAAAATGATTAAATAGGGGATTTTTAGTCTAGTAAAATAAAATTCAATTAATTAATAAATAAATTGATTCAATTAATTCAATTAATTTATTCCACTTGTTATGTACCATTCATGAGGACCCTATTTTGAATGAATATTACACCATTCTTAGGAAAAAACAACCATTCTGGACACAATCATGGTGTCATATTTCCCATTCAAGGATTCCATTAAAAGAAAATGACATTCTCCCATGATTTCATGTGTGAAAACTAATATATATATATATATATATTTTATATTTAATGTATTTTTATCAAGGATCAACAATGATCATATGAAAAAATAGATCTATGAACCATCCATAAAATATCATCTAAAATATTGTAAAGTTCAAAAAAAAACTTGAGGTTTTTGTAGATGATTTTAGAGTCAAACTAAAAATGGGAAAGAGATAATAAAAGTAGTTAATAAAGATATCATTCTCTAGTTTTCCTATAAAATATGATCTAATGAAATTTAATATTCATAGTATATTGAAATAATTATCTTTTTTAACTAATAGTTTTTTATATGATTCTATATAGATCATGGGGGTTGATAATAGATTTGTAGTGTAAGATGATTTGAAATATTTTTCTCAAGTACTTTCAAATTATTTTTTAAGATTCAGTGCTTATAATATTAATGGATTTAAGTTTCATACAATTTTTTTATAATGATTGTTTGGAAAAATAAAATAGTGGCATCATTATTAAATTCATAGAGTTACAATACTATGAAAAGTTAATTGACATTATTGAATTAAGTTACCATGAAATATTTTCAGTTGTATCATGAGTCAATATTCATATGGGAATAAATAAATATTCATAAAAATTTATCTATGTTAACTTATATTGGTTGATCGATACTGGTGAACATAAAGAAAATTATCCATATATTTTGGATTCATAATCTAGAATAGCATATTATGTTGATGAAAGAGTCGATGAATGGGGGAGTGTTGTAGTCCATATGAATCCAAGAGACTTGTATGATATGGATGTTGAGGTTGAAGATTTTTTTTTTGATAGTGAATCCTATAAATAGAAAAATATTGATCTATCTATTCACAATGATATCAAAACACTTATTTATACTAGGGAGGGATAAAATGATGATATCATGTTAATAATGAAGGATGAAAATAATATACGTTATGATGAATTAATTAATCACATTTTTAGTTAACCTTTAACTTATTTATAAATTCATATTATTATTAAATTTTGAATATATTAATTTAATTAATTTAAATTTATATTTTTAAAAACATTTTATTGATTTATTTATCATATATCATGTTCTAAATTATTTCATAATATTTTTTGATATAGTAATTATAAAATAAAAATGATTAAAAGATATTACCCAGTATTATATAATTCTTATACAATCAAAGAATCCATATGATGCCCTATAATATTAATTAGGTACTCTAACTACTTTCAATAGGCCCTCCTTTTCTCTAGTGATGTCATTTGATGTGTATGAGGTTCCTATAGATGATGTTGGAGGCCTGTATGGGTAGTTATTAGGGAAGCAAGCATGTGAGTCAAGATAGAACCCTAGAGATGAGAGGTTTTCAATCACGGGGAGTGTATTGTATGGTATATTTTAGAGCACAGAATGGTCTATTACTATATAAATTGCATCATTGATATCCTAGAATCCATCGATATATAATTATTTGCATTTACTTAACAAGATTTACATTATTATGATAATTATTTTAACTATATTTTATATAATCAATATAAATATGAAACTAATTTAGTTTTGAAATTTTATTTAATTTAAGAACCATAGGTTGGTATAATATATAAAAAACAGGATCAACTGGAGCATGCATCATCATGGGTGGGGGGGGGGATATGTCTGAGAGAAGTAGATGTGATGGTGGTTCCCATCATTTATATCAATTTAATCTGTTATAAGGGAATCCATGACTAATTATGATATTACACTAAAATAAAAAATAAACTCATGTATGTTTAATTATATATTTTTTATAAACTATATTAGGGTGGTTTTAACACTTTGAGGTTTTAAAATAACCCTATGTTCGATAGCATATACAATAGGAAACACTAAGCTTAAACAAAACATTAAATATTATTATTTAAATATGATCGTTATAAAATAGCTAATGAATTGGTGGGAATTAATATGATTAAATATATTATGAAATATATATATATAAAGTACATACTCAATACAAATTTATTTATTAATTCTTAGGAAGTACGCACTCAATTTTTCATATATATTTTATTCTTCAAAATACGTTTTCTTCAAAAATGATTTTTATTGTATTTTGTGCCTAGAAATTATAATTCAATTATTATACTTTTAGAAATTTTATTTTATAAAATTATAACCATTTTTAATTTATAATATCATAATTAAATTAGGGTGAAATTTTGGAATTTTTAAGAAATGATTGATTTTTCAATGAATAGTAAAATATAGTTTTTTAAATACTGTCATTTATTTTAAATAAAGTAATTTAAAATTACCATTATATTTTGGGTTTAGTATTAAATTTTAATGATTAAGAATAATATAATTTTAATTAACAATTTTTATGATTTTTATTTAAGTTAATTTTTATACTTAAAAATTCATTTTTCTTAAAACTATTTTCGTTGCATTTTATGAATTTATAATAACATTAATTTCTACCACTTATAGAAAATGAATATTCAAAAATATATATGATATTTTTAATTTTTAGGTTCAAATTTGGTAAATATATTCCTTTTATTTTTAAGCATTATGAATAGTAACCATGGTAAAATCTATCGCCATAATAAAGGGTAAATTAGGTAGTTAAAGTTAATAATAATTTGATAAGGCATTAAAAATCATACACAAACTTTTCTTAATTACATTGGATAATTATTTTTCATAAATAATCATACAAAATTTGAAAATATGAACTTTTTTTCCATTTTCCTATGATTTTTACCTTTATAATATTTAATTGAAAGATAAAGTCAAAAATGTCACTTTCTTTCTTTTAATATCTATAATATTTTTTGACAAGGAGAAAAAAACTCATTTTTGGTTTTAGATGTTTATTTTAAATATGAATTAATTTTTTTATCATGAAAATTTATTTTTAATTTCTAGTGATGAAATAATTTCCTTAAATGATTAGGCAATGACAACACATCACTTGTGCAAGCATTAAAAAATCAAGTAAATGATTTTAAAAACTCTAAAATTAATTTTATTGAGTGAGTTATAGTGTCTCATGAATTTTATAGATAACTATAACATATTAGTTATTTTTTTAAGGTTTATATTTCTATTTATTTTTTGTAATGTTTTTTTCAAAGTCAAATTAAATAAACAGTTCCAAAAATGATATTAATGACATTTTATAATAAATAATAATTTATTAATTGGTTTAAAATTCATAAAAAATATTATATTCAGAAAAATTAATAGAATATGTTTAAAATAATAAAACATGGTCCATTTATAGGTTGTATTTCCTATTATGGTAAAATTATTGATTCTTAAAGTGTAGAAAACTTTAATATTTCAGTAATTATCAAAAAGGTTAACGAGGATTAAAACTAAAATATAAGGGTGAAAAAAACAAAAACTTTTTGAAATTTTATCATATGATATTTTTCAAATCATACCCTTCTTATATTATAATTATATCATTTTTAATCTATTTAGACATGAAAAAATTTATATTATTTTAATACTTTAAAAAATTCAAAGAATACCCCTCCCCTCACTTATAAAAGGACACACCTTATCTCTTTTATTTAAACTAATTTGAGAAAAATAATCCACCCAAAAACTACCGAATCCAATTATCATATCCCTATATATGAATTATAGGTTCTGTTATTCTTAAAATACGATCTCAAGGGTCCTTAAGAATAGATCTAAAGGAAGTCTACCAAAGAAGAGGTAATCGTCCTTACCGGCTCTTTCAAGTTTATTTCTTATTATGATTATTATAAATATATTGTAACCATAATAAAATAATAAATATAGTATCATAAATATATAATATGTTATTATTATTTTGGAACAACCATATTACAACTCTTTTCTATCATATAAAAAGTGAAAACATCACTTGTGTGTACCTAAGACTTACTGTCTCCACGCAACGATGTAATTTGTTTTTCATCACCAATTTATTTGTATAAGTATAAATATATAAATAATAGTTATATATGATATTTATTACATAATTATTATATTTTAATTATAATATCATATTTACTTTCTTTCCTTTCAATCTGTTGGAAAATGATAATGTCGATAATGCGTACATGTGGACTATCACCGTCATGAAGCGATGTGATCCGTTTTTTATTTAAGATTCACATGGATAGTAATAAGGATAGATTTAATGAATATATAAGATATATATTATATAAAAATGATCTTGTAAAGGTTAATTATTATTTAACTTCCTTTCGTTCCATCCTTCGAAAAGTGAAAATAACATTTATGCATACATACGACCTACCATCTCCATGAACATTGCAATTAATTTTTCTATCACTATATTTTATGGATAAATACAAATATATATATATATATATATATTGAATATATATGATATTTATATCAAAATTAAAACTTTATAGATGATTTAACTTTGATAAGGATGCAAGTATCCAAACTATCGAATCAAAACATACACGAAAAGCGAAGTAGTTAACACCCAAACTAATTATAATAATAAAAAATTGTTCACCAATAGGTGATAAAATGTAATAAATTGATCATATATGATATTATATTTATGTTTATAGTTATATTATATAATTATAATAAATCTAAATTTATTATACAGAAGGTTAAAAGCACTTACGAGTAAAGTTTAACATGAGGTAAGGGGTTTCTTAACTCAATTTCCATACATTGGGTTATACTTCTACTTCATTGATTGTTATTCCATAATTATGTGTGAAATTAAATATAATTTTATTATGTTGTATTTCCATGTTTTTTATGGATTTATTTTTGTTATATATAATCACATCATTGATTAAGTCTCACTTCAATGATATAATCTTTGTAAGAAATTTCATATAAATTTCCACTCCATTGAGACATATTTGGTATTATGAAACTATTTATTTTTATGTGGTGCATATAGTACTAATTTTATGTATTTAATATGAATATATATTTATTCATGATGATTAAATTTTCAATTCATGTTTACTTTTTCAATGGGTTATAATTTAAAGGTTACCAAAGTGGTAATAATTTATTTTATAATATCATTTTTTGGATTGCTCTTATTTTCATTGAAGAAATATTATAATCTATACTTCATAAAATATAATAATTTTATTATCCTCTAGATATTTAAGGATTTTCCCTATTTTATTCAAAATTTTCTCTCTTTTTCACTTGATTCAAGTGAAGAATTTTTTAAAAGAAAATTTGATCATATTTCTCTTTTGATCGGATATATTTTTCTTTCAGGTCCATATTTTTCAAAATTGATTTACAAAAGTCCTTTTTATTTAATAAAATATAATTTTAAGTTATCCTAAAATTTTAAATGGTTCAAAAGGTATCTTTCTAATGTTTTCCAAAAGGTTTGTTTTTTTACTTTATTTACAAAAATTCAATAGAAATGTTTTTTATATATATGATGTTAACAAATTTTTCTACCAACATAATCATTTTATTCTCTTAGATTCTTCTACAGGTTTTCAATGGTCTTAAAAATATTTTTTTAATGAAAAATTATTTTAATATTTCTCATTTTTTTTATTTATCTAAATGAAATTATAATATTACTAAACCTATATTTTCGATGAATTGATGGTCATCATTTATCTCTTATTAATTTTGTGGTTGATAAATTTCTTTTGAAACATTAACTTTTGTTTTTGTGATCATTGGATATTACATTTCTCTTAAATATACATATTATTTGTATTATGGATATGATTATTTTTTAAATTTTATACAATTTCTACATATAGTGTTTTATTTTTAAAATTATTTGATTGACTAAGGAAATATTAATATTTTGTATTCCTTATTTAATACAGAAAATTATTGATAAAGCATATTGTTTATGAATTAAATTGACTATTCAATATATAAGGAATGCATTATACATGAATTGATGGGCGATACTTTTAATTATATATCCTCTTGATGCATTGATAAGTCAGACGAGACAAATCAGTTGTCTAGCCTTATTAAATGGGTTTTTGGTGTATGCCTACCCATAGTTTAAACTAACTTAGTGCAAGGTCTTGGAGGAAAATATATCATGATTTAAGAGAAAATGAAGTACAATATTATAGTTTCCTTTATTGAGAATTTAGTTATTATTATCCATGAGAATGATACATTGATATTATCTATGGATGCATTTCATGATCAAGTTATTTATTAAATGACATGTGCTTCCAGTTATTTACCTTGTCATATTGATTATTCCTTATTTAACCATAATTTCTTCTATTATAATTAACCCCTACTGAGTATTTTATCTCACCCTAATTTTTCTACTTTCCCTAGGATATGAAGAATAAATATTTGAATGAGTTTCAAGGATACCGAACATATGATTTTATTATGTTTTATATTTTATTTCAAATATAAACTGGGAATAAAATATGTATTTTATTCTTCAAGACTACTAAAATGATCGATTATTTAGAATGTGATACCATGTATCTTATGTCAATGTAATAAATTAGACACTGGCACTGATCTTCTTGGGTCGAGGTCTCTATATTTGATATCAAATGAGGCTTAGTAGAAACCATGCAAACTAGATTCAGGAAAAAATAGATTATAGAAAATAAAACTATGAATAAATTTGAGGAAAATTATAATCATAAGATAACATCCTAAATTTTTTGGATGGTAGAGATTATGTGGTTTTCCACTATGATTATTTTTTTATCATAATATTAGTTTTTGGTTTTAGTCAATGGCTAGAATCAAGAGGAATTATTTTAAAACTAAATGTGATAGATAATGAGGTGATTATGAGAAACCAAATTGAATGATGATTTGAGTGAAAGATATTTTGATTATGCAAAATTAGTTATCATGATATATGATTAAAAATATACACCTTAACCAACACTTAGACTTACTAAATAAGAGAAGAAAAGAGTTTACTGAGAGATTGGGTGGTGGAGACCATGAATGAAAGAAAGATCAATTTTATTCATGTCATAAATATGGAAAGTAACACCCTATATAATGTATCAAATTAATGGGAAAATGTTTTATGTGTGAAAAAATGGTATAGATCAATGAATTTTCAAGTAAAAATGAAGTGTTTAATGAAGGGATATGAAGTTCATCCAAAAGTACCATTTTTAGTTCAATGTATTATGTGTGGGGTGTCACAACCCCCCTCCCTACAAAAATACCCCAATGAAGGGATAAAAATGGTGACTGCTTAAGCCCCACCTCTAGTAGGCCCCGTGTTGGCTACTAGCACTGAGAGTATAATAAACATGAAAATGGGAGGCATTACCCTCTAAGATAACATTCATAAGAGAGAGATATGAAGGATACACCAAAAAAAAATGTTCAAACACACACACACATATAAATAAATCCCAAATGAAAACATGCAATGTCATATAGTACTAAACAACTGAAAGGAAAACTATAAGTACCAAAAAAAATTAAAGATGGTAGCGACCATGAATCCCAAACAAATCATATTAAACCCCGAGCTAGTAATATTTATCCTAATCTAAAAAATAATCCAATAGACCTAAAAAATAGTTTATATATAAACAGGGTGAGCATAAAAATGTACTTAGTAGGATCCTACCCAGACCCTCTCATGCAAAAGAAAAAGAAAGCATGCTAAAGCATAACGAAAAATAGTGAAACTAACTCGCCACCTAAGAAGTTATACTAAGTTACCAAACACAACATGGATATATATCACCAAGTATCACATACAAGAGAGTATATAATATAGTAATAAATAATAAAAGGTTCTCTAATCCTTCTTCTATACTGGTTTTCCTCTCTACCCCAATGTCGCATGTCCTAATCTATATATCTCCAAAAGTAATCTAGCTCAATAGAACCTAGGAAATGTATATCAAAATTCACCCCATGCATCACATAACCACACCATACAAAATAAAATATCCACACATATTAACCAAGTAGTTTCTATAATCCACCGCATCCTGTATGACGTATATCAAACATCAGGTATTGCACCTCAAACCATTACAACCCATACACTGAGTAAGTACCTAAAGACATTACAACCTATACACAACATACCAATAATAATCCTTTGGATACTATATCTATTAATTCATGTGTTTGAAATAACCACAATCCATCACAACCTTCTACAAACATATATGTGAAACTAACTGCCATGTATACCAACACAAGTAACTACCAAGATAAGATAATAGGGCCATAAGGGGTATTCATCCATCCACCATCCCATTGGGATGTTGGGGAAAACACCCTCCCAGAGTCCACTAAGTGTTAGCTTCCCTAAAAAACATGGGTGGGGTAGCATATGAAATCATATAATATACATGATATAATATATCTCACAACCACACTATGGAAATAACCTAGTCTTAGAATCAACTGCATCTAACATCTCTCGGACTCCCGACTTCCACTACCAAGACCAAATATCCTACAGGAACACAAGAATATAAAAGCGCTACATTAATTACTTATTTACTTCTATTAATTAATTAACTAGACATTAATTTACCATTAAAAATTTTCTGCATTTCATTACATTACATTAATCATCATATTAAAGTCCATTCACTATAAGAATAATCCAAACCAAGTCCATGGTTTATCAAGATTAACATATTTTAGGAATTTTCATTCTAACATCAACTAACCCCATGGGTTAGGAATTAATTATTCATTATTAGCATTATTCCATACCCAGTTACTCTAAGAAAACCATCTTAAGCTACCACTAAGAGGAAACATGCATCCAAGTACCTTTAACTACCACAAGCAGTGGAGAAAGGAATGTAGATAAATAATACACTTGGCCATCATCCATTAAATAGATTCATAGGAAAGCATACCATCTCTCAACATCTCATCAATGGGTAAGACCAATTTTAACCCATTCCATCACCTCCAATTACATCCCCAACTTTTACATGCATATACCAATTCATATATCCATCATAAGCATCAAATGCTACCACATCATCTGGGCCTCCCTACCCACATCACAATAGTCATCCTAGGATCAGCAATACTAGGCTCACATCAAATTCGGGACTACCCACCCCATAACAACCATCCTGGGCTCAACTGTATTAGGATCACATCATAAGGCACATATCTAGAGCACATCAAAAAATCATCTGGAAATAATAAGAAATAAACATGGAAAATGGGCCCTCAAAATAAGGTATTCAACCTTCTCATGGAAGAGAAATCTCACAGCTCCAAAATAAGGAATTCATCATACTTAGGAAAAAGGGAAACTCAGGCCCTATTATATTATCTTTATCACACAACCAGTTCTTATTCTATCTTGAATCAACCGATTCATTATTAATAGGTTCCAACTACGGGAAACCTAAATCATTAATCTATAACATGCTATCAAAGAAAAAACATGCTCTTGAAATTTATTCTGGTTTCAAAAAACCTAGAGAAGAAACATTCACAATTAACATGAATTTTCAATTATTTATGAATTACATTAAGCATATGGAAGATCAATTCCAATTAAACATGCACATTGCATCAATTTTATTGTCATCAAATTACATCAACCATAAAATTACAACCATTCATTTTTAATTATTCTAAATCCAATTAATTATCAATTAACTATGAATTTACATTATTTATCAAATTCAACATTCTAACAAATCATATCATAGATATCACACTATCTATCAAAACAAGAGGAAAACTGATATCATGGTATAAAGAAATGACATTGTCAACATGTGATTGATATCCAATTTCTTAATCTGATTCGAAATTTATTTGATTAATTACATGTCCATAAAAGTGGCTAAAAAATTCTCAATTTACGATTTCATGTAAATAAAAGAGAATAAATGAATCCCCTACCTCAAAAGTCATCAACGTTCCTTACATGAGAACATGCCACGTTGCAGATCTCTGATCACTTCTCTTTCAAGAACTGCATCCATCTAAAGATTCCATAGCACAACCAAACCAAAAAAAAACCAAGATAACCCCATTAGAAACACAGTATATCAAATCCATAGCATGGAGAGAAGATATGTGATGAAATGAGATAAAATTGGGAGAAATCTCTAGAAAATGAAGGAAGAACACACCTTGGATCAATACAGATCACCAAGGATTGAAGATGGAAACCCAAGGATTGATTTCCATTGTAGGAATATCAAAAAACGAGGGGAGGATCATCTAGACACTAAAAAATGAGGAGTGTGGGGTTTGAGAAACCCCTGATCTATTGCACCTTTTATTAATGCGTTTCACAAGAGATTTTCATGGAGTGTAAACCATTTAGATATCGTGTAAATGTCGAGCATCAGTTTTCACCAAAATATGTTTCTCTTTTTATTATTTAACCCTAATTATTTATACATCACTCAATATCCTATGAACCATCCTTAACAAGCCATGGAACTCACTTACATGGTGTGTATTCACCCTGCTCCCAGATTTTCAGTAACCAACACCTATGGACTTATTTAAAGCCTCCTCTAAACTCCAATAGTCTCAGGAAATCACAAAGGGTCAGTTTACTCATATTAGGGACCTTATATTAGATACCTCTCAAAAAATTTTCATCCTTGAGAATCCAAAAACAAACCATAGAGAAAACAAAAAATGGTTCGTTTGAATAGCCACCCTATAAGATACCTCTCAAAGATCTCACCACCATAGGAGCTCAACCACCTCATCAGAGGAACAAGTGAAAAACTACACAACAAATGAAACCATCTCTTAAAAACTATCCCAGGGGAGATACCTCTCAAACTAGAGTAAATACATGATAAGAAAAAATATGAAATCATCACATAAACCAAAAGGATCAACATTTACAAGAGAAAAATTTTACAAGATAAGAGCTAAACATAAAACAACTCAGGGTACTTCACACACATCTTCAAATCACGTTCCTAGGTACTCTCCTCTATGACACTATTCTTCCACAAGATACGAACCAAGGTAATATAATTCCCACACAACACCTTCTCCTAGAGGTCCTGGATCTCCCCAGGTCACTCCTCAAAGGTCCCATCATCATCAACATTGATATTTACCCTATCAATGACATGAGATTCATCATGAAGATAACAACAAAACCATGATACGTGAAAAAGATTGTATACCCAACTCATCTACGGGGGAAGTTCTATTTGATACACCACCACTCCAACAAGAGACAACACCTCAAAAGGACCAACAAACCATGAATAAAACTTACTCCCATGAATAAAACTTTTCTTCCCATGATGAGGAGTCACCTTTAGGAATATGTGATCTACAAAATTGAACTCCAGAGGTCTCCTCCTATGATTGGCATAGGATTTGTGATGATTTTGTGCTACCTTCATCCTATCATGAATTACCTAAACCATCTCTATCATATTCTATACCAGTTCCAACCCAATAATTATTGCCTCACCAACCCTAGTCTAGCACAATGAAGAAAGAAAAGGGCATCCATGAAAATATTCAAATGACACCATAAAAATGGTGGATTGGAATATATTATTGTAACAAAACTCAACCAAGGGAAGGTGCCTCATCCACGAACCTCCAAAATCTAGGATACAAGAGGGAAACATGTCCTCAAGAGTCTGGATGGTCCGCTCTATATGACTATACTTCTATGTATTAAAAGCAGTTATAAGTCATAATTGAGAACCAAAATAATACTAGAGACCTCTAAACATGATAGAGGTAAAATGAGGATCTTAATCATAAATGATCATTCTCGAGACTCCATGGAGTCGCACCACCACCTCTAGATACTACCTCGACAAAAACTCCACTGAGATCAAATCTCTGGTTGCTATAAAGTGGGATTATTTCTTTAAATGATCCACTATCACCCATATAGCATCGTATCCTCCCAAAGCTCAAGAAAAACTGGTAACGAAGTCTATCGATATGTCCTCCCACTTCTAATGGGAAGTATCTAATGGATGGAGAAAACCACTAGGAACATAGTGTTTTAACTTCACCTTTTAGAAGACCAAACACTGTGAAAAAAACTTTTCAACTACACACTTAAACCCAGGTCACCAAAACTGACCTCTCAAGGATTGGTACATATTTTTAATTTTAGGATGTACCGCCCAAGGTGAACTATGAAACTCCTGAAAAACCATATCACAAATAACTAAAAGAATTAAAATCCTTCCTTATAACAACACTCAGTGTTTTCAATCCTCAGACCAACCATTAGGGGATTTGAAAAAAACAAACTAATCTCTCGAGACCTCTACCTTAGAATCCCCCAATAGGGACTTCTCCACCTTCTACACCAAATATGACTGAAATTTCATTTAGAAAATAAATAATATTCCTATAACCTATCCCATATCAAGATTCATCACTGAGAGTTCTTCCATCACTCTCCAGGAATCTTCAGATTCACGCACAACATCACTATGTGACATCATTCTCAATGCATCAGCTATAAAATTTCCATTTCCTGGTGTATAAAAAATCTCAAAGTCATAATCCTGCAATACTTCCATCCACCAATGTTAACAAAAGTTCAAGTAACACTGGGAGAAGATGTATCTCATGTTTTCATGGTGAGTAAAAACCACAAAATGCACTGATGAGATAATTCCACCTCAACTTCAAGGAAAAAAAATACTTCTGCTAACTCAAGATCATGGGTGGAATAGTTACACTCATGGGAATGTAATTGATGATACCCATAAGAAAAAAACAACCTCTACTGTGTCAGAAAAAAACCTAAGTCAATATGTGAATCACCATAAAAAACATCAAACTGAACTCCTTCTGTTGGAAAACAAAGAACTGGATCACTAACCAACTTCTCTTTCAGGTACTAAACAGCTACCTGACACTAGTTAGTCAAAAGTAATGCTCAATCCTTTTGGGTTAAGGATATCAGAAGATTTTCAACCTAATAGAAATCGGATATGAAACTTATTTAGTTTCCTACAAGGCCAAGGAAACTCCACATCTCTACCACTGTCTTGGGGGATACTCAAGACAAAACTACCTCTATCATCAAAGGATCCACAACTACTCCATACTAGGAAACTAAATTCAACATGAAATGGAATTCGTGATCCCAGAACTCACACTTTGATAGCTTTCCAAATGGATGCTCAATATAAAGAACTCCCAAAATGGCACGCAGATGCTCTGCATGCTCCTGCTCCGACATAGAGTACACAAGCATTTCATTGATGAAAACCACCATGAACTTATCTAGGAACTATCTGAAAAATACAAAAACAAATACCATGAACTTATATAGAGAATTAATCATACCTAAAAATATCAAAATTAACTCATAATTACCATGATGATAATGGAAAGTAGTCTTCTAAACATTTTCATCCTTCACCCACATCTGATGATATATTGGATACAAATTGATCTTAAAGAACCAAATTTCTTCCTCCAGTTAATGAAATAAACCATAAATCCGTATAAGAGGATAGAACTTCTTCACTATAAATTGGTTTAAGTGATGATAATCAATAAAAATACACAAAATACCATCGTCATTATTCAAAAAGTAAACTGGTGCACCTTGAGGTGACACAATAGGCCAAACAAAGCCTCGCTACAATAGATCATAGATCTATACTCACAAATCTCACAACTAAAAAGGTGAAATTCTATACGGATACATCAAGATAGATTACATGCCGAGCTGTGGTTCGATCCCAAACTCGATTTCCTATCAAGGGGGTAATTATACAACCTCCTCTAGAAAGAAATTAGGGTACTCTTCCACAAACCTAGGAAATAACAACTAATGGACCTTAAACAAGCTCACCATCAACTCATCCATCCAAGATGATAAAGGAAAAACATGAGTCTGACCCATTCAAGGGTCTCTCTCTCCAAAAAACACCACTAGATCTCTATCATCATCAAAGAACACAACCCGCCTTTTGAAGTGATTCATGATTTCTTACCCCAAATACAGCCAATCCATGTCGAGGATGATTTCATATGGATGTATCCACAAATATAGGAAATATCCCCAAGAGTGGTTCTTCCCTATAAGTAGCTCACGATAACTTTATACTTCATATAAGTCGTCTCAACCTCCAACTGGTATAGTCAACTCTAAGGGAACTGGAAGCCTCTCCACCTAAAGTCCCAAAGCATGGATGAGGGTAGGTAATATAAAGGAGTTTATATATCCTAAATCAAAAAAAGTATACAACCAAGTAGAAAACAAGCAAATGGTACCTTGAACGATGTCTGGGTCACTTGATGATGGAAACACTAAAGCATGAATCTAATCACGACCTTCTCCAAGACCCATCTAACCCTAAATACCACCTCCATAGCTACTCTCTACTCTCTTAGGAAGAGATGCATCTTAGGGATATCCTTTACCCATCCCATATACTATTTTATGATCCCAAACTAGATCATGATGTTACTACTGCCTTAGATGAAACTACCTCAATAGAGGAACTTGAAGTGGAATACCTGGAACACACTGACTGCTCAGAAATTTTGGGTACTATCACCATTGATGACCTCAAACTCAATAAGAAAAACACAAGTTGATACTTTGTCATAAGTATGAGATATTACACCTGGATAAACGAGATTATGATGGCTAGGACCTACCCCTGACTGACTAAAAACTCTTTTTTCCTAAAAACTAGGAACCCCAAGACATAGATCCACTTTATGAAGAATCCGGAAGACTCACCTATCATGATGAAATGGTTCTAGAAAACATCCTCTCTATGAACTATGATCTTACCAAAACCTCAAGATACTTCTTCAACATAAAAAGGGTAACATGGCGCTAGATATCTAGATGAAAAGCCTCCTATAAATGTCTTACCCTGATCTCCTCATCTGAAAAAAGGTCTGACGCATATCACAAATGGTTACTGAAATGGATCCCAAATTATCACACACTAGAGCTTCCCTACTGAAGGGTAAGAAACTCTTGGTGAATGGACACCTTTTTAGTCCAAGAAAGAAAATCTTCACTGAAATAGTCTCAAAACTTCTCCCATGAGACTACTGACTCCTTATGATCCTCGAGGAATAAGAACCACCACTGCCTCACTGCTCCACACAACATCATCATGGCCAATGAAACCCAGTGCTCATGCTAAGAACAGATTGAACTGAAAGCTATCTCAACCTCCTCCAACTGGTCTTTGGTGACTGTATCTAAAATGGAGCCCTCATACTTCTGCAAACTCTGTCATTGAATCACTTGGAGTTTCCTCCTCTAAGTGTCATCATCATTGACCTCCACTCTATGGTAATTTTATGGAACATTATATTAAACATCTTTCGCATGAACCTGATAAGGAAATCGACCTAGATCCATAACTAGAAGAATAAAAAACTATTAAATATCCTAAACCTAGAATATGGAATACTTCACATCAATCAATTAGTTATTTAAATTATCTTTTTTATGTTTTAACCTATCCCAAGGTCTACCCATTTCAAATGTAGGAACAAAGAAGAATGATGAATGATCATTTCCTAGGTCTCTACCCAGCAACCAGTATCAATTTATTTAATAGGGTTAATAAAATTAAAGATCCATGAATCATATCACATGGGTCCCAAAATACTCATATCTCATTCGGTATCTCATGTTTACATCATTTACTAAACTTAGATGACACCATTTCCATACCAGCCTATGAAACCTATCCTACGCCTAACTACAAAATCCATCCTATCCCTAAAATTAAACCTTTAATATCACTCTTTCAAACCAAATCCCCATAAAGATACCATAATGAGGGAAGATATATAGTGACTATCTAAGTCCCACCTCTAGTAGGCCCCTGGTTGGCGACTAGCATCGTGGGTATAATAAACACAAAAATGGGAGGCATTACCCTTTAAGAGAACGTGCAAAAGATAGAGATAAGAAGGAGAGACCAAAAATCAACTAATCAAACATATATATATATATATATATATATATATATCCCAAGTTTAAACATAAAATGTCATAAAAAATTAAACAACTTAAAGGAAAACTACAAGTACGAAAAAAAGTTAAAGACAGTAGCGACCATGAATCCCAAACAGCTCCTGCTAAACCCCATGATAGTAATATAAAAATTGATCTCCAAACTGCTCAAATGGAAATTAAAAAATAGTTTATATATACATAGGGTGAGAATAATAGTGTATTTATTAGGATCCTCTTCGTATCCTCTCATGTAAAAGATAAAGAAATTGTGCTAAAGTAGAGTGATTAATAGTGAAAATAACTCATCACCTAAATAGGTATAAAAAGTTCCCAACCTCACCATTTCTATCTATCACAAATTATCACATACAAAAGAGAATATTATATAGTAATAAATCATCTAGGGTACCCCACTCCTACTTTACCAATGGTTTTCCACTCTTCCCCAACTTCGCACGTCCTGAGCCATCTCTCTTCAAGAGTAAGCCAACTCGAAGACAACTAGGAAAAGAATCACAACATGAACCTCATGCATCACATAACCAAACCATACCATATCACATATCCACATATAGTAACTAAGTAGTTTCTAGAATTCACCACAACCTATATAAAATATATCAAACATCGGGTATTGTACCTCAAGCCATTACAAACCATACGCCAAGTAAGTACCTCAAACCATCACAACCTATACACATCATACCTATAATAATATTTTAGATACTATATTTAGTAATATATGTGTGTGAAATAACCACAATCCATCACAACCCTCTACACACATATTTTGGGAAACTAACCACCGTGCATACCATCCCAAGTAACTACCAAGAGAAGAGAGTGGGGCTAGAGGGGGTAGTCATCCATCCATCCTACCATTAGGATATTGGGGAAAACACCCTCCTAGAGTTAGTTTCCCTAACCTACATGGGTGGGTTAGTATATGAAATCACAGAATATACATGATATAATATAGCTGAAAACCACACTATGAGCATAACCTAGTCTTAGACTCAACTATAGCTAACATCACTTGGACTCCCGAATACCACTTCTAAGACTAGATATCCTATAATAACATAAGAATATAAAATATCTAAATTAATTAATTATTCCATTTTTTATGGTTTCATTCATTTAATTAATTCATTAAACATCAATTAACCATTAAAATTTTCTATATTTCATTATATTAAATTAATCATCAGAGTAAAGTCCATGCCCTCCTTGAATAATCCAAACCAAGCCCATGGTTTATCAAGATTAATATCTTTTAAGAATTTTCATTCAACAATCCACAAACCTTGTGGGTTAAGAATTGGTTATTCATTATAAGAATTATTCAATATCCATTCACTATAGGAAAACCATCCTAAGCTTCCATCAATAGGAAACATACAATCATGCACCTCCAGCTACCACAAGCAGTGGGAAAAGGAATGAAAATAAAAAGAAACTTGGCCATAGGCCATTAAACAGATTCATAAGAGAGCATACCAACTCTCAACATCTCATCAATGGGTAAGCCCAGGTTTAAACCTTCCCATCACCTCTGGTGCTACCCATGAAACCCACATACATATACCGATGCATCTCTCTATCATAGGCATCAACTGATTCCACATCATTTGGGCCTCCCTATCCACATCAAAACAACCATCCCAGGCTCACATAACATCCAAGCCTTCTTGTCCCATATCATCCATCCTAGGATCATTCATATCAGGCTGACATCATAAGGATTATATCCAGATCACATAAAAAAAGTAGTAAAAAAAAAATAAAAAAAAATAGGGAAGCTGGTCCCTCAAAACAAGGCATTCAACCTTCTCAGGAAAATAATCTCTCATGGCTCCAAAACAAGTCACTCGACCATATCAAGAAAATGGGAAACTAATTCCCTAGAAAATTATATTTATCACACAACTGATTATTATTTCATATTGAATTAACTAATTCATTATTAACAGATTCCAACTATGGGAAACCTAAAGCATTAATATATTACAAGATATAAAATCCATAACATGCTCCTAGAATTTATTATGGTTCCAAAAAAACTAGAGAAGAACCATTTTCAATTAACTCTCCCTTTTAAATTATTCATCAATTCTATTAAGAATATGGAAGATCAATTCCAATTAAACATATGCATTGTATCAATTTTATTATCATAAAATTATATAAACCACCAGATTACAACCATTCCCATTTAATTATTCTTAGGATAATTAATTATCAATTAACTCTGAATTTAGGTTCTTTATCAAATTCAACAATATAAAAAAGCATATCATAGATATCACGCTATCTAGAAAAATAAGAGGTAAACCAATATCACGGTATAAAGAAACAAAATCGTTAAAATGTGATCACTATACAATTTCTTAATATGGTTCAAAATTTATTAGGTTAATTACATATCCATCCAAGGGGATAAACCATGCTCAATTTATGATTTCATGTAAATAAAAGAGAAGTAATGAATCCCCTATCTCAAAATCTGTCAACGTTCTTTGCATGAGAATGAACCATGTTACAGATCTATGATCCTATCTCCCACAAGAACTACATCCATCTGAGGATTTCATGGAATAACCACACCAACAAAAACTAAGAGAACCCCATCAGAAACATGGGATATAATACTCCATAGCATGGTGAGAAGATACAGGAGGAAACGAGATCAAACCAGGAGAAGCTGCTAGAAAAAAAAGAAAGAACACACCTTGGATAAACAAAGATCACCACAGATCAAATATGGAAGACCAAGGATTTATTTCCATTGAATTAATCTCGAAATGAAAAGGGCAGGAGCCGCTGGATGTGAAAAAATGATAGGGAGCATAGGTTTTAAGAAACCCCTGAGCCGCTGCACCTTTTATTAACATGATAAACAAAAGATTTACATGGCGTGTAAACCATTTACATGTCATGTAAGTGTTAGAAATAAATTTTCACTAAAAAACTCATAAAATTTTATTATTTAACCCTGATTATTTATATGTTATGAAACATCCCATGAACCATCCTTAACAAGCCATGAACCTCACTAACATGGTGTGTATTCACCCTTCTCCTATCTTTTCAGAATCCAATACCTCCAGAATTATTCCAAGCCTCCTCTAAGATCCACTAGCATCATAAACTCACAAAGGGTTAGTATACTCATATCCATACCCTTACATGGGGAATATGGGAACTATCCAATCCAATTCTAAAATCTAAGGGTTAACTCCTAGACCAAGGAATGACCTATTCTATGCCGATCATTGAAGTGTAAGGATTGAATTTATTATCTATTGGGATAAAGGCATAATTGAAATTGATTAAGTAAATGGGATTATATTTTTGAACTTAAAATTGGTTAGTGATTTGATGACAATTTGTTTTAGGTCATATTTGATGAAGTTTATTTAATTTTTAGATTTACGGAAATATTCTATTATTTTATTTTAGTAATAAGAATTGTGTCAATTTTTAGAAGCATATATGTTTTTATGTGGGGTTAACTTAAGAGTTATGGATATCATCATGGGTTTATAAGTTTATGGTTTCCATAAGTTCAAAGTCATAGACACCCCTTTTATTTTTTTAGTGATGAGATTTTGAGGTGATTTGAAACTTTTATTGGGTTTTAGTATGAATACTCTATTGATTCTTAAATAACCCTTTGGGTTATTATATGATTTTTATGGTATATTGGATAATTGTATACAGATAACCATGATGGTTAAAAAGTGATTCATTGAAAATGTGATATTTTAGGAGATATTTCTAGTAAAGTAAAGGATTTCCTTTTAGGTTAGTATCTAAATTTGATTCATGATATTATGGTAAAGTTCACTACATTATAATATTATAATGTGATTTTTCATGAAGATTAATGATTTTTTTAGATTCTTCATTTAGTTGAAGTATTTGTAACCTCTAGGTTTAACCTATGGTTTAACATGAAAGATTATTTGAAAATAATGAAATTAAATTTTTGGAATGTAAGTTAAAAGGAATGAGATCACCATTGAGGTTAAAAAATTATTTAATGTTGAGGTTATTAAGGTTAATTGGGATGTAGTGTTTTTTATTTGTGGAATAATCTAAGTTGGATATTTGGTTTTATTGTGGAGATTTTGAAGAATATGCATTATTTCTTCATATGAAGGATTATACATTTTGGATATTTTCTTACCTTGTGGTAACCATTTTATTTTTCATTAAAATTTAAATATAGTAGGAATATATTGTTATCCATTAATGGATTATTTAATCCATTATAAGTTTATTTCAATGCTTCCAAAATGAAAAATTTATCTTGAATGCTCATCGTTTATAGAAAGGACGAGATTGTGGTGGAAATTGATTAAAGGATAAAACTATACTTTTCAAGTAAGTATATTTCCTTATGCTCTTATTATAAATGGTAAAGTATTTAATCAAATATATGACAATAATCTTGAAAAAATATTATCATATTATGATCATTTATAGTGAATCGATGATCTTTTCACCCATAATAGATTTCTGGTTTTATGGTCATTAAATTTGTCCTAGCCATGTTATTTATCACTCTTTATTAGTCCTTGGGAATTAGTTTTCTCCTCTATATCCATATTTTCACCTCCCATTAATGTTCTCATCTTTGGAAATCTAGTTTTTTGTTATTTCAGTTTACCTTCATATTTCCCTCTCCCTCTTTTTAATAGGAAGTTTTTATTAACCCCTTTTAAAATGCCAGGTTTCCACAAAGGAATTTTCAAATTTCAAACCCATGATTACTATGTTCAAATTGAGAGGACATAATTTATTGGAGAGGAGTGAATGTAACAACCTGATATTTCAAAAGAACACTATGTTCAATACCATATACAACACACACACCAAGATTGAACGAACAATGGAATATTATTATTTAAATATGACCATTATAACCTAACCATTGAATTGGAGGGCATGAATAAGATTAATTGTATTATGATATATATATATATATAAATTACCTACTCAATAAAAATGTATTGATTAATTATTAGGAAATATGCACTCAATTTTTAGTAAAGGCATTTTATTCTTCAAAATAGGTTTTCTTAAAAAATGGGTATTAATGCATTTTATGTGTGGAAAATAAAATTAATTAAGGACACTTTAATAAATTTTATTTTATAAAATTAACAATATTTTTAAAACCATCATATTATATTAGGGTAAAATTTTAGGTTTTTTCCAAAATGATTGATTTTTCAGGGAATGGTGAAAAATACTGATTTTTTAAATAATTTTCATTTATTATAATTAAATAAAGCAATTTAATAGTCCCATTATATTTTGTATTTGGTATGAAATTTTAATATGATAAATTTTATTTATAATAATATAATTTTAATCAACAATTTTTAGGATTTATATATAAGTTAGTTTTTATGGATTAAAACAAAATTTTCAAAAAACTAATTTTCATCGTGTTTTATAAATTTATATCAAAATAAATTTATTCTAAATATAGAAAATAAATATTAAAAAATGGATACTGTATTTGGAATCATGATGTTAAAATTTTTTAAATAGGTAACTTTTATTTTTAAGCATTGTGAATAGTAACTGTGGTAAAATTTATCTATTTGGTAAAAGGAAAATTGGGTAATTAAGGTTAAATATAATGTGATAATGAATTAAAAATCATCAAAAAAATTGAATTAATTAAATTTTATGATTATATTTCATCCATAATAATCCAAACATTGAAAATATGAACTTTTATTTTCATTTGGCTATGATTTTGACATTTATAATATTTATTTGAAAGATATAGTAAAAAATGTCACTTTATTTTAATATCTATAATATTTTGTGACAAGGATAAAAACAAATTATGTTTGGGTTTAGATTTTTATTTTAAATCTGAATTAATTTTTTTATCATGTTCATTTATTTTTAATTTTTAGTGATGAAATAACTACCTTAAATGTTTATGCAACATCGACACAATACTTGTGCAAGCAGTAAAAAAGGTAGGTAAATGACTTTAAAAACTCTAAAATTAATTTTTTTAAGAGAGTTATAGTGTAACATGAATTTTATATACAAATATCACATATTATGGATATTTTAAAGTTTTATATTCAAATTAATTTTCCATCATGATGTTTTCAATGTCAAATTAATCGAATAGTTCCAGAAAATGACATTAAGGATATTTTATAATAAATAATATTGTATTAAATGATTTGAAATTCATAAAAATATTATATTAAGAAAAATTAATGGGATAAGTTTTAAAAAATAAAACATGGTCTATTTAAAGGTATTTTTTCCTTTTATGGTAACATTATTGACCCTTAAAGTGTAGAAAACATAAATATTACAACAATTGTGAAAATGGTTAACGAGGATTAAAACTAAAAGATAAGGGTGAAAATAAAACAAAAACATTTCCAAATTTTATTATTTGAGATTAATTATACTAATAATCATATTATCTTCTAATTTTATCATTTTTAATCTATTTGGACTAGAAAAATAATTTATATTAATTTAATACTTTATGAAATTCTAGGAATACCCCTCCTCTCACTTATAAAAGGACACCCCTTATCTCTTTTATTTACACAACTTTGACCAAATTATCTTGAAAATAACATTAAAAATTCCCTTATAAACTTTAGTTTTTATGATTTTTAGGTTCTTATCTTCTTAAAATACCATTTCAAGGGTCCTTAAGAAGGGATCAAAAGGAATCCCATCGAAGAAGAGCTAATCATCTTTACCGACTCTTTCAGGTTTATTTCTTCTTCTAATTAATCTAAATATATTATAAACATAATAAAATAGTAACTCTAGTATCATAAATATACTTATATGTTATTATTATTTTGATACAACCATATTCTATCTCTTTTCCATCCTATGAAAAGTGAAACCATCGCTCGTGCGTACGTAGAACTTACCGTCTCCACATACTAGTAAATTTGTTTTCATCCCCACTTTAATTGGATGATTATAAATATTTAAATAATGGATATATATAATATTTATGAAATAATTATTCTTCTTTAATTATAATATCATATATAACTTCTTACCTTCCAATCCTTTGTAAAACGATAACATCACTTGGACGTATGTATGGACTAACACCTCCACGAACTGATGTGATCCGTTTTTCATTTATGATTTAAATAGATGGAAATAAAGATATATTTATTTAATATATAAGTTATATATGATATAAAAATGATCCTGTAAAGGTGAATTATTATTTTAACTTTTTCCCTCCTCTCCGTTGAAAAATGAAAACAACATTCATGCGTACGTACGACCTACCGTCTCCATGAATGGTGTAATTTATTTTTCTATCTATATATTTTATGGATGAATCTATCTCTCTATATATATTGAATATATATGATATTTATACCATGAAAAAAATTCTATATATGATGGAACCGTGAGAAGGATGCAAGTATCGAAACTACCGAATCAAAACATACTTGAAAAATGAAATAGTTAACACCCAAATAAATGAAAGTAATTAAATATTATTGAAAAATGGGTTATAAAATATTATAAATGGATTATATATGGCATTATATATATGTATATGTTTATTTTATATAATTATAATAAATCTAAATTTATTATACATGGGGTTAAAATAACTTATGAGTCAAGTCAAACTTAAGGTAAGGGGTTTCTTAACTCAATTTCCATACAATGGGTTATAATTCTACTTCATTGAATATATTATGCCATGATTATATATGAAATAAACTATTATTTTATTATGTTTTATTTCATTTTTTTATTTAAATTATTCACGCATAATCAGATCATTGATTGATTATCACTTCATTGAGACATATTTGGTATAATGCACATATTTATTTTTATGTGGTGTATATACTGAATCATTAATAAAATAAACATAAATATCTATTTATTCATGATGATAAAATTTTCAATTCATGTTTACTCTTTTTTGGGGTTAAAATTTAAAGTCTACCAAAGATGTATTAATTTATTTTACAATCTCATTTTTTGAGATTACTATTATTTTCATTAAAGTAATCTTATAATATATCCTTCATAAAATCCAAAATTTTCTTATTCTATGGATATTTAAGTATTTTCCATGTTTTATTCCAACTTTTCCTCTATTTTAAACTTGATTCAAGTAAATAAATATTTAAATGAAAATATCATCTTATTTATCTTTTGACCGGATATATTTTTCTTTAATATCAATATTTTTCAATTTTTTTTACAAAAGTAATTTTTATTTAATGAAAATAAATTTTAAGTTATAATTTATTTTTAAATGGTTTAAAAGGAATAATTACAGTGTTTTTTTGGAAGGTTGATTTTCAAATTTCTATTCAAAATTTCAAAATGAATTATTTTTTTAACGTATACAACATTAACATATTATCCCACTGCCATAACTATTTAATCCCCTTAGATTCTTCTACAAGTAATAAATGTTTTTAAAAATAAAACTATTCAATTAAATATTATTTTAATATTTATCTTCTATTTTATTTATTTATCCAAAGGACATGGTCTTATTAATAAACCTATATTTTTTATGAATTGATGGTTATCTTTTATCTCTTGTTAATTTTGTGGTCGTTAACTTTGTCTTAAAAATGGGATCAATAGGAATTTTATTTATCTTAAATATCCATATACCTTGTATCATGGATATAATTATTTTTTAAACTATATACCATTTCTATATATAGTGTTTTACTTTGAAAGTTATTTGATTGACTGGGGAAATATTGATATTTTTTATTCCTTATTCAATACAATTTTTTTGATAAGACATATTGTTTATGAATTAAATTTATTATTAAATATATGAGGAATTATTTGGTCATGAAGTAATGGTTGGTGAATGAAATTATATATCCCCTTTATACATTGACATGTATCATGAGAAAAACTAGTTTGAAAACCTTATTAAATTGGTTTTTGGTGTATTCTTACCCATAATTTAAACTATCTTAGTGAAAGGTTTTGATGGTAAAGATATCATGATATATAAGATCATGAAATCCAATATTAATCATTTTATTCATTTATAATTTATTTATTATTATCCATTATATTACTATATTGATATTATCCATGGATTCATTTCATGGTCAAGTTATAGATTAAATAGAACGTGTTTTGAGTTATTTACCTTTCCATATTGATTGTGCCTTATTTATTCATTATAGAATCTATTATACTTAACCCTTATTGATCATTTTATCTCACCTTTATTTTTTTTATTTTCCATAGGATATAAAGAATAAATATTTGAATGAGTTTCAAGGATATCAAACATTTTCTTTTATTATGTTTTTTATTTTATTTCTAATATAAAATGAGAATAAAATATGTATCTATTTCTTAAATACTACTAAAATGATAGATACTTAAGTTTGAGATCACTTGTATATTATATTAATGTAATAAATTATACATTGGTCTAATATTATAGGTTCGGGTTCTATACAGTGTTGGTGGTTCCCCTATTTTATTTATTTTATAAACAGCTGAAATTTAATATGTTGTTTCATTATTTTATATTTATTTATATTGAATAAAGTAGTATATTTAATAAACTTGTTCCTTATTTCTGAATTTTAAAAGTGATTATCACCAGTTTAAAAATTCATCAATAAAAAACCACCACTAATATATTAATGGTGGTTTAAAATTCCTTTATTTACTAGAAAACCAATGCCAGTTGTTGACAATCCATTTCTAACCAATTGACGGAGGTTTACACCATTTTAAATTTATTCTAATTTTTTTTCTCATAAACATTTCTATAAAAAATTACATGATTAAAAACATTGGTAATTTATGTGAAAAATAAAATTCTAGTTCTGATATAAAAATGAATTTAACAGTTTCATAATACCCTTCCATTACTGATTCACAATGATTTTCAAAAAATACTGTGTAATGAAAATAATTATTATCAATTAAAATAAAACTTTAATATCTATTTCAATTCACAAAACCGTCAAAAATATGTGTTTTTATTTTATTGAAAATTAAGTACACATGCACAAATCATATATTATTAAATCCAAATTAATCACTTTGTCTACCCATCTATTTGAGGGTGAAAAGTTATAATTATTGTTAAATTCATTCCAAAATCATTTTATATCCATTTTTAGAATATATATTTAAATATTTGATCCATATATTAGACAATTTAATTCAGTACCCCATGGAGTCTAATAAATTCTTCCATATAAAGTTTTCGATGTTCATCCACTAAAAATGTTTCTCGAATAAGAATGAAATGCACTGATTTTATAATTCAATGAATCACTACCCAAACAATATAATTTTACTATCATGGACTTAGTAATACAATGATTAAATTAATTGAAATATCCTTCCAATTTTATATTAGAATATGTAATGGTTGAAACATCCTTTCTAGTTGTTGACGATTTACCTTTATTTATTGATAATTCAAACATTGAGTAACAAATTTCACAATGTTCTTCTTTATTACTAACCACAAAAATTATAATCTAATGTCATGATACATTTTGGTAGCTTTGGTATATACTAGATTACCCAAATGATGGAAAGTATCAAGAACTTATTTCTTCAATTTCATAAAAACCATTATTCAACCTCTAAAATATAGCACCAACTATGATACAATTACCTATTCACCAGCGGTGTACCCACTATGTATAGATTCACTAATAATATTATCCTCTTCATCTAATAATTTTTTATCTTTTACTCAGTATTTCATGATGGAAGTTACACTAAGACTATAAAAAACCACACTAATAATCATTATCTCTATCTCTTTATGGAATTTTATAAACAATCCCATCAATTGCTATTGATTTCTAGCTTTCTTCACTGGTTAGATAACATCCTTTTAACATAAGGAATCTACTATGATATTCCCTTTTCTTGGTGTATACATAAACTAAAAATAAAAAGTTTTAAGGCACTCTACCCACTTCCATTATCTCAAGTTTAGATTAGACTATGATAAGATATAATTGAAAATCTTATCATTAATATACATAATAATTTTTTTCACCAAACATTAATACCTCAAAGTCATAAAAATCATGAACAATAGTAGCTAACTGTAAATCTTGTATATGATGGGTATTAATTTCCTAGACCTATATTCCTTAACTTTTCCTCCATATAAAATAATGAATTCCAAGCTAAATCTAGACATGGATTAATATAAATTGTATGAAATTAAAATATCAGAAAGGATTAAAATTAGAGTTATAATAATCCCTCTTATTTAATTTCTCAAATTATTCCTCACACTTCAAAGTCCAATAAAACTTCACTCATTTTTGAGTTGAGTATGTTAAGGGAAATATAACCTTAAAAATTACTAAATTAAAAAATATCCATCCAATATCAGGAAAATTTGTATCTCAAATATATTCTTGGGTCTTTCTAAGGAAATAAAAACTTCCTCCTTCTTAGGCTTAACTAAAAAATATTTATATGAAATTAAATGACCAATAAATTTTACTTATTGGATACTAATAGAAATTTTAAGAACTTTGAATAAATATTTTCCTCTTATAAGGGTTTTAAGATAATATTTAGGCTCTTCGCTTAATCTAATTTTATACTTGAGTATATTATAGTGTCATATATAAATACCATGAAAAAGGAATCCAATTTGTTTTGGAAGACTTGGTTCATAAATTCTATAAACATAGAAGGTGTATTGGTGACTCCAAAAAGGCATAGAAAAAATTCATAATGGCCATAACATCACAAATATACCTTTTTTAGAAAACTAATGAACTCCCTTTATTTCATTGAAATGATATTCAATTTTGGGTAAAAGATATTTATTCTTTATTTTTCACCTAATTTAGCATCTAATTTTCGATTCATAATTGCAATTTCAGATAATGTTATCTAAGGAGAAACACTAGGTCCAATGATTCAATTCTAATAAATAACTTATAACTAAAAATTCATTTCTTTTAACTCCACTGGAGCCATATGATATGAATTAATGTAAATAAATCTTTTTCTTGATAGTGGGTTAGAATGAAATTTTATATCCCTTCTATATGTAAATCTAGAAAAATCCTTTGGGAAGATATATGGATATTGATCTTATACTATTGAGAGCAGAGGTTATTTATTTCTCTCTATTAATACAAGTAATAAACCTACTAATTTATAAGATATAAATACAACCTATCTTTCAATGTGTCCTACCCTATCAGCCCGAACAAGACACTCTCTTTTGAATATAAGCCACTCTCTATTTTTTATATGGATTTGAGGCACCCCAAATATGAACTCCTAGATTTAGTGATAAAAACTTATTATTTATACATTTTATTTTATTCAAACTATGATTTAATGAACTTATAAATCCATAATATTACACCACTTATATACCCAATACCTTTTAGGTTTATAATTTTAGAGAATTAGGAAAAATATTTACATAAAAAACCAAACAAATGGAAATTTTACAAATGATTTTTTATTATTTTAAATTAATTATCTAACATCTTCCACCAAATACTCTACACATTTTAATGTAACACTTTGATATTTTAAAATAATACTGTATTAAATATCATATGCAACACACAACATTGAGCTTAAACAAACTATGAAATATCATTATAGTATAACATAACTGTTAAATTGGGAGGTATGAATAAGATTAAACACATTATGAAAAATATTTATAAAGTTCCAACTCAATAAAAATTTATTTATTAATTCTTAATAAATAAGCACTCATTTTTTAGTAAAGTCATTTTATTCTTCAAAAAAATATATTTTCTTCAAAAATGATTTTTATTTATTTCTATGAGAAAATATTATAATTAAATTTAGGAACTTTAAGAAAATATATTTTATAAAATTAACTTTATTTTTGAAATAATCATATTAAAATTATATTAGGGTTAATTTTTTATATTTTTATGAAAACATTATTTTTTCAGTGAATAGTAAAAATATTGTTTTTATTAGAAGATGTATTTTATTTTCAATTATTTACATAGTTAAATTCAATTTTAGATTATTTTTAAAATTTAATTTATTATTTTTGATTTAAAATAATCCAATTATTATCTTTTTAATTAATTTTATGCTTGAATTTGGTATAATTTTTTTATACTTAAAGGGATTTGTTTTCTGAAAAATTGATTTTCGTTGCATTTTTCATTTTTATCTTAAATTAATTTCTAAAAATTATATAAATTAAATATTTAAAAAAGGATTTAATATTTTTAATCATGAGGCCTATTTTTTTTAAATACATACATTTTATTTTAGGTCATTATGAATAGAAACCATAATAAATAATTGTCACTACCGTAAGGGTAAATTTAATAATTATGTTTACAAATAATATAATAAGGAAAAAAAATATAATGATAAAAATTTATTTTATTTTATTGTATTAGTTTAGTTTATCCATGTCCATCCAAGTTTAGAAAATATGTCAACTTGGTTCCATATGTCTTTTATTTTGACTCTTATAATATTTAATTAAAAGATAAAGTAAAAAATGTCACTTTCTTGCTTTTAATTTATATAATATTTTACCCAGGAAAGCATAGCCAGAGGTAGTACCCCTGACCGTTTATTAAAATAGAAGAAAAGACAGTAAACAAGCATTACAGATCCAACACAGTCACTGCATATCCTCAAAATCACACCCCTCACCACCTCCATGATAACCAGACTATTCCTCAGTCGCTGTTTCCCAAACCGAACTCTCATAGTGCTTCAGAACCTTGGCATACTTCCTCCTCAGATTCAGCCGCTCCAGCTCAAGAAACTCATTTGGAGCTTGCATACTTCTGACAGTAGATCTGGTAGGCATCGACTTTGACAAAAGAGAGTAGTCCTTCCTCATCCTTCCTCGCGGAGAGGCAATCACTTTGTCCTGGATCACCAGCAGTGTTTTGTTCCCCACTTTGACAATATCGCTATAAGATGGCCTCATAATGTCCCCATGATTCTCCTTATCACTATCAGTAAGGTCCCCCCATTTACCATGATACTGCATCTCTTGATGCCTCACTAACTGATTTTGCTGATACTGGTTATTTATGTCAATCGTATCCAAACATTGAGGCTGCTCCACCGTTGTATCCTTAGCATCAAACCCACCTTTGCACATTACTGCATCATTTTTTAACGCATTCTGCACGCTGCCACTACCACATAAAGGAGGATTCTCATCCCCATTCTCCGTGCCTAACTCTTTAAAACGATTTACCGTGGGTATGACAATCATCACACCATTAGAAGAAGTTCCCTGCCCACCACAGATGTCAACAATACCCATGATTCTATTATCCTTGCAACCACGAGATTTCATCTTCTTCACTGTAGGAGTAAACCCCTGCAAGTGATCCATTTCAGTCATCGAGGTAGACCCCTGCATTCCTTTGCACACTGCCTTACTGCTATTCCCCTTCCATTGATTGGACGCACCAGCATCAGACTAGCTGAATTGAACATTGGATTCCCTCCCCACCACCACAGAGGTCTCAGGCTCCTGCGGAAGATCTGCTGCCGGGTGTTCATCTGAGGGGAGTACCACGCCACCATCACCAGTATCATTATTACCAGAATTTTCCAGGCCCTTTCCCCCATTCAGATCCTGTCTTAGCTGTGTGAATACAGCAGACACCAGCGGATTCAGGGGAGCACTCGTGGGAGCGTCAAGAATTCCCCGAGGTCCCAGATTGCATGGCACAACATCAACAACAGCAGGTCCCCTTTTCTCTGTATAGGGGCACGGTTCCGGTGACCTCCGTCTCTGAATTCCAGCATGACATCTCGAGAAGGGATGACCCAATTTCTTACATCTTGAGCAATAATCCACCCAGGACTCGTAAATAACAGACTACTTCCATCGAAATTCCTCCCCGACTGAGATCTAGAACCATTCCACCGGCGGTCTAGAAATGTCCACCTCGACGCAGCACCGGGGGTTAATCGGATGGCTCAGAGTAGATGTACGCACATCGAAACATAAGAAGCGGCCTATCATGTTCCCAAGCATACGGAAAATTGCTGGATTTTGAAAGGGTAAAGGAAGATTTGGGAGACTTACCCAGATCGGAAAGGCAGTAGGGTCCCGATTCATGCAGCAATCAATCGTCCACCGAAATAGAAAAAATCTGTAGCCGTTGCAACGTCAAGGGGCGCTAGACCAAGTAAGAACTAGGTCTTCATCCAAGGCAAATCGGATCATAATATGGTGATTATCAAGGAGGCCAACCACTGCTCGATCACGAAAATCCAATTTGGCAAAGACGAACCGATCAAAGTCATCAACAGACGGCCTTCGCGAACTGAATCGAGCCACAAGCGTCAGATCAAGGTGCTTCGTCGCATCGGAGAACTCCGAAACTGAGATCGAAAGATGAGGGTTACCAAGATGAAGATCCGGCACTTTTAGATTTAAAGCAATCGAAGGAAAATCAGGAAGAAAGTTAGGGTTAGTAAACGGCACAAAGGGACTTCGGGGCTTCAACGACAGAAGAATCGGATCATCCTCCCCCTCCCACCGCCAGGAAGGGGGGGGGGGAAAGCCTCATTCAGAATACGCTAGGGTTCCCGCATCATGAGCACCGGGAAGAGCCGCCGCCAGCCAAAACTATATAATATTTTATGACAGGGATAAATACAAATTATGTTTGATTATAAATACTTATTTGAAAGATAATTTTTTTTAATAATGTAAATTTATTTTTATTTTTTAGTGATGAAATAATTACCTTAAATGCTTACACAATGCCGACACAATAATTATTTAATTTATAGAAAAATAAAATAAAGGATTTTAAAAATGTTAAAGGTAATATAATTTAAATTAATTACCATTTCCCAAAATTTTTTTAGATAAAAAAATGTTAGAGTGGTGTTAATAGATTATATTTTAAATACATTGTTTTTATATTGTTTTCAAATTTAGATTAAATGAATAGTTCACAAAATGGAATTAATATTATTTTATTATAAATAATATTTTATTAAAGGATTTAAAATTTATAAAAATATTATCTTTGGACTAGTGATTTTTATGTATTTAAAAATATTAAATATGGCTCATTTATTTACCAATTTTTCTTTTATAGTAACTATATTTTTCCCCAAAGAGTAAAAACTTCGTTATCGCGGTAATTGTCAAAATGGGTTAATGTGGGTTAAAAGAATGAGATATGGGTACAAACATAATCTAAACTTGTAAAAATTTTATTGTATGATTTTATTTAGAACCATACTCATAATATATTTTAGTTGTATCATTTTAGAGACTTTTTTGATATGAAAATAAATTTATATTAATTTAACATTTCATGTAATTTCAAGAATACCCCTCCCCTCAGTAATAAAAGGGCACTATCTCTCCTATTTTATTTAGGATTAAATCATTTTATTTATAAAAATACCTAACAAGATACCTTTATAAAATCCCTCCCCATGTTATATATGTATTTTTTTGGTATAATTATAACCTTAGAGGGTTTAATGAGTAAAGAAATGGAGGTTTTTTGAAGAATTGGTATAATATTTAACCGAATGTTATTGTTTTATTTATTATTATACCTAATTAAAATATTATTAAAGCATTATTAAATAAAAATAAAAGTATATTACATATAACTATATTTTATCATTCTAATTTCATCACCCACATCAATCTCCTCCTCCATCAAATGGGAAACAAAATCATCATTTTTGTGTACAACTGACTACTGCCTCGTGAACCATCGTTTTCCATCACCACCTATCAAAAATGGTTATAATGATGAAATTAATAAATATATATGTTATTTATGATATTATTATTATTTTTTAAATATGAATTATTATTTACTTTTCTTTTGTTCCATCCATCGAAAATGGATACTACGTCCATGTGTACGTATGACCTACCATATCCATAAACGATGTAATTAATTTTTTATATCTAACATTTATGGATTACAATAAAAAAATATATATAAAGAATATATATGATATTAATATAATTTATAACATTATGAATATGATTGAACCATGATCAATGAATAAAGGCCAAGATTAACGAATCAAAATATACATGAAAAACGAAGTAGTTATCACCCGAACACTGATTTTAATATAGAATTTTTAATAAATGGGTCGTATGATGTTATAATAAAATCATACATGGTATGATATATTTGAGTATATTTATTTAATACATTAATAATAAATCTATATTTATTATAAAGGAGTTTCTAATACGTACAAAGAGAGACGAGGAATAAGGTAAGGGATCTCTCTGAACCACCTTTTTTCTTCGAGTTATGACCAAACTCTCTATAACTCACTTTATCTCTACATTTTATGTTATGGATTTCTTATAAATTATTTATATATGTATATTAAATATATAACTATCTCATTATTACTTCCTTTGATGATTTAATATATTCCATAAGTTCTTTTCCTAAATTCCTTCTTTAAAATCATACCCGATTAAGAGGAACTTTTCTATCCCTTAATCCTTTTATGTAATGCTCATTTATAATTTTTTATTCCTAAATAAAAACCTTATTTTGAGACCTATTATTATGTACTGATTTATGAAAATCCATAATTTTTAATTCCCTCTTCTCATTGTAATATTTATAATTTTTCTTTTGATTATGATATGAGGTAATATTATGCAACCCATTTCTTTCTAGGGGTAATTATTATGATTATGCATTATGATTGATTTAATTTTGTGAAAAACATAACCATGAAAATGTTATGTTTCGTTTTCCTAGGTATCATCCAATTCATTGGGAAAAGTTTTATTCTCATGAGACGTTATGTATGGGATTAGGGAGTAAACCTAATCCATGATGGGATTCTATCCACAATGTGATATTACCTTGGTAGTTAGCCTTGAATTAAGATTATGTCATGTTTTGTGTTAGTACCACATTTATTGTATTTTAATGATATTATGATACTATGTTATTTATGTTATGGTCTCATGTGATTTATTATGAGCCTTCTCTTTTATGATACCATGTTATACCTTTGACTCACATGTTATGCTTTCTTAACATGTTTATTCCCTAACTGAGATTTTTAGTTCACCCATTTCATCTATGTATTACCTAGGTTATCCCAAAAAATTTTAGGAGATCAAAGGGATCTAGGATCTCATTATAGATATTAAAATAAATATATTTTATTTTCATATTTTATATACCTATTTTTCCAAAGACACTAGGAATTTCAATTCTTGTTTTGCATTTAATGGATAATTATGTTAAAAATCATGTAAAAATATGTGTAAATAGGATTGGGTTTTTATAGTTGGAATCAGAGGAAGGTCTAGTTATTTTTAAGGATCATTACTAGAATAATTTAGTGAGAACCCTAGGGATAAGTATATGTATAGAAAAATATCTAAGGATTTTGGTGAAGTATAGAGTGAGAACTAATAAAAATTTAGACTTTAATAATGCCAGTAAAAGGGATTTATCATCACTAATAATGTGAGTGATGTTAAAGGGTTGGATTTAATAGTACTTGCAAGAAGCACTGATAAAGGGGGCCTTTATCAGTGTTTTTTAGTGTTGTTAAAGTCCCCATTTATCAGTGCTTATTTTTAAGCACTGATAAAGGTAGAAAAATTATTTTTGTTTAGACTCTCTCCCCAACCCACCATTTATCAATGCTTCCCACCCCCCTTTATCAGTGATTTTCACCCACTCTCCCAGGAACTTCCCCCCTTTCATCAATGATTTATGTAATTTTAGCCTCCTGCATGTTCCTGGATTTGATCCCTATACCTCTTCTTTATAAATCGAACGCCTTTACCACCACAACATGTTGTTTTATTGTCTATTTTATGATATATATATATATTTACATATATATTTTTATTCCTATGTTTATATAATTATTTTTAAATACATCTATAAAATATATGTGTGTTTGTGTTTGTGATATATATAGCTATATTTATTTAAAAATATTATATATTAATATTCATTTACATATACTAGAATATAATATAAATATATATTCATTTATTAATACACACACATAAATATATATAAACACTGTATATATATTTATATAGTTATATTTAATGATAATTATAATGATTTATTTATAAAAATACATTTATATATGATATATATGCATAATACACACACACAAAAACATATTAACACACACAAGTATAAATTTATATTTCTCACATACACATACAAATATTTACATAATATGTATTTATTTACATATATTAGAATATACATATAAATATTTTTTTTATTGACACAAACATGTATATATATAAACATCAATTTTATAGGTATATATATACATATTAATGCATTTTTATTATGTAAATAAAATGGATAATTTTTTATTTTAAATAAAATAAATAATAAATATTTATTTTATATATTTTAAAACACATTTTTATGTAAATATATTTAAATATGTATTTATATAATTGATTTATTATAAGTAAATATAAGAAAATATGCATATATTTAATTATAAATAAAACTAAATTTTCAAAAATGATAAAATTTCAAAACCATAATATCTATATTAATGTAAGATGCGGGAATAAATTTATCGCCCACTAAAAAAAGACAATGATACCCCATTAAATGAGGCTAAGATTCCATCAAATGTTAAAAAATTAGGATACCCTAACTAAAAACTCAGTTTTGGAGGCCTTCTAAGCCTTTTTTGACCTCAAAAATGTGATTAAGGGCCCCCATGGTCACTAGGTGATAGAGCTCATCATAAGATTTGATTTGATATGTGTTAGAACCCAAATGGACACCAATATTAAAAGTTATGGCTATTTGAATTTGGAGTCAATTTTTCAACTTATCCTACCCCGTTCATTAGTTCATTTAATTTTTATGTCAACCAATTTTTATTAAATTACTATTACTTAATAATAATAAAAAAATATTAATTAACAATATTTTTTAATAATTTCACAATCCATTTTTACTAAATGACTTATATATTAAGTGGTAATACATAATTAGCATTATCTAAATCATATTTAAAAAAATATATTATATTTTTATCAATATAAATATATTTATATATTAATATATTATTTTTAATTAATGATAATTTATTTTATGAAATATAACCTTTATCAGTGCTATAAGGGGGCCCTTTATCAGTGCTTTTTTTATAGAACTGATAAAGGGACCCCTTTATCAGCACTTTTTTTATTAGCATTAATAAAGGGGTCCCTTTATAAGCATGAGAAAATAGAACTGATAAAGGGAAACCTTTATCAGCATTGATAAAGTCAATATTTTATCAACAAAAAAAAAACAAGCACTAATAAAGGCCCCCTTTATCAGTGTTTTTTATAGTACTCATAAAGGGGGACTTTATCAATACTTTTACCTATCTTTGATAAATCCAAGTATTGGATAAACCTAGTTTTTTAGAAGTGGAATGGTTTCTAAGAAATTACATCTTTATCTGGATACTACAAGTGGATGTGGCTCTAGTATAGTTTCACCTAGGGGTAATAACCTAGGGAAGAGAATATTGGTAATTAAATCAATCATCACTAGGTTCATTAAAAAGATTCCTTTCTACACACACGGGGGATATTATTTGGAAATTTAAAAACTCTTTAAGAACCATTATAAAAAAATTCAAAAATTTTTTAGGTTAGAAAAACTAATAGATAAATTACCATTGATAAAGTAGATTTAAATTTAGATACTCATAAGTGAGTATATAATTTTCATTTATACTTTATTCCTTCTAAGTTAATTATTTTCCTTTTTCTATGGTTATTAGTTAAATTATTCTTATCCCATTTTCCCTTTATTCAAGGTATTGGTTGGAAATAAGATGAAATATTTTGACAACCAATGTGATAGGACATGTGATGATTTAGCTAATGATTTACCTAAATTTATGGGAGTAGGAGTTGGGAACTTCTTGGAAGTACTAGATTAGCTAACTCATGCTATTAATAGTAACTTGAATCATGTAGAACACCCTTATTCTCCAAATAAATAGAAATTTGTAGTTGATTATTTTACGTGACAAAGGCCTCTAACCATTAGTGTATCTTATGATACCTCATCATATAATAATGGATTAGATCTATTGAGAAGATATCATATTTCCTCTAATTATTAGAATAAGAGAAATTTGTGTTATATGTTTATCACATGGAGGGGGATGCTGATCAGTGGTGGACGCTGATTAAGAATGTGAAGTATAAAGATGAAATTAATTCCATATAATGAGAAGAATTCTATAAAATATTTTTCAATAAATATTTTCCCTAAACACTCTATGTAAAAATAGAGAGGGAGTTCCTCAGACTAAAGTAAAAGGAAGATGAGTCTATCGGGGTGAATGAGGTAAACTTCACAAGGATTTCATAATATGCCTCCAGTTTTTTCATCCACACCAAAAGTAAGGGGGACCACATCTTTATTTGATTAAATCCAAGTCTATCAAAATATTTGGCGATTTAATATTTTGAAGAGATTGTCTGTTATGCCCTTAAAGTCAATATTAAGGTTAAAGACTCTTAATGGTCTCATGGAACTAGAGATAAAAAGTGTAAAATAGAGTTTTATTTGGGGGTATCAATAGATAAATATCATGTAGGAAATAAAACAAAACATTCCATGCATCAAAAGTGTAGAAATAAACATCCCAGAAACCATATGAAGGGAACTCAGAGATGCTTCAATTGTAGAGAATAAGGGAATCAGGATAATTAATGGTGAAGAGATATGAAGGAACCCACTAATGTAATAGTGGAAAAATAAGGTTTAGATCAACAATCAACCTAAAATATAGTGTTTCAACTGTAAGAAACATGAGAATTATGTATAAAAATTACCTAATCCAAGGGCTGTCAAACACAATCAACAAAAATAACCTCCAAGGGCTAGAGAGAAAATAAGGGAATATGGTATGGAGACCATTGAGGTGGATCCTGAAAATTATTTGGTGACAGGTACACTAGTTATCCTTTTAATAATAGAGAATATAATTTTTGATCATGGTTCTATGAATTCTTTCATATCTTGAAAGTTTAGTAGAACTATTCTAACACCACCTAAAAAAATAGGTGTTTTCTGTATGTGAGAACATAAAATAGATAAATTTTTGCATCCTAAGTATATAAATCATCCAAAATAAAATTTTCTGGAAAAATATTATATAAAATTTCATCATACTTCCTTTAGTAAAGTTTGATACTATTTTTGGAATATTTTGGCTATTGTTATATAAAAATCCAAAATCAACTATTAGGAGATGGATATCACTCTTCACATCCCAATTCATCCTGTGATTATATACAAGTGTAAAGAGGAGGATTAATCTACCTTTTAATATTCTTCTCAATTGTGGATATTATTACCTTAAGATAAAGCATATCTAGCTCAAATTATTGATACAAAGGAGAAGATTATGTTTGAAGACATGCCCATTGAGAAGGATTATACTGGTGTATTCCCCCAAAGAATCATCTACTCTTCCTCCTAGGCGATATGTTGAGTTCTCAATCAAAATTATACTTTGATATTAGCTCATATCCAAGACTCCTCAGAGAATGTCCACTATTGAGTTAGAAGAACTAAAAAATAATTTACAAGATAATTTGGAAAAGTTTTTTAACTCATGATTGCTTCACCGTTGAGTGTGGCAGTCCTCTTCATAAAGAAGAAGGATGGGTCAATATTCGTCTATATTGATTATTGATAACTCAAAAAAAATCATGATAAAGAACAAGTATTCCTTACCATGAATTGATGACTTATTCGATCAACTATGTGGGACATAGTATTTAACTAAGGTAGAAATTCAGTCTAGATATCACCAATTAAGGGTGAAGGAGGAAGATATTCCCAAAACCGACTTTTGAACAAGGTATGAACATTATGAATTTTTAGTGATTCCATTAATATTAACTAATTATCTAGTAATATTCATGGAATTAATGAATAGGGACTTTAGATATAACCTTGAAATTTTTTTGGTAGTCTTTATAGATGATATTCTGATATACTCCAAAAGAAAGGAAGAGCATGAGAAGCATTTGAGCATTGTTCTAAAGACTTTGAAAAAGTAGAATCTATATGAAATTTATAGTAAATGTGAGTTCTTTATGATGAAAGTATCATTATTATGGAATGTTATCACCACAAAAGGGATATATGTAGACCCTTCTATGTAAAATGAAACTGGGGACTTCCTTAGGCCAAAATATGTAACCGAGAACCATAGTTTCCTTAGACTAATTGGGTATTACCAATGATTTTTGAGAAAATTACTATGATTTTCAAACCAGATAACCAAGTTAAACCAAAAGGCATTAATTTTTTTGAGCAATTGAATGTGAAGAGAGCTTTATGGAATCATAAAAGAGGCTTATTAATTCATATATCCTCATGCTTCCCTCAAGTGGGGAAATTTTTGTTGTATAAAATGATGCTTAAAAGAGGCTTTACCCTCACACAAGGTTCCTAAATCCTATTTTACCTTTAGGAAACACCATAAAACATAAGGGTTAATTTAATTAAAAAAATTATTTTCACATAAAAATTATTATAAAATAAAATAATAAAAACTTTATTTTTTATAAAAAGGAGGATATTACAAGAATAGGTTGGATGATGCTTTGATTCTAAAGGATAATTCTATATTATCTATGATGAGGATCACAAAAGATCCAATATTTAGTGATTTTCTATGGACATGCCTTGAAATCTTGAAGGAAGGGGAGGAATATTATCTTACATAAATGAGTGTTCAAACATCTATCCATATTAATATTAAAGAAGCACAAAAGGAATATGTAGAGCTATAAAATAAGGTGTAAAATGTTCCAGATTTCAACCTTAATAGTGGTGTAATGATATTGTTTAGGAATATAGTTTGTGTACCTATTATACAAGAATTTAAGATTAAGATATTGGATGAAGCTCATATATCACCATTCTTTATTAATCCTAGATGTATGAAGATGTATAAAGACCTTAAGAAGAATTTTTCATCGAATAACATGAAGAGATATATTGTATATTATTTATCTTGGTGCTTGGTATACCAAAAAGTTAAGGTTGAGTGGAATGATTATAAGGAGATACTACAACCGTTACCTATACCTGTATGGAAATGGGAAAACTTCACCATGGATTTCATTATAGGACTCTCTAAGACATCTAAAGGGCATAATTCTATTGGGGTTTTAGTCGATCACCATATGAAGTCAGAAAATTTCATTAATATTATTGAATATTTTTATCTTTATTATATTGCATGAATATTACTTAAGGAATTGGTAAGGATACATGGAGTACCACATTCTATTTTATATAATCGATATCATAGGTTTGCCTCCAACTTCAAGATAATTATTCAACAAGATCTGGATATAAAGTTGTGTTTTAGTACTGCATATCATTATCATATAGATGGTAAGTTTGAGAGAACCATTAAAACCCTATAGGATATTCAATTAGGTAAAACAAACTTTACATACATAAATATTACATAATTTTAGATGAATATTCAATACACTTCACAATAATTCACAACTTAGTACTGTAAAGGTTTAGTGTATCTGGATACTAGATAAGAAATCATCTTATTTCAAGAAATATCTTCAAAATATCCCATAAAGTCTTCTCTCATAGTATACTTCTTAGTTATACCCGACTTAAAACCTTTGTTTATAACCTAGTGAAATGAAACATAAGAAAGGGTGAGGCCAGATTCCAAGAAAGGGTAAACATAGGAGATATCAGTAAATGATCATAATCAAGGATTAGATAAGAATAATGGTATGAGAGAATGATCTTAACATTATAAATCATATCCAATAATTAATATATCATAAACATGAATCATATAACAAATCTTTGGTTGTTTATAAGACATAAATCATAAGATAATCAAAGATCATGAGCCATGATAATATAACTTTGGCATAAGAACATTTCATAAGAGAGTTTAATAATCATAGTCATAGAAATTTTATGTTAATACCACCCACCAATACATTTATCACATGTTAGACTTAGTATAAACACCCATGTACCTACTTTGGGATTGGGATAACCTCCCATGTACCCTCTTTTTTTCTTGAGAGAACCTCCCATGTACCCTATTTTTGGGCTTGAGTTAACCTATGTAACCTTTGAGATCATTAAACATTAATCTTTACCTAATGAATTATAGGGATATAGTGGAACCACCAATTAAATAATAATAATAAATTCATATGTATTCCACAAGATTAGGAATTTTTTTTGTCATTTCATCATAGGTTAAATCATGGAAAAGAAAATAGGTTTCATCAATATTTCATCATCACAATCATAAACTATCAAGTGAAAGAATAAATATGGTAACATTGGATCATATCCCCATTAAAGTATAGGAAACATAAAATGATGTTGTTATTGATGGAAATACATTTAAAATATCACCAGAACAATTATTGAGGAAAATTACCTTTTTATTTTTAAGTTACTTATTTAAAATTTAAAATGTTCTAAAATATTAAGGAAAAATTTTATTTGAAAATAATCATAGAAACTTATAAAGGAATATTCAAATAAAAGATTAGTCATGATAGTGGTAAAATCCATTCATGTGGTGTACGTTAAAACAATTGTTCCTTTAATATTTTTTGTAAAAAATTAAAGAGTACCTCATTTATAAAATGAAAATCAGATTTATTTTAAACATATTTATAGGAAAATAATCATGGGTAAAAATTAATTTATAAAATCATTAGGGAATATTAAAAACATTCTTGAAAATATTTTAAATAAAATATAGATATGGAAGAAAAATATTTTCCACTAAAGATAGAAATAAATTCATATTTCCATAATAAAATTCTTTCAATATATTGAGTACTTAAAGAGATTAAAATTAAAGGAAAACATGTAATCTCTTTAAATAACTATAAGATAATAAAATTCATAATATTTTGGAGAGATATATAATATAATTTCATTATTGGAAGCATAAAAAATTACAGTAAGAAGTGGGTTTTTAATTTAAAACCCTCACAGTTAGGGTCTTGGACTAGTGGTTAAGGCTAACCAATAATCCTACATCAACTAGGGATCAAACCTTGGCCACTATAAAATTTGGGGATTTATGGGTCTCACTTTGAGAGCGATGGAGGGGGACACAGTTCATGGTGTGTCACCATTGTCGGTGGATGGTGATAGGTTATAGGTTAGGTGGCATGGGAAATTCGGTGACAACTAATAGTGGGACTCATGGTTGGTGGATTGATCAATGATGGTATGTCATGGGCTGGTGACTTTAATAGTCACATAGGCTGCAGAAACCAATGGAAAGATGGTTCGGTGGCTTTAGTGTGAGACTTGGCGTGATAGGTGGGAGAGTCCAATGGTTCCCTTAGTAAGGGAGGTAGGATCGATGATGTCCCTTGGTGGTGACTTTGCATGACAGGTAGAGACGGTGAATGGTTCCATCCCATATGTGTGCGCAGGATAGGTGGTGACACGAGCATGGTGATGGTGATGACTTCTTAGGTGATGGGAACCTAAAGCACGTTCATGCACATTATCATGTTAGTCAGGGTAGGATTGATTCGTCATATTAGGCCTACATGATAGGGAATTTGGGTCATGATGTAATGGGTCCCATCTACCCATATGAAAATAGGTTTTCCTTGATTTAATAAAAACATGGGGAGTTTCCTCCTACCTGTTGAAAAAAAACATAAAACCCTCACTCATTTGGTAATTTTTGTATCATAAGTATAATGAAAGAAAAAACTTCAAATGAAACATTAAATACCATGAATATAATTATATTCCTGATAAAATATATCAAATGGGTATTATATACACCTCATAAAAGAATACTAATGTATAACATAACATATGTCCCAAATAAAACAATTTGAGACGGTAAACACTTACCAATTTGGTAACTTTAAAATAAAAACGCATTGGATGTAATAATTTAAATTATAACTTTAAATAATATGAATTAATAATTATCCATGATATAATATATCAAATGGGAAGTATATACACCTAATAACTATAAATATGTGTATAATATAAAATATGTCTCAATGAAATAATATCAAGACAAAGAGCCCTTACTTTATATCCAACTTGATTATTATGACATATATTTACCATATAAAAAATTTATATATATTATATTTATATGAAATATCCATTTAAAAGATTATAATATCATATATTATTCACTTATAACATTTCAACAGTCATTTATTAATAATTCTTTATTCAAATCTTCTTTTCTGGGTGATAAATGTTTCATTTTTCATTTATATTTCTGTTGGGTAGTGATCGCCCTTGCACTTTGACCATGGTTCCATCATAAAAAATATTAATCATTTCATAAGTATAAAATTTAATCATTATATACACTTTTATAACCATTTATATAATTTTTTTTGAAAAATGATTTACATCGCTACGCGGAGATAGTAGTCTATACATACGCATGAGTGATATTTCCAATTTTTGATGGATGGAACAAAAGAAAGTTAAAAAATAATTAAAAATATATAAAATTATTATATCATAAATATCATAATTATTCATTAAATATATCCTTGATTCTATCCATGTAAAATAAAAATGAAAATCAAATCACCTCGCTTCGTGGAGGTGGTAGTCCATACGTACGCACTAGCGACGTTGTCATTTTCTAATGGATTTTAAGGAAAGAATGTAGATAAGATATTATAATTAAATAAGAATAATTATTTCATAAAATTAATAAATAATCATTAAATCCATCATAATTATCAGCCACAAAATATGGTGGTGGAAATTGAATCATATTTCTACGTGGAGGCTGTAGTCCACACATACACACGAGCTATACTTTTATTTCCCATTTTATGGAAATGAGGTGGGAAATGGTTTTAACATAATCATAATAACTTATAATTATATTTATTATAATATATTAATCATGTTATTATGGTTAAAACAGGTATATATTATATGTAATAAGAAATAAAATTGAAAGATCTCGATTAAGATTTATACCTCTTCTTTGAGAGACCTCCTTTGTCTCACACTATAATCCTTGAAAGATTGGTCTTAGTAGAAGAAAATAAGATCTAGGATTAATTTAAGGAATATATTAAGTTTTTTTATAGGTATTTTCTGATTAATAAATCTAAAATTGTGTGAATATGGGAGGATAATAGGTGCTCTTTTATAAGTGAGGGGAGGGACACACATGGAATTACTTAAAAAATTTCAATAATATAAGGTCAATTTCATTTGAAAGTGGCTCAAAATGGAAAATAATTATAATTTTAGATAATATAATGTCTAAATATCTTTAAAAAATAATAACTAAACCATTTTATATAGAATTACTACCCTTATCTCTTTGTTTAACCCTCGATAAACCTGTTTTAGCCTTAACCGTGATAACAAAATTTTACAATTTTTAGTATTCATTATGAGAAAAAATTTAGCTAACCATATTAAATTATATTAATTATAATGATTAAAAATATTAAATAAATTTTAATATATTAAATTTATATATGTTTTAGAATTTAATTTTAAATAATCTTACAAAAAATACTGAAAACCTTTTTTTAGAAAAATGCATTTTTGGCATAAAACTAAGTTGACTTCCATTCCTTACCTTGTAAAAGACATAAAATAAATGTAAATTTTTTTAATGAATTTATAATCTATTAATTTCATTAAAATCACTAATAAATAGTTATTTATTTAATTAATTAAGATAAAAACACAATGCAAACATAAAAAGAGTTTTTAGAAAAACGTATTTTTAAGTCCAAAAATGAACTTATACCAAAATAAACTATAATGATGATTAATATGAAATTAATTAGATTATTTATAATTAAATGATATTTATTTTACTTTAATATAAAATTAAAAAAATAAATTTACTATTAAATTACTTAATTTAATGAAAGGAAATGATAGTTTTATAAAAATTGATATTTTTCATTATTCACTGAAAAATTAATCTTTTTAGAAAAATCATAAAAGTTCACCCTAAGATTACATTGAAATGATGACTTAAAAAAGTTATTTTAATTAAATAAAATAAAATTAATAAATGTTTTATAAATTAATAATAATTTTCTTGTGAAAAATGCATTAGAAACCATTTTTGAAGAAAATATATTTTTAAAGCATAAAATGGATTTTCTAAAAATTGAGTACATATTTATTATACATAAATCTTTAAATTTTAATTATATAAACTATTTAAACATATTATTCAAAACATTTTTATTACTAATCATGCTTTTAATTTAACAACTATGTTATAATGGTCACATTTAAATAACATTTTTATATTTTATCACAGTTCTCTTAAAGCATGATTTGCATGTTAATCAAGCTATTAAGAATTGTATCCAATTAAACTAAATTTTAAAGGTGTAACATTATACCAAATTAAATAAATTGATACCTCACAATTTTATCTTGGTAATTAATGGTTTAATATTTTAATATACATGTTTTGAAACCCCATATCATACAAAGGAATAATAAAACTTTCACTGAAAATGGTAAGTGGGAAACATAAAGGTTAACTTAAATAACACATAATCAGGTTCCCAGATAAGGTGACCGTTAGTAGGAAGTGAAAATATAGACCTGTAGAAGAAATATAATTCTCAATTATAAAATAGAGTGAAGGATAACATGGTTATGAGAAATTTAATGACCACAAAAACATAAATCATTGAGAGGTGAGAAAGACCATCAATTCCTTAGATTTAACTATAATAAGAAAAAAAAATTCATTTTCAATATCATTTTCCTAGGAGTTAAAGAATTATTTTACTATGTATTATAATAGAATATATTTAATTTATTTATCCATAAACATAATTTCATTTTTTGGTTTTGTGTTTCAATTAGTTTCGACCTCTTTTCATCCCACATTACAATAATGAATGAACAATAAGAATTTTTCATGACTGAAGCATTAAAATAAAATTATAATAAATTATAAGATCTATAAAAAGATGAAAATATATTCTTCCTATATCTTACCAAAATGGCTAGTTTATTCTAAGATAACCATTACAAATAAACTATCATTTGAAATATTATTCTTAATGATTTCAATAATAATACCCAAATATATACTTAATTATTTCCAAAAATATCTAAATTCTAAACTCATCAAAGAATTCATAACCAGTATTAAAATCCAAAAAATAAATAAAAAGGTCAAAAAATTTACAAAATCATATTAAATTTAATCCCCAAGCAACATAAAGTATCTTTTAATGTCACATAACAAACACATGGATACATTGATTATATATTTTTCTAAAACATGCAAGTAACCTGAATCATCATAAAACCTTAATAAAATCATATATTCTTCTAAAAATTAACTATATGATTATTCCTAAAATAAAATAATATATGATCTACTATATTTAATAAACAAAAAAAATAAAATAAGCTTCATCAAAGATAACATAAATCACTTTGTCATCAAATCACCAATCAATTTAAAATTCACCAATACTATCCAATTTGATAATCAATATCAACCACCTATTTATCTCAAATAAAAATTATTATCTCAACATTAGACATATATTAAGGATCATTTATCCCTTAATCATGTATTTCTTAAAAAATATCACCTTACTACTAAATCACCTTTCTAAGTTACCGGTAACATTAAACATATTATTGAAAATCATTTATGAAAAAATATTTTAGAAAAATCATTATATGACTCATAATACTCAAAAATCATAGAAAAAAACATAATATCATTCCTAAATATCATAATTCTATAAAACCAATACATAAAAACTTTTACAATTCAAATTTCTTCACAAAACTCTAACCATGATCTATCATAATTTTACTTAATTATTCTTTCCTATAATATGAAATATGAATCATTTCCTAGGATTCATCAATATAATTTAATAATGTTTGTTAATTTTAACATAAGAAATACTATTAAAATAATTTATACCTTTCATATGTCATTCATAATCTCTTCATCATAAATAATAAAACATTTACTCATATAAATTTGTTAGTCCTTTTCTAGATCATTCCTCCTAGGAAATCAATTTTCATAATTCATATAATTTACACATTTAAAACATTCAAACATCGATGATACATTATGGAAATTATTATTCCCATCCATTACATTAACTAAAAAATTTATTTTTATGGGAAATTTACCACTTCATAACCTTATTTTCCAAACATAAAACTTCTTCTTGTTCCTTTGAAAAAATTTCCTAAGTGATTATTCCCACATTCTTGATATGTAGGAAGTTGAATATTCTTTCCTCTATAGTCTTCATAGAACTCCATTTTTCTCCTATTTGGTTTATTTAGAAACTCACCTATATTCAAGTTGTTAATCATATATTGAGATAACTATTTAGTCATAATCACAATATTTTTATTTCTATATCCTTTTTTATTTTGTTTCTCATAAGGAAAATCATTTCATTTTCAGCCACAATACACATTAACACGGTTACTTCTAGTACCATCCATCGACTAAAATGAATAAACATAGTATGAATAACAATAATCATAGTGGAAAATCATATAATCATGAAAATAATTTATAATATGTCTAAATGTTGACACCTTTTTTCAATAAATGACACCTTAGGTTTAACATAGGTCATCTACAGTGATTGTCTATTAAAATACTTCATAATGCACTATAAAATATTTAGATTTTTCTAATAGGGGTATATCTGTTAGCAGAAATGAATTTTTTATTGGTAAAGGGTTTTACCAACATATATGTCCCTGTCACTAAATTGTTGGTAAAAACTCTGTCTCTAAATGTTATTGTGACAGATAAAATAGTTTTGTTGTAATTATTATAATAATAAAATATAAAATACATGTTGGTTAAAAATATGTACCAACTTATTCATATGACATATTTATCTGTTGCTAATATTATTATGATCATTTATATTTTCATTAGTAATGTTATTAACAATATTATTTTATCTTTTATTATATAAAAAACCAATAATTATCATTTTTTTAAATTATAATTTAGTTAAAATATTAATTGTGGATAATATAATACTTGTTGCTAAAATATTATATTATATTTATTAATCTAATTATATATAGTATATTTTTTATATTTATTATGTAATAATTATAAAATTAGTTATAATAAACTCGAGGCTTTATTTGAAAAAATATGTTCAAACATAATTTAAAAACATGCTCAAACTCTAAGAAAATAAATTAAAAACATTTTTAAACATGTTAAAAGGCTTTACAAGAAACTCAATCAAACTTCCCCCACAATTTTTTTTCTAACACATTAGTTGTCATTATTGTGGATCACACCGACGACAATGCCTATGCATGTAGATCACCCACTCAGTCATGATATCACCACAATGGCGATGATCATCTATAGTAGTCTTACATCAGCAGCATGCAGTAGCAGGGTCCATGCATGTAGCTCACCCACTCAGACATGATATCACCATAATGGCAACAATCATCTATAGTAGGCTCCAACAACATGTTGCGAGTCATCATCCATAATTTCATATACAGGTGGCAAAAAGAAATCCCCTGTACATAAAACAACATCAATCCCATGTTTTAATAGAAAAAAAACATATAATTCAACATATAACACAATATAATGGAGAAAAAATAGAATAAAACACAAAAATTTACTTCCCCTCATAAGTGAATAATTTTCCTCTTACTTGATTCAATGAAATCTTCCACCTATATCTTGAAAGATATGTAATGTTTCTTCAATAAAACAACACAAAAAAGATAATGGAAAATATTCAGTACATCATTATACTTCAATAAAAATGATACAACCAGGTTAAAATTTAAAGAAGAAAGTGAATCCAACAAGCTCCAAAAAAAGATCCCCTGTACATAAATGTATAATAAAATATAATACTGAGCTCTAAAAAATAAAATCTAAAACTCCTCTTGTGGGCATTCGATACTTGGAAATTTTGAAGGCTGTGGAATCATGAAATTACTTCTCACACACTAAATAAGAAGAAAACTATTATACATCATCATCTAAAAAAATGTCATGGAACATGGAAAATAGAAGGAAAAAATACTTGATCACAAAGTATAACAGTAAAAGAACCAAATCATGATCTACTAAAATCATGTTACTTACTAAGAAAGTTCAATAATAAAAAACTTAAGTGAGAATTGAAACCAATCATGTAAAACATTTAGTAACTTCAAAACAAACTAGGACTTGATTATAATCAAAAGACCAAAAAAAACTTCATTTCAAAGGTTGTAGAAGAAGACAATAAGTTTTGAACCAAAGAAAAAACATGATGGATGAACCATGTTAGTTTCCAATAAAGTCAATCATCCACATAACTTAGTATGGAAGTGCTCTCAGCAAACAGCTACAATACTGTGGATCTCCTGAGCCGGCTGAGTAGCAACAAGACTGTCCATGCATTGTATTGAGACACTCACCATAAAGATAATATATTGTAATGTTTCCCTTAAATAAACAAACATACTTCACTCCCACTCCATTGAAAATTATTATAAAAATATGAATCAAGATATCAAAGATGTTAGACAGAGACTAAAATGGTCCACTTAAAGATATTTAAGTGTTCCCTAATCCCCCCCCCCACAACACCTATCTTTGGCTTGAGAAGTGTTTATAAAACTTATAGCTAAGTGTTTCAGATTACCTACTATAAAACTATTTTCCTACCACTAATTCAAGTGTTTTTTTAGTATCTATAAGTGAAAAGTGTTATAGGAACTCTTCAATAAGTGATCTCAAACACAACCTAAATGTTTTAAAAATGAAATAAATCATAAAGATACATGATAATGAAATGTATCACAGATAGACATGATAATGTGAATCCCCCAAATTCATCCCCAGGAGTTCTGATAATATGTATGCACTGATTGGTTAACTAGTCAAAAGAATCAACTCCAGCAATCAATCATTACATCCCACACAATACCATCTACAAAAATTCATATTTACCTTTCACGGTAGCATAGGTTGGTGATGAAGATTAATCCCCAAACTGTAAATCATATTGTCTTTCATCGTCAATTCCATGTGAATGTGCATGTGCATGTGAAATGAGAAAGGAGCATGCATATACTCAACAAGGTTTTTTAAGAGAAGAATTCCTAGAAGGTTTAATTTTCATGAGTCAAAGACCACACAAATTCTCACTACTTCTATTATAAAAACTACATGTTGAAGAGGTTTTGCGATGAAAAATTTTCTGGACAATTAAAAGTCTATCTAATGAGAAAATTTATCAAAGAGTTCATGAGAATGTGTTGCTGCAACATGCAATGTGAAATTTGATCTATGCATAGAGGAAACACATGCAATTTTTAGGTGTTATTCAATAAGTAAAGGTATGGGGTGTCCCTACACTTGAGGGATTACCCCAAAGTACATTTTTTATGAGTATATTGGAAAAAATTTAACCAATGAGTTATCCAAGCGAAATTATCTATGAAGATGAGAAAGACATACATATCTTATCTCACTCGATGCAGAATAGGGCTTAGAAGAATTCTTGAAGGATGAAATGTCACTTATTTTGGATGAAATATAAAATGGAAATATCAAGAAATTTTTGAACCACAGATGCATTGATGCAAAAATAATTTAAGTTTGGGTTACAACTGACACCCCCGATCATCATCATTATCATGTCGTATTTTTCACTGCCAGAAAAGTTAATGCTTTAAAAGAGAAAACATGGTATTATGGTATTGATTTTGGTGACCATGGTAATCCTACCAAGGAATTTCAATGTGATTTTGGAAGAACATTTTTCCATGACAAGGTGAGGAGCTGCTACATCAGTCCTGGGAAAAATCTATAATGGACAAATGATTATCCGTTGGTCAGTTTTTTGTGAAGTTGAACAAGAATTAATGTCTGTGGCTTGTCTGGTGGGATGATTTGATCTGTTGGAACTTGGATAATTAGTATATTGGTTGTTTATGTTTAAATGAAATAAATTCCAAGTAATTTATGTTATAAGTTCTGGATTAGTGTTCCCATGTTTCTTATAAAAAAGGTTTTTTGGTCACTTAACGATTATCTTCAGGAATTTAAGTGTGAAAGTTTTCCATCAACAAAAAACATTTCTAGTTTATTCAAACTGCTTATTATAGGCTATCAATGTTAAAAATAACTCTTTCAAAATAATTAATCTCAAATTCTATTTAGTAGTATGATGCAATCATGGAAAATAAATATAACATTCAGATTCAGCTACTCCAATTTATAATGCAATTAATTTCACTTTCCACTAATATTAAAATGAATTGGAAAATAATGAAACTCTACACATTAACAAGTATTAGAATAATAAGGTCCAATAAAAGCAACAACAAATACAACTTTATATGGTTATTTTAGAGCGACATTGAAACTTTTCATAAGTTGTTAAAAGAATACTCTCCATGGATAAAACATCCAAAAGCTTAACCAAATCACCTGCATGATAGTCAGTTAATTTCTATTTGTTATCCTACAGACAAATGAATCATACTGACCAATCTATAATGTGGATATGAAAATAGAAATTAAAATGGTGGAATAAAGTATGGAAGTAGGTCATCTATCAAATTATCTATCAATTAATATATATTTTCAGCACTATTTGGACATTATAAATGAAAGATACCTCTACAATAAACTAAAAAAGCAAAACATCCTGATATAAAATTAGATAAACCAATATGTGGGATGAATCCGATGATGAATCTGTTTGTTTCCTATGGTTCAAAACTATATTTCTACGACAAGTGAATAAAATGGAAAATTATGCAAAGGGAATTGATTCATACAAGTATGCAGGTCTGACTCAAATAAATGGAGTGGATCTAGAGAATCATCCAATTAGAAACCAAAAATCACTAGGAAAATAAATAAAAACAGAAACCAGAAAACACACTTCATCTGAATCTCACTGAAACCCTAACTTCTATTTAATTCAAACACCATAAACCCAAGATTTCAAAGGATTAAAACTTGAAGAGAAAGGGTGCATACTTGATAATAAGCTCAATCATTGAACTTTTGAATGAGAAATGGGTGATACCTGATATTTTTTGTTGAAAGTGGAAAAATCAACCGATCATTGGTAAAAAAGGTGTGTAGGTGATGCTGAAGATCCTAAGGGGGTGTTGTTTTGGGTTCCGACAATAGCAACGAACCGTGTCTATGAGTGCAAGCAGAGATCACTGGTCTGGGGGGTGGCAATGGTGAGAGACGATGATGTGGGGAGAGGGGAGGCGTGGGGTGAGTACGAGGACAGGGATGTGAGAAGCATGAGGACGATGAGGGGGGGGGGTGTCTTTTTCATTTTATTTTGATCGATATATTATTAAATTTTATTTATTTATCTATTTATTTATTTATTACATTCTTTCCTTAGAAATTTATTTAAAATTTAATTTTAATAATATGTCAAATATAATATATATTAGATCAAATTTAGTATTTATTCTAAATATTTGAAATATTTCCTCATTGATAACAATATAATTTTTTGTGATTAAGTTATAAATTAGTCAATTTTTATTTTTTTAATAAACATATACTTTTTTCAGTAAACGGCTAACTAATAGTTTAAAATATTTTGGTTGTTAAATTATTTGTTTGTATTGAATAAATAATGGTTACAAATTAGCATGTTGAGAAAAATTATTGGTAATAATGATTAATAATTACAAATTTATTTGTTTGTAAAAAAAATATTGGTTTTAATATGATAAAGTAACAAATTTAATTGTTGGTAAAGTTTTTGTTGGTATTAAACAATTAATACTAATATATATATGTGTTGGTAAAAAAATATTGGTATTTAAAATTAATAACAACAAAACTTAATATCTGTTGGAATTGTTTATTTTTACTAACATATATGACATCTATTGCTAAATTTATGTTGGTAAAAGTAATTTTTTTTAGTGATGTGTTGTAAAGAAAATATGAATTAACCCAAGCATATCCCTCAGGAGTTTCTATCCATGCGTGCAATATCAGGCCAAATCATCATGAACGAGTGATAATTGAGTTAATACCCAATATAACCCATTTAGATTTATTACCCCTATGCTTAATCTATTCTACTTCCACATCTACTTTATAGTATCTAGAAAAAGATGATTTTCTTGGAAAAAAACACTCCTTTTTTATTATAACTTTGGATATTATTCTGTACATAGTCTTATCCTAGGATTTATCACTAAATTTTTCTAAAAATAATCTCTAAAAATAACTAAACTATCCTTTTATACCAACTAAGTTTACCTAAACTTTACATACATAAATATTATATCATTTTAGATTAACATTCAATACATTTCATAATAATACACACTCGAGGATCATAAAGGCTTAGTTTCTTCAGAGACTAGATACACAATCACCTTATTTAATTAACTATCATCAAAATCACCCAAATAGTATTCTCACATAGTATAATTCTTAGTTATACCCTACTTAAAACCTTTTTTCAGAACCTGTGGAAATGAAACATAAGAAAGGGAAAGCTCAAATGATCAGTAAGGGTAAATATAGGAGATATCAGTCAATGGTTATAGGTTATCATAAGATAATAATAAGGTTGTGATATCCTAATATTAACATTAGAAAATAAAATCCAATAATCCATAGATCAAAAACATGAATCGTAACATAAATCTTTGGTAGTTTATAAGACCTGAATCATAAGAGAATAAAGGATCACGAGCCTTGAGAATATATTTTTGCACAATAACATGTTATAATAGAGTGGAATAAAGTGTTTCATAATAATAATCATAGAAATATTATGAAAAGGCCACCCACTAATACATTAATCACATGTTAGGTTGGGATAACCACCCATGTACCTACTTTGAGATTGGGATAACCCCCAATGTACCCTATTTTGGGATTTGGATAACCTCCAATGTACCATCTTTTGGGATTGGAATAACATCCCATATACCTTTTTGGTCATAAAAAATTAATATTTACTTAATTAATTAGAGGTAGATAATGGGAACACCCATTACATAATCACATTCTATTCATATGTGAAGTGCCCAGGGAGGTGTTTCACCCTTGAGAAGGGGGGTTGAATCAGTGGTGTTTTATAAATTTTTTTATTTCTTTTGAAATTAACCTCTATTAACCCGTGAGGATCCAATAAACTCTAATGATTACTCAACCTATCCTAAATCTGGTAAAAATAAATAGCACAAGAACACAATATTTTTACAAGGTTTGGTCTCAATGTGAGCCTACTCCTTGGTGTGATCAGTTAGAATCCCTAATCATATATTCTCAATTATAATAAAAAGAGGTTACAAAATACATGTCTTTAGTAGCATAGAGTCACACTATACATTCCAGAGTCCCAATGAAACAACAGTTTCACACTAACTAACACAAAACTGATTATAAAAACCATAAGAAAGATCACTTCTCAATGTTGGCTACTTCTACAATAATTGATGAATATCTTTCTTTTGATCCTTCAAAATAAATAAAATAAAATATGATCACTTTCTAAGGAACATCACTGAACTGGTTCTTCCTTAAATTATGGATTTTAACTACTCAAGTATATAAATCTTTTACATTATGATAAATAATCATTATGTATAAAAAATAATTTTCACATAGCACATTTAGGCTTCTGTATACTGTCTATAAATTTTTTTACTACTTCATGAATTGATATTTTCACTATAAGCGAAAAATAATTTTCTCAAAAAATATACTCTGCATTTTAGTGCTCACACCTCTATTTAATCTGGGAATCAACCTAGTATTTATAAGAAAATATTCACTTGTTATTCAAGAAGTTATCAAACAATAATTCAGAAAACATGGTAATAGTTTGATTGTTATGCCATACCAAAAAATACGTCACCTATTACTGCATAACTTATTATTCTATGTATAGAATTTTCACTCATTTACACATATAATATTCACATAGAGTTTTATAATCCATCCTAATGTGATTCATGCATGAATCAAAAACAATATTCATATCTACATACTATAATTCTCTCCGCAAAGCATCAGTTCCATATAGAAACTTCATCTGCAAAATATTATTTAGTATGTGGTCACACGTGAATAAATCCATTACCATATAGAATTTTATTTTTTATGTGGCTTCCCATATTGAATCTCATCCATATAAGGGGTTCACTGCCTATAGATTAGTTTCATCAAACTTCCCTTCTCTGCAAATCATATTCTATTATCACATACTTTAAATTTATTCATAGTAAACACTCACCACAGACCACCTAGTTCATCCATATAGTAGCTTCTCTATGTACTACATAGTTATCCATAGAAGAAAACCTCAAAAATAATTCACATACAAAAATTATCACCATATTTTACATAGCACTGATTCGCATAACAACTTAATTCACAAACTCATCTTATGAGTAAATCTTTTTCCCACATATAATTTCATTTACTATGAGGCTTCATATAGGATCTTAACCACATAGAATTAATCCTAAAATCATTTATTCATGGCTAAAAATTGATATTATATTCTTTTTATATCATTATTCTCCATAAACTCAACATCGTAAATCATTTTTATGTATTTTGGAAAATTATACTTAGTCATTTTTCACACTCCTCACATGTTGGGTCGAACTCACATGGATCTTGGATTTGTATGTGGTTCCTTAACCTACAAAACCTCATTTCAAAGGGCTTTTAATGTGAGAGTGTAAGAACCCAGATCTTCGTTTTCAGGTATGTCTTCCCTTTTTCTGGAGTTTTTGAGAAAAGTGGAGTTTCTGAATAATTTTGAAGTACATGCCGTGTACTTTATAAGTACACGTCGTGTACTCCATTGCCACACCAGGCCGTGTGCTAGCTATGTATGGGCCACACACATGGTGTGTAGGGGTGAAGTGGAGGCCGCTTAAAGTGGAGTATGGAAAAGTAGAGTACACGCCATGTATTTGTTTTTTCATTAAACGGACCGGGGCCGCGCTTAATTGACAGAACCGTCTTCTTCTAGGTCCCGTTCAACCAAGAGACGCTGTACAGCTACAGAACTTCTCTAAATCCTCGAGCCTTCATCCGTTCTCTGAATCGACCATCGTTGATTGCGTTGGGACTGTAGAGGTGAGTTATTCCTTCTCCTAGAGCCTCATTTTCCAATTCATCCTCTTTATTAAGTTATCATGGGTTGAGCGTTTTGTGTATTTTCGTAGATCTACACCATTCTAAGGAGAATCAAGCCTTGTGGTTCAAGTATATTGATATCCTAGGATCGAGGTAGGTGGTTTGTGCCTTACCTTTCAATTTCTTTGAGTTTTATGTGCAAATTGCACCAATACCCGTGAACGGGGTTTTGCGTGTTTACCTTTTTGCCCTTATGGTTATTCCTTCCTTTCTTGAATGCTTGTTTAGAGGTAATTTGATCTTTCTTGTGGATAATTGTTGTACTTGGATGTTTTTCCCATGCTTTGGTTCTTGTTACGACCTTTGGGTCTTGTTAGCCTTTGGCTGTTGTACCTATTTCCATGCCTTGTGATCATAGGACGGAATGATGTTGTTAACATGCTTGTTGCTCTGTAGACTATTTAGCCAAGTAGCTCTATAGGTGTACTTTGGTTAGCCAAGTATCTCTATAGGTGTACTCTGGCCTTATAGCATTAATATACATGGACTGGCACGAGACCGTGAGAACCTGGTGCTATAGGCTATAAGGGATAGACCGAGAGAGCTTCCCAGAGAGTCTTGGACATTATAGACTATAAGGGGATAAACCGAGTGAGCTTCCTCAGAGAGTCTTGGACATTATAGACTAAAGGGGATAGACCGAGTGAGCTTCCCGGAGAGTCTTAGTTATTATAGACTATAGGAGGGTAGACCGAGTGAGATTCCTGAGAGAGTTTTTACCTTGTTTGAAAGTTTTTAAAACCTTTCCAGACTAGGGGAGGAATTTACTGAGTGAGCTTCCTCAGAGAGTATATGGTATACCTGAGGCTATAGGAGGATTGGCCGAGTGAGCTTCCTTAGAGAGTCTCTAGACCTTGGGGCCAAGAGGGTTAGACCACGTGATCTCCCTCAGGGAGTCCCTGATTACTCTAGAATATAAGGGGGATTGACCGAGTGAGCTTACCCAGAGTGTCTTATAATTCCGTATGACCAAACCTGAGGGGTTAGGCTGAGTGAACTGCCCAGAGGGTTGTGGTACTTCTTGGATAGGACCAGAGGGGTTGGCTGCGAGTACTTCCCAGAGGGGTTTCTGTTGTGTTTAGCTGTTTGTTTCACTACTGCTTGTTGTTTTGTGGATTGATTACCATTGTATATCATCTTGTTACTGCTTGCTGTGTATTGTCTGCAATTTACTGTTACTGTTTGCTGCTTACTGTACTATTACCTTCCATATGCTCACTGACTGTTAAGCACAGATCTTCGGGTGGTTTCCTACTGGGATTTTAGTCTCACACCCTATTTGGGACATGCTTTTGGGCCCAAGCAGACTATGTTGTTGTAGGTATTGACAAGGGCAAGCACCCTTTGACTTTTGGTACTTGATTGCTTGGAGCAGGAGAGTATGGGACCAAGCTTTGGCTTATGATTCTAAGGAGCTATTTACTTATTTTGTACTTGTTTTGTTACTATTGTATTTTTCAGTATTGTGACTTGTTTGGATGATTTCCTAGATATGTATCTTCCATCATTTAATATATATAAATATATCCTCCAGTTGTTTTCTGATTTAGTTTTCCGCTGTTTATTATTGTTGGTTATTTACTAATTACGCTCTTGCATGTTTATTTTCTTCCACTATGTACTCTACCAATGAGGGCATAGTTTTCCCAATGTTACACCCAAGGCCCTCATTGCTAGTCAGCAGCCTCTGGCATTTGAGGAAATGTGCTTGAGGCCATGTGACCAACCGGGTACGGGGTGCCTCTGGGTGGCTTCCGGAACCGGGATGTTACAAAGTGGAATCAGAGGAATTATTTTCGATTGATTTACTTTTTAGAGCCTTTAGCCAGGGATAAGATGGATTCAGTACTTGGTAATAAGCTGTGCCCAAGAGTAGCTGACCTGTGTACAGGGAAAATCCATACTACCTCGTTTATTGCAGTTTCTAGTTTTGAGATTTTACAGTTGATATGATTTCACCTAGAGTGATTCACATGACTTGTGTTGTTATTGTTGTTGCTATTATGGTTCTATTTCTATCGCAACCCGATGAGATGAGGGTATTCCATCTCATGCATCATATAGGCACTTGTTAGAAATCACATGCCATGCATTCTTGCCATGCTATCTAGGATGCATTAGTGATTGCATGCTGTTGTGATAGACCTTGTGTAGATTATGAATGCTGTTGTGATAGATGCTTTGATAGAATATCTGCTGTTTGATAGATGATTGGTTGAATTGTACCTTGATTAAATGAACTCCAAATTTTGGTTCTTGAGGTGTTATGGGACATCTTGAATCAGATATTGGTGAATCAATGACCTTTTTTTCCTTATATATGACTGTATTGGATTCCAAGCTTTGATTCATGGGGAGTATGGGTCCTCACAGATTGGAATTTGGAACCCTCATGCCTTGTTTTTCTATGTTTCTGGACTTCAGTGTAGTTTCTGAGCTACTTCCCAGAAAAACCCAGAATACATGGCATGTACTTTAGGACTACACGCTGTGTAGTTTCAGACCGTGTCACTGACTGTGTGAGCAGGAATACGGGGTTGAGGGAATGTCTTTAGGAACACGCCGTGTAGTTTTTATACATGCCGTGTAGTATAGATCCATGTACCTGGCCGTGTCACTAACAACACGGGCCAAGAAAACTCATGCAGGACATGCCGTGTTGGTCAAGAACATGCTGTGTAGTTTTGTTCCAGGTACCCGACCGTGTCATGAACAACACGGGTCGGTTATATCTTCTCCTATACACACCGTGTTTGTTTGGAACACGCCATGTAAGGGTCATCCGTGTAGCCGGCCATGTGACTAACAACATGGGTCGCCGAAAACTTGTCCACTACACACCGTGTCCACAGGGAACACGCCGTGTAGTCTCAGTTTAAGAAGACCGTGTGGGTTAGCCGTGTAAAGAGACTCGGGCATGGGTTAGAGTTCAAGTACACGCCATGTGTGGTCACAACACGCCGTGTAGTTTTGGGTGTTACACGACTAGAGGTGGCAGGAGTACACGCCCATGTATTTGGTTTAATTGAACACGCCGTGTGGTTTTTATACACGCCGTGTAGTCGCATTTTGTAAACTCGAATGTTTCTTTCTCCTGTTCGCATTTTGTACTCTTGTGTTCTAAGTCATTGATAATCCTGATCTGAGGTGTGATTTTGATATTTTCAAAGCTATGCCTCCTAGACTTCCTTCGGTTGTATGTCAGCTTCTAGAAGATGATCAGACACTCGATACGGTCGACCAGGGACCTCCTGAAGATCCTCTTGCTGTGCCATCCTTGGAACCAGCAGTTATACCCGTCGCAGGCACCGATGCACAGTTCAGGGAGGACTTCCTGAGGATGATGTTGACCTTTCAGGGAGCGCCGCCTCCTGCCCCGTCGATGGCTGAATTGACGTAGGTATTTCAGTAGTAGCACCCTTCTACTTTCTCAAGGGATAGAGGACCCCAGGCTGTAGAGTCATGGTTAGAGTCCATGCTGAAAATCTTTGTACATTTGGAGATACCCCTAGAGAAAAGGGTAAAGATGGCTACTTATATGCTCTGAGACACCTCCAAGAGGTGGTGGGAGGTGATCTCGCAGTCGGGGTGCCAGTAGAGTATGTATTGGGATGAGTTTTTCCGCACCTTCTACGAATACTTTTACCAGAAGACCTTGAGGGCAAACCGAGCCCAGGAGTTTATGAGTCTGCAGTAGGGCACTCTTTCTGTTATAGAGTACTTGTCTCACTTTACCGAGCTGCAGCGCTTCACGCCGATCCTAGCAGGTGATGAGTTGTTCCTTTCTAGGAAGTTTGAGGATGGTCTCAGGCAGGAGATCTGTTCCCAAGTGAATATATTCAGGTTGACTTCGATATCCTCTATTGTCAACCAGGCACTGATCACTGAGCATAACCTAAGGGATTCTGGAACAGTGAGCCAGGGTAGTTCGACATCCAGAGCTGGTGCTCTTCCTATAGATAGTAAGAAGCGCCCTAGAGAGTCTTCTTGAAGAGATCAGAGCAGGCATAATGTATCTTCAGGCTGCCAGGTCGTATGCTACCAGTGCGGTAGGAGTGGTCATACTAGGCCTCAGTGCTAGAGGGACCCGATGGAGTACCGATCTTTCAGTAATATGGGACATCTTCAGTGCTTCTGTCAGATCCTCACACCTTCAGCTGGTGGTAGGGGTTCTTCTATGACCCCTCGTCCAGGAGATGCTTCACCACCAATCTGGGAACTGGAGTTCTTTCGGCCGTTCGTGCTGAGGTGGAGGTTGCAGCCGTGGTGGTCAGTCACCAGGTTACCAGCGACAACAGAGTGGATCAGATCAGAGTGGTTAGCCAGGGGCACAGGGCCACAGTACAGGCCAAACTTTCGTCATGGATCAGACCTACCAGGAGTAGGATCTCATCCCTTCTACAGTTCAAGGTACAATTCTAGTAGCCTTAGTTTTATCTTCAACCCTTTTTGATTCTTATGCTTTGCATAGTTTTATCTCTGTTGCTGTTGTGGAGAGCCTTGGGATCTGTATCTTTTCGTCTGCTGACATGTTGACCCTTGACACACCATTGGGAACGAGGAAATCTGGCGTACGTCAGTGCAGAGAGTGTCCTCTTGAGGTTGCAGGGTGTCATTTCTTATGGGACCTCTATGTCCTAGAGATGACGGGCTATGACATCATTCTTAGGATGGATTGGTTGGTTCCCTTCTAGGTAGTCATCAATTGCTATCACTGTAGGGTGAGTTTCATATCACCAAATGGCGGATATTTCCTTCATAGAGGTGAGTGGGATTTTTAGGCAGGTAGAGCTAGACCAGAGCATCATGGGCTAGGAGGATTTATAGCCCAGATTTCCAATCTTTATCTGGATGACCAGGGGACTTCACAGTTATACTTTCCTCCAGTGGTGGATCGTTTCAGGTATGTCTTTCTAGAGGTCTTTTTAGGTTTTCCTCTAAAGCGTGAGGTATAATTCTTGATTGAGCTCATTCCAGGAGTGGCACTGGTGTCGATTCCTCCTTATAGGATGGCTACACCTGAGTTGTAGGAGATCAAGAAGCAGTTGGAAGAGTTGCAAGAAAAGGGTTTCATCCGACCCAGTACTTCTCCTTGGGGTTCGCCTGTCCTGTTTACGAAGAAGGCAGACGACACCCTTCAGGTTTGTGTGGATTTTTAGAAGCTTAACCAGTTGTCGGTCAAGAACCGATATCCCTTGCTGAGGATCGATGACCTCTTTTATCAACTTTGAGGAGCCCGAGTGTTCTCGAAGATCTATTTGAGGTCCGATTATCATTATTTGCATGTTAGACCATCAAATATACCTCTTACAGCCTTCAGAAGTAGGTATGGTCTATATGAGTATACAGTTATGCCGTTCGGTCTCACAAACGTGCCAGTAGTTTTTATAGAACTGATGAACTGAGTGTTCCATCCATACTTAGATTCCTTTATGGTGGTTTTTGTAGACGAAATCTTAGTGTACTCTCACACTCGACATGAACATGCCACACATCTTGAGATCATTCTGAGTACACTGAGAGAGCATCAGTTATATTCTAATCTCTTGAAATTCCACTTTTGGATGGATTAGATTCACTTCTTGGGTCACGTCATCTCAGAGATAGGAGTATCAGTGGACCCAGAGAAAGTGAGAGCTGTAGTTTCCTGGGAGCAGCCAAAGAATGTCTTTGAGGTGCAGAGTTTTCTAGGGCTGTATGGATACTACATGAATTTCATACATGACTTTTAGTGCCTATAAGCACCACTGATAGGTCAGACCAAGAAGGGGGAAAAGTTTTTGTGGTCATATTCTTATGATTCAGCCTTTCAGGAGATGAGGAGGAGGTTGACGTCAGCATCGATAATGGTCTTGCCAAAGTTAAGCAAGGGCTATACTGTTTACTGTGATGCTTCAGGTATCGGGCTGGGAGCTATGCTTATGCAGGGAGACGGATTCGTTGCTTACGGGTCTCGGCAGTTGAGGCCACACGAGAGGAACTACCCGACACACGATCTGGAGTTGGCAGCTGTTGTTCATGCCTTACGTTGTTTGAGGTAATACCTTTTGAGAGAGCACTTTGTGGTTTTCACTGACCACAAGAGTCTCAAGTATATCTTCAATCATCATGATCTGAATCTGAGACAACGCAGGTGGGTTGAGTATCTTCAGTCTTTCGACTTCGAGCTTGCCTATACGCTGGGAAAGGGCAACGCAGTGGCTGATGCATTGAGCAGGAGAACTTAGATTCAGACAGTTCAGGAGGCCAGCCGTGAGTGGAAGCTTATGGATCTGTTCTCTGAGATGCACTTGGAGGTGCACGATAGACATGGATAGATTTTACTATATTCTGTAGCTGTCACCTCTTATCTTCTTGATCGGGTATGGATGAGACAACTATCAGACTCAGAGGGCTTAGTCCTGCTGGAGAGTGTGTCATGATAGAACCCTATTCCTAGATATAAAGTGGATGAGGATGAGACCTTATGTTTACAGGGATGCATACGGGTGCCAGCAGACATACACGAGGATCTGATGTGGGATTTTCATTCCTTAGTTTGGGCATTTCATCCTGGAGTCACCAAGATGTATCGTGATCTACACTGCCAGTACTGGTGGCCAGGTACGAAGAGAGATGTTGCTGGTTTTGTCATGAGATTTTATACTTATCAGCAGGTGAAAGCATAGCATCAGTGACCAGAAAGGCTTTTACAACAGTTACCCATTCCCGAGTGGAAGTGGAACGATGTCGTGATGGAATTCGTTACTGGGTTACCGAGGTCACCTCAAGGAAGTGATGCTATTTGGGTCAACATCGACAAGCTTATGAATGTTTCTCACTTCTTGAAGATCAAGGATACCTTTAGTGTTGATGAGATGGGATGGTTGTACATCTGAGAGATTGTATGTCTACATGGAGTTCTACACTCCATTGTTTCAGACAGGGATGCGTTCTTTACTTCTCAGTTTTGGCAGGGACTTCAGAAGGCTTTGGGTACATAGGTACTTTTGAGTACAACATATCACCCCCAGAATGATGGCTAGTCTGAGCGTACGATCCAGGTGCTTGAGTATATGATCTGAGCTTTCATTCTAGACTTTGGAGGTTCTTGGGAAAAGCATATACCTCTTATGGAGTTTGCCTATAACAACAGTTTCTAGGAAACTATTCAGATGGCACCTTACGAGGCTTTGTACGGTAGGCCATGCCGATCACCCTTATGCTGGCTGGAGGTAGGAGAGGCAGCTTTGCTAGGACCTCATCTTGTTCAGGAGACCTCAGAGTAGATAGAGTTGATTCGGAAGAGAATGGCTACAACACAGTCTCGACAGAAGTGTTATGCTGATCAACGGTGACGACCTCTGGAGTTTGAGGTCAGGGATTAGGTTTTCCTAGGTGTCGCACTGAGGTTGGGATACAAGAGGATTCGGAGATAGCGTAAGCTTTCACCACGGTACATTGGGCTGTTTGAGGTGTTGGAGAGAGTTGTACTGGTTTCCTATCGGCTGTAGTTACCTCAGAGGTACCGGGCTATGCACGACGTCTTCCACATTTCTCAGCTCTGACGTTACTTTTCAGACCCATCTCATGTCTTTCAACCCTAGGAGGTTGAGCTTGAAACAGATGCATTGTTTGAGGAGCATCCCATTCGGATTGTCGATCGCAGTACAGAGGTTCTCTGTGGCTGGTATATTCCTCTAGTACGGGTGCTATGGCAGCACGGGTGAGTGCAGGACGAGACTGGGAGAGGGAGGCCGATGTACGATCGCAGTGGCCGGAGCTGTTCGAGAGTTCTTCTTCTGTGCCTCACTAGGGAAATTCGAGGACAAATTTCTTTAAGGGGGAAGTTTTTAAGAACCCGAATCTTCGTTTTCAGGTATGTCTTCCCTTTTTCTAGGGTTTTTGAGAAAAGAGGAGTTTTTGGAAAATTTTGAAGTACACGCCGTGTACTCCCTTGCCGCGCCAGGCCGTGTGCTGGCCGTTTCTGGGCCACACACACGATGTGTAGGGGTGAAGTGGAGGCCGCTTAAATCAGAGTACGGAAAAGTAGAGTACACGCTGTGTACTTAAGAAGTACACGCCGTGTATTTTGTTTTTTTTTCATTAAACAGACTGGGGTCATGCCTAATCGACATAACTATATTCTTCTAGGTCCTGTTTGACCTAGAGATACCGTACGACCACATAAATTCTCCAAATCCTTGAGCCTTCATCCGTTCTCCGAATCAACCACTGTCGATTGCGTTGGGACCGCAGTGGTGAGTTCTTCCTGCTCCTAGAGTCTTGTTTTCCAATTCCTCCTCTTTCTTAAGTTATCATGGGTTGAGAATTTTGTGTGTTTTTGTAGATATACTCCATTCTGAGGAGAATCAAGCCTCGTGGTTCAATTATATCAATCTCCTAGGATCGAGGTAGGTGGTTTGTGCCTTACCTTTCAATGTCTTTGAGTTTTATGTGCAAATTCCACCAATACCCGTGAACGGGATATTGCACGTTTACCTTTTTTCCCTTATGGTTATTCCTGCCTTTATTGCATTCTTGTGTAGAGGTAAATTGATCTTGATTGTGGATAATTGTCGTGATTGGATTTTTTTCCCATGCTTTGGTTCTTATTATGACCTTTGGGTCTTGTTAGCATTTGTCTATTGTTCCTGTTTCCATGCCTTGTGATCATAGGACAGAATGATGTTGTTAACGTGCTTGTTTCTCTATAGACTGTTTATCCAAGTATCTTTATAGGTGTACTTTGGTTATCCAAGTAGCTCTATAGGTGTACTCTGGCCTTATAGTATTAATATGCACTGACCGACACGTGACTGTGAGAACTCGGTGCTATAGACTATAAAGGATAGACCGAGAGAGATTCTCAGAGAGTCTTGGACATTATAGACTATATGGGGATAGATCGAGTGAGCTTCCTCATAAAGTCTTGGACATTATAGACTATAGGAGATAGACCGAGTGAGCTTCCCAGAGAGTCTTAGTTATTATAGAATACAGGAGGGTAGACCGAGTGAGCTTCTTTAGAGAGTCTTTACCTTGTTTGAATGTTGTTAAAACCTTCCCAAGCTAGGGGAGGAATTGACAGAGTGAGCTTCCTTAGAGAGTTTGTGGTATACCTGAGGCTATAGGAGGATTGATCGAGTGAGCTTCCTTAGAGAGTCTCTAGACCTTGGGGCCAAGAGGGTTAGACCGCGTGATCTCCATTAGAGAGTCCCTGACTACCCTAGACTATAAGAGGAATTGACCGAGTGAGATTCCCTAGAGAGTCTTATAATTTCATATGACCAAACCAGAGGGTTTAGGCTGAGTGCACTGCCTAGAGGGTTGTGGTACTTCTTGGATAGGACCAGAGGGGTTGGCTGCGAGTAATTCTCAGAGGGGTTCCTGCTGTGTTTATCAGTTTGTTTCACTGCTTCTTGTTGTTCTGTGGATTGATTACCGTTGTATATCATCTTGTTACTACTTATTGTGTTCTATCTGCTGTTTACTGTTACTGTTTGCTGCTTACTGTACTATTACCCACCATATGCTCACTGACTGTTAAGCATAGATCTTCGGGTGGTTACCAACTGGGATTTTAGTCTAACACCATGTTTGGGCCATGCTTTTTGGCCCAAGGAGACTATGTTTTTGCAGGTATAGACAAGGGAAAGCTCCCTTCGACTTCTGGTACTTGATTGCTTGGAGCAGGAGAGCATGTGACCAAGCTTTGGATTGCGATGCTAAGGAGCTGTTTACTTATTTTGTACTTGTTTTGGTACTATTGTATTTTTCAGTATTGTTACTTGTTTGGCTGCTTTCCTAGATATGTATCATGTATCATTTCATATATATACATATTTCCTCTAGTTTTTTGTTGATTTAGTTTTCCGCTGTTTATTATTGTTGGTTATTTACTGTTACCACTCTTGCATGTTTATTTTCTTCCGCTGTGTACTCTTCCAATGAGGAAATAGTTTCCCCACTATCACACCCAAGGCCCTCAATGCTATTTGGTAGCCTCTGGAATTTGGGGAAATGCTCTTGAGGCTATGTGACCAACCGGGTACGGGGAACCTCTGGGTGGCTTCCGGAACTGGGATGTTACAGAGAGGAAGAAGAATATATCATGCCTTTATTTGATATATCATATTAAAATGGTCTATTAGATTGTACATGCGATTTTTTATGTGTATCATTTAACATATGTGAATAGTACCCACAAAGTGTCTTGTCCCACATACAAAACTCAAAGTGGAATCACCCCACTTTGAAAGATAATCAGTGACCACTTCTCATTCGAGTTGGATATCAGGGATCAACATCGGTCTCACTACACACACCACTTGGGTTTTGGCCCATGGGCTACTAGACCAACCTCTACGCGCCTACAAGCATGTGCTCTATGGACCCTATGAATGCTTCCATAATATCACAATACCCTTATACATAGGATGATTATGTGGGGATTTACATGGCCCACTCACACCTTAGTCTCCATGAAGCCTCCCTGGAATTATCTCCTATGGGGGTTGACCAATTTCCCCCCTAAGTATGGTCAATAGCTATCCATGTGTGATTGTTTTTTTGGATCCCAAATTTTCAGCAATCACTTATAATTATCTAAGTGTAAATACCATCTTATATAATCATAAAATAATACTCAAATAATATGTTAAACAAAAAAACTCTTTATCTTATTAAAACAATGTAATTTAAGAATGGTCTTTTTCTTTATCTAGTAGAAAACTGTGTCATAATTGACATAGGTCTTGGAACTAAAGATAAATTCAAACAATCACCAATGTTTGACCAAAGAGAATCATACAATCACGAAATTTAATTCCATGATATAGATATATAACAATTCTATAGGAATCACAGCTTCATCCAAACTCACCAAACACACATTGACCTAATGTTGACAACAAATTAAACACTTAGTTTCAACAATATCCCCCTTTTTATTTTTTTGTTAGTGTATCTTCACAAAAAAGTCAATATATGTGTGTTATCTTTACTCCCCCTTAATGATAATCAAATGAAAATGGTAATCAGGTTATTCTTATCTCATATTTCTTTTCAATAACCTATTATCTTATTTTCTCAAAGAAGGAATGATATCACATGATACTTGGAAATGATCCTTTAGTTAATCAACTATAATTCTATATGGGAATTCCCAGTGTAGAAAACAAGAGAGATATAACTATGGGTATCTAAGCTGTCTATTAAATATACAGGATTATGAAATCAATCTTAGAGTGTCTCATATGAGGAGTTGAAAAGATGTGAAATACAAGATCCTTAACACACTTGATCAAACTTATCATAAATTTAAAGATCATAAGAATAATTCCCCCTTTTCTCAGCATTTCATTAATCAATAAATCCTATTAAATAAATACAATTTATAATGAGAGATGAGAGTGTGATTGGTTTACTCAAACCTCATGATGTCTTCCCCTCAATAGATTCATCCACTTTCATAATCGTGGAATTAAATTAAATCCATGAGGAAAAAAATAATCCTTCAATTCTTTGATTTTCTAGTAAAATACACATAAAATAATAGGTAATACGGAGAGACCTCTTGATATTATTCAAGTGATAGGATAAGTCTAAACATGAAGTTTTAGACCTAACTCAACAACATCTCTTTTGGCACTGTTTTGGTGAAAATATCTATAACCTAATATTTAGTATAAATGTATTCTTGCATGATATCTCTACCTACAACATTTTATTTGATAAAATGATACCTGATATCAATATTCTTGGATATTTACTATTGCACTATATTTTTATACAACCCAATAGCACTTTAATTATCACATGAAATTTTCAGTGGTCTCCCAGTATCAATTTTTAAATTTGCCAACTGCACTTGCATCCAAATCATCTGTGTACAAGCATATGTAGCTACAAAATATTCAACCTAAGCTATGATCAATGTTAAATAATTCTATTTCTTGTTATACCAACTCACACTGACTTCTACCATAATAAAGTTTCCTCATGAATTTGATATTCTGTCTATACAATAACCTTCCCAATCAGAATATCTAAACCCAATAGTTTTAAATATGAACTGTGTTTTTATAGAATCCCATAGTTCAGAGTTCCTTTCACATATCTCAGAATTATCTTAATAACCAACAAGTGAGACTCTTTAGTGTTACTCTAAAATCTAAAACATAGAGTCACTATATTAGTTATATTAGGCCTTGACACTATTAGAAAAAGAAGAATTCAAATGATTCTTCATAATTATTTCTAGTTAAGAATACTTCCAACTTTATCCTTGCATAATTTATTTCCAACTAAAATTATATTTTAAACTTCTTTTTAATTTTCCACTCAAAAAATTTTCAAAAATTCCATAGTATACTTTTCCTGTAATATAAATATGGAATTTGGTTTATGATCAATCTAAAATACTAGAAAGTATGTCATCTAACCAAGCATGTACATATCAACATTTATTTTAATTTACTTATAAAAATATTCAAATAGACATTCCTTATCACCAGAAAAATGATTCATCCATATATACAATGAATATAAGAGTACCTTTGAACATTTCTCTTCCATAAAGTTTACTGTCAACTTTACCTTTTATAAACTTCATATCCCTTAAAAAGCTATACAATTTTGAATAGTAGGATATATGATCCCATTTCAAACCTTAAAAATATTTCCTCAATTAGTATACCATGCATCCATAATTTTCTAAGAAAAAACCATCAGGTTGTTCAATATAGAATTCTTCCTCAAGATCACCATTTAGAATGGAAGATTTCACATCTATTTGATAAACTTTATAATGTTTTTGTGCTATTACTGCTAAGAAAATTATAATGTTTTCTAGTCTTTATACTATTTAAAAAGGTTCTTTAAATACAATTACTTCTATATGATAATATCCTTTGCACACCAGCCTAGATTTATTCCTTGACACTTCACCTTTATCATTTAGATTATTTTTGAAAAACCACTTTGTGAAAATAACATTTTTATTTTTAGGTATATATATAAGATGAAAAGAGGAGTTCTTACCAATATAACCAAGTTACACATTCATAGATATTATACATTTTTCATTATCAAATACTTCTACCCTTTTTTTAGGTTCAATTTGAGAAATAAGTACAGTTTGATCTTCAATTCTCAATCCTCTTCTAGTTTGAACTGAAGCCTATTGATTTCCAATTATATTTTTAGTATCAAGACATTTCTTCAATTTTATATACTATTTCCCCTTATTTCCATTATCTTCATCTTCATCACTAGTATGCTCAAAATCAATTTCAACAATGTGGGAGTCTTTATTAGTATCTTCATCATTATTATGTTCTATTTTCATACCATTTTCTTCTGAATCTTATAAATCTATATCAAATGATATATCTAAATTTTTCTTGTTTATAAAAATTTTGACATCACTATAATTAGCTAACTTGTTCATCTGTTTATTCCAACATCTGTAGCCACTACCATTAGATAGGTAGCCCATGAAAATTACTTCCTTGACTTTTTCTTCAAATTTTCCCAGGTTGATATACTTAATCTTTATAATGTAAGGGATTTAAAAAAATATGAATTATTTAATAGTTGGATTTTTATTGTACCACATTTCATATGTTATATTATGTGTTTATGGTATCAGTAGACACCTAATTTGTATGATTATGGAAGTACATGCATCTTATCTCTAGAAATATTTTATGATGTTGTGTTCAACTAACATAGTTATTCCTATCTCTACTATGATTCTATTATTTATTTTAGCTACCCCATTTTTCCATGGAGTATATGGTGTTATATAGTAATTATTTATTCCATGTTTTTAAAGTTAAATTTCAAAATAATCATAAGTAAACTTCTTACTATTATTTTATTTCTGTTTCTTGATATAAGGACCCATATTCTTATCATCTTAATTTCAATTTTTTTCTTGAACATTTCAGTTTCTCTAAATTGTATTTGATAAACATGACATTAGTAAACCAAGTATAATCATCAATAAATGTATTGAAATATAGATTATCTCTAGTATACATTTTTCTCATTGGACGACATAAGTTAGTATGAATTAGTTCAAGGGGTCTAAAAGATAGAATATCCACCCTTTGTGTAAACTTTGAGCCAATTTCCATTTTTATAGGTTTCAAAGATTTCATAAGTTTCTATATTTATCTTGGGAAAATCTATTACAATATCATGCTTTAATATTTTTCTTATACTCCTTTTACCAAGATGGATAAGCCTTCTATACCACAGGTTGTTTTCATATTTGCTACTCAAGTAATAAGAATTGATAAAATCACCAATTTGAAATATACTACCATTAGTTATTTTTCCTAGAGTGATAATTATTCCATGCTTTGTGATTTTGATTATACATGAATACTTTTTGAACAATAAATCATGCCTTTACTCAAAAATTTGGCTGACACTAATAAAATTATTCTTCAGTCCTTCAATAAATAACACATTATTAGAATTCATATTTTTGACTTCAATCTATGCTTTTCCAATTACCTTAATTTTTAGGAAATAATCATTTCCAAATTTTACTAATCCTCCTTCATGATTATCAATGTTGCATAGAATTTTTATGTCACCAGGCATGTGTGATGAACATCCACTATAAAGAATTCATGACTTTGCTTTTATACTAGATTTCAAAGCAACTTTAGTGAAACATGATTTTTCTTAATTCATTTTTTGAACCCCCTTTACTTTCTCAATATTGATTGTTTTTTTAAGGATAATACTAATGAAATTTTTAGTAATATGGATTTTTTGATCACATATTCTATAGATTTATTCTAAATAGTCATTTTTATTGTGTGTTGGAAGATAGAATAAATTCAAGATAACCACTTTATTTGAAAATTTCTTCTCATTTTCTCATAATAGCTCTCCCTTGGTTCATGTCTCATCTATGGTAGAGACATGTTATACCAACATAAATATTCTTTATTCCTAAACACCCCACAAAACTAGTAATTACCTATAAACCTTGATCTTACCAACCAATATTATCCCTTTCTTGAAGATTTTTGTTGTTATCTTTCAATATACTGAGTTTCTCTTTGCTCTGGGGGAAATTTCTTCTTAGATAATTTCTTTATTCCTTTAAATTAGAAGATGATTTCCCACTAGTATTCATGCTCTATAATTATCCAATTTTTTTTTGGACCTTTATTATTAGAGATAATAGATTTGTTTTGAGATTCATAGGGTGTTGAATTAACCTACTTCTTTGAACCCCTATTTTCATTGGTTTTTGATGATTTTACCTTGACCTAAATAGACTTTATGAAAAATTCCATTTTATTTTTCAAGACATTATATGATTCAAGAAATTTATAATGAGTCTTTGACTATTATTATTCTTTGATAGAAAGTTTTTATTCAAGTTCATTTACCATCTTTTCCATTTTTACCACTTTCAGTTTGTGTCTTTTGAATTCTTCAATGTAAAGAATATATTATTTTCACATTCTTCCTTTTCCTAGTTATCTTTCCTTTTTATTTCAAAAATAGTCTCATTTCTTCTTGTTATTTTTATTTTTCTCTAGATATACTTCTAATTCATTCTTCAAAATGTGATCTAACTCTATTTATCCACTTTCATCATCTTCACTACTAGAGGTGTCAAATCCTTTTTCCATATGAGATATGAAGTTATTTTCATCTAATTATTATCTGATTGAGATAGATTTAGCTTCATCTTCCTTTCCCACTAAACTTATTATTTTACTTTTAAAAAATTTATTCTTGATTCCATCAAATTTGGTTGTGCCATTTGAGCACTTCCTCTATTTATTTTTATATGGGTTTTCATGATCTGTCTCTGGTTTCTCAGTCTTATTTTTAGGAAAATTTATAGTAAAATGTCCAATGTCATTACAGTTGTAGAACCTTGGTATTAATTTAACTTTACCCTTAAAATTTACCTTATGGAATATTTTTGGTACAATAGAATTATTTTGTTATAATCTTTATATTCATTTTAATCATTAGATTAACTTGATTCTCACATTTTATCATATCTGAATTTAAGATTTTTTATGAACTCAAAATCCATATCATATTTAATATTCTTCTTGAAGACTAGTATTTTTCACATTTCATATTAAATGATCATGGTATGTAGTTCATCAATAGTAAGATCATTTTTATCTTCTAAATCTAATACTTTAGGATCAAACCTGTTAGGAAAATTTCTCATCAGTTTTTGGAAATAGTTGAACCATTTAGCTATTCACCGAAACCCAAGATATTACTATCAATTTTATTAACTCTTATGAAGTAGTCATTAACATTTTATTCTTCAACCATATTGATATCTTCAAATTTTCTCCTTCCAATTTAAAATTTTTCCTCCTTGAGTTTTACGTTTCCTTCATATCTTCTTTCTAATTTATCCCAAATTTCCTTGGAATTTTTAAGTCCCATAACCTTTTTTGTAAATTTTTTCTAAAAGATACATCAAAATGTCATTTTGAACTTTTCCATCAACTTCTATAAGTCTCTTATTGGTAAAATTCATAAGATCATATTCAAAAATAGGTGATATTACAACAATAACTACATCTTTATCTTCAAGAAAAAGAGATAAAAGATAAGGAAACATTATATTCTTCCAACTGTGGTAGTTATTTCCATAAAATTTAGGAACACTACTACTATTAACAGAATTTAGATTATCCATCTTCATTACTTAGTAAATCCAGACAAAGGTAACTTGGTTCTCTGATACCAATTTAAGTTTTTGGGGAATTTTTTCACCGCTAAGAAGTGGGATTGAATCAGTTGTGTTTTTTTTTATAAATTTTATTTCTTTTAAAATTAACCTCTGTTGACCTATTAGGATATGATTTAATCTTATGATTAATAAACCTATCTTGAATGAAGTAAAAATAAATAGCACAGGAGTAAAATATTTTTACAAGGTTTGGTCTCAATGTTAGCCTACTCTTTACTATGATTGGTTAGATTCCCCAATCATAGATTCTTCACTATAATCACAAACAGTTACAATATACATGTCTTCACTAGCATATAGTCACACTATGCTTTCTAGATCCCCAATGAAACAATATTTTCACACTTCCTAACATAAGAAAATATTATAAACACCACAAGAAATATCACTTCTGAATATTGGATGCTTCTACAATAATTGATGAAGATCTTTATTTTGAGCCTTAAAGATAAATAAAACATCATATGATCACTTTTTGAAGAACATCACTGAAATTTTTCTTCCTAAAATTATATCTTTTGAATTATAAAATATATTCCACTTATATAGTATGAAAAATAATCATTATATATGAAAAATAATTATCACAAAGCACATTTAGGATTTTGAATACTATCTGTACAAAATTTTACTTCTTTGCAAATTGATATTTTCTCTACGAGTGACTAATAATTTTCTTAGAAAATAAGATCTACACTTTAGCACTCAAACCTATGTTTAATCTAGGAATCAACTTAGTATTTGTAGAAAACTATTCACTTTTTATTCAATCACTTATCACATGATAATTCTAAAAATGTGTTAAGTAGTTTAAAGCATTTAGATTGTTATGTGATATTGAAAAATACATCGCTTATTACCATAGAACGTATTGGCCTCCACATAGAATTTTCATTAATCTATACATAGATTATCTAAATAATATCTCCGCATAGCATTTTATAACCCAAAATCCAATGTTTCATTCATGCGTCACAAACAACATGCATATCCACATACTATAATTATCACCACAAAGCATCATGTCGACATAGCAACATTATTCTCAAATATTATTTAGTACAGGGTCACATGAGCATACATCCATTCCCAAATAGAATTTAATTTTCAATGAAACATCCCATAATGAAGCTCATCCATATGGAGTGTTCACTGCATAATTATTGGTGTCCATAAAATCACCTTCTCTGTAAATCATATTTCATTATTGCATACTTTAAATTTCTACAAAAACTCACCATTGACCACCTAGTTCATCCACATAAGAGATTTACCACAAAATGAATTGATGTTTGTAAATAGAAACCTTACAAATAATTCATGTAAAAAAATTTCATCAGCTTCTACATAAAAATAGTTCTCATAACAACTAAATCCACAAACACTTCTCACAAGTAAACTTTGATTCCCACATAACATTTAATTTTCTATTCAGACCCAAATAGGATATTCACTGCTTATCACTAATATATAATTTATTCATAGACTAAAACTAATATTATCTTCTTCATATATCCTTATTCCACCCAAACTCAACATTGTAAGCATTTTTATGCTTTGTGGAAAATCTTACTTATACATTTTTAGACTCCCAATATGCTTGAACTCAAATAGTTCTTAGATTAATATGCGGTTCATCAGCCTGAAAATGCTCATTTGTAAAGGGATTCAAACATGTGAGGAAGGAAAAGATATCCCTCCTTAACTGGATGGATCATATTCAAATGATCAATCAGATCATATGGATGATGTTTCTTTCTTATAATTTAACGCGGGTGAACATTACCTACAAGGCGACTTGTACCACATCAAAAACTCAAAGAAGATTATCTCAAATTTATAAGATAAATAGTAACCTCTACTCATTCGACTTGGCTATAAGGGATCAACACCAGTCTCACTGCACACACCACTTGGGCTTTGGCTCATGGAATATTGGCCTAACCTCTGCATGCCTTCAGGCGTGCACTCTATGAGCCCTATTCCTGCCCTAACATATCTCAAACCCCTTATACATAGGAGAACTCTTGTAGGAATATACATGACCCACTCACACCATATCCACCATGAGGACTGCTTGGTTGGCTCTCCCATGGGGTTAAACACATGGGTCCCCCTAAGTATGGTTGAGATCTAGCCATGTGGGCTTGTTTGGTTGGCTCCCAAATTTTTGGAAACCCCTTATAATTTTCTAAGTGTAAATACCACCTTATATAATTATAAAAGCATCCTCAAATAATATTCTAACACAAAAAATATTCATATTCTTAATACAAAGTGATGTAATCATGTCTTTATTATTTATCTTGTAGAAAGCAATGTCATCACTGACACTAGTCTTGGAACTGAAGATCACTTCAAACAATCATTAGAGTTTGACCAAGGGGAATTGTCCAAGTGTGAAATCAAATCACATTAGATGGATCCATATCAATTTAGTAGGAATCAACACTTCATTAAAACTCACTAAACACACATTAACGCAACATTGAAAACAAATTCAACACTTAGTTTCAAAAATATATATTCCACAAGATTATGAAAACATTTGTTATTTCATTACATCTTAACCCATGGAAAAGAAAAAAGATTCATAGATATTTCACCATAATAATAATAAACCATACAGATAAATAATAAATATGGTAACAATGGAACATATCCTGATTAAATCGTAGGAAACATTAAAGGATGCTATTATAGATGAAAATACATTTTATAGATCACTAAAACATTTTTTTGGGAGAAATACCTTTTTCATTTTGAAATCACTTAATTAAAATATAAAAATTTCAAAAATAATAAGGATTTTTTATAAAATGACCGTGGAAACTTATAAAGGAAGATTCAAATAAAATAGTACTCTAGAAGGTGGGAAAATCTATTCATGTGGTATATGTTAAAGTAATGATTCCTTTGACATTTTTGATAAAAATTCAAAAGTACATAATTTTGAAAACTACAAAAATATTTCTTTTAAAAAATTATATAGAAATTCAAAAATGGGAAAAAATTAATTTATACAATAATCAGGGATTGATAAAAAAATTCCTGAAAACATTTTAAATTAAATATAGATATAAAAGAAAAATATTCTTGACCGAAGAGAGAAATAATGTATGGTTTACTTAAAAAAATTATTTCAGTCTATTGACTACTTAGAGAGTGGAAAATGAAATGAAAACATGTAATCAATAGAAATAATCAAATTACAATAAAATTAATAATATTTGGGAGATATAGATCATATAATTTCATAATCATAAATACAAGCATAAATAATCCTGGTAAAAAAATAGATGGTAATGTAAAACCCTTACTGCTTTGATAACTTTTGATTCACAAATCTCATGAAAGAATAAATTAAAATGAAACTATAAATAAAATAAAAATAAGGATATTCATGATAAAACATATCAAAGGGTAATTAGATACACCTCATAATATAATATATGTGTATAACATAAATTATGGCTCGATGAGGATAATTTGATATGGCAAACCCTAACCACTTTGGTATCTTTTGAATACAAAAAACTTGGATGAAATAATTTTAATTTTAAATTTAAATACCATGAATTAAGATGGATCCATGATATAAAATTTCAAAGGGTTATTATATAAGCCTCATAAACATATATAGGTTAATAACATCAAATATGTCTCATTCAAACAATATTGAGATGAAGAACCCTTACCTCATGTACGACTTGATTTGTAATCAATATAACCTACTATATAATAAATTTATATTTATTATAATTATATATTAAAATAATTTACACACTTATAATATCATATATAATCCACTTATAATATTTCAACACCTATTTATTAATAATTCTTTATTAAAATCCTTGTTTCTAGGTGATAATTGGTATATTTTTCATGTATGTTTTGGTTTGGAAGTTATGTTACTTTCAATTTGATCATGGTTCCCTATTTTAAAGAATATTAAGCATATAATATGTTTAATATTTAATAATTATATAAAATTTTATAAAAATTAATATAAATAAGTGATGAAAAATGAATTACATCACTTCATAGAGATAGTAGTTTGTACGTACGCATGAGTGATGTTTCTACTTTTTTATGGATGGAATGAAGAATGGTAAATAATAATTCACCATTATAGAATCATTTTTATGTAATAAATTTAATATATATTCATTAAATATATCATTATTTCTAGCCATGTAAAGTGTAAATGAAAACCAAATCACATCGCTTCACGGAGGTGGTAGTCCACATGTACGAATGAGCAATGTTATCATTTTACAATGAATCAGAAGGAAAGAAGGTAGATAATATATTATAATTCTAGAAGAATAATTATGTTATAAAAATAATACAAAAAAATTTAATCCATCATAATAACTAACCATGAATGATGGTAAATAAAATGAATCGTATCTCCATAAGTAGGTTGTAGTCCACATGTAAGCACCATTGATACATTAATTTACTATTTAATGTAAATGAGGTAGGAAATTAATGTGAAATAATCATAATAAAATCTTATTATATCTATGATACTTTATTAATAATGTTATGATGGATAAAATAGGTTTATATAAGGACCAAGAAGAAATAAAATTTAAATATATCGATTAAGATTTATATCTATTCTTGGAGAGATGACATTTGACTTACACATTAAGCCTTAAAATATAGGCCTTTAAAGAATAAAAGAAGCTCTAGAAAAAATTGAAGAAATATAGAATAGTTTTAGAGTTGGTATTTGATAATATATAAAGCTCAAATTGTGTGAATAATAGAGGATAAGATGTTCCCTTTTATATGTGATGGGAGGTTACTTAAATGCATTCAAAAATATAAGGTCACTTTTATATTAAAGTGTTTTAAAATGGACAATACTTCTAAGGTAGGATAATATAAGGTCAATATAGAAACCAAATCCTTTTACACATAGTATTACATGATTTTAAGTTTAATTATCCATGAAATACAAACCAAGGATCGAAAAGTATAGTGACTTTGAAAGACTAGTTAAAAAAATATGAAACTAAAATAAAAAATCATTTTATTAATATCCATAATGAGCTCCTAAATCTCTTTGAGATCCTATAAGTATATAAGATAACTTGGGGGACACATAAATAAAATGGATGATCTAAAAATCCTATTAAGGGAATAAACATGGGAATAGAGTATAACAAATGAGTTAGAAGGCATAAAATGATATCATAAAAGGAATGAATCAGGAATAAATATATGGAAGCATAATATATAGAGTATTGAATAATATGATTATGGAAATATTGGAATGTTTAAGAAAAATATAACATGACATACACATGATTCAAATTTAACTTCCAAGACTATATCACATGGCGGACAAAGTCCTATAATAGATTTGGATTACTCCCTAATCCCATACATGACGTCTCATGAGAGTAAAATAGTACCCGATGCATTGGAGCACTATCTAGGTGCAACAATCATAACATGTACATGCATTTATGTTCCTAAAAAATAAATCAAACATAAGGAATAATCATAAGGGTTACCCATGGAAGGAAATAGGTTTCGTAATCATGTCATAAGGCACAACCAAAGGGTGTATCATAATGGTATCCATGAAAGAAGGGATTAAATAATTTACAAAAAATCATAAACTAAAAATAAGAATATATCATGAATAATTATGTCCAAATTAAGTAAATACATGAAAAATATTTTTTAAGAAACTTTATAAATGAGCCACATTAGTGAGTTTTAAGGGAAAATATTAAAGAGTCTTTAAATAGGTCAAAGACATAATTATTTGTATAAAAAAAACAAATGAGAAATTTTTTTTTCATGATAAAATGATATATTTTATAAAAATATTAGTGAATTAAAATAGTTTATGTAGTTTACTTGAAAATGGATATAAAACAGAGAAGTGAACTTTAATTATGATTTCTTATCGAGATAAATTGAGAAGGGAACATTTTAAAACATATATTTACCCATAAAATAAGGATGAATTGAACTAGATACATATGTGTGAAAAAATACATAGAATTTATAAGAATAATATAATTAAAATGGAGAAATTAATTGGGGTAAAGAGAGATAAATCATAACCCAAAGGAAAAATAGAAGTTCAGAGAGATTCCTTACCTTATGTCTAAATGCATTCTTCACTTGCACTTAATGTCCTAGATAATCAAATTAGATTCATTAATTACTTAATTTAGAACCTCTTCTATATGTATTTGATTTATTATAATTTTATTAAGTTCATTTATGTCCATTTCTATGAGCAATAAATTAATATATATGTATTTTATTTACTAAAATTTTATTAAGTTCATTTATGTCCATTTAGATGAGTTATAAGTTCATTTTCATCATTTTAAGAGCATTCATTTTAATGGTTTCATGGTCAGTTTACTTGTATATAATTATTAAATTTATTTTAAAATTTTATAAATCTATAGAAGTGAAATTTTATGGTATTAATGCACTTACATAATTTTACATGGTCACATATATCATTTTTTTTCTAGTTTGATGATGATTCATGTGATAAAACGTTAATGAAAAATGTTTAGTATATTTTTTTGGTTTTTTAATCATCACAATCAAGTTTTATTTTATTTAATATTATGTATATAAATTAGTTACAGAATATAAAATAAGTTATAAAATATATTTTACAATCTAATTTAACCGTAATAACGGTTTCATGACCAGTCTTGAAGGAGGTAATGGAAAACAAAAACTCATTATCCAAGGAGATGATTAAAAACCATAATTTGGACAACATTATCATTTCTTTGAATAAGAGGAGGTGAGAAAAGAGGTGGAAATAAGATATTCCATTATAAATATAAAATTCCAATATATACATGTTACTTGAGTTATTATGATTTTATGGATAAAGGAGTTGAGGAGAAGGTATAAGAATAAATGAAATTAAAAGAGATAGGTTGAGAAAGTTACCTCTTAAATGTCGTCTCCTTGAGAACCTCCTTAAGGAACTTGGGTTTGGTATTTTGTTAATTTAAATAGCTATTAGATGCGGGGAAGATGCTTGGAAAGGTAATTGGGTAGAATATTGACAAACTACAAGTCTTAGAAGGTGTGAGGATAAGGGGTGGTATTTATAGGGGAGGAGAGGGGTGCTTTTGATTATTATGTTCATTAGTTTATTATTTTGGATTAAGACTATCAATAATGTTGATTACTATGAATAAATATAGAAAATATTAAATGAGGGTTCGATATAATGTGTTCGTACATTATCTATGACTCAAAAATTCATGTATTTGGCTTATAATGTTAAATACTATAAATTAGCGTATTTCACTATTCACAAAATTCAACTATTTTAGAAAAATCTCAAAAAATTTAACCTAAATATTTTTCTGAATTTAGATTTTAAAATTTTAATCCATTTTATGAAAATAATTTTCTAAATATGAGAAATTTAATTTTTAAATATAATCAACATTAAATTGCAAAATACCAATTTTAATATTATAATCGATTTTTTGACCCTTTGAAAAATTAATTAAGGTCACATAAAATTATATTATAATTATAATACTACGTAATAATAATTTATGAATATATTTTATAAAATTAATTTTTCTTTTAAATCATTATATTAATTATAAAATTGTAAATAAACATTTATGTTTTACAAAAATACCAACACATAAATTATCACTTTTTAAAAATTTATTTACTTATACCATGATATAATTATATCATATTTTTATTTATAAGATACCTAAATTTTATTTTATACTTTCATAGGTGAGGCTACTATTCTAACAACCAGATTACTATTCTAAATGGCCAGATTACTATTCCAACATTCAGATTTATAACAGTCATCTAAGTTCCTTAATTTTTATAAATACCTCTTATTTGATTCACTTTTATTTTCTATTAACATTACATATATAATTTCATTTTCAAAATTAATATTTTATTATTAACTTTATGTTTTATTTCTACATCTTTCTTCATGAGTGCATTTATTCTAATGGATCAATCTGATATGAATTTTTCCTTTTTTGTTATCTTATTTTCTATTTGTTATCCCATTGTAATATTTGGAATTCTTATTAGTTTATTTTCTGACTAATGCATGATTATTAATTTATGATAATAATTTTTTTATTGGGTTCTCTATGTGATTTATGTATTTTATAACATAATTATAAGAAATAAATTCCATTGATAAAATTATAGGTCGTTACATTCTTTCTCCCTTATGAAATTTCACCCTCAAAATTTTGTTTTACATATTAAGGTGAAAATAGGTGAGGCTATTTATCTTTCACCACCTCCTCTAGTTCCCATTTCACCTCTTCATACTTATGGTTTCTCTATAGTACATTGACTAGGTGAGTGGTCTTGTTAAGTAGAACCATGTCTCTATGGTCCAAAATCTTCATCAACTCCTCATAAGAGAGATAATTTTCCAGCTGTACCACCTCTAAGTCTAATACATGTAAGGGGTCTAGTATTTACTTACTATAAAAGGATATGTGTAAAACACCATGTACTTGATACATAGTTTATGGAAGTTCTAGTCGATAGGCCACAACTCAAACATGATCAATAATATTGAAGGGGACGATGTACCTAAGAATTATCTTTCCTTTCTTCCCAAATTTCATAACCCTATTCCATGGAGATATGTAGAGGAATACCTTATCACCAACCTCAAACTATAAGCCTTATTGAAAATTATCTATATATCTATTCTATCAACTTTGGACAACCTAGATATGATGCTGAATGGTCTTAAATATTTCTTCCATTTCCTCAACCATTTTAGGTCATAATATATTAAATTCACTAACTTCATACTATCATTCAGGTGGTATACATATTTTCTCATAAAGGGATTCATATGGAGCCATTTGGATTCTTGAGTGGAAAATATTGTTGTAAGAGAACTCGACAAGTGTAATAAGTTGATCCCATCCTCCTTTTATGTCCATTGAGCATGCTCTCAACCTATCTTTTAGTGTCTGAATAGTTTTCTCAGATTGGCCATAAATTTGGGGGTGATAATCCATTCTAAAGTTTAAATCAATATTTAGAGCATGTTGAAGATTTTTTAGAATATGGAGGTAAATCTAAGATCATGATCAAATATAATCTATAATGGTACTCTATGAATATTCACCACTTATTTGATGTATATATATGTGAGTTGGTTGAGTGAGAAGTCCTATTAAATATAAATAAAGTGATAAGTCTTTGTAAGATGATCCATAATTACCCATATAGCATTATTTCCTCAAGATGTATTTGAATGTCTAGTGACAAAGTCTATAATGATGTTTTCTCATTTCCATATAGGTATGGGTAATGGTTGTATCAATCCCTTATAATTTTTCCTTTCATCCTTCACTTTTTGATATACCAGGAACTTTGGTGTGTATTTAATGATCACATTCTTCATATTATCCCACTAATATTACTTTGAGATATCTCAATCATCTTTGTGTTCCCTAGGTGAATAGAGAAGGTTGAGATATGTGTATTATTTTAAATCTATTTCTTTATCTTCATATTGGATGAAACACATCATCATGAACCAAATCTTAAAACTCCTTCAATATCAATTTTGAACTCTAGGATTTTCTATTTTTGATAGATGCCACCTTCTTTTAAATTTCTGTATCATTTCTTTGAGCATCCTTTATCATCTCTAATGGAATGTTTGATCAATAATTTGAGAAATAAAAAATGAAGTTCCTTCCCTTATGATTCCCATGTACATCCATTGCAAGTATAAAAAGATTGTATCCTTATCAATTCTCATAATTGATAAAGTTAGTGGGTCCTTTATACTTAGAGAATCTTCCACTTTATTTTCTTTACCAGGATAGTAGTGGATTGAGAAGTCATAATACTTGATGAGACCTAACCATATTCACTATATCACATTAATATCATTCTATGTGAATATATATTTGAGGCTCTTATAATCAATATATATCTCAAACTTCTCCCCATATAGATAATTCCATCAAATTTTCAATGCGAAGATCACAAATACCAACTATAGATCATGTTTTGGATATTTTTGCTCATAAAATTTCAACTGGATTGAAGTGTAGGCTATAAATTTATCATTTTTCATAATTACACAACGTAATACCTTCTTTGAAGCATCAATGTATACCAAAAAGAGTTTCCCACTTGTCAGTAGTGTAAGTACTGGTGTAGTGATAATCCTATTTTTCAACTCTTTAAAGCAGTCTTAATATTCACTGGTCAATATGAACTTTACTCCCTTCCGAGTCATCTTGGTTAGTGGGATTTAAAATCATGATAATATATTCAAAAATCATCAGTTATACCTATCCATACCAAGAAAACTATGTATCTCTCTTATAGATACTGGTCTGGGACACTCCTTAATTTCTTTTGTTTTAAAAGGGTTGATAGATATTACTTTGCTGGTGATAACATAACCCAAGAATGATAATTCCTCTATCCAGTTTTCACATTTACTATACTTTTCATATAGTTTCTCCCTCCACAAATTTTTTAGTATAATGTTAAAATGCTCCTTGTGTTCCTCCTTTCTTTTGGAGTATATCAGAATATCATCTATAAAGACTACCATAAATTTTTCAATGTAATATCTAAAGAATATATTCATTAAGTCCATGAAAATTTATAGAGAATTAGTGAGTTTTAAGGGAATCTCTATGAACTCATAGTGTCCATAACTTGTTCAAAATCCAATCTTGGGAATATCTTCCTTTCTCACTATTAATTGGTGATATCTATACCAAAGGTTCAACTTAGAGAAATACTTGTCCCCACATAGTTTATCAAAAAATTCATCCATCCATGGTAGGGGATACTTGTTATTTATCATGATTTTTTTGAGCTCACCATAATCAATGTAGAGGTGCATTGATCCATCTTTCTTCTTGATAAAGAGGACTGGAACACCCCATGGTGAAGTACTCAGGCATATAAAGTGCTTTCCCATATTTTCTTGTACATGATTCTTTAGTTTCTCCAACTAAATAGTGTATATCCTATAAGGAGTATTTGATATGGGTAGATATCCAGGTATAATCTCAATTGAGAAATCAACCTCTCAGTTATAAGGAAGACTAAGCGATTCTTCAAGGAACACATCAGTGTAGTCCCTCATAATGGGAATGTCTTAAAGCATGATCCTCTCATTTGTATTAATCATTTGAGATAGATATGATTTCTCATAAGGAAATAATATCCATAATTGAGATGATATATCTCATGAAGATTTATCTTCCTACTTATACTTATATAAAATTAAGGGATTCCTCGGGATGTGAAGAGTGATCTCCCTTTACTTACAGTTGATGTTGTATTTATATAAAGATAGCCAATACATTCCCAATATAAAATCTAATTCCACTAAAATAAGTAAGATGAGATTTTATGTGAGGTTTAGTCCAAAAACATTAACTGGGGATTACTTATATACTTTGGATGAAATAATTTCCCAATTTACTATCCTCATAGATAACTCAACCTCCATATTTTGAGGTGGGGTTTAAATAGTTATACTAAACTTACAAGATATTAAAAAATTCATAGAACTAGAATAAAATAGAATGTTTTCTATTTTTGAATTAATAAACAATGTACTGGTCACCACATCATTGTTGGGATCCACCTCTATAGTAGTGATAGCATATGCCCTTCCTTGTTGCCTTGAAGGTTGCTGTTGTTGATTGTCTCTGAAAACCATTGGATTAGCGCATTGGATCACATAATTACCATGTTACTTGTAGTTTAAACACTGCACTATAGACTGAGTGTTGATCTAAATGTTCATTTATTCTTTTTCATTAGCGGGCTTCTTCAAATATCTTCTGTAACAATTATCCTGATGCCTCCCTCTTCCACATTTTAAGCATCTCTTAGTTCTCTTTAGAAATTTCCCATGATGCTTCTTTCCACACTTTTGACATGTGGGATGTTGGGTTTTCTTTTCTTCATAGGACCTATCTATTGATCCTTCCATATTAAAATACATTTTCCTCTATTTATCTATAATCCCACAAGACCACCGAGAGTCACCAATCTCCATCTCAACCTTTAAGGCTCATTAGAAAATATCCTCATAGCTATCAAAGTCTTGAATCTCCAAGTATTTTCATAGACTTAGCTTTAATATAATAAAAAAGTGATCCACATTACTTTTAGTGTTCATGAAAAATCCAGTAGCTTATCATGCAAGACTTGTAAATTTTTCCCTGTATGTTCTAATAGATTCATCTTCCTTTTGCTTCACTTAAAAAAATACGCTCTCTATATTAAGACAGAGAGTTCAGAGAAAATATTTATTGAAAAATATGTTATTGAATCCTTCCCAATACATAGTATCAAATTCCACCTTAGAATTTTTGTTTTTGATTAGTGTCCATCACTAATCCGCTTCCCCATAAAAACTATATACCTCCAACACAACTTTCACTGCTTCTGATCATTGAATGATAGAAAATATATTCTCAATGGACTTAATCCATTATTCTGTGATGAGGGGATTAGAATATACACTAAATATAGAAGGTATTTTTCACATAAAGGATTCAACCACAACTTCCTCTTTCTTAGGATAAGGAGGTAGTTCCATACAATTCAAGTTATAATTCATAACTTGATCCAATTATGATGGCACTATCATGAAGTTCTGGCCCATTGTTCTCATTAGGTTTGGAATCTCATTAGGGAAATCATCACATTGCCTATCACATTAACTACAAAAAATAGCAGATTAACACCAGTTTTTAGATGGGGTTATACAAAACCCCCACAAAATTTATTTTATAGGGGGTTATCCACAACCCCCTATAATCATCAAATTTAGATGGGGTTCATATAGAGACCCTTCTTTTTATTACATTACTATTACATCATTTTAAAGACAAACAACATAAATAATTACACAATAAGTATCCAAAGGTTTAGTGTCTTGGGAAAATTAGGACCATACATAACATTTACAAAATAACATATAAACATTTATTTAATTCCTTCTTCTCTAGCTTCTTATTGTTACTTGAATTCTCCTTAGTACATGTAATCACTTGAGGATATACATCAAAAAGGGGTGGGATAAAATCCTAGCAAGAGGATAGATAAGAACATGAAACCATATAACATGGGGTGAGAATAAACATAACATATACATAAGATCATAATCATGAGAGGAAGCATGAAGACAATTCTTGTAAAATGGAAATGCATAAAAATGAAACATCATGTCTTAGAGGTAAACTACCATACATAGTTATAAACAAAGATAACATCATGTTCAAACATATTTCATTTTTCTCATGAGATAAATAATATTAACCAATTCATTATAGTTCTATATAATTCTGGGTTCACCCATCACATCATAACATTTACATTGTGCTATATAATTCTGAGCCCACTCGTCACATCATAACATTTACATTATCATGCATGAAACATAGAATATATATCAATATTGAACATAAAATAATCCATGTAAAGGAATGGGTTTAATTTCATAATCATAAATTCAAAAACTTTGTGTTACCAAATGAAAGAGGGAATAATATACTTGAATCATCAACCTTGGGTGATGAAGAAACAATCTCGAGAAGTAAAAGGTGTGTTTTTTTGAAAGAAGAGTTATTTTGTAAATCATTGTGTTTGTAATAAATTTAAGTATAAAACATGGATATCCTATAGGAGTTAATATAATTATGAATGAATTATATTTAAGGAATATCCTTACTAAAAATGGGGTGAAAGAGGGAAAACCTAAAGAAAGGAGTTGGGTTTGAGAATTCCCCTTACCTTGTGTTTGAAAGCTTCATTCACATTAATATACTCTATAATCAAATTATATTAATTAATTTAAAATATATAACCATTTATAAATGAATTTTATTCATTATAGTTTTATGAAGTTCATTTATGGGCCTTTGAATGAGTTATATAGTTTAATCTCATCATTCGAGAGCATTTGTTTTCATGGTTTTCATGATCGATTCATTTGTATACATGAATGGAAGTTCATGTAAAATGGGGATAAATATTCAGAATTTTTATCATATGTTATTAATTATATTAAATAATTTTAAATGATATTATAAAGAATTGTATTATATACCATGAGTATGAATCATTAGATAAAAGTTAATGATAATTTTTTAGGTTAATTTTGGAGGTTTTTCGATCATAATGAACTCGTTTTGTTTTATCATTTAGTATTATGTGTAAATGTTAGTTCCATAACATAAAGAGGTTTGTATCTTAAAAATTAAAATATTTTTTGAACCATTTAATGGTTTTATTAACATCCTTGAAGGCGTTTAAGTAAAAATAAAGTTCATCGCCCAGGATGTTGGTAAATCGATACATCAAGAACATTGATTTCATTTTTGTAATAAAAGAGTGAGATGAAGGAGTTTACTGATGGATCTTACATTAAAATTATATAATTATAGAACATTTAAGGTACTAGATTTATCATTACATTTGGATTAAGAGGGGGGGGAGAGCATAATAAATGAAATGAAATAGAAAGGAAATTAAAAGAAAAAGACAGAGGACTTACCACTTGAATTCTCCTCATGAGATCCTCCTCAACTCACTTTGGATTGGTCTTTTGATGCGACCAAGAGATCTTGGAAATGAGGGATAATCTTATTAAGAGTATTGGGAAGAATTTGGGAAAGGATCAAATCTTGAGAGGTGTGAGGAGAAGAGGGTGTGATGGGTGGTATTTATAGTGGAGGATAAGGGTGTTTTCTCATTATTTAATTTATTAGTTTATTCATTTACTCAAGACAAACAATAATGTTGATTGTTGAGACTAAATAAAGTAATTAGATCATATGATTTTTAACCAATTTATCTTAAATCAGAGATGAATCAATGAATAGTGTATTTGTTTTATAATGTATATATACCGTAAATTGCCGTATTTCACTATTCACCAAAAATTCAAGTGTTTCAGAAAAAAACCAAAAATCCACCCCAACCATTTTTGACATGTATAATTCAAAAATGAACTCCATTTTTTGAAAATAATTTTCTAAATATGAGTAATTTTATTAATTAGAATCATCATTTACTTGGAAAATATTGATTTTAAAATTCTAACTGACTTTATAACACTTTGAAACTTACTTAAGGTCGTATAAAATTATCTTAAAATCATAAAACATAAAAATATTAATTTATGAATACATTTTATAAAAATAAATTTTCTTTTAAATTATTAAATTAATCATAAAATTGTAATTAAACATTTACGACTTATAAAAATTCCAACACTTAATAAATAATTTTTAAAATATTATTTACTTATACTATTATATAATTATATCATATTTTCACTTATAAGTCACCGAAATTTTATTTATAATTTCATGGGCGAGGCTAGTATTCATTTTTCCATTTTACTATTCATAAGGTTCATATTACTATTCCTAAGGTCAAGTTACTATTTCATCAGTAATGGATCCTTAACTTCTATAAATACTTAATATTTCATTAATTCCTCATTTATAATGATTTTATTATCATTTATAAGTGATTTTATGTTATTTATACTATGTGAAATTACTATAAGAAGTAAAAATTACTTTGATAAAACTTTGGATCGTTACATTATTCCTCCCTTTTAAAATTTTACCCTTGAAATTTCATTTTACATAAAAATGTGAGGGTACTTATCCTTCATCACCTCCTCCAGTTCCCAAGTTGTTTTTTCATACTTATGGTTCCTTCACAACACTTTGACAAGGTGGGTTGTCTTGTTGTGTAGAACCTTATCTCTCTGGTCTAGAATCTTTACTAGCTACTCTTCATATGAGAGATCATCCTCTAGTTGTACTACCTCTTAGTTTAGTACATGTGAGGGATCAGGTTTATACTTCCTTAGGAGTGATACACGGAATGCATCATGAACTTAAGCCATATTCAGTGGAAGTGAAAGTCGATAGGCCATAGCTCTTATGTGATCAAGGATCTAAAATGGGCCAATTTACCTTGTTCTTAACTTCCCTTTCTTTCCAAAACGTATGAATCTCTTCCATGGTGATATTCAAATGAAGACTTTATCTCCAACATTGAACACCAAGTCCCTTCGACGGATGTCGGCATAGCTCTTTTTCTGACTTTAAGGAGCTTTGATATGTTGCTGGATGGATTAAACCTTCTCTATCATCTCTTGTACAATATCATGTCCAAGTATCTTTCTTTCACCAACTTCATCCCAATAGGTTGGAGTTCTACATCTATTTCCATACAGAGCTTCATATGGATCCATCTGAATACTCGAGTGGAAGATATTATTCTATGAAAACTCAACCAATGGGGGATGCTGATTCCATCCACCTTTGAAATCTAATGAACAGTATCTTAGCATATCTTTGAGTGTATGAATAGTCCTTTTAGATTAAGCATCATTTTGGGGGTGATAAGCTGTGTTAAAATTGAATTCAGTACTCAAAGCATGTTGAATAATCCTCTATAATTTATATGTGAACCAGTGATCATGATCAGAGACAATAGAGAGTGGAACTCCATACATGATCACCACTTTTTTCACATATATCTTTAAAATTTGTTCAAGTGAGAGATCTTCTTGAGTAGTGATAAAGTGGGAAGTATTGGCAAGTCGGCCCACCACAACCCATATCACATTATTTCCTTTGGATGTCTTCGGGAGACCTGTGACAAAGTCCATAGTGACATTATTCCATTTCCACATGGGTATAGGTAATGGTTTCATCATCCCTTTGGACTTATGTCACTCTACTTTAACATGCTGACATATCAAGCACCTTGATATGTACTCAACAATCTCCTTCTTCATGTTGTCCCACCAAAAGTGTTCTCGGAGATCACGATACATCTTGGTACTCCTAGGATGAATAGAGAAAGTTGAGCTATTTGCATTATCAAATAGTTCCTTCTTTATCCTAGGCGATGAAGGCATATAAAGCCTTATTCCAAACCAATTCATGCCATCATCATTGATATGGAACCCTTTCAACTTCCATTCCTTTACCACATTCACCCTCTTTTGTAAGTCTAGATCATCCCTTTGTGCCTTCTTAATCTTATATTGGATAGATGGTTGGGAAATCATTTAGGAAAGGAAGTATGTATTCCCTACCATTATGATTTACAAATCCATACTTTTTATATCCATGAATATAGGGTATTCCTCAATCTTCAATATGGATAGAGTAGCAGGTTCTTTTCTACTAAGAGAATCAACCACCTCATTTTCCTTTCTAGGATGATAGTGAATAAAGAAATCGTATTCTTTTATTATATCTAACCATCTCCTTTGACACATGTTGAGATCCTTTTGTGTGAATATATAATTTTGGATCTTATTATCGGTATATATGTCACACTTCTCACCATAGAGGTAGTGTCGCCAGATTTTCAGGGAAAAAATCAAAACTGCTAGCTCTAGATCATGCATTGGGTAGTTATACTCATGGATCTTCAACTACCATGAGGTGTAGGCTATCAAATTTTCATTTTGAATGAGTACACAACCCAAGCCTTTCTTGGAATCATCACTGTATATCACAAAACTTTCTCCACTTTTCATTAATGTGAGTATAGGTGCTGTGATCAGCCTTCTATTTAGCTTCATGAATCTTTCCTAAAATTCTTATTTCCAAACATACTTTACCCATTTTCTTGTTAACTTAGTTAGTGGGCTTGAAAATATTGAGAAATTTCTCACAAAACATTAGTAGTACCCAACTAAACCAATAAAACTATGGATTTCCGTGAAACTAGAAGGTCTGATCCATTCCTCAATTGCCTTTGTTTTTGAAGGTTCCATAGAAATTCTCTCACTTGTGATCACGTGTCCCAATAATGTGACTTTATGCATCCAAAAGTCACACTTTCTGAACCTGACGTACAACTTCTCTTTCTTTAATGTCACTAACACAAGCCTTAGATATTCTTCATGTCCCTCATTACTCTTATAGTAGATGATAATATAATCGATAGAAACTACCACAAATTTGTCAAGGTAATGTCTAAATACTCTATTCATAAAATCCATAAATATTGAAGGGGTATTAGTGAGTTTGAAGGGAATCACCAGAAACTCATAATTCCCATACCTTATATGGAAGGAAATATTCTGAATATCTTCCTTCTTCACCTTTAGATGATGATATTCAGAATGGGAATCCACCTTTGAGAAGTACTGATCTCCTCACAACTGATCAAAAAAGTCATCAATCCTTGGGAGAGGATACTTGTTCTTTATGATGATCTTTTTGAGTTCCCAATAATAAATACATGGCCGCATCGTTCTGTCATTCTTCTTGAAAAAGAGCACAAACACACCCTAAGGTGATGCACTAGGGAATATGAAAACTTTTTCTAAATGCTCTTATAGCTGCTTATTTAACTCCTCCAGTTCGATAGGAGACATCCTATAGGGACACTTTGAAATAGAAGTAGCTCTAGGTATAATTTCTATTGAGAACTATACCTCATGATCCAAGGGTAGTCTAGGTAATTCCTTGGGGAATACATCACCATATTCCCTCATAATGGGCATTTCCCCTAGGTTGATACCTTCCTTTGACTTAATCATTTGGGCGAGGTATACTTCTTTATAGGGAATAAATACCCACACTGTTGAAGGATTTTCCATAGGAGATTCATGCTCTTACCTAAATTTGTAGAGAATCATGGTATGATTCATAATATGAAAAGATATTTCCTTTTCCTAACATTTATTATGTGCTCTATATAATGAGATCCAATCCATTACCATTATAGCATCAAATTACACCAAGGGAAGTATTACAAGATTCGCTGGAAGAATCTTCCCACATTCTCTTATAAGAAAAGAGTCCAACACATGGGTTTCAATTATTACACCACTTGGTGTTTTTATGGATATATCTACTTCAAGTTTTCATGGATTTGAATCAATAGTTTTAGAATACTTGAAAGATATAAAGTAATGCGTAGAACTAGAATCAAATAATCCTTTTTTTCATTCTTGAGTGAATAGGAAGTGTACCATGTACAACTTCATTTTCTTTCTCCACTTACACAGTAGTGATGGAATAATCCTTCCCTTGCTCCTTTAGATTTGGTGGATAATGAATCTAATTACCCTTGAGGACTTGAGGTTTAGTGCATTGGTTTGCATAGTGCCCTTACTCCCTATAGTTGTAGCATTAGACCATGGGTGGTGCTATCCTTTCCTCCACCACATTGTCCTAATTCCTCATATATTTTTGACATTCATGATCTTGGTGGCCTTATCTACCAAATTTGAAGCATTTTCCCATCCATTTGATGAAATTCCTATGATGGTTCTTCCCACTTTTTTTACATGTGGGTGTTTGAGTTTTCATTCCACCTTTCTCATTAAAACCCTCTATCATGAAACTCTATCTTTCATTTCTTATCACCATAGACATGGGACCATTCTCCGAAATCCATCTATACTTTGAGATAACATTGAAAAACTTCTCCATAACTACCAAAGTCTCAAATTAAAAGACCCTTTTGTCGGTGTGGTTTTAAACCACTAAAGAATCTATCAATTTTTTCTATCATTGTAGATAATAAAACCTAAAGCGTACCTTGAAAGCCTTTTGAAATTTTCATTATAGGATACGACCGATTCTATTTATTTTTTCTTTATATCTATAAATTCTCTCTCTATCTTTATACAAATATTTGAGGGAAATACTTATTAATAAATATTATCTTAAAGTCTTCCCACTCCATCTATTCAATTTTGTCCCTCATTTTGGTGTTCTTAATCAAAGCCCACCATTGGTTAGCCTCTCCATCTAGATGATAAACAGATAGAGTCACCTTATCCATCCCAAAAATAGTAAATCTTGGAAAATATCTTCTCCATCTAGTTGACCCACTGTTCCACAACTAGTGGATCAGAAGATCCACTAATTGTCAGTGGTCATTTCCTCATAAAACACTTCATAGCTAGTTTCTCCCTCTTTGGTGAAGGAGGACATTCCATATTATTCAGGTTATTATTCATAACCTGAGATAGTTGGGTAAGAATCACCATGAAATATTTAACTCCACCACCCAAAGAATTGGGGATGTTGTTCGGGAAATTGTTTCATTGTCCCTCACATGGGTTGTTGGCCTGGTTTCTCATGGTTCCCACCATTTTTTTAACATAGAAAAGGTTAGAATAAAACATAAGTCAACAAGTCATGAATATATAATTTATTAATTTGTAAAATTAAGTTTAATGGAATATCTTATGGAATTACTATGTTTATAATTTTCTAAAACAAATATTCTTGGATTCTTACTTATTAGTAGTCTCATACTACGGGTTTTCACTTAGGTTCTCTAATCCTAATTCCCAAATTAACTAAACCATCCTGTGATACCAACTATAGATACCCTATTTTTTATTACATTACTATTGAATCATTTTAATGAAAAATAACATAAAATCATTACAAAATGAGGATAAAAAGGTTTAGTGTCTTGGGAAAATTAGAACCATACATAAAATTTAAAAAATAACACATAAAAAGTTATTTAATTCCTTATTATTTAGTTTCTTATTGGCCCTTGAATTCTTATTAGTACATGAAATCACCTAAGGATACACATCAAAAAGGGGTGATATAAAATCCTAGTAAGAGGATAAATAAGAACATGAAATCATATAACATGGTGTGAGAATAAACATAACATATATATTGGATCATCATCATGAGAGGAAACATTAAGAAAAATCTTTGAAAGTGGTAATGTATAAAAATGAAACATTATGTCTTAGTGGTAAACTACCAAACATAGTTGTGAAAAAATCTTGCATTATGTTAATGAATATTTAAATTTTATCATGAGATAAATCACATTACCCAATTCATTGGAGTTCTATATAATTCTAGGTTTACCTGACACATCATAACATTTACATTGTGCTATATAATTCCAGGTGCACCAGTCACATCATAACATTTACATTATCATGCATGCCACATAGAACATATATCAATCTTGAACATAAAAGAACCCATGGAAAGGAATGGGTTTAATTTAATAATATTATATTAAAAAACATTGGGTTCCTAAATGAAATAGGGAATAACATACTTGAATCATCAACCTTGAGTGAATAAGAAATAATCTTGATAAGTAAAAGGTGTATTTTTTTTTGAAAGAGGGGTTCCTTTTGAAAAGAATGTGTTTGTCATAAGCTCAAGTATAAAACATTTATATCCCAAAAAATGTAATATAATGATGAATAAATGATATTTAAGGAATATCCATACTAAAAATGGGGTGAAAGAGGGAAAACCCAAAGAAAGAGAGTTGGGTTTGATAATTCCCCTTACCTTGGGTCTAAAAGCTTCCTTCATGTTAATGTTCTGTATAATCAAATTAGATTCATTAAATACAAATGAAGATCCTTTTATAAATTAATTTTATTCATTAGAGTTTTATTAAGTTAATTTATGGTCCTTTAGATTAGTTACATAGTTTAATTTCATCGTTCGGTAGCATTCGTTTACATGGTTTTCATGATCAGTTCATTTGTATACATGAATGGAAGTTCATGTAAAATGCGGATAAATATCCAGAATTTTTATTATATGTTATTAATGATATTATATTTTTTTAATTTATCTTATAAATAATTTTATTATATATAATTAGGGTGAATCATTAGATAAAAGTTAATGATAAATGTTTTAGGTTAATTTTGGTGATTTTTCAATCACAACAAACTCATTTTGTTTTATCATTTAGTATTATGTGTAAATGTTAGTTCTAAAACATAAATATAGTTTTATAATATAAATTAAAATATATTCTAAACCATTTAATGGTTTTTTAACATTATTAAAGTCATTTATAGAAAATTAAAGTGCATCGCCCACGATGTCGGTAAATTGACACATCACGAGCGATGCTTTAATTTTTATAATAAAAGAATGAGAGGGAGGAATTTAATGATGGATATTCCTTTAACAGGATATAATTAAATTATATGTAAGGTAATGGAGTTATCATTCCATTTGGATGAAGGTAGGTGAGGATAGAATAATAAAATAAATGAAATTGAAAGGAAATTAAAAGAAAAAGAGAGAGGATTTACCTCTTGAATTCTTCTCTTGAGATCTTCCTAAAGGTACCTAGGCTTGGTATTTTTATTAGACCAAGATCTAATGGATATGGTTGAGGGTATAGGGTAGAGTATTTGGTATAATTTGGGCCAGGATCAAAGTTTTAGAGGTGTGGGGAGAAGAGGGTGTGATGAGTGGTATTTATATTGGAGGAGAGGGGTGTTTTCTCATTATTAAATTCATTTATTTATTATTTTGCTCAAGATAAGAAATATTGTTGATTATTGAGACTAAATAAAGTAATTAGATCATGTGAGTTATAAAAAATGGTGATTACATCAGTAATGACTCAATGAATAGTGTATTTAGCTTATAATGTATATGTACCGTAAATTACTGTATTTCACTATTTATAAAAAATTCAAGTATTTTAGAAAAATATCAAAAATTCACCCTAACTATTTTTTTATTTTAAGAAATAAAAAATTAACTCCATATTATCAAAATAATTTTATAAATATGAGTAATTTATTTTTTAATTTAAATCATCATTTACTTGGAAAATACAGATTTTAAAATTATAACTGATTTTATAACACTTTGAAAAATTACTTAAGGTCTCATAAAATTATCTTTAAATCATAAGACATCAAAATATTAATTTAAGAATACATTTTATGAAAATAAATTTTCTTTTAAATTATGAAATTAATTATAAAATTGTATTTAAATATTTATGACTTATAAAAATACCAACACTTAATTAATATTTTTTAAAATATTTAATTACTTATACTATTATATAATTATATTATATTTTCAATTATAAGATTCCAAAATTTTATTTATACTTTCATCGGTGATGATACTATTTATTTTTTCATTTTACTATTCATAAGGGTCATATTACTATTCCTAAGGTTAAGTTACTATATCATCGGTATTGGATCCTGAACTTCTAGAAAAACTTCTTATTTCATTAATTCCTCATTTATAAAGATTTTATTATCATTTCTAAGTGATTTTATGTTACTTATACTATATGAAATTACTGTAAGAAAGAAAAATTCCATTAATAAAAGTTTGAGCCATTACAGTTCACAACCCCCTCTAAATTATTTAGCATTAATTTTTTAATATTTAGGTGGATTTTAGAGGCAGTTATGTCAAAAATGCTACTAATTTAATAATTAGTGGCACTATATGTTCAGTTGGATTTTATAGGTTCTATATATATAATATTTGTTTGAATATTAGAGGCTATATATATATATAAAATTTATTTTTTTAAAAAGAAATAGTGGGGGTTCACAACCCCATTTAATCTTTTAAATTAGAGGGGGTTTATGAATAGCTTCTAATCCATTATATTAGAGAGGGTTTTGAACCTCCTCAAATTTATGAAATTAGTGGGTTTTTGAACCCCCTCTAATTTATGACATTATAAGGGGTTGTGAACCCCCTATAATTGATGAAATCAGAGGGGATGTTTTGAACCCTCTCTAATTTATGGCATTAGAGGGGGTTGTTAAACCCCTCTAATTCAAGAAATTTTATGGGGTTCATAAACCGCTTCTCATCCCTTTGATTAGAGGTTGTTTTTAACCCCCTATAAATTTTTATTTATTTTTTAAAATAAATCTCATATAAATTCAAATTTTATAATATGTGTGTGTGTGTGCGCATGTGTGTGTATATATATATATTACATAAACAATTTATATAAATGTATTTAAATACTATATATATATATATGGACATTATAAATACTTTAAATAAATAATTATACATATAAAAAAATGTATACATATAAAAATATTGGTATACATAATATAAATGTAATTATAAATATATTTATTCAAATATATACAATTTATATATGGTTTTATAAATACTATAAATTTTTATTATGATTTATATTATACATATATTATATTAAATACATTTTTATTTTATACTTATGTATAAATATATTTATATTATATTATGTATACAAATATATATAATATAGAAAAAATTAAAATTAAATATACAAATATATATATTTTATAATTATATTATATTATAAATATTTAATTGTATATAAACCTATATATATATTACATAATTATTTTATATATATTCCATATTAATTATAAATTTATTTAATAAGTATATATATATATATATCATTTAATTATATTATATATTTCTAATTAAATGAATGTATTTAGTTTTATATGTTTGTGTATATATATATGATATAATATAATTGTATATAAACACATACATAAATATATAATATAAATGTATTTAATATAATATATGTATAATATAAATTATAACATATATAAATGTATAATATTTATAAAACCAATATATAATTTTTATATTTTAAAAAATATTTGTAATAATAATAATAGTAGTTAATAATATTATTGTTACACACATGTACATATATAAAAATATATAAAAATGATTATATAAATAAATAAATAAATATTATATAAATACATAAACACACACACACAAATATAAATTTATTTACAAATATATGTATAAATATATATTTATATATGTAAATATAATATATATATATCATATATACACACACACATATATATATATTATACACAAATATATTATATATTATCTAATATTTATACATCTAATATTATATATATATATATTATAAAAAAATATATTCATCATATATTATACACAAATACATTATATATATATATATTATAAGCAAATATATATATATATATATATATATTATACACAAATATATTAAAAATAAATAAATAAATTATATTATTAATATTTCCATAAATAAATAAATAAATAAATAAATATAATATCAAATATATATGAATCTAATTAAATATAAAATATTGTACATAATAATCAAAAGATGTTTTAGCATAGTGGTTAAGGCGCGACGGAAGCCCTCAGGAGTCTTGGGTTTGATTCTCACCGCCGAAATTTTTATCGCCTGGGTGTGAGAGGGTCGGTGTGCTGGATGGGTCGAGTTGCATGTTTATGAGGGGGGGGGGGGTCTAGTCTTATTGGGGACCATATGACAAAGGATGGGCCTTGTGGGGCGGGTAGAGTCGGGCCCTCGGACAAAGGAATTGTCCTAGTGGGTTGTTCGGGTGGTGTCTTGTGGGGTGTTTGTCCCGGTAGGTGGTGTAGAGAGGGGGGGTGTCTTTGGGGGTCTTGTCCTGGGTCTTAGTGGGGTGTCTGAGGGTCTTTTATGGGGTTGTATGGATGACTACGAGGTTGCCCTGTGGGTATCTTGGGGGGGGGGGGGGTTATCCAGGGTGTCTTGGGGGTCTTGTCCCAGGTCTTGGTGGTGTGTCCGGGGGTCTTGCTGGGGTTGTTTAGGTGCCTGTGGGGTTGTCCCGTGGGTTGTATGGGTGCCTACGGGGTTGTCCTGCGGGTGTCTTGAGTGGTTGTCTAGGGTGTCCGATAGGTAGTCATGGTGCCTAGGAAGTGTAAAATTTTAAAAATAAGGGCGTAGTTTAGAGGTAGTTACATTATTAACTACCTATAAATTTGGACCCCTATAGTTAATTAGGGGTGGTTAAAACAACCCCTAACATGAAGTTTGAATTAGAGGTAGTGAAAACAAACTATAATATATCAGTTTATGGTGAATTTAAGGCACAATTAGAGTGGGTTAAAACCCGTTCTAATTGAACTTCCACTAAATTCACATCTATTTTACCATAGCTTACTAAGAACTACCTCTAGTCAGAGTAGACGACCACTTTAGAGGCGGTTATGAGTAACTTCCGCTAAAGTATTTAGAAGGGGTTATAACCCAAATAATTATAATTCGAGTATATAAAATGTATATAGATATAAATAAAAATATGAAATATATGATTAAGATAATAAATTTTTTATATATGAAGTTATAGTGTGGTAAATGAAACTAGGAAATAAGGTAAGGGATTTTTTTCACATGGCCTCTTCACCAAGAAAAATTTTACTTTATGGACCATTTTACTTTTATATGCCATATATGCTAACTAATTTTTATATTATCATGATATATATTTAATTATGGTATTTTAGGTCCATTTTCATCCTCTCTATCAATCAATTTCTTTTATTGAAAACTACTCAGGTCTCGAATCAGGTTATTTTTCCATGTGTCAAAAATTTTCCACATTGATATGAAATGTCTCATTTATTATATAGTTTCCTTTTAAATATTTCTAATTTCCAATATATTTGAGGAAATTAATTAGTTTTATTAAATTTTTTCTCTTTGGGTGATTAAATAGCATTTAAAAATGTGATATTGAAATGATTATTCTCTAATCTATGCACACGTCTCTTTTTCTTCTATATCAATGTTTTACCTAATGATGGTATTTTCTATAATTTTGAAAGTAAAACTCATACTTATCTTCATCACTTATGAAGTAATGGTTTTATCATCCTTTCTATGATGTGGGTTTGAATAAAATGTTTTAATAGAATTTAAACATTTTTTATATGATTAATTTCAGAAAAAATTCCTTCATAAGTAATGTTTGAAAACGATCCAAAATGCCTTATTTCCAAATGGTTTTAACGTTATTTCCTAAAAAAATTACATAAATTAAAAATATTTTAAAATAAAATATTATTAACATTTCACACATTTTTTTATTGAAGGGATCACTTTTCCTTTTACACATTTTTGTGTGAAAGAAAATTTTCACTACCTTAGACATTTTCTAAGTGACTTCCTCTCTACTCTTATTAGTTTTCAAAAAATAAAGAAATTATTATTCTAATTATTTAATAAAATCAACCTTTTAAATGTTTTCAATGGGAAGTAAAATTTATTATTTATAATTATAATTTCCTAATTCTTAAAAAAGTTTTCTTCATCTATGTCGTATTATTGTTTCAGGGTATCCTTCAAATGATATGCTCAATTTTCTTCATTTTTAGGTATTAGTAAATTATATTATATATATATGTAATGTTCCATAAATTTTTTTCCTTTCATAATCAAAAAATATAATAAAATTATTTTATTCTAATGCCTTAATCTATGAATGGAATATGTTATATTAAATTTATTGAATGGTGTTCACCTAGATAACTAATACATCATTTTTTGGGGAATTTTTTGTCTAATAATTATATCATCATCCTATATGGTTTCAGTTTCATATTATAAATTATCATTACTAAGAGGTATTTACCTACAATGAATATTAAATTTAATGGGAATCCATTCATTTTCCATTGGTTATCATGTAATTATTATTGATGTAATTATGAATGATTTATTTTTCCGATTCCATTCAAAAGATATGTAAATAATTTTCAATCATTGGATTATTTATGACATAATGATTGATTATCATGTTGAAAAAATATTTATGTACCTATTATGTTATGGGTGTTACTAATATTATATATCCCTTCAATGCACTATGTAATGTTTCCATCTAATGAGATATCATGGGGTGTGGGATAAGATCCTAGACAACAATGGGAGTTAGCTTGTATCCTAGCCAACTATATTATGTTAAGAAGGTTGGGAACCTTTAATTTTGTTTATTATATCATTTTTATATTATTTACACATTCATATGATGGAATTGTCTTATATTATGATCACACTTATTCTATGATATTAAGATTTCCTTTCCCATGTCTTTATTCTATGCCCATTATGATATCATGTAATGTCTCATGATATGTGTATGTTGTACCACTAATATTTGGTAGATTTACTACACCCTTACTCAGAATCAGATCTCACCCCTTCATATGTTTCCATTTTCAAAAGTTATGAATGAATGTATTACATATTCTATGCCTAGAAAAGTATATTTTATGGAGAATTTATGTGTTCTTTTTATGACTTATTATGGGTTAAATATCTTTTTATATAGAGGATGAAATGTCTATTTATTGAGTATACTTGATATTTAGTAGTTTATGTATTTATTAATTCATTAAAACACAAATCAAAATGGTCATTAGATTATAATTTTGAGAAAGATATTGAAATAAAATATTTGTTTCAAAGAAATTATTTAATGGTATTTCTTTTTGACATGGTATTTGGGAGTGCAGGTCTAAGGTCTCTAATTTATAGTTAGAATATATCTCATTATAATAAATAAAATCACTTAAATTATAGTGTTATTAAACCTATTTTTGTAATCCATGCCCATAACATCCATTAAATAAACATGAGAATATATAAATAATTCAACATAATTATTCCACTACCTTTAATATTATTTTAATAATGAATATTTTATCAAAATACATGTATTAAAATCACTATGCCAAAACATCTATGGATTTCTCAAAACAACTATAAACAAATGATAAAAATAGGTTATAAAAAACTAATATATTTGTAAATGAATATAACTAAATAGTATAACAATCAATGGATATGAATATGGTTATATAATAAATGACTATGATTGTTATGATTGTTATATAGTAGTATTAAGTTATTTCATTTGAGTAGTGGGTGAAGGTAAGGGTTTCTCATATCAATTTCCTTCCATTGAGATATGTTCCTTAAAACCACATATTTTATTTTATGTGGTGTATATATTGACACCTAGATATATGTTATCCAAATGTTCATGTAATTTATAGGATTTAAAAACCATTTCATGTTCATTTAACCATTCATATTTGATCTATGAATTACAAAAATTATAAGGATTTCTATCCCAACAATCCATATAACAAGATATTATTGATTCTGGAAAGTCCATTGGGATAATATGTATTAATATTCAACATAAATCCTAAATTTACTTTTCATCTAGATATTTTATAGGATCACATACCTTATTTTTATTTCCCCCCTCAATGATTCATAATTATCCAAAAATGATTCTTGTATGTGGAATCACCTTTATATATTTTCTTCATATGATAATCTCTCTCCTAAATGTCTATATTATTTATAAAATTTAATGTATGTTTTATATAAACTTATATGATTTCATAATGTTTCATTAAAATGGTTTTTTCTTACCTAATAATATTAAAAAGAAATCATATTATTTATCCTCTATTATGTTTTTTTTGTCACATTCCCCATCCATTTTCTTCTCTATTAATTGAAAATCATCCATTTAAAGTTTTTTTGCATTATTCATAGTATAATTTTATTAAATTATCATCATTTTTGAAAAAATTTATATAAAAATTATTTTCATTTTATGTAAAAAATATTATAAAAATTATAAGGATATTTCTTATTAATTTTTTAATAATTTATTTATGTTATTTTATTAGTTTTTTCATCCATGAAAAAGTAATTTAATGATTATTTTATTACACTAGGGACATGTTTTTATGAAATTATCTACATTATTTATATTTATGGTAGAATATATTTTTTGTGTATTTTTGAAATATTTTTCCTTTACTTATGAAAATTATTATATGATTTAATTATAAAATATTCTATGTTCATGTTAATTTCATATGAATTGATTATCATTATGTGAATGGTGGAATAGAAGTTAATTAATCCTCCCATGATTTGGGAGAGCTTATATATCCTATTATTTTGTCTTTTATGGAAAGGGAGGATATCCTAACCTACTATGCTAGGGTACATGTTTACACTATGTGATGATGTTTTTAGTAGTGGTCATTAATATAATATATCAATTTTTATTCTAATCTATGTTCCAGAATACTATTTCATTCTATATTTCCATGCCTAATTTATTATGTTATACCATATGCCTAATAAAAATATTCATGATATAGGATCCATATTATATTGGGTATGATATCCTTATGAAATGTTTATTATAACCTGATTTTTTAATAATTCCCACATTTTCATTTCATTACCATTTATGATCTTTATTATATAATCCTTTATTGTCCTGATTTAAATTTCTTATGTTTTACCCATTAATAGAAATATGAGCTCACCCTTTTCTTATGATACCATTCACTATGTCATGTTGAAGGGTATTATGTATCACATGTCTATAAGGTTTTCATGTTTATAGAATTTTAATCATAGATGTTAAATAACTTTTATAGGATAATATGGTCATATATTTAATCACCAAATATGCTAAACTAATTGGTTATAGGGGTGTGATTTATTTTAATAATGTAACATGTATTCATTTATAATTTTTTATTATAAATTTATGTTATTGTTGGATCATTTTAGTACTTGTAGTGACTTCATTATATCCACATATGATTTTCCATTCTCATTCTCATCCTATAATTATATGGGTGTCACTATTCTCTACTTTATATCATATCACCTATGGGTTCTTTTTGGATCTCCATTTAGTCTTTTTCCAATCATAATCTTGTTTTTTCTTACTATACTAACAAAAAACATCATAATAAACTAAAATTATCAAAACATTCATATTTTATATCCATATATCATCTCAAAGAAACTATCCACCAATTAAAAAGTAAAATAATAATAATTTAACACAAATCCAACTATTAACCTTGTATTGAAAATTTTCACCCCTTTGTATTTTTTTGTCAATTATATCATAAATCCACCACCATAATTTGAATAAAAATACTATAAAGTAATTTAATAAATTATAGTATATTATTCCCTCTACCATTTTTGAAAAACATAAATGGATCACTTCATAGTATGTTTATCTTTATTTAGCACTTTTATTACTAAAATGTATAGGGGTATTTCCATTAAATATTCTTCTCAATATCAATGCATCATTTAAACTAGTTCTAAAATTAATGACCCTTGAAAAATTTTACCCCAAGTAAAATTTCATAATTTTTAGAGTTATATATCTCAATTTAACAAAAAAAATACTTCATATACTTTAGATTTCTCAACCACTTGTCCTTCTATTCAATTTTTTTTTCTATTTCATCCATTTATAAAATTTAATGAACATTTATATCAACATTATTTTGGAACCTTTATCTATGTTTACATAGTCTTTAAATTTATCCTTTAATTCATAATATATTATCAAATTTAAACTCATAATATAATATCTTTATATCTGTGTTTGATTATATAAATTGTTTTTGGAAGATTCATAGCACCACTTATTCAAAAAAATTCATGTTTATTATTTCAGGATCAAAACCTTGTCCAACTATAGCTATGTTCTAAATGATTTTAATAAAATGAATTTACCACTCTGTAAATAATCTTCAAGAAATCCCTCAATACTACTAAGTTAAATGATGATGAATAAATAAATATTGTAAATTATTATTAGTGATGTTTTTAATTTCAACCACCACCTTCAATTAATTCTTGAAACATGTTATTTTACTTTATTCATAAGGAAAATACCTATAATATCATTGAAAATTACTAGAAATAATAATAAAATATTTAATAATGATCAATTAATTTGAGTAATAACATATGTTTAAACAATTGAAACCACTTGTTGTGATATTATTTCGATACTAGTTGAGGAAACTATTTCTCCTCTTATAGGGATTTAACTTTCTCTTTATATGGATTAAAAGACTTTAAATATTCCATAAATTTTTTTCATAAGTTACTTTAGTAATGGAACAAAATATTGAAATAAATCCTCATAGTCTCCATTCAATATAATTTTGGATAGTGAAAACAATCAGATGATACCACATTGTTTGATCTGAAACAAATATAACATTATAGTGTTAGTGTATTCTCTTCCTTATCAAGCCCTTATTAGGGATTAAAATCATCTAGTTATGTATTGATACCACATGATGACATCCATATTCATTATAATACCACTAAATATTTCATTTTAATACTTTATAACACATTAATTCTAGATTCATCTCTATACAACTTTATTTAATTCATCATTGCTTATAGTTCACTCATCCCTTCTGAATTTTTTCACCCTTGTTTGATGCATTCACCATATGGATCATATATCCCCTTTATAATTTTATCACCCTAACAAAATTTATTTAAATTAAGTACATTATGATTAAGGTCCTTACCACATATCCCCATATAGAGGAATATGATTTTAATTTTTGATACAACCATTCAATTCTAATCAACTTACATGCCTTATTAGTGTTTATCATTTAAATGACACCAATTGCGAAAAATTCATCCAATTTAATTTAATATAAATTCCCCATATTATTTTTTGTTTCATCCATCTAAATTATGAGACTAATCCTAAATTTAAATGTTTTTTCCATTGAGGAATTTTGGTTTCATCCATCATCAAAAAAATTTCGCCATATATGGGATCTTCCACAGATGATGTCCTATTTCATTATGGTATTATTTGTGTAACCATATAGGAAATCATTTTATTCGTAGAATTAAAAAACCATGAAAAAAATATAGGAAATATTTACCCTTGATGAATCATTATTAAATAATCTAACCTTTATACATAAGTAGTATTTTCATTCTATGTCCCCTATATTTGATTTTATTCCTTGATTAATATATTTTTTTAATAATCCACCATTGGTACTTCATATACCCTTAATTTCATTCCATCATTACCTTCCATAATTTTTTTAATATATTTAAAAATGATAGGTATTTCTATAGAACATTTTCATTCCTTTCCCTTATAATGAGTGTGTGGGTGTTCTTCTAATCACCTTTATCACTTATCTTACTATAGTAACTTTCCTTATATATATGGTTAACATATATAAATCATATAATTATAAGTTCATACCTCATGTATCATTATTTTTGATGATATATAGATCTATTTATTCTTTTACTACTAGACACTTTTTCTTTTAAATAGAAAACAACTGTGTATCCACTAAGTTATTAATTGTATCACATCAGTTGAACTTTTCATTGAGAACTATCTCTTCTAGATTGAGCATGATGAATCTATTCATCCATAAATTCTAGATTTTAATCCTTTCATTCTCCACCTATTTATGACTTTATATATGATGTTTTTGATTTCAATATATTCATCAATAAATTCAATTAATCCCCTATCTCCTTTACTTTCAAATCCTTCTCTTTCGATTGAGCTGCCATAATATCTATTCTCAAACAAGAATTAGTTACAGATATACCTTGATGTTGAGGTTTTTTATAAGAATTAAGTAAGATTTATATTCTATTTCTTTAGTTATTTAATGCCCAAATTCATGAAATTTTTCTATAATTAAATCACTTTGACCTTTTATATTTTTGATCATTCTATAAATATATTATTTAAATGATGAATGTTATTCGTTCAAAATTTTCTTCCCCAAAAAAATTATTTCATGAGCATGTAATCTATTTCATGGAAATTATCTAGTTGATACCCTATTTCACTAAATCATTGAATCTCTCACCAATTATTGCAACAACATTATTCATATTAATAAAAATATTTCATTTTCAATTATTCATAAAAATCATCACCCCAACCCATATTCATAAAGGAATATATATCTTTTAATTTATTTGAACATTACATGAAATCACCCAAAAAAAATTATCAACATTAATAGTCACACATACCACTATGAGTGTGTCCTTGGGAAATTTATTCTTCTTTCCCAATATCTATTTTACATTGGTCATTTGGAAATATATAATACATTCAATCATTGATAGGTCAAAACTATTATATTTACAATAAAATATAAATGTTCATATCTAAATAAAATTGGATTCCAGATATCTTTGACATATTTCTTTTAATTTCTCTCATTTATCAAATTCCTTAGAAAAATTAATGTTTTTCTTAAATTTATCATTATATATCACATTATGAAAAACTTCTAGTGTCTATATTTAAAGATCTCATTCATTGTTTATTTTCAAATTAGAATTAAAACATATATACTCTATGAAATCATCCCCATAATCCTATATATATATAATATTATCCATTTTATATCCATCAAATTTTCACTTTTCAAAATGAGGGGCCTCATCGATGATTACTTATGTAAAATGAATCCAAAAATATATATATTAGATAAAATTAAACATAATTTTATTTGAGTTATAATAATTAATTTTTAGCACCATAGGGTTCTGTGATATGTCTCAATACACCCTAATAAGGGAATAAAATATTGTGAATTCCAAAATAATCTTATTTTAGAATCATCCCCCATCGTCAGTTCATAATCCCTCTTTAGAAGGAACAATATTCAAAACATTATTCTCCCTAAAATTTAATCACACCAAATATGTAAAAAATAAGGATAATTCCATGTGCATTAATTTATAAGAATTCCCATGGCTCATAAAAAACTAGGATATATTTATGGAGAATACATTTAAGGATGCGCTATTGTAATAAAATATTCTATATGTAATGTTTTGTGGATATAATTTTTTAAATGTGATAACTCAATAACAATGATGAATAGCATTACAATACTTTGGGATTTATCATAGTTTAACCATGGGATACATTATATTTATCCATATTTATGCACTAATTTATGGAATTAATCAATTTATATAATTCTAGGTATCATTTTTAATATCATAGATACCTAAATCAATGTTTTTCACAACATTATATTTGAGAAAAAATTTAAACACAAATCACTATTATTTTTCTCCTCATCCATAGAGAATTTGAATAATTTTTCAAGATGTGAGTCAAATATATTAACATTAAATGATCACAAAAAGAACATTCGTGAAGTATCCTGGAAAGAGTTGTAACACAGAGAATGGGGGATGAATTAGTGGTACTACAGTTTTATAATTTATTTTCTTATAAATAAACCTTTGATGACTTGTTAGAGTCTAATCCCAGTGAAATAAATGATTTTTACAAGGTTTTCCCCCAATAAGGGTGAGTACATCCTTACTATGGTTGGGTTGATCCAAGGCACAAATTCTTCGATAAAAATCAATCACTAATTACAAGTGGGATGGTTAGATATCACCTTGAAACCATGAAGGGTAAGTATCAAACATTTCCCAATAAAATTTCTCCTCACAAAAAATGATTATACTAGTTTACACCAGTCTAAAAAAAGAAACAAAATCAGTCTAAGAAAGATTTAAAGATGCTCATGTAACAAAAAAATAATCTTTCTATTAGATCTAGAATAACAAGATGATACTCCACTTTCTCATTGATTCTAGAGTCCCTGTAGCTAAATATCAATAAAATAAAACACAACACTGTTTAATGAAACTGATTTGTACTACTGATTCTTTTGGAAAAAAACTTTGAAAACTCAAACACATGAAATAATTTTTTTTTCAAACAAGTAAAGTTATACTACTTACTTATGGAATTAAAATGATAGATGTCACAATATAAACTTAATTATTATACAAAATATAGTTTTCATAGCTTTTATGTCTACATATTAGCTCATTATAAACTTTTAATATCAATTATGTGAAACCTTGAAACACAAGCACTGTTCATCTTAGATTCATGCATGTATCAAATAACTGTCACTACCTTCTTTCATGTTTCACAATTGACACATATTATCCTTCACATGAAACAACTTCTCATGAAGTAATCACATGAAAGGCGCATGTAAATATTTTCCTTCTTTATTTAAGAAAAATACTTTGTATAAACACTTTACATGAACTAAACCCAACATGAGTCTAAAAACCTTCACATAACCAGTATTTTGTTAGAATATTAGATATCAAGAATTTAGGCTCATGAGATTATTATTTCATGATTTTTTTATGCAAAGCCTTCATGGAAACACTTAAAACAACTTTGGTTATCTTGTTTTTAGAATATGATGCTTCTATCCATTGTATACAATTCTTTAATCTCTTTAACAAAACAAGTTCATGAGAATATTAGTTTGTAGTATATTTATTTGTCCATGAATAACTACACTAGTTATCTATCAAAAACATTATTTGTAAGAGAGTTAAGCATGAATGATCATGAGGACTTATATGTTCATTACATAATATTTTACACAAGTTAACTTTCTCCTTCTCAAAATAAACTTAATCAGATCATGGAATCTCATATCATCATGCAATCACAAAAATGGATGATAAGATTGAAAACATAGAACATGCATCACAAATACAGAGCACTTAATCTACTCTATTTCATACATTCTATCTCATGATATCTCTCTCAGATGTGATATAAAACTCTCACAAAAAATGAGTTGTTCAAATGCTATTTATAGACAGAATACCACTGACTCAGTACCTATGAAAATCATAGAGATCCATTTGTTTTTTTCTTAAGAGATTTATGTAATCAAGTTATATACCACAAACCTTCACCATCACCATAAAAACATATTTCATCCATTTTTGGTTTTCTTTTGTTTAATAATCATTTCATACATGCACATAGATAATAAGATGATTTTGATCATATCAATATTTTAAGAATAATAAAAAAATGACCAGAAGCTTGATTAGATCCTTGAACGATGCGGTATGGAAGAAGCCTGATGTACTATAGTTCTTAGATAGACACAATAGAGAAGATGATGTGTATTAATGAATCGATGACCTGGATCTTGGATTGATCAGATCAAATAATTATGATTTTGTTGGAGCTATAGTAATGATATCTCGCATCGAAATGATATTCTTTACTCGACTCCCTTATAATATATGCCACATTATATACATCTTAGAAATCATTACTCGACTGCTCCCATTACTGATCGACACCACCCTATACTGTGTGCTATACTTCGCCACCATGCCACCCTGCACGGTGAATCTCCACCTACTCATGCTCCTCCTATAGTTTCCCTTGCACAAACTTTACCGTAGTGTGCTGGCTTGGCTGAGAGGTATCACTAGACCACTTCAGCTATGGTGAAAGTCCCTTGTGTCTTGCTTATATCCCTAGTTATATTTTTTAATATACATCCCATTAAAAAACATATCTATATAAATCCCACAAAATAAAATCCTGCATACATAATTCCCTAAACTATAATTCTTTATCAATGTTTCAAACTTTGATTCAACCTCAAATAACCAATGACACAATTTTTCCTAAACTAAAAACCATATCAATAATCATCACATTAAATGTTGAAAATAAAATAAAAAAACATAAATAACTTTATGAGTTCTTTAATCTACCCTTTGTATTTTTTTTCAACATAACCAATTCTCTTCAGAAGACATCAAATAAAAAAAATAAATTTTCCCATAGAATTTATTTATCTCAGTGGTGACTTAGATGCTCTATCCTAAAAAACTTTCACAAACTCACCCTTTTTTCAATAACCTCAGATCTAGATTCAAAAAAGTTAAGAATAGAATTTCATATTATTCTCCCCATTAATGTTAGAATCCAATTATATCTAGGGATTCCCTAGTACTATCTAAGTAAGAGGGGAATGATGAACATGGAGTTTCAAACTAAGTTCCTCAAACATTTCTCTTGGTATAGCTTTAGTGAATACATTTGCAATTTGTTTTTTTGTAGAAATGTACTCCAATTTAACATCTCCATTAGCTACTCTCTCCTTGATGAAATGATATTTAATATCAATATATTTTGATCTGGAGTGTTTTGGCATATTTTTCAAGCGATTAATTGGACTCTGATTGTAACATGAAATTTTAAATGGTCTTTAAACATTAACCTTTAAATATCCAAGCTTTAATTATCCATAAAATTTGAGTACAAGAATTAGTAGTATTAAAATACTTATCTTCAGATTTACTTAAAGTTATAGAATTTTATTTTTACTATTCAAACTTACACAACATTCCCCCAAAAAAGAAGTTCCTCCTGATATTGATTTATGATCATTACATTCTTCAGCCCAATCAATATTAGTGAATCCTTGTAAGTTCAAATCATTACTTATCGTATACATCAAACCATAATTTTATGTTCTTTTGATATACTTAAGAGTTATTTTAGCAGCCACCCTATGTGATTCTTTCATATCACTTTGATATCTTGCACACAATATTACTACCTATATAATATCTGGTCTTGATACCGTATGATAAAGAAAGCTACCAATTAATTTTGTTAAGTCTTTCTGATTAAGCCTTTATCCCATTTTATCTTTAATGATATTTACAATAACTGTGATAGGTGTGGAGTCTTCCATTGAATATTCCAATCCAAACTTATTCAATAACTCCATGGAATTTTTTTTGTGATATAAATAAATAGACTTTATTTTGAATAAAATCTAGTCCTAGGAAGAAATTCACCTCTATGAGCAGTGACATTTAAAAGTACATATTAATTTTATTATAAAATTATTCACATGTATATTACTTGTATCCTACAAAATTATGTCATCAAAATTCAAAATTACAATAATTATACCCGATTTAAACTCTTTCACATATAAATTACAATCAAATTTTACTTTAGAAATTATCAATTGCTTCAGGAAACTATCAAGTTTAGAATACCAATCTTAAAGACACTATTTCATACCATACAAGAATATCTTTGGCCAACACAATTTAGTTCCATAAAAATTAAGAATAAATCCTTCATATTTCTCAATAAAAAATTATCTTTCAAGATCTATGTTCAGAAAAGAATACTTCACATCCATATGATAAAATTTATTGTGTATGTGAGCTATAACTACAAGAAATATTATGACAGTCTCCTGTATTAAAATGGGTAAAAATTTCTCCTCAAAATATACACCTTATACTTATGAATAACCCTTATAGACTAATCTAGATTTATTTATTGATATTTTACCTTTCTCATTGTGTTTATTTCTAAACACCCATTTGGTTCCTATTACATTATTTCCTTCAGGTCTAGGAACAAGAAAAAGGTGATATTTTTTTAAATATTATTTAGATATTCATTCATAGAATTTATCCACTCCTCATGTTCAATGGATTATCCAAATAACTTTGGTACAATTTGAGAAATGAGATCTGTTTTATTTTCAATTCTCAGTCTTCTTCTGGACTGTACTAGAGTTCCTGATTTCCAGTAATATTTTCTGAATCAATATGTTTTTTTAATTTCTGATGATTTGTTTTTTAACTATAGAAACTTCATTCTCATCACTGGTTTGATATAATTTATAATCGACTATCTCTGGTTAATGTATAGTATTTTCTTCATTCTCTCATCAAGAAATATTTATTTTGTTTACATCAATATTTTCAAAATCTGATACATTTTTTGAGTCAAAGTTTGACTAGTTTTCAAAAATAATCAAATCACAATAGTCCACAAACATGTTCAATTTTTTATTCCAACATATATATCACATTCCAATTGAATGATAGCCCATGAAGATCCCTTCTTCAGGTCTCTCCTCGAATTTTCCATGATTTTCATTATTATTTTTAATGAAACCTAGAATACAAAAAACATTGATATATTTCACTATTGGATTATTATTGTACCATATTTCATATGGAGTCATGTTGTAGTCTAGTCTTAGTAGACATTTGTTATATATTTTTATATCTGTACACACTTATTATCTCTATTATAAGTTTGAATATTTCTATTCAGCTAACATTGTTCTACCCATTTCAACCAGAATTTTGTTCTTTCTCTCTACTACTCCATTTTATTAAGGAGTATAAGGAGTACTGTATTGGTTATTAATTACATGATTTGTAATATATGATTCCAAAGAATTACTAGTGAACCACCCACTATTATCTATTCTCAGTTTTTTGATATAAAATCCCTTCTCTCTCTCTGCTTGTATTTTGTAAAACATAAACATTTCAATTTCTTATGAATTGTGGTTAATAAACATAACATTCACCATTCGAGTGAAATCATCATTAAATGTTATAAAATAGAGTTCACCACTGGTATAATTATATCTCACAGGTCCACAAAGATCATAATGTATAAGCTCAAGTGGTCTAACAGACTGAATCTCTACTCTTTTATGAATAAACTTCACTAGAATACCCTTTTGACAGGTTTCACATGTAGTTTCTCCTCTTTTTAAATGAATAAGATATATTACCACATTATTATTTGAAATCTTACTCAAACTATTTTGACTATAATGGCCAAGACTATTATGCCACAAATTGTTTTCATATTTCACAATCAAATAACAATAATGTGTAGAATCTCCAATTCAGAATAGATTATAGCTCATTCTATCACCATTGATGATAGACCTTAAATAATTTGATTATTTTTATGATACAAGAATCCTTTTTGAAAATGACTTCATTTCCATCATCAAAAAGTTGAATCACACTCAAAATATTGTGTTTAATCCCATCAATAAAAAGAAAATCTTTGGATTTTAGTTTATGGGCTTCAATATCAATAGTACCTACACCTTTTATTTTAAAATAATTTTCATTTCCAAAATTAACTGATCCTCCATTGTGTTCTTCAATGTTATTTAGGATTTTTGTTTTTCCTGTCATGTGAGAGGAACTTCCACTAGAAAGAATCCAGGGTTTGCCTATTTTTCTAGCCTTCAAAGAAACTTTTAAAATAATAGAATTTTATTCCATATTATCTTTCTGAATTCATTTAACCTTTTTATTATTGTAAATATAAACATGAATAATAGCCATACATTAATCAGAACAATGGACATATTGACCACATATTCCATTTTTTTCAATACAATCAAATCTATTTTGAATGGATGGTTTTAATGTGTTCTTCTTGATTGTTTTTTTCTTGTCTGATATTCAATTTTTCTTTTTTGGATTAATTCCACTTGAATCATATCTACTCCAAGGAAGTGAAATATTGTACAAACAAGAATAGAATTTGTTCCCTAAAATCCCACACCACTTGCAATACCCATTAAATATGTATCTACCATACTATTGAAGATTCTGTTCAGAATATTATTATTGTTAAAACGAGACATACTTTTCTTTCTTATTTCTTGAGAGGAAAAATTTCTTAAAAGTTTAAACATATTTATTTGTTGTATAAAAATGTTTCTCACTATTCTTAGCAGCCCAGATTTTGCCATTTTTTTCAATATAACCTACATTATTATAAATAACATATTTACCATGAGTTTTAGTTGAATAATATATAACCTATTTCTTTATGATAATTTCTCAACTTTTTGATATCCTATATCTTTTAATTATATAGATTTATTGAAATACTTATTGATATTCTACATATAATTTTCAGATTTTAGATCATTTTTATGATTCTTATCTAATTTTTTATCCTTTAAATTTAGTTTCTCATAAAGATAATTCATCATTTTTCCTTTCTCTGCAAATTCCAGCGTTAGATTTCTGATCTCAATAACATAAGGATATTTTTATTTTAATCTCTTTCTTCAACAGTATAATTCCTTTATCAAGTGTTGTATTTTTCTCAAGAAGGAATTCAAGTTCTAATTTTAACATATTCTTCACTTAAGAAACTTCATCATCTTCTTCACCCCCACATGTAGTTTCATCTGGATTCCCAATTTGAGCTATAAATTTCATGAATTTTTTTAAAACCTATTATTTAGAATGACTCCATAAGGAAGAGTATTCTTTATCTTCTTTACTCAGAAAACTTATTCTTTTCATTTGTTAAAACCTTTTCTAGTTCTCAACTATTTTTTAGAATCATTTAAATATTTTACCCATTTATTTTTTCTAATATATTTCATATTAATCGTCACTGTCATAATCCACACTTTTCTTCTTTGGAAAATTAACTACAAAATGACCAATTCCTCCACAATTGAAACATTTTAGTGGAATATTACCTTTGTACTTACCCTTTAACTTTTTTATGTATCTTGAGATAAAAGACATTATTTTATTATACTCATAATTATTCTCTTCTTCATATTCAGATTCACCAGAGTATTCATTTTCTTCTTCTTTGAGTTTTAGTTTACCCATGGACTTGATTTTCATTTCTTCATTAACACTTTTCTTGAAAAATAGGACTTCCTCATCTAATAGTTGAGTAAATTAATGTAAAAATAATCAAGAAATATAATTTATTTTATACTAGGGCTTAAATAGTTGGGTTAAATATATATGGAAAGTTCCTCATTAATTTCTTGAAAACTATTAAATCATCAAAATTTTCTCTAAACCCTCTGATATGACTAACAAATTCATTAAATTTAGTAGAATAATTATCCAAAGTCTCATCTTCTTTCATTATGATATCATCAAATTTAGTCCTACAAATTTTCAATTTTTCTTCTTTGATATTGACATTCCATTCATACATGTTTTCAAGTTTGTCTCAAATATACTTGTTTCTTTTAAGCCCCACCACTTCAGTAAATATTTTATCATAAAAGGATGATAATATTTCATTTTTAGATTTTCTATCAACCTAAATATTTATTTTGTCACCAAATTTCATGGGGTTATATTTTTCTAGAGGAGGAAATCCAATATTCACCATATCACAAACCTCTAATGCATATGATAGTAAGAAAGGAAGCATTCGACTCTTCTATCCATGAATGTTATTTCTATAAAAAATTGGAACACCCCTACTTTTTAATGAATTTAAATTCTCCATAACTACTTAAAAAGGATCCTTCAGAGGTAAAAAACTCTGATACTAATTGAAGTATCTAGGAAAGCTGTACCACTGAGAAGTGGGGGGGGGGGGGGGTGAATCAGTGGTACTACAGTCTTATAATTTATTTTCTTATAAATAATCCTGTAATGACTTGTTAAAGTGTTATCCAAATGATAGACAATATTTTTACATGGTTTACCCCCAAGAAGGGTGACTACGTCCTTACTATGGTTGGGTTGATCTGAGCCACAAATTATACATTAAAAATCAATCAAAAATTAGAAGTGGGTTGGCCAGATATCACCTTGAAACCAATAAGGGTAGGTATCAACCATTTTCTAATAAAATGTATCCTAAAAAAATGATTATACTGGTTTACACCAGTTTATAAACAAAAAAAATCACTATGAAAAATATTTCAAGCCACTCCTATAACAAAAAATTAATCTTCTATTTGATCCATAGTAATAAGATGATACTCCACTTGGTCATTAATTCTAGAGCCCATATATCTAAACATCAATAAACTAAAACACACCATTATCTAGTGAAACCAACTCTTACTAATGCTTCTTCTGAAAAAACACTTTGAAAACTCAAACAGATGCACTAAATAATTTTTTTCACAAAAAAGTATTGGTCCTTATGAAATTTTAAAAGTAGATGTAACTGTATGCAATTAATTCTTATAAAAATTAGTGTTTCCACAGATTTGATCACCATGTATTAGCTCAGTATCAAATTTAAATATCAACCATGTGAAACCATGAAACACAAGAACTGTTCCTATTAGATTCATGCATGTATCTTATAATTTTCACTGCCTTATTTCAAATTATAAAAATGAAATAGATTCTCTTTCACATGAAACAACTTCGTATGAAGTCATAACATGAAAGGTTCATGTAAATATTTTCCTTCTTTGTGTAAGAAAAATACTTTGTATAAACACTTCACATAAACCATACTCAAGTGTGTGTCTAAATACATTCACATAAAAGGTAGTTTGTGAGAATATCAGATTACAAGAATGTAGGATTGCGAGAGCACTGGTTTATTAGTGTGTTAAATGAAGCCTTCACATGAACACATAAAATAACTCTAATTCTCTTCTGTTTAGAAAATGATGCTTTTATCTAGTGTTTGCAGTTCTTCAATATCCTTCACAAAATATTTTTGTAAGAATATTAGTTTGTGGTATCTTCATGTGTCTATGAACAACTATACTGGCTGTATATCTACAGAATTCTTTGAAATAGATTCAAGGATGAATGATCATGTGAACATCTGTGTTCATCACGTAACAATTTATACAGGTTAATTTAATCCTTCTAAAAACCAAGTTAATCAGCTCACTGAATCTCATATCATCATGCGATCCCAAAAATGTATGATAAGATTGAATACACAGAACATAAACCAAAAATAAAGAGCTACTCTATTTCAGACTGTCTCTCTCAAGAAAACTCTCTCAGATATGAGATAAAACATCTAAAAAAATTATCTTCTCAAATGGTATTTATAGAAAAATATCACCAAATCAGTGCCACCAAAAATCATAGAGAGTAATTACTTTTTTTCTTAAGATCTTCTTGTGATCAAGTTACTTACCATGAACCATCACCATCACCGAAATTTTTTAAATTATTTTTTGCTTTTCTTCTATTCAATTATCATTTAATACATGCATGTAGATAAGAATATGATTTCAATCATATCAATATTTTTAGAATAATAAAACAATGATAAAAAATCTTGGTTCAATCCTTGGACGATGCTGTCTGGAAGAAGCCTAAGATACTGCAGTTCTTAGATGGGCACGGTGGAGTAGACAACATGTAGTACTAAATGGATAGCCTGGATCCTGGATTAATCTAATAAAAAAGTTATGGTTATGTTGGAGATAAAATTATGATATCCCACATCAAAACAATCTTATGTACTCGACTCCCTTATAAAATAGTATTCATTCTAACCAGCTCAGAAATCATTACTTGACCACTCCCATTACTGCATGGAACTGCCCCGTGTCGAGCACTCTACTCCACTATTGTGCCACCCTTCAGGGTAAATATCCACATGCTTATGAACCTCCTATAGGTTCCCTTTCCCAAAGCATGTCGTAGTGTTCTAGCTTTCCCTATATATAGCACCATCCCACCTCAGAAGTGGTGTGGGTCCCTCATGGTTGGCTGGTATCACTGGCTATATTTTTTAATATACATCCAATTGAAAATCTTATCCATACACACCCCATAAAATATAATACAACATACATAATTCCCGAAACCACAATTCTTCTTAAATGTTATAAACATTGTGATAACCTCAAATAACTAATGACACAAGTTTTCCTGAACCACAAACTAGCTTAATAATCATCACATAAAAGGTTGACAACAAATACAAAAACGTCAACGACTTCACAAGTTCTTCAATACACACCTCTATATGTGAATAATTCCCCATTATAATTTCCCTAAATTCCTCTATCATCTTATCCAGTAGTCTAATATTCTATTATAACACTCTCACTAATAAAAACTAAATATAATAGTTAATTATTCTCTCTCATGGACATTTTTCCCTCTATGTCATCTAGATATCATTTTTTTCATTCTTCTCTCAGAACCAGATATATCAATTTTATTCTTAATCCTTGATAACATAAAAATATATTCATATAATGTATTTAAAATCTAAACATATTAAATCAATGGATGAGATAATATTGGGTGTCTCTAAAACCCCAAAATAATTATATGTTTACCACACATTTAAATTTTGTTAAATGCGAACATTAGATCCAAGTAAATCCCTATACACACAATTCATATCATTAATATTTCATTTCAAAAAAATATTTTTTATTTTTATACATTTTAACTTAACATGGCTTGTTCATAAGATCATTTGTACATTGTATTTCCCATTTCAGGCTCCATATCTACTGACAATTAAGATTATAACTCCACATCTTGATAAAATTAGTTATTTTGAACTTCAAACCTATCCATATCTGGAGCCTCTATGGAATAATAATCTTTTAAACATAACATTTTTTAACTAAAGGTGAAACAAATTCATCTACGTATTAATCCATGGCTTAATAAATATATTTAATTAATCCTAGAAAACCTGATAATCATTATGTCTTCCCATATAACATACTCAACTCTAGTTCCCAATTTATGTTAATCATACTTTCATATCACCAGAGTCACTTCTGTGCCCATTTTCACACTCCCTAAAGAAAATAAGTATTTTGATAAGTCAGTATGGGTTTTAATATGAAACTTTCAGAATAAAATACCAAAATATAGTTCATCACTCAAGAAAAAGATGAATATTCAACCTTTTACCATAGCTAAGTATCCATTGCACTGGAAGAGCCTTTCATAATTTCACCATGACATGTACTATTGTGTGTTTCAATTGAACGTCTTGTTTTTTCTCTATGATAATATCTCTGTATGAAAATAGATAATCCTATAATTATCTCTCCATAACTATTTAAACAAAAAAAATAACTAGTTCATCCACTAAAAAAAATTTACATGATAAAATGACATAAAAAATGGCTACAATGCTCTTACCTATCATTATGTCTAGCTTCATAATGGAATAGTCCATGCCATTATTTCATGGTGATGATCTCTTTCACCAAAATTCTAATTTTAAATTATAAAATAATCCTTACATTATCATTATACATAAAATTATATAACATGAAAAAATAAATTTAATTAAATCATCAAGACTTCCATCAAAACTAGATTAATTATTACCCTTCATGAAATCCCAATCTTCCTAGATCTTCATTAAGACTATTGTGTTTGGACATCATCACATTTTCTTCACCATATCCCCATTTAATATTTTTGGTGATGTTAATGAATCTACTATTGACCTTCTATGTACATCCTCATACTCAAATTCCCTCTATTTCAATGTTTTCTACAATCTAAATAATCATATTTGGGTTTCTTTTGGCTCCCCAATTAGATTTATTTTTACTCATCTCAATGAAAATTATCCATATTACAATATAAAACCTCATAATAAACTATATTTTCCAACATATTCATAATTTATGAACATATATAATCTCTATGAAACCCTATATTAATTGATAATTCTACCAACTAAAATTGAGAAAAAGGAAAGTGATGATCATTGTTTGGAACCGTCATAGACATTTTCTACTCAAAGAGGTATAACCAAAAGATATGAAACCATTAAAACTTACTCTAAATCCTAAAAAGTGATAATAAATCATAGAATCATATTACATACAAAATATAAAAAAATCACAACTAGTGTTGATTAGAGAAAAAGATTACAAAAATTTAAACAGAATAAACAAATAGTCTCCTCCTTCTACCCTCATGAGGTTGATATTGAGATACTTTAAAACCCTAAAATTCTAATTATCTTTAAATAATTAAATGTATTTGACAACTTTTCATTCATGATAAACCCAACATAATGGAACCACAATAAATTTATAATACATTATTATTACGTTTATAATAAACCCAAATATTGTAATCCATTTATAATTATTACATAAATAAATAATATTAGTTAATAGTTAAAAAGTTTATTTTCAATAAAATTCATTTTCATTATATTTTATATAATCTATAAAAACAAAATTTTTAAAAAAACTTAATATAAATTTAATAATGTTAAATTCATTTTTTAATTCCTCACATTAAAATTATCATAGGATGTTTATATGAAGTTTTTCAAAAATAATCAATTTTTTTGTGAAAAGTAGAAAACAATGATTTTGCTGACTTTGTCACTATTATATTACATTGAATATTTGAAAACCATTTATATATAAAAAAATATGCCTTTGTAAACTATTTTTTTTTGAAAATACAGAGTCATATTATAAAACCCATGATTATCATTATAAAATATCAAGTAATATTTTATGGAAACTATTTTTAATATGGTTCTTTAATTAAGTTTGAATATTGGAGAAAATAGGTTACATATTTATTTTTACTTTTAAATAAATCTTGATATATATATATTAATCTTTTTATAATAATTAGAATCATTAAAAATGATAATTTTTCCTATACCTAAACATTACATTTCAAAAACAAGATTTTACATGTTACATGCACTAACGTGAAGATTAATTTCCCTTTACATTGAAAGATCATATGATAAAATGTTTCTTATTTATGAGAATATAATATTAAAATTTTTTAATATGTACAATATCATTTTTATGTATAAAATTTATATTATTAATATTAATGCTTATTACCAAATTAATTGTGAAATAATTATTTTAAAATTATTGTTTAATTAATATCCAAATATTTATATCGAATCAATTAACTTAAAATAAAATATATAATAAATATAATATTATATATGAACACATAAATAAATATAATAATAGTCACTTATTTATTATTACTAAATAAGATTAAAAATTCATAAAGGTAAAAATGTCATTTTTCTTCTAAAATTGTTTTCCTAAAAATTAATTGTTTTAATTTAAAAGTCAATTTTATGAAATTTAAAAATTAAATTTAATTAAATATATGTAAAAATTGGTTATTTAACTACCAAATTTAGTTATTTGGGTTATTTTATATCTTTAATCAATCATGAAATCACTTAGTAATTTTTTTACCTAGTTACAAAGTAAAAGAGTAAAATATGAGAACATAATGGTAAAATCTGTATAACATGTTTAAAAAATGTGTGTTATTGGATAACTATTTCACTACCCAGATAATCCCCAAACTCTATTATTTTTAAACATTGGATCCATTTACCTTGGAATAGTTTAATGAAATTATTAAAATATAAAGTCTATTTCAAAAATACCCATTTCCCTTTCCTATAAAAGGGGAGAACTTACACCCTTTAAAACATACACCTCCTATTCTAAATTTTCTTATAATTATACCAAAATATACTCTCGTAGATGTAACTAAAACTCTCTTAATCCCATGGTAATAGTAAGTTATCTTTATCCCTTTAATTCTCTAGAGTTTTCTATAGAAGGATCAAGTCTCCAACGTTAGTATTATTTCCTTCTTATTTTATTCTCCATACTCTTACACATCTAAATCTATTATATCCTCAAATATATAACTAAATAAGTATCATAGTTATAATAATATTTTATTATAATTTTACAATAACCTTTATTTATTCCTCTTCATTCACTAAGGGAAATAAAAATGTGGTTTGTGTGTTGCATGTGCTACCACCTCCACAAAGAGACGTCTTTCATTTTATTTCAACACCTCCATTAATGATATATCTAAATGTTAATTTAGGAATAATATGATTTATATAATATAAATATTATTATAAAATAATTTTTTTTCATTTACCATCTTTCCCTCTCATTCGTTTAGAAATGAAAATATTAATCTTGTATACCTATGAACTATAGCCACCATGAGTAATGATTTCCATTTTTCATCACTAACTATCATGGTTGGTCTGAAAAAATATTTAATACATAAAAACTATGTATATAAAACTATTAATATTATGGATATTATGAAACAATTTTATGATTATTTCTATAATGATAATCGTAGATAAGGAGTGGAAAAAACTTGACTGAATAACCTCAAGTTACCAACATAGGAAAAAAAAATATATAACAAATAAATATAATATAAAAATTAGTATTCCATTAAAAATTAAATAATGAATAATAAGGTCCCTAATAAGTGGAATGATATAATTAACTTGATAATTTATTATGATAAACTCATGCATAGAAAAAATCTAGAACAATGTATGGGTTTCATCTCAATTTATCTTCATTGAGACATATTTTAATATTATACATAAATTTATTAATTCAATGTTTTATATACTAATTTTTTTAATAATACATGATTTAGTTCATTTGATTTATATAAACCTATGATTTTCAAGATTCCTATAACTATTAGTTCAAAAATTACTAATATCATAAGGGTTTTTGTCTCACATTCCTATCTTTTAAAAACTTTTGATATTATGCACCTAATTTCATTTATATTTAATATATGTACAACCTATTTTAGATATAATATCAAGAATAATATTTTAATTATGTTATTTTGTGTTTAATTACAATCCATCTCTTTTAAAGTGTTTTTATTAAAGTGATAATCAAGCTGAAATATTCTTCATTGTCTCAATTTTGATTATTTGAGACATGTTATATGTTATCCACCATGATTCTATTGTATGTTTTGTTCACTAAAAATGTATATTTTTTTCATACAAATTGTATTTCATGGGATTTACTAGCTAAATAATTTTCCTTTATTCAACTTTCTAGTGATATATTTTCCCCTGTAGTAAGTATCTTTGGAAACTCAAATTCCCTTTTTCGAGTTATAATGTTTTTCTTTAAAATTGTTCTACCATTATTGGGTTCTTGCACACTAATATTTTTAAATTTGGTATTTCATAATCCTATTTGGTAAAATGAGGTTTTAATGTAATGAATAATTATTATAATTTTTTACAATATGTTTTTCAATCAAGGTAATTTCAAGTATTAAAATTTCCATTTCATAGTCAAATGTTTTGGATCCAAATTTCCTATAAAAACATTATTTAATTTTAAGGGTACCATTATTGGATATTCTTTTAAATTTAAATATTTTAAGGGTGTTTTAAATTTACTTTATTAATATGTCTTTTAGATGTGGCATGTGGCTTCCTCGTTTATATATATATATAAATGTTTTTTATAATCTGCTTTAAATGTTCACCCTAATTTCCCTTTCCATTTTCAAAATGATTTCCCCTAAAATGGTTTATGATTCATGATTTATATTTATATATATATATATGTTATAATTTTGTGGAAATGAAACCATGATACTAAACGTTCTAATTCATGATCCCTTTTTGGGTGGTATCATTCAAGAAATATATTAAGAGGATATTTTATATCAATATCCTTCTAGGATTCCATTTTTACACTATGTATATATTAATTTAAAACCACCCACCTCATTCCTATGGATATATTATGATCATGTTATCATGTATAGACGTAATCATATAAATATTTCTCTAAATTGAATAAACACCACGCTTTAAATAATTCAAATTGGATGATGTTCTTATATAAATAATGTTATTATATTAACATAGGGGAATGTATTGGTTTTATTTATATATTTATTGCATTATGGATTATTATAGAAATTTTTTCTATGAATTGTTTTGTAAGATCCAGAACTTATGGAGGTATGTACTTGAATAAATTTTGGTTTAAATCTTTTGTTTTGGTTAAATAAGTGTTTCTCAGGCATTTTAGGGGCTCAGGGGTGTTCTGGTGGTTCGAAACATAGAAAAAAAGAAATCTGGGATAACCTGTACAAGGTGAATGGTTGGCACATGGATGGTGCATAGTTAATTAAACCATGCATGGTGGGATGCCAAATTGTGCAATTTTGGACAATGGCATATCATACATTTGTCGCACAGTTTGTAAAATGATTGGGTCTCCATAGGTAATCATTAAACCACACTTCCCTTAGAAAGTGGATTGTACCTGATTTTCGTACGGTTTGGAAAGTTTTGCGGGTAAACTGTGTGTCCCTGTAAAAGTTAAAAAATTTACAAACTTTCTATTATGGGATTTAATAACCCCAGTTGATTTTTCCTCTCCTCCTCCCTCTAATACTAGTGACAAACAAAATCCTCCCTATCTTACAATATGTGATTATGCTTCAATCCTAATCCATTTATAGTGTCGTTGGTTGCTGATCAAAGATCCAGGTGATTCTAATACCTCTCTTTCTTCTCTTTTCAGATTAGGGTTTTCATCATTATATTATCTCCATCCAAAGATATAAATAACTCATTTTCCAGTGAGATCTAGGTTAAGGCTTAAAAGTGTGTTTGAATCGGGATATAAGGATTCAGTTAAGAGAGAGTTCATTAATATATTCATGGTAGGTGGTCCACAAGTTATATCCCATAGTTTTTTTGTAGATTTTTGTATGTTCAGTTTTTTTCCTAGTTATCTCTTGTTGTTATTTTAATGCATTTGGTGATATTTGGTAAAATGGGTGTCTAAATGGTGAATAGAAACCCTCATGGTCCCCATGGGATGCATTGTGGATGATATTACAAATTTAGGGTCACCCATGGGGTGCAACAACTTGCTAAGACCTAGGAATTGGTAAAATATGTGATAGGTAGATGTGTGATAATGTAGATTCCTTGATGGGCATTTTGATAGGTTTAGTTGATTTGGAAATGTAATATTGGTAGTGTACCTAGAATTTATAATTTCTTAAGAGATTGTTTGGAATGGTATGTAAGTGGGTTAATTAGGTTAATTGAGATCGTGACATGTGAATTATGAATTTATGTTAGAAATTAATAAGAGAGTTAGTGCATATAAAACAATGAATATGTTAAATTGGAAATGGAATGTGGGGTGAGAGATGTGTTAAATGGGTTTTCATATTGGAATTGATGAATATGTGAAATGGGTTGATATAAGGGAATTATTTATTATGCTCAGTGAGCTAAGAATAAGGATGGGAATTGGGCTAAATTGGATATGTAATGTAAATAAAAAATGGTTTAATGGGTTCTGGCATAGTATTAATTCCCATGTTCATTGTTTTGTATTATTATTATTATATGTATTGGTTGTGATATAGTTTGTGTATGTTGAATGGATGAATAAGCATGTGCACATGAATTAGTAAAGTGGGGTATTGACATGAGGATCTACACCCACGGGTCGAGTTAAACTGAGGCTCTAAACTCCACCAAAAAATGCACAGATTTGGGAAGGGGACATAGTTGTATTCCCCTAGTGGTTATATTCAATGAGACCACATGGATCGAGAATTCGAGTTTAGTGTTTTGGATATGTGATGATGTGATTATCCCTAGTGAGATAGGGTACTTGATTTATTTCCCCTATGCATTGAGATTAATGAATATGCTAAACCCATTGACAATTTGATGAAAGTTAATTAAGTAATGAAGATGGTATAAGTATTAAAATTGGGAATCATGTTAGTAATGGCTTAAGTAAACTTTATTAACTAATGGCATACTACTTGTCTTATTTACCTTGTAGTTACATAAATATTTCATGCACTATATATATTGACTGGATATTTTTCAACACCGTTGGTAGTGGCCTACTAAGCTGTACTCACATCATTCTCATGCCACTATTGGGTACCCAAGAAGACTTTATCCTTGCATGTTAGGACAAGGGCGATGACCATATTCTAGGGAGTTGAGTTGGGCATGGGACATGCATTGACGAGGTTCTAAACTTGGAGTTAGGACCGTTTTTTGGGATTTTGATGTTATCTTTATTTTTGGTTTTATTTAATTGGAGCTATTTAGCATAACATGACATATTTACTACTGACTATGGTTTGTACCCATTTTCGGAAGATGATTGTTTATGATTTTTCTCTGGTTATTACATGTTACTTTTGTGATTTTATTTATTTTTTGCTGTGACTTAATATGGTAAATAGGGTATAGTCTCCCCACATGACTTATTTATACCCTCACTACAAGTCAAAAAACTCTAGTGTAACATCCTAGGTAAATAAAGAATATGACTTTTTCATATTTATTAATTTTGAAATTAAATATTAATTTTACTTTAAAATGGTTGCTATGTTCGATAGCGTACCCAATACGCAGCAACGAGTTTCTTTGAAATCTTAAGTTACACACTAATAATATATTATTATTTTAAACGGTAGTTAACTCCTAGACATTATATTGGCAAAAATGAACAAAACTAACTAAAATATGATTATATATTTTTGTTAAATGTATTTACATTTATTTAATACAAGTTAGAGGCTTAAAATGTAAATGAATCTAATTTTAAACATAATTTAGATTAAAAGGCCGATTTATCACCTTTTAATAGTGAACCATTTTTAAATATAGTTTTGGTCACTTTAATACATTATATATGACCAAATAAAATCCTTCTTAAGAATGGGGACATCAAAATTTACTTTTTGTAATTTTTTGGAATTTTTCTGATAAAGTTCATTTTTAATGAATAGTGAAAAATATTGTATTTTAATTCAAAAGTGCCTTTTAATATAATTTATTTATATGGTTAGATTATATTTTTAATTGGTTTTAAAGTGAAATTAAAATATATTTTTACCATTTAATCCAATTTTGGTCATTGGAATTAATTTCACTTTGAAATTGGACATAAACAAGTATCAATCTTTTGATAGTTATTGTTTCTTAAAAACATGCTATTTGTTTTGATAACGAGAATTAATTTTAAAATTAATTAATGAAACTTATATGTTTTTAATTTGAAAAAATATACATCACATTTGAATTCAGAATATCAAATATATCTTAGGCTGAATTTTTGGTATTTTCCTGAAAAACTTCAATTTTTGATGAATAGTGAAACCACTTAGTGGTAGTTAAAAAAACTGACTTTTTCATTTAAATGAAAATTTACCACTTCTGTGAATTGAGTTTTGAAAATCCAACATACATGGTTGTTATCAAGAAGTAAAATGTGGTTCAATAAGATGAAAATAATTTTTTGTGAATAGTAACTTTTGAATTTTATTTACCACGGTTAAAGGTAAATAAGGTAATTCAAGGTAAAAAGAATATTATAATAATTCACAATTACCTTAACACTTGTCCAAACCTTATTGTTTGAGTCATTTACGACCATGGTCTTCTTTGGGTCGATTTTGGGACCCCATTGAGCCACTTGAGAGTGATAATGACAATTTAGATTAATTAACTTAAAGTAAAGGCAAAAATGACAAAAGAAAATATCTTTTAGTAAATTAATTTTTATATGGTGTTATATAAGTCATATTTTTGACTATAAATATTATTTAGAAAGATAAAAATATTTCATACATGATAGTATTTTTTATATAATTTTTAGACATCAATTAATTTTAATTATTTATTACACAATAATGATGCAATGTTTACCTCATTAATAAATCATTTAAATAAATAAGATTATAATGATTAAAATATTATCCAAAACCTATCAAATTCCTATTGAATGATTTTTTTTCGAACTTGATTCATCTTATGTTTGACTATAATTATTTTTGGAACATTAGAAACCGAATATCAACATATAATAAAATAATGTTTCCACATTTTCCTAAAGAGCCCCTCCTCCCCCTTATAAAAGGAGACCATTTCTAACTAATTCCTCACACCTCTCAAGCTTTTTGGCTTGTCCAAACTCTACCCAATTATGCTACCTACATCCCTCTCCTCCTCCTAGAAGCCTTAACTTAGGTAGAATGCACTTCAAGAAGTTATTTGGTTCAAACCAAAGGGAGTTACCCAAATTAAAGGAGATTAAAGAATGATCAAGTCAAGTCAGACACGAGGTAGGAGATTTCTTATCTCACTTTTAATTCCGTGAGATTTCCATTGTTCGCCACTTATTTATTGCATGTGGTGTATTTCGTACTGCCTTTTGATATATATTATCATGATTATCATTATATTCATGATATTCTGTGATTCATTTGGTGGTTATTAACTTTGGGCCATACAACTCGATTGATTACAACGTGGTAAGGGGTTTTCATCTCACTTTTTATCCCTGTGAGATTCATGCTATATTTGACACTACTTAATTTTGTGTGGTTTATGTACTGCCCATGATTGTATTCTTTGTGTATGATACTTTAATTTATGGGTATTTACATCTTCTGTGTATGATCCTTCTTTCATGTGGCATATGTTTTGTAAGTTACCAAATCCGTAAGGGAACCTTTCACCCTCCTCTTTTTAAAAGACTTCTTTTGTTATGTCTTTTAATTTACACATTATTATGTTGGGATATGTTCTTATATATACTTATTTATGTAAAATTTATTTCCAATTGATGAGATACCCTTTTTGTCTCATCAAATCATTTTCTGAATTTTAAAGTGACGCCGTTAGGCTGTTGAATTTTTACAAGGGAACTTCTTGACCCAATTTCGATTTCTTTGGGTACAACATGTAGTTATTGAAATATGTCATCCTATGAATATGTGTGAATGAACTCTGATTGTTTTACACTTAATATCCACTTATATTGGGTGTATTTATATTTTTCAAACATAATTATGAGATTGATTTATCATTAATTTAAGGATACCATCTTTATAATGGATTTCATCTCAATTTACATTTCCATTGAGACTTCATTGTTGTTATGCACCAATTCACTCTTATATGGTGTATATACTGTTCATTGACATATTATATCATGAATACTTTTATTCTCATGATATTATAAAGTTCTGATTAAATCTTATTTCTCAATTATTTGTATTCAGGAGTCTCTCATTTTGTTAAAAACTCTTTAACAAAAATATCATTTTTAAATGTTTTGAAGATTTATTATTCTAAATATTTATCTTTAATGTCCATGTTTTAAAAATGGTTTTGAGTATTTATATATATGGACATTAATGTTTTAAAATTATAATTCCATTAAAATCTTCAAAGTGTTATGGGACACTTTGATTCAAAAATATATTTAAATGGTTTTTGAAAATGGATTGATTATTTCAATATCTTGAAATTACTTATTGTGATTGAAAATGAAATGTTATTAGTGAAATATTTATATTTGCAATATTTTATGTGTTATGATGGTACTTGGACATTTGACGGGTGGTTACGTGATAAACCATATGATGGGTGGTGCCGTGAATACCAGGACGGGTGGTTACTGTAACGCCCCGACCCCAGTTACCCAGAGTCGGTGCATTATTATATAATATTGGCATGATCAAAAGAAAGATAAAATCTCGAAAGACCGATTAGTTTAGTATCCTTGGAAACACTAGATATATTCATAAAGTTTTACATCATAAAAATGAAAACTACAGCAACATAGTCTCCATAGACCACACTTTTATCCCCTCATACTATCCCCGCAGGTCATTCATAATTTACTTCTTCATACCCTGGGAAAAATAAAACATAGAAAAGGGGTGAGCTCAAATGCCCAGTAAGGATAACAATATAGTGGAAACTTTCATAAATAAGAATAAATATTTAAGGCAATGTATAACTAAAACAAAAGCCTTTTAAACTTGAACTTCAACATAGTATGGAAAAAATAAAATGAAACAATTCCATTTACTTATTCACATAGATATTCTACTAATCGAATAACCCCATGCAATATCAATAACCACTTTCATAATGATGGAATGCATAATGCCAGACTATCATAACCACATAGCCAAGGCCTCGTGCCAAGACTACAAATAAGACTTTTTCAAGGCCTTGTGCCAAGACAGTAGTTTGTCTCATGAGACCTATCGATGCATCAAGGAGCTATAGCGGGCTCCACCCGTCACATATTAAGTCCAATGCATTCCCATATGAAAAGGTTTAAACATAACATAAACATTCGTATTAAAACTAGCATACAAAATGTCAATACTTTCACCATAAAACATGAAGGGTATAAAAATAACATATCCATAGTCGAACATATCACAAAACCTTCAATACAATATAGAAGTTTTGTTTCATAATAAATCAGCTTCAAATAAGCTTAAAATCCAACAAAGGATGTTGATATATATGAAATCAAAACTCTTTTTAGAGAAATATCTCTTTCTATTTTGAAATCATTTAAGAGCCATATAAAATAAAACATTTTCTTTGAAAATATTTTTATAAGCTTGTAAGGGAAGCTTATATGATTATATAACGGCATAAAAATAACCACACCCGCCGTATAAGTTAAAAAAAACATTCTTACCTTAATTCTGTCGAAAAGGTTAAAAAGCACCTTGTTTGGAAAACGACAAAAAGATTCATTTATAAACCTTTTATAAAAGTCAAACAAGGGTATTAATTACTTTAACCCATATTCTAGTAAATAGTAAAAATGTTTTGAAATACATTTTTAAGAAACATGGATGTGGTTGATAAAGAAGTCCTAGTAGATTATTACGTATAAACAACCTCAGATAATAAAGAGATTGCGAAATAAACCCTTACCTTGTACTTTTTCTTGGTTGGGGGTAGGTTAAACTCATGTATTATAGTGAAATAATTGTTATTAAATTATACAAGAATCATATACATTCATATGATATCATATATGATCTTTTAACATTGCTTTGTTAATAATATCATAGATTTATCGTTGTTTCGGGTGTTAACTGACTCGTTTTATTTTATATGTTTTGTTACGTAAGCCATGTTTCTCATGGATAGGTTGTATCTTATTCATATCCAGAATGATATCAAGTCCTAAAAACATTATTTTTTTAAATCATCAAATGATAATTATACTTGAATGGATACGATGGAGATTGAATCTCATCGCGTTCATGGAGACGGTAGTCCGTACGTATGCACGAGCGACAATATCATTCTTTTGATATTAAAATAATATATAATTGGATGGTATATTATATATACAGAATAATTATCATGTTATATTTATTATTTACATGAATTATACATCATTATTATACCCATCCAAATAATAATATATTGAATAACAATTACACCACGATGTGGAGACGGTAAGCCGTACGTACGCACGTATGGTGAAATGTTATTCAAAGGGTGGATAGAATACTGAATATGGTTGTACCATATTTATAATAACATCACAGTATATATAAGATACTAGAGTTATTATTTTATAATGGTAATAACAAAGAAAGAAGAAGTGGAAGAAGAAAGGAACTTGAAAAGGGGTGGTGAAAACATTACCTCTTCTTCGGGTTCTTCCTTTTGATTTGATCAAAAGGGCTCCTTAGGTTGGATTTCTGATCAAAATAAGGCCTCTAGGTTGTATTGAGGGAATTTGAGAGAGTATTTGGGCAGGGTTTGGCCGAGCAAAAAGGCTTTGAATGTGTGAATTAGTGAGAAGGGGGAGTGCCCTTTTACAAGAGAGGTGAGGGGAACCTTTGGAAAATCTAGAAATATTAATTTATAATAAATTTATATTCGGTTTCTAATGGCTACAAAGTTGATTATTTAAAGGTTAAGGTGGTTATTAGTATAAAACCACTCAACCAATAGAATTTAGACAGGTTTGGGTTACTATATTAACCTTATCTTTAAGTATTAACTCTAAGTTAATTAGTTTCACTTTTACAACGTCTCTTTATATTTTTATATTATATGGTTAATAAACTTACTATATACATCCAAGAGACCCCCAATTGGTCCATTAATGATACAACTATCATGATATAAGTCTCTTGGATGAACCTTAAATTTTTAGGAATTTAATATCAATTAATAATATAATATGTTTTTTAAAAACTCTTTTATGTTAATTTTGACACTATTTAATAGTTTATTTTTGTAAAAATTATAACAGAGTTATTACTTCTAAAAAAGTCAATTAAATAAATACTAATATGTCATATTATCATATAAAATTAGTTTAATTCATTAAAAGTCTCAAATTATATTTATTTGAGTATTTATAATATCAATTATTTTAAATTTTTACTATTATGGTAATTACTGCATCATCATTATGTCATAAATAAATTAAATTATTTAATGTCTAAAAATTATAAATAAAATATAATTATGTAGGAAATATTGTTATCTTTCTAATGAATATTTATAGTTTAAAATCCAACATATATAACCCTATGTAAAAATTGTTTTTCTAAACGATATATGCTTGTGTCATTTTTGTATTCATTTTAACTTAATTAAAATAAAGTGTCTCTATAACTTACAGGTGGCTCCATGGGGTCCCAAAATCGACCCAAAGATTCCCATGGTCGGACATGTATCAACCAATAAGGTTAGGACATGTTTTAGGGTAATTTGTTATTATTATAATATTATTTTTAACCCTTATTTACCGGATTTACCCTTTAACCATGGTAAATAAAGTATTTACCGAAGTAATTATTCAAAATGCCTAAAAATAGAAGTTACCTATTTACACAATTTGAACATCAAGATTCCAAATATGGAATCCATTTTTCCAAATTCAAAACAAATAAGTGGCAAAAATTAATTTAAAATTAATTCCCGTTGTTAAAACAAAAAGCGTGTTTTTAAGAGATAATAACTATCAAAAGATTGACACTTGTTTATGTCTGGTTTAATTGTGAAATTATGTCCAATGACAAACATTGAATTAAATGGTAAAAATATATTCTAAATATATTTTAAAACCACTAAAATTCATAATTTATCAATATTAATTATTTTGATTAAAAAGTTGTTTTTAATTAAAATTTAGTAATTTTCACTATTCATCAAAATATGAAAGTTATCCTAAAAGTACCAAAATTTCACCCTAGGCTAATTTCGATATTCCGAATCCAAAAATGAAGTCCATTTTGAGAGATAGAATTTATAAAATTTAAAAAATTAGGTATTACTATTCATAACTGCTAGTTTGATTGGTTGTGGTGTTTTAGAATCTCGAAGTTGCGAACAATGCACACCATTGCATTATTCAAAGGGAAACATACCATGGAAGCTTGGGGTGTTACATTCTCCCCTACTTCAAATAATTTCGTCCTCGAAATTTCTAGAATACTATCGCATGAAAAGAATCGGGTGGTTCTTCATCATAAGTTCCTCGGGTTCCCATGTTGCCTCTTCCATCTTATGGTTTCTCCACAAAACTTTTACCAAACACGTCGTCCAGTTTCTCAGTACTTGTTCTCTTGTATCAAGAATCCTGACGAGATCTTCGCAATAAGACAGATCGGGTTCTAGTTTTAACTCCTCATAGGTGAGTACATGCATTGGGTCAGGCAAGTATTTTCTCAACAGAGATACGTGGAACACATCGTGAACTTTGGAGAGACTTGGCGGCATTGCCAATGGGTAAGCTACAGCCCCAATTCGTTATAGAATTTCGAAAGGTCCGATGTTCCTAGGACTCAATTTACCTTTCTTACCAAAATGTATGACTCCCTTCCATGGAGATACCTTCAGGAAAACATGATCACCGACTTGAAATTCCAAATCCTTCTTTCGATTATCGGCATAGCTCTTCTACCTACTTTGAGCTGCTTTGATGTGATTTTGGATTACCTTCACCTTTTCCATCGTTTCCTCCACTAGTTCTGGACCTACAAGTTTCCTTTCACCGACGTCATCCCAACAGGTTGGTGTGCGACATCTCTTTCCATATAACGCTTCATATGGTGCCATCTGAATACTCGAATGGAAGCTATTATTATAGGAAAATTCTACCAAAGGTAAATATTGATCCCACATACCCTGAAAGTCAAGTGAGCAAGATCTCAACATGTCTTCTAAGGTTTGAATAGTCTGTTCTGATTGGCCGTCTGTCTGAGGGTGGTAGGCAGTGCTCAAATGAAGTTCAGTATCCAAGGATTTCTGAAGACTTTTCCAGAATCTTGAAGTAAAACGGGGATCACAATCAGAAACAATCAATAGGGGTACTCCATGAAGTATCACAACTTCATTAATATATAGTCTTGCTAGACGTTCCAGTGGTATATCTTCTCTTATAGCAAGAAAATGTGCTGACTTGGTAAGACGATCAACAATAACCCATATTGCATCGTTTCTTCTAGGAGTCTTTGGTAGTCCCATGACAAAGTCCATCATAATATTGTCCCATTTCCACTCAGGTATGGGAAGAGGTTGCAATACTCCACCAGGCTATTGCCTTTTAGCTTTCACTTGTTGACAAACCATACATCTTGACACAAAATCGACAATCTCCCTCTTCATGTTGTCCCACCAAAAATGTTCCTTCAAATATCTATACATTTTAGTGCTCCCAGGGTGTATAGAGAAATTGGAACTATGAGCATCATCCAACAATTCCCTTTATAGATCAGGTATATCGGGAACACAAATCCTCTTCCCGAATTTCAAAATTCCTTCTTCATACAAAAAGTCTCTCAATCTCCCATCATTCACAGATTTAATCTTCTTTTGAAATTATTCATCATCGGTATGAGAACTCTTAATCATTTCTAGTAAAGATGGTTTGGAAACCATTTGAAAAATCATTGATGTTTCACCTTCCTTGGTTATTCCCATGTCTATCTTCACTAGATCCATGAAAATTGGATCCCTTTCAATTCTCATCACGTTCAAAATTCCATGGCCTTTTCTGCTCAAAGCATCTGCCACCTTGTTTGCTTTCCCCGGGTGGTAGTGTATCGTACAATCATAATCCTTGAGTAATTCAAGCCATCTCCTTTGCCTCATGTTGAGTTCTTTTTGTGAGAAAATATACTTCAAACTCTTGTGATCAGTATAAATCTCACATTTTTCACCATATAGGTAGTGCCTCCATATCTTCAAAGCAAAGATCACAGCTGCTAACTCGAGATCATGAGTATGATAGTTTTTTTCATGAATTTTCAACTGTCATGATGCATAGGCAATAACCCTATCATTCTGCATAAGGACACAACCAAGTCCTTTCTTTGATGCATCACTATAAATAATGAACCCATCATTCCCCGATGGTAGAGTCAATATAGGAGCATTGACTAATCTTCTCTTCAGTTCTTCAAAACATTCTTCACACTCTTTTTTCCAAACAAATTTAACCCCTTTACGTGTGAGCTTCGTTAATGGGTTAGCCAATCGGGCAAAATTCTGGATGAAATATCGATAATAACCTGCCAAACCAATAAAACTGCGTACCTCAGTTATACTCGTAGGTGCTGGCCATTCTTGGATTGCCTTGGTCTTATAAGGATCAATAGAGATTCCATCTTTAGAGACAATATGTCCAAGAAAAGAAATCTCCTGAAGCCAGAATTCACACATGCTAAACTTCCTATATAATTCATGTCTTCACAGAGTCTTCAGGATAATGCGCAAGTGATTTTCATGATCTTCATAGCTTTTAGAGTATACCAAGATATCATCAATAAATTCCACCAAAAATTCATCGAGATATTCCTTGAAAACTCTATTCATCAGATCCATGAATATAGAGGGTGAATTAGTCAATCCAAAAGGCATTACTGTAAACTCATAATGCCTGTACCTGGTTCGAAATGCTGTCTTCGGAATGTCTTCCTTCTTCACACACAACTGATGGTATCCAGATCGAAGGTCAATCTCTGAAAAGTATTGAGCTCCATGTAGTTGGTCAAATAAATCATCAATGCGTGGTCGGGGATACTTGTTCTTTATTGTTATAGCATTGATCTCCCTGTAGTCGATACATAACCTCATAGATCCATCTTTCTTTTTAACAAAAAGAACAGGGGATCCCCATGGAGTAACACTAGGGCGAATAAATCCCTTATTACTCAATTCCTCTAGTTGTTTCTTTAGTTCGACTAATTCCATAGTGGCCATTCTATAAGGGGTCTTCGATATAGGCCTTGATCCAGGAATTAAATCAATGGAAAACTCAACTTCTCGTTCTAGAGGATATCCAGGTAAATCTTCTGGAAATACATCTACATATTCTTTCACAACAGGTACATCCTCTATTTGAACATTCCTTTACTCACCCACAGTCATTTCATTCTCTTCCTCCCCAATAATTGAATTTAGTTGAGCTACTGGGGGTAGATCTAGATAAGAATTAGGTGGGGACGATTATTCTTTAAAGATAAGGTGTTCCTTATCATCATCATCAAGAATTGTAACCTCTTTCTTCTTACAATAAATCTTCGCATCATAGTCCGAAAGCCAGTCCATACCGAGGATTATATCAAACTCAATCATAGGTATGATGATGAGATCAGCAGATAAAGAACATTTATGTGCTCTAATGGGGACTGATTCACAAAACACTGTTGCAATGATACTTCCCTTAGGAGTTCTAACTGACAACTCCCTTGTTAAATCAAATTGGAAATATCTAATTTTCATAGAAAACTGGGAAGATATGAAACAATGTGACGATCCAGAATCAAATAATGCATTTGTTAAACTTGAGGAAACCATTAAATTACCTGCCACCATGTCTTTCGGAGCTTCTACCTCAGCAGTAGTGTTAGCATAAGCTTGGCCTTGATCCCTTGGCATTTTCTGAGGTAAGTTCCCCTGAAGCTTAGGACATTCATTTGCATAATGTCCCATCTCCCTGAAATTGTAGCACTGAACATTGGTAGCTTCCTTCTTCCCTTTGCAATCACGATCTTGGTGACCTTTTTCACCACACTTGTAACAGACTCCTGCTCCCTTCAAGAAAGTACCGGGGTGTTTCTTTCCACATTTAGCATAGGATGAATATTCAACCTTTCCCTTCTTCCCCTTATTTCCATTCCCAGATTGATCAGAAGATCTCTTCTTCTCTTGCTTTGCTTTAAACTCATAAGACTTAGAGAATTCCTTTTCGGACTTGATAGCACATGAGACAATGTATTCGTATGACGAGAAGGATTGTGAGACTAATTCTCGACATAGAAATGGTTTTAACCCATCAAAGAAATGATCAATCTTACTTCTTGGGTTACGTATATAATCTCCAGCATACGTTGATAACCTTGTAAATTTATCCTCATAATTTGCGACATTCTCATCCTCCTTTTGTCTCAGACTCAGAAATTGCCTTTCCATATCTGCTAGATGGTCGCGAGGAAAGTATTTTTCTAAAAACAGATCTTTGAACTTCCTCCATTCCATATTTGATACTTCATCATCTTCCTTCATATTTTGAATCAATGACCACCATTGATCAGCATCTCCAGTGAGGTGGTAAACTGCCAGGATAACTTTTTCCCTTTCACTACTCCCCAAAGCCTGAAATATTTTCTCTAGGGAATTTATCCATTACTCAGCTACTAAGGGATTTGTACTCCCATTGAATGTTGGTGGTTGTTGCCTCATGAATCGATCTAACATTGATCCTCCATGCTGTGGATTAGGGTGCTCCATACGGGTAAGGTTATTATTCATAACCTGAGTGAGTTGTCCCAGTATGGTGATTAGCTGATCGGCACCAGTTTCATCACCTGCTCCACTATAATTATCTTGAGCAGGAGGGAAATCCCTACATGGAGTGCATGCATTGATACAGTTTCCATTTCTTCCACTAGGCACCATTTCTAAACAATGGAATAAACTAGATCAATTTATGAATCAAAATACATAATCCCATACTTATAAAACACTTAACATAAATTGAACTATTTATGGATATAATCCATAATCATAAAAATGTTTTCTTTGAGGAAGTATATACTCATAAACCCTTCATAATGATTTGTAAAGAAAATGAGAGTTATCCTAAGCATATCCCCTGGGAGTGTCGTAACCAAGAGTGCAGCAAGGCCCGTTATCATGCACCAATTCCCGTTCGAGTCTAGCTCAAAGTGCTGTTTTCGGGTTTTACCCCTAGGTACATCTGTGCCAGAGCTGCCTCTACCTACTCGTATCTAGACAGGGATGTATTGCTCGGAAAACTCAAAAAATATCTACAATACCAAAATTATAGGAAGTTCTTCTATACTAATCCTCAAATTCCTTCTTAGGTCTATGTTCTCTAATCAGAGTTTATCTAAATCTAGCTTCCAAGGTTTGTACTAAACTTCCTCTGATACCAACTATAACGCCCTGAACCCAGTTACCCAGAGTCGGTGCATTATTACATAATATTGGCATGATCACAACAAAGATCAAACCTTGAAAGAACGATTAGTTTAGTAGCCTTGGAAACACTAGATATATTCATAAAGTTTTACATTATAAAAATGAAGACTACAACAACATAGTCTCCATATACGACACTCTTATCCCCTCATACTATCCCCGCAGTTCATTCATAATTTACTTCTTTATACCCTGGGAAAAATAAAACATAGAAAAGGGGTGAGCTCAAATGCCCAGTAAGGATAAAAATATAGCGGAAACTTTCATAAATAAGAATAAACATTTAAGGAAATGTATAACTAAAACAAAAGCCTTTTAAACTTGAACTTCAATATAGTATGGCAAAAATAAAATGAAATAATGCCATTTAATTATTCACATGGATATTCTACTAATCGAATAATCACATGCAATATCAATAACCACTTTCATAATGATGGAATGCATAATTCCAGACTATCATAACCACATAGCCAAGGCCTCGTGCCAAGAATACAAATAAGATTTTGTCAAGGCCTTGTGCCAAGACACTAGTTTGTCTCATGAGACCTACCGATGCATCTAGGAGCTATAGCGGGCTCCACTCTTCACATATTAAGTCCAATGCATTCCCATATGAAAAGGTTTAAACATAACATAAATATTCGTATTAAAACTAGCATACGAAATGTCAATACTTTCACCATAAACCATGAAGGGTATAAAAATAACATATCCATAGTCGAAAATATCACAAAACCTTCAATACAATATGGAAGTTTTGTTTCATAATAAATCAGCTTCAAATAATCTTAAAATCCAACAAAGGATGTTGACATAGATGAAATGAAAACTCTTTTTAGAGAAATATCTCTTTTTATTTTGAAATCATTTAAGAGCCATATAAAATAAAAAATTTTCTTTGAAAATATTCTTATAATCTTGTAAGGGAAGCTTTGACGATTATATAACGGCAGAAAAATAGCCGCACCCGCCGTATACGTTAAAAAAACATTCTTACCTTAATTCTGTCGAAAAGGTTAAAAAGCACCTTGTTTGGAAAACGACGGAAAGATTCCTTTATAAACCTCTTATAAAATTCAAACAAGGGTATAAATGACTTTGAAACATATTCTAGTAAATAGTAAAAATGTTTTGAAATACATTTTTAAGAAACATGGATGTGGATGATAAAGAAGTCCCAGTATATTATTATGTATAAACAACCTCGGATAATGAAGAGATTGCGAAATAAACCCTTTCCTTGTACTTTTCCTTGGTTGGGGGTAGGTTAACCTCCTGTATAATAGTGAAATAATTGTTATTAAATTATACAAGAATAAAATACATTCATATGATATCATATATGATCTTTTAACATTGCTTTGTTAATAATATCTTAGATTTATCGTTGTTTCGGGTGTTAACTGACTCGTTTTATTTTATATGTTTTGTTATGTAAGACATGTTTGTCATGGATAGGTTGTATCTTATTCATATCCAGAATGATATCAAGTCCTTAAACATTATTTTTTTAAATCATCAAATGATAATTATACTTGAATGGATACGATGGAGAATGAATCTCATCGCGTTCGTGGAGACGGTAGTCCGTACGTACGCATGAGTGATAATATCATTCTTTTGATATTAAAATAATATATAATTGGATGGTATATTATATATACAGAATCATTATCATTTTATATTTATTATTTAAATGAATTATACATCATTATTATACCCATCCAAATAATAATATTTTGAATAACAATTACACCACGACGTGGAGATGGTAAGTCGTACGTACGCACGTATGGTGACATGTTATTAAAAGGGTGGATAGAATAATGAATATGGTTATACCATATTTATAATAACATCACATTATATATAAGATATTGGAGTTATTATTTTAGAATGGTAATAACAAAGAAATAATAAGTGGAAGAAGAAAGGAACTTGAAAAGGGGTGGTGAAAACATTACCTCTTCTTCGGGTTCTTCCTTTTGATTTGATCAAAAGGGATCCTTAGGTTTGTTTTCTGATCAAACTAAGGCCTCTAGTTTGCAGTGAGGGAAGTTTAGAGAGTATTTGGGTAGGGGTTGTGTAACACCCCGACCTTCCACAATACACTTCTCTTTCAATAATGCAATAGATTGCATTGTACGCAAATTCGAGATTCTAACACACCGCGACCAATCAAAATAGCCATTATGAATAGTAATACCCTCTTTTTGAAATTATATAAATTTTATATTTCAAAATGGACTTCATTTTTGTATTCTTAATATCTAAATTATCCTAAGTTGAATTTTTTGTAATTTTCTGAGAACTTCCAATTTTTTTATGAATAGTGAAAAATACTTAAAAATGACTTTTTTAATCAAAATAATTTATAGTGATAAGTTATACTATTGAGTGGTTTTAAAGTATAATTATAATATATTTTTACCATTTTATCCAATGGTGGTCATTAGAATTAATTTCACTTTGAAATTGGACATAAACAATTGTCAATCTTTTGGTATATATTGTTTTTTAAAAACATGCTATTTGTTGTGACAGCGGGGATTAATTATAAAATTAATTAATGAAAATTATATGTTTGGATTTTTGTAAAATAGAAATAATTTTTGAATTCGGAATATCAATTATAGCTTAGGGTGAAATTTTGGCATTGTTCTGAAAAACTTCAATTTTTGTTGAATAGTGAAACCACTAAGTGGTAGTTAAAAAACTAATTTTTTGTTTAAATGAAACATTACCACTTCTGTGATTTGATTTTCAAAAATCTGACATACATGGTTGTCATTAGGATGTAAAATGTTGTTCAATGGGATTAAAATAATTTTTTTGGTGAATAGTAACTTTTAAGTTTAATTAATCGCGATTAAAGGTAATTAGTAAAATTTAAGGTAAAAATGATATTATAAAAATATGAAAATACCTTTACACTTATCCTACCCTTATTGGATGAGTCATGGAAGACCAAGACAATCTATGGGTCAACTTGGGGAGCCCATGGAGCCACTTGGGTAAAAAAATGACATTAACAACTTTTTATTTAAAGTAAAAATAAAATTGTCACAAACATGTGTTGTTTTACTAAAACTATTATTACATGGTGTTATATAAGTTAAATTTTTGACTATAAATATTAATTAGAAATATAAAAAGATTTACTGCATCATGGTAATTTTTTTTATAATTTTTAGACATTAACTAAATTAAATTTTTTATTACACAATGATGATGTAGAGATTACCTCATTAATTAACGATTTTAATAAAATGAAAAGATAATGTAAAATCTAAGAATTAAACTTGTCAAAAACCTATTGGATGAGTATATTTAGAACTCTTATCACCTTATCCTTGAAATACATAATTTTGGGACCTTTGAAATCCAAAAAGCACTTCATAATAATGTAACAATTCATGAGTTTCCAAGAGTGCCCCTCCTCTCCTCTTATAAAAGCCCCCACCTCTACCACCTTATTCATACCATCAAAGCCATTTGGCTCGGACAACCTATGCCCAAATACTCTCCCAACTTCCCTCTATTACTCCTAGAAGCATCACTTTGGGCAGAAGTCTTCCCAAGGAAGCATTTGGATCAAATGAAAAAGAGTTACCCGATTTTAAGGTAATGTCTTCTCTTATGTTATTTTGTTTTATTTTGCTTCTCCAACCCCTTAAACTCTATTTATTCCTTTCTCTTGTAACAAAACCAGTATAATCAATATACTAGGATTTTTTTATGAGAATGATTTTATTTACACTTACACAAACATTCGTCTAATGGTTAAAGAACATACTGTTTCTGTGGGTGGTGAATTACTGCCTCACGAAACGATGATTGTTCAATATTCTTTTAACACCTCTAATGGTGGACATTATGATGACAATATTTTTATATATGATATATATTATGTTTTTTTCCTTATTATTCTGTATTTTTCATTTATGGAATACCTTTATGATTTCCATTATGGGTAAACGCGATAATTTCATTTTAGGAAGTGCGGACTACCGCCCCCTCAAAGTAATTTGAATCGTTAATGCCATATGTGGGATGTATAAAGGATGGAGTAAATGGTATTATACATTATATTATACTATAATTATAGTATACCTTTATATAATTATAATTTCATTCCATTAAATATGAAATATAATTGAAAGTAGCGTTCATGCGTATGTACGACTTACCATCTCCATGAACGGTGCATTTCATTTCTTACCTATAAATGTTATGTAATATTATAAATTCATGTATATACTGAATATATATGATATATATGATATCTACATCATGAATATAATTCTAGATATAATGGATATTTCACCACATGAACAACTTGTAATTATAAGAAGTTTATTTTTGACTCAAGTACCAAAGATCAACAAAATGACCGTTATTAACTTAAATAATTACATAATGTTCATAACATGGTAATAAGTGATATAAAAGGAATAATGAACATGAAAAAGGTTCTTAAGCAAGTATAAATTAACTCTAGTTTATTATTCAGGAGTTTAAAGAATGATCTAGTCAAGTCGAACACGAGGTAAGGGAACTTCTTAACCCAATTTTCATTCTTTGGGTTAATATCCTAATTACAAATTATTTAATGATATTATTATGTACTATCTTGTATTTGCAATTTCTTTATGTATAATTATAGTGAAGACACATAATAAATCAATTTTATTTAAAAAAATGATCTTTGTAAGGGACTTCGTCTCAATCTCCTTTCATTGAGGCATATTTGGTTTTATACACAACTTTTCTTTATACGGTGTATAAACCCCTTTGAATTTTACTTTTATTCAAAAGGAATATTTTTATATGAAGCATTTTTACTAAATGACAAAAGGAATGTTTTTTTTTCTTACGTATGTGGCGACAATGACTTCTTCGCCGCCGTGACTATTATTTGAGTTTCGGCTTCCTTTATAATCCATAACTTTTTTTAAAATGAAAAATAAATACCATGTTTTACTTTTCTTTTATTTTTCTATTGAAAATGCTTTTGATAATGTTTTTATTATATCAATGTCTTGTATTGATATCTTGTGATTGAAATGTGGAAATGTTATGTTTCCTTTATGCATGTTTTATGTGATACGATTATGTTATGGTTTATGATATGTTTAAAACTATTCATATGATGAATGCATTGGAATTATTAAGTGACGGGTGGAGCCCGCTATAGATCCTCGATGCATCGGAAGGTCTCATGAGACAAACTAGTGTCTTGGCACGAGTATTTGACAAAATCATATTTGTAGTCTTGGCACGAGGCCTTGGATACGTGGTTATGATAGTCTGGCATTATGCATTCCATCATTATGAAAGTGGCCATTGATATTGCATGTGATTATTCGACCAGTAGAATATCCATGTGAATAAGTAAATGGAATTATCTCATTTTACTTTTGCCATATTATGTTGATGTTCAAGTTTAAAAGGCTTTTATTTTAGTCACACATTGCCTTAAATGTTTATGTTTATTTATGAAAGCTTCCGCTATATTGTTATCCTTACTGAGCATCTGAGGTCACCCCTTTCAATGTTTTAATTTTTCCAGGATGTGATGAAGTATATTATGAATGACCTGCAGGGATATTATAAGGGTCTACGAAGACAAGTTGTTTTTTAGTTTTGTTTCACTTTATGATGTAATGTAACATTTATGAATGTATCTAGTGTTTCCAAGGATACTAAACTAATCGGTCTTTCAAGATTTGATCTTTTGTGATCATGACAATGTTATGCAATAATGCACCGTCTCTGGGTAACTGGGGTTGGGGCATTACAGTTGGTATCAGAGGTAGTTTAGTACTAACCTTGGAAGCTAGATTTAGATAAACTCTGATTAGAGCACATAGACCTAAGATAAACTTTGAGGATTAGTATATAAGAACTTCCTAGAATTTTGGTATTATAGAGATTTTGTGATTATTCTGAGCAATACATCCCTATCTAGATACGAGCAGGTAGAGGCGGCTCTGGCAAAGATGTACCTAGGGGTAAAACCCAAAAACACCGCTTTGAGCTAGACTCGAACGGGAGCTGGTGCACGACAACAGGCCTTGCTTCACTCTTGGTTACGACACTCCCAAGGGATATGCTTAGGATAATTCTCATTTTCTTTACAAACCATTATGAAGGGTTTATGAGTATATACTTCCTCAAAGAAAACATTTCTTTTTATGAATATGGATTATATCCATAAATAGTTCAATTTATGTTAAGTGTTTTACAAGTATGAAATTATGTATTTGGATTCATAAACAAATCTTGTTTATGCCATTGTTTAGAAATGGTGCCTAGTGAGAGGAATGGAAACCGTATAAATACACGCACTCCATGTAGGGATTGCCCTCCTGCTCAAGATAATTATTGTGGAGCTGGAGATATAACTGGTGCTGATCAACTTATCACCATACTAGGACAACTCACTCAGGTTATGAATAATAACCTTACTTGTATGGAGCACCCTGATCCGCAACGTGGAGGATCAATGTTAGAACACTTCATTAGGCAAAAAACCACCAAAATATAATGGGGGTACAAATCTATTAGTAGCTGAGCAATGGATAAACTCCTTAGAGAAAATATTCCATGCCTTGGGGAGTAGTGAAAGGGAGAAAGTTTTCATGGCAGTTTACCGCCTCACTGGAGATGCTGATCAATGGTGGTCATTGATTCAAAACACAAAGGAAGATGATGAGGTATCAAATATGGAATGGAGGGAGTTCAAAGAGCTTTTCCTAGAAAAATACTATCCTCGTGACTATCAAGCAGATATGGAAAGACAATTTCTGAGTCCGAGGCAGAAGGAGGATGAGAATGTCGCAAAGTATGAGGCTAACTTTACAAGGTTAGCGAGGCATGCTGTAGATTATATATGTAACCCAAGAAGTAAGATCGATCATTTCTTTGATGGGTTAAAACTGTTTCTCCGTCAAGCATTAGTATCACAATCTTTCTCAACATATGAAGATATAGTCTCGTGTGCTATCAATACAGAAAAGGAATTCTCTAAATCTTATGACAATAAAGTAAAGCAAGAGAAAAAGAGAATGGTGGAACAAGAGACAGATAAAGGGAAAAAGAGAAAGAAGGATTTTCCATTATACAATAATTGTGGGAAGAATCACCCGGGTAATTTCCTAAAGGGAATGGGAGTTTGTTACAAATGTGGAGAAAAAGGTCACTAGGCTCATGATTGTAAGGTAAAGAAAGAGGCTATTAATGTTGAATGCTACAATTGTAGGGAAATGGGGCATCATGAAAATGAATATCCTAAGCATCAGAGAAACTTACCTTAGAAAAGTCCAAAGGATCAAGGACAATCTTATACTGTTACTACAGTTGAAGTTGAATAATTAACGTTTTGGTTCTTTTGGACTCAAGGATTATATTCTCGTTATAAGAATAATGTGATATATATAAGGATTGTACTACAGTACTTGTTGTTTTCATTAAGGTTTTAATATGATGAAGGTAATCATATTTTTAGTATGTGACAATAAGAGAAACTTTGCTTTGTTTGGGGAATCTAATGTTATAATTGATTTTGGAATTTAAGGACCTTTTAGAGAAAGTCTGGATGGAGGTATTTTGGATAACTATAAAGGTTGGAATGGATTAAGTTGAAACATGGATAGTATTGTTTATGGTTAAAACATTTCTGAAGATTACTTTTGGAATATTACAATACTATATTTTTAGGAAAATGACAACCTACAGGTCGGGGGATAACCAGCCGCATCGGACAAAGCTGCAGGAATCGAACCCACAACCATAGTGCGACATGCCTTTATTACCTACCACTAGCCTACAGGAAGTCCCTAGTTATTACAAAATAGTTTTCCTAATCTAAATGGTAAGTGTTAATATTTGGAACCTTGTATGAATAGGATAAATATAATATTTTTGAGTTCTAATATCTTTTGAGTGAAAGATGGGTTTGTGGTAAACATTTATTAAAGAATGAAAGTCTACATGACAAGTATGTATATTTCCATACATTCTTAGTAAATCCCCTAAATAAATTCCTCATCTTTATGAAAGGTAACTTAAAACAAAAACTTTGTCGGTTAACTTTTCCTACTGGGGAATCAATGATCGTTTAACCAATCACAAGTTTGTGATTTTCATGTAGTTAAACTTTCTCCTAATCCTGTTTTCTATAACTCTCTATTAGACCTTGATGGTTTGTTTCTCCTCCATATCCATATTTTCATAGAATCCTAGTATGGGCTATCTCGGGTGACCTTTGTACTTCTCTTTCTTTCTTTTAATGTTATATTTTTATTAACCCTATTTCCGATGTGGGTTTTCCACAAAGGTATTTTCTATTTTCAACCTTTTATTTTCAAATTGCGAGGACGCAATTTATTGAAGGAGGGGAGAATGTAACACCCCGAGCTTCCACGATATGCTTCTCTTTCAATAATGCAATAGCTTGCATTGTACGCAAGTACAAGATTCTAACACATCGCGACCAATCAAAATAACCATTATGAATAGTAATACACAATTTTTGAAATTATATAAATTTTATATTTCAAAATGGACTTCATTTTTGTATTCGTAATATTGAAATTATCCTAAGTTGAATTTTTTGTAATTTTTTGAGAACTAATTTTTTTTATGAATAGTGAAAAAATGCTTAAAAACAACTTTTCTAATCAAAATAATTTATAGTGATAAATTATACTATTGTGTGGTTTTAAAGTATAATTAGAATATATTTTTACCATTTTATCCAATGGTGGTCATTATAATTAATTTCACTTTGAAATTGGACATAAACAATTGTCAATCTTTTGGTATATATTGTTTTTTAAAAACACGCTATTTGTTGTGACATCGGGAATTAATTATAAAATTAATTAATGAAAATTATATGTTTGGAATTTTGTAAAATAGAAATCATTTTTGAATTCGGAATATCAATTATATCTTAGGGTGAAATTTTGGCATTGTTCTAAAAAACTTCAATTTTTGTTGAATAGTGAAACCACTAAGTGGTAGTTAAAAAACTAATTTTTAGTTTAAATGAAACATTACCACTTCTATGATTTTATTTTCAAAAATCCTACATACATGGTTTTCATTAGGATGTAAAATGTTGTTTAATGGGATTAAAATAATTTTTTGGTGAATAGTAACTTTTAAGTTTAATTAATCGCGATTAAAGGTAATTAGTAAAATTTAAGGTAAAAATGATATTATAAAAATATGAAAATACCTTTACACTTGTCCTACCATTATTGGATGAGTCATGGCCGACCAAGAAAATCCATGGGTCAACTTGGGTACCCCATGGAGCCACTTGGGTAAGAAAATGACAGTAATAACTTTTTATTTAAAGTAAAAATAAAATTGTCACAAACATGTGTTGTTTTACTAAAACAATTATTACATGGGGTTATATAAGTTAACTTTTTGACTATAAATATTAATTGGAAATCTAAAAAGATTTCCTACATCATGGTAATTTTTTTTATAATTTTTAGACATTAAATAAATTAAATTTTTTATTACACAATGATGATGCAGCGATTACCTCATTAATTAACGATTTAAATAAAATGAAAAGATAATGTAAAATCTAAGAATTACACTTGTAAAAAACCTATTGGATGAGTATATTTCGAGATCTTATCACCTTATCCTTGAAATACATAATTGTGGGACCTTTGGAATCTGAAAAGAACTTCATAATAATGTAACAATTCATGAGTTTCCAAGAGTGCCCCTCCTCTCCTCTTATAAAAGGACCCCACCTCTACCACCTTATTTATACCATCAAAGCCATTTGGCTCGGCCAACCTCTACCTAAATACTCTACCAACTTCCCTCTATTACTCCTAGAAGAATCACTTTGGTAATAAGTCTTCCCAAGGAAGCCTTTGGCTCAAATGAAAAAGATTTACCCGATTTTAAGGTAATGTCTTCTCTTATGTTATTTTGTTTTATTTTTGCTTTTCATGTCACAACCCGACCTCGGGGCCCGTTCCGTGACTACCCCAATCCCGCCTTCCATAGGCCAGGGGCTGGTGACTAGCACCAAGGTGTAAATCCCGGTAAAAAGGGAAGGCATTGCCTTTGTAAAGTAAACAAGCACCACAAAGTAAGCAAGCGGAAAAAGTAAACACTAAGTAAAAACTGGTACAACGATATGTGTAGAAAAGTAAGAGGGCCAGTATACAAACCCAAACTGAAATTAAAGTACAACTCAAAAGGGAAAACAACAACTGAAAAGTAAAAGCCGCTACGCCGAGCTGTCCACTGGAAATCCCACCTGAAGGGTGGGTACAGATAGCTCCACTGCTCCTCGGGTCCCGCCGTCCGCTCCGAGTACGTCCCACCCAGTGGTCCACCTCCAGGTACCGTCCTACTCTGCAAGCCTCAACCACGATCAACGCTATCCATCGTCTGCAACCAACACAATGTAGTGAGGGCATAGCCCATGTAGGGGTGAGTATAAGCTACTCAGTAGGGACCCCGAGACCCCCGAAGGTCTCCCAAAATCCACAAAGGATAAACCACAAAGGAAAGATACAATCACGAACTAAAAACCGACTCTGCTTAGGTATATGACCATACATATACCTAAGTCATCAATTCCAATACGCTCCAACCTCCGAGACCAAGTACAACTCAGTCCACACAGGAAAGTATACGTATTCCACACAGGAAAGCAAAACGTAATCCACACAGGATAGCACAACACAATCCACACAGGAAAGAAAATAGGATTCAGCTCACACAGGTATACTTCTTCATAAGACGATAGAGATGATCACTGATCCATCTAAGTCGTCGGACCCACAAAGGATCGAAAGGTACTAACCCCCGCAAAGACCCACACAGGATCGGTAGGAAACTAACCCCCTCAAAGACCCACACAGGATCAGACCCACACAGGATCTATAGGTGCTGGCTCACACAGAACCGCTGAGCGCTGACCCACACAGGATTGGACCCACACAGGATCGGTAGCACTGATCCACATAGGATCGCTGAGTGCTGTAGTCGTCATCGTCGAATCCACTGAGGATCTCTGCACAGTCGTCGTCGCAGTCACAGTAGCAAACACAGCCAGCTCTAGGGTTCTCGCACACAACAAGCTCGCTCGGGAGGGTCCGCTCCACGAGCCGAGAGGCTAATACATCAACTGACACATAGTCCAGAGTTGATGTATCCAAAAGTTCCGTATCGTCAACAGGAACTCAACGCAACAGACGGCGCGTCAATCGGACGCCCGGTCTGAGAGTTATTGGATATTTCATCCCAGGGGCCCGGTTGGTTTTTAAGGCAAAACCAACCCGACCGTGCTCCTCCTGCGTCCAAACCTCGGGCAGAGTAAGCGAAACGATCCGTCTCACTAAGAGGAACTCAACAAAGTCGACGACACGTCAATCGGACGTCCGTAGCTCAAGATATGAGCGTTTCCGCTCCGAGGGCCCGGTTGGTTTTGTGTATGAACCAACCTGGCCAAACTCAAAGTCATCTGAAACCTTGAGTGCGATAAACCAAAACGACCGTCTCGTTCCAAGGATCGTGTCGCCGCTGACGGTGTGTCGATCGGAGGTCCGTAGCCCAAGATATGGGCGTTTTAACCAACTCAGTCTGAAAAGAGGGGGTCTGGGCCCGGCCCTGCCCGACCCAGTACCCCCTGGGTCGGCCGAACCGGGTCAACCCGACCCGGGCGGCGACCCGGACCGATGACCCGGACCGGCCCAAAAGCCCGGCCCGGCTGACGGCGCGGCGGCGCGTCCAGCGCGGCGGCGCATCCAGCGCGGCCAACACATGCAGCCAGCGTGGCCTTTGTGCCGCGCATGTGCCAAGGGAGGGGCGTTGCCCTTCCTTTATGAAACGGCGGAACCTTAATTGGGGCCGCTTGAAATCCAGTCGGGGGAATTAATTCCCCCGGCTCACCCTTGTTCGGCCGACCCGACCTGGCCGGCCGGTTTCTGCTCAACGGGACTGGCGATGGCCGGTCCCCTTCCAGCTCCGACACCAGCGGCGCGGTCTGGCCACCGGTCACCTTGCTCCGCCGCGGCCTGGAACCGACCACGGCCCTTGTCGTCCGGTGCGGTGCGATGACACCGCGCCCTTCCACCGCGGCCCCGCTCCGGCCGCGGTGTCTTTGGTTCTCTTCAACGCGGCGCGACAGCGTCGCGTCCTCGTTCAACTCCTCGGCGTGGCGCGATGGCGTCGCGTATAACTCGCCGTGTGATTCCGGCGTGGTGCGACGACACCACGCCATTCTATTCCATCCACAAAGAAATCAATCATAAAATAAGGAGGAGGGTCGGCCATGTTTGTGCGGACCAACCCCCTCGCGTTATTTGATGACAAATGGTTTTATAACACAAAGATCACCAAGTTGATATTCACAACAAAATAACTAAACAAACCCCTACCTCGGTTTTAGGAAAGATGTACGTCAATGAGCCGCGAAAGACGAGCGTCACGGAAGTCAGGCGTCGTGGAAAACGAACGTTGATTCCGTTGTCGTCGAGGTGCGTTCGAAGAGGAAACCTCATTGGAAGAAGACATCACATTCTTCGGCAGAGATGTTCTTCATTGAAGAACGGTGTTCTTCGTCGGAGGTGTTCTTCGTTGAAGAACAGTGTTCTTCACGTTCTTTGTTGATGTTGAAGAAGAAGAAGACTTCAAAATTAGCCCTTTCTCTCCCAAGTCTCCACCACAAGAACAACTAACCCCAAAATAAAATAATCCTCCCACTTATTTTATTAACCCAACATAGGTTTTGAATTTCAAGAGTTTGAAAATTCAAAACCCACATTTAACTCACTTAAGTTATTAACATAAGATGTTATAAAATTAATGAGGTGATAAGTTAACAAAACTTAAATGGGGGGTTTATAGGGGTTAGGAAAGTGAGGGGTTGGGCTCGTGTGGGTCCCACCCAACCTTATCCTCTCAAGGTTGGTTATCACAAGTGGGTCCCACCCCCCAACATCCTTACTTAGGATAAAACTACCAAGTGGGAAAAATAAAAATTGTTAAATTTTTTATTTTTAACTACCACAAAAATTAATAACTCCCCTCGTGTAAACGCAACTCCGAAACAGGAGTTCCTAAGAAATTACCGGCGCTACGGTTCCATCGGTGCCCTCGGAATTCGATTCTGGGCACCGGTTCAAAAGTTATAAATTCCCGCTCATTCATTCACTGAACGTACCCGAGCCAAACTTCTGAAAATGATTCCGGGCACACCGGGCCTCGGAATCAGGTGCCGTCAGAAACCGCGTTCTTGTAAAATTCCAAAGAAAATTAAGAAAAAATTTCCCTTGAATTTTATGGGTCTTTACACTCTAACCCCTTAAACTCTATTTATTCCTTTCTTTTGTAACAACACCAGTATCATAAATATACTAGGATGTTGTTATGAGAATGATTTTATTTACACTTACACACACATTCATCTAATGGTTAAAGAACATGTTGTTTCTGTGGGTGGAAAATTACTGCCTCACGAAACGATGATTGTTCAATCTTCTTTTTACACCTCTCATGATGGCCATTATGATGACACTATTTTTATATATGATATATATTATGTTTTTGTTTTCCTTATGATTCTGTATTTTTAATTTATGGCATACCTTTATGATTTCCATTATGGGTAAACGCAATAATTTCATTTTAGGAAGTGCGGACTACCGCCCCCTCAAAGTGATTTGAATCGTTAATGCCATATGTGGGATGTATAAAGGATGGAGTAAATGGTATTATACATTATATTATATTGGAATTATAGTATACCTTTATATAATAATAATTTCATTCCATTAAATACAAAATAGATTTGAAAGTAGCGTTCATGCGTACGTACGAATTACCGTCTCCATGAACGGTGCATTTCATTTCTCACCTCTAAATGTTATGTAATGTTATAAATGAATGTATATAATGGATATATATGATATATATGATATCTACATCATGAATATAATTCTGGATATAATGGATATTTCACCACATGAACAACTTGTAATTATAAGAAATTTATTTTTGACTCAAGTACCAAAGATCGACAAAATGACCGTTATTAACTTAAATAATTACATAATGTTCATAACATGGTAATAAGTGATATAAAGTAATAATTAACATGAAAAAGGTTCTTAAGGAAGTATAAATTAACTCTAGTTTATTATTCGGGAGGTTAAATAATGATCGAGTCAAGTCGGACACGAGGTAAGGGAACTTCTTAACCCAATTTTCATTCTTTGGGTTAATCTCCTAATTACAAATTATGTCATGATATTATTATGTCCTATCTTGTATTTTAACTTTCTTTATGTATACTTATAGTGAATACACATAATAAATCTATTTTATTTAAAAAAATGATCTTTGTAAGGGACTTCGTCTCAATCTCCTTTCATTGAGGCATATTTGGTTTTATACACAACTTTTCTTTATACGGTGTATAAAACCCTTTGAATTTTACTTTTATTCAAAAGGAATATTTTTATACAAAGTGTTTTTACTAAACGAAAAAAGGAATGTTTTTTTCTTACGTATGCGGCGACAATTACTTCTTCGCCGCCGTGACTATTATTTGAGTTTCAGCTTCCTCTATAGGCCATAACTTTTTTTAAAATGAAAAATAAATACCAAGTTTTAATTTTCTTTTATTTTTCTATTGAAAATTATTTTGATAATGTTTTTATTATATTAATGTGTTGTATTGATATCTTGTGATTGAAATGTGGGAATGTTATGTTTCCTTTGTGCATGTTTTATGTGATACGATTATGTTATGGTTTATGATATGTTTAAACCTATTCATATGATGAATGCATTGGACTTATTAAGTGATGGGTGGATCCCGCTATAGATCCTCGATGCATCGTTAGGTCTTTTGAGACAAACTAGTGTCTTGGCATGAGGCCTTGACAAAATCATATTTGTAGTCTTGGCACGAGGCCTTGGCTACGTGGTTATGATTGTCTGGCATTATGAATTCCATCATTATGAAAGTGGTTATTGATATTGCATTTGATTATTCGACCAGTAGAATATCCATGTGAATAATTAAATGGAATTATCTCATTTTACTTTTTCCATATTATGTTGATGTTCAAGTTTAAAATGCTTTTGTTTTAGTCATACATTTCCATAAATGTTTATGTTTATTTATGAAAGCTTCCGCTATATTGTTATCCTTAATAAGCATCTGATCTCACCCCTTTGAATGTTTTAATTTTTCCAGGATGTGATGAAGTATATTATGAATGACCTACAGGGATAGTATAAGTGGCTATGAAGACACGATGTTTTTTTAGTTTTGTTTCACTTTATGATGTAATGTAACATTTATGAATGTATCTAGTGTTTCCAAGGCTACTAAAATAATCGGTCTTTCGAGACTTGATCTTTTGTGATCATGCCAATGTTATGAAAAAATGCACCGACTCTGGGTAACTGGGGTTGGGGCGTTACAGGTTGGCCGAACCAAAAGGCTTTGAATGTGTGAATTAGTGAGAAGGGGGAGTGCCCTTTTATAAGAGGGGTGAGGGGAACCTTTGGAAAATCTAGAAATATTAATTTATAATAAATTCATATTCGGTTTCTAATAGATACAAAGTTGATTATTTAAAATTTAAGGTGGGGATAGGTCTAAAACCACTCATCCAATAGAATTTATACAGGTTTGGGTTACTATATTAACCTTATCTTTAAGTATTAATTCTAAGTTAATTAGTTTCACTTTTACAATGTCTCTTTGTATTTTTATATTATATGGTTAATAAACTCACTATATACATCCAAGAGACCCCCAAGTGGTCCATTAATGATACAACTATCATGATATAGGTCTCTTGACCGAACCTTATATTTTTAGGAATTTAATATCAATTGATAATAAAATATTTGTTTTAAAAACTCTTTTATGTCAATTTTGACAATATTCAATAGTTGATTTTTTTAAAAATCATAACAGACTGATTACTTCGAAAAAAGTCAATTAAATCAATCCTAATATGTCATATTATCCTATAAAATTAGTGTAATTTATTAAAAGTCTCAAATTATATTTATTTAGGTATTTATAATATCAATTATTTTAATTCTTCACTATTATGGTAATTACTGCATCATCATTGTGTCATAAATAAATTAAATTATTTAATGTATAAAAATTATAAATAAAATATAATTATGTAGTAAATATTTTTAGCTTTCTAATGAATATTTATAGTCGAATATCCAACATATATAACCCTATGTAAAAATTGTTTTTCTAAAAGATATATGCTTGTGTCATTTTTGTATTCATTTTAACTTAATTAAAATAAAGTGTCCCTATCACTTACAAGTGGCTCCATGGGGTCCCAAAATCGACCCAAATATGCCCATGGTCGGACATGTATCAACCAATAAGGTTAGGACACATTTTAGGGCAATTTTTTATTATTATAATATTATTTTATAACCCTTATTTATCGGATTTACCCTTTAACCATGGTAAATAAAATATTTACCGAAGTAATTATTCAAAATGTCTAAAAATAAAAGTTACCTATTTACAAAATTTGAACATCCTGATTCCAAATATAAAATCCATTTTTCCAAATTCAAAACATATAAGTGGAATAAATTAATTTAAAATTAATTCCCGTTGTTAAAACGAAAAGCGTGTTTTTAAGAGATAATAACTATCAAAAGATTGGCACTTGTTTATGTCTGGTTTAATTGTGAAATTATGTCCAATGACAAAAAATGAATTAAATGGTAAAAATATATTCTAAATATACTTTAAAACCACTCAAATTCATAATTTATCAATATTAATTATTTCGATTAAAAAAGTTGTTTTTAATTAAAATTTAGTAATTTTCACTATTCATCAAAATATGAAAGTTATCCGAAAAGTACCAAAATTTCACCCTAGGATAATTTAGATACTAATAATCCAAAAATTAAGTCCATTTTGAGAGATAGAATTTATAAAATTTCAAAAAGTAGGTATTATTATTCATAACGGCTAGTTTGATTGGTTGTGGTGTGTTAGAATCTCGAAGTTGCGTACAATGCATGCCATTGCATTATTCAAAGGGAAACATACTGTGTAAGCTTGGGGTGTTACAGTTACGTTATAACCTCCAATGTATTGGGTATGTAAGTCGGCTGTATGGATATTCCATTTAGTGATATATGTGGAAGTCGACCATATGGTTATTCCATTTAAGTTTGTTTATGTACCAAGTTACCTTTATATGTTATTTGTTCTTTATATGGGTTTTATGGTAATATTTTGGTTACAAAAGGGTAAGTAATGATATTTTATTTAGTGAAGAGTATTTATTACTTCATAAAGGTGAAAATTATTACTTATGATAAAGTATTCATGGTTTACCTGTTGTTTTGAAAAACTAACAGTTTTCCTTCTTTGCGTATCCTTTATTGAGCTTTTTATGCTCATCCAAAGTTTTTTTTAAAATGTATTTCACAGGACATAATGTGGAATAGGGTCAAGGATGGGATCAAGGAAAAGTCATGCTGTCTTAAACATGGAACTAGACATGACTCTTGTTTTTCAAGAGTTTATATTTTAAGAAAAAAATGGAAATTGTGTAGAAGTGTCTACTTTGTATTTGAAATGAAATGTAATAGTTATGTCCTAATTCTCTAAAACTCTAAACCTAAAAAGATCCTCAATTTGAATTATTCATTTAATTCAAGATTATGTAATGTTTTAAGGTTGGGTCCTTACATCTAGAGTATGGGGAGGTGCACTTGAGGTCATGTGGTGACTCGGCCCGTGACATCGTTTAGTGGATTCCAGGATGGGGATGTTAAAATGTGGTATCAGAGGAGTTTCTTTTCACCTTATTTTATCTTAATATTTGGGGATGGTAGAATAGAGATTAGGAAGTGTCAATCCTATCTCATTCTAGGGAGTAGCTAACCCATTAATGAGGGAAAACCCAAGTGCTCCGGGATGGGAATTATTGATCTTAATGAGTATTTTTACATTTGATGATATTTCATCATTAGGTGATATGCTTGTTGTGTAATTGGATTGTTTTATGATATTTTACTCATGACCGTGATGGCATGAGGATGTTAATTCAGGCATCATTGTAGGAACCTATTCATTTAAGTGGCATGCATCATGATATGCACACACAAGATGGGTGTGTGGGGTATGAAAGGTATAATGCATTACAATTCCTTGAAAATTTAAAGAAAATTGTGTCTAATGAAATGATATTAATGGTAAAAGTGAAATAAAATGTTTAATATTAGTTAAATAATGGAATATAATAAAGGTTTAACCAAGATAAAATATGGAATGTAACAAGTTATGAATTAAGAAATTAGCCTAGAGAAAAGGTTTACATTGTAAGTATAAAAATAGTTAGTGAATGGTGCCTAAAGTAAGACTTGTAATCATGCGAGTTAGTTACCCTATTTTAGTCAAGACCCAAGGTAGGTTTGGTGGAGGGTAGTGTTTTTAATGTGATAAGGTTAGTTTGGATAGTGTATGTGAAATAGTTGTTTGGTGGAGATCCATATTTTATGAAATCTATGAAGGTTATATGTTATGTGTTCTAAATATCATGTTTGGCTTGTATAGAAATTCCACCATGAAATTGAGTGCTAGTTGAGAGACAAAAGCATGTTTCTAAGAATGATCCTCCAGTAGTGGAGCAAGAGAATGTGGTAATCCAAGATGGTAGAGATGATCGGTTCTGTGATAATCTTGCTCGCTTCATGAAAATGATTTAATGAGACTCAGGGTGGGTCTTCCAAGCATGTTTGAGTTAACCATGGAGTTTCAGCTGCAGAACCCTCCAACCTTTATCCGAGAGGGTGGTCCAAAGGCAACCGAGTTCTGGATAGAGTCCATCATGATGATTTTCAAACATTTAGAGACTCTTACTAAGAAAAGGGTTGAGTTGGACACCTACATGTTGAGAGGTTAGGTGAAGCATTGGAAGGACATCATGGTTCAGACTAAACAAGATAAAGGGATTTTAAGGAAAGAATTTTAGGAGAAGTTTCTAGAAAATTTCTACCAAGAGACCTTGAGGTAGGAGAAGGATGCAGATTTCATGAGTTTGTCCTAAGGGGAAATGTTGGCGATGGATTACTCTATCTATTTCACTGATTTTAAACACTTTATTCTAGTGTTGGAAAGAGATGAGGAAGCTAGGGAAAAACGTTTCTAGGATCTGATGATACATTAGATCAGGTATCGGGTGAATATCGTATTCTTGAAAAGGTTTATAGAGGTATTATATCATGCCCTTATCTCAGAAGGGAACTTGAAGGGGGATTTAGGTAGTGAACTTGTGGTACCAATTGGACGAGTGAGTGGTGTGGATTCTAAGAGGAAGAAGCATCGTTTTGGAAGCTTCAATCTGGGTGGTAGTGCATAGAGTAGTCATAAAATAGATTCATATTCTTAGGGTGGAGATCAGGTGTTCTATTACCAGTGTGATAGGCTAGGACACATGCACAGTCAGTGTCCCCAACCACCAGTTAAGTGCCAATCATGTAACAGAATGGGGTATGTGGAGTGGTTCTGTAGGAACCCCCAATAGTTGGACATAGATGGAGGTCATAGGTATATGATGAGTGCATGCATGGGGTCAGTTACCCCATACCAAGCAAACAATTGGAGTTTTATGGGTTGTACTGGTCAAGGAGGTAGACATGGTACTCTGTAGTGAGAGTATCTATATAACCAGGGTAGTTTAGTTCTAGGAACTCAGACTGGAGATCAGGGAAGAGGGGAAGACCATCTTCAAAAAGTTCATTGTACACCAAGAGATGGTGAGGCTGGACAATCTATAGTTTGAGGTACAATTCCTGTAGCTTCCATGTTTTCTAGTGCTTTATTCAACACATGAACCACACACTCTTTTATCTATAATTAGTTTTTCATTGTGTTGGGCCTAGTTGTGGAACACATGTGTGGGGTTATGTCGATTGATACTCCATTGGGGGTGCGAGCTAAGGATATTATATAGTGTAAGGGTTGTTCATTGGAGGTTGGTGGATATCATTTTATGTGGAACCTATTTGTCCTCAAGATGTCAGGTTTTGAAATAATTTTGGGTATGGATTTGCTGGTGTTATAGTAGGACCATATCGACTATTACTATTTTTGGTTAATGTTTACATCTCTTGATGGAGACACTTATGTCCTTCATGGTGATTGGGATGTCTGGGATGGCCGTGTAGGGCCAGTTTTCCATTAGTTGTGGGAACTCACAGCCCAAGTGGCATTCCTTATTCTCGATGGTATAGGATTATAACAACATGTATTTCCTCCTATGGTGGATCGGTTTTAGGATGAGTTTCCTAAGGATTTATCAAGGCTACCTCCCAAGAGGGATGTTGATTTCATGATTGAGTTTCTACTAAGTGTAGATCGAATTTCCATTCTTCTATATAGAATGGAACTAGAAGTAATCTAAGCGCTTAAAGATCTGTTGTAGGAATTGGATAATAAAGGTTTCATCCATACAAGTACGTCTCCTTGGGGATCTCTTATATTATTTCCCAAGAAGGATGATGGACAATTGTAATTGTGTGTCAACTACAGAAGGTTGAATTAGATGACAGTTAAGAACTGGTACCCTATTCACCAAATTGATGATCTGTTTGACTATCTTAGAGGTGAATTAATGTTTTCTAAGATCTATTTGAAATTAGTGTATCATGAGCTTAGGGTGAGGCCTTATGATATACACCAAACTTCCTTCAAGAGAAGGTACAAGTTGTATGAGTTTGTGGTGATGCTGTTCAAGTTGACCAATGCACCGGTTATGTTCATGGAATTAATGAACCTAATATTTCACCCATATCTAGATTAGTTTTTAGTTTTATTCATTGAAGAAATCTTAGTGTACTCCAGAAATGATGATGATCATTCCAAACATCTTAAGATCATTCTGATTACACTAAGAGAGAATAGAATTTACGCCAAGATATCAAAATTTTATTTCTGGATCGATAAGTTGCATTTATTGAGTCACATCATCTCAGAGGTTGGTGTGTCTATGGATCTAAAGAAATTGAAGGCTGTTGTGTCTTGGGAGTATCCCAATAATGTATTTGATGTGAAGAGTTTTCTAGGATTGGCTGGTTGTTACTGAAGATTCATCAAAGATTTCTCTTTTTTGGAAGCACCACTTTTGGGATTAACCAATAAGGGGTTTAAGTTTGAATTTTCTGATGCCTGTGAGAATGATTTTCAAGATTTGAAGAAGTAGTTGACTACCACACCAATTCTAATCTTTCCCAAAATGGGTAATAAGTATACATTGTTCTATTATGAGTCTTGTGTTGGGCTGGGAGCAGTGCTGATTCTAGATGATTAGGTTGTTGCATATAACTCACAGTAGTTGAGGTCTCATGAAATAAATTACCCTACTCATGATCTTGAGTTGGCCGTGGTGATTTATTCCTTAAGGTGTTGGAGGCATTACTTGTTGGGAAAGTGGTTTACCGTGTTTACGAATCAAAAAAGCAATAATTACATATTCTATCAGTGTGATTTGAATCTTCGGTAGTGAATATGGGTGGTATAAATGTAGTTTTTTAAATTTGAGTTGGTTTACACACTGAGAAAAGGGAATAGTATTGAGGATGCCCTGAGTTAGAAGACTCGGAATTAGGTAGTTCAAGAATCCAACTCTGAGTGGAAAATGATGAATTTATTTGTTGAGATTTACCTGGAGGTGCAGGATAGACATGAGAAGATGACACTTGTGTTTATAGTAGTTGATTCTGTGATTTTGATCTGGGTAAAGGATAATTAGATTAAATACCTAGAGTGGTTGGGTATGAAGTAAAGTATTAAAGGTGGGGAGTCACCTTCTGGATGGGATGTTGGTGTTGATAGAATTTTTTGTGTTTGTGGCCGTGTTGTGGTTCCAACAGGTGTGTGAGAAGAGTGGATGTGTGAGTCACATATATCTAAGTGGTAAGTGTATCCTGGTTTTACTAAGATGTATCGTAATATTCACCAGAGGTATTGGTGTCTAGAAATGAAGAAAGAGGCTGTGGGGTTTGTGGCGTGATGCCTTACTTGTCAGCTGGTGAAGGCTGAGCATCAACACCCAGGTGGGTTGTTACAGCCATTTCCCATTCCAGAATGGAAGTGGGATAATTTAACAATGGATTTTTTAGTGTGTATTCTTAGGAATCCCCAAAATAATGATTCAATTTGGTTGGTTGTGGATCAGTTGACTAAGGTAGACCATTTCTTGCTGATATAAGAGACTTTCACTATTGATCAATTGGGAGAGTTGTATGTTCAAGAGATGGTATAGTTTCATGGAGTACTAAGAACTATAGTTTTAGACCATGATCCAAATTTCACATTTCACTTATGTTAGGGATTCAAGAGGGTTCTTGGTACCCAAGGGTTTTTGATTTCTAATTTCCACTCACAGATGGACGGGCACTCAGAGCATACAAATCAGGTGTTAGAGGACATGTTGAGAGCTTGTGTCCTTTATTTCAGTGGTTTGTAGAAAAAACACTTCTCTCTTGTTGATTTTTATTACAATAATATTTTTCAAGCTATAATTAATATGGAACCATTTGAGTCACTCTATGGTTAGCCGTGTAGATATCTACAGTGTTGGTTAGAAGTGGGGGAGTATGAGCCGTTGGGACCGAGTCTCATTTCTTAGATGTCGGAGAAGGTTCATTTGATTTATCAGCATATGAAAATGGATTTGAGTAGTCATAAGTCGTATGCAGATCAGTTTTGTAGACCTCTTGACTTATGGTGGGTGATAGTGTGTTTTTTCAGGTGTCATCAAGATTGGATCACTATCAAATTTATAAATAGGGTAAGTTGGTGCCCAGGTTTATGGGGGCCGATTGAGGTTGTGGAGAGGATTAGATTGGTGCCCTACCAATTAGATCTTCTATAATGGTATAGTATAATGAATGATGTTTTTCATGTTTTATAGCTTCGATAGTATCACCAAAATCTATATCATGTGGTTAATCTTGAGAATGTTAAGCTTGAGGCTGATGTGTCCTTTGAGGATCATCCAGTTCATATTGTAGATCATAGCGAGAAAGTATTATAGGGAAAGTTTATTCCTTTGGTTTGAATTATTTAGTAGCATGGGAATGTATATGAAGAAAATTGGGAGTGAAAGTTAGATATGTAGGCCTAGTGTCTATATCTCTTTGCTTCAGAAGCCTAGTGATGCTTGGGAATGCAGCTCGAGGATGAGACGTTATAAGGTGTAGAGATTATAAGATCCAAGAATTGTGTAGGTATGTACTTGTTTAATTTTTTTAAATATATTATTTTGGTTAAATAAGTGTTTATTGGTAGTTTGAGGGGCCTCAGGGGTGTTTCTAGGGTTCAAAACATGAAATAAGGGAAAACCGGGCCAACCTGTACAAGGTGCATGGTTAAGTAAATCATGCGAGGTAGGAGGAAAAATTGTAAAATTTTGGATAGTAGAAAATCACATAGTTGGTGCATGGTTTTTTAAACCGTGTATTTCTCCCCAGGTAACCATGTGACCTCACTTTCCTTAGATAGTGGCTTGCACATAGTTTTAAAAACCATGTGGGTAAACCGTATGCCCCTATAAACCTTAAATAATTAATGATTTGTAATTATTTTCAAAAAATGGTCTTCTATAGTTGTGTTCAGTAAGAAATTTAGAGTCTAATAAGATCAACTTAATTTTTGGTGAATAATAAATTATGAATAATAATTTTATGCTTATGAATATTAATGTGAACAAATGGATTAGTAACCTCACTTAAGAAAGTATTTATATATTTTAGGCACCTTGATTAGGTAATGTGATTCAATAATATAAGTAAATAACTGTTTCAGAAATTATTAGTTAAGTATTAGTTTTTCTCAGGTAAATAGTGTTTTTATTTAGAAATTAAACTAAAAATATTTATAAAAATATTTTTATAAAATGGAGTTCATTTTTGGATTCAGAGCATCGATATTAGGTTATGGTGAATTTTGGGGATTTTTCTGAAAAATTTGAATTTTCGGTGAATAGTGAAAATACAATTTTGAGTTTCGGGTGTTTAATGACATCATTAAGGATGTAATAATTATGTAATAATTCTTGTTGACTTATGAATAGTAAGATATTATATTAGGTGTCCCAAGTGGCCAATACCATAGGAAAATACCATGGGAAAGCCCATGGTTTTTCCAATACCAACAATGAGGTGTCCCTTGGAAATTAATGCTTTGTTCCCTCACTTCTCCTATAAATACCAAGACATTCCATCATAAATTTCATTAAAAAATCCTCCTCAATGAAGTTATGGTCTCTTTGCCTCCCAATGAGTCCTACAAATGTTCCCTCAATCCTCCCAAGTTTCTGACCTTCAAGCTTTCGAAGTTACTCTTCAAGGTAAGGGATCCTTTCAACCTCCTCTTTTAAGTCATAACTTACTTTATGTTATGTATTATAGTTCCATTTTATTATGTGGGGGATTGTTCTTATATATCTTTAATACTGTCCATTTCATGTAAAAATTATTATAGACCCTTTCCTCTCTCATCAATTCATTTTTCTGAATTGTTAAGTGACGCTGTTAGGCTGCCGAATTTTCGTAAAAGAAATCGCATCTTCGCTTCCCTTTCAAGTTTCCTTTTCTGGTGGTATTCCATTAAAATATCCATAACATGTTCATATCTCCATGTTATTCAGTATTTATATTGTAATATGAGTTATTTATGAGTGGTTTACCCTTGTACCCTCTCTTTTTATTATTTTCTTAAACTATGTTATATAGCCGTTATGCTGCAGAAATTTCGTCTCAAAATTTCTGTCTCTTTCTCTCAAGAAATTATCCTGTTTTATTTATGTGAATACTCAGACCTATTTAGTTTCTATGGGTGTTAATAAATACACAAAAAAAGATATATTTGATTCTGTAATTGACATACATATAACCCTCACTCCCTTTCTATGGGTTATAAATGACATAATGATCTTATTTTTAAGTACTTTTTAAAACGTCATGATTTTGAAATGAAACACATTTATTTTATTCTATATGGGTTATTTATGAAATGTTTGATTAGTATCTATGTAGATCACATGAAATTAAAGACATATTAAGGGTTCACCCTGATAGCACTCCAATGCATTGGGTAAAGAATTAATCTCTAGAGATGACAAGTTTCACGATACCTTGGTGAATAACCTTGGTAAATTTTATGACACCTTGGGGATGGATCTTGGTGATATGTTCATGAATGTATAAATGAAATTTTGTAGCCACATATTCAAGTATGTTTCAATTTATTTTCATTATTATATGACTATACATCCATTGCTCATGTATTTATGTTTTTATTCAAATTCTTATTGATATCACAAGTAAACTGATTCCTTGTTTACCCTTACTGGGCCTTCTGCTCACCCTTTTCTTTTATGTATGTCTCCAAGATATGAGAGGCAGTAATTGTACATAGGATGAACATATTATGAAGAATTAAAAGTGGATTAGAATAATTTTTTATATTGTTTTCATGTTTTATGTCCCTAATTTCCAAGACACTAGACTTTAAAGATCCTCTGTTTGTAAAATGTAATGAAAAGTTATGTAATAAAAAGGAGGGATGCCATAGTTGGAATCAAAGGATAGTTTAGTTATTTATGGGAATTAGGATATGAAAAATTTAGTAAGAACCCTATATAAAAGTTTAAATGTGTGAAAAATTCCTGGTATTTTGGTAAGTATTGAGTAAATGGTTTATCAAACAAATACATCTTAGTCTGGATATGAGCAGGTAGAGGCGGCTCTGACACAGATGTACATAGGGGTAAAACCCGAAAACACTTCTTTGAGATAAAATCAAACAAGAACTGGTGCAAGACGACGAGACTTGTTGCACTCTTGGTTACGACACTCCTAGAGCATATGTTTGGTTAATCGAAAGCTTTTTATGAATCATTATGAAGGAATTATAGAGAAATGTAATTATCTAAGCATGAGGTTTTAGTACATAAAAATACTTTAGAGTTAAATGATTTTTAAATGAAATAAGTTTTTCACTAAGTATTTATTCTTTTATAAAATGGTGGGAAATAGGTGGAAATATGCAAATGGTGACTACAATGGACCATGCGCTGACGACCCTCTGATGGAATCCAGAATGGAAACATTCATGAGAATGATGAACCAATTGACTCAAGTTGTGGGAAATAACTTGAATCAAGTTGAGAGGCCAATCTCACCACAAAGGGAACAACATTATGGTGAGTCCTTTATGTGTCAACGACCACCAACCTTTAGTGGATATACTGACCCATTGATTGATGAGAAGTGGATCAAATCCATCGTGAAGATATTTTCTGTGGTCCACTATTCAGAGAAAGAGAAGGTCACCGTGACTGTCTATCGCTTAGAAGGAGAAGCTGATCAGTGGTGAGAACTGATCAAAAACATGAGGAAAAGAGTGGAAGTTGAATATATGAAGTGAGAAGAGTTTAGAGGGATCTTTTTTAGTAAGTATTTCCCTCATTCCATGAGAACAAGAATGGATAAGGAGTTTCTAGAGCTGAAATAGAAGGAGAACAAATCTGTCAGAAGCTATGAGATTAACTTCACCCAACTTTCATGATATAACCTTATCTATTTCATGGATCCAACTGGTAAGGTTGATAGATTCTTCGGTGGACTGAGACCTCATCTGTGGAAGAATCTAGCCAACCGAGACTATGGTAGCTACAAGGAGATCATGCAGAGTGTGATGAAAGTCGAGATGGAGTTTGGTGAGATGTAGTGGTCTCATAAATCAAATGACAAGAAGAGATCATTGGATCCAAGATTAGGTAGGAGCTTCGATCAAGGAATAGGAGGCAATAAAGTACAAATTCCCACATGTAATAAATTTGGGAAAAATCATTCGGGGAACTGCCTTCTCGGGAGTGGGAAGTGCTACAAGTGTGGAAGAGTTGGCCACATTGTGAGGAATGGTCATAGTGAGGTGAAACCTCAACTTCCAAACACTAATGACAAGGGGAATATAGTGTAGTCCCTACCCAATGTACAATGCTTCAAGTGTGGACAACCTGGGCACTTTTCCAATCACTTTCCAAATATGAGGGCAGTGGAGGGGAACCGCCATCATCCACAAAAAAGGACAAGGGATCAAGGCCGTGCTTTTGATATCATGATAGATGAAGTCGATAGTACGAATGATGTGGTAGTAGGTACTCTTGTTGTCCTCTCAAAGCTAAAAAGTACTTTGTTTGATTCTGGTTCTACGCATTCCTTTATTTCCTCCAAGTTTTAAAAAAATTTAGATTCGACCCCTGATTTGCTAAAAGTAGAGTTACCAGTCAAGACTCCTAGTGGGACTATCCAAGCATCATCAGTGTTTAGAAACTCTAGTATTTACTTTAGTGAGAACAATATTATTTCAAATCTAGTAGTCATTCCCATGATGGAATTCGACATTATACTAGGGATGGATTGGCTCTCAAAGTATAATGCTAATATCAAGTACAGAAGCAAGGAAATATCAGTAGTCTTGAATGTAAAACCTACAGTTATCTTCCAAGGAGAGATTTATCAACCTGATATTTGTCTATAATAACCTCATATATCCTTCTTTATGGAGTTGATTGGTGAAGAAGTAGAAGAAAATGTGAGTTTAAGGATAGAAAATGTCCCCACCGTCTAGGAATACGTTGACATATTTCCTGAGGAGTTACCTGGACCTCCCCCAGAAAGAGAGGTAGAGTTATCCATTAAACTCGTACCTGGATCTCATCCAATATCAAAGACCCCGTATAGGATGGAAAATGTGGATATGGAGGAATCAAAGAAACAACTACAAGATCTTTTGGAGAAGGGGTTTATCTGACTGAGTGTGTCTCCTTGGGGAGCACCATTTCTCTTTGTGATGAAGAAAGATGGATCGATGCGTCTATGCATTGATTATAGAGAACTGAATGGGATCACAATGAAAAACAAATACCCTCTTCCAAGAATTGATGACTTATTTGACCAACTTCATGGGGCTCAATTCTTCTCTAAGATTGATCTTCATTCTGGTTATCATCAATTGAGGGTGAAGAAAGAATATATTCCAAAATCTACCTTTCGATCAAGATATGGGCATTATGAGTTTGTTGTTATGCCCTTCGGACTGACTAATGCACTTGATATTTTTATGGATGTGATGAATACAGTCTTTAAGGACTACATTGATAACTTTGTGGTAGTTTTTATTGATGATATTCTAATATATTCCAAAATTCGTGAGGAGCATGAGGATTATCTATGGAATATTTTACAAACTCTACAGAAGGAGAGAATTTTTGGGAAGTTTAGTAAATGTGAATTATGGTTACAACAAGTTGCTTTCTTGGGGCACATTGTCACTAATGAAAGAATCACAGTTGACCTTGCAAAGACAAAAGTTGTAGAGGAGTGGCTTTAGCCTACAACAATAATTGAGATTCAAAGTTTTCTTGGATTAGCTGGATATTATAGGAGGTTTTTGAAGAACTTTTCACAACTTTCTAATCCATTAACCAAGTTAACTAGAAAAGGGGTCAAGTTCATCTAGACAAAGGAGTGTGAGGAAAGTTTCCAAGATCTGAAGAAGAGATTGGTTACTACACCAGTGTTAACTCTTCCCTCAAGTAGAGAGGGATTCATTATTTTTAGCGACACATATTTGAAAGGGATTGGGTGCGTCCTCATGAAAAATGGAAAGGTTATTACTTATGCATCTCGATAGTTGAAGACTCATGATAAGAATTATCCTATGCATGATCTAGAGCTGGTTGTGGTCGTTTTTTCTCTGAATATATGGAGGCACTATATTTATGGGGAGAAATGTGATATATACACAGACCATCAAATTTTTAAGTATATTTTCGCACAAAAATAATAGAACATGAGGAAAAGTATATGGTTGGAACTTCTTAAAGACTATTATTGTTTAATTCATTATCATCCTGGAAGAGAAAACAAATTTGCTGATGCATTAAGCAGGAAAGGCCCAGTTGTCCTTTCCATGATGAGAATTTAAAGATATCCTTTGATCAATGAACTAGTAAAGATGGACTTGGGAATTATAAGGGAAGGGACATCATCAACCCTAACCCAAATGATTTCTCAACCGTCATTACTAGAGAAGATCAAGAAAGCTCAAAAAGAAGATCCTTTGTTACAGAAGAAGTTTGAGGTTGTAAAGGCTGGAAAGTTTCCTAAGTTCAATATTGATCAAGAAGGTGTACTAAAATTTCGTACAAGACTATGTGTTCCATCTATTCCAGAAATAAATAAGGAGATGATGGATGAATATCATAGCTCTAATTTCTCTATACATCCTGGTAGCACAAAAATGTATAGGGACCTTCGTGATCATTTTTGGTGGGATAATATGAAAAGGGAGATTGCTGACTACACTTCAAGGTGTCTGGTATGTTAGCAAGTGAAGGCAAAGCTACAACTTCCTAAAGGGGTATTGCAACCACTACCCATATCAGCATGGAAGTGAGACAATATCACTATGGACTTCATCACTGGTCTCCCAAGAAATTCCAAAGGAAACAATACGATATGAGTTATTGTGGACCATCTCACCAAGACTGCCCATTTTATCTCTATTCGGAAGGATTTCTCTCTTGATCAACTTTCCAGGATTTACGTGAAGGAAGTGGTAAATATGCATGGAGTTCCACTTTCTATCATATCTGATCATGATCCAAGGTTCAAATCAAAATTATGGAGAATTCTTCAACATGCTCTCAGCACTAAATTCAATTTCAATACGACCTATCACCCCCAAAATGATGGCCAATATGAAAGGACTATTCAAACACTCAAGGACATGCTGAGAACATGCTCAATGGAATTTAAAGGTGGATGGGATCAACATATCCCTTTAGTTGAGTTCTCTTACAAAAACAACTTCTACTCGAGCATTCAAATGGCACCCTATGAAGCTCTATATGAGAAGCGATGTAGAACTCCTACTTGTTGAGATGAAGCTGGTGATAGAAAGATTCTTGGGCCTGATCTTGTACAAGAGATGATAGAAAAAGTCCACGCCATCCAACAACACTGTAAGGCTGCTCAGAGTCAGAAAAAGAGCTATGCCGACAACCATCAAAGGGACTTGGAGTTTGATGTTGGTGACAAGGGCTTTCTTCGAATATCACCTTGGAAGAGAGTCATGAGGTTTGAGAAGAATGGGAAGCTCATCCCTAGGTACATTGGCCCCTATGAAATCCTTGATCGAGTGGGAGCAGTGGACTATAGGCTTGCACTTCCTACAAATCTAGCACAAGTTCATGATGTCTTCCACATATCCCTCTTGAGGAAGTACATACCTGACCCTTCACATGTACTAAACCCAGAGGTGGTACAATTGGAACATGGAATCTCTTATGCAGAGCATCCGGTGGAGATCTTGGATCGTAGAGACAAGTTTCTACGTAACAAGACTACCAACCTTGTTAAGGTGTTGTGGAGGAACCACAAATATGAAGAAGCCACATAGGAACTAGAGGAGTCTATGAGACAGAAGTACCCACACCTTTTCTCTTCTAAGGGTACGAGTTAAAAATTTCAGGGACGAAATTTCTTAAGGGGGGAAGAATGTAATGACCCAAACTTTTTAGTAATTTTTGTTTCTTAATTTTGTGTGTTATTTTATTTTATACTCAACAAAACTATTTAATTTAATGAAATGAGTATAATTAAAATGAGACCATTGAGTTTCTACTGTTATATGACTGTTGGTCAATATGACCATTGGAAACTAAACTCTTAATGTTGCAATTATTATCTATAAAAACAAGTGATCTTGGTTAATTAATATAGAAAGAAGATTAGATGGCCTCATCTAGTAGTCTCGGGCCGATCGAAGTCCATCTGAAGGAACTTGGGAAGGAGGTAGCACCATTGGGCTTTTCTCTGAACTAAATCCAAGCCGAACTTCATCGTGTGAAGTTGGAACCGAATCGCCTTCGGGAGAAGTTCAAGATGATAGAAATCACTACTCAGGAAATGTTGGCCGATCCGTCCCCAGATTCTATCACCTTAGCACACCTTAAACTTAGGTCCTATGCTGGTTTTATAAGGGGCTATGTAACGAGACCATAACTGCTTTGTGTAATCCTTTGAGATAAATGAAATTGTGATTCTATTTTTATGGTGAAGTTTTTGAATTTTCAAATGTCCGGATAAATATAAGATTTATATTATTGATGAATTAAGAAAAGAGGATATTTTAAAATATTTATGCAAACCTTAAATAATTTATGATGTGTAATTATTTTCTACAGTTGTGTTCAGTAAGAAATTTAGATTCTAATAAGATCAACTTAATTTTTGGTGAATAGTAAATTATGAATAGTAATTTTATGCTTATGAATAGTAATGTGACCAAATGTATTAGTAACCTAACTTAAGAAAGTATTTATATATTTTAGCCACCTTGATTAGGTAATGTGATTTAATAATATAAGTAAATAACCATTTCAGAAATTATTAGTTAAGTATTAGTTTTTCTCGAGTGAATAATATTTTTATTTAATGATTTAATTAAAAATATTTAGAAAAATATTTTTATAAAATGGAGTTCATTTTTGGATTTAGAGCATCGATATTAGGTTAAGGTGAATTTTGGGGATTTTTCTGAAAAAGTTGAATTTTCGGTGAATAGTGAAAATACAGTTTTGAGTTTCGGGTGTTTAATGAAATCATTAAGGATGTAATAATTATTTAATAATTCTGGTCGACTTATGAATAGTAATATATGCTATGAGGTGTCGCAAGTGGCCAATACCATGGGATAATACCATGGGAAAGCCCCTGGTTTTTCCAATACCACCGATGAGGTGTCCCTTGGAAATCAATGCTTTGTTCCCTCACTTCTCCTACAAATACCAAGACATTACCTCATCCATTTCACTCCAAAATCCTCCTAAAATAAGTTCTTGTATCCTTACCTACCAATGATTCCTCCCAATTTTCTCTCAAGCCACCCAAGTTCCCAACCTTTAAGCTTTCGAAGTTACACTTCAAGATAAGGGATCCTTTCACCCTCCTCTTTTAAGTCATGACTTCCTTTATGTTATGTCTTATAGTTACATTTTATTATGTGGGGTATTTTTATTATATGTATTTAATATTTTAAATTTCATTTCCAAATGATTATAGACCCTTTCCTCTCTCATCAATTGATTTTTCTAAATTGTTAAGTGATGCCGTTAGGCTGCCAAATTTTTGTAAAAGAAAACGCATCTTCGCATCCCTTTCAAGTTTCCTTTTCTTGTGGTATGTCATTAAAATATACATACCATGTTATTATCTCCATGTTATTCAGTATTTATATTGTAATATGAGTTATTTATGAGTGGGTTACCCTTGTACCCTCTCTTTTTATTATTTTCTAAGACCATATTATATAGCCGTTATGCTGCATAAATTCCATCTCAAAATTTCTCTCTCTTTCTCTCAAGAAATTCTCTTGTTTAATTTATGTAAATACTCAGAACTATTGAGTTTCTATTTGTGTTCATAAATACAAAAAATAGATATATTTTATTTTGTAATTGACATACATATAACCCTCACTCCCTTTCCATGGGTTATAAATGACATAATGATCTTATTTTTAAGTAGTTTTTAAAATGTCATGATTTTGAAATGAAACCCATTTATTTTATTATCTATGGGTTATTTATGAAATGTTTTATTATGATCTATGTGGATCACATGAAATTAAATAAATATTAAGGGTGCTCCCTGATAGCGCTCCAATCCATTGGGTAAAGAATTAATCTCTAGAGATGACAAGTTTCACGATACCTTGGTGAATAACCTTGGTAATTTTTATAACACCTTGGGGACAGACCTTGGTGATATGTTCATGAATGTCTAAATGAAATTTTGTAGCCACATATTCAAGTATGTTTCAATTTATTTTCATTATTATATTCCTATACATCCATTTCTCAAGTCTTTATGTTTTTATTCAAGTTCTTATTGATATCACAAGTAAACTGATTCCTTGTTTACCCTTACTGGGCCTTCTGCTCACCCTTTACTTTGATGTATGTCTCCAGGATATGAGATACAGTAATTGTACATAGTATGAACATATTATTAAGCCTTACAATTGGATTAGAAGAATGTTTTATGTTTTTTTTAAGTTTTAGGTCCCTGATTTCCAAGACACTTGACTTTAAATATCCTCTATTTTGTAAAATTTAATGAAAAGTTATGTAATAAAAAGGAGGGATTCCATAATTAATGAGTTTCCATACCTGGAGTTAGGAATGTTTTTGGGGGTCTTATTTTATCTTTATTTTTGTTTTTATTCACTTGGAACTGTTTAGAATAACATGACATATTTACCGTTGACTATGGTTTGTACCCAGTTTTAGGAGATTGATTTTTTTATGTTATCTAGTTATTAGATATTAATTTCATGATTCTATTTATTTTATACTATGAATTATGTTGTTAAATAGGGTATAATCTCCCCATGTGACTTATTTAGACCCTCGATGCTATTCTAAAACCTCTGGAATATGGGGAGACACGCTTTAGGTCATGTGGGGACTTGGCCTGAGGCATTGTTTAGTGTCTTACGGGACGAGGACATTATAGTTTGACCATAAAACTTATTTCTATGGAGGGGTTATAATAATTTCATATCTTTCAATGGAATGGGGAAAAATATTTTCATTATTTATGATTATTAAATACCAATGTAGTTTGATCATGTATTGATGTTCTATATTATTTATCATATAGATAAAAACGTTTTATTTAATAATAGGTTACATAGGGAATGGTATGGATGGTCTTGATGACACCTATGGTAAATTAAGTGTACTTAATCATTCGATAAATGTGTCCCATAATTTTATATCCCCTCAGTGCATCGACATGTCTCCAAATAAAAAATACATTTGGGTGTTTTTTGTATGTCTTCCAATTTTAATATGATGTATTTACTATGGTCTGGATGCCAAGATAATTTTCTTGAAAAATTTTCATGATTGCTGGTTTTATATGTATAGAATTATGAATTAAATTTTTATGTTATTATTATAATTGATATCGAGGTTTTTATTTATGGTCATGGATATATCATTATCTCTATATCAAGATGATTATGGAATCATGTTGTTTACCCAATCTTGCTATAATGTATATTCCATGTTTATGTCATGATTTCTTTAAAATTTTATTTCCATTATTTAGAATCTTATCTCACCACTTATTATGATTCCATTTACCTAGGATATGATGAAAATTTGGGCACATGATTATTTATAAGGAAAAAACGTGTGCAAGAATTTACGGGATACGTTGAAGAAATTTCATGAATTATATTGATTCATATATAATTGAAAAGTGTTTGATATTACAAATAAGATGGGATTTATTTTTTTATGATTTATGCTAATTATATAAAGCTCTAATCCCAATAAGATCCTTAAAATGTAACATATTCAATTATATTTATTTAATTTTTAATTAAGGTTAGTTATATCTATTCTCTTACATTCAGTATAAAAGTAAGTATGTAAATAATTTTTTAATGTAATAAGATCTAGGAGTGTGGGTTTGGGGTGACACAATTGGTATTAAATGAAAGGTTTAGATAAATTTGGAGATTAATATGTTTTTGAAGATATTTTAAGGGATGATAAGTTAGTGTTAAGCAAGAATTCTAAGGTATAGATTGCCCATTGGAAAAAGTATATGATTTTATGTGAAGGAAGTAATTCACATTTTATTCATGAATTAAGATAGGAAAAATACAAGGAATACCATATGAATAAATTTATTATTTAATTATATCTAAATGTTTTTGAAAAATAGAGATTATTAGGTTTTTCATAGAAATAAATCCATGTCTAGATATTGTAATGAGTATGAGGTTGTGGCATAGATGTACCTAGGTCTAATCCCCATGAAAATTTTTAGTTGATAATTGAACCAATAATTACTATGATGCATGTTTAGTGTTATAAGACTTATCACCTATTTAGACACTGTATGGGTATATTCTTAGATTAATCACATTTTATTTATGATCAATATTGAAGGATTTATTTTCAAATTACATTAAATTATATTTTTAAGAAATACAATAGAACCTAAAATGAATAAAAGTAGACTGAACTGGATGTGTTATAGGATTATGTAAAGGTGTTAGTAAAGAAGACATATAGTTACTGTTGTTTTTATATTCTTATTTTGGATATTATCATAACCATTTTTCTTTTATTGTTTGGTTGAAACAAGATCACTAAGCTAAAGATGAGAAATGTATGTATTTAGAAACCATTATATATGATAACTAAATAAGGGATCATAGATAAATGGTTAATAATTTTAGTATATGCTTCTTATGATAGAATATGTGAGTTTCCTACTCTTACCTATTCCATTGAGGTTGATGTTAATATAAAAATTATTTATTGACACTATTAGGTATTTTAATTCTATAAGTGATATTTATCAATGAAATTTTGGTATAATATAAATGTTATTTATGTTTATGTGAAACATCTAAGTATTTTTATTCATTAATTCTAATTTAATGTTTTAGAAACATATATTAAATGATATTAATTACCATGAAATGTGATTTTATGAAATAGTTATATTTTGGGAGATAACTATTGGTGAATAAATAATTGAAGTATAGAAAACTCTTAAGTTTAATATATACAATATGTTGAGATAACAGAAGATAGTTTGATTTAGAAAAACTATGATAGATTATAATTCAGTTAATTGGGATCAATAATTTATTCATTATATTTTTAGATAAGTTCATCTCATATTTCAAATTATGATATATAGTACCTAGTGTGTGTATAAAAATCTAGGACCCACACTCCCAGATCATGTGCTGAAATCAAGAACTTTACATTTCTGGCATTGATGATGATAATTGTGACCCAATTTTTTTCATCTAAACCTTAAAGGATAAAAATGAAATTTTATATCACTTAAAACCTAGAGGATATATTAGTTTTATAGTTTTAAATAGTTTTTAAAAACCATTAAATAAACAATTCACAAGAATTTAAATGAGTATTTCTCCCACAAAAAATAGTTTTTTTTTCACATTAATACATCAACATAATCCATATAAAATCCATTATAGACATAGTTCATTCAAAATCATTATTTAAAACTTGGAAAAAATGATATATAAAAAGGGTGAGTTCATATCCTTAGTGAGGGTAAAAATAATAATTAGAAATTGAATTTTATTCATGAGAATAATAATTTCACAAGGTAATAATGACATAATCGTTGTTCATGTGTGAATCATAAAATAAATCATACCCATCAATACCAAGATCCCAAAATATGAAAACATGGAAATGGAAAGATTCATCAGAATCAATAATCACAAGCCATGTGATATAAATATTGATCATGAGAAACATTATATATCCATAACAAGCAATTAAAACCATTTTTGGTAAATTAGAGAATCACATTCAGAAAAACATTTCAAATACATTTTAATTAGAAAAAACATACAACTGACTTCCAATATAATCATTAAAAAAATAATTTGAGTGTTATCTAGGTACACATATCTTATAAGCTATAATAGGCTCACCTAGAACTATATAGTCCACCCCATCGTATAACATGTAATGGCCTCACCCGATGCTATCTGGGCCACCCCATCATATAAGTTGCAAATGGATCGACTGATGCTATCTTAGACATCCCATCGTATAAGATATAATGGGATCACCTAACACTCTCTATCCCCCCTATCATATAAGATTTCCAAGAACTACAAAATGAATAATTTTGAAAAATATTTCATCATAAAACTCATAGAAACAATCATTATTCATTTAATAACTTGATTAACCCATGTAAAAGAAATGGTTTTCATGTCAATATATTTGAAAGATTATTTAACCATGTAAAAGAAATTGGTTCTATAATAATCTCTTTGAAACATGATTAACTCGTGAAAAAAACACAGGTTCCATAATAATCTCTTTGAAACATGATTAAATCGTGGAAAATAAACAGGTTCCATAACAATATATTTAAAACCATTTTATGAGGATGTTATCCTTACAAAATATCACTATTTGTGTCTATGTAATAACAAGGGTTATTGATTCTAATAAATGGAAATACTATCAAAATATCATTAAATAAATTTTGAGGAAAATACCATTTTCATTTTGAAAATCACTTTTTAAAATATATAACATTTTGAAAATCATTTTCTTTGAAAATATTTTTTTGAAAATAACATTGAAAGAATATAATGGAATATTTTAAAAAATCATTTAAAAAATTTCATAAGGAAAATATCCTTTCATCTTTGAAAAAAAAATTCTAAAAAATTTTGGAAAACATTTTTAGAAAACATTATTTTGGAAGAAATTTTTTTTTTGACCGAAAGGTGGTTTTTCAAGAAAACATTCTCTTGAACTCTTGAGTATATAAAGAGAGGAAAATTAATGAAGAAAATTATTTTCATGAAATAAACATAGGATATAAAAAATCATGACACTTATTTATAGTTAAATCATAATATTTCATCATTGTAGACTTAATTAGAAACAATCCAAATAAATGATGAGATTTTATAAGAAAACTCTTACCACTTTGGTAGCATTGAATAATAATCCTATAAAAGAATATAATGGAATTAAACTTAAAATTTCATGAATATAAGGTTATTCATGATATAACATGTCAAAGTGTATGTATATACGCCTCATAAAATAATAAAGTTGTATAATATAACATACATCTCAAATGAAGAAAATTGAAACAAAAATCGCTTATCTCTTTGGTAACTTAGAAACCACAAAACCCATGAATGAGATATCATCCAATAGATTTTTAAATATGAATACATTTAAGTATAATAATAAAACAATACATCCATGTGTAATATATACACCATACAACAAAAATAAGTGGTGACTAAGACATATATCTTTGAGAAATAAATGTGAGATGTGAGAAACCCTTACCTTACCCTCCCTTTTGGTTGAAAGTGGTTTACCTCATGTATAGTGGTTTAAAAACATGTTATTTACTTATTAAAGAACCATATTAATATTTATAATCTCATATATTATTTTTATGACATTTTACTTTATGTTTTTAAAAAATTCCATATTAAAGTTATGTTTCAGGTAATAACCACTTTGTTTTTCATATACCTTTTGACCTTTTATTTTTATGGACCTCTTACTTTGATCATTATTTCAGCATCTACATATTGATAAACTTAATTTAAATATTATATATATATTCATTATATATGAATTTATAGTTATCTATTAAATTTTGTGATAGGAAATGAAATACACCATTCATGGAGGTGGTTGGCCATACGTATGCATGAACATTGTTTCCATTTTCTAGTAATATTTAAAGAAATAAAAGAAAATGATATATATATATATATATATTTCTTTTAAAAACAATAGATAACCAGTGGTTTTTTAGAGGGGCTTACGCACAACCCCCTCTAAATTCATTTTAGAGGGGGTTATGCACAACCCCCTATAATCATTAAATTTATAGGGGGTTTAAAACCCCATCTAATTTTTTTCATTACTTTTTTAATATTTAGTTGGATTTTAGAGGTGGTTATGTCAAAAATGAAGCCAATTTAATAATTAGTGGCATTATATGTTCGGTTGGATTTTAGAGGTGCTATATATATATTGTATTCTTTTGGACATTAGAGGATATATATATAGTTGATTTTTTTAAAAGGAAATAGTGGTGGTTCACAACCCTCTTTAATATTTTAAATTAGATGGGGTTCATGAATAGCTGCTAACCCCTTAGATTAAAGGGGGATTTTAACCCACTCTATTTTTTGATATTAGTGGGGCTTTTGAACCACCTTTAATTTATGACATTATAGGGGGTTTTAACCCCCTCTAATTCAAGAACTTTGATGGGGTTTATAAACTACCTCTCATCAATTTGATTAGAGATTATTTTTAACCCCCTCTATGTTTTTAAAAAAATCACATATAAATTGAAATTTTATAATATATATGTGTTTGTGCGCATGTGTGTGTATATATATATATTACATAAACATATTGTATAAATGTATTTAAAAACATTATAAAAACACACACACACACATATAACAACATTATAAATACTTTAAACAAATACTTATACATATAAAAAAATGTATACATATATAAATATTGGTATACATAATAAAAATGTAATTATAAATATATTTATTCAAATATATAAAATTTATATATGGTTTTATAAATACTATACATTTTTATGATGATTTATTTTACACATATATTATATTAAATACATTTTATTATATATTTATGTATAAATACATTTATATTATATTATGTATACAAATATATATAATATAAAAAAATTAAAATTAAATATAAAAATATATATTATATAATTATATTATATATATATAATATTATAAATATTTAATTATATATAAATTTATATATATTATATAACTATTTTATATATATTCCATATTAATTATAAATTAATTTAGTATATATATATATATAATTTAATTATATTATATATTTCCAATTATATGAATGTATTTAGTTTTATGTGTATATGAATATGATATAATATAATTGTATACAAACACATACTTAAATATATAATATAAATTTATTTAATATAATATATCTATAATATAAATTATAAAATATATAAATGTATAATATTTATAAAACCAAAATATAATTTTTATAGTTTAAAAAATATTTGTAATAATAATAATAATAATAATAATAATAATTATAGTTAATAATATTATTGTTACACACACACATGTACATATATACAAATATATAAAAATGATTATATAAATATAAACATTATAATTATATTATGTCTATAAATATTATATAAATACATAAATACATACACACAAATATAAATTTATTTACAAATATATGTATAAATATATATTTATATATGTAAATATAATTATATATATATATCATATACACACACATATATATATATATTATACACTAATATATTATATATTATCTAATATTTATGTATCTATTATATTATATATATATATTATATTATACACAAATATATTTTATATAAATATATATATTATATTATTAATATTTCCATACATATATATATATATAATATCTAATATATATGCATATAAATAAAAATAAAATATTGTACATAATAATCAAAATATGTTTCAACATAGTGGTTATGGCATGATGGAAGCCCTCAGCGGTCCCATGTTTCATTCTCACCGTTGGAATTTTTATCGCCTGGGTGTGAGAGGGTTGGTGCACTAGACGGGTCGAGCTGTGCTTATGTGTGGGGGTGGGGGGGGGGGGTCTAGTAATGTCGAGGCCCACAGGACAAAAGATGGGCCTTGTGTGTCGGATGGAGTCGGGCCTGCAGACAAAGGGATAGTCCTAGTGCGTTGTTCGAGTGGTGTCTGGGGGGGGGGTGTTTGTCCTGGTGGGTGGTGTTTGGGGGAGGTGGTGTCTGGTGGTGTCTTTTGGGGTCTTGTCTCGAGTTTTACTGGGTTGTCTGGGGGTATTTCCTTGGGTTGTCTGGCTGCCTACAGGGTTGTCCCACAAGTGTCATGGGGGGGGGGGGGTTGTCTAGGGAGTCTTGGGGGTCTTGTCTCAAGTATTGGTGGGGTGTCCGGGGTTCTTGCTAGGATTTCTAGGTTCCTGTGGGGTTCTCCCATGGTTTTTCTGGGTTCCTGGAGGTTTGTCCCATAGGTGTCTTGGGGGGGGGGGGTTCTAGGGTGTCGAGTGGGTAGTCATGGTGCCTAAGGGGTGTAAAATTTAAAAAAAGGGGTAGTTTAGAGGTGGTTACTGTATTAACTACTTCTAAACATGGACCCCTATTGTTAATTATGGGTAGTTAAGACCACCCCTAACTTGAAGTTTGAATCAGAGGCAGTTAAAACCACCTCTCATCTATCATTTTATGGTGAATTTTGGGAAAACTTTGTGGGGGTTAAAACCCAATCTAATTTAACTATTGTTAAAATCACGTCTATTTTACCACTGCTTATTAAGAACCACCTATAATCAGAGTAGGTGAACACTTTAGCAGTAGTTACGGGAAACTTCCCCTAAAGTATTTAGAGGGGGTTATAACCCCCTCTAAATGAAAAAAATAACCCCTTTTAATCGCCCTATTTTTTAGTGATTCATAGTAAATAATTATAAGTCGAGTATAAAAAATGTATATAGATATGAATAAGGATATGAAATAGACGATTAAGATATTAATTGTTTTTATATAGGAAGTTATATTGTGGTAAATGAAACTAAGAAATAAGGTAATAGATTTTTTTCACATGGTCTCTTCAGTGAGACACATTTTACTCTATGGACCATTTTACTTTTATATTCCATATATGGTGATTAATTGTTATATTATCATGATATATATATAATTTATGGTATTTGAGTCCATTTTTATTATCTCTATCAATCAATGTTTTTTCTTGAAAACTACCCAGGTCTTGAATCAAGTTCTTTTTCCATTAGTAATTTTTTTTCGACATTGATATGATAGGTCTCATTTCTCATACAGTTTCCTTTTAAATATGTCCAATTTCTAATATATTTGAGGAAATTAATTAGTCTCATTAAAATGGATCTCTTTTTGAAATTAAATAGTATTTCAAAATGTGTTATTGAAATGATTATTCGCCAACCTATGCACACGTATCATTTTCTTCTATATCAATATTTTACCTAATGATGGTGTTTTATATAATTTTGAAAGTAAAATTTATACTTATCTCCATAACTTATCAAGGAATGTTTTTATCATACTTTCTATGATGCAGGTTTGAATAAAATGTTTTAATGGACTTTAATTTTTTTTTGAAATGATCAATTTTAGAAAAAAATCCTTTTAAAGTAATTTTTGAAAATGATCCAAAAATCCTTCTTTCCAAATTATTTTAAGTTTATTTCCAAAAAATTTACATAAATTAAAAATATTATAAAAGAAAATATTATTAATATTTCACACATTTTTTATGGAAGGAATCACTTTTACAAAAATTTTGTGTGAACGAAACATTTCACCACCTTAGATATTTTCTAAGTGACTTCCTCTTTACTCTCATTAGTTTTCAAAAAATAAAGAAATTATTATTATAATGATTTAATAATGTAAACTTTTAAACATTTTCAATGGAAATTGTAATTTATTATTTACAATTATATTTTCCTAATTATTTTAAGTGTTCTTCATTTATGTCAAATTCTTGATTCAGGTTATCCTTTAAATGATATGGCTACTTTTCTTCATCTGGATAGATTAGTATATTATATTATATATATGGGATGATCCATAACATTTTTGTATTTCCTAATCAACAAAATACAATATAATGATTTTATTCCAATGCCTTACTCTATGAATGGCATATGTTCTATTAAATTTACTGAAGGTTGTTAACCTAGATGCCTAATACATCGTTTTATTGGGGAAATTATTGTCTAAAAATTATATCATTTTCCTATATGGTGTTAGTGTCATATTCTAAATTATCTTTATTGAGTGGTATTTAACTACAAAAAATATTTAATTGGATGGGAAACCATTCATTTTACATTGGTTATCGTTTAATTATTATTGATGTAATTATGATTTTTTTTCTAATTACATTTGAAATATATGTAACTAATTTTCAATCATTGGGTTATTTATGATACAATGATTTATTATCATGTGGAACACATATATATATACCTATTATGTGATGGGTGGTCCTAATATTATATATCCATTTAATAAATTGTATAATGTTTCCATATAATGAGATATAATGGTGTCTGTGATATGATAAAATACAACAGTGGGAGTCAGTAATTATCCTAGAAAACTATATTATGTTAATGAGGTAGGTAACGTTGAATTTTGTTAATTATATCATTTTACTTTATTTACACATTCATATGATGGAATTATATTATGTTATTATCACACTTATTCCATGATATAATTATATCCTTATCTTGTATTGATTCCATGCCCATTATAATATCATTTAATGTCTCATGATATGTGTATGTAGTATAACCAATATGTTTTAGATTTACTATAATCTTACTGAGAATCAGAGCTCACCCCTTTATATGTTTCCATTTTCAAAAGTTATGAATGAATGTATTACGTATTCTACCCTTAGAAAAGTATCTTGTATGGAAAATTTATGGGTTTTGTTGATGACTTATTATGGGTTAAATAAATTTTTATATAGAGGATGAAATGTCTATTTATTTAGAAGACTTGAGATTTAGTAGTTTATGCCCTTTACGAATTCACTAAAACATAAATCAAAATGGTCCTTAGATTATAAATTTGAGAACAATGTTGAAATCAAATATGTGTTTCAAGGAGATTTTTTTATGGTATTTATTTTTGGCATGGTATTGGAGAGCACAGGTCTAAGGGATCGAATTTATAGTTATAAAATATCTCATTATAATAGATAAAATCATTTTAATTAGTGTGTGATTAAACCTATTTTTGTAAACCATTCCCATAACATACATTAAATGAACATGATATTATATAAATAATTAAACAAAATGATTCCACTACCTTGAATATTATTTGAATAATGAACATTTTATTAAATAAAATTTATTAAAATCACTATGAAAAAACATCTATGGATTGCTCAAAACAACTATAAACCAATGATAAAAATATGTTATTAAAAACTAACATATTTATAAATGAATATAATTGAATAATATAACAGTTAATTTATATGAATATGGTTCTAAAATAAATGACTATGATTGTTATGATTGTTATATAGCAGGTTTAAATGATTTCATTAGTGTATGGAGTGAAGGTAAGGGTTTCTTATATCAATTTTCTTCCTTGAATATATGTTTCATATTAACCACCTATTTTATTTTATGTGGTGTATATATTGACACCTGGATATATGTTATCCAAATGTTCATGTAATTTATAGGATTTGAAAACCAATTTCATGTTCATTTAACCATTCATATTTGATCTTGGAATTACAAAACTCATAAGGATTTCTCTCCCAATAATCGCTCTTATAGGAGATTATTGATTCCAGAAAGTCCATTGGAATAATATGTATGAATATTAAACATAAATCCCAAATTTACTTTTCATCTAGATATTTTATAGAATCACATGACTTATTTTCATTTCCCCCATCAATGATTCATAATTCTATTGAAATTATTCCTGTATGTGGAATCACCTTTATATATTTTCTTTGTATGAGAATATGTCTCCTCAATTTCTATATTCTTTATATAATTTAATGGATGTTTTATATAAACTTTTATGATTTCATAATGTATCATTAAAATGGTTTTTTCTTACTGAATAATATTAAAAAATATTATCTATGCTCTATTATGTTTGCTTTTTCATTGCATTCCCCATCCATTTTCTTCTCTATTAATTGAAAATAATCCATTTAAATTTTTAGAATTATTCAAAGTATAATTTTATTAAATTATCATCATTTTATGACACAATTTATATACAAACTATTTTCATTTTATTTAAAAAATATGATAAAAATTAAAAAGATATTTCTTCTTAATTTTTTAACAATATCTTTATATTATTTTAATAATTCTTTCATCCTTGAAAAAGTAATTTAATGATTATTTTATTACACTAGGGATATTTTTTTATGAAATTATCTACATTATTTCTATTAATGGTAGAATATATTTTTTATGTATTGTTGAAATATTTTTCTTTTACTTAGGTAAATTATGTTATGATTGATTTATAAAATCTTCTATATTCATTTAAATTTTATATTTATGGACTATAATTATTTGAATGGTGGAATATAAGTTAATTAATACTTCTAGGATTTGGTAGAGCTTTTATGACATAGGATTTTGTGTTTTATGACAAGGGATGCTATCCTAACCTACCATGCTACGATACATGTTTTTCTACTATGTGATGATGATTTTTGTAGTGGGACTTAATACTATATATTAATTTTTATTCTAATATATGTTCCTCATTACTATTTCATTCCATATTTCCATGCCTAATTTATTATGTTACACCATAATCCTGATAAAAATATTCATGATATATGATCCATGTTATATTGGGTATGATATAATTATGAAGTTTTTATTGTAACTTGATTTTTTTTAATAATACCCACATCTTCATTTCATTTCCATTTATTATCTTTATTATAGAATATTTTATTGTCCTGATTTAAATTTCTTATGTTTTATCCATTAATATAAATATGATCTCACCCTTTGCTTATGATTCCATTCACTATGTCATGTTGAAGAGTAATATTTATCACATGTCTATAAGGGTTTCATGTGTGAATAATTTTAATGAGAGATGTGTAAAAAAATTTATAGGATAATATGGTTATTTATTTAATCACCAAAGATGCTAAACCAATTGGTTATAGGGGTGTTATTTATTTTAATAATGTAACATGTTTTCATGTATAATTTTTTATTATAATTGTATGTTATGGTCAGATCATCTTATTCCTTATAGTGACTTCATTATATCAACACATGATTTTCCATGCTCATTATCATCCTCTAATTATATGGGATTCAATGTTCTTCACTTTCTATCACATTACATATGGGTTTTTTTGGCTCCCCATTTAGTATTTATCCACTCATAATCATGTTTTTTCTTACTATACTAATATAAAAACTAAAACTAAACTATAATTATCAACACATTAATATTTTATATCCATATATCATTGAAACTCATGGATGATTGTCGCCTATTGACCATTCAAGGTTCCGGTGCTCTGCGAATGCATATAGCAGCACTCGGGTCGAATCCTCGGCGATGATACTTTGAAATAGTCATTTGTTTTTAGTTGATTGTATTTTGATTATGGGGGTTTGTTTTCAGAGATTAATTTAAATGATTTATTGACTATAATTTATTTAACAAATTGATAAATATTTGGGTGAGTTCATTATTAGGGAGTTAAGATTGTGATATCCTTGAGCTTTGCTTTATATTGCAGTTAATTTAACACCCACTTCGCAAGATAATTTTGATTGGAATTACTAAGTGTTAAGGCTTTAATCAAAGCCTTAACTTAACTTAGTGTTCTAATATCAATCATATATTGTTTATGGTAGTGTATTTATAGTTCCAATAATCCATGGAAACCATACATTAAACAAAACAAGTCATCATGTTAAGCCCAACATACACAATGTTAAATTAAAGAATATTCATCGAGCAAATACTCTAAGTCACTTAACATCCCTAAATTTTGAGTCACCCCAATAATATATTTACTCATAAATTGATATTAATATTAATCTGGTTTATATATTTATGATGATGAATTAACAAGAGAAGAAAAATAAAGGGATTAGAAAAGAGTGGTACGTCGAACACACACACACGAACAATGATGATAATTAAAAAAGGATTTTCGATTGAATGAGGAAGCAAAATAAGGGAAGGGGATTCAACTGAATTTAAACTATTTTAAGAACATTAGTATTAAAATACAAAAGTTGGATGAGAATAAGAGACATTGAATAAGAAACTTGCATTAAAACTGAATTACAAAAGAAAGGGCTTACAAAATTACAACAATGAAGAACATAAAAGTAAATGAAAACAAAGAGAGGAGGAAAGGTCTCTCAAGTAAAAACTTGACTATGGAAGGTCCTACCCAGTATTTGGAATGGCTTTGGTCATGCTAATATTATCTCCTCTCTTCTGAAATTCCAACCCCCTTGAAGGAGAGGAGGGGGATGCATTTATAGCCCAAGGAAGTGGACTGTTTTCATTCCCAATATGTTCCTCCACTTTAATCACCAATTTGGCTATTCATATAGCCAAATATAATGATATATACTCATTAAATAATTTAGATAATAATGTTTTCAAACTACTCTCAAAATTTGGAGGCATTTGGACATATGGATCCAATGTTATGGCGGTTTGATTAAACAAAGGTAAACTGTCCATTTCTATCCAAGCTTTTTCAATGTCCAAAATGTGAATGGATTTTGGAATAGAAATATGCCTTAAAATACAAATTATTTCTTCAACAAAGTCGGCCACCTATATCTCCTATTTCACACTGCAAAATAACATCTCAAAATGTTATCTAGATCAGGATACATGTCATCAACACTGTACTAATTTTAATTCCCTTCCAAAAATGTGGGCTAAGTTTAAATGATTCAGTTGGGCCCCTTGTATTTGGAGTTGGGAATTGAAATTTTTATCCAATACTCATTTCATTATCCCCCGAACTTTGGAGGAGAATAAAGGAAATTTGTCTTCATGATTGAGCCTAGTAATTAAATCTTCATGGATGGTCCAGTTTCTTCATAGATTCTGTAGGCCTTCTTGTGTGGTCGATATAGGCCTTAACATGGAAGATTTGGACCATGATCCCTTCAAATTAAATGTTTTATATTGAATTTGGAATCATAAAAAACAATAACCACACAATTTGATCAGTATTGTGGTATTTATAAATAAAATAGTAAAATGACTTAATTGGACTACTTCTAAAAATGCTCAAAAATTATACTTAGTATTAAAATAGTAATATTTCACATAAATTATGCACATTTAATATAAAATCAGTGAAGGGAGTATTTAATAAGTAATGAAAATATGAATAACATAAACTCCCCCACACTTAGTATTGTGCATGTCCTCATGTGAAAAAAATATATAAACATAAAAAAATCATTTTCACTCACCAAAAAATATTAAAATTTTGTTTTCTACAATCAGGGGAAGTTTAGAATATTTCACTCATCCATTTTGAATTCCACCACAAGTTGTTACAGAAAAAATATTCCAAAACTAATTCATTTTTTCATGCTCAAATTTAGAAATGGAAAATGTGGACACTCAAAACTCACACCTCTCAAGATGATAAAATTCATTTGTGGAGGTTCACTCTTTCACCAACCAAAAATAAAAATCTTAGAGTTTGAAAAGAGCTCTCAGCTTCCAATCCCTATCCAAATTGCACAAGAATCTGGAGGTCTTTTTAAGGGGTTTTTTCTGTGGCTATGGGACGGTAGGAATATAATGTCTAAGAGAGAGAAGAAGAGGGGTAAAACACCAACATAGAAAAACAATGCACATTTTTTTTGAAATAAAACATGGAAGGGAATGAAAACACATATTTACAAGGGAATGATTGTGTGAATAAATACACAATAGAGGATGAAAATTTTAAGGGGATGAGAAGATGAAATATTTACAAACCACAAAACTTCTCCCAATGACATAATAATATAATTCAAGTGTTTTTTTTCTTTTTTTTTCTCTTTTTTTGAAAGTTGAGCTTTGAAAAGATCTCACACTCATATCCCAACCCATGATTGATCTCCTCATGACACTAATTGTAATAGTTATAACAAGATCAAAGGTTTAGGAAGAGTAATTTTTGACCTACCCAAGAAACAACCCATTTTTTTGATTTTTTTTCATTTTTTTGAACACTTGTCAATAACATTTACAAAATTATGTAAATGAAAGTACATTACATTCCCCAAAACACACTGAATGAAAAACTCTCCCCCACACTGAAATGGATTCTTGCCCTCAAGAATATGATAACATGGTGAAATAAACAAAGGGTACCCAATATGAAATCTATTCCCCCACGCTTAAATTTAAAAAAAATGCACTGAAGATCCATGTTGATATTGGGTGGGAAAAGGTATTGGTATTGTAATGTGGTTATCAAAGAAAAGGTTTTCATAGGCTCAAAGGGGATTTCAAAAGGAGGATTAATGTAAGGGAAATGGGGGGCTATTTGGATATTGTGATTCTCGTGTGGTTCAGAAAATTCCTCTATCATATTAATGCACACTAAGGAAGGAAATTTAGCTCAAAGGTCCAAAAACTCAAGACTCACAAATGGGGGTGAAAACACACATTTTGAAAAGATATCCATAGGTGGCCTTGGCATAAAATCAAATGTGGTTCCTCACGGTTTGGGAAAATCATTATCCAAATAAAAAATTGAGCATTTAAAATTTGTTAAGCTTGACACAAAATTATTTATCCAAAGTCATGATGAAAATAAAACAATTTTGAGATGAAAACATGTCTGTTGACTCCCCAAAATGGTTGGAAAAAATTTCAAAACTCTATGGTTATTTATCATGAATCTTGATTTTTTTGTATTTTTTTAAGTGATTTTTTTTTGTTTTTTAGGTTTTTTTTATAAAGATGCACCCAAACAAAAGAGAAAGTGAAAAAGAAAGGTTTTGATAATGAAAGTGGTAAAAAATTAAAGATAGAGGAAGAAGAAGAAAGAGGTAGAGAGAAGAAGAGATAGAGAGAGTTAAAGGGAAAGAGGTGCACCCTGGTTTGGATTTGGCGGGTTGCCATATCCATCTAGTGGTAGGTTGACTAGAGAAGTTGGGGATCTAATGGAAGTTGATGTTGATCCATGATTTTGCATCCTATCATAGTGATGATTTAACCGATGTCCATTAATCGTGAATGTCCTTTTGGAAGAGGGGTCTTGGACTTGCACTGCACCAAATGGGTAAATATTAGTATTAAAAAAAAGGACCTTCCCAACGAGAATTAAGCTTACCTGGGTGAAGCCAAAATCGAGAATTGAAGAGAATTACCTTTTAACCTTCATGGAATACCTTTATCATGATGTGTTTATCATGGACTACCTTGGATTTTTCTTTTTAGAGATTATAATTCTCATAAGAATCAAGTCGAAGCTTCTCCAGTTCCGCCAATTGCAACAATCTTTCTTCACTAGATTTTTCAAGATCAAAATTACAATTTTTCACTTCCCAAAAATGACTTATGTTGGATTTCAATGGGAAAATGACATGATTTACCAAAAACAATCCTAAAAGGAGACATCCCAATTGGTGTTTTATAGGAAGTTTGATAAGCCCAATGTGATTCACCAAGTCTTTCAGGCCAGTCTTTTTTGGTGGGTTTTACAATTCTCTCAAGCACTCTTTTCACTTATCTATTAGAAAGTTCATCCATTCCATTTGTTTGTGGGTGATATGCAGTTGAAGTTTTATGTACAACCCCATTCTGTTTCAAAATATATTTCATGGTTCTATTACAGAAATGGGTTCTTAAGTCACTTATCAAGGCATGAGGTTTTCTAGATCTATGGAAGATGTGTGTCTCTAAGAACTCACTAACAGTATGTGAATCATCCTTTCTAGTGGGTTTGGCCTCGAACCACCTAGAAACATAATCAACTACAAGAAGGATTTATGAGAATCCATTGGAAGGGGGAAATGGTCCCATGAAATCGATGCCCCAAACATCAAAGATCTCTCAAAAAATTAAAGGATCTTGGGGCATTTCATTTATCTTGGAAATTATGCCAAACTTTTGGAAAGTGGGACATGATTGACAGAACTCATGTGAGTCCTTGAAGAGTGAAGGCCAAAAGAATTCAGAGTCTAGGACCTTTTGGGAGGTCCTTTGTGGTCCAAAGTGGCCACCACTAGGCATTGAGTGACATAATTCGATGATGGAAGAATGTTCATTTTCATCGACACATATCCTTATTACCATGTCAGCCCTAGTTTTCCAAAGTTTATTTTCTTCCCAAAAATAATATTTTGAATCACTTTTAAACTACATTTTTTGTTCTTTTGAAAAATTTTCAAGAAAAACACCAGAAACCAAGTAACTTACAATTGGGGTGTACCATGTTATTTTTGGAGTGAGAGATGAAAGGTACTCAGTGGGGAATTCAGGATCGATGATTTCAGAATGAGAAGAATTAGAAATTCTACTCAAGTGATCAGCCATAGGGTTTTCTTTTCCTAGTCTATCTTTGATTTCATGGTCAAAATCTTATATCATTAGGATCCATCTTATTAGCCTCAGTTTGGAATCACTTTTCTTGAGTAAGAACTTTATAGCAGAATGGTCTGTGAAGATGATGATTTTGGAACCTAAGAGATAGGTCTGGAATTTATCTAAGGAAAAAACCACTACTAAAAGTTACTTTCCAGTGACAGTGTAGTGAGATTGAGTTTCATTCAATGTTTTTGAGGCATAATAGATGACATGAGGATTTTTTTCTCTTCTTTGACCAAGAACAACCCCAACGGCTCTATCGGAAGCATCATACATCAACTAAAATGGTAAGGACCAATCTGGGGGTTGGATTATTGAGGAAGATGTAAGATCAGTTTTGAGTTCAATGAAGGCTCTCTTGAAAACCTCATTGAAATGGAAAGTGAAATAATTTTGGAGCAACCGAGTGAGTGGGAGGGAAATCCTACTGAAGTTGTGGATGAATCACCGATAGAAACCGGCATGACTGAGAAATAAACGGATGTCTCGAATAGAAGTGGGTTGAGGAAGTGATTGGATCACTTCAATTTTGGCAGGATCAACTTCAATACCATATTTTGAAACTATGTGCCCTAGAACAATCCCATTTGAAACCATAAAGTGACATTTTTCAAAATTTAGCACAAGGTTACACTTGACACACTTTTGGAGGACTAGAGAGAGTGAATTCAAACAAGATTCAAATGACTCACCATAAATGGTGAAGTCATCCATTAATAATTCCATGAAGTGTTCAATGAATTCAGAAAAGATACTCATCATACACCTCTGGAATGTTGTATTAGAATTGCAAAGTCCAAAAGGCATTCTTCTATATGCATATGTTCCAAAGGGGCATGTGAAATTAGTCTTTTCTTGGTCCTGAGGTGCGATTGAGATTTGGAAGTAGCCAGTGTATCCATCAAGAAAGAAATAATGTGACTTTCTGACTAATCTTTCTAGAATTTGATCAAGGAATGGAAGAGGGTAGTGATCTTTTCTTATTTTGACATTCAATTTCCTATAGTCAATGCACACACGCCATTTTTTCTTCACTCGAGTTGTGACTACCTCACCATGTTCATTTGTGAAAACAGTTATCCCACCCTTCTTAGGTACAACTTGAATTGGACTAACCCATTCACTATCAGAAATTGGGTAGATAATACCAGCTTGAAGAAGTTTGTTTACCACTTCCCTAACTACCTCATGGATGAGTGGATTGAGTCTTTTTTGTGGTTGTCTAATTAGTTTGGATGATTCATCAAGATGGATGTGATGCATGCAAAGAGTAGGTTTGATTCCTGGTATGTCATATAGGGTCCAACCTAAGCCCTTTTTGTTTTACTCTAACACCTGAACAAGTTTGGACTCCTCAGTTTCGACAAGTGAAGATGAGATAATGATAAGATACGAGTGATCATTGAAAAGGAATGAATATTTCAAGTGTTTAGGAAGAGGTTTTAGATTAGTATCATCTATCATTTGTGGGTTAGACATCTTAGGAATGGATGAAGGGACTTCAGTTTCTTCAAATTCATTTTCCTTAATACTGTTTAAGATGGAGTAGTAGAGATCAGAGTTGATGTGGGATTCAATAGAGTTTTCAAGTTCCATTAGATTGATGGAGTCTATGAATGAGAGGTCCACATCAACTTCACCATTTATGACTTGGTTAATCATGGTGCAGATTTCAAAAGATCCTTTATCATCAGAACAGGATGAACATGATGGAATGGGGTTCAATTGACTCTTAGAAGTATCCTCAGAAGCATGGATTGAGAATGCAGAGTGATCCTCAGATGGGTATCGCATGGCTTGGAAAATGTTGAACTTGACCAGTTGGTCACCGAATTCCATGGATAAGATGCCAGAATGGACATCAATCTTAGTTCTCATAGTCATGAGGAATGGTCTTCCTAGAATTAGGGGAGATTGAGAAGAGTTTGTCTCACCTTCCATGTCAAGGACATAGAAATCAGCAGGGAAGATAAGATCATTGACTCGGACAAGGACATCCTCAATTATTCCCTCAGGACTGGCTGTGCTTCGATTGGCCAATTGAATGACAACACTCGTTGGATGTAAGGGACCTAGACCAAGGTTGGAGAATATGGATTTGGGAATGACATTAATTGAGGCTCCTAGGTCTATGAGTGCATCATCAAAGTTGGAACTTCCAATTTGGCATGGAACAGTAAAGGTCCCTGGATCTTTGCACTTTATGGGAGTAGACTGCTGGGTGGAAACATTTTTGAAGGTCCTAAGTTTCCTCTTGTGGGTACACAACTCCTTGAGAAACTTGGCATAATTAGGAATTTTTTTATGGCATCTAAGAGGGGAATGTTGACTTCAACACATCTAAACATGTCGAGCATTTCAGGATCGGGTTCAAAGGACTTATTTGGCTTAGAAATGGCTTGAGGAAAAGGAATTGGGTTCCTAAGTGGAATTGAAGGAGATGAGGGAATGGTTTTAGATTCCTTTTCAAGTTTCTTTTTATTTTTGTTTTCTTGGTCAACATTCAAAGGAGGGTTGGAGGACTTATCTTGAGGCATAACAATTTTATTTCCCGATATAAGTGCAATTTCACTTACATTACCTTTGGGGTTGGGTAATGGTTGAGCTGGAAGTTGGGAAGAATTAGATGGTTTCTACTGACTAAGGTGGGATGCCAGTTGACCAATTTAGGTTTCAATGTTCTTGAGGCCAGAATGGGTGAAAGAGGAAAGATCTTTCACAACACTTTCCCATAGTTTCTTAGAAGAAGAGGCTTGTCCCAAATTGGGATTACCTTGATTTTGGTTCTTGGGAAAGTGATTGTATTGGTTTTGGAATTGGGAAGGATCACTAGGATAATGGAATCCAGGAGAAGGATTGTTCCTTTGAGGTTGAGGAAGAAAAAGATAAGGTTGTTGGAAGTTACCAACACCTTGACCATATTGGAATTGGTTTGGGTTTTGAGGAGGGAAATGAAGAGGATGAGATATGGGATTACCATACCCATGGCCTTGGTTATAGGAAGATGAGAAGGGCTCAAAGTGAGGTTGGTTGAAGTTTCTAACAAACTAACCTGATAGTTGAGGATTGGTGTTCCGCTGAGCATATGCTGCATTGAGCTCCATTGGTCCAGATGAATTAGATTGATCCTCTTGAAGTTGTGGACTTGTGTCAGTTGGATGAGATGGATAGTTGCAGATTCCACAGTTTTTGATAGGTCCATGAAACATTGATTTTGGAGAAGATGAGGTTGGGGATTTGGTAGCCACAACTAGTTGTCACACAAGACCTGTAAGTTCACTCATCCACTCGGTCATCTTGTTCGCCTCAATTGATTGATTATCTTGGGATTGTTTGACATGAGCATGTTCTCAAGTATGGAATTGTTGTGTGTTTGCAGCCATGTTACTTACGAGATCTCTTACTGCTGCTTGAGTTTTATCAACAAGAGTATCACCACTTGCGACATCAATGAGAGTTCTCTCCATAGCTAATAACCCCTCATAGAAGTATTGGATCAAGAGTTGTTCATGGATTTGGTGGTGTGGGTAAGTTGAAACAAGATTTTTGAACCTCTCCCAGTATTCATGGAGTGATTCACTTGGGAACTGACGGATACCACTTATTTCCTTTCGGATAGAAGCAGTACGAGAAGCAGGAAAGAATTTCTCTAAAAAGAGTCACTTCATGTCATTCCATGTGGTTATGGAACCAGAAGGTAGGTAGTAAAGCCATGTCTTAGCAGTGTCATCTAGGGAGAAAGTGAATGCTTGAAATTTGATTTATTCTTCAGAAACCCCTTGATGCTTCATGGTAGAGCACACCACTAGGAACTCTTTAAGGTGGAGATGTGGATCCTCACCGGCTAGCCTGTGGAAATGAGGGAGAAGATTAATCAAACCTGATTTGAGTTCGAAGTCAGCTTCTATATTTGTATATTGAATACCAAGAGGCTGTAAATTCATATCAGGGGTAGAGAGTTCTTTAAGGGTTTGTTCCCTAGGATTGGCCATCTCAAATTCAACTGGTTGGATGAGGATTGGTTCTTGAATGAGTTGATTATCTCTTATGTTCCTCCTAAGTTGGTGAAGTTTTCTCTCAATTTCAGGGTCAAACAAATCCAAGGGATTGTTTGGTAGGCTATGGGGGCATTTAGAGAGATGTTGGAAGAAAGAGGAAGATGAGTTTTTTTTTTCAGTTTATGATTTTTATGAGAATACGGGTTTTTCTTTGTGTTTTTTTTTCAATTTTTTTTTAAAATTTGTTTTTTTGGGTTTCTTACAATAACTAGAAACTAATGACTACATAAAGCACCATCTCTGGCAAAAATTCCATTTGAAATGCATGGCTGATTTTCTCCTATCGACCAGTCAAGGTTTCGATGCTCTACTAATGTGTATAGCAGCACTCGGGTCAAATCCTTGGCGATGATACTTTGAAATAGTCATTTGTTTTTCGTTGATTGTATTTTTATTAGGGGGTTTGTTTTTAGAGATTAATTGAAATAATTGATTGAATATAATTGATTTAACAAATTGATAAATATTGGGGTGAGTTCATTATTAGGGAGTTAAGTTTGTGATATCCTTGAGCTTTGCTTTATATTGCAGTTAATTTAACACCCACTTCGCAAGATAATTTTGAATGGAATTACTAAGTGTTAAGGCTTTAATACAAACCTTAACTTAACTTAGTGTTCTAATCTAAATCAGAGCTTGTTGATGGTAGTATATTTATGGTTCCAATAATCCATGGAAACCACACGTTAAACAAAACAAGTCATTAATCCATGACATGTTAAGCCCAATATACACAATGTTAAATTAAAGAATATTCATCGAGAAAATACTCTCAATCACTTAACATCCCTATATTTTGACTCACCCAAATAATATATTTACTCATACATTGATATTAATATTAATTTGGTTTATATATTTATGATGATGAATTAACAATAGAAGAAAAAGAAAGGGATTAGAAAATAGTGGTACGTCGAACACACACACACACGAACAATGATGATAATTAAAAATGGATTTTCGATTGAATGAGGAAGAAAATGAAGGGAAGGGGATTCAAATAAATTTAAACTATTTTAATAACATTAATATTAAACTATAGAAGGTGGATGAGAATAAGAGATATTGAAGAAGAAACTTGCATTAAAACTGAATTACAAAAGAAAGGGCTTACAAAATTACAACAATGAAGAAAATAAAAGTAAATGAAAAAAAGATTGGAGGAAAGGTCTCTCAAGTGAAAAATTGAGTATGTCAGGTTATACGAAGACTTTTTAAAGGCTTTGGTCATGCCAAAATTATCTCCTCTCTTCTAAAATTCCAACCCCATTGAAGGAGAGGAGGGGGATGCATTTATAGCCCAAGGAAGGGGACTGTTTTCATTCCCAATCTGTCCCTCCACTTTCATTGCCAAGTTGGCTATTAAGAAAGCCTAATATAGAGATATCTCCTTATTCAATAATGTAGATAATAATTCTGTCCGACTAATCTCAAAATTTGGAGGCATTTCGACATATGGATCCAAAGTTATGGCGGTTTGATTAAACAAAGTTAAACTGTCCATTTCTATCCATGCTTTTTCGATGTCCAAAATGTGAATGGATTTTGTAACAAAAATATGCCTTCAAATCTGAATGATTTCTTCAAAAAAGTAGACCAACTATATATCCTATTTCACACTGAAAAATCTCATCTCAAAATGATGTCTATATTAGGAACCATGTCATCAACACTGTACTAATTTTAATTCCTAGCCAAAAATGTGGGCTGAGATTAATTGAATCAGTTGGGCCCCTTTTCTTTAGAGTTGGGACTTGAAATTTTTATCCAATACTCCTTTCATTATACCAAAAACTTTGGAGGAGAATAAAAGAATTTGGACATCTGTATTGAGCCCAGAAATTAAATCTTCATGGCTGGTGCAGTTTCTTCATAGATTCTGTAGGCCTTCTTGTGTGGTCGATATGGGACTTAGCATGGAAGATTTGGCCCAAGATCCCTTCCAATGAAATGTTGTATATTGAATTGGTAATAATAAAAAACAAGAACCGCACAATTTTTATTAGTATTGTGATATTTATAAATAAAATAGTAAACTGAATCAATTGGACTACTTCTAAAAATGCTCAAAAATTATACTTAGTATTAAAACAGTAATATTTCACATAAATTATGCACATTTAATATAAAATCAGTGAAGGGAGTATTTAATAAGTAATTAAAATATGAATAACATCAATCTTCTCCCAAAAACCATCCACCAATTGAAAAGTAAAATAATAATAATTTAACACAAATCCAACTATTAACCTTGTATTTTAAAATTCTACCCCTTTGTATTTTTTGTCAATTATATCATAAATACACCTCTATAATTTGAATATAAATACTCTGAAGTAATTTAATAAATTATAGTGGATTATTTCCTCCACCAATGATAACAAAATTAAATAGATCACTTCATAGTATGTTTATCTTTATTCACCACTTTTATCACTAAAATTTATATGGGTATCTCTATTAAATCTTCTTCCCAAAATCAATGAACCATTTACACTAGTGATAAAATAAATAACCCTTGAAATTTTTTACCCCAAGTAAAATTTCATCATTTTTAGAGTTATATATCTCTATTTAATAGACAAAAACTTCACAGCCTTTAGATTTCTCAACCACGTGTTCTTCTATTCAAAACATTTTGGCTATTTTATCCATTTATAAAATTTCATGAACATTTATATCAACATTTTTTTGGAACCTTTATCTATGGTTACATAGTAATTAAAGTTATAATTTAATTAATAATATTTTATAAAATTTAAACTCATAATATAATCTATTTTGATCTATGTTTGATCATATAAAATTGTTTTTTCAAGAGACCTGGCACAACTTATTCAAAAAAATTCATGTTTATTGTTTCAGTCTTAAAACCTCTTCCAACTATAGACATATTCTAAATGATTTTTATAAAATGAACTTACCAATCTATAAAGAATCATTAAGAAATAACTTAACCCTACTTAGTTATAAGATGATGAATAAATAGATATTATAAATTATTACTAGTGATGTTTTTCATTTCAATCACCCTCTTCAATTAATGATTAAAACATGTTCTTTTACTTTCTTTATTAGAGAAATACATATAATCTCATTGAAATTACTAAAAATAATAAAAAAATATTCAATAATGATTAATTAATGTGAGTAATACTACATGTTGAAACAATTTTAACCACTTTTTGTGATATTATTTTGATACTAGTTGAGGAAACTATTTCTCCTATTATAGGTCTTCAACTTTCTATTTATATGGGTTAAAAGACATTAAATATTCCACACAAAATTTTCCTAAGTTTTATGAAAAATGGAACCACATATTGATATAAATCATCATATTATCCAATTAATATAGTTATGGATAGTGAAAAACAATCAGATGATACCACATTGTTTGATCTGAAACCAATATAACATCATAATTTTTGTGTACTATCTTCCTTATCAAGCCCTTATTAGGGATTTAAATCATATATTTATGTATTGATACCACATGATAACATAAATATTAATTATAATACCACTAAATATTTAATTTTAATCCTTTATGACACATTAATTATAGATCCATCTCTATAAAACATTATTTAATTCATCATTACTGGAAGTTCACTCATCCCTTCTGAATTTGTTCACCTTTTTTGATGAATTAACCAAAGGGATCATATATCCACCTTATATATGTATCAATCCATCGAAAGTTATATAAATTAAGTACATGATATCAAGGTACTTACCATATATCCCCATACATAGTAATATTATTTTAATTTGTGTGACAACCCTTCATTTCTAATCAGCTTTCATGCCTCATTAGTGTTTAACATTTCAATGATACCAACTGTACAAAATTAATCCAATTTGATTTAATTTTAATCCAAATTTTTCTTATTTGTTTCATCAATCTAAATTATGATACTAATGTTAATTTTTTTTCCATCGAGGCATTTTTTCATCTATCATAAAAAAATTTCTCCATATATGGGATCTTCCACTGATGATGTACTCTTGCATTGTGGTATGATTTGTGTAACCATATAAGAAATCATTGTGTTTGTAGAATTCAATAATCATGAAAACTATGTAGGAAATATTTACCATTGATGAATCATTATTAAATAATCTAACTGTTATACATAAGCTGTATCTTCATTCTATATCCCTCATATTTTCTTCTATTTCTTTAGTGATGGATTTTTTAATAATCCACCAATAGTGATTCATATACCCTTACTTTCATTCCATCATTACCTTATATAATTATTTTTTAATGTATTTAAAAATAAAATGTATTTTTGTACCACTTTTTCATTCCTTTCCCTTATAATGAGTGTGTCGGCATTCTTCTAATCACTTTTATCACTTCTCTTACTACTATATATTTCCATATATATGTGGTACATGTATATGAATCATATCATTATTTATTAATACCTCATGTATCATTGTTTTTGATGATATCTAGATCTATCTATTCTTTTACTGTTTAACACTTTTTCTTTTAAACATACAACAAATAGTGTATCCATATAGTTATTAATTGTTTCACATCAATGAAAATTTTCATTGAGAATTATCTTTTCCAGATTGAGCATAATGAATCTATTCATCCATAAATTTCAGATTTTCATCCTTTCATTCTCCACCTATTGATGACTTTATATATAAAGTTTTTAATTTCAATTTATTCATCAATAATATCAATTACTACTCTATCTCCTTTAAATTAAAATACTTCTCCTTAAATTGGGATTACATAAGATCTATCCCCAAAAAAGAATTATTTATAGATGTTCCATTATGTAAGGGTTTTTGATAGGAATTAATTAAGATTTATTTTCTATTTCTTTAGTTATTTTATGTCCAAAATCATGAAATTTTTCTCTAATTAAATAAATTTAACCTTTTATTTTTTGATCATTCTATTAATATATTATTTAAATAATGAATCTTATTCGTTCAACATTTTCTTCCCCAAAAAAAATTATTTCATGATCATGTAATATAATTCATGGAAATTCTCTAGTTGATACCCTATTTCAAAAAAGTATTGGATCACTCCTCAATTATGGAAACAAAATTTTTCATACTAATAACAATATTTCATTTTCACTTATTTATCAAAATCATAACCCCAAACCTTATTCATAGGGGAATATCTATCTTCTAATTTTTATGAACATTACATGACATCACCAAAAAAAATATTTATCAACATTGATAGTCACACATACCTCGATGAGTTTTCCCTTGGTTAATTTATTCTTCTTTCCCAATATCCATTTCTATTGGTCATTTGGAAATATATACTATATTCAATCCTTGATAGGTTAAAACAATTATATTTAAAATAAAATCTCAAAGTTCATATCTAAATAAAATTGGATTCTAGATATCTTTGACATAAATTTTCAAATTTATTCCATTTATCAAATTACTTAGCAAAATTAATTGTCTTATTAAATAGTTCATTGGTTATCACATTTAGAAAAACTTATCATGTCTATATTTCAAGATCTCATTCATTATTTCTTTTCAAATTAGAATTAAAATATATATACTCTATGAAATAATCCATGTAAGCTTGTAGATATCTAAGATTATCCATTTTATAGCCATTAAAGTTTCCACTGTTCAAAATGCGGGGACTCATTGATGATTAATTATATGAAATGAATAAAAAAAATAGTTATATAAGATATAATTCCTAATCCTTTTATTTGAGTTCTAATAATTAATTTTTAGAACCATAGGGATGTGTGATATGTCTCTATTCACCCTAATAATGAAATGAAATATGGTGAATTCCAAATTTTTTTTTTCAACCCACCCCATCATCAATACATAATACCTCTTTGGAAGAACAATATTCAAAACATTATTCTCCCTCAAATTTAATCACACCAAATATGTAAAAAATAAGGATAATTTAATGTGCATAAATGTATGGTAATTTTCATGGATCATCCAAAACTATGATATATTTTTTGATCATACATATAATGTTGTTCTATTGTAGAAAAATATTATATATTCAATGTTTCATGGATATAATTTTTTTTCATTATGGTAACTCAATTCAAATTATGACTACCATTGCAATATTAGGGTATTTATCATAGGTCAACCATGAGATACAATATATTTATCAATATTTATGCACAAAATTATGGAATGAATCACTTTATATATTTTTAGATCTCATTTTTAATATCATAGATAACTAAATCAATGATTTTCACAACATTAGATTTGTGAAAAAATTTAAACACAAATCACTAGGATTATTCTCCTCATCCATAGAGAATTTGAATAATTTTTCAACATGTGAGTCAAATCTATTAATTTTAAATGATCACAAAAATAACAACCATGAAGTATCTAGGAAAGAGTTGTAACGACCCAAGAAACCTTGTTTTGAATTTTGAAAAGTGAACCAACAATCAACTTATAAGGTAATAATAATAATAAAAAAGAAAAATGCATCAAATGAATAAAAAATCCTTTTATTCAAATAAGTAACATCTCGGCTACAACTCCCACAGAACGAACAAGAAGATAAACTAACCAAAAATCCCAACTAAGAACCCGATTACAATAATGGGGATACCGCTTAAAACCACTAAGACCCCAAGAAGGCGGTAGAGGTTTCTAGCATCCATCAGAATGAACATGAGGATGGCCGAAGCCACTGCAACCGTGCTAAGCACCAAGGTAATCAAATGAACTATCTCTTCTTTTCTCCTTTAGTCACCTGGAGTGAGGGATACCCCGAGACCAGACCCTTTATAAGAACACTAATCCGACCGTTGAACCCAAACAGCTATAAATATGACCGTTGGATTCTCCTATCTTCTATGTTTTATTTTGACCGTTGGAAATAAGAATGGCTTACCCCTGAAAGGTTAAGAATATTAATTATGTAATTTGCTTTAATGTTTAGAGAATGACATCAATGATAACTTAATTAATTTATTTCTTGTTTTCCCAAAAACGCGAATTATGTTTTATATTCCAAAATGATGAAAATTAATATTTTATTCACTATAATTATTTTCTTAATTTGAGCAATTAAAATTTTATGTCGTAATTATATTAAAGTTAATGGGTTTTTATTTTGTCTAAATATGTACTAAACCTTGAGTTATATATATATATTGCATTAAATTAAATGTTTCTTTTTCTCTAAATTAAATATAAGGGCTATTGTTAATGCAAATGTTTATAACTTGGATAAACAGTTTTGGAAACTATATCAAACTATGATTTCTTTTACTTATGTGTTTCGTGGTGATGATATTTATGTCAACACACTCTTATGTGTGATTGAATATAGTTACATTTAATGTTTAATTAATATTAATATTTAATTAAGAAAATTAAGGTAATTAGCTAATAAAGGAAATTAAAACATATATATATATATATATGTGATATGTTTTGATTAATCAATGTTTTTAACCATTGATCTTCATAATGTAATATTAAGTAATTAGTAATTATGGTTTAATAATAATAATGATAATATAATAAGGTTAATAAAAATTATTGATGTTTTAAGAATAAAATATTTATATACCTATATTTATATAGTAATACATTTTGATTGAATCAATATATAATTTTATTGACCAATGATTTTTTATTAAAATAATAAAAGTTAGTTTAATAATTGATTTTTTTAATAATAAAAAACAGTGATTTAATAAATTAATGAAAATATTAATAAATCAATTTTTTTAAAAACCTGACTGAATCACGTTTTATAAAATGCCACATCACCCCTGGACCGTCCGATCCAGCCCCCTCCGATCACGACCGTCCATCTCTTTTAAAGCCGCTTCGCTTCTGGCCGCCCGATCTTCCTCCTTTTAATCTCAGCCATTCGTCCGCTTTCTGGTTTCTTCTTCTCCCCGTGTCCCTCGTTTTCTTCTTCCACGTTGCACCGCTGAACCAGTGGAGCGTAGGGCTCGTTTTCTTCCTCTTGGATGGTGAAGTGGACCCGCGATGCTTCTTTTTTTCCACGGGTTGGCACCGACTCTCCTTGGATGCCCGGGTCGACGACCCCATGAAGAGCCCGTTTCTTCTTCTTTTTTTAAAACCGCAGTTGCACCAAGGGCCACAAAGTTTTCACTCGGCCTCTTTTCTCCTTCCAACCACCATACCTTGTCGCTGCATCGTTTCTCCTCCTCCTCTCTGAGCTAAGGTAAGGGAGAAGTTCTCTTGTGGTTTCTGTTTGAGTTTCTGTTTTTTATATATATAAATATATATGTGTTATGTGTATATGTATACACCCTATGTTTATACAACTAGATTCACTTGCCTCGTTGCCGCATCTTCCTCTCCTCCTCTCCGAACAAGGTAAGGGGCATGTTTTATTTTGTTTGGTCTTGTTGAGCTTCGGTTTGTATAAAAATATATATACATGTTATTTGTATATATTTCTGGTGGGTATGAATTTGGTGCAAACCAGGACCATGAGGATCTCCCTCTCAACTTGGAGAACCGGATAGGAGTAAGGGGAAATCCTCTTCTTCGTTGCCTTCTGTTTCTATAATATTTGCATAAGTTATATACACTTGTTATATAAATGTTTATAAGAATATACAGGACCATATAAACCTATTTATACTCGTTTTACCTCTTCCTAGGACTGAACCAAAGAAGGGGAGGTCTTCTTTTTTTAATTTTTCACCTACTTCAGTGATTATACATGGTTATATATATGTATATATACATCATGCATATGTGTGTACATATATATGTTTGTATTCGTACATATATATAAGATGATACATGCATATGTACACCCTTATTCCATATGTTTATAACCCTAAATTTCTTTTCGTCTATGGAAAATGGAGTTCTCGAATGATTGCATGAACATGTAAGTCATGCAATTATATGGATCATAAAGATGTATATGTACATGTAATCATATAGGTGCACATGTACATCAATGTGCATAAGGGATGAATTTGGCTCTTTTGTTTTATACAAAATAACATGATAATTTATTTACACAAAAGCATATTATCTCAAGAAAAGTACCCAAAAACCATTTATATACATATTTATTTGTATGTTGAAGTTTACAGGTTAGTTTAATATCAAAATGGTTCTTTAAATTGAAAATTTTAATTTATCATCATTCTTGATAAATCAGGATCTTGGTTTTGAGAAAATGGAAAGAATTCCTTAAAGTTTTATATACATGTGTTCAGTGTATTTGTACACATCGACCATGTTGCATGCAAGATTGATTTTATGCCAATAAGGGGTCTTATGAAAGTTAAGTTCTTTTTTTTATAAAGAACCCCACTCGGTTTTCCAAACATTAATTCTGTTTAATGTATAACTTGGGAAATATGTTTTTTTGAGTATGGTTTAATGTGGTAAAACCATGCATATGTGCAAGTATATATATCATTATGTTGTCTTAAATTACAAGTTTTTTTATGGTGTTTGAAAACTTTATAAAGAAAAGGGTTCATGTTGTTTAAAGTGCTAATAAAAGAGTTTTTACACAATTATGTACATGGTTTTCCCAAGATGGACTTGATTTCGCCCATTGTATCCCTAACTGCATGTATATTTACACAGTTTTAATTAAACATCCACAATACCCATTTATCAGCATATGTGTAAGTTATGAACGACCATGTTTTAATTGGGTATTATGATGTTATGGAATGTTAAGTGTTTGTGTTTATTTTCTTAAAACCCATGTTTCAATTGTTAAGATAATTTCTTGGGTGTATGGATTTTAGCATGCATGTCTCAGTTTATTCATGATTGAACTGTCTTCAAGTTATGAATATGTAAGTTAAAAGGGGGTTGATTAAGAATGTATGAAACCCTATGAATGAATGACCATGTCAAGATATGTGAGGGATGTATAGGACTTAAATGTGACGGGTGCACCCGGAATTATATAGCGCAATATGAAAGATGTGACGGGTGCGCCTGAAATTATACTACGCTCCAATGCATTGGGTAAAGCAAGAGTCTCATGAGACGTTATGTGCGACGGTCTTGGTAGTTATCCTTGGCTTGTGCTACCATGGAAACGAGATTGGAAGTGATCCTTGACCCATTAAGTATGTTATACGGTCTTGACGAAAGGTCTTGACAAAGTCCAGCATTATACATTCCCTCTGCATGTGATGATAATTGGTTAACTAGGGGTTAGTTCAACTAACAGGACAACCCCTATTTGAAAATTCCCATGACTATGAAAATGTAATTTATGTGTCAAGAACTGTTTTTCTTATGGTAGACTGTTAGAAGAACTGTATATGCTCATGAATCATGTTTTCCCTGCTTAGTCACAGAATTATTTTTAGAATTTAAGTAACCTTGTTTGAATATTATTCATTGTCTATTCTTCATATGTTGTGCTCTCTGATCATGTTTACTTTAAAGCTTATTTCAAGTAAATACTTCTCTGTGCAAGGGGTTTTCAAAAATGTTGGATTTCATGAAAAGAAAATTCTTCGTTTTTAGCAAAGTGTTTTATTCTCTTCAAAAGGACTCCTTCTAGAAAGAGTTTTCTTAAAACGTTTTTAAAACCCCTTGCTGGGCATATTTTCTCACCCTATGTTTTTGTTTAAAAATTTTCAGGAATGGTTGGTACTAATGAAGTTTATCAGAAGCAGCTGGTTTCCCAAAATCCTGAGCCTCACGATCTTCTGTAGTAATGGGACATGATAACTTATTTTTAAATGATGTAATGAAATGTTAAGTATATCATGTCTCATAGGCACCCTGGGTTTGGGGGTTGCTATAGAGTTGTATCATTAAGAAGGGGGGGGGAATAAATCAGTGGTTCTTTAGTTTTATAATATCTTTTTATAGAAATAAACCTATGATGAATTTTTAGAGTCCGATCCTAATGAAATAAATGATTTTTATAAGGCTTCCACCCAATAAGGGTGACTACTTCCTTACTGTGGTCGGTTTGATCTAAGAAACATATTATCCAATAAAAATCAATCAAAAATTACAAGTGGTTTGGTCAGATATCACCCTAAAACTATGATAGGTTGGAATTAATCATTTCCTAATACAATGTCTCCTGAAAAAAAATGATTATACTAGTTTACACCAGTTTAAAAACAAAAAAAATAATCACTCTGAGAAATATTTCAATCTTTTCATGTAATAAAAAATTAATCTTTCTCTTTGATCCATAGTAATAAGATGATTCTATACTTTCTCACTGATTCTAGAGTCCCTATAGATTAATATCAATAAACTAAAACACAATACTGTCTAGTAAAACTGAATTGTACTAACGCTTCTTTTGAAAAAATACTTTGAAAATGAAAACACATGAAATGGATTTTTTTGTATAAATAAAGTGATGTTGCTTCCTTATGAAATTAAAATCAAATATTTGAAAGTACGGAATTACTTATTGTAAAAATTAGAGTTTTCACAACTTTGATCTCCACGTATTATATCATTGTCAATTTTAAATATCAACTTTGTTAAACCTTCAAACACAAGTACTATTACTCTTAGATTCATGAATGTATTGAATAACTGTCACTACTATATTTCACATTACACAACTAACATATATTCTCCTTCACATGAAATAGCTTCTGATGAAGTCATCACATGAAAGGTGTATGTAAATCTTCTCCTTCTTTACATAAGAAAAATACTTCATATAAACACTTCACATGAACCAGACTCAAGTGTGAGTCTAGAAACCTTCATTTAATAGGTATTTTGTGAGAATATTAGATTACAATAATGTTGGATCATGAGAGTATTAGTTTGTGATTATGTTATGCAGAGCCTTTATGCGAACCCTTACAACCACTATGGTTCTCTTCTATTCATAATAAAATGCTTTTTTCCAGTGTACTTCATTCTTCAATCTCCTTCAAAAAACAAGTTCATGAGAATGTTATATCAGGGTATCTTCATGTGGACATGAACAACTACACTATTTGTCTATCTACAACCTTATTCACAAGATATTCAAGCATGAATGATCATACAAAATTTTTTGTTCATCACAAAACAATTTACACAGGTTAGCTTTATCCTTCTCAAAAAAAAGTTAATTAGCTCATGGAATCTCATATCATCATGAGATCACAAAAATTGATGATAAGATCAAATTTGTAGAACATGCACTGAAAATATAGAGCGCTTGGTCCACTCTATTTCAATCTTTCTCTCTCATGAAAACTCTATCGGTTGTGAGATAAAATGCTCACAAAAAATGAGATGTTCAGACAATATTTTTAAATAGAATACCACTGACATAGTACCTCTGAAAATCATGGAGATCCATTCATTTTTTTCTTAAGATCTTGTTGTGATCAAGTTACATATCGAAAATAATCACCATCACCAAAGAAACATATTTCTTCCATTTTAGGTTTTATTCTATTTAATCATCATTTTATATATGCACACATATAAAAAGATAATTTTGATAATATAATGATTTTAAGAATAATAAAACAATGATTAGAAGATCGATTATATCCCTAGATGACATAGTATGGAAGAAGCCCGACATACTACAGTTCTCACAGGGGCCTAGAAGAGAAGATGATGTGTAGCACTGATTGGATGGCCTAGATATTGGATTGATCGGATAAAATTATTATGGTTTTTCCAAGCTATAGTAATAATATCCCATATAAAAATGATCTTATTTACTCATCTCCCTTATAATACATGTCAAATTCTACGTGGCTCAAAAATCATTACTTGAACACTCCAATTACTGCCTGGAACCACCCCGTGCTGTGTGCTCTAATTCTCCACCCTGAAACCCTGCATAGTGTCTCTCTGCCTACTCATGATCCTCCTATAGGTTCCCTTGAACAATCTATGCTACAGTGTACTAGTTTGGCTGAGAGGTCGCACCTACCCCCCTTAGTAGTGGTGCAGGTCACTCATGGCTGGATGGTATCAACGGTTATATTTTTTAATATACATCCCATTGAAAATCTTAGCCATACACATACAAAAAAGAAAATCCAACATACATAATTCCCTAAACCACAATTCTTCATCAATATTTTAAACATTGTGTCATCATCAAAAAAATGACACAAGTTTTCCTAAACTAAAAACCATCTCAATAATCATCACATTAAAGGTTGAAAACAAATAAAAAAAACATCAAAAACTTCACAAGTTCTTTAATATACCCCTTTGGATTTGTTTTCAACATTACCAATTATCTTCAAAATAAATTAAATGAAAGAAATAAACTTCCCCATGGAATTTATATATCTCAGTGGTAACTCAGATGCTCTCCCTGAAAAACCTTGCACAAACTCCCATGTTTATAATAACCTCATATCTAAATTCAAAAAAGTTAAGAAGTGAATTACATATTCTTCACCCCCTTGACATCAAAATCCAAATTATAGATGGGGATTCCCCAATACTCTCTAAGTGATAGGTGAATTTTGAACTTGGAGTTTCAACCTATGTTCCTCAAATATTTCTCTTGGTATAAATTTAGTAAATATATCAGTAATTTGATATTTTGTAGAAATGTAATCTAATTTAAAATCTCTATTAGCTACTCTATCCTTGATGAAATGATATTTAATATCAATATGTTTTTTATCTAGATTGTTGCACTAGATTTTTTGAGTGATTAATTTTAGTATGATTATCACATGAAATTTTAAATGGTATTTCAATATTCACCTTTAAATATTCAAGCTATACTTTCATCCATAACATTTGAGTATCAAAATTAGTAGTAGAAAAATAATCATCTTCAACTATACTTAAAGTTATAGAATTATATTTTTTACTATTACAACTTACACAATATTCTCCCCAAAAAGAAAGTTTCCTCTAATGTTAATTTACAATCATTGTAGTCTCTCACCCAATTATCATTAATGAATCCTTATAAGTTAAAATCATCACTTCTACTATACATCAAACCATAATTTTATGTTCCTTTGATATAAATGGAAATTATTTTAGCATCCATTATGTGTGATTTTTAGGATCACTTTGATATATATCACATAATGTTACTACATATATAATATATGGTCTTCATTCCATAAGATAATGCAAGATAATAATTAATTTTATTAAGTCTTTCTAATTATCACTTTTTCCCAGTTTATCTTTAATAATCTTTTCACCAATTATGATAGCCTTGGAGACTTCCATTGAATATTTTAAGCCAAATTTCTTCAACAAATCCATGGAATATTTTTGTTGTAATAGAAATAGATAACCTTTATTTTGTAGAAATTTTAGTCTCAGGAAGAAATTCATCTCTTCAAGCATTGAAATTTAAAAGTAAATATTCATTTGATTAGAAAATTATTCACATGCATATTCCTTATCACCTTCAAAAATTATGTCATCAAGATACAAAATAACAATAAGTATACCTGATTTTAGCTCCTTCACTTATAGGTTTCTATAAAATTTTCTTTTAAAAAAGATCAATTTCCTCAAGAAAATATCAAGTTTAAAATACCAAGCTTGAGGATACTATTTCATCCCATACAAGGATCTCTTAATCCTAAGCAATTTAGTTCCATCAAAATAAAGAATAAATCATTCAGGTTTCTCAATAAAATATTCTTCTTCAAGATCTCTGTTAATAAATGTAAACTTCACATCCATCTGATAAAATTTATAGTGTCTATGAGATAAAACTGCAAGAAACATTCTGATAGCCTCCAGTCTTGAAATGTATGAAAATTTCTCCACAAAATCTACCCATTCAACTTATGAATAACCCTTATAGACTAATCTGGATTTATTTCTTGATATTTCACCTTTCTCATTGAGTTTATTTTTAAACACCCATTTGGTTCCTATTAAATTCTTTCCTTTAGGTCTAGGAAGAATATCTAAGGTTCTATTTTTCTCAATATGATTTAGCTATTCATTCATAGAATTTATCCACGCCTCATGTTCAATAGCTTCTCTAAATAACTTTGGTTCAATTTAAGAAATGAGAGCTATTTGATTTTCAATTTATATTCTTCTTTTGGAGTGTACTGAAGTTTCTAATTTAAAATAATATTTTAAGAATCAACATGTTTTTAATTTCTATTGATTTGTTTTTTAACTCTAGAAACTTCATCCTTATAACTGGTTTGATCTAAGTTAACATTGACTATCTCTGGTTCATGTATAATATTTTCTTCATTATCTCCTCTAGAAATCAATGTTTAATTTACTTCAATAATTTAAAAATATTCTATATTTGTTGAGTTATAGTTGGATTTGTTTTCAAAAATCATCACATCACAATAGTCTACCAACATGTTCAATTTTTTATTCCAAAATATATATCCTATGCCAATTGAATGATAGCCCATGAAGACCCCTTCATCAACTTTCTCCTCAAATTTTCCCAGATTTACATTCTTACTTTTTATAAAACATGGACTACCAAATACTTTTAGGTATTTCACTATTGGATTCTTATTGTACCAAATTTCATACAGATTGATGTTTTAGTCTGGTTTTAATAGACATTTGTTCTATATTTCCATAGATGCACACACTGCTCTCTAGTAGAAGTTTGAATGTTTCTATTCAGCTAAAATTGTTCTACCCATTTCAACCAGACTTTTGTTCTTTCTCTCTGCTACTCCATTTTTTTGAGAAGTATAAAGAGTACTCTATTGATACTTAATTACATTCTTTTTAATATATAATTCAAAATAATTAATAGTGAACTCCCCACCAATATCTATTCTCAGTTTTTTGATATAAACTCACATCTCTCTCTGCTCATCTTTTGTAAAACCTAAACTCTTCAATTGCTTCTAACTTGTGTTTAATAAACATAAAATTCTTCATAAGAGTGAAATTATAAATGAATGTTATAAAATAGAGTTCACCACTGGTAGAATTATGTATCATAGGTCTACAAAGATCCGAATGTATAGGATCAAGTGGTCTGACATACTGAATCTCTTCTCTTTTATGAATAGCCTACACAAGCTTACCCTTTTGGTAGGTTTCACATATAGTTTCTCCTTCTCATTTTAAATAATGAATATCTCTTACCACATTATTCTTTTAAATCTTACTTAAATTGTTTTGACCAATATGGACAAGACTTATAGGCCATAAATTGATTTCATCTTTCAAACCCAAATAACAAGAATGTGTAAGATATCCAAGTTGGGATAGATTACCTCTAATTATTTATCCCTTGATGATATAAATTTCATCATTTTAATTTTTTGATGATGCAAGAATCATTTCTGAAACTAACTTCATTTTAAACATCGCAAAGTTGGATCACACTCAAAAGATTATGTTTAGGTCTTCCAACAAAAAGAACATTTTTTATTTTAGTTTATGGGCTTCAATCTCAATAGTACCTACACCTTTGATTTTAAAATAACTTTTATTACCAAATATAATTGATACACTATTGAGTTCTTCAATTTTATTCAGGTTTTTTATATTTCCTATCATGTGAGAGGAACATCCACTATCAATAATCCTTGGTTTGTCTATTTTTCTAGCCTTCAAAGAAACTTTTATAACAATAGTTTTTTCTTCCACCTTTTCTTTTGAAATTAATTTACTCTTTTCATTATTGGAAAGATAACCAGGAAGAATAAACAAACATTCATTAGAAAAATGACCATATTAATCCCACCTTACAAAAATTCCTTCTAAATAGTTAAATATATTTTGAATGGATGGTTTTGATGTGTTCTTCTTGATTGTTTTTTTTCTTATCTGATATTATATTTATCCTTTTTGTAAAACTTCTAATCGACTCATATCTTCTCCAAGTAAGTGAAATGTAATACAAACAAAAATAGGATTTGTTCCCTAAAATCCTACAACACCAGCAATACCAATTAAATCTATATCTATTATACCATTGAATATTCTATTTAGGATATTGTTATTGTTGAAACGAGACATACTATGATTACTTATTTCTTGAGATGATAACTTTATTAAAAGTTTCAACTTATTTCTTTATTGTAGAGAAATGTTTCTCATTGTTCTTAGCAGCCCTTATATTCCCATTATTTTCAATATAACCTGAATTATTAGAAATAACAATTTTACTATGAGTATTAGCTGAATAATATATAACCTGTTTCTTTTGAGAAAATTTTATTAGATGTTTGAGATGCTTCAGATTTGACTTCTATAACTTTGTTGAAATCATCATTGATCTTATGTATATAATTTTCATCTTTGAGGTACTTTGTCAAGATTTTATCCAATTATTTATCCTTTAAATTAAGTTTCTCATAAATACCTTTCATCATTTTTCCTTACTTTGTAAATGTAAGCTTTAGATTTTTTATCTCAGCAATGTAATAATCTTATCTTTTAAACTCTTTATTCAAAAGTCTAATTTATTTCTTCAGCTTTGTGTTTTGATCAAGACAGGCTTCAAGTTATGATTTTAAAATACATTCCATATAAGAAACTTCATCATCTTCTTCACCACCACTTAAAGTTTTATCATACTTCCCAATTTGAGCCATAAATTTCGTAATTTTTTTTTGGAACCTCTTATTTAGATTGACTCCCTGAGGAAGAGTATTCTTAATCTTATTTACTCACCAAAATTATTCTTTTCATTTATTGAAACTTTTTAGTGTAAGATTAATTTTTTACTTACCCTTTCCATTTTTTATGTATCTTAAGATAATATATATGATTTTATTATACTCATAATCCTTATATTATTTTTCTTCAGATTCAAAAAACTCTTCATTTTCATCTTCTTTGAGTTTTAGTTTACTCATGGACTTTTTTTTTATATCTTTCTTAGCATTTTTATTGAAAACTAGAGCCTCCCTCATCTTATAATTGAGTAAAGTATTATGAAACTCATCAATAGATATACTTTATTTTATTCTAGGGCTGAAATATTTGGGTTAAATATATCTATAAAGTTCCTCGTTAATTTCCATACAACCATTGAATCATCCAACTTTTCTCCAAACACTCTGATATGACTAACAACTTTGTTAACTCTAGTAAAATAATCATCCAATTTATAATTTTATTTCATTATGATATCTTCAAAATTAGTCCTAAATTTTTTCAATTTTCCTTATTTGACCATAACATTCCCATTATACATGTTTTTGAGTTTGTCCCACATCTCCTTGGCTCTTTTAAGTCCCATTACTTCAGTAAAAACTTTATTATAAAAGGATGAAAATATTTCATTTTTGGATTTTCCATCAACCTCCATATTTATTTTGTCACCAAATGTCATGGGGGGATATTTTTATAGAGGAAGAAATCCAAAATTCACTACAACACAAACCTCCAATCCTTATGATAGTAAGTAAGGAAGCATTTGACTCTTCCAGTCATGAATGTTCTTGCCATCAAAAATTAGAATACCACTATTGTTGACTAAATTCAAATTCTCCATCAATTCTTAAAAAGGATCCTTCATAGGTAACCAGATCTAATACCAATTGAAGTATCTAGGAAAGAGTTGTAACACTGAGAAGGGGGGCATGAATTAGTTTTACTATAGTTTAATAATTTATTTTCTTAGAAATAAACCTCTAATGACTTGTTAGAGTTTGATTCCAGTGACAAAATTTTTTTTACAGGGTTCTACCCCCAGAAGGGTGACTACATCATTTTTTTGGTCATGTTGATCTGAGCAACAAATTATGTATAAAATATCAATAAAAAATTATAGGTGGGTTGGCCAGATATCACCCTAAAACCATAATGGTTAGGTATCAACCATTTCCTAATAAAATGTCTCCTAAAAAACGATTATACTAGTCTACACCAATTTTCAATAAAAAATCACTATGAGAAATATTTCAAGATGCACCTGTAAAAAAAATTAATATTTCTATTTCAGCCACAATAATAAGATGATACTACACTTTCTCACTAATTGCAAAGTCCCTATAGCTGAATATCAATAAACTACAATGCAACACTCTCTAATAAAACCGATTCATACTACTTATTCTTATGTAAAAACACATTGAAATCTCAAACCCATTCAATAGATAATTTTTTGAACAAACAAAGTGATGCTTCTTACTTATGAAATTAAAAAAGTATATGTAACCGCATAAAATTACTTCTTGTAAAATTTAGTGATTCAAAAGCTTTGATCTCCACATATTATCTCACCGTAAAATTTCAATATCAACCATGTGAAACTGTGAAACACAAACACTGTTCCTCTTAGATTCATGTATGTATTGAATAAATGTCACTATCTTCTTTCTCATTACATAAATGAAATGGATTCTCTTTCACATGAAACAACTTTCCATGAAGTCATCACATGAAAGGTGCATGTAAATATTTTCCTTATTTTCATAAGAAAAATTCTTCATATAAACACTTCACATGTAACACCCCAAGCTTCCACGATACTTTTCCCTTTGAATAATACAGTAGCATGTGTTGTATGCAACTTCGAGTTCTAACACACACTACAACCAGTCAAACTAGTCATTATGAATAGTAATTCCTTTTTTTTGAAATTTTATAAATTTTATCGTTAAAAATGGAATTCATAGTTGGATTTGGAATATCAATATTATCCTAGGGTGAAATTTTGGTATTTTTCTGAAAGGTTTCATATTTTGATGAATAATGAAAATAACTAAATTTTAATTAAAAACAACTTTTTTAATCGAAATAATTAATAGTGATAAATTATGAATATGAGTGGTTTTAAAGTATATTTAGAATATATTTTTACCATGTAATAAAATTTTTGTTATTGGACATAATCTCACATTTAAACCGGACATAAACAAGTGTCAATCTTTTGATAGTTATTATTTCTTAAAAACACGTTTTTTGTTTTGACAGCGGGAATTAATTTTAAATTAATTTCTTCCACTTCTTTGTTTTGAATTTAAAAAAATGGATTCCATATTTAGAATCAGGAGGTACAAATTATGTAAATAGGTAACTTTTATTTTTAGACATTTTGAATAATTACTTCGGTAAATATTTTTTTTACCATGGTTAAAGGGTAAATCCGGTAAATAAGGGTAAACAAATAATATTAAAATAATAATAAATTACACTAAAACGTTTCCTAACCCTATTTTTTGATACATGTCCGACCATGGCCATATTTGGGTCTATTTTGGGACCCCATGGAGCCACTTGTAAGTGATAATGACACTTTATATTAATTAAGTTAAAGTAAATACAAAAATGACATTAGCATATAGCTTGTAGAAAAACAATTTTTAAATAGGGTTATATATGTTATATTTTTGAATATAAATATTAATTATAAAGATAAAAATATTTCATACATCATGGTAGTTTTTTATAATTTTTAGACATCTAATAAACTAAATTATATGTGACACAATAATGATGTTGTGTTTACCTCATTAATAAATGATTTAAATAAATAAGATTATAAAGACTAAAATAATACCCAAAACGTGTAAACTTCTTATTGGATGATTTCATTTAGATCACGAGTCATCGTATCTTCAACTTTAATGAGTTTTGGACATTTAGAAACCGAATATCATTATATAATAAAATAACATTTTCAATCTTTCCTAAAGAGCCCCACCTCCCCCTTATAAAAGGACACCACTTCTAACCAATTCCTCACACCTCTAAATCCTTTTTTCTCGTCCAAACTCTACCCAATTAAGCTCACTACATCCCTATCCTCCTTCTATAAGCCTTACCTTAGGCATAAGTTACTTCAAGAGTCCTTTTTGGTTCAAACCAAAGGGGGTTACCCAAATTAAAGGTAATGATTTCTCTTAGCTTCTCTTATTTTATTTTACCCCGACAACCCCTAAACTCTTCTTATTCTTTTATTCTGTAACAAAAAAAGTCTAATAAATATACTAGGATATTGTTATGATAATTATTCTAACTACTCTTACACACACCTCCATCTAATGGGTGAAGAACATAATGTTTCTGTGGATGGCAGCCAAACGCCTCACAAAATGATGATTGTTCAATTATCTCCTACCACCTCTCATGGTGGCCATTATGATGGAACTATAATTAAATATGATATTAATGATATTTATTTTATATATAATCTTATGTAATTCCATTTTATATCATACCATTATTTTTTTCATGTTGTATATATATATGATAATTTCATTTGAGGAAGTGCGGACTACCACCCCCTCAAAGTGATATGACTCGTTCATACCATACATGGAACTTATAAAGGATGGTGTTAATAAACTTAAGTAACATATATAAGATATTATATTATACTGTAATGATAATATAATTATGTATCATTTGGTTTTGATTCCTTTTAAAATGAAAAATGAATTGGAAGTAGCGTTCGTGCGTACGTACGAACTACCGTCTCCACGAACGTGATGAGATTCATTCCCCATCGTATCCATTCAAGACTAATTTTATTTGATGATTAAAAATAATGTTTAAGGACTTTATATAATTATAGATATGAATAAGATACAACCTATGGATAACAAATACGACTTATGTAACAAAACATATAAAAGAAAATGAGTAAGTGAACACCCGAAATGATGATAATGCTAAAATATTATTAACAATGAAATATTTAAAGATCATATATGATATCATATTTATGTATATGATTCTTTTATAATTTAATAACAATGATTTAACTATTATACAGGAGGTTAAACTACCCTCGACCAATGAAAAGTACACGGTAAGGGTTAATTTTACAATCTCTTTATTATCCGAGGTTGTTTTTATGTAAGTATCTACTGAGACCTATTTATCATCCACATCCATGTTTCTTAAAAATGTATTTCAAAACATTTTCACTATTTACTATACTATGGGTGAAATTTATTTATACCCTGAAGTGTTTTGAAAGGAATCTTTCCGTCGTTTTCCAAACAAGGTACTTTTTGACCTTTTCGAAAAATTTAAGGTAAGAATTTTTTTTTTAAATTATACGGTGGGTGCGGTTATTTTCCACCATTATAACATCATCAAATCTTCCCTTACAAGCTTATAATAATATTTTCAAAATAAATTTTTTATTTATAATTATATGTCTCTTAAATGATTTCAGAATAGAAAGATGTATTTCTCTAAAAAGGATTTTGATTTCATATATGTCAACATCCTTTTATGAATCTTAAGTTTATTTGAAGTTGATTTATTATGATAAAAAACTTCCATACTGTATTGAAGGTTTTTTGATATGTTTGACTGTGGATGTGCAATTTTTATATCATTCATGGCTTATGGTTAAGGTATTGAAATTTCGTATTCTAGTTTTAATACGAATGTTTATGATTTGTTTAAACCTTTTCATATGAGGAATGTATTGGACTTAGTAAGTGATAAGTGGAGCCCACTATAGATTATCAATGCATCGGTAGGTCTCATGAGACAACTAGACGCGGAGTTGGCCGAGGCCCTTTCCCAATTTGATGTACGGTTTTGGCCGAGGCCTTAATCATTTTTAGATGTCTTGGCCAAGGCCTTGACAAAATGTTTTAGAATGTCTGGCATTATACATTTCCTCATTATGAAAATAATATTGATGGTTCATGTGATAATTCGACTAGTAGAATACCAATGATTATGTTTTATTATGGCATTATTTACTCAGGTCATACTCCTGTCGTAAAAGTATTCATGTTTATTATTAGTAAAGGCATGTGGTTTCAATTATTCACCATGCTTAATATTTATGTTATCTTCCGCTGTATTTCTTACCCTTACTGAGCATTTGAGCTCACCCCTTTCTTATGTTTCATTTTCCCAGGATATGAAGAAGTTATTTACGAGTGACATTCAAGCATTATTTAGGAGGATTGGATGTTTCCAATGGAATAAATTCATGTTGTATTTCTTTTCAAGTTGTAAAGTTGAACTTATGTATGAATCTTATTTCCAATTATACTAAACTGATCAGTCTTTCGAGACATGATTTCCTTGTGATCATGCCAATGTTTTGTAATAATGCACCGACTCTGGGTAACTGGGGTCGGGGCATTACAATTGGTATCAAAGGAAATTTAGTACAAACCTTGGAAGCTAGATTTAGATAAACTCTGATTAGATCACATAGACCTAAGATGGGCTTTGAGGATTAGTATAGAAGAGTTTCCTAGAATTTTGGTATTGTAGAGATTTTGTGAGTTTTTTGAGCAATACATCCATGTATGGATACGAGCAAGTAGAGGCGGCTTTGGAAGAGATGTACATAGGGGTAAAACTTGAAAACACCGCTTTGAGCTAGACTCGAATGGGAACTAGTGCACGACAACGAGCCTTACTACACTCTTGGTTACGACACTCCTGGGGGATATGCCTAGGATAATTCTCACTTTCTTTATAAACCATTATGAAGGGTTTATGAGTATATACTTCCTCAAAGAAAACATTTTTTAAACTGTTCACTTCATGTTAAGTGTTTTACAAGTTTGGATTTATGTATTGCGATTCATAAACTAATATAGTATATGCCATTGTTTAGAAATGGCACCTAGTGGAAGAAATGGAAACCATATCAATGCACTCACTCCATGTAGGGATTGCCCTCCGGTTGAAGATAATTATAGTGGAGCTGGTGATACAATTGGTGCTGATCAGATTATCACCATACTGGGACAACTCACTTAGGTTATGAATAATAACCTTACCCGTATGGAGTAGCCTGATCCATAGTGTGAAGGATCAATGTTAGATCACTTCATATGAAAAAAAACACCGATATTCAATGGGAATACAAATCCATTGGTAGCTGAGCAATGGATAAGTTCCATAGAGAAAATATTTCAGGCATTGGGGAGTTGTGAAAGGGAAAAAATTTTCATGGCAGTTTATCGCCTCACTAGAGATGCTGATCAATGGTTGTCATTGATTCAAAACACAAAGGAAGATGATGAAGTATCAAATATGGAATGGAGGGAGTTTAATGAGCTTTTCTTAGAGAAATAATTTCCTCGTGACCATCGAGCAGATATAGAAAAGCAATTTATGAGTCTGAGACAAAAGGAGAATGAGAATGTTGTAAAGTATGAGGCTAACTTTACAAGGTTAGAAAGTCATGCTGCAGATTATATACGTAACCCAAGAAGTAAGATTGATCATTTCTTTGATGGGTTAAAACCATTTCTCCATCAAGCTTTAGTATCGCAATCCTTCTTGTCATACAGAGATATTTTATCATGCGCTATCAAGACAGAAAAGGAATTCTCTAAGTCTTATGACTTTAAAGAAAAGAAAGAGAAGAATAGATATTCTTAATACTCTAGGAAAGGAAATAAGAAAACAGGGAAGATTGGAAGAATTGAATTTCCACCATGTGATAATTGTGGAAGGAAGCACCCAGGTTCCTGTCTAAAAGGAAAAGAAGTATGCTATAAATGTGGACAGAAAGGCCATCTTCCTGGCGATTATAAGGGAAAGAAGGAAACTACCAATGTTCAATGATACAACTATAGGGAGATGGGACATTATGCAAATGAATGTCCTAAGAGTCAGGGGAACTTACCTTAGAAAAATCCAATGGATCAAGTCCAAGATTATTCTATCACTACTGCTGAGGTAGAAGCTCCGAAAGACGTTGTGGCAAGTAATTTAATGGTTTCCTCAAGTTTAGAAGATGCTTTATTTGATTCTATATCACCGCATTGTTTCATATCTTCCCAGTTTGCTAAGAAAATTAGATATTTCCAATTTGATTTAACAAGGGAGATGTCAGTCAAAACTCCTAAGGGAAGTATAATTGCAACAAAGTTTTGTGAATCTATTCCCATTACAGCATAGAAATGATCATTATCTGCTGATATCATCATCATATTTATGATTGAATTTTATATAATCATCAGTATAGATCGGATTTCGGACCATAATGCAAAGATTTATTTTAATAAGGAGGTTACGATTTTTGATGATGATGATAAGGAACACCTTAACTTTAGAGTAGAATCATCACCACCTAATTCTTATCTAGATCCACCCCCAGTAGCTCAAATAAATTCAATTATTGGGGAGGAATAGAATGAAATAACTGTGGGTGAGGAAAGGAATGTTCAAATAGAGGATGTACCTATTGTAAAGGAATATGTTGATGTTTTTCTAGAGGATTTACCTGGACATCCTCCAGAATGAGAAATTGAGTTTTCCATTGATTTAATTTTTGGTTCAAGGCCTATATCGAAGACCCCTTATAGAATGGCCACTATGGAATTAGTTTAACTAAAGAAACAACTAGAGGAATTGAGGGATTTATTCTCCCTAGTGTTTCTCCATATGGAGCCCCTATTATTTTTGTTAAAAAGAATGATAGATCTATGAGATTATGCATGGACTACAAGGAGATCAATGCTATAACAATAAAGAACAAGTATCCCCTACCTCACATTGATGATTTATTTGACCAACTACATGGAGCTCAATATTTTTCAATGACTGACCTTCAATCTAGATACCATCAGTTGTGTGTGAAAAGGAAGACATTCCGAAGACAACATTTTGAACTAGGTACGGGCATTACGAGTTTACAGTAATGCCTTTTGGATTGAATAATGCACCCTCTGTCTTCATGGATCTAATGAACAGAGTTTTTAAGGAATATATCGATGATTTTATAGTGGTATTTATTGATGATATCTTGGTATACTCCAAAAGATACGAAGATCATGAAAATCACTTGCACATTATCCTGAAGACTCTTAGGAGACATGAATTATATGGGAAGTTTAGCAAGTGTGAATTCTAGTTTCAGGAGATTTCTTTTTTTGGTCATATTGTCTCTAAGGATGGAATTTCCGTTGATCCTTCTAAGACAAGAGAAATCCAAGAATGGCCAGCACCAACGAGTATAACCAAGGTACACAATTTTATTGGTTTAGGAGGTTATAATCAGAGTTTCGTCTAGAATTTTGCCTGATTGGCTAGCCCATTAACCAAGCTCACATGTAAAGAGGTTAAATTTATTTGGAAAAAAGAGTGTGAAGAATGTTTTGAAGAACTGAAGAGAAGATTAGTCAATGCTCCTATATTGAATCCACCATTGGGGAATGATGGGTTTGTTATTTATAGTGATGTTTCAAAGAAAGGACTTTGTTGTGTCCTTTTGCAGAATGATAGGGTTATTGCCTATGCATCACGACAGCTGAAAATTCATGAGCAAAACTATCCTACTCATGATATTGAGTTATCTACTATAATATTTACTTTGAATATTTAGAGACACTATCTCTATGGTGAAAAATGTGAGATTTATACTGATCACAAGAGTTTGAAGTATATTTTCTCATAGAAAGAACTCAACATGAGGCAAAGGGGATGACTTGAACTACTCAAGGATTATGATTTCACGATACACTACCACCCGGGGAAGGAAAATAAGGTAGCATATGCTTTGAGAAGAAATGATCATGGAGCTTTGAACGTGATGAGAATTGAAAGGGATCCAATTTTCATGGATATAGTAAAGTTGGATATGGGAATCACCATGGAAGGTGAAACATCAATACTTTTTCAAATGGTTTCCAAACCATCTTTAATAGAAAAGATTAAGATTTCTCAAACCGATGATGAAGAATTTCAAAAGAAGATTAAAGCTGTGAATGATGGGAGATTGAGAGACTTTGTGTATGAAGAAGGAATTTTGAAATTTGGGAAGAGACTTTGTGTTCCTGATATACCTGATCTAAAAAGGGAATTGTTGGACGATGCTCATAGCTCTAATTTCTCTATACACCCTAGAAGCACCAAAATGTGTAGAGATTTGAAGGAACATTTTTGGTGGGACAACATGAAGAGGTAGATTTCTGATTTTGTGTCAAGATGCATGGTTTGTCAACAAGTGAAAGATGGAAGGCAACAACCTGGAGGAGTCATGCAACCTCTTCCCATACCTGAGTGTAAATGGGATAATATTACGATGGAATTTTTCATGGGACTACGAAAGAATCCTAGAAGGAATGATGCAATATGGATCATTTTTGATCGTCTTACCAAGTCAACACATTTTCTTACTATAAGAGAAGATCTACCACTTGAACGTCTTATGAGACTTCATGGAGTACCCCTATCGATTGTTTCTGATCATGATCCCCATTTTACTTCAAGATTCTAGAAGAGTCTTCAGAAGTCCTTGGATACTGAAATGCATTTGAGCACTGCCTACCACCATCAAATAGATGGACAATCAGAACGGACTATTTAAACCTTAGAAGACATGTTGAGATCTTGCTCACTTGACTTTCAGGGTATGCGGGATCAATATTTATCTTGGTTAGAATTTTCCTATAACAATAGCTTCCATTAAAGTATTTGGATGGCACCGTATAAAGCGTTATATGGAAAGAGACGTTGCACAACAACCTGTTGGGATGATGTTGGTGAAATAAAACTCATAGGCCCAGAACTGGTGGAGGAAACGATGGAAAAGGTGAAGGATCCAAAACCACATCAAAGCAACTCAAAGCAGGAAGAAGTGCTATACCGATAACCGAAGGAAGGATTTGGAATTTTAGGAAGGAGATCATGTTTTCTTAAAGGTATCTCTATGTAAGGGAGTTATACGTTTCAGTAGAAAAGTTAAATTGAGTCCCAGGTATATCGAACCTTTCGAAATTATATAACTAATAGGGGCTATAGCTTATCATTTGGCAATGCCCCCAAATCTCTCCAAAGTTCACGATGTGTTCTACGTATCACTGTTGAGAAAATTCATGCTTGAACCAACGCATGTACTCACTTATGAGGAAGTAGGACTGGAGCCCGATCTATCTTATTGCGAAGATCCCATCAGGATTCTTGATACCAGAGAACAAGTGCTGAGAAACCGGACGACTCGTCTAGTAAAAGTTCTATGGAGAAACCATAAGATGGAAGAAGCAACGTGGGAACCCGAGGAACTTATGATGAAGAACCAACCGAGTCTTTTTATTTAGTAATATTCTATAAATTTCAAGGATGAAATTATTTGAAGGAGGGGATAATGTAACACCCCAAGCTTCCACGATACGTTTCCCTTTGAATAATACAGTATCATGTGTTGTACACAACTTCGAGTTCTAACACACACCACAACCAATCAAACTAGCCGTTATGAATAGTAATACCCACTTTTTAAAAGTTTATAAAATTTATCTTTTAAAATTGACTTCATATTTGGATTCGGAATATCAAAATTAGCCTAGGGTAAAATTTTAGTATTTTTCTGAAAACTTTCATATTTTGATGAATAGTGAAAATTACTAAATTTTAATTAAAAATAACTTTTTAATAGAAATAATTAATAGTGATAAATTATGAATTTTAGTGGTTTTAAAGTATTTTTTACCATTTAATATAATTTTGTTCATTGGACATAATTTCACATTTAAACCGGACATAAACAAGTGTCAATCTTTTGATAATTATTATTTCTTAAAAACACGCTTTTTATTTTGACAGCGGGAATTAATTTTAAATAAATTTCTTACACTTATGTGTTTTGAATTTAGAAAAATGGATTCCATATTTATAATCAGGAGATCCAAATTGTGTAAATAGGTAAATTTTAATTTTATACATTTTGAATAATTACTTCGGTAAATATTTTATTTACCATGGTCAAAGGGTAAATCTGATAAATATGGGTAACAAAATAATATTACAATAATATTAAATTACCCTAAAACATTTCCTATCCCTATTTGTTGACGCATTTCTGACTATGGTCATATTTGGGTCTATTTTGGGACCCCTTAGAGCCACTTGTCAGTGATAATGACACTTTATATTAATTAAGTTAAAGTAAATACAAAAATGACATAAGCATATTTTTTTTAAACTTTTTTTTACATAGTGTTATATATGTTATATTTTTGACTGTAAATATTCGTTAGAAAGATAAAGATATTTTCTACATCATGGTATTTTCTATATAATTTTTAGACATCTAATAAACTAAATTATATATGACACAATAATGATGTAGTGTTTGCCTCATTAATAAATAATTTAAATAAATAAGATTATAAAGACTAAAATAATAGCCAAAACTTGTCCAATTCTTATTGTATGATTTCATTTAGATAATGAGTCATCTTATATTCAACTTTAATGAGTTTTGGACCTTTATAAACCGAATATAATTGTATAATAAAATAATATTTTCAATCTTTCCTAAAGAGCCCCTCCTCCCCCTTATAAAAGGACACCACTTCTAACCAATTCCTCACACCTATAAAGCCTTTTGTCTCATCCAACCTATTCCCAATTAAGCTCCCTACATCACTATACTCCTCATAGAAGCCTTAACTTAAACATAAGGCACTTTAAGAGTCCTTTTTGGTTCAAACCAAAGGGAGTTACACAAATTAAAGGTAACGATTTCTCTTAGCTTCTCTTCTTTTATTTTACTCCTCCAACCCCTAAACTCCTATTATTATTTTCTTTTGTAACAAAACCAGTATAATAAATATACTAGGATATTTTTATGGGAAGTATTTGAACTAAAATTACACACACCTCCATCTAATGGGTGAAGAACATAATGTTTCTGTGGATGGCAACCAAACGCCTCACGAAACGATGATTGTTCAATTATCTCCAACCACATATCATGGTGGCCATTATGATGGAACTATAATTAAATATAGTATTAATGATATTTATTATATATATAAGCTTTTTAATTCCATTTTATATCATACCATTATTCGTTTCATGTTGTATATATATACGATAATTTCATTTGAGGAAGTGAGGACTACCGGCCCCTCAAAGTGATATGTCTCGTTCATACCATACATGGAACGTATAAAGGATGATGTTAATGAACATAAGTAACATATATAAGATATTAATTTATAATATAATAATAATATACCTATGTATCATTTGGTTTTTATTACTTCTAAAATGAAAAATGAAATGGAAGTAGCGTTCGTGCGTACGTACGGACTACCGTCTCCACAAACACGATGAGATTTATTCCCCATCGTATCCATTCAAGAATAATTTCATTTGATGATTAAAAATAATGTTTAAGGAATTTATATCATTATATATATGAATAATATTCAACCTATGGATAACAAACACGACTTATGTAACAAAACATATAAAAGAAAATGAGTAAGTGAACACCCGAAACGACAATAATACTAAAATATTATTAATAAATAAATATTTAAAGATCATATATGATATAATATTTATGTATACAATTATTTTATAATTTACTAAAAATTATTTAACTATTATATAGGAGGTTAACCTACCCTCAACCAAGGAAAAGTACAAGGTAAGAGTTAATTTCACAATCTCTTTATTATCTGAGGTTTTTTTTACGTAATTATCTACTCTGACCTCTTTATCATCCACATCCATATTTCTTAAAAATGTATTTCAAAACATTTTTACTATTTACTAGAAAATAGTTTAAATTCATTTATAACCTTAAGTGTTTTGAAAGGAATCGTTCTGTTGTTTTCCAAACAAGGTACTTTTTGACCTTTTCGACAAATTTAAGGTAAGAATGTTTTTTTAACTTATACGGTGGGTGCAGTTATTTTCCACCGTTATAACATCATCAAAGATTCCCTTACAAGCTGATAAGAATATTTTCAAAATAAATTTTTTCTTTATAATTATACGTCACCTAAATGATTTGAAAATAGAAAGAGGTATTTCTCTAAAAATGATTTTGATTTCATCCATGTCAACATCCTTTTATGAATCTTAAGTTTATTTGAAGTTGATTTATTATGATACAAAACTTCCATATTATATTGAAGGTTTTGTGATATGTTTGACTGTGGATGTGCTATTTTTATATCATTCATCATTTATGGTTATGGTATTGAAATTTCGTATTCTAGTTTTAATATGAATGTTTATGATATGTTTAAACCATTTCATATGAGGAATGTATTGGACTTAGTAAGTGATGGGTGGAGCCCTCTATAGATCCTAAATGCATTGGTAGGTCTCATGAGACAACTAGATGTGGAATTGGCTGAGGCCCTTTCCCAATTTGATATATGGTTTTGGCCGAGACCTTAATCATTTTTAGATGTCTTGGCTGAGGCCTTGACAAAATGTTTCAGAATGCCCGACATTATACATTTCCTCATTATGAAAATAATATTGATGGTTCATGTGGTCATTAGAATAGTATAATACCAATGATTATGTTTTATTTTGACATTATTTACTCAGATCATACTCCTACCATAAAAGTATTCATGTTTACTATTGGTAAAGGCATGTGGTTTCAATTATTCCCGATGCTTAATATTTATGTTATCTTCCACTGTATTTCTTAACCTAACTGAGCATTTGAGCTCACCCATTTATTATGTTTCATTTTCCCAGGATATGAAGAAGTTAGTTATGAGTGACTTTCAGGCATTATTTAGGAGGCTTGGATGTTTCCAATGGAATAAATTCGTGTTGTATTTCTTTTCAAGTTGTAAAGATGAACTTATGTATGAATCTTGTTTCCAATAATACTAAATTGATTGGTATTTTAAGACATGATTTCCTTGTGATCAAGCCAATGTTATTTAATAATGAACCGACTCTGGGTAACTAGGGTCGTGGCGTTACATCACATAAACCCGACTCAACCGTGAGTCTAAAAAACATCACATAAAAGGTAGTTTTTAAGAATATCAGATTGAAAGAATATAGGGTTGTGGGAGTATTAGTTCATGTGTAAAGACCTGGAAATTTCAAGGAAATTTTTTTCTTAATTTTCTTTGGAATTTTACAAGAACGCAGTTTCTGACGGCACCTGATTCCGAGGCCCAGTGTGCCCGTAATTAATTTCCGAAGTTTGGCTCGGGTACGTTCAGTGAACGAGCGAGCGGGAATTTCTATCTTTTGAACCGATGCTCGGAATTGAAATCTGATTGGACCGATGAACTCGCAATGCCGGTAATCTCTTAAGGGAACCTTTACCGTAGTTGCGTTTGTGCGGGAGAAGAAGTTAATTTTTGGGGTTTAAATAAAAAAGTGAATAAAATTGTTAAATTAATTTTATTTCATGTTAAGTTGTTAACTTCTCCCATGGGAAGTTGGTGGTGGGCCCACATCCATCCAACTTCCCATGTGTGGATATTTGAAAGGGTGGGTCTCACAAGAACCCCTCCCCACCTCTTCAAATTCCTTAACTTTCCTAACCCCTCTAAACCCCCCATTTAATCTCCCTTTAACTCTTGAACTTCTCCCCCTCTTAAGTGCATGCCAACACATTTTAAATTAATGAAGTTATTTGAATTTTGGAATTTGAAAAGCTTGGCATGTGTTAATAAAATAATGGGAGGGATTATTTTATTAGGTTTCTTGGTTAAGTGAGATTGGGAGCCTTGGAAGAAAAATCCTAGGAAATCCTGATTCTTTCTTTCTCTACGACGAAGAACACGAAGAACGTCTCTTCCGCCACTGAAGCACGACGACACCATCTTCTTCATCGTTCTTCAACCGAGGCAAGGAAAGGGAAGCGACGCCCGTGACATCTCCAATGACCTTCATCCGCGTCAAAGGAGAAGACGTCGCCTGTGAAGAATGTCATCAACGACGAAGTCACCTCCGAGCACTCGTCCACCAAAAACGAGTACCCTTCTTCCTTCCGACGCATGAGCGTGAGATTTGAGAGTGTGTGATGAACATGACAATCGAGGAATCGATATCCACCCTTTTTCCAAGATCGTCAATGAACGACAATTACGAGGTAGGGGATTGTTGTTATTTTATTTAATTATTCTCGTTCTTGGTTCTAGTTTGACGAACTTCGAGGATAAACGATTAAATGTTATCGTTGACGAGAGGAGGGTCGGACTGCACAAACACAGCCGAACCCCCCCTCCTTTGTTCATGTTTGTTTTCTTTGCGAATGGAATGGGATGGCGTGGTGCCGTCGCACCACGTGGGAATCATGGAAAATATTGCGCGGCGCCGTTGCACCGCGCTGTGGAATGAAATTCAAGAACGCGACGCCGTTGCGCCGCGTCGATGGAAATCGAAGGCACCGTGGTCGGAGTCGGGCCGCGGTGCCATCGGGTCTTGCTAGAAAACTACAAAGACGTCGCTTTTCGTTTTGGCATGCGGATTGACAGCCGATGATGAAACTTTACCGTAGTGGCGATTGAAGGCCGCTGCAGTGAAGTTCTCGACCCGAGGAGAGCATTGGCGCAAGCGGTGGTCAAAACGGACCCCCGGTGCACGACTGGTTGTCCGCAGAGCTCGACGACGGCACACCACCCCGGCGCGGCGGCGCCGGCGACCGGCGGCGGCGGCGCGCCGCCGGAGAAACCAGCCGCGGCGGCCGGCAAAGCCGGCCGCGGTGGTCAGGGCGGGACCCCTTCTGGGTCCCGCGTGTTTGAAGAACAGCCGGCGTATGGCCGGCCGTTACCCTGAAGACCCGGGGGTTGAACCCCCGGTTGGCTGGAGCGGGCCCCCCCACGTGGGGGACCGTTGTTTTCATAAAAGCGGAGGGGGGGCTGTGCCCCCCCGTTTCCCTCGACCCGCGGCTCGGCCAAACGGCCGAGCTGATCTGGCGCCGGGCCGGGTCGACCCGGACCTGGGTCGGGTCGACCCGGTTCGGGCCGACCCAGGGGGGGTCTCGGGCCGGGTCGGTCCGGGCCCGAAACCCCGTCTTCATACCATTTTCGGTCAAATGCTCGTAACTTGATCTACGGGCCTCCGAACGACGTGCCGTCAGCGGCAACGCGATCCTTGAATCGAGACAGTCATTTGGGTATATTAAACTCAAGGTTTCGGAGAACTTTGGGTTCGGCCGGGTTGGTTCGTACACGAAACCAACCGGGCCCTCGTAGCGGAAACGCTCATATCTTGAGCCACGGACGTCCGATTGACGTGCCGTCAGCTTTTTTGTTTTCCTCTAAGTGAGATGGATCTTTTGGATTACTCCGCTCGAGGTTTGGATGTCATCGGAGTGCGGTCGGGTTGGTTCGCTCACGAAACCAACCGGGCCCCTGGGACGAAAAAGCCAATAACTCACAGACCAGGCGTCCGACTGACGCACCATCTGTCTCGTTGTTTTCCTCTTGTTGAGAGGGAACTTTTGGCATCCTCCGCCCGAGTTTTGGATGCAGTTGGATAGTGGAATGGTTGGATCGCACCGAAATCCAACCGGGCCCCTGGAACGGAAAAGCTGATACCTTTCTGACAGAACGTCCGTTTGACGAACCGTCAACGGCGTTGGTGATCTCGCTGAGAAATGGTCCCTATGAGTATACCCTATGAGTGTTCGGGGTATAGTTGAGTTACGGCCGGATTGGTTCGCACACGAAACCAACCAGGCCCCTGGGCCGAAAAGGCTAATAACTCACAGACCGGGCGTCCGATTGACGCGTCGTCTATTGCGTTGAGACCCCTATGACGAGGTGATCCTTGAGATACTTCTTTGAGGGACTTTGTGATCTTGGAGTATCGACCAATAGCTCGTGGAGAGGACCCTCTCGAAGACGAGCGTGTGGAGTACGGAGACCGTATAGCCGGCTGAGACTTGACGACTGCTTGACCGACTCGACTTGGAGTGAGTCGACTAGCCCAGTGGACGGAGTGCCCGGTATTTGGCGACAGACCCACGGCGGACGGAGCGCCCGGTAGTTGGCCGGAGAACCGCGGTACTCGACAGAAGGAGTACCTCTGTAGGCTATTGGGGGGAGCGCCTGGTATTTGGTGACAGACCCACAGCGGACGAAGTGCCCGGTAGTTGGCTGCAGACCCGTGGTAATCGACAGGAGGAGTACCTCAGCAGTCTTAGGTTAGTGAGCAGTACCTCAGAGTCGTGACAGGACCACTGTACACTCCAGAGACGGAGCTCTTCAGCAGTTACGGTTTCGTTAATAAAAATCTTGGTTTGAGTTGAGACTTTTGACCTTTCTGTATACCTCATGATTAAGATGGGTCACTTGATAACTTAGGTATATGTATGGGCATATACCTGGGTAGTGGTTATCCGTTGATTTCATTCTCCTTGTGTTTCCTCATGATTCAGATGGGTTACTTGATAACTTAGGTATATGTATGGGCATATATCTAAGTAGAGGTTATCTGTTGAGATCTTCTTGTGGTTATCCTTGTTGGTTTAGTGAGACCTTGAGGGTCTCGGGGTCCCTACTGAGTATCGTTATACTCACCCCTGCACGGGCTATGCCTGCACCTCGTTGTGTTGGTTGCAGACGACGGGCAGTGCTGACGGAGGCCGAGTGTTCGAGGACCGGATGGTACCCGGAGGTGGACTACACGACGAGTCAGTACCCGGAGGTGGACTACATGACGTGACGACTCACAGAGGAGGTTGACGGACGAGAGCGTGGAGGAGGCTATCTGTACCTACCCTTTAGGTAGGATCTGTGGTGGACGACCAGGAGCTGCGCTATCTGTACCTAACCTTCATGTAGAATCTGAGGAGGACGACCCAGGAACTGCTTCCTACTTCCAGCTGTTGTATTTTTACTGTTGTACCTTGTTCAGTTGTATTCGTTCTTTCTTTTGGGTTTGTATTCTGGCCCATTTACTTTTCAGCATTTCTTTTGTACTTAGTGTTTTTCTTCCGCTTGTACTCTGTGGTGCTTGTTTTCTTTTATAAAGGCAATTCCTTCCCAGTTATCGTGATTTTACGCCTTTGGTGCTAGTCGCCAGCCCCTGGCCTATGGAAGGCGGGCTTGGGGTAGTCACGACACGAGCCCCGAGGATGGGTCATGATAAATTGGTATCAGAGGAGTTCGGTTCTACCGCAGAACTTATAACTCTGATGTTTCCTTCTATGAAGCAATAGTGTTAAGAGTACCGAGTGTGGTTTTCAGTTCAGGGAGTCCAGTGTTGGTGTGGGCGGCCGACGTATCCATATACCAGGACCCTGACAGCTGATTTCCAACTTTGTGCACGAAAACACTGATTGCATGTGTGTTTTATAGAAGTTTTATTTAAATGTCAGCTCAAACCAGGTCAGCTCACCAGGTATAATCTTTTGACCGTGTCACGTTGTTTCTTTCAGGATGACTCCCCATGGATGACCAGCTAGAGCCCCGAGAGTGGTACGTACTGACAGCCCGCCGAGCGATGAGGCCTTAGTACAGGGCCCTATCCCAATTGAGGCACCAGCGGAGGCACCAGTGGTACTACTACCCGTTGGGCCACCGATGCCACCAGCCCCAGCAGCAGAGGATGCACGTCGCTTGAGCGCACTGCATGAGTTCCAGCGCCAGAGGCCACCCAGGTTCCAGGGAGGGACGGACCCACAGGCGGCTGAGGATTGGCTGGAGGCTGTGGTGAGAGTCTTCAGGCTAGTGGGGACGTCGACAGATTTCATGGTGATCCTAGCTGCCATCCTTCTTCAGGCAGCAGCAGGCAGATGGTGGAGCCTGATGCTTCAGATGCATGACGAGGCGACAATTCTATGGGCAGATTTCGAGAGCCTGTTCCAGGCAGAGTTTGTACCAGCCACCCTTTGAGCGGTGCGTATATAGGAGCTACTTCAGCTGCGGAAGGGCAGCATGTCAGTGGTGCAGTACTCAGCGAGATTCACAGACCTCTCGTGCTACTCCACAGATATGGTACGGGACCCGTTCTTCAGGGCCCGAACCTTCGAACATGGGATCAGGCGAGAGATTAGAGCTTCTGTTGTTTCTCACAGCTTTCCGACGCAGAAAGGGGTGTTGGAGAGAGCCCTCTTAGTGGAGAGTTTCCTTGCTGAGTAGTCTCCAGCAGCAGGACCCACCACTAGCCGGCTTGCGGCAGAGTCTTCTGCAGCCGGCAGTAGACATATGACGCAGAGGTCCAAGAGGACCAGACCTACCGGTGGCCAACTGCACGACTCAGGTTCAGTTGTGCGGGGAAACCATGGTGGAGTCAGAGCCAGACATGCTGAGAGTGGACAGTGTTACTCCTGCGGCGGAATTGGTCTCATGGCACGTGACTGTCCGACCCGCCATGCAGATGAACAACAGTTAAATGAAGAACCTCCGAGGCAAAGGCAGAGGTTCGATCAGGGCGGACCGCATGGAGCAGGAGGCCATGGCAGAGGATCTGGCCATGCAGCTGGAGGTGGACGACTCTTCGGGATATTGGCACCACCACCAGGAGACCCACCCCGACTGCAGGGGACAGGAGGACATGGGAGAGCTCAGCTTCAGGAAGCTGAGGCTTATGGTCATATAGCTCCGAGAGCGGGTGGACATGAGAGGAACTAGTGGATACGTCCTTTGTACTTCTAGTTCCATGTTGCTTTTGTATTCATGTCTTTGTACTATGATCTACAATAATAAAAAGACACTTATCTTTGTTTGCTTTCCTGTCCTTTTGTTTGGTTGATACTGAGTGGTCCCGGTTAAACTGTTGACTTGACCCTCACTTTCGAGATTTCTACTGGAGGAGACCCAGTGACCTCACACTGATGCCGACAGTGTGACTCGACCCTTGGAGGCGAGAGTGATAGTTGGATCTCTTGGTAGTTACGTCGAGGCCTTACGACGTCATCCATGGCATGAATGCATCATTCATGTCAGGATTGACTGTATTAGGCAACGAATGTGGTTCATCCAAGGGATGAGATCGGGTTTCTCTTATCGGAAAAGAAGAAATCATAGCAGCTCTTGTGAGACTAAATAAGGTCCAGGTCATCCAAAAGCGGATGAAGACTGCACAGTGCAGTAAGAAAGAGGAAACCGGTGCCAGTCTTAGAGACTCGGGCGTGTTAAATGTTAAAGAAGAGGAAACTTAAAGGAAAGATGAGTCTACGAAGCAACAGACGTGGAGGCAGATCTAGGAGAGCAGTATGAGGTGGTGTACATCTTAACATGCTACAACCACCCGCCTTAGTTATTCCCGCCAGGCTCAGGGAGCTGGAGGGCGGAGGAAGAGTGCGGCTGCATGCGGTCAAGGAGTGTGACCCAATGGCTCTAGAAATGATTCAAGGGACAGTCTGTGTCCACTACTAGATGCTGTAGTAACGGACGTCGATATGAATCATTCCTTGCTTTCTAAAATCTTGTTCCAGACCTAGAGTTTCCAGTAAGCCGTGGACTTGACCCTCACGTCTGAACATACCTTGGGAGGAGACTCGATAATCACACTTACGTCGATGGTGTGGTCATATCCTCGAGGCGAGAGTTTCAGTTGGAATCTCTTGGTGGAAGCGTCGAGGCCTTACGACGTTAGTTTGAGTATGGAATGGGCAATAACTGTTCATAATCAAATTGACGGTTTTAGGAAAACGTCGGGATGGGTTTTCCTTGGTCGGCGAAAAGGAAACCCCAGGCAGCACGGAATAAACTCTTTCACAGGAGGGTACGAACGACCACTCTTGAGTCAGTCAACCATACCCTCGTGGCAGCAGCCTTTCGAGTTCTAGTTCTAACAGAAAATGGAGACCTCTGGAGTTCGAGGATGACGATCACGTCCTTATATGGGTCTCACCTCGACGAGGTTTACGGAGATGTGGCCAAGGCGGCAAGTTATCTTCGAGGTTCAGCGGACCTTCTTAGGTCCTCAGCTGGGTAGGCGGGGTGGTTTACCACTTTTGTGACCCTAGTTTATGTTGAAGCTTTACGGGGACGTAAAGCCCTGAGGTGGGAGTAATGTAAAGACCCAGAAATTTCAAGGAAATTTTTTTCTTAATTTTCTTTGGAATTTTACAAGAACTCAGTTTCTGACAGCGCCTGATTTCGAGGCCCGGTGTGCCCGGAATTAATTTCTGAAGTTTGGCTCGGGTATGTTCAGTGAACGAGCGAGCGGGAATTTCTATCTTTTGAACCGGTGCTCGGAATTGAAATCCGATTGCACCGATGAACTCGCAACGCCGATAATCTCTTAAGGGAACCTTTACTGTAGTTGTGTTTGTGCGGGAGAAGAAGTTAATTTTTGGGGTTTAAATAAAAAAGTGAATAAAACTGTTAAATCAATTTTATTTCATGTTAAGTTGTTAACTTCTCCCATGGGAAGTTGGTGGTGGGCCCACATCTATCCAACTTCCCATGTGTGGATATTTGAAAGGGTGGTTCCCACACGAACCCCTCCCCACCTCTTGAAATTCCTTAACTTTCCTAACCCCTCTAAACCCCCCATTTAATCTCCCTTTAACTCTTGAACTTCTCCCCCTCTTAAGTGCATGCCAAAACATTTTAAATTAATGAAGTTATTTGAATTTTGGAATTTGAAAAGCTTGGCATGTGTTAATAAAATAATGGGAGGGATTATTTTATTAGGTTGCTTGGTTAAGTGAGATTGGGAGAATTGGAAGAAAAAGCCTAGGAAATCCTGAATCTTTCTTTCTCTACGACGAAGAACACGATGAACGTCTCTTCCGCCACAAAAGCACGACGACGCCATCTTCTTCATCGTTCTTCAACCGAGGCAAGGAAAGGGAAGCGATGCCCGTGACATCTCCAACGACCTTCATCTGCGTCAAAGGAGAAGACGCCGCCTGCGAAGAACGTCGTCAACGACGACGTCACCTCCGAACGCTCGTCCACCAACGACGAGTACCCTTCTTCCTTCCTTCGCATGAGCGTGAGATTTGAGAGTGTGTGATGAACACGACAATCGAGATATCGATATCCGCCCTTTTTCCAATATCGTCAATGAACGACAATTATGAGGTAGGGGATTGTTGTTATTTTATTTAATTATTCTCGTTCTTGGTTCTAGTTTGATGAACTTCGAGGATAAATGATTAAATGTTATCGTTGACGAGAGGAGGGTCGGACCGCACAAACACGGCCGAACCCCCCCCCCCCCTCCTTTGTTCATGTTTGTTTTCTTTGTGAATGGAATGGGATGGAGTAGTGCCGTCGCACCATGCGGGAATCACGGCAAATATTGCGCGGCGCCGTCGCGCCGCGCCATGGAATGAAATTCAAGAACGCGACGCCATCGCGCTGCGTATAAGGAAATCGAAGGAACTGCGATCGGAGTCGGGCCGCGGCGAAGGGGCGCGGCGCCATCGGGTCGCGCTGGAAAACTACAAAGACGTCACTTTTCGTTTTGGCATGCGGATTGACGGCCGATGATGAAACTTTACCGCTGTGGCGATTGAAGGCCGCTGCGGTGAAGTTCTTGACCCGAGGAGAGCATTGGAGCAGGCGGCGATCAAAACGGACCACCGGTGCGCGACCGGTGGTCCGCAGAGCTCGACGGCGGCGCACCACCCCGGCGCGGCGGCGCACCGCCGGAGAAACCAGCCGCGGTAGTGCCGCGGTGGCCGGCAAAGCCGGCCACGGTGGTCAGGGCGGGACCCCTTCTGGGTCCCGCGTGTTTGAAGAACGGCCGGCGTATGGCCGACCATTACCCTGAAGACCCGGGGGTTGAACCCCCGGTTGGCTGGAGCGCCCCCCCCCCCACGTGGGGGGCCGTTGTTTTCATAAAAGCGGAGGGGGGGCTGTGCCCCACCCGTTTCCCTCGACCCGCGGCTCGGCCAAACGACCGAGCTGAGCTGGTGCCGGGCTGGGTCGCGCTGGGCCGGGTCGACCCGGACCCGGGTCGGGTGGACCCGGTTCGGGCCGACCCAGGGGGGGTCTCGGGTCGGGTCGGTCCGGGCCCGAAACCCCGTCTTCGGACCATTTTCGGTCAAATGCTCGTAACTTGAGCTACGGGCCTCTAAACGACATCCCGTCAGCGGAAACACGATCCTTGGATCGAGACAGTCGTTTCGGTATATTACACTCAAGGTTTCGGAGAACTTTGGGTTTGGCCGGGTTGGTTCGTACACGAAACCAACCGGGCCCTCGGAGCGGAAACGCTCATATCTTGAGCCACAGACGTCCGATTGACGTGCCGTCAGCTTTGTTATTTTTTTTCTAAGTGAGACGGATCTTTTGGCTTACTCTGCTCGAGGTTTGGATGCCGTCGGAGTGCGGTCGGGTTGGTTCGCTCACGAAACCAACCGGGCCCCTAGGACGAAAAAGCCAATAACTCACAGACCAGACGTCCGATTGACGCATCGTCTGTCTCGTTGTTTTCCTCTTATTGAGACGGAACTTTTGGCATCCTCCACCCAAGTTTTGGATGCAGTTGGATAGTGGCCGGGTTGGATCACACTGAAATCCAACCGGGCCCCTGGAACGAAAAAGCTGATACCTTTATGACAGAACGTCTGTTTGACGAACCGTCAGCGGCATTGGTGATCTCGTTGAGAAATGGTCCCTATGAGTATACCCTATGAGTGTTCGGGGTATAGTTGAGTTACGGCCGGATTGGTTCGCACACGAAACCAACCGGACCCCTGGGACGAAAAGGCTAATGACTCACAGACCGGGCGTCCGATTGACGCGTCGTCTGTTGCGTTGAGACCCCTATGACGAGGTGATCCTTGAGATACTTATTTGAGGGACTTTGTGATACTTGGAGTATCGACCAATAGCTCATGGAGCGGACCCTCCTGAAGACGACCGTGCGGAGTACGGAGACCGTATAGTCGGATGAGACCTGACGACTGCTTGACCGACTCGACTTGGAGTGAGTCAACTAGCCCAGTGGATGGAGCGCCCGATATTTGGCGACATACCCACGGCGGACGGAGCGCCCGGTAGTTAGCCGCAGACCCGCGGTACTCGACAAGAGGAGTACCTCTATAGGCTATTGGGGGGAGCGCCCAGTATTTGGTGACAGACCCACAGCGGACGGAGCGCCCGGTAGTTGGCCGCAGACCCGCGGTACTCGACAGGAGGAGCACCTCAGTAGTCTTAGGTTAGTGAGTAGTACCTCAGATTCGTGACAGGACCACTGTACACTCCAGAGACGGAGCTCTTCAGCAGTTACGGTTTTGATAATAAAAATCCTGGTTTGAGTTGAGACTTTTGACCTTTCTGTATACCTCATGATTAAGATGAGTCACTGGATAACTTAGGTATATGTATGGGCATATACCTGGGTAGTGGTTATCCGTTAATTTCTTGCTCCTTGTGTTTCCTCATGATTGAGATGGGTTACTTGATAACTTAGGTATATGTATGGGCATATATATAAGTAGAGGATATCTGTTGAGATCTTCTTGTGGTTATCCTTGTTGGTTTAGTGAGACCTTGAGGGTCTCGAGGTCCCTATTGAGTATCGTTATACTCACCCCTGCATGGGCTATGCACGCACCTCGTTGTGTTGGTTACAGACGACGGGCAGTGCTGACGGAGGCCGAGTGTTCGAGGACTGGATGGTACCCGGAGGTGGACTACACGACGAGTCAGTACCCGGAGGTGGACTACACGACGCGACGACTCACAGAGGAGGTTGACGGACGAGAGCGTGGAGGAGGCTATCTGTACCTACCCTTCAGGTAGGATCCATGGTGGACGACCAGGAGCTACGCTATCTGTACCTACCCTTCAGGTAGGATCCTAGGAGGACGACCCAGGAACTGCTTCCTACTTTCAGCTGTTGTCTTTTTGCTGTTGTACCTTGTTCAGTTGTAGTCGTTCTTTCTTTTGGGTTTGTATTCTGGCCCATTTACTTTTCATCATTTCTTTTGTACTTAGTGTTTTGATTCCGCTTGTACTCTATGGTGCTTGTTTTCTTTTATAAAGGAAATTCCTTCCTAGTTATCGGGATTTTACGCCTTTGGTGCTAGTCGCCAGCCCCTGACCTATGGAAGGCGGGCTTGGGGTAGTCACGGTACGGGCCCCGAGGACGGGTCGTGACATCATGAGTGTGTTATATGGATCCCTCATACGAACTCATACAAAAAATATTCTTCTCTTCTGTTTAGTAAACGATGTTTCTGTCCTATTTATGCGATTATTCAATATCCTTCAAAAAAAATTTGTGAGAACATTAGTTTGTGGTATCTCAATGCGACCAAGAACAACTACACTAGTTTTATATCCAAATCCTTCTTTGTAAGAGAGTCAAGCATAAATGATCATGTGAACATTTGTGTCCATCGTGTAAAAGTTTACACAAGTTAACTTAATACTTATAAAAACCAAGTTGTTAAGCTCGTAGAATATCATATCATTATGTGATCAAAAAATTGTATGATAAGATCAAATTCATGGAACATGAACCACAAATAAAGAGTGATTTATCTAATCTATTTCAAACTATCTCTCTCATGAAAAATCTCTCAGATGTGAGATAAAATTCACACAAAAAATGAGCTACTTAGATTGTATTTATAGAAATAATACCACTGAATTAGTACCTCTAAAAATTAGGGAGATCTAGTAATTTTTTACTTAAGGGCTTGTAGTGATCAAGTTACGTACCGTGAACCATCATAAAAAAATAATCAATTTTTTTCTTTAGTTTATTCATGATTTTATACATGCACAGAGATAAGAAGATTATTTAAATCATATCAACATTTTCAGAATAATAAAACAATGATCTGAAGCTCGATTAAATCCTTGTACGATGCTGTATGAAAGAAGCCCAATGTACTGTAGTTCTCAGATAGGCATGGTGGAGTAGACAATATGCAATACTAAATGGATGGCCTTGATCATGGATTGATCTGATAGAACAATTATGATTTTGTTGAAGCTAAAAAAATGATATCCTACATCCAAATGATCTTCTATACTCATCTACCTTATAATATAAGATACATTCTAAGAAGCGCATAAATTGTTACCCGAACACTCCTATTATTTCCTAGAGCCACCTTCTGTTAGGCTCTCTACTCTGCTATTGTGCTGCCCTACATGGGAGATCTATTCCCGCTCATGTACCTCCCATATGTGAACATGTACGAACTATTCTATAGTGTGCTATCTGGGATGAGAGGTAGCACCTTCCCTCCTCATCAGTGGTGTGGGTCCCTCATGGATGGTTGGTTTCACTAGATATATTTTTTAATATACATCCCATTGAAAAAATTATCCATATACATCCTATAAAAGAAAATAAAACATAAATAATTCCTTAAACCACAATTCTTACTTGATGTTATAAAAATTGTGTTAACCTCAAATAACCAGTGGCACAAGTTTTTCTAAACTACAAACCAACTCAACAATAATCACATTGAAGGTTGATAAAAAATACAAAAACATCAATGACTTCAAAGATTCTTCATTCCACACCTCTAGATGTGAATAATTATCCATTATAATTATCTATAAATTCCTCTATCATCTTATCTATTAGAATAATTTTCTAATATTAACACTCTCAATAGGGACCCTTAAATAAAAACTAGATATGATAGTTAATTATTCTCTTTTAAAACCTTTTCCCCTCTATGAAATCTAGATATAATTTTTCTTATTCATCTCTCATAACCTAATATATCAATTTTATTCTTCATCCTCGATAACTTAATAATTTATTCATATAATGTAGTTCAAATCTAAACCTACTAAATCAATGGATATGAAAACATTGGGTGTCTCTAAAACTTAAAAATAATTTTAAGTGTATAACACATTTAATTTTTTTTTAAATGTGAACATTAGAGCCAAGTAAACCCCTATACACACAATTCATATCATTAATATTTCAATTCAAAAAAATATTTTTATATTTCTAAATTTTCACTCAACATGGATTGTTCATAAGATCACTTGTACATTGCATTTCCCATCTTAAGCTCCATATATAAAGATAATTTAGATTATAACTCCACATATAAATAAACTCAGTTATTTTTAACTTTAAATCTATCTATATCTAGAGCCTCTATGGCATAATCATCTTTTAAACACAACATTGTTTAACTAAAGGTGAAACATATTCATCTATGTATTGATCCATGGATTACTACCTATACTCAATTAATATCAAAAAACCTGATAATCACTATGTCTTCCTATATAATATATCTAACTCTAGTTCTCCATTTAATTTAATCATACTTTCATATCACCATAGTCACTTCTGTTCCCATTTTCATACCCCCTAAAGAAAATAAGTATTTTGATAAGTTACTATGTGTTTTACTAAGGAAATTTGAAAAAAAATCTCCAAATTTAGTTCATCACTCAAAATGGGGTTGTATATTCAACCTTGTACCATAGCTAAGTCTCTATTTTAATGGAAGATCCTATCATAATTGCACCATGACATGTACTATTGCATGTTTCACTTGAACATCTTATTTTTTCTTTATAATAATATCTATTTATGAAAATATATAATCCTCTAATTATCTTTTCATAAATTTTGACACAAAAAATTAACTAGTTTAGCTGCTAAAAAACAAAATTTTACATGATAAAATCACATAGAAAATCACTACAAATCTTCTTACCTATCATCGTTTCTAGATTCATGACGGCATAATCCCTGCCATTATTACATTGTGATGATATTATTCACCAAAATTATACATTTAAATTATAAAAACATCCTTACATTCTCATTCTACATAAAATTATATTATATCAAAACTATATTAATCATTACCCTTCATGAAATCCCAATCATCCTAGATCTTTATTAAGACTATTGTGTTTGTAAATCATCAAATTTTCTTTACCATATACCCATTTAATATTTTTGGTGATGTTAATACATCCACTCTTGACCTTCCATGTCTATCATCATACTCAAATTCCCTGTGATTCAATGTTTTCAACACTTTAAATATTCATATTTGGGTCTCTTTTGGCTCCCCGATTAGATTTCATTTTACTCATCTCAATAATAATTCCTCACATTATAATATAAAACCTCATAATAAACTATATTTTTCAATATATTCACAATTTATGTACATCTATAATATCTATTAAACCCTAAATTAATTGATAATTCTATCGACTGAAATTGAAAAAAATACAAGTGCTGATCATTGTTTAGAACCGTCATGGACATTTTCGACTCACAGAGGTAGAACCAATAGATATTAAACAATTATAATTCACTCTAACTCCTAAAAAGTGATAATAAATCATAGAATCATATGAAATCAATATAAAAAAAAGAAAAACTAGTGTTGATAAAAATCAAAAGAGATTACATAAATTTAAACCAAAAAAACCAATAGTATCCTCCTTATATCCTCATAGTATTATCATTAAGATACTTTAAAACCCTAAAATTCCAATTATATTTAAATAAATAAATGTGTTTGATAAATTTTCATTCATACTAAACAAAACATAATTAAACCACAATATATTTATCAAATATTATTACTACATCTATAATAAACCCTAATACAATAATCTATTTCTAATTATTACATAAATAAATAATATTAGTTAATACTGAAAAATGTTATTTTCAATAAAATTAATTTTCATTATATTATATATAATCTATAAAAAAGATTTTTTTAAAAAAATTTTAAATAAATTTAATAATGTTAAATTTATTTTCTAATCCCTCACATTAAAATTATCATATGATGTTTACTTGAGATTTTTCTAAAATAATCAATTTTTTTATGAATAGTAAAAAATAATAATTTTGAAAGTTTAACCACATTTATATGACATTGAATATTTAAAACCATTTTATATAAAAAATATGTATTTATAAAGTAATATAAATTGATTAAAAATACAAATTATTTTTATAAAATCCATGATTATCATTATAGAATGACAAGTAATATTTTATGGAAACTATTTTTACCATGGTTCTTTAATTAAGTTTGAACATTCGAGAAATTAGTTTACATATTTTTTTTAAATTTAAATAACTCTTTTTTTATAATTATTAATAATTTTAAAATCATTATAATCATTAAAATTGATATTTTTTTCCTATACCTAAACATTACTTTTGAAAACACTTTTCTAAAAATGAGATTTTATGCGTTACATACACTAACATGAAGATTAATTTCCATTTACATTGAAATATCACATGATAAAATGTTTTTTAGTTTTGAAATTATAATATTCACATGTTTTAATATGTAAAATATCATTTTTCTGTATAAAATTTATATTATTAAGAAAAATTCTTATTACTATGTTAATTATGAAATAATTATTTTAAAATTATTGATTAATTAATATCCAAAAATTTATATCAAATCAATTATATTTAAATAAATTATATAATAAATATGATATTATATATGATCACATAAATAAATATAATAATAGTCACTTATTTTTTATTACTAAATAATATTAAGAATCCAGAATGGAAAAAAATGTCATTTTTCTTTTAATATAATATTTCTAAAAATTATTTGTATTAATTTAAAATTAAATTTTATGAAATTTATAAATTGAATTAGATTAAATAGATATATAATTTGGGTCTTTAACTACCAAATGCGGTTATTTGTGTTATTTTATATATTTAATTAATCATGAAATCACTTAGTAAAAATATTGTTACCTAGTTTCAAAGTAAAAGATTAAAATACGTAAACATAATGGTACAGTACATATAAACTATTTAAAACATGTGTGTAAATAATTTGATGACTATCTCACTACCTATAGACTCCCCTAAATATATTATTTTTAAACATTATATCCATTAACCTTGTAATAGTTTAATAGAATTATTAAAATTTAAAGTCTATTTCAAAAATTCTCTTTTTACTCTCCTATAAAAGGGGAACACTTACAAAAATTAAAAAGCACACATAATATTAGAAATTTCCTTAGAATTATACCTAAATATACTCTCCTATTTGTAACTCAAACTCTCTTAATCATATGGTAATAATAAGTTATCCCAATCCCTTCAATTTAATGGTGTTTTATATGGAAGGATCAAGTCTCCAATGTAAGTATTATTTCCTTCTTAACTTATTCTCCTAAATCTTTCACATATCAATCTATTATGAACCTAAAAAGATAATGAAATAATTATCTTAATTATAATAACATGTTATTACAATATTAGAATTACCTTTATTTATTCCTCTTTATTCGCTAAGGAAAATAAAATTGTGGTTAATGCATTGCATGGACTACCTCCTCCACAAAGAGATGTATTTCATTTTATTTTCAACACCTACATTCATGATATATATAAATAATTTAATTGAGGAATAAATATTATTATAAAATTAAAAATTTTCATTTACCATCTTTCCCTTTTATTTTTTGAGAAATTGAAATATTAATCATTCATACAAGTGAACTATAGCCACCAAGAGTAATGATTTCCATTTTTCATCACCAACTATCACGAATGGTTTTAAAAATATATTTAATATATAAAAATTATGTCTAAAACACTATTAATATTATTGATATTATGAAACTATTTTATGATTATTTCTATAATGATAATCATAGATAAGGAGTGGAAAAAACTTGACTGAATAACCTCAAGTAACCGAATTGGAAAAATAAATAAATAAATAAAATATGAAAATTAACAGTACATTAAAAATTAAACAATGAACAATAAGGTCCCTAAGAATCTTATTAATATAATTAAATTGGTACTTTAGGATGATAAACTCATTCATAGAAAAAATATAGAAACATATAGGGGTTTCATCTCAATTTATCTTCCTTGGGACATGTTTTAATGTTATACACCAATTTCTTAATTCTATGTTTTATATACTAATTTTTTTAATACTCCATGATTTAGTTCATGTGATTTTCATAACTATAGTATTTTCAATATTCCTATGACTATTGGTTTAAAAATTACAAATATCATAAGGGTTTTCATCTCATATTCCTATCTTTTGAAAATGTTTGATATTATGCCCATAATTTCATTTATGTTTCATATATGTAAAACCTATTTGAGATATCATATCAATAATAACATTTTAATCATTTTATTTTGTGTTCAATTAAAATCCCTCCCTTTCAAAGTGTTTTGATTAAAGTGATACTCAAGAAGAAATATTCTTCATTGCCTTAATTTTTATTATTTGAGACATGTTATATGTTATGCACCATGATTCTATTATATGTTTTTATCAATAAAAATGTATATATTTTTTTCATACACATTGTATTTCATGGGATTTACTAGCTAAATAAGTTTCCTATATTCAGGTGTCTAGTGATACATTTCCCCCTGTAGTAAGGATCTTTGGTAACTCAAATTCCCTTTTTGAAGTTATAATATTTTTTATTTAAAACTATTCTACCACTATTGGGTTCTCCCACAGTAATATTTTAGTACTTGGTATTTTATAATCCTATTTGGTAAAATGAGGTTTTAATATAATGAATAATTATTACAATTTTTACAATGTTTTTTTCAACCAAGCTAATTTCAAGTATTAAAATATACATTTCATAATCAAATGTTTTAGATCCACATTTCCTATAAAAACATTATTTCATTTTTAGGGTACCATTATTTAATATTATTTTAAAGTTAAATGTTTTTAATGTGTTTTAACTTCACTTTATTAACATATCTTTTGGGTGTGACATGTGACTTCTTCTTTTATATCCATATAAAAAATGTTTTTTATAATATATTTTAAATTTTCACTATAATTTTCTTTTCTATTTTCAGAAGTATTTAACCAAACATGGTTTAGGATTTATGATTTACCGCAATATATATATATATACATATATATGTAACAATTTTGTGGAAATTAAATCATGATACTAAAAGATATGATTCATGATCCCTTCTTGGGTGGTATTGTTTAAGAAATATATTACGAGGATATTTTATATCACTATACTTCTTGGATTCCATTTTTAAATTGGGTATATATTCATTTAAAACTACCCACCTCATTCATATGGATGTATTATAATTTGTTATTCATGTATTGACTTAGTCATATAAATATTTATCTAAATTGAATAAACATCACATTTTACATAATTCAAATCGTATGATGTCCTCCTACAAATAATGTTATTATATTAACATGGGGGAGTGTATTAGTATTCATTATATATTTATTCTAATATGTATTATTATAGAAAAGTTTTATCTAATTTTTTTGACCTTCCAACTTATTTATATGGAGGGGTTATAATCATGTCATCTCTTTCATTGGAATGGGGAAAAGTATTTTCATTCTTAATGATTATTAACTACCAATGTATATTGATTATATATTGATATTATTTATTATTTATCATATAGATAACCAAGTTTTATTTAATAATAGGTCTCTCAAGGAATTGTATGAATGGTATTTATAACACCTATGGTGAATGAAGTGTACTTAACCATTTGATAGATGTGTATCAGAATTATATAGCCGCTCAGTAAATCGATATGTCTCCAAAGACAAAATACATTTGGGTATTTTCTGTATGTATTCAAATTTTAATATGATGTATTTACTGTGGTATGGATGCTAAGAAATTTTTCTTAGAACAAGTTCATGACTGATGGTTTTAAATGTATGGCATTATGCATTCCATTATTATGCTATCAGTATTATTGATATCCATGTTTTAATTTACATTTAGAGATATATCAAACTCTTTATATCAAGATGGTTAATGAATCATGTTGTTTACATAATCTTTCTATGTTGTATATTCCTCGTTTATGTCATGATTTCTTTAAAATTTTGTTTCCATTAATGGGAATCTTATCTCACCACTTATTATGATTACATTTACCCAGGATATGAAGAAAATTTGTTCATATGATATGTTTATAAGTAAAACTTGTGTGAAATAATTTGTTGGATATGTTTAAGACATGAATTATATTGATTCATATATAATGGCACTACTGGAAATAAGGCCATTTGCGACGGGCTATTTGCATCGGGATCCCGTCGCTAATGGGCTTTTGCGACGGGGGTCCGTCACAAATAGGCCGTTGCGAAAAACGGCGTCGCAACAACATTTATTTGTGATGGGCCCGTCGCTAAAAGTATTATTTGCGATCAGAAATATTTCTGTCGCAAATATTAGTCGTTATATTTAAAAAAACTTTTAAAAATTATTTACGTCGGATCCGTCGCAAATAATTTTTAAAACAAATAAAAAAATATTAATAAATTATTTTAATTAATATAATAATAATACTATTTGCGACGGGCATAGTATCCCATCGCAAATAATATAAAAAAATAAAATAAAAAATTATTAACAAATTATTATAATTAATATAATAATTATCAAATTATAATTCAAAAATAAAAAAATAAAAAAATATTAATAAATTATTTTAATTAATATAATAATAATAGAATTATAATTCACAAATAAAAATAATAAATTATTAATAAATTATTTTAATTAATATAATTATAATAGAATTATAATTCAAAAATAAAAAATAATAAAATATTAACAAATGATTTTAATTAATATAATAATATTATAATTATAATTCATAAATAAAAAAATATTAATAAATTATTTTAATTAATATAATAATAATTAAATTATAATACATTCAAATATTAAAATAATTCAAATATTACAAAAAAATATAATTAAATTATAATATTATAAAACTTTAATATATATATAAAATTTAATATTATAAAATATAAATAATATTATTATTCATATTAATATTGTTATTTTAAAATATAATATTATTTATATTTTATAATGAGACAGAAACTACATATAGAAAAAATTTCATATTTTAATTTAATAATTGATTAAAATTTATTACAATTGATTACAATTGATTACAATTTATTAGAATTTATTAGAATTTATTCGTAATTATTACAATTTATTCGTAATTAGTACAATTTATTCGTAATTATTACAATTTATTACCATTTATTTGTAATTATTACACTTTATTCGTAATTACTACACTTTATTCGTAATTTCTACACTTTATTCGTAATTACTACAATTTATTCATAATTACTACAATATATTCGTAAGTACTGCAAATTATTTGTAAGTACTACAAATTATTCGTAATTATTACAAATTATTCGTAATTATAACAAATTATTCGTAATTATTACAAATTATTCGTAATTATTACAAATTATTCGTAATTATTACAAATTATTCGTAATTATTACAAATTATTCGTAATTATTACAAATTATTCCTAATTATTACAAATTATTCCTAATTATTACAAATTATTCCTAATTATTACAAATTATTCCTAATTATTACAAATTATGATAAATTATTGCTAATTATTCCTAATTATTCCTAATTATTACAAATTATTACAAATTATGATAAATTATTGCTAATTATTTCTATTTATTCCTAATTATTACAAATTATTCCTAATTACTACAAATTATTACAAATTATTGCTAATTATTCCAATTTATTCCTAATTATTGCAATTTATTAAAAATTATTACAATTTATTAAAAATTATTGTAATCTACTAAAAATTATTACAATTCATTAGTGCTAATCAGTGCAAATCAGTGCAAATCAGTGCAAATGAGTGCAAATGAGTGTAAATGAGTGCAAATCAGTTCAAATGAGTGTAAATGAGTGCAAATGAGTGAAAATGAGTGCTAATCAGTGCTAATTTTTCCAAATTATTGGTAATTATTAATAATTATTCATAGTTATTGTTAATTATTACTAATTATTAATTATTATTCCTAATTATGGGTAATTATTGATAATTATTCATAATTATTGCTAATTATTCCTAATTTTTAATTTTTTTAATTATTCCTAATTAATTCTAATTAATGTTAATTTTATTCCTAATTATTAATAATTATTCATAATTATGGGTAATCATTCGTAATTGTTAATAATTATTCCGTACTTATTGTCAATTATTCCTAATTATTTGTTAATTATACCTAATTATTGTTACTTATTCCTAATTATTGTTAGTTATTCCTAATTATTGTTAGTTACTCCTAATTATTGTTAGTTATTCCTAATTATTGTTAGTTATTCCTAATTATTGCTAATTAATTCTAATTATTGATAATTATTCATAATTACTGTTAATTATTCCTAATTATTAATAATTATTTTTAGTTATTCCTAATTATTGTTAATTATTCCTAATTATTAATAATTATTTTTACTTATTCCTAATTATTTTTAATTATTCCTAATTATTTCTAATTATTATTAATTAATTCAAATTAATTTTAATTTTTCATAATTACTGCTAGTTATTGTTAGTTACTCCTAATTATTGTTAGTTATTCCTAATTATCGTTAATTATTCCTAATTATTGCTAATTATTTCTAATAATTGATAATTATTCATAATTACTGTTAATTATTTCTAATTATTTCTAATTATTTTTAGTTATTCCTAATTATTGTTAATTATTCCTAATTATTAATAATTATTTTTACTTATTTCTAATTATTGTTAATTATTCCTAATTATTTCTAATTATTATTAATTAATTCAAATTAATTTTAATTTTTCATAATTACTGCTAGTTAATTGTAATTACAACTAACTATTTTAAATTAATTAGTGTTTAATTGTCTCTAATTACTGTTAATCATTAATAGTTATTCATAATTATTTCTAATTAGGAATCAGAAAAATATTATAAAAATTTAAAATAAATAAATAAAATAAATAAAATAAATATTAAATTAAAATTCAGATAAAAACCTTAAACTTGATGTCAATGTCGAGCCGCTGTAGTTGTAGAACACCACCAACTGACTCCTCGAAGTCGGATTTTTTTTTTACAATTGATCGTCGTAAGAAGTTCTGAGTGGAAAAACTATAATGGTTGGTATTATTTATAGGTTAGATTAATTGCGATGAGACCCATCTCAAATAACCCCAGCCACATTTAATTATGGGCGGCATTAAAATGGTTATTTGCGACGGGTCCCGTCGCAAATAACCCCTACCGCTGGGAGATTTGCGACGGGACTGCAGTCCCGTCGCAAATAGTGTTTAACCGCCACCAGTTATTTGCGACGGGGTTAGAACCCCGTCACAAATAAACTTCGTGCGGTTTGGTGCGCATTTCGCGCCAAACCAGTTGCGACGGGTAAAAAAAACTCGTCGCAAATAACAGCTTATTTGCGTATGGTATTTGCGACGGGAATTATTCCCGTCGCAAATACCCCGTCACTATTATCCATTTTTCCCGTAGTGTGGGTAAAGTGTTTGATGTTACAAAGAAGATGTGATTTATTAGTTTATGTTGTGTGATAATTCTATAAATCTCTAAACCTGAGAAGATCCTTTAGATGTAATAGATTCAATAATATTTATTGAATTTTTAATTAAGGTTAGTTATATATATTCATTTACATTTAGTATAAAATTCAGTATGTAAATAAAATTTTTATTGAACAAGATTAGAGTGTGTGGGTCTGGGGATGCACAATTAGTATTAAATAAATGTTTTAGATAAATTTGGAGATTAATATGTTTTTTGAGGATATTTTAAGGGTTAATAAGTTAGGGTTTATCACAAGTTCAATGGTATATATTTACCATTGGGAAAGTATATGATTTTATTTTAAGGAAATAATTCACATTTTATTCATGGATTAATATAGGAAAAATACAATGAATACCATATGAATACATATTAGTTTTTAATTAAATCCAAATGTTTTAGTAACATAGAGATTATTAGTTTTTTTTAGAAATACATCCTTTTCAAGATATTGGAATGAGGATGAGGTTGTGGCACATATGTACCTAGCAACAATCCCCATGAAAAGTGTTGGTTGATAATTGAACCAATCATTACTATGATGCATGATGAGTGTTAGAGGAATTATCACCTATTTTGGAACTATATGAATATATTCTTTGATTAATAACATTTTATTTATGATCAATATTGAAGGATTTATTTCCCAATAACATTAAATTTTATTATTAAGATATATAATAAAATCTAAACTAAAGAAAATTATATTGAGAAGGATGTTTCAGAAGATTATGTAAAGGTTTTAGTAAAGAGGAAATATTGATATTGATGTTTTTATATTCATATTTTAGATATTATCATACTAATTTTTCTTTTACTGTTTGGATCAAACCAGACCACTAAGCTAAAGAGGATAAAATTATGTATCTAGAAACCATTATATATGATACCTAAATAAGGGATCATGGATAAATGGTTAATATTTATAGTATATGCTTCTTATGATAGAAGATGTGAGTTTCTTACTCTTACCTATTGTATTTCGGTTGATGTCAATAAAAAAAATTATTGACACTTTTAAGCATTTTAATTCTATAAGTGATATTTATCAATAACATTTTGGTATAATATAAATGTTATTTATGTTTATGTGAAATATATAATTTTTTTTATTCATTAGTTCTGATTAAATGTTTTATAAACATATATTAAATGGTATCAATAACCATGAAATGTGATATTATGAAATGGTTATATTTGGAGGATAACTATCGGTGAATAAATGATTTAAGTATAAAAAACTCTAAAGTTTAATATATACAAGATTTTGAGATACTAGAAGATAGTTTTATAATGCCCCGAACACAAAATTCTAGAGGTGGTGTATTATTTTAATACATTGGTATGATTACAAGTAATCAAGTTCCGAAGGACCAATCAGTTTACCAGTCTTGGAAAATAGATTGCATACATAAACTTTACCTCAAAATTTCTAACATAAAACACAACATAGATAATCCTTTGAGAATTCCATTATTCCCTTATCTTAACCATGAATATCAATCATAAAACACTTCTTGGCATCATGGTAAAATAAAACATAAGAAATGGGTGAGCTGAGATGCTTAGTATGGATAAACAATATAGAGTAAACTATCATAAATAAGCACAAAGTTTTAAGGCAAGGTATAAAACTAAAACACATACCTTTTAAACACAATATTTATCATAATATGGAAAGAAAAAATAAAATAATTCCATTTAAACTTCCCAATGGATATTATATTAGTCGAATAATCATATGAAATAACTAACATTATAAATATGGAATACATAAAACATGCCATCTTAAACACACCGTCAAAGCTTCGACCAAGACACCATACACAATTGGGTAATACATTAGCCAAAGCCCAAACATAATTATCTCATGAGACCTACCGATGCATCAAGGGGCTATAGAGGGCCCCAACCGACATATAAAAAGTCCAATGCATTCCTCTTATAAAAGGGTGAAACATAACCAACATATTCATATTAAAACTAATTTATGAATGTCAGTACTTAAACCATAATCTACAAATAATATCAAAATAGAACATCCAGAGTCAAAAATATCATAAAACCTTCAATACAATATGAAATATTTTATTATAATATTTAAACCTTATTTAAACATAAAAACCAAAAAAGGATGTTGAAATAGATGAAAGTGATCTAAAAAAATCATTAAAAATATTTTATAAATATCCCTTTTTTACTTTGAAATCATTTGAAATCCTACATATTTATAAAAGAAAACACTTCCTTTGAAAATAATCTAGTAAGATTGTAAGAGAAGATTCAAAATGTAAAGGCATCATAACGGCGGAAAATATCCGCTCACACTGTATAAGTTAAAAAGAATTCTTTCCTTAATTTTTTGAAAAGATCATATAGTACCTCATTTGGAAAATGACTGAAAGATTCCTTTCAAAACATTTTATAAAAATTCAAACATGGGTATAAATTAATTTCAACATTAGTATAGGAATATAAATATTATTTTGAAATAAATTTATAAGAAACATGGATGTGGATGATAAATATTTCCCAGTAGATACTTAAGTATAAACAATCTCAGAATATAATGAGATTGTGAAATTAACCCTTACCTTAGGTCCGATACTCTCCATACATGCGTAAAACTCCTGTATAATGTTTTTAAATACATCATTAGCTTATATAAGAATAAGAATAATATTTATGATACCATTTAGGACTTTATATTACCCATTTATTAACTAAAAATTAAATTTTTTATTAAAATAATTTTGTAGAAAAGTGAGAAACCACCCAAGTACTATTACTTGTTTATTAACAATTCTAAGTTATTGCAACATTTCGGGTAATAATCGCATTGTTTATCGTATGGGTTTTTAATTTTCATTCTTGATCATGATTTACTTACTTTCATAAGGTATAATATGATTTATATATCATATATATTCATAATATAAATATATAAAATAGATAGATATATGAAATGGAATATACCGTTCATGGAGACGATATGTCGCACGTATGCATGAACGCTGTTTCCGTTTTCTTATCATATTGAATAGAAGTAAGTGAATGAAATATATGTACATGCACATATATATATATATTATTCCATTAGCCTTATTATTTTATATATTTCATAATTATTCATAATATATATATTTTTATAATCATTCTTGGATGGTGAATGTGGAAGATGAATCTCATCGCTTCGTGGAGACGGTAAGCCGTATGTACACACGAGTGAAAATATCATTTCATTAATGGTTAAATGATATGGAATTGAATGTAATATGTATTTTATAGAAATAATATCATGTTATATTTATTATTTAAGTCATTTATATTCATCATTATACCTATCGAAATAAATTATAGATGAAAAAGAGTTTACAACACAACGTGAAGATAACAAGCTGATCGTATGCACGCATGATGATATTGTTTTTCATAGGAGTGGGTAAAAAAAGGAATATGGTTGTACCATAATCATAACAAAATCTCATAATATATTATATTTTTGAGTTATTATTTTAGTATGGAAACAACTTAGGAAGAGGAATTAGAAGAAGAAAAGAACTTTGAAAGAAGGGGTAAAATGATTACCTCTTCTTCGAGTGTCTCCTATTGATTTGCACAAAAGAACTCATTAAGTTGGTTTGATGCCCAAAGGGTGGAATCTAGGATGAATTGAGAGATGTTGGTAAGATATTTGGGCAGGTTTTGGCTGATCCAAAGTGATTTGGATGTTTGAATAAAAGAGAAGGAGAGGTGCCCTTTTATAAGAGAGGTGAGGGGAACTTTAAAAAAAGATTGAAATATTTATTTATTATAAATTGATTTTTAGTTTATAATGGATAAAAAGTAAATAATTTATAGGTTAATATTAGGATGAGTCAAAATAATCTCAAACAATAATTTTTAGACAAGTTTAGGTCATGAATTTAATCTTATCTTTTGGCTTTAATCCTTAGTTAAAAACATTAACTCTTATCACATCTTCTTATATTTTCATAAAATATGGTTACTATAGTTACTATAAAATGACAAGATAACCAAAAGTGGATCATTAATTAAATTTTTGACATTATATAAGTTAGTTTTCCAAATCTAATATTTTTAGGACTATTATATCATTTAATAAAACAATTATGTTTTAAAAACACATTTATGTTAATTTTGACACTATTTGGTAATTGATTTTTGTTAAAGTCATAACAACTTTATTACTTATAAAAAAAGGCATTAAATCAAATATAATATGTCATAATCATCCATAAAATTATTGTATTGAATAAAAACATTCAAATTAAATTTATTTTAATATTTATAAAATCATTTATTTGATTCCTTTATTAATACAAAAAACTCTGAATAATTATTGTTTCATAAATAAATTTAATTATTTAATATCTTAAAATTAAAAATAAAATAACATTATATAGGAAATATTTTTTTATTTATAATTACTATTTATAATTGAATAGATCACTTATATACCTTGAATTAAATTTTTTTAGTAATAAGATACATGTTTATGCTATATTTCCCTTTAAATTAATTATTATAACATGTCATTTTCACACCCAAGAGGCTGCATGGGGTCCTAAAATATACATAAGGATTATCATGGTCGGCCATATATCATAAAATAGGATTAGGGAATGTTTTAGGATAGTTTTATATTTTTATATTATTATTTTTTTACCCTTACTTATCTGATTTACCCTTTAATCATGGTAAATAAAAATAATTACTAAAGTTACTATTCATAATGTCCAAAAATAAATTGTACCAATTTACACAATTTTTACCTTATTATTACAAATATATAATCTATTTTTTCAAATTAAAACCATATAATTGGCACAAATTAATTTAAAATTAATTCCCGTTTTCAAAACCAGAAAGCATGTTTTTAAAAAGTAAAAACTATCAAAATATTGACATGTATTTATATCCAATTTCAATGTGAAATTACTTTAAATGTCCAAAATTGTATTACATGATAAAAAAATAATCCAATTAAACTTTAAAACCAATTAAAAAGATCATCTAAATATATAAAAAATTTAGATGAAAAAGCAGCTTTGAATTAAAATGCAGTATTTTTCACTATTCATTAAAATATAAAAGTTGTCATAAAAACAAAAAAAATTATCAAAAATAACTTTTTATGTCCTTATTATAAATAATAATCAAATTTTATTAAATTAAATATAAAAAAGTTTCAAATATTGGATTTAAAAAGGGTTCTCCATTAAAAGGCTGAAAAACTGCATTTTTTAAAAAATAATTCTTTTATATGAAAAACTAAATTTGTCCTTATATCATGTCTAAGAAACACATAATATGAATGTTAAAATTATATAGTATATATAAAATTCAAAATTTGGTTAATACTATTCACAACCACTTTTTAAATAACTAGTATTATAGGTCGTGGAGTGTTTGAACTCGGTGTTGCGTGTATCGCAAGCTATTGAATTATAAGAAGAAGGGTACCGTGGAAGCTTGAGGTGTTGCAGTTTTATTTAAAAAAATTATGATAGATTGTAATTTGTTTAATTGGGATTGATAATTTATTAATTATATTTTGAGATAAGTTTATATCATTTTTTAAATTATGATATATAGTGAAAAGTGTGTGTATAACAGCCCAAGGACCACACTCATAGATCCTATGCTAAAATCACAAAATTTAAATTTTTGGTATTAATGATAGTAATTGTGACTCAATTTTTATTTAATATAAACCTTATAAGATAAATATTAAAAATTATATCACTTACAACCTTTTGGATATATTAGTTTTAGAGTTTTATAGAATTTTTAAAAACTATTACATAAACAATTTACATGACTTTAAATGAGAATTTCTCTCACATAACATAGATTTTTTTTCTTCACATTAATACATCAACATAATTCATATGAAATCCCTAATTGATATAACTCATTAAAAATAATTATTTAAAACCTATGTAAAAGGATACGTAAAAATAGTGAGCTCAAATACTTAGTATGGTTAAACATAAAAATTAGAAATTGAATGTTATTCATGAGAATAAGAATTGCATAAGTGCATAACGACATAATGAGTGCTTATGAGTGAATCATAAAATAAATCATAACCATAAATACCTAGATAATCAAATATGAAAATTCAAAAATGAAGGAGTCATAATAATCAATAATCATGAGCCATGTGATATTAATCTTGATCATGAGAAACATTATAAATCTATAACAAGCAAATAAAACCCTTTTAGGTAAATTGGAGGATCACATTCATAAATCCATTTCAAATACATTAATTAGAAAAACCATACAACCAAATTCTAATATAATCATTAAAAAATTAATTTGAGTGATATATAGGCACACAATTTATATAAGCTATAATAGGCTCACCTAGAACTATCTAGGCCACCATATCATATAAGATATAATGGGCTCACCCGATGTTATCTGGTCCACCCATCATATAAGTTTTAGAGGTAATGTTATCTTAAACACCCCACTGTATAATATATAATGGGATCACCCAACACTATCTAGGACTCACCATCATATAATATGTCCAATAACCACAATATGAATAATGTATTAAAATATTTTATCATAAAACTCATAGAAACAACATCATTCTTTTTATAACTTGATTAACCCATTGAAAAAATGGGTTTCATGTAAATATATTTGAAAGTTTATTAAACCATGTAAAATAAAAAAGTTCCATAATTTTCACTTAGAAAAATTATTAACCCATGAAAAAAACATGAGTTCCATAACAATCTCTTTGAAACATGATTAACTCGTGGAAAAGAAACAGGTTTTATAACAATCTATTTGAGACAATATTAATCCATCCAAATAATTAATGAGAATTTTATCATTACAAAATAACCCCATTTGTGTATACATGAAAAAAGGGTTGTTGATGTCAATAAATGGAAATATTATTAAAATATCATAAAAGAAAGTTTGAGGAAAATACCCATTTTATTTTAAAAATCACTTTTTAAAATATAAAACATTTTGAAAATCCTTTTCATTGAAAATAACATTGAAAGATTATAAAGGAATATTTTAAAAAATAATTTAAAAAATTTCATAAGTAAAATATCCTTTCATCTTTAAAAAAAACTTTTTAAAACATTTTGGAAAATAATTTTAGAAAACATTGTTTTTGAAGATTTTTTTTCAACCAAATGGTGATTTAAAAAAAATCATTTTAACTCTTGAGTAAATAATGAGAGGAAAATTAATGAAAAAAATTTATTCTCAAGACATAAAAATAGGATAATAAAATTAATGATAATTATTTAAAGTTATATCATAAGATTTCATCATTATAGACATAGTCAGAAACAGTCCTGATAAATGATGAGATTGTATCATAAAACTCTTACCACTTTGGTAACATTGAATAGTTATCCCATTAAAGAATATAATTTAATTAAAAATAAAATTTACTGAATATAAGGATATTAATGATATAACATATCAGAGTTTATGTATATAAACCTCATAAAATAAGAAATTTGTATAACATAACATACGTCTCAAATAAAGACAATTGAGATAAAAATCACTTACCAATTTGGTAACTTTAAAACTATAAACCCCATGAATGATATTGTTGGAACCACGGTCTTCTATGCATGATTTGGATTATGGTTTGTGTTTTTTTTCAATCCTAAATGGAAGTTCATAACATGTACCAGGAAGGTGATCATACAGTTCAAGCAAACAACAGTATTAAAGATAGCACCATTTCCTAGTGTTTTCCAAATTTTTGGGCCTCCAAATTTGAAATATAGGGAAATGTGTTTTTGGAAAAGGGACTTGTGCGCCAAGGCATTAGAGGCTTGGAAACTTGCACGCCTGAGGTTTTTCATAATGAGAACATGAAAATATGGCAAAGGAAAGAGGGTTGTGCAAGTATTAATTTTATCGCGCAAGTTACTTGCACGCCGTGAAAAGACTTGTGCGCTGGTACCTTAGAGGATTGGAAAGTTGCATGCCGTTTGACCATCTTGTTTTGATCAACAAAATATGGCAAAGTAAATAGGGGCACCCAATATTGGAAGTTAGTTGCACAAGTGTCTAGGAGTACAGAAGGGTTGCGTGCTGAGACTTGTGCACCAAGGGAAGACTTGCACGTTGCCGTGCAGGGTATCCGGATGCCTATAAATAGAGGACCACCCCTCCTCATTCGAAACGAACTTTAGACTTGAAGAAATTTAGAGCTCCTGTTACGCAGGTGTTGAAGTCATGCAAGTGTTGGTGGGTTGCGCAAGGTGGAGCAGCGCGACAGTTGTTTGCTGCCCGTTCAGTAGTCGCGCAAGTGATTTGGGGATACTTGCGTGCCAGAATTGAAGTTGCGCAACAGGTTTCCATTAGGTTTCAAAATCGATTTGGGTTGAAAATAAGTTGAGTCACACAAGTTTTATTTAGAATAAGGTTGAGTCGTGCAAGTGTTGGAGGAGGACTTGCGCGCTAGTTATAACTTGCGCGCCGTCCTTAAAAGCTGCGCGCTGTCTTGGTGTTGCACGCCAGGTGTTTATTGAGGCTTGATGATTATCTTGGAGCTGTATGAAAGTTGAAGAATTGTTAACAATTGATAGTGGGACTTCAACAGAGCATCTACATATAATAGATGATGCTTTCATTGAGCAATGATAAAGATACCTTCACGTCTATAAACTGAGTGGGACTTCACCTAAGGGCAGTGAGCCAGGGGGAGTCAATGGGAGTGACCCAAGGGAAGCATTGAGCCATCCCTGAACCTTTTTAAAGGCAGTGAGCCTGGGACAGAGTGACTGTGCCCGAACCTTTGTAATCCATAGCTAGTGAAGATTAGTGGAATTAGGTACGACCGACAACTTGTCGGCGTATGCTCCTTGAACGTAGCCCTTAGTGGTGAACCAAGTAAAAAGTATTGTGTCTTCTCTATGGATGTGAATGTTTTATTTCTAATAATATTCATCTTACAGGTTCAACAAGTTCCTACCAACGTGGGAACAAGATCTATCTCATTAAAAGAAAAAGTTTTCACCTTGATTCACCCCTCACCTCTCAGGGTGTCCCGGGGTCCATCAGATATATCATAAAAATAGATTTTTAAATTTAAATAAATATAATTATAATAATAAAAAATACATCCATGGGTAATATATACACCATGATATAGAAATAAGTGGTGAATAAGGCATATATCTCTGAGAAATTAATGTGAGACGTGAAAAACCCTTACCTTAACCTCCCTTTTGGTTGAACGTGCTTTAACATCATGTATAGTGATTTTAAACATGTAATTAACTTATTAAAAAACCATATTAATATTTATAATATCATATATGTTTTTATGACAATTTATTTTCTGTTTATTAAAAATTCCATGGTAAAGCTACGTTTCGAGCAATAACCACTTTGTTTTTCGTATACCATTTTTATTTTTATTTTTCAATTCCTTTTCTTTTGATAATTATTTAATAATATACATAATGATAATGATAGAGATCACATTTTCATATTTATACATATTTTTTAGATGATTTAATCCCTTCTCATTAATTAATTTGGTCTTATTTGCATCATTTTATGATTTTGGGTGAGTTTTGAGCTTAAGTGTGAAAATTGGTTAATTCTGGATATTTAACAGTTCTCTTTCACCTATGTATTTCTTGAATAAATTTTACAATATAGATCTAATTTGAGTTATTAATTTTTTTAGTATTACATTTTTCGTGGTATTCTAAATCTTCTTCTGGACCAAGAGCCAATTCGGAATCCCACAAGCCCAAAAAAATCGATCAATGTGAACACACAATCTGGTCGGCAGAATGGACCATGCCTCATTCAATGAGACATATTGCGGGATAAATACCATAAAATATGATTATTCTAGATTTTTTAGAAATGAAACTCTATGGGGAATCTCTAAATTAAATTTCATTAATAAAGGATTTCATTAAGGCTGCCATTGAATAAGTAAAAGTGGGGTTAGTGGAATTGTGTTTGGCGACCTGAATAAGTCACCTCAATTCAGGTGAACATAACTTCTTTAAAATGGCTCCAATTGATCAGAAATTTAGATGGTAGATTACCAAAAAAATTAATCACATATTATTATAAGGGAACTTGGACTTATTAGACCATATTTTTGGATAACCAAATTTAAACTTCTGGAAGACAGATTCTGGAGGATATTTTTTCTGTTCTTATTTTTACCTATTTTCTTTATTTTAGTTTTGTAATATATTCTTATTCACCATTATTCTAAATTACCCTTAACATGGTGGGGTAAATATTATGAGTGATTAGTGAAGGTTAGGTTTTATTTTTTTAATGTTTGAGTCCATGCGCTTAATGTTATAAAATGTTTTCTCTATTCTGTGAAGATGGTTTCAATTTGTAATAATAGTTTATATTTTCTTGTGAGATTATATTTGATTTTATGTTATATTGTTATTATATTTTTGTTTAATGAAAATTATTTCCCTCACTAGGTTCTGGTCTATATATGATGGAATATATCAGAGCTTAGTGGTAAAGTACTGGCGATTGTCAGTACATGTGAGAGTTGTAGTGCATATTCAAGATTGTTTGGGATAAATAAGAACCAATCGAGAACTGCCTAAATCAATTGAGGGTATTCACTAGAACTATTTAAAAAAAGTAATTATGGTAGAACAAAATAATATCTTGTTAAGGTTTACTCTCACAAACACCATTGACCAAAGATGTGAGAGGAAGCGATAGTGGAATCTCACCTTAATCGGCTTAGCAGAAGAGGATTGAATTAATCAAAACTATGATAACATTTCAATTTTAAAAACTAAACTCTACCTGATCACCCAATTAATATAATTATTTTAAATAACATTATTTTTCAATTTTATTTCAATATTTTACATAATTTTTTCCTTTCGTTTCCTTTCAAAACCAATCATTTCAAAAACAACCACCACTTCATTATCCAATTTTAAAGTGACAAACTTGATTATTGAGCGCTCCTCTCTGGAGAAAAACTAGGTTAACCATTATACTATATTTTAACTTAGTAAATAATTATTTTATTAACACCCCATGATAGTAACAAGTCAAAACATAGTTCCGTTTCTGGGAATGTAGTGCCACAATCTAATTATAATTATTTGACATTTTTCAAAAAAAAGTTAAAAAAATATTTTTCATGTTGTTTTCAAATTATTATTTCTTTAATTCATGGAATAATTATCCAAAAGTTCAAGAACCAATTAATATCTAACCCTTTTCTATGGAGGATGGTTTTTCTATTATTTTACGACATGCTAGGTTATTTTGGAAATCAAATAATGGGGATAATGAAATAATTCATAACTGGCCTGAGGGAGTACATGGAAACCAAAGTTTTTGAAGCGATGGCCTAGGAGATAAATCAGTTCTCCTATTACTCTCCAGAATTTTATGATTTGTCCAAGATATAAGAATTAGAGGATCCTGACTACCTTTCTCAATCTCATACTACTCACCTCCAAGAAGAAATTTCCACTAAAGATGCAATTTAATCCGAACAAACTCCAAGATATGATCTTTTATTAAACTCAATACCATTTAATTTTGTTCAAAATAAGTTGATTATCACCTCCCCTTACTTGAAATTTGCAGATTCAGAAAACACTTGTATTACCTTGGTGAATGGGGAATAAAATAAAGATGCACATGAAGAGGAACAAATGGAGCTCCCTGAACTTGTTGAACAATTATTAGAGGGAGTTCAAGAGGTGATCCTAGTGGAATTTCCTAAGGAAAAAGAGACACAAGATTATTACTTTAAAATGGAATAATTTGATATTGATTCATCATGTTTTAATTTTATTCAAATATAATTTGACTATTACTTTCCCTTTGACTATTATTTTGATGTATCATACCTTGAGAAACCATTGGAGAATGAAGAAGATGTTGTGTAAGTGGAAACCAATAAAGAGGAGGACTCATTAATTATCCTTACCCCACCATTCAAGATACATATGATTTTAATTAGGGTGTATTTGGAAAATGATATAAATGAATTTCTCATCAAAAAGAAAGAATTTAAAGATGGAAAGAATAATTTTTGTTGGTTCATGAACAAGAAACTTCACCCACCATCAGATTGGGGATATCCAACTGTAACTGCCCATCTGGATGCAGTCAAAACCTAAGGCACACATGGGGGATTAAACCAAGATCTATCCTTCTTTTCTCATTATATTTCTATTTTAATAAATTTATTATGTTATTTTCTTTACTTTTGGTTGTATTTTTTCATGTGTATAGCATTGAAGAGTATAACTCAAAACTACACTTACAATAAGTCAGCTTATACCTCTCATTATCACCTGATTGATTTTTGTGATTCAATTTCAAATATTATTACATGTTAAATCAACTTGAATGTATTGCAGACACTTTATAATTTAAGTGTGGGGGAGGGAACCTTTGTAGTTTAGTAATTTCAACTATTTTTTTCAGTTTTTCAAAAAAATGCATGTTTTTCAATTTTTTGCGTGTTTTTAAAATTTGAGATGAAATGATTATCATTGTAATTTTTGAACCCCATATTCATTATTGAAACAATCTATCCTAGGAAACTAAGCTTAAATAAATGCATAAAATGACTTTTTTTCATGTTCAAATCATTAAGAAATTCATGAAAAGTACTCTGATTCTTAAATCTGATTCCACTTATCACTATCTTTATATTTTAAATCACTTTCTAGTGAGGATTTTAAACCTATTGGTTTCATATTATTTACATTAACCTCACTTCTTGAGATAACCAAACCATTCTTGATTTAACTAGAATTTTATTTATTTCTGTCAAAATATAAGGGTCTGAGGTACTTGTGTTTTAAGTGATTGAGGAATTTATTTGGTTTCAAAGACCCATATTTCCTAAGAATCCTTTTTATAAGGGCCTAATTTGACAATTTTATTCCCTTTATTCCTTATAATCCATGAACATCCTATTAGGTTAGCCACATTACAAGCCAATTTTCCCTATCCAACCTGCTCTTGAAGTGAAATTGCATAATCTAGTTGAAATTAAGTGTGGGGGAAGTTTCCTTTTATTATAATACCTCATTCTGTGATTCTTTTGGTGGAAAATAAAAATTTGAAGATGCATTTCTAAAGCATTAATGATTAAAAAAGTTGTGCCTTTTTAGAGCTTCTAATGAAAAAATAAAGTTGTGCATATCTCGAGTTTTCAAGAAAAATCACATTTGAGATGATTGAAAATTTTGATACTGAAATGATTAATGGTGTGAAATTTTATTTATTTTTAATGTTATGGAGCTAAATTGATACTAAAAAGATTGATAAGGATACCTTACTTGAGTGAAAATTAGATAATTCAAATTTTCTTCAAAAAAGAGCCAAACCCTCCTTATTAATCCTTAAACTTTTTCATATCTAAATCCTTCCAACTAAAATCCACATAACAAACCTGAAAATTACTCATGATAATTATATTTCCTTGAATCACTTTGGGTGGATGTTTAGGAATTTATCAAGCCTATTGTTACCCTTTTATGAGTTTGGATAAGAAAGACATTGCTGAAAAGATATAATTTGTGTGATGAGAGAAAATACAAGTGAGGTAAGTGTTTTTTGTGCATGGGAGGATAAATTAAGTGGAAATATATTGAAAAATATTAATGGAGAACTCTAAAAAATGTTTTTTATGAGGAATGATATCTTTTTTTCTTGGTGATAAATTGTTGGATCTCATAGATATGTGTTTTAAATTTGCATAAATTTGATTTTGATGTTTACTTGTCCAGAAGTCTAAGTTCTAAGTGTGAGTGAATTGATAGGGATCATATTTCCATATTTCAACATATTTTTTAAATGATTTCATCCCTTCTCATTAATCAATTTGATCTTATTTTCATCATTTTATGATTTTTGGTGAGTTTTGAGCTTAAGTGTGAAAATTGGTTAATTCTGGACATTTAACAGTTTTCTTTCACCTCTATATTTCACATATAAATTTTACAATATGGATTTTATTTGAGTGATTCCTTTTTTTAGGACGACATGGTTCATGGTATACAAAATCATATTCTGGACCAATAGTCAATTCGAAATCCCACAAGACCAAAAAAATCGGTCAATGTTAACACATAATCTGGTCAGCAGAATGGATCATGGCTTATGCAATAAGACATATCTCAGGCTACCGACTATCAAATTGGATAATTCCATATCGGTTTAAAATACTACTTGATGGGGAAGCTCCAATTATAATTTATTGAATAAAGTATTTCATTAAGGCTTCCATTGAACCAGTCAAAGTGGGGTTAGTGGAATAGTTTTTGGCAGCCAGAATAAATCATCTCAATTTAAGCGTCCATAAATTCTTTGAAACAGATAAAATTTCTATGAAATTTATATGTTTTCTATATAACTTCATTCCTAACATATTATAATAAAGTACCACTACCTGATTAGATAATATGGTTGGATAACCATAGCTAAAATTATGGTGGTCAGATTCTGGAGGATATTGTTTATGTTCTACTTTTTACCTATATTATTTATTTTAGTTTTGTAATGTATTATTCTTCCCCATTATTCTAAATTACCCTTACCATTGTGTGGTAAATATTATGAGTTATTGGTAAAGGTTAGGTTTTCTATTTTTTAATGTTTGAGTTCACGTGGTTAATGTTATAAAATGCTTTCTCTATTCTGTGAAGTTGGTTTCAATTTGTAATAACTGTTTATATTATCTTGTGAGATTGTATTTGATTTTATATTATGTTGTTATTATTGCTTTGTTTAATTAAAATTATCTCCCTCACTAGGTTATGGTCTATATTCAATGTAATAGATCATATATTAGTGGTGAAGTACTTGGTGATCGTCAGTATGTGTGAGAGTTGTAGTGTATATTCAAGATTATTTGGGATAAACCAGACCCAATAGAGAATTTCCTAAATCAATTGAGGGTATTAAATGAAACTATTTTAAAAAATTAAGGAGATTAGAAAAAAAATAATATATTGTTTAGGTTTAATCTCACCAACACCATTGACCAAATAAGTAAGGGGAAGCGATTATGGAATCTCACTTTAATTAGCTTATTAGAAGAGGATTGAATTAATCAGAACTATGATAACATCTCAATTGGAAAACCGACCTCTACCTGATCATCAAATTCATATAACAATTTTCAATCACCTGATTTTTAAATTTTATTTCAATCTTTTACATAATTTATTCCTTTAATTTCTTTTCAAAATAAATCATTTCAAAAACAACCACCACTTCATTATCTAATTTTAAAGTGACAAACTTGATTGTTTAGATATCTCATCTGGAGAAAAACTAGGTTAACCACTATAATATATTTTAACTTAGTAAATAATTGTTTTTTTACACCCCAAAATAGGCACATATCAAAACTTGGTGCTGTTTCTGAGGATGCAGTGCCACAATCTAATTATAAATATTTGACACTTTAAAAAAAAGTTAAAAAAAATCTTTTCCATGTTGTTATGAAATTATTTTTTCTTTAATAATGGAATTATTTTACAAAATTTAAATAACCAATTAATATATAACCCTTGTCTATTGAGAATAGCGTTTCTATTATTGTTAGACAAGTTAAGTTATTTTGGAAATCAAATAATGGGGAGAATGAATTCAAAGAATTCATAATTGGTTGGAGATAGGACATGGAAACGAAAGTTTTTGAAGTGATGGCCTAGGAGGTAAATGCGTTATCCCATTACTTTACAGTATTTTATAATTTGGCCAAGATCCATTAATTGGAGGATCCTGACTACCTATCTCAAGTTCCTACTACTCACCTCCAAGAAGAACTTTCTAGTGAAGAAGCAATTAACGTTGAACAAACTCCATGATATGATCTTTTATAAAACTCAATATCATCTAATTTTGTTAAAAATAAGTTGATTATAACCTCCCCTTTCTTTAAATTTTCGAATTTGGAAAAAACTTTTATTACCTTAGAGGATGAGGAAGAAAATGAATATGCACATGAAGAGGAACGACTGGAGATCCCTGAACTTGTTGAACACTTATTGGAGGGAGTTCAAGAGGAGATCCAAGTGGACGTGCTTGAGGAAAAAGAGACACACGATTATTACTTTGAAATGGAATAATTTGATATTTATTCATCATATTTTAATTTTATTCAAATAGATTTACACTCTGACTTTCCCATTGACTATTATTTTTATGTAACATACCTTGAGCAACCATTGGATAATGAATAAGAGGTTGTGAAAGTGGAAAAAAAGAAAGAGGAGGACTCATTATTTATCCTTACCTCAACATTAAAGATGCATATAATTTTAATATGGTTGTATTTGGAAACCTTTATCCATTAATACCTCAACAAAAAGGAAAAAGTGAAAGATAGGAAGAAGAATTATTGTTGGTTCATGAACAAGAAACTTCACCCACCATCAGATTGGGGATAACCAACTGAAACTGCCCATATAGAGGCAGTCAAAACCCAGGGCCCACATGGAGGATTAAACCAAGATATATCCTTCTTTTCTCATTCTATTTATATTTTTATAAATTTCTTATTTTATTTCTCTACTTTTGGTTGTAGGTTTTCATGTGTGTAGCACTCAAGATAATAACTCAAAAATACACTTACAATAAGTCAGGTTGTACCTATCGTTATCACTTTTTTGATTTTGGTGATTCAATTTTAAATATTCTTACATGATAAATGAACTTTAATTCATTGTAGACACTACATAATTTAAGTGTGGGGGGATGGAACCTTTTTAGTTTAGTAATTTCAATTGTTTTACGATTTTAAAAAAAAGCGTGTTTTTCAAATTTTTGCATGTTTTTAAAATTTTATCTAAAATGATTATCATTGTCATTTTTGAAACAAATTTCCATGATTGAAACAATCTATCCTAGAAAAATAAGCTTAAATGAATACTTAATATGACTTTGTTTCATGTTCAATTCTTTACGAATTTCATGAAAAGTACTCTGATTTTTAAATCCCATACCACATATCACTGTCTTTATATTTAAAATCACTTTCCTGTAAGGCTTCTGAACCTATTGTTTTCATATTCTTTACATTCACCTCACTTCTCAAGAGAACCAAACCATGCTTGATTTAACAAGAATTTGATTTATTTATATCCAAACATGTGGGTCTAAGGTATTAGTGTTTTAAATAATTCAGTCATTTCTTTGGTTTTAAAGCCCCATATTTCATAAGAATATTTTTTATAATGGCCTACCTTGAAAATTTTAATCCTTGTATCCCTTATAATCTTTGAATATCCTTTTAGGTTAGCCACATTACAATCCAATTTTCCCTATCCAACCCGCTCTTAATGTGAAATTACATAATCTAGTTGAACTTAAGTGTGGGGGAAGATTTCTTGTATTGTAATACCTCATTGGTCATACTTTGGGTGGAAAATAAAATGTTTAAGAGATGAATATGCTGCTGAAAAAAATTCATTCTTTCGAAAGATGTGCCTTTATGGAGCTTATAATGAAAAAAATGTTCCTATCTAGGGATTTCAAGAAAAATCAGGTTTGAGATGATTGAAAGTTTTGATGATTAAATGATTAATGGTGTTAAATTTCATTTATTTTTCATGTTGATGGATCTGAATTTATACTAAACGGATTGATAAGAAGACCATACTTGAGTGAAAATGAGAATAATGCAATTTTTCTTTAAAAAAGAGCCAAACCCTCCTTATTCAATAAAAAAAATTCACATATAAATCCTTTCAAACAAAATCCATAGTAAAAACCTAAAAAGTCCTCATGATAATAATATTTCCTTTACTCACATAGTATGGAGACTTAGGAATTTATCAATCCTATGGTGACCCTTGTATGAGTTTGTATGAGAAAGACATTGTTGAAAAGATGAAATTTGTGTGATGAGAGAAAATTCAAGTGAGGTAATTGTTTTTTGTGCATGGGAGATTAAATTAAGTGTAAATATATTAAAATTTATGAAAGGATAACTCTAAATAATGGTTTCTTAAGAGTTATGATATCTTTTGTTTCTTGGTGATAAATTGATAGATCTCATGGATATGTGTTTTAAATTTGATTAGATTTTATTTTGATGTTTACTTGTCCAAGATTCCAAGTTCTAAGTGTGGGATAATTTAAATAACACATATTTACATATTTATACAAATGTTTTGAAATTATTTAATACCTTCTCATTAATCAATTTGATATTATTTGCATCATTTTGTGATTTTTGGTGAGTTTTTAGCTTAAGTGTGAAAATTGGTTAATTCTAGACATTTAACAGTTTTCTATCACCTCTGTATTTCATGCATAAAGTTTACTATATGAATACAATTTTAGTGATTCCTTTTTTTTAGGATTAAACGGTTCGTTTTCTTAAAAATATTCACCTGTACCAAGATCCAATTTGAACTCCCACAAGCCCAAAAAAATCAGTTAATGTGAATAGATAATCTGGTTGGCAGAATAGACCATGCCTCATTTAATGAGGCATATCTCAGGATAAAGACCATAAAATGGGATGATTACCTATGGGTTTGAAATAAAAATCTATAGGTAATCCCCACTTTATATTTCATGAATACATGATTTATTTAAGGTTTCCATTGAACTGGTCAAAGTGGGGTTTGTGGAATAGTGTTTGGAGTCCAGAATAAGTCATCTCAATTTAGGTGGAGATAACTTCTTTGAAACAACTTCAATTTATCTAAAATTACTAGGGTAGATGGGAAACCCCATTTCTCACATATTATAAGAAGGTAAATAGGCCTGATTATACTATATGGTAGGATAACCAAAGCTAAAATTCTGGTGGACAAATTCTGGTAGATATTTTTTCTGTTCTTCTTTTTACCTATTTTCTTTATTTTAGTTTTGTAATTTATTATTCTTATCTATTATTCTAATTTACCCTTAACATGATTGGGGGTAAATATTATGAGTTATTTGTGAAGGTTAGGTTTTACATTTTTTAATGTTTGAGTTCATACACTTAATGTTATAAAATGTTTTCTCTATTATGCAAAGTTGGTTTCAATTTGTAATAACAGTTTATATTATCTTGTGCGATTGTATTTGGTTTTACATTTTGTTGTTATTATTTATTTGTTTAATGAAAATTATCTCCCTCTATAGGTTCTGGTCCATATTCAATGGAACATATCCTATCTTAGTGGTGAAGTACTTGGCGATTGTTAGTACGTGTGAGAGTTGTAGTGCATATTCAAGATTGTTTGGGATAAACAAGATCCAACCGAGAACTGCCTAAATAAATTGAGGGTATTAACTGGAACTCTATCAAATAATTAAAGAGAGTAAACCACAATAATATCTTGTTAAGTTTTACTCTCACAAACACCATTGACCAAATAAGTGAGAGGATGCAATTGTGGAATCTCACTTTAATCGGCTTAGTAGAAGAGGATTGAATTAATCAGAACTATGATAACATTTCAATTGGAAAATAAACTCTACCTAATCACCTAATTCATATAACTATTTTCAATCACATTATTTTTCAATTTCATTTAAATATTTTACATAATTTCTTCCTTTAGTTTCTTTTCAAAACCAATCATTTCAAAAACAACCACCACTTTATTATCTAATTTTAAAGTGAAAAACTTTATTGTTGAGCGCTCCTCTCTGGAGAAAACCTAGGTTAACCATTATACTATATTTTAAATTAGTAAATAATTTTTTTTTTCAACACCCCATTATAGGAACATGTCAAAATCTGGTTCCATTTCCGAGGATGTAGTGCCACAATCTAATTATAGTTATTTGACACTTTTCAAAAAAAAGTTAAAAAAATATTTTTACTTGTTGTTTTCAAATTATTATTTCTTAAATTCATGGAATAATTGTCCAAAAGTTCAAGAACCAATTAATATCTCACCCTTGTCTCTATAGGATGATTTTTATATTATTTTTAGACATGTTATGTTATTTTGGAAATCAAATAATGGGGAGAATGAATTCAAAGAATTCATAACTGGCCTGAGGGAGGACATGGATACCAAGGTTATTGAAACGATGCCATGGGAGCTAAATCAGTTCTCCTATTACTTTCTATAATTTTATGATTTGACCAAGATACAATAATTGAAGGATCCTGAATACCTGTTTCAATCTCCTACTACTCACCGCCAAGAAGAACTTTCCACTAAAGAATCAATTGAATCCGAACAAACTCTGAGATATGATCTTTTATTAAACTCAATATAATTTAATTTTGTTCAAAATAAGTTGATTATAACCTCACCTTTATTGAAATTTTCATATTCAGAAAACAATTTTATTACCTTGGTGGATAAGGAATAAAAAGAAGATGCACATGAAGATGAACAACTGGAGGTCCCTGAACATGTTGAACAATTATTAGAGGGATTTCAAGAGGAGATCCTAGTGGACTTTCCTAAGGAAAAAGAGACACAAGATTATTACTTTGAAATGGAATAATTTTATATTGATTCATCATGTTTTAATTTTATTTAAATATAATTACACTATTACTTTCCCTTTGACTATTATTTTAATGTATCATACCTTGAGAAACCGTTGGAGAATGAAGAAGATGTTGTGAAAGTGGAAATGAAGAAAGAGGACTCATTCTTTATCCTTACAACACCATTCAAGAAGCATATGATTTTAATGGGGGTGTATTTAGAAAACTATATAAATTAATTCCTCAACAAAAATGAAGAATTTAAATATGGAAAGAATAATTTTTGTTGGTTCATGAACAAGAAACTTCACCCACCATCATATTGGGGATATCCAACTGAAACTGCCCATTTGGATCCAGTAAAAACCTAGGGCCCACTTGGGGGATTAAACCAAGATCTACCCTTGTTTTCTCATTATATTTATATTATAATAAAGTTCTTATGTTATTTTCTCTAAATTTGGTTGTAGGTTTTCATGTGTGTAACACTCAAGAGCATAACTCAAAACTAAAATTACAATAAATCATCTTGTACCTCCTGTTATTACTTGCTTGATTTATTTGATTAAATTTAAAATAATCTTACATGTTAAATCAACTTGAATGTATTTCATACACTGAATCATTTAAGTATGGGTGAGGGAAACTTTGTAGTTTAGTAATTTCAATTGTTTTTTGGTTTTTCAAAAAAAATGTGTTTTTCAAATTTTTGTGTGTTTTTAAAATTTGAGATGAAATGATTATCATTTTCATTTTTGAATCCCATTCCCATGATTGAAACAATATATCCTAGGAAAATAAGCTTAAATTAATGCTTAAAATTACTTTGTTTCAAGTTCAAATCTTTAAGAAATTCATGAAAAATACTCTAATTTTTAAATCCCATGTCACATATCACTACCTTTATATTTTAAATCACTTTCCAATGAGGATTTTGAACATATTGGTTTCATATTATTTACATTCACCTCACTTCTTGAGATAATGAAACCATGATTTATTTAACGAGAATTTTATTTATTTCTTTAAAAACTTGAGGGTCTGAGGTACTTGTGTTTCAAATGATTGAGGCATTTCATTGGTTTTAAAGCCCCTTATTTCATAAGAATCCTTTTTATAATGGCCTACTATGAAAATTTTAATCCTTGTAGCCCTAATAATAAATGAAAAACCTATTAGGTTAGCCACATTACATGCCAATTTTCACTATCCAACCTACTCTTGAAGTGAAATTGCATAATATAGTTGAAATTAAGTGTGGGGGAAGATGCCTTTTATTGTAATACCTCATTAGGTGATACTTTGGGTGGAAAATAAAATGCTGAAGAGATGAATATGCTGTTAAAAAAAATTTATTCTTTCGAAATCTGTGACTTTCTAGCGCAGTCATGATAAAATAAGCTGTGCCTTTTTGGAGCTTCTAATGAAAAAATAAAGTTGTGAATATGTCGAGTTATCAAGAAAAATCATGTTTGAGATGATTGAAAATTTTGATACTAAAATGATTAATGGAGTGAAATTTCATTCTTTTTTAACGTGATGGAGATAAATTGATACTAACCAGACTGAGAAGGAAACTATACTTGAGTGAAAATTAGATAATTCAATTTTTCTTCAAAAAAGAGCCAAATCCTCCTCATTCAATCTTATACATTTTCGCATCTAAATCTTACCAACTGAAAGCCACAGAACAACCCTGAAAATTCCTTATGATAATTATATGTCCTTGACTTTCTTTGGGTGGATATTTAGGAATTTATCAACCCTATGGTGACCCTTGTATGAGTTTGGATAATAAAGACATTACTGAAAAGTTGAAATTTGTGTAATGAGAGAAAATACAAGTGAGATAAGTGTTTTTTGTGCATGGGAGGATAAATTAAGTGGAAATATATTAAAAAATATTAATGGATAACTCAAAATAATGTCTTTTTATGAGGCATGATATATTTTGTTTTTTGGTGATAAATTTTTGGATCTCATGGATATGTGTTTTAAATTTTCTTAAATTTCATTTTGATGTTTACTTGTCCAAGAGTCCAAGTGCTATGTGTGGGAGAATTGACAGAGATCATATTTTCATATTTTTACATATATATATATTTTTTAATTATTTAATCCATTATCATTAATCAATTTGATATTATTTTTATAATTTTATGATTTTTGGTGAGTTTTGAGCTTAAATGTGAAAATTGGTTAATTCTGGACATTTAAAATTTTTATTTCACCTCTATATTTCATGCATAACTTTTACAATATGTATTTTATTTGAGTGATTCCTTTTTTAGGACGACATGGTTTGTGGTATAAAAAATATTCTTCTAGACCAATAGTCAATTTGAAATCCCACAAGCCTAAAAAATCGGCCAATGTTAACACAAAAAAATACATTTTGTTAAACATTTTGTTCCATAACTTCTAGTTTTCCTTTTATTCATTTTTTTCAATAAGTTAACTAGTTTTCTTACCAAGGGAATTTATCCCTTGATATTAAATTAAGGTGATAATTATTAGAAAATTTAGAACAATTGATTATAAATATGATATCAAGATTATAAAATAAATATCCCACGTGTGTTGGAAATTAATTTTAAAAGAAGCACATTTAACTCACAAAAACAATGTTAATACTATTTTTACTATTAAGGGGTCAATATGTTCATTATAAAAGATAAATTTGTCCATGAATATAAAATATTTTATATTTATTAACATTTAAAAATAACTTGGTATAATATATGGTTTTTAGTAATTTTGAATCATTTAATAAAATATAATTTATTATAAAAGTACATTAATGTCAATTTTGACATTATTTATTTAATTTAGTTTTAAAAATATCAAGTCAAAGAAGTAAATTGAATCCATTAATTTCAAAAAAATTTAACATTATATATGAATTTAAAAAATTAATTTAAGAAAGTATTCCATTCAATTTACATCAATTTAAATATTTATAGTATCATTTATTTTAGTTAATTATAAAAAAAATAATTACTATGTTGGGATTTCTTAAGAATTTTAAGTAATTATTTCATCTCTAAAATTTAATGATAAATTATCATTATAAAAAAAATCATATTAAATTCATTAGGATATATATATATATATAACTTATTATATGTTGTTTTTTCCCTATCCTAAGGATTTATACAAATTAAAAGTAAAAAAGGGTCCTTTTTTGTATTTTTATTTACTTAGCATATTATATGGGTCACACTCATGGAATAATGTCCCAAAGACTCATAAAAAACTATAATAAGGTCAAAAGTGTCGAAATATGTCCATCCATTGGGTTTTTGACAAGCTAATAAGTCATTTTACCCTTATGATTAATGATTAATCCCTTAGTAAACTAGTTTTCCCTTAATCGTTGTAATTAAATTTAACTATTTTCACTAATCACTTTAGTAAAAAATTAAGTTTCCCTTATTAGAAATTATAAATAATTAAGATTCAAAATAAGGAATCAATTTATTTAAATTCAATTCAAAAAATTGGAAACATTTAATTTTATATTTATCTTGTAATTATTGTGAGACAACATGTTTTTAAGTAGAGTTTTTTTGAAAAAGATGATTCTATATTAACTCGATGACTAACAATAATCATTGTATGAAAATAAATTAATATTTATTGATAAATAATAAATAAATTAAATTTAAATTTTTTCCCCTTAGGTATTATTTTAATTAACTAAAAAGGAGAAATATTTTTCATTTTAAAATAGTTTTTAGAAAAAGTCATTTTTAATCCCAAAAAAAATTATACGAGAAACCAATATAAAGTTGATTCAAAATTAATTAGGTGGATTAAATATAACTAAATAATTATTGTTTTCAAATGATAAAATATTCAAAATATATTGGTAATTTTAAATTAATTAATATATCTAAAAGATAAGACTCTACAAAAATTGGTATTTTTTACTATTCACTAAAAAATCAAAATTTTCAAAAAAATCGAAAAATTTAACACAAAGTTAAATTTGATTTTACAATTCCAAAAATGAATTTAATTTTATGAAATAAATTTTCTAAAATTTTAAAAAATTGATTATAATATTTTTTTTCATGAAAATCATTACAAATATTTTTTGAAGAAAACATTTTTTAAGAATAAAATCACTTAAATAAAGATTGATTGATTATTTAATTTTTTTTATAAATAATGTTTATTGAATTAAAAATTTATATATATCTATTTATGTAATTTATAAAGTATTTAATACTATTCATACCCTCCAATTTAACATTTATATATAATGGTAATATATATAATGGATCGTTTAATTTCAGTGTTGCGTGTTCAATATGCCATCAAACATAAAAATATCGAGGTTGCGTGTAATGGAAGATAAAATTTTTGTTGCATATACCACAAGATAAAATTGGAGTTACATGCTTTTTACACTATCGAATATAATTTTAATCTTTTAAGATCTCAGGGTGTTACATCCCCCCCCCTTTGATAAATTGTGTCATCACAATTTGACCTTTATCTCAGTAATCAAATCAAGGAAATTTGAAATATAATTTTGTTTTAAATAAACATCATAAAAGGGTTAATAAAACATCATTTTAATAATAGATATATTTTAAGTAGAAATTTCATATGGAATAACTCATAACTAGGTTTCATAATTGGATAACATTTGTGAGAATAGAGAAAAAGCATAAAAAATTATAGAGAGTTATTGAGGTCATTGATCACAAACAAGTGAATGATCAATGGAATGTTAAGGGCCTCAAAACCATAAATCTATGCTGATCAAAATGAACATTGGTTCATAAAAAATGAAGGAACTAGTTTATCATTTTTGTTCTAATGTCCTTTTCCTAGAGTTAAATAATTCTCTCACCGTCTAGACTAAGAGAATTTAGAAATAAATTTACATGATTAATATAATTTAATAATTTGAAAAAATTCCACCATATACATATTTTTCTCCAATTGATGCATATTCAGGATGAATTATTAATATCTTAAAAGCTAAAATAAAAATTTAAATACCATATAACCATAAATGGGATAAAAAAATACTCCTACTGTATTTAAAAATTAACCAAAACTAGAATTAATGGAACATGGTCAGACAATTCCCAAAATGAATAAACCTTCATACGATACAATAATATTCCAAATTAAATAGTAATACCAAATGTTCAAACTAATATATTCCGTAAATAAATATCCTTAAAATTCCTCAAACATTTCCTTACGAAGATAGAAACCCAAATATTAAAAGGATTTGATTATATATTTTTCTATGATAAATCAACCATTATCCCTCATATAAAATTTAATATGTTTTCTAAATAAACATAACATTAACTTGTAAAAATTTCATACTAAATAGTATATCACATAGCCTAGTGGTTGGCATGAAACTTTTATTATTCTTCAGTCATGGGTTCAAGCCTCACCACCAAGCTAGATGCGATGGGTTTTCAACCATAATATGGGTTATCATTTAAAAAATTTAATTCCTTCCTAAATAACACTTCATGTTAATATTAGGGGTTACAAATACAATAACCCAATAAAACATATCCAAAATTTTCATTAATCACTTTAAGTTCTTATTTCCTAAAACCTCAGTGGGGGGGTCTAAGACTTTGAACTTATGATCATAATTATGCTTATAGACCTTTACTGGTATCCATAACTCTTAAGATAACAAAAAATGAAAATGTAGTAATCTCTAAAGTTATCTAAACTGACCTATAATACAAAATATATCATCCTAGGACCCACACTCCTAGATCCTATGCTTAAATCACAATCTTTACATTTCTGGATTTAATGCTGATAATCGTGACCTAATTTTTTTCATAGAAACCATAGAACATCAAAAGGAAAAATTAGGTCGCTTACATCCTCAAGGATATTTAAGGGTTATAGTTTCAGTGAATTTGGAAAGAATACAACATAAAAAACTCACATGAATTTAAATGATTATTTCTCCCACATAACCTAAATTTTCTTTTTCACATTAATACATTATTATCATCTATATGAAATTACTTATAAATGTACCTCATTCAAAATAATTATTTAAATCTTGTGTATAATAAAACATATGAATAGAGAGCTCAAATCATCTGTAAGAGTAAACATAATAATTAGAAATTTAATGTCATCAATGAGCATAATAATTTTACAATGGTATGGTGATATAATTAGACTGCACGAGTGAATCATAAAAGAACTCATACCCATTAATACCTTGATATTCAAATAATAAAACATGTCAAAACAAATAGTCATCATAATCAATATTATTGATCTATGTGATATCAATCTTTATAATGAGAAACATTATAAACCAATAACAAGAAATTAAAACCATTTTTATTATATTAGAGAATCATATAAATAAGACCCTTTCAAAACCATTTTAATTAGAATTATCAGATGAAAGAAATCTAATAAATTCATTACCCAATAAATTGGAGGGTTATCTAGGAGCACCCATTTTATAAGATATAACATTATTTCCTGGTTTAATCCAGGCTTCCCCATCATATATTCTATAATGGGATTACCCATCTCTATCTGGGACACCCCATAATATAAAATCTTTCGAGATAACACGATGTTGTATGGGACACCCTATTATATAATCTATAATAGGCCCAACCAATGCTATCTGGGTTACCACATTGTATATGATGTTCAAGAACCACAATATGAATAATGTACATAAAGATTTCATCAAAAAACTCATATAAATAGTCATTATTTATTTTAGAACATTATTAACCCTTGGAAAAGAAATGGTTTTGATTTAAATATCTTCAAAACATTATTTAACCATGTAAAATAAATAATTTCTATACAAATATATTTTAAACATATTTAAACTATGTAAAATAAGTAGATTCCCCAACAATCTCTTCGAACTGTGATTAACCCATGGAAATGAAATGGGTTCTATACTAATCTATTTGAAACAATCTTAATCCATTTAATGAAACAATTAGGGTGATATAATTATAATATATACCCATAGGTGTATAAGTAACAAAAAGGGTTGTAGAAATTGATTATGGAAATACCATTAAAATATAATTAAATACATTTTGAGTAAAATACACTTTTCATTTTGAAAATCACATTTTATAACATAAAATATTTTGAAAATTATTTTCCTTGAAAATAATATTGAAATATTATAAAGGAATATTTTAAAAACATTTTAAAATATTTATTTTAGAAAATACCATTTTCACATTGAAAAAAACTTCTTAAAACATTTTTATAAAACATGGTTTTCTAACAAAAGGGTTTTAGAACAAAAAGAAGATTTTTCATAAAAAGATTCTTTTGAACTATTGGTTACATAATGAGAGGAAAATGAATAAAAAAATTATTATTATGAAATAAAAATATGAGAATAAAATTACTGAGATTTATTTATAGGTATATCATAATATTTCATCATTGGATACTTCATAACAAAAATTCGTGATAAATGATGAGATTTTAATGGGAAACTCTTACCACTTCAGTAACTTTGAATGATAATCCCCATGAAATAATATCATTGAATTGAATGTATAATATAAAAATGATTAATATATTCATTATATAACATGTAAATGTTGAATTATAGACACCTAATAAATGAATATTGGTATATAACATAACATACATCTCAAAGAAGGAAAATTGTGACAAAAATCTCTTACCGCTTTGGTAACTTTGAAACCATAAAACCAATGAAAAAGAGAACATAAATGGATACATATATCCATATAAATTTAATTATAATAATAAAACAAAACATATATGGGTATTATATACACCAAACAACAAAAATAAGTGCTGAATATAGGATATATCTCATAGAAATAAAAGTGTGATGAGAAAAACCCATACCTCACACTCCCTTTTGGTTGAAAATTCATAAAAATATTGTATCGTGGTTTTAAAAATGTTATTAACTTATTAAATAACCAAATTAATATTTTTAATATCATATATGTTATTCTTATGTCCTTTTATTATTACTTTATTAACAATTCCTTATCAGGGTTACATTTCAGGTAATAACAACTTTGTTTTTCATATACATTTTGACTTGTTATTTTTTCAGTCCTATTACTTTGATCATTATTTAATAATATAAATATTGATAATAATAATATAAATATCATATATATTTATATATTCATTATATAAGTATTTATTGTAATCCATTAAATTTGGTTATAGGAAATGAAATACACTGTTCATAGAGATGGTAGGCCGTAAGTATGCAAGAATGCTATTTCCATTTTCTTGTCACAGTGAAATAAATAAAAGTAAACGATATATATATATTATCATTATAATTGAATTAATATTTCATATATATCTCATATTTTTATTAAACCCATCCTTGATACATTCCACGTAAAGTGTGAACGAATCACATCGCTTCGAGAGGTGGTAATCCCCTATTCACACACACAATGTTATCTTATTCCCACAATATAGAAAGTATGAAGGTATATGTTATATGATAATTCCATAATAAAATCACAAATACCATTCATATAATATATAAAAAATATTTACATCATTATTTCCAACCTTGATAGGTGGTAATGGATAAATGAATGATATCAGTTTGCGAGGCGGTAGTCCACCATACACACAGATGATGATTTTGTAATCTATTTAATGGAAGTGATTGTGGTTGTAGGTATTAACCTTAATATAACAAAATATTATTATATTTAGTATATTTAGGTTATTATATAATAATTATATAATAATAATTGAATGGGTGGATAAATAAATAAAAAAATGTTCTTTGATGAACGTTACCTCTTCTTTAAGTAACGCATTTTTTTTCACCCAAGGTCTTCCTTAGATAGATTTATACAAAGAATAATTATTCTAGTATTATGGTAGGGATGTATATAAGTGATTTAGGTAGGGTTTTGATGATCGAAATGGATTGAGTGGTGTGAAGAAGTGGGGAGAGTGAGTTCCCTTCTATATTGAGGAGGAGTGGAATTCCTGTAAATACTCAAAAGTATTAGCTATTGGATGGTCTACCTTACCTCACGTACCTAAAAAATTAAATAATAATGCAGGTTATGGATTATTTTGTTGATAAACACCTCCAACATACAAAATAGATACATTTTTTAGACATTATGTTCCCTAACTCCTAAGTATCCATATTTTTTTTTCATTTTGTTTTTTCATTAATATAACTATTTTTCCAACCATATTAATTTATCCATTAATACTAAATAAAAGTGATACTTATTAGAAAATTTATACACACTAATTATTAATATTAAATACAAATTATAAAATAAAAATCCCATTTGCGTTTGAAATTAATTTTAATATAAGTGCATGTAACACGCAATAGCATTGCACTAATCCTAACCATGGAAATAATGTTTTTACTATTTAGGGGTAAATATGTTCACTATAAAAGATAAATTTGTCCATGAATGGATAATATTTTATATTTGTTAATATTTAAAAATAAATTGATTGAAGATAGGTGTTATAACCATGAGTTTCATGTACCCCTTTATTTATGAATTTTAAGTATATAGATTGTTTTGGTGAAGTTTGGGAAAGTTTTCAGGAATTTTAGAATGTTTTGGGGGGATTTTATGATGGTTTATTATTTGATAATGGTTAGTAGAAACCATAAAACTCTTCCAGAAATGATACAAAGTGAAATAAGTTCTGCTAGGTCAGCGCGTGATTTTTCCAAACTGTGTATCCACATAGGAGAAACTATGATTTTGGGATAGAGGGATTTTACATAGTTGGATGTCGATTTTTATAACAATACAATAGAAACATCCATGTTGATTCATGAGGTAGTGGTTGGTGAAGGGTTACCGTACAATTTATCTAACCGTGTGAGAAAACTATGCATGGTCAAAAGTTAGAAAAAAAAATTGTTGATATAATTCAGTTTATCCCCTAATCCACTCATTTTTATTTTATTACAAAAATAACTATGTTTTTTATCCTCTTAAAGGCTTTTTAGACCATTATCTTTGATCAGGGAGCAATCCATTGGCAGATCTTGGTGTGTGGAAGCCTAGATTCCTTGGAAAGTTTATATTCTTGATGGTTTTCCTTAGATATATTCTTCATCCCTATATTTAATTCATAGATATAGTCCCTTTTGCATAGATCTATGATATTTTATGATAATCATGTTTATATTATGCTATGTTGATGTTAGGGAATGAGATCTAAGGAATGTTTTGGAATATTTATCCTCGTTTTGTTGAATAATTGATGTTATTATTCATTTTCACCATAATTCCTAAAGTAGGAGGCTTTAATATTGAATCATCTTATGATAAAATGAATAACTTGTTTCAATTTTTTTGAATTACTTGATGTGAAAAACATGGTTGAAACCCTCTTTTGTGATGGTTTATGGTTTTGTTGAAATTGGTTGTTGTAAAAAGTGCTTTATTTTATTATTTTAAAATGATGTTTTAAAATATGGCTTGGTGTTGATTAATGGAAATGGTTTGATTGAAAATTTTTAAATAAATAGAGGTTTTATAGAGATGGATTGAAATGGTTTGTTTGAAATGGTTTAGGAATTCATGGGTTGGTGTGATTTCATGCTTTCAACATGACCTTGAATAAGGGGCATGTACCATTGGGATATAAGGGACTTGACCTTAGATAAGGGGAATATTCCATTGTGACATAATGAGATTTAAAACTTAGTGAAGAATTAGTGGATAGATGAGAATCCTCTCATGAGTATGGAATTGTAATTTAAACATTTATGGATTGGGTATGACAAAAAGAAATGTGAAATGGTTTAAAGAGTTGTGTAGTTTCTTTCCTTGGAAACTATTTTTGTATGGCGATTATTTTATATTTTGATACAAAATATTTAAAATTATTTTATATAATTTTTTTTATATAACTGTGGTAACATGTTATTTCCTAGTGGAGTGAGTAGGGAAGTCATTTGGGGAAAATCTATTGAGTTTAATTACTCACCCTCTGCTTGTTCACTTTGGTGAGTTTGTAGATATTGTTTATCGAGACACGGGTGAAGGGAAGTTATCACTTTTCTTTAGTGGTGCATCATGATACATGGTAATGGATTATGGAGTTAGAGCTTGGATATTATTGGGAGTTATATATTTGGTGTCTGTATAGTCTTCAAGCTTTGTTGGTTTTGTCTTTAGCTTTATAGTTGATGTCGATTTTGGTTTCCTATTAGTACTCTGGTATAGTTTGTTTTTGATTTCAGTTGTTATACATTAAGTTGTATAAATTGTTATCATGATTCATTTAGTGGTTTTTGGTTATGGTATGTTTGTTGTGTTTGTTTTTGTTTTGATAGAAAAATCATCCCCCAATTGTATTGAATCCCTTGACATTTATTGCTATAGTTTAGCTCCTTGGGGATATATCATAAGGCCTCGTATCAATTCCTCCTTGACTCAATCCAATGAGGAGAAGAGTGGTATTACAAATGGTATTAGTCTTAGTTAGCCCAAATATTTTGGGGAAAGTGGTATCAACTTGTTCGGTCATTGACTTGCAAATGTTATGAGTTTTCGGTCTTGGATTTGAAATTAGGTTTGGTTTCGTTCTTGGATTGGGATGGTAGAAATGAGTAGGAATATCAGAACATGAAATGCAGAGCATAAAAAGTCATAGCTGGCCTCTTTATACTGAACTTTATGATACCAAGGAGTTGGGTACATAAGTGTTTTGGAGACACTTCTAGGAGTTGTAATCTCATTGTCTTGAGTTTATCTAATGAGAATAGAATGACATACACCGATATAAATGATTTCCAACTAGGATTGAATATTTCATTCTAAGTAATGATTTCTTATTTGGTGAAAAAATATTGATTTTTGAAAAGTATTGAAAAATGTTTTCAAAAGTGATATTTTGAAAAGAGCATGATAGTGGTATTTTAGAAGTGGTTTGATTTTTAAAAGCATTGTGAATTTTCTTAAAATGTGATGAAAACAAAAAGTGGGGAATTTTGGGAAAGCCTTTTTGTGAGAGTAGTGATTTGGTAAATTTAAAATTGTTATGCCTTCAGTTGTTAGATAGTGAGACTTATGGAATTTTATTTTGGTTGAAGAAATGGAACTAGGTAGGCATCAGAGCAACCAAACAGAAGAGCCAAGTGAGAATATGGTTTCACCTAAGTAACTGGTGAACCAAAAGCTATTTTAAAGTATTTTCTTGGCTTTTTTAGGCTGTGGATGGAGGGAACCAAAGGTATAAACCAAGGAAATTCGATCATTACATTTAGTTGCAAAAGAAGAATCCACCCATAGCTCAGGGTGATTCGGAACTAGATAAGGTAGAGGTGTGGATAAATATGATGAATCAACTATTTGATTTACTTATGAAACTAGTAGTGCTAAAAATCAAGTTGGAGACATATATGCTAGAGAATATAGCATGAAAATGGTGGGTTTTAGTAGTTTAGAATAAATTAGAATAAGGAATTGCATGAGATGATTTAGAATAATTGTTCAACAAACAATCATTTCCTCATATTTTTAGGATTTCAAGAACAACATAATTTTTTATCATGAAATAGGAGAATATATCTGTGATATAGTATGTGGATAAATTTATGAATTTAGTCTACTTTTCTTCCAAAGTTGCTACTAGTTCATCCTTGAAGGCACACATTTTTGAATCAGTACTGAGTAAATTGATTCAACCAAATATTTACATGATCTATATAATGGATTATACAGAGATGGTCAATATAGAGATGGTGGCGGAGAGATACATCACAAGAACTACGGCTATAGGAAGCTTGTTGATACCTATGGGAAATGGTGAGAACTCTAATTTTGGGAACAAGTGGAAGAGGGACACCTATTTTTAAGGTAGTGAAATGAATCAGAATAAGATATCTGGATCAATTAATTATCCTCCAAGACCCAATATAAATTTTGGATGTTTTCAATGTGGTTCTTTTGATCACATGAAGCGAGAGTGTAAAAAACCACCTAGATAATTCCATAATTGCAACTAGATGGGGAATCCTCAACACTATTATCGCTATTCTTTAAGGTTGGGTGTTTAGGAAACTTCTTGTATTTCATAGGCATCTTATTATTCATCAAGATGAGGGAATTAGAATACATATCATCAGCAGAACTGAGCTAGATATGATGATTCTAGGAATACCATGACTCTTTAGGAAGTTCAATCTCAATAGGGAAATAAAGAACAAGGTACAATGAGTAAGAAATTGTATGAAGCTGAGAAGGTGATTGTTGATAATCAATATTGACCATCAACGGTTATAGGTACAATTATTTTTAATTATACAATTATGAAAACATTGTTTTATATGGGTGAATCCTATTTGTTAAATGATTCTCATGTTGTTGATCTTCTTAGTTCAAATATTGGGATGAAGCATTCTATTTTGAAACATCAAACTCCTCTTGTTCAAATAGAATATAAATCCATTATGTGTAAATCATGTTTAATAACTATTGATAGAGTTGAGATGATATATGACTTCTCTATGCTTGATATGGATGTATATGAAATAATCATGGTTATGGATTGGTTTATAATGTTCAAGGCTCACATCAATTTTTATATCTGAAAGGTTAGTTTATAACTAATTATGGAATCAATCATCTATTCAAAGGAGACAAGAATGTAAAGGAAGGAGAAACAATATTTTTGGCATCAGTAGTTGGAATGATCTCATACTAGTTGGGAATGTATACTTTGGCATCAATGGAAGAGATCTAGAATAGTAGTTTTCTAGAGGTTGTTGATCATTTTATGGGTGTTTTTCTAGAAAATTTCTCTGGGTATCCAACCATAAGATAAGTGGGGTTTATGATTGATCTCATTCTAAGGAACAGTCTTATTTCCCTTCCATCTTATCAAATATAACCAATAGAATTAAAGGAATTGAAATTACTTTTGGTAGATTTGGAAAACAAAGGGTTCATTTGACTGAGTACGTCTCCGTGGGAAGTACCGGTCTTGTTTGTCAAAAAGGCTAATGAAACTCTTTGGATTTGGGTGGATTATCATAATCATAACCAAGTTATGATAAAGAATCAATATCCAATTACATGAATTGATAATCTATTCAATCAATTGAGGGGATCCGAGTGGTTCTATAAAATTGGATTGCGACTAGTATATCACTAATTGCGAGTTCAAGAGGAAGATATTCCAAATATTTCTTTCAAGAGTAGATATGAAAATTAAAAGTATATGGTTATGTATTTCGGTATTATGAATTCACCAGTAGTAATTATAGAATCAATGAATAATATATTTTAGAGACATATTGATTCTTTTTTAGTGGTGTTCTTGGATGACATATTGGTGTCTTCAAGGACAAGGGATGACCATGAACAACACTTACCGAAAATGTTGGGAATTTTGTGAGATCATAATATATTTTCCAAATTATCAAAGTGTGATTTTTGGATAGAAGAGGTACATTTTCTTGGCCATGTTATATCTAAAATAGGCGTTTTTTATGGATCATAAAAATATAGTGCATGCTATCTCTTGGAAACTGCTAAGTAATGTATTTGAGATACACAATTTCCTTGGTCTAGTTGGTTATTACTAACATTTTTTTGTGATTTTTCATGACTAAAATCACCTGTGAAAACTTTTACAAGGAAGAATGTTCCATTTTTATGGAATGATGAATGTCATAAGTATTTTAATGTGCTAAAGGTTTTCCTTACATAATTACTAATGTTGATTTTGCTGGAACTTGGATAAGGGTATGTGGTGTATTATTATTCTTTGGGATTTGGGTTGGGATGTGTTCTTATTTAGGGATATAATATTATTGATTATGGCTAACAACAGTTATGGTTGGATGAGAAAAAATTCCTAACACACGATTTGGAGTTAGCTACCATAGTCTATTCTTTGAATACTTGGTTCCCTTACCTATTTGGTGAGAAATTTACTATATATATGGATCATAAGAGCATAGAACATATTTTATCATAAAGGAATTTGTACCTGAGACAAAGAAGATGGACTAAGTTTCTTCAAATTATCAGCTTTAACTTGATTTATACACTAGGTAAAGGGAAATCAGGTACAGATTCATTAAGAATAGAGTCATATGCTTCGTTGGAAAAAGAGGATTTAGATCAATTGTAGTTGATACCAGTGATAATTGACATGCACTTGAATGTGAAGATTTAGGTAATTTTTGGTTTTATTTCCATTTTTTTCTGATTTTGTTTTAATATTTAAAGAGGCAGAAACGTATTATTTTTAATGTGTTTCAATAAGGTCGAAACAAAATGGTGGGGAGAACATTGAGGGATGGAAGCTGTATGGGAGTTCAATTTTGTGGTTTCAAATTCAGATGGTTTTACCTATGGATTTTCAGAAACAATTACTTTATTATTACCATCATCTGAGATCAACAATTCATCAAAGAATACAAAATATGTACAAGTCATTGAAAGCATAGTTTTGATGGATCGACATGAAAAGAAAGGTGGATGAGTTTATTTCAGGATGCCTCACCTATCAGCAAGTTAAGGATAAACACTAGAAGCTAGTGGGTATGATGTAGTTTTTACCTAATATTGTTTTTATATGAGAGCATATATTCATGGATTTTGTGATAGGTCTCCCAAGAACTATTTAGAAACATGATTCCGTATGGGAGATTGTGGATCAGCTCACAAATTCTGTCCATTTCACCCCTTTTATGAATCTAATATGGTGGGGGAATTGTCTAAAATTTATATCCAAGAAGTGGTAAAGAGACATGGTCTACCAGTTTCAATACTATCTGATAGAGATTAAAGGTTTATATCTCATTTATAGAATTTCTTTTAGTAATCCCTTGGGACTCAGTTGACCATGAGTATAGAGTATAATCCCCAGATTGATAGAAAATATAAAAGGACTTTACAACAATTATAAGACATGATTCCAAGTTTTGTAATAGATTTTTGTTGCTCATGGAAGTATAACATAATATTAGTAGAGTTATCATATAACAACTACTATCGGATCTTGATACATGTGCCTCCTTTTGAAGTATTGTATGGGAGCCCTTGTCGCTCTCCACTTTGTTTGGTGGAAATAGGTGAGACTTCACCGATTGGGCCGAGCCCTGTACAAGAGATAACATAAAAGATTTAGTTCATCAGGAAGAGAATGAATATGGATTAGAGTAATCAGAAATCATAGGTGGATCATCATATATGGCTGTTGTCATTCACAGTGAGTGATCTTGTGTTCTTGACAATCTATCCAAGGATTGGGCATCATCATTTTAGAAAATAAGAAAATCTATTTCCTTGATACATATGTAATTTTGAGATATTTTAATAGTTTGTTGAGGTGGAATATTTGTTGTCATTTCCATTATGGTTTATTTTAGTACATAATGTGTTTCATATATCTCAGTTGAAAAAGTATAAGTCTGATCCTGACCATGTGATTCGATGGGATCACATTGACCTAGATTAGTATTCTTCGTTAGTTCATGTCCTAGTACGAATTGTGGGTAGGAAAGAAAAATCCTTATGTGGTAAAATCATAATTTTAGTGTGGTTTTTATAGTAACATAGTAAGATTCAAGAATATACTTGGTAACAAGAGAATGTAATGGTTGAGAAATGGATCAAAATCTTTCAGGCCAATGCTGGTTTTCTACTTTCCGGGGGTGAAAAGTCCAATGGTGGGGAGGATTTATCACCCCTAGTTTCAATGAAGTAACCATTTGTTTATGTATTTTATGTATGTAAAGTGTTTGGGTGATGTTTGGGAGGTATTGGAGGAATTTTAGAATGTTTTTGGGGATTTTTTTAAGGTGCATGGTTTGATCACAGTTAGTAGAAATTGTGAAACTCATCTAGGAAACCCTAAAAAGTTAAAGATGGGATACTAGGTAACCATATAGTCAGCTTCACAGATTATCCAAACCATGAAACCAATTTGAAGAAGTATTAATTTTGGGACATAGGGATTTTGAATGGTTATTGCATGGTTTGTCAAACCATGTGAGCCAACCATGCAAGGTTCTTTTTGAGGTAGTGGTTGGCACATTTGTTTTACATAGTTTTCCTAACCATGGGAGCTAACCATGCATGACCAAAAGTTAGATCTGAAAAATTTGTATCTACCTCATTTTATCACCCAATCTACTCATTTTCCCTCTATTATAAACCTAACTTGGTTTTCTCTCCTCCCAAAGGCTGTGGAGGCCCATCTCTTCAATCTAGGAGTGATTTGTTGGAAAATCATGGTGCTTGGAAGCCTGTATTCCTTGGTAAGTCTCAGTTTTTGATGGTTTTACTTCTACACATTCTTCCCCTATCTTGAATTCAAAGATCTATTTTATTGGTGACATATATATGATAGTTGATTCCAATTATATAGAAAGTTTCCTGGTTTATGTTAGGGAATAAGATCTAAGGAGGTTTTTTGAAGATTCAATCTAGTTATTTGGATAATTTATTCCGTTCTAAATTTCCACCATAATTATTGAGGTAGGTGGATCCAGTCTCCACTCCTATTATTAGAACATTAAGGCTTAGCTTCAAATTATTTGAATTTCTATAAATTAGTTGTGAAATTGATGTATAAAGCATGGTAGAAACTCTCTTTATTGATGGTTTGTGGTTTTGTAGAAATTGGTTGTTGTAAAAAGTGAATTTTTTATGATTTTAAAATGATGTTTTAAAATATGGCTTGGTGTTGATTCATGGAAATAGTTTTATTGAAATTTATTCAATAGAAGGTAGGTTTTATTGAAATGTCTTGAAATGGTTGGCTTGACATGGTTATGGAAAACATTGTTTGGTGTAAGTTCTTGATTTCAACATGACCCTGAATAAGGGGCATGTACCATTGTGGTACAATGGATGTGACCCTGTATAAGGGGAGTGGTCCATTTTGGAACAAGGATATTTACCACTAAGTGATGACTTACCAGATGGACACAAAATTGTTCATGAGTATGGAACTATAACTGAAGTTTTTATGTGTGGGTGTATGTGTGAATCAGGGATTGAGTATGCCAGAAAGGAATGTGAAATGGTTTAAACAGTTTTTTGATTGCTTTCCTCGGAAACTTTTTGGGAATAGAAATTGTTTTATATTTTAATATAAACAGTTTTAAATTGATTTATATAAATTGTTTTATATAAATGTGAAAACATGTTCTATCCTAGTGGAATTATTAGTGAAGTCATTTAGAGAGAATCTATTGAGTTTCATTAATCACACGCTGCTTGGGAACTTTGGTGCATTTGTAGATATTATTTATCGAGGAAGAGGTAATGGGAAAGTATCAAATTTCTTTAGTGGTGCTTCTTGATACATTGGAATGTATTGTGGAGTTGGATCTTTGATCTTGTTGGGAGTTACAAAGCTGGTGTCTTTGGAGTCTTCGAGCTTTGTTGGTTTTTCTTACACTTTGCAGTTGATATCAATTTTTCGTATCAGTTGGTACTCTGATATAGTTTGGTTTTGATTTTAGTTATTATACTTTGAGTTTTTTACCTTATTATCAAGCATCATTTAGTGGTTTTGATTATGGTGTCTTGTTTTTGGTTTCTTTAATTTCAAAGGGAGAAATCATCCCCCAATTATATTGAGGTCCTTAGCATTTATTGAAAGCCTTCGGCACCTTGGGGATGTCTATTAAGGCCTAGTATCAATTCCACCTCAAGTAAATCCAGTGAGGAGGGAAGATATTTTATAATATTTTTTTAATTTTAAATCATTTAATAAAATATCATTTATTATTAAATAAAATTAATACCCATTCAGAAATTATTTATTTAATTTAAATTTAAAAAATATAAAGAAAAAGATGGAATTTTAATATATTAATTTAACACCTGCGTAATATGATATATTCATATAAAAAATTAATTTAAGGAAATATTTCATTCAATTAACTTTACTTTTAATATCTATAGTATCATTTATTTTAGTTAATTATTAAGTAAATAATTACTACGTTGGCATTTCTTAATCATTGTAAGTAATTATTTCACATTTAAAAATAAAACATAAATTATTTTGATAAAAAACTAATTTATATTCAAAAATGATATATATTACCAAACATATGTTGTTTTTTAGCTATCCTAAGGCTTTATAGAAATTAAAAGGAAAACAATTTCCTTTTTATCTTTTTCTTTACTTAACATGTTATATTGGTCACTTTCATGGAATGGTGTCCCAAAATCTCATAAAAATCTACCCTATGGTCATAAGTGTTGACATATTTTTAGAAAATGGGTTTTTGAAAACTTTCTAGGAGATTTTTACAATTAATTTTAAATTCAAATCCTTTGGTAAACACATTTTTACCTTAATCATTGTAATTAAATTTAACTATTTTCACTAATCACCTTGGTAAAAAAATTAAGTTTCATTTATTATAAATTATAAATTATTCTTATTCCAAATATATAATCTAAATTTCTAAATTCAATTAACATAAGTGAAAAAATATAATTTAATATTAATCACATAGATGTGGTGAGATAACAAGCTTTTAACAAGAGTTTTTATATAGAAAATGATGATTCTATATTAACTCAATGGATAACAATAATAATTACCTAAAACTTAATTAATATTTACTAATATATAATATAGATATTTTTTTTGAAGAAGGTGACATGGATTGGTTGCCCAATCCATGCCGAAATAAATTTATTAAAAAAAAGGTAAGTTTACATCGAGTACATGAGGTGTAATGTGTTTACACCACCTGAAAACAAGAACCCGACCAACAGAAAACAGCTTTGACAACATGGGTAAACAACAACAAAAACTCACAAAAAAATTCACTCTGGGCCTGCAGCATTCTAGGTTGCAGCAACAGAAAAAGCATGCCATCTTTATCCAGGTATACGCGAGAATCAAGGCTTCAAACAGGCCCGAATAAGATCCAACAAGAGTCCATGACCTCTACTGCAGGAGCATCACAGTGTACAGTCCAGACATGCAGTATCCTTCATTATAAGACATTTCAATGAAAACAGATGCATCCTTCAAGAAATATAGATGATCCAACTTCAAGATAAGAGAAATCTAGCTGGAGTCTCATAGCCAAGGGCTGCAACCATTCAAATCCTTTAAAAGGGGTCTTAACAGGTCATGAACAGATGCAAGAAAAAATTGAAACAGTTCAAGCAGAATCGCAATGCAAACTTTAGAAGAGAATCAATGCATTAAACTGGAATAAAACATATCAAACAGCTAGGGAGAGCTTCAAGATTCAAACAGGAACCCAGAATATCCCAGAATTAATCAATCAAAGTTCATGAAATCATAAAATTCATCTTTATAGAAACTTTTAGCCTCCTTCATGAACATCTTCATCAGAGCAATCAGAGGATTGGGAGTAATCAGGTAGAGGTTCAGAGGGGAAAGGCTGAGGAGGAACCTCAAAAATAGAGCTCTTAGCTGCAAATGATCTTGTGGTGATGGTTCTCTCATGGACAACACTCCCCCTTTTCTTCCTATTCTTCCTAGGAATTGGAGTGACGAAACGATCAGGGTCCACGATAGTTTTCCCCCCTTTTTGGTCCTTCTAAAGCAAAGATTTCCCCACAATGGGGATCTTACTAAAATTCACATGGGAGGATTCATCAACATCCTGTTGAGGAATTTCAATATTCACCTTCTTACCCTTGCTAATAAACTGATTTTCAGAAAGTGAAACTCCTTTCGTGATTGTATGTGCAATCACAATCTTGTCAGGAACAGGGTTCTCTTGCTGTTTGGAGACATCAAGACCACCCTGAACGAATTCTGAAGGCTGACATTCAGGTGCTTGCAACTTCAAACCCATTTTATCTACATCCTCTCCGTCCTTGCAAACATCTTTAGAGGGCTCAGACACAACTATTTTCTTTCCTTTATCCTTTTCTATCCACAATGAATGCGGTTCACCCATGCAAATAGGAGGGTGGGCAGTGACTTCAAGAACAGAGCTAACATAATCGGAATTTAGATTATCTTCAACTTGTAAATTATTCAATTCAGTGTTCAGACTAGGTTCTGCCAGATTCTTATAGCCAGAAGAATCAGCAATAGCCTTATGACCTTGCATCTCTTTTTCAACCCAAACATTTTTCCTAATTTTAGAGTTAGTAGAATCCTTTACACAGTTTTTCATTGAATGTCCGAGTCTAAAATAACTATAACAGTAATCAGGTAGTCTTTCATAGAGAACATCTTGTGTAAAACCGAAATCTCCATTCTGAATCCAAATTTGGTCTGGCAGATGCTGGGAAACATCTATTTCAATACAGATTCTCGCTACAGAGGGTCTAGATAAGAGCTTTGTGGCTGAGTCTAACTTCAGAGGACATCCAATCAAACTAGCTATTGGAAATAAAGCTTCTTTCTTAAACAAGTGCAAAGGAAATTCAGGGAAATTAACCCATATAGGCACAATTGGGGATTCAGCATACGGGTCAAAAGCAGGAGTCCATTTCAAAATTTTCATATAACATCCTCCAAAAGACCAGGATCTCTTCATCCATAGCCTATAGTAATCTTCTTCTGAGACAAACCGAAAGATAATATGATGCGAATTAAGGAGACCCAAACTAAAACCCGTAAAACCTATTGATTCCAGAGTCATTCTAAGAAACCTCAAAGAAGGCCGACGATTTGTGCATTTACCAACTAAAACAAGCCGAAGATCAGAAGATAAACAGTTTACCTCATCCTCGGTAAAAGAAATCGCGAGCTGACCTCGATGACGAAACTGTTTAGGTTTGATCTGGATTTCAGTGCAAGCATCGACGAAAACATCTCCTGATTTATCCACAACAACATCTGATTTACCCGCAACAACCTTTGCATAAGAGCGATGATCTGATTTAGGGTTAGAAGTCCGCGTCGGGTGGCTCTGGTGCGCGCTTCAGGTCTCCATTTCTCCTAATATAGATATTTTATTTAAAACATTTTAAATTATGGGTTTTTTTATTAATTAAAAATGAGAGACATTATGCATTTTAAAATACATTTTAGAAAACCCCATTTTTAAACAAAAAACATAAATTAAATACCAATTAAATATTGATTTAAAATTAGTTAAGTGGATTAAATATAACCAAATAATACTTAGGATAAATTAAAAAATATTACAAACATATTGGTACTTTAATATTTATTAATTAATTTAAAATAAAATACTTTTCACAAAAATCGATTTTTTTACTATTCAATGAAAAATAAAAAATTTCTAAAAAATATGAAAACTTTCACCCAAAGTAAATTTTTATATTATGATTAAAAAATGAATTTAATTTTATAAAATAAATTTCCAAAAAATTTCCAAAAAATTATTATAATATTTTATTAATGAAAATAAATAAAAATCATTTTTGAAGAAAACATATTTTTCATGAATAAAATCACATTACTAAAAATTAATTGGTTAATTTATAAACATTTATAAATAATTTATATTTATTAAGACACACACACACACACACATATATATTTCATAAAATATTTAATAATTTTCATACCCTTCAATTTAACAGCTAAGTTATAATGGTAATATATATCAGTGGTCTTTTAAGTTTGGTGTCATGTGTTGAATATGCTATTAGACATAAAAATATCGATGATGGATGTAACACAAGGTAAAATTGGGTTGCTTGTAATGCAAGATATACTCCATCCTGTGTTTTCTTTACACTATCTAATATAATTATCTTTTATTAAAATATCAGGGTGTTACAGTGTGACTTTATAAACTAGTGGTTCATGAAATTTGTGGGTTAAATATAGAGTTAATTTTAGCACGAATATATAATCTCGTTGAAATTTAATGTCATGGGGATTTATATGTTCTTTGAGAAAGTTATTTTATTGAGGGTATATGATTTGGGAATATATATATATATGGGTATAGGATTGTAGGAATGAATAATGTTGTTCGATAAAGGATAAGTTGGATTAATAGAGTATTGATTTCAATGATTTTTAGGTTTAGAATATTTTATGAAAGTTCTCTATATTTTGGGATCTATATTTTAAGGATTAAGTTAATATGTATGAGAGAACCACACTAAAATTAAACTAAGTTTATCCAAGAATTATATTGGTTAAGCTAAGGTTTATATAGGTTAAAGTATTGTAATTACTGGATAACATGATGATATGGGTAAAGGATTTTACATTGAATCCCTTTTATGTTTTTGATTACAATAATTCTCTTATATTGTAAATTTTTCATCACTAATGTCACCAATTATGGTTTCAGTGATGGTTGGAACTAAGAGTAACCATAGACGTGACATACAATATGGAGATTATGTATCATCAGAATAAGGGTTGGAGTAAGAAACCTAATGATTATTCTAAACTTGATATCATAAAAAATGATTGACAATGTGAACATGTTTGATGTCCAAAAAACACCAAATAAATAAAAGATGGAGTATCATAAAAGATTTAGTTATGAGGGCCATCAAAATAAAAAATGTAAGGGAAAAAGTTAATCTATAAAAATATATTTCTTCAGTTCCTAGGGAGTTGGGAATTATAAGGCTCAATGTCCCAACGGAAGGAAAAATCAGGGAAATATTCACCATAAACCATGAGAATAATGAAAATCCCATGCAACTACTATAAATTTTTTCTGATAGAGAGTTTTCAATCTAATTTTTTACATTATCTTATTTCATGTGAGATTTCACCAAGTACTAAATATTGAGTTATAAATAAAAAACAACTAGTGGTATTATTATCATAAAAATCATTTTTAGTGTTTGTGTGATATTATTCATTATGGAATAAGATCTACATAAGAGCTTAAAATTATATATTAAATTAATAATGGGTTAACACCCTTTATAAAGCTCTTATAATAATTTTAATATAGATAAATCTCATTCCACATTAACCCATGATATTCTAGGGTATACAGTTATTTATAAGTTCTTTATAAAAGTATTATTATCATATGAGTAAAATTATAATGACACAATTTATTGGGGGGATGTAACACCCCAAAATTATAATTACCTTTAAATAAGTTAATGTGTTCAATAAATTCAATTTCACACTATTCCTAATAAAAATATCACAACATATTAATAAGAAATTATTAATAAAATTATAATAAATAATAAAATTGTAAAATAATAATAGTTGTTACCATTACAAGGTAATTAATTAATACTTGTTAGTACTAAATGATTTAATTTCAATAATACACATTTCCTTTCTATTGTGTATTTCTATATAAAAATAAAAAATTCCAAATTTTAGAATTAAAATTTCATAATGTAAAAATCAATATTCAAACCCTCACAATAAAATTATATTTTTATTTATTTTATAGATTTTAATAAAATAATTAATATTTAGGTTAATAGTAAAAAATAATAGTTTCTCTAATACCCGCACATTTATATGAATTTTAAAATATTAGGATTTAGGAGTGGAACTTTGGATTCAACCCTTATGATCATGGAAACTATTTTGCACTTTTTTGGGTTAAAATTATTGGATGAAATTGGATTCTATGGCATCTAATTTTTTTTATATTTCTTCTAAAATTGGTGTTCCTATTAAGATGAAATAGAAAAAAGATCAAGATAAGTTTGGTTATTTTTCAAGGGTACTTGTGGATGTTGATTTTAGATCAACTTTGAATAAAAGGTTATTTTATCCATCTATCATGATAAATTGAATCTTAAAATTGAATATGAAAAGCTTCTTAATTATTTCCTTGATTTCAAGACAATTGTACATTCATTGGAAAATTATCGGAGATCTATTATTTTCTCAACTTTCTCCATTAGAGGGAATAATGCATATATTTTTAGTAAATTAAAAGGTAAGAAGACTAAAATAAGATATGAGAAGCATACTGTGAAGGGTCCACAATATCTACTGACTAGTTTCTTAAGGCAGCTGAAGTAGGTAAAGAATGGATTAACTATAGGTATTACTACCTCTCAAGGATTTTCTATTGATTGTGGTAAGTTTCCTAGCATGAGGTAAGGTGCTAATATAAGAATAGATGCTCTTTATGAGACTTATCTCTTAGATATTGAAAGGCATAATGTTATGGGTGTAAATAATAGGGAAGATAATAAGCAAACATGTGGTTTTGAATCTGAGTTTTGTCATGCCTCTAACCGAGATGGTCCCTCCACTAGAATGGATTTACAAGAGTTTCATAAAGGGGATGCCACTCAGTAAGGTGAAAAGCTACAAGAGTTGTAAAATGAGGTTCTCGTGAAGTGTGCCACATCAGAGAGTGCTCTTATACAAATTAAAGGGAAATGATGCATGGTGAATCCATTAACAATGGATTTTTTAGGACATGTTGATGGGTCCAAGTTGTTTGATAATCAGAAAGATATGAATTTTCATTAGGAAATTAAAAATTTATTATGCTCTTTAGGAATTTGGAAGTGGGGTAATGTTTCATAGGATGAAAGTGATAAAGGGAAGATACTTATTTTATTGGACACTTCTTAGTTAAGGTCTTCTGGTAGTGGTGCATCCATTACGGATGTTGTCATTGGAGGAAAGAGTGATCCTACAAAAAGAAGTCCATAGAAGGATTACTGCAACCAGCCAAGGAATGTGTCTACCAGATCATCTTCTAAGGATTCAAAGGTCAAGATCACCACTGAGTAGGAAAGTTCCAAGTAAGGAATCCTTAGGATTATCAACCAAGGTAACTCATAGTCGGAGTGGGAAACTGCTGAAGAATCTAACTATGAATATGGGAATGATCCTTCTTATTATGGTTATTAAGCTATATTTCTAGATGAGGGAATGTATATTTGTCTAACCCCATCTACTTACCCTGTTTTACTTTTCTCTATTTTAATAAATTGGTAGGATAAATTCTTCTAGAATGATATTTTTGTTAAATACACTTGAATGGTCATTATATTTAAAAAATGAATCCATTGACCATGGAATAGTGTCATGGAATTATTAAAATATAATTTTTTTCTAGAAGTTCCCATTTCCCCTATTAAAAAATAGAATCAAATACAACATTTAAAAAATATACCTGAAATTTTAAATTTCCTTGGTCATCTTCCCAAATATATTCTACCAGAAGTACCTTATACTCTATGAATACCCTAGTAAAGAATGTTAACTTAATCCCTTTAATTCCAAGTAGTTTTCAAAGGAACAATCAACTATCCAACATAATTATTACATCATTCTTAATATTTTATCATTAATCATCCTCTTCCAAATATATTATATACATTAAAATACAATTAAATAATTTTAAAAATTATATAGATATGTTATTATATTATATTAGTTACCATTATCTATTCCTCTCCATCCACTATGAGAAACGAAAGTGTTATTAGTACATTGCATGGACTACAACCTCAACAATGCAATGTCTTTCATTTTCCTTTAACACCGAATTTCATAGATGAATAAAGGTATGTAATGGAAGAATAAATATTATTTCAATAATATAAATTTTATACTGAAATTAAAAATTATCATTTACCTTAATCCCCTCTCATTTCTTGAGAAGTGGAACATTAATTGTTCATACATGGAAACTATTTCCAAAATGAGTAATAAGTTTCATTTGTCAGCACCAATGATCATGGATGGAAATAGAAATACATTTATCATATAAAATATATTTCCATATAACTAATAATATTATTAATATTATGAATCCATTTTATGATACTTTCTACCAGGATAAACATACTTTCAAAGTCATAAAAAATTAACCAAATTACCTCAAGTTACTGACATAGGCAAGAAAAGTATAGTATAAAACAATATGATATGATAAAAAAAATTGAACATATTAAAATAAATAATGAATAATATGGTTCCTAATAATGTATGTAATATAATTAACTTGATTATTCTGGAAGATATGCAAGTGAGAAAAATGAATCTGGAACAACATAAGGGTTTTATCTTAATTTCTCATCATTGAGATGTATTTTTATTTTATGAACATAATTCTTATTTATTTGGTCTATATAATATCCAAGATTATATTTTGTAATAATCCAAAATTTAATGCACATGATTTATATATTACTATTATTTTCATGATTCAATTGTATTTTGATTCAAATATTACTACAACTGTAAGGGTTTTCGACTAAAATTCCTCTATTTGAGACACATTTCTTATAGTGAACCTTATTTAATTTATTTTATTTACATATAATTCGTATTTTAGATATAATACCATGAATTATATTGTAAAAACAATATTTTTGGTGAAATTATAATACCTCTCTGTTTCCCCTGGAATGTGTGTTCTGGTTAGGAATCTCTATTTCCAGACAGTTTCCAACAGATTTGTTTATGAAACTAATAAAACCCAATGGTTCTATATACAAAGGGACCTACTTTCCAAAGGCAGGTTCTCATTAAGTATTTTTACCCATGATTATTATGAACTCACATTGGTAGAGAAGATGGGAGGTCAGGCTCATCACACCCTTTTGAGGGGAATTATTTTCTACTCTGGGAATCTCTTATAGATTTAAGATATGTTCATTAATCCTTATTAATTTACCAAGAATAATGTAGGTTTACCTAGAAATTTTCAATAAATTATTAGAATGTATGGATATCATAATCATATGTATGTATTGAAGGTTCTCCATCGATAGAGATATATGTATGTATTCGAGGTTCTCTATCAATGGTATCCTCTCATATACTACTTAGAGAGTAGTTGGACATTATTAAAACAATGATGGGTTTTAAGATACTCAGTGGGGCACTCTAGAATTTATCATCATCTAGAGATACAAAAGTTGTTTTGATATTGGGATCAAACCCATAGATGGGTTTCCTACGTATCCTTGTGAAAGGAATAAGAACCCACATAGTTCGGTGCCACTTAATGGGACACATCATTCCTTTTAAGGTAGTGTGATAAAGACCTAAACATATAGTATAACATCATATGGAAAAGTTCCTAGTTAATGTTTGGTGCAGGACTTATATTGAAGTAGTCCAAGGAACTTGGAAAGGATATGAGTTTCTAATTAGGATTAGACCCTACTAGAAATATGACCCGAAGAGAACATGGTTGATTTGGAGTGTTGGGTTTGAACCTTATGGAGGCTTACTACATATCCCATTTGGATGGGAATCAAATCCCATGTAGTTCGGTATGTCTCGCATGGAAATATGAATCTTTATGAGAAATAGTTTGGGGATTACTCCTAAAGAGGATTCCCTTGTAAAATGGTCCATGAGATATTTCTCAACTCAAAGAGATTTATGGAGGTTTAATTCGAGACTTACTCCTAAGGAGTAAGCTTGGATTAATGGAATTAGGGATGGAATCCTAAGGAGGAAGTCAAGTCAGCTCAGTCCCTAGGTGAAGGCTTCCTACATATCCCAATTATTGTGGGAATCAGAGTTCTTATAGTTCATTCTAGTGAGGTGTATTGTGAGGTTGTTTTGACCTTTAAAAATGTATAATCCCACATGGGTCATGCTCGGTGTGAGAAACAAGAGGATGTGGACGATTCAACAAACCACACACTTTCTCCACTGCTGATGGAAGAGGTTAGGCCTATGATGGAAGAGTCAATGTCTATGACACTTTCCCATATTCTATTTACATTGGATGATGGTCTGATGTAAGGAAGGGGTGAAGGTGAAGGGTGTAAAGAAGAGGGAGACTACAAAATTCTATGTGAAAGACTAGGGGATTAAATCAGGATGGTCTCCCTAATGGGTCTGGTAGTGGGGAGGGAGAATTTTCCTTTGTTAAAGTGAAAATAAAGTTTGATACTCACTCTCCTTACTAGAGACTAGAGGCTCTGGATCTTCAAAATGAGAGGGGGAAGACATGGTCCGGACCCAAATCCTCCAAAATAGGGAACTATGAAACACTATCTCTTGGGTAAGGGTCTATGTGACCATAGATATTTAAATCCATGGACACCCTGAATATCCTTACCCTCTATTAGAACATGTTTGGAAAATATCTGACCATAGATATCCAAATCCAAATGAGAGACATGTTGATGTGCCATTCCTAAAGGTTTAATAAATCAGGAGGTCATGGTGGAGGTTTCAACATGGTCTCTTTCAGAGAAGGGATCCAATAAACAAGAAGACCTACCATGAGTGGTTTTAAAATAGGTCTAAAGTATAAATCTCTTAGGTGGTCCACGTAGGTATGCCACATAGTTATGCTATCTAGGTATTCCACGCAGATCCTAAAAGGAACTGAAAAATGATTAACACAGTAAGGATAAGACTGTGAAAGCTTGATATGCCTTGAGCAATGGACTATTAGGATAACAAAACTTTGGTGAGGTTTTAACATAAGCACCCTAGGTTTTCCTTGATGTCCTTGGAAGATTCCTACATAGGCCCCCACTTAAGGAAAAGACCTTGCGTAGGTGAATTCTTCTTACGGAAGGAGGGTCCTCAAGAAAGTATCTTGTATTTTAGACCCTAAAGGGACTTTGATTTTGTTTGTACCTTTTAATTCTCTCTTCTCCCATGTTTTAGATATCCAAATAAGAAAATTTGGTGGGCCTAAGTGAAGGATCTGTGCAATGAGATATTATAGAGTTCTTACGGCTTTTTTAGTTGTTGAAATAGGAAGCCCAAGGGTTCTATTTCTAGGAAAGAATGGAACTTGGTCAAAGGGAGGTTGTCTATGTAGAGATTTGGTAAAGCTACATAGTGTATCTCTTCCATGAAGGGGTTTAAAACATATACATCCATGTAGGTCCCCTGGCGTAGGTCCTCTACATAGGGGTTGCGCCTTTAGGCTGTACTGGTAGGAGCTGCACTGGCCTTCTTATGTGTGCAACCATTCTGACCTTATTTCACACTATAGTACTTGCTTCATCCACATTATTTCTAAACACACACTTAGTGCATATAGTCATGATTTCTATTGGTCTATCAACAATTTAACATATTTTATTTATTTCAAACTGATTCAACTATTATTACATAACCATTACCCAAAATTTAACATTGATTGCCTCATTGATGTTCTTAGGTTCATGCTATGAAAAAAAGGAATGATGTTTAACTTGGTTCCATATAGAATCTCTAGTCAGTGTTCCCTTATCTAAGTCTCCAACCACAACATATATAGGATAGTTCTTAAGGGTTCTAACAGATCTAGAAAAAGAGGGTCTAGTTACTTCAGGCTCTTCTACAGGTTCGGGTTCACTATTATTAGAATCTGGAAATTTTTTATAACTATAGGATTTTTCTGCTTGCTTAATAGTAGTGTCATAAGGTTTAGATTTTATGTTCAAATTGGAAAGATCATCCTTAATATTTTCTAGGGAGGTTTTGGGTTCATGTGGATATGTTTCATCAAATTTGATATGTACAAATTCTTTTACACATGTAGTTCTTTTATTGAAGACCCTATAGGATTTTAAAAGAGGTTGAATAACCTAGTAAAATTTCATCATCACTTTTTGAGGCAAACTTGTCAATATTATATTTCTATTGAGTATAAATACCTTGAAACTAAATAATTTAAGGTAATTGACCTTAGGTTTCCTATTTTTCCATAACTCATAGGGGATTTTATCAAGGATAGGTCTAATTAAAAAACTATTAATAATATAATAATATGTATTCATAGTTTCTATCCAAAAGTAAACAATTAATTCATACTAATTGAATATATTTTGGGAAATTTATTCATAGGTTATATTCCTTTCTAGATCTCAATTTTGATGGGGTGTCCTAGTAGTAGAAAAGTTATAAGTATAGCCATTTTGTGAGAAAAAATATTCACTGTATTGATTTTAAAACTCAAGGCCATGGCCACTTATTAAGGATTTAACTCTTAGAAAACTAAACTCTCCAAACTTCTAGCATACATGGTGAATTAGGAACAAGATTAACTCTTATGAGCTAAAAATAATGTTCAATTATATCTAGAAAATTAATATACTTGAAAATAGAAATAATTATTCCAATTTAAACTGGAAACCCAAGATAGTCCAAACAAATACATGTGAACCAACCCAAGAGGATGTGAAGTAGAAACTTCTTTCTTTGTCTTGAAATATATTTTATGTTATTTACCTTTTTTCTAAGATTATAGACTTTTTCATTTGAAAACTCATTTTTAGGCATATCCTTAACTAGTACATTCTTAGTAAGCTTTCTAAGGGAATAAATATTACATTTTCATAGTCTCTCATGCCATAAAAAATTATCTTTGTGAAAGGCACTCAAGCAAGAAACAATCTGAGAAACTAAAGAATCTAAATTCACTGCATAAACATTCTCATTTCTAAAAGTAGAAAATACTAAATCATTATTAGAATTGAAAACATTACAAGAATCAATTTCAAATTTAACATTAAAACCATCATCACATAACTATGAGATGCTAAGTAAATTTTACTTATGACCATCGACAAAAATAACTTTAGATATTTAAATAGAGTTAGTGTTACCGATTTAGACAAGGATAATTATTTTACCTTTTTTATTGTCACAAAAGTGGAAATTACCGTCATCTATCTTGATAAGGTTCTTGAAGCTCAAATAGTACCCTTTCATATGTATTTAACACCCACTGTCCATGTACCATAAAATCTTATAGGAAATCTTAAAATATATTTCCTACAAAACAAATCTGTGAAGAAAATATTTTAGTATTCAGAATTTCTTGCATTTAGTAACATTAATAATTAATGCGTTGGGAACCAAAATCTGCTTCATTGGTTTCCTATAAGAAATATATAACATATTAGAAAAATATACTCTATTTTTTCCAGAAAAACTAAAGGATGTAAAAGTTGTTCTTGCACTGGAACTAGTATAATATTTTCCAGAACTAGGAATTTTTTTTTCTATATTTATATTCAAAAATAATTTCGAAAAAAATTCCTTTTTCCAGGTTTATAACCAATTACCATAGTATATTTTAGAGAAACATATTTGAAAATAATTTTAACTAAGGTATCATTACAATTTGTAAATTTCTCAAAGTCCTTCTTTAATTGATCATATGACAGTTTAAGTTCATTATTCTCATTAAGCAATTGAGAATTATTTTCATTTAGAATAGTAACATCAGATTTAACAGAAACAGTAAGAGCATGTTGTTTCTTAAGAGATTTATAATTATCCTTTAGATCATTGTATGTATCCTTAAGTATCTAAAAATATTCAAACATTTCTTCATTTTTCATATTCTCATAATCAGATTCATCTCCAGAATAAGAATAATTCTTTGTAGAGTTACCTTAGATGTCTTTGTCAAGAGACACATATTAGCTTTTTCAGCCTTCTAATCATGTGAATAATAAAATTCATTTGATCTATCCCTTAAAGGCACTCCATGTGGTCTTCATTTATTTAATGTACCTTATATATTTCTCCTCATATTTTTTTTGAACTTTAACTTTGGAAAGTCAGCTTTCTAATGTCCTCTTATCTTATACTCATAACAGACTATCTCATTAGTGTTATGAGTTATCTTCTAGTCCTTTATCCAATTACCCTTGTTTTCATGAATCCCTATATAACTAGGTTTTGTTGAATAACATATTCATTATGTAAAACCTCTTAAATATTCTGGCTAGTAGATCTATTTTCTCATCACTATCACTTGGTGATTCTTCATTGCTGGAACTTTCATCATGAACCTTCACATTCTATTTTTATTTGGAGCCAGTGGTTTTGATATCCAATGACTTTATATTTCGTTCATCTTCTTCTTCTCTTTTACCTATAGTTATTCTTCACACATCATCATCTTACCTATCAGTTCCTTTAAAGTTAATGTACTGATGTCATAAGATTCCCTTATTTATACTGAGTTTCCTCTCAATCTTTATTGTATTCATCTGAGAATTCACATTAATTTTTTCCTTGTATTTGATTGTCTTTCTTAGAGAGACCATAATATTTACTATATCATCAAACCCAAGATACAAATCATAAATTGTTTTTTCAGGATGCATATTAAAGTTATCATATTTAACAGTATATGTACTAAGTCCCATTTCTTTGACATTAGTGGTTACTTCACGTAAAATATCCTATGTATCCCAAATATCATGTGTTGTTTTACATGAAAAAACCTATTTAATTATCCATCCCCTAAATAGAAGTATAATTCATTCATATCATTACAGTTGTTATTGTAAGATATCATACTAGAATCATCGCTAGTGATCCTAGAAGAAGTAGTAATCTTATTTTCACTTATAATTTAAGAACAACTTTCAAAACCCATACTCTCCAAATGAATTTTCATTTTAATTTTCCACTGAGAATAATTTGTCCCATTAAAATACGAAGGTATATTGGTAGAAAAACCTTCCTCTATATTTTGAATATTAAATAATGAAATATATTTTTAAAGAACTAAAAATTTAGTACTAACAAAAATTTAGAGATATTTAAAAGCACAAAAAAACACTTTTGAAAAAGGGTTTTGAAAAAACCATTAAACCACCTCTGATACCAAATGTTGGTCAGAGTAGGAAACTCAAGAGGGGGTGAATTGAGTTCCTATAAAAATCTCTGTCTAAAATGATTATTTAAGAAAGCCCCCAAATTCAAAACAAATACAGTCCAGTTAACCAAAGTATCATATTTAAAAAAGTTTTTATCATTTGAAGGATTTTTCAAAGATTGATTAGTTCTTAGTTAAAACAATATCGATTACTATTTTAACATTTGAAAATAATATAATAAATAAAATTAAAATAAAGACACTATCTAATATTAACTATCAAGGAGAGTTAAAGTTTTCTATATTGAATACGGAGAAATAAATAAGAAAACTAAACATGAAAAATAATAGTGGATTTAAAAAAAGATGTTCAGTCTCAATAAGAGAATTAATCCTATCCAATTAGTGATCAACTTCCACCAAGAAGTTAAAATATATTTATAAACATGATCCAAACCCTAGATTTGGGTAACAACACTATAAAAACTCTTCAGGTCACTATACCTATTCCACAGTATAAGTGGGAACACAAAACAAACAAACAGACAAGCCATGAAGGTACCTCTTCTACTGTATTCGTGGGAATGTAAAGTAAGAAATGATAGGTTGGTGAATATATCTATGTATCTTCCATTTTAATACAAGATTCAGTGTTTGTTTATAATACATAGATAAAAATACTGCTAAAAATGTAAATAATATGCATAGGTAGAGAAATGTATTGAAATTAGGATTTAGAATGGTCTAAGTGCTGTTCTATATGACTTCTGGACTCTTTCAGAATGATAGAAGTGAAGCTGGATTCGTCTTCCAGAAAAAGGTAGAAAAATAGAGTGTTATTTTTTCCTTCTATCTTCTATTCTTAGTGATCCATGAAGTCTTCTTTACTTCTAAGTTGATGTTGCAGAGATTTGTGGTCTTTTGGTTCTTAGTGGTGTCTTTATCTATTCACAATAGGCAGCTCTTGTGTTTTTCTCTAAGGTGCATGAACAAATCTGTATATTTCATCCATGTCACTTCTTTTTTTTCAATATTTATTTTTCATCTAGATATTTCATTTATGCATACAAGAGGTATGATATCGGGTACCTAGTGCCTCATACTTTTCTCTTACATCATTAAATTTTGTCTACAAATGATAGACAATCTCATTAATACAATAATAATTACTATGTTTCATATATATGACTGTTATAAATATTTTTTAATATAAGAGAAATATCATCGGTGAATCATTCTATCGACATGTGAGAATATCGGCATCTCATACTATTGTTGAGTCATGTTTTCAGTGATTTATGATGTCGGTAGATCATTCTATTTGTAGATCATTTCTATCGGTAGGCCAGACTATCGGCGGAGCAGTTTGTTGGTACGTAAAAATGTCATAGATCAATCTATTAGTAGATGATGTGTTGCTATTTCGACTGTTGGTAGGTGATGTGTCGGTAGCTCGGCTATCAGTATGTGACATATTAGTAGGTTGACTGATGGTAGATCAAACATAATGAAATTAAGAGTGTTATTTATTCACTCTGTCAGTAGGTCAGGCGTTAGTATCTCAGACTTCTACTAGTGTCTCAGCTTATCGGTAGCTTATGTATTTGATATCTCATGTATTAGTAAGTCATGTATCGATAATTCATGTATCGATAACTCATACTTATCATTGTCTTAAACTTAACCAAAATCTGTAATTTTATCTTCTGATGTAAACCACAACACTAGATGTTAGAATTTTAATTGAACATGATTAAGCATGATGTATCTTAGTAAACCATAATTAGTATAGTTAAACATGATTTTTGACCATTAAAACTAACTGAGTCCAAAAAAATGTGTATTTTCATAACTCTAATCTTATACATATACATACTGTATCCTTTATATAAGGCTCCTCTACACTTAGTGAGGAATAATATATATATATATATATATATATGTATATATATTTTTCCCATGTGTGGCCAGTTGACATGGCTAAAACTAAAACATGTAGAAAAATTCTCAATACATGAGAATGAAATTGGAAACTTTACATATATATACACATAATATAGTATCAATGGATCTATTAAAAAATAAAATAACATCCAATTAAAAACATTTATCAGGGTATATAATTACTAAATCAAAATCTATTCACTGTGATTGATGTTAACCATGATAAACATACATAAATAATACATTGATACGATAGTTTAATTATTACACCCACAAATATTCACATAAACCAGGGACCAAAACATTTATTATCATGGAAACTAGAAACATAATGACAGTTATTTCAAAAGTCATGAATATTTATACATAAACTATATCCACATTAGACAATCAGTTATACATAATTATCTTTAAAACCTATGGATGGTAAAACTGAATAAGGTGTGAAGTAAATCTCTTATATGCAGATTATATAAAATTATCCATAATGGTTAGACAAAAAACCTAGAGAAAATCTTAAATATAGAAAAGTATTTTATTTATTAAAACAAAAATAATTATGTTTTAACAATATGCTGAATGTTAGCCAAAAAATATCTAATTATAACACTTTTATGAAGGACTCAGAAGATAAAAAATAATATAACATGATCCATGGAATTTAGATAGAAAATGGAACAATCATCAATATAGGATTTATTATTTTTGTGTATGTGGATACCCACCACCCAATTCACTCATAATGTTGTGAGTATATCTAAACTCCATCATAGTTTCCCTCTATGAAACTAGTTACTCACAAACAAATTCACATAACATTTTAATCTCATGAGACACAATCTATTAACAAATTAATTGGAAGGATATAACAAGACAACCCATTACATCATTATAATGTAACCACTCATCCTTTTTTTATAATGGGACCTCCCATCCTAGGTTTATAAAGGAACCACCCATGATTTATCCATAATTTTTTTTTGATAAAAAATCATTCAATTTTAAAAACATATATTTCCCATGGTAATAAAATGAATTTATTGAAACATCTAAATTTAAATAAATCCCATTTCATAACAGAAACTTTAAAATGAAATGGGGTTCATATAACAAACATATGGTAAAAAATAACCTCATGAATTAAATCTTATAATACCCAAAACTTGAACACCAAAAAAAAACTTAAAAATTGAATAATATATGGTACAACATGAAATATAATTCTATTGGAATTAGTTTATTTTTTGATAATCAATACCTAACCTTGTATGGATCTTTTTAAATCATTTTTTATTCAGAGTTGTTAAAAGTTACACATTCGATTCTCCTCTGAAAAACTTTCCTTTAATTTGAGAAAATTGAAAATAAATCCATTCCCTAAAAAAGAAATATTTCAAAAAATCATTTCCCATAGATATAAAAAATAACATATTTAATAATGAAATATTAAGGAAAATAAAAGTTCAATTAGAAATTATAAAAATAAAATAATAGAGTTTTACATTTCATGTTCTTTAACATGAATATTTACTTCCACAAAATATCTTTAAACTCATGTATCATGAAGGTAATCATATAAATTATCTACATAGAACCTTACTCATAGTCATATCCATTTATAAAATTCATTAATACAAATTTCCACCATTAATTATATTCTGGAAATGTATTTTCAACATCAGGTGTTAATAATCATAACCACACTGAACATGGTTCACAAAACCATTTTTCGTATTCCATTATATCCAAAAGATAATCATTTATGAACCATTAAATGAACTATAATTTTTCTTTTAAGAGTAATTATAATTTAATAATTCAATTAGATGGTATATTTAGTCTCATTTTGAGAAAATAAAAATTATAATGAGCTTATTTTTGGTTATTTATCGATATCAATAGATTACCTTATTTCTATTTTTAATTTTTTTATAATCCAAAAATAACCATATTAATAAAATATATAACTTATAAATATCATATATAATAATAAAATATAAACTAATACCATTCACATTTTTAAGTGAAGGAAAATGACACATTTATTCATGGATTTGGTTGTTTACACAACAGAAAAATGATTTTTTTATTAATGTAAATGGGGAGGGTGGTTAATTATTTTACCAAAAAAACTATCTTATTATATAAATTTTATGTAATTCATCACATTATTATGGAGATATGATTTTTTATAGTAATATTAATAATAAAAAACCTATTATAGTGATAATTATTACTTTGGTGAGTTGATCATTCCTTGGAATACTCATGGTAATTGGTGGACTTATAATTACTAATAATGACTAGATAATTTTAGATTTTGGATATGGTTATAAGGAGAGAAAATTAGTATATTTTAATGGTTAAATTTGATTGTGAAGTATAACTTTGAGAGGGTGAATGATCCTTTTATAAGAGAATATATAGACTCTTTGAAAAAATAATCATTTTTCAATAATTCCCTAACATTATACAAGAATCAAGGTCCCAAAAGTGTAAAGAAGTGGAGTGATGGGAAATATAATGTTTAATATAATGTCAAAATAATATTTGAAAAAATATTTTCAAAATGTTTTGGCCATATCCCCTTATTAAAAAAACAATTGATCATTTTTACTTTTTACCATGATAACTATTTTTGAAGCTCGTCAATTAATTTTGATAAATAAAATTTAAATTAATCTCAATAATTTGTTAATCCTTATAAATTTTATTTTGAAAATTATATTTCCTTATAAAATTTTAATTATGTAAAATTTTATTTATAGTATAAAAATACTTAATCGAATCAAAATATTTTTTTATAAAAATGGTTTTTTTAAGAATTATATGTATATATAAGATAAAATTATCATTATAATTGAGTTTAATGAAATAAATTTATGTTTTAGAAATAGAATTAAATTTATAGTCCTCACATAAAAATCAACTATTAATCCTGACATTGAATATAATTCATTCAAATAGAATATCGTTTTTTTTATAAAAGTTAAATTATATTGATTTTAAAAAAATGGTGTACATAATATATATAAGATCAATGATTATATTAAAATGCATAAATTTTTTCATAAAAAATATTCTATTAATTAATTTTTTAATCCTCTAATATATACTTACATAATCATAGAAATTATATTTTTCTAACAAATTGTATTTTTCAATGACAAAAAAATATTTTGAAAATAAATTTAAAAATTTGTACTATGTAAATTTTAATGAGATGAATTGAAAAATGGATTTTATTTTATTAAAATTAAATTACATTTTTTTGAATTCTATGGTTTTATATAATATAATATAATATAATGAAAAAATTGATTGAAATTAACCATTTTCAATATTAACTCATATTAATTATTTATGTTATAAATGTAACATATTTTATTGGTATAACATATTAGTTTTCATTATAGATTTACTAATAGTGTTATATTAATATGTTTTGTTTTAATTTTTTCAATGTAGTGTGAAAAATAATATATCAAAAAAAATGTTATATATGATGAAAAATTTAGGTCTGTGAATTTTATGCCACATAAAAAGAATTTCATCTTAAACATTTCATTACGTGTAGGAAAAAGGGTGAGTGAACATTTTAGATATTACATCAGATGGTTCCCATGTATTGTCTTAAAACATATAATTTTTCTATATAACATTGACCAGATGAGTGATATTGCATTGTAGAACATTATATATTTGATCTAAAATTTCCACTAGTTGTTCCTCATATGAGAGGCTATGTTCTAATTTCATGGATTCAGAGTATAGTACTTGTGAAGGGTCTAGAATGTACTTCATGAAAAATGATACATGGAAGAAATCAAATAACTGAGATAGTTCATGTGTGGGTCTTAAGAGATAAGATACACCACCAACATAATCAAAGATCTCAAATTGACCTATATACCAATGGCTCAGTTTCACATTCTTCCCAAATATATTAACTGGATTCCACATAGATAATTGAAGGAACAACTTGACACCAACATAAAACTCTAACTATATACAATAATTATACAACAACCCCTTATATAAATATTATTCTATTTTCATAAGTCACATAATGTTTTAGATGCTATCCATAATTTCTTGGATACCTTGAGGACCTATTTTTCTCCTCTCTCTAACATCATGAAAATAATATAGAGTCCTACATCTCGTCTAATATAGTGCCACATGTCTTGAAATATGAATTATATAATGGAAATTGTTATTATATGAGAACTATACCATGGTTGCTTTTGATCCTAACATCCTTGGAAATATATATAAAAATATCTTATCATATCCAATAGTGTTGGAATCGCATTCTAAGAATGGCCATCAAAAAGAGGATGATATTTAGTGTTAAATATTATCTTTTCCTCTGATCCATTATGATGACTTCTCTAATAACTATGTGGTAATCCTTGAATCCTAATTAGATACTATTGATAGTGGTACTCCATAGAGACCAATCTACTCATATATGTATATCATGTATTTTTTTTTCAAGGAAGAAATATTATTATGGGAAATAAAATGTGATGACTTTGTAAGGATCTTGACTATGAACCAAAGGGCATTATTGACTTTAGAAATTTTATGGATTCCTAAAAAAATCTTTGGTGTAAATTCTAAATTCTATAATATTATGGTTAATCATTGGAATACACGCTTATACTTTTTTCATTTATCATCCACATGGTGGTCTTCCAAGCACGAGGATATAAAATCTTCAATATCTCTCTTTATATTATCCCAACTGAAGTTATTCATTATATTTTTAAAAATCTTAGGGGATCCTTGATGAATATTGTAGGACCAACTATGTGTGTTATAAAAAAGTTCCCTCTTATGTTTTGGTTTTACAGGACACATATTCAGGTCCCAACCCTTATAGCCACATTATTATCAACGTTTATTGCTAGAATATTTTCTACCTTTTCTATATCTCTGCATCATCATTATAGGATTATTTTAACATTAATTGAATGTATGTTCCATTAGTATGTTTTGAAATATAGGATTTATCTCCTACCCCTATGAATTCATGTTTCATCCTCTACAAATCCATGTGTATTGTTTGTTTTTCAATCATTATCATGGACATAGTACTATTTTATTTCCTTCTCAGAACATCTGGTACCTTATTTTCATTCAATGACTGATAATGTATCGAATAGTTAGAAAATTTTGTCATATCTAAAATTCTCATATAGAAAATATTTTTTTCATTCTATGTGAATATATATTTAAAGATATTATGATAAATATATATATCACCCATTTATCCATAGAGATAATGTCTCCAAAAAATCAATTCAAGCGTCACTATTCACAACGCTTAATTCTATGTCAAGGAAATTTTTCTCAATGTTTTTTAAGTGTTATGAAGCATAAAATATTACCTTATAATTATTTATGAAGATTAACCCAAAACCCATTATCAAATCATCACTATATGTTACAAACCCTTCCCCACTATAGGGTAATGTATATACTTGATTCAGGGACCAATATATTCTTTTGTTCCATGAAACATTCTTCACATTCTTGTATCAAAAGGAACATTATTCCATTCCAAGTTAACATACTCATTGGATTTCATATATATAATAAATTTCTCCCAAATTTTATGTAACATTCATCAAACCAAAATAAAACTATGGTTCTTAATTATAGTGGTTAAGATGGAAAATTTATCAATAACTTCCATCATTGATGGATCTATAGATACGACCTCATTGGTAATTACATGACCCAATAATGATAGCTTTTGTATATTGAATTCAAATTTTTTATATTTTCTATTCAATTTTCAATTTCTTAAGGTCATCAAAAAAACCATGACATTTTCATCACACTCATCATTTCACAATAAATATATAAAATATCATCTATAAATATGAACAAAATTTTATCAAGGTAGTATCTAGAGAATATATTAATTAGATCCATTACGATAATAGGAGAATTCATAAGTCCAAAGGGAATCACTATAAATTTATTTTTTCTATACCTTGTGTAATATCCCATGTAATTATAAAATAATAATTTTTCATATTTATTAATATTTATGAATTAGATAGTAATTTTACTTTAAAAGGGATGCTATTTCTAATAGTATACCTAACAAAAAATAGTGGGTATCTCAGAAATACTATGTTACATAAAAGACTGAGTCATTCAGAAAAATAAAATATTATTAAAATTATTATTTTAAGTTGTAGTTATCATATCAACATTAGAATGGAACGAATGAAATATATTAACTAAACTATAAAAATAGGGTTTACATATATTTATATAATGATTAGTTGATTACAAAATTAATTAGAAAATGGAAAATAAAAACCAAATGAATATCAAGGATGTGTTTTAATGAAAAACTATTTAAGTGTGAATAATTATGTTTATAAAATAATCAAATCACACTTTATGGATTATATTAATGAAGTATAAATTAAATATGACATTTAAAATTCATCTTATATGTTTTCTAGATAAGATAAAATAAGAAAATCATTTTTATGAAAAAAGGAGTGTTTTTCAAAAAAATGCATTTTTACCACCTTTTGATGGTGAACCCTTTATAAATATAGTTTCAAAAAATTTTATATATTATTTTTGAATTTTTTTTTTAATTTGGAATCGAGATATCAAAATTAACTTTGGTTGAATTTTCGGTATTTTAATGATTAAATAAATATTTTAATTAATATTGAAGAATACAATTTTTTAATTCTAACTAATTTTTCATATAATATATTTATAATGATATATTATCCTATTACATGGTTTTAAGGTATAATTAAATGATGTTTTTATCATTTAACCCAATTTAGATCATTGTATTATTTTTAAAATTAAAATTAGATAGAAAAACTATGTAAACTTTTAACATTTTACTTAAAAACCCGTTTTCTCAATACGTAAATGGGATATGTGTTAAACCTAATTTTCCAACATAGTTGAATTGAATTTTAAAAAAATTTAATTACATGGCTATAATTTTTTGGAAAAATTTGGTCCAATAGGATCAAAATAATTTTTGGTGAATCGTAACTTTAGTATTTTTTTACCGTGATTAAAGATTAATATGGAAATTAAAGGTAAAATTAATATTATAGTATTAAAAAATTACAATAACACTTGTACTAATATTATTTTATGAGTTATTATCTAAAAACACCATCCTTGGGCCGAAATTGTTTCCTTAAGGAGTCTCTTGGGTGTGATTATGACATTTATAACATTTAATTTAATGGAAAATATGTCATAAATATGTCTCTTGTTACTAAAAAAATTGAAATATGGGGTTATGTATATGATATATTTGACTATGAATAGTTTTTACAAAGATAAAAATATTTATTACATCATGGTATTTTATTTATAATTTTAATAATTAAATAATTAAATTTTATTGTGACATAAAGATGATTTAGTAATAGATTTATTAAAAAAGAATCAAATAAATTATATTAATAATACTAAATAAATATAATTTGATGTATTTTATGCCTTTGACTAATTTTATGAATTACTATTAAAATTTAGTGTTTACTTGATGTAGTTTTTTTATATAATCATGTTGATATTATTTTTTAAAAAAGTTATGTATTGAATTGTCTAAAAATTGACATAATTCATATTTTAAAATATATTTTATTTAATCAAATGATATAAAATTTATAAAAAAATAATATTCCCAAAATAAGTTAATTTAATTCTAAATATTTCATTAATTACTAATTCATTGGTCGTTTAGCACGATTTGGTAATTATTTTAACCCTCAATTTGTAAATTACTCGATAAACAAGTAAGAGTTAAATGGGGTTAAAATGAAAATATAAGGATTAAAAAATATTTTAAACTTATATAATTTTAATTTGATGATTATTATTGGACCAAAAATCATCATATATATAAATAATTTTTTTGTCCATTTTTAAATAAAATTGAATTATATTAATTTAATACTTTTAATAATTCTAAGAGTTCCCCTCCCCTCTCCTATAAAAGGGAACTCATTTATCTTTATTACTTTCACTACCAAAACCTTTTGGTTTACATTATCTCTACCAAAATACATTTCTAGAATCCCTAAACACATTATAAAAGACTTATTTTAGTCATAACACCATCTTTATGGGTTTTAAGCTATTAAGAAAGGTGCTCATCCGAAAGAAAGTTAATGTTTTTATTTAACTACTTCTATTTTATTTCTTCTTCCACTTCCTTGAAATATAATTATTCCAATATGAAATAATAACTCAAGTATAATCCATATACTAAGATTTTATTATGTTGATACCATCATCTAAATCCATATCCACTTCTATTAAATAGGAAATAAATTAATTGTTTGTGTGTACGTGTGAACTATCACCTCCACAAACCAATATAATTTTTCTCATTACTGTCTCCCAAATATGGTCATAATGATGGATTTAATGTTTTTGTATGATGATCATGAAATATTTATCACTATAAGTGAATAATGTATCAATTATGTTCTTACATTCCATGAACATAAAAATCATAATGTCATTCATGCGTACGTGTGAACTATCACCTCCACGAAGTGGTGTGGATAAATTTTATTCACCACATCACATTTATTATATATATATAAATGTATATGTATATTAAAATTATTATTATTATTTTAATAATATTATGATCATTATGTAAAGATAAAATAATAATTACATTTTCCATAATGATCAATAAAAAATGGAAATGTTACTCATGCATACGTATGGCCTACCATCTCCATGATTATAATGTTGTCAATTTATAATAAGAATACTTAATGGTTTTATTTAAAATTATAATTTATGTCTAAAAGTTATAATAATTTTAGGAAATTTATTCTCAAGATGATGGACTCATGACCACATGGACTATTTTCATCATAACAATTTCATTTTCAACTGGAGTGCCGAATATCGACAAAAAATATGATGTGAACTTAAATAAATATATAATTGTTATAACATGGTAATAAGTGATATAAAATGAATAATAAACTTGATAGAGGTTCTAAATAAATTAGAAACTAACCTATTCTTATTATTTAGGAAGATAAATAATGTACGTGGCAAGTCAGATTGAAGGTAAGAGACTTCGTCACAATCTTTTTTAATTAAGGAATATTTTGAAAACATACACCACTTTATTTTATAAAGTTGATAATAAAACACATGTAATGTAATTTCATTAAAATATTTTCAAAATTAATCCTTTTATATTTAGTGTTTTACTAAATTAAAAAATGGATGATTTTTTTAACATATACAGTAACAATGATATTTTCGCCGTCGGGACCATTATTTGGTATTTAGATTATTCTATAAATCATAATGTTTTAAAAGAAAAATAAATACCATTTTCCTATTTCATGTATTTTGTTATTGAAAACTGTTTTGAGAATGAATTGATTATATCAATATCTTGTAATGATATCTTGCAATTGCAATGTGGAAATGTTATTTTTCCTTTATGATTGTTTTATGTGTTATGATTATGTCATGGTTCTTATGAATTGATCATGTATATGGGTTGTTATGTGATAAAAAAATGGTGGGTAATCCCATGATAGCTATCCAATGCATTGGGTAATGATACAAGGTTAGTTGGTTGGGTTTATCCTAAGATATTTAGGGAATATAATGTGATGGATATTCCAAACGTAACCATAAATGTGGAATTAAGTTATTTATGAAAATGATTATCCTATCTCGGAAAATATGTGATTAGGTTAGTTACTTTTTGGTATGAGACATAAAGGTGGTTGATGTTATTTAGAGATAAATGTTGAAATTATTTTGGAAGACTATGTGATCAAATTCGTCTGGGCTTTAATTTTCAAATGTGGTTTTGATTATTTTGAGGGATTTTAAGGAAAATTATTTGTTGAATTCTCCATATTGAACTTTTAGTATTATAGTTGAATTTTAGAGATTAAAAGTATTTTTTTCCTTCATCCAATGGTTTATTTATTTTTTTGTATAATTGTTTTATCTTATCCGATCCATATCGGTTTTTGTTTCAAGATATAATAAATAGATAGTAAATATTTGTAGATTATTTTATTCTCTAGAATTGGATTATAGTTCTTTAGGTATAAAAAAATTCATCTTGAATACTCTTTATTTGAGAAAAAGATGAGTTTGTGGTAGGATTTGATTAAAGGATGAATCTCTACTTTTCATGTAAGTATATTTTTTATGTTCTGATTATAATTAATAAAATAATTCCTCAACTTTATGTAAGGGATCATAAAATAAAATAACATTTTCCATTCACTTTTCTTACTATGAAATTAAAAAATGTTCAGAACATCTAATGTTTCTAATTTTCTGATTGTTAACTTTCTCCTAATCAGGTTCTCTATCACTCTCCAGCAGAATATGATGGTTAGTTTTTCTTCCATATCCATGTTTTCCTACATGTAATCTGAGTATGTGTTATCTCGAGTGACATTTGTACTTCACTTTATTTATTTTAATATAGATATTTTATTGACTCTTTTTCCAATGTTTGATTTCAATAAAGTAATTTTGAAAAGTAAAACCTAAGTTACCAATACCAAATTTAAAATTGTGAGGAAGAAATTTCTAAAAGGGGGAATGATGTAATGTCCTAGGTAATTATATAATAATACATTTTCATATTTATTAATATTTATGAATTATATAATAATTTTACTTTAAAATGGATTCTATGTTAGACAGTGTACCCAACACACAATAATGGTTTTCCCCATAATCTTACATTGCACAAAATACTAGGTTATATTGAAAAATAATATATTATTAATATTATTATTTTATGTTTTATTTATCTCAAATTTGTTATAATGGTGGGAATTAATGATATTAACTAAATTATGAAAATAAGGGTTATAAATGTTTATATAATGATTCACTGGTTAGAAAATTAATTAGAAATGAAAATAAAAACCAATTGAATATAAAGAATGTGTTTTTATGAAAAAATATTTAAGTGTGAATTATTATGTTAATAAAACAATTAAATCACTCTTGTTGGACTATATTAGTGAAATATAAATTCAATACGATTTTTAGAATTTATATTATATGTTTTCTAGACATTATATATGGATAAAGTGAATTTTATGAATAAAAAGAGTATTTTTAAAATAAAAAAGTGCATTTCTACTACAATTAGATGGAGAAAATTTTTTAATTTAAGTTTTTTTTTTCATTTTTATATGTTCTTTTTGACAAAATAAAATACATATTTGGAAGTAGGACATAAAAATTTACTTTCGATGAATTTTTAGTATTTTTCTCTTCTTACTAAAAAAATACATATGGGATTATGTGAGTGATATATTTGACTATAAATGGTACTTATAAAGATAAAAATATTACCCAAATCATGATAATTTATTTTATAATTTTTTAGGAATTAAATAATTAAATTTAAGTGTGACACAAAGATGATGCTGTAATAGATTTATTAAAGAATGAATCAAATAAATAATATTAATAATATTAATATAACTATAATCTGATATATTTGATTCCATACATGATTTTTTTGGATTACTATGACATGTTAGGATTGAGAAAATGTAGATTTTTCAAAGAATAAATATGTTATTATTTTTTAAAAAATCATGTAAGGAATAGTGTCAAAATTGAAATAATTCATATTTTAGAAAATAAAATAATTAATTAAATGATATAAATATTATAAAATTATATTATTTGGGGAAAGAAATTAGATAAGTCAATGTATTTTATTAATGAATCATTTATTGATAGTTTGGAATGAATTTGTAATTATTTTAACTCTCAAAGTGTACATTACTTGATAAATAGGTAAGAGTTAAAAGGGGATAAAAGAAATAGATAATGATTAAAAAATATTCAAAACATTTATAATTTTAATTCTATGATGAGGATTCTTCCAAAAGTCATAATATATTTTAAATAAATCATTTTTTGACCATTTGGAATTGAAAATTAATTTATATTAATTTAATACTTTTGATAATTCTAAGAGTTCCCCTCCCCTCTTTTATAAAAGGGCACCCATTTATATCTATTAATTACACTTCCAAATCCTTTTGGTTCTACCAATATAAATACAAAAACCTTCATAGAATCCCTCCACACATTCCTGAATTCTTATTTTAGGATGAACACCCTCCTTAGAGTTTTTAAGGTGTCAAGAAATATGATCATTTGAAGGGAAGGTAAGGTTTTTATTTAAGTATTTCAACTTTACTTTTCTTCCACCTCTATAAAATATTCCTCTTCCAAGTTGAAATAATTAATACAGTATAATAAATACAATGAGATGATATTATTTTAATATCATAACCTAAATCCATCACCACTTCCATTAAATGGGAAGGTAGTTAATCATTCTTGTCTACATATGAACTATCTCCTCCACAAATCGATCTAATTCATCTCTCATTACTATATTTGAAGACTGGAAATAATGATAGAATACATATTTTTATAATATTTTAATGAAATATTTATCATTATAGCAGAATAATATATAAATTATGTTCTTGTTTTCAATGCACATAAAAATGATAACATCATTTCTGTGTAAGTGTGAACTATCACCTCCATGAGGTGATGTGAATCATTTTTAATCACCAAATCACATGTATGATATATATAAAATTATTTTTAAATGATTATAATGATGTTAATAATATTATGATCATTATGGAATTATAAAATAAATCAATTAAATATGGAAACATTAGTAATGCGTAAATATAGTCTACCGTCTCTATGATTATAATGTTGTTTATTTCTCATAAAAATACATACCCATTTGATTTAAAAGTATAATTAATGTATAAAAATGATAATTATGTCATGAATATTATTATGGAGATTGTGGACCTATGAACTCATGGAAAATTTTCATCATACCAAGTTTATTTTTGAATCAAGTACTGAATATCGACAAAACATCCGACATGAACTAAAATAATTATGTAATTGTTATAATATGGTAATAAGTGATATAAAATGATTAATAAACTTGAAAAATGTTTGCAAGAAAGTTTAAATTAACCTATGTTTATTATTTAAGAATATAAAGAACGCATGTGACATGTCATACTCAAGGTAAGAGGCTTTTTATCAATCACCCTACATTTAGAACTATTTCGATAATATACAAAACTTTATTTTATACAATGTATAATTAACCACTTTGAATTTTAATTTCAATCAATAGTTTTCAAAAGGAATAATTTTATATGAAGCGTTTTACTGAAATACAAAAGGAATGTTTTTAATGTATACGATGATAATGACATTTCCACCATTGTAACCATTATTTGGTATTTTTGGCTTTGAATATAAGCCGTATTGTTTTGAAAAGAAAAATAACTACCATTTTGCCTTTTTAGGAATTTTTGGTATTTAAAATGGGTTTTATAATGGATTTATTATATAAATATCTTAAAATTATATCTTGAGATTGAAATGTGGAAATGATATTTTTCCTTTATGCTTGTTTTATGTGTTATGATTATGTTAAGGTTCATAGGAATTATTTATGTATATGGGTGGTTCCGTGATAAATTGAGGGAGGCAGAGCCCTTTATATCTCTCCAATGCATTGGTTAATTAGAAGGGGTAAACTGACTAGGTTTATCCTAAGAGATTTAGGGAATATAATGTGATGGGTATTCCAAATGTAACCATATAGGTTATTCCCCATGTAGTTGTGAAATCTACAATTTAATAATGATATGGATGACACAAGTCACCATTATGATTTATGATTTCTATGAGTTTTACAAGAATATTATTATTTCATGGGGTAAGCTAAAGGGTTTATGTTTTATGGGTGTGAATTATGATTTTGTGAAAATATTTTCATGAGTTTAAAATATTCATAGACTAAATGATTATTTCATGCTTTTATGCCTCATATAGAGATTATTGAGCTCATCCCATGTTTTTTCACATGTTTTAATATTTTTGAGGACAAATAAGATGTCATTATGAAAATATTAAATATGTGTCTTGAAAAGAAATCTTAGTTTATTTTTAAAAGGGTTTATTTTGAAATTAATGGTTACTAATTGGAAGTGTCCAGTTTTTATTCTTCTGGTTTTGTTATGTATGAGTTATGGCCTAATTATCTAAAGTTATAAACTTGAAAATATCCTCAATGTGAAATAAAGAAAATTTATTAACTTACCTCAAGAATATTTAATTTTTATGGATGGATCCTTAAACCTTGTATAGAAAGTTGACTTCAAAATATAATCCCTTTTAACCCATAACTAATGATATCCATATTAATGATCAATGTTCGAGAAGTATCAAGATCATATGAGTTCATAAAATATATCATCAACACAAGATATATGATACACGTTCTTGATTAGTATTTTATTTAGAATATGATATTAAATAAAAAGAATAATCAACATATCCATTTTTTTGAATAATAGAAATGGTGCACCCAATGATGAAGCATTAGGGTGTATAAAAATCTTCTAAAAATTTCCTTTTTATTGATTTTTTAACTACTAAAATTCAATTTGACTCAATTAATATAGAATCCATGGGATAAGAATAGATCCAAGGATAAATTCAATCAAAAATTCAACCTCATGCTCTTAGGAAAACTAGGTTTTTATCTAGAAATATATCAGTATATTCTATTGAAATATTAATTTCATAAATGTTGACTTCCTCCCTAGGCATTTGATTCATGTGTCCCTTATTTTTTAGTACCAAAACCTATATTATTGAATTTTCTTCAAAGGAAATATCATCCTTAGGTAGATAATTGGGAATATGATGAACTAGAATACGTAATGAGATCAGTATTTCTTAATAATTGATATGATATCTATGTAGTTATTTAAATTCCAAACCAAAAAATATGTCAAATTCTACCATAGTTAGAATTATTAAATCTATAGGACATATCATCAAAAAGTATCCCCAGATAATATTTTAAAATCCTAGATTCAATCATTATTACACTAAGATATTTTATATATAGTGTGAAATCTATCACATGACATAATTATTCAACCTTTATAGAAAATGTTTGTCAGTTAATTAATTTAATGTTCCAGAATAAAATAAGGTACATGAATATCTAGAATATAGAATAATTATACCTCATATAACTTCATTATAATTATTTACCTCAATGATATTGATTGTGAATTCCCTTCTATGTTCCCATATTTTGGGAGGATTTTGAGGCCTATTTTCTTCAATAGATCCCAGGCTGGGGTATTGATTCACATTGTGTCTCAACTACTTGATATTGAACTATTGTAGTGTGGGTGTATCATTAAATTGGAATTTCACTATATATGTTGTGTTAACAGGTCACTTTACCTTACGTCGCTAGTTGCGAGCTTAGTGGACTAATTTAACATACATAAAATTATTCCTTATTCATTTAATGAAATTTTTAGACTATCTTCTCCTAAACCATTGGAAAGTATGGTGTTAAAATTTATCCCAAATCAATGTGAATTTACATTTAGACTAAAATAGTTTTCATCCTTAATTTTCCACTTATTTGGGTACTGAGGAGCCCCATTTTCCATTACAACCTTTATCGCAAATCAAATAGACATTTCATAGATTACAAAGACAATTATATCTAATTCCTTTTGAAGACTAGGTATTAATCCACTAAAAAATTGATCAATTTTACTTTCTATATTAGAGATAAAACTATAATCATATCATTAAATCCTCATGATGTTTTATTCATATATTTGAATGGATTCATATTCATTTTGTGTTGAGTCCTTGAATTACCTCTTTATATCTGTATGAATAGGTTAGAGAAAATGTTTTTCAAAGAATAATTTCTCAATCTCTTCCCATTCCCTTAAGGATAATTATTCTTTTATAATTGTATTATTAGTAATATTCCACAATGGTAATCCTCATCTTTCAACCGGAAAATAGGAAAATAATATTTCTCATATTCGGAAAACTATATAATGAAAAATCTCTTTTACATCACATCAATCAATTTCTCTTCAATTAGTAGATTATGAAGAGCCACTAAAATAGGGTGGATATTTTTTTATCAAATAACCAATATAAATATTCTTCATTCATGGTACAATTGGGAGATCCATATTAATTATTTTTTTATTGATATCACAAGTTAGTTGAGAGAGTATATCGATGATATATTTAAAAACAGTTCCTGTATCATTTGGAAAATAGTATTGTCTATTGGGTATATAATTTATAAGTTCTTTATTGTTCTATAAATTTCCTTAATAGAGGAATGTTCATGGTAAGTATTCTCAATTTAGTAGACATATAAATTATATTGTATGATTATAGATGATAAAACTCAATAATATTGTGTATTTTCTCCCTTAAAAACTCCGTAAGTTTCTATATAGGTTATATATAATTATTTCAATACAATATTTTTCTTAGAAACACTAGTTATAATAATAATCAGATCCTTCATAAGGGTTCATAATGAAAATATGGATTAACATAAATATATATCACAGGTTTTTGAACCCAAGTACATAATATTGACCGCTTCACCACACACAAATATAATGGTCAAGATATACTCAATAATATATTTTTTGGGTTATTATCCATAGATGAATATATGTTGAATCCACATCCAAATATAGTGTCCAAATAGTGATGTATTTCTAAGGAAAACTAAACTCCTTTATTTATCATAACATAAGACATTTTCATTTTATCAGGCCTTTTATAATGGGTTCTTAATAATTATTTATCATCCTAGTTTCCAAGTAATTTTACACTATACTCGGATACCAACTAAGGTAAAACAAGAAAAATGTACATAAATAAAACATTGATATAATGGATTCATTATTACATCCTAGAAATAGTCATACAATATAAGTAATTAAAGGTTTAATATCTTGTAAACATGAATAATAATACACTTATTTCACATGTTGTGAACATTTCACCATATAATAAATCCAATTATAGAAATTCTAGGAAGAATAATAATTATAAAATCTTATGTAAGGAAAATATAATAAGGGGTAATAGGAAATTATCAATTATGGATAACACAACATAAAACATAATGGTTATACCTTAACCATTTTTAAAATCATGAATAATAGAAAATGTAATATTTAAAAGAACATAAATGATTATCTATTAAACATATGAATAACTGATATACAAAAAATATTAGATGATAACACATTTACCATGGCATGAGAAAATAAAACATGAGGCATATGACATTATATATAAAACATATGAATTAATGGGTTACAATGATAAATATAATATTTCTTATCTTTATAAACCTCGTTACATGCAAACTTGTTTACTCCTAAAGGTTTTACCAGAGATAAATCCCAAAACATTCAACGATTAAAATGAATTACACACAATAATCATTTAAAATTTCCATATCATGATTTATAATACATTACATAATGCATTGTAGTAGTATTACTGAACAAATCGTCTTGGATTTATAACTTAACCACCCATCCATGGTTTATAACGGAACCACAAGTCCTTTTTTAATAACGGTACCACATGTTATTCATTTACACATATATGTTCCCTAAGAAATAATTAACTTGTCAAAAAATAGATAACCCATATGAATAAAACGGTATTCATAAAATATCTAAATTAAAATAATTAACTTTTCTTAAAGAACCTATGAGAATAAAATGGGTTTCATAAAACATCAAATAATATAAAAAACATGCCGAATCAAATTGTCTAATACAAAAATATCGATGAAAAAGTCACATAATAAAAGAATAATATAGTATGAATTGTGAAATATAACTCCATTATAGATAGAACATTTTATGATAATGAAAACCAACTAATTAAAGGATATTTTGAAATCATTTTCTATTAGTAGTTTATAAAATACACAGTTACGAGTATCCTTTCAAAAAGAATACTTTTTTTTGAGAAAATTGAAATTAAAACCATCTATAAAATTATAATTAGTTAAAAAACATATTTATACCAAAAAATTCAAAGATAAAATCTTTTAAAATGAAAATCATTGGAAAAGGACACTTTAAAATTAAATTCTAAGACTTAATGAATGGAGTTTAAGTTACCTTCTCCCTTACCATTACACTTGATTACCAAAAAATCGATTTTACTACCTGTATCATAAATATATAAATCATAATTACATATTTCTGAACCATATTCATATGAATTTTCATTTATACTCTTCATTAATAACAATTCTCACCTTGTATTAGTTTTTCATAATAAATTTTCAACATTGGGTTTTAATAATATTTATTGTATTAAACTTATTCATAATATCTATGTTGTTTATATTTTATATTCAAATTATCAACATTTAAAAACTTCAAGATTTAAGATAAATTATTTTGTATTAAGACATATAATTTTATAATTCCATTACATATTGTTTTTGTGGATTTATGATAAAATGAAATTAGTGAAGACATAGTTTCATGTTATATAACTATATAGAGATATTAAAATATAATGAATGATATGATTTATATTATAAAAACCATATTAATAATATATATTTATTAGATATTCCAAAATTAAAATTAAATATAAACTGAAACAATCCATGTTATGATGTGTATAATGCCCTGACCCCAAAATCTCGGAGCCGGTGCATTACTTATTACATTGGAATGATTAAGGGGAAATAAATCCTGAAGGAATGATCAGTTTAGTGGTATTAAAGAAACTAGATACATACATGGAACACATATTACCATGAGAAATGTGTCAAAATACAATACATAACAAAAACTAAGAAACTGCAACCACATAAACTCAATAAATAGTCTCCTCTTCATAACATGTTGATGGTAAAAACATCAAAGGGGTGAGTTCAAATGATCAGTAAGGGTTACAAATAGAGAAATAATGAATAAAAAATAACTGAATCATAAGAAAATTTGCATAGTCAAATTGGCGTGGTGAATAAATCAAAAATACACACCATTAATGAACTGAGAATGAAACTGCATCGATGGGGTTTTTAATAGTGAAAAAATAATGGATAATAATAACTGTAAATGAATTATTAGAATTATTATTAATTATATTTCATGTATCTAGAACTTGATACCACTATATTGTCAAAGCAGTTTAAGTCTGTGGGTATAAACCCGTCTGATTTTTGGAAACAAACTTGAAGGGTTTGTCACCAACTAATTTGTCTCTTGAGACATGTCGATGCATCGAGGGGTTATAGTGGGCCATGATCATAACTTCATTTCCAAATCATTGTTTATACATATATTTAATACAAGTACAATGTTCCTTCTCAATATCCTTATAGAGTTGAGGATACAGATTCATCAATATTTCCATAGTTAAAACAACATTCCAAATAAACACCTTATGTAAAAGGGTATACAACTTAAGAAAATAATCATATACATGGAACCATAATATGGATATATATTATATTTACAATTTCAAATTAAAAATTATTTCAAATTGGAATTGGATACTCCACATAAGAAATATTATGTGAACAATACCAAGTAAGTCTTAATGAAATGAAAATTGAGACAAAGTCTCTTAACACCTTGTAATCAATTGAGTCGTATGACCAAAAGTTAATAACCACAAAATGAATCACATAATACCATTAATAGAAATATAATCATGATAATATATATCAAATGTTAGTATAAAATACATCACATGAAAGAAGTAAGTGGTGAATGATGCATATCTCATAGAATTAAAAGTGAGATAAGAAACCCCTTACAAACATTTCGGTATGGTAACGAGTGTTCTTTTGAGGGATTAATGAGATTTAAAGGGGTATCCTGTCATTTATATATCATAAGGGAAGTATTTTGGAGGTGATAAAGCATACCCCATAATTAGGAATTAAAAAGAAAAGGACACAACAAAGGGGGGATTCTTGAATAAAAATGAAAGAGAGGATCCCTTACCTTATGCACGAAGGTGTTATTGATTGATCTAAACAACCTGAATAATCAAATTTATGTTCATTAATTATTAATTAAATAAACTCTTAAACATTTAATTTGTATATTATATACTTATTAGGTTCATTCATTCCCTTTTTGATGGATTTAATAGATTCAATTTTATTGTTTTGTAATCATTTTCTTCCTTGGTTTTCATGACCGGTTAACTTTTATTCATGAATGGAAGTTCCATTAAAATGTGGTTAAACATCAAGAATTGTAAGTATATATTATTAGTGACATTATAAATGATCTTATAATTATTTCTGGTCATATATCTTGAGTATTAATCATTAGTTAAAAGTTATTGAAAAACACTTGGATTAACTTGGCGGTTTTGTGCATAATGAACTTATTTTGTATTATGAGTGTGTAAGGATTACAAAACATTGAATAAGGTAAAATAAATATATTATGATATGGTTAAACCATTAAAAAAGTTTCATGATTAGTCTTCAATATATTAATAGAAATTGAAAACCCGTCATCCTTGAATGTTATAAATTAACACAACACGGATGGTATTTTCATTTGTAGTGTAAGAGATGGGGGAAAGATAGATGATGATGAAATATTCAATTAGAATAATAAAATTAAATTCCATGTAAGTTACTGGAATTATCATAGCATTTATATTTGGGGAGGTGGGGAGGGAGAAAAAAAATAATGGCACTTGTAAAATAATTTGAAAGAAAATAGAAGAGAGGTTCACCTTTTGAGTTCTCCTCCTTGAGAATCTCCTTAAGGCCTTTGTTTTTGTCCTTTTTGTGATACCAACAGGTATTGGAAGTGGGGGGGGGGAGATTAAGGAGATATTTGAGCCAAATTTTGGCAAGGCTTGAAGCATGAGTGGTGTGGGGGAAGAGGGGTGGTTTATATAGTGGAGGAGAGGAGGTTTTTCTTAATATTATATCCATTAATTTATTATTTCTCCACAAGAAAAGAAATAGTGAGGATTCCATGACCTATAATAGTAATAAGTGCATCTGAGTTTGATATTTGGTTGCTTACATCACTCATGATTCTAGAAATAGTTAATTTAAATTATAATGTATTTATACTATAAATTAATGTATTTTACTATTCACAAAAAATTCTAGTATTTTAGAAAAATCCCAAAAATTCACCCTAACCATTTTTTATATGTAGAATCAAAAAATGAAATCCATTTTTCCAAAATAATTTTCTAAATATGAGAAATTTAATTTTCGATTAAATCCATTATTTAATAAAAAAATACCAACACTTAAAATATTGATCTTCATTTTTAAGGTGCCTAAATTTTATTTATATATTCATGAGTAATGTTACGATTCATATGGGTCGTTTTACTATTAATAAGGAAATGTTACTATTAATAAGGGTATGTTACTATTAATAAGGGTAGGTTAATATTCACTAAAAATTCACTTGATTCTATCAAACTCCAAATATCATCCTGATCACAACCGTGTATGTCCATTTTTCAAAATTCAAAACACAAAAGTGAAAAATTTATGTTTAATTTCTAGGTTATGAATATCTCCTAAACAACCAAGTGTTGTTTAAAAGAAACTCAGTTCTTTATAAAATATATTCTAAGAATAGAATGTATTAAAGAAAAATATACCATAAAATGTTTTAGGTGTTATATTATTCCCACCATTGGAAATTTCATCCTCGAAATTTTTCATGTATATTGCTCCCTAAAAATATGTGGGTGGTTCTTCTTCATAACATCCTTAGGATCCCACGTTGCTTCCTTCATATTATGGTTTCTCTATAGATCCTAGACTAGGAAATTTGTCCGAATTCTCAATACTTGCTCCCTTGTGTCAAGAATCTCGATAGGCTCTTCACAATATGTCAAATCGGGATCTAGTTTGATTTATTCATAGGTGAGTACATTCATTGGGTATAGCATGTATTTCTTCAACAATGACACGTGGAATACATTACGAACTTTGGAGAGTCTTGGTGGCATTGCTAAACAGTAAGCTATAGCTCCAATCCTTTCCATAATTTCAAACGGTCTGATGTACCTGGGGCTCAACGTCCCTTTCTTACCAAACCTTAATACACCCTTCCACAGAGATACTTTTAGAAAGACATGATCTCATAATTGAAATTCCAAATCCTTTCTCTGGTTGTCAGCATAAATATTTTGCCTACTTTGGGATGCTTTAATATGGGCCTGAATTTTCTTTACCTTTATTGTTTCTCTTCGATAAGTTCTTGGCCTAAAAGTTTCCTCTCAACAACTTCATCCAAAAAGTTGGAGTTCGACACCTCTTACCATATAATGGAACATATGGAACCATTTGAATGCTAGAATAGAAGCTATTAATGTTGGAAAATTCCACCAAAGGCAAGTATTGATCCCACATACCTTGAAAGTCAAGAGAGAAAGATATCAACATATGTTTCAATGTTTGAATATTCCTTTCATACTGTTTGTCAGTTTAGGGTTGATAAGCAGTACTCATATGAAGCTCAGTATCCAAATACTTATGAAGACATTTCCAGAATTTTGATGTAAATTGGAGATCTTGATCGAACAAAATCGATATAGTTGCACCATGAAGTCTTACATCCTCATTAATGTATAGCCTTTCCAGGCACTCAAGTGGTAAATCCTCCCTTATATTAAGGAAATGTTCTGATTTTGTGATAAGATCAACAATTAACCATGTTACATCATATAAAATCCCAAAGTTTCATTAATGAAAATCCATCTTTATCTAATTAAATGTCTCTTTATGTAAAATGTTTATATAAAATTTCAACTTATTTGGTTTTATGTTAAGAATTTTTTTCCGTTGCTAATATAGCCGTTGAACAGTGATCACGTGATTAGTATAAATATAGGGCTTTAAAAAATCCAATTTACTCAAACAAAAGAAGCATTGGCCTCATCAAGTAGAATTTCTCCATACAAATCCCATTTGTCAGAGTTTGGAAAAGAGGTAGTGTCCTTGGGTTTTGATCTTGACCAAACCCAAGCTGAGCTTCGTCATGTCAAGCTCGAACGGGATCGTCTATGGGAAAAGTTGAAGTTGATAGAGATTACCACTCGAGCGATGTTATCCGAGCCACCCCAAGAGTCTGTCACCATTGAACACATTACCCTTAGGTCTTATGTGGCTGTTTTAAGGGGTTATGTAAAAAATATCTAGTACTATGTTCATGTATATTATTTTTTTAATATAATAATGAATATACCTTCTTGTCATTATTGACAATTCGTAAATAGTTTTTTTAAAGCACAAATGGTATTTTTTTAGTTAATATTCAGATAAGAAATCTATTTTGACGAATTAATGGATTTTTGAATTAAAATAGAATTTTAATAAAATATTATTATTATTTTTAAATTAATTTTTACTAAATATAAATGATCTTATAATTTTATGAATGCAATTGTAATTTTTATTAAGGTTTGAAAGCCATTTTTGTCAAAACCCGTGAATTTTTGATAAATGTAAATTTTTATTTTAAAAGTAAAAATTAACATATTTAGAAAATTATTTAGATAAAATAAATGTTATTTCTGGAATCAGGATGTCGAAATTATCCAATGGTGAATTTTTCATAATATTCTGAGATAGTCAAATTTTTGGGTAAAAATTAAATACCGTTTAAATATATAATGTGTTTTATGACATCATAATGACCCAATAGTGATGTAATAAAATACTATAAGCTGAATTTTCGTCCATTATATGTTTTATCATTAAAATAATGTGATTTTTGGTTTGTTTGACTTATTTTACAAAGCATTAATGGACCCCTCAAGACTTATTAAACATCTTGTCTTTTTAAATTTTTTTCCATGGGGTGTGACTCACCTCTACATAAGCAAACCCATTATTTTAAGAAGTTCGGACTTTGGCCTTATAAAATATTGTTTTCTTCTTCCCTTTTCCAAAAACCATGGGCAAAAATCATGAGCCGATTTGTGGTTTGGATTAGTTTAATGTAAGGGGTCCCAAACCTAAATAATAAAGAATTCACTCACCTTTCCTATATAAACCCACCCAAGCTCCCACTTCCTCCTCACTAAAAGCCTTTGGAGTTCATCCAACCTCTGCCATACTCTCTCTATAATCCTCCCAAGGTTCCCCATGCTCCCAAGAAGCCTCTCTCAAGCCTCTCCGAAGCCTTTGGAAGCACACTTCCAAGTAAGGGTATTTCTTCCTCTCACTTTTTTTGTCCAATTTTCTTAATATTGTTATGCACTTTTAATTTCAATTGTAAATGCTAGGGTATGGTTTCTCACCTCCCCCACACTACCCTCTTATTTTGTGAATGATGGTAGACCCCTTTCTCTATCATTAAATGCCTCCCATGTACACCTGTTACTATGCCGAAATTCCGAAAGGAGCTTCTCTCTCCTCATTTGCATTCAAGAAATACTTTTGTATCATGAATCTAAATTCAATTACAGTTGTTGGGACAGGTAACTATATAACCCCTTAATATCCATTTCATATAGTTATGATGAGACAGACCTTTCTCTCTCATTAATCATTTTTATGAATTCTTATATCACGTCGTTACGCTGCCGAAATTGCACCAATTTTTTAAGCCAATGCCATTATATAGTGAATACAATGCCCATTTCTCCATAAAAGGTATTCAACTTCATGCACATTTACTTATTAATTATAAAGTTTCATTCCACATTCCTTTGTCATGGAATAAATGATTATGTTTTATGAATCCATGTTTTATGATCCATGTGGCACACTTATGCATGAAATGAAATGTTTAAGAAGGGTGTGCCCTTATAGTGCTCCAATGCATTGGGTAAAGTATAGTATCATGATACGTCATGCGCAATGAGTGTTGACTCATGTGAATTCAAGTGCAATGAGGGTTTACTCGTGCTTCATGTGTAATGTGGATTTACTCATACTTCATGTGCAATGGGCCTTGGCTCATGATAATTCCATGTTAAGTGTTGTTGCCATATTTCCAAGTTATGATTATCATGCTCTATCATGCCTTTATGTAAATGTTTCTATTGTGATCTATTGATATGCCTATTGTATAACATGTATTTTACTCCTCATGTATTCCCTGTTTATTCCCTTACTGGGCTTTATAGCTCACCATTTTCTTATGCATGTCCTGAGGTTATCCCATGCAATGCTAAGTACGAGGGAATGCAGTGGTAATGTAAAGGAAGTTTTCAATAAAGATGTTGTATTTCATGTTTTAAGTTGTTATGTAATTATCCTAAGCCCCAAAGACACTAGACCTCTCGATCTTCCATGTTGTATCAAGTGAATAGTTTATGTAATGAATCATGTTTAAGTTTGTAATAAAAGAAGGGTTGTCATTGTTGGTATCAAAGGATAGGTTTAGTTATTTTTGGGACTAGGATTAGAAAACCCCAGTAAAGCCTTAGAGACAAGGCTATGTATAATAAAAAAATCCCTAAGTTTTGGTATATACTGAGTGAGTGGTTTATCAAGCAAATACATCCCTGTCTAGATACGAGCAGGTAGAGGCGGCTCTGGCATAGATGTATCCTAGGGGTAAAACATGAAAACACCACTTTGAGCTAGACTCGAATGGGAACTAGTGCACGAAAATGGGCCTTACTGCACTCTTGGTTATGACACTCTTGAGGGATATTCTTTGGTAAATTCAAAATCTTAGTATGAACCCTTATTAAGGGAATAAAAAAACCCATAGAATATATGTTAGAAAGTAGATCATGAAAATCCTAGATTGAAACCTATAGACTCATGAGTTAAGGAAATAAAAGTTTATTTATAAGTCATCAACTTTTGTCTTTGGATTACCCTTTATGTGTTACCCCCTAACTTTCCTTTTATTCCAGCCAATGGCTGGTAATAAGAGGACTCGGGCTAACAACCGATGTGAAGATCAGTGTGATGACTGTACTAATGAGATACCCAATCTAATGGCAGCAGGAATCACGAACTTTGTTACGCTTCTCTCTCAGCTAACTCAAGATTTGAATAGAAACATGGTTCAAGAGGAACATTCAACCCCCCTAAGAAATAACAAGTTGCTATCGAGAGCTTCATGAGATAAAGGCCTTCTACTTTTAGTAGATCATCTGATCCCATGATCGCTGAACAATGGATCGACTCCATTGAAAAGATATTCTCCATCCTTCAATGTTATGAACAAGAGAAGGTTCTCCTAGAGGCTTATCCTATGGAGGGTGAAGCTGATCAATGGTGGACATTGATAAAAAATACGAAGCCTGAGGAGGAGATCGAGGCGTTGGAATGGAAGGATTTTCGGAAGATGTTTTTCGATAAATATTTTCCGCGCACCCTCTGGCTTACGATGGAAAGGGAATTCTTTTCCCTCAAGAAAAAAGACAAAGAATCTATTGGATCATATGAGGCAAACTTCACAAGGCTTGCATGATATGCTTCTGGCTTTGTCGTTACCCCCGAATGCAAAGTTGACCACTTCTTTGGTGGGTTGAAGCCTAGCCTGTGGAAAGCATTAGCGATCTGTGACTTCGAAAGCTCTGAGGAAATTGTTCGATGTGCCCTCAAGGTCGAAATGGAGATTAGGGAATCACAAGGGTATCATGGGGACAAGAAGTGTAAGGTGGAATTCAATGCTGGCGGTCCGATGGATAAATCCAACGGTGATAAGAAGATCCAGCACCCCACTTGCCAAAAGTACAGAAAGAAGCACCCTGGAAATTGCCTCAAGGGGACGAGGAAATGATTTAGGTGTGGAAGAGAAGAGAACCTAGTAGTTAACTTTCGGTAAGAAAGACCCACGACTACGACAGAGGAGAGGAACTCTCCATTTGAAACTCAACACGTTTTTCATTGCTAAAACTTCAAAGAACTGGGGAATTTTGCAAATCAGTGCCCTAATCCAAGGGTTTTCGGAGGCAACCAACAACCTCCAAGGCAGCAAGGAAGAGCTTTTTCCATCACTTCTACCAAAGTGAACCCCAAAAATGAAGTGGTGATAGGTACGCTAGTTATTCATTCAAGAATAGTGAACATACTTTTTGATTCAGGTTCTATGCATTCTTTTATTTTTTGAAATTTTAGTAGAACAATCCCAGTACCACCACAAATCATGGAAGTGAAGATGTCGGTGAGTACGGAAAATGGGGAAATCATTGTATCCCATGAATATAAGTCCTCCCCTATTATAATATGTGGATTGAATTTCCCAGAGAACCTTTTCATACTCCCTCTGGTGGAATTTGATGCAATTCTTGGCATATATTGGATTTCCTTATATAGATCCAACATAAATTGTTGGGAAAGGGAAATCACACTCCATATGGAGAATCGACCCCCGATTCTTTATAAGTGTAAGGAAGAAGATGAATCTCCTTTAGCTCCATCATCTCAAGAATGGATATTACTGCCCTATGAGCACATGTATCTGGCTCAGATGATTGAGTTCAAGGAAGAAACCATCCTTGAAGAAATGCCTATTGTGAGGGAATTCACTGAAGTGTTTTTCGAGGAACTTCCTGGTCTTCCTCCTAGAAGAGATGTTGAATTCTCAATTGAACTTATACCAAGGTCACTACCAATATCCAAGACTCCATATAGAATGGCTGTCGTGGAGCTTGAAGAGCTGAAGAAACAACTACAGAAGAATTTGGATAAAGGGTTTATATGCCCAAGTGCTTCACCAGGGGGTGAACCAGTCCTCTTCGTCAAGAAGAAGGATGGGTCAATGAGACTTGGCATCGATTATTGTGAACTTAACAAAATCATGATAAAGAACAAGTATCCTCTTCCACGGATCGATGACTTGTTCGATCAGCTGCGTGGAGAACAATACTTCTACAAAGTAGATTTGCGGTCGAGATATTATCATGTAAGGGTGAAGAAGGAATATGTCCCCAAGACTGCTTTTCATACAAGATACAGGCACTATTAATTCATAGTAATGCCTTTTGGACTCACTAATGCTCCAAAAATATTCATGGACTTGATGAATACAGTCTTTAGAGATTACCTCAACAAATTTGTGGTAGTCTTTATAGATGATATTCTAATATACTCAAAAACCAAGGAGGATTATGAGGAGTATTTAAAAACTGTACTAGAGAATTTGTGCAAGGAGAAGCTCTATGAAAAGTACAGAAAGTGTGAGTTCTAGTTGAAGGAGGTATCATACTTGGGGCATATCATTACAAGCAATGGGATATCTGTGGATCCCTCCAAAACAGATGCAATTGAGGGATGGTTGAGGCCAACATCATTAACAGATATCCATAGCTTCTTGGGGTTAGCTGGATATTATTGACGATTTGTGAGAAAATTCTCACGATTTTCCAACCCTCTTACCAATCTAACTTGAAAGGGAGTAAAGTTTTCTTGGAGTGATGAATGTGAAGAAAGATTAAAGGATTTGAAAAGGAGGCTTATCACTGCGCCCATGCTCACTTTACCCACAAGTAGGGAACCTTTTGTGGTATTCAGTGATGCTTTGAAGAAGGGCTTAGGTTGTGTGCTGATTTAGAATGATAAAGTGATATCCTATGCCTCAAGGCAGTTGAAAATCCATGAGTGAAACTATCCAACGCATGATTTGGAGTTGGCGGCTGTGATCTTTGCCTTGAAAATCTGGCGACATTATCTCTATGGGGAGAAATGTGAGATATATACTGACCACAAGAGTCTTAAATATAGATTCACACAGAAAGAGCTTAATATACACCAGAGAATATGGATAGATCTTATAAAGTATTATGACTGTTCAATACATTACCACCCTGGGAAAGCGAACATGGTGGCAGATGCCCTAAGTATAAAGGACCCAGTGATTCTATCAATGATGAGAATTGAGAAGGATCCAATCTTCTTAGACTTGATAAAGATAGACATGGGAATCATACAGAAGGGAACACCATCAATCCTTTCACAAATGATTGCTCAACCGTCTCTTTTAGAAAGGTTAAAGGATTCTTGAAAGGATGATGTGGAAATTCAGGAAAAAGTAGAAGCCATCAAAAAAGGGAAATCCTCAGAGTTTAATGTTAATGAAGAAGGAATTGTGCGATTTGGGAAAAGACTATGTGTTCCATCAAGTCTGGAGCTGAAGAAGGAACTTTTGGATGATGCACATAGTTCAAATTTCTCTATTCACCCAAGGAGCACAAAGATGTATCGAGATCTCTGAGAAAACTTTTGGTGGGATAATATGAAGAAGGAGATTGCTGTATATACATCAAAGTGCCTAGTGTGCTAGCAAGTGAATCCAGAAGTCTATGGGGATGATGCAACCATTTCCCATACCAGAATGAAAATGGGAGAACATCACCATGGACTTTGTCACTGGACTTCCGAGGACATCCAAAGGCAACAATGCAATCTGGGTTATGGTGGATCATCTTACAAAGATTTCACACTTCATTTCTATTCAGGAGGATTTCCCATTGGATCAATTGGAACAGATATATATCAGGGAAGTGGTAAATCTGCATGGAGTGCCACTATCTATTGTGTCTGACCGAGATCCAAGATTCAACTATATGTTTTAGAAGAGTCTTCAAAATGCTATGGATACTGAACTGAACTTCAGTATGGCCTATCATACTCAAATTGATGGCCAATCCTAGCAGACTATCCAAACACTTTAGGACATGTTGAGAGCATGCTCAATGGACTTTAAAGGAGGTTGGGATCAAAATATTCCTCTGGTTGAGTTCTCTTATAATAATAGTTTCCACTCAAGCATCCAAATGGAACCTTATGAAACCCTGTATGGAAAAAGGTGCAGAACACCAGCATGTTGGGATGAGGTCGGTGAACATAAGCTGCTGAGACTAGAAATGGTCGAAGAAATGGTGGAGAAGGTGAAAAACATTCAACAACATATCAAGGCATCCTAGAGTCGATAGAAGAGTTATGCAGATAACCGTCGATAATCCTTGAATTTAAAGTTGGAGACATGGTTTTTCTATGCATATCTCCATGGAATAAGGTCATGAGGTTTGGAAAGAAAGGGAAGTTAAGTCCAAGGTATATTGGCTCCATCATGATTCTTGATCATGTCAGGGTTGTGGCTTATCGACTAGCACTTCCACCTACCATGGCCAAAGTACATGATGTCTTGTATGTAACCCTCTTAAGGAAGTACATACCAAACCCTTCACATGTACTCTCTTATAAGGTGGTACAGTTGGAGGATGATCTTTCTTATGAGGAGCAACCAGTGAAGATCTTTGATTGTAGAGAAAAAGTTCTACGAAATAAGACAATGCCCCTCGTCAAGGTGTTGTGGAGAAACCACAATTTTGAAGAAGAGGCTTGGGAATAAGAGGAAATGATGAAACTGAGACACCCACATCTGTTTTAGTGTGGGAAAAGGAAATTTCAAAGGTGAAATTTCTTAAGGGGGGAATATTGTAACGACCCAAAGTTTCATTAATGGAAATCCATCTTGATCTAATTAAATGTCTCTTTATGTAAAATGTTTATATAAAATGTCAACTTCTTTGGTTTTATGTTAATAATTTTTGACTGTTGATAATATAACCGTTGAATTGTGATCACATGATTAGTATAAATATAGGGCTTTAACAAATCCAATTTACTTAGATAAAAGAAGTGATGGCCTCATCTAGTAGAATTGCTCCATACGAAGGCCATTTGTCAGAGCTTGGAAAAGCGGTGGCGTCCTTGGGTTTTTCTCTTGACCAAGACCAATATGAGCTTCATCATGTCAATCTCAAACGGGACCATCTATGAGAAAAGTGTAAGTTGATAGAGATTACCAGTCGAGCGATGTTATTCGAGCCACACCAAGAGTTTGTCACCATCGCATACCTTACTCTTAGGTCTTATGCGGCTGTTTTAAGGGGTTATGTAACAAATCGCTTGTACTATGTTCATGTATATTATTTTTTGTATATAATAATGAATATACCTTCTTGTCATTATTGACACATTGTAAATAGTTTTTCTAAAGCACAAATTGTATTTTTTAGTTAATATTCAGATAAGAAATCTATTTTGACGAATTAATGGATTTTTGAATTAAATAATATTTTAATAAAATATTATTATTTTTTAAATTAATTTTTATTAAATATAAATTATCTTATAATTTTATGAATGCAATTGTAATTTTTATTATGGTTTGAAAGCCATTTTTGTCAAAACCCACGAATTTTTGATAAATATCGGTTTTTATTTTAAAAGTGAAAATTAACATATTTTAAAATTTATTTAGATAAAATAAATGTTATTTCTAGAATCAGGACGTCAAAATTATCCAATGGTGAATTTTTCATAATTTTCTAAGAAAGTCAATTTTTGGGTAAAAATTAAATACCTTTTAAATATATAATTTGTTTTATGACATCATAATGACCCAATAGTGATGTAATAAAATACTATAAGATTTTTGTTTGGCCAATATATGTTTTATAATTAAAATTATGTGATTTTGGGTTTGTTTGACTTATTTTACAAAGCATTAATGGACCCCTCAAGACTTATTAGACATCTTGTCTTTTTAAATTATTTTCCATGGGAGTGTGACTCACCTCCACATAAGAAACCCCATTATTTTAAGAAGTTCAGACTTTGGCCTTATAATTTTTTTTCCTATTCCCTTTTCCAAAAACCATGGTCAAAAACCATGATCTGATTTGTGGTTTGGATTAGTTTGATGTAAGGGGTCCCAAACCTAAATAATAAAGAATTCACTCACCTTTCCTATATAAACCCACCCAAGCTCCCACTTCCTCCTCACTCAAAGCCTTTTTAGTTCATAAAAACTCTGACCTACTCTCTCTAGAATCATCCCAAGGTGCCCCAAGCTCCCAAGAAGCCTCTCTCAATCCTCTCTCAAGCCATTGGAAGCACACTTCCAAGTAAAGGGTTTTTCTTCCTCTCACTTTTTTATCCAATTTTCTTAATATTGTTATGACCTTTTAATTTCAATTATAAATGATGGGGTATGGTTTTTCACCTACCCCATACTTACCTCTTATTGTTTTAGTGATGGGAGACCCCTTTCTCTCTCATTAAATGCCTCCCATGTACACCAGTTACTATGCCGAAATTCCGAAAGGAACTTCTCTCTCCTCATTTACATTCAATCAATACTTTTGTATCATGAATCTAAATTCCATTAAAATTGTTGGGGAATGTATCTATATGACCCCCTTACTATCCATTTCATATAGATATGATGAGACACCCATTTCTCTCTCATCAACTATTTTTATGAATTCTTATATCACGCCGTTATGCTGCCGAAATTGCACCAATTTTCTAAGCCAATGCCATTGTGTAGTGAATACCATGCCCATTTCTCCATAAAGGGTATTCACCTTCATGAACATTTACTTATTAATTATAAATTTTCATTCCACAATCCTTTTTTGGGGAATAAAAGATTATGTTTTATGAATCCATGTTTAATGATCCATGTGGCACACTTATGCATGAAATGAAATGTTTAAGAAAGGTGCGCCCTTATAGAGCTCCGATGCAATGGGTAAATTATAGTATCATGATATGTCATGTGCAATGAGTGATTACTCATGCTAATTTAAGTGCAACTAGGGTTTAATTGTGCTTCATGTGCAATGAGGATTTACTCATGCTTCATGTGCAATGGGCCTTGGATCATGCTAATTCCATGTTAAGTGTTGTTGCCACATTTCTATGTTATGATTATCATGCTCTATCACGCCTTTATGTCAATGTTTCTATTTTGCTCTATTGATATTCCTAATGTCTAACATGTATTTTAATCCTCATGTATTCCATGTTTATTCCCTTAATGGACTTTATAGCTCACCCTTTTCTTATGCATGTCCTCAGGTTATCCCATGCAATGCTAAGTACGAGGGAATGTAGTGGTCATGTAAAGTATGTTTTCAATAAAGATGTTTTATTTCATGTTTTAAGTTGTTATGTAATGATCCTAAGCCCCAAAGACACTAGACATCTCGATATTCCATGCTGTATCAAGTGAATAGTTTATGTAATAAATCAAGTTTAAGTTTGTAATAAAAGTAGGGTTGTCATACATCATTACTTATAAGTGTCATCATTTGTCCTGTAAAAAAATCCATCATAATTTCATCCCACTTCCACATAGTAATAGGTAAAGATTTTATCGCCCCTCTATTATGTTATTTCTCTACCCTTCACTTATTGACAAACTAGACACCTTGACACGTAGTCAGCAATTTCTCGCTTCATATTATACCACTAAAAATGTTCCTTTAGATCTCTATACATCTTTGTGCTACCATGGTGTATAGAGAAATTTGAGCTATGAGAATCGTCTAATAGTTCCCTTTTTAGCTCTGGTACTGATGGAACAGATATCCTCTTCCCAAATTTCATAAATCCTTCATCATAAACTAAGTCTTCCAATCTACCATCCATAACGGTATTAATTTTCTTGTGTAGATTCTCATCATCAGATTGATATCTTTTTATCCTCTCTAGTAAAGATGGTTTAGAAATCATTTGAAAGAGGAAAGATGTTTCCCTTTCCTTAAAAATTCCCATATCCATCTTTATTAGATACATGAATATAGGATCTCTATCAGTACTCATTTGGGTCATAAGTCCATGATCTTTCCTACTTAATTCATCTTCCAACTTATTTTTCTTTTCGGGATGGTAGTGTATTGAACAATCATAAACTTTGAGAAACTTGATCCATCTCCTTTTCCTCATGTTGAGTTATTTTTGTGTGAAAATTTATTTTAAACCCTTGTGATTAGTATATATCTCACATCTTATACCATAGAGATAATGTCTCTATATTTTCATAGAAAATATTACAAATAATAACTCCAGATCATGAGTTGGTAATTTTTCTGATGATTCTTCAATTGGCTTGATGCATAAGAGATAACTTTATCATTTTTCATAAGGATGCAACCCAGTACATTCTTTGATGCATCACCATAAATCACTTATCCATAATTTTCAAATGGAAGTGTCAAAATTGGAGTATTTACCAATATTCTTTTCAATTATTCAATGAAATCTGTACATTCTTTTTTCCATAGAAACTTAACCCCTTTACATGTGATCTTGGTTAGTAGGTTATCCGGTCGGGTGAAATTCTGAACGAAATGCTGATATTAACTTGCTAATCCAATAAAACAAATACTTTAGTTATGTTCGTTTGTGTGGGATATTCTTATATTACCTTTTTCTACACAAGATCAACTAGGATTCCATCCTTAGAGACAATATGGTCTAGAAAAGAAACTGATCAAAGAAAAAATTCACACTTTCTAAACATTCCATATATTTAATTTATTCTAAGAGTTTTTTAGAATAATGCGAATGTGATTCTCATGGTCTTCATAGATTTTGGAGTATACTAGGATATCATTGATAAATACCACAAAAAAGTTATCAAGACATTCCTTGAGAACTATATCCATTAAATCCATGAAAACAGAGGGTTCATTAGTGAGTCCAAAAGGCATCACTGTAAACTCATAATGCCCATACCTAGTTCAAAATGTTGTCTTCAGAATATCTTTCTTCCTTGCACACATCTTATGATACCCAAATTGAAGGTTAATCTTCAAAAAGTACTATTCTCCATGAATTTGATCAAATAAATCATCAATTCGTGGTATATGATACTTATTCTTTATAGTAATATCATTGATTTCCCTATAATCAATACATAGCCTCATGGATCTATCTTTCTTCCTGACAGAGAGGACATGGGATCCCCATTGAGAAACACTAGGTCGAATAAATCCTTTGTCATTCAATTACTCTATTTGTTTCTTTAGCTCCAATAATTACACAGTGTCCATTATACATGGAGTCTTTGATATAGGTCTTGCACTAGTAATTAATCCAATAGAGAACTCAACTTCCCACTCTGGAGGATGTCCAGGTAAATCCTCTGGAAATATGTCAATGTATTATTGCACTATATGTACATCTTAAATTTGAGGGTTTCTTTCCTCACCCATAGATTTTGGGTTCTCTTACTCTCCGAGAATTTCATTTAGTAGAGATACTGGGGGTGGATCTAGATAATAAATAAATGGAGGGGTTTCTTCTAACAAAATAAGGGATTCTACACCATTTTTAGAGATTCTAACTTCTTTCTTCTTATAATAGATCCTTGCATCATAATTTAACAGTCAATTAATACGAAAAATTATATCAAAGTAAGTAATTGGTATGATGATAAGGTTAGAAACTAAAACATGTTTATTTGTCACAAGGGGGAATGATTGACATTCCTTTATTGCAATGATATATCCCCTAGGATTTTTGACTCACAACTCCTTTATTAAATCAAATTAGGAATGTCTAATTTTCTTGGAAAACTAGGAATATATGAATTGATGTGATGATCTAGAATAAAATAAATCATTGGATAAGTTTAAGGAAACAATTAAAGTACATTCCACCACATCATTAAGAACTTAAACCTCTAAGGTTATAATTTCATAAGCTTTCTGTTGCTCTCATGGCCTTTTCTAAGGAAAGTTTCTTTGGAACCTAAGACACTAATTTGGCTAGTGTTTCATCTCTCTAAAATTGTATCATTGAACATCGTTGACTTTTTTCTTCCCCTTGAATTCATTAGATCTATGAATCTTTTCTACACACTTATAGAAGACTCTCATGCCTTTCAAGCATTACCTTGGATGATTCTTTCCATAGTTCTCACATAACGGGAATGTATTCCTTACCTTGTTCTTATTTTTTGCTTCACCAGTTCCATTGTTTTTAGAGTATCACATCATATATTTATTTCTCTTAAAGAAATTTGATCTAGAAAACTCCCTCTCTTTTTTGATGGAACTTAATAAAATTTCATCATATGATGAAAATGTTTGAGAAGCGAGTTCCCTTTGAAGACTTGGCTTAAGAACTTCAAATAAATGATAGGTATTGTCTTCCATGTCATGTATGTAATCTATGGTATACCTGGATAGTATTTTGAAGGTAGCCTCATACTCTGCAACACTTTCTTCTTCCCTTCGCATTAAGCCATGGAATTTTCTCTTTATTTTGGTTCATTGGTCACAAGGGAAATATTTGTCAAAGAATATTTCCTTAAAATTACTCCATTACATATCTTCTATTTATTATTCCTTTATGGTATTCTAGATAAAGGACCATCATTGATCAGTATCGCCCTTGTGAAAATATAATGCCAATACTACCTTTTCATTTTCATTGTATCTTAATTCCATGAATATCTTTTCAAGGGACTTGATCCACTTCTCAGCGACCACTGGATTAGTATTCCCACTAAAATATGTGAGCTTCTACCACATGAAATGATCCAACAAAGGTGTGGCATGGTTCTTTGTCACAACCTGAGTAAGTTTTCCCAATATGTTCATGATCTGATCCTCTCCAACATTGACTGTGTTGAATTGCTCAGTGGAAAAATCCCTGCATTATCCAAGAGTATTGATTTAGCTTCTTCCATTATATTCCATTTATAAATAATGGTATACAATAATTAGGTTATGAATCATAGTTTATAATCTCAACTAGAAAAGTATTTAACATAAATTGAAATTCAATGCATAGATAATCTAAAAAACATGGTTTCTATGAGGAAAAATTTACATTAAAATCATTAAAAATGGATTGTAAAGAAAATATAAATTATTCTAAGCATATCCCCTGGGAGTGTCAAACCAAGAGTGTAGCAAGGCTTGTTGTCATATACCAGGATACCCCAGTGTCACGACCCGCCCTCGGGGTCCGTGCCGTGACTACCCCAATCCCGCCTTCCATAGGCCAGGGGCTGGCGACTAGCACCAAGGCGTAAATCCCAGTATAAAGGGAAGGCATTGCCTTTGTAAAGTAAACAAACACCACAGAGTAAGCAAGTGGAAAGTAAACACTAAGTAAAAACAGAGTACAACTGAAAGTGCGGAAAAGTAAATGGGCCAGTATACAAACCCAAACTGAAAGTAAAGTACAACTCGAAAGGGAAAAACAACAACTGTAAGTAAAAGCCGCTACACCGAGCTGTCCACTGGAGATCCCACCTGAAGGGTGGGTACAGATAGCTCCACTGCTCCTCGGGTCCCGTCGTCCACTCTGAACACGTCCCGCCTAGTGGTCCACCTCCAGGTACCGTCCTGCTCTGCAAGCCTCGGCCGAGATCAACGCTGTCCGTCGTCTGCATCCAACACAACGTAGTGCGGGCAAAGCCCGTGCAAGGGTGAGTATAAGCTACTCAGTAGGGACCCCGAGACCCCTGAAGGTCTCTCAAAATCCACAAAGGATAAACCACAAAGAAAGGTACAATCACGAAGTAACAACCGACACTGCTTAGGTATATGCCCATACATATACCTAAGTCATCAATTTCAAATGCACTCCATCCTCCGAGCCCAAGTAAAACTCAGTCCGCACAGGAAAGTAAACGTATTCCACACAGGAAAGCAAAACGTAATCCACACAGGATAGCACAACACAATCCACACAGGAAAGCAACAGGATCCAGCTCACACAGGTATACTACTTCAAAAGACGATAAAGATGATCTCTGATCCATCTAAGTCGTCGGACCCACGAAGGATCGATAGGTAACTAACCCCCGCAAAAGACCCACACAGGATCGGGCCCACATAGGACCTGTAGGCGCTGGTTCACACAGGACCGCTGAGCGCAAGGACCCACACAGGATCGGACCCACACAGGATCGGGCCCACACAGGACCTGTAGCACTGATCCACGTAGGATCGCTGAGTGCTGTAGTCATCGTCGTCGAATCCACACAGGATCTCTGTACTGTCGTCGTCGCAGTCACAGTAGCAGTAGCAGCAGTAGTAGTAGTAGTCACAGTCGCAGCCAGCACTAGGGTTCCCGCACACAGCAAGCTCGTTCGGAGGGTCCGCTCCACGAGTCGAGAGGCTGATACATCAACTGTCACAAAGTCTAGAGTTGATGTATCCAAAAGTTCCGTATCGTCAATAGGAACTCAACGCAACAGACAGCGCGTTGATCGGACGCCCGGTCTGAGAGTTATTGGCATTTTCATCCCCGGGGCCCGGTTGGTTTTTAAGGCAAAACCAACCCGACCGTACTCCACCTGCGTCCAAACCTCGGGCGGAGTATGCCAAAAGATCCGTCTCACTAAGAGGAACACAACAAAGCTGACGGCACGTCAATCGGACGTCCGTAGCTCAAGATATGAGCGTTTCCGCTCTGAGGGCCCGGTTGGTTTCGTGAACGAACCAACCCGGCCGAACTCAAAGTATTCCGAAACCCTGAGTGCGATATACCGAAACGACCGTCTCGATCTAAGGATCGCATTTATGTAGACGGTTCGTTGATCGGAGGTCCGTGGCTCATGTTATGGCCAAAATACCGAAGACGACACGAAAACGGGGGGTCCGGGTCCGTGCCGACCCGACCCGGCCGGCGGCGCGGTCCGGCGCGGCGGCGCGGCCCGGCCGGCGGCGGCGCGACCTGGCGCCTCTGGGGTCACGCGCGGGGGGCATGGCCCCCGCATCCTGCTGGCGGCGCGGCTTTTAGCCGCGCCATTTTGTGAACCGGCCCCCCTTCGAGGGGGCCTGCTTGAGGGAAACCGGGGGGCCGCCTGCCCCCCTCAATGAAACCGCCCCCCCCCCCCCCAATTAAATGGGGGGGGGGGCTTTTGAGCGCTGGCCGGGGGAATTAAATTCCCCCGGCCTTTGACCATCCGGCCGGCCACCTGGCCGGCCGGTTTTTCTCCAACGGGACCGGCAAACCGGTCCCCTTTCCGGCCTCCAACGCCGGCGGCCCGGCCGCCGGTCTTCTCGTCCCGCCGCGGCCCGGAACCGGCCGCGGTGTTCGTCGTCCGGCGCGGTGCGACGGCACCGCGCCCCTCCGCCGCGCCTTTGATTCCCTTTGACGCGGCGCGACGGCGTCGCGTTCTTGATGATCCTTCTACGGCGCGGCGCGACGGCGCCGCGCAATATAATCGTGCGATTATCCGCGTGGTGCGACGGCACCACGCCATCTTGTTTCCACCCGCAAGATAAATCAACAAGAACAAAGGAGGGGGTTCGGCCGTGTTCATGCGGTCCGGCCCCCTCACGTTAAATGATAACACAATTTAAATATCCTCACGTTAGTCATGCTAGAACCACGGACAAGAATAAATAAATAAACAAATAACAACAACCCCTACCTTGGGTTCAAGTTCGAAGATCGTCAACGACCTGCGGAAGACAACGTCGCAGAGGTCGGGCGTCGCGGTAGTCGTTCGTCAAATCCGATGACTAAGAGGTACGTCCGAAGAGGTACATCGTTGGCGAATCTTCGTATGCCGACGAAGGAAGTCCGAGGAGGAAGCGGCGTTCCCTTTCGTTGACACGGAAGGCGAAGAAGAGAGGAGCGGCGTTCTTCGTCGGAGCTTGAGCGTTCTTCGTCGGAGCTTGAGCGTTCTTCATCAAAGTTTGAAGAAGAAGGAGAAGAACCCAAAATCTCTCAAGATGGCTAAACAATTCTAACCAAAAAAAATAAGTTAGAGTCTTATTTTATTCACAAACTTAACAAAATGAATTTCAAAGGTTTGAAATTCAAATAAGATAACTCCGAAATTAAATAACAATTTGTCATGTCATTTAAAGAGGGGTTAAAGGGAGTTTGAGAGAAGATGGAAGGTTTAGGTTCGTGTGGGTCCCACCACACTTAATCCTATCATGGGAGGTTAAGTGGGTGTGGGTCCCACCCCTAACTTCCTTTGAGAGAAGTTAACCAACAAAAGTAAAAAAAAAAAAAGTGTTCCACATTTTTATTCAACTTTTTATAATTCTCCCAAAAACTAACTTTCGTCCCGCAATAAACGCAACTTCGGAAAAGGTCTCCTTAAGCGAATATCGACGTTGCGAGTTCATCGGTGTCCTCGAATTTCAATTCCGGGCACCGGATTAAAAGTTAGAAATTCCCGCTCGTTCGTTCACTGAACGTACCCGAGCCAAACTTTGGAAATTGATTCCGGGCACCCCAGGCCTCGGAATCAGGTGCCGTCAGAAACCGCGCTCTTGTAAAATTCCAAAGAAAATTAAGATAAAATTTCCCTTGAATTTTACAGGTCTTTACACCCAGTTCAAGCACAAAACGCCTTGTTGGAGTTTTCCCTCCTAGGTACATCTGTGCCAGAGCCACCTCTACTTGTTTTTATCCACACATAGATTCATTTTATAGAAGGATACACATAATCTATTCCTTACAAAAATTCCAGGACATTATTGTATGTTTATCCTCAAATACTACCTTAGGGCTTTGTTCCCTAGTCTATATTTTCTAATCTAGTTTCCAAGTCTTCTACTAAACTTCCTTTGATACTAACTGTAACGCCCCGACCCCAAAAGCCCAAAGCTGGTGCATTACCTATTACATTGGAATGATTAAGGGGAAAGAAATCCCAAATAAATGATTAGTTTAGTAGTCTTTAATAAACTATATACATACATGGAAATCATATTACCATGAGAAAGGTGACAAAATACAATACATAACAAAAACTAATAAACTGAAACCATGGGAACTCAATAAATAGTCTCCTCTTCATAACCTTTTCAAGGTAAAAAATGAAAGGGGTGAGCTCAAATGATCAGTAAGGGTTAAAAATATAATAATCATGAATCAAAAATAACTAAATCATAAACAAATTGACATAGTCAATATGGCATGGTGAATAAATGAAAAACACACGCCATTAATAAACTGAGAATGAAACTCCATCCATAGATTTTTTTTATAGTGAGAAACTCGTGGATAATAATAACTAAAAATGAATAAAGAGAATTATTATTAAATTTAAATCATGTATCTGGAACATGATGCCACTATACCATTAAAACGATTTATGTCTGTGGATAGAAACCCGTCTTATTTTTGCAAACAAACTTGAAGGATTTGTCGCCAACTGATTTCTCTCATGAGACCTATCGATGCATCAAGGGGATATAGCAGGAACCACCTGTCACTATATGTTCAAATCATTATTTATACATAGATTTAATACAATTACAATATTCCTTCTCAATATCCATATAGAGTTGAGGATACAGATTCATCAATATTTCCATAGTTAAAACAACATTCCAAATAAATACCATATATAAAAGGGTATATGACTTAACACAATAATCATATCCATGAAACTAGAATATGGATATATAATATATTTACAATTTAAAATAAAAAACGATCTCAAATTGTCATTGGATACACCACATAAGAAATATTAGGTGCACAATACCAAGTAAGTCTCAATGAAATAGAAATCAAGACAAAGTCTCTTAACACATGGTAATCAATTGAGTCATACAACCCAAAGTTAAAAACCACCAAATGAACCACATAATACCATGAATATAAATAGAATCAGGATAATATATATCAAATGTATGTACACAATACACCACATGCAAGAAGTAGGTGGCATACAATGAAAATCTCATTGAATTAAAAGTGAGATAAGAAACACCTTACAAACATTTCATCATGGTAATGAGTGTTATTGTGAGGTATTAATGAGAGGTAAAGTGGTATACCATCATTTATATATCATAAGGTAAATATTGGGGAGGTTTTAAAACATACCCCATCATTAGGAATTAAAAAAAGGACACAACAGAGGGGGTTATTGAATGAAAATGAAAGAGAGAATCCCTTGCCTTATGCATGAAGGTGTTATTGATTGATCTTAACGACCTAAATAATAAAATTTATCTTTATTAATTAATAGTTAAATAACCTAATAGACATTTAATTTATATACTATAACCTTATTAGGGTCATTCATTCCCTTTTTGATGGGTTTAAGAGATTAAATTTTATTGTTTTGGAAGCATTTTCTTCCTTGGTTTTCATAACCGGTTAACTTGTATTCCGGAATGGAAGTACGTTTTTGTAAAGACCCGGAAATTTCAAGGAATTTTTTTTCTAAATTTTCATTGGAATTTTACAAGAACACAGTTTCTGATAGAGCCTGAATCCGAGGCCCGATGTGCCGGAATATTTTTCCGAAGTTTGGATCAGGTACATTCAGTGAATGAATGAGAGGGAATTTCTACCTTTTGAACCGGTGCTCAGAATCAAATTCTGACGACACGGATGGAACCGCAGCGCCAGTATTTTCTTAGGAACACCTATTCCGAAGTTGCGTTTTATCGAGTTTGGAAGTTGGTTTTCGGGGGTTTTTAATTAAACTGAATAAAAATATGTGTTTGCCATATTTTTATTTGAGGTGGTAGTTAGAACCTCCAAGGGTAGGTTAGTGGAGGGGCCCACCCACACATAACCTCCGTTGGGTGGATGTTATAAGGTGGGGTCCACATGAGTATCAAACCCCCTTAACCCCCCTTAACTCTTGAACTCTCCATTTATGTGGATGAAACTCTCTCTCATTAAATGAGTCTCTCCACCTCCCTCTCTTTAAATTTGACAACTTGAGATATTTAATTATGTGAGTTAATTTAATTTCAAACTCTTGAAATTCATAAGCTTTGTTGTGTTAATAAAACAAGTTAAGAACTTATTTTATTTAGGTTGGAGTTTAGTTGATTGGGAGCCTTTGTAGAAAAAGCTTAGGAAGTCTTGAGTTTCTTTATTCTCTACGAAAAAGAACACGAAGAACGTCTCTTCCGCCACTGAAGCATGATGACACCATCTTATTCATCGTTCTTCAACCGAGGCGAGGAAAGGGAAGCAACGCCCACGACATCTCCAACGACCTTCATCCGCGTCAAAGTAGAAGACGTCACCCGCGAAGAACATCATCAACGACGACGTCACCTCCGAACGCTCATCCACCAATGAAGAGTACCCTTTATCCTTTCCGACGCATGAGCATGAGAATTGGGAGTGTGTGACGAACATGAAAATCGAGGAATCGATATCCGCCCTTTTTCCGAGATCGTCAACGAACGACAATTACGAGGTAGGGAATTTAAATTGTGATTGTTGGTGAACCCTCGTTTTCTCCCTTCTAAATCTAAGAACGCGGTTCAACTAAATATTAAGTTGATCCGCGAATATTATTTTGCGGGTTGGGATTATTGTTATGATTATTTTTATTTAAGAGGTTGTAGGGGATTGTCTTTACTTTATTTTGTTTGAGATTACTCCCTTGAATTTTTATTATTCGTGAATATGTCCAACTGCTATCATTTAACAAGAGGGGGCCAGACCGCACAAACACGGCCGACCCACCTCCTTTTTCCATGTTGGATTTCTTTGTGGTTTGGTATAGGAAGGTGTGGTGCCGTCGCACCACGCAGAATCATGCGACAAGGAAATGCGTGGCGCCGTCGCGCCACGTCGTGAAAAACAAACAAGGGCGCGACACCGTTGCGCCGTGTCAAAGAAACCCGAAGACATCCGCGGACGGAGTCGGGCCACGGTGAAGGGGCGCGGCACCAACGCGGCGCGCCGGAGAACCACGAAGACGACGCGTTTTGTTAATTGACGTTCGGATTGACAAGCGATGACAAAATGGGGCCGCAAAGTATTTTTGAAGCTTACGCAATAAAGTACGAGACCCGAGATGAACACCGGCTCAGACGGTTTTGAAAACGGACCACCGGAGCAACTCCGGTGGCCCGCAGAAACACCTGGAGGCGCGGGTCGCCAGCGCGGCACCACTGGCGACCGGAGGCGGCGGCGGTACCTGAGCGCGCCGCCGCCCTCAATTAACGGCGAGGGCGGACCGCGCGCACCCCCCGCTCCCCGACTTCGGCTTGGCCACGCCGAGCCGTGGCTGGCCAGTCGGGCCGGACTGAGCCGGCCGGGCCGCGCTGGGTCCCGTCGGGTCGGAACCGGGTCGGCCCGGGCCCATACCCCCCGTTTTCGAACCACTTTCAGTCAGATGCCCATATGTTGGGCTACGGACCTCCGATCGATGCACCGTCAGTTGCGTAGCAATCCTTGGAATGAGACGGTCGTTTAGGTATATTACACTCAAGGTTTCAGAGAACTTTGGGTTCGGCCGGGTTGGTTCGTACACGAAACCAACCGGGCCCTCGGAGCAGAAACACTTATATGTTGAGCTCAGGATGTCCGATTGACGTGTCGTCGACATTGATGGATTCCTCTAAGTGAGACAGATCTTTTGGCTTACTCCGCTCGAGGTTTGGATTCTGTTGGAGTGCGGTCAGGTTGGTTCGCTCACGAAACCAACCAGGCCCCTGGAACGAAAAAGCCAATAACTCACAGACCGGGCGTCCGATTGACGCGCTATCTGTCTCGTTGATTTCCTCTTTATTAGACGGAACTTTTGGCATACTTCGCCTGAGTTTTGGATACAGTTGGATAGTGGCCGGGTTGGATTGTACCCGAAATCCAACCGGGCCCCTGGATCGGGAAAGCTGATATCTTTCAGACAAGACGTCCGTTTGAGGAACCGTAAGCGGCGTTGATGATCACGTTGAAAAACGGTCCCTATGAGTATACCCTATGAGAGTTCGGGGTACTGTTGAGATACGGCCGGGATTGGTTTGCTCACGAAACCAACCGAGCCCCTGGGACGAAAAGGCTAGTAACTCACAGACTGGGCGTCCGATTGACGCGCCGTCTGTTGCGTTGAGACCCCTATGACGAGGCGGTCCTTTGAGATACTTCTTTGTGGGACTTTGTGATACTTGGAGTATCGACCTATAGCTCGTGGAGAGGACCCTCCTGAAGACGAGCGTACGGAGTACGGAGACCGTGTAGCCGGCTGAGACCTAACGACTGCTTGACCGACTCGACTTGGAGTGAGTCGATTAGCCCAGTGGACGGAGCGCCTGGTATTTGGCGACAGACCCACGGTAGACGGAGCGCCCGGTAGTTGACCGCAGACCCGCGGTACTCGATAAGAGGAGTACCTCTGTAGGCTATTAGCGGGAGCGCCCAGTATTTGGCGACAGACCCACAGTGGACGGAGCGCCCGGTAGTTGGCCGCAGACCCGCAGTACTGGACAGGAGGAGTACCTCAGCAATCTTAGGTTAGTGAGCAGTACCTCGGAGTCGTGACATGACCACTGTACACTCCAGAGACGGAGCTCTTCAGTAGTTACGGTTTCGATAATGAAAATCCTGGTTTGAGCTGAGTCTATGACCTTTGTGTTTCCTCATGATTGAGATGGGTTACATGATAACTTAGGTATATGTATGGCCATATATCTGGGTAGTGGTTATCCGTTGATTTCACAATCCTTGTGTTTCCTCATGATTGAGATGGGTTACTTGATAACTTAGGTATATGTATGGGAATATACCTAAGTAGAGGTTATCTGTTGATATCTTCTTTGTGGTTATCCTTGTTGGTTTTAGTGAGACCTTGAGGGTCTTGGGGTCCCTACTGAGTATCGTTATACTCACCCCTGCACGGGCTATTCCCGTACCTCGTTGTGTTGGTTGCAGACAACGGGCAGTGCTGACGGAGGCCGAGTGTTCGAGGACTAGACGGTACCTGGAGGTGGACTACACGACGAGTCAGTACCCAGAGGTGGACTACACGACGAGTCAGTATCTGGAGTCGGACTTCACAGTGAGACGACACTCGGAGGAGGTTGACGGGCGAGAGCGTTGTGGAGGCTATCTGTACCTACCCTTCAGGTAGGATCCATAGTGGACGATCTAGGAGCTGCGCCATCTGTACCTACCCTTTAGGTAGGATCTGAGGAGGACGACATAGGAGCCGCTTTTATTCTTCCAGCTGTTGTCTTTTCCTGTTGTACTTTGTTCAGTTGTAGTTGTACTTTCATTTGGGTTTGTATTCTGGACCATTTACCTTTCAGCACTTCTCTTTGTACTTAGTGTTTTACTTCTGCTTGTACTGTGTGGTGTTTTGTTACTTTTATAAAGGCAATGCCTTCCCAGTTATCGGGATTTACGCCTTTGGTGCTAATCGCCAGCCCCTGGCCTATGGAAGGCGGGCTTGGGGTAGTCACGGCACGGTTCCCGAGGACGGGTCGTGACAAATTGGTATCAGAGGAGTTCGGTTCTACCGCAGAACTCAGGACTCTGATCTTTTTCTATGTGAAGCAATAGTGTTAAGGGTACCGAGTGTGGTCTTCAGTTCAGGGAGTCCAGTGTTGGTGCGGCGGCCGACGTATCCGTACACCAGGACCCTGACTACTGATTTCCGACTTTGTACATGAAAACACTGATTGCGTGTGTGTTTCCAAAGTATTAAAGTCAGCTCAAACCAGGTCATCTCACCAGGTAAAAACGTTGACCGTGTCACATCTGTTCAGGATGTCTCCACGCAGATAGTCAGTTGGAGTTCCGAGAGAGTACTCGATGACGACACACCGAGCGACGAGGCTCTGATACAGGGCCCTTTTTACTATGTTGGCACCCTCGGGTGGTGTACCAGCAGCACCACCACCTATTGGGCAGCAGATGCCAACAGCTATACTAGAAAAATGTGCACGTTGGCAGAGCACGTTGCACGAGCACTAGTAGCAGCGGTCTCCGAGGATATGAGGCGAGACATATTCCCAGACAGCAGAGCAGTGGCTGGAGGCGATTGCTAGAGTTTTCCGCCTAGCTGAGACATCAATAGAGTGGATGGTGGACTTGGCCACTAGTGTTTTCTAGTGAATGACCATGAGGATGGTCCACATAGTGATGAGGCTTCAGTACGTGGACCGATGCCTAAGATAGTACCTTTGGGTAGTGTGTCAGCTATACATCACTACCTGTTAGTCATCAGTTACAACCGGCGGTACCGGTAGGTGACATATGTAGGCTTACTGCCTTATACGTGTTCTAACATCAGATACCCTCAAGTTCTGAGGCGAACCTGACTCACAGGCGGCTGAGGACTGGCTTGAGGAGGTAGTAGAGAGTTTTCTAGAGCTTATACAGTTTCGGCGGGATGACATGTTGATAGCTGAGAATTCATCGAGGCGTACCGAACATACCGGGTACTCGATGGATGCGTTTCGATCAGTGCTATAGAGCTCAGACCTCTGAGCATGGTGTGTTTAAGGACATTCGAGCCAACACCTTTTTCTTCTATGCAATCCTACTCACGTTAGGGTGCTAGAGAGAACCTTGAGGTTGAATGATCTTTGGCTGAACGAATATAGCCAGTGTATGTTTGCAGTGGGAAGATGCGAACTGGCGTCAGTCACAGAGACTTGGACGTGTAAAATGTTTCAAGAAGAGGAATCTTTAAAGAGAGATGAGTCTGCGAAGCACCAGACGTAGAGGCAGAGCTAGGAGAGCAGCATGAGGTGGTGTACATCTTAACATGCTACAACCACCCGCCTTAGTTATTCCCACCAGGCTTAGGGAGCTGGAGGGCGGAGGAAGAGTGAGGCTGCATGCGGTCATGGAGTGTGACCCAATGACTCTAAAAATGATTCAAGGGACAGTCTGTGTCCACTACTAGATGCTGTAGTAACATACGTCGATATGAATCATTCCTCGCTTTCACAAATCTTGTCCCAAACCTAGAGTTTCCGGTAAGCCGTGGACTTGACCCTAACGTCTAGAGATACCTTGGGAGGAGACTCGATAATCACACTTATGCCGACGGTGTGGTCAGACCCTCGAGACGAGAGTTTTGGTTGGAATCACTTAGTGGCAGCGTCGAGGCCTTACGATGTTGGTTTGAGTATGGATTGGGCAATCACAGTTCATACAAAAATTGACGGTATTAGGAAAAAAGGTTGTGGTTTAACTACGACGTCGGGACGGGTTTTCCTTGGTCAGCGAAAAGGAAACCCTAGGAAGCACAGGATAACTCATGCATAGGAGGGTGTGACCGATCACTCTTGAGTCGGTCAACCTTACCCTCGTGGCAGCAGTCGTTTGAGTTCCAGTTCTAACAGAAATTGGAAACCTCTGGAGTTCGAGGATGACGATCACGTCCTTATACGGGTCTCACCTCGACGAGGTTTATGGGGATGTGGCAAAGATGGCAAGTTATCTCCGAGGTTCAATGGAACTTTCTAGGTCCTCAGATGGGTAGGCGAGGTGGTTTACCTCTTGACCCATCCACCTCAGTTGCACCAGGTGCACGACGTCTTCCATGTATCTCAACTAAGGAGATACGTGCTTGATCCTTCACACATCATCGACCTCAGCGAGTTGGACGTCGATGACAGGGCATCATGAACGGAGGTTCCAGTGAGGATTGAGGATCCACGGGAGCAGGTCCTACGAGGACGGTCAATTCCACTTGTGTGTTTTCGTAGGCAGCACGGAAACCTTCAGGTAAGCACATGGAAGCGGAAGGTTCAGATGCGTGCTCTGTACCGCTTTTGTGACCCTAGATTGTGTTGAAACTTTACGGGGACGCAAAGACCTGAGGTGGGAGTAATGTAAAGACCTGGATATTTCAAGGAAAGTTTTTTTCTTAATTTTCTTTGGAATTTTACAAGAACGCAGTTTCTGACGGCGCCTGAATCCGAGGCCCGGTGTGCCCGGAATCTTTTTCCGAAGTTTGGCTCGGGTACATTTAGTGAACGTACGAGCGGGAATTTCTACCTTTTGAACCGGTGCTCAGAATCAAATTCTGAGGGCATCGATGGAACCACAACGCCGATATTTTCTTTGATAAACCTATTCCGCAGTTGCCTTTTATCGAGTTTGGAAGTTGGTTTTCGGGGGTTTTTAATTAAACTGAATAAAAATATGTGTTTGCCATATTTTTATTTGAGGTGGTAGTTATAACCTCCAATGGGAGGTTAGTGGAGGGGCCCACCCGCACATAACCTCCCTTGGGTGGATGTTATAAGGTGGGGTCCACATGAGTATCAAACCCCCTTAACCACCCTTAACTCTTGAACTCTCCATTTATGTGGATGAAACTCTCTCTCATTAAATGAGTCTCTCCCCCTCCCTCTCATTAAATTTGACAACTTGAGATATTTAATTATTTGAGTTAATTTAATTTCAAACTCTTGAAATTCATAAGCTTTTTTGTGTTAATAAAACAAGTTATGAACTTATTTTATTTGGGTTGGAGTTTAGTTGATTGGGAGCCTTTGGAGAAAAAGCTTAGGAAGTCTTGAGTTTCTTCTTTCTCTACAATGAAGAACACGAAGAACGTCTCTTCCGCCAATGAAGCACGACGACGCCATCATATTCATCGTTCTTCAACCGAGGCGAGGAAAGGGAAGCGACGCCCACGACATCTCCAATGACCTTCATCCACGTCAAAGGAGAAGACGTCGCCTGCGAAGAACGTCATCAACGACGATGTCACCTCCGAACACTCGTCCACCAACGACGAGTACCCTTCATCCTTTCTGACTCATGAGCATGAGAATTGGGAGTGTGTGACAGACACGACAATCGAGGAATCGATATCCGCCCTTTTTCCGAGATCGTCAACGAACATAAATTACGAGGTAGGGAATTTAAATTGTTATTGTTGGTGAACCCTCGTTTACTCCCTTCTAAATTTAAGAACGCGGTTCAACTAAATATTAAGTTGATCCGCGAAGATTATTTTGTGGGTTGGGATTATTGTTATGATTCTTTTTATTTAAGAGGTTGTAGGGGATTGTATTTACTTTATTTTGTTCGAGATTACTCCCTTGAATTTTTATTATTCGTGAATATGTCCAACTGCTATCGTTTAACGAGAGGGGGCCGGACCGCCCAAACACGGATGACCCACCTCCTTTTTCCAGTTTGGATTTCTTTGTGTTTTGGTACGGGAAGGCGTGGTGCCGTCGCACCACGCGGAATCATGCGACAAGGAAATGCGTGGCGCCGTCGCGCCGCGTCGTGAAAAACAAACAAGGGCGCGACACCGTTGCGCTGTGTCAGAGAAACCCGAAGACATCCGCAGACGGAGTCGGGCCACGACGAAGGGGCGCCGCGCCAACGCATCGCTCCGGAGAACCACGAAGACGGCACGTTTTGTTAATTGATGTGCGGATTGACGAGCGATGACAAAACGGGGCCGGAAAGTATTTTTGAAGCTTGCGCAATAAAGTACGAGACCCGAGATGAACACTGGCTCAGACGGTTTTGAAAACGGACCACCGGAGCAACTTCGGTGGCCCACGGAAACACCCGGAGGCGCGGGTCACTGGCACGGCACCACCGGCGACCGGAGGCGGCGGTGGCGCCCGAGCGCGCCGCCGCCCTCAATTAACGGCGAGGGGCGGGCCGTGCGCACCCCCCGCTCCCCGACTTCAGCTCGGCGACGCCGAACCGCGGCGGGCCGGTCGGGCCGGACTGAGCCAGCCGCGCCGGGCCGCGCCGGCCGGGCCGTGCCGGCCGGGCCGCGCCGGGTCTAGTCGGGTCAGACCCGGGTCGACCCGGGCCCAAACCCCCCATTTTCGGACCACTTTCGGTCAAATGGCCATATCTTGGGCTACGGACCTCCGATCGACGCACCGTCAGTTGCGTAGCAATCCTTGGAATGAGACAGTCATTTCAGTATATTACACTCAAGGTTTCAAAGAACTTTGGGTTCAGCCGGGTTGGTTCGTACACGAAACCAACCCGGCCCTCGGAGCGGAAACGCTTATATGTTGAGCTCTGGACGTCTGATTGACGTGTCATCGACTTTGATGGATTCCTCTAAGTGAGACAGATCTTTTGGATTACTACGCTTGAGGTTTGGATGCTGTCGGAGTGCGGTCAGGTTGGTTTGCTCACGAAACCAATCGGGCCCCTGGAACGAAAAAGCCAATAACTCACAGACCGGGCGTCCGATTGACGCGCCGTCTGTCTCGTTGATTTCCTCTTGATGAGACAGAACTTTTGGCATACTTCGCCCGAGTTTTGGATACAGTTGGATAGTGGCCGGGTTGGATTGTACCCGAAATCCAACCGGGCCCCTGGATCGGGAATGCTGATATCTTTCAGACAAGACGTCCTTTTGACAAACCGTCAGTGAAGTTGATGATCACGTGGAAAAACGGTCCCTATGAGTATACCCTATGAGAGTTTGGGGTACAATTGAGATACAGCCGGGATTGGTTCACTCACGAAACCAACCGGGCCCCTGGGACGAAAAGGCTAGTAACTCACAGACCGGGCGTCCGATTGACGCGCCGTCTGTTGCGTTGAGACCCCTATGACGAGGCGGTCCTTTGAGATACTTCTTCGTGGGACTTTGTGATAATTGGAGTATTGACCTATAGCTCATGGAGAGGACCCTCCTGGAGACGAGCGTACGGAGTACGGAGACCGTGTAGCCGGCTGAGACCTGACGACTGCTTGACCGACTCGACTTGGAGTGAGTCGACTAGCCCAGTGGACGGAGCGCCCGGTATTTGGCGACAGACCCACGGTGGACGGAGCACCCGGTAGTTAGCCGCAGACCCGCGGTACTCGATAGGAGGAGTACCTCTGTAGGCTATTAGGGGGAGCGCCCGGTATTTGGCGACAGACCCACAGCGGACAGAGCGCCCAGTAGTTGGCCGCAGACCCGCGGTACTCGACAGGAGGAGTACCTCAGCAGTCTTAGGTTAGTGAGCAGTACCTCAGAGTCGTGACAGGACCACTGTACACTCCAGAGATGGAGCTCTTCAGCAGTTACGGTTTCGATAATGAAAATCCTGGTTTGAGGTGAGTCTATGACCTTTGTGTTTCCTCATGATTGAGATGGGTTACTTGATAACTTAGGTATATGTATGGGCATATACCTGGGTAGTGGTTATCCGTTGATTTCACAATCCTTGTGTTTCCTCATGATTGATATGGGTTACTTGATAACTTAGGCATATGTATGAGCATATACCTAAGTAGAGGTTATCTGTTGAGATCTTCTTTGTGGTTATACTTGTTGGTTTTAGTGAGACCTTGAGGGTTTCGGGGTCCCTACTGAGTATCATTATACTCACCCCTACACGGGCTATGCCCGTACCTCGTTGTGTTGGTTGGAGACGACAGGCAGTGCTGACGGAGGCCGAGTGTTCGAGGACTGGACGGTAACCGGAGGTGGACTACACGACAAGTCAGTACCCGGAGGTGGACTACACGACGAGTCAATATCTGGAGGCGGACTTTACAGTGAGACGACACTCGGAGGAGGTTGACGGGCGAGAGCGTTTTGGAGGCTATCTGTACCTACCCTTCAGGTAGGATCCATGGTGGATGATCTAGGAGCTGCGCCATCTGTACCTACTGTAGAGACCCGAAGCTTAACGTACATGAACATTAAATTACTTTTGCGGAATACTTAGTACATAACAAAAACACACACACAAGGATCGTAATAGTTTAGTGTCTTTGGAAACTCAAAATGTAATTTTCTAATCGTGGTGAAAGATCTTCAACATATCCCATAAAGATCTTCCCTTTTTTTTTTACCTAAAAACTTTCTTTATATCCTGGGGAAAAGAAAACATAAAAGGTTGATCTCAAATGCTTAGTAAGGGTAAAAAAAAGAAAAATCAATCACATCATATTTATAAGAACATAACTTTTGGAAATCTTAACCTGCAAAAGAGAGCATAATTTCATAACATGGGATAAATCATAGTAGTGAAATGAAATCCCAATAATCATAACTTAAAACCTGAAACTTTGTGGCATACACACATAATCATATAGAATCATTTCTTGTTAGTCAAGACTCATTTCCAAGACTATCTTAGTGGACAAAGTCCCTTTCTAAACCAAGTCACCCTCGTTTCAGTCCTGTTTCACTGAACCGGTATAACCTACCGTTCCAGCCATGTCTATCTCATGAGATATAAAATCTTTACCCAATGCATTGGAGGGAGATATAGGTCCCACCCATCTCATAATGATACCATTATTATGTGTGCCACAAAATCATAAACCATACATCATAGCATAACCCATGTAATAAAAATGGGATTCTTAAACAACATGACATCATAAAACAATTCATATAAGATAAAGGAATTCATAAAAATAATTCCATCACAACATTGTCAAATCAATTTAATAATAAGGATAGAAACAGAACCCTATTTTATCTTAGATGGAAAATAATTTTGATAAGACACTTGAACTCAATTCTTGAGGAAAATATCCTTTCTTTTTCAAAAAAAGTTTTAATTTATTAACATGTCATACAATTTTAAACTAAAAGAAGTTGATTAAAAATAAACTTGAAAACTTTTAAAGGAAGCTTCTTGGAAATAATGTTTTAAAAATCCATTCATTCCGTATAAGTTAAAAAAACATTCTTCATACTTTTGTCGGAAAAGTCAAAAAGTACCTCGTACGTAAAACGACAAAAGATTCCTTTCATATCTTTTACTAAAAACTCACCGAAGGGTAAAATTGGATTTAAACAATTGTAGGTGGATGGAAATAATATTACATATCGAGGAAACATGGATGTGGATGATAAAATACACCCCAGTAAATACTAAAGTATAAACAATCTCAGATAAAAATGAGATTGTGATATTTCCCTTACCTTAGGTCCGATTTGCTTCGTAAGTGTCCGAAACTCCTGTATAATGATTTAAATAATATCATTGAATTATTACAGAATCATATTAATTGTTATGATATCATATATGGTTCACTTGTGACTTTATATTACCCGTTCTTTTGTAAATTCCATGTTAAAGAGCGTTTTGGGTAAAATTGTTTCATTTGTCGTCCGTGTTTTGACTTGTAATTATTCATATGATTACTTAGATCATGATTACTTAATTCCAGAATATAAAACATGATTTATATATATATATTCAGAATATACATATATATAATAAATCAGTAAATGGAAAGAAATACACCGTTCATGGAGACGGTAGGCCGTACGTACGCATGAACGCTGTTTTCGTTTCCTTATTGAGTTGAACGGAATTAAGTAGATGACATACATATATATACACATAAATCCAGTATCATTATTATTTCATATATTTCATGATTACTTATTATATATACTTTATAATCATTCATGAATGGTTAAAGTGGAGAATGAATCTCATCACGTTGTGGAGACGGTAGTCCGTACGTACGCACGAGTGATGATATCGTTATCATGATCATGGGACTGTATTGGAGTGTATGTATACTATTTCATAATCAATATAACTTTAAAATAATAATATATAGTTATTATTTACACCATTATACCCATCCAAGTAAGGTGGTGGTGGAAAATAGATTTCACCACGGCGTGGAGACGGTATTCCGTATGTACGCACGCGCGGTGATTTCGTTTTCCATAGGATGGATAGATGGAGAAATAGGATTGTTTCATACTTATAATAACATATCATTATATGAGTGATACTGATGTTATTACTTCATAATGAAACAACCTAAGAAGAAGAAGTGGAAGAAGAAATAAAGGTGAAAGAATCGGTAACGGAAATTACCTCTTCTTTGAAGCGCCTCTTTGATACCACCTCTTAGGGACCTAAAATTGATCTTTGAGGAAGACCAGAACCTCTAAGATGTTTCTAGGGAAGTGGAGAAGAGAATTTGGCAGGGTTTGGATGATCTTGAAGTCTAAAAGTTGTGTGAGTAAGAGAGGGAGGAGGTGCCCTTTTATAAGGGAGGAGAGGGGCACCTTAGGAAAATCTCAAAATATTATTTTATATTAAGGTCAAATTCGGTTTATAATGGTTCCAAAGGGTCTTATTTAGAAGCTAAAATGGGGATGGGTCGAAATAATCTCATCCAATGGGATTTAGACAAGTTTAGGTTATTATTTTAACCTTATAAATTAGATTTAACTCTAAGTTAAATAATTTAACTTTTCCCGTGTCTTTTTGTTTTCTTACACTATATGGTTAATAAACTTACCATAAAAAGCCAAACTAACCCCAATTTGTTTATTATTAATATATCTATCCTTATATAAGTCATTTGGTAGAGCCTTAGATTTTTAAGAATTAAATAACAATTAATAATATAATATTTGTTTTAAAAACTAATTTATGTCAATTTTGACACTATTTGGTACATGATTTTTATGATATTCATAACAGAATGATAAGTTAAAACAAAGTTACTTATATCAACAATAACATGTCATATTATCCTAGAAAATTAATTTAAGTCATAAAAAGTCTGAAATTACACTTATTTGGGCATTTATAACATCAATTATGTCAATATTTCATTAATAAGACAATTACTGCATCATCTTTGTGTCATAATAAATGATAATTATTTAATACCTAAATTTTTTAAATAAATTACTATGATGTAGATAATTGTATTAGCGTTCTGGAGACTATTCATGTTTGAAGTTTCATGATGTTTATCACAAAATTAAAATTATTAGACTTATAAGATGTAAGAAAGTGACATGTTGTCACATTCTTTGGTTTTAATAATAATTAAATTATTTTCATGGACAAAAGTCCATAAAATGAATCTAATCCGACCCTTAGGTTATATGGGTCTACTTTTATCCATACAAGAGGATTTCTCCAAGTGTTAGGGTAATTTTATAATCTTATATTTACCCTTAATTACCCGATTTACCTTTAACTATAGTAAATAAAATTTACCGTAGTTACTATTCACAATGCCCAAAAATAAAAAGTAGCTTATTAACATAATTTAGAACCACTGATTCCAAATATGGAATCCAGTTTTCCAAATTCAATACACAAAATATGCAGAAATTAAATTAAAATTAATCCCGTTGTCGAAAGAAAACAGGTTTTTCTTTAAAACATTGCAAAAGATTGAATTGATTTAACCTACGAATTCAAGGTAAAATCAATGCTAATGACATAAATTATATTAAATGGTAAAAATATATTATATTTATACTTTAAAACCATTCAATATTATAATTTAACCACATAAGATATTACGATTAAAAAAGTTTTTTTAAATTAAAATATAGCGTGTTTTTACTATTCATTAAAATATGAAAGTTATCAGAAAAATATCAAAAATTTATCTAATGCAAATTTTTATATCCTGATTCAAAATAAGAATTTTATTTTGTCAAATTGAACTTATAAACATGTCAAAAACTATATTTAAAGTGGGTGCGCCATCAAAAGGCGGCAAAACTGCATTTTTTGAAAAATACTTATTTTACCCGAAAAATTTATTTTGTTCTTATACAATGTTATAGAAATGTGTAAGATGAATAATAATGTTATAAAATTCAAAATTTAGTTAACACTTTTCATAACGGCTAGTTCATAACAATATTATAATAATATATCGTTGTTTAGTAAAACCCGGTATTGCGTACAACACACGCTATCAAGGAAGGTCGCGATTGCGTGTAATGCAAGCCAAGTCAGGGTTGCGTGCTATGAAATAATCCTTCGTTGTTTCGTATATCATAATCCAACCATATTTCATTTATACATTGAATATATATGTATATATATACTCAATGTTGCGTAGAATAACTATTATCAAAATTGTGTGTAACACGATCTAAGAATAGTGTTGCGTATACTGCAAGCTAATACGGTGTTGCGTATAGCGCAAGGTAATATTGGTGTAACATAAAACAAAAGACATTAATGAAATTAAAAGAATATTTTTCATAAAATCTTGGGGTGTTACATTCTACCCCCCTTAAAATGAATTTCACCCTTGAAATTCGTCGGGGTTATAATTGGTTTACTATTTGAAAGTTTCTTTAACAGAAACCCACATCGTAAAAAAGGAATACCAAAACCAATATTTAAAATCAAAAGCATGAAACGTAACGGTTACCCAAATAAACTAATCACTGGGTTTCCACATAGGTGAAAATATGGATATGGAAGAGAAATCTAACCATCATGTTCTGATGGAGAGTGGTAGAGAACATGGCTATGGAAAAGCCAGCAATCACAAAGCCATAAATTTGTGACGATCTAGGGTACCATCTGATTCATCGGATATAAGGGCACTGGAACAACATTTTTGGTTTTCAAGATCCTTTCCCTAAAGTTGAAAATTTGAATTAGAATAAATACTTACTTTATTTTGGTACAATCTCACTGTTGTTCGTGCCTTGAACAATTTCCACTTCATCTCTTAAATAAATGAAGTTGAATTTGTTATTCGTGAAGTGTTAGCATATCATGTGATAGAATGACGGGTCATTCCATCTGTCTCAAACAAAAGGTTAGCAAAAATTATATACATAAGTCGATCTATAGTGAGATTAATCATATATGGTTCCTAAAATGGACTTATACTTCATATATCATACTTCTTAATATAATAAAACTAGTTTCTACTAAACATGGACTTCCTGTAGGCCAGTGGTAGGCGATAAAGGCCAGTCGCACTTCGATTGTGGGTTCGATTCCCACATCCTTGTCCTACGCGATGGGCTATCGCCCGTCCTGCAGGTTTTCCTTTTTCTAAAACTACATTACTATAAAATCCCACTAGTAATATCGAAAAAAAAGTTCTATCCTTAAACAATACTTAGCATATGTCCAACATAATCCATTCCAATATTTAGGCTTATCTAAAATACTTCGGTCCAAGCTCATAGTATAAAGAAAACGATTACTTGAAATGTCATCAACCAAGCATGTGAATACCATCATTTATCCCCCATATATCATAAGATATATCTTGTTGGTCAAATTACAAATATGTGAATACCTTAATCATGTATTCTCTTGAAGAATGAATATCCATTGAAACTTAGTGAAAACATGAGTGTAGTTAAAAGTTAACACTTTCCACATACCAAAATCCTCAAAATTCTATATCCTCAAACCATGATATCACTTAGTCCTTATATCAATCATGAGCTCATGAATACTATCAAACATATTAGATTCTATTTATCCATTCATTATGAGCATATCATCTACATTCCAAAAATATCTGAATAACCTTTCATGGATACTGGTAACATTAATCATACACTTTCAAAACTTAATGGAAGACAACAGTGTAACAATCCTTAGATGTCTCTTTATTCCATAGTACCATGAGATTACTTATACAACATTACACATGATAAACATGTAATCATTCAACTAAATTATTAAACCATTGACTGAGCTTCAACAATTCTTTCATCTCACATATCATTTGTAGTCTCTTCATCATCATCCACATAAATAATACCCATATGACATTACTTATTCTCTTCATGAGACTTTCCCTTAGGGCATTGGTTTGCATAATGCCTGTACATTCCACATTTAAAACATTTTACCATTGTTGATGTCGTAGCAATACCATTATCCTCATCTCTGTTGTTAACTGAACCTTTTCCTTTGCACATACTGGCTTTGTGTCCTTCTTTTCCACACCCAAAGCATCTTCCAGTTCCTTTGAAACATTCTCCTTGATGCCTCTTCCCACATGATTTACATAGGGGAAATTAAACTTTCTTTCCTCTATGATCATCATGAAACTCCATCTTTCTCTTATTATCCGAGTCAGGAAACTTACCAAATTTTACTTTATTGATCATATTATGAGATTGCTGATTCGGCATAATAATTATGTTTGGACTTCCAAATCCCATTTCATTTGGTTTCTCATGAAGAATATCATTCCATTGTCCATAATATCCTCCATTATCGTGAATCATCTTGTTTCCAGCCATTTTCTAAAACCCAAAAAGAATAGTGTTAGAGGAAAAAATCATAATAAAGGGAGAGTAAATTAAATATCTAACATCTTAGGTTAAATTCTAAGATCGTTACCATAGTTCTAGGACTATATCCTATACGTATACTTATCCTTAGGGACATCCCTAGACATACCTTTGAAATATCTCTAGGGATCTCACTAACGCTTTCGCATCCTAGTTTCCAAAGGTTGACTAAACCTTTCCTCTGATACCAACTGTAGAGACCCGAAGCTTAACGTACATGAACATTACATTAATTTTGCGAAATACTTAGTATATAACAAAAATACACACACAAGGATCGTAATAGTTTAGTGTCTTTGGAAACTCGGAACGTAATCTTCTAATCGTGGTGAAAGATCTTCAACATCTCCCATAAAGATCTTCCCTTTTTTTATACCTAAAACCTTTCTTTATATCCTGGGGAAAAGAAAACAGAAAAGGGTGAGCTCAAATGCTCAGTAAGGGTAAACAAAAGAAAAATCAATCACATCATATTCATAAGAACATAACTTTTGGAAATCTTAACCTGCAAAAGAGGGCATAATTTCATAACATGGGATAAATCATAGTAGTGAAATGAAATCCCAATAATCATAACTTAAAACATGAAACTTTTTGGCATACACACATAATAATAGAGAATCATTTCTTGTTAGTCAAGACTCATTTCCAAGACTATCTTAGTGGACAAAGTCCCTTTCTGAACCGAGTCACCCTCGTTTCAGTCCTGTTACACTGAACCGGTATAACCTACCGTTCCAGCCATGTCTATCTCATGAGATATAAAATCTTTACCCAATGCATTGGAGGGAGATATAGGTCCCACCCATCCCATAATGATACCATTATTATGTGTGCCACAAAATCATAAACCATACATCATAGCATAACCCATGTAATAAAAATGGGATTCTTAAACAACATGACATCATAAAACAATTCATATAAGATAAAGGAATTCATAAAAATAATTCCATCACAACATTATCATATCAATGTAATAATAGGGATAGAAACAGGACCCTATTTTATCTTAGATGGAAAAGAATTTTGATAAAACACTTGAACTCCATTCTTGAGGAAAATATCCTTTCTTCTTCAAAAACAGTTTTCATTTCTTAACATGTCATAAAATTTTAAACTAAAATAAGTTGATTAAAAATAAACTTGAAAACTTGTAAAGGAAGCTTCTTGGAAATAATGTTTTAAAAATCTATTCATGCCGTATAAGTTAAAAAAACACTCTTCGTACTTTTGTCGGAAACGTCAAAAAGTACCTCGTACGAAAAACGACAAAAGATTCCTTTCATATCTTTTACTAAAAACTCACCGAAGGGTAAAATTGGATTTAAACAATTGTAGTTGGATGGAAATAATATTACATATTGAGGAAACATGGATGTGGATGATAAAATACACCCCAGTAAATACTAAAGTATAAACAATCTCGGATAAAAATGAGATTGTGATATTTCCCTTACATTAGGTCCGATTTGCTTCGTAAGTGTCCGAACCTCCTGTATAATGATTTAAATAATATCATTGACTTATTACAGAATCATATTCATTTTTATGATATCATATATGGTTCACTTATGACTTTATATTACCCGTTGTTTTGTAAATTCCATGTTAAAGAGCGTTTTGGGTAAAATTGTTTCATTTGTCGTCCGTGTTTTGACTTGTAATTATTCCTATGATTACTTAGATCATGATTAATTAATTCCAGAATATAAAACATGATTTATATATATATATTCAGAATATACATATATATAATAAATCAGTAAATGGAAAGAAATACACCATTCATGGAGACGGTAGGCCGTACGTACGCATGAACGCTGTTTTCGTTTCCTTATTGAGTTGAACGGAATTAAGTAGATGACATACATATATATACACATAAATCCAATATCATTATTATGTCATATATTTCATGATTACTTATTATATATACTTTATAATCATTCATGAATGGTTAAAGTGGAGATTGAATCTAATCGCGTCGTGGAGACGGTAGTCCGTATGTACGCACGAGCGATGATATCGTTCTCATGGTCGTGGGACTGTATTGGAGTGTATGTATACTATTTCAGAATCAATATCAATTTAAAATAATAATATATACTTATTATTTATACCATTATACCCATCCAAGTAAGGTGGTGGTGGAAAATAGATTTCACCACGGCGTGGAGACGATATTCCGTACGTACGCACGCACGGTGATTTCGTTGTCCGTAGGATGGATAGATGGTGAAATAGGATTACTTCATACTTATAATAACATATCAGTATATGAGTGATACTTATGTTATTACTTAATAATGAAACAACCTAAGAAGAAGAAGTGGAAGAAGAAATAAAGGTGAAAGAATCGGTAACGGAAATTACCTCTTCTTTGAAGCGCCTCTTTGATACCTCCTCTTAGGGCACTAAAATTGGTCTTTGAGGAAGACCAGAACCTCTAGAATGTTTATAGGGAAGTGGAGAAGAGAATTTGGCAGGGTTTGGCCGATCTTGAAGGCTCAAAGTTGTGTGAGGAAGAGAGGGAGGAGGTGCCCTTTTATAAGGGAGGAGAGGGGCACCTTAGGAAAATCTCAAAATATTATTTTATATTAAGGTCAAATTCGGTTTATAATGGTTACATAGGGTCTTATTTCGAAGATAAAGTGGGGATGGGTCTAAATACTCTCATAAAATGGGATTTAGACAAGTTGAGGTTATTATTTTAACCTTATCAATTATATTTAACTCTAAGTTAAATAATTTAACTTTTACCGTGTCTTTTTGTTTTCTTACACTATATGGTTAATAAACTTACCATAACAAGCCAAACTAACCCCAATTTGTTTATTATTAATATATCTATCCTTATATAAGTCATTTGGTCGAGCCTTAGATTTTTAAGAATTAAATAACAATTAATAATATAATATTTGTTTCAAAAACTAATTTATGTCAATTTTGACACTATTTGGTACATGATTTTTATGAAATTCATAACAGAATGATAAGTTAAAACAAAGTTACTTATATCAACAATAACATGTCATATTATCCTAGAAAATTAATTTAAGTCATAAAAAGTCTGAAATTACACTTATTTGGGCATTTATAACATCAATTACGTCAATATTTCATTAATAAGACAATTACTGCATCATCTTTGTGTCATAATAAATGATAATTATTTAATACCTAAATTTTTTTAATAAATTACTATGATGTAGATAATTGTATTAGCGTTCTGGAGACTATTCATGTTTGAAGTTTCATGATGTTTATCACTAAATTAAAATTATTAGACTTATAAGATGTAAGAAAGTGACATGTTGTCACATTCTTTGGTTTTAATAATAATTAAATTATTTTCATGGACAAAAGTCCATAAAATGAATCTAATCCGACCCTTAGGTTATATGGGTCTACTTTTATCCATACAAGAGGATTTCTTCAAGTGTTATGGTAATTTTATAATCTTATATTTACCCTTAATTACCCGATTTACCTTTAACTATAGTAAATAAAATTTACCGTAGTTACTATTCACAATGCCCAAAAATAAAAAGTAGCTTATTAACATAATTTGGACCCACTGATTCCAAATATGGAATCCCTTTTTCCAAATTAAATACACAAAATATGAAGAAATTAAATTAAAATTAATCCCATTGTCGAAAGAGAACGAGTTTTTCTTTAAAACATTGCAAAAGATTGAATTGATTTAACCTACGAATTCAAGGTAAAATCAATGCTAATGACATAAATTATATTAAATAGTAAAAATATATTCTATTTACACTTTAAAACCATTCAATATTATAATTTAACCACATAATATATTACGATGAAAAAAGTTGTTTTTAATTAAAATATAGCGTGTTTTTACTATTCATTAAAATATGAAAGTTATCAAAAAAATATCAAAACTTTATCTAATGTAAATTTTTATATCCTGATTCAAAATAAGAATTTTATTTTGTCAAATTGAACTTATAAACATGTCAAAAACTATATTTAAAGTGGGTGTGCCATTAAAAGGCGACAAAACTGCATTTTTTGAAAAATACTTATTTTACCCGAAAAATTTATTTTGTTTTTATACAATGTTATAAAAATGTGTAAGATGAATAATAATGTTATAAAATTAAAAATTACTTAACACTGTTCATAACAGCTAGTTCATAACAATATTATAATAATATATCGTTGTTTAGTAAAACCTGGTATTGCGTACAACACACGCTATCGAGGAAGGTCGTGATTGCGTGTAATGCAAGCCAAGTCAGGGTTGCGTGCTGTGAAATAATCCTTAGTTGTTTCGTATATCATAATCCAACCATATTTCATTTATACATTGAATATATATGTATATATATACTCAATGTTGCGTAGAATAACTATTATCAAAATTGTGTGTAACACGATCTAAGAATAGTGTTGCGTATACTGCAAGCTAATACGGTGTTGCGTATAGCGCAAGGTAATATTGGTGTAACATAAAACAAAAGACATTAATGAAATTAAAAGAATATTTTTCATAAAATCTTGGGGTGTTACACCTACCCTTCAGGTAGGATCCGAGGAGGACGACCCAGGAGCCGCTTTCGTTCTTCCAGCTGTTGTCTTTTCCTGTTGTACTTTGTTCAGTTGTAGTTGTACTTTCATTTGGGTTTGTATTCTGGCCCATTTACCTTTCAACACTTCTCTCTGTACTTAGTGTTTTACTTCCGCTTGTACTCTGTGGTGTTTTGTTACTTTTATAAAGGCAATGCCTTCACAGTTATCGGGATTTACGCCTTTGGTGCTAGTCGCCAGCCCTTGACCTATGGAAGGCGGGCTTGGGGTAGTCACAACACGGTTCCCGAGGACAGATCGTGACAGTTTTAAATGTGGTTAAACATCCATAATTTTAAATATATATAATAAGTGACATTATAAATTATCTTATAATGATTTTGGGTTATATACCTTGAGTATTACTCATTATTTAAATGTTATTGATAAACGCTTGGATTAACTTGGTAGTTTTGTGCATAATGAACTTGTTTTGTATTATTATTTCATATTATGAGTGTATAAGGATTAAAGAATACTGAATAAGGTAAAATAAATATATTATGATAATTTTCAACCATTAAAAAAGTTTCATGACTAGTATTGAAGATAGTAATAGAAATTGAAAACCTGCCATCCTTGAATGTGATAAATTGACACATCTCGGATGGTATTTTCATTTTTAGTGTAAGATTTTGAGGAAAAGATATGAGGATTAAATATTCCATTAGCATAATAAAATTAAATTACATGTAAGTTACTGGAATTATCATTGCATTTGGATGTGGGGAGGTTAGGAGAGAGAAACAAAAGAATTGAACTTGTAAAAGAATTTGAAAGAAATGAGAAGAGAGGTTCACCTCTTGAGTACTTCTCTTTGAGAATATTTTTAAGGCCTTTGTTTTTTGCCTTTTGGTGAGTGATGAATCTTTGTCATGTGCACTCTCAAAAATATTTATACCAAGTGCAGCACACTTGCTGACCTAGGTCGATCTCTTGAGGAGCCTTTTGCAGTCAATCACTCGTTATTTCTAATTCACTGTATATATATAAACTAAAATTACCAAAAATGATATTTGAGAATTAAAAATAAAAAAACTAAAAGTAAATATTCAGATGTAATGCAACAGAATGATGTTAAGATAGAAAAGAGGCATTCCCAAGAGCATCACCCAAAGTGAACCTTCCTCGTCTCATTATTACTTTATAATTCACTTAATGAACATGCTCCATCGTATGCATGAACATCTTCCATCTTCATATGGTTGTGAACATATGATAATCTCAACGATCGCCGAGAGACCACACATCCACCTCCTCGATTGAGGGAAAAAGTTGCAGAAGTGAAAGCTAAACCTTAGGTGGCAAGTGGAGACACAAAGGCGCCTTACCCACTAAGATCCCCCTCGGTATAACTCTAAGAAAATAAGAAACATTAAGACATGAATGATCAAAGACTTGGGTTAATCACTGGATTACTCCCCCGGGAACTTCCTTGGGTTAGCTACTCATGATCATGAGTATAAGAGTTCACAGTAATGAAGAAAATGGGGGGAGAAAACAAAAGAGTGAAAGAAAAGTGAGAAAGGATAAAACTTGAATAAAAACATGTAATGCAATTACAGAATGAAAGTAAAATAAAATAAAATGCTAAACTATATATAATGCCCAAAAAAGGCTATTCCTATGTTTCCAACACTTTGAAATGGAGAAAGCACACTCTTTTATAGGGAGAATGTGTGAAAATTTGGCTCTAAAATTATTCAGCGAATGTATGCGCGTGGATGGCCACTTTATTGACAGAATTTGTAACTTTTTCCTTCTTGAACGTTGTTCCCATTGATCTCCTATGTAGACCCACGAAATTTAAGCTTCATTGTCCGAGTAATAAATTAGTTATGGTCACCTCCCTCAGAGTATTTAATTCTGCCACACAGACTGTTCATATTCCAAAACACCGATTCCCAATGAATTAATGGCCGTGGTAATGAATGAATCAGGAATGACCATCTTAGTTAAATTTGTTAATATGGATTTCTTCAGCTCTATGTAAATTTTCATCTCCAATGGTTTGTTACTTAATGAGACGTGGGCCCAACAATAAAACTATGCAGTTCTGTACACAGTTTTCAAAGCCTGAATTGTGAGCTACATTTGAGCTCCAAATGATGGATTGAGCTTTGGGTACATAAGGTTAAAATGAATCTCATCAAACATAGAAACATATATAAGAAGAATTTTGAAATTTTGATAATCTTAGAAAAAGTTATGGTCAAAACATTATAATAAATGAAAACTGTTTAAATCCAAAATAAGCCATTTTCCCAATTATGCTAAAAAATACTCATAAAACATAAAATGTGACAATTAACCTTTAAATAACACATTAGTGGGATTAAAAACATTTAAATTCAAAAACAAATTCAAAATATTTGTTTTATCAATTCCCCCACACTTAAACGTTGCACTCCTGGGCAATCATCTTATACCAAGGTCGAAAACAAACTTCTCAAAACATAAATGACAACACAACTCAATTATCATATCAGAGAAAATATTATGCCTCCTACATGGATCAGAATTTCAGAACTCCTCAAAAATCATATGAATTCATTAAATCTCATGTTAATCCTCACTTGTATGTTGTACCTACCTCCCTGGAAAAATATTTCTCTCTTCACTCAAGGATATTTAATATGGAGTTTTTATCATTCCAAAACACCTGTGTGATTTACATAGGCTTGCTATCTTCCTAGTATCTCCACTTCACAGAGTAAAAAATGTGTCAATCATGAGGTATTTTTCATGGGTTGTTCTGAAGCTGAGGTTTAGCAGGTTTAAAATGTAAAAACATATGAGGTAGAATGAGGAGGGTTAAGCTCTAAAGTGAAGCAAATGCATGAAAATAGTTTTTCTCAAGAATGGTGTGCTCCTCAATCAGCTCAAAAAAATGAATCACCTCTAAACACCTATTCTTTTAGGAAGTTCACACTTGGGATTTCAGCATCAATTATTTTCATCCCTCTTTTCCCCATTTGTAGCATTGTTTCAGCTTGAATTCAGATCTGGATTTCTCTTCAGAATCATGTTTTTGAGGAAAAGAGAGGCAACTTTTGATCTTCAAAAATTGGTGAACACACAGCCCATATTTGTAATGATATTTTGGTACACCCATCCATCTTCCCATCATGACATTTATTCCACCCAATAAGTAATAAATATGGAAACACTTTCAATTCATCTCAAACAGATTCTTCAGGAAAGAAAAACAAAGCCCATTTTCTCCCTCCCCCACACTTGAGTTCAACAATAATCATGAATTTAACTTATATGGAAGGTTGTAAAGGGATAAATGGCTTGTAATGTGGCTGAATAACAAGGTATTTCATGGCTACTAGGGGATTAAATAAGGTTAGATGAAAAGGTAGGCAAAATAAGAGTTGAATGCAAAAAGGGCTTTCAAAGTGATGCTTCAATCATACTTAACACATTCTATGAACTCTAAGAGATTTGAAAAAGAGAAAAATAGAAATTTCTGGATCACACAACATTTCTCAAGACTCTTAAGAAAAATATAAATATAAGAAGATGTAAAATAGGTTTATAAACCTCTCGGGTTGGGCAAGATTTTCAATTTGGACAACACTAGTGCACATGAGTTTCGTAGTCAATCAAACGTCATCAAATGAAAAGATCAGAAATCAGAAAAAAAATCCATTCAGAAACCATTTAAATCCTAAAATACTCCAATCAAGCAATGGGACAAAAATACCAAGATGGTTTGAATTTTCCCAAAGTATTCGATTTAGCTCAAGATTCATAAAAACACACCAAAAAAATGAAAAAGGAAAACAAGAAAATTTCAAAAAACTACATGAAAAATAAAATGAAAGCACAAACAAAAGAAATGAAAACATATAAGAAAAATAAATAAAAAGAAAGAGAAAATTTATATAAAAGGGATAATGCTTGGTTTGAACCCCAAGCAGATGCTAGGTTTTTACTTCCCCTAGTCAGGTAGTTGCAACAGATTATCCCCAATCAGAAGGTGGGTGAGGTTTCTTTGAGATAAACCACCACATGTGACTTTTTCTAGTGTCCATCAGTAGACACTGAGATTTGAGAACCCCAAAGAAAATAAGAAAGTCTCCAACCCCCAAGAAAGAAGAAAGATAGTATTTGAGTTCAGGAGTGGGAGAAAATAGAATATAGGGCTGCTCCCTGTGAACTTATGTGGTGTCCTCCTCCAAATGGTATGAAAGTTGTTGTAGAGGAGGTAGTCACACCACCACCAGCTTCTCCATATCTTCTTCCTCGATCACCACCACTTGGGTGGTCTCTTCCGTATCATCCAAGGTCTGCTCCATTTGTGTTGTATCATAAATTTTAGGAAAAGAGAAGGCAGAAAACAATTCAGTTTGAATAAAATTAAAACATGACGAATCAATTAAGAAATCTTCCCTTTAAAGTATGCCGGATAAGAAATTGATCTTCTGGAAAGACCATTGGAAACTCCATATCAGCATGTTCATATTATTTATCGTCTTCCAAAGCAAGAGAGATTTAAAAAGGTTCTGATTTTTCAATATCAATCATGGGAAGATCAAGTTTTAGGTTATCTTAAACAAAGTGATTCCAAGATTCTTTCAAAAATTATTGATCTCTCATAAGTGTATCAGCTGGAATGTGTACATCAGGGACATCCTCAAGAAATGGTTGAGTATGGGATGATATGATTAATTCATTTAGAAGCTTCTTCTCACCCGCCTTAGGTTCTTTGACATAAAAAATGATCGGTGAAATCTCTTCCACCACTCGTTCAAGTTTAGGTTCTGGTTCTGGTTGGGGTTGTTGCACCATTCAACGGATATATATTCTTCAACCATTTCAAATTTTTTCCTTCAGTTTTTTAATTTCTTCATTATTTTCTTGAATTTGGTAATCAGGATCATATTGAACTTCTTCTTGCACCTGTGATTGGTCAGTCCATGCATAATTATCACCATTGAAATATATCATGAACAAAGATTTTTTTAGTTTTTTAAATTTATGATTTTTTGTTGTATTTTTTAAATGAAAGAAAAATAATTTACAATATGCGAATAAAAATAATGAGTGAAGACCACTTGGCTCCCCGGCAATGGGGCCAATTTGATGAAGCGTTGTCATGCTCGCTCTCAAAAATATTTATACTAAGTGCGCACAGTGGCTGACCTAGGTCGATCTCTTGAGGAGCCTTTTGCAGTCAATCCCTTGTTATTTCTAATTAACTATATATATATAAACTAAAATGACCAAAAATTATATTTGAGAATAAAAAATAAAAAATATAAAAGTAAATATGTAGATGCAATGCAACAGAATTAATGTAAATAGAATGATGTTAAGACAGAAAGGAGACATTGCCGAGAGTATCACCCAGAGTGAACCTTCCTCGTCTAATAATTAGTTTATAATTTAATTCATGAACATGCTCCATAATATGAATGAACATCCTCCTATGCATATGTTTATGAACATATGAAACTCTCAATGATCTCCAAGAGACCACACATCCACCTCCTCAATCGAGGGAAAAAATTGCAGAAGTGAAAGCTAAACCTCAAGTGGTAAGTAGAGACACAAAGACGCCTTACCCACTAAGATACCCCTTGTTATAACTCTAAGAAAACAAGAAACATTAAGACATGAATGATCAAATACTTGGGTTCATCATTGGATTACTCCCCTGGGAACTTCCTCGGGTTAGCTACTCATGATCATGAGCATAAGAGTTCACAGTGATGAAGAAAACAGGGGTAGAAAACAAAAGAGAGAAAGAAAAGTGAGAAAGGATAACACTTGAAAAAAAAAACCATGTAATGAAATTAAAGAATGAAAGTAAAATAAAATAAAATACTAAACTACATATAATTTCAAATAAAGTCTATTCCTAAGTTTCCAACCCTTTGGAATGAAGAAGGCACACTCTTTTATAGGGAGAATGTGTGAAAATTTGGCTCCAAAATTCTTCTAGGACTGTATGCGCATGGATTTCCCATATAATGACAGAATTTGGAACTTGGTCCTCCTTGAAAGTTGTTCCACTTGATCTCCTATGTCTACCCACAACATTTCAGCTTCATTGGCCAGTTAATAAATAAGTTATGTCTACCTCACTCAGAGTATTTAATTCTACCAGACAGACTGTTCGTATTCCAAAACACCGACTACCAAAGAATTAATGGAATTGGTAATGAAAGAATCAGGCGCAAAAATATTAATGAAATTTATTAATATGGATTTATTCTAGCTCTATGTAAATTTTAAGCTCCAATGGTTTGTTACTTTATGATATGTGGGCCTAGGAATAAAATTATGCAGTTCTATACACAGTTTTCGAATCCTGACTTGTGAGCTAAATTTGAGCTTCCATATAATGGATCGAGCTTTGGGTCCAGAAGGATAAAATGCAGATCATCGAATATAGAAAACAATAAAAGAATAATTTTTCAATTTGGATAAGTTTATAAAAAGTTATGGGTGAAACATTATAATAAATGAAAACTCTTTAAATCCAAAATAATCCATTTTTCCAATTAAGCTCAAAAATACTCATAAAACATAAAATTTGAAAATTGAACATTAAATAACACATAGGTGGAATTAAAAACATTTAAATTAAGAATAAAATATTTGAAAATATTTGTTATATCAATTCCCCCACACTTAAACGTTGCACTCCTGGGCAATCATCTTATACCAAGGTCAAAAACAAACTTCTCAAAACATAACTGACAACACAACTCAATTATCATATCAGAGAAAATATCATGCCTACTAAATGGATAAAAATTTCAAAAATCCTCAAAAATCATATGAATTAATTCAATACCATGTTAATCCTCACATACATGTCGTACCTACCTCCCCAGAAAAATAATTCTCTCTTCACTCAAGGATATTTAATGTGGAGTTTTTCTCATTCCCAAAAACAGGTGTGATTTACATAGGATTGGTATCCTCTTAGTATCTCCACTTCACAGAGTCACAAATGTGCCAATCATGAGGTCTATTTCATGGGTTCTTCTGAAGCTGAGGGTTGGCAGGTTTAAAATGTAAAAACATTTAAGGCAGAAGGAGGAGGGTTAAGCTCTAAAGTGAAGTAAATGCATGAAAATAGTTTTGATCAAGAATGATGTGCTCCTCAATCAGATCAAAAAGTGAATCACCTCAAAACACCTCTTCTTTCAGGAATTTCACACTAGTGATTTCAACATAAATTATTTTTATCCCTATTTTCCCCATTTGTAGCATTGTTTCAGCATGAATTCAGATCTGGATTTCTCTTCAGAATCATGTTTTTGAGGAAAAGAGAGGCAGCTTTTGATCTTCAAAAATTGGTGAACACACAGCCCATATTTGTAATGATATTTTGGTCTACCCATCCATCATCCCATGATGACATTTATTCCACCCAAGAAGCAATAAATATGGCAACACTTTCAATTCAGCGCAAACAGATTCTTCTGGAAAGCAAAACAAAGCCCATCTTCTCCCTCCCCCACACTCGAGTTCAACAATAATCATGCATTTAACTTCTATAGAATGTTGGAAAGGGATAAATTTCATTTAATGTGGTGGACTAACAAGGTATTCCCTGGATACTAGGGGCTTAAATAAGTTTAGATGAAAAGTTAGGCCAAAATAAGAGTTCAATGCAAAAAGGAATTTCAAAGTGATGCCTCAATCATACTTAACACATTCCATGAACTCTAACAGCTTTGAAAAAGAGAAAAATATCAAGTTTTGGATCACAAAACATGTCTCAAGACTCTCAAAAAAAGAGAAATATAAGAAGATATAAAATAGGTTTAGAAACCTCTCGGGTTGGGCAAGATTTTCAATTTGGACAGCACTAGTGCACATGAGTTTCACAGTCAACCATACGTCATCAAATGAAAATATCAGAAATCAGAAACAAAATCCATTCAAAAATCATTTAAATCCTCAAATACTCAAATCAAGCAATGGCCCAAAAATACCAAGACAGTTTTAATATTACCAAAGTATTCGATTTAGCTCAAGATTTATAAAAAAACACCAAAAAAATGAAAAAGGAAAACAAGAAAATTTCAAAAAACAACATGAAAAATAAAATGAAAGCAAAAACAAAATAAATGACAACACAAAAGAAAAATAAATAAAAATAAATAGAAAAGTTATAGAAAAGGGATAATTCTTTGTTTGACCCACAATCAGATGCTAGGTTTTTACTGCCCCTAGTCAGGTAGTTGTAACAGATTATCCCCAATCACGAGGTGGGTGTGGTTTCTTAGAGATAAACCACCACATGTGATGTTTTCCAGTGTCCATTAGTAGACACTGAGATTTGAGAACCCCAAAGAAAATAATAAAGTTACCAACCCCCAAGAAATAAGAAATATATAATTTGAGTTTAGGAGTGGGAGAAAATAGAATATAGGGGTGCTCCCTATGAACTTCTATGATGTCTTCCTCCAAATGGTATGATAGTTGTTGTAGAGGAGGTAGTCGCACCACCACCAGCTTCTCCGTATCTTCTTCCTCGATCACCACCACTTGGGTGGTCTCTTCGGTATCATCCAAGGTCTGATCCATTTGTACTGTATCAGAAATTTTAGGAAAGGAGAAGCAAGAAAACAATTCAGTTTGAATAAAATTAAAACATGATGAATCAATTAAGGAATCTTCAAATTCAAGTATGTCAGCTAAGAAATTGATCTATTCTGAAAAGACCATTGGAAAATCCATTTCAGTAGGTGAATATTCCTTATCATCTTTCAAATCAAGAGAGAGGTCAAAAGGTTCTAATTGTTCAATATCAAGCATGGGAAGATCAAGTTTTAGGTTATCTTAAACAAAGTGATTCCAAGATTCTTTCAAAAATTGTTGATCTCCCATAAGTGTATCAGCTGGAATGTGTACACCAGGGACCTCCTCGAGCAATTTTTGAGTATGGTATGATATGATTAATTCCTTTAGAATCTCCTTCTCACTCGCCTCAGGTTCTTTGACATAAAAAATGATCGGTGAAATCTCTTCCACCACTCGTTCAGGTTCAGGTTCCGGTTTTGGTTGGGGTTATTACACTATTGAACAGATATATTCTTCAACCATTTCAGATTTTCCCTTCAGTTTTTTAATTTCTTCTTTAAGTTCTTGAATTTTTTATTCAGGATCATATTGAACTTCTTCATGCACCTGTGATTGGTCAGTCCATGCATAATAATCACCATTGAAATACATCATGAACATAGATTTTTTTAGTTTTTGAAATTTATGATTTTTTGTTGTTTTTTTAAATGAAAGGAAGAAAAATAATTTACAATATGTGAATAAAAATAATGAGTTAAGACCATTTGGTTCCCTGGAAACTATGCCAATTTGATGAAGCGTTGTCGTGCACGCTCTCAAAAATATTTATACTTAGTGCAACACAATGGATGACCTAGGTCGATCTCTTGAGGAGCCTTTTGCTGTCAATCACTCGTTATTTCTAATTCACTGTATATATATAAACTAAAATGACCAGAAATGATATTTGAGAATTAAAAATAAAAAAACTAAAATTAAATATGCAGATTCAATGTAATAGAATGAATGAAAACAGAATGATGTTAAGACAGAAAGGATACATTCCCGAGAGCATCACCCAGAGTGAACCTTCCTCATCTCATTATTAGTTTATAATTTAATTAATGAACATGATCCATTGTATGCATGAACATACTCCTCTACATATGGTTTTGAACATATGATACTCTCAATGATCGCCGAGAGACCACACATCCACCTCCTCGATCGAGGGAAAAAATTACAGAAGTGAAAGCTAAACCGCAGGTGGCAAGTGGAGACACAACAACACCTTACCCACTAAGATCCCCCTAAGTATATCTCTAAGAAAATAATAAACATTAAGATATTAATGATCAAATAATTGTGTTCATCCCTGGACTACTCCCCTGGGAACTTCCTCGGGATAGCTACTCAGGATCATGAGCCTAAGAGTTCACGGTGATGAAGAAAACAGGGGGAGAAAACAAAAGAGAGAAAGAAAAATGAGAAAGGATAAAACTTGAATAAAAACATGTAAATCAATTACAGAATGAAAGTAAAATAAAATAAAATACTAAACTACATATAATGTCCAAAAAATGCTATTCCTAAGTTTCCAACCCTTTGGAATGAAGAAGGCACACTCTTTTATAGGGAGAATGTGTGAAAATTTGGCTCCAAATTTCTTCTACGAATGTATGCGCGTGAATGAACCCTTTAATGAAAGAATTTGGAACTTTTTCCTTCTTGAAAGTTGTTACCCTTTATCTCCTCTATCGGCCCACGAACTGTTTGCTTCATTGTATAGGTAATAAATTAGTAATTACCTCCTCACTCAGAGTATTTAATTCTGCCAGACAGACTGTTCGTATTCCAAAACACCGATTCCCAAAGATTTAATGGACTTGGTAATGAAAGAATCAGGCACTACCATCTTAATGAAATTTTTTAATAAGGATTTATTAAAGCTCAATGCAAAGTTTAGGCTCAAAGGTGTGTTACGTTATGAGATGTGGGCCCAGCAATAAAATTATGTAGTTCTGTACATAGTTTTTGAATCCTGACTTTTGAGCAGAATTTGGGATTTCATATGATGTATTGAGCTTTGGGTCCAGAAGGTTAAAAGATCCTCAAACATAAAAACCTATAAAATAAGAATTTTGCAATTTTGATCTGTTTAGAAAATGTTATGGCCGCAACATTATAATAAATGAAAACTGTTTAAATCCAAAATAATCAATTTTTCCAATTAAGATAAAAAATACTCATAACACATAAAATGTGACAATTTACATTTAAATAAAACATTGGTAGGATTAAAAAAATTTAAATTCCGAATAAAATAATTGAAAATATTTGTTTTATAAATTCCTCCACACTTAAACGTTGCACTCCTGGGCAATCATCTTATACCAAGGTCAAAAACAATCTTCTCAAAGCATAAATGACAACACAACTCAATTGTCATATCAGAGAAAATATCATGCCTCCTAAATGGATCATAATTTTAGAACTCCTCAAATATCATATGAATTCATTCAATCTCATGTTAATCCTCAAATGCATGTCATACCTACCTCCCCAGAAAAATATTTTTCTCTTCACTCAAGGATATTTAAAGTGGAGTTTTTCTCATTCCCAAAAACATGTGTGATTTCCATAGGTTTTCTATCCTCCTAGTATCTCCACTTCACAGAGTCACAAATGTTTCAATCATGAAAACTTTTTAATGGGTTATTTTGAAGCTAAGGGTTGGTAGGTTTAAAATGCAAAAACATCTGAGGCAGAATGAGGAGGGTTAAGCTCTAAAGTGAAGTAAATGCACGAAAACAGTTTTGCTCAAGAATGGTGAGCTCCTCAATCAGCACAAAAAATGAATCACCTCCAAACGCCTCTTCTTTAAGGAAGTTCACACTTGGGATTTCAGTATCAATTATTTTAATCCCTCTTTTTCCCTTTTGTAGCATTGTTTCATCTTGAATTCAGATCTAGATTTCTCTTCAGAATCATTTTTTTGAGGAAAAGAGAGGTAGCTTTTGATCTTAAAAAATACGGGAACACCCAGCCCATATTTGTAATGATATTTCGGTCCACCCATCCATCTTACCATCATGAAATTTATTCCATCCAGGTATCAATAAATATGGAAACACTTTCAGTTTAGCTCAAACATATTTTTCAAGAAAGTAAAACAAATCACATCTTCTCCCTCCCCCACACTTGAGTTCAACAATAATCATGCATTTAACTTCTATAGAAGGTTGGAAAAGGATAAATGGCTTCTAATGTGGCTGACTAACAAGGTATTTCATGGCTACTTGGGGCTTAAAGAAGGTCAGATGAAAAGGTAGGCCAAAATAAGAGTTCAATAAAAAATGGCTTTCAAAGTGATGCCTCAATCATACATAACACATTCCATAAACTCTAACAGCTTTGAAAAAGATGAAAATAGCAAGTTCTGGATCACACATCATGTCTCAAGATTCTTTAGAAAAAGAAAAAATATAAGAAGATGTAAAATAGGTTTAGAAACCTCTCGGGGTTGGGCAAGATTTTCAATTTGGATAGCACTAGTGCACATGAGTTTCACAATCAATCAAACATCATCAAATGAAAAGATCAGAAATCAGAAACAAAATCCATTCAGAAATCATTTAAATCCTCAAATACTCAAATTAAGCAATGGGACAAAAATACCAAGATGGTTTAAATTTTCCAGAAGTATTTGATTTATCTCAAGATTCATAAAAACACACCAAAAAATGAAAAAGGAAAACAAGGAAATTTCAAAAAACAACATGAAAAATAAAATTAAAGCACAAAAAAAAAAGAAATGACAACACATAATAAAAATAAATAAAAAGAAAGATAAAAGGTATAGAAAAGGGATAATGATTGGTTTGACCCCCAAGCGAATTCTAGGTTTTTACTGCCCCTAGTTAGGTAGTTGTAGCAGATTATCCCCAATCAGAAGGTGGGTGTGGCTTCTTTGAGATAAACCACCACATGTGACTTTTTCTAGTGTCTATCAGTAGACACTGATATTTGAGAACCCCAATGAAAATAAGAAAGTTACCAACCCCTAAGAAAGAAGAAATATACAATTTGAGTTCAGAAGTGGGAGAAAATAAAATATAGGGGTGCTCCCTGTGAACTTCTGTGGTGTCCTCCTACAAACAGTATGAATGTTGTTGTAGAGGAGGTAGTTGCACCACCAACAGCTTCTCCATATCTTCTTCCTCAATCACCACCACTTGGGTGGTCTCTTCCACATCATCTAAGGTCTGCTCCATTTGTACTTTATCAGAAATTTTAGGAAAGGAGAACTCAGAAAACAATTCAGTTTGAATTAAATTAAAACATGACGAATCAGTTAAGAAATCTTCCCTTTCAAGTATGTCAGCTAAGAAATTGATCTTTTCTGGAAGGACCATTGGAAACTCCATAGCAGCAGGTGCATATTATTTATCATCTTCCAAATCAAGGGAGAGGTAAAAATGTTCTGATTGTTCAATATTAAGCATGGGAAGATCAAGTTTTAGGTTATCTTCAACAAAGTGATTCCAAGATTCTTTCAAAGATTGTTGATCTACCATAAGAGTATCAACTGGAATGTGTACATCAAGGACCACCTCGAGAAATGGTTGTGTATGAGATGATATTATTAATTACTTTAGAAGCTCCTTCTCACCAGCCTCAGGTTCTTTGACATAAAAAATGATAAGTGAAATCTCTTCCACCACTCGTTCCGTTTCTGGTTCCGGTTCTGGTTGGGGTTGTTGCACCATTGAAAGGATATATTCTTCAACAATTTCAGAATTTCCCATCAGTTTTTTAATTTCTTCTTTAAGTTCTTAAATTTGGTATTCAGGATCATATTTAACTTCTTCATGCACCTGTGATTGGCCAAGCCATGCGTAATAATCACCATTGAAATACATCATGAACAATGATTTTTTTACTTTTTGAAATTTATGATTTTTTTGTTGTTTTTTAATTGAAAGGAAGAAAAATAATTTACAACATGTGAATAAAAATAATTATTGAAGACCACTTGGATCCCTAGAAATGGTGCCAATTTGATGAAGCGTTATCGTGCGTGCTCTCAAAAATATTTATACAAAGTGCACCATAGTGGCTGCAGTCAATCACTCGTTATTTCTAATTCAATGTATATATATAAACTAAAATGACCATAAATGATATTCTAGAATTAAAAATTTTAAAAATAAAAGTAAATATGCAAATGAAATGCAACAGAATGAATGCAAACAGAATGATGTTAAGACAGAAAGGATACATTTCTTAGAGCATCACCCAGAGTGAACCTTCCTCGTCTCATTATTAGTTTATAATTTAATTAATGAACATGATCCATCATATGCATGAAAATCCACCTCTTCAATGGTTGTGAACACATGATACTCTCAACGATCGCTGAGAGACCGCACATCCACCTCCTCGATTGAGGGAAAAAATTGCAGAAGTGAAAGCTAAACCTCAGGTGGCAAGTGGAGACACAAAGATGCCTTACCCACTAAGATCCCCCTTGGTATAACTCTAAGAAAATAAGAAACATTAAGACATGAATGATCAAAGACTTGGTTCATCATTGGATTACTCCCCTAGGAACTTTCTTGAGTTAGCTACTCATGATCATGAGCATAAGAGTTCACAGTGATGAAGAAAACGGGGGGAGAAAACAAAAGAGGGAAAGAAAAGTGATAAAGGATAACTATTGAATAAAAACATGTAATGAAATTACAGAATGAAATCAAAATAAAATAAAATACTAAACTACATATAATGTCCATCAATGGCTATTTCTAAGTTTTCACCCCTCTGGAATGAAGAAGACACACTCTTTTATAGGGAGAATGTGTTATAATTTGGATCCAAAATTCTTCTCCGAATGTATGCGCGTGGATGGACCTGTTAATGATAGAATTTAGAACTTGGTCCTTCTTGAACGTTGTTTCCATTGATCTACTCTGTCTACCCACGAAATATCAACTTCATTGGCTAGGTAATAAATTAGTTATGGCTTCCTAACTCAGAGTATTTAATTCTGATAGATAGACCGTTCGTATTCCAAAACACTGATTCCCAAAGAATTAATGGCCTTGGTAATGAAAGAATCAGGCACGAACCGCTTAATTTAATTTGTTATTACAGATGTATTCCGGCTCTATGTAAACTTTCAGCTCCAATGGTTTGATACTTTATGATATGTGGGCCCAGAAATAAAATTATGTAGTTCTGTACACAGTTTTCGAAGCCTGAAGAGTGATCTGAATTTGAGCTTTCAAATGATGGATTGAGCATTGGGTCCAGTAGGATAAAAGGAAGCTCATCGAACATAGAAACCTATAAAAGAATAATTTTTCAATTTTGATCCTTTTATAAAAGTTTATGGCCGAAATATTATAATAAATGAAAACTGTTTAAATCCAAAATAAGCCATTTTTCCAATTGAGCTCAAAAATAATCATAACACATAAAATGTGACTATTTACCTTTAAATAACACATTGGTGGGATTAAAAACATTTAAATTCAGAATAAAATAATTGAAAATATTTGTTCTATCAATTCCCATACACTTAAATGTTAATGTAAAAAACAAACTTCTTAAAGCATAAATGACAACACAACTCAATTATCATATCAGAGAAAATATCATGCCTCATACATGGATCAAAATTTCAGAACTCCTCAAAAATAATATGAATTCATTCAATATCATGTTAATCCTCACATGCATGTCATACCTACCTCTCCGTAAAAATATTTCTCTCTTCACTCAAGGATATTTAATGTGGAGTTTTTCTCATTCCCAAAACAGGTGTGATTTACATAGGATTGGTATCCTCTTAGTATCTCCACTTCATAGAGTCACAAATGTTTCAATCATGAGGTATATTTCATGGGTTTTTCTGAAGCTGAGGGTTGGCAGGTTTAAAATGTAAAAACATCTGAGGCAGAATGAGGAGGGTTAAGCTCTAAAGTGAAGTAAATGCATGAAAACAGTTTTGCTCAAGAATGGTGTGCTCCTCAATCAGATCAAAAAATGAATCACCTCCAAACACCTCTTCTTTTGGGAAGTTAACACTTGTGATTTCAACATCAATTATTTTCATCCCTCTTTTCCCCATTTGTAGCATTGTTTCAGCATGAATTCAAATCTGGATTTCTCTTCAGAATCATGTTTTTGAGGAAAAGAGAGGCAGCTTTTGATCTTAAAAAATTGGTGAACACACATCCCATATTTGTAATTATATTTTGGTCCACCCATCCATCATCCCATCATGACATTTATTCCACCCAAGAAGCAATAAATATGGCAACACTTTCAATTCAGCTCAAACAGATTCTTCTAGAAAGCAAAAAAATCCCATCTTCTCTCTCCCCCACACTTGAGTTCAACAATAATCATGCATTTAACTTCTGTAGAAGGTTGGAAAGGGATAAATGGCTTGTAATGTGGCTGAATAACAATGTATTTCATGTATACTAGGGGATTAAAGAAGGTCAGATGAAAATGTAGGCCAAAATAAGAGTTCGATGCAAAAAGGGCTTTCAAAGTGATGCCTCAATCATACTTAACACATTCCATAAACTCTAACAGCTTTGAAAAAGAGAAAAATACAAGTTATGGATCACACAACATGTCTAAAGAATATTAAGAAAATGTTAAATACAAGAATATGTAAAATAGGTTTATAAACCTCTCAGGTTGGGCAAGATTTTCAATTTGGACAGCACTAGTGCACATGAGTTTCACAGTCAATCAAACGCCATCAAATGAGAAGATCAGAAATTAGAAACAAAATCCATTCAACAGTCATTTAAAATCCTCAAATACTCAAATCAAGAAATGGGACAAAAATACCAAGATGGTTTGAATTTTACCAAAGTATTTGATTTAGCTCAAGATTCATAAAAACACACCAAAAAAAAAAGAAAAAGGAAAACAAGAAAATTTCAAAAAACAATATGAAAAATAAAATGAAAGCACAAAAAAAAAAGAAATGACAACACATAAGAAAAATAAATAAAAAGAAATAGAAAAGGTATAGAAAAGGGATAATTCTTGGTTTGAACCCCAAGTGGATGCTAGGTTTTTACTTCCCCTATTCAAGTAGTTGCAACAGATTATCCCCAATCAGAAGGTGGGTGTGGTTTCTTTGAGATAAACCACCACATGTGACTTTTTCCAGTGTCCATCAGTAGACAATGATATTTGAGAACCCCAAAGAAAATAAGAAAGTTCCCAACCCCCAAGAAATAAGAAATGTATAATTTGAGTTCAAGAGTGGGAGAAAATAGAATATAGGGGTGCTGCCTATGAACTTCTGTGGTGTCCTCCTCAAAATGGTATGAAAGTTGTTGTAGAGGAGGTAGTCGCACCACCACCAGCTTCTCCATATCTTCTTCCTCGATCACCACCACTTGGGTGGTCTCTTTCGTATCATCCAATGTCTGGTCCATTTGTACTGTATCAGAAATTTTAGGAAAGGAGAAGTCAGAAAATAATTCAGTTTGAATAAAATTAAAACATGACGAATCAATAAAGAAATATTCCCTTTCAAGTATGTCAGCTAAGAAATTGATCTTTTATGGCAAGACCATTGGAAACTACATATCAGAAGGTTCATATTCTTTATCATCTTCTAAATCAAGATAGAGGTCAAAATGTTCTGATTGTTCAATATCAAGCATGGGAAGATCAAGTTTTAGGTTATCTTAAACAAAGTGATTCCAAGATTCTTTCAAAAATTGTTGATCTCCCATAAGTGTATCAGCTGGAATGTGTACATTAGGGACCTCCTCGAGCAATGGTTGAGTATGAGATGATATTGTTAATTCCATTAGAAGCTCCTTCTCACCCACCTCAGGTTCTTTGACATAAAAAATGATCGGTGAAATCTCTTCCACCACTCGTTCAGGTTCAGGTTCCAGTTATGGTTGGGGTTTTTGCACCATTGAATGGATATATTCTTCAACCATTTCAACTTCTCTATTCAGTTTTTTAATTTATTATTTATGTTCTTGAATTTGGTATTCAGGATCATATTGAACTTCTTTATGCACCTGTGATTGGTCAATCCATGCATAATAATCACCATTAAAATATATCATGAACAAATTTTTTTTATTTTTTGAAATTTATTTATTTTTTGTTGTTTTTTTAAATGAAAGGAAGAAAAATAATTTACAATAAGTTAATAAAAATAATAAGTTAATACCACTTGGCTTCCCAGCAACATCACCAATTTGATGAAGCGTTGTCGTGCGCACTCTCACAAATATTTATACTAAGTGCAGCACAGTGGCTGACCTGGGTCGATCTCTTCAGGAGCCTTTTGAAGTCAATCACTCGTTATTTATAATTCACTGTATATATATAAACTAAAATGAATAGAAATGATATTTGAGAATTAAAAATAAAAAAAACTAAATGCAAATATGCAGATGCAATGCAACAGAATGAATGCAAACAGAATGATGTTAAGACAGAAAGGAGAGATTCCCGAGAGCATCACCCAGAGTAAACCTTCCTCGTCTCATTATTAGTTTATAATTTAATTAATGAACATGCCCCATCATATGAATGAACATCCTCCTCTTCATATGGTTGTGAAAATAGGATACTCTCAATGATCGCTGAGAGACCACACATCCACCTCATCGATCAAGGGAAAAAATTACAGAAGTGAAAGCTAAACTTCAGGTGGCAAGTGGAGACACAAACTCACCTAACCCACTAAGATCCCCCTCAATATAACTCTAAGAAAATAAGAAACACTAAGACATGAATGATCAAAGACCTGGGTTCATAACTGGATTACTCCCCGAGGAACTTCCTCGGGTTAGCTACTCATGATCACGAGGATAAGAGTTCACAGTGATGAAGAAAACGGGGGGAGAAAACAAAAGAGAGAAAAAAAAGTGAGAAAGGATAACACTTGAATAAAAACATGTAATTAAATTACAGAATGAAAATAAAAAAAAATAAAATACTAAACTATAGATAATTTCCAACAAAGTCTATTCCTAAGTTTCCAACACTTTGGAATGAAGAAAGCACACTCTTTTATAGGGAGAATGTGTGAAAATTTGGCTCCAAAATTCCTCTATGAATTTATATGCTTGGATGGCCCTTTAAATGACATCATTTGGAACTTGGTCCTTCTTGACAGTTGTTCCCCTTGACCTAATATGTCGACAAAAGAAATTTCAGCATCATTGGTTAGGTAATAAATTAGTTATGTCCGCCTCACTCAGAGTATTTAATTCTACCATACAGACTGTTTGTATTCCAAAACATCGATTCCCAAAGAATTAATGGCCTTGGTAATGAAAGAATCCGGCATACCATATTAATGAAATTTGTTAATATGGATGTCTTCCAGATCTATGTAAATTTTCATCACCAATGGTTCGTTACTTTATCAGATGTGGGCCCAACAATAAAATTATGCAGTTCTGTACACAGTTTTCAAAGCTTGACTTGTGAGCTAAATTTGAGCATACAAATGATGGATTGAGCTTTGTGTCAATAAGGATAAAATGAATCACTTCGAACATAGAAACCTATAAAGGAATAATTTTTCAATTTGGATCAGTTTAGAAAATTTTATGTCCGAAACATTATAATAAATGAAAACTGTTCAAATCCAAAATAAGCCATTTTTCCAATTAAGCTAAAAAATACTCATAAAACATAAAATGTGACAATTTCCATTTAAATAACACATTGGTGAGATTAAAAAAATTTAAATTTAGAATAAAATAATTTAAAATATTTTTTCTATCAATTCCCCCAAACTTAAACATTGCACTCCTGGGCAATCATCTTATACCAAGGTCAAAAACAAACTTCTCAAAGTATAAATGACAACACAACTGAATTATCATATCAGAGAAAATATCATGCCTCCTACATGGATCAAAATTTTAGAACTCCTCAAAAATCATATGAATTCATTCAATCTCATGTTAATCCTCACATGCATGTCGTACCTACCTCCTCGGAAAAATATTTCTCTCTTCACTCAAGGATATTTAATGTGGAGTTTTTCTCATTCCCAAAAACATGTGTTATTTCCATAGTCTTGCTATCCTCCCAGTATCTCCACTTCAAAGAGTCAAAAATGTGTCAATCATGAGTTCTTTTTCATGGTTTGTTCTGAAGCTGAGGTTTGGCAGGTTTAAAATGTAAAAACATCTAAGGCAGAATGAAGAGGGTTAAGCTCTAAAGTGAAGTAAATGCATGAAAATAGTTTTTCTCAAGAATGGTGTGCTCCTCAATCATTTAAAAAAATGAATCACCTCCAAACACCTCTTATTTATGGAATTTCACACTTTTTATTTCAGCATAAATTATTTTCATCCCTCTTTTCCCCATTTGTAGCATTGTTTCAGGTTGAATTCAGATCTAGATTTCTCTTCAGAATCATGTTTTTTAGGAAAAGAGAGGCAGCTTTTGATCTTCAAAAATTGGTGAACACACAACCCATATTTGTAATGATATTATTTCCACCCATCCATCTTCCCATCATGACATTTATTCCACCTAAGAAGCAATAAATATGGCAACACTTTCAATTCAGCTCAAACAGATTCTTCAAGAAAGCAAAAGAAAGCCCATCTTCTCCCTCCCCCACACTTGAGTTCAACAATAATCTTGAATTTAACATCTATAGAAGGTTGGAAAGGGATAAATGGATTTTAATGTGGCTGAATAACAATTTATTTCATGGATACTAGGGGTTTAAATAAGGTCAGATGAAAAGGTAGTCCAAAATAAGAGTTCAATGCAAAAAGGGCTTTCAAAGTGACGCCTCAGTCATACTTAACACATTCCATGAACTCTAACAGCTTTGAAAAAGAGAAAAATAGAATGTTTTGGATCACACAACATGTCTCAACACTATTAAGAAAAAGAAAAATATAAGAATATGTAAAATAGTTTTAGAAACTTCTCGGGTTGGGCAAGATTTTCAATTTGGACAGTACCGGTGCACATGAGTTTCACAATCAATCAAATGTCTTCAAATGAAAAGATCTGAAATTAAAAACAAACTCCATTCAGAATTCATTTAAATCCTCAAATACTCAAATCAAGCAATGGGACAAAAATACCAAGATGGTTTGAATTTTCCCAAAGCATTCGATGTAGCTCAAGATTCATAAAAACACACCAAAAAAATGAAAAAGGAAAACAAGAAAATTTCAAAAAACAACATGAAAAATAAAATGAAAGCACAAACAAAAGAAATGACAACACATAATAAAAAGAAATAAAAATAAAGAGAAAAGGTATAGAAAAGGGATAATTCTTGGTTTTACCCCCAAGGGGATGCTAGGTTTTTACTTCCCCAAGTCAGGTAGTTACAGAAGATTATCCCCAATCAGAATGTGGGTGTGGTTTCATTGAGATAAACCACCACATGTGACTTTTTCCAGTTTCCATCAGTAGACCCTGAGATTTGAGAACCCCAAAGAAAATAAGAAAGTTTCCAACCCCCAAGAAAGAAGAAAGTTAGAATTTGAGTTCAGGAGTGGGAGACAATAGAATATAGGGGTGCTCCCTGTGAACTTCTGTGGTGTCCTCCTCCAAATGTTATGAAAGTTGTTGTAGAGGAGGCAGTAGCACCACCACCAGCTTCTCCATATATTCTTCCTCGATCACCACCACTTGGGTGGTCTCTTCCATATCATCCAAGGTCTTCTCCATTTGTACTGTATCAGAAATTTTAGGAAAGGAGAAGTCAGAAAACAATTCAGTTTGAATAAAATTAAAACATGATGAATCAATTAAGAAATCTTCCAATTCAAGTTTGTCAGCTAAGAAATTGATCTCTTTTGGAAAGACCATTGGAAACTCCATATCAGTCGGTGTATATTATTTATCATCTTCTAAAGCAAGAGAGATGTCAAAAGGTTCTGATTTCTTAATATCAAGCATGGGAAGATCAAGTTTTAGGTTATCTTCAATAAAGTGATTCCAAGATTCTTTCAAAAATTGTTGATCTCCCATAAGATTATCAGCTGGAATGTGTACATCAGGGAACTACTCGAGCAATGGTTGCGTATGAGATGATATGATTAATTCCTTTTGAATATCCTTCTCACCTGCCTCAGGTTCTTTGATATAAAAAATGATCGGTGAAATCTCTTCCCCTACTTGTTCAGGTTTAGGTTCAGGTTCAGGTTCTGGTTGGGGTTATTGAACCATTGAATAGATATATTCTTCAACCATTTCATCTTTTCCCTTCAGTTTTTTAATTTATTCTTTATGTTCTTGAATTTGGTATTTAGTATCATATTGAATTTCTTCATGCACTTGTGATTGTTCATTCCATGCATAATAATCACTATTGAAATACATCAGGAACAAAGATTTTTTTAGTTTTTGAAATTTATGATTTTTGTTGTTGTTTTTTTAAATGAAAGGAAGAAAAATAATTTAAAATATGTGAATACAAATAATGATTTAAGAACACTTGGATCCCCAGAAACAGTGCCAATTTGATGAAGCATTGTCGTGCGTGCTCTCAAAAATATTTATACTAAGTGCAGCACAGTGGCTGACCTAGGTCGATCTCTTGAGGAGCCTTTTGCAGTCAATGACTCGTTATTTCTAATTTACTATATATATATAAACTAAAATGACCAGAAATGATATTTGAGAATTAAAAATAAAAAAAACTAAAAGTAAATATGCAGATGCAATGCAACAGAATGAATGTAAACAGAATGATGTTAAGACAGATAGGAGACATTCCCAAGAGCATCATCCAGAGTGAACCTTCCTCATCTCATTATTATTTTATAATTTACTTAATGAACATGCTCTATCATATGCATGAACACGCCATCTTCATATGGTTTTGAACATATGATACTCTCAACGATTGCCGAGATACCACACATCCACCTCCTCGATCGAGGAAAAAAATTGCACAAGTGAAAGCTAAATCTCAGGGGGCAAGTGGAGACATAATGGCGCCTTACCCACTAAGATCCACCTCTTTATAACTATAAGAAAATAAGAAACATTAAGACATGAATTATTAAATACTTGGGTTCATAATTGGATTACTCCCCTGGGAACTTCCTTGGGTTAGCTACTCATGATCATGAGCATAAGAGTTCACAGTGATGAAGAAAATGGGGGGAGAAAACAAAAGAGAGAAAGAAAAGTGAGAAATGATAACACTTGAATAAAAACATATAATACAATTAAAGAATGAAAGTAAAATAAAATAAAATACTAAACTACATATAATTTCCAACAAAGTCTATTCCTATGTTTCCTACCCTTTGGAATGAAGAAGGCACACTCTTTTATAGGGAGAATGTGTGAAAAGTTTTCTCCAAAATTCTTCTCCGAATTTATGCATGTGGATGGACCATTTAATGACAGATATGAAACCTAGTACTTCTTGAAAGTTGTTAACATTTATCTACTCTTTCGACCCATGAAATTTCACACTCATTGGCCAGGTAATAAATTAGTTATGGCCGCCTCACTCAGAGTATTTAATTCTACCAAACAGACTGTTCAAATTCCAAAGCACCGACTCCCAAAGAATTAATGGCCTTGGTAATGAAATAATCAGGCACGAAAATCTTAATGAAATTTGTTAATACGTATGTCTTACATCTCCATGTAAATTTTCAGCTCCAATGGTTTGTTACTTTATGATATGTGAGCCCAGAAATAAAATTATGCAGTTCTGTACACAGTTTTCGAAGCCTGAATTGTGTGCTGAATTTGAGCTTCCAAATGATTGATTGAGCTTTGTGTCCAGAAGGATAAAATGAAGCTCATATAACATAGAAACCTATAAAATAATAATTTTTCAATTTGGATAAGTTTAGAAATCTTTATGGCAGAAACATTATAATAAATGGAAAATGTTTAAATCCAAAATAAGGCATTTTTCTAATTAATCTCAAAAATACTCATAAAACATAAAATGTGACAGTTACCCTTTAAATAACACATTGGTGGGATTAAAAACATTTAAATTCAGAATAAAATAATTGAAAATACTTTTTCTATAAATTCCCCCACACTTAAACGTTGCACTCCTGATCAATCATCTTATACCAAGGTTAAAAACAAACTTCTCAAAGCATAAATGAAAACACAACTCAATTATCATATCAGAGGAAATATCATGCCTCCTAAATGGATAAAAATTTCAGAAATCCTCAGAAATCATATTAATTCATTCAATCTCATGTTAATCCTCACATGCATGTTGCACCTACCTCCCCGGAAAGTTATTTCTCTCTTCACTCCAGGATATTTAATGTGGAGTTTTTCTCATTCCTAATAACATGTGTGATTTCTATAGGATTTATATCCTCCTAGTATCTCCACTTCACAGAGTCACAAATGTGTCAATAATGAGGTATTTTTCATGGGTTTTTATGAATCTAAGGGTTTTCAGGTTTAAAATTTAAAAACATCTGCGGTAGAATGAGGAGGGTTAAGATCTAAAGTGAAGTAAATGCATGAAAACAGTTTTGCTCAAAAATGGTGTGCTCCTCAATCAGCTCAAAAAATGAATCACCTCCAAACACCTCTTCTTTCGGGAAGTTCACACTTGGGATTTCAACATCAATTGTTTTCATCCCTCTTTTCCCCATTTATAGAATTGTTTCATCTTGAATTCATATATGGATTTCTCTTCAGAATCATGTTTTTGAGGAAAAGAGAGGCTGCTTTTGATCTTCAAAAATTGGTGAACACCCAAACCATATTTGTAATGATATTTTGGTTCACCCATCCATCTTCCCATCAGGACATTTATTCAACCCAAGCAGCAATAAATATGGCAACACTTTCAATTTAGCTCAAAAAGATTCTTCAAGAGAGAAAAACAAAGTTCATCCTCTCCCTCCCCCACACTTGAGTTCAACAATAATCATTCATTTAACTTCTATAGATGGTTGTAAAGGGATAAATGGCTTGTAAAGTGGATGAATAACAAGTTATTTCATGGATACTAGGGGATTAGAGAAGTTCAGATGAAAAGGCAGGCCGAAATAAGAGTTCAATGCAAAAAGGGCTTTCAAAGTGATGCCTCAATCATACTTAACACATTCCATGAACTCTAACTGCTTTGAAAAAGAGAAAAATAGCAAGTTATGGATCACACAACATGTATCAATACTCTTAAGAAAAATAAAAATATAAGAATATGTAAAATAGGTTTAACAACTTTTTTATTGGGCAAGATTTTCAATTTGGACAGCACTAGTGCACCTGAGTTTCACAGTCAATCAAACGTCATCAAATGAAAAGATCAGAAATCAGAAAAAAAATCCATTCAGAAATCATTTAAATCCTCAAATAATAAAATAAAGCAGTGGGAAAAAATACCAAGATGGTTGGAATTTTCCCAAAGTATTCGATTTAGCCCAAGATTCATAAAAACACACAAAACAAATGAAAAAGGAAACCAAGAAAATTTCAAAAAACAACATGAAAAATAAAATGAAAAAACAAAAAAAAAAGAAATGACAACACATAAGAAAAATAAATTAAAAGAAATAGAAAAGTTATATCAAAGGGATAATTCTTGATTTGACCCCCAAGAGAATGCTAGGTTTTTACTGCCCCTGGTCAGGTAGTTGCAGCAGATTATCCCCAATCAGAAGGTGGGTGTGGTTTCTTTGAGATAAACCATCACATGTGAATTTTTCCAGTGTCTATCAGTAGAAACTGATAATTGAGAACCCCAAAGAAAATAATAAAGTTCCCAAACTCCAATAAATAAGAAATATATAATTTGAGTTCAGGAGTGGGAGAAAATATAATATAGGGGTGCTCCATGTGAACTTCTATGGTGTCCTCCTCCAAATTGTATGAAAGTTGTTGTAGAGGAGGTAGTCCCACCACCACCAGCTTCTCCATATTTTCTTCCTTGATCACCACCACATAGGTGGTCTCTTCTGTATCATCTATGGTATGCTCCATTTGTACTATATCAGAAATTTTAGGAAAGGATAAGTTAGAAAACAATTCAGTTTGAATAAAATTAAAACATGACGAATCAATTAAGAAATCTTCCCTTTCAAGTATGTTAGCTAAGAAATTGATCTCTTCTGGAAAGAACATTGGAAACTCCATATCAGAAGGTGAATCTTCTTTATCATCATCCAAAGCAAGAGAGATGTCAAAATGTTTTTATTGTTCAATATCAAGCATGGGAAGATCAATTTTTAGGTTATCTTCAAAAAAGTGATTCCAAGTTTCTTTCAAAAATTATTGACCTCCCATATGTGTATCAGCTGGAATGTGTACATCAGGGACCACCTCGAGCAATGGTTGGGTATGGTATAATATGATTAATTTCTTTAGAAGCTCTTTCTCACCCGTCTCAAGTTCTTTGTCAGAAAAAATGATCAATGAAATCTCTTCCACCACCCGTTCAGGTTCAGGTTCCGGTTCTGGTTGGGGTTGTTGCACCATTGAACTTATATATTCTTCAACCGTTTCAGCTTTTTTCCTTCAATTTTTTAATTTCTTCTTTAGGTTATTGAATTTGGTATTCAGGATCATATTGAACTTCTTCATGCACCTATGATTGGTCAGTCCATACATAATAATCACCATTGAAATACATCATGAACAATGATTTTTTTAGTTTTTGAAATTTATGATTTTTTTTGTTTTTTTAAATGAAAGGAAGAAAAGTAATTTACAATATGTGAATAAAAATAATGAGCTAAGACCACTTGTCTCCCCGAAAACAGTGCCAATTTGATGAAGCAATGTCATGCGTTCTCTCAAAAATATTTATACTAAGTGCAGCACAGTGGCTGACCTAGGTCGATCTCTTGAGGAGCCTTTTGCAGTAAATCACTCGTTATTTATAATTCACTATATATATATATAAAATAAAATTTCCAGAAATGATATTTGAGAATTAAAAATAAAAAAAATAAAAGTAAATATGTAGATGCAATGCAATAGAATGAATGCAAACAGAATGATGTTAAGACAGAAAGGAGACATTCCCGAGAGCATCACCCAGAGTGAACCTTCCTCGTCTAATTATTAGTTTATAATTTACATAATTAAAATGCTCCATCGTATGCATGAAAATCCTCCTCTGCATATGGTTGTGAACATATGATACTCTCAACGATCACCGAGAGACCACACATCCACCTCCTTGATTGAGGGAAAACATTGCAGAAGTGAATGCTAAACCTTAGGTGGCAAGTGGAGACACAAAGACGCCTTACCCACTAAGATCCCCCTCGGTATAAATCTAACAAAATAAGAAACATTAGGACATTAATGATCAAAGACTTGGGTTTATCACTGGATTACTTCCCCGGGAACTTCCTCGGGTTAGCTACTCATGATCATGAGCATAAGAGTTCACAGTGATGAAGAAAATGAGGGGAGAAAACAAAAGAGAGAAAGAAAAGTGAGAAAGGATAACACTTGAATAAAAACATGTAATGCAATTACAGAATGAAAGTAAAATAAAATAAAATAATAAACTACATATAACGGTCAACAAAGTCTATTCCTAAGTTTCCAACTCTTTGGAATGAAGACGACAGACTCTTTTATAGGGAGAATCTGTGAAAATTTGGCACTAAAATTATTCTCCGAATGTATGCACGTGGATGACGCCTTTAATGAAGTAATTTAGAACTTTGTCCTTCTTGAAAGTTGTTCCCATTGATCTCCTATGGAGATCGAATAAATTTCAGCTTCATTGGACAGTAAATAAATTAGTTATGGCCGCCTCACTCAGAGTATTTGATTCTTCCATACAGACTGTTCGTATTCCAAAACACCGATTACCAAAGCATTAATGGCCTTGGTAATGAAAGAATTAGGCACGAACATCTGAATGAAATTTGTTAATAAGGATGTCTTCCAGATCTATGTAAATTTTCAGCTCCAATGGTACTTTACTTTATGAGATGTGGTCCCAGAAATAACATTATGCAGTTCTATAAATAGTTTTCCAATCCTGATTTGTGAGCTGAATTTGAGCTTCCAAATGATAGATTGAGATTTGAATCCAGTAGGATAAAATGAATCTCATCAAACATAGAAACCTATAAAAGAAGAATTTTTCAATTTGGATCAGTGTAGAAAAATATATGGCCGAATCATTATAATAAATGAAAACTATTTAAATCCAAAATAAGACATTTTTCCAATTAAGCTAAAAAATACTCATAAAACATAAAATGTGACAATTTCCTTTTCAATAACACATTGGTGGGATTAAAAACATTGAAATTCAGAATAAAATAATTGAAAATATTTGTTCTATCAATTCACCCACCCCTAAACGTTGCACTCCTGGACAATCATCTTATACCAAGGTCAAAAACAAACTTCTCAAAGCATAAATGACAACACAACTAAATTATCATATAAGAGAAAATATCATGCCCCCTACATGGATCAGAATTTCAGAACTCCTAAAAAATCATATGAATTCATTCAATCTCATGTTAATCCTCACATGCATGTCGTACCTACCTCCTCAGAAAAATATTTGTCTCTTCACTCAAGGATATTTAATGTAGAGTTTTTCTCATTCCCAAAAACATGTGTGATTTCCATATGATTGATATAATCCTAGTATCTCTACTTCATAGAGTCAAAATGTGTTAATAATGAGGTCTTTTTCATGGGTTGTTCTGAAGGTGAGGGTTGATAGGTTTAAAATGTAAAAAAATCTGATGCAGAATAAGGAGGGTTAAGCTCTAAAGTGAAGTAAATGCATGAAAACAGTTTTGCTCAAGAATGGTGTGCTCCTCAATCAGCTCAAAAAATGAATCAACTCAAAAAACCTCTTTTTTCGGGAAGTTCACACTCGGAATTTCAGCATCAATTATTTTCATCCCTTTTTCCCCATTTGTAGCATTGTTTCAGCTTGAATTCAGATCTGGATTTCTTTTCAAAATCATGTTTTTGAGGAAAAGATAGGCAACTTTTGATCTTAAAAAACTGGTGAACACCCAGACCATATTTGTAATGATATTTTGGTCCACCCATCCATCTTAAAATCATGACATTTATTCCACCCAGGAAGTTATAAATATGGAAACACTTTCAATTCGGCTCAAAAAGATTTTTTAGGAAAGCAAAACAAAGCCCATCTTCTCCCTCCCCCACACTTGAGTTCAACAAAAATCATGCATTTAACTTCTATAGAAGGTTGTAAAGGGATAAATGGCTTTTAATGTGGCTGAATAACAAGGTACTTCATGTATACTAGTGTCTTAAAGAAGGTCATATGAAAAGGTAGGCCAAAATAAGAGTTTAATGCAAAAAGGGATTTCAAAGTGATGCCCCAATCATACTTAACACATTCCATGAACTATAACAGCTTTGAAAAATAGAAAAATAAAATGTTCTGGATCACACAACATGTCTCAAGACTCTTAAGAAAAAGTGAAATATAAGAAGATATAAAATAGGTTTAGAAACCTCTCAGGTTGGGCAACATTTTCAATTTGGACAACACTAGTGAACATGAGTTTCATAGTCAATCAAACGTCATCAAATGAAAAGATCATAAATCAGAAACAAAATCCATTCAGAAATCATTTAAATCCTCAAATACTAAAATTAAGCAATGGAAAAAAATACCAGGATGGTTTGAATTTTCCCAAAGTATTCATTTTAGCTTAAGATTCATAAAAACACACCAAAAAAATGAAAATGGAAAACAATAAAATTTAAAAAAACAACATGAAAAATAAAATGAAAGAACAAACAAAAGAAATTACAACACATAAGAAAAATAAATAAAAAGAAAGGGAAAAGGTATAGAAAATTGATAATGCTTGGTTTGACCCCCAAGAGGATTCTAGGTTTTAGTTCCCCTAGTCAGGTAGTTGCAGTAAATTATCCCCAATCAGAAGGTGGGTGTGGTTTCTTTGAGATAAACCACAACATGTGACTTTTTCCTGTGTCCATCAGTAGAAACTGATATTTGAGAACCCTAAATAAAATAAGAAAGTTCCCAACCCCCAAGAAATAATAAAGATAGAATTTAAGTTCAGGAGTGGTAAAAAATAGAATATAGGGGTACTCCCTATGAACCTCTGTGGTGTCATCCTCCAAAATGGTATGAAAGTTTTTGTAGAGGAGGTAGTCGCACCACCACCAGCTTCTCCATATATTCTTTCTCGATCACCAACACTTGGGTGGTCTCTTCCGTATCATCCAAGTTCTACTCCATTTGTATTGTATCACAAATTTTAGGAAATGAGAAGTCAGAAAACAATTCAGTTTGAATAAAATTAAAACAAGATGAATTGATTATGAAATCTTCCCTTTCAAGTATGTCAGCTAAGAAATTGATCTCTTCTGGAATGACCATTGGAAACTCCATATGAACTGGTGCATCTTCTTTATCATCTTCCAAAGAAAGAGAGAGGTCAAAAGGTTCTGATTGTTCAATATCAAGCATGGGAAGATCATGTTTTAGGTTATCTTCAACACAGTGATTCCAAGATTCTTTCAAAAATTGTTGATCTCCCATAAGTGTATTAGCTGGAATATGTACATCAGGGACCTCCTCGAGCAATGGATGAGTATGGGATGATATGATTAATTTATTTAGAAGCTCCTTCTCACCCACCTTAGGTTCTTTGACATAAAAAATTATCGGTGAAATCTCTTCCACCACTCTTTCAGGTTCAGGTTTCGGTTCTGGTTGGGGTTGTTGCATCATTGAATGGATATATTCTTCAACCATTTCAGATTTTCCCTTAAGTATTTTAATTTATTATTTAAGTTATTGAATTTGGTATTCAGGATCATATTGAACTTTTTCATGCCCCTGTGATTGGTTAGTCCAAGCATAATAATCAGCATTGAAGTATATCATGAACAAAGATTTTTTAGTTTTTGAAATTTATGATTTTTTTGTTTTTTTTAAATGAAAGGAAGAAAAATAATTTAAAATATGTGAATAAAAATAATGAGTTAATATCACTTGGATCCCCGACAACGGTTCCAATTTGATGAAGCATTGTCATGCGCACTCTCAAAAATATTTATACTAAGTGCAGCATAGTGGCTGACCTAGTTTGATCTCTTGAGGAGCCTTTTGCAGTCAATCACTAATTATTTCTAATTCACTGTATATATATAAACTAAAATGACCAGAAATGATATTTGAGAATTAAAAATAAAAAAACTAAAAGTAAACATGTAGATGCAATGCAACAAAATGAATGCAAGCAGAATGATGTTAAGACAGAAAGGAGACATTCTCGAGAGCATCACCTAGAGTGAACCTTCCTCGTCTCACTATTAGTTTATAATTTACTTAATGAACATGCTCCATAATATGCATGAATATAATCCTATGCATATGGTTGTGAACATATGATACTCTCAACGATCACCGAGAGACCACACATCCACCTCCTCGATCAAGGGAAAAAATTACAGAAGTGAAAGCTAAACCTCGGGTGGCAAGTGGAGACACAAAGGATACTTACCCACTAAGATCCCCTCGGTATAAATCTAAGAAAATAATAAAAATTAAGACATGAATGATCAAATAATTGGGTTCATAACTGGATTACTCCCCTAGGAACTTCCTCGGGTTAGCTACTCATGATCATGAGCATAAGAGTTCACATTGATAAAGAAAACGGGGGGAGAAAACAAAAGAGAGAAAGAAAAGTGAGAAAGGATAACACTTGAATAAAAACATTTAATGTAATTACAGAATTAAAGTAAAATAAAATAAAATACTAAACTACATATAATGGCCAAAAAAGTCTATTCATAAGTTTCCAACCCTTTGGAATGAAGAAAACACACTCTTTTATAGAGAGAATGTGTGAAAATTTGGCTCCAAAATTCTTCTACGAATTTATGCACGTGGATGGCCCCTGTAATGATAGAATTTGGAAATTGGTCCTTCTTAAAGGTTGTTCCCATTGATCTCCTCTATAGACCCAAGAAATGTAAGATTCATTAGACATGTAATAATTTAGTTATGGCCACCTCACGCAAAGTATTTAATTCTGCCATACAGACTGTTCATATTCCAAAACACTGATTCCCAAAGCATTAATGGCCTTGGTAATGAAAGAATCAGGAACGACAATATTAATGGAATTTATTAATATGGATGTCTTCCAGCTCCATGTAAATTTTCATCTCCAATGGTTAGTTACTTTTATAAGATGTGGGCCCAACAATAAAATTATGCAGTTCTATACACAGTTTTCAAAGCCTGACTTTTGAGCTGAATTCGAGCTTACAAATGATGGATTGAGCATTGGGTCCATAAGGATAAAATTAATCTCATAGACCATAGATACCTATAAAATAATAATTTTTCAATTTGAATCAGTTTAGAAAAATTTATGGCCGAAACATTATAATAAATGAAAACTGTTTAAATCTAAAATAAGCCATTTTTCCAATTTATCTCAAAAATACTCATAAAACATAAAATGTGACAATTGAACTTTAAATAACACATTGGTGGGATTAAAAACATTGAAATTTAGAATAAAATAATTGAAAATATTTGTTCTATTAGTGAGACAAAGAGGTATGGGTAGTGGGGGAGGAGCTTAGGAAGATATTTTATCAGATTTTAGGAAAGGATTGAACCATGAGTGGTGTGGGAGGAAGAGGGGGTGAGGGGTGGTTTATATAGTGGAAGGAAGGATGGTTTTCCTAATATTATATTCAATTATTTATTATTTCTTCCCAAGACAAGAAATATTGAGGATTCTATGACCTAGAATAATAATAAGTTCATGTGAGTTTGAGACTTGGGTGCTTACATCACTCATGATTCTAGGAATAGATCATTTAAATTATAATGTATTTATACGATAAATTAATGTATTTTACTATTCACCAAAAACTCAAGTATTTCAGAAAAATCCCAAAAATTTTCCCTAAATATTTTTCAAAATGTAGAATTGAAAATGGAATATAATTTTTCAAAAATAATTTTCTAAATATGAGAAATTTAATTTTTAATTAAATCAATATTTAATCAAAAAATACAAACACATAAAATATTTATCTTCATTTTTAAGGTGCCTAAATTTTATTTATACATTCATGAGTAAGGTTACCATTCATATGGGTCGTATTACTATTCAGAAGGGTATGTTACTATTCATAAGGGTAAGTTACTCTTCACTTAAAATTAACTTGATTCTATCAGACTCCAAATATCACCCTGATCGCAACTGTGTATGTCCATTTTTCAAAATTCAAAACACAGAAGAGGAAAATTTATGTTTAATGGATAGGATATTAAAATCTCTTAAATAAACAAGTGTTGTTTCAAAGAAACTCAGTTCTTTATAAAATATAGGCTACAAATAGAATTTATTTAAGAGAAACATACCATAAAATGTTTTGGGTTTTATAATGTGAAAGAAAAATGACACATTTATTCATGGATGCATTAGTCCACACAAAACCTGATTCATGTTTTTGGTTTTATTAATGAAAAAAACATGAAGGGTGGTTAATGATTGTATAGTTAACATAGAAACTTAGTATAATAATTTTTTCTAGGTCATCATAATATTATGTTGAATTTTTTTAAGATTAATGTTTAGAAGAAAAAACTTAAGAAGAATATTACACTTTAGATTTTGATCATTCCTTGAAATACTCATTATAATTGAAGGAAATAAGCTAAATAATAGTTACTAGATGCTTACATATGTAGGAGAGTATTGTAGGGAGATCAAGGTGTAATATTTTCAAGGATAAATGTAATGTAATGTGAAAAATAGAGACGTTGTAGGTGGTATCATATTATTAGAGAAAAAACTGAACTATTAGAAACATTCTCCATTTTTTAATAAAGAAATGAAACTATTCTCAAGTCAATTTCTAAAAATGATAAACATTGGAGTTTAGAAAAATAATAATTATATTATCCCCCTAAAAAGTTATTTGAAATTTTTTTTTATCTTTTTTTGGGCTATTTCCCCTATGTAAAAATAATTTTCCATTTTTCCATTTTATTGGCGTAACTATTTCCTTAACATCAATAAGTAATTATGATAATTAAAATTAAAATTGAAGTAATTAAATAATTTTATCATCATTATTATATATTTTAAATTCCTTTTATCATATAATATTTCTAAATTTTGGTAACTTTAATTTTAAAATAAACACACTTAATCTTATAATATTTTTTAGAGAAATGATGTTTTCTAGCATGAAATTTATATATGAAGTAAAATTTGTTTATTTTGGATTTTATTGACATATATATATATATATTATAATAAAAAGTAATTTAATGATGATTACATTTAATGAAAAAAAATAAAATATCACCTTTAAAATACTTCATTCGAAAAGAATATCAAAAACACTTTTTATTAAAATAACATTTTTCAAGTTTTAAAAATGTTGAACAAAATATTTAGAGTTGACATAAAATATTAAAAGGGATTAATTTATTCCATAAATATATTTTTACTACTTAAAAGGACTTAAATATTCTTTTAAAAACACATAGAATTACAAAATATATAATATATATGAAAAATATATTTTTTTTACTAAAAACATACCTTTTAAAAAAATTCATAATAAGTAAATATTAAGAAGGGAAATGAAAAAAATTATTTTATTTTCGTAAAATTTTTATTATAAGAAATTTAAATTAATTTTTATTATAAAATTAAATCAAATATAAAGAAACCAAATTATTTTGACTTTTTTTTCAGTATTAATGAATGTTAATTATTTATCATCTAAAGGTATTATATTTTAAGAATATACAATCATAGTGTATATTATATAATTGGTAACAATGTTAAAATAATAAGAAATATATATTTTTTGGGGTGTTAGATGTAATTAATGTTATACAATATAATGATTATTTTAGGAGGAATAAATTAGGCAATTACAAGATATTTATAAATTAAATAGAATAAATACACTTGTTAGAAATGTCTGTTTCGAATGTGTTGATAAAAAAAGGATTTCACCATGTGTACCTTTTATAAAGATAAACCTTAATTATTTTCAATGTGAATGAATGGATGAAACTACAAGTTTTATAAATAATTATAAAGGGTGAGATACAAACCATACCATTTTTTCTATATCACTGATGCCAAGGATAAATATTATGGAAGTGAATTCTATGCATAAATACTTATGGGCTAAAAAGGGAAAACTATAATAGATTGTACAAAACTAAACCATAATTATGATTTTAATATAATATATTTAAAATTATTATATTCCTATGTTATTTTAGGTTTATAGTTTTAGAGTATTATGAAATACCATACATTACATTGGGAACATTGCCACATAGTGTGGATTTACCCCATAAAACATGTTTTAATGCTAAAACTCTTGTATCATTGATTATAATTTTTATTAAATCATTAAATTTAAACAAATATAAAATATTTACATTTCTATAAATCCAAATCATCTTTAGGCCCTATGAAAATAATTTTGGAAACATTGGATGGGGAGAAAAAATCTCAATAAGGTATATAAAAAGAATTAATTTTTTTATTCTTTTCAAAACACTGAAATACATAAAATAGTTTTCCATTTTACTTAGTAATATTTTATCACAAAAAATATTTTAATAACTTATAAAATAAAAATTTTAACAATGTTTTTAATTAATTATTTTGGAACAAAACATAAAGGATAAATCATAATCTAGAATGTTACTTGGGATATCATATCCATTTTATTATCATAATGGAATAACCCACCTAGTTAATTATAAAAAAATGTAACGGGAATAACCTCCCTAATTATTTCCCACATAATATCATAATGGAATCATATAATCTTATAATTCTTTCATATTCATAGAAGTAATTTATATCTAGTTACCTCTATTATCATTACCCAATGAATTAGAGGGATGTATTAGACCAACACATCACAAAATATAATTTCCAATAACCATTATACCAATAAAACACATCGGTTCTTAAAAACCCATAATATATCCCATAAAAATATTTATTTGAACCTATAATCATATGAAAATGTTATTTTCACAGAAAAAATGAATAGAAATATCATTTTATTTGATAACACTTTAAAATGAAATATTTACCAGAACTTGGGAAATGTAATTTAATTTGGAAAAACTTGAAAAATTTAAATATTAATATTCTTAATTAATAGAAAACATAATGATAGTAAAATTAATATGTATGGTAAATTTTTAGATAACATTCTTTTACATAAATTAAAATTAAATTCAAAATGTCATGTTTGAAAAATGTTAAAAATATTCCTCTTTATAACATTGAGTCGATAGTAAATGATAATAAAAAGTTTCTTTATGAAATATTTTATATTTATAGAAGTTTATTCATGGTATAATATGGAAATTTATGTATAATATTTGAATAAAAAACCTTAAAACATTTAAAATACTATGTAAAATAATAACCCCCCTCTCCATACTTCAACGAAGTTGGAAATATTCTAATTTACATATATAATAAATTTATATTTAGGATATATATATATATTAAATCTATATATATATTTATTATTCATAATATATTCCATTCAAATATACATTTTAATCAATGAATTAGTAATAATTATTTATTAATGATGACTAATTATATGTTAATTATCCCATGTCTCATGCATGTATCGACTTGGTTGTTTCGTTCCTTGAACCTTGGTCTTGGATTAATCATCTATATAATGTTCATGATAATTATATATAGGTATTTTATATTATTCTAGAGTCCTTTGGATATTTTATAGAATATATAGTGATAATTCACCAGGAAAGAATAAAGATGTCATTTTATAGAAGATTTGTTTTCAAACAATGAATTTGTTTTATTAAAAAATAATTATATATATTTCCAATAAATAATTTTGAAAAAAATTTAAATTAATAATTATTAAATAATACTACAATTAAATAACATTCTGTATTCAATCATGATATAAAATTAAAGATAATGATCATATAGGTGGTAATACCAACCAAAAAAATAACATGCAATCACAATTCAATGAGTAAGAAAATTTCACTTTATAATGATAATATAAATTTTAGAAAATATTAATCATGATATAGATATTATATTTAATCATTAATTTCATTTTTATAACATTCCATGTATGGTGGTAATGAAAAATAAACTACATCGTTCAAGGATGTTGTAGTCATCATGTACACACATGGAAAGGTTTTATTTTTTTGTAGATGGGAGGAAAAAAATAATATAATTTTTTATCATTCTACAATAATATTTGAATCATTTATCTCATATTTAGTCATTACAATCCATATTTATATCTATCAATGTGATGTGGTTAATAAAAATTATATATGATATTTGTGGGTGTAGTAGTCATTATGTACACATGAGTGACGTTTTCATTTATCAGGTGATATAAATGAGTAAGATGATGGCTATTTCACAAAGATTATAAAATTTTATAAAAAAATAATGATACTTATACTACTATTTTTATATTATTATAGTAAATTCATAGGGTTATAAATATGAATGAAAACTTAATGAACACAATAAATATAATTACCTCTTATATTGATTTCATTCATTTAATTAAACTTAAGGCTTTGGGGGATAGGTTTATAGTCATAGAAAGGCATATAAAATTGTTATAGGAACCATTGGGTGGTATTTAGGTATAGTTTTTGGAGAAAAGTGAACTCAAATTTTTTCCTTGTAAAGTTTATATTGAGTCCAATTTTATCATAAGACATTAAGGGTGTTTTTTCTAATAATAAATCAATAATATCCAAGAATATAAGTTTAAACAACTCAAATTGGATTATAAATGGGAGTTTTTTTAATTATTAACCATTTAAAATTCAATTAACATATGATAACATTTTTTAATTTTAAAAAAATAAAAAATATTTTCTATCATTCTATTAAATTTTTTTACATCAATGGTATGTAGATGAGAATAGAATTAAAATTGATCATTAAAATTACACATTAATAACAATTTTTATCCCTAAATTTTTTGAAATGATACTTTTTATCCAAATATATCTACTTCTAATATTTTCAATAAAATTTATTTTTCTTTTCTACTACTTGTACAATAATTGAGTCAATTATATTTAAATGTTTAATAGAATTTCTCTATTAATTAAAATGAAAAATAAAATTTTAACAGAAATAAAATTTTCTAAATATAGAAATTTCCATACATATACATTTATAATATATATTTTCATAATTATTTTCATAAAACCCTATTTATGACATTAAGTGGGAGAGAGTGTCATTTTCATAAATATTTTTAACATAAAATGAAAAAATGTAATTATAAAAATATAGTATCACAAAAATTAAACTATAGAGAATAGAAAACTATGAATGATTAAGAGTAACCTAATACAACCCTTTCATGATATGGTTTTGTGATATATTATATGATTACCATGTGATAAAATAATATTAATTATTTTAGTATTCACCATGGGGACTAACTTCTACATTGGCAACATAATTTTTTTGAATAAAATTAAACTTTTTCTTATTATGTATTTTGAATATTATAATAAAAAATTGAAATATTTTACCAAATACTATTTATAATGGTGGAGGAAATTAATAAATATAGATTCACTAAAAATTGGTAAAAACCATTTTTAGGGAATTATTTTTTCAAAACATATATGATATTATTCTAATTCATTAACTACAAAAAATTATTTTATTTTAAATATATTTCATTTTATAAATTATCAATAAATTTCATCAAAATCATTTATAAAAAATAATTAATTAAATTTATCAGTATTAAAATACACTTCATGCCAATTTTTTTTACTAATTTCTCATTTTACCATCAAATGATTTTATCTTCACAACTTAAAAATTAATAATCATTGGTTAATTGATTTTAAATTTTTTCATAAGTATTTAAATTTTTTATAATTCACTAATGAAAATTAATTTTTTCCTTTTAATTAATCATATAGTATTTAACAAAAAAATTATTTGTAAACAAAAACATTCAGTTTACCAAGAATTATTATATTGTAATTTTTTATTGTTATTAATAATTACATAGATGTTATTTATTTATTTTAAAAATAATTACATGGTTATTATTTAACATATTTTATTGATATAATTTATAAAAATTAAAAATAAAAATCAATAAAAATATTTCCTCTAGAATCGATGGTATTTTCTTATGTGAATTAGTCATCTTTTTGTTTATAATTCCATTAATTTCATTAATTTTAATTAACTATATAATAGTTTTTTTAATTCTGTACTATAATGTAGAGTTATTTATATTTCAATGTATATCATAGGCTATCGTATATACATATTTTATTTAAAGGATAATACACACTAAAATATCATAGAGTTATATACTCCCAACTTAATAAAATTTCATCCTCATAGTTTTAATTTGTTCTTTTTAATATGAATGTATCATGACATAGACATACTATCATATGTATATTTTATCATCATTAGTAATTTCATAGTTAGTGAAAATTATTTCCAAAAGCACAATTGTGATTTGACTTTAAAAAAACACACCATGATAACCGAGTGATAAGATTATTTTTATTTAACTTCTTTTTGATTGATAAATTATTTTACCATATAAATAGAGAAAATAAGAAATTACACTCAACACATTAATTTCCATACCATATGAATAATTGAAACCATCACTTATGTGTTTATATTAGTTTCTAAATTTATTTCATCTAACATTCCTAGGTAAATATTTTATTCCTAAAAAATAAAAATAACCTCTTAACAGATCATGTGATTTAAAAAAAGGATAAAAATTATTTCCTTCTACTTCTAAACATATATAAAAACAAATATTTTTAGAACATTTTATTATAATAACCAAAGTTCAAAAAAATCATTCCCTAAATAAGTATCCCTAAAATAGTTCTTAAAATGATTAACCAAATTGGAAACAGAAAAATAAGAACAAAATTAATTTTTTCCCCAAAATCAACTAAGCTTTTATCCCCTAAAAATCACTTATAATTTCACATAAAAATGTTATATTTTATAAAAATGTATTTAAAAAATAGTAATTCCTTCCCAAAATTACATTAATAATGAAGACATTAAACCATATCAGTATTAAATATTATTATAAAAATTTACTCAATCATTATCCCTTAAATAAAATAATCAAAATTGATATAAAATAAAACAATATCAAAAAAATATAACATAATTAGTTAATACTCTAAAAAATAGAGAAAACCATTACCAAAAATGACATTAATTATATTTTCTCCAAAACACTTTTTGACCCCCATGGTTACCTATTCCACTTAAATTATTTTTCAAAATATAAATAACCCTTTATATCATTTCATCATATTAACCTAAATGTAAAATAATGTATTATTTAGGTATTTTATTAATACATTTCAATATATGTCGCCAAAAATACAATAAAAATCTTCAAGATTATTTTTCAAACCAAATCACTTGTTAAAACTACAGGTTACATATTCCTAAATAATGTATTATTCATAAGAAAATTATAAAATTAAAAGAAAAAGTATCATTAATTCAATTCAAATCCCATCACATTATCCCTCCAAATAGTATCTACTTCATTTAAATTATGATTGACCATAATTTTATTAGCTCATTATGTTATCTATAACTCATAAATTATCATCAAATGAAAAAAATAATAACCTCTAATGATATGTAAATCATTCACTAATAACATGTATAATACCCCATATATGAATAACACTTAATTTTGTGATTAAGTTCAAGGATTATTCTATTCTAAATTCCAAATAACATTTAGGTTTATACATGGAATGATTTATGAAAACCAATACATTATAAAGATATTATTACCACTATGTTTGAATTATTTTAAAAAAAGTGGTTCTTATCTTTAAAATCATGTTCCATTAATCAAAAACATTGTTTATTAGTGATAAATAAACAAAACTGAATGGTTGACCCTTCTAATGTTCCTACCCATCCTCAGACCTAGTGAAAAATATATGAAAATATAAGATGCCCAAAAAAATCTATGTTAGGTATATATAAACAATTGAAAAACATTATTCCATTGAATAAAATAAAATCCATAAGGAAATTTTCATTCTTAATATAATAATATGTGAAATCAAATAATCACATACGTACTCATGAAATCCAATTTATTTTCAACTAGTTTTCATAACATAATTAAGAAATAATTCTACCAATAATAATAATAATAAATTTTACGTGGGACAACATATTTAGGTAACTATTAAATAATAATAACCTACCTAGTTAATTCCAATATCACTTATAATGAAGAATCGTACCATAATAACTACTACATCATATATTAACAGAGTCACCTAACCATATTATTTTATTATCTTCATAGAAGTGACTTATATCTAGTATACTCATTCATCATTACCCAATGTATATAAGGGCTATATCAAACCCAAAAATTATCAAATATATTTTCTAGGACCTATATCATTAATAAAATATAAAAGGGCCTTCACTTTCACTAAAAATCTCAAAAAACATTCATTTGAAGCCATAAGAATAAGAATATCTTATTTATTAAAAATGGAAATATAGATTTCATTATAAAACATTAAAATTAAAAAATAAATGAAAAGTGGAAAAAATATATACATTAGAAAACCATGAAATCAATAATAGGATTTTGTATATTAATGAAATTAAATGACAATGGTTATGTGACAAATGTTTAAAAAATTCTATCAACTCCATTAAAATGAAAATATAAAATGGAAATTATGAAATATGTTTACAAAAATCCTTCTTTATCCAATTATAAGGAAATTCATGGATAATATAAAATTACATCAATAAGTTTTTTATGTGTAGAAAATAAAATTATTTTTTGATTATGAGCATGGTGAAAATGTGTTGAATATAATGTTTAAAAGTAAAATACATTACCTCATACTTCAAATTACTCAAACAGGCTTTAATTTACCTATATTAAAATTTTAAATTTATCATAAACATATATCCAAACAATATTTATATTTTAAATTATAGATAAAATTGAAATATAATTTCTTATTTTCTATTAATTAATAAGTTTTTGTTAAATATAAATATTTATGTTTTAACTATCCCATAATAGAGACATGTTTTGATTCAATGGTTTTATTCCATTCACAATGGTAATGGTTTCCATATATATTGAATATGAATGATTATTTATATACCTATTTTATATGGTTCCATAATCCCATGGATTTTTTATGTATTATATGGCGATGATTTTTATGGAAAAAAATCCATTTTTAGAGGTTTTGTTTTTAGAAAAAAATTGATTTTATTTTAAAAAATTATACACATGTATATATAAATTACCATAATATAATTATTAGAAAAACCTAAAAAAATTTCATAATTGTTACATAATTTTTCTAGTAAATAAAATCCCATCAATTTTTTATGAAATTAAAATTATTAGAATATTAATGAATGTGGGAAAAATAACCAAAATAAGAAAATATTATAATAGTTTAATAAGTAAGAATATTATAATTTTTATATATAATATAATGAACAAGAGCCTCAGACTAGTTGGTGAGGACTCATAAAGTGAATCAAAGAGACCTGAGTTCAAATTGGGGTGGAGACATAATTTCTTGGTACTGTAGTATTACTGTAGTTGACAATGTAGTAGGTACTACTCATTACTATAGTATAAAGAACTATAAATTTTTTTGGGCTTTCGGGAAACCATTTTTTCTTCAGGAGCTTCATGGAATTTGGGTCACCCAAGGCCTTCGGGGTAGTAAGGCTTTTAGGCCACCTCAAGAAATTTGGGTCAACTCAAGGCTTTTGGGGCCACCTGAAATTTTACTTAATGGACAAAGTAGACTCTACAAGTAAACTACACTAGATGAGGATTTATAGGAGGCACATTCACTAGAGAATAAGATAAAAATTTAGAAGAAAGAAAGGGTATAACATTTCCATCGGGACCTGCTAGTGCATATATGAGAAGCCTATCCAAACAACCATGTAGAGGTTGAGAGATAACATAATGATGTAGAAGATCTGTAGGAGCAGTTCCATATATTTATAGTATGGATATTTCCACTAAGACCTATAGTTAATGTAATCTCTAAGCCTACAGTCCTTGTAAGGGTTCCCCCTCATCCCTTGAAAGGCGGATTATTAAGAATCAATAAAAAGAAGGCATTCAAACCATTCAGGTAATATATAATAAAAAAATTTCAGAATCCTAACCATGTTATGAATAAAATATTTATTCTTTAAATTATATTCTTGGACTATCACCATATTTCAGTAATTAAAAATATAATACACTGTTTATGGATGCAGTATTTCACACATTCACTCAGGCAACATTTTCATTTTTAAGGTATTGGGGGGTGAAATAAATTATAAAATTATATACCTTTAAAGAATAAAAATTATTATATATATATATTTATTCACTATATCTATCATAATTACCATCCATGTGAGACAATACTGAAAAACTAAATTCTCCATCTATGGAGGCGATGGTCCACGCATACATAGAATAGATATTTACATTTTACAACAGACAAAAATTAGGTATGTGGTGGTTGATTCATCAATATAATAACATTTAAGTAACATAATTATACTAATTTTATTATTTATATACTATTATAGATTTTTAGAGGTGTTTTATCAATAATGAAACATGTAGGAACTTAGTTAACACAAATACTTATTGTTTTCATATTCTCCTTTCAAAAGAACATAAGTTCTTTAGAGGAGATGATTATAGTCACAATAGGGGATTTATAAGGTTGTATTATTTTCATCATGTGTTATTTTGGTATAATTTGGGAAAAAAACCAAAATCATATGGGAATTTGGAATGGTTAGATTGAGTCCCAATTTATAGGAAAAATCAATGGATTTTAGTCAATTATTAAATTTTCAAGGGTGAATAATGTAATTTTAAAAAAAATGAAAAGTTTCTCTTAAGTGGATACTAAATTTTATAATAGACCATTTATCATCATCTTTAATGAATATAATTTTTTTAAATTTTGATTAATTAAATAATTTTTTTGAAAATTAAATACACTTCAACTTAATTTTGAAGACAGGTCATATAATGTTTCCTCTATGGTATATAATTCAGCATGTAATTTGATTTTTTCTATCTCAAATAATTATTCCCAGTAAATTTATCTATAAAATTCATTCATGATTCATTTTAGATAAATTAAAATTACTTTTAATTTTTTCAGACCATTGACTTTGATACTCCTTGTGCAAGAATTCAACTGACACTACGAAGTAGATTTAGATTATTATAAAATTATTTCAAATTAAAAATAAATGTGGGACATAAATATAATTTTCTAAAATTAATAATAGTAAAATCTATTATTTATTAATGATTTTTTTAACCTGATATTTATAATAACATATTTAAAATTGTAATAGATAGAGAGTGACATTTTTTAAAAAACTCTTACCATTAAATAAAATAAAGTTAATTGTCAAAATAAGGTGAAAAAATTGACATATAGAGAATATGACACCAATGGTTTCTATAATAACCTTTGAAAAGTATTTAAATAATTTCTTATGATATCTAATAATGTTAATCATTTATAAAACTGTTTAACTTGTTTTTTCATTTACAATAATGGAAAACTTTTACCTTGGTAAATTAATTATCATGACTATAATTAAAATGAAATTTACAAATTAATTTTTATATTATTATTAAATATATAAATTAAAATTTAAAAAATACAATTTATAATGGATTTAGAAATTAATTCTAATATTTTTGAAGAAGATTCTATAACACCATTTTTTTTGGAAAAAAGTAATTTTTGAAAAAAATGAATTTTTTTTACATTTCTCACCTTTAAAAACTATTATATGATTTTAAATTTTATTTATTAAATATAGTATCAATAATTTTCCTCAAGATCAACTACCATTGCCGATTAATTTAATTTATTAATTTAAAAATACTTTTCCCACTAAAAACAGTTTTTAGAAAAATTCCTTTTTACCATTCAATGATTTTATATTACATTATGATGAATTTGTACTCAATGTTTTAATGATTTTTAATTTATTTACATAAAATAAAAAATAATTTTTAATAATCCACATAAGATAATTTTTTCTTTGAAATGAATGATATAATATTTAATAAAAACCATATATGTAAAGAAAACATTTCTATTTTGGATTATATATTAGAATAATATTCCTTTTCATTATATAATAACACCATGGATCTTTCTAATTAATTTTATGAAAAATTATATGATTATTTATCATTTTTTTATATTGATCATTTATCAAAATTAAATATTAAAAACAGTTCAACACAGTTTAGTTAGAGTCAATAGAATTTTTTTAAGTGAATTAGACCCATATCATTTCATCAAGCCATTTTTATTATCAAATTTATTTAACAATTGAGTAATGTACACCATTTTTATTTAAATAATTGTATTCAATGATGTTCAATGCTACATATATCAAAACCTATCCTATATAATATTTTTTAATTTAATTGATAATAAATTCAATATTTATAAAGTGTCACAGAACCCACTAAGAATTCGGTTTTCAAGAAAACATTTAATTAATGATGGGTTTATCTTGAAAACGTTATCTAGGTAATCCTTATTCCATCTCATAACTCAATAATATAAACTCTTAGATACTATCATAGAATATTAATATGACCACCCATATAATCCTATATAGTTACAAATCCTTGATCTTATATGAGAAGACATGCTAGCACTTATTCATCCAAATAAACTAGGATAAATCAATAGAGGGATTAGGAACAACCGTAATTAAAAAATTCATATCGAAAATTACTGTATGTGACCATACCACAAGATCACTGATCACAACCTCCAACAAACATTATAATGAATCATTATGATAGGAGAACCTTAAATTCAAAATCATAAAAAGGATTGATTTGTAAAGTCCTCAAACTGATAGAATCATAGAAGAAATTGGAAGTAGAAGGGTGGTAATAGCTTGTGTTCTGAAACGAATCACTTCAGTGGCCACACAGTGCTAAATCTAGTGAATATTGGTGTAATAATTGGTTAGAGAGAACAAGAGTTATAAGATATGTTCATAACTAGAGTATATGTATAAAATTAATGGTAATAAATTGAGTGTGAAAATAAATAGAGGTAAATTTTTTAAATTAATGAATCAAAATTTCCATTTATAAAGTTGGTTTTCCCAAGTTTATAATAATTATCTTATAAATGTCCATTGAATACATAATGAAAATAGAAGAATCCACTGCACCCCTAAGATCACCCCATTTATCCAATATTGGAAAACTAGGACCCGATGCTTCTGAAACATCCATATTCCTAATGTCCCTATATACCAATCTCCTAAATATCTCAAATACTATTTAATACTGAAATTACATGAATAAAATAGATTAATTAAGTAAAATTGATAGAAAAAAGAAACTCAAAATGGTAATGGTCTTTACTAACTTATCCCAATCATCTTATCATCAATTTGATGGTTCAATAAGACAATAAAGGGAATAAATATATCTAATGGATCCTCATTTCACATCTAGACATTAAAAAATCTTTATAATGTCGTATATTCTTCCATCATACTTGTACTGAAGGACTAAGTTTTTCCTATATTTCTTTCTCACATCATTCTATGATAAAAATTATATGTTCTAAAAAGAATCAATCAGTTTATATCTCTATTCCAGTTTATCATACCACATGAGTTAAATCATATATATATAATTACTTATCCAGGTGACATGGGAAAAAATATTAATTTCACAAAAAAATGGATGAATAGATAATTTATAAACTAAATCCATGATATTATCAATAATATAAAATACTCTAATGAAAAAAGGGGAAATTTTTTACATACTTCACATCATCCTATAATGAAAATTTTACATACTTCTAATCATCCTAAAATGCAATTGATGTGATTCTTATAGGAATATAAAATCACAAATCTATAATTCCAAAGTTAATATTTTATTATTCTTATATGTTTTTAGTGTATATAATCAATTATTTACCTCTTATGGAATTATTCTACTTACCCTAACATCTCTTTAACTAATATAGGATCATTCAATGATGACTATTTATTCATTGTGAATTATCATAATGAATAACATAGTTTTCTAAAGAGTTCCTAAAATCAGGATGTCTGAATGGATTCCTAATAGCCATTAAAGTGTAAAAATGCCATTTCCGATAAATGAATTTCCCAAAGAACAAAAAATAAATGTTTCAAAATCATGAAACATCCTCCCGAATATGGATGGTTCCCTTTAACTACGCATACATCTTAGATTATATGTCATACATAGATTCCCCTATGATTTGACTGATTTTTTCAATAACTTATAAAATCATAATGAAATATTTGGGTCTTAGTGTAAAAAAATGCTTGTGAAAAAAATATAAATTTTCAAAATCAACATGACAATGTCCATACAAAAAACATTTAGCATATATTCATTACATATAAGAAAATATTAGGATATCTTATTTTGTTGATTTAAAATAACTCAAATCATATACAGTCACTTCAAGTATGGTGTTAATCATGTTTCAAAATTCATAATTATTTCATATATTTTTCATACATATATAGGAAAGGATTTAAGTTAAACTATAAATTTTGATGCTTTGTCATAAACCAATGGTTGGTAAGGTAGCGATACATGAATTCATCTATTTCTAAAATCATTTGAGAACACTATAATTTCTTATTAATATGTGAGGGGAACATAGAAAAACTTGTGTTTATTTCCCATTAAGTGAGTGATGCACCCTCATATCATTTTCATGAATTCTAGTTGTCACTACCTACATTTGATAGATATAGGAGAGAAAATTAATATAATTACACCATTTATATATAATCACCCCACCATCGAGTCTCACATGAATAGTGATATATTCTTTCTAATTAATTTAAAAATATTTCATCCATTTCATGACCAATTATTCGAGATCAATGAAACATAATTATACATCATTATTATCTCTATTTCTGTATATATGGGAGTGATCTATCACAAAAAATAAGCCTTTATTCATATATTACGTCCTAAACCTACTGAAGTTAATATTTATTATTAAATACATTAGATATAATATTTCCCTTATTCAAAGCATACAGATTTTCAAATGAAATGGTATAGATATACTCAACCCACTGAAGTTAGTTTATATTAACATCCCTATAAGTAAACAAATATTTTAAAATTTAATGTTTTATAAATACAAAAAAAAATCTCACTAAACAAGTAATTCCTCTTATTTTTCTTGACACAAAAAATAGTACAAATATCTATATCAGGGGTTTGAAAATTCATCTCTTATTTTCATTAATACATATACCCATTGTATACCACATGAAAGTCATCAAATAATAAACACCTAAGGCCCATATAAGAGTAATCATAATATACCAGAAATATTTTTACAAAATTTAGTAGAATCATGGTAATAACTAATGTGATCCACTTATTAAATTATAAAAAATCCATTCCAAATTGTATCAACATGATGAAATGTGTTCTCTTTTTTATCAGATTATTCTTAGGAGAAGATATATGAGAAACAAACCAAAGGGAATGATGATAATACCCAAAAATACTAAAGAAGCCTTGAACCTTGAAAATGTTATCCTTAACTTTATAAGAGATCACTACATACACTTTTTCAAGATCAACCACCATTATAACTTTTGACAACACATGACAAAAAAATTTATCTTTATATATCTAGATAAAAAATTCCCAAAAAATAATCCTTAAGTCCTATTAACTTTAAAAAACCTCATGAATATTCATCCCCTTCACTTCTTGATTCCAAGAATAGACCATAATATTATCAATAAATAAAATAATGAAAGAGTCATATAATTTATGTAATACCCCTATCATCATATATGTGATGATTAATTTAACAATGGGGAATCAAAATGTTATAACCAAATATTCAAAATCTATATACTAATTTAAAAATATTTATTCAAAATATCACTATAGATTACATGAATATTAAGTCACCTTTATTTCCATTCAATCATCAAAAACTATTTCAACAATTTTAGATGTTCTAAACAAAAACATTATTTTAGGTAATGGGTTTCGGTTTTTGATACTAACCTAGTTAAGCTTTATATAATCCATATAAAGGAGTAGAAACTCATAATACTTCTTAGAAAAGATAAATGAATAATACTATTTCATGGTACTTGTTTGTCCGATACTGGTGGACCCAAATTCTTCATGATGAGTTTTTAGTTCTCAAATTATTCTAGTTTTATATTTTAAGGGTTAATTTAAATCATATCATTTTATTTCAACAATTTAGTCAAAATTTTATCCTTAATTTTAAGAGGAAACTTATAAAAATCCTTAAGAAACATATCAGGTAAGTATCCAAAAATATGAATTGACACTTATTTTCTTTTAGTTTAAACTACTCTATGAAACAAATATTCCATTAAGAATATAATGGATTTTATATACAACTAATTCCACTCATATTTTCATGATTTGAAATAACATTATCCAATAATATTATACTAGGTTACATCAGGAAAATAGAAAAAATCCATTTCTTATAACAATTGATAATACCCTTGAGCTGTGTTAAGTAGTCCATTCTTATGATGAGATAAAATATTTTCAAACCATGGGTAGAGAAGTCCGAAATATTTTTTAAAAGATAATACCATAATTATACAAGGTAGAGACCTATTATTTTTATATTTTTATTCACCCAATAGGGTATCTATACATAGGATATTTAAATTTAACTCCCCTTGTAATCTGGGGCATGACACAAAATTAATGAAAATAAAAAAGGAGAAGCTATCATACAAAAATAAATCAAAAATATGGAAAAAATATATTAGAATAGTTCTTTTCTCAAATAAAGGAAATTCTATAACATGAATGGGTAAATAATTGATGATTAAATCTCTACATGATTTATCACAACAACACTATGGATATGGTCCTTATAAAAAATGCGGTCTCACTAAATGTTGGCTCTGTCATGATTTAGTGTTACCCCATATACCCTAATGAAAAGGTGGTTTATTTACCATATTAGTCTACCCACTTTTAAAGAACTTTGAGGTCGACTCTATTAGGGGAACTATACAACACTCTCTAATTTCATAGACATAAAAAATATCATAATTCATTCCACATTGGTGGAATTACATTTCATTCAATGTAAAAATAGTTTAAGTGTACCATACATGATCATACTAGAATATCAAATTTTTAGATCCCCTAGAACTATGATGGAATAAACTAAAACCTTGATTAATATATTAATATCCAACTCAACATGACACTTCCTGGCATGACTTTTTACCACTAAATGTGCCCCTAGTTCTCATTCACCACTAGTAACCACTATAACTACCCTTTCCCAATAGCAAGATAAGTTCAAGAGGTTACAAATTTACACCTTAGGTAGTAATTTCTCCATTAATACTATCTTTAATAATCCTTATTTTTATTCCATAATCATTCTTTTTTAAAGATTAGAAAATAGTAGGATAATAAATTTTTTATTATAATTCATCACATAGAGTGATCCATTATTATATTTGATGAATTATCAATATATTACTCATTTAAGGTTATGTTAGTAAAACTACTCAAAAATATTCCTATAATCATTTCAAATTATTCCAATAATCCTTATTTTCCATGATCATCATGTCCAACCATGTATGCCCAATATCTTCTAACATGAAAGTTGTTTGATGAAACCAATGCCACTCTGGAGTTTAAATAATATAAAATATATAATTATTTTCATTGATCCACTACTCCAATACTTTAGGGGATAAATCATCCCAAACAGTAGGGGTGGTAGAATTAGAATACTCATATAAAATTTGTATCCAAGTTATCTCTTCATAGTGTTTTATATTGAGTCACATGAAGTAGGTGAGATAAACCATTAAGTACATTGGAATTGATAAAAGTTATAGTATATAGATCGTGTTCATCATCCACTTGTTTTGGATTGTTTATAATTTAATAAAGTCAAAAAGTTTACCTTAATGAATTGAACAACACTAGAACCCATTTCAATAAGAAACAATTCAACATTTATTTGAGCAGGATTCTAATCATGTTATTCCCCCAATCTCTTTTCTCAAATGTTTGTATCTTATTAAGAGTTTTAAATTTTATATATGTATTTTAAGAAAAAAGATAATGAAGCATTATTATATTGAATTTAAATAATAGTAGGAAAATATTTTAATTTAAATAAATTAATTACAGATCTTATAATAACATACTCATCACTAATAAATAAATAGAAAGAATCTTATTATATTTTATCATGTTTTATTTATTAAAACCATTTAAATGATATCAATATTATTTAAATCATTGATAAGAATGAAAATGACCTAATATGTCATTAGATCTATAGAGAACTATAGTTACTTACTCATGATGTCGTAGACTCATTGTGGGAATTATTATATAAGAAAATTGTCAGAAGAAAAATTGATTTTCCCTTGGAAGTTCCATCATCCAGTAAATTTATGTTATCAAAAAATATGTATTGATTAATCCATAAGACTCGATAGGTTCATCTTATAAATAGACTCCATCTTAAATCTAAGAGTCCTTATGATTATATGATTTCATTTTATAATGTCCCATCCTATATGATTGAATAGGCATGAGTTGGAATTCCATATAACCACAGGTATACCAAATTATAACTATTTCCTAGAGTATTCATCACAGGATATATTTAATATAATGATGATCGTTTTTACCATAATTCGGGTGATTTATAAAAATTTGAAAAATCATTTATACATTTTGGTAGGATCATTTGCTGTGTAGAGTCACTAAACCTCTAAAGTATGCTATCATATGAGTACTAGTCTATAGAGGGTACCTAGAACACTTATATCTCAAAAACAAATATGAAATTCAATTACATTAAAAAATAAACCAAAACAAACTATTTTTTATATAAGAAACAACAACTAAAAAAATTGTCATAAGATAATGTTGATGAACCAACTATTGCATGATCTTCCCAAATGATTTTTTTTGTTATGGACCCCTATCAGTGAACATATATGGTTAACCCATATGATCCTAAATTATATTTACTTTAAAAGTCCAAAAGTTCCCATCCTAACTCTATTCACTGTGTACATCCACCAATTGTCTAGTATTGTCAACCCTATTATGCATGAACATTGACATTACCTAAGTAACTCAAAATTGTTTGACATGAATTATCAAGTGAAAAATTATATGGTGTGAGTACATCATAGAAAATGGAATTCACCACTTATCCTCTACTAGTTTTTCATAGATCCCAATATATAATAACATAATATAAAATATGCAGGTAACAAGGTTTAATAGAGTGTCTATTAATAGAATTATATTTATTAAATTAAACATGATATATTTTAAAAAAATAATAATGTGAGTTATTTAATTAAAATTTAATAATTTTCATCTCCATCATCAAAATCAACATTGATCTATGATCATAATCCAAGGTAGAATCCTTTCCACTAAAAGAGAATATATCATCAAAGATTCCCTACAAAATCAATCCTATATTAGAGGAAATATATATATATATATAAATATATACATAAATTTATATATATGTTTATATAAATATAAATATATTAATTTATATATAATCACCCCTAGTAAGAAATACATATTATCACTATAGCCTAGCAGGGAAAAGTTCCCCTATTTAGGGGATATTATATATAAATTATCCCTATATTGGAGTTCCATCTTTTCGAATATAGATACATATATGTGTAGAACTATAATCATAAAAATAAATATATACCATACTCTTAATGAGACCACACCCTTATTAGGGAGGAATATCATATGTATATATGGACTTATTAAAAGACACTAATTTACATACCTCAAACACGACCCTAGAGAATTAGGCTTAATACCAGCTTTTTTATTGAAGAAAAATATAAAGATATACTAATGTAATATTATCAATAGAGGAAATAAATAATATAATCAAATAAAATTTAGAGAAAAAATTATTAAATATATTAATGGAATCAAAATAAAATCACCACACATCATGAAATGAAACTCATTTTCTATATATGTTAGTGAAGCTACATAAAAATGAATTACAAAATAATATAGAAAACATAACTTTTACTGGTCTTATGGATCAATATAAGTTATATTTAATTTAAAAGTGAGGAAGTCTCTATAAATGTCATAAACAAGTATATAGTGTGTGAGGAAACCCATTTTGTGGTTTTTATCATCACTGGTGTCCAATATCCCTGGAATAAAAATGCATGAAATGAATAATTCCTCATGGGTCAATGAGGGATGACCCACTTAGCTTTGGTTCTTTATAAAATGTTTTTACTAAAAATAATTATGTTTTCTTGAAATGATTATCATGGTATTCATTAAACTCTCTCTTACCCTTATAATATATTAAATATGGTTTTATGATAGAAATATAATTGATCAACAACCTAATCTTATAAAGATTCTATGAATGATTTACAAAGGATATGATATTCCATTGTTGATGTATCCAAGGAACCAAGGTTAGATCCAAATAGGAATTACGTCTGTAAAAAATAAAAAATAAATGGGTGTTTACATACCTCAAGATCATTAATCTCAACCTACCACTATCATTAAGAATAGGAGAGACTAAACAAGAGACTTTAATAAAAAACCCTTCAATGAGAGATTAATAGTGAAAATAATTTATAAAATCATAGCATAAATTATAAGATGAAGCGAATACCTACCATAGTAGTGATAACTATTTACACCTATGGCCACTTAGTGATGAATATTTTGGAGATGGAAGCTAATATAAATTGGATATCAATAGAGGTGGAAGATTATCACTCAAAGGGAAATCTAATCCAGAATAAATTGAAAAGAATTGGTAGGATAATTGGGGATTAATTATGGATGTAAGAGGAAGAAATTTACTTTTTATTATTTAGTTTTTTCAATGTTTTAATTGATCACTTAGTAAATGTCCAAATAGTATCTAGAGTCCTTGATAGAGTCCACCATACCCTTAAGACCTCGACCATGTTCCTAATATAGAACCATCATGTATGTGGTGTCTCTACATGGCCATTGGTCCTTATTTACTCTTTCAAGACTCTTCCAAAAATATAAAATTCCTTTAAAGATGAATTTAATAATAACATTAAGAGGGTAAAATTTAAATAGAATACTATCCTTGAAAGGAGTGGATGCATATATTGAGGTTTCATAACCAAATCCCATTTGGGAAGATTCTCACATCATGTTTTTTGGTCAGAGTGGATTACTCAAGAGGGGAGGGGTGAATTGAGTAACTATAAATTTTTTAAAAAAATTATTTCTAGAAGTATTTTTCCAAAATTAAATAAATCCCAGTTAATCAATGTTATACTATTATAATAGTTTTATTGTTTAAATAACATCTTAAAAGATTGATTAGTTCTTAGTACTCTTAATATTAATTATTAGAATTACTTCTGAAGTTATTCTACCAAGACAAGACAGTTATAACTTCTTTCCAAGACTAACTATAAAATTGAATTTAGTGATTCTCAAATTATGAAGTAAGGCAATAAAATAGAGAAAAATAAATTAATAAGCACATCAGATATAAAACAGGTGGTTCAGTCTCAAGCCAAGACCTAATCCACTCCACTTGGTGATCACCTTCCACAAAGAAGATTATATAAATAAACTTTGATCCACACCTTGGATCGAGGTTAAAAATAGTATATAGACTATCCAGGTTATACAGGGACCGCTTCCATGGTTCTTCATGGGTATAAACAACCAGGCCACATAGGGACCTCTTCCACACTTATCTGTCGGTATACAAAAGTATAAAAAGATGTTTGAGTAAGGATATCTTGTATCCTTCAGTTTGATGTAGGAGAAAAAGTGTGTTATTATACAGAAACACACACTGCTTGAAGGTTAACAAAAATGATACAAAATAGAGCATAAATATTGAGATAGGTTTAGAAATGCTCTGAGTGTTAGTATTTGTAGCTATGGACTTCTAAGATGAAACAGATGCATGAACCAAGTCCTTGTATGGAAAATTGAGTGTCATAATACAGTAATATTGGCATGTGTTCTTAGTGATGTTTGACAGTGCAAAGATGTCCTTGATTCTAGGATTCAGGTATGCTTTGTTTGTTCTTCTGTAGTGTCGAGTTGCATGAAATAAGCCTTTCTTCAAAAATCTCTCTAAGTGTGTTCTTAGTTTTTGTGCTCACACCAGATTTTTTTCTTTCATCCACTTGGCCATCATTTGTTTCTGGGCCACACTACTATTAGATCTTGGAGTGCATGTGTTGGAGCAACAATTTGCATGGATACTGCACCTCTTACCTCATAATGTCAGATGATATGTCTACAAAGAAACATTAGTTATGTCAGTGCATTTAAAATGTCAAATATGACTGTTAGAGATTAAATTGAAACACAAAAAAACATATAAGGAAATAGTGTAATAGTATGTCATGGAAACGATGTTTCCTTCACATGGTGTCTGAATTGGTCATAGTGTCTCGTGGTCACAGTGTCTTGTTTACGGTGTCTGCTTCACAGTGTCTTGTTCACGGTGTCTGCTTCATGGTGTCTTGTTCACAGTGTCTTGTTCACGGTGTCTGATGGTCACAGTGTCTGATTATTATGGTGTCTGATTTACTTTTCCAGAGAGACATAACCCATGGAAGTCTCACAATGTCTCAGAATTTTCAAGATAGCTGTATTCATACTTAAGCAATGATGATCATGGAATATATTAGACTCAATCATTTTTCAATAAAAGTAAATCAAGAATAGTATAAAGTAATTAAACTTAATGTAGAGTAATTAAGATCTTGAATGGATCTTCTTAAAACATGATAATACTTAAACAATAGTACACATTATTAATATAATTTATAGGAGTTAACTAGGTTGAATAGGATTTGTGATCATTAAAACAGGATTAATACATGAGAAGTCCAATAATCTCCTCCTTTTTGATGATCACAAATCATGTAAAGTTAAAGAGTATATTTGATTCAACTATATATATAGATATAAATGTCCAACATATATATATTTCTCCCCCTTTTGGGATTATCAAAAATATGGAATAAGGGAAGTCATGAAAAGTGCACATTTCATTAAAGCAAAGAAGGTTCAGTACAAACAGAAAGGAGGAAAACAAAAAACAACAATATTCCTATCAAAAGGAGTAATCACTATTCTTCTTTAGGGTCCGACCTTCTCTTTTCCTTTAGTAGAAAAAGTAGAAGAGGAATCCATAGGGACAAAGGTAGAGGTAGAAGAAGGGAGTGAGGTGGTTGATAAAAAAGGTAAAGGAATGCCTTCAAAGACTGATGGAGCAAGATTAGGAGTAGTAGAAGATCGAGGAAGTTGTTGATGAAGGATCACATGCCTAATATGACTTAGTGCTTGGATGACAGACATTGCAGTGGAGGCTAGGGCAGAGGTGAAGGTAGGCAATCCAGGTCTCAGAGGTGCTGCCATAGGAGAAACAATGGCTATGCTCTGGACATGAAGATAGGTCCTCCGAAGCTTGATAAAATCTGTAATGATCTCTCCACCATACTGCATGGATTTCTCAAAATCATCCTTGTTCTACAAAAACTTGTCCGAAAATTGAGTAAACTCTATGAGATTTTGGACTTGGGTCTTAAAAGCTTGAGTTATAGGAGGAATCCTCAGATTTTTCACAAGATACTTGAAATGATTTGTGTAACGTCCCAGATCCAGGTGCCACTCAATAGGTGCCCCAAACCCGGTTGGTCACATGACCTCAAACGCATTTCCCCAAACGCTAGAGGCTACCGACTAGCAGCGAGGGCCAAGGACTGATAGTGGGGAAACTATGCCATCATTTGTCAAAGTGTAGCGCAGTAGAGAAATATAAACATACAACAACGAGAGTAGTAAACAATACAAAATAGAAATGGAAAATAGAATTAAGTGAACTTGCAGTCATACATATGTGATTATGCAATATGTCCTATGCCTAAGAAAGCAGTCAAAACATGATACACTTCAATCTAGAATAATACAATACAAGGTAGAAGTACAATAAATCAAAACAAAATAGTGTAGTAGGAACTCAGTAGCATCGCAAGCCTAAGCTCAGTCCCATGCTCTCTAACTCCTCTGCAAAAATCAAGTACCTGTATAGGGACTCTTTCCCTTATCAAAACCTGTAGAAATATAATCTGTTTAGGCCCAAGACATGACCCAAACAGGGTGTGAGAAATAAATCCCAGTAGGTAACCACCAAAGGCCCGTTCCCAACTGTCAGTGAAAAATGTGCAACAGAAGTGTGCAGTAATTTAAAGAAGTAAAGTAAGAAGTACTCAAAAGTAACTATCCTATCGATTACATTACAATTTTAATACCAATTTAACAGTTCTAGGCATGTGCTTTAGCTTGGAAGGTATAACACAAGAAATCGCCACTGTGAATATTCAAAGTAACCAATGTCCTCAGACAAACAAGTACTTACCCTCTAGAAAGATGAAATGAAACCCTCAGAAGACTGCTCTCAGTCATAATGAATATTGCCCTCAGGAATACAAGATGTCACCCACAGAAATAGAAGCCACTACCCACAAGCATAAGAAATGTTACCCTCAGGGTAACAAACACATCCCTCAGGCTAAACAGAATACTTCCCTTAGGTATTCCATAAGAAATCAAGTAATCGGGACGAGCCAAACATAAAAAAAAGAAATTTTATATATGTTTTCTATTAAGAAAACTCAATACATTCTTATATTTACGACATACCCATGAGTATCCTGGCCAAATGGATAAACAAGGGAAACGCACCCACGGGGTGACCCTCAATCCAAGCAATGATCCCAAACAGCAGTTTACATTGATCATTAGATTATCTATACAATTATAGATATATTATCATTTAAGGCCTCAGCCAAAAGACACCTCGAATACGGTCTCGTGGCACAATGGTACACAAAATCAACTCAACAATTGGAAATAAACACCAGACCACCTACCTCGATCTCCACTGATCGATATACGCGAAAGGCATCTCCCGAAACAACCAAGAATGGAATAGATCTAGTAAAAAACAAAATCCCATCCAAACATAAATAACTTCCCTTAGAGAAATAATTGGAAGGAAAGAATCCAGGATAAGGAAGGCCTTACCTGGGCGGTTCAAACGTGATTAACAGTGGAAGAAACAAATTCCCGGTGTGCGGTTGGGAGCTCCTCCAAGCTTCAGCCTCTTCTCCCGAGCTCTAAATGAGCTTGCTACCTCCTATGACAAATGAGGAGGCTACTTCCTGTTTTAAGTGAAAAAAATAACTACACGGCATGTACTTATCAAGTACACGGTGTGTACTTTTCTTTTAAATTGTTCCTATGGCGGCTACTTTCTACCGCCCAACTGTTCACCTGTCGACTTATTACATAGTGTGTACAACTAAGTACACAACGTGTAGTTAGTTTTTACACCCTTAAATCACCGAAAATCCTACATTCAATGTATTCTTATCCCACACAGCCAAAGTACACATCATGTATATAAAAGTACATGGTGTTTACTCATAAATTTGGTATTTTTTCCACATTTACCTTATTTTCTATAAAATACTTAAGGAAAAGGAAAAAATAAGAAACTTGTACCTCAAGAATAAGAACTAGGTTCTTACAATTTGTCATATCGGTTTTGGAGAGGATTCGGTTGAAGTAGAAATCCACTTTCATGTCAATCTCTTGATGAGAATCATTAGAAATTTTTGAGTTGATTTGGACTAGGTAAAGAACTCTGTGACTGTTCTTGATAACATCAGATAGAGAAGCCGCATTGAAGCCACTAAGTGCAGTCTAAAACTCTTCTTTGAGAACTGTTCTGAGTAGGTCACTATCTAAATAAGGTTCAGAGGATTGAACAGAGGCATTAGAAGCCTTGAACACAATGGTGAGAGATTTTATTTGGTTGATAACTTTTTGAAGACATCCAATATACTCATATGTGAGTTTATTAAGATTTACCACAAATATCTCATATTCTTATCAATCAGTTTGTTCCTTTCATAGACCTTCTCATCTAAGGAAGCTAAATAAGGTTGAATTTGGGACACAACATCCTATGGGGTTTGAGGAACAGCAGGTTCTATAGTAGGATCAATCTCTGATCTCGAATGTATCTCTTTCTACATGTCTTCAATAATACCTCTTAGTGTCTTTACATCATCACTGAGAAGTCTGTTCTCAACTCTTACTTCTTGAATCTCATGAATAATTTTAGGTTATATTTTCCAAATAAATTTCTCCAACAGTAGTGAGGAATATCTCTCACTTAAATTTGTTATATGAGAAGGTTGGGTATTTAGAAGTTTTTCAACTCTAAACATAAGAGTAATTATAAATTCCTTCAGATCATATTTACTCACAAAATATGGTTAAGGTGATGAAGGTTTAGAAATAGGGACAACTGTAGGCTCAGGTTCCTTCGCAGAGGTAATATTGGCGACAAATTTAAACTGGAATAGAGAGAAAAGAACAAGGTCTTTTACTGAAACTTGATGGGAGTCAGCCACATCATAGAAACCAGGGAACTTAAACTAAGTGTCTATAGGGCTCAGATCAACTAGATTTGGTTATTCCAGAGGTTTCAGATTTGGGTATTTTTCCCCCTCAATGGTTGTATCACTCTCAATACTGAGAAGATGAGGATCTTGATCTAATTACACAAACTCATCTCAAAGGTCTTCAATCATTTCTTGCCTAGCCACCTGAAAAGCCTACTCCATCCTTTCCTCATATGAAGGAATGATTTCAGGAACAGATTGTTCCACAGGGATTTCATCAAGGTTAACTTCTTTCATAATAGGAAACTCTTCAACTATAGGTTCTTCCATGGAATTATTTTCAGTTTCTTTGGAAACAGATTATGTTTCTAGGTCGGGTTGATCGACCAGATTAACATTTTCTGTAGGAGCAGGAACTCCTTTTTCACTTACCACAAGAGGGAGAGGAGTAATGTCTTCCTCAACAAAAATAGTTTCTCTGTGAGGCACATCATCCTCTTCTTCCTATTCATAAAAATACTCAACAACCTCATCTGGTTCCAAATTAGGATTAGAAATATTAGTTGGTCTGGAGGGATGTTCCACAGGATTAAATTTCTCATAAACTCAATCATTGTCTTCCACCCATTTCTTTTTCCATAGATTCCAATTAATATTCATCCTCTTAATAGTAACTCTTGAAAGAAAAAATTCAACATCCTTGATAACTTCCTCATCAGGTCCAACTAATCCTTTGGCATCAAGCATGGCTGAGATAAGTCGAGAGTAAAACAAGGAGGTTGACATGGATGTTTCTTTGATCAGTTCACACATATGGTGTATGATATACTTGAATAGGTTGATCTTATGCCCATTTTTCATAAGGTGGATTAGAAACACATCCTGATATTTTAAAATAGAAAAATCACATTTTCTGGGGCTAACCAGATTCTGAATAAACTTAAACAAGAGTCTTGATTCTCTACATAGTTCAGCAGTAATGACCTTCCTCTTGGTACCATTTCCAGTTAAGGATTTCAAAGCATCCTTTAGATCAAAGAATTCAGTTGATGCTGGAGGTCCTCTCTGATAATCCTTAGAGATTCCTTCCTGAGGTATCCTAAGGTATGCAACCCATAACCTCGAGGAGAATGAGCATCTCTACCCATTTATGTAGCTTCTCATGATATAAATATCACCTGAATCAAAATAGAACTATACATAATGATAAAACTGAGATACTAACTTAAGGTAGATAGGTCTATTTTCCTTGTAAAACCATTCCAACCAGCCTTGCTGTTTTAAAACTTTCAAAACCAAATACTTACTGGATAGATGCCACTTGGGGAAAATCCCTTTTTCAGGCACAAAAACTCGATTTACCAGATTTGGGTTTAGAGGTCTTTCGGGTGAAAGCTTAGGTGAAATCTTCTTCTTCTTTGAGTTGTGCTTCTCAGGAGTCGATGATGAAGGGTGTTTCATCCTGGGCATCTACTGAAGGTTCAAGAGAGATAAATAATGGTTGTAGGGTTAAATAAGGAATAGAAGAAAGCCCGAGTGAAGAATCGAGTGATACTTTCTTTATTTTATCATTTAGGAATACCAAATGTCACAAAACCAAAAGTGTGGGAAAAATAAAATGGTGAAAAGAGTAATTACTATGATGCAATTTTTAATTTGTAAATAAAAATCATAATGATTTTTTTTACTGTGAGATCGTTTCGGGTCTTTACGATGAGACAGAAAATAACCTTCACGGTGAGAGAGTAACTGAGCGTTATGGTGTGACAGTGAAAAAATTTCACAGTGAGACATTAAATGAACTTCTTAATAAGATAGTGAATGTGCGTTATGGTGAGACAGTAACTATCAGACATTAATCATAAAATACCAACTGTGTGACCATAAACATGAAATAGTAAGATATCGAAGAGTAAGACATGAAATAGTAAAAAGTAAGATATCTATTTCAGATTTATGATGCCAAGTTCATGTATGATGTAATCTATTCTCTAAAAATTTAATGGTTTGGTGAATATATCAACAAGATAATATTCAATACCTATGAATTCCAAAGTGATATCACATTTTCGATAATTATCTCTCAAAAAGTGATGTCTTACATCAATGTGATTTGTACTAGATTGTGAAACAAGTTTTTTTGAGTAGTTTATTGCACTTGTGTTGTCACAATTTATAGGTACATGCCTGAATTGACATCCATAATCTAGTAATGTGTGTTTCATCTACAAAATTTGCGCACAACAACTTCCATCATCTATGTATTCATCTTCTATAGTAGATATTGCAACAAAATTTTGTTTCTTACTACACCATGATACTAGTGACTTGCCTAAAAGGTGACATGTTTCATAGGTGCTTTTTCTATCTAACTTACAGCCACTGAAGTCAGCATTAGAATAACTAACCAATTCAAATGATTGTCCCTTAGGATAGAACAGTCCTAGATTGGGTGTATGCTTGAGGTACTTGAAAATTCTGTTTACAACATTTAAATGAGATTCTTTGGAATTTTCTTGAAAGAGAGCACACATACATATACTAAACATAATGTCAGGTTGACTAGCAGTTAAGTAGATTAAACGTCCAATCATTCCTCTATAATTGGGTTGATCAACAAATTTTCCATCTTCATTAAGATCCAACTTACAAGTGGTAGTCATGGGAGTGCCACTAATTTTAGTTCTAACCAATCCAAAACGTTTTAGAATATATCTAGTATATTTACTTTTAGTTAAAACAATTCCATCATTATTTTGAATGTTTTAAAATCCAAGAAGGAATATCAGTTCACCCATTAAACTCATTTCAAATTCATTTTGCATCATTTTAGAAAAATAAACACCTAAATAATTCTGTGAAGATCCAAAAATAATATCATCTACATAGATTTGAACAACTAAAACATCATTAGATATTCGTTTTATAAAAAGTGTAGGATCATCTATTCCTTTTGTAAAACATTTGGAAATATGAAAAGTACTCAGCCTATCATACCAGGATCTTAGAGCTTTAATTAAACCACATAAATCTTTTGATAGTTTAAAAATATGATTTGGAAAGTGGGGGTTTGTAAAATCAGGGGGTTATTCCAAAAAAACACCCTCATATATATACCCATTTAAGAATGCACTCTTAACATCCATTTGATATAGTTTGAAATTTAGATGTGTGTCATAGGAAAGAAGGATTCTGATGGATTCATGTCTAGCTACTGGTGAAAAAGTATCCTCATAGTCAATTACTTCTTCTTGACTATAGACTTGTGCAACTAATCTAGCCATGTTTCTAACTATGTTACCAGCTTCATCTATCTTATTTCTAAACACCCATTTAGTCCCTATGGTGAATGTTTCCTTGGGTCTTTCAACAAGTTTCCAAACTTTGTTTCTTTCAAACTGATTAAGTTCTTCTTGCATAGCCATCACCCAAAATTCATCATTAATAGAATCATTAATCTTTTAGGTTCAAGTTGTGATAAGAAGGATTGATGTTTAACCTGATTTCTAAGAGAAGCTCTAGTTTGAGTTCCTTTGTCTAGGTCTCCTACAACAATGTCTAAAGGATGGTTCTTAAGAGTTCTAACAGCTCTAGAAAAGGAGGGACTAGTGATTTCAGTTTCATCAACAAGTTCACTTTCATTGTGACCTGATTCTAATGAATTTTCATAACTGGAAGTTTTCACAGATTCCTTTATTGAAGGATTTGAGGATTTTAAATTGATGTTCAGATTTGACACATCATCCTCTAGGTTCTTTAGAGAGGTTTTAGGATCATGTGGATCTGTTTTATCAAATTTTACATGGACATATTATTCCACACATTTAGTTCTTTTATTGAACACTCTATAGGCTTTAATAGACATGGAATATCCTAAAAAGATACCTTCATCACTTTTGGATGAAAATTTGTCAAGATTGTCCTTTGTATTAAGGATATTGACTTTGAAACCAAAAACATTGAAGTAACTAACCTTAGGTTTTCTATTGTTCCATAATTCATAAGGATTCCTCTTAAGAATAGGTCTGATCAACACTCTATTGATTATGTAGAACACTGTATTGACAACTTTATCCCAAAAGTAAATAGGTTGGTCATATTCACTAAGCATTATTCTAGCAATTTCTTACAGGGTTCTATTTATTATTTCTACAAATCCATTTTTATGAGGTGTTCTAGGGGTAGAGAAATTGTGACAATAACCATTTTGTGAGAAAAAGGATTCAAACTCTTGATTATCAAACTCGGGTCCATGATCAATTCTTACAGATTTAATTCTTAGTCCACTAATATTTTCTATAGACTTGGAATATTCAGTAAAATAAGAGCAGTCTTTACTGTTGTGAGCCATAAAGAAGGTACAAGTATATCTAGAAAAGTCATCTACAAGAACATAAACATAGTGCTTCCAATTTAAACTAGAAACTCTAGATGTTCCAAACAAATCCATGTGAACCAGTTCGAGGGGTTGAGAAGTTTTACACTTCTTTATTTAATTTTAAGAAAACTTTGTGTTGTTTTCCCTTTTGACAAGGATTACACACTTTTTCATTTGGAAACTCAACTTTTGGTGAGTATTTAACTAATAATTTTCTAGTTATCTTCCTAAGGGAGTGAATATTATAGTGTCCTAGTCTCCTATGCCAGATCCAAGACTCTTTATGAAATACATTCAAGAATGAACCATTTTGAGAAGCTAAGGATTCTAAGTTAACAGAGTAAGCATTTTCATTTCTTAATGGAAAAAATTATAATTATTATTTAGAATTAAAGACATTATAAGAATCATTTTCAAATTTAACATGAAATCCATCATCAAATAATTGTGAGATACTAAGCATATCATATTTTAAACCATCAACAAACAGTACTTTAGAAATAAATAATCAGTTAGAGTTACCGATTTGGCCGAGGCCAATAATCTTACCTTTAGAATTGTCACCAAATGTGAAATTTCCTTAATCTAATTTGATTAGGTTCTTGAAGGCTTGAGTCGTATCCTGTCATGTGCCTTGAACATCCACTGTCCAAGTACCATAGACTTTTGCAGGAGCTCTTTAAGAAGTTTTTCTGCAAAATGATCAAGAAAAAACAGATTTCGGTACCCATACTTGTTTGGGTCCAGTAATATTAGTAATAAGTGCTTTAGGAACCCATATTTTCCTCATAGGTTTATTATAAGAATCGTATAAAGTATTTGAAAAATAAACTCTATTTGGTCCACAATAACTTGAAACAGTAGAATATGTATCATAACTTGAACTAGTTGAGTTGTGTCTAGAACTGGGAGTAAAACTGTATGTCCTAGATTTTAAAACAAAATTTGTTCTACCAAGGTTTTATTTACGATTTTTATAACCAATGAAAATGTTGTATTTAGGGGAATTTTTTTCTTAGAATTTGGGTAAGGGTATTTTTCCCATTGGTAAAATTTTCTAGATCAATCTTTAATTGCTCATTAGACATGTTTAATTAATTGTTTTCTTTGAGTAGTTGAGAATTTTTCTCCTTTTTAGTTGTGAGTTTATATTTAATAGTCACAGTAAGAGCATGATGTTTCTTCAATGATTTTTATTTGTCTTTTAGTTCATTGCATGTTTCCTCAAGTATGTTACAGTATTCAAACATTTATTCATTAGTTATGTTTTCAGAGTCACTCTCATCTCCAGAATAGAATAAATTATGTATTGGAGAGTCCATTGTTACCTTAGATGTTTTTGTCATAAAACACATGTTGGATTTTTTAGCCTGTTCATCATGTGATGTTTCTGAGTCGCTTGAACTGTCCTCAAAAGAACTCCAGGTTTACTTCATTTCCTTTTTATACTTCCTATCCTTTTCCTCATATTTATTTTTATAATTGAGATTTGGATAGTCGGCGTTGATATGTCCTTTGTTCTTACACTCATAGTAGACAATTTCATTAGTCATTTCACGTATTCTCAGTCCTTCTACCAACTTCCTTTTTGGTCACATTTTCCCTTGAAGTTAGGATTTCTGAAAAAGTTATTATTTTTGTAAAATATTTTGAATCTTCTGGATAGTTGAGACATATCCTCATCACTGTCAGGTGATGATTGTTCACTGGTGGAGCTTTCTATAAAAGCTTCCAGTTTCCCTTTATCTTTGTGCTTAGAGGTGGTGGTCTTGAATGAAACAGATTTCCTCTTTGGTTCATCCTCCTCTTCCTTGTTGACTTTCAACTCTTCTTCATACATCATCAGTTTCCCAATGAGTTTACTTATAGGAATATTGCTGATGTCACATGATTCTCTAATAGATAAATAGGTTCCCTTCCATCTGTTAGGTAGACATCTGAGAATTCTCATGATCTGTTCCTTGGTAATGACTTCTCTTCCAAGAGAAATCATTGTGTTGACAATCTCATTGAACCTAAGATACATGTCAGAAATAGTCTCATCAGGTTTTATTTTAAAGTTATCATATTTGATAGTATAAGTACTAAGTCTTGTTTCTTTTACAATAGATGTTTCTTCATGTGAGATAGACAGAGTATCCCAAATTTCATGGGCATTTTTACAAGAAGAAATTCTATTAAACTTTTCATCTCCTAAGGGGCAGTATAAAACATTCATAGCATTACAATTATTATTGTAGGAAGTTTTGGTAGGTTCATACCATGTTATTATATCAGTAGTATGAATTTTATATTCATCTATAATGGATGACCAAATTTCAAAACTCATACTTTCTAAATGCATTTCATTTTAATTTTTCATTGAGCATAGTTAGTTCCATTGAAGAATGGTGGTATGTTGGTTGTAGCACCTTCCAGTATATTTCCATAAGAATAGTTTTAAATAGGTAGAAATTTATAATCAATAGAAATTTATATATCTTTAAAGTACAACTGCAATCACAGTTGAATAAGATTTAATAGAGTCCTAATAAACAACATCTAATACCAAATGTTGGTCAGAGAAGATTACTAAAGAGGAGAGGGGTGAATTGAGTAACTATAAAAATTTCTGTAAAAATTATTTCAAAAAGGATTTTCCCAAAATTAAATAAAGCCAAGTCAATCAAGGTTAAACTGTTATAAGAGTTTGACTATTTAAATAACTTCTTAGAATATTGATTAGTTCTCAGTACTGTTAATATTAATTATTAAAACTACTTTTGAAGTTATTCTACAAAGACAAGACAGTTATACCTTCTTTCCAAGACTAACTACCAAAATGAATTTATTGATTCTCTAATTATGAAGTAAGTCAATAAAACAGAGAAAAATAAATTAAGAAGCATAGTGGATATAAAATATGTGGTTCAGTCTCAAGATGAGACCTAATCCACTCCACTTGGTGATCACCTACCTCTAAGTAGTTTATATAAATAAACTTTGATCCACACCCTGGATTGGGGTTAAAAACAGTACACAGACTGTCCAGGTCACACAGGGACCTCTTCCACAGTTCTTCATGGGTATAAACAACCAGGCCACACAGGGACCTCTTCCACACTTATTCATGGGTATACATAAGTATAAAAAGATGTTTGAGTAAGGATATCTTGTATCCTTCAATTTGATGTAGGATACAGAGTGTGTTATTATACAGAAACACACACTTATTGAAGGTTAAAAAAAAGATACATAACATAGCAGAAATATTGAGATTGGTTTAGAAATGCTCTGAGTGTTAGTCTTTGTATCTCTGGACTTCAGAGATGAAACAGATGCAGGAACCAAGTCCTTGTATAGAAAACAGAGTGTCACAAGATAGTAAGATTGGTGTGTGTTCTTTGTGATGTCATCCAGTGCGAATATTTCCCTGATTATGCGATTCAGGTATGCTTCGTGTGTTCTTTGGGAGTGTCGATTTGCGTGCAATAATCCTTTCTTCATAAATCAGTCTAAGTGTGTTCTTAGTTTTTGTGATCATACAAGATTGTTTTTCTTTCATGCACTTGGTCTTCGTTTGTTTCTGGGCTGGACTACTCTTTTATCTTGGAGTGCATGTGTTGGAGCCGATAGGTTGCATGGATACTGAACCTCGTACCTTGTACTGTCAGATGATGTGTCTACAAAGAATCATTTGTTATGTCAGTGCATTTAAAACGTCAAATATGACCATTAGAGATTAAATTGAAACACGAAAAAACATATTAGGAAACAGTGTTACAATATGTCATGGAAATGGTGTCTCCTTCACACTGTGTCTGAATTGGTCACGGTGTCTCATGGTCAGAGTGTCTTTTTTACGGTGTCTGCTTCATAGTGTCGTATTCACAATGTTTTCTTCACAGTGTCTCATTCATAGTGTCTTGTTCATGGTGTCTAATGGTCACAGGGTTTGACTGTTACAGTGCCTGATTTCCTTTTCCAGAAAGACATAACCATTGGCAGTCTCACGGTGTCTCAGTCTTTTCAAAATAGTTGTATTCATACTTAAGCAATGATGATCATGGAATGGATTAGACTCAATCATTTTTCAACAAAAGTAAATCAAGGATAGTATAAATTAATTAAAGTTAATGTAGAGTAATTAAGATATTGAATGGATTTTCTTAAAACATGAGAATAGTAAACAATAGTACAAATGATTGATATAATTTACAGGAGTTAACTAGGCTGAATAGGATTTGTGATCATTAAAACCTGATTAATACATGAGGAGTCCAACAATATTTATTAACAATACCTTATCACATCTTTCCCAATACACACATTAAGGAAAATCCATGGAGTGAAATATCTACTATACATTAATACTATTATCATGTGATATAACTATATCAAAACATTAACACTAGTCATTTGTGACTAATACAAATAACTCGGATTATTTCATATTTTCATCTATCCACTCGGGCTATAATCTCCCTACTTGGACCCACCACAAAAATTATGACATGTTAAGACCATCAATATACCCATCAATCAGGTTAAAGGTGATAAATGGGTTATTTAGATCCATTCCATAATTTTATCATCGATACAAACCCATAATAAACACTCTATGGTGAGTCATAGACCATAGGTCATACTTGGACTTAGTATAATAAGGATAGTAAAATTTTCCAATAAAATTTATACATCACCACCCCTAACCTAATATCCATGATCCATCCATAACTAAACACTCTCAAGGATCCTTAACAAATCTTTACTAGACTGTATTTATATATATATATATCCCATGACCTATTCTTGGGTTCCCATAAAATTTCTCTTATAGAGATCTCATTCACAGAATATATTTGAGGAATCAATCCTCACTTAAAGACACTAAACATAATAGGGATTATCATTATTTACAAAATATAAATGAAACATTAATCGCCTAAATAAGGTGGTACCAATTATACATGCGATCAAATATAATCTCCAATATCAACTCTTTTCATAATACCTCTATGCCAATCTTATAAACCTAAATATGAACATCCTAACAAATTCCAAACTTATCTCAAGCCTAAAGAACTGACATAGTCCACTTTCTCACTAAACAACCATTTATTTCCATATATAATGAAGTAAATAAATTATATCAAATCAATATGCTTGATAATGAACACATTCTCCAACAATAGGAGGCTCTATGATTCGTAATTCACTAATTATTGAACTCTATATCCCTTCTTATGTTACCTTGTCCTAAAACACATTCAGTAATTTACAATAATATATAAATATGATGGTAGTTCTTTATTAGAGGGATCACCTACCTTTTTAAGATACTTATGATCCCAAATATATTAATTTCCATACCTTGTATCCACTCTTCAAAAGACACACCATTATCATAAGATCATACCTATGGAATAATAGTGAAAAATTAATCATTCAAATTTATAAATAATTTAAAAAAAAATAAACTAATGTTCCAAAATAAATTAGAACTCACCAAGAGGAATTGATACACTAAAACTATGAACGTTGACATGTGGTAGGATAATAAAGGACCCCAACCCCTTTATAATATATAAAACAAATAAATATCTTCTTATTAATTTTCAATCTCAAAAGTATTTTTGATATCAATAGGAGAACCCATTGTATAATATTACTCTATTGAAACATCGAGTGATGTATTGAGTTCATCATGCCCCAAAATTCTCTAGCCATTTCACAAGAAAACAATTTATTCAGGATGATTCCACCATTCATTGGTGGAATCATCATCAATTCCCTAAAGCATAACCATAAAAGCTAGTAGAAATAAAGAAGATGTAGAACAAGGGAGATAATATAAATAAAAATAGCTCAGATCAATATAGAAACACTATAAGAACCACCCCACTCTTAGACGATTATGGGGTACATGAAATGAAGAATAGATTAGTACAGATATCCCCTCATGAACAATATTCCCTATTTATTTTGGATTAGGGTAGATCATAAAAATATATTTATTCCATATAGTTTTAAAAGGGATTAATCAGAATAATAATAATCGGATTATGTTGTTATGGACACCAAAATTTATATACTCTATAGACAATGGGGGATCATTGGGTACTTCCTTGATAGGATGGTAACTATGTAATCAGTTCCCCTTACCAAGTACATAATGCCCCTTGAAATATAATTTTAGTGTCAAAGACATCCTAAATCAACTCTACTCATAACCTAATATCCCAATTGGTAAGATCACTATTGCAATGACCACACTGATGGGTAAGGGTGAATCATTTCTGAATGAAAGGTTTTTCAATTTAAAACATATATCACCATTTTGAACCTCCACTACTTATTTATTGAATGGTTCCCATTTCTTACCCACTTGTAGATATAAAATAAAAACACAAAACAATATTGCATAAATAACACCAAAATTATTAAATATGTTCTCCTCCAATGTGGATAACTAAATCCTTAGTGTATGGTGGTCATCCCACACAAATAGATTACATGTTATTATTAACTATTACATGATCATGGGTATGAATTATTACCAGTTTTATAATCATGGAGAGATTATAATATAAATATTATCATTGAAGAAGAAGATGAATGATGTTTTAATTCCCCTTCAGATCTGATCAGAAAGTATAGAGTAATCATACATTAATGGACACTAATAATATATAATCATATTCTAATAAATAAAATAATTAGATGGGCTTCCATGAATACAATAGTCAATGTATATTCACATATATTTATTTATCTTGGTATATTACCCTAAATATTCTTCAAAATAAAATATATAATGGCATTTCACAATGGTATTCCTAGAAATTCCTTCAACGATTTTTTTCAGATCTCGTCTAATCATCTGGGTGAAAAAAACATTTATGAAACTAAATAAAACTTTACTTTTATTATTTTTTATGTAATATAAACCATAAAAAAATTATTTTCTTACACATCATGATTAAATTATTATTATTATTATTTAACGTTCTTCTAAAATTTGATGCACTGACTCTATTATATTCTTTCTTTTATTTTGGATGCACTCAGGTTCATCTTCCCTCTTAAAACTTTTAAACATAATTATATTTTCATGAAATCATACATGTTATCATAATTACCATTTTGTGATTTGAAAAATATACTCAATGTCTCAGTTATTACTTCCCATTAACTCACCATAATACCTACTTGGTGTCACAGTTATCCTTCATGGAAATGATAATTTCTTCACGAATGACATTAATATAATATTGCACTGAGAAAAATGATTTTTCTTCTTGTATAGATTTAGTATTATCATTATATAAAATATAGCGTGGAAATAATAGCATTCAATTAGGTTATCATATGTGGATATTCTTCATTAAAACAAGAGTGTGTGGTTAAAGTCTATAAATAAATGTTATATCAAATCATATTATTCAGGTTATGAGAGGGAATTGTGGATATTTCCCATTATAAAGATGAAAAACTCATAGAAAGACTTCTATGTGTATCCTAGTAGTGTAATAAAATCTATATTTCCATAAAAATAATATATAACTCTCAAATAAATCTTTTTCCCCTCTTAGTCTCCCGTGATCGACATTTATATAAAAATTTTACCATCTATTCTCCAATTGAAATTCTTTTTCTAGGAATAATATAATTTACCTAGTTTTATCTCAGGTCATGGATGAATATTAAAATTATTGAAGAATTCATAATTATAATCTCCACATGATTTTCTTTATATCTCAATGACATCAAGAATCATGGTGTCATTGTGTATTTATTTTCTCCCTTAATGAAGGAATACTCATATGCATACACAGATGTCACATGAATATTGACATATAAACACCTTAATATATATTTTTATCTTCATAAACTATATAATTTTTATTTGAATAATTTCATTCATGCAACAAATCAATTTTATGCTTGATAAAGACAAATTATAGTGAGATTCATTATTTCAACATGATCATTGGGGATATCTAGTAGTCTGGTGTGACATCAAACCACTGGTGTTAGGAAGCTCATATTTGCAGTGGATGAACGGAGGTTGATGAAAAATTCCTGGAGGATAGCATACCTATGACACACTAAAATTATAAAATAATATCATTTTATTTTATATTTTACACAATATGAAATATTTAACTAAGACTACCCATTAAATATATATATATTTTTTAAATTTAAACTCTTCGATAGATTGTAGAATAGGAAAATCCAAGTCAAAATGATTTGTAATGTAGTATACTATTATAAAAATGCCATTAAAATTAATTTTTTTAATAGTAATATTTTTTTGAAAGTAATTTTTATCTACTATTTATAAATAAAATAAAAATCACTTAAATGAAAGAGATTTTTTTTCTAAAAAAACTATTTTTTTGAAATTTTTATTGAGTCATGCTTTTCCCACATAAATGAAAATTATTTTTACCACTTTTAGAAATTTTTTTTATAAAATTAAAATAAAATTTACAATCATAAAATCAATATTATATTAACATGAGTTTTTAGGATTTATCTTAAAAGTTTACTTTTTTTATTAAAAGTAACAAATACTAAATTTTAAATGAAGGTTTCTTTTTTGTTTAAATAAATTATAAGGATATATTTTATTTTGAATTGGTTTAAATATAAATAAATTCAATTATATATATTTTTATCCAATTATGGTTATTGGAATCATATTAATACTTAATTTCTTATATAAATACTTCGAAATATATTAAACAATTTCCCTTGGAAAACCCTCTTTCTCATCAAATCTGCATGATTAATTTTATATTAAATATTATAACATATATTAATTGAATATGAAAACAAGGGTTCCATATTTAGAGTCATAATAATATATATATTATTATAATATTTTAAATTTATTTTCCACAATTAATATTAAAAATAGTTAAAATTATCTACCACGGTTAAGGTAAAAATGGGGTTTTTGTGGGATAAAATAAAAATATATGGGTTAAAAAGGAATATAAACTTGTAAAAAATCTATTTTATGGACTTATATAGAAAATATAATGTCTATTTATTGATAATAAATCATTTTTTATTTTTTATATATGAAATATATGGTTACATATTTTTTATTATTAAAACATTAGAATTGTGCCACTCACTTTACTTATAATATTCCACACACTCTCCTATCTTATTTACATTGTAAAACCATTTTTCATTGGACATACCCTAGGAAAATAACTTAACAAAACCCATATTCCCATAATAATAGGCTTATTTTGGACATAAATCCAACCCTAAAAGGATCTGTTTTCAATCATAATGAGGATACCCGAAGAAGTGGTAATGGTATGGAACGAGCATTTTTATTTTATTTCTTCCTCCACCTCCATTAATTATTATTCAAAAAATACTAATATCATATCCTCATTATATAACACATACATATATGATTTTATATTATGGAAAATATCTATATCAATTTCTACTTCAGTCATCTGGCTTATGAAATCATCATTCATGTGTATTTGTGGACTACCACCCCACGAATTGATTTAATTCATTAATCCATTAACACCTTTCATGGTTGGGTATGATAATGGGTATAATATATATATATATATATATTATTTATAACATAATTACACATATAGAGTCATTATATTATATATATATATATTTAATTTCTTTTATATAGGAGATACAATAACGTTGCTCGTGTGTATGGCGAACTACCAGCTCACGAAGTGATGTGATTCAATTTTTACTTATTATAAAGTTGGAATGTAATAAGTATTGATTTAATGATTATATGTGATATAAATGGAATAATTATTATAGTAATTCAATTATTATTATTATTATAATTTAATATTTTATTTTATTTTTTACACTAAAAAATGATAACATCGTTCGTATATGTGTGGACTACCGCCTTCACGAAGTGATGTGACTCTTTTTTCATCACCAAACCACATGGGAGGTATATATAAGTATATTTAAAGAAATTATATAGTATATATGATTTTATTATCAATTTTTAAAGATAAAATAATACTTATCTTCTTTCCATAATGATATTTGAAAAATGGAAATGTTACTAATGCATATATATATGACCTACCCACTTTATGATTTTAATAGACGTCATTTATCAATAACAACATAATTAAATTTTATTAAAAGTATAATTAATGAATAAATATGATATTCATTTATTTATTATTATTCTAGTTAAGGTAGAACAATATAATATGAAAAATAATCTGAATATTCTTGAAAATGCATGAATTTGAAAACACAAATTAACAACTAAAACAATGAACATAATAAAATATTATTAAAGAGAGGGTGATAATATGTTATAAAAATCATATATGATATTATAAATATTCATATTTTAAATATATAAGTTAGTATAATGTTTAAAACCAATATACAATAGGTTAATCAATGTTCACCGAAAAGATTGGTGTGAGTTAAAGGATTTTGTCTCAATTTCCTTTCATCGAGGCACATTTCTATGTTATGCATGAATTTATTTCAAATGTTACTAAATTAAATTACACATGTAATATCATGAATAATGAATAATTCATTGTATTTTATGTATCAATTTTAATTATTCATCCAAGTTCATTTAATGTGAAAATTACAAAGTGGTGAGGGATTTCATATCAATTTCCCTTTATTGAATCATATTGTAATTTTATGCACCTAATTTATTTTATATGTTGTACATAATGCCCATTTGGAATGTAATATAATGATTTATTAATAATTCATTGTATTTTATGTTACAATTTTAATTATTTCATCCAAGGTTATTTGACTTGAAAATTACCAAGTTGAAAATAATTTTATAACTCAATTTCATTTCATTGGATTATTTTACATCTTCCATTTCATTGATATTATGTCCTTATGTTTGTATTTAATTTTTATTATATTATGATTTATATCCTATAATTTTAAATTTATTTATAATTGAAATCCATAATTGATTAATAGGTTAATTATTACACCAATGTTAAGATCTTTGTAAGGGTTTATTTCCCAATATAATTTTAATTGGGGGTTTTAAGTATAATTTTCATTGAAATAAAATATTTTATCATTTTCAAGTAAAAAATTTAGTTTTATTCTCCTATAGTTATTTAGGAATTTTTCAATTAATATTATTTATTTTCAACTCATAGGTACTTAATATAATTTTTTTAGAAAGTCATACTTAATTTCACTCTTTGGTGGGAAATATTTTTGTTCCAAATCCATGTTTTCTAAAAATGATTTTGAAAATATTTTTAACCATTTTCAAATAATTTTTTAAAGAAATTTTAACCCACATTGCCTATATACATAGTTTTGAGAAACTAATCCTCATGTATTTTTCAAAACAAGGTCCGTTTGGATTTTATTGACAATATGAAATGAATCATTTTTTTAGCATAATCAGATTGTATAGAATTTAATATTTTCATGAAAAAATAATTTTATAAATATTTAATTATAAGTTCTAATTTTTATTTCCAATGAAATGTTTTTTCAGAATATTTTTTGAACTTTTAGTTCCAAAATGATACTTTCAAAATGAAAGTATATATTCCTAAAAAATGTTTTTGAAGATAATTTTATAGTACTTCTAAACGTCAAAAACAAAAATAATTTATTATTACTATAATAGGGTTATGTTTGATTTATGTTATCTTTATTATGTTTTTTTATTTTTTTGATCATTCTGAATAAGGAATGTTTCTATGTTCACTTTATGGATTCATATTTTCAACCATTAACTATCTATTAAAATAATAATATTTTTTTCATCATTATAAATTAAACAGAAGATTGATATATATATTATTTATTATTAATATGCTTATTTCTTTAACCATATTACATTACCGTATATGGATTTTTACATTGAAAGATAAATTTTTATATCAAGAAATATTGATAAATCTTTATTCTCTACTCAATACAGATATTTGTTGATAAAGAACATTCTTCATTAATTAAATAAATTTTTTGTTATTTGAGGAATTATTTGAACACATATTTAGGAGTGGTTCCCATAATTATATTTACCCATTATACATCAGTAGGTTTCATGTGAAAAATCATTATGCTAATACTAATATGGTTTTTATAACACCCTTAAGTTTTGTGAATTTTTTTCAAATATATTTAATATTTTTTATATTTTATATTTCATAAATAAAAAAGTTTATATTGAGTTATAAACAATGAAATTATTGGATTCTATTACCAATTTTTTTTAGCTTGTGTTATATGAAAAACCGAGTTTAAAATCGACATGACATAATATTTAAATATGATTAATAAATTTTATAGTTTTCAAATAGACATTTGAATGATGGGTATGAATTTAAATGAATAAATTATTAATATATTATTTAAATATTTTCATATAATTCTTTGGTGACCAAATAATCAAAAATTTAAATAAAATCCTTTACAAAATAAAAAAAAAATATTTTTTTGAAAGGAAATTTTAATGTGCACTAGTGTGTTTTATATGAATAAATTAAAAAAAATAAACTTTTATATAATTATATTAAATTTAATGTATATATATTAACGTATATTATATTTTTAAAGGTCATCTAATTTATTTTCATGATATAAATAATGATTTAATCCAATTTTAATCTTAATAGCTATATTTTTCTAAAAATAAGTTGTGTCTCCATTTTATGGCATACATATTTTCAAAAGACATTGTTCTATTTTTATAAAGTTAATTTTTAATATAAAAAATATTTTTGAATTTATAATTCCAAAATTAGAATAAGGTTATTTTTTATAATTTTTTTGAAAAGTTTCATTTTTTGATGAAGAGTGAAAATACTGAATTTTAATTGAAAAATGCAATTTCATTTAATTTATTTATAATTTTAAATTATATTTTGAAATGGTTTGAATGTAAAATTATTTCAATTTTACATATTTCAATACAATTTAGGAAAAATGAGGTAATTTTATTTTAAAATTTTAGATAAAAAAATTTCATTGTTTTCTCTTTAGAAACCAGTGTTCTCAATACAATTACGAGATTAACATTAAATTATAATTTTCCAATTATGTAAATGGATTTTGGAAAAATAGATTACATATTTCTAATTAGAATAATTTATAATTTTAAAAAAATTTAACACAATTTTTGACCCAAATAAATATTGAATATTGTAAAAATTAATTACCACGGTTAGATTAAAAATGGGTTTAATAAGGGGGACTAGAATGATAATTGTTAAAATGAACTAAAATATTATCATAAATTTTTATTAGTCTATTTATTCTTTGAGCATCATATTCCCCTAAATATTTAAATATAGTTCCACTTACCTTTGAATATGAATCATATGAAAACATAAGTAATGAAAAAAAGGTAAAAAGATACATTTCTTATTTTTAAAAGATAATTTTTTTAGGATAAGGAAAAACAAAATTGGTTCTGTTAAAAATATTATTTTTAAATATAAAGGATTTATTTTTATAATAATAATTTATATTTCATTTTTATAGATTAATTAGCAACTTAAAATTCTTAAGAAATGCCCACACAATAATTATTTAATTAATAAAAAGTAAAATAACTGATACAAAAATATTAAAATTGATGTAAATTGACTCAAATTTTATGTTACATTACTTTTTGATATGAATATATATCCATAAATTGGTGTTCACATAATATATTAGAAATCCATTTTGTGTTGATTTTTTTATTAAATATATAATGTCAAAATTGACATTAATTTCATTTTATAATAAATTCTATTTTTAATTGATTTAAAATTACTAAAAAACCTATATTTGGAAAAATTATTTTTAAAAATTTACATAAATAAAATATTTTCAATTTATGGACTAATTTTTCTATTATAATAACTATATTGACTGTTTAATAGTAAAACATAATAAGCATGATTAGTATTAAAACGTTGTTTTTTCACATTACATGTGCTTTCATTAAACATAATTTTCAACCCACAAAGGATTTTTATTTTAGTAATTATATGTTATATTTAGAATCATTATGTTCAAATTATATGATAATTATAATTCAAATTTAGTCATATAGGATAAATTGTCATGGTTTGAAAACTAGTTACCATAGTGAAAAAATGGTAAAAGTAGTGAAATATATAATTTAAGGAATGAAATATTTAAAACATGTGTAAATTTGTTTTTTGGAGGTATGTATGATCCATATCATCCCCTGATTATATTTATTATAATTTTTTATGTACTATAGGTAATTTTTACATCACAATTGTGAATAATTTTGTGTATTTACAAGAATGAAACTCCACCTCAATTATGAAAGGGAACTCAATATCCTCACTTCATTACGCCTATCTAGCCAATTGTCTCAAAGATGATCTAAAAAAATAAATTCTAAAATTCCATAAACTCTTCCTAGAATACTTAGTTTTTAATGAAATATAACCATTAAAGGAATTAGTTCAATCCTATAGAGGATACCTGAAGATGAGGTAACTATATACAAATAAGCGGGTCATTTAATATATTTTACCACATCCTAATATTATTATTATATCATCCTTATATAATATCCTTGAAATATTCCATATATTTATATATTTATATTTAAATGGTATTACCTACTACCAAACACACTTCCATCAAATGGTTTATGAAGTCGTCGTTCTTGCGTATGAAGGACTACCGTCTCATGAATTGATGTCCTTCATTTTCTCTTAAAAAAAATTCAAGGATGGTTATAATGATATAATTTTTTTTATATTATATTTAATATTTTATTATTATATTGAAATTTTTATACCACACATACCTTCTTTCTTTCCTTTTTTGGGTAAATGATATCGTCGTTCATATGAACGACAAGATTTTGCCTTGTGAAGTGATGTGATTCATTCACACATTACATGGAATGTATTAAAAATGGGTTTACTAAAATTATGTTATATATATAAAATAAAAAATATTTTTTAATTATAATATAACATTTAATTCTCATTTATTCAAACTGACAATAAAATGAAAAACTATATTGTTATGTATGTTCGACCGACTATATCCATAAACGATGCATTTAATTTCCTATTAATAAATTTTGTGAGTTAATATAAGAAAATATATAAATATTATATATGATATTAATAAAATGATATAAATTAGGTTTATGATTAAATTAAAATTAAATTATTTTAAAAAATATAACAAATTAAAACTTATACAAAAAACAAACCGGTTATTACCCAAAACATACCTTTAACATGGAATTGTTAAAAAAAAGTTAACAAAATATCATTATAAAATCATATAAGTTTTGATATATATATTTATTTTATTTTAATACATAAATAATAAACTTTTATTTATTATAAGTTAATTTTGAATGTGTTCGATATGAGTAAAGACTTAAAATAAGGGATTTCTATCTCACATTTACATTATGTGAGACTAATTCCATATTCACCAAATGTTTATTTTATGTGGTGTATATAATAACATTGAATTTATGTTATGATTCATCTACTTATAATTATTTTTATTTACATATAAATTTTAAAATCTATCTTTCATGGGGGTCATAGTTTAAAAAATTATAAAATCTGTGGGGATTTTTATCTCAATTTTCCTTCTTTGAGACATACATTATGTTATACACCTATATTTTTCCACGAGGTTTATATAAATCCTATTTGGTATGTAAAGTAATGAATTTAATCATCTTAATGACATTTATATATCATTTTATGTTGTTCCTTCATGGGTATTATGATTCAATGATACCAAAGTTGTAAATATTTTTAGTTTTATCTGGATTGGTACGATTATGTCTCAAATGTTGAAATATCATGATATACCTCTAATAAATTGTAATTAATTCTAGTATCCTCTGGTTATTTATTATATATTGCGGTAATGGTCCCATATATCCACTTTTTTTACTTAATATAATTAATAATTTTTTTAAAATATAATTTTACATTTTTTCTATCTTAGGTCAGAAATCTGTTTTATTCCAAAATCATAATTTATAAAAATGTTTTCAAAAATAATGTTTTAATACATATTTTAAGCACATTTTGAATTAAATTTATTTCAATTTTTTTCTATTTTAAAAATACTTTTAACATATTTTCAAATGATCCTTTATATGGTGGAATTTTATTTTCAAAGATATGGTATTCAAAAAGGTTTTATGTTTAAAATGTGTTTTAATATATGTTTAGATAATGCTTTATATGTTTTCAACATTATATTTAAAGAAAAATGATTTAAAAATTTTATTTTCTAAATGGAAAGGATATTTTCCTCAAGAAATATTTTAAATGCTCTTTGAAAATTATTTTCCATTTAATATTTCATCTATAGATTTTCCATATTATTTATTAGATAGATAATTCAAGGGTAAAATTCTTATCATTTTATGAATGGTTTGTGTTTATGATGAAAACTAGTTTATGAAGACCATTTACCTTCCAAAGGTTATTCCATGATAAACTACTTATGAAACCCACTTATATTCCATTGGTTAGACCATGATAAAATTAAAATCAAACCCAATTCAATTCATGTTTTATGTTATGATAAAATTATTATGAAACATGTCACTTTTCCATAGGTTACGTTATGATGAAATTATTATGATATCCATTAAATTTTATGTGTTAGGATGTGATTAATGTTTATGATTTGTGGAACAAATAAATATGGTTTTTATTATGTGACGGGTGGCAAATATATCTCCTTACAATGAATTGGGTAAATATTTATATATCTCATGAAATAGAGATGGATATAAAAGTAAGTGAAACTAGTACAATATGGGACTTTTTCATTAAGATGGTTTAGGGAGTGGTCTCATTCCAGTATAAGGAAAGGGAAACCACTAGGGATGGTGGTGTGTCCCACCCAGTATGTGTAGCCCCATGAAGTTCACTAATAAGTTTTTGAAATGAGAGTTGACTTAAAGGAAATTATCTTATTTGATTATGTGTATTCCAAAAATAGATTTCATATTTCAATGTTATGGATTTATAGAACATTTTATTTGAATATATTATAGTTCATTTCTTATGAACTCATAATTAATATTCCACAGTTCATGTTTATGATCATTTATATAAAGGGTATAGTTTTCACTATGATGATCATGTTATCATATTGCTATCCTAATGTTATGCATATATATCTTCCCTATTTCACCTTACTCAGCATTTGAGCTCACCCTTTCTTATGTTTCATTTTCACAGGATATGAATATATTTCTCAATTAGGGCATGTTTCCGAATAGTACTAGAGAGGAAGTTATTTAGGGGATATATTGAAGATCATAGACCAAGTGAAAATATTGTGTACCTAGTCTCCATGGAAATAAAACAATTATGATCCTCAATCATGTAATATATTGAATATTCATATAAAAAGTTGAAATATCCATTTTTTATATGCATGGGTCTATATTGATGGTATCAATGGAATGGTTTAATTATCCTTTGAAAATATAATGAGAAAACATCACTAAGATCCCTGAGGATATTGGTAATTATATATCTAGGGATGTCTCTAAATATAAGTATAATGATGAGTCAATGTATAAGAAAATATCTTGGAATTTTTAGGAAGGATAGAGAATGTAGTTTCCTTGAAATACATCCCTATCAAGATACTACAATTGGATTTAGCTAAATGTACATTTAAGAATGTTACTTATTTTTTGAGTAAATCCATTTGGTTAGCACCAAAGGGATTCGTTGGTTGTATTTATTCACAATGTGAGGAATATAGGGTAAAATTAGGGATGTTATAATCATATTTGGGAATTTTTGGATCAGCCAAAGCTCTTGAATAGTGGGAAGAAATGGGGAGGGTGAGTGCCTTTTTATATTGGAGGGTATTTCATTCTTTTAAATATAAAAAGGAGAATAGAATTGGGAGGTATCCATTATATAATGTTCTTCGAAAATGAAAAATAATTTAATAAATGGTAATTATGGTCGATCCACACTCACAACACAAAAAAATAAAATCATTTTAATTATTTGGTACTTACTCTTTATGTTTACTTACTTTTTAATTTTGGTTTTTCATTTAGGTATCTAGTTTTCTAACCTATGTAATTAGTCAATTAAGACTAAATTATAGTGAGAAATATTAGATAATTTGTACAAACCTATCATAAAATATTACATCTAATTTCAAAAATAAAAAACACTTATGTGTTGTAAATTAATTGTAATAAAAATGCATAGAAACACTACTTTAACCCTAACTCCACTAACAATGTTTTTACTATTTTTGGGTAAATATGTTCATTATAAAAGATAAATTGGATAATTAATGGGAACATATTTTTTATTTATTGACAATAAAAAATCACTTTGAAGAATATAATATTTTTATAAATTTTAAATCTTTTAACCAAATGTCATTTATTTTATTTATTTGTTAACTAAATAATCCAGGCATTTGTGCTTATTAATAATTTCATGTAATAATATCATAAATAAAAATTAAATATTAATTATAATGATAAAAATAACCAATTTATCTTTCAAAATAATATTTATAACCAAACCAATGTAGCATCTTTACTACTCTAATGCTTTATAAGTGTTAAATGCAAGGAAGGTTCCCTTTTTTGTCTTTTTCCTTAAATAACTTATTATATAGGTTAATTTCATTTAATAGTATCCCTATAACTCATAAAAATAAATACCATGTATTTTAGGTTATAAATGTGTATATAAAATGGGTTTTTTGTCAAGTTTTGGGTCATTTATACACCTTATATTCTAAGTTTAACCATTAAGTAAGCTTGTTTTTATCTTAATCTCTGTAATTAATTTTAATTACATTCACTAATATTTTTTGTTAAAAAATTAAGTTGTTAATATTATACCAATAATTTCATACTAATTCCGAAAACATATATTCATTCTTCCAAAATCAATTCACATGAGTGGCTAAAATTAATTTGAAATTAATCCCACAAACACTATGAGACAACGAGTTTTTATAGAGAAGAGTTCAAAAGTTTGAAATATTTTTATATCCAATTTAAATGTTAAATTGAATCCATTAACCTAAATTGTATCGATTCATGTATATTTTAACTAATTATACTTTAAAAAAAAAAATTTGAATATAATTTATCAATATAAATAAATTATATGAAAAATAGTTTTCAATAAAAATGTAGTGTTTTTCCCTATTCAATAAAAAATAAATTTCTCAAAAAAATACCAAAGATTCATCCAAAGTAAATTTTTATGTTACACATTCAAAAATTAATTTTCTTTTTTCATATAATAATTATAAATGTTTCAAAAATTTATATTTTAAATAGGTTCTCCAATAAAAGGCAGTAAAACTACCCTTAAAAAATATACATCTTTTTATGCTTGAAATTGGATTTATTATTATATTAAGATAATAAATCATGTTATACGAGTGTAAAAAATATTTATAAGTGTTTATAATATAGGTATTATTATTCATGCAATCCAATATAAAATCCAGGTGATAACTTCCATATTAAATAATAATATCAATAGTATATTATTATTCAGTAAGACTTAGCCATACGTGTAACACGATTTATCAAAGAAACTCAATGTTACATGAAACACAAGATATACTTGGTGGTTTCTATAATGAAATATAAACAATGAATTGTGTGTAACTCATGAAATTAAATAATTTATATAATTTCTAAATAATATATTTCATAAAATCTCAGGATATTACATCATACCCCCCCTTAAAAAAATCCCATCCTTTCAATTTGAACTTTATCTTGGTAAAAAATGGTTGGACATTAGAAAATACCATTGTTGAAAAAATAATATTCCTAAATTCTAGGAATTATTTTACTGTCTAAGAATATAAGTAAATATACTTACATGATATATTTCTAAAGTAAAATTTCATCCTCATAACATTAATTTAAATATGAGAAATATATCTAATAATAACCCAAATAATCAAAGATCATATAAACTCTAAAAGGTTATAAATTCCTTAAAACTCATGTTCAAAAGTAAAGGCATAATTCACATTAAACTAAAGCCTTACATAAATATAAACCCTACTAAAAATATCTCAAAAAGTCCTTAATCACTTTATTATCACATCACTTAAAACCTCATAAGGAGTGTCTAAAACCTTGAATTTATGGTTAAAAATCCAACAATATCGATCTCCCCTGAGCTTCCATCACTTGACTAGATGTCTCAATATCAACTATAGTAGAAAAAAATATTTTACAATACCATTCTGTTTCCAATCATGATTATTTTCACCCTAAGTAACTTTGGACACACATTAATGTAATGTCAAAACTCATTGTATCTAAAAATTCTCAATGTTGATTGGATATCTATTTTCTCACTCTTTTATTTTTTAGAACTATCTTCTTTGCAATCACAAAACCTGTGACCAACAATACCAAACTAGCAACACTTTCCCGATCCTAACATATATTCACAAAATTGTATTTAACCAGACATGGAACAAGTTTTAGGCTTACCTCCAAAAGTCATAGTTTGTTGCTTCTACATTTCCTTCCACCTTGAACATTTCTTACTTTGGTCATATCATGGAACATAAGTGTAAAAATACTCTATTTCAAATTTCTCATCACAATGAACCACTTTCTCATAACTTTTAAATCCTCTATAGGCTAAATATCTTCATAAATTTGGTTTATATCCTGATTAAAATCTATTAATTTTACTATTAATGACTCAATTAAAACATGGAACATACCTAGACAATATTTTGAAGTTTTCTTCACACACAACCACTAAATCGTCATTAGACTACTATAATTACAAGAATTATTTCTCCATACTAAGACTGACAACCTTAGGGAAATATCTTTCATTGAAAAGATCCTTAAATGTTTCCCATTCAGTGGAATCAAGATCATATTTCTCTCTAGTGTTCTTGACCAAATACCACCATTGATCAGCTTCACCTTAAAAATTATAGATGGAAGAGTTACCTTTTTATGATCTAACATCCCATGATTTAAAATATCTTGTCTAGGGAATTTGTACATCTTTCATCTACCATAGGGTTAGACGATCCATTGAATGATGGGGGATGTTGCCTCATGAAATTCTCCACTATCATCATGTTCCTTCGTGGTAGGTCTGGATACTCTTTAGCATTGATACCACCACCATTTATATATTGTGTCAAAATAATACATCACTATAATGAACTTCTAAATTCAAATTCCAATAATCTCATGATGTAGATTTGTAAGGTTTTTTCCCTTGGTTCCTTCCCATTACAATATTCTTGTTTCCTCTACAAAAAATCATTTTGAGAAAACATATTTTAGATGAAGAAACATGGAAATCTCAAAATGATTTATCATTTAAACTTATCAATAATGTACAATCTTCTAATGGAATTCTATAAACACCATCTAACCTCTAAAGTTGTATAAACCTTTATTTGATACCAATTATTAGTAATTGGACGTAAAAATTACATAATATTGAGTTTTAGTCAAGAATTTACTTTCACTCACATTGAGGGTATTTTTAGGTTTAGAGTTTTAGATAATTTGAAAATAAATAAAACATAAAAAAATAATTAAAATACCAAGTGGAAAATTCTGATTAGTATCTAATTTTCCAAAAATATAAAACATTTTTTTAAAAATAATGATCTATTTTCATGAAAACACTTGATGAAATTAAACTTTAACTCTTATTTTATCTTACCCATCCTTAAAACCTGTAAAAACATTTATAAAAACATGGGATTGGCATATAATCTCAATAAGGGATATAAAAAGTGAGAAAATTCTTAGTCTGGTAAAAACATTAAAACTTATATAACATTTACCTTAATATTCATTGTTCTTTAAGAATATTAAATAAAAAATTATCACATGAAAAAAAATTTCTAAAAGAAAATTGTTAAATCCCATAGAAAGAAATTTAAATCACTTTTGGTGACATAGAGGATCATATTCATTAAACCATTTAACACCCATTTTAATTTGAATAGTCATATGTCCGACTTGAAAAAATTTCATGTAACTCCCTGATATTTTATGAAAATTGTTTTTTTTAATTTCATTGATGTCTTATGTTGTATGCTACACCAAGATTATATTGTGATATACGCAACACCGTATTAGATTTTAGTATATGCAACCCTGACTTGGCTTGCATTACACGCAATCACGACCTTCCTCGATAGCGTGTGTTGTACACAATATCAGGTTTCACTAAACAATGATATATGGTTATAATATATTATTAACAAGCCGTCATGAATAGTATTAACTAAATTTTTAATGTTATAACATTATTATTTCATCTTAAACATTTTATAGAACTTTTTATGTGAACAAAATAATTTTTTCGGGTAAAATGAGTATTTTTAAAACAATGCAGTTTTGCCACCTTTTGATGGAACACCCACCTTAAATCTAGTTTTTTAAATGTTTATAAGTTCAATTTGACAAAATAAAATTCTTATTTTGAATTATGATATAAAAATTTACTTTGGATACATTTTCATATTATTCTGATAACTTTCATATTTTAATGAATAGTAAAAACACGCTATATTTTAATTAAAAAAAACTTTTTTTCATCTTAATAATTTATATGGATAAATTATAATATTGAATGATTTTAAAGTATAAATAGAATATATTTTTACCATTTAATTTAATTTATGTAATTAGCATTGATTTTACATTTAATTCATAGGTAAAATCATTTCAATCTTTTGCAATGTTTTATCTTTTAAAACTCATTTTCTTAATAGTGGGATTAATTTTAAATTAATTACTGCAACTAATGTGTTTTGAATTTTGAAAAATGGATTCCATATTTGGAATCAGTAGGTCCAAATTATGTTAATATACTACTTTTTATTTTTTGGCACTATGAATAGTAATTACGGTAATTTTTATTTGCTTCAGTTAAAGATAAATCGGGTAATTAAGTGTAAACCTAAGATTATAAAATTACCCTAACACATGTAAAAATTATATTGGATGACTATAATTTGACCCATATCACCTAAGGGTCGGATTAGATTCATTTTATGGACTTTTGATTATGAAAATAATTTAATTATTCTTAAAACCAAAGACAGTGACAACATGTCACTCTCTTAAATCTTATAAGTATAATAATTTTAATTTATTGATAAACTTTATAAAACTTAATACATGAATAGTATTCAGAAAGCTAACAAAATTATATAAATCATGAGAATTTATTTATAATTTTTAGGGATTAAATAATTGTCATTAATGGTGACACAATAATGATGCATAAATTGATTATTTAGTGAAAAATCAATAATATAGTTTTTATTAAAATATCAATACCTATCAAAAGGACCAGAAACATGACGAAACATTATTGGTCGAGTAAATATATACCTTAATCATCCATGGGTGGATTTTTGGACCATTGGGATCCTTATAAAACCGATTATGTCATTTATATTATTTTATTGTAAATGATGTCAAAGATGTCACCTTCATAATTTAATAAATATAACAATTTAAATGTTATGATTTTAAGATGATAAATTCATATAGGAATATTATTATGAAAGGTATTATATTTATCTTCATCATAGAATTTTATTTTAAATTTTTATGCAACAAATAAGTATATTAAATAATTATACAAAAATGTGGTAGTAATTATTTTATTAAGAGATATACCAAATAAAAGGTTTTAAAAATATTAAACTAAATATTATATGAACTATTTAATGTGATAAAGTAATTTTATAGATAAATATGACATGTTATTAATCTATTAAAGCTTTTATTTCGAACAAATATTCTGTGAGTATTTTATTTAAATTCAGATAAATGAATAGTGTCAAAATTGACACTATTGTTATTTTATAAAAATTACATATTATAAAATTTTTTAAAAATAAAAAAAATATTTAAAAATTTTAAATTAAAATTTATATGGTCTACAATGTTATAAATAATAAAATTATGGACAATTAAAAACATATAAGTAATTATTTATAATGATTTAAAATTTAGAATATTATTACCACAAATAAAATTAAATAGATTATATAAGGATAAATCAAGTTGATAATGTTTAAAATAAATTCCAAACTTGTCTAAATTTTATTGGTTGATGATATTACAACCCTATCTCATCTAATATTCGGATTTGAGTAATTTAGGAGGTTTTTAAGTGGGGTTGGAATTTATTATAAATTAATATTTCTTATAATTCCAAAGGTGCCCCTCTCCTCTCTTATAAAAGGGCACCTCCTCCCTCTCCTCCTCACACCTTTTTGAGCCTTAAAGCTCAGACAACCCCTGCCCATTTCCATTCTCAAAATTCTTATAAAAATTTTAGAGGTCCTGTTATTCTTCAATGACCAATTTCATTGCCCTAAGAGGAGGTTTCAAAGAGGCGTGTCGAAGAAGTGGTAATATCCATTACCGATTCTTTAAAATTTATTTCTTCTTCTACTTCTTCTTATTTAGTTGTTTCATTATGAATTAATAACATAAGTATCACTAATATACTTATATGTTATTATAAATATTAAACAACACTATTTCACCTTCTATCCATCATAAGGAAAATGAAATTACCGCGCGTGCGTACGTACGGAATACCGTCTCCACGTCGTGGTGTAATCTGTTTTTCCACCACCACCTTACTTGGATGGCTATAATGATGTAAAGAATAACTACATATGATTATTATAACATCATACTGATTCTAAGATATTATATTATTCACTCCAATTCCATTCAATAAATATGGGAACCATATCATTGCTCGTGCGTACGTACAGATTACCGTCTCCACGACGCGATGAGATTCATTTTCCATGTAAATAATTTAAGAATGATTATAAAGTATATATAATAAGTAATCATGAAATATATGACATAAAAATTCTACTGTATTTATGTATATATATATGCATGTCAGCTACTTAATTCCATTCAATTCAATAAGGAAATGAAAACAACGTTCATGCGTACGTACGGCCTACCGTCTCCATGAACGAAGTATTTCATTACATTTATCGATCTATTATATATATATTATGAATATATATTATATATAAATCATGTTTTATATTCTAGAATTAAGTAATCATGATCTATGTAATCATATTAATAATTACAAGTCAAAACACAGATGATAAATGAAACGATTTTACTCAAAACGCTGCTTTAACATGGAATTTACAAAAGAATGGGTAATATAAAGTCATAAGTGAACCATATATGATATCATAACAATGAATATGATTCTGTAATAAGTCAATGATATGATTTAAATCATTATACAGGAGGTTCAGATACATACGAAGAATATCATACATAAGGTAAGGGATAATGTTGCAATCTCAACTGTTTTCTATCTAAGATTGCTTATACGTAAGTATTTACTGGGGTTATATTTATCATCCATGTACATGTTTTATCAAAATGTTTTCATTTATTTTTATGTCATTTTTACCCATTTTTTACTTTTAATACATGGAATGTAAGTAATCTTTTTTTTGTTTACCATACGAGGCACTTTTCGACTTTTCCTGCAAAAGTACGAGAAGAGTGTTTTTTTAACTTATATGGCATGAATGGATTTTTAAGGTTTCATAATGCCTTATTTTCATGAATAATAATCTACAATATTTCATGACTATTATCAAAAAAATCCTTTTATTTTAAAATTTTATGGCATTTTGTGAAAAGAAAATGATTTTCCAGAAGAAAGGATATTTTCCTCAAGAATTCATTTCAAGTGATTTATAGAAACCATTTTCCATCTAAGATGACATTATTTAATATGTGTATATTTCAAGTATAATGTCTCTATGATTTATATGGTTTCACTTTTCTTATGATTAAATGATATCCATTTGTTTTATTTGGATTATGTTATGATGGAATGATGTTTATGAAGCCCAATTTATTCTTTGGGTTATGATGAATGATTTATGATTGTTTTGTGGCACACCTAAGAATGATTTTAATATGAGATGGGTGGGACCTATATATCCATCCAATTCATTGGGTAAAGATTTATATATCATGAGGTAGACATGTATGGAATGACAAGTAAATCTGGTTCAGTAATACAAGGCTGGAATGACAAGTAAACCTGGTTCAGTAAGGGACTTTGTCCACTAAGATGGTCCTGACAGCAATGCCTTGGCTACTATGGAAATCATAACATGTGACAATGTTTGACATAATTACATGTTTTATTCACATGAAATTTTATCACGATTGATCTTCCATTATGATCTATGCCTTATGTACTACCACGTTTTATGTCATTGCTCAAGAATTTGATGTTTAAATATTATGTTCATGTTTTGAAGTGCAAATGTATATGGTTTGTTTTATTTTCTCCATACTTACCCTTAATGAGCATTTGATCTCACCATTTATATGTTTTATTTTCACCCGGATATAAAGAAAGGTTTTAGGTAAGAAGAAAAAGGAAGATCTTTATGTGAGATATTGAAGATCTTTCACCAAGACTAGAAGATTATGTTCCAAGTTTCCAAAGACACTAAACTATTACGGTCCTTGTGTGTCTATTTTTGTTATGTATTAAGTATTACGCAAAAGTAATGTAATTTCCATGTACATCAAGCTTTGGGTCTCTACATTTCACTCTTACAAATGGAATAACCATATGGTCAACTTCCATACCGAATGCATATCTATAATGGAGATTACCCTTAGTATAAGATATATCAGGATCACTCATAATCTATAATGGGGCTCAAAACTTCATATAATCTATATCTGGATCACCTATTCCTCATTAGATATAATGGTATCGACCCTTTGTTTTAGCTATATTGGGCTCACCCATAGGCTATAATGGGGTATAACCCTTCTTATAAGCTATATCAGGATCACCCATGAGCTATACTAGTGATAAAACCTGTGTATATTATATATTGGACTCACCCATATCCTATAATATTAAAGTAACATATCAAGAGTAAAAAATATCATCATAAAACCCTTTAAAATCTCTTTTTAAACCCATATGAAAACACATTCAAATAAAACTACCCCTTTTATTGAGAATCCATTTTCAATACCCAAATAAAAAAAATTAAAATGAAACAAGTTTTTTAATTTAATGAGACATATATTCTTGTAAATTAATCCAGAAATCAAATAAAATTCACAACCACATGAATGTTAATTATCACCTCACTTTAAAATATGACATTTTACTTATCATTTGAAAAACCATTCCATTAAAGACACATAAAAATATTCCTTTTGAATACCATTTAAGGAAATTATAATTTGAAATAAAATTTAATTTATAATCCTTTTATATCCATATAAATAAATATCTAAAATAATATCAAGAATGTTGACATGTAGAAAAATATTTGAAAATTAAATCTTTAAACATTCAAAGTGTGTCAAACCACTTTGAACATTTAAATCATAATCACCATGAAATAATACAATTTAAAAAAGATTAAATTACATGAGAATAAATGAAATATGGATATATAATTTCATAGGGTCTGTATATACACCTTATAAAATAATAAAGGTTCATATCATCAAGAAATGGCTTAATGAAAAGAGGCTGAGACAAAATCACTTACCCTGAGTCTGAATTTTCACATGTGTCTTTATATTTCCTAAATAATAAAACTATAATAATTATTTAATTTCTTGAGAACCGTTTTTGAGTTTATAATTACTTTTAGTTCACTTATTAAAATTTTTTATGCATCTACTTAAATAATTATGCTTACGCTGGATATTTTGGCCATATTTGGTTTTTGTGTCAAAATGACTAAGGATGATTATCTATGGTCAAGGAGATCATTATATAAATACCTTCAAAATAATAATAATGAAATAATTATCATATTTTAAATCAATTATATTTCTAAATAAATCACAAAATATGTTTATGAAAAATGAACCATCATTACAATCATGGAGACGGTAGGCCATACATACAAATGAGTAACATTCCCTTTTTTCAATGTTAGTTATAGAAATAAGGTAAGTAAAATTTATCATTATATAATTTTAATTATATAATTTATAAAATATTATTTAATCATATAAAATTATATATAGAATTATTTTGATGTAAAATAAATCACATCGCTTCGAAGAGGCAGCAGTCCACACGACCATGAATGACGTTATGACTTTTTCAGTGTGTGAAAAGGTAATAAATAAAATGATATATTATATTTATAGAAATATAATTATGAAATTAATATGATATATATTTAATTTATATCACTTTTGTTTATTAAAACCATCCTTAAAACATTCCATGTAATGAATGAATGTATCACATCACTTTGAGGAGGCGGTAGTCCACACGTCCACAAATGATTTTATCGTATTCCCAGAAAATGGAAAGTATAAAGGTATGTGTATATAATAATTATCTAAGTATTTATACATCATTAATATTATATATATATATAATATTAAAATATTTTTTCCATAATAATTCTCAACCATGAAATGTGTTAAAGGAAAAACAAATGACATTATTTGTGAGGCGGTAGTATACCGTACACACAAACAATAATTTCTTTACCCATTTGATAGAAGTGTGTGTAGGTTTAGGTGGAACCATTTACATAAAAAAATATCAATATACTTAGGGTAATTATTTTATTATATAACCATGGAATAATAATAATTTAATCAGTGTATAAAGTAATGAAGCATAAATGTACATCAAAAAATGTTTCCTCTTTTTCGGGTAACTCCTTTTGGTTTGCACCAAATGGATTCCTTGGTAAGATTTATGCAAAAAGTGAGGAATATAAGGTTATGGAGTAATTTTGTGAGATTATTTGGGTTGGTTTTATGTGAGACAAATGAATTTATATGTTTGAACAAATGGGAAGGGTGAGTGACTTTTTATAGTGGAGGGGAGGGGTGGGTGGAATTCTTGTAAATAAAAAAAGGTGAACACAATCGGGAGGTGTACCTTAGATAATGTGATTCAAAAAATTAAAAACAATGTATTAAAGGTAAATTATGGTTGATCCACACTCACACCATACAAAAATAATTTTTTTTTTCTTTTTTTAGTCATTGATTTTAGTTATTTTTTTATTTTGGGTCTTCATTTAGGTGGAAAGTTTTATAACCTATTTAATTCATCCATTAAGACTAAATTAAATTGATACTTATTAGAAAATTTATACGCACTTATTATAAAATATTACATCTAATTTTATAAATAAAAATCTCATATTTTTTCAAAATTAATTTTAACATAAACACATGTTATGCACAAAAACACTTCTTTAACCCTTACTGTAGTAATAATGTTTTTACTATTTATGGGTCAATAAGTTCATTATAAAAGATAAATTGGCCCTTAAAAGTAACATATTTTATATTTATTAAAAATTAAAAATCACATGGAATAATATAATTTTTTTATTAATTTTAAATCATTTAATAAAATATAATTTGATTTATTTAATTACAGATGAAATAATCCATGAATTGGTCCTTAAAAATTTAATGAAATTATATCATCTATAAAAATGAAAATAAAAATTATTATGATAAAAATAACTTATTTATGTTCTAAAATGATAATTATAACCAAAACTGTGTAGCTTCTTCCATACTATAATAATTTATAAGTGATAAAGGAAAAGAGGGTTCCTTTTTTGTATTTTTCATTAATTAACTTATTATATAGGTCCGTTTCATGGAATTGTATCCAAATAACTCATTAAAATATAGCCTAAGGTGGTGAGGATATAAATATTTCTAACTAATGGGTTTTGGACAAGTATTGGGTATTTATACGCCTTATATTCTATGTTTAATCATTAAGTAATCTTATATTAATGTAAATCACTGTAATTAATTTAAAATACTTTCACTTATAAATTTGTTCAAAAAATTAAGTTGATCTTATTATAATAAAAAATTTATACTAATTCCAAATAAGTATATATAATTTTTTAAATTCAATTCATATATATGGATAAAATTAATTAAAAATTAATCTCGCAGATGCTATAAGACAATGGGTTTTTTAAAGAGAAAATTTCAAAAGTTTGAAATGTTTTTATATCCAATTTCAATTTGAAATTTAATAAATTGTCCAAAAGTTTATTTATTGATGTACAATTGAACTAATTATATTTCAAAACTAGTCCTTCTACCACCAGAGTGGGGGGTGGGATCCCTTCATCCTCTGCTCTCTCTCAGTCCTCCTTCTGACATTTTTCTAACCCAAACTTTCTTCACCATTTCCCAACAATCATTCTCATCCCTAAAGCTCTATACCTTTAGTCTGGTTTCCCCCATTTCTCATTTTCATCCTCCATATTCAATAAATCAATATATTTCCTAAATCTAAATTTTGTGGATCTCTTCAAGTTACTTCACCCTTCGGTTGATACCTTTGTAGGTTCATGTTCAGTTTGTGGGGATTAAAAGATCGAGCAACCATGGGGATTCTTGATAAATGAAACATGATGGTTCACTTTCCATTAGAGGAGGACTAGATCCTAGTGTTTTCTAGAGGTTGTTTCATATGCAATGGATCCCATTTCTACCTTTTTCGATTATCCTACAATTTCCAATTGAAATGTGATTCTCCATCTATGACTCTTTGTGTCATTTTTTCCAAACTCCCTCTTCCTTTAAAAAATCTCGCAATTATATGTATAATTGTAAATATAGTTAGCCGAATTTTTTTTTTGGGAATTCAAACTGATTTGTTATACCATCCCATCTCCCCATGTATCTTCATATATGTAGACATTTCAAAATGACATATTGATTGGATTTGGATCATGTTTGGGGAGGAATTGTGGTGCAAGAAATTGGGGGTCTTTGAAACATGAATGTATTATTGTGCTTCATAATAAAGACTAGGGAACATGTCCAATATTTTTTCCATTTACAAAAGATTCACCCTCAGGAGTATGATTCTGTTTCTCGGAGTGAGTCTAAATCTCATGCAGTTCTCTTAGTTAGAAATTTGGGTCTTAAGGAAACATTAACTGTTTTACCCTGAGATTGTGAAAGATATTGATGATACAAGTTTCAATAGTATTTTTAATTTTTTAAATTTGATTTGAGAGTAAAAAAGTAGGAAGTTACATGGTTTTAAGAGGGCTGGTCGATCCACTTTACAGTTTAAACTCCATTTTCTCAGCTATGAATGGGAGAGGCATGAACAATGAGCAGGAGATTACACCTGGTACTTATGTAAAGGATGATGATAAGAGGACTTCTGTTTCAAGTACATATTCTTAATATTGGGTACCTACAGACCATATTTCAAAAGTTTCTTAGGAACAAGGATCTTCTGGATAGCAGTATGAACCAAGTTCGGTCAAGATTCAAAAACCGATTTTCATATTTGATTGTAAATGAGGAAGAAGATAGTTAATATGGAGGGCGAAGAGAATTTTTTTCAAAAAAAAAGAAAAATAATTGTGCTAGATAAAGATCTATTGAATATATCGAGCTAAGAAATAAAGACACTAAATCTCAAAAAGAAATGAAGTATAAGAAGAAATCTTATGAGGACATGACTCTTGGATTCAGATTAAGCAAGGGAAAGTAAAGATATATCTTATCTAGGAATTTTCAAGTTCAAAAGGGAGAAGAAATATAATAGCCTCATAAAGACTACTCAAACTTAACAAAAACAATCATAATGATATCCTCATGTACGTTTAAGAATAGTTGGATAGGAATATGTTTAGGTGAATAAAATATTGCGGGAGTAGCTAATCTAGAGTTTGGCGAGGTGGGAGAGAAAGTGGTTAATAAAGCGCTTGATTGGGAAACCATTATGTTAGACCAGGGAGAAACGCTTAATGGATAATAGAGTAAAAAAAGGATTATTAGACGTAGAAAAAGAGGAGTTTTTGGAGATCATCCATCACTCTGAGTAAATATTCTTAAAGTAGTCATCTAGGTCAATGTTCCAAGATAGGATATCGACATAATTTATGAGAGAAGGCATTGAGTTGATACTAACAAGGAGGAAAGGGTGTGGATAAATAAACAAGACCAAATTCTGGATCAAGGCTTCAAAAAACACAAAATAAATTCGGATGAACTTATACAGTCATGAGATAGAATGAACAACCACTTTCAAGATCTAATCAATGATGAACTAGATATCATGATAAGTACACTTTACTATGAATTATATACGGTGTCTAATTCTAGTAATGTTAGTGTTCTATTTAATAAATTTTTGAGTTATTTTAGTGTGTATTAATCCTTTTTTTTGTGTGTGGTTTCCCACTTCTCCTCAAAGTTTATTTGAAAAAAATATATATTTAGTGAAAAAAATATGAAGGGTCTTTGTTTTTCACAATTCATTACAAAATGAAACTTCTTAAAAAAATTCCAAAAATTGATCTAAAGTAAATGTTGATATTTTAATTTAAAAAATGAAGCTTATTTTTTCATATAAAATTTTATAAAGTTTCCAAAATAATAATTAAAATAAGGGCACCATAAAAAGTTAGTAAAACTACCCTTAAAAAATGTACAACTTTTTATGTTTAAAATTAGATTTATTATTATCTTAATCCAATAAAACATATTGGATGAATGTTAAAAAAATATAAATTTTTATAATATAGTTATTCTTATTCACACTCTCCAATATATCAATCATGAAATAAATTCCATATTAAATAACAATATCAACATTATATTATTATTTGGTAAGACTCTACCTTGTGTGTAACACAAGTTATTGAAGAAACTGTATGTTATGTACAATGAAAGATAATATTGTTGGTGTGTGTAACGCAATCTAAACTATGGATTGAGTGTAACTCAAGATATCAATGAATTTAAATAATTTTCAAAGGATATATTTCAGAAAATATAATGATTTTAAAATTATAGGATATATATCATGACTATCCATCACAATTTTTATATATCAAAATGTTATCATAATTATGAGAAACATGGAGTTATGTTTTATATATATAATTATTATTTTTTGATTAATTAATTATATGTTTCTTATATGATTATTTTGGATTTAATTTTTCATAAAGAGTTAATTTTTTTTCCTTACAACCTAAAAGGTAATTCATTATTATTTTCAATTAGATGTGACAAGATATATTGACATTGGAAGATAATTTGATTGATGTTTTTAAATCACAATCTCATTATGTTCTCAATTAAATTATAAAATGAAATATTATTTAATATCATTAATTAAATTGATATATATATTTATATATATTAGTGTGTATGTGTTTTCATAGAAGAATATATCTCATGTTTCATAACGCCTTGTAATCCAAAACCTAAACCGATGATCCAATATTCAAAGGTTTCAAAGCCACTTCAGCTATAAATTCAGTTGTAGCTGCATTTAGATTTCTTTATTTTAAATTTTGGTGAAATAAATAGATAATTTATTAAAATTATAAAAGTTTATACTGCCTTATTTATTCCATTCCTTGATCTCTCCTATGATATAATTCCACTATAATGGTATCCATTCTAACCCTTTATTAGTTTTTCAAGGGAATATATGACAGATTTAGATTAAAAAATATTTTTTATATATCATCATAAAGTTCCATGTTAGGGATTATTCATTAATATTCCTTTGGTACACAGATAAGGGGATTAGTTTCATTTGTTTTTGAAGTGATACTCCATAATCTAACTAATATAGTTCTCTTTATTAAATGAAAGTATTCATACTACTTATGTTGTTATAAGAATATATTTATTTTTCAAGGAATCATATGAATGTTTTAAATTGTAAATTTAATGTGAATACTAATTCGTAATAACTTATTATGACAAATGGATTTATCTTTATCATCTACAAATTAATCTAGAGGATTAATTATATCTTTTTTATATCACTTATTAATTGAAATTAAAAAAAATTATTCGATTAAACTAAAATGTTATCATAAAATGAGGGATAAAATCTATATTAAACTTGATTTTTCAAATACCATTTCTACGTAAAATTTGAATAAATAATGGAATATAAGGTTTTTCTTCATATGGTGATATTAGAAAACCATACAGTATACTATCATCACCACTTCATGCTCTGTCACTATATCTATATTTTTCTACATTACATCGTCTATTATTCAATATCTTATTATTAGAAATTATAAAACGATATAACATAAGTTTTATTTAAATTTTAAATATTAGAAAACCATAATCCCTTTCTGAATTCTCTAATATTCATTTTTTTAGAGACAAGAAATTGTAATTTTTTTTTATGTTTATAATATTTTTTTCAAATGGTAAAATAGTAATTTTAAAATTCCTGGAAGGAGAATTCTATAATTTCACTATATTATAGATGATATGTTTAACCTAGGGTGGTATTTTGGTAATTTTTAGTGATAGTTTATTTATCCCATAGATATCGAGTGGAGATGAAATTTGTAATTTATTTCTTAATTTAAGAAATACCTATTTTATTAAATGATTTATAAAAATTGTTGTACAATGTGTGAGTAATTTTATTAAGTTTTGATGTTCTGGATATATTAATGGATATTAAAGTTATATATTTCAAAAAATTTCCATACTATATTACATATATTTAAAGGTGATTTTAAAGAGAGCACAAAATGACTTATAATGGAATAAATAATTAGAAGTTATTCCTTAGATTAATTAGAATGAGTAATATGAATTGATTAGTGGGGAATAATTTCCCCCAATTATATTTAATAAAATTTCTAAATCTCTTCAATTCATTAATGGGATAGATCCTTGGTGGGTTTTGTGTCATAGTGAACCATAAAAGAGGTAAATAAATAATAAAAATAGATTAAGGAAGCACACATAATAAATGAATTATAATTTTGGATAAATAGTTGATTGAGGAATATATATATATATATAATCATAGAATCAATGTAGGTGAATGATAATTCTAATTTCTCTAATAGTCATTATAATTATAATATGTGTATGATTTTTTTCTTTGGTATATAATTCATAATAATATCGATGAATGAATATATAATAAATTTTTAATAATTATTAAACTAGAGAAATTATAATCCGAGTTTAATAGAAAAAGATGGGTTCTAAGATGATGATAATTATTGAAATTGACTTGGGTGGAATTGGGATGTGTAAATGAATTAAAATATAATTCTATGATAATAAAAATTATATCATTCTTGATGGATATATAATAATGGTGTAAAATTATAGAATGACAATATAAATTAGAAATTATTGAATTTTTGTTGATTATTTAATATAATTAACAAAAATAATTTTATAAATTATTGATGGTGGAAAATTTGTGTTCATAATTGTTTATGAATATAATTATAAATAACTATGAAATCAAATACTATCATGAAATGATATTTTGATGAAATTAGTGATGAAAATTTATTATTATTAAAATATTTACACATTATGACTTTTAATTATGATTTTGAGTGAGTAATAGAGATATTTTAGTGAATAATAAAATATTATCAAGAGGGGTTTTATTAAAATTTTGTATAAGGGTTTAAAATTTTCATAAGACAATGACACTTCCTATAATTTTTTTTATGATTGCGTCATTGAGACTTATATGGAATCCTTGGATGGATGGATGCAAATCACATCAGGTCCTTCCAAAAATCCCCTGTAATATGGAAATTTATTGAAATTTTCCATACATAACACATTATCAGTATAGGGGAAGAAAATTTCATTTGTTATATTTCATATTTGTACATGGGACAAGAATATGTTAAAATGAAGAAATATCTCTAATTTGATTAGATAATTATGTATGTTAAATGAGGTAATGATTAAATATACTTATATAGTGTATTCCTGATGTTATATGACTAGAGAATTTGGTCGAGAGATTTTTTTATACATTGGATATGAGGAATGATAGTGGTTTGGTGTCGTTATAACCTCATTGTTATGATTTCTGGTAAACCTATTTATGGATACAATATGTGTGTTGTGGTATGATTAGATTAACTAGGATATTTTTATGTTTGGTGGTTGAGGTGGGAGAATAATACTATAGAGGGGGTTTGAGTCCAATTTTGATATGTAGTGGGGATATGGATATTGTGACTGGTTTTCTTGTGTTGGTTTTTGATATATGGTGTTGATGAATTTGATAACAACATTGATGATATTAGTAGCCATAATGGAAATGTGATGTGGTGTTGATATAGGTTAAAAAGGATAGTTTCATATTTGTTGGATACTTCCTTATAGGGGGAAACCCACCTATTTGTGATAGGTTGTAGTGGTGAGAGTCCTGAAGTGTGGATAACCAAAAATGTAATAAGACTCATGAATATATGGAAAACCCCAACTAACATATGTAAGTATTTTTCAAATCCATTATGTGTGAAAAAATCATGTTGTTTGAGAGATATTATAGAGTTCCCATTATGTGGATAAATATATAGTGTGGTAGGTATATTAGTGATTCCCCTATAATTATATAACTATCTAATGAATTTTATATTATTGAGAGTTCCCAATAATTAGGTAGACACTTATTGATAGATCGAGGATAGAGGGTTCCATAAGATTGGATATAATCTATATAGTAGTTATATTAGGTTGAGTTATTTTCAGTTTTTATTCATATGATTTTTTAGTGGAATGATAAGTTACGGGGAACATGTTACAATACAAGAATAAGGATAACCATGAAGCTGTTATAGTGAAATTCTAGAGTGGAAACTATGATAGGTTGTATAATGAGGTCTCTATAGGTGGAAATATAATTATTATATATGAATTTATTTAATAATTTTGGTATTAATTATTTGGATGTTATGAGATGATGCTGGTTATAATGTTTATGAAAAATATGAGGAGTGTAAAGGTTAAGGATGGATGGTTGGATCTTGGGAGATTTATGTTGATTAATTATTGTTTTTTCTTTATTTAATATATATCTATGAATTTATATACATTATTCAAATAAATAAATTAATTTTAAGAAGATGAACCTTTTGAGTGAATTTATATTCTTACCACATCTTTTTATATCATTTTTTATAGTTCCATGATAAAGATGATGGGGGTTCTGGGAGGAACTTTCTTTGGATAAATCCGGCTTTTTGGTTTTACTCTAAAATATTATACCTTGGTTTAGGTTTTTAATAGATGATAGAAACATTTATATTTTTTATTAGTGGAATTTATTTGTGGTAAAATGCATACATTGATATACATTATTCATGTTTCATGGTTGTGAAACCATTATATTATTCATGGTAATGTGGAATGTTTCAAATAAAATTAAAAATTCCTTCCATATCTTTTTGATAATATATCATTAGTTTCATTCAATGAAACATAGCCTATTGAATGAGGGATTTGGGGGTTATTAAACAACTGATTACTAGCCAAGGTGGATTAATGGAGTGATTTGTTCATTGAAGAATTATATCAGAGTGATTTATTTTTGTTTGATTTTGGAGTAGGAATTAATGGGGACTGCATGGATATAACGTATATTTATTATATAACATAGTATGTGAATAAACTAAGAGTGACTATTTATATGAGGAATTGAACCCTATGATCTATAAGGGGACTTTTTGACCAATAAATTAGTTCTTATGGAAAAATATATTATTTTTGGGAATATTGATAGGTGTAAATTCATGAATCATATAGTTTCATTTTATAATTATTTTTCATGTTATATAATTTTTTTGATTGTGAATGTGGTGGGTAAATGATGTGGTGGGGTATTTAGGAATGTGAATAGTGTGGTAGTGTGGTTAGAAATTACTTGTATGTATATAATCAATGAGATCATTATTTATAAGCAGTCAAACTAGATTTTTAAATGATTAATATTTGAATGGGTAATCTTCTCATTTTGTAATGACTTTGTTGCGTGGATTGTAATATGAGTAGTTGATGCTATAATTCCTATATTTTAATGTGTCGATGATCATATATAATTAGTTTTTGGTGTTATTTTAGGAATTATTTTATTAAATTCTCATTGGATGAAGAGAAAAGATAAGATATAAATGATACAAAAGTGTAGTTTATCTTTTCAGACACTTACTATGTGGTTTTTAGATTTTATGAAATATTATCCAATATTTGTTACATATGACAATTTGACATCTTCTAATTTATATAAACTTTTTATATTATATCTCAAAAAATATTTGGTAATCAGTTTACTGTGTTTCTATTTTGGTATATTTAAAATTTCTAAGGTTAATGAGATTTTTTTTGAATAAGATTAGATATTTTCTATGGAGTACGTACTAGGGAATTTCTCAAATTGGATATATAGGTGGATGTTCAAAATTATCAAAGAAACTGAAATTTAGGAGTTTCCATGGAATTAAACATTCAACATGAATTTACTTTACTTATGTGTGTAATACTAAACCATCTAGTGGGGTATATGAATTTCAATGTTTATATTATGGTTTTAGGAGAAATTATTAGTCTACATTCCCATAATTTTGAATAATTTTAGGGGGTGTGAGTAGAGTGGAACAGTAAATAGAATACATATTCTGGTTTGTTAGCCTCCTAAATAGTATTTTTCATAAAATTAGCAGGGTATAAGAATATTACATCTACCAATATAAAGTGGCTCATGAAAATTATATCATGGAGGATCTCAGTGAAGGTCTTATTGAAGAGGTGGTAGAGTCATGAAACATGCATAATAAGGATAAAGAGTTTTTAGAGGAAATATTTATTCCTTGAAACATCTATATGTTAGTGGAAAATAATTTTTTGATGTAGGATATTAATTTAACCTAAAATTTCTTCTATTCTTATTGATATCAATGTTTCCCATGAGATTAACACCCATTCCATATTTTACTATTTAAATCTTCTATTTGAGAGGAATCTAAGTCCCTTAGATCTATTTACTCTAATATTAGTAAGGATAAAGATGGATATAATGTTTTTAATGATAATTTAATTGCGTTAGATAAATTTTATTGGAACCTACACATATTATGGTTCTAACCATATTATATCATCTAAATGATACATTGGTTTTATTTTTGAAATACTCAATATGATTATTATAATGATATGTGATTTTTCTCTTTTTAAAATGGTGATCATGAAATTATATTTTATGGAAAATAACCTTATTTTGGGGAAATAAATGTATTCAGCTATAGATTATTTCATATCAATTACTAAGAATAATTCTTTGGGCATCTGATTTAGTGAAGAATAAGTTTCTTGGAGTTATAAGCGATTGCGATGATGTGTTTCAATAAGAATTTATATTTTTAACTATAAAAAGAGATATTTTTTTATGATTTTGTTATATACATTTGTATCTCATATTTCTACAATATATTATCATAGATATTCAACAAATCATTAGGATTTTAGTATTCATACTGATGAGTTACTACAAAGAGATTTTATTTGGAAGAAAATTCATCGTGTCCACTCTAGTATTGTTTGGAAAGATACTGGATTGGAGTTTGATATTGTGTTTAGATTATTTGTGCTTGAATTTATTTATCATAAATAATTACTAACCTCATACAATGCTAAAATATTTTTTTATACTATTTTATATGGGAATTTTTGTTTTCTATGAAAATTATATAGTATGAATATCACCAAATGAGGGTTTGCGATGAGTACATCCATAATAAGATATTATGATTTATATTTTAAATTATGATTTTTAGTAATTATATTTTATGTTATTCATGAACCACCTATGTTCATGGGTATTTTAATTGTGGTGTTTCATTCAAATATGGATGATTTTATGGTTTTCATTATTGGTTATATTTTGTTTTATTTGAAAATAGAGGAACATAACGTTGAGAATCATATAATAGTGTTTGATTTTCTTATTGAATGTAAATTGAATATGAATACATGTATATGTGGATTTCATGTCATGATATCTCATATTGTGGTGTCATAATATACCCAACAATGATTGAAGAAATATTTGTTGGTTGAAACTTTTTTTTGAGTATCATAAAGAAAATTATCAATAGATAAGTGATAAATAGTATCTGATGTGGTTTATGACATCTCTTGATCATGGTTTTATTAATATTAATAAGGTAATATTTTATTTTTAGAGGATGGAAAAAATTTATTACTATAATATACAAATGAGATATAGTTTAGAGACCCTGGGATGGATGTGTAGAGTGATTAGATTCTTAATGTTGATGTTTTCAATATTTAGGATGATTATAAGGAGTATCATGTGTTATTCTAGGGGAATTTATTTTTTACTCAAATAATTTGGGGGTTGTTTTATGTGAATTTCATATTTCATATTTGTAATTAAATTTTGTGATTTTATACATTTATCATTCTTTTGAGTGTCATTTTTGGTAGATGGGGATGAAAAATATAGAAAAAACATTTATCAGTTGACATATTATATAAATTAAATATGAACATAATGTTTTGATGGGGTTTTCAAATACTTTGACAATTCACCAATGGACATGGGGGATATTTATATGGATTTTATTTTGGGTTTTCATCATACTTTTAATGTATTTTATAGTTTTTTTTCATATATAGATTGAAAAAAATGTATCAATTCTTGATGATATAAAATGAAACATGGAGGTTATATTAGAAAGGACTTACATAATGTTTTTAATCTTCATTTATTATTTAAAGAGATAGTGTTAGATGAAGATAACTATTTTACATCAAAGATATTTAAGGAATTTCACCAATCATTCAGGGTCACCGTCCTTCGATGGATGCATTTTATAGATGTGTCTTCGATTTATGGGGTCTTTAAGATCGCGTGGTGGTGGGTCTTCTAGATCGGCATCAATTGATGATCCGCTTCACATAGGAGGATGACCTGGTCGCCTCCTGGTCCAGTGCATCTTGTGTCTTCAATGGATGCGGATTTCATCTCCTTCGATGGTCTACTGAGTTTATCATGAACTAGGATCCGCCTTCGTCAGTAGTGTGGGTAAACATTCCTAATCTACCACTCCCTTTCCAGAATCCCTCTATTATCCGTATGATAAGGAATATGGTTGGAATATTTTTATGTTCGAATGATCACACGACAGCATCTTTCCATCTGATCTTACCTCGCATATGTGTTGAGGTTGATGTCTTAGTTCCCCCAATGGAGTGGCTGTCGATTTCCATAGGAGAAGAGTTTAGATGGAAGCAGATGGTGGTGTTTGAATCATGGCCATCATTTTTCTTGGGATGCCTCAGGCTTGGACATTTGGTTTCTAGATGCCATTGTGGGATACAGGTGAGGAAAACTATGATAAGTACTAATGAGGGAGTTGAGGTACAAGTTGATCCCGTTGTGAACTATCAGGTACGGGTTAGTACTGGTTTACGTGGGACTGTTCCTACGGTGATGGAACAAGAAGAACCAGTAGTTGAGTCAAGGAAGACTCAGCTCCAGCAGTGGTGTCCTACGACTTCTTTAGTGGAAGTTAAGAAGGTGGTGAACAATGAGGCAGAGCCACGGGTTGATGATGTTTTCTCCCATTTAAAACGCGATTTGGGTCTAAACAGAGAAGCAGAGGAGGGTCCTTTAGAAGTGGTTAGGGTGGATCTTCCTATTACACCAAACTCAACCATGGAAGGGGTGGTGAGCTTGACAGGGAGTTATGTTAAAGTTCCAGATGACTCTCATGATCGAGGATGGGAGGATTCTAACAAGGATGTACAGTTCATGGGTCGTGGATATGAGCAAATTGCTGGATCAGACACGGTACATGGAAATCCCTTGGGGGTTGCAACTGAACCTCTTAGCAGATAAGTGAGGGAAGATGGTGCAAGTGTTTTGGGGCCTTTTGACCAAAACACCCTCGGTGCCAAAAATGCTGGACCTGTGGGGAAGGAAATTGGCCCAGAGAAGAATGTAGGTAAGAGGGTTTCTCTAGGTAAGTAGAGCCCCCCCAAAAGCCATGGTGATAACATTAGGGAACTGTTTTCATGGTTTAGAAGTTGATGAAACTCCATTAGCTCAAGAGGAGGATTCTTCAGATAATGAAATCTTTAACCAACTTTCACTAGATTCCATGGACCGCTTCAAGGGAAAGGTCCTCACACCATTAGAAGGAAGAAAGGAAAAAACGTTGGTAGAGACCCAGGAGAATGTATTGTGGTTCGGGGGAAAAAAGGGACGTAAAGATTACTCCCACTTTCCAAAACCAATGGAGACCAGGTCGGCCAAGAAGGGTAGAAATATGGAAAGTAAAACTCTAATGAAGGGGGAATGTGAAAATGATGGGGAATGTTTGAAGCTTATCCTACACTATAAGGAAGAAATTTTTGAACAAGGGGTATGACCCAATGTATCAGAGTAGGAGCTTAAAAGTATTTATGAACGGAGGCCGACAGTGGATGCCAATGAGGAGAAAGAAGTGTGGTTAGATAAACAAGATCAAATCCGGCCTGGGGATTCAATCAGAGTAAAATCAACTTTGAGTAATTCATTCACACGATGGAACAGATGATCACTGACTTTGAAGAGCTTATAATAGAGGATCTAGATACCCAGGTAAGTACGTTGCACTAGGAACTTTTTAGAATAGCCGAGTCAAGTAATCTTAGTTTGGTGTTTAACAATTTTGTGAGCTCTTTTAGCACGTAGTGGTGCTTGGTTGTGAACTTCGATTTCCCCATTTCTGCTAAAACTGGCTTAATAATAAAAATTTAATTTTGGATGGATGGGTGGATTTTTTTATCATTAATAGAGTTTTCATATAATGATAGTTTTCATTCCATCATTAGTATAACACATTATAGGGCCATGTATGAGCGAAAATTTCATTCGACACTATATTATGTTTTGGTTGGTGTGGCTACATTAGTTATGGAATAAAATAGTGGAAGATATAATATATAAACTGTATGTTATTTGGGACTTTAATATGTTGTTTGGGGTGTCCCAGGACCACACTCTTGGATATGGTACCATAAAGACATACTTGACATGCATACATTGATACATGATGTAAAATTCTAGATATGACAACCCTTAATTACAACATAAATAAAGATTATTGAATATCTTACATCTGATATATCTTTTCATTTTACAACATTATTTAATTTGGAAACAAAAATGATACATAAATCTAATATTCTTTGTATCAATTTAAAAATTTCCATTTATATATGAAACAAATTAATTCATGATAAATCTGGAACATCTCCCAAAAACAATTTGCACCTATTATCCTACTAAACATGTCTTGTGTACTAATTTTAATCATAACTTAGGGAAATTGAAACATAATAAAGGGTGTATTAAAACACTTTTAATGGGAAACATATAACTAATTAAATAATGACATAATCTCTTTATAAACATTATGTCTAGAAAATTTAAATAACATGAATCTATAATCAACATCAAACTAAAAGCTGTAAGTACTATGAACATAAATAATAACATGGATATCAATAATATTCATTGCATGTTGATGGAATGCATAATGTATTTTATAAAAAACAAATCAATATGGCCTTGTGAAAAGAATCATTACCTGACATCAATACCACTATCAAGTCATCTTGCTGACATGGTATTCAATACAAAAAATACCCAAATGTGTTTTATCCCATAATTCATGTTGATGCATCAAGGGGAAATATAATTCTTGGCTTCACCTGTCACTTCATTTTTCCATTATATTCACCATAATAGTTCTCAAGATAATTCATACCATTCACCAAGTAATCACATGATGAATAAAACTTTTTTTTCTATATAATATATAATATAGAATATAAATATATGATCAACCTGCATTGTTAGTCAATAATTATCAAGAAGGAAAATAATTTTCCACGTGTTATTAAAAGGGACAACATGATTGTAACCCATATAAATAAATAAGTTAAATAGTCAAAAAATATATATTATACTTTCCAATAATCATAATATAATAAAAATATATGAAATGAAAATACTTTCTTCTATGTTAATATAATAACATTATTTCTAGGTGAACATCATCCAATCTAAATTATGTGAATTTTTTTGTTCATGAAATATAGAGAAATTAGTATACAAGTAATTTAATACATGAAAAACATTATTATATCATATCTACGGTTTTAAAATAATATATCCCTAGTTTATGAAAGGAAACATAGAAGGATGCAGTCATGGAGAAAAAAACACACAAAATAATTATTGAACGATACCACCCAAGAAGGGATAATGAATCAGATCATTTGGTATCATGAGTTCATTTGCACAAAATTATAACATATATAAATTATAGGATAAACCATGAAACAAAAAACTCTATTAAGTAAAAACCTTTTGAAAATGGATATAGAGATAGAAATTAATTATTAAAAGAGATTTTATAAGAAGAAAATACTATATCCTAGAAGAGTATTTTATGGGAAACATTCATATTTTGTAACAATGTGAATTGAAATACCATTTATTTCCTTACATTTTTTATGAATTCAAAATAATGTCTCATTAAAAATGAAATAAAGTTTTCTATAAAAAATATTGATCCAAAATTTTTTTTTGAAAAGAAAATATTTAATACTTGAAATTTTCTTCTTTGAAAACCCACATTGAATTTTTTTTAATAAAAAATATTTGTATTAAAATATAATTTTCACAAAGAGAAATAAAAAATAACATATAAAAAATATTATTGGGGATAACCCAATCATGGAATTAAAATGTTCAAGATAAAACATTATAACTCATAAAAGGGTAATTTAATTACTAAAGATCATTACTACTAGGGAAGCAACTATATCACCAGCCACATGAAAAAGGGAACATAATTTTTTCATGTGAATCCATTGAAATAAAATGATTATGATAAAAAATATCCATCAGTATTGAATACACCATAAAAAGGAGAAAAAAATAATAACATGTAATAAGTCTCAAAGAATTAGAATTGAGAACAAGAAGAATATTATGGCTTGACTAACATTTTAATCAGAACTCATGGATAGAGAGTGTTGATTCTACCTTTTTAACAAAGTATGGAAAAAATATTATGAACAGAATTATGTATATTGTAAAGTGTCAAGGAAATTTAACAGAAGAAAAGAAATCTAGTTAAAGGGATCTATGTAGCATACATACACATAAGAAGGCCAATGAAGCTCCTACCAGTAAAACCTAAAGGCACAACCCCTATACAGAGGACCTATGCCAGGGACCTATGTGGATGTATATGTTTTACACCCCTTTGTTGAAGAGCTACACTATAGAGCTATACCAATTCTCTACACAGACAACCTCCCTTCGACCGAGTTCCATCCTTTCCTATAAATAGATCCCTTGGGCTTCCAATTTCAACACCTAAAAAAGTTGTAAGAACTCTATAATATCTCATTGCATAGATCCTTCACTTAGGTCCACCAAATTTTATTATGTGTCTCTCTATAACATGAGAGAAGAGAGAATTAAAAGTGAGAAACAAGATCAAAGTACCTTCATGGTATAAGAAACATGATAATTTTATGAGGACCCTCCTTCTATAAGAAGAATTCACCTATTAAAGGTCCTTTCCTTAAGTGGAGACCTATGTAGGATTCTTCCAAGGACATCAAGGGACACCTGGGGTGCTTAAGTTAAAACCTCACCCAGTTTTTGTTATCCCAGTAGCCCATTGATCAAGGCATATCAATATTTCACTAGCTTATCCTTCTTGGGTTAATCATTTTCCAATTCCTCCTTGGACCTGCGTGGAATTCCTACGTAGCATACATATGTGTAATACCTACATGGACCACCTAAGCAAGCTATAATTTATCCCTATTTCAAAACCAATCATGATAGGGCTTCTTGTTTTTTGGATCCCTTATCTGAAAGTTACCAAGTTGAAACCTCCACCAAGACCTCCAGATTTATCAAACCTTTAGGAATGGCCCATTAACATGTCTCCCATTTGGATTTGAATATCTATGGTTAGATATCTTCCACACTTGTCCTACCAGGGGGTAAGGATATTCAGGTTGTCCATGGATTTAAATATCTATGGTCACGTAGACCCTTACCCTAGAGATAGTGTTTCATAGTTCCCTGTTTTGGAGGATTTGGGTCCAGATCATGTCTTCCCCCTCTCATTTTGAAGATCTAGAGCCTCCGGTCTCTAGTAGGGAGAGTTAGGATCACACTTTATTTTCCCTTTAACAAATGAAAAGTCTCCCTCCCCACTACAAGACCCATTAGGGAAACAATCCTGATATAATCCCCTAGTCATTCACATATAATGTTGTTGTATCCCTCTTCTTTACACCCTTTACCTTCACCCCTTACTTACATCAGACCCTCGCCCAATGTAAATAGAATAGGGGAAAGTTTCATAACCCTGGACTCTTCCATTATAGGCCTGACCTCTTCCATCAATGGAGAAGAAAGTGTGTGGTTTTTTAAATCTTTCACATCCTCTTATTTCTCACACTGATCATGATCCATGTGGGATTATATGTTTTTAATTTTCAAAACAACATCATAATTCACCTCACTAGAATGAACTATGAGAACTCTGATTCCAACTATAATTGGGATATGTAGGAAGCCTTCACCTAGGGACTGAGATCACTGAACTTCTTCCTTAGGAGTATAGCTCTAATTCCATTAATATTAGCTTACGACATAGGAGTAAGTCTCGAATTAAACCTCCATTAATCTCCATGAGTTGAGAAATATCTCATGGAAACTTTTGCAAGGTAATACTCTTTCAGAGTAATCCACAAACTATTTCTCTCAAAGAGTCATATTTCCCTACAGTACTTACCAAACTATATGGAATTTTATTCCCACCTAAATTGGATACGTAGGAATCCTCCATAAAGTTTAAACCCAACACTCCAAATCAACCATGTTCTCTTCAGGTCATATTCCTAGTAGGGTCTAATACAAATTGGAAACTCATATCCTTTTTAGGTTCCTTGGATTGCTTCAGTATAAGTCTTTCAACAAATATTAAATAGGAACATTTCTCCTGGATTTCCTTACCATATGATGTTAAAATTTATGGTGAGGTCCTTATCACACGACCTTAAAAGGAATGATGTGTCTCGTTAAGTGGCACCGAACTATGTGGGTTTTGATTCATTTCACAAGGATACATCGGAAACCCATCTATGGATTTGATCCCAACATCAGAAAAACTTCTGTTTCTATGGATGATGATAAATTCTAGAGTGCCCCGCTGAGTGTCTTAAAAACAATCATTATCGTAATAACAACCAATGACTCTCTAAATAGTATCTGAGATGATACCATTAATAGAGAACCTTGAATACATACATATATCTCTATTGATGGAGAAACTTGAATTGATACATATTATTATTATTTCTATACATGATAATAATTGATTGAAAATTTCTAGGGAAACCTACATTACTATTGGTAAATTAATAAGGATTGATGAACATATCTTAAATCTATAAGAGTCCTGGAGTAGGAAATAATTCCCCTTAAAAGGATGTGATGAGCCTGACCTACCATCCTCTCTACCAATGTGAGATCCTAATAATCATGGGTCAAAATCCTTAATGAGAACCTGCCTTTGGAAGTCATGTCCCTTTGGGCATAGAACAATTGGGTGTTTTTAGGTCCATAAACAAATCTATTGGAAACCGTCTGGAAATAGAGATTCTTAACCAGAACACACATTCCGGGGGAAACATAGATGTATTATAATTTCACCAAAAATATTATTTTTACAATATAATTCATGTTATTATATCAAAAATATGAATTATATTTACAAAAAATAAATTAAATAAGGCACACTATAATAAATGTGTCTCAAATATGGGAATTTTAGTAGAAAACCCTTACAATTGTAGTAATATTTGAATCAAAATACAATTGAATAATGAAAATAATAGTAATATATAAATAATATGCATAAATTTTTTGATTATTCTAAAATATACTCTTGGATATTATATAGACCAAATAAATAAAAATTTTGTTCATAAAATAAAAACACATCTCAATGATGAGAAATTAAGATAAAACTCTTATGTTGTTCCAGATTCATTTTTATCACTTGAATATCTTCCAGAATAATCATGTTAATTATATTAAATACACTATTAGGAACCATATTATTCATTATTTATTTTAATATGTTCAATTTTTTATCATATCATATTTTTTTATAATATATTTTTCTTACATATGTCAGTAACTTGAGGTAGTTCGGTAAATTTTTTGCGACATTGAAAGTATGATGATCCTCATATAAATTCTCATAAAATAGATTCATAATATTCATAATATTATTTTTTATATGGAAATATATTTTATATGATAAATGTATTTCTATTTCCATCCATGATCATTGGTGCTGACAAATGATACTTGTTACTCATTGTGGAAATAGTTTCCATGTACGGAGAATTAATATTCCACTTCTCAAGAAATGAGAGGGGATTAAGGTAAATTAAAATTTATCATTTCAGTATAAAATTTATATTATTGAAACAATATTTATTCTTCCATTACATCCCTTTCTTCATCTGTGAAATTTGGTGTTGAAGGAAAATGAAAGACGATTTATTGTTGAGGCTGTAGTCCATGCAACACACTAACAACACTTTTGTTTCTCTTAGTGGATGGAGAGGAATAGATAATGGTAACTAATATAATATAATAAAATATCTATATAATTTTTAAACTTATGTAATTAAAATTTTATGTATATAATATATTTGGAAGTGGATGATTAATGAGAAAATCTTAAAAATAAGGTAGTAATTATGTTAGAGAGTTTACTGTTCCTTTGAAAACTACTTGGAATTAGAGGGATTAGGTTAAAATTATTTACTAGGGTATTTTTAGAGTCTAAGGTACTTTTGGTAGAATATATTTGGGAAGATGAGCAAGAAAATTTAAAATTTTAGGTATAGTTTTTAAATGGTGCATGTGATTCCATTTTTTAATAGGGGAAAAAGGAACTTCTAGAAACAAAATTTATATTTTAATAATCCCCTGACACTATTCCATGGTCAATGGATTCATTTTTTAAATATAATGACCATTATAGTGTATTTAACAAAAAAATAATTCCATAAGAAAATATCCTACCCATTTATTAAAATAGATAAAAGGAAAACAAGGGAAGTAGATGAGGTCAGACAAATATACATTCCCTTGTTTAGAAATATAGGTTAATAACCATAATAATAAGGATCATTCCTATATTCATAGTAAAATTCTTCAGTGTTTTCCCACTCCGACTATGAGTTACCTTGGTTGATAATCCTAAGGATTCCTAACTTGGAACATTCCTACTCAAGGGTGATATTGACCTTTGAAGCCATATAAGATGGTCTGGTAGACACATTCTTTGGCTGGTTGGAGTAATCATTCTATGGCCTTCTTTTTGGAGGATCACACTTTCCTCAAATTACCATATCCTTAAAGGATGCACCACTACCTAAAGACCTTAACTAAGTAGTGTCCAATAAAATCATCATCTTATCTTTATCACTTTAATCCTATGAAACATTACCCCACTTCCCAATTCCTAAAGAGCATAATAAATTCTTAACTTTCTGATGAAAATTCATATCTTTCTGATTATCAAACAACTTGGACCCATAAACATGTTCTACAAAATCCATTGTCAATGGATTCACCATTAATCATTTCCCTTAAAGTTGTGTAGGAGCACTCTCTGATGTGGAACACTACACGAGAACCTCATTTTACAACTCTTGCAGCTCTGTACCTTACTGAGTGGAATCCCCTTTATGAAACTCTTGTAATTCCATGCTAGTGGAGGGACCAGCTCGGTTAGAGGCATGAAAAAACTCATTTTTAAAACCATATGTTTTCTTCTGATCTTCCCTATTAGTCACACCCATAACATTATGTCTTTCAATATCTAAGAGATCAACCTCATAAAGAGCATCTCTTCCCATATTTTCACCCTACATCATGCTAGGAAACTTACCACAATCACTAGAAAATCCTTGAAAGGTAGTAATACCTATAACTAATCCATTATTTACCTACTTCAACTGCCTTAAGAAACTAGTCTGTAGCTGTTTTGGACCCTTCTCAGCATGCTTCTCATCTCTTATTTGAGTCTTCTTACCTTTTACTTTCCTAAAAATATTTGCATCATGCCCTTTAATAGAGAAAGTTGAGAAAACAATGGATCTCCTACAATTGTCTTGAAATCAAGGAAATAATAAGGAAGCTTTTCATATTCAATTTTAGGATTCAATTCATCATTATAGATGGATAAAATAACCTTTTATTTAAAGTTGATCTCAAATTAACATCCACAATCACCCTTGAAAAATAGCCAAACTTATCTTGATCTGTTTTCTGTTTCATCTTAATGGGGACACCAATTGTAGAAGAAATATTAAAAAAATTGGATGCCATAGAATAAAATTTAATCCAATAATTTTAACCCAAATAAGTGAAAAATTGTTTTCATGCTCATAAGGGTTGAATCCAAAGTTCCACTCCTAAATCCTAAGAGTTTACAATTCATATAAATGTGAAGGTATTAGAGAAACTATTATTTTTTACTATTAAGCTAAATAAGAATTATTTTATTCAAATATATAAAATAAATAAAAATATAATTTTATTGTGAGGGTTTGAATATTGAATTTTACATCATTAAATTTTAATTCTAAAATTTAGAATTTTGTAATTTTATATAGAAATTCATAATAGAAAAGAAATGTGTATTATTGAAATTAATTTTTTTAGTACTAACTAGTATTAATTAATTACCTTTTAATGGTAAAAACTATTATTATTTTAACATGTTATTATTTATTATAATTTTATTAATAATTTCCTATTAATATGTTCTGATGTTTTTTATTAGGAATAGTGTAAAATTGAATTTAGTGACCACATTAACTTATTTAAAGGTAATTAGAATTTTGGGGTGTTACATCCCCCCAATCAATTGTGTCATTATAATTTTACTCATATGATAATAATACTTTTATAGGGAACTTATAAATAACTATATACCCTAGAATATCATGGGTTCATGTGGAATGGTATTTATCTATATTAAAATTATTATAAGAAATTTATAAAGGGCGTTAACCCATTCCTAATTTAATATATAATTTTACGCTCTTATGTAGATCTTAATCCATAAGGAATAATATCACACAAACACTGAAAATTATTTTTATGATAATAATACACCTAGGTGTTTTTTATTTATAACTGAATATCTAGTACTTGGTGAAATGTCACATGAAATAAGATAATGGAAAAAATTAGATTAAAAACTCTCTATGAGAAAAAATTATAGTATTTTCATGGGATTTTCATTATTCTCATGGTTAATGGTGAATATTTCCCTGATTTTTCCTTCTATTGGAACATTGATCCCCATAATTCCCAACTCCCCAGGAACTGAAGGAATATATTTTTATAGATTAACTTTTCCCTTACATTTTTTATTTTGATGGCCCTTATAACTAGATCTTTCATGATACTCCATATTTCATTTTTTGGTGTTTTATTGGACATCAAACATGTTCACATTGTTAATCATGTTTCATGATATCAAGTTTGGAATAATCATTAGTTTTCTTACTCCATACCCTATTCTGATGATACATAATCTTCACATTGTATGTCACATCTACGGTTACTCTTAGTTCCAACCATCACTGAAACCATAATTGGTGACATGAATGATGAACAATTTGCAATATAAGAGAATTATTGTAATAAAAAACATAAAAGGGATTCAATGTAAAATCCTTTACCCATATCATCACATTATTTTGTAATTACAATACTTTAACCTACATCAACCTTAGTTTAACCAATATGATTATTGGATAAACCTAGTTTAATTATAGTTGGGTTCTCTCATACATATTAACTTAATCCTTAAAATAGAGATCCCAAATTATATAGAACTTTCATAAAATATTATAAACCTAAAAATCATTGAAATCAACACTCTATTAATCTAAATTATCTTTTGTTGAACAACATTACTCATTCCTACAATCCTATACCCATGTATATATATATACCCAAATCATATACTCTCAATAAAATAACTTTCTCAAAGAACATATAAATCCCCATGACTCTAAATTCAATGAGATTATATATACAAGCTAAAATTAACTCTATCTTTAACCCACAAATTTCATGAACCACTAGTTCATAAGGTCAAACTATAACACCATGAAATTTTAATAATAGATAATTATATTAGATAGTGTAAAGAGAACACATCACTGATTATATCTTACATTACATGCAACCTAATTTTAGCTTGTGTTAAATGCATCATCGATATTTTTATGTCTAATGGCGTATTCAACATGCAACCCCAAACTTAAAAGACTAATGATATATATTACTATTATAACATAGCTATTAAATTATAGGGGATGAAAATTATTAAATATTTTATGAAATATATAAATATATATATATATCTCTTAATAAATATAAATTATTGATAAATTTTTAGAATTTAACCAATCAATTTTTAGTAAAGTGATTTTATTCATGAGAAATATGTTTTCTTCCAAAATAATTTTTATTTATTTTTATTAATAAAATATTATTATAATTTCTTGGGACGTTTAGGAAATTTATTTTATAAAATTAAATTCATTTTTTAATCATAATATAAAAATTTACTTTGAGTGAATGTTTTGGGATTTTTTAGAAATTTTTTATTTTTCATTGAATTATAAAAAATCGATTTTTGTGAAAAGTATTTTATTTTAAATTAATTAATTAATATTAAAGTACCAATATTTTTTGAATATTTTTTAATTTATCTTATGTATTACTTTCTTATATTGAATCCACTTAACTAATTTTAAATCAACATTGTATTGGTATTGAGTTTATGTTTTTTGTTTAAAAACGGGGTTTTCTAAAATTTATTTTAAAATGCATAATGTTTCTCAATTTTAATTAATAAAAATAATCCATAATTTGAAATTTTATAAATAAAATATCTATATTATATATTATTAAATATTAATTAGGTTTCAGTCAATGATTATTATTATCCATTGAGTTAATATAGAATCATCCTTTTCTATATAAAAACTCTTATTAAAAACCTACTATCTCACCACATCTATGGGATTAATATTAATTTTTTTCACTTATGTAAATTGAACTTGGAAATTTGGATTATATATTTGTCATAAGAATAATTTATAATTTATAATATGTGAAACTTAATTTTTTACCAAGGTGATCAGTGAAAACAGTTAAATTTAATTACAATGATTAAGGTAAAAATGAGTATACCAAAAGATTTGAATTTAAAATTAATTGTAAAAATCTCCTAGAATGTTTTCAAAAACCCATTTTCTAGAAATATTTCAACACTTATGACTATATGATGGATTTTTATGAGCTTTTGGGACACCATTCCATGAAGGTGTCCAATATAATATGTTAAGTAAGGAAAAAGATAAAAAGGAACATCTTTTCCTTTTAATTTATATATATAATTGGGATAGCTAAAAAACAACATATGTTTGGTAATATATATCCTTTTTGAATATAAATTAGTTTTTTATATAATAATTTATGTTTTATTTTTAAATATGAAATAATTACTTACAATGATTAAGAAATGCCAACGTAGTAATTATTTACTTAATAATTAACTAAAATAACTAAAACTATAAATATTAAAAGTGAAGTTAATTGAATGAAATATTCCCTTAAATTAATTTTTTATATGAATATATAATTTTACATATGTGATAAATTAATAAATTAATATTCTATATTTTTTTTCATATTTTTTATATTTAAATTAAATAAATAATTTTTGAATGGGTATTAATTTTATTTAATAATAAATGATATTTTATGAAATTATTTAAAATTTTAAAAATATTATAAAATATCTTCCCTCTTCACTAGCTTTATTTGAGGTGGAAATGATACTAAGACTTAATAGACATCCCCAAGGCACCGAAGGATTTCAATAAATGCTAAGGACCTCAATATAAATGGGGGATGATTTCTCCCTTTGAAATTAAATAAACCACAACCAAGACACCATAATCAAAAACCACTAAATGATTCATGATAAAAATATAAAAAACTCAATGTATAATAACTAAAATCAAAACCAAACTATATAAGAGTACCAACCGAAAAGAAAAATTGATATCAACTACAAAGAGGAAGACAAACCAACAAAGCTTGAAGGCTCCAAAGACACCAACTATGTGACTCCCAACAAGCTACAAGATCCAACTCCACAATACATTCCCTTGTATCAAGAAGCACCACTAAAGAAATTTGATACTTTCCCATTACCTCTTACTCAATAAATAATATCTACAAATGAACCAAAGTTCCCAAGCAGCGTGCGAGTAATGAAACTCAATAGATTCTCTCCAAATGACTTCACTACTCATTCAACTAGGATTAAACATGTTTGCACATTTATATAAAACAATTTATATAAATCAAGTTAAAACTTTTTTACATCAGAATATTAAACAATTTCTATTCCCAAAAAGTTTTTGAGGAAATCAATCAAAAAACTCTTTAAAGCATTTCACATTACTTTTTGGCATACTCAATCCATGATTCACACATAAAACCACACATGAAAACTTCCGTGATAGTTTATACTCATGAGAAATTTTGCGTCCATATGCTAAGTCATCAATTAGTGGCCAATATCCATATTCTCTAATAGAACACTCCCCTTATACAGGGTCACATTCATTGTACCCCAATGGTACATGCCCCTTATTCAGGGTCACGTTGAAAGCATGAACTCACACCAACCCATGTTTTCCAAAACCATGTCAATCCAATAATTTCAATCCATTTAAATAAACCTACCTTCTATTGAAAACATTTCAGTCAAACTATTTCAATGAATCAACACCAATCCATATTTTAAAATTTCATTTTAAAATCATAAAAAAATGCAATTTTTACAACAACCAATTTCTAAAAAACCACAAACCATCACTAAAGAGAGTTTCTTCCATGCTTTCCACATCAATTTCACAAAAAAATTCTAGAAATTCAAAAAATTTGAAACTAAGTCTTAATGTTCTAATAATAAGAGTTGATACTGAATCCACCTACCTCTGGATTTATGGTGGAAACAAAGAACAGAATGAATTATTCAAAACAACTGGATTGAATCTTTAGAAACCCTCCTTAAATCTCATTCCCTAATACCAACCAACCAAATTTCTATATCATTGGAATAAAATATCATAGATATATCACCAATATACTAGATCTAGGAATTCAAGATAGGGGAAGAATATGTATAATTAAAATCGTCAAGAACTAAGACTTACCAATGAATATAGGCTTCAAAGCACCATGATTTTCCAACAAATCACTCCTAGATTGAAGGGATGGGCGTCCACAGCTATTGAGAGGATAAAAAACAATGTTAGGTTTATAATAGAAGGAAAATGACTATATTAGGTGATTAAATGAGTTAGATACAAAATTTTCGGATCTAACTTTTGGTCAAGAATGGTTAGCTACCATGGTTAGGAAAACTATGTGAAAAAAGTGTGCCAACCACTACCTCAAAAATCACCTTACATGGTTGGCTCACATGGTTTGACAAACTGTGCACCAACCATTCAAAATCTCTATGTCCCACAATCAAGACTTCTCCAAATTGGCCACATGGTTTGGATAATATGTGAACCTGACTATACGCTTACCTAGTATCCCATATTTCACATTTTAGGGTTTCCTAGATGAGTTTAACAGTTTCTACTAACCATGATCAAACCGAGAAACTTCAAAAAAAATCCCCAAAACATTCTAAAAGTCCTCCAAACCCTCCCAAACATCACTCAAACACTTTAAATACATAGAATATATAAATAAAGGGTTACTTTATTTAAATTGGGGGGGATAAATCCTCTCCACCATTGGAATTTCCGTCCCAATAAAGTAGAAAACTAGCATTGGCCTGAATGAGTTTGAGCCATTTCTCGACCATTACCTTCTCCTGTTCCCCATTCTATTCTTGAATCTTACTATGTTGCAATAAAACCCACACTAAACTAATGATTTTCCCACATAAGGATTTTTCTTGCCTACTCACAATTCGTACTAGGACATGAACTAATAAAGAATCCATTTTTACATCAATGTGATCCTATCGAATCACATGGTCAAGATCAGACTTAAAATTGTTCATCTGAGATATATAAAAAAAATTTTGCACTAAAATAAACCAGGGTGAAAATTCCTACCAATATTCTACCTCAACAAACTATTCAAATATCTCAAAATTACATATGTATCGAGGAGATAGATTTCCTTATTTTCCAAAATGACGATGCCCAATACTTGGAAAAATTCTCAAGAACACAAGATCACTCGCCATGAATGACAATATCCATATATGATTATCCACCTATGATTTCTAATGACTCTGATCCATCTTCATTCTCTTCCTGATGAACTAAATCTTCTATGTTGTCTCTTGGATAGGGCTCGATCCAACCAGTGAAGTATTACCTATTTCCACCAAACAATGTGAAGAGTGACAGGGGATCCCATACAATACTTCAATAGGAGACACATATAACAAGATCTGATAGTAGTTGTTATATGATAACTCTACTAATATTATGTTCTTCTTCCATGAGAAAGAAATATCCATTACATAACTTGGCATCGTGTCTTCCAATGTTTGTAAAGTCCTTTCATATTTTCTATCAATCTAGGGACTATACACTATACTCATGGTCAACTGAGTCCTAAGGAATTAGTGAAATAATTTATATAAATGAGATAAAAACCTTGAATATGATACTATTGAAACTGGTACACCGTGTCTCTTTACCACTTCTCAGATATAAATTTTAGACAAGTCCTCCACTATATTAGATTTATAAAAAGGGTTGAGATGGACATAATTTGTGAGATGATCCACTATCACCCATATGGAATCATGTTTCTAAATAGTTCTTGGGGGACCTATCACAAAATCCATGAATATATGCTCCCATATCCAAACAAGATTACGTAAATACTACATCGTACACACTAGCTTCTGGTGTTTAGACTTAACTAGCTGATAGGTGAGTCATCTAGAAATAAACTAATCCACCTTTATTTTCATGTCAATCCAAAAAAACTATGCTTTCAATGACTTGTACATATTTTGTATTCTATGAGGAATAGTTTATCTCAGATGGTGGTAATAATGAAGCAGTTTTTTCTGAAAATCCATAGGTAAAACCATCTAAATTTGAAACCACAAAATTAAACTCCCATCCAGCTTCCATCCCTCAATGGTATCCCCACCATTTAGTTTCGACCTTATCTAAACACATTCAAAATCATACATTTCTACCTCTTTAAATATTACTAAAAAATCAGAAAAAATGGAAATAAAATTGAAAAATTACCTAAATCTTTACATCCAAGTGCATGTCAACTATCCCTGATATCAACTACCATTGATCTAAAGACTCTTTTTCCAACGGAGCATATGAATTTATTCTTAATGCATTTGTAATTGATTTTCCTTTACCCAATGTATACATCAAGTAAAAGCCTATCATCAAAAGATACTCAGTCCATCTTCTTTGTCTCATGTTCAAATTCCTTTTTGATAAAATATTTTATAAGCTCTTATGATCCATAAACATAGTAAATTTCTCACCAAATAGGTAAGGACACCAAGTATTCAAAGAATAGACTACAGTAGCTAACTCCAAATCATGTGTTAGGAATTTCTTCTCATCTAAACATAACTATTGTTAGCCGTAAGCAATAATATTATATCCTTAAATAGGAAAACATCCCAACCCAAATCCCAAAGAGTAATAATACACCACATACCCTTATCCAGGTTCCATCAAAATCAACATTAGTACTTATGTAAGGAGAACCTTTAGCACATTAAAATAATTCTGACATTCATCATTCAATAAAAATGGAACATTATTCCTTGTGAAAGTTGTCACAGGTGATTTTAGTCCTGGAAAATCACAAATAAAATGTCAGCAATAACCAACTAGAACAAAGAAAATTTCATATCTCAAATACATTACTTAGAAGTTTTCAAGAGATAACATGCACTATCTTTTTAAGATCCATAGAAAAACCTATTTTAGATATAACATGGCCAAGGAAATGTACCTCTTATATCTAAAAATCACACTTTCATAATTTGGAAAATAGATGATGATCTTGAAAAATTCCCAACATTTTCATTAAGTGTAGTTCATGGTCATCCCTTGTCCTTGAAGATACCAATATATCATCCAAGAACACCACTAAAAGAGAATAAAGATGTCTATAAAATATCTAATTCATCAATTCTATAATTACTACTGGTGAATTCATAATACCAAAAGACATAACAATATACTTGCAATTTCTATATATACTCTTGAAAGAAATATTTGGAATATCTCCTTCTTGAACCTGAAATTAGTGATATCCTAGTCGCAATTAAGTTTTATAGAACAACTAGGATCCCAAAAATTGATTGAATAGATCATCAATTCATGTAATTGGATATTTATTCTTTATAATAACTTGGTTAAGATTTTGATAATCCCCCAAAATCCAAAGAGTTTCATTATCCTTTTTGACAAACAAGACAGGTGCTACCCATAGAGACGTACTCAGTCAAATGAACCACTTTTTTTCCAAATCTACCAAAATTAATTTCAATTTCTTTAATTCAATTGGTTCTATTTGATAAGATGTAAGGGAAATATGAGTGGTCCTTAGAAAGAGATAAATCATAAACCCCACTTCTCTTATGGGTGGAAAACCTAATAATCTTTCTAGAAAAACACCCATAAAATGATCAAAAACCTATAGAAAACTACTATTCTAGATTTCTTCCATTGATGCCAAAGTCAACATTTCCAACTAGTATGAGATCATTCCAACTGCTGGTGCCAAAAATCTTGTTTCACCTACCTTTACATTCTGGTTTCCTTTGAATAGATGATTGATTCCATAATTAGTTATAAACTAACCTTTATGATATAAATATTTATGTGATCCTTGAACATTATAAACCAATCCAAATCCATGATTATATCATAGACATCCATCACAAGCATAGAGAAGTCATATATCATCTCATCTCTATCAATAGTTATTAAACATGATTTACACATAATGGATTTATATTCTCTTTGAACAAGAGGAGTTTGTTGTTTCAAAATAGAATCCTTCATCCCAACATTTGAACCAATAAGATCAACAACATAAGAATAATTTAATGAATTGGATTCACCCATATATAACAATGTTTTCATAAGGGTATAATTAAAAAAAATCGTACCTATCACCGTGGATGGTCAATATTGATTATCCACAATCACCTTCTCAACTCCATACAATTTCTTACTCATTGTACCTTGTTCTTTATTTCCCTATTGAGATTTAACTTCCCGAAGAATCATGGAATTCCTAAAATCATCATGTGTAGCTCTATTCTTCTGATGATATGTATTCTAATTTCCTTATCCCGATGAAGAATACCATGCCTAAAAAATATGAGAAGTTTCCTAAACACCCAACCATAAAGAATATATTTCCCACTTGTTCCCAAAATTAGAGTTCCCACCATTTCCCATAGGTATCAACATGCTTCCTCCACCCATAGTTCTTGTGATGTATCTCTCCATCACCATATCTCTATTGACTATCTCTGTATAATCCATTATATAGAGCATGTAAATATTTGGTTGAATCAATTTACTCGGTCCTGATTCAAAAATGTGTGCCTTTAAGGATGAACTAGTAGTATCTTTAGAAGAAAAGTGGGATGAATTCATAAATTTATCCACAAACTCTATCACTAATATATTATCCTATATCAAGATAAAAAATTTTGTTGTTCTTGAAATCCTAAAAATACGGGTAAATAATTATTTGTTGAACAATTCTTCAAAATCATCTCATGGAATGCCTTAGTCTAATTTATTCCAAACTACTAAAACCCACCATTTTCATGCTATATTATTTATCATATATGTCTCTAACTTGATTTTCAGCAGTAATGGTGTGATAAGTAAATCAAATATTTGATTCATCATATTCGTCCACACCTCTACCTTCTCTAGTTCCGAATAACCCTAAACTATGGGTTGATTCTTCTATTGCAACTGAGTGGAATGATCGAATTTCCTTGGTTGATCCCTTTGGTTCCCTCCATCCAATGCCTGAAACAGCATGGAAAAAACTCTAAACTAACTGTTGGATCACCAGTTACTTAGGTGAAACCATAATCTCACTTGCCTCTTCTGGTTGGTTGATATGATGCCTACCTAGTTCCAATTCTTTAACCAAAACAAAATTCCATAAGTCTCACTATCTAACAACGGAAGGCTTAACAATTTTAAATTTACCAAATCACTGCTATCACAAAAAGGCTTTCCCAAAATTCCACACTTTCTATTTTCAACCCATTTTTAGAAAATACACCATTCTTTTAAATATCAAACCACTTCCCAAATACCACTATCATGCTCTTTTCAATATACCACTTTTGAAAACATTTTTCAATAATTTTCAGAAATCAATATTTTTTCACCAAATGATAAATCATTACTCATAATGAAGTATTAAATCCTAGTTGGAAGTCATTTCTTTTGGTGAATGTCATTCTCTTATCATTAGATAAACTTATGACAATGAGATTACAACTCCTAGAAGTGTCTCCAAAACACTTATGTACCCAACTCCTTGGTATCATGAAGTTCATTATAAATAGGTCAGCTATGCCTTTTTATGCTCTGCATTTCATGTTCTGACAACCCTAATCCTTTCTACCATCCTAATCCAGGAATGAAACCAAACTTAAATTCAAATCAAAGACTTACAACTCATACCATTTGCAAGTCAAGGACCGAACAAGTTGATACCACTTTCCCCAAAAGATTTGGGATAGCCAAGACTAATACCATTTGTAACATCACTCCCATCATCATTGGATTGAGTCAAGGAAGAATTGATATGAGGCCTTATGATACATCCCCAAGGAGATAATCTATAGCAATAATTGTCATGGGATTCAATACAATTGGGGGGCAATTTTTTCATCAAAACTAAAACAACCACAACCAACATACCATAACTAAAAACCACTAAATGATTCATGATAAAAATTTATACAACTCAATGTATAACAAATTAAATCAAAAACAAACTATACCAAAGTACTAATAGGAAACCAAAATCAACATCAATTACAATGATAAAGACAAAACCAACAAATCTTAAAGACTCCAAAGACACCAAATATATAACTCCAAAAAATATCCAAGCTCTAACTCCATAATCCATTCCCACGTATCATAATGAACCACTAAAGAAAAGTTATACTTTCCATTCAACAGTTTATTGATTAACAATATTTACAAAATCACCAAAGTGTCCAAGCAGGGGGTGAGTAATCAAACTCTATAGATTTTCCCCAAATGACTTCCCTACTCACGCCACTAGGAAATAACATCTTACCATATTTATATAAAATAATTTATATAAAATAATTTGAAATAGTTTATATAAAAATATAAAATTATCTCCAGACAAAAATAGTTTCCAAAGAAAGAAACCAGACAACTCTTTAAACCATTTCACATTCATTTTTTATCATACCTAATCCATGAATGTTTCAATGACAGTTCCATACTCATGAGCAGTTTCTCATACATCCACTAAATTTTCACTAAGTTTCCAATCTAATTATATCAGAATGGAATATTCCCCTTATCTATGGTCATGTCCCTTATACCCCAATGGTACATGCCCCTTATTTAGGGTCATGTTTAAAGCATGAAATCTCAACAACCCATGAATTCCTTCATCATTTCAAACAAACCATTTCAATACATTTCTATAAAACCTCCATTTTATTGGAATTTTTTCAATCAAACCATATCCATTAATCAAATACCTATAAAAATTTTAAAACATCATTTTATAATAATAAAACAAATCACTTTTTACAACAAACAATTTCAACAAAACCATAAACCATCAAAAAAGAGGGTTTCTACCATGTTTTTTACATGAATTTAACAACTAATTTCTAGTAATTAAAAAAAATTGAAACAAGGTATTCATGTTACCATAAGAATATTCAATATTAAAGCCCCCTAGTTAATGAATTATGGTGAAAATGAATAATGAAATCAATTATTCAACAAAACCAGGATAAATCTTCGAAAAATTTCCTTAGATCTCATACCCTAACATAAAAACAGCTTAATATAAACCTGATTAGCATAAAATATCATAGATCTATCCAAAATGGACTATATAAACGAATTAAATATAGGGATCAAGAATATATCTAAGGAAAACCATCAATAACATATACAATACAAGGAATCTGAGCTTCCATACACCAAGATCTGCCAATGGATTGATCCCTAATCAAAGAAAATGGTCTACAAATCCTTTAAGAGGATAGAAAAATTTCCAAGGTTTAAGTTGTTAATCATTATTACTTGAAATTCCATAGGGAATCATTTCTCTCAAATATGATGCATTAGAAAAATTGCCAAGGTTTAAGTGGTTAATCATTACTCCGGATAGTTGGTTTAGAATAACCATGATAGTACTCATTTCAAATCCCATTTCATTAAATTTTTTATTCAGAGAACCACCAAATTTTCTATCACATCCATTGTTACTTTGGTTCCTACTAGATCAAGCCATTTACTAAAACCAAAAAATGGTTAGTGTGTGTCTATCAATAAAATCATTATATACTATCTTATGTGGAAGATAAAGACAAAGATATACTCATTCATGTTATCTAAAACTCATTCAATTTATATAAAATAACTACAAATATTTCTATTATTCTAACCATTACAGTTATATATAACTTGTAACTTATGATTAAATGTATCCCTAACCTCTAAAGTTGTCTAAAACATCCTCTAATACAAACTATAAGGACCCAAAATTAAACATTAAATATTCTTAAGGTAATTCAAAAAAATTTATTTACTTCAAATTAAGTATGTCTTCATGTTTATAGATTTATATAATTTCCCCATAACTCATACATAAAAAACAATAAGAATATAAATTGGACATTTCCAAATAGTATCCAATTTTTTCAAAAGAAACCCTTTTTAAAATAAAACAATATTTCTTTTCAAGAACCATATTTCATACATTAATCATGACATCCTAATTTTCTATAATAATTTTAAGACATGGGAAAAACATTTTAAAACTTTAGATGAGCACAAAAGGTTCATTAAGGTATATAAAAGAATAAAAGAAACCATTAGTCTATGAATATTTTAAACTCATGATTTTTTTTCAAAAAATCATACTTTTCACCCATAAAACATAATTTTTTTCATACATCATGAAATCATAATATTACCGTAATAATCAAAGAAATCATAAATCATAAAGGTGACATGTGAAATCTATATCATAATTACATTGTAAATTTAACGACTACATATGGAGTAACCTTTATGGTTGCGTTTGGAATATCCATCACATTATATTCCCTAAATATCTTAGGATAAACCCAACCAACTAACCCTGTATCATTACACAGTGAATTGGAGAGCTATCATGGGATCACCCACTATTTTTTTATCACATAACAACCCATATATGTAATAAATTCCCAAGAACAATGACATAACCATAACACATAAAACACGCATAAAGGAAAAATAACATTTCCACATTACAATTGAAAGATTTAATTTCAAGATATTGATATCATCAATTCATTCTCAAAACAATTTTCGATACCAAAATACAAGAAATGGGAAAATGGAATTTATTTTTCTTTTTAAAACATTACGACTTATATAATAAACTAAATTACAAATAATGGTCATGACGGTGAAAATATCATTTTCACTTTTTATGTTAAAAAAATCATTCATTTTTTAATTTAGTAAAACACTTCATAAAAAGGATTAATTTTGAAAATATTAGAATGAAATTAAAATTACATGTGGTTGATTATACACTATATAAAATAAAGTGGTGTATATTTTCAAAATATGCCTCAATTAAAGGAGATTGTGACGAAGTCCCTTACATTTAATCTGACTTTCCAGGTAAATTATTTATCTTCCTGAATAATAATAATAGGTTAATTTATACTTTATTTGGAACTTTTTTCAAGTTTATTATTCATTTTATATCAGTTATTACCATGTCATACAAATTATATAATTATTTAAGTTCATATCAGATTTTTTGTTGATATTCGGCACTTCAATTGAAAATGAAATTGTTATGATGAAAATAGTCGATGTGGTCATGAGTCTTTCATCTCGAGAATAAATTTCCAGAAATCATTATAATTTTTATACATTAATTATAATTATAAATAAAACCATTAAGCATTCTTATGATAAATTAACAACGTTATAATCATGGAGATGGTAGGCCATACGTATGTATAAGTAACATTTCCATTTTTTATTGATCATTATGTAAAATTTAATTAATATTTTATCTTTACAGAATGATCATAATATTATTAAAATCATAATAATAATTTTAATATACATATATATATACATATACATATACATATATATATAATAAATGTGATGTGGTGAATAAAATTGATTCACACCACTTCGTGGAGGTGATAGTTCACACATACGCACGAATGACATTACCATTTTTATGTTCATGGAATGTAAGAACAGAATTGATATACTATTATATTATAATGATAAATATATCATGATCATCATAAAAAAACGTTAAATCATTCATTATGACCAGATTTGGGAGACGACAATGAAAAAAATTAGATTGGTTTGTGGAGGTGATAGTTCAAACATACACATGAACGATTAATTCCTTTCCCATTTAATAGAAGTGGATATGGATTTATATGATGGTATTAACCTAATAAAATCTTCGTATATGGATTATAATTTAGTTATTATTTCATATTATAAGAATTATATTTGGAGGAAGTAGAAGAATAAATAAAATAGAAATAGTTAAATAAAAACATTAACGTTCTTTTGGATGAGCACCTTTCTTAATAGCTTAAAACCTTTAAAGAGGGTGTTCTAACTAAAATAAGTCTTTTTAAGAAGTGTTTAGATATTATAAAAAGGGTTTTGGGTAGAGATAATATAAACCAAAAGGTTTTGGTAGTGCGAGTAATAGAGATAAATGAGTTGCTTTTTATAGGATAGGGGAGGGGAACTCTTAGAATTATTAAAAGTATTAAATTAATATAAATTCATTTTTAGTTAAAAATGAACACAAAAAAATTTATTTCTTATATATGATGATTTTGGGTCCAATAAAAATCATCAAATTAAAATTATACAGGTTTAAAATATTTTTTAATCCTTATATTTTTGTTTTAACCCCATTTAACTCTTACTGGTTTATCAAGTAATTTACATTTTTAGGGTTAAAATACTTACCAAATCATGCTAAACGACCAATTAATGATTCATTAATGAAATATTTAGACTTATATTAAATTTTTTTTGGTAATATTATATTTTTATAAATTTTTTATCATTCGATTATATAAATTATATTTTAAAATATGAATTATGTCAATTTTGAGATAATTCAAAACATAACTTTTTAAAAAAATAATATCAACTTGATTCTATCAAAAAAACTACATCAACTAAACAATAAATTTTTAAAGTAACCCATAAAATTACTCAAAGGAATAAAATATATCAAATTATATTTATTTTAATATTATTAATATAATTTATTTGATTCTTTTTTAATAAATCTATTACTAAATCATTTTTGTGTCACAATAAAATTTAACTATTTAATTATTAAAAATTATAAATAAAATTCCATGATGTAAGAAATATTTTTATCTTTGTAAAAACTATTCATAGTTGAATATATCATATACATAACTCCATATTAAAACTCTTTTAGTAACAAGAGACATATTTATGACATATTTTCCATTAAATTAAATGTTATAAATGTCATAATCACACCTAGGAGACTCCCTAAGGAAACAATTTCGGCCCAAGGATGGTGGGTTTAGTTAATACCTCATAAAATAATATTAGTAGAAGTGTTATTGTAATTTTTTAGTACTATAATATTAATTTTCCCTTCCATTACCATATTTATCTTTAATCGCGGTAAAAAAAATACTAAAGTTACTATTCACCAAAAATTATTTTGATCCTATTGGACCAAATTTTCCCTAAAAATTAGAGCCATGTAAGTCAATTTTTTAAAATTAAATTAAATTATGTGGGTAAATTGGGTTTAATAGATATCCCATTTACATATCGATAAAATAGGTTTTTAAGTAAAATGTTAAAAGTTTACATAGTTTTTCTATCTAATTTTAATTTTAAAAATCATACAAAAATCTAAATTGGCTTAAATGATAAAAAAATCATCTAATTACACCTTAAAAATATGTAATAGGATAATCTATCATTATAAATAAATTATATGAAATTTTTTTTAATTATAAAACTATATTCTTCAATATTAATTAAAATATTTATTTAATCAGAAAATACACAAAATTAAACCAAAGTTAATTTTGATATCTCAATTCCAAATTAAAACATTTTTTTTTCAAAATAACATATAAAATTTATTAAAACTATATTTATAAAGGGTTCACCATCAAAAGGTGGTAAAAATGTGTTTTTTTTGAAAAACACACTGTTTATTCATAAAAATGATTTTCTTCTTTTATCTTATCCAAAAAAAATATAAGATGAATTTTAAATGTCATATTTAATTTATATTTCATTAATATAATCCATAAAGAGTGATTTAATTATTTTATAAACATAATTATTAACACTTAAATAGTTTTTCATGAAAACACATCCTTTAGATACTACCTTGATCAAATTTTAGACTTATGAATTCTCATATTATCGTAATAGATATAATTAATATAGTCTTTAGATACCACATTGATCAAATTTTGGTCATCTTTATAGATAATATTTTATATATTTATAGTGAAAGGATGGGTGTGATGAAAATGTCATGGTTTTATTGATAACCATAAGAAATGGACTATTGAATAGAAAATATAGAAAATTTGAATTCAATATAAAAAAGGTATCATTATTGGGTCATGTAATTACCAATGAGATTGTATCTATATATCTATTAATGATGGAAGTTATTGAGAAATTTTCCATCTAACCACTGTAATGAAGAACCATAGTTTTATTTTGGTTTGATGAATATTGAATAAACTTTGTGAGAAATTTATTATATATATGAAATCCAATGACTATGTTAACTTGGATTAGAATAATGTTCCTTTAGATACAAGAATCTGAAGAATGTTTCATGGAACAAAAGAAGATTTTGGTCCCTGAATCAAGTATATACATTACCATACAGTGGGGAAGGGTTTGTAACATATAGTGATGATTTGATAATGGGTTTTGGGTAAATCCTCATACATAATTATAAGGTAATATTTTATGCTTAAGAACACTTACAAAATAATGAGAAAAATTTCCTTGACATAGAATTAAGAGTTGTGAATAGTGACCCTTGCATTGATTTTTTGGAGACATTATCTCTATGGATAAATGTGTGATACATATATTTATCATAAGATCTTGAAATATATATTCACTTATAATGAAAAAAATATGTTCTATATGAGAATTTTGGAGATGATAAAAGTTTCTAACTATTCAATACATTACCAATCATTGAATGAAAATAAGGTACCAGATGTTCTAAGAAGGAAAGAAAATAGTACTATGTCTATGATTATGATTTAAAAACAAACAATACACATGGATTTGTAGAGGATAAAACATGAAGTCATAGGGGTAGGAGAAAATCCTATATTTAAAAACATAATAATGGAACATCCATTAAATTAATGTTAAAATAATCTTATAATGATAATGGAGAGATAAAAAAAGGTAGCAAATATTCTAGCAATAAACGTTGATAATAATTTGGCTATAAGGGTTGGGACCTGAATATGTGTCTTGTAAAGATAAAAAAAAAGTGGGAAATTTTTTATAACACACATAGTTGGTCCCAATATATTCATCAAGGAGCCCTAAGATGTTTATAAATCTAATTAATAACTTTAGTTGGGTTAATATAAAAAGAGATATTGAAGATTTTATATCATCTTTCTTGGAATACCACCATGTGGATGACAAATGAAAAAAGTTTAAGGGTGTATTCCAATAATTAACCATAATAGTATATAATTGAGAATTTACACCATATATTTTTTCTTAGGAATCTATAAAATTTCTAAAGGTAATAATGCCCTTTGGGTCATAGTCAAGATCCTTACAAAGTCATTGCATTTTATTTCCCACATTAATATTTATTCCTTGACAAAAATTACATGATATACATATATGAATAAATTAGTCTTCATGGAGTACCACTATCAATAATATCTAATTAGGATTCAAGGATTACCTCATAGTTATTAGAGAAGTCATCATAATGTATCAGATAAAATGCTAATCTTTATCACTAAATATAATCCTCTTTCTGATGGTCATTCTCAGAAGACAATTCCCACACTAGTGGATATGATAAGATATTTTTCTATATATTTCCACAGATTTTAGGATCAAAACCTACCCTGGTACAGATATAAAATAATAACAATTTCCATTCTATAATTCATATTTCTGGACATGTGGAAGTATATTGGATGAGATGTAGGACTCCGAATTGTTGTGATGAAGTTGGAGAGTGGAGGAAAATAGGTCCTCAAGGTATCCATGAAATTATTGATAGCATCCAAAACATTATGTGACTTATGAAAATGGAATAATTTTTAAAGAATGGGTTTTTGTATAATTATTGAATATATTTACAGTTTTATGTTGGTGTCAATTTTTTCCTTCAATTATCTACGTGGAATATAGTTAATATATTTGGAAAGAAGGTGAAACTGAGCCATTGGTATATAAGTCAATTTGAGATCTCTGATTATGTTGGTGGTGTATCTTATCTCTTAATACCCATACATGAACTATCTCAATTATACGATTTGTTCCATGTATCATTTTTTAGGAAGTACATTCTAGACCCTTCATAAGTATTATACTCTGAATCCATGAAATTAGAACATAGCCTCTCATACAAGGAAAAACTAGTTGAAATTTTGGATCAAATATATAATTTTCTACAATGAAATATCACTCATCTGGTCAATGTTATATAGAAAAATTATATGTTTTAAGAAGATACATGGGAACTGTATGATGTAATATCTAAAATGTTCACTCACCTTTTTTCCTACACGTAATGAAATGTTTAAGATGAAATTCTTTTTATATGGCATAAAATTCACAAACTTAAATTTTTCATCATATATAACATTGTGTTTGATATATTACTTTTCACACTACATTGAAAAAAAAGAAAATAAAACATATTAATATAACATTATTATTAAATCTATAATGAAAATAAATATGGTATACCAATAAAATATATTACATTTATAAGATAAATAATTAACATGAGTTAATATTTTAAATTGTTAATTTCAATCAATTTTTTTCATTATATTATATTATATTATATTATATAAAATCATAGAATTAAAAAAAATTAATTTAATTTTAATAAATTAAAATCCAATTTTCAATTCATATCAATAAAATTTACTTAGTACAATTTTTTAAATTTATTTTGAAAATATTTATTTCTCATTGAAAAATACAATTTTTTAAAAAAATATAATTTTTATAATTTTGTAAGTGTATCCGAGAGGATTAAAAATTTTAATTAATAGAATATTTTTTATAAAAAAATTTATAAATTTTAATATAATCATTTCTCTTATATATATTATCTACACCATTTTTTCAAATCAATAAAATTTAACTTTTATAAAAAAATAACTATTCTACTTGAATGAATTATATTCAATGTGAGGTTCAATAGTGGATTTTGATGTAAGGGCCATAAATTTAATTCTAGTTTTAATAAATAAATATATTTCAATAAACTCATTTTTAATGATAATTTTATCTTATATATAAATTTAATTCTTAAAAAACCATTTTTATAAAAAAACATTTGATTCGATTTAGTATTTTTATACTAAAAATAACATTTAACATAATTAAAATTTTAGATGGATATATAATTTCAAAATTAAAATTTATAATGATTAAAAAATTATTGATATTAATTTAAATTTTATTTATCAAAATTAATTGATGAGCTTCAAAAATAGTTACCATGCTAAAAACTAAAATTGAACAATTGTTTTTTTAATAAGGGGATATGGCCAAAAAAATTTGCAATATTTTTGAAAATATTTTTTTGACATTGTATTAAACATTAACTTTCCCATAACTCCAATTTTTTACACTCTTGGGACATTGATCCTTGTATAATGTTAGGGATTTATTGAAAAATGATTATTTTTCCAAAGATTCCTTATATTCTCTTATAAAAGGATATGACATTCACCATCTCAATGTTACACTTCACTATCAAATTAATCCTTTTAAATATACTACTTTTTTCCTCTTATAACCATATCCAAAATCTAAAATCCTCTGGTCATTATTAGTGAGCATAAGTCCACCAATTACCATGAGTATTCCAAGGAATGATCAACTCACCAAAGTAATTATTATCACCATCATAGGTTTTTATTATTAATATTACTCTAAAAAAATCTTATCACCATAATAATGTGATGAATTAATTAAAATTTATATGAAAATCTAGTTTTATTATTAAAAGAGTTAACTACCCTCTCCATTTACATTAATAAAAAAGTCATTTTTGTGTTGTGTAAACAACCAAATCCATGAATAAATGTTTCATTTTATTTCACTTAAAAATGTGAATGGTATTAGTTTATATTTTATTATTATATATGATATTTATAAGTTATCTATTTTATTAATATGATTTTTTTTAATTATAAAAAAAATTAACAATATAAATAAGGTAATATATTGATATCGATAAACAACCTAAAACAAGTTCATCATAATTTTCATTTTCTCAAAATGGGACTAAATATACAATCTAATTGAATTATTACATTATAAGTACTCTTAAAACAAAAATTCTAGTTCATTTAATGGGTCATAAATGACTATATTTTGGATATAATAGAATATGAAAATTGGTTTTTTGAACCATGTTTAGTGTGGTTATGATTATTAACACCTGATGTTGAAAATACATTTCCATAATATAATTAATGGAGGAAATTTTTATTAATGAATTGTATAAATGGATATGACCATGACTAAGGTTATATGTAGATAATTGATATGATTACATTCATGATACATGAGTTTAAAGATATTTTGTGGAGGTAAATGTTCATGTTAAAGGACATGAAATGTAAAACTCTATTATTTGATTTTTATAATTTATAATTGAACTTATATTTTCTTTGATATTTAAATATGAAATATTTTATTTTTTAATATCTATGGGAAATTATTCTTTGAACCAGTTATTTTTTAGGGAATGGTTTTATTTTAAATTTTCTCAAATTAACGGAAATTTTTTCAAAGGAGACTCAAAAGTGTGACTTTTAACAACTAGGAATAAAAAATGATTTAAAAAATCCACACAAGGTTAGGTATTGATTATCAACAAATAAACTACTTCCAATAGAATTATATTTCATGTTGTACCCTATATAATTAAATTTTTAAGTTATTATTTTTGGTGATTATGTTTTGGGTATTATAAGATTTAATTCATGATGTTATTTTTCACCATATGTTTGTTCTATGAACCCCATTTCATTTTAAAGGTTCCGTTATGAAATGGGATTTATTTCCATTTGGTTGTTTAAAGAAATTCATTTTATTACCATGGAAAATATATGTTTTGAAAATTGAATGATTTTTTATTGAAAATGTTGTTATGGATAAAGCATGGTTTGTTCCTTTATAAACCTAAGATGAGAGTTCCCATTATAAACAAAGGATGAGTGGTTACATTATAATGATGTAATGGGTTGCCTTGTTATATCCTTACAATTAATTTGTTAATAGATTGCGTCTCATGAGATTGAAATGTTATGTGAATTTGTTGGTGAGTACCTAGTTTCATAGAGGGTAACTATAATTGAGTTTAGCTATACTCACAACATTATGAGTGAATTGGGTGTTGGGTATCCACATACACAAAAATAATAAATCCTATATTGATGATTGTTCCATTTTCTATCTAAATTCCATAGATCATGTTATATGATTTTTTTATCTTCTCAGTCCTTCATAAAAGTGTTATAATTTGATATTTTATGTCTATCATTCTAGCATATTGTTAAAACATAATTATTTTTGTTTTAATAAATAAAATACTTTTCTATATTTATGATTTCTCTAGGTTTTCTATCTAACCATTATGGATAATATTATGTAATACACATATAAGAGATTTACTTCACACCTTATTCAGTTTTACCATCCATAGGGTTTAAAGATAATTATGTATAACTAATTGTCTAATAGTGGATATAGTTTATGTATAAATATTCACGACTTTTGAAATAAGTATCATTATGTTTCTAGTTTCCATGATAATAATTGTTTTGGTCCCTGGTTTATGTGAATATCTATGGGTGTAATAATTAAACTATGGTATCAATGTATTATTTATGGATGTTTATCATGTTTAACATCAATCACAATGAATGGATGTTGATTTAGTAATTATATACCTTGATAAATATTTTTAATTGGATGTTATTTTATTTTTTAATAGATCCATTGATACTATATTATGTGTATATATTTGTAAATTTTTCAATTTCATGCTCATGTATTGAAGATTTTTCTATAGGTTTTAGTTTCAGGCATGTCAATTGGCCACACATGGGAAAAATATATGCACATATATATATATATATTATTCCTCACTTAGTGTAGAGGATCCTTATCTAAAGGATACAATATGTATATGTATAATATTAGAGTTATGAAAATACACATATTTTTGCCTCTGCTAGTTTTAATGGTCAAAAATCATGTTTAACTATACTAATTATGGTTTACTAAGACACATCATGATTAATCAAGTTCAATTAAAATTCTAACATCTGGTGTTGTTGTTTACATCAGAAGACAAAATTATATATTTTGGTTAAGTTTAAGACACAGATAAGTATGATCTACTGATACATGAATTATTAACACACGACTCACTAATACATGAGATATCAAAGACATAAGCTACCGATAAGCTAAGACACTGATAGAAGTCTGAGCTACCGATGCCTCACCTACCGACAGAGTGAATAAATGACACTCAGAATTTCATTATGTTTGATCTACCATCAGTCGACCTACTAATATATCATCTACTGATAGATGAGCTACCAACACATCACCTACCGATAGTTGAGATACCGACACATCATCTAATAATAGATTGATCGATGACATTTTGACGTACCGACAGATTGCTCCACTAATAGTCTAGCCTACCGATAGAAATGATCTACCAATATAATGAGCTACTAGAATCATGACTCACTGAAAACATGACCCAACAAAAGTATGAGATGCCGATATTCTCACCGGTCTTTTTCTAGAAGATGAATCCAGCTTCACTTCTATCATTCTAAAAGAGTCTAGAAGTCGTATTGAAAATCACTCAGAGCATTCTAAACCCTAATTTCAATACATTTCTCTACCTATGTATGTTGTTTACATTTTGAGTAGTCTTTTTATCTATGTATTATAAATAGACACTGAATCCTATACTAAAATGGAAGATACATAGATATCTTCACCAACCTATCATTTCCTACTTTACATTCCCATGAATACAGTGGAAGAGGTACCTTCATGGGATGTCTGTTTGTTTGTTTTGTGTTCTCACTTATACTGTGGAATAGGTATAGTGACATGGAGATTTTTTATAGCATTGTTACCCTAATATAGGGTGTGGATCAAGTTTATAAATATATTTGAACTTCTTGGTGGAAGGTGATCACTAATTGGATAGGATTAAGTCTTTTATTCAGATTGAACCTCATTTTTTAAATCCACTATTCTTTTTCATATTTAGTTTTCTTATTTATTTCTCCTTAATCAATATAGAAAAATTTAACTCTCCTTTATAGTTAATATTAGATAGTGTTTTTATTGTAATTTTATTTAGTATACTATTTTCAAATGTTAAAATAGTAATCGATATTGTTTTAACTGAGAACTAATCAATCTTTGAGAAATCCTTCAAATGATCAAATATTTTATAAATATTCCACTTTGGTTAACTAGCCTGTATTTGTTTTGAAGTTGGGGGATTTTTTAAATAATCATTTTAGACAGAAATTTTTATAGGAACTAAATTCACCCCCTCTTGAGTTTCATACTCTGACCAACATTTGGTATTAGAGGCTGTTTAAAGGCTTTTTCAAAACCTTTTTCAAAAGTGATTTTTTGTGCTTTTAAATATCTCTAAATTTTTGTTAGTAATAAATTTTTAGTTATTTAAAACGATAGTTTATTATTTAATATTCAAAATATAGAGGAAGGTGTTTCTACCAATATACTTCCGTATTTTAATGGGACAAAATATGCTCAGTGGAAAATTAAAATGAAAATTTATTTGGAGAGTATGAGTTTTGAAATTTGTTATTAAATTATAAGTGAATATAAGATTACTACTTCTTCTAGGATCACTAGCAATGATTCAATTACGTTGGATTACAATAAAAACTATAATGATATGAATTCATTATACTTCTATTTAGGGGATGGATAATTTAATAGGTTTTTTTATGTAAAACAACACATGATATTTGGGATACACATGATATTTTACGTGAATTAATCACTAGTGCTAAATAAATGGGACATAATACATATACTATAAAATATGATAACTTTAAGATGCAGCCTGAAAAATCCATTTACGACATGTATCTCAGGATAGATGATATAGTAAATATGATGGACTCTCTAAGAAAGACAATCAAATACAAGGAAAAAGTAATGTGAATTATTAGATGAATACAATAAATATTGAGAGGATCCTCAGTATAAATCAGGGAATCATGTGACATAAGTACATTAAATTTAAAATAAATGATAGGTAAGATGATGATGTATGAAGAATAAATAATGGTAAAAGAGAAGAAGAAGATGAACCAAAGATAAACTCAATGGATTTCAAAACCACTTCCTCCAAATAAAAAGATAATGTGAAAGTTCATGATGAAATTTATATCAATAAAGAATTAGAAAGTGATAGTGATGAGGAAATAGATCTACTAGCTATAATATTTAAGAGGTTTCACATAATTAAAATGTTCTTCAACAAAATCTAGTTATATAGGGATGCATGAAAATAAGGGTAATTGGACAAAGGATTGGAAGATAACTAATAACACTAATGAGATAGTCTATTATGAGTGTAAGAGAAGATGACATTTGAAAGCTGACTGTCCAAAGTTAAAGTTCAAATGGAATATAAGAAGAAATATATAAGGTATAAGAAATACATGAAGACCATATGAAGTGCCTATGAGGGATAGATCTAGTGAATTTGATTATTCAAAAGATAATAAGGCTGAAAAGTCCAATATGTGTCTCTTGACAAACACATCCATGTTAACTCAAAAAATAATTATTCTTATTCTAGAGATGAATCTGATTATGAGAATATGAAAAATGAAGAAATTTTTGAATATTTTTAGATACTTGAGTATACATACAATGATATGAAGGATAATTATAAATCTCTCAAGAAATAACATTCTCCTACTATTTCTGTTAAATCTAATGTTACTATTCTAAATGAAAATAATTCTCAACCGCTTAATGAAGACATTGAACTTAAACTATCAGATGATCAATTAAAGAAAGAGTTTGAGGAATTTAAAAATGGTAAGGATACCTTAGTGAAAAATATTTTCAAATATGTTTCTCCAAAATATACTATGGTAATTGGTTATAAACCTGGAAAAATGAATTTTTTTCAAAATTATTTTTGAATAACAATATAGAAAATTTGTTTTTTCCCAGTTCTGGAAAATATTATACTAGTTCTAGTGATAGAACACCTTTTACAGCCATATGTTTTTCTAGAAAAAATAGTGTATTTTTTTCTATTACATTACTTATTTCTTATAGGAATCCAATAAAGTAGATGTTGGTTCCCAAAGTGTTAATTATTAATGTTATTACACACAAGAAATTCTGGATACTAAAATCTTTTCTTCACTGACTTTTTTGTAGGAAATCTATTTTAAGATTTCTTATAAGAGTTTATGGTACATGGATAGTGGGTGTTCAATATATTCGAAAGGGGACTATTTGAGCTTCAATGACCTTATCAAGATAGATAACATGAATTTCCACTTTAGTGAAAATGAACAAGGTAAAATAATTAGCCTTGTCTAAATCGGTAACACTAACTCTATTTAAATATCTGAAATTATTTTTGTCGATGGTCATAAGTAAAATATACTTAGCATCTCATAGTTATGTGATGATAGTTTTAATGTGAAATTTAAAATTTATTCTTGTAATGCTTTCAATTCTATGAATGATTTAGTATTTGATACTTTTAGAAATTAGAATGTTTATGCTATGAATTTAGATTCTTTAGTTTCTCAGAATGTTCCTTGCTTGAGTAAATTTCACAAAGAGACTTTTCTATGGAATAAAAGACTATGAAAATATAATATTTATTCCCTTATAAAGCTTACGAGGAATGGACTAGTCAAGGATCCACCTAAATATTAGTTTACAAATGAAAAAGTTTATAATACTAGAAAAAAGGTAAATACCATAAAATATATTTCAAGACAAAGAAAGAAGTTTCTACTTCACATCCTCTTGAGTTGGTTCACATGGATTTGTTTGGACCATCTTGGGTTTCCTGTTTAAATGGGAATCACTATGTCTATGTTCTAGTAGATGAATTTTCTATATATACTTGGACATTCTTTTTAGCTCATAAGAGTGAAGCTTGTTCCTAATCCACCAAGTATGATAGAAATTTGGAGAGTTGAGTGGTCTAAGAGTTAAAACCTTAAGAAGTGACCATGTCCTTGAGTTTGAAAATCAAGACACTGAATCTTTTTTCTCAAAAATGGCTATAGTTGTAACATTTCTACTACTAGAACATCCCATCAGAATGGAGCTGTAGAAAGAAACCGAACCTCCCAAGAAATTTCCAAAAATATATTCAATGAGTATGACTTAATTGTTTACTTTTGGATGGAAACTATGAATACATCTTGTTATATTATTAATATTTTTTTAATTATACCTATCCTTGAGAAAACCCCCTACGGGTTATAGAAAAATAAGAAACCTAAGGTCAATTACTTTAAAGTTTTTATTTTCAAGGTATTTATCCTTAATATAAATATAATATTGAAAAGTTTTCCTCCAAAAGTGAAGATGAAATTTTTTTAGGTTATTTAACCTCTTTCAAAATTCTATAGGGTCTTCAATAAAATAACTACATGTGTGTAAGAATCTGTACATATCAAATTTGATGAAACATATCCACATGAACCCAAAACCTCCCTAGAAAATATTGAGGATGATATTTCCAATTTGAAAATAAAATCTAAACCTTATGACACAACTATTAAGCAAGAAGAAAAATCCTCTAGTTATAGGAAATTTCCAGATTCTGATCATTGTGAACCCAAACCTGTAGAAGAGCCTGAAATAACTAGACCTTCTTTTTCTAGATATGTTAGAACCTTTAAGAAACACCCCTTAGATGTTGCAGTTGGAGACTTAGATAAGGGAACACATACTGGAGATTCTATATTGAACCAGGTTGAACATCATTCCATTTTTTTCACAGCATGAACCTAAGAACATCAATGATTCAATCAATGTTAAATTTTGGGAAATGGTTATGGAATAATAGTGGAATAAGTTTGAAATAAATAAAATATATTAAATTGTTGATAGACTAATATACATAATGACTATATACACTAAGTCTGTGTTTAGAAATAATGTGGATGAAGCTGGTACCATAGTGTGAAATAAGGCCAAACTGGTTGCACAAGGATATAGTCAATAATAAGTCATTTACTGTTAATAACATTTTCCACCAATTTCTATACCTGAATCCATTAAAATTCTTCTAGCATGTGAAGTGCATCTCAATTTCAAACTATATCAAATGGATTTTAAAATTTCATTCCAAAATGGGTATATAGTTGAAGATGTTTTTGTTGAATAACCCCCCATTTTTACAAACCCCCATTTTTAAAATCATGTCATTAAATTAACAATAGATTTTTATGGTTTAAAATAGGCTCCAATATCTAGAGATGATAGGCTAATAAATTTTCTTATTTCTTAAGGTTTTACAAAAGGCATAGATATTCCTACTCTTTTATTATAAAAAAAATTCTATTGATGTTTTAGTTGTTCAAATATATATTCATGAAATTATTTTTGGATCTTATAAAAATTCATTATGTATTGATTTTTCAAAAATGATGCTAAGTGATCTTGAGATGAATTTAATGGGTGAACTCAAATACATTCATGGATTTCAAATTTATCAATATAATGAAGTTATTATTTGATATCAAATTAAGTACAATGAAGATAATTTGAAATATTTTGTCTTTTATTGTACAAAAACTAGTGATACTCCAGTTATTACAACCTGAAAATTGTCTATTTTTGAAAATGGAAAATCTGTTAATTAAACCAATTACATGGGGATGAATGGAAGTCTACTACTTGACCACTGGCCAGCCTGATATTATTTTTAGTGTTTGTATGCATGAAATTTTTCAATAAAACACTAAATATTCTTATTTAAGTGATGTTAATAGAATTTTAAAATACATCAATTATACTACCCACATAGGATTATTCTATCCTAGAAGATATCCTTTGGATTTGTTAGTTATTTTGATGCTGATTTTGGTGGTTTTATATTAGATAGAAAAAAGAACCTCTGAACATGTAAATTTTTGGGAAAGTCTCTAGTATCATGGTGTAGTAAAAAGAAAAATTATGTTGCATTATCTACTACCAAAGCTAAATATATAGTTGCTGGTACTTGTTGTACATATATTTTGTAGATGAAACACACATTACTATATTATGGATATCAGTTTAGACATGTCCCTATAAACAATGACAACACAAGTGTGATTAATATTTCTAAGAATTGAATTTCTCATTATAGAATAAAATATATTGATGTAATAAATCACTTTTTGAGAGACCATTATGAAAAATGTGATATAACCCTTGAATTCATTAGAATAAAACATAAACAAGATGATATTTTTACTATGCCTTTAAATTGGGAAAGGATAAGTTACATCAGACATGAGTTAGGGATGATAAATCTTTGAGAACCTACCAATGGTGACTCACTGATGATGTGTCACAGATGTGACTCAGTGATGATGCCTCATCGATAGGTCTCACCGATGATGTCTCACTCACAGGTCTCACCGATGATGTTTTATAGACCAATATTGAATTATTTCTCCTTATGAAATTTAAAGTATCTATATTTTATTTGATTTATTTTATTTTAACCCTAATTTAGTATTTTATGTTTTCAAATCCGTAAATAAAAAAAATCGGATCGATCCAATACTTTTTACCCTCACAGTATTGCTTAAGAAATATTACTCTCAAACCTTTCTCTCCTAAGCTACTACCATTCCCTCTAGAATCAAAACCTTCAAACCTATATCAATGGATCATGTCAAGTGAATCCGTTTTTGATATTAGGATGATTCACATCAGTCTAAGAGGTAAATAGGTGATGCTATCTATCCAAAACTGTTGCCTGTTCATCTAGAACATGAAAATTGCATTGTCACCCCTAAGAAGGAAGTACATTCAGAATGGTTGTTGTTGAGTAATTCTCATCTCTTGAATGTGTTTCAAATCCAAGGCTGGTTGGAGTGGTTCTCCAATAACGAGATATGATTTTATCTAAGTTTAGCACATGAGTTTTACATATATGATGATTTTTTGTTTGAAGGATCAGGTGTATTTTGGATAAACTCAATGATAGATGGAAAGAAAGTTTCTTTCTCATCTATGAATTGGGAAGAGTGTCTAAAGATACCCCATGACGGTGTTTGTGATGACCATCGGGGGAGTTTTCCTCCCATAAGTGATCTTCTTGAGTTATGAGGTGCATTGGATGAGCTCACAAGCAATGCAAAATGCAGGAGACCCATTTCTACAAAATTTTATGGTGAGAGAAAACTTTTTTTCAAATTCATACAACATCAGTTATGTCATAGGAAAGGGAATTTTAATTATATTAACTATGAGGATGTGTTTTTTCTCAATCAGTTGAAGAAAGACCATAAGGTAAACTTGTGAAAATATCTGATGGTTCATAAAAATGAGATGATTAAGCCCAATTGAAATAAAAAATGTTTATTTTATCCTAGAATTATCTTTTTCTTGTTAAAATATAAGTTATTTTTAAATTAATATAAGGAGATAGTCTCTACTTTTGATGGTTTATATCTCAATAAACCTATATATAAGAGGATAAAGATTAAATGGTATCCTTAAAAGAATTTGTGTGTTGACGATAAAGAAAATATGTATGAGAAATTTAATCCTGTTGAGCATCCCTCAAGGATGAGGAACATGTTTGACCCTGGTCTAGGACCAGATGAAGCTGGTGAGTATTCTAATGAGGATGTCGATGAGGAAGGTTAAATAAATTATTCTCCTATAGATGATAGGAGTGATCCTAATATTTCATATAGTTTAGTGTGAATGTCTTAATGACCTGTAAGTCCACCTATAGATATACCTTCTAAGGAACCACTTCTACATAAGTATGATATTGATGAGATAAAAGAGTTATAAAATGATGATTATGAGAGTATATTTGATAGTGAATAAGAAGTAAGTGGTAGTGAAGAAGAATATGAAGCTGAGTATATGATAGATCTAAGGAAGATGATGGATAATTTGGAGAGGATGATGGAGAAGATGAATGTGAAAGGAAAGATACAGAATGTGATGATTCTGACAGTGGATCATATCATGGTGATGATGACCAAGGTCTTGGTGGAGATACCATTGATCTAACCCTAGATCATGTTGAACATGATAAACCTGCAGGTCCTCCCTTAGTGGAACAATAACATATTTTGGAATTCCATGGGGTTGCTGAATAGGCTGTGATTGAGGAAAGGGATCTTGATGCTCATTTTGAAACATTTGTGGCTGAAGAGAGAGCTCCTATTGTCCATGTTCAGGATGAAGTTTCGGTAGTAAGGGATGTATCTGTGATTCCAGTGAGGGAGTTTGTTTATTCAAGAAAGATACCATCATCTGAAAGGGTGATACATGCTAAAAGAGAAATTATTGATGTGATTTCTCTCTTGGATGATATTGTGGTACCTGTATGGAGGAGGGAACCAGGGTATGAGACTCTTGGATTGGATTACCATGATGTAGAGGAGACATCTTTTCCTACTCTTATGGTTGGTTCAGAACCTATTTAACATATCAATAAATATGATTTTAATGCCTTCAAGGACGAGTTGTTTGATACTGTTTGATGAACCCCTTCACAGCCACCTACTCAAGTTTCAAAAATCAGTGAAAGAGATGCTGATTTTTTTAAAAAAAATTTGGGGCCTAAGATTTATATATTATTAAAGAAAAACAAAGACCTCTTTAACTAGGTAGAGGGAGACCAATTATATAGCCCGAAGGCCCAGTGGGAATCTAGGCCATTATATGTTCCATAGGCCCATATTTTTGGCCCAAAGACCATTCTATGAATACTACTGCTACAGTACCCATGCTGCTATAGTACTGAATAGTACCGCCACTGCTACAGTACTCTGCCACCGCTACAATGACCTACCACCACTACAGTGCCCGCCATTGCTACAGTGCCGCTGCTGCTACAGTCCTACTACAGTACCTGCACCCAATGTGTCTCAGGTTAAACCTCAGTTAATCTCAGTATTGGAATCCATTTTTTCAAACAATCAGAAAATGAATAATGAGTTGACTTCTATGGTTTCTTCCATTAACAGTATGGAAATTGAATATAGATATTCTTTAAACAAAGTTCTTAAAACTCTTGGAAGCAACAGGTTAAAATATTCTAAGGAAGATACTTATACATATACATATCTTGATTTAACTCATTTGAGATCAGATATTCGAGATATAGTGAAAGGTGCCTCCAGATCAACTGCTCCAGTTTCTCACCCTCCTGATGTTGGGATTGCCAGAAATGTGATTGGAGAGGAATATTAGACTATGATGGGTGGCACTGATCAGGAGATCCTTAGTATGATTGGAAATAACTACAACCATGTGCATGAAATGGTGAGATTCTACTCAAAATAAGACACTAATTCTCAAGAATAAATAACCAAGAAGATCGAATTTTATTTTAAGAGGATATACACTACAAATCAGAAAACCAGTCACTTCAAATATTTGGTTAAAAATTTGTTGCTACCTTCAGTAACTGTATCCTTCAAAGAGAATATTAGGAAGTTTAAAGTGTTAAATCATACCATTGATAATTTCATGTAAAAGAATGATGATTTTGATAAGGAAAGGACATATCCTGGTGAGTTCATTAGAGACTTCATCAATCTTCTCAAATTGTACCCGCATCATCACAACACAACAATTTTTTCTCAAGATTCTACTCATATTAGACCAGTCCTACCCACTTTTACCTATTATAATTCTACCCTTTTATCACCATTGAACATGAACCCTTCTCAAGCTCTCATAAAGATTTGACCTGTGATCCAATATGAACTCATAGGACCTACTTCCTCATCTAGACCTAGCCTTGCATCTTCAGTCTTTACTGAGTTCCTCTTCCATCCCTCAGTATCCACTCTGTGCCTTCCACCACTCCTACAGCTGAACACTTTTCTCCTCCCTTCTCTTCTTCCGATAAATTAAAGTAATTAGTGGACTCTACAATTCCCAATAAGTAATTGGATCTTTTTTTATAGGGTTTTGATATACTATTTTTGTTTTACTATTTTTGTTATCCCTTGTACTGCTTGATTAATGAAATACCTTCGGTGATTTAATCTTAAGGATAGTTCCTTATCTATTATTTCTTTTTCATTTAGTGGTTCCTTTTTAATAATCCAAAAAGGGGGAGAAATAATATGGCATCTCAATCATGTGGTGTTTATGATTAAGATTGGGATTAAAAGGGAACTTATAATTGAAAAAGACCATGTAATAAGTAATATGTACTTGTGATTTTTTTAAAATATCATCTCAATAATCTATGCAATATATTAAGCATATTTTTTTCTCTAATAATCATAAATCAATTAAATTATTGTGGTATATAATACCATGATTTTTTATCATTAGAGATGGGGAGTTTTTTGTCCTCCTCTAGTTTTAATGTACACAAATCATGTTTAACTATGATAGTTATGGTTTCCTAAGATACATTGATCTTAATCGTGTTAAATTATAATTTTAACCTTTGATGTTAGTGTCTACATGAAAAGAAAAAATTAGAGATTTTGGTTAAGTGTAAGACACCAATATCTATGAGATACCGATACATGACCTTCCAATACAAGACTGACTGATACATGAGCTACAGACAACATAAGATACCGATAAGCTGGGCCACCAACAAAATTTTGAGCTACCAACTCCTGATATATTGACAGAGTGACTAACCAACTCTCAGAGTTTCACTAAGTATGAGCTACCAATAACTGATCTATTGACATATCACCAACCGACACCCATGTTACCATTGTATCACCTACTAAAATCCAAGCTACCAACGTATCACCTACTGAAAAATTGAGCTGCCAATACATCATCTATAGAAAAATTGATTGACTGATGCATGTTTGAACAACTAACAGAGTGATACACCAATAGTCTGATCAAACAAAAGAAATTATCTACTAATAGAAAGAGCTGCATAAAAAATAACTCATTGACAAAATGACTTGCTAATAACATGAGTTACCAATATTCTGACCTACTGATAGACTAAGTAATTAATAATACTTATATTAATTTCAAAATTATCTTTAACAATCATATTTATGAAACATACTACTACTTATTATATTAATGCGATTTTCTTTCTTTTTTAGACAACATTTAATGATGTTAGAGACTAGTAAGAGGTACGAGGTACCTGAGATCTAGTTTCTTGTCTATGTAAAGGTAATATCTAATCAATAATAATAATAATGAGAAAGAGGCAACATATAAGAAATATACTGATCTGTTCATGCACCTCAGAGAAAAACACATGATCTTTCTACTATGCATACACGAAGATACTACTAAGAACCAAAGAACAAAAATATATGAAGAAACAACTATGAAGTAATGAACATTTCAAGGATCACTATGAATAGAATATAAAAGAAAAAACGACTCTTTATTTTGGTGTCTATTTCTAGAAGACGACTACAGCTTCACTTATAACATTCTAAAAGTGTCCAGAAGCCGCATAGAACAGCACACGGAGCATTCTAAAACCAATTATCATAAAATTTATCTGCCAGTGCATATTATTTACATTTATATCATTGTTTGTTTCTCTGTTTTATAAATAAACCCTTAATCCCATACTGAAATAGAAGATACATAGATAACTTCACCAACCTATCTTTTCATAATTTACATTCCCATGGATAATAGTGTAAGAGGTCCCTATGTAGCCTATCTATTTTTTTATTCTTTACTCCCAATTATACCATGGAAGAGGTCTAGTGACCATGATATTTTTTATATTATTGTTACCCTAATCTAGGGTGTTATCAAGTTTATATATATATATATATGAACATCATGGTGGTAGGTGATCACTTAGTAGAGAGGATTATGTCTCTGCTTGAGACTGAACCAATTGTTTTCAATATTCTGTGTTTTTCAATGTTTATTTTTCTTATTTGTGTGTGTATTTTCATATTTAACATTTGGGATGTTGGTTTTAATAAAGTATCTTCCCAAGAGGGGACATGAGGCTTCTTATGTTATAGTGATTACATAAATTTCCTCCCAAGGAGATTAAATATGAATACACACACAAATAAATATATATATATACCCATGTGTGTGTTTCAATATGAATATAAAAATATAATTGTGTATGTGTGTACAATTCCTCTTATAGAGAATGGATTCTATTGGGATTATTTGATGGGTATGTGTCATATGGAGAAAAAGTAACCACCTTGGATATTTTTTATAGATCAATGTAATTTTTTTATGTTGTTAAAAATTATAAAAGGTATACTAAATAATGATCATTAGTATCTTTTAAATGATATAGAATGTTCACATGTATATAATTTTTAATTGTATAGTTAGTAAAATGTTGACAGAATATATATAACACATTTTTTACTATATAAATTATATTCCATCATTTTACATTGGGATTTATTTAAGGCTTCCTAAGTTCAAGTGTTGGTTTCCTTAAGGTATGATGTAATCACATTCTATATGTGTTCCCTGAGGAATACATGATGAACATCATTTTCGTGAACCTAGAAATGGAACAAAACTTGAAGATTATATATGAACATATTATAGAAATGGTGGATATGTACATGGTTTATAGAGTTAATATGGTAAATTTCATACTTATTAGGGGATACTAGAGAGATGATCACTTGATTTTTCTATATATATTTCCTTAGATGGTTAGACATATAAAACATTCTATTTTTTCACATTAAGTTCATTTTGGTTCATTCAATTTGTGTAAAGTAGTTTTTTTAGTTACTCATGTTTAGAGAAATTTATGAATGAATAATTTATATTTATGATTTTCATTTCATTTGAAATATATTATATGATTCGATCTATACATGTACTAATAATGCAAAATGGCATTGTGATGTTTTGTTATATAGGTTCATTTACTGCATTCCCCTAAAGTACTTTCATTATTATTGATATTCTAATTCAGGTAGTTCTTCATGACATTGATGAGGGTAAACTATCTCCCACTAATACAAAAGTTATCCCATGAACCTTATTATATCCATTGGTGATCAGGAGGTGAGATTAAGGTGTCTTTATTATGTTGTTCGAGTTTGGTTGAGTTTCATGGTTAGGCCATTCCACATACCCTGGGGTGACTTCTAATTGACCATGAATCCCATATTTTCCATCAGCATAGTTTGGAGAAACCAGGAATGTGGGGAACATAGACATCTGACCTTGTCTGTAGATTTTGATAGAGCATCACACATAATTTGTGCATGGTTTGGAAAATTGTGCAGAGAGACTGTGCGATATAGTGCTTTGGAAAGTTGCTATTGCATGATTGGTGCAAAGGTTTCCAAACCATATGGGAAAACCATTCAGCCCCATTAAAGGTGTAAAATCACATTTTAGCATCTTTATTTTTCCTTTTTTCTCTTACTATTTCCACATTCTTCTTCTATGGGTCACGCACAGCAGTGGAGGTAGCCCTCCTTTTTCCTCCTATTGGATTTATCTCCCTCCAATGTTGGTGCTCCTTTTTTGGACCTGTCATTTTGTTGGAACCATAGTGGAAAGGCTCCCCTCACCCTATATTCTCATCTCTTTTTCTCTCTCCTTAGTGAGTGCTAAATAATTTTGAGCCATTTAACCCTATTTTTATGGTTCTTAGAAGAAGCATTGAATTATTCCAAACTGGTTTGATTTAGAGCCAGATACAGGACGTGCCTACGTATATGAGTACAAGGTAGGCGATTCATACCTTTTGTCATGTTTTCACATTTTTTTGGTGGTTATTATTTTGAGAAACCATTTGGGTATTTCTTTTATACCTTATAAAATTGATTAAATGATATTAAATTGATCATGTGACCATATAGGATGTTTTTGGGCATACGCAAACAATATTTTCTCATGTGAGGCCAAGATAGAGGCCATTGAAAACTTGTGTAGTTATTCTAGTTGGTATTTTCTCAACTTAAAATTGAATTAATAATTTTAAATTGATTTAGTAAATCTAATAAATTAAATTGTTTTTTATTAAAAATTTTCCATTCAATCATATTAAATTTAATTGAATTATTTAAAGTTATTTTATTTAAATAATATATATAAATAATGCTAATATTTCATGTGATTAGACCCATGGGGTCATGAAAGGCTTGGATTATAAAATTAGGAAGGTAGGAAATTTGGAATAAGGTGATGTGGTCATCTGGTTGGGCTAGCCCTGATAACTTTAGTGATGTGATCAAAAGTTTAGCGTTGTGGATGTTGGTTTGAGGTGGATGGGTCATCAGATTGGTGCTGTTTCCCTTGACATTGGATGGAATGGCCATTGATCTTGAGTGAAATAGTATCAGTGGAATGAGGTGATAGTCGGAGGTGTCTTAGGTACCATTTGGTTCCTTCCACTCACCTGTGATGGCCAGAAAGCTGGTTGGAGTCATGTGAACAAAGTTTGACTCAGTGATGAGGTGGTTTTGACTAGTCGTGCAAGTAGGGTAACCCTCTAGTGTAGATTAGGAATTTTACTTTGGGTTTCATGCCATATAATGCTACTAGGAAAGTGAGGAGCCTTAGGATGATAGTGTTGAGTTTATTGGTTGGGGGTTGAGGCTCGATGTATTGAGGTCATACATACTGGTCTATATTTAGAGGATATTGATTTTTGTTCATTGGGATGTCATGCTATGAGATGATGAGGATCTTTATTTGAGGATGAATATCATTGTGCCACCATACGTTATGATATGATCCAATTAGTAATTTCAAGTAGGGGTCAGAGGGAACATGGTTACTTTCATTGGGTGTGCCTTCAAGATATCAATGATTTATTTAAGACATGAGGTGTCAGGAGGCACGAGGTGTCGGGTCACATTCATGGTGGTTTAATGTAACGACCAAAATTTTTATGAATAAAACTACCCTTCTTTTAATGTCTTGTGGATATAGAAAACACATTCAATTTTTTTCGTGGGTGTAAATAATTGTTAAGTATGATTACCATTGATAATATAGATGTTGAACAGTGATCACATGACTAGTATATATATATGGTTTTAACAAATCCTTTTGACACATAAAAAGGAAGTGATGGACTCGACCAGTAGGATCATTAACTTTGAAGCCTATTTATCAGATCCTTATATGGAGATAGAATTTCTAGGAGTTTCCCTAGGCCAATCCTAAGACCAGATCCAAAAACTAAAACAAAAGAAAAACCATTTATGGGAGAAGTTCAAGCTCATCAATATCACGACACAAACCATGTTCACCGAACAAATCAAAGAAATCCCCACCATCGCACACCATACTCTTAAGGAATATGATAGTGTAATAAAGAGATATGTCAGAAGACCCTAGCATTATGATTATGTGCATTATTTTTTTATAGAATAAATAATATACATTCATTTTATTATTGTTATTTTGTAAATGGGTTTTAAAGAACAAATAATATTTTTAGTTAATAATTAAATTCAATTAAGAAATCAGTAATGATGAATTAATGTATTTTTTAATTAAATAATAAAATATTATTACTAAATTACTTTTTATTAAATATAAATTTTCTTATAATTTTTAGGAATACAATTTTAATTTTTATTATGATTTGAAAACTAATTTTTTCAAAACCCATGAATTTTCAATAAATGACAGTTTTTATTTTAAAAGTGAAAATAAAAATATTTATAAAAATATTTAGATAAAATGAATATTATTTTTTGAATTAGGATATCAAAAATTATCCAACAGTGAATTTTTCATAAATTTCTAAGACATTCGAATTTTTGGGTAAAAAATAAATACCACTTAAATATATAATGTGTTTTATGACATCATAATAACCCAATAGTAATGTAATAAAAACTATAAAAGATTTATTCGGCCAATATATATTTTACCTTTAAAATAATTTGATTTTAGATTTTTTTTATTAGTTTTATAATGCCTTAGTGGACCCTCCAAGACTTATAAAATATTTTAACATTCTAAAATGATTTCCTTGAGAGTGTGACTCACATACACATAAGAAAGCCAAATATTTTAATATGTTCAGAAATTGGCCTTATAAAATAACTTTTTTTCACTCCCCTTTGACAAAAACCATGGGAAAAACTATTGGATGGTGTTTGGTTTTGAATATTTAATTATATAGATTCCAAATCCTATATTTGTGAAATATTAAAGAATTACCCTCTCATTTCCTATATAAACCCACCCAAGATCCCAATTCTCTTCACTATAAATTCTTTTATCACGTCCCTAATCTTCCCTACTCTCCCTATAATCCTCCCAAGGCATCCCAAGCCCTCATGAATCCCCTATTCAAGCTCTTGAAGTCACACACTCAAGTAAAGGATCTTCCACCCTCATTTTTTATCAAGCATTCTTTTCATGTTGTGTCCTTTAATATATTTTATTCCTATGTTGGGATATGTTATTTAATATCCAACTTACTGAAAATTTTATTTATAAATGATTATATACCCTTTTCATTCTCATTTTTTCCTCTTATGAACCATTATGTACACCCATTACCATGCAAAATTTTCATAAGGGATTTCTTCCATTCTCATCTTTGTCCAAGTTTATTTATGTTTTTATGCCCTTTTATTTTCAATTAAAAATGCTGGGGTATGATTTGAAATCTCCCACATACTGAAATCATTATTTTTTAATGATTATAGACCTATTTATCTCTCATTAATCCCCCCCACCAACACCTGTTACCATGCCGAAATTTCATAAGAGTTATTCCATTTCTCCTCTTTCTTTAAGCATATTTATTATGTTACACCTTCTATTTACAAATTAAATGTATTGGGACATGTATCTATATGAACCCTTAATTTCCATTTCATGTAAATATTATTAGATTATCCTTTTTCTCTAATCAACCTTTTTATGAATTTTTACGTCATGCTGTTATACTGCCAAAATTGCACAACAACTTTACAAGCCAAAATCATTATGTAGTGAATACGATACCCATTTCTATATCAAGGGTATTAAACATTATTCACTTATACATATTGAATGGTACTTACATGTATTTATTTTGCAGTCCTTTATCATTTAATAAATGATTATGTTGAATTATTCCATGTCATATGATGCATGTGGAACACTTATACATGAAATGAAATGTTTATAAAGGGTGTGCCCTAATAGCACTCCAATGCATTGGGTAATATTTAGTATCATGATACACCATGTGAAATTATGTTTTAATCATTATAATACACGTGAAATGAGGGTTTAATCATGATAATTCAAAATTAATAAGGGTTTACTCATGATAATCCATATGCAATGAGCCTTGGCTCATGCTAATATTATGTTGAATGTTGTTTCAACATTTCCATGTTATGATAATCATGCTATATCATGACTTTATGTTTATGTTTCTCTTATGGTTCATTGATATGCCTATTTCATAACATTTAATTTATTCATCATGTTATGACTTGTTTACTCCCTTACTGGGTTTTATAGCTCACCCCTTTCTTATGTATGTCCTCAGGTTATCCCATGAAATGCTAAGTATGAAGGAATGTTTAGATCATGTAAAAATATTTTTCAATAGAGATGTTGTATTTTATGTATTAAGTTGTCTTGTAATGTTCCTAATACCTAAAGACACTAGACCTCTCAATATTTTGGGTTGTATTAAGTGAAATTTTGTGTAATAAATCATGTATAAGTGTGTAATAAAGAGCTGGGTTTTTATATTTGGTATTAGAGGACATGTTCAGTTATTTTTGGGACAAGGATTAGAAAACCCTAGTGAAAGCCTTAAGGGTAAGACTAAGTATGATAAAAACATACCTAAGTTTTGGTAAGTGTATAGTAAGTGGGTTATCAAGAAAATACATCCCTATCTGGATACAAACAAGTATAGGTGGATTTGGCACCAATGTATCTCAGGGTAAAACACAAAAACACTGCTTTGAGCATGAATCGAATAGAAACCAGTGCACAAAAATGGGCCTCACTGTACTCTTTTTCCGACACTCCCATGAGAAATAATTTTGTAAATTCATAAGCTTAGTATTAACCATTATTAAGGTCATATTTTCCCTAAAAACATATGTTGGGAAGTAGATGATGGATAACTTAGATTGAAGCCTATAAATTAATAAGTTAAGCAAATAAATGTAATTTATATTTTATCCCTTTAATGTCATTGGATTACCCTTTATGTGTTAAAATTTTTAAGATACTCTTACCTAATTTTTCTTTTATTCTATCCAATGGCCAATAATATGAGGAATATGGCTAGCAAGCCATGAAAAGGGAAACATGATGAATGTTCTAGTGATATTCTCAATCAAATGGGAGCTCTAGTAGGACATATCGTGATTATTCCAAACCAGTTATCAAAAATAATGATTAACAACTGAACCTTTTTTAAATCCCCATGGGAATAAAGGAAGAGGAATTTTAAATCCAATGAAAGTTCATCTGATAAAGTTTATAAGGGGAATAAGACCGAATTTCCTTCATGCAACAAGTGTGGAAAGAGGCACCAAGGGAAATGTTGCAAAGGGAATAGGAGATGTTTTAAGTGCGGAAAGGAAGGGAAAAATGTATCTAATTTTAATGAAATAATGGATAATGTGATGGATGGAAAAAATTTCCATCTAATTCATCTTACATCGTTGTATTATATAAATGTGGAGAAGTCGGGTATTACCCAAGATAGTTCTCTATTGTAAGGGATGAGAATCATGACGAGAATCAACAATCTCCATGATCAAGGGAGTATGAAATGTCCTATTCTAAGATGGATAATGATGAATTAATTACATGTAACCACTACTTCAAATTAGTGAATGTCGTAATGTATTTCAATTCATGTCCTATTAGTATATCTATTATTTTTTCTAAGAATATTGAGTCCCCAATAGAAATAATATTAAATAATTAGGGAAAAACTTATACAAGTGTTGTATCACATGTTGAAGTTTGTAGGAATGTTCTTGAAAATTTTATAAGTCTCCCATTGATGTAGTTTGAGGCAAAAAGACAAAATCATTGCCTATGATTCAAGGTAGTTGAAAATTCATGAGAAAAACTATCCCACGTAAGATTTGGAGTTGGCGGTAGTTATCTTTGTATTAAAAATAAGGCGACCTTATATCTTTGGGGAGAAGTGTGAAATATATAAAAATCACAAAATTCAAATATATATATTCACACAAAAAGAGTTGAATATATTCCAATGAAGATTTTTAGAGTTGATTAAATACTATGACTGCTGAATCCATTACCACCATGGGAAAGTGAACAAGGTTGAAGATGCTCTAAGTAGAAGGGACCCAACAATTCTATCATTTATGAGATTTGAAAAGTATCCAATCTTCATAGATTTGATGAATATGGACATGAGAATCATAAATAAGGGAACATCATCAATCCTTTCCCAAATTATTTCTCAACCATATCTTTTATATAGGTTAAAGCATGATCAAAAGGATGTTTTGAGAATTCAAAATAAAGTGAAAACTATCAGAAAAGGGAAATCCTCAGAGTTAAATGTTAATGAAAAAAGAATTATGATATTTGGGTCAAGACTATGTGTTCCACCATATCCAAAGTTTAGGAAAGATCTTTTGGATGGTGAAAATAGTTTGAATTTCTCCATTCACATAGGAAACAAAAACATGTATTGATATCTATGGGAGCATTATAGGTGGGACAACATGAAGAAGAGGATCACAAAGTATACATCAAAGCGCCTGGTATGTTAACAAGTGAAGGTTGAGAGGTAGAAGTCTAAGAAGATGATACAACCATTACCCATACCAACATGGAGATGTGAGAACATCACCATGGACTTTGTCACCAGACATTCGAAGACATACAAAGGAAACAATTCTATTTGGGTTGTTGTGGATTGTTTTACAAAGATTGAACAATACATTTAAAATCAAGAGGATTTATCATTGGATCAAATTTCACAGATATACATCATATAAGTGGTAAGGCTACATGGAGTACCACTATCGATTGTATCTGATCAAGATCCAAGATTCACCTCTACATTTTGGAAGAGTCTCCAGCATGATTTGAACACTAAGATGAACTTTAGTATAGATTATCATCCTCAAACTGATGGCCAATATGAATGGACTATCCAAACACTTGTGGAAATATTGAGAGCATAATCAATGGAAATCAAAGGAGGATGTGATAAACATCTTCCTCTGGTGGAGTTCTCTTAGAATAAAAGTTTTTACTCAAACATAAAAATAACTCCTTGTGAATCCCCTTATGGGAAGAGGTGCAGAACACAGACATGTTGGGATGATGTTGGGGATAAAAAACATCTAGGTCCATAAATGGTTAAAGAAATGGTGGAGAATTTTAAGACCATTCAACAACACATTAAATATACTAAGATTAAATTAATGTTTTATGCTAAAAATTGTTGATGAGAACTGGAGTTTGATGTTGGAGACATGTTATTCCTCTACATATCACCTTTGAAGAGAGTTAGGAAATTTGGGAAGAAGGGGGAGTTAGTCCAAGGTACATCGGCCCTTTTGAGATCCTTGATCACATTGGAGTAGTGTCCTATCAACTAGAACTCCCACCGAGCCTGTCTCAAGTACATGACGTATTCAATGTATCACTCTTGAAAAAGTACATACTTGAACCATCCCATGTACTTAACCTAGAGGTGGTACCATTGGATTATGACCTCTCTTATTAAGAGAATCCAGTGAAGATCTTAGATCGTAGGGAAAAAGTTCTATTAAATAAGACAATGCCCCTCGTAAAAGTGTTGTGGAGAAACCAAAATATTGAAGAATAAATGTGGGAACTAGAGGAAGTGATGAGGCAGAGTTACCCACATATGTTTTAGTGTGGGAAAAATAAATTTTGAGGGTGAAATTTCTTAATGGGGGAATGTTGTAATGACCCAAACATTCATGAATAAAATTACCTTTTGTTTTAATGTCTTATGGATATAGAAAACACATTCAATATTTTTATTGGGATTAAATATCTATTAATCATGATTAAAAATTATAATATAGCCATTGAATAGTAACCACATGACTAGTATATATACAGAGTTTTAAAAAATCCTTTTGACCCAGACAAAGTAAGTGATGGACTCATCCATTAGGATAATTCCCTTTGAATCCCATTTATCTGATCTTTTGAGGGTGATAGAATTTATGATCTTTTTTCTAGACCAATCCCAAGACGGGATCCCAAAAGTTAAGAATGAGATAAACCATTTACATGAGAAGTTCAAGCTCATCGAGCTCACGACCCAAACCATGTTCACCAAATGACCCCAAGAAATCCCCACTATCGCACACCATACTCATAGGGAATATGATGTTGTAATAAAGGGATATTTAGCAAGACTGTATCATTATGATTATGTGCATTATTTTTTTATAGAATAAATAATATACATTCATTTTATTATTGTTACTTTGTAAATGGGTTTTAAAGCCCAAATAGTATTTTTAGTTAATATTTAAATTCAATTAAGAAAACTATTTTGACGAATTAATTTATTTGGTAATTAAATAATAAAATATTATTACTAAAATAAATTTTATTAAATATAAATGATCATATAATTTTTATGAATACAGTTTTAATTTTCATTAGGGTTTGAAAACTGTTTTTTTTCAAAACCCATGAATATTCAAAAAATGAAATTTTTTATTTTAAAAGTTAAAATTTATATATTTATAACATTATTTAGTTAAAATGAATATTATTTTTGAATTCAGGAATTAAAAATTATCCAACAGTGATTTTTCATAATTTTATGAGAATGTCTAATTTCTGGGTAAAAATTAAATACTGTTTAAGTACATAATGTCCTTTATGACTTCATAATGACCAGATAGTGATGCAGTAAATTACTATAAAAGGGATATTCGGCCAATATATGTTTGAACCTTAAAAAATGTTATTTTATATTTTTTTGATTAATTTTATAATTCCTTAGTGGACCCTCCAAGACTTATAAAGTATTTTAACATCTTAAAATGATTTCTTTGAAAGTGTGACTCACCTCCACATAATCAAGCCTAATATTTTAATATGTTCTGAAAATGGTCTTATAAAATAATTTTTTCCACTCCAATTTTGAAAAAACCATTTTAAAATACTATGGGATAGTTTCTGGTTTTGAATATTTAATTATATAGATTCCAAAACCAAAGTTTATGAAATATTAAAGAATTCCCCTCTCATTTCCTATATAAAACCACTCAAGATCCCACTTATATTCACTCAAAATACTTGGACCACATCCCTAATATTCCCTCATCTTTATATAATCTTCACAAAGTGACCGAATCTTTCAAGAATCCCCTCCTCAATCTCTTGAAGTCACACACTCAAGTAGGGGAACTTCCACCCTCCTCTTTTATCAAGCATTATTTTTATGTTGTGTCATTTAATAACTATTATTACAATGTTAGGATTTGTTATTAAATATCCCACTTAATTCAAATTTTATGTATAAATGATGACATATTCTTTCACTCTCATTTATTACTCTTATGAACCCTTATCTACACCCGTTACCATGCCAAATTTTCATAATGGATTTTTTCTTTTCTCATTTTTCTCCAAGTTTATGTTGTCATACCCTTTTATTTTCAATTAAAAATATTGGGGTATGATTTAACACCTCCCCATACATATCTACATATTTTTTAATGATGATAGACCTATTTATCTCTCATTAATCCTTCCCACGTACACCTGTTACCATGACAAAATTTCATAAGAGTTATTACATTTCTCCTCTTTATTCAAGATTATTGATTATGTTACGCCTTATATTTCAAAATTAAATGTGTTGGGACATGTATCTATTTGACCCCATTACTTTTAATTTCATATAAATATAATGGGATACCCCTTTATCTCTCATCAACGTTTTTTTGAATTTTTATGACTTACCATTATGCTGCCGAAATTGCACCACGACTTTCTATGCCAAAATCATTATTTAGTGAATACCATACCCATTTCTCTATCATGGTTATTAACCTTTATGAACATATACATATTAAATGGTACTTACATTTATTTATTCCACATCACTTATCATGGAATAAATGATGATGTTGAATGATTCCATGTTATATGACCCATGTGGCACAGTTATGCATGAAATGAAATGTTTATAAAGGGTGCGCCCAAATAGCACTTCAATGCATTATGTGATGTTTAGTATCCAATATTCCATGTGAAATGACTGTTTAATCATGCTAATCCATGTTTAATGAGTCTTTTCTCATGATAATATCATGTTTTATGATAATGCTACATTTCCAAGTTATGATAATCATGCTATATCATGCATTTATGTTCATCTTTCTCTTATTCTCTATTTATATTCCTATTTACTAAAATGTATTTTATTCTTCATTTTATTCCTTTTTTACACCCTTAATGGGATTTATAGCTCACCCCTTTCTTATTTATATCCTCTGGTTATCCCATGCAATGCTAAGAACGAAGGATTGTTCTAGTCGTGTAAAAGGAGTATTCAATAAAGATATTTTATTTTATGTATAAAGTTTCCATGTGTTATTCCTAATCCAAAAAGACAATATACCTCTCGATCTTTTGGGTTGTATTAAGTTCAATATTATGTAATAAATCACGTTTAAGTGTTTACTAAATAGAAGGGTTGTTATATTTAACCTGATGGTTCACCTAGGATATCTGGCATCAAGGGATGCCCTAGGACATCTTTAATGACTGATATTTTCATGAATTTATTTTTATAAATTAATTTCAAAAATTCTAAGACTAGTTTCTCAGACTGTGTGAAATTTTGAGGCCTGGTGTACCCAAAACAATTCCTTGAAAATTGTTTAGTTTTTAATAGCACGGGCATATGACTTTTCTGAAAAAGTGGAATAACTCGTAAATTGGTTCCTGGATTAGAAATCCAAGGGTACTGTTGATCTCAAAGTAGTGTATTTACTATAGGAATGACTTAACTTTATTCCGTGTGAGTCTACTATGAAAAGTAGTTTTTGGGACGTAACCATAAATAAAATAATTAAATAAAATTATTTTATTTTCAATTCAAAATAAATCATAAAATGTAACTTGAATGGGAAATATAAGACTACTATTGAGTTTATAGGGGGTGTTTTCCTTAGTCGAGGCCCAACATCGACAGGCACATGTTGACTGGGAAATATATATTATGGATGAAAACGTAATTAAAATAATTTAATAAAAATTATTTTAAATGTAGTGAAGTTTCATATTAAAATTTAATTTTAGGAAAAGATATAGGGTTAAGCTCATAACCCTAGATAAATCCCTGAAGGATATGGAAATACCTTGGATAAATATCGCTTGACGAATAACAAACGATGACATTGCGGTGGATCATGACGGTTCTTGAGGAATTGCCAATGGAAAAAGATCCTTGACGCCAAATGATCCAAACACTAGGTAGGTGTTGTTAAATTGTGTTTTTTTCCTCATACTTAGTTTCAAAGATGAACATGGACCAACCTAAGAAAAAGTTGATTCTCGGTTTGATCGTTATTGTGGAAGAAACTATGTTACATGGATTATTAATAGGATACAGTTTAATCCTTTCTTACCCAATCTCCCACAAATCTTGATCATTGTCCAATAATGCTTGGAAAAAATTTCTATACCTTTGCTTCATTGAAATCTCTATCCATTATCCATGTTCCTTGCCATTAGAACCCTGCGGTTCCTCCCTCGATGTTTTCAGGAGGTTCTGAGTATGATCGGGCCCTTAAATTCGAGGTGAACCGATAAAAGATGCCACAATAGGGTATATCGGCTCATGAGGAACCCTGAAATACAAATTTTCCTAATTCTAGGAATCTGGTGATGCAACATAATGGTATGGTTAGGATGTGTGATGGTGAAAAAAGGATGTATGGTGGTCCGGTGAAGCAGCATAGTGGTTTGGCAATGCAACACGGTGGTCTGATGAGGCGATGATGGATGATTGAATCATCACTGGTAACACATACTACCGATAGGGTAGATCCCACAATAGAGACTGCAGGGTAGGTGATGGGTGTGTATACACATTGAATGTGACAGCTGCCATATTGACTGGGGGAGCCGACTAGCCACACGTTTGGGCGACTGGGTGGACTAGAGGGATATATCTAGGGTGGAACATGTCTAGTAAAGAAAATAGGGACCTTGCGACATGGGTTGGGCTAGAGAACTGTGCTAGACTGTGCAGCCCCAAAGTCCATCCAGCCGGGTTGACCTAATCAGAAAAAGTTGGGTAGGTTTGGCTAGTCCGTATCAGGTTGAACATGGACCGGCCCAACTATAACCCTTTCTAATAAATTGGCAATATCTTTAAAACAAGAGGTTTGTTTGATGAGCTATCTATGGAGTTGGGACCCTTGCGATGAGATGGTCCTTTTGAGACACTCTATGTGAGTTTTTCTAGAAGTTCTCATGCGACCAAAAGGCTTGAGAAGTTGGTTCTCCCAAAACAGGCGAACTACGAGCGGAATCCTATGGATGATTATGACTTGGTGACTATGTGACTTGGGGGATGATGACCCATAGACACTCCATATAAGGACCCAACCTTAAACAATACATAATCTTGAGTAAAGTCTAGAATTCACATTGAAGATCTTTTCAGGTTTAGAGTTTTAGAGAATTAGGATGTAACTATTACATTACATCTCAAAAATTAAAAATTAGACTCTTTTAATCTATCAAATTTTTTTCACAATAATAAAACTCCTTAAATAAAATAATAGTTTTTTTTCTTGATATAAATCTTCTTGAATACTTCCTTTATCTTACCCTTATTTATACACTGTGAAAAACATTTCAAAAACTTGGTATGACCATAAAAATCTCATTATGTGTTATAAAATAAGGAAAAAAACATTATTGTATCTTTCATATCCACATAGGGAGTTACATTTGGAATACTCATCATAGTATATTACCTAAATCTCTTAAGAGAAACATTAACGTTTACCTCCATCACATTACCCAATGCATTAGAGTGCTATCTTGGGGTCACCCTCTCTAGGTTTATCACGAAACCACCCGTATTTGATTTTTCACATAACCACACATCAAATGTCCAAATACCATTACATAGTCATAAGACATAAAAGATTGAAACTATCAAAATTTCACTCATCAATCAGAAAAAATCAATTCAATATATTGAAATATTCAATCCATTTCCAAAACTATTTACAACATTTAATAAAGATATTTTTGAATCAAAGTGTCCCATACCAATTTGAAAATTTTAAAGGAATTAAAATTTTAAAACATTAATGTTCATATAAATAAATCCATAAAAACATTTTGAAAAACATGTAGATGAAGAAGAATGATTTATAATATTAAATCTTTAAAACATTAAAAACAATGTTTTAGTTAAAGAGACCCTTACCACCTGAGAAAATACGTGAATAAATATAATTGAAGGATAATATTAAAAAAAATGTATAATTTACTAAGAATATGGCTATTCATGATATAATATGTCAAAGTTTAGTATGTACACCTTATAGGGTAATAATGGCGCACTATATACAGTTATTCCTTAATGAAAATATATTGAGACGTAGTCCCTTACAAATATCATATAAACAACTTAAGAATTAATCAATGGGGTGATTATGTGTATAAATAGTATATCCACACAAAGGGAAGTAGAAATTGAAAAATAAATAAATAAATAGGGATTCCGCACATAATCTTGGCATAATATAATCAACAAAGTATGTGTAAAACCCAAGGAGAGGAAATTGAGTTTAGAAATTCCCTTACAAAAATAATGTAGCCTAACGACGTCACTTAAAAATTCATAAAATGAGTTTTTGAGAGAGAAAAGGGTCTCTCATCACTTAGACATAAAATGGATAGTAATAAGGATATATAAGAAAATATCCCAATATAAGAAAATGTATATTAAAAGACATAACATAAAAGAAGTCTTTGACTAAAAGAGGAGGGTGAAAGGTTCCATTACATTACATCCAATTCATCACATATGTTCCTTTTTCTTACTGAATAATAAACTTAAGTTAATTTATAATTTTTTCAGAATATTTTTAATGTTTATTATTATTTTTATATCACTTATTAACATGTTATAAAATTTACATAATTAATTAAGTTAATATTGGTTATTTTTTCGATATTGGGTACTTGAGTCGAAAATGGTCTTGTTATAATTACAAATTGTCCATGTTGTCAAAAGTATATTACCTCCATAATAGTATTAATGATTTAAATATCTTATATATATCCAATATACATGTATTTAAAACAATCCATAACATTTAGAGATAATAAATGAAATGCACTGTTCATGGAGATGATAAGCCATACGTACGCATTGACACTACTTTCATTTATTTTTCTTATTTAAAGGAATTAAATATAAATTATACATAAGTATATTATAATTCTAGTATAATATCATATTTTATATACGTTACATAAGTTAATTAATTCCATCCTTTATACATTCCATATATGGTATGAATGAGACATATCACTTTGAGGGGGCGGTAGTCCGCACTTCCTGAAAAAAATTATCATATTTACAAATTATGGAAAGAATAAAGGTATGATATAAATGAAAAATATAGAATAATATAGACAATATAAACATAATATATATAATATATAAATACAGTTCCATCATAATGTCAACCTTCATAGGTGGTAGGAGATAATTGAACAATCATCATTTCGTGAGGAAGTAGTTCGACATCCACAGAAACAGTATGTTCTAAATCCATTAGATAGAGGTGTGTGTGAGTGTAGGTCTAATAATTCTCATAAAAACATCCTAGTATACTGAATATGCTGTTTTTGTTATAAAATAATTTAATAAAGAGAGTTTAGGGGGTTGTAGAAGGAAAATAAATGGAAGAAGCTTGAGAGAATTCATTACCTCAAATCGGGTAACTCCTTTTGATTTAAGTTAAAAGGCCTTCTTGAATTTCCTTATGCCCAAGGTAAGGATTCTAGGATGAATATAGGGATTTTGGGAGATTACTTGGGTAGATTCTGGATGAGAAAAAGGGGGCTTGAGAGGTGTGAGTAAGGTTTAGAGGTGATTCCCACTTATAAGAGGGGGGAGGGACACTTTTGGAATGTATTGAATGATTATTTTATTATAAACTGAATTTTTATTTAAAAAGGTTGAAAAAAAATTTAATTACAAGATAAGATGAGTATTGTTCAAAATAATCTAAAAAAATAGTTTCTATACAAGTTTTTTTTTTCAAATTTAACCTTATAATTTAGCTTTAACCCTTAGTTAACTTATTTGAGTCATACAATGTCTTCTTGTACATTCAAACTATATGGTTAATATAGTTATTATAAAATGACAATATAACCTCAAGTGGTAAATTAATGAAATTTTAAACCTTATCTATGTCATTTGGAACAATATTATATTTTTGGGACTATTACATCATTTAATAAAATAGTATTTGTTTTAAAAACTCATTTATGTCAATTTTTATACTATTCATATCATGACTTTTTAAAAAATCCATAACAACTTTATTATTTCGACAAGAATTCATTAATTCAAATATAAAAAGTCATAATCTTCCCTAAAATTATTTTATTTAATAAAAATTTTCAAAATAAATTCATTTTAATATTTACAATCCTATTTATTTAAATAATTCATTAATAAGGTAATCACTGCATCATCATTGTGTAATAAATAAATTTATTTATTTGATGTATAAATATTATAAATAAAATACCATGATGTGGGAAATATTTTTATATTTTTAATGACTATCTATAGTCTAAAATATCACTTATATAAACCCATATAAAAAGTAGTTTTAGTAAAAGATATATGTTTATGTTATATTTTCCATAACTTTAAATTCAAAGTAATTAAATATCATTTTCACACACAAGTAGCTTAATGGGGTCCTAAAATCGACCCAAGGATTCTCATGGTCGAAAATATCTCATCCAATAGGAATAAGACACATGTTAGGTTAATTTAATATTATTATACTATTATTTTTTACCCTTATTTACCAGATTTACCCTTTAACCATGGTAAATAAAATATTTATTGAATTCACTATTCATAATGTCAAAAAATTCAAGTTAACTATTTGAAAAATTTGGTCCTACTAATTCCAAATATGGAATTAATTTTTCCAAATTCAAAACATAGAAATTTAAAAAATTAATTTAAAATTAATTTCCATTGTTATAACCAAAAAGCGTGTTTTTAAGAAGTAAAAACTACCAAAAGATTGACATGTGTTTATGTACAATTTTAATGTGAAATTATTTTCCATAAAATTTTTTGAATTAAATGATAAAATATAATCCAATTATACTTTAAACCCAATTAAAAGTACAATCTAACTATATAAATAAATTATATTAAAAGACAGTTTTGAATTAAAATGCAGTATTTTTCATTTTTCATTAAAAAATGAACTTTATCACTTTAATACCAAAATTTCATCCAAAGTAAATTTTGGTGTCCCTATTCTATAGGAGAAGTTAATTTTCTCAAATATAACATATAAAAGTGACCAAAACTATATTTAAAAATGGTTTCCCATCAAAAGGTGGAAAACGACCTTTTAAAAATATTAGAGTATTTCATGCTTAAAATCAGATTCAGTCTTATTTTAAGCCTCTAAAATTTATTGAAAATATGTAAAGACATTTAATAATAATATTGAAGTTAGTTCTGTTCATTACCACCAATAAAATGACTAGGCGTTAACTACCATTTAAAATAATAATAATAATATATTATTATTTTGGTATAACTCAAAGTTGTGTGCAACATAAGATTGAAAAGAAACCCATTGTTACATGTTGAGTACGCTATCATATAATGAATCCAGTTTAATATAAAAATAATAACTTATTCATTAATTTTAATTGTTATGGAAAAGTATTATTCTATAAATACCTGGGGCGTTACATACTTCCCTCCTTTTGAATATTGCATCCTTGCAATTTTTAAAATTCGGCTCAGAAACATATTTGAAAGTACCACATTAGAAAAATATTCAATAAAATATCACTTTAAAAGAATAAAAAAGAAGTACAAAGGTCACCCGAGATAACACATACTAGGGTTCCATGTGGGGAAACATGGACATGTAATAGAAACTAAGTGTTAAGATCTGATGAAGAGTGATAGAAAACTTGATCAGCAGAAAGTTAACTACCAGAAAACCACAAAGGTTTGATGGGTTAAATGGTCTTTGACTTATGAGTAGAAAAAGTAAACAGAATTTTTTTTTGGTTTTATGTTCCTTTTCATAAAAATTTAGAATTTATTTATGAGATTTACTATTAACACAAGGAAATATACTTACTTTTCATGTAGTGTTTCATCCTTTAACAAATTTCTATCACAAACTCATCTTTTCTCTAAATTATGAATATTCAAGATGACTTGGTCACATATGAAGTGCTAGAATCAACTTCTAGAGAATCACATAATACACATAAGATGAACTACATATTTCCCTTATCTTTATACATTAACCAAAACCAAAATGGTTAGTAAAATATCATATAGTCCCCAAAAAGGATAATCCTTTATATAATAAAATACTACTATTAGTCTCCAAAATTCAAAAAATAGTACACAATGTTCTCTAAAAATCATTCAAAAAAAAATTTCCTTAAGATTATTCAAAATAATCTAAAATAAGTTTGAAACCCAAAATTCAGAAGGATTTGATCACATAGTCTTCCACAAAAAAATCTTAACATTTTTCTCCAAATAACATCGGCTACTCTTAAAATCTCATACTAAAAAGTAATTAAACTAATCACATATTCTCTTTGATAGGTTAATCATTTCCATTAATTACCCAAATCTCTATAATTCTATAATAAAAATATATATTTCTAAAAAAATAAAATTCCGCCATTACTCCTCAAATGAAATCCCATAGTATTCTATTTTTCTTAGGCATATAGTGTTCCCAAAAGAGAGAACGTCTTCCAAAATAACATTTATCACTTAATCGATAAATAATTTTCTTATACTAACGATATCCATTTGATAAAACAGAAGTTACAAAATCAAAATTTTCTTGATCCATAAAATAATTTAACTAAAAATAATAAGTAATACTAACTAGGGAATTCATGTAGGATAATGATAGGTGGTAAATCCTAGTCGCACTTCTGTTGCGGGTTTGATTCCCAAAACATTATCTGACGCAACGGGTTGTCACATGTTCTACATGTTTTCCTTTTTCCAAAATGATATAATTTTATAAAAATCCCAAAAATGAGATAAATTCCTCAAGAATAACCATAACATATTTTCGCATCAAATTTTATCTCATACCTCGTATTTTCATCCCAAATAGTAATAAGCTGTAATTGCCTCAAATTCAAGGATCATATAAACCCAAATAGTTTTTTATAACTATATCTACAAAAGAAAAGATAATTATTCATCAAATATAATTTTCACATAAAAAACTTCAGGGCTACACGTAAAAAGAAAAGTCTTCCAAAGTAATCCCATCAAAAAAAGAGCATTAATACTTTTAAACATTTCATCACCCAGATATCTAACAAAAATCTAGAATTTCTAAAATGTAGGAATCTTAATCATCTATAATTCTTTATGATCCCCTAACCATTTTTTTCCAAATTATTCCATAATAATTCATTCCTAAAAAAATCATGAATTATATCCAAAGATTCAATAATGTCAAAACATCAGCTAAGAAATAATCCATACCTTTGACAGGTCATTGTAAGTTTTCTTATCCTAAATTGGAATGGAATTAGGTACTGGTAAACATATATTTGTATGGTCATACTGATCCCATTACTAAACCTTCTTCGTAGGACATCTATTTTCATAATGACCATGGACAACACATTTAAAACATTCAATAGATCCCTCAGAAAGAATGTCTTTGCCTTTCCTAGACTCAACTGGATGCTTCCTTTTTACATGGAATGTTATTGCTTTATGGCGTTAATTACCACATCTATAGAATCTTCCAGTCATTTTGAAGCATCTTCCTAGGTGTTTCTTTCCACATCCTTAATACATTGGTTATTGAATATACTTTCCTTTATGATTTTTACCTCAACTTCCATAGGGATTTGTTTATCGCATATATGTTGCCTTAGAAAAATCACCAAGGATTATGTGGTCAATCATAACTCTAGATATTTTGTTAAGAATAACCACAAGAGTTCTAATTTCAGCTCCCATTTCATTCGGTTTCTCATTCATAAAAACACCAAAGTTTCCTTCACATATATTATTACTTTGGTGCCTTCTAGATCCAACCATTGAGTAAGAACAAATGGTCAGTGTGAGTATATCAAAAAAATCATCGTGTAATATATTATGTGGAGGGTAAACACTAAGATATACTTATTTATGTTATCTTAAAATAATTAAATATATCTAAAATAACAATGAACCTTTCTAATATTCTAATCATTATGGTTATGTAACTTATACTTAAATAACACTCTAACCCATGAAGTTATCTAAACCGACATTTGATACCAACTATAAGGCCCCAGCCTTAAACATTACATAATCTTGAGTTATGTCAAGAATTCAAACTGAGGATCTTTTTAGATTTTTATTTTTAGAGAATTATGCTCTAAATATTACATTAAATCTCATAAATTACAAATTAGACACTTATACTCTATAGAAATTTTTGCACAATAATAAAACTCCTCAAATAAAACACGAGTTCTTTTCCTGATATAAATATTCTTGAATACTTCCTTTATATTACCCTTCCTTATACCATGTAGAAAACATTTCAAAAACATGGGATGAGAATAAAAAGCTCAGTAAGGGTTATAAAATAAGGAAATAAAACATTAGTCTATCAATAAATAAAAATTAATGAAATCATACTTCTCAATCATAAAACATAAGCCCTTAACATACCTCAGGAAATCATAATATTTACGAATAACACATAAAAAACATAAATCATAAATATAACTTATGGAATCCATAACATACTTACATTGTAGCTTTCACACCCACATAGGGAGTTACTCTTAAAATACCCATAATAATATATTCCCTAAATCTCTTAGGAGAAACAATAACTTTACCTCCGTCACGTTACCCAATGCATTAGACAACTATCTCGGGCTCACCTGCCCTATGTTTATCGAAGAACCACCCCTATTTGGTTTATCAAATAACCACCCATAAAATTTTCAAGAACCATTACATAATCATAACATATAAATGATCGAAATTATCAAAATTTCACTCATCAATCATAAAAAATCAATTCAATATATTGAAATATTCATTCCATTTCTGAAACCATTTAAAACATTTAATAAAGAGATATTTGAATCAATGTGTCCCATACAACTTTTAAATATTTATAGGAATTAACATTTTAAAACATTAGTGTTCATACAAATAAATCCTTAAAATCATTTTTAAAACATGGAAATTAATAAGAAATATTTAGAAGATTAAATCTTTAAAACATTGAAAACAATGTTTTAGTTAAAGAGTCCCTTACCACTTGAGAAAATACTTGAATAATAATAATTAAAGGATAAAATTAGAAGAAACCTATAATATAATGAGAATAAGGATATTCTTGATATAATATTTTAGAGGTTATTATATACACCTTATAGTATAATAAAGGTTTATAATATCAAGATATTTCCCAATGAAAGAAGATTGAGATGTAGTCCCTTACAAAGATCATATAAATTATTTAAGAATTTATCAATAGGATGATTATGTGTAGTAATATTATATCCACACAAAGGTAAGTGGAAATTAAAACATAAATTTATAAACAGTTAGTGCACATATAATTTTTTCATAGTATAATCAACAATGTGTACAACCCAAGGAGAGGAAATTGAGTTTAGAAATTCTCTTAGGAAAATTCTGCAGCCTAACGATGTCACTTAAAAATTCATAAAATAATTTTACGAGATTTAAGAGGGTATATAATCCCCTAGACATAAAATGGAAATAAATAAGGATATATAAGAACATATCCAAACATAATAAAATTGAAATTAGAAGGCATAACATAAAAGAAGTCTTTGACTAAAAGAGGAGGGTGAAAGGTTCCCTTACCCTACATCTGATTCGTCACATATATTCCTTGTTCTTCATGAATAATAAACATAAGTTAATTTAAACTTTCTTTAGAAAATTTTCAAGTTTATTATTATTTTTATATAACTTACTAACATGTTGTAAAAATTATATAATTATTTAAGTTAATATTTGTCGTTTTGTCGATATTGGGTACTTGAGTCAAAAATGATATTGTTATAATTACAAATTGTACATATGGTCAAAAGTAAATTATCTCTATAATAGTATTATTTATTTAAATAACATATATATTAATTATATATATATATATATATTTATAATATTCCATAACATTTTTAGATAATAAATGAAATGCGTCGTTCATAGAGACGGTAATCCGTACGTTCGCATGAATGATACTTTCATTTATTTTTCAACTTTAAAGGAATTAAAACTAAATGATACATTGGTATATTATAATTCCAATATAATATTATATTTTATATAAGTTAAATATTTTTATTAAATCCATCCTTTATACATTCCATGCATGGTATGAACGAGTCATATCACTCTGAGGGGGCGGTAGTCCGCACTTCCTCAAATGAAATTATCATATTTACACATTATGGAAAGAAAAGAGGTATTATCTAAATGAAAAATAAAGAATAATAGAGATAATATAAATATAATATATATAATATATAAATAAAGTGCCATCATAATGGACACCATGAGAGGCGGTAGAAGATAATTTAACAATCATCATTTCATGAGTTAGTAGTTCGTCGTCCATAGAAACAGTATGTTCTAAATCCATTAAGTGGAGGTGTGTGTAATTTTAGGTTTAATAAAAATCATAAAAACATAATAGTATATTGAATATATATTTTTTGTTATAAAATAATGGAATAAAGAGAGTTTATGGGGTTGGAGAAGGAAAATAAATGAAAGAAGCTTGAGAGAAGACATTACCTCAAATCAGGTAACTCCTTTTGATTTAAGCTAAAATGCCATCATGAATTGAATTATTCCCAAGGTAAGGCTTCTAGGAGTAATATAGGGATGTTGGTATATTATTTTGGTAGAGTTTGGATGAGACAAATGGGGTTGAGAGGTGTGAGTAAGAGTTAGCAGTGATTCTCTTTTATAAGAGGGAGGAGGGGCACTTTAGGAATGTCTTGAAAGATTATTTTATTATAAACTGAATTTAGATTTAAAAAGGTTCCCAAATCATTTTATTCTAATAAAAGTTTAGTATTGTCTGAAATCATATCAACTGGTAATTTTTAGATATGTTTTGGTTTCAAATTTAACCTTATAATTTAGCATCAACACTTAGTTAACTTATTTGACTCTTACCAAGTCTTATTGTATATTCATACTATATGGTTAATATAGTTACTATAAAATTCTAATAGAACCTCAAATGGTTCATTAAAAAAAATTTCAACATTATATAAGTAATTTTGACGAATAATATATTTTTATGACTATTATATAGTTTAATAAAATACTATTTGTTTTAAAAACTCATTTATGTCAATTTTTATACTATTCATATCATGACTTTTTTAAAAATCCATAAAAACTAGATTATTTCGAAATAAATTCATTATTTAAAAGATAAGAAGTCATAATAATCCCTAAAATTATTGTATAGTATAAAAATTTTCAAAATAAATTTATTTTAATATTTTTAATCTTATTTATTTAAATCATTCATTAATAAGGTAATCACTACATCATCATTATGTCATAAATAAATTTATTTATTTGATGTCTAAAAAATATAAATAAAATACCATGATGTAGGAAATCATTTTATATTTATAATTAATATTTATTGTCAACATGATCACTTCTATAACAACATATAAAAATTGTTTTAATAAAAGATATATGTTTATGTTATATTTTACTTAACTTTAAATTAAAAGTAATTAAATGTCATTTTCACACACAAGTGGATCCTTTTTGTACTAAAATTGACTCAAGGATTCCCATGCTCGGACATATATCATCTAATAGGATTAGTACACATGTTAGGGTAATTTAATAATATTAAAATATTATTCTTTACCCTTATTTACCAGATTTACCCTTTAACAATGGTAAATAAAATATTTATTGAAGTTACTATTCACAATGTCTAAAAATAAATGTTACTTATTTAAAAAATTTATATCTCCTCATTAAAAATATGAAATCAATTTTTCTAAATTAAAAACATATCAATTTCAGAAATTAATTTAAAATTAAATCTCATTGTCATAACCAAAAGGCGTGTTTTTAGAAAGTAAAAACTACCAACAGATTGACATGTGTTTATATCCAATTAAAATGTGAAATTACTTTACATGACAATAATTGTATTAAATGATTAAACTAAAATCCAATTATACTTTAAAACAATTTAAAATTACAATATAACTATATAAATAAATTAGATTAAAAAGCAGTTTTGAATTAAAATGCAGTATTTTTCACTATTCATTAAAAAATGAAATTTATCAGAAAAATACAAAAATTTCATCCAAAGTAAATTTTGATGTCCCTATTCTACATAATAAGTTTTTTGTCAAATAGAACTTATAAAAGTGCCAAAAACTAGATTTAAAATGGGTTTTACATCAAAAGGAGGTAAAATGACCTTTTAAAAATATTAGAGTATTTCATACTTAAAATCAAAAAAATTATTATTTTAAGCCTATAAAATTTATTGGATAAATGTAAAGACATTTAATAATCATATTGTAGTTATTTATGTTCATTCCTGCAAATACAAGAGTTAGAAGTTAACTACCATTTAATATAATAATAATATTATATTATTTTTTTGGTATAACTCAAAGTTGTGTGCAACATAATATTTCAAAGAAACTTGTTATCGTATTTTGAGTACGCTATCGTACAAAGAATCCCCTTTAATTTAAAAATAATATCTTATTCATAAATTTTAATAGATATGAAAAATTATTATTCTATAAATTATTAGGGCATTACACTCCATGCACTGACATTGATGCTCCGTGCACTGACATTGATGATCTGTGTTCCATCATTTATGTTATGAAAACAATTCTATGTGTGTTAACCATGATACTCTATGGTCCATCGATGCTCTATGCACCAACATTGACAGTTCGTCCAGCAACCTTGACACTTCATGAACCATCGATGCTCTATGCATCATCGACACCCTATGGGTTATCGATATTGGGAGTTTTATGGACTATAACTGATAATACATATCATTTTTATTTAGACTTATACATGTGTTAGATAACTGTACCTTCATGGCGTTCCGTGGTGGTGTACCTTCATTATTATCCTTAGTGATGTACCATTGTGGTGATCCATAGTGGTGTACCTTCATGGTGATCCTTAGTGGTGTACCTTCATGGTCTCCCTTAGCGGTGTACCTTTATGGTGATCCTTAGTGGTGTACCTTTTTGGTATTATTTAGTTGTGTACCTTCTTGATATTCCTTAGTGGTGTACATTTATTATGACCCTCAATGGTGTACCATTGTGGTGATCCTTAGTAGTGTACCTTGCGATCCTTAGTGGTTCACTTTTGTGGTCATCCTTAGTGGTGTCACTTCATGGGGTTACTTCAAGGTATTCATTAGTAGTGTACCTCTAGGGTGTTCCTTATTGTTGTTCTTTTGTTTTGTACCTTCATGGTCATCCTTAGTGGTGTACCTTCATGGTGTTCCTTCATAGTCTTCCTTAGCGGTGTACCTTCATGGTGTTACTTCATGGAATTAATTTTTTTATTTCCTTTGATTTGTTTTTACTTTTTTATATACATCATGTATTTATCATTGGTTTCATTTGTGATTTCAGGGTGTCCTACTAAGTATGGTTTTACTCACACTTGCATTGGATTTTCATTCATGTGTCGTGTCTTGTGTATATGATCAATGCATTGATGAATTCCTAGGTGTTCTAGGGTCACCTGAATCTTAGAGTGATCCGACATATGATATGTGATTCTAAGACTTCAGAAAGTTGTCATAAACCTTCCCTTCAGGTGGGATTTTCTGTAGACGAGTTTTAAAAAAAAATCATTCACATTGACTGTCTCTTTTTATTGGTGGGATTTTATTCTGGTCTTATTTACTTTCCATCTTTATATTTTCATAATCAGTGGTTGGTATCTAAGTGTATGTATGATTTGTTTACTTAGTGTTTTTACATTTCAGATTTTTTTTCTTGGAGATGTGTGCATGCGTACAAGTACTTTGGCCAATGCCTAACATTTGGGGGATATGCCTACTCATTTATAGTCTCCACCCCCTAGATTACTAGAGGTGGGATTAGTGTAGTCATGAAACAGGTACATCTGGGATGTTTCTTGATAAATTGGTATCAGACGTATTCAGTTACACTTAAGAACCAAGAGTCCTTGAGATTGGTTTTATGAAACAGTGTCAAGTGTTTTTAGTTTGGCTTTCAGGGTAGAGAATCTAGTGTTGGTGAAACAACCAATGTATCCATACACTAGGACAATGGACACCTGATTTTTGACTCGGTGCATAAAAACACTGGTCTGAGGGAAAATAATGGTACATGCATCATATAGGAATTATTGTGTCTTAGATATCTTTCTCGATTCAACTCACAGGGTATACTCTATTCACCATGGTACATCTTGTTTTACTTCAAGATGTTTCCACATTGACAACCATCTAGGATATAACCATGTGATCACAAGAATGATCCTTTGGGTGACCAAACATTGGTAGATGGATGTTTAATATAGATAGCACCTCTAGGTTGTGCACCAGCCATGTCACCACCTATAGAGTATCATAGGGTAACCAATGTACCTACAGATGAGTTGCATAGGCTAAGCGCACTTCATGAATTTTAAAAATATGGACCCCTCTGGTTCTAAGGTGAGCTCGACATACAAGTGGCTAAGGACTGGCTTGAGGCAGGGACCCAATTTTTCCATCAGTTTGGGACACCATCAGATTAGATGGTGGTCATGGCAGCGAGCCTTCTACGTGGTTAAGGAGGGAGATAGTGAGGTTTGGTTACCTGATCTTACAACGATGTGACACTTCCATGGACATTGTCTGGGAAACTTTTCAAAGAGAGTTTCTCTCCTTATAAGATAATGGATATGCATTCCTAGAAGATTTTATAGCTCTGAAAAGTCAACATGATGGAACTTGGGTAATCATTGTGGAATACCAACCTTTCTAGGTACTCGATGGATATGATACATGACCAGTGCTTTAGGGATCAAACCATTGAGAAAGGTGTTCTTAGGGACATCCCAGCCATCATTATCCCCTATGCATTCCTACCTATACTAGGGTTCCAAAAAAAAAACCTTTATTGTTGAGAGTCCCTTGGGAGAGAAAATTAATCTAGTAATAGTCTGCAATGGGAAAGCAAGAGTAGACTGATTTGCAGAGTGGAAGATGTGGTGAAGGACTTGGGAGAGTAGCAAGAGGTGGTACACATTTTGACATGTTACCACCACCACCCAGGTGATCCACACTAGGCTTAGGGAGATGGGAGATAGGGAAGGGGATAACTGCTTGTGGTCAGGGAATATGACCCAAGGGCTACATGAATAATTTGAGGTATGTTCTATATCTATTATACTTTAGCTACCATATTGATGGACACAAGTACCAGTCATTCTCTTCATTCCATGAATATTTTTAGAGGCTTAGAGATTCTGGTAGAACCATTGACTTGACCCTGATGCTTGGAGACTCCTACTGGACGAGACACAATTATCAATCACTGGTGCCGATAGTTTGATCTGACTCTTAGAGGTGAGAGTTTCAATTGGGATCTCTTAGTAGTGGTTCCAAGGAATTATGACTCCATTCCTAGTATGGAATGATTATCCACAATTCATACTTAGATTGATAGTTTTTAGTGAAGAGTGTGGGGTGTCCATAGTGGAAAAATGAGGTTTTCCATCATAGTGGAATGGAAACCTTAGAAGCTCTAGATGGACTCATACATAGGAGTGTGCAGCTGATTAATCATCAATTAGATAGACCAAACCTTGGTGTAGTGGATGTTATGAGTCCTAAATTCCTTTCAATGGTGGTGAAGTTTTAGTGGATCCATTGGATATTAAGACAGAGGTGTGGGCAAGGGTTCCTACAGGACTATGACATTGAAATTTTCTATACTCCTCAGAAGGGAAAATGTGGTATCAGATGATCTCAATAAGTGATATTGTTCACTATTACAAAATGAGGCATCATAGTGGTTGGCCTCATTATATTTATCCTTCATGGATAGAGTTAGGGTGACTTATCTTTAGTCAATGTCTAACACCCCTCCAGTCTTACAATGAGTTAGGGAGGCACAACTTGGGGATGCCAACTGTGAGATCCAACATCCTCAGATTCCCATAGAGAATACCCCTTATTGACATTCGAAAGGTGGGGAGAATGTTGATCTTTTCATAGGATTCCCCATAGTACCTATGTCATTGAGGGATGAGGTTCTGAGGTAGTTCCATATTTCCCTTTTGTGCCTTGAGAAATCTTCGTGTGGGAATGCTGAATGCCTTGCTTTAGGGATGAGAGATCAGTTTCTATGTTTTTTTCCTGCTCTTGTGATGTGACGTGAGCCTAGTATGGCTAAACCTGTAGGGATGTTTTAATATATGGGTTAGGTAGGAAATGTTTTTATGGTAGTAGTGGATGCCTATAGTGGTGAGATGCATCAGGATATGCATGTGGGTGTTTGGGAGGACACTGGGGATGATATAATGGGTTGATACTGGGATTACGTATTGATATGAAAGTTGGGTTATTGTTTGAATCAGTTATTGGGTTATCAAATCACCATGTTGATCTACTTGTGTTTGTAATGGGTTGATCCTTTAATTTATTGAGGTTCCAGGAATGAAGTGAGAAAAGATCTTGATGGAATTTGTGATGGGTTTATCATGTACGTCCAAGGACACGATTCTATCTAGGTGGTGGTCGACTAACTCACCGAGTCATCCCACAACCTAGCTAGATGGGAGTAGAGTCCAACAAATAGCTTGAGCCACCTCTAAGTGTAGGTTATAGTTCAACTCCTTATAATTCCATCTATGATTGTTTCAGATCACAATTCTCTCTTTCCATCATGGTCAATGAGATAGTGGATCAAGAGGAGAGGATTATTTTTTGATGAGTGATTCCTTTAGTGCGCGTCTGATGATAGCTTGATAATCTTTCAGAGTGCCCATGGGAGTGGAGGCTCAGGTTCATGCTCAGTACCCTAATCCTTTGTGTAACCCTTGGTTTTGCTTTTAGGGAAATAAATCATAATAAAGGAGAGAAATTAATTACTCGAATTTTAATGAATTTATTTTTAGAAATTAATTGGAAAAATTCCAAGACTAAGTGCTGAGATAGAGTGTGATTTAGAGGCCTGGGGGTGCTCAAAACAATTCATTTTTATATTTTAAATAGAATATGTGCACTTATTTTCTAAAAACATTGAAAAACACTTAAATAGGTGATGGGACATAAATCTGAAGGCACCATTGAGCTCAGAGCAATGCCTTTACTCTAACCACGACTTAAATATATTCAGCATAGGTTAACTCTGAAAAGTAGTTTTTCAGACGCAACCATAAATAAAATAATTAAATGAAATTATATTTTTTTCAAATCCTAATAAATTATAAATGGTAAATCAGTTGGAAAATATGATACCATCGATGAGTTCTTTGGGGGGTGTTATCATTAGGTGAGGCCTACCATCATCCTGTGTAGGCTGACTGTGAAAGATAGACTTTTGATGCAAATGTCATTAAAATAATTTAATAATTTTTTTTCAACACAACGATTTTTTTGTTAAATTTTTCCTTTTTGGAATATATCTATGGTTATGATCATAAACTTGGAGAAATCCATTATGTATATGGAGAGACCTTGAAGAAATATCTCTCGATGAAAAACAGATGACAACAGAGTGGTAGATCAAGATTGTTCTTGACAGATCAACAATGGAATCTGATCCTTGAATTCGAATGTTCCAAACTCTAGGTTGGGGTTTTTTACTTTGTGTTTTGTTTCCTCACTCTTAGTTTCAAAGATGAACACGGACAACCAACGAACAAGTTGATCTGCAGTTCGATCGTTCTTACGGGAGGGATTATGTTGCAGGGATTATAAGAGAGATAAAATTTAATAATTTCTAACCCAAACGTCCCCAAATCTTGATTGTTGTCCAATAAAACATAAAAAATGAAGCTAGACATTTTATTTGTGCATCACTCCCTCCATCCTTCACATTCCTGATCGTTGGATCCCTGTGGTTCCAAGCTCGACGTTGCCAGGCTGTTCTGAGAATGATTAGACCCCTGGATTCTAGGCGGACCGACAACATATGTCATATTAGGGTAGATAAGGTTACAAGAAACCCAAATATACAATTAAACATAATTTAGGGCTTCTGAAAAGTAGCATGGTGGTTCAGCAAGGCTGCGAGGTAGTCCAGTGAAGTAGCCTGATGGTCAGGGGAGGCAGCACAATGGTCTGATGAGGAGATGGTCACTGGTTGCAGTGACAAATACAACATGAGCCACCAACAGGGTGGAACATGAAGTGATAGCCATGATTTAGGTGAAATTATTTTCAACCATATTGAATGAGGAGGATGTTCATGTAGACATGGGGAGCCATCTAGCCATGTGGTCAGGCAACTGTGTGGACCAAAGCCATGCAGCTAGGGCGGGCCATGTTTGGTGGAGCAAAGACAACCCACATGATGCAGGATGGGTTAGAGAACCAGGATGCTCCACTAGTCCAAAATTCTATTGGGCTGGTCTATTTTAAGATGTCCTAGACTAACTGGGTCAAGTCAGGTTGGCCGGTCCAGGTCAGGTTAGAATCGGACCAACCTAGACCTGACCCTTTTTAATAAATTTGTAATATCATTCAAATGGGATGTCAATTTGACGATCCGTCTATGGATTTGGGACCCTTGAGATGACACTATCCTTTTAATGTAATCTAAGTTAGTTATTATGGAAGTTATAATGAACCCACATGGCTTCTGGAGTAGTTTCTCTTGAAACAATCATGCTAAGAGATGAATCTTGTGGCCACTTAATACTTGAATACTACGTGACCTGGGAGATGCATAACCCATGGATGCTATGTTATTGACATCGATTCTCTATGTGTAATCCTTGAAACATCGTGCACCATCAACTCTCTGTGTTCCTAAATAGATTCTCTGTGTGCCGACCTTGATGCTCTATGCACCATCAATGCTCTGTGCACCAACATCGATGCTCTATGTGCCAACATTGATGATCTATGCACCGTCTATGCTCCATGTGCTAACCTTTACTCTCCAAGTGCTATCGATGCTTCTTTCATCATCGAGACTCATTGTGTTATATATACTAGGAGTTTTGTCGACTAAAACTGATAATACCTCTCCTTGTGCTTTAAACTTATACCTGTTTGAGATGATTGTACATTAATGGTGTTACTTGGTGGTGTACCTTCATGGAATTATTTAGTAGTGTACCTTCATGGTGATCCTTAGTGGTTGTCCATCATGGTGATCCTTAATGGTGTACCTTCATGGTCTTCCTTAGTGGTGTACCTTTTTGGTGATCCTTATTGGTGTACCACCATGGTCTTCCTTAGTGGTGTACCTTCTTGGTATTCTTTAGTTGTTTACCTTCATGGTGATCCTTAGTGGTGTACCTTCATGTTGATCTTTAGTGGTGTACCTTTATGGTGATTCATAGTGGTGTACCTTCGTGGTATCCCATAGTGGTGTACCTTCATGGTGTACCTTTGTGGCCTTCTTTAGTGGTGTACATTCATGATGTCCTTTCATGGTCCTCCTTAGTGGTGTACCGACATGGTGTTTCTTAGTGGTGTTCCTTCATGTAATTGCTTTGTAGTATTTTCTTTGAGGTGGTTTTCATTGGTGATATACTTCATGTATTTCTTAGTGGGTTCCTTTCTAGTTTTGGGGTGTCCTACTGAGTATTTTTTTACTCACCCCTACTCAGGATTTTCCATCACATGTCATTTCTTGTGCATATGGTTGATGCTTTGATAGATCCATAGGTGGGTTGGGACTAGTTGATTATTAGTGTGATTAGACAGATGAGGTTTTCTTCTACAAATTCAGAAAGTTGTCCTACACCTTCCCTTCAGGCGTCCATTTCTGTGGATGTGTTTTAGGAACATTTGTATTCACATTGATAGTCTCTTTCCTTTGGTGGGACTTTATTCTGGACTTGTTTATATTCAAGTTTCCTAGTTTCATACTCCCTAGTTGGTATCTTAGTATATGCATAACTTTTTTACATAGTGTTTTTACATTTCATCATTTTTAGCTTGGAGATGTTTGTGTGTGTGTACAAGTACTTAGGAAAATGCCTCCCATTTGTTGGATATGCCTACTTGGTGGTAGTCACCAGCCCCTGACCTATTAGAGGCAGGATTGGGGTATTCATTGTATAGGATCCTCTATGAAGGGTCACGAAAGAGTGTTATTAGAGGATGTAAGTTCTAATTAAGTATTGAGAGTCTATGAGATTGGTTTGGGGAAACCTTGTTGAGTGTTTTGTGTTCATCTTTCAGGCCAAGGAATCTAGTGTTGGTGCAGCGTCCGACGTATACATACACTAAGACTCTGGAAACCTTATTTTTGACTCAGTATATAAAAACATTGGTTGCAGTGAAAATAATGGTACATGAATCATATAGGAAGGGTTGTTTCTTTCATTTATCTCTTGAGTTAACTCACCAAGTATACTCTATTGACTGTGGTACATCATTCTACTTCAAGATGCTTCCACATTGATAGCTAGCTAGGATTCCACCACATGATCATGAGGATGATATTATTGGTTATGAGATAATGGTACATAGATCTAGAATGGCGATAGCACCTCTAGGTGGTGTACCAGCCAAGTAACCACCTATAAAGAAACACTAGGTACCCACAGTACCTGCAGATGAGATGTATATTATTAGTGCAGTTTCCGAGTATCAGCAGTAAAGACCCATCAGGTTCTGAGGTAAGACCAATACATAGGTAGCTGAGGACTGTCTTGACGCGGTGACTCATGTTTTCCATCTAGTTAGAACACTTATAGATCAGATGGTGGTACTGGCAGCAAGCCATCTATGAGGCTCAGCAGGGTGATAGTTGGGTTTGGTTACCCGATCTTATGATAAGGTGACTCTTCCATGGACAGAGTGAGAGAAACGTTTCATAGGGGAGTTCTCACCTTATAATATAAAGTATATTCTGTCCCAGAAGCTTCTATTTCTCTAAAAATATGACATGTCGGTACATCAGTATTCAATGAGGCATACTGATCTATTATGGAATTTGATGGATATGTTATGCGACTAGTGCTTCAGGGACAAGACCTTCAAGAAATGTTTCATTAGGGATGTTTGAGATATCATTATCCCTCTGTGTATTCCTAACTATGCTAGGGTGATACAACAAACCTATGTGGGTGAGAGTCCCTTGGCTGAAAAAATTAACGAGTAATAGTCTGTAGTGGGAAAGAAAAGTAGATATATCTGTAGAGTGATGGATGTGGCAGAGGAGTTGGGAGAGAAACAGGAGGTGGTAGACATTTAAAAATTTTACCACAACCACTTCCAGGTGATCAACACTAGACTCAGGGAGTTGGGAGATAGGGATGGTAATATCAACAAGTGGACGAGGCTTATGACCCAAGGGCTCGAGGAATGATTTGAGGTTTAGTCTATGTCTATTCTACAGTAGTTTACATATTAATAGACACATGTAATATTCATTATCTTTTTTCCACAAATATTTTTCAAGGATCAATGATTTTTATTGAACCGTTGAATTGACCCTCATGCTTGGAGACTCCTACTAGAGGAGACCCAAAGATCACACACTGGTGTCCAAAGTGTGATCTGAGTCATAGAGATGAGAGTGTTGGTTGGTATATTTTGGTAGCAGTGTTAAGGAATTATGACATCATTCATGGTATGGAAAGGTTATCCATATTTTCTTATCAGATTGATTGTTTTTAGCAAAGTTTGTGGTGTGTTAGTAGTGGAGGAACAATGTTTTACTTATTAGTGGAAATGAAACCCAAGAAACTCAGGATGGACTCACACATAGGCGGGTACCGCTAATTACTCATCAATTCGATAAACAAACCCCTGGTGAAGTGGATATTTTGAGTCTTCAATTCCCTACAATGGTGGTAGAGTTGTAGTGGATCCAATGAAGGTTGAGACATAGGCGTTTTCTAGGGTTCCACCAGGACTGTGGCATTGAAATTGAATATACTCCTATAGAGGGGAAACGTGGTAGTATATTCTCTCAAAATGAAATATTTTTTACATTTACTGAATGAGGCATCAGAGAAGTTGGACTTGTTACGACTATCCTTGGTAGATGGAGATAAGGTGGCTAATCTCCAATCGATGGTTAACACCCCTCCACTCTTATAGCAAGTTAGGGAGGCACAACTTGGGCATGCTGACTATGAGACCCAACCTAATTAGATGTACACTGGTAATACCCCTGATGTATATTCTAAAGGTGTGGATAACATCATTCTTTTCTAAGGATGCACTGTAGTGCCAGTTATTTTGTTAGAGGGGTTCTGAGAAAGATATATACTTTCCATTTTTATCCTTGAGAAATATTTTTGTGGGAAGTGTTAATACCTTTCTTTTGGGATGAGAGCCCAGATTCTATGTTTGTTTCATGCTTCTTGTGATGCGACGTGAGCCTGGGATGGATGATCCTACAGTGTTATTGTAATATGTGGGGTAGGGAGGCCTGATTTCTATGTTAGCAGTGGATGCCTAGTGTGGCGAGAAGCTTCAGGATATGCATGTGGGTATCAATGAGGACACCGGGGGTGATAAATTGGGTTGAAGCTGGTTTTACCTATTGATAGAAAATATGGGTTCCTATTTGAATCAGTTATTGGTTTATCAACTCACCATGTGAATCCACTTGTGTTTGGAATGGGTTTCTCCTTTTATTTCTTATGGTGCTAGGAAGGAAGTGGGAAATGATCTCAATGGATTTCATGACGGGTTTACCACATACGTCCAAAGATATGATTCTATATGGGTAGTCATTTAATGACTCAACAAGTATTCCCAAAACCTATATAGACATGATAAGAGTCCAGTAAAGATATTGGGATATTTGTATGTGCAAGTGATAGTTCGACTCCAAGGAATTCCATCGATGATAGTTTCATATCGTAACACTATCCTTCCATTATAGTCTAGGTGATCGATGATCAAGAGGAGATGATCTTTAGTGGATGAGATATTCTATTTGTATGTGCAAATAAAAACATGAAAATATCCTAGAGAGCAAACAAGAGCAGTATACTAAGGCTCATGATCAGTACCCTCATCCTTTGTGTAACCGTTGGTTTGGATTTTGGGGACGTATATCCATAAGAGGGGGAGATTTTAATGACTTGTTTTTTTGAAAATTTGTTTTTAGGAATTAATTGGTAATATTCCAAGACTAAGTGTTGAGATGACATGAAATTCTAATGATCTGTGTTCCCAAAGCAATTCATTTAAAATTGTTCAGTTTTTAATAGTACACACAATTAATTTTCTAAAAAAGTGGAATAACTCTTAAATGGGAGCCCAAATTAGAATTCTAAAGGAACTATTGATCTCATAGTAGTGGCTTTACCCTATATGTGACATAAAATTACTCGGTGCGAGTTAGTTGTGAAAAATAGTATTTGGAAAAAAATCGAAAATAAAATAATTAAATAAAACCATTTCATTTTAAATTCGTAATAACTCATAAATGATAACTCGTATGGTAAATCCAAGAACGCCATTGAGTACATAGGGGTTATTTTCATTAGGTAAGGCCTAACATCGGCTATCAAGGGATGGCTAGGAGTGATAAATTTTGAATGCATACATCATAAAAATTACTTAATAAAAAATATTTTCAATGAAACATCATTTCATTTTAAAATTTTTCATTTTCGAAGACTTCTACGGTTAGGCTCATAACCTTGGAGAAATCCATGAATGATTTGAAGATACCTTGGATAAATATATCTCGATGACCAAAAAATGAAGACTGAGGGGTGGGCTGTGATAATCCTTGACAAATCGCCAACAGCAATGGATCCTCAACATCAAATGATCCAAACTCTAGGTTGGGGGTGTTACTTTGTGTTTCATTTTCTCACTCATAGATTCAATAGAGAAAGTGGACCAAACCATGAACAAGTTGATCTAAAGGTCGATTTTTCTTTCAGGAGGGATTATGTTGCGGGGATTATTAATAGTAAAGAGTTTAATCCTTTCTTACCCAAACTTACCTGAATCTTGATCGTTGTACAAGAATGATTGTCCAATGATTCTTGAACTCTTATTTGTGCATCTCTCCCTCTATTATTCATGTTCCCTACTATTGGAACACCATGTTTTCCTACTCAATATTTACTGGTGGTTCTGAGGACAATCAAACCCTCAGATTTGAGGCAAACCGATATGAGATGATGCAACAGGGTTTTTCAGGTCACAAAGAACACATATCTATGATTTTTCCAAATTTTGAGCATCCGGTGATGAAGTGTGGTGGTAAAGTGAGGAAGTGTGGTGGTATGGTGAGACAAATTAGTGGTACGACGAAGTGCGAGAGTGATATGACAAGGCAACACATCATTTTGATGTGGTAGCGGTAGGTGTTTGCAACGGCGATAGTGATAAGGGCCCCCGGTAGGGTGGAACCCACAGAGGTAGCCTCCATTAATCTGGTGGCTGGATTCATTGACCAGCGGACCCAGCTGGCCACACAATTGGGGGACCGTGTAGACTAGTGTGACGTAGCCAGGGCGGGCCACATTTGGTGGAACAAAGCCAACCGAAGCGACTCGGGCTGGGATGGGGAACCAGAGAATTCCGTCAGCCCAACCAGCTGGACCAATGTCTAGAAGACCATCTGACCAAACCAGTTCAGGCCGTCCCAGACTGACCAGGTCTGGTCGGGTCGTCCGATCTAGCTCCGATCAGACCCGAACTGGCTCGGACTAGACCCTTTTTACTAAAATGGAAATATCTTTCAAACAATAGGTATGTTTAATGAGCTATATTTGGAATTGGGACCCTTGTGTCAAGATAGTTATTTGGGATACACTAAGTGAGTTTATGTGGAAGTTTTCACGCGACAAAATGGATTCTGGAGTTGGTTCTCCTGAAAGAATTGCACTATGGGCGGAACCCTATAGATACCTATGACTTGGTGACTACATGAATTGGGTGCTGTAAGAACCATTGATGGTCCATACACCAAAATTGATTCTCTATGCAACATTGACGCTATGTGAACCAACATAAACGCTCTTTGTGACATCCTTGATGATCCATGCACCTTTAATACTCTATTTGTTGATATCAATGCACCATGTGCTGACCTTATGCTTAGTGTGTCATCGATGCTTCACGGTCCATCTACACTCCATGCATTGACATCAATTCTCTATGTTCCAACCTTGACTCTCCATGCACCATCGACACTTCATGCATCATCGAAACTCAATTTGTTATCTATATTGGGAGTTCTAGGGAATAAAACTAATAATACCTCTCATTGTGGTTAAGACTTATACCTATGTGAGATGACTATAACTTTTTGGTGTTCCTTAGTGGTGTACCTTCATGGCAGTCCCTTGGGGTGCACTTTCAGAGTGATACTTAGTGGTGTACCATATTGGGGATCCTTAATGGTGTACCTTCACAGTCTTCCTTAGTAGTGTAACTTTATAGTGTTCCTTTGTGGTCTTCCTTAGTGGTGTACCTTCTTGGTATTCCTTAGTGGTGTACCATTATTACGATCCTTAGTGGTGTACATTCATAGTGATCCTTAGTGGTGTAACTTTTTGGTTATCCTTAGTGATGTAACTTCATAGTTTTTCTTATTGGAGTTCCTTTATGGTATTCCTTCATGGTCTTCCTTAGTGGTGTACTGTTGTGGTGTTAGTTAGGGTGTACCTTTTTGGTCTTCATTAGTGGTGTACTTTCATGGTCTTCCTTAGTGGTGTACCATCATAGTGTTCCCTAGTGGTTTTACTTTGTGTAATTCCTTTGTATTATTTCTTTTTATTTTTTTCCATTAGGATACACTTCATGTATTTCTTAGTGATTTCCTTTGTGGTTTCAGGATGTCCTACTGAGTATTATTTTTCTCACCCATACATGGGATTTTTGGGCATGTGTTGTGTCTTGTGTAGATGAATGACACATTGATGGATTCCCAAGTGGGCTAGGACCTGGTGATGGTTAAAGTGACTAGATAGAAGAGGTTTGGCTCTATGACATCAGAAATTTGTCGTATACCTACCCTTCAGACATGTTTTTCTATGGAGGAGTTTTAGGAACGTGTGACTTCACATTGATAGTCACCTTATTTTGGTGGGATTTTATTCTAGCCTGATTTACTTTCAAGTTTCCCACTATCATACTCCATGGTAGGTATCTTAGTGTACAATGCTCTATTTACATAGTGTTTTGAAATTTCTGTATTTTGGGCTTGGAGATATGTGCGTGTATGAAGGTACTTAGGAAAATGCATCAAATATGTTGGATATGCCAACTTGGTGCTAGTCACCAGACCCTAGCCTATCACATGTGGGCTTGGGGTAGTCATGGGACGAGCCCCTCTCAGATGGGTCCTTAAACCATCGGCCAAGGTTCCTCCACATTTGATTGATTCCTATATTGTCCAAGGAAGTTGATTGATTCCTTGTGTCTATTAAGAACCAGGGATGTCTGTGTTTACTTTACACAAGTCCTTATTTATTTACTATAGTATACACTTTATTAAACACTTATGAACGGTGTGAAAATGTGGGTAGAATCCTACTGATACTCGTTTTCACACCCTACAGGGGCCCATCGGGACACATTTAGACATTATGGCTTTATGTTTAGGTAAGGGTCTAGGATCTGGAGTTGGATTGTAGTTGAGTTGGAAAGTGAAGTTGCAAAGGGACATTGGGGTTTGTTCCTATGCATGAGTTACTTTCAATTTTCCCTTTATCTTCCATTTTTGTATCAACTTGACTATATATGTATTGAATTGTTTTATAACCCTTAGAGAACCTCTTTATTTCTACTGATATGTATGGGATGTTATGAATTCATGTTATTTTTTAAATTACAATAGTGGTATGTTTTGTTGGTTTTTTATATCCATTCCTATTATTCAATTATTCTTCCACAATTATATATTCGTGATTGTGATTTTTCCATTGGCTGGTCTAGTTTGAGTCTTCGGAGTCTTATCTTCCACTTCTTGTAATATATCTATACTATGAAAATTTTTATAACATTCCAATGAGGGTATTGTATCCCCAATATTACTCAGGTACACCCTCACTTCTAGTTAGAATCCTTTAGAATATGGAGAGGCACTTCTAAGGCTAGTGGAACCCATCCCCAAAACAAAGATTGGGTGGATAATCGATTTGGGGACACTACAAGTGGTATCATAACAGTTATTGACTAGAATTTTGAAGATGCGTAAGTCTGGATACTAATGATATTGGGATTTCATTTTTATTTTCTCTTGGACTTACATTTTCTGTTATGGTAGACTTGAGGTTTGGTTGTGGTCGGAACTGGAATCATAGATCATTCCTGGGTGCCAGAATCCCCATGTATAAGGGACAAATTAAGTTACCATGGGTGTAAATTTCTACTTCATTTTTCTCAGTTTATAGATAAATATGATTTCCACCTAGAGTGGTATTCTTGGAATTTTATTCTATTCTATAATGTCTTTTGAACCATTTTCTTGTACGACAATGTATAAAATATTGGATCCTCAGCCCAGTGAGGCAAGGATTTTTATTATGCATGTATATTCTTTTTTCAGAACATGGTAAGATGTTTTAATTATGTATAATCAATAAACTGTGAAAATTTATTTTGAAATAGATTGTAAATGTGATATTCCATGTGGTGTGATATATATATTTGTGTGCACGTGATATAAAATATTTCATGTGATATGTGATATGGGACTAGATCTTATAAGTGCGAGAAGGTTTGATAATGGGTGATGTTGATCACCAGGTTGGGTGATAAGGTCATTGGTTAGAGGTTATGTGATCGTCTGGATGAGTGAGGCCCAAGGTATTTTGATTCTCATCTCTATTTAGTGCGGGAAAGGAGGCCATTATGTCAAGATTCCATGTGGAATGGTTGCGATGTGAAAAGGGTAAGGGTAGTGAGTATGTTCTTCCTATTATTATTTTCCATATATTTATTTTTTTATATGTTATATATGGTTTGTCTTACCAGGTAGATGGTATTCTTTGGGTTACTCCTAGATGGATCAGACGGAGAATCATGTAGGTGATGGTAGGGTACCACAAGAGAATTAGAATGTAGAGACCGTTGAGGGTTAGAAAGATCATGATAAATAGGCTTAAACATAGGTACATGATCATCTATAGGTTCCATTGCAGGTGGGGTAAGAAAAAGATATTATATCTTTTGGGCCATGGATTGATGTGCATATCTAAGCGAATATGGAATGTTTTATCGAATTTATCGATAGGGGAGATCAAGGAGAAGATCCATCTATGGAATAATATACTCTGGAGTATTTTTCATAGAATCTACCACTTTTTTAGGGGGAGGGTGGTCCATAGATGACTGAGAAATGGCTTTTGTCAATTCAGATGATATTCAAGTAGGTAGATACACCTCTAGGGTGGAGGGTGAAATTGGAAACATATATTCTCATAGGACTGACTAAGAACTGGTGGGATGTGCAGGTGTAGGTACGAGGACATGTGATATTGTCCTAGAAAGACTTTTAGGATAGGTTCCTCAAGCACTTATTCCCAGAAATGCTGAGGGAAGAGAGTGTTTAAGAGTTCTTGAGCATCCAATAGGGAGAAATGTCCATCATGGACTATGTATAGATGTTCACTAAATTCTATCTCTTCAATCTCAACATTGTATGGAATGAGACCTTGAGGGTGAGGCGCTTCGAAGATGGTTTACAACATTCCATTCGGGAGCAGGTAAACATCTCTTTGATGGACATTTTCTGAGAGGCAGTGAACCAGACATTCATAGTCGAGGGAAATTTTCGAAGAGATTGTACTCGAGGTAGGTAGTGGAATTGGGTGACTTCAATGGTGATGCTTCAAATTGCATGAAGTGAGGATTAGAGGAGTTCTAACAGGGAAGTTCGGAAAAGGACTTGAGTCCACCAATTCGGAGTGGATCATAAATGGATTTATTTCAATGTGGGAATCCAGGACAAGTCCAAAAATAGTTTTAAGGGACTACAAAGGAGTTCTTGGGTTTGGGTTAGGTCATATATCTTGAGAGGTTTCACATGAAGCCTTCTCTTATAGCCGGTATTCATGGACTAGGACAGACTCATGTTTTTGAGAATGGATTAGGATTTTTACATAGAGATGTTATTCATGCTTTAGCTGTATGTGGAGGTCATGGCATAAAATGCGGGACCCATTAGTGGAGATAGTGGTTGATGGATGGTGTATAATTTCCGGGGGTCAGGATTTAGGTAGTTGAGCATCAGGCTGGGTTCTTGTCATGTATCTTCCAGGTGTTGAGTAGGTAGGTGAGCTGCTGGTGGTTATAGGTACACCGTTGGTGTGGTCATGAATTATTTTGTTTTTCTTTAGCATGACCTTTTGAGGAATATCCATTTTGGGTGTATAAGGTGTAGGACCATATATATAAAATAATAAGATTCTTGTTAGTAGGTTGGTACCATATCAGGAGCATTTATATATATTTATATGTAGGAGGCGTGTGGAACTAGGTTATTTATTTGAGATTTGAGGGATGTACATTTACTGATGTTAATGGAAATAGAGAATTTAGGTGATGTGGGTTACATAAGGTGAGTATGAATCTAAGCATCATTGGATGTGGGACTTGATCAATGTGTGAGGAACCAGGTCTTTTGAGAATCTATTTAGATATAGGACCTCATTGTCCCCTATGTGACATGGGCATGAGGGAGGAACCAATGCGGTGTGGGGTTTTTATGGGCGTTGGGCATGAAAAAGGATCCCCTAATGATGTCTCAAAGCAATGATGTTTTACAGGAAGACATTTGGGTCTTGTGAATTAGATGATAGACCATTTCATGATTTTATTTTTACATCGTGTTATGACCTGGGTAAGTCACTCCTAATGTGAGGAGACCCCTTGAGGTGGTTATTATATTACCTTGAGACAGGGGTAGTCTATGTTATTTTTACTTTAATGGGTGTTTTCATTACCATATCTATGTTTGGGTTTATAGCTCTGGGACAATCTATGTTAAGGTAGGGAGATTTTAACATCTAGGGTCTTTTTGAATCGTGTCGAAAACCTCTCTCATTTTGAATTTTTGAATTAGTTGGCATGGTAATTTATTTTTTGTTCCACATAACTCAATTCCGAGAGTCTCCTAAATAAAATATCTTGTTTTTTGGATGGTTTTTGGGGTTTAACCCAATCCTTGTGTGTTCGGAAAGTTTTCAGTAGCAATAGAGCCTTGAAGGCATGTTTTTGGAGTTTCAGGTAAAAATACATGGTTTCACATAAACAGTGCAGCCACATATAGCTAATAGTGCAGTCCATATTAGCACTAAGAACAATTTGGGGAAACCTTTCATGTGGGTCACATGATCTTTCAACCTTGTATTCATTTTTTGATAGAGGCTCACACATGGTTTGTTCTTGGTATGGAAAACCATGCAGGGAGATCGTGTAACCTAGAGCATTGGATAGTGGGTGTCACACGAGTTTCCAAACCATGTAGGGTAAACATGGGACCCCAAAAAATCTATAAAATTTCTCTTTTACCCTTCTTTATTTTTCCTTTATTCTACTTATTTTTACTCCTTATTCTCTTGTGTGATTTACATATCAATGGAAGAAGCCCTCTATTTTTCTCCTCCTCTTGGATTGCTCTCCCTTCTCTGTCGGTGCTCCATTATTAGATCTATTAGGTGTGTTGGAATTGAATTACTAAGTCTCTCCTCACCCTATATTCTCTTATCTTTTTATCTTTCCTCACTAAGTGATAAATTCATTTGAGACATTTTACCCAATTTTTAGGGCATTCGATAGAAAAGTTGATTTCTTCCAAACCACATGGACAAATATCTCGATACAAGATGTGCCTACATCTATGAGTCTAAGGTCAGTGTTACATACCATTATTCTTATTTCAAAATAATTTTGGGGGAGTGTATTTTAGTGCCCCATTTGTGTATTTTAAGGAGAACCCATTAAATTGATTACTTGATATTAAATTGATAGCGTGACCAAATGGGATGTCTTTGGTCATTCCTAAACCATACTCACTCATGAGATTCTTGGTTATAGGTCATTGAAAGATTGGGTAGTTAATTCCGGTGTGATTTTTATCCTAATTTTATTTTTCAGATTTAAATTGAATTGATTATTTGAAATTGAGTTAGTCAATTCAATTGAATTTAATTTTATGTTTATTCAAATTCTTTATTTCAATCATATTAAATTGAATTTATTTATGTAAGGTGAAATGATTTAAATATTTTATATAAAATTCTTGGATTACATGTGATAACACCCATGGAGTTGTGATGGGCTCAAACTATGGAATTGGGATGGAATGTCCATTCAGATTGAGGTGACATGGGCAATTAGTTGGTCTTGGCCTAGGTTTATTGTGTGATGTGATCACCGTTTGGGCGTCGTTTACATTGGTTTTAGGCGGTGAGGCTTCCAGGTTGATGGTGTGGCCCATTAATTTAGATGGAATGGACCTTGGAATTGAGTGACATGGTTGTAGGGGTAAAAGGTTCTAGTTGGTTTTTTCTTAGGTACTATTTGGTGATTACCACCCACCCATGTTGTTCATAGCACCGTTTAGATTCATTTTCACATAGGTTTAATTAGTGATGAGGTGTTTTTTACTACTCTTGTGGCCTCAAATTCATATCCCCAGACACCAGAGGATGCTAACTATCAACAAGGTCTTAGGTTTGTTAGTGGAGAGGCTATTCCCTCATCACTATAGTTTGACATAGTAGAATATCAATAACAGTATATAGTGGAAGAAGTATAAAGGGAAGAAAAAAATAACAACATGAATTGTTATCAAAAATTCCAAAAGTGCCTCATATACAATAATGATGATACATGTCTCTACAAATAAGGCAGACTAGGTAAACAATAGTTCAATACAATACAATTATAAAAAAAAAGAATGACCAAATGTGTGGTCTCCAAATAGAATCACCACCCTTAGATTAGTCACATTCTCCCTTACTCCTAAACATAGTACAAAATCATAAATTGAATCGTGGGTGCTTGCCTTAGTCCCTACCTACACCTAAAAAGTATATTTGTGTACCCAATGATGTCCCAAATAGGGTGTGAGAAACAATCCCAGTAGGTAACCATATAGATATCAATACAATTATAGGATCTAAAAGATAATATTCATGTCATTATGCATGTAAATCAAGAAATAATAAATAAATGTAATGTTTCCATAGCATATCTACTACTATGAAATTGATACTATATAGACTAAGAAGATCCTTTCAAAAAAAGTGTCAAATCCTATAACAAGGAAGCTACAATAAACATAAATAACCCATAAAACCTATTCATACATCAAAATATATAATGTCAACCACAACCATTCCATAGAGTAAAGTGTCAGAGTGACCACAGATGAGCTGTTCAACCAACATACCACATTACCCACGATCATGCCATATAATCAATGTGTATCTTAAATACAATTTTTGTTTCATTAAATGATGTTTCAGACCTTGTAGGGAAACATAAAAGTTGTAGAAGACCATGGTATCCTCATCATATCCTAGAGGCATCTTGAGGGAAACTAGGTAATAAAACTAGTTGGAGTCCTATGAGAATGTCATCCAAACATGTCATGTACAAGTCCAAGTAATCCATATCCAAGGGGTCAAAAGGCCCAAGGAATCCTAGAGAATCACGAACCAATGAGGATACTCAATCCAAGTCATCCACTACCACATTCCATAACCATAGAAGAAGCATCCATGGAATCTATAAAATTACTCATCAATTACATTAAATTAACAATTCCTACAACTTGAGTTTACCCACTCAAACAACCATCCACATCAAAGTAAAAAATAATGAGTATACCTATTCATAAAAACAGAACCATATATTACCATTTGATCAATTCAATAAATAAATATCTTAATAACTCCAGATCAAGTTCAATATGGAAGGAGGAATAATATCTCTTATTTAATCCTTCCAATTCCTTTTAATAATAATTATGTATCCTATAACCTGGAAATCATAGGAACACACCCCTTAGATTATTCAAGAAAGGAAAATCCTAGAGAGATTACATAGAACAGTCCATTTTTGGGGAAAAAACCTCTAACACATTACAATGGATCATAAGAGAATCAATAATTGGCCCAATTACATTTAATTCAATATATCATTTAAATTTCAACATAATGATTGAAATTCCATCAAGAGAAACAATATAATCAAGATGAATAAAGAATAGAAATTAATGGGATAATTATATACCTCCTACCATAGATCAGTTGTATAGTTATCATCTAGTATCAGCTCCTGAATCGACTATTTTTAGATGAAAGTCAATAAACAAACAAAGAAACTAAAAATGTGGAAAATGAGGATGCACTTAAATAATGTTTCCAGTATGAATAAGAATAAATAACAGATGAATATAAATCAAGTACTCACTGATTTTGATTCAATAAGGCCAATGCAACTTTATTTAGATCTTGGAAAGAGGAGTTACCTCATATCCAAAAATAGTATTCTAAGAGGATTCAAAATGGATCCTTCATTGTGTGGGAGAGAAAAATTAAATAGATATATATTTAAAATTTAAGGAATAATTTTAATTCCACCAAAAATCATAGGGTCACACTATTTGGCCATATGGTTGGCCATATGTTTGGTAATACAGTGTGCCAACCATGTATTCTTAGATATAGAGAAGGGGATATTATAAGGTTTCCTCACACGGTTTGACTAACCATGTGGAAACCATGAAAAACTCATTGGTTAAAATTTAAAACCAACCTGAATGCATGTGTGCCTCATATTTAATGGTTTCATTAAGCCTTGAAAGATCCTCCTACACTTTAACCGAGCCTTTTCCAATTAGTTAGATCATGGTTCTTTGCTCTCACGGTTTATTCTAACCGTATGACATGTGATTTTTAACTGAATAGTTGGGTTGTAGGTTCCGAACATGCCCCATAGACCCCCGAAACACATATGATAAAATTGGGTTTTCATGTTAGGAAATAAATAAACATTAAATCCAAAATAAAAAGGATCTTTTCCTCATATGAAAATCCTAATTATTACATTGTACACATGGTTTTCTAGGTAGAGGCATACAGTTTCCCAAACAATGTGCCTTAACCATGAACCTCTTCAGAGGGTGTTCTATATTAAGGTGCATGGTTTGAAAAACCATTTACCATCCATGAAAAACATCTCATTATAGTGTTTCATGGTTTCTTGGGAAACAAAACACAATTACAAAAAACAATTCACTAACCATTCACTTAACGTTTTCTTCCATTTTTCTCAAAATTTCACCAAAACACACCCTAAGGTTAAACCCAATTGAAAAGTAATCAAGACAAGGAAATTGAGTACCTATAAATGAGACCAAAAAACTCAAGAAAGGGATAGGGTTTTATAACCTCCCCACATTTTGACATATCATCCTCGAGCTACACTCCCAAGCATATGTAATATTCTATGTCAAAAATATTGGGCCACAGATCACTCAAATATGATACTCTCTCTATCGTTTCCTCCTGAACATGTCCATGTTTCCAAAATACATGAACTATTATCATAGTCTTTCCCTATTCCACTTTCTCCCTGCGATCCAACACACATATTCGATGCATCTCAAAGGAAACATTTATCTAATTCTCAACAACATCCACCTTGATAACATGAGAAGCATCAGGGTGATAACGTCAATGTTGTGACTCATGAAAAACATCATGCATAGAACTGTATCTTTGTGGTAGATCAACTCGTTATGACACCGACCCGATTCTCTCCACAACCTTAAATGGTCCAACAAACCTAGGCACCAACGTGACTTGCCTCTATATCCTACAACATCCCAATCTTGGTGAAACCTGATGGAATACATGATCACCCTCTGTATACTATAGGGGTCATCAATGTCATTCTACATACAACTAATATCTAATCCAATCTATATCTATATGCTTCTGAATCAACATTATTAACTATGACATCTCCTACATGACACTCAATCCCAACCACTATGACTCACCCGCCTACAACTAAAATAGTAGTGCTATACCTGGAAAACAATAATGTGACTTTTATGGTTCCCTCAGAATAGTTTCCTAATAACTGTTGTTATAGGAAAACTCCACTAAAGAAAGATGCTTCTCTAATGACCCACTAAATTCTAGAACACACACTCTCAATATATTCTATAGTATCTGTATAGTACGCTCTGACTTCCCATATGTTTTTGGATGGAAAGTGATTCCCAATAAAACATGTGCTCTAAGAACCTTCTATAATATCTCTCAGAAATGGGATGTAAGACACAAGCCCTAGTCTGAAACTATAGTCCATAGACCCCCGTGAAGACAAACTACCTACCGAACATATAACTGCCCCAACTGATCCATTGAGATGGTCGCACACACAGGAAAGAAATGAGGTACCTTTTTAAAGTGGTCCAAAATTATAGTGACCCTAGCCTTTTACATATAACATGACATTATTATAAGCATAGTTATACATCAGAGTATGAGTTCAGGATCATAAAGTCTTGTTTCTTAGAAGACTAGTTATATAAAACTAAAAACATGGAACTAAATAAATACTTTCATTATTTAATCTTCAAATTGAGCTCTAAAAATCCATTTTGCTAAAAAATCTGTATAGGGTACCTTGGGGAACACCTAAACAAAGGGATGACCTAAATAGCCCAATAAGGGAATAACCATTAGAACAAAGAATTTACACATGGGATATAATGCATGACATGGTGTATAAAAATGGATGAAACATATGGAATAATAACATAAAAAAATGGAATAATATAAAAATTGAGTCAAAAAAATGTGAAATCAACATAAAACATGACTTTAGCTTGAGTCATGGCTAACCACCAAGATCGTTGCACATGGTAGAACAAGCCAAGGCTAACCACCAAGGCCGTCACACATAACATCTCATGAGACTAAAATTTACCCAATGAATTAGAGCTCTCTCTAGGTGAAACCATCTTAACTTTTCATAAATATGTTTTCAAATAATTAATCATACATAATGAATCTTATATAAACATAAGGGTTACCCATGGAAAGAATTGGGTACCATAATTATGTCACAAAGCATAACAAATGGCTGTATCATAAAAGTGTCCATGAAATAAAGGAACTAAAATATACATGTAAATTAATAAGGGAAAATTGGAATGTATCATTGTATTTTATTTTATTTAGAAGTGACAACATGTAAGAAAATTATTTTAGAAATTTTAGCATTAGAACATTTTTTTTGCGGTTTTAAGGAATATACTATAGTGACTTCAAAATAGAAAAGGGAACAATCATTTATATAAAACAAGAAGTTAACCAAGAATGTTTTCATAATAAAAAGGTCTAATTTTATAAATAAAATTGTTTCTTAAAATAGAAGATACAACACACTTTAAATCAGGTAATAATCTGGGAAGTTCCCTCAAAACAGGTTTGCTTATCGGGAAGTATATAGGAGGGAATCACTTAAAAACATTTATATCCAAAAAAGAGAATGATGAAAGTGTATTGATAAATAAATTTCTTACAATTAAAAAACATTTAGAAAATAAAAATGAAAAGATAAGATAACTTAATTTTTGTAGAAGAATGATAAAGTAACCTGAAGGAATAAAGGATGTTCAGGTAGAATACCTTATGGATTATCGGCATGGTATCGGGTGTACTTAATAGGGATTAACATGTGAGAAACATGGTTACATTATTTTATAAATCATGAGGGAATTATGGTGGAGGTGCTAAATCATACCCCATAATTAGGTATTACACATAAAAGGTCATAACAAAGTGTAAATTCTTGAATAAAAGTGAAATATATAGGATCCCTTACCTTATGTTCGATGGTATTCTTCACTTGATATTAAAGACCTGAATAATCAAATTAGGTTAATTAATTAATAATTCCAGAACCTATTTCACATTTAAATTATTTAGAATAACCTTTTTGAGTTCATTAATAACCTTTTTGATTGCTTATGAGGTTAAATTTTATTGTTCGAATGCGTTTGCTTCCTTGGTTTTAATGACCAGTTCACTTACATTCATGTTTGGACACACATGTATGATGAGAGTGGTTGTATAGAATTGAAGTTATATGAAATTAATGAGTATCATGATGATTACATGGTTATAAAATTCATTTGGTTATTTTGAGTGATGGTGAATCATTATATAAAACATTTATGATAAATGCTTGAATTAATTTGGTGATTTTGATCATAATTAACTACTTTTGTATTATTATTTTAAATCATCTATGCAAAAGGATTAAATAAAAACACATATTTAATAGTCTAGTTCTACCATAAAGATGGTTTCATGACCATAATTGATTATGGTAATATAAATTGATAACCCAACGTCCTTGAATGTGATAAATTAACACATCTCAGACAGTGCTTTCATTTCTTTTGTATAAAAGGAGGGGAAATGAGAGAAGATAACGAATTATACTATTATCATAAAAATAGTCCATTAAATTTATGGTACTGGATTTTTCATACCATTTTTATTATTAGAGGTTAGTAAAGAAAAGAGAACAAGGGAACATGAAAATAAAATAAAATAAAAGAAGAGAAGAATTTCCCTCTTGATTAAATCTTCTTTGAGGGCCTCTTAAGGGGAGAGGATTTGGTCTTTTGAGAAGACCAAGGGATTATGTATGTGGAGGAGGAGCTTGGGGAGATATTTGAGAACAATTTAGGGAAGGATATAGGCTTGATAGGAGTGAAGGGAAGAGGAGAGTGTGGGTGGTTTTTATAGTGGCGGAGAGGAGGGTTTTCATAATATTTAATTCCATAGTTTATTATTTTTCCATATGACAAACAATGTTAATGATTCTTGTGACAAAAAATATAAATATGTTCTTGTAAGTTATAGATAACATCCTTACATCACTCATACATCATACGATGAAATTATAATTCATAGATTTTGCATTTATTGAAAATTATCGTATTTTTCTATTCCCCAAAAATTGATGCATTTTAGAAAAATACCAAAAATTCACCGTAACCATTTTTCAATGTGTGAAATCCAAAAATGAAATCCATTTTTAAAAAATAAATTTATAAATATTTTTAATTTAATTTATAATTAAAATCATAATTTTCTTGAAAAATATAGATTTCAACACTATAAATGATTTTATAATGTTTTCCAAAATTACCTAAGGTCTTTTAAAATTGTCTTAAAACTAGAAGACATAAAAATTAAAATTTATAAACACATTTTAGGAAAATACATTTTTATTTAAATTAATTAACTAATTTTAATTAATTATTTATGATTTATAAAAAAACCAATACTTTTACTATGGTCATATTATCACTTGTAAGATAACTAAATTTTATTTATACATTCATGGGTGAGGTCACTATTCTTTTGGATGATTTACTATTCATAAGTTTCATATTACTATTCATAGGGGTAGGTTACTATTCATAAAGGTAGGTTACTTTTCACTAAAAATTATGTTTGTCTTATCGGACTCCAAAAATATTACTGACCGCAACTGTGTATATCATATTTTTGGAAAATCAAATCACAGAAGTGAAAATAATAAATTTAAGGGTCACATAGTTGTTAGTAGTTCATTATGTTTGTGATTTCATTTGATTATATGAAATAATTATAAGATGGGAATTTAAATTGATAAAATAATGGGTTGTTACATTATTCCCCCCTTATGAAATTTCACCCTCAAAATTTCATTTTACATTCTAATCCATAAACAGGTTTTGGTACTTTTCTTTCATTACCTCATCCAATTCCCATGTAGCTTCTCCGTACTTATGGTTCGTCCATAGTACTTTGACTAGGTGAGTATTCTTGTTACATAACACTTTATCTCTATGATCCAAGATCTTCACTGGCTGCTCCTCATAAGAAAGATCATTCTCCAATAGTGCCACCTCTTAAGAGAGTACATGTGAAGGGTCTATTTGGTACTTCCTTAAGAGGGATACATGAAATACATCATGTACTTTGGACATGTTAGGTGGAAGTGCTGGTCGATATGCCACAACTTTGACTCAGTCGATGATCTCAAAAGGGCCAATATAATTGGGACTTAGCTTTACTTTATTCCCAAATCTCATGTCCTTCTTCTATAGATATATGCAAAGAAATACCATGTCTCCAACTTTGAACTCATGGTATCGTTGATGATTTTTTGCATAATTCTTTTGTTGACTTTGGGATTCCTTGATGTGCTGCCGAATGGTTTGGTCATTATACACCATTTATTCCACCATTTAATTTCCTAGCAGCTTACGGTCACAGACTTCATCCCAACACACAACTGTTCTGCACCTTATACAATAAAGGGCTTTGTATGGTGCCATTTAGATGCTCGACTAGAAATTTTTTTTGTAGGATAATTCAACCAGTGGAATATCATGGTCCCATCCTCTATTTAAGTAAATAGAACACACCCTCAACATATCATCTAGTTTCTGAATAGTTTTCTTACATTGGACATCAGTTTGAGGATAATAGGCCATATTGAAGATCAGTTCATTGCTTAAAGCATGATGGTGACTTTACTAGAACATTGAGGTGAATCTCTGATCTTGATTGGCTACAATAGATAGTGCTACTCCATGAATCCTTACAACATATTTGATATATGTCCATGTAAGTTTATCCAATTATAAGTCCTCTCAAATCATGATAAAGTGAGTTGTCTATGTAAGACGATCCATAATGACCCATATAGCATTGTTTCCTTTGGATGTCTCTAGAATTCTAGTGACAATGTCCATGGTGATGTTCTCCTAGTTCCATGATGGTATGGGTAGTGGTTAATCATCTTATTATTATTATTTCTTTTAGCCTTCAATTGTTGATATACTAGTCACTTTTATGTGTACTAAACAATATCCTTCTTCATATTTTCCCACAATAAGTTCTCTCATAGATCTCGACACATCTTTGTGCTCCCTAGGTAGATAGAGAAGGTTGATCTACATGCGTCATTAAAAAGATCATTCCTTAACTTTGGATCAGATGAGACACATAATCTTGACCCAAATCATAAAACTCATTCATCATCAATCATTAAATCTTTGGATTTCCTATTTTTAATGGCTTCCACCCTTTTCTTAATTTTCACATCTTTTCTTTAAGCATGATTTATTTTCTATATGAGGGATCGTTGAGCAATCAGTTGATAAAGAATTGATGATGTTCCTCCCTTAATGATTACCATGTCCCTCCTATAAAAATATAATAAGATCATATCCTTTTCAATTATCATCATTGATAAAGATACGAGATACTTTCTACTCAGACCATCCACCACCTTTTTTGCCTTACTGGGATAACAATGGATTGAGCGGTCATAATCCTTGATGAGCTCTATCCATATTCGCTGGTACATATAAATCTATTTTTGTGTGAATATATATTTTATACTATTTTTATTAGTACATATCTGAAAATTATCCCCATAGAGATAATGCCACCAAAACATTAATGCAAAGATCATAGTTTCCAACTCCAGATCATACATAGGATAGTTTTGCTCATGGATTTTCAGCTGCCTTGAGGAATAGGCTATCACATTATCAGTTTGCATTATCACACATCATAATACCTTCATTAAATCATTAATGTACACCAAAAATATTTTTCCACTTGTTGGGAGTGTGAGTGATGGCGTATTGATTAGCCTCTTTTTCAACTACTTAAATCAGTCTTCACATTCTTGAGTCTAGAAAAACTTCACTCCCATCCATGTCAGCTTGGTCATTGGGTTGGAAAATCATGAAAAGTTATTCATAAATCTTTGATAATACTCAGTTATACCCATAAAGCTATGGATATATGTTACAGATATTGGCTTGGGCCACTCTTCAATTTCCTTTGTCTTGTAAGGGTCCCCAAATATCCCTTTTCTGGTGATAACTTGCCCCAAGAATGAAACTCCCTGTATCCAGAACTCACATTTACTGTACTTTTCATACAAATTATACTATTGAAAAGTCTTTAACACAGTATTCAAATTCTCCACATGCTTCTCCTTTCTCTGGGAGTATATCAGAATATCTTTAATAAAGACTACAAATTTTTTTAATGTAATCTCTAAAGACTCTATTCATTAAATCCATGAAAATTTCTAGAGAATTAGTGATCTTGAAGGGAATCACTATGAAATCATTATGTCCATACCTCATTAAAAAGGTAGTCTTGGGAGTATCTTCCTTCCTCACCTTTAATTGGTGATATCCCAACCGAAGGTCCACCTTAGATAAATAACTGCCCCATGAAACTGATCAAACAAGTTATCTATCCTTGGTATGGGATCTTGTTCTTTACCATGATTTTATTGAGCTCATGATAATCAATGTATAGGCACATTTATCCATCCTTATTCTTGACTAAGAGGACTGGTACTCCACATGGTGAAGCACTCGGGTGTATAAAACCATTATCTAGATTCTCTTGTAACTGATTCTTTAGCTTTTGCATCTCTATGGTGGACATTCTATAAGGTGTCATTGATATTGGTAGAGATCTAAGAATATGTTAAACTAATAATTAAACCACTCAATTAGGGGGAAGACAGAACAAATCTTCAGGGAATACATCAGTGTAATCCCTCACATTGGGCATGTCTTGAAGCATTATTTTCTACTTTGTCTCAATCATTTGAGCTGGAGATGCCTACTCACAAGGAATTAATATCCACAATTGAGACAATGATTCTAAAGGATATTCATCTTCCTCCTTACACTTGTAATGAATTGGAGGATTCTTTGAGATGTGAAGAGTGATCTCACTTTCCTGACAGTTGATGTTGTCTTTGTATAACAATAGAGAATCCATGACCAATATAGTGTCGAACTCCACTAAAATAAATATGATGTGATTTTCTAGGAGGTTCAGTCCATATACATTTTTCGGGGAGGATTTATAAAACATGTATGAAATAATTTCCAAATTATTTTTCTCACAGAAAACTTATCATCCAAATTTTGAGGTGGTTTTTGAATAGTCTACTAAACATGAAATATCATAAAGAATGTTTAAAACTAGAATGAAATAGTACGTTCGCTATTATTGAATTAATAACCAGCATACCTATCACCAAATACTTGTCCAGACCCACCTCATTAGTAGTGATATCATAATATATTTCTTTTTTCCTTTGAGGTTTTCGTTTATTGCCTCTGAAAACCCTCGACTTAGTGAAATTTTTCACATAATGCCCATGCTCTTTGCAGTTGTAACACTACACTATAGGATGAGTTTTGATGTGAAACTTCCTTTATTCTTCCATATTAACGGGATTCTTCATATCTCATCAGATTTATTTAGCGAGATGTCCCAACCTTCCACATTTTAAGAAATTTCTGGTTCCCTTTATATAGTTCCTAGGATGATTCTTCTCACAATGTTTACACTTAGAATGTTCGAGATTCATTCCATCATGGAGTTTATTTACAATACCACACACATTAGATTCCATTTCCCTCTTTTTTTTCCTAGAACCATGATACCACTGAGAGTATCCAATGTCCATTTCAAACTTGAGGGCTGAACAAACAATCTCCTCATAACAGTCAAAGTCTCGAATTTCCAATGCTTTCTGTAGACTAGGCTCTAGTCTGCTAACGAAGAAATCCACCATGTCTTGGTATTCAAGACAAAGACAGAGGCATACTGTGCACGCCTTGTGATTTTTTCCTCATATGACGTGATGGAATCATCTTACTTTTTCATGAGTATGAGGAACTCTATTTCTATTTTGAGATATAGATTTTAGGGAAAATATTTATTGAAAAACATTCTCTTTAATTACTCACAATCCATGGAATCAATTTCCTCATGGGGATTCATATTCTGGATTAGTTTCCACCACTGATTATCTTCCCCCTCAAAATGATAGACCTCCATTGTTAATTTATCTTATTATTAGCACTGGAGGATAGAGAATATCTTTTCAATGGAGTCAATACACTATTCTGTGAGGAGGGGATCATGAAGTCCACTAAACATGGGAGGCCATTCCAATATTTTGGATTCAATGGAAACCTGATATTTCCATGGAGGAGGAGGGAGTTCCACATGATTCAAGTTATTATTCATAACATGAGCTAGCTGAGAATTTACTGTCATGTTGTTTTGAGTTCTCACTTCCATTATATAAAGCATATCATTTGGGAAATATTCACATTCCATATTACATTGATTGTTGGAACATGTTCTTTTATTTCCCGCTATTAACTATGAAAAATAATGGAAAATTAGAGGGATTTAATATGTAGCTATTAATCATAAAAATTAAATTCTGAATATAAGAGGATAAACTTGTAAATGAGAAGAATATCCTAATTTGTGATTCATTAGGTTTTAATCTAGGTTATCCCTGATCTATTTCATAACTTACATTATTATGGGATCTTTTTTTATTCCCTTAATAACGGTTTGTACAAAACTCATGAATTTACCAGATCATATCCCCAAGGAGTATCATACATAGAGTGCAGTAAGTCCCATTGTCATTCACCAGTTCCCATTCAGATCTAGCTCAATGTGGTGTTTTGGCTTTTACCACTAGATACATCTGTTCTAGTTCCACCTCTACATGTTTGTATCTAGATAGGGATGTATTTTCTTGATAAACCACTTACTATATACTTACAAAAATTTTGGGGTGTTTTCTTATAACTAGTATCATCCTTGAGGTTCTTACTAAAGTTCTCTATTCCTAATCTCCAAAAATAACTATACCATCCTATGATACCAACTAGAGCAACCCTAGACATTTATATATATCTTAAATGATTTTAAGCATAATTATACATCAAAATACAAGACAATGATCATTAAGTCTTGTATCCTGGAAGACTGGGTACATAAAACTAAAAACATGGAACTAAATAAAAAAATTTCTTTATTTAATCTTTAAATTTATCTCTTAAATTCCATTGTGCTCAAAAATATTTATAGGATACCCTAGGTAACACATGAACAGAGGGATAAGCTAAATAGCCCAGTAAAGGAATAACCATAAGAAAAAAGCATTAGAACATGGGATATAAGGAATGAAATGATCTTATAAAAAGTCATGTAACATATGAAATAATATCATATTAACATGGAATAATATAAACATGGAGTCCTAAAAATGTGTAAGAAACATAAAACACGACTTTAGCACATGTTAAGGCTAACTGCCAAGAGCGTTGCACATAGTAGCACAAGCCAAGGCTAACCGCCAAGACCATTGAACATAACTTCTCATGAGACTCAACCTTAACAAATGAATTGGTGCACTATATGGGTGCGCCCATATTAACATTTCATGAATATGTTTTCCACATAAATAATCATACATAATCAATCTTACGTAAACAAAAGTGTTAGACATGGAAAGAATTGGGTACTATAATCATGTCATAAAGCATAACAAATGAGCGTAACATAAATGTGTCCATAAAATAAAGGAACTAAAATATAAATATAAATTCGTAAGGGAAAATAGGAATTTTTCATGGTATGTGATGTAAAGTAGAAGTTTTGACATGTAAGAGAAGAATTTGAGAGCATTAAATCATTTTTGCACAGTTTTAAGGAAAATACTATAGATCCATTAAAATAGAAAAGGGAAAAATATTTTATATAAAACAAGTAGTGAACCAAGAAGTTTTTAATAATAAAAATTACTAATTTTATAAAGACATTGGTGTAATAAAATAGATTATTGAGTATACTTGAAATTGGGTAACAATTCAGGAAGTTCCCTCAAAACAGGTTTGCTTATCGAGTAGTATAGAAAAGGGAATAACATAAAAACATGTATATCCTCAAAATATAATGATGAAAGGGTGTGGATAAATGAATTTGATACATGTACATAGAATTTAAAATATTCACATAAAAGGATAAGATATCTTCATTCTGGTAAAAGGATGATAAAGCGACCCGAAGGAATAAAGGATGTTCGAGTAGAATCCCTTACGAATTATCAACATGGTATCAGGTGTAATTAAGAGGGATTAATGAGAGAGAAAAGGGTTTAACTTCTTTTATACATCATGAGGTAAGTATGGGGTAGGTGATAAATCATACCCCATTATTAGGGATTACACATGAAAGTAAATAACAAATAGGACATTCTTGAATAAAAGTGAGATAGATAAGACCCCTTACCTTAAGTCTGATAGTGTTCTTTGCTTGATCTTAAAGACCAGAATAATAAAATTATGTTCATTAAATAATAATTACATAACATATTTTACATTTAAATGATTTTTTATATCCTTTTTGAGTTCATTAATAACATTTTAAATTGATTACGTGGTTCAATTTCATTATTCAGGTCCATTTGCTTCCGTGGTTTTAATGACCGGTTCACATATATTCATGTTTGGATACACATGTATGATGAGAGTAGTTTTACTGAATTGAATTTATATTAAATTAATGAAAATCATGAATATTACATGTTTTTAAAATTCATTTTCTTATTTATAGTGAGGGTGAATCATTATATAAAACATTTATTATAAATTCTTGGATATATTTGGTGATTTTTCTCATAATTAACATTTTTTGTATTATTATTTTACATCATGTGTCCAAAAGGATTAAAAAAACACATAAGATAGAATAAATATATAATATTATGGTTCCACCATAAAAATGGTTTTGTGACCATAATTGAATATTGAAATAGAAATTGATAACCCGTCGTCCTTGAATGCGATAAATTAACACACATCGGACAGTGTTTTCATTTCTTTTGTATAAAAGGAGGGGAAAAGAGAGATGATAATGAATTATCCCATTAGAATAACAACATTCCATTACATGTATAGTACAGTATTTTTCATACCATTTGGATGAGGATAGGATAGTAATGAAAAGAAAACAAGGTAACAAGAAAAGAAAATAAATGAAAAGAAGAGAGGAATATACCTATTGGTTAAATATTCCTTGAGAGCCTCTTAAGGAGAGAGGATTTGGTCTTTTGAGGATACTAGGGGATGCTGGAAATGGAGGAGAATCTAGGGGAGCGATTTGGGAAGAATTTAGGGAATGAAAAAGGCTTTGGTATGAGTGAGGTGAAGAAGAGAGTGTGGGTCATTTTTATAGTGGAGGAGTAGAGGGTTTTCATAATATTTATTTCCTTAGTTTATTATTTGTCCATAAGACAAGAAATAGTAATGATTATTTTGACAAAAAATAGTAATATGTACATGTGAGTTAGAGATAATGGCCTTACATCATCCATACATCAACTGATAGCATCATAATTTGTGTATTTAACATTTATTGAAAATTATCATATATTACTATTCCATAAAAATCCAAGTATATCAGAAAAATCCCAAAAATTAACACTAAGAAATTTTCAATTTTTATAATACAAAAATGATGTCCATTTTTTAGAAATAAATTTCTAAATTTGATTCATTTAATTTTTAATTACAATCATAATTTACTTGAAAATTATAGATTTTAAGACTATACCTTATTTTATAATGTTTTCTAAAATTAAATAATGTCTTATAAAATTATCTGAAAACTAGAAGATAGAAAATTGATAATTTTATAAACACCATTTAGGAAAATAATTTTTCTTCTAAATTAATTAATTGATTTTAATTAATTATTTATGACTTACACAAAAAACCAATATTTTACTATGGTCATATAATCAGTTATAAGATGCCTAATTTCTTTTATATATTCAAGGGTGAGGATACTATTATTTTGGATATTGTAATATTCATAAGGGTCATATTACTATTCATAGGGGTAGGTTAAAATTCATAAGGGTAGGTTACTATTCACCAAAAATTAAGTTTGTCTTATCAGACTCCAAACAACATACTGATCTCAACTTTATATTTCATATTTTGGAAAATCAAATCACAGAAGTGAAAATATTATTTTTAAGGGTCACATAGTTCTTATTAGATCATTGTGTTGTGATTCCATGTGATTATTTGAAATAATTATAAAAAGGGAATTTCCATTGATAAAACATTGGGTCGTTACAAAAATAACGCAAATATCATCATTTATCAGAGGCATCCTTAAGAGACCCACTAAAAAATAGATAGTCACATTGAAGAAATTTTATTCTAGAATGGGAAAAGTCTATAGTAAAACTCTTAGTCATTAACGATAATTGTTCACTAATTAGAAGGTGTAACATTATGTCATGAACCCTTCTATTTCCTTTTTCATTCCCGACCACTAAAACTATCATCATAGGATGTGGTAAATTTTTGTTACACTAGATGTACCATCCATATCGAGGCATTAATGTCACGTATAAGATATTCCTATGTTCTCATAGGTACAAAAACCCATTCCTAATATAAATGATCCCATCCTCATCTGTTGTCCAATTTGTAGGTGTCTCCACACCTTCAAGGATTTACCTCAAGTCCAAGCATTATCTATCCTCATAATTCTTAACTCTAATCCATATCCAAAGTGTTTACTCTACTAAAAGTGATACATTAGTCATCTTCTCCTACATCTCCTAAACCACAACATTCATCTCAACCAGTAATGTCACCATCATCCACTCAACACTACATTCATGAACTGTATGAATTTGAGTTTTCCTAATAAAGGCATCAACAACAATATTTACCTCTTAGAGAATATATTCCATCTCAAAATAAAATGAATTCATACACTCTACCCATATACACAACCAAATATTTAAATCTCATTTGTAGAATATATATACACTATGAACTTGTGATCAGAATACATATTAATCTTCTCACCTAGTAGATAATGCTGCCAACACATTATAACATAAACCATTATTTCCAACTTGAGGTTGTTCATAGGGTAGTTTCGTTCATGTGGCCTCAACTACTAAGACCTATATTTCAAAAATCAATCTCCCTTCATTGACACTACTCAATTTACAATTCCAAAAGTGTCATAGAATACCGTATAATCCTCACCTAGCATTGGTTGGATCAATATTTGTCCCAATGTTAAGAACTCAATCAACTCCTAGAGGGAATTCTCACATAATTCTAACTGTAAAAAAATTACCACTTCTTGTTCATTCCTAAAAGATTTTCTTCCAATCTAGAAAAGTACCAAATGAACCTCTGATAATATCCAGATAACTCCAAAAATATATGGATATCGAAAATGTTTTTTGGTTGATCTTATGAACCCACTACCTAATCATTATCTTGGTCTACTGACACACCTTATTTTGAGAAGATGTGAGCCAATAAGTATAAATTATCAATACAGAACTGATAAAAAGATATTTTGGCATATAGTCAATGATATCTCTATGTACTTAGGGAGATGTAAGGATTGTTTCATGACCTTCATTGATCTTGGAGAAAAACAATATTTAAACAAAAAAAAATCCACAAATTGATCAATTTAGGGATCAAATATTATGTTCATCAAGTCCATAAACACTCATCATGAATTCATCAACCCAAAATACATTAAGACGAACTCTTTAAGGAAATAATTGCTTCTGAATGTAGTTCATAGTATATCAGATGATAAATATATAAACTAATGATATAAGGATCTCAAGTCTACCTTAGAGAAGAAACTATATCCCCTAGATTGGTCAAAAGGTTCATTAATTCACAAATTAGGATACCTATTGTTTACATTCATCTGGTTCAACATTCATTAATCAATAAAAATCATATTTTCCCTTTAGCCTTCTTAGTAAACAATAACAAAGAACGAAAATGCGATGTACTCGGTCAGTTTATCCCATTATCCTCCAACTCCTCTAGCTATGTATTGAGATCTTGAAGTGTATTCAGTTCCATTCTATATGGTGTAATTGAAACTATATTAGTTCCCAATGTGAGATCAATCACAAATTCCACATATCTCTGTGGTGAAAACCTTGATATGTATTCAGTAAACACATCCTGAATACAATCCAATATAGGTGGAAAGACATCTAGCATAACACCGCCTTCATCCACAAAAAATACTTGAAAACTGGGTGTTAAGGTCCCTCAATTTCTAATGAACTGTCCCTTCTCTTCCACCTTTATATCCAACTCTCCATAGTGAATATATTTGTCACCTTTAAGTGACATAAAAGTCACTATCTTACGATAACAGTCTATCTGGGATTTGTATGCTACTAAGCGGTTCATACCCATAATGAGGTCAAATATTGACATGTCAAGAATGTAAATATCACATAGAAAATGATACACCCTATCCTTCAAAGAACATTACTTGCACATGATTATGTCTCTAGACCATAATCCCAATGGTGTATCTATGGTCAACACCTAGCTCATGAACTCCAACGCCAAGCTCAAACAATTAAAAAGTTTTTTTAAATAAAGGAATAATAGGAAAAAGTATCAAATAAGGCACTATCTTGAATGGAATATAAAAAAATTATAACTATCACTATCAATGGTCCAGCCTCGCAATCCACAATTATACGATGAATGAAATTTAACTGTCTTGACCCTCATCCTTATGATTAAACAAATGTTCCATGTGCCAAAAAACTCTACTTATATGATTTCTCTTTCCTATATGAACATTATCCACTAACGTTTTCTCCTAATATTGTAGTATTGCTGCTTCCACACTGATATAGTGTAGAATATCCCCTTCCCATGCTCTTGTTCTTCCTAAATCCTCCATAATTTCCCAACTGTCATGGTTTCTAGAAAGAACTCTGTAGTTATCCCATCCTACTGTAGGCTAGACACTCTACTAGTGGTTGGGTACAATATTTACGAATGTGGACTTACTTTGTGATCTAGTGGAAATTCACTCAGATAAGATCCCATCTAACTCCCCACTTTGTCGGTCCACACTGCTTTCCCTTGCTATGGATATCATTATCATAATGAATCTTCCTACTATTGAAAGTCATACCTCTAGATTATCGACCCGAATCCACATATCCTCTATAGGATGCCTCCATCATGTTCCCCTCCCATATAAGATAATTATTCACTACTTCTAAAAAATAATTCAGCCTGAAGATATTCACTTGGGGCATAATTTCACATTTAAGACCATCCAAAATCTTCATCACCATATTAGCCTCATATCCTACCAACACTGGAACAAATCACTAAAAATATGTTAAGCAACATGTATAGTCCCTCATGAACATACTCCCCTGAGTCAGCCTCTTGAACTTAGCTTCTCTCTCCCGCCTAAGAATCACATGGTAAAAGTTCTCCAAGAACATTTCATAAAAGTCCTTTAACTCCATAGTATCTATCTGTCAATCACATTTCAGGAGTTCCCACCAACGTTTCATTATGTAACATATAAGTATCCAAATTGAACATATTATTAGTAGGAGTCTCTAAATTTTCAAGAATAGTCTGGATGGACTCAATCCAAAACTCAGCTACCTCAGGCCAACCCACTCTTGTAAAAGTTAGAGGGTGATGTAAGTAGAACAACCACATAAAATCATTCATGCTATTCTCTACTGTAACAACAAATACCAATAATAGCAATCCCCCATAGGTACTTGGGTTTCCCCCCAAACATGGGTTATCTAATCCCATGAAAAAACTCATTACAAAGAATGAATATTCTCATTATCTAGTATAAATTTTAGGAATATTAATAAAAAAATAAAACACAAGAAAACTAGTCTCTGATACCACTTTGTGGTTTCCCAAACTTTTCTCCACACATCGATTTCCCAGAGACTGTCAGTCATAAGACCTCAAGCCTACCTCCCTATAAAACAGATGACACTAACTCACAATGAGGGTATAATATCGATCATGGGGGCATTATTCCCTCTTTCTTAGAGTAAAACACCAGAATAACATAAATAAGAAATAATAAATGATATATAACCATGTCTAGAATAATATCAGTATCACAAGATGAACAAATTTAGAAACAAAATATCAAAACTGAACATTATATATTCCATAGTACTTGAAATGTGTCAAAATAAAAACCCAAAAGTAAAGTCATAATAAATCCAATGAAGGTCCCAACCCATGTCCGGTTCCATCCTCCATGATCAAACCAATCATCCACCTAACATAAGGCCTTTTACCTTAACCTATATTACAACCATGAAATATATTCATATATCAATCTCTAAGCCTAAGTAGGATTTGTATAAAACTATACATTCCATCACCAATAGAATATAAAAAAATCTAGTCTAACCATATTTTTTGTTGTATAAATAATAAATAAAGTAAATAAATTATATAGTATACAATTATTCAATTATTGAATAATTTACCACATAATACCCATGTTATATAGGACACTCAAACTCCCAATAACTTATTCCACCTTTTCTAGAGGCTGAATTACACCATAAATCCAATTCAGAATTCATTTTAACACATGGGATTCTGATATCCATCTCACCCAAATTTAATACCCAGGACAATTGGAACCATAGTATAATGACAAATCATGGGAGTAGAACTTCATGTCTAACACCTCATGGGTATTTAGAGCATCCGTCCATGTCCTACACCTAATTGGTATTTGGACCATTAGTCTGTATCCCATAAATTTATTCACAAGCATATATTTGGGTTTAGAACAACATGTCAAGGACCCGCATGGGAATTTTGAGTGCCAGTCTGCATCCCACACCCCCTTCTCAATAAAACACATATATCACATACATGACATCATTCATGGTTAAACAACATTAAAATTATATCACATTCCACACTTAAAATATTTAATAATTAATTTATCAATTAATTAATCCACCTCAATAAATTTGATAACCTAAAAAACTTTAATTAATTAATTATACAATTAAATAATCTAATTCACGACCTCAATATTCTGACAATTAATTCAACAATTAATAAATGAAATTAGATTCACAATCTTAATATCTCATCAACTAATTAAAAAATTAATTAATCAAATCAAATTCACAATATCAACATCTAATTAATTAATTTCAAATTTAATTAATCTAATTTTAGATTCAATTTTAAAATCCCTAATATCCCATTAATTAATTCAACAAATTCATTAATCAAATTTGCAACCTCAATTTCTACAATTAACCTACATCATTAACACATAAAAATTAAACTAATAAATTAAATCTACAATTCATTTCCCAAATCATTGATATTTAAATTCTCACAATCACACAAATATAATTTTTTAAATATAATGGGATTGAAATTTACACAACCTACCTCAATATTGATGATGAACGTTCACTAACGGATATCCCCAATTTGTGTAGGATCTATCAAGAACATGATGAATATCATGATCTAGATCAAAAAATAAGATCCCCTATCAAACGAATCAAGATCTAATAATCCTATATCGAAATCTGAAATCAACAATGGATAAATAAGCTTTCATGTATGGGAGAAGAATGGAAAAGTGACTGGAAACCAACCGGGATGAGATTCACTTACTGAGGAAGGTGTAGATCTTTGATCTAGATATTGAATTATCATGAACATTGGTTGGGAAATAATGAAATGAATCTATGAACCTTTATAAACTATATAATATTAGTATTTCCAACTAGGTGTTCATTTTGGGTTAATTAGGGGGTTTAGGTTTTTTTAAAACCAATTTTTAGATTATTTAATACTCTATGAAGGATTTTCTGGGTAGAGGCACACAGTTTTCAAAAACTACACACCTTAACTATGCACCTCTTCTAGGGGGGGGGGGGGGGGGTTTCTTAAAGTAGGGTGAATGGTTCGAAAAACCATGAACCATACATGTAAACCCTGTTTGTCTAGGGTTGCACGATTTTTTGAGCTAGGACACATGGTTTGGGAAAACCATGCGCCAACTGTGTATTTACCTTTTTATTCCATTTCTCTCAAATGTTCTCCCAAAAACACCTCAAAGTAAAAATCAAATGAAAATTAATCAGCACAATAAAAAATGAGTACCCATAAACTAGATCGAAACATCTCCAAAAAAGGTCGAGGGATTACAATCTTGAGAGGGAATCATATAATTATATAATAAGGATACACTGGCTTATCAAGATAAAATATCATATCAATTTTTATATTACATGTGTGATTTTCAGTTCTATTGCTGTTGTTGTCCATTAATTCCCTAGATAATGAGATATTATTTGTTGTCTAGGTGATATAATTTTTTGGTATTTTAGTTGAATCACATGTTAATTTATGGGTTTAAATCCCAATACCTTGGAAACTATAGTCCATTTTGTGATACCAATTTTTATTGATAGATATGATAATATTTTACTCAAGGAATTCATAGGAATAACTCCAAAAGTTTAAGTTAAATTCATTATTTTCATTTTATTAGAACCAATAAAGTTTCTTTACCCATATAATATAGTGAATTAGTGGATTTATAGGAGTTATAGACTCATTAAGGAGATTTAGAGGATACATTTTTATTATGACAATCATCATACCTTGGGATATGCCATTCTTCCCTTCTAAAAAGGATTATAGTAGTTTCTAATTTTTGATTAAATAACATAACCTTAGTACTGTGATTATGATGAATAAATATCATGTTGATCATATTGATGAATTATTTGATAATATAATTGTAGATATATGGGTTTAAAGGATGGATAATCATTTTAGATAACATGAACTATAGGTAATATAGGACATAATGATGGTGGATTTTCAATTTCATTATGGTTATGAGTTTTTAGTCTAGAATTCAAGTGTTTTTAAATCACATGTATGATTCAAAGACCAAATTAACTAAATTTTCATAATGTATTTGGATATCAGTATGTTATTTTTTTTGTATTATGTCTTAATTTGCCATATATTAATGGATGATCATGAAATACAATATGAAGTTATTTTATGAATTTTTTAGAAACATAAATTTTATGTAATTTTATATAAATTTCACTTTTTTTATTTAAGAGGTTCTGTTTTGATGGTATTTTATCTTATATGAAATAATAAATATTGATCTTATAAATTATAACATTTTTAATTTTTATGATAGAACTAAGAATGGATTTTAAGTCTATAGAATTATTAGTTGTGTTAGATTGTATAAAAGGGAAATTAATGAGTTCTCAAAATTATCCTTTCCAATGAATGATTTTATATAGAGTGGAGTAATATTTGAACAAGTTATGGGGAAATATAATGAATTTGAATAATTAAGGATAATAATTACATTATTTCATGTTCCTGAAATACTCAAGATGTAGGATAGTTATAATGTATATTATGGTAATTCAGGAGAATGTTTGGGGGGTATCTTTAAATAATGATAGATTTTCATGGTTTATAGATCAATATAGATAATATTGAAAAACAACTATCCTAAGAATTATGTATATTTATTTATGGGTTTCATTCAATGAATATTGGGATTCATTATCTCTTTATGGAAAATATTATGGCATATACTAATCAAAAGAGGTTAAATTATATCCTCTCACAACTTGAGAATTTTAGATAGCTAATGTGGGTGGAGTATCTTCGAAGATTTTATTTCCAAACATTGTATTCCCATATGAATATGGATATTTTAACTACATGATTGAGTTAGAATACTCAAGCTCAGGCTATCAATGGTGCTGATGAAAAGTTTTTTCTAATGGTTTTTATGGATAAATATAATTTATATATAGATGAAATGAAGAACACTATATTTTTTTGAAACTATGAAATATAAATTATGGGTGAAAGTAAAAGGGTAATATTTTTATGTCATAAAATATATATAGGCATGAGAAACCAAAACTTATGGTTAGGCCACATGTAGGTGGAACATGGAAAGGGAATTAACTCTTTATTTCATGATATAAATGGTCTTTCTTATTTCTTTGGGGAATGATGTGATGAAGATAATTCATTATTATAATTGGGTTTATTATGAAATAATTTTAATTATGAAAAATGATATTAAGAGTGAATTTTTGTGGCTAAAAAATTGTAGGAAACCTCTCAATATATTACATGATGATTATTTTCTCAGTATGAAAAGTAAGAACACCAATAAACATCAAGGTTATTACAACCTTTACATATAATATTATTTAAATAGAGGATATGACAATTGAATTTATTATGGGTTTACCTAGATCACCCTTGAAATGTGATGATATTTTTGGTTCAGGGGATTGAATCTCAATGTTTTCACACTTCTTAAAAAAATGTGAGACTAATTTAATTGAGAAAATTATAATTTTTGAATTCAAATAGATTATTAATAATTAAGGATTTATTAACTCTATAATTTCATATGAGTATTATAAATTTAATTATAAAATCTAAATAGAAAATAAAAATTATTTTTGGAAATATTTTATCAAGATAATGCAATACTAACCATGCATGAAATAAAAAATAGTAGATTCTATAGATGTTGGAGTATTATCTTTAATAAAGTTTGATTAATTTTGGAGTATTTTGTTTGGTTCATTTATCCTTTGAAAAACATTATAATTGTAATAGTGACCAATTTCCAATAAGTATTACATAAATCTTGGATTTATAATATAGGCCTTGTGGATCACCCTTATGTTATGAGGAAATTAATGTAAGGTTCATTAGACCATGTTTGGTGAAAGGGAAAATTAGAGCTTCCAAGATTTTGATAATGTTTCTATTATGTTTCTCCATGGATTGAAGCTAAAAGTAAAGAGTTTAAATCCATTTACCTTTAAATTTTTTTTCTCATGGTAAATTAATTGACCTTGCAGTAACTTGTTCTATTATGTGTTCAATCAAATGTTTCAGTGTGGTTTTTTGTTAATTAATTTGGTCAACCAATGTACTTTATTATGTTATTTTGTTCCTTCATGTGTTAACTTGGTTTGGTCATGTGGTTGGTTGATTTTTTCTTATAGTAGATTAGTTTCTCTTATATTCAACCTATACTTTCATTCATTTGACCCATTTTCACTTTTGTTCATTTAGTTACTTTGTGTAGTTGATTGGGTACTTCATGAGACTGGTCTATTTTCTCTTTCGGTTGATTGATTACATCTTGTGATCTATTAGAAATTTTGTGTAGTCACATGGTAAGTTTGTCTAGTATATATTTTATGTCACATGATAGAATGAAGTCAATCCATTCAGGGGGTAGTGTCAAAAAATTATAAATTCCAAAAAAATCCAAATAAAAATATTTTCATAAATGGTTTTAAAAATTATTTTTAACATAAAATAAGTTATTTAGATCTTAAATTATTATTTTTAATTTTTTTTGTATATTAAACCAAATTATTGATTTATTAACATATGGGATTTAAAATGACATTACATTAGGGAATGTAATGGTATAAAATTTATAGATAATGAAAAGTAATGTTTACAACAACAATCATTTAGAGATCGTCAAGAATCTATATCAAACACCATAATGCTAATGATTTCCAAACAATTAACTCTCTATTATTCCCATCAAGTATGAGAAATTCAAAAACACATTCTTGAGCCGTTGGAGTTATCTACATAAACTCATATACTTAATACTAATAAGATTTAGGCATGTTCCACATCCCCTTCCACCCTCTGTTTCATGAAATAATATGTGATTTTTGAGTTAGTTCATTATCTCTATATGTTGATCCCCCCTTTATTTATTTATTTATATGATTTATCATTACCTTAACCTTGGGTTATCTATTTTGACACATAATCTCACTTTCCCTCAGTTATTTGTCTTTTTCAACAAACAATAATCCCTGATATGAGATCATTGTCATTTATTTCATTTATGAATTTATAACATTAACCAGATTTAATTTTCTAACAGATGAGTTTTATGTATAAATAATTAAAGATTATAAACTTTATTAAATTTAATTGAATGGGAAGGGGAATATTCACATGCGATTAACTATTTTATTTTTATTACCAATTGTATTCCCATGAAAATTATAAACAATTGTGATATTATTGTAATATTTGTTGTGATTTTAGAACCATAGTTATAGATTTATAACAATTAATGTGAATCATTTATTAAAACCAAAAATTATAACACTTTAATAACATATATATGAATAAATAATTTTTTTAATTTAATCTTGGATGTTGTTTGAAAATATCCCTACAAGTGTTGATGTCATAATGGGAACAAAAATTGATTTATTTTTGTAATAAATGGTAATTGGGAATACGATTTTTCATTTTATGGTGTTTTTTTTGTCTTTTTGGTTTTGTATGCGATATTGGGGGTGTTTTATAGTAATGTTACTGAACTATTTTGATACTGGATGTGTTGAGGGATGGAATCAAGTTGGTAGATATGTGGATGTCTTGCTGAGATGGTTTTGTTGCAGTGTTTCCTTCAGTAAGAGATTTTATATTTATTATTATGTTGTGGTTGGGTTGTTTAGTCATCCTTTTTTTAATATACTAGTGTTGATAGAATATAAATTTGTTAATGATGATATTTTAAATGTAATGGTTTTGAAACTATATAAAAAATATAAATAATAATGTGGGGTAAGTGAATTAATGGGTTAAATGTTGAAAAGGGATTGGACATTAATGGTAATAAATAAAGATGTTGGGTATAGTTTTTCTTCATTAAATAAGTAATAAAATGGATAAAAAAATGAATTGTGGTTATTAATGTGATATTCTAGAACAAAGTGTTCCTCAAAACGAATGAAGAGGTATTATGGGTTGTTTTTGTTAGTGTTTTGTGTGGTCATGTTTCATCTAGTGGTGGAAGCACATGCTAATGACAATATAATGTTGATGAAGGATGGGGATGTTAAATTATTAGCATTAAACCTTTATTTTAGAATTTCTATCCTATATATATGATCGTATATTCAGGACACTTATTTATGAACCCCATGAGTGTGGAGTGTAATATAATGACACACAAATGATTTGGGGAACATATTCCTCAACATCTATGATGTTGATGTAATGGATGAATGATTACCACATATTCCCCATGCTTACTTTATAAAATTTACATGATGAAAAATTTGGTGGGAATTCATAATGATGAGATGATGTGATATGTACTAGTGGTTCTTATGTGTAATGAGGTGGGTACAAGGATGATTCACTTCATGTTCATTATACCTGACGATGAGGTTGAATATGTGGTAGTGGAATGAATTATTTGGATAATGAAATTGTTACCAATACTATATATAGGCTGTTGTGGGAGTCTGGGGTAGTTAGGTTCTAGAACCAACCCACATGTAATATGATGTGAGATATTCTTACTAATATACATAAAAATCATGGGATTATATTATTTATTATGTTGGGGTATGAGTTAGGAATATAAATGGATGGTATTGATACAAGGAATATTTTTCTCTGTTCTCTTATTATTATTTAACAATATGTTTTATTTATTTGTTGAGTGAGACAATTTGATGTTGGGATGGATTGTTGACATATTTAGGTGCATTTTGGTTCAAATATTTTCTCATTAGAGTATTAGTAATATATTTTCAAAAATCCATAAGAAACCATTAGTACGACCCTGTTGTGTATAAATTTAATGCTCACAGTAAATATATATATATATATATAATATATTTCATGTTTTCATTTAGGTTTTAAATATTGAAGTTAACATTACTAGCTTGGCTATCAAATTCATTGTTGATTTTCTACTATATATTTCACTTTTGTTCTACATTGGATAATTATATATATATTTCATGTCATAAATATGTGGTATGGTATGGTTTATTTTATTTTTATATTGTAGATCTATTTTGTTGTTTTTCTTCTTATCCCATGATTCTTTTTATGTATTGAGGGTAATACCTCCCATTTTAGTGTTTTACACCCTCTGCGAAAGTCACTAACTAAAAGTCTTTGAGATTTGGGACCCGAGTGTCCCTCTTCCTTACTACAATCCTAGGAGGGGTAATAGTGACGGTGGTTAATGAGAAGGTTTTATCAAATGTTTTTTTAGTATATAGGATAAAGTTTTGTGTTGTTAACTAGTAAGTATTGCATGTGAATGGTATATAAATATTGTTAGTCAGATATAGTTTTTAATGTAGAAATGTATACCCTATTGTAAATAGATTATTATGGAACAATGGTATTAGATGAAAGGACCATAATACTACTATACACCCTAGGCGAGATAACATTGGTTGCACAGTATAGATATATGAGAGATACATGAACCATGATTCTTTGCATTAGTGGTAGGAAATGTAAGTTTTTAGAAATAATATAAATTTAAATGAATTATTATTTATAAAATAAATAATATGAAGTATAGTTTTTTCATGTTTTTCTTATTTTAATTCAAGTATTTATTCATAGGTAGTTCAATAGTTAGATATCTAGAAGGATAATATAGAAAGTTTTCAGATGATCGATCTGGTAGAGGATGTTGAGAAGTGAAAGAGGGAGTTACATTTTTTCTACTATCAGTGTCAACAAATGTAAGATGTGAGTTGCTCTAATATATGGATTGAGTGTTAAATAGAGAATATTGAGATCACAATTAATCTACTTTTCTCCCTAGGTGAGTATTAGATTCTTTTAGTGGTTAGTTATGTGTTAAGAGAAAAGTTCCATTGGTGAAATTTTTATATTTGAGTGACGAATGTAGAAGATGTTTCTTGGGATGAATATCAAAATTAGTTTCAACTATTTTTATTATCATCAATGATTAAGGTTGAAAATATATGTTAGTGCTCTATGATTTGTAGGAGTGCCTAAGAAGTAGAGTGCTCATGACCAGGTTTATGGACCTCTTTCATATCCCCTTTGAACTATTTCAAGATTTGGTTTCTAGAGAAAAAAATATAACAGAATCATTACATCATGTGATTAGATATATCATCACCTAATTTAATCATTTTATATATCTAGTGATTTTGAATAAGATGAAAGTTATTGAGAAAGTTCACTCTCATAGAGTACTATCTCGAGTGGTAGGTTAGTAGAGGATCTTGAGGATGGAACTTGAGGTGTTGGATAAATTGTGTTAGATAATTAAACATTCCAATTAGTAGGGAGTAAGTAAAAATAGTATAATTTATTATTTTCGGGTGTTGGCGATACCTAAGAACCTAATGAGAGATTTTTTTTTCATGGTATTCTTATAGAGTTCATGTTCATCACCATGATCAGTGCCCAACTAATCTGGGAGGTTGGTTTGGTTTAGGTAGTCTGGAACCCCTCAAACCATAGTCTTAACAATGTCCACTAGTTTATCTTGATAAACTGAGAATATATAGACCTTGTAGTGATCATCATTATGATAGTACTTTTCCATAGTGACCCATTAAATAGAGTGTTCATAGAGGTATTCAACAGAGAGAAAGATGATCTAGGTGTAGTAGGGTACACTTTATTAGTGTGTTATTATTAAATGAACTATATGTTGTTCAGGGGACAATTAATTTATTATCTATAACAATTTCATCTTTGTTTTATAATTTATCTTCACACAACTTATTTCATCCACATTGGGATGTCCATTCCTGCTTAAACTATAAGGTTTTATTTTATCAGTGATGTTATCTATCCTAGTTGGTGGTTATAATTTCATTTATGTTATGTGTAGGAAATGTTGATTGATAATGGGATATCATCATTTGAATAAGTACTTATTTAGGTTTAATATACAACCATATGATGTTATCCTTTTCATATATTGGTTTTATTTTTAATGTGAAGCTGCAGATTTCTATTAGAGGAGAGTCATGTTATCTGATGTGGTAGGAAAATGAGTCATGTTTACAATAGAGTGGAGTTATAGAATTGGTGGAAGGGATGAAGAACCACTTTTAAATCATTTAGGGGAGTTTTAATCAAAGACTCTAGTGATAGATGTTCACAGTGTTTTTTTAGATGTTCATTGATGTATTCCTAGAAGAGGGTTTGATAACATCACCATGATGAAATTCCATTTTTAACATATATAAGCCATATCATCCCTTATTTTGATGGCTTCTAATATAATTTCATTTAAGAATAGAAATTATTTGAGGTTTCATATTGATGATTTCTAAATGAAGGGATTCATATAGCCCTATGTATCTCTTTTGGGCAATCTCATGTTGTTTAATAAGAATTAATTTTCTAGTGTAAGGTATTTCTTGGACTAATGAAATGTTAATCAGGATATAGTCAATAACCATTAAAACCTTATTACGATATAAAATCTTTTATACTAGATGAAGGGGAAATAAGGTTTTTATTATACATCCTATAGTGTAGATATATCTAGATAAAGGTAATTGAGTTCGATATCTTGAATAAATCCTTTTAGTGACGGTATGATAATTTAATTTTTATTGTATTTTCAATTACTGTCAGGATTTCCCCAATGGTTATCAAGGGGATATGAACACTATGTTCTATTAGTTATTAGACATGTTCATAGTCATGTTAATCTAGAAAAAAATTATATACATGAAGTTAATGGTGGATCATTCCAAACATTTAAAATTTGTGGTGATGGTTATTCAATATAATAAACTATATGGGAAATAATCATGTGATTTATTTTGGATTAGGGGGTGATTTTCCATGGACATGTGGTGTCTTAGTATGGTATTATCATAGACTAATCAATGATAAAGGTCACTTTTTCTTGTCTTTTAGTGAATAAATTTTTGAATATTCACAACTTCCATATAATTATAGTATATTACCTTAGCTTTTTGATCAATTTTCCTCTAATTGTAACCCCATAATTTCCCCTACGTATGAAGAACCATGATTTAATTGCAACTGATTATTTTTGGATATATTTGGAATACCTAATAAAGATATTCAACATTTCCTCATTTTATTGATTTCTACAAAAAGGTGTAATGTTTGAGGTATTTTTGAAGCTTCATAATTAGGACTAGGATGAATATTGATGTAGTAGAGTGTGATGACCTCTCATAGGTCTAGAAATTTGAGTATCCAATAATATAACTATTCCACTCATGATATAGAGTTCTTGATAGTGGTGTTTTGGCCAATGTTGGAGAAAAACTAATTCATTAGTGAGGATATTGATGTTTTATAATACTATAAGTGTCCAATTTATGTATTCTCTTATTGGAGTTTAAAAACACATCATTGATGTTTTATGTAATTTCCTTAGGATTTCAACATTTAGGACATCTATATCCCATGATAGGGGAAGGTTTGGTGGATGTTTAGATCTATATGTAATGAGTATATCATGTCTAAGAGTATAAGGATTTTGGGAATTGTATGGTAGAGCTTATAATAATGAATCATGATGCGGATGAATATTTTGGTAGAGGTTATATACATTAAGTAAAAATGGAATCCTATTTGATTCATTAAGTGGGTGAGTATCAGGGGAGTCTATGATGTGGATATGATGTGAGAATGTGTTAGATAGTTTCATGATCCTATGTTTGGCCTAAGTATTCTATGAATTCGATTTTTTAGGGGAGGATATTTATTCTAGGTTTCATTCCTTATGTACTTCTTAATTAGATTTAATTATCACCATTAATAGTGCATCTAGGTGTGTATAATATGTATTGTATCTTGTGGATGAATCTTTAGTAACTTAAAATGAATCATGTTGTAGCTAATTTCATTGCAATTTGTTTGGTTTTGAATCAGTTAAATGTGAAGCATCATGTTCTTGGAGGCATGTTGTTGTACTTGAATGTACATACATTTATGTGGGAGAACATATTAATGGATTTCATCTGTAAAACCCATATTAATGTGGTTTTGATGTTTTTATGGGTATTCTTGGATTGAATAATGATTTTTCCCACTTTATTATGATTAGTGAGTCTATTATGGGGGATTCTCAAGATGGTCACTACATTGGTAAGGTTTTGAGACTCCATGGACACTGAGGACCATTGAATCTGACTTAGATTACTATTTTACATTATGAGTCAAGAGAGGATTGAGGCATGCTTAAAACTTATAGTTATGCATTAGCCCAACTTTCCAACCTCAGGAAAATGGAAAAATATATTGGAATATCTAGATGCTAAGGATATATTTTGGGATTGCTGCATGGACATTGGTGAATCATGGGGGAAACACTTACCATTTTTTTAATTGTTCCTATAAAAATAACAATCACTCTTCAATCAGTATAGATCCATTTGAGGTGTTGTATATACCCCAATGATTTAAAAATATTTATGGATTGAGTTCAGTGACTCATTATTAGTAAGTATTGATGTGGAAGAGAGCATGAAAGATAATATCCACATGGTTCCAAAGTGGATGAAGGTAGTGAAGGACATCAGAAGGGCTATACAGATCACAGGTAGAGGCCTTGGAAGATTGGTTTTAAAGACCATATGTTCATGAGGGTTTCTCAAAATCGTGGGAAATAGAGGTTTGACCCAGTGAGTATGAATTCTACTAAGTTCATTTGTCCTTTTGAGGGTTTGGAGGAAAATTTTGACATGGATTATCTATCATCCCTCCCACCACCACTATAAAGGGTTCATGATGTCTTTTAGATATCCCATATTCATCAATATCATCATGATCATTGAAATGTCAAAAACAGGGGGAAATGTATTTTGAGAATGATAGGATGTTCATGGAGTGTCTAGTTAAGATCATGGATTATCAAGATAAGGTGTTTTATGGGTGATTTATCCCCTTGGTTCTTGTGTTGTGGAGGCATAGAGGCTTAGTGTAGAGAACATTATAGTTGAATTGTTGATATGTGCTCAATTATATAAGTATTTCAGTGGATTATCCTTATTGTTTCAATACTTAATTTTCTTCCCTCATGTTTATATTATTTGTTTAAACTTATAATGTTGAATGATAATGACTCTCTCTCATGTTTATGGTGGCTAGATATGTGTTTTCACTATTTTTTTGTATATTTATTTAATAAACAACGATCTATGAGATTTACATTAGTGGGTGGTTTTTGGTACCCTTTTATATTATCCTTTCATGTTTCTTTGATTTTTAAAGATAATTTTTTTTGAGTGGTATTAGATTTAATTTAGTGTATTATCAAAACCTTTCCTTTATATATTCTCACGTTCAGTAGTTTTCTATAAGGTATTATAGGGTATTCCCCTTTTAAATTTCAATTTTTTCCCTCAATGTCAATTTATTGACTGTGATATCTTATTTTCCATCATGTGGTCAATCAAAGTTCTCTATGAGTTTATTTTCTCCATTTTATGATTAGTTAGTGTTTTAAATGCAGTCAATTGATTTCTTCATGTTATCACTTGGTTCATTAATGTGGTCTCTTGAGATGGTCATGAGGTCACAAGGTTTGTTCAGGTAGTCGGTTGGATTTTTCATGAATTAGGTAATATATTTTTAAATTTATTCATTTCTTGGAATGGTTGAACTATATTATTTTTTTACAAATCAATATTTTTATGTTTTATATCGGTTACTTCATGTGATCAATCCATTTTCTATAACGGTCAATCTGTTCCTTTATATAGTGAATAAAACTCATTTTTTGTTCACTTGGATTGGTTTTACAGTCATCCTACTCAATATCTTGACTTTGTGTGGTTTCTCACTTCATTAAGTTGCTTATATATTTTTCAAAATACAAAGTCATTCAAAATACAAATGTTTTTGAACAATGATATAAAACAATTATCTTAAAATATATGATTTATTGAATAATGAAATTATTTTTAATTTCATTATGGATTTTAAACCACATCATTTAGTTCCATGAATTCTAATGACTTATGTAAATTATTTATCAAGGATTTAATTATTCCAATTTAAAAGTTAATGAAACGGAATGTTTACCATGTTAATCATTCAGAGGTCATCAAGTAATTTTATGAAGAATCATAAAGTATAGTATTTCTACTTAATTGAGTCTTAAACATTTCCATTAAGTTTATGTGGTTAAAATATCTTTTTTTTAAGTTGGCTTAGTCTTTTTTTCTCAAATCCATTTTTCTTTGTAGTTCCAGGAATGTTCAGTAGCTCATATCTTCCCCTATTTTCTAAAACACCATTTAACATTTGAAGTAGGAGTTTGTCCCTATATCTTTCACTATTCATCCTACTAAGTGTTTTATGATTGATCAATCCTTTTATATACCACTAAATTATTTTATGATATATTCTTGTACAAATAAATTTTATTTCATCGATTTTCATATTTACATGCAATAACAAGTTTAAATGAACCACACAATACAATTAAATTATTATTATTTAGTTGTACTGTTATCACATTGATATTGTAATAAAGGGTATGAATGTGAAAAAATAAGTTATTAAAAATTATCATTATCATTATTATATTTTTATTTCATGGTTTTTCAATTTCTTATATGTTTAAATAAAAAAATTTATATGTAGAAGCATAAGTTTTTTAAAAAAGAAATTATTTTTGTACATAATGTATTTTTATATTAATAAATTTTATGCAAATCAATATATGATTGAAATTAATTAAATTTTCATATAATATAATAAATAAAATATTTTAACATTTATATAACAATATTTACATGGAATGGAATTCTGTTAAACTCGATTTATTCTTAAAAATGCATTTTGATAAAAATAGTTTTGTTTCATTTTATGCATTTTTTTAATAAATTCCCACCCCTTATAAAAAATTGAATCTTTTAATATATATACCATATTTTTAATCAACATAATTTATATTATTTAATTAGGTAATATAAATATTTTGTCATTATGAATACTAACATAGGTAAAAATTCATTACTACAATAAAGGTTATAATGGGTTAACAATGAGTTAAACAAAAGAGATAAGGGTTAGAAAGAAATAAAAACTTGCCTAAATCCCATTTTATGATTATATTTAAATTCCATATCATCCTATATTTGAACATCATCTAATTATTAGACACTTATCATGTTAGTGACTATGTTGTATTTAAATATTCTTATCAATTACAAGGATTCCACTATACTCCCTGACAAATGGACACTCCCTTTCCTTACTTCTCTACACCACATGAGCCCATTAGATTGATAAAACTATACCCAAATATCTTCCCATATTCCCTAAATATAACTTATAGGTTCTACACTTCATAAAATAATTATCAATGAAATCTTAATAACTGGTTCATATGAGGTTTCTCAACATAGAGTTATATGTTTTTAAGGATCATTTTCATGTTTCATTCCCATTAAACTTCCTCTAAATCTAATATATCCATCCCAAAATAAGTAATATAATATCATATATATTATATTATATTTATATTATTATGTTGTAACCATATTTCAACTCTTTTACGTCAAATGGAAAATGAAATATCCCTCGTGAGTACTCATGTACTATCACCTCATCTTAGTGATATGATTCATTTCCCATAACCATCATCCATTATTAGTTATAGTGATATATTTATGGGTTGCATATGAAATTTATGACATAATTTTTAATGGCCAAGTCCATCCCACGATCATTATATTTCCCGCTTTGGGCCTAGTCTGCACAAGTTTTCTTTCCTTAGGCTTTGACCCTCAGGCATCCCCCAAGAAAAAGCCTCAAGATGTTAAAGGAATGCACAACACCTTATAAAGGGGTGCTTATTGATCCTCATCATTCAATGTCAAATAGACATAATCCACCCCCTAGAAGGGACCAACTTCCTCACTGGCATATCAAATGGACACTAGCTCTAATACCATTTGTAATGGCCTAATCCAGAACATGATCATGATATTTTATGCTTTGGGCCTATCCTACACAGTTTTTCTTTCCATGGGCTTTGACCCTTAGGAATCCACAAGGAAAAGGCCTCATGATGGGAGTGGTATCCACAACAACTTATAGAGGGGTGCTTCATGAACCTCCTCCTTCGATGTGGGATAGACATAGGTTGTAACATCATGTTACCATGATCGAGTAAGTTTTACACTTTTTTATAAGTTCCCATTCAGTTAGAAATCTTTTTTATGTGTGTTTTTGGGTTTACTGCAGACTGCAGAATATGTAAACATCATGTACCTGAAGTACACAGCGTGTGCATGGTGCTGGTTTCAAGTCATGAATGTGGTGATCATGCCATAAGCTAGTACACATCATTTACCTTATGTAAAAATCTTTTAGGGGTTAAATGTTAGTTTTTAAAATGAGGTTATGGGGTTTTTGGCATAACATATCCAATGTGGAATAAACGTCATGACCCTAGGGTACACGTTGTGACCCGACCCACATCCAGTTTTAAAACGCACTATTGGTAGTTCTTCTAAATCCTTCTCATTCAGGACCTCTTGGATCTCAACCCTAGACCCTACATAAGCATTTTTCAGAGGCTCCCCTCCATCCAGTTTGATTATATCAGCTTTGGATCGTTTCTTTTCCTACTTTATGATTCCCAGGTAATTCTTCTCTCTTGTATTCTCTCATTCTTCAAGTTCCTCTCTTTCCCTCCTCTTGGGTTTTATTGGATCATCTAGGAATTGTTTGATCTATTCCCGGTGTTGTTGAATCATGATGTTTGGTTGTGTTTAAAGGTATTTTTTTCTCATTGAAGGATGTTGTTGTCAGTGTTGTTTATTGGAAAATAGGTAAGTGGTTTCATCCCAATTTTCCAAATTGATTACCATCGAAATTCATGATTATTTCAATGGAATATTTAAACTCAAATTCTCAATTGTGATGTCAATTTCTTTAAAAATACCCAATTCTAATGATTTGGAGGATTTGATATGGGTTTTAACACAAAATTAGGAAAACCCCCAATTCCATTGAATTGGGGTGGGTTTGTGGAAATTTTCTAATTTAAATTTTTGTATTTGAATTGTGGATTTGATGGAAATGTTTTAAATTAAATTATTGAATTAAATTTGGAATAAAAAAGTTGAAAAGGATGGAATTGGTTTTGAATAAATTTCAATATCATGAATGGATTAAAATTATTTGATAGAAACCCAGTGGTTTTATCTTGTGAAAAGGCATTTTTTGAATAAATCCTATTAGTTTTTTAAATGGAATGAAATTGGAACATTTGAAAGGAAATAATGAGATTGATAATATTTTTAAGAAGTATTAAAATAGTTCTCACATCTTGAAAGATCCCACAAAAGCCTTAGGTAGTTAGTGAGTTATTAGGATACACACTACACTATTACAATGTTTTAAAACATACATGTAGTGGGTCACATCCTCGAATGGTTAGTGATGAGTCTCTAGTGTCTAGTTTCATAGGGATGTGTGTATACACATTTTTTTTGAGTTCACATAGAGAGTGTTGAATCTTATATTTGGTTAATACTATAGTACCTTTTGGAAGATGACCATGTTACTCAATTGTTTGTTTATATTTGACATATAAATGTATGCCAATATTTGTTTGACCTACTTTACATGCATTCTGAATTTATATAAACTTTTTTATATGAATTATTTACATAAGCCATTGTTTTATAAATTTTCCTTATCCTATAATGTAAAGGCTATGATTTGAATATAATTTCCATCATTTTTAAAATGTATATAATGTTTCATTTACATATGATTTTAAATTTACTGACCTATTTGAAATGTTTTCTTTTGATAATCTATATTTGGAATGTGTTATGGAATATTTGGTGGTATCTTACCGGTATTAGGCTCAAACCCTACTTTTTTTCCTCAAGCGTTTGTAGAAATTATTCTTTCAGGATCATAAAAAGGGAATGGATCTCTTGGAGGTGGATCCAGCTATTGAGATTTGGATATGGTGAGTTGTGTCCTTAGAGAATTTGGGGATGTTTTACTATTTTAGTACTTGGGTTTCAGTACATTGGATTTAGGCCTTTTTGTAATATGATACCTTACTCCTAGTGGAGTTTTATTTTGATATGAATACTATTGTGTTTTCCATTTTCTTCTACATTATTATGGTAGAAATCATTCCCACTTGTATGTTAAATGATTCTAGGTTCTAGTCATCGACTCGTGGGGATGAGGAATGCCCTTCGGGTTATGTCAGGACTGGCTATGTTATAGAGTTACCAGGGTACCAGAGCTAGTTTGTGACAAATTGGTTTCAAAGTAGTTTGTTCAGCTTCTGTCTGGAAGTTAGTATGCATTTTTTAAATCTTCTTGGGACTTAGGATGTGGTTGAGATTGATTGATTTCCTAGATCTCACTAAAATAAACCTTAAGTCACCAGGGGTGTTTAGGGAAATACATCTTGTGGATTAGGTCTAGTCTTTTCCCTATAGATATTTGGATAGGTTGAAAACCAAATCTCGTTTGTCCCTTCTCTTAAGAATATTTTTTTCTTTCAACTCATTTTTAGTATTAATTTAATGTTGTCCATTTATCTTCTGATTTTGTGTAGCATCAGCCCTCCGAGAAGATGTGCGAATCAGATACAAGAAAATGTTGATGTGAAACCTTAGGAAGAAAATAATAGTATTTATTTGAATATTTTTTAGGTAATTATGCACACTGTCCAAGCTCTGGGAAAGGCACCACCTCCAGTTCTCACTCAGGCTCCAACTGTGGATCATCAGGGAGATGTTCTTCAAAAAATTTCTCAGGAGTTATTCTTCCAGAATCCACCAGTCCTCAAATCCTCTACTATTCCTCAATATGTGGAGGAATGGTTGGGAAAGATAGAATGTATGTTTGAGTTTTTGGATACACCGGAAGTGATCAGGGTGAAGTGTTCCACCTTCATGCTAGAGGGACCGAGAAGAAGATGTTGGGACACAATGGTGAAGGTAGGAAAATATGTGGGCTTGTAGTGGAAAGACTTCAAGGTTCTTTTCATAAAATAGTTCAATCCAGAGTCGATAGTGTTGGATAAGGTTGTAGAGTTTTTCAATCTTGAGCATGCTGACAAAACCATGATTGATTATTCAAATATATTTTCTAATTTAGTGTAGTTTTCTCATTATATTGTATCTTAAGAGAGGATTAAGGCTCAACATTTTGAGTTAGGACTTAGATTAGATATCCATTCTAAGGATTTATTGCTAAAGCTACACACTTATGATGATGTGATGGATTGGGTGATGATGGTTGAGATTGAAATGGATGGAAAGTTAGGGTTTACAGGAGACCTTTTTTTCTCCTAGTGGATGTGAGGGAAAAAGGAATCATGATGATCCTCATTGATGTTCTCAATGACAGAGTCATTCCAGACCTCCTACAGCTCCAAGAGGATGTTCATTGATTTGATACTACTGTGGAAAACTAAAAAATTCTAGGAGGGTTTGTACTGAGTCACCCAAGAACTGTAGCTCCTATTGACGTTTAAGGAACTTGTAGAGGTTCTTCTATCACTTTCCCACTCCACGTAATGGGAAAAGACCATCAGATCCTCCCAAAACTATGGTGTAATTAATTGATTCACTGAAAAAGGGTTCCAACTATAGGCATCCAAAACAAAGATTCTTTATATGTTGGAAGAGTCTCCATAGGAAGCTTACACAGGTCCTTCTACTGTGAGAGGTTCCATTACCATTGATTCATCATTATTTATTTCTCTTTTTGATACTTCTGCTTCTCACTCTTTTATTTCAACCCGTATCATTAATATTTTAAATATTCATATGGAGAAACTATCTTGTGCAATGGATATTACTACAACACTTTGTATGAAAAGAGGGCAGGGTCTCTTTAGTTCTACTTGTGTCTTCTCTTTATCAGATGTCAAGCTATCTTGGATTTTTCTGGTTATTGATATGAAATCTCTTGATGTCATATTTTCGATGGATTAGATCATTGACAACAAAGACCAAATTGATTATTATCTTCAACATGTATCCTTCACTACCCTCAGTGGTGTGCCTCTTTTTTTTAAAAATAATGGGAGCCAAGGTTGAGTAGATCTGGACCTTCATATCAAGAGTTGGGGAAAGTGATATTGCTAATTTTATTTTGACTTGGAGCAATATTTAATGAACGATGATCTTACTCCAATTTTCATCGATTTTTTCTGATGTGTTCCCCTTGGATATCTCTATTCTGCCACTAGTGAGAGAGTTTGATATTTTTATTGACTTAATTCCTATTACTCAACTAGTCTCTATCTCCTATTACCTCATGGAACTATCTAAGATGAGAGATCTGAAGTCTTAGTTGGGTAAGCTTCTTGGGAAATGATTTATACATCCAAATGTGTCACCTTAGGCAGTGCCAGTTCTCTTTACTACAAAGGCTGATGGTTCTATTATTTTATGTGTTGATTATCAAAATATCAATCATGTTACAAAAAATAAAAATATCCATTTCCACAGATTGATGATCTATATGATCAGCTAAAAGGGAAGAAGTGGTTTTCAAAGGTTGACCTTCAATCTGGATACCATAAGTTAAGGATAAAAGAATTTGAAATTTAGAAAACTAACTTTTATAGTATGTATGGACTTTATGAGTACCATATTATGCCCATTGGATTAACTAATGCTCCTAAAATTTTCATGGTCTTAATGAACCTGATTTTCCATGAGTATCTGGATACCTTTGTGGTAGTATTTGTTAATAACATTCTTGTTTACTCTGAGTTTGAGGAGGATCAAATGCAAGATTTGAGAATAGTTATGAATCTGTTATGAAATAATTGACTTTATGCCATGCTTTCAAACTATGATTTTTGGATTCTAGAAGTGAAATTATAGGGGCATGTGGTGTCTGAATTGGATGTATTAGTTGACACTAAGAAGGTGAAGGCTGTTATGTCTTGGGAGCAATGATGAAATGTCTTAGAGATCCTAAGATTCTTAGGATTAGATGGATATTACCATAGGTTCATGAAAGACTTCTCGATGCTGGATTCTCTGATGACTTCATTGACTCATAACTGGGTGATGTTTGCATGGAATGTTAAATGTCAGACTTTTTTTGAGATGAAACGTATGTTGACTTCTGTGCTATTGTTGACTCTTCCAGAATATGGGTTGGGCTATGTGGTATTTTGTAATGCATCAGTTTCTATTATGGGATATGTTCTTCTATATGGTGATCATGTAGTAGCATATGGATCTCGTTAGCATAGGCCAGATGAGAAGAATTATCCTACCCCTGATATAAAACTTCTAGTTGTGATTCACACACTTAAAAGTTAGCAGCAGTACCTTTTTGGTGAAAGGTTTATAGTGTATTCAGACCACAAAATCCTGAGTTATAGCTTCTGTAAAAATGATTTGAATCTTCAGTAGAGGCATTGGGGGGAGTATTGACAGTCTTTTGATTTTTACATCTCCAATACCCCAGGGAAAGGGAATATTGTTGTTGAATCTTAGATAATGAAACATCCAATCCATACAGTGAAGGAATCTTCAGAAGAGTGAAATTTAATGGCTCTCTTACCATAGATGCATATTGAATTTGAAGAGGAAGGGTTTGAGGTTTCTTTTGCTAATGTTCAGTTGACATATACTCTTCTCAATATGATTCTCCAAGACTAACATCTTGATGTGAGTTTCATAGCATTAGACAATCCCTTTATGGTTGGGAGATAGTTTACCTTTTTTCATTCTCCAAAGAGGGTATTCAATGCTATCAAAAGAACTTCATTGTTCCATTACCAGTAAGAAATGCTATTATGGTAGATTTTCATAACTCTTAGTGGGATTTTTACCCTACAACCACAAAAATGTTATACTACATTATGCAATAGTTCTAGTGGCCATTTATGATATGAGACATTTCTGAGTTTGTCTCTTGTTTCTATACATCCCAGCAAGTGAAATCCAAGAACTAGAAAACTTTGAGTATTCTTCAACCACTTTCACTCCCTACATGGAAGTGGGATGAGATCTCTATAGACTTTGTGGATGGGTTTCCTCGAACCCAGAGAAAGAATAATTCAATATGGGTTGTGATCGACTGGCTGATCATGTCGGATCACATTATACCCATTCGTATTATGGCCAAAGATGATAACTTTGGAAATATAAATATAAAAGATGTTTTTTTCTTGCACATATTTCCATATACTATAATATCTAAGAGGGATCCTCGGTTCAATTCTCACTTTTCGAGATTCATTTAGGAGGCACTGGGATATCAGGTTCATTTCAGCATGACCTAAAATCCACAGTCATATGACCAGATAGAAAGATCCATAAAAATTCTTGAGGATATTCTTCATGTTTGTGTTCATGACTTCAGTAGTTCATGGGATTATCTCTTGGGATTGTTTGAGTTCTCTTATAAAAACTATTTCTATTCGGCTATTAGAATGACACCTTTTGTGGCCATGTATGGTCGACATTGTAAATATCTGTTTTGTTGGTTGGAGTTCAGTGAAAGTTCATTGGTTGGAGAAAGCTTAGTGTAGTAGAAGAAAACAAATATTCAACTAATACTTAAGAGGATGTTGATAGATAAAATAAAATATAAGTTTTATGCTGGTTGGGTCATCGACAGCTTGGGAGGTAAGAGAATCTTTCTCCTCACTTTGTGGGACCATTAAAGGTGGTTTAATAGGTGAGGAATGTTTCATACATTTAGAAATTCCACCACATGTAACGTTGATATATAACATGTTTCATGTATCGCAGTTGAGAAAGTATCTATCTGATTCATCTCATGTTTTGAGCTAGAGTGATCTTGAGATCGAGCCTGGTTTATATTTGACTGAGCAACCTTTCAGGGTATTTGATTATGAAAATAATGTACTTCATGGTAGGATGATACCTTTGGTACATGTGTTTTAAAAAATCAATCTAATTTTCCCGATATGTTGGAAAGCGAGGCACTGATGAGAGAGCAGTGTCCTCGTTTCTTTATCATGGATGCTTCTTAATAGGCTTTATGGGGGAAGAATGTTGTTGTGTTGGGGAGATTGTAAAATCATGTTACCTTGATTGGTTAAGTTTTACACTTTTTCCTAAGTACTGTTTCGGTTGAAAATCCTTTTTATGTATTTTTTTTTTCAGTTTACTGCAGACTGTAGAATAGGTATACGCCGTGTACCTGAAGTATAGGTCATGTACTTGGTTTTGGTTTTAGGTCGTGAATGGGGAGATCATGTTGTGAGATGGTACACATATTTTACCCGAGGTACACATCATATAGGGGTTAAATATTAGTATTTAATCTAAGGTGATGGGTTTTCCGTGTAACTTATCCATTGTGGACTACACGTCAAGACCCTGAGGTATATATCGTGGTGCTGACCATGTCCAGTTTTAAAACGCATGATCAACAGTTCTACTCAGTCCTTTTCTTTCTAGAATTCTTGGATCTCGACCCTAGACCCTTCATAGGAGTTTTTCATAGGTTCCCCTCCTTCTATCTTGATAAAATAATCATTGTATCATTGCTTCACTTGTGGTGTGATTCTCAGGTAAGGGTTCTCTCTTGTTTTCTCTCATTTGTCAATTTCCTCTCTTTCTCTCCTCTTGGGGTTTTAATGGATCATCTTGGAATTGATTGCTCTATGAATGGTGGTGTTGGATCATGTTTATAGTATGTTTTTCAAGGTCTCATTCACTTTCATTCTCATTGATGGGTGTCGTAGCGAGTTTAATTCATTGAGAAAGAGGTAGGTGGTTCCATCCTGATTTTCCAAATTGGTTCCCATCATATTGATTGACTCATTTCAATGGATGAGTTAATCTCAAATGCTCAATCATTATTTCATTTGATTTGATAAATCCAAATTCCAATGAATTGGTTGATTTCAAATAGTTATTTAGAAAAAATTTGGAAAACCCCCAATTCTATTGAATTAGGGTGGGTTTATGGAAATTATTAGAATTAAATTTTGGATTTTATGGAAATTTTTTCAATTAAAAATTTGAATTTAATTGGAAAAATAAATGGTGAAAAGTATGGAATTGATTTTGAATGAATTTCAAACTTATTAATGGATTAAAATGATTTGATAGATACCCAGTGGTTTTATCTTGTGAAAAGGCATGTTTTTAGATAAAATATATTTTGGTTTTAAATTTAATGAAATTTGATATTTTTAAAATGAATAATGGGATTGATCGTATTTATAAACAATCTTAAAAAATTTCACCCATCATGTAAGATTTCATGCATGCCTTAGGTATTTTGTGAGTTATTTGGATAAACTATACACTATTACAACATTATAAAACATACATGTAGCAGATCACATCCCTAATGTCTTGGTGATAAGTATCCTTTGTCTAGTGTCATAGGGATGTGTCTATACATATTTTCCTAACTTCTAATAGAGAGTTTAGAATCCTATAGCTAGTTAATTCTATCTTACCTTTTGGCAGATGACCATGTTGCTCGCTTGTTTATTTTTATTTGAGATATAAATATATTCAAATGTTTGTTTTAACTGATTTAATTGCCTACAGAATTTATATAAAATGTTTTATATAAATGATTTACTTAAGACATTGTTTTAGAAATGTTCCATATTTTGTAAAGTAAAGCATGTTCTTTGAATGTAATTTCCATCATTTTGAAAATGTATATCATGTTTTGTTTAAATATTATTTTAAATTTCCAACCTATTTTTTTTGAAAAATTGAAAGATTTTATTTGGAAAATCTATATTTGGAATTTATTATGTAATATTTAGTGGTGTCCTACTATGTTTAGTCTCACACCCTAAATTTGCATTCGGGTGTCTTTAGACATTCTTCTTCCAATATCGACCAAAGGGGAGGGATCTATTGGATGCAGATCTAGATATTGAGATTTGGACATGGTGAGTTGTGTCCTTAGGGAAATTGGGGATGTTTTCTTGTTTTAGTACTTGGGTTTCAGTACTATGGATTTATGCCTTTTTGTAATCTGGTACGTTACTCACAATGGATTTTTCTTTTGATATGCATACTATTGTGTTTTTCTTTTCTCTTTGGCATTCTTATGGCAGAAATTATTCCCACTTGTATGTTGTATGATGTCAAGTGCTAGTCATCAAACCATGGGGATCGGGAATGCCCTACAGGTTATGTCCGGACCGACTCAGTTATCAGGTTACTAGGGTACCTGGGCTGGTTCGTGACATAATTTTTATTCCATAAATATATGATATTATATACCATTTATATTTACTTATTTTGGGAACTGATAGCCTTTCTCATGTGAATATTCAAATTAAAACTTTCACAAAGAGATTCTATTCATTTTTCCTAAATGCATTATATAAATAATTATAAAAGTGTATATGGGGATTTATAATGATTATAATTACCTAATTAATATTTTTTAATCAATGAATATATGTCCATTTTTCATGTACTGGAACCATAAAATAAAAATATTCATGGAAAACAGATCATTTTCACCAAAATATTATTATATTAAAGAGAATTTTAATAAAGGATAATTAGATATTATAAAGGAATGGTAGATAGTATTTTATGAAGGAATATGGGTTTTTAATATATATATATAATAAATATAGGTTATTTATATAGGTTATACTGAATGAATACTAAGCATGATGTTTTGAAATGTAATAGATTAATGTACATTATCATTTCTTTTTGAGATTTTTTATAATAAATTTTCATTTTGGGAAATTATATCTATCATATCCTTTAAACAGAATAAATATTAATCCCCTTTTTTATTAATAATTTTTAAAATATTATTTCTTTTTTACTCTAATCATAACTAAAAATGAATGACATAATTTTTTAAACAAAAAGATAACCTTATTTCCACTTTAAATGATGAATTTGTTTCCCATGCCCTTGCTCTTAAAAAATGTTTTAAGAAATTATTTACACATACATTAAATGACTTAATAAGGTAATTTTTATTAAAATTTTCATTATTTTAAAAGGGTTAAATGGTTTATTCTTAATTTTTTTAACATGTCATTTTTTTGGCTTTTTCAAAACTATTAAATAAATATTCTATACTAATTTATCTGGTAAGAACTTATTTTCCAACAATCATGAATATTATTTTCATTAATTATTAGAATAGAATATTCTATGGTAATTTTCAAATAAATTTTTTTTTCAAAACATTCTATGATTGTTTTAAAATGTTATAAGAAGAAAATGATATTTTCACCCGATTTCATATGAAAGATTAAATGATCAATGAAATGTATTTTCATATATTTCAACATACTTTATTTATTTTAATTATTCCTTAATCATATCATATTATGATGAAATACACTTTAATTATCTAGATTTATTATAATGATGATGACTGAAGGATGATTCTATGAAACCCACTTCTTTCCCATTGGATAATTTAGTTATGATGAAACCGTTATTAATACTAAATAATTTCCATAGGTTATGATGTGATGAAATTTTTATTAATGTTATTTCCCTTCCATATGTTATGATATTATGATATTATTATATTATTATTAATTTATTAACTCATGGAACACATATATATAATCTTTATTGTGTGTTGGGTGGTTCTGAAATTATATAGCCCTCTAATGCATTGGGTAACGATAGATATCTCTTGAGATAATAAGTACTAAAATAAAGAATTAACCAAGTTTATTAATGGAATATGTACAATTATATAGTCTTGGTAGTGAACCTTGTCTAAGGAAATTATGAAATGGAGTGTGATCCCAATCCACTATTATAGTCATGGCAGTGAACCTAAATATGGAAATTATTTTTCTATAATTATTTTTATATCAAAATTTTTTATTTTGATTATGATTTATTCTCAGGGTCAAGGTTAATTATTTATGATTCTACAAACTTCTTATTTTTCACATTTCTTATTAAGATATATTTTTCCATTATATGTGATTAATAACATTTTATTGATTAGTTATGATTATTATTTGCTATGATCATATTCTCATTCCCTTATAATTATATTATCTTCTCTTATGATCATTGATTGATATCTAATATGTTTATACATTCTGAGAAAACTATCACTAACTTTCCAATGTTTCATTTTCATAGCTTGTAAAGAATGGTTTTAATTTGGATATGTTGAAGAAGTCTATATTGTGAGAAGAATGTCTTAGGAGATGATAAAGAACCTTGATGAAATAAAATGAATTATATACCTAATCCCCCAACACATTAATCCTTTATAGAGTAATGGAATAATTATTATGATAAGTATTTAATATTTATTTAAATTATGTGATATATATATATATGAACTGACTGGGTAACCATACATATACTTATGATATCATGGTCATGACATTATCTCCATTTATATAGTTTTTGGTGTGTCACATCATACAAAAAATCCATGTAAGGGACCCTTTTTCTCTCTTTAATTTGTGAATCTATTCCATTATACTGATTTTTCTGCCTATGGTTGTTTGTTACTAATTTAAAATTAATTATAATAAACTAGATTAAATTTAATTTAAATTGAAGGGTTATAATTTCACGTGCTTAACTATTTTCTTATAATGGCCAATTATTTTATCATAAAAATATAACTTATTTGATATTAATGTTGTGTATATTTTAAATTGGGGAATTTTGTTTATTAATATTCTTTTTTAAATCAATTATTAATCCAACCACTCATAAATGGATAAGAACATATATATGGATAATGTATATGTTATTAGTAAATACTAACATTGTGATAAAATACCCATGAATAAGATGATATAATATTTTTAAAGACTTTAGAAATTAATATTTGAGTAAGTGGGAATACTGAATATGATTTTCAATCTAGTGGTTATGAATACTATTGTACTGATAGTACTTTTTGGGGGGTTCTGTTTACAGTGATGGTGTTGACTAGTTCAGATGTGGGATGTGTTGAGGGATGGAATCATAGTGGTAGAAATAGGTTTTCTTTAGTGATATAGTTAGAGTTTGGTGTTGATTTTGGCAGGGGATGTGATGATTAATTCTGTAAGTTCATTAAATTTCTACATGGTTCCTTATTGTATTACCATATTAGAAATGAAATTTAATGTTTTCAATGATACGATTAGAAATATAATGTGATAAAAATTAAATAATATGGAAGGAAAACTATTATTTTACTAATTAATCAATGCGTTCAATGTTACCAAGAGGGTGGAATTGAAAAATTAATTGTGGTTTGTAATAATTGATTTTGGGAAGTAGTTGGGGAGGAAAAATAATGAAGTTGAACTGTGGGTTTTATGTGTGGGTATTCTATGTGGTGGAGATGTACCTTATAGTGGAGGCATATGAAAATTATAGCAAGGCGTTAATGATAAAATGAAAAAAATTAAATACTAATATGAAACCATCAATTCATGATAATGTTAATTTTATATATATTCTTTTATTTTTTTTGTTACATTAATTCACACAGTACTTGTGTTGAGTACTACATACCGATGATCACATGTTTTAAATCTTTTTCCTCAACATCTAGTATGGTGAGTTAATAAATGAATTATTATTCCATCATTTATTCTATTCAATCAATATAAGTACAAGATAACATAGTTTTTAGTGATTCATGATGATTAGTGGATGTGGTATATAGTTGGGGCCATCAATGATTGGAGGAGAGAATAAGGTTGATGTACATAATGATCATGACACACCATATTTTTGGATATGGGGATAGATTTGAATGTGTGATGATAGGGATGATGGTATGGTAGTGGAATACAATAATTGGATTGAAAAATTGATGCCATCATAGGATATTGGGACCTATGGGATGCTGGGGTAGGTTGTGTTACGACTCTATAGACATTAAATAGGGTGTGATATGTAATGACTCATTTACATGGAAGGGTTGATAACAGAAGACAACTTATGTTTTGATGTGAGATTGGTAACTCTATGTGGGAATTAGATGCGGGGTCCCATTATCTATGTTTTCTAGAAATTATCTTACAACTTACTTACATTGTTTGGGATCTTAACCATTCTTCGTTTGGGATAGATAGTTGACATTTTTTTTATTCTTTTTGGTTATGTTAATTGTTCACTAGTACATCAATATTCCCTTTTATTATTTTCATTGGAAACCATGTGTATGAGCCCATTATGAATACATTTTATTTTCACCATATATATAAAAAATATTTTTAAGTTTTAGGGGGGTTTCAGAAATCAAGATAGACATTTGTATCTTGGATGTCAGGACCGTTATGGAGTTTCTATAGTAGGTTACAATTTTATTTATTTTGGAGACCATTATTTGTATTTTATTTCATACTTTTGTGGGATATTATGGATTAATTTATTTTATGTAATTGATTTACATGGTGGTTTTACATATTTTATTATTATCATTTTCGTATATTTTGGGTAATGACTCTTATTTGAAGAGTTTACACCCTTAGTTATAGACACATACATAGGGATTATAAAAGGCAAGACTTAAGGTTTACTCCTTCTAATAACTACTATCATAAGAGGGGTGCCAATGATGGGGGATAATAAACAATATTAATGTTATTATAAAGAAATTGTATGTAGTTATAAATAAAATAAAGTTGTATTCTAATCAATGATGGTGTCCTATGGAGTTTGGCGTTGGTGGTAATAACATATTTCTTATGGATCCTCATTTAGGGAACCATAAACATTTATGTAAAGGGGTATTATAACAATAAATTTTTTAAACCATTTGAAATTATGTAAAGGATTATATAAGTTTCATAGAATATAGTATTAATTCCATTAAGAGATGTGATTTATTTATTTTCATTCATCTCAGTTGGAGAGATACCAGCATGACCCATATAGTATTCTTAATAATGAATTAGTGGATTTGGAACCTAAGATAACTTTTATTGAATTATTATAGAAACTTTTGGACCAATAATAAAGGGACTTAAGGGAAACATAAATTCATCATGTTCAATGATGGTGGAAACATATGAATTTCCATAAAGAACCCACATTGAGGGAATCATAAATATAGTATTAGTGTATACATATATTAATGAATTTTTATTAAATAATGTATAGGAAGAATGATTTTTTATTGGTTTACATGGAACACCAATGTTTTTAGTCCATTTAATTTTTTTGGCTGTGTATATGGTTTATAATTTAAAGTGTATGTTATATGGAATGAAATTAAATTTTATTATTTAATTCTTTTATATGAATTTTATTGGGAGATGATTATTATATGTTTGGTAACTAGTTACTTTTTATAACTAAATCATACAAATTAATGTTTATAATTTGAATTTTAAATGGAAGAGTTGATGGTAATTATGTTCAATGATGAACGACTTATAGAATTAATTATTTTTAGTTATTATTTCCTAGAATTACAGTGATAGACTATGTAGAATATTTTTAGAATGTAAATAGTGACTTAAATATATAATTCACAATCCGTTATAATAGGAAGATAAAGGAAAATAATTTAGTATAATTAATAGAGAGGAGTTATGGAGAAACTTTAGCATGAAAATTGTAGGATTGACAGGGTCTTTGACAAATTAATTTAATTTACATGGTTGATTTATATAGTTAATAGATATTGTATTCAATATATTTAGATGTCCAGTTCGATACATTATCCTAATTAGTATTTATCAATATTATTATATGGATATGGTGGTATTGAGGGTAATGTATTAGTTAGAAGGTAATCATAATATGGGCATCACACAAATATTAATGTAATGTTAAATCATATATTATATATTTTAATTAAATTATTAATATCAATGGTAATGTTTTAATTCCTTAAAATATATAATTTTTATGCTTCTATTATTTTGGGTTAAAAATAGAGTTGTATGACATTTGAAAAAAGAAATGACTGAAAAAATGGTGCTCATTCCATACTAAAGAAAATTAAAATTTTTATTAACCTTCTATAATACATAAATACATGAGAGTTACAGATGCATAATGAAGTTTCATGGGATTTATTCCACTCTTTGGTGGTTTGATATCATATATAGATAGATATATGATATTATTCCAGATACGTATGAGCCATGGAAAACTAAAATAATTATATGACTTATTGTTAGGAATTATAAATGATCAACTATATAATAATCATGGTTATTGGTATTATTTTTTCATTCCACCATCACTGATAATTATGAAAATGTGTAAATTCCAAGGAAAGTTTATTAATGATGGTATCTTTGAACTATTCCTATCATGGTCTAGTCATGATGTGATTTATTAATGTATTTTACATTAAATATTTTTAATATTGATTTTTTATAAGCCATTAACATTTTTTTTGAATTATTTTATATTTAAAATATTATTTTTGATAAAAAAATATGCTTTTGAAATCTATTTTAGTATTTTTTTAATTGATCATTACTGAAATTACTTTTTTAAATTGTTTTAAGGAAAAAAGTATCAAAAAAGTATTGGGATATGTCCTTGGATTTCATTTTTAATGATTTTTTAGAAAGAAATTTTCCTTGTATGTTTATTATAAAACCTATTGATTTATAGATAAGTGGTTCATGATTGTATTTTATAACAATACAATTATAAACCTTCTCGCAAAATTATTATGTTATCATATTTGAATCATTATTATTAGAGTAAGATCATATATGAGAACATATATTCTAATGGGGGTAACCAATTTTAAAACCTCAGGTGGTTAGGGAATTTGAATCTATTGTTTAAAAATACCATAAAATTTGTAGATGTTTTTTGGGTTTGGGGAAATTATAAATTCTATGATTTAAGTATATAATCATTAAATGGGCAGGTGAAATTTTGTGTATTATGATTTTTATGTTGTTTTCTTATGTTTATGAAATAGGGGTTATAGTTTTATAATTATTTAATATAAATTGGACTTGGTGATAGTTTTTATTTTATTGTTACTTTATTTTCAATGTGAATAAGTAATTATATCTCATATGGACCTTGATTTACTATTATACTATACCTATTTTATAAACCATTTATTGATTGACATGTTATTTTTTTGGTATAATTTCAATAAAAAAGGGAAATACTACGTAGTTTATATGAATTACCAAGATGATAAATCTAGTGGATATATAGATATTATTATATATGATATATTAATATTGAATAATTTAATATTTTTCAGTGGTGAGCTATAGATCGATGGATGAAATATAAATGTTGGATCATGTGGTCTTCTGAATTTTCAGTCACTATATTATTCATATTTTAATATGTTATAATTACTTTAAAATAATTATTTTGATCATAGTACATTTCAAAATATTTTATTGTTTAACTATATTTAAATAACATTTATTTCACATTATCATGAATTTATAGGTGGTTATTTTTTATGGAGAAATATTCCCCCAACTATATATTTTATCCCTTTGCATGAGATTTCTACATTTGGTGATCAAGAAGCATTAATGATGCCTTTTAGAAATCTGGTCTAGGTCTTAGGATTTTAGTACCATATTCAAGAAGTCACATGTTCAAACTAGAGGTCATGTATTATGTGATGGAAGCTCAGATATTATAGTAATCACCTTTTTATATTGATTAGAAGAAGGTAATATTTCCAAAAAATAATTATTTTCTCACAATCAAAAGGTTTTATAGAAAATAATTCACCATCATCATCAAAAGAATTAATTTTATCAATAAATTTATGATTAAAAGTTTCTGTTTCTTCATTAATGACTATATATATCATTTTTAGTTTTTGGAAATAATTAAATAAATTTTTTTTATGCCTGAGATTCTAAAATAACATGAGGTCCATAATGATATCATGAATTTGGGTATAATTTTTGTGTGTGATGATTCTACTATTACTAAATCTCATTACCATGTTTTATGAAATATTTCAATGATTTTGCTATCATTTTGGGTATGTATGTATAACTATGTAAATAATTAAAAGTGATATAAATGTATAAAATTACATGATTTACCAACATTATCTACATATTTGGATCATTCATAGAGGGATATATTTGTGTACGAATGCACACTAAACTCCTTTTCTGTAATTATATATTTAAGGATAATATAAATCTATATGAATACTACATCTTATCTATCAAAAATTATGTTTATATGAGGAACACATTTAGTATATAATTAATAAAGAAAAAATTTATAATAATTAAATCAATACTAACCCTAATTCAACATGCTTATTTCACATTAAAAAAAATTATTCCTAAATTTTTTATTTATTAACCTCAACACTATAAATCTTAAAATAATTTATGTATTTGATGGATCAATATAACATAGTTAACCACTGATAGTTATATCTATACTTCGAATTTATTTTAACAGCTATATAATATTCATAAACTTCTAAAATGATATGGTAATAAAATATATATTTAAATTATCCCATATATTATATTTAAATATCATATAGATATATTAGATTCTCTATATTAAAAATATACAATCCTAATATTCTATAGAAATTACCATGAATATAAACTATAACCATTCAAATATACAATTTTTTAATCATCTCTAAATACCACCCAATCATCACTCAAATTTCTCTAAAATATTTCCCTGAATATCTAATGACTTATTACTCACATTTTCTTATAGGGTGTTGAATATTTAATTTAAAAATAATTTAATGTTTTCAAATAAATAAATATTACATAGAATTTTGATTAATTTTTTCATTCCTATATAATAATTTGGATCAAGTTCTTATGGTATTTAAACTAGTATCAAACATCCCATGAAATGATTTTTTCACCATTACATGACCATGGTTTTCCATTTTTCAATGGAATTAAATAATAATGAAACAAAATCTTCTCTTACAGATATTTGTTCCACTATTATTTAATGATAGTAAATATTGAAAAATATAGAATCATGATTATATAAGATACGTTTGTTATTTATTCTACACCACACATGAAAAAAAAACTTTCTGATAGATTTAATATTATGTTTTGACAAATCATCCCTTATGTAGACAGTATTTTATAAAATATAATACCATTTTAGACTCTCGAATTTCATTTTAATATGAGAAATATCCTTCATAGTTACCTTATTTAAACATCACTTTTGACACCTAATATCATTATAGTCAATAGTGAATAATAAGAACCTCAGAACAATATTCTTCATTGAATAAAAAAGACTTCTCATAAATGTTTTATATATATCTATATGGTTAAAAACAACCTTGTGGGATATAATAATAACATATTAGTTATATCAATATCCACATTTATATTTCTTTTCCAACTACATATACAATTTTGATAATAAATTATCATCTTATGAAATATTTTTAACCATTCTGACTGAATATTTTATCAAAATTTTTTATTTCATAACTAATCTCTAATTTCTATACATTACCCAATCACTCCCAATACTTCTCCACCATTCCAATCTTAACTCCCCTTCAAAAAAATTATTTAATGGGTACCTTCCATGGAATTTTTTCTTAACTCACTATTATTAATTATCATTAACATTAATTTAACCTGAGTCCAAGAATGTCTTGATAATCAAGGGGATAATTATTTGAAATCCTCTATCACATAATTTACAATGATTTAGGGGTATTATCTACCAATTTATTAATAAACCATGTAGTTTAACGTGACTTTTTATTCATGCATTAAATTTATCTGAAAATATAATAATTTAGCTCTATATTTGTAATATTTTCCTTTCATACATGACTATGGGTTGTATATACCCCTTATTGTTTATAAATAAAAAAATATTATACATTTATATAGTTAAAAAATAATCAATGGATTTCAAAAAAATATCTAAAAAATTTAATAAAACTATTGATCTTTTAAAAGATTTTTTTTAAAACTTCCACAAAATATTATAGAACTAATCATTTGAATTTAATCATTGGGAAATAAATCAATTAGACATAGTTTTAATAAAAACCATAAAACGTTTTTTAGAAAAATTAGATCACATTCCTTCATTTTTTTCCGCCTTATCACAATGCTCGATATCTCGAACAATAACCTATAATCATCCTTTAAGTATAAATATTTTCTATAAGTCATTTCCAACCCCTATCCTCAATCACATGGACTGAGATAGAGAAGTACAATGTCTTATGTTCACTACCATGTATGCACATGTTTTGTAACTAACAGAGTGGTAAAATAATATATATTAGATAGAACATGAATCAGTATTATGCCAACCAAAAATAAATAAATTGTATCACAATTACATAATAATAACATAAAATGGGATCATAATTTTATTCTAATTATATAAATAGCATCAAATTTTAAAACAAAATTGACTCATAATCATATATAATTAGTCAAAATGATGATCCCCATAGTTTTAAGATCAATAAAAAATAAAAACACTTAAATATTATAAAATAAGGTTTACAATAAAAATATGTTATAGTATGTAACCATATAACCTATATCTCCATGTTAAGCTCTCTGTTCCTAGATACCAGTCATATAGGCCACCCCCTTAAATATATTTATAAAAAAATTCTGAACATCTCCTTATGTACCTCTATAGGTTCTGAGTATAAAACTCAATAGCACACCACCAAATTGTATACAATATTATCCATCAATAGTTGTGATAACATGAACATAATATTTAAAAAAATATGATATAAAAGTAGATAATCTAGTCTATAGTGCATTAACTAATCCACCATGATCATTGACCATTTATTCATCATCTAATGTTTTTGTATAGTGTAGTCTCATGCAAAAGAAAATCCAACACATTCCATAATTGGTTATGAATGTTAAGTAGGTGAAACAAAAACAACCACCCATATATGAAAAAGATTGTGGGGAAGGTGTAAGATGGCTAAACTCTTGTATAAGAAACATATCATGCTGTGGGAATAACATATTCAACCTTCCATATAGATATAATTTTATATGGATGGGATAACATACTCACTAACTAATATAACAAATAGATCATGGGGAAGGAGTAATGTAACCAACCTTACTTGTAAGAAATAGATGATCAGGAAGTAATAACATTTCAAACCCCCCATACAAGAAATAAAACATTCTCAAGAAATAACATACCAAACAATTGTATAAATAACAATGTTTGTCTTGGTGCCTTAGCTTCATTATATACATGGAATTATAACCCATAGTATTCCAAAGTGGAAACCAAACCATGCATGTTTATGATAAATATTCCCCCACATAGTAATTATCTTTACCTACTAACATTACTCATAAAAGTTTTAATCCAATTTTATAACCCTTATGTCATAATATATATCAACAATTGATTTTTAAGCTACCATAATGTATTATCCTCTTCTCAGATATTGAAATTGAAAAACCTATTTTGAAACTCCTTTAAATCACCTAACAACATCAGTAAAAAGATTATATATCTCAAAAAATACTAACATATAATGGATGTAAACCATTCTAAAAATCAACCATTGTCACATGGATTTGGTATTAATCAAGTTGGGATGATTTAAAAATTTCTCATATAGCTCCATTAAATATCAATTCACTTACACTATTTATTGAAATTGATTTCGAAAAAATTTTACATTCCTAGTAAATAACCTGTATACATAATAGTCATTATAAACCCATATAAATGGTGATGATTTTGAATTAATGTGTACCAATAGTAGTTGAATGAAAACTACTAGAGTATCTTTATCTTATAAAATATTAATCAATAAAAAAACAAAAAACTATCAAAAAATATCACATTGAGTGTTTTAATATAATAGAAATATTAACATTGGGATAAATACACATTAGATCTTATCAGGGGAATAGAATTACCCGAAGAGGATGAACATAGTTGAGAGGTATATATTTTGACTTAAATTGATCCTCTGAGAGTTATTAAAATCATGGTGGGATCTAAATTTGAGAGTCCAACTCATTCTTGATCAAATAATGGTTGGAAAGTTGAAAAAATTATATTTATATGAGAAAATACCACAATTTCCTTAATGAATATATATATTCAAACCATCAGGTACCCAATCCACATGTAACATGTAATGAGAGCCTTATATTCCAGATAGTACAGGAACCTTGACTAGTCAAAGGGCATATAGGAGCCACAACCACCATTTATTATTTATAGAGTACATAGTGTCCTAAAACCAAGTACCTCAGGGATTTCGTTACTTTGTTTCAATAGAACCTAACTTCCACTCACCATATTACTATGGATTACTAACACCCTCAAAGAATATCAAATACGATAAATTATTTTTAAATTAAACAATAAAAAATATCGATAAATCATACCTAAAATTTTATAGGTTTACTAAAAACATCCCTTATTTGGGATTCTCATATTCTATAAGCGTCTATAATTCTCCTTGATGAACAACTTCAACCACTAAGATCACATGTCTAACTTCCAATACAAAATACCATCTTATAAATTCCCATACTACTGCATCCCCTATAATAGTGTAATTTTTTTCCCATGAATCACCTTCATACTCCTGTCCAATATGCATATCTATCACTTCTGAAATTAAGTTTCCTCCTATAACTTATCATCCCCTATTGAATTATATAAATATTATTTTATTATACTGTTTATGATATAATATATTTTATATTTCATGAATAGCCTAATGCCAAAGAGGAATATCCAAATGAAATTCCATAATTCTGATTCATTCATGTTTCTAAAATATATTAAAAAATAATGTTAATGATTCAATTGATTTCATAATAGTATATTACATAACATACATGATAACCATGAGAACACTTGGTCACCTATAGTGAACTCTAATTTTCATATAATTCGGTCATTATATGATGGCTTCCTAATCTAGGTTGTAACCAAATGATTTCTTATCTTCTACACCATTTCAATAATTTCATATACATGTTTTAGTTTTATGATGATAGACTAATAAATCTCAAACTAGCATTGAGGGTAATGCATTGTTATACAATAAAAAACCTCAAAGAGAGCCCAAATTTAGAATCTAACTAGCCCTCTCATATAGGTAAGAAATTGAATACCATAATTTACTTGAAAAATAAAATGAAAACAAAATTATTATTCTCTAGTGTCATTAATTTTCTAGTTAAAAATTCGGTTTACACCTCATTTTACATCCCTATGGGTGTGATTTGTGGTTGCAGAATCCCATCTCGACAAATTTTTTTTAGTACTATATGTTTTAGGAGAAATTATTTCTATTATTATTATTAAAATATTTCATGTGGTATATATTAAATTCAAATAAACATTTCAATATAAATGGATTAGTAAAAATTAAATTTCAGAATATAAAAAATTAATTAAAATAATTTTCAATAGCGTATTTTTTATAAATGAAATAATAATTTTTAAAAACTCTTTTATTTTTTTTTATTTTTCTAGTTTAAAAAATTTGAAATTTTAAAATATTATTATTTTTTAAATTATATAATAACATCACATAAATTAGAAATCAATATGTAATAACATTAAGAAAGTATAATTTCTAAAACTATTTTTCAAATAATTATAGTTTTATTTATAATTCATATAATCATTTTTAAAATAAATATATAAATAAAATATTTAAAATTTTAATTTTATAAAAGTAAGAACACTTTTTATTCATTATATATTTTTTATCTTAAGAATAATTTAGTATATTCTCAGAAATAATCAATTGTTATGTGAATATTAAAAATATAAAGTTTTACAAAAAAACTACCTCTTAAATTGTACAAGAATGACTTAAAATATAATGAAAAAATATTGATACACAAAATATATATTTGATAAGAATATAAATAATTTAAAATTCTATGTTGAATTAATAGAACACATAGTTAACATTTATTAAAATCATGTATTTCTTACACTATAAATCTAATTTTACCCAATTATAATTAAAATTGGGCTTTATAAATTTTAGAAATAATATGTATAAAATTTTGTTTACTATTTTAGTTCTTTATTTAAATATAAGATAAGAATTTAATTTTAATATTTATTTAAAAATATAATATTTTTAGGATTACAGTTAATTACTTGGTAATAGTAAATTGAATTACTTAAAAAATTAATTACTTTATCAAAATCTTGTAATTTTAATTTAATAAATAAAATTGACCTAATTAAGACTGAAATTATGTTTAAATATATATTAATCTCTATCATCACTAATTTAATTTTTAATCAATACTAAATGAGATTAAGAATCTATAAAGTTCAAAATGTGATTTTTCTAATAAATCATTTTTTACACAAATTAACTTTTTAAATAAAAAACTATTTTTTGATATTTATATATAATTGGATTTAATTAAGGTTAAATTTAATTCAATCAACCATAGAACTAGATATATGGTTTAGGTTATAATTTTATAAATTGTAAAATCACTTAGTTAAAAACATGATTCCCAGTTTAAAAGTAAAAGATTTAAATTTAAAATCAAAATTGAAAAAACCTTAAAACATGTTTAAAACATGTTTAGAAACAATTTTTTTAGAATGTCATGACCCAAATACACCCCAAAATCCTTTATTTAGAAACACTAAATCCATTTAACAGATAATATTTTCATGGAATTATTAAAATATAAAGGGTTTTTTCCCAAAACGGCCTTTCCCTCTCTTATAAAAGTGGGTCACATACACCATTTCAATTATACACCCACATTCAAAATATTCATTTAAAATTTACTAAATATATTCTCATACAATTCCAAAATACTTTTTATGCTCATTATGTAGACACCAAATACTTTTACACATATTATTACATGATTTTTATAGATAATTATCCAATAAGTATAGCCCAAATGATTAGGAGGACTAGTGCCTTCTGAATGCTAGTTTCATGATATATCAAATAAAACATAAAACATTGAATAATTAATTTATTCGCTATAGTGATCTCTTGAATAGATAACACTACATGGGTTAACATAGGGAATACATTAAATGAATATGTGAGCTAAATGTCCCAGTAAGGGAATAAACATGATAAGGTGGCATGAAAAATGAGTCAAATGTATAACAACATATAATAAATGAGAATGTAACTAAGTAATAACATTGAAAAATAATATGAAACCCCTAGAATCAAATGATAATTGAATCATAGGAAATATGGAATCAATATATATCACTATCATATATATAAGTCATTGATAACTATTGAGACAACATCACATCGTAATTATAGTCTGATAATTGATTAGGTTCACTCCATAATCCCATACATGATGTCTCATGAGTCTTAAATATTACCAAATGAATTGGAGGAATATATAATTCTAGTCCCACCATCACGTTTGTCTCATGCACAAGAATATGTGTTCCACATAATGGATCAATGATAATGCATAAGCAAAATTATTTCCCATTTAAAGAAAACGGGGTTCATAATCGTACCTCATATCATAATAAAAATAGATTTCAAAAATATTGAATTTAAGAAGTGATCAAAAGTCATGAATTACCCAATAATTTTTTAATGATCTATGTAATATTTAAGTTACATCTATAATGAATTTATTTGTATTAAATAAACTTATATGTTGTTTTCATTGATGAATATAAATACTATTTAAAATATTAGAAACAATCTTTAGGAAAATGACTTTTCCACATTGAAAATAAATTATGAAAAACTATGAATTTCCAAAATAATATAGAAAAAATATTTATTAAAAATCCTCATAGAAAAATATAATAGAAGCTTCAAATAATAGATTATTCATAATTGAAGGACATTCCATACATTCTGTATATTTTGTAAAAAAATTCCATTCACACAGTTGTAAAATAAATAAAATGTCTCTATTTTAGAGAATTAAATGAATATTCCTTTCAAATATTTATTTTAAAATTTAAACATTGCGAAAATGGATTCAATAAATCAGTTCTATAATTTTAAATACAGTTTTTAAAATATTATTAGAAGATATTTATATGGAATAAATGGATTTTTTATTGAATTGAAAAATGAAGTCCTTTTTTCTTAAAATAAATTCAAATTAAATTATATACCAAAGAGACGTAAAATGGAATTATTAAATAAAAAATTCATTAATTACTAAAGAATAAGAAAATATATTTATTCTTATTAGGATAATATCAAATAATTTCCTATGATTTAAATTCAAGAATAAAAATTCTTGTTTAAAATAATATTGAAACAAAAAACCATTACCGCTCTCTTAACTTTTGAATCTTAACTTCCTTGAGAAAAGTAAATGAACTTTAACTTAAAACTTCATAATGTATGAATAATTAAAGATATAATATGTATAGGGTAATTATATTCACCATTTAAATGCAATTGGGGGCATAAGAGAACATGTTTCTCAAAGAAGCAGGTTTTGAGACAAAACTATTACCTGAAGTCCAGACATTATCATGTATGTATTTTTTCACCTATATAAAAATATTATATGATTTTTTTAATAAGATACAATTCCTATTTTTATCCCTTTTAATTAATCCATTTAATTAATTTATTTTAATAATTTATTTAATATTTTAATTAAATATGTCCACATGGTGTATTTTGAGAAAGCTTAGTTCATAATTTCAGGATAAAATCAGTGTGTTAATAATTGTAAAATAGGTACCTTGTCCATAATATCTATAATAATAATAATAAAAAAATAATTATAAATTTTATAAATAAATCATAATTTTAATAATAACCGTGAAACATGGTATGAAAAATTAAGTACGTTACAATCATGGAGATGGTTGGTTGTACATATGCATAAGTAATGTTTCCCTTGCGATGCGGTGGTCCTCCATAAACATGAAAGAAGTCTTAATTTTTATAGTGGAAGGTAATGTAATAAGGAACATGATATATAAAATTTAAAAAATGATAAACAACTCATTGTTCTTATATATAAAAATTATATCTAGTGAAAACCCATATAATCCTGAAAATTAATTATATCACGTCTATGTCAACGAACCTTATTTTCGATCTATGATACCATTGATTTAACCAACTCCACTCATTGTAATTATATATTCCAATACTTCATCATGGATCATAAATAATTCGTAAATTTTAAAAAGATAACCCTGAAGAGTTTTGAAATAGGTCTGCAGTAAAGCCCATTGTCATGTAGTAGGTAATAATTCAGTCAAATAATAATGCACCCTTTTCGTAGTTATCACTATTTAATAAAATTTTGTTATATCCATATCCAATTTTAGTGTCTATATAGGTATTCAATTTCATGGAAACCACTCTCTCTATCCTTTACCAACATTTCATGATATTTCTCGACACATAGACTTATCCTTGTTTTTCTCACTAAAGTATTATTATCCTAGTATCCAAATGTTATCTAAACTATACTCTCATAAAAATTATAGAGACCCAACCTTTTCATAGATCAATATCATATATTAAAATATAAATATTCATTACAAAACATAATGACCAATTCCTAAGTCATATAGGTCAATTGAATATGGAAATGTGAAAAAATAAATAACTAGGTCATAAGTGAACTACATAACATCGTCCATGGTACTTCTTAACTATAATCATCTATTAAAATATTATACATGAAACTTTTGGTCATACCCTAGGGAAAGAAAATATAATAAATGGTGAGCTCTGATTCTCAATAGGAGTAAAAAAGTGAGATATCATTAATCATATAATATTAACATGAGAATAAGGGTTTGAAAACATGAGAATATAATTTGAAAAACTATACCCTACATATCAAAGATCAAAATGATGAGTTATTTCATAAATATTGTATCTAATGATTCATGAATCCAAATGGAATCATACAACATGATCTGTGAGATCATTATATAGGAATATTAAATTGGTTTTTGGAAGAAAAATAAGAATAGAAAATCATTGCCTAATTAGTCAAGTCATATTTACAAGGTTGTCATAGTGGAATGTGTACAGTCCCCAAACCATCACCGTAGTCAAGGTTTACTCCCAAATTAATCATAGTACAAAACGTCTCATACTGAACTTGGATCACTCCCCATTCAAATCCTATTTATCTCATGATATATCAATCATTATCCAATGAATTGGAAGGAGATATAGGTCTGAACCATTATATATAGAAACTCACATATATGTGTGTAATAAGATCATAAAACAATCATCATATCATAATCCATACAACCTAATGGGTACTATAAGAATTTAATCATAGAATAACATGTGGAATAGATATGGATTTAATGAATATTTTATCATTTCACCACAGAATAACCTGTTGAAAAGGAACATGTCTCATAAATAAATTTTTATCACAAATATAAATTATCCCTATAAAAAAAGATGTTATAATTTTACCATATCCCCATTAAAACTTATGTAACATCAAATGATGTTGTCTTAGATAGAAAATGATTCTTAAATATCACCTATAACCTTTCTGGAGGAAAATATCACTTCCACTTTGACAAATATTTATTTAAATATGAAAAATTGTTAAATAATATAGACAAAATGTTATTTCAAAATAGAAATATAAAATTGAAAATGAAACATTAAATAATTAACTATTCTGGATCACAGAAAATAGCATTCATGTTTCACATATAGAAACAAATATTCTATTTGTATTTTCTGTAAATTCCAAAACATCCTTGTCCAAAAAGAGAAATAAAGAATCATTTTACCCCATTTTTTTAAATTTATAACATGGGTAAATTTATATTTGAAATATAATAAGGAAAATGTAAAAAAAATACTTATATCATTTTTAGAAAATAATGAAATGGAAGAAAAAAATTCGATTGAAGTGTGAAAAGTTATTTTCCATAAAACATATTTTTGTTATCTTGAGTAATTAAAGAGAGGAAAATGAAAATAAAATGTGTATTATATAGAAATAATCAATGTATAATAATATTCATGAATTTAGTGAGATATATATCATAATTGTTATTCATCTAAAACTTAATCATAAATAATCCAAAAAAACAATGATATTGTAACATAAAACCTTAACCAATTGGGTAACATTTGAATCATAAGACTCATGAAATAAATAAAACAATATTTCTTTTTATATCCAAATAATTTTATTTATAATAATAATTAAAAGAATTCATGGGTAGAGTATATACCATATAAAAAGATACAAGTGGTGTATAAGGCATGTGTCCCACAAAAACAAAACTGAGACAAAAATATCATACATGCATTGGTAATTTTTGAATCTTAAGACCAAAGAAAGAAATATTTATATAAAACATTAAATACCATGATAAAAAATAAAATCATGATATAAAAATAATATGGGTTTTTATAGACACATCATAAAATAAGATAGGTTCCTAACATAACATATTCCCCAAACAAGACAACTGGAGACAAAAATCCCTAAAGTCGTGTATCAAATTAATTTGTAAACATTTGAACATATTTTAAAACAAATATTGGTTTATAAAAAACATATTAAATAACCATCATCATATATATCATATCAAATATGATTTACATATATAATTCTATCACTTATTCATTAATAATTCTTTATTAAAATAACTATTTCATTTAATAACTACTTTATTTTTAATGTATATTTTGGTTAGATTATTTTGATCCACGTACTTTGATTATATTAAAATTATATACAGAATTTTAATCATGAAATAAATATAATATATACTCATTATATAAATGTTTATATTATTTCACAAAATTTATGTATTTGAAAATGAATTACACTATTCCTACTATCAATAAGTAAAACATATGTTTGAATATTGTTTCCATTTTATTGATGGATGCAATGGAAAAAAATTAAATATTAATTCACCATAAATTATAATTTATATAAAATATATATCATCTATATTTATTAAATATATCCTTATTATCATCTATGTTAAAAAAATGAATAACATATCACATCGCATCGTAGAGGTGGTAATCTGCACGTACACATGAGCAATGTCATCATTTGTCAATGGATTTGATGGTAAGAAGTTATATGTCAAATTATATTTGAATAAGAATAACTATGTCATAAAAAATATATATATTTATATTTATATACATTAAATCCATTTTTTATAGGTAGTGATGGAAAACGACATACATGGATTCGTATGGCCCTAGTCTTCCTTTCACACATTAGATAGTTTTATTTCCTATTTTATGGAAGAGGATATGGATGTGGATAATGAGGAAAAAATAATATATAATATTATATTTTATATACTAATTTTTTTAAATAATCATACATTAATAATATCTTAATGACATGTAATAATAAATATAATAAATAATCTTGGTTAAGAATGATACATATTGTTCTAAAAACATCCTTTGGTTGTCACCAGAATCCTTATTATGATGGTTTTATAATAAAAATAAAAAATATAGGACATGTTAAGTGAATTAATAAATGTATTTTTTAAGTTATTAGTGGAAAATAAGGTTTTTAATTGAAAATATGAGAGAATAAGTGTTCCCTTTTGTAGGTGGGTTAGAGGAAACACTTAGAATATTTTAAGATAAAAAGTTATACCATTGATTTAAACATAAACAATGATAAAATATTGCTCATTATCAATACTTAGATGAAATTAGGTTTTAATATTACCATAGAATATTAATTGGACATGTTTTAATTCATTTTAACCCTTATCATTTTAGTTTAACCCCTAGTAATTCTTTTCTAACCATCAGTGTTGTAATTATTTTTTATTATTTATAATATTTAATATGAATAAAAATTATGTTGAACATGTTATAAAATAATAATTATTTTTATTAAAAATATGGAATATATTTTTATAAATTAAATTCACATAAATTTCATAATTTAATTTAAAATTAAACTTCTAAAATTCTATGAAAAAACAATTTTTGTAGGAAAAATTTTCATATGTATTAAAATTTTCATATAAAAAATTTAAAATTAATTTGAAAATAATTACCTAAAGTAGATTTTTTATAATATAATTAAACTAAATTTAATTTTATAAATTTTTAATATAATCCACAAAATTTTAAATTCATTGATTGAAAAGATAGTCTTTAATAAAAATCAGTATTATCACAATTTATTAAAAAATATATCTTTTTACTAAATTTTGAAAAATTCATTTGAAGATAATTTTGAAATTATGATTCTATAAATGATTTTAATTTTTTATAATTATTTTTTTTAAAGTGAAAACAAATTCATTTTTTATTTTTTTTTCAAAAATATGCAATGAAAACTTTTTCTGAGAAAAAAAGTATTTTCAAAGTATATAAAGACTATTAAAAATTAAGTTCTTATTTATCAATATATATTTTTTATCTAAAATAATTATAATTAATTTTAAAAATTTGTTTATTCATATTCCTATTTCCAAGATTAATTTCTAAGTTATAACGACACTTTTTAAATAATAATATTAATATTTTATCATAGTTCGCTAAAACTTGGTGTTGTGTGTAACACAATCTACCAATGAAGTTAAATTTATTTGAAAACAGATATTCATTAAATATCATGGTTTTACATTATACCCCCCTTATTTTTAATTTTTTCCCAAATTTCTATCACTATGATATAAAAAACTGAGGATACTTCTTCCTCATCATATCCTTAAGTACACAGGTAGCATCCTTAATTTGGCAGTTTCACCATAAACCATTGACTAGGTGAGTGGTCTTGTTTCGTAGAAACTTTTACCTATGATACATAATCTGTATAGGTTTTTCTACATAGAAAATATCATGAACAAGTAGTAGGAATTCTGAGTTCAGTACAAGGGAAAGATCATGTATATACATCCTCTGAAAATATACATGAACATATTGTATAATTGAGAGAGGTTTTGTAGACATGCCAAGTGATAACGTACTATAAAAACTCAATAAAGAATCTTAAAGGGTACAATATACATATGATTCATCATTCGTTTCATCTATAATATCCTAAAAATTCTTCATTGGAAAATTTTTAGAACAAACATATCATCAACTTCAAACTCCAAATCATGCTGATGATTTTAAACATAACATTTATATCGAATTTATTTTACACTTGTGTGTTTCTAAATAGATCTGACCTTATATACCATTTAATTATCTATACATGGTCCTAATAGATTTCTTTCTACAACTTCATATCAACATGTTCGATTTATATACTTATTTCTATATATGGATTAATAAGAGCTTTATGAATTCTTATGTGAAATCTATTATTTTGAGAAATATATACCAAATGAAGGTGTTTATCCAAGACAACATTTTAATCCATAAAATATATATTAAATTATCCTATATGGTTCGAATTTTTCTCTTAGAAAAAACAAATATCTAATTAATATGCGCAGGATTGAAAGTAAATTGATTATTAAGATATTCCTGATGTCTTTTTCAGAACATCAATGTAACCATTGGTTCTCAATCAGATATAATATAATGTGGTACCACATGAAACCTTAACACTTACTTGTATATCTTTGAAAGATTTTATAGAGATAAATCTTCTTTGATAGCAATGAAGTGTTATTGATTTTAACGGAGATGAACTACAACCTATATAGCATTGCACCCTTAATAAACTTTTGAGAGTCCAATTAAAAAATCTAGGATAATGTTTTCCAATTTCCATTCTGGTATGGGTAAAGGTTATAAAAACCCCTCACAATTTTGTATATATTAATTAATTTTTGATATACCAAGAACTAATATACAAAATCTTAAATGTCTCAATTCATTCAATCACATAGAAATTGTCTTTTAGATCTCAATATATATCCTTACAGCCAGGATGAATAGAGAATAAAGATCTATGTGCTTCCTATAATAGATCCTTTTTCCAATATGGTATGTATGGAACACAAACACTATTTCTAAAACTCAACATTCTATCACAACCATGTTTGAGATTTGGAACATTTATCACTATCATATATATCTATACATCTTCTTATTGTGCCTCTATAATCTTTAGTTTGATAGATGGTTGAAAACTTATTTGAAAATGATAACATTTCCCCCTTCCTTCATGATTCATAGATCCATCCTTTTCAAATCTAGAAAAAGAGGATCATTTTTTATTCATCATGGATGAGATATCAGGATCCATCCAACTCAAAGAATCATTCTCCATGTTCACTTTCCCAGGGTGGTAATTTATTGATAATTCATAATCTATAATCAATTTAACTATCTTCTCTGGAGCATATTAAAGTAAACATATGGGAATATATAATTTAAAATTTTATTATTTTTATATGTATATCACACCATTATCCGTAAAGATAATTTCTCCATATCTATGATGTAAAAATTACTGCATCTAACTCCACATCATGATTTGGGAAATTTTTACCACGAGCCTTCATTTTTCATGAGGCATAATCTTTCACCATATCATTCTACAGGGTGATTCATCTCAAACCCTTCATTGATGAATCTCTACAGATTAAAAACCCTTCTCAAATGTATGGTAGTATAAGAATATGGGAACTAACTCATCTTTTCATAAGTTCCATTAAATTTTCCTCACATACATTAGTCTAGAACAACTTTTCTCCATTTTGAGTTAACATGGTGAGTGAATTTGACATCCATGAAAAATTGTCAAAAAACAATTAATAATAGAATGAAAAAATTTAAAAATCTCATATCTCTATAACATTGGTTGGTCTGGGAAAATGATCAATAGCCTCCAGCTTTAATGTATTCACGAATATACCCTATATTGATATTATATAACCCGAAATGATTTTTTTCATCCAAAATTCACCCTTTGTAAATTTTTCATATTGTTTATACTTCCTTATGGTCTTCATAACAATTCCAAAGTAATATTCATGATCTTTATTTGTCATTTAATATATAAAATTTTATATTTATAGACTACCACAAATGATCAATTAATCTATAAATATTCTATTAATTAAATCTATAAATATTTCAAGGGAATTATTAATAGGAAATGGGATCAATATATATTGATAGTTCCCATACCTTTTAAGAAATTTTTTCATAGTTATATCATCCTTATTAATAAAAAATTAATGATATCTAGAATAAAGTTCATCCTTGGAAAATTATTGAACTACATATAGTTAGTCAAATAAATCAACAATACAGGAGATAGGATACATGATCGTTATTTTGATCTTATTTAGTTCCTGGTAATCAATCCAGGGTCTCATCAATGCATCTTTATACATAATAAAAAGGACAGTAGCACCACAAGGTGAAACACATGGCCTAATATATCCCTTTTCAAGATTCACCTATAGTTTCTTCTATATATTTTTAAACCCAATCATGTACATTATATATATAGTATTTTAAATAAGTATATCTATATTAATGAGTTATAAAGAGAAATAAACATAACAATTATATGGAATACTATGAAAATATTATATAAAAAAACCAAAAAACTCTTTAAAATAGGCATATAATCGACATTAATTCACCCCCTAAAAAACATTTCTAATAAACACAACATTTGAATTCGAATAAAAACCCATATAATGGATCTGATATTTATTAAAATTTCATATTTATCATTTCAAAAATAGACAATCATATGTTGCCTTGGAATATCAAATGTGACTTCTATTACTTGAAAATAGATGTGTGCATTATGTAAATAAATCCATCCACACCTAAGATATTATCACATTCAACCAGATAAAGGGTAACATGATTTTCCTGAATCACATTCCCAAAGACTTCAATTGGAGAGGAATTATTGTCTTGAAATTTGATCACTATTCCTTTATGGGTGTTCATTACATATTCGACATCTTATAATTTTATGGAAATTTTGATACCGATGAAAAATATTCATATATATTGTAATGGGTAGATCCATATCCAATAATACATTAACAAATCTAGAGTGGATGGTAATAATACCTTTCACAACATCATTATCATACCCATCTTCTGAACTAGTCATCGCCTGATTTCAATTTCCTTTTAGAATAAGTGGTTTTTGACATATATTGTCATCATTATAAATTGTATTTGGGAATTGGTTAGAATAAGGCCTATACTCTTTTTATTTGAAACACTGTAGTATAGTTGGTTCAATTTGTGGAGTTTTATCTCTATTCAAATCATTAGTTATATTCTTCTCACAACATTAGAATTATATTTCCCGATGACCATTATTTAAACTCATAAAACATTTACCTACCCCGTTAAGAAAATATCAACTATGTTTCCTTGCGCACTTCTAAAATAAGGGAATGATCATCTTATTTCGTCCTAGTTTTTTATAGTTTAAATTTATTTTTATCTTGCATTACTTTTCAAAAACCCTGAGAATGATGGTTAAATAAAATCACTATTTCCACTTTGAGAGAAAATTGAATGATTTATTCATATCTACTAAATTCCCTTAAGTATAATTGTATTTTATGGCTTGGTATTATTCCACTGAAGTATAAATAATCCTTATATAAAGGTTGGATGATAATACCATAATCAAACCTCGCATGTCTTGTGAACTTTTCTTCATAAGTACTATTGGATTCGTCACCTCTTTGTATCAGATAAAGGAATCCCTTCTACAATTTAGTATGAAGAATATTAGGAGAATACTAATTGAGAAATAACCTATTAAAATTTTCCCACTCTCGGCAGAAAATTTCTTCTTATGGTCGAGTCTTCTTGATAAGATTCCACCATTTATTTTCATGTTCTTCCAAATTATATACTACCAAAATACTTATTTCATATTCCAAACACTGGGGAATGGTAAATATCTCTTTAATGTAACTATTCGACTAATCATCAACTAGTGTATTAAAAGACCCGCTAAAAACTGTGTAAATTACCTCACAAAGGACGTAATAGATCATTGTTCCCTCCATTGAATTTTCTAAAACACTCATCATTAACATCATTAAATCCTCCTAAATTCATTAACTAAAACCAAATAAATATATTTTTAAAAAATAATAATCATAGTGGAAAACCACATAATCTGGAAAAATAAATTATCTGATGTCTAAATCATGACACCTTATATTTTACCTTAGCCTTTCATGGTAATTATCTATTCAAATACTTTATGATGGATCATAAAGTGTTTTTGAATTTCCAAAGCATATACCTAGAGAGTCATAATATAGGTGTTTAGTATGTCATGTTTCTATTCACCAGTTGATGATGAATTCAATACCCAATACATCCTATTAAGATTAATTACCCCTAGGTACAATTGTGCAAGACCCTCATCAACTTGTATTATCTTTACTACTATGTAATTTCTTGTAATACAATCAATCTATACATCACTAAAATTGTAGGATATTTTCATATAACAAAACTTTTCCTTAAGGTTCTCACTAAAGTTTTCTCTTCCTAGTTTTCAAAGTTTAACTAAACCTTACAATGATACCTACTATTGGAACCCACAATTATCATACATAAATATAACATCATAACATATAAATATTTATTACATAAAAAATGATCTATTCCAAAATCATATAGGTGTAGTGACTTTGGAATATTAGAAACATAAACTACTGGTTTATAGAAAAACTACATCGTCTTCAACTTATTTCTCTATAACTGTCACCCTTTATAGACATATAATACATAAAACCATTATTCATACCCTTGGAAAAGGAAAAATAATATAGGGTGATCTATGATGCTCAGAAAGGGAAAACAAGGGATATATCAATAATCATATGAGTATAACATGAGAATATGTTTTTTTATAACATTATCATAACATTTGAAAACCACAATATACATATAAAATATCATATATAACCTTATGTAATGGCATAAATCATGTTAGTTCATAATACATTAATCATAAATAAATCTATAAACAATATATATGATAATATATCATTGGCCAAAGACACTAATTTCTAGCATACACGTAAGCATAGAAACTCATTTATTTAGATGTCAAAGAACACTATGATGTCTATCATAGTGGAGTTTTTAACTCCCCAAAACATCAAATAATTCCATGTTCATTCTCATAATTATCGTTGTGAAAAAAGTTCCTTACATGACTGGGTTTACTCAAAATTCCTACTATGTTTATCTCATGAGATATCAATCAATACCAAATTCAACAGAGGGAAATATAGGTATCACATATAACAGAATTAAAATATTATATATATATATGTGACAATTTATCATAAAAAAATTTATAATATCATATCCCATATAAATTAAGTGGGTTTCTTAAACCTTTCAACATATAATAACTTATGGAAAAGAAACAAGTTTCATAAGCATTACATTATTTCATCATAGAAGAACCCATATAAAAGAAACTGATTTCATTAAACTAATTTCATTATAAAAAAAAAATTATAGGGAAATAATAAGTATGGTTTCATTGGATAAAATTCATAGTAAATATTAAATAACATCAAAGGATATCAACTTACATGGAATTTTTTTTGAAACATCACATAGAACATTTCTAGTGAAAAATATCACTTCCACTTTCAAAAAAACAAAGTAAAAATCTAAAAAAATTAATAATAAAGGAAAAAAATATTTCAATATAACCTTTTAAATTTATAAAGTAATATTTCAGTCAATAAGTGGTTAGGGTGGTGGAAAAAATCATTCAAGTCATATAAATTAAAAAGTATATTTATTCCACATTTTTAGTAAAAAATAAAAAGTTCATCATCAGGAAAATGACAAGAAGATTCCTTTTAAACCATTTTTTATAAATTAAAACATGTGTAAAAATTTAATTAAAAATTAATAAAAGAATATTTAAAACATTTTTAAAACAATTTTAGACTACACAGATATAGAATAAAATGGTTTTCAACCAAAGTGATAAAAAAATCAATTTTTTCAGAAAAACATATATTCAGTCTCTTAAGTACACAAAGAGAGGGAAATTGGATGAAAACATGTATTCTCTATATTTTTCCAAAGTATAATAATATTTATGATTTTCTATGATATATATTATAATATTTCATCATTATAAACTTAATTATAAACAATCTCAATAAAAAATGAGATTTTAACATAAAACCTTTTCTAATTTGGTAAACATTGAATCAGGTTTCTAATGAAATATATAAAATTATATGAATATTTTTATCCAAATTATTTCATGTATATTAATATTAAAATACATTCACGGGAATTACTAGCACCAAACAAAAATAACCAAGTGGTGTTTATTGAATTTTTCCCACAAAAACAAATGTGAGATGAAAATTTCTTACTAGCTTTGGAAAATTCTGAATCATAAACCCAATGAAAGAATAAAATGAAATAAAATATTAATAACATTATAATAAATATATTAATTATATAAAATTTAAATTGGTATTTATATACACCTCATAAATTAATATAGGTTCATAACATAACATATATTGCAAATAAGACAATTTGAGACAAAAATCCCTTTCCACAAGTTTCTACTTTCTTCACACATGTTTGAGCCTACATTATAATAAAAAAATTTTATAAAAAATTTATTCTTGAACTATAATCATATATTTCATACCATATATTATTTAATTATATCCCTTTATCACCCTATCACTAATAATTCATTATTAAAATCACTATTTCGGGTAATAATTAATTTTTTCTTGTAATTTTTGGTTTGGTAGTTATGGTCCTTTTACATTGATTATTGTAAAATAATATCCATAAGATTAATCATGATATAAATTTAATATATTCTAATTATATATAGGTTTATATTCTTCCATGGAAATTTATATATAGAAAAGTTAATTGCACTATTCAGGGAGACGATATGTCAAACATACACATGAACGTTGTATCTATTTTATCGACATATTGAACGGAAGAAAGGCAAATTTAAATTATTATTTACATAATAATTATTATATGACATATATTATTTAAATAAATCCTTATTAAAATATATTTAACAATAAAATTAATAACGTATCACTTCGCTTTGTGGATGTGGTAGTCCACATATATGCACGAATGATGTTATAATTTTTCAGAAGATTAGAATCTAAGAAGGTATATGTGGTATTATAATTCCATGAGTCTAACTATTTAATTAATATTATATATATTTATATATATTAAATCCAAAATAATATCCATATGTGAGAGGTGGATATGGAAAACAAAATACATAGGTTTGTGAGATGGTAGTATGTCGTACACACAATTGACGATTTAGTTTCTCTTTTTTGGAAGAGGAGATGTATTTGGGTAATTAAAATAAAATAATAACATACTATTATATTGTATATAAGTATTTCTTTATATCACCATATTTTAATAACATTTTACTAAGGTATGTGAATAAATAAAATAAAAAACCGGGTTAAGAATGATACCTCTTCTCCGGTAAATCTCCTTTAGTTAACACTAAAATACAACATAGGTGGGTTTAATAGTAAAAAATACAAACTCCTGGATATGTAGAGGGAATTAATTAATTAATTTGGGCAGTTATTAACTGAAAAAAATGAATTCAATGCATAAATAAGGCATGATAAGATGTTTTCTTTTTTAAGTGGGGGTGAGGACACACTATAAATGTTTGAAAAGAAAAAGATATAACTACATTTAAACACTAAAAGAAGGTAAAAATGGATAATTATAGAATATTTCATTATATAATGCCAAAATATGCCTGCAAAATATGAATTAAATAGGCTTTTAGGTTATTTTCACCCTTATCATCTTTGTTTAATCCCCATAGTAGACTCATTTTACCCTTAATTGTGGTAATTAAATTTAACTCTTTTTACATTTCATTATGACCTTAAATTAAGATGAAAATATTATATAATATAAATTATATATATTATAAATATGGAATCCATTTTTCAAAATTAAATTCACATAATTGGTAGAAATAAATTTTGAAATAAACCCACAGATGGGGCAAAAGAGCGATTTTCATAAGAGAAACATTAAACAAGTATAAAGAGTTTTAATGTAAAAATTTCATATTTAATTTAACATAATGATATAAATTTAAATTATTTATAATATAATAGAAATAATTTTACTTTTAAATAAATTTATTAAAAATTTACTTTAAAAATTCATTAAATGATAATATAGTTTCCAATAAAATCAATGGCTTTAATTTTTCCTTAAAAAATTAATCTCCTCAAAAAATTATAAAAATTTAACTATAAGATAATTTTGACTTAATGATTAAAAATGAAGTTTATTTTTCCAAATAAAATTTTCCAAAGTGTGAAAAAAAATATTTTTTTTATTTTTTTCATAAAAAATAAAAATCATTTATGACAAAAAATATTAATTTCAAAGTATATAAAGACATTACGAAAAATTAAGTGCTTATTTATCAATATATTTTACTTCTCTAAGACTATAATATTTAATGTCCAAAATTTTATTATTCCTAATCATAATTCAAATTTTAATGGGATTTTATAATTTTCATGTTTAAATAATAATATTTACAATATTTCATGGTTCATTAAAACTTTGTTTTTTGTTTAACCTAAGAAATCGTAGAAATTAAATTTATTTGGAGAAAAATATTTCATACAATATCTAGGTGGTACAGTTCTCATAGCAGTCTTATTCATATGACCTTAAACTAAAAGAGACCAAAAGACATTGTCTTGTGACCTTAGAAGATGTCAAATTCCATGATATATGAAATGGAATAGCAGGGGTTTTTCTTCCCTTCATAGGTATATATAGGAATCCCCTCTCATAGGCCTAATAACTCCACCATGACACCTTTTTACATTCATTTCTTATTCCGTCCCATATTTTGTTAAATCTAATTAAACATTTTTATACAGATTTAATCCATGGAGTAATAAATTATTTGGATTACATTATACCCTATAACATCCCACGTTTTGGACAAAGATAAATCTTAAAGTGAATTTGAATTTTATTGTTTGTTAGATAGGTCGTTCATTGAACCAAAATTCATAATGTAAATATGATCCTTATAACACTTAAATGTTTTGTTTTTTAGAATTGTTTTAACGACTTTGAGGTTTCTTTGGTGTCTCATTGGGTTTTTGGAGCATTGGTCCCTTGACACTCATGTTTAGGAGGGAATGGTAAGGGCACCTGATTTTTCAAATATTCTAAAGCCTACCATAAGAATCCATGAAGTCAATTGATTAACGTTATGGGTGTTGTACAGTTTTTCCAAACCATGAAAAATAGGTCACACTATAGTTTGCTTACTATATATTTCTTAATAAAGTATAAATTCATCTTATTTCATATGGTTTCTAAAATTGAGCGCATAAACCACGTGTGTTCCCTATTTAGGTAGTGTTCCAAAAACAGATGGTGCACAATTTGGCCAATCACGTGGAAAAACTTTTCACCTCATTTAAAGGGGTAAATTTATTCTTTTTATGATGTTTCTTTTTTTCTCTTCTCCCTCTTTATTCTCCTCTTACCTATATGAAACATCACTCCCGTGAAAATCTCTCATTCCCCTACTAGGCATGATGATAAATTCATTATCCAACCTCTATTTTGAGTTTCATTCATCATTTCAGATGATTATTAGTGAGTATAAGACTCATCATCCCTTTATTATTGGTTTCTATTTCAATATTTGGCATTATATTCCTGTGAGATAACTCTGTCTATTTTCAGGCTGTCTGTTCATTTCATCAATTAATGTTAAACCTGATTGATTCTAGCCTCAATATTGGAAGATTATAGCATCCTAAGTTTGAGGCAGGTGTTCTATATATATTTTTTTTCATAAATTATAGTTTATTTATGGATTATTCTTTTATACAAACTGATATTCTATGTGATTCCTATTAAATATAAATATAATTATGTTGATTGTGATTACATAAATTACATAGTTTTTTATCCATTTTTCATTGTTTTAGGTTCATAACTCAACATGGGCCTCCCCTTTTTGTTTTTTATTAGTTTCTCTTGACCCATATGCTCAATTACACAATTAAAACACCATAATTGGGTCTTTTATGTGATAAATTTAATGCCTTGATAAGGCTTCTCGATCACATTTGAGGGGTATTGGATAAATTCTACCATATAAAATGTTATATGTAGACTAATATTAGTATGACATATCATGATATTCGTGCCCCGGTTTCTAATAAAACAACCTTTTTAGGTTCATTGTCCCCTCAAATAAAAATGTATAATTAAACAGTGAGGTTTTAATTGATGACCATAATGCTTAAATATATGGCATTTATCATTCTTTGTTTAAAATTGAAAATGGGATTGGCCCTCTATAAATATACTTGTCTTTTGGTGCGGAGTTTTTATGTACATGGTCCACATAATTTCTCTTTACTTAACTAAATATAAGGCATTCCTATGGACATGTAATTTCTTTTGAATTGATATTTGATAATTAAATGAATTGTAATATACCTTGAGTGACTCGGGTTCCTTTTTATGGAATTCCATGGATCTGCTCATAGAGAATTAGAAATTGTATTACCATGGGTCATATTTGGGTTACCTGCTTATGTAATAACATGTATTATCTCACAGGTGACTTGATTTATAATACATTGGGAGTGAAACCTGAATTCTTTATAGTTTTCCTTGGATGGGCTCACCGAGTGGATGTTTTAATTACCCATTAGTGACACCAATTCCCGACGGGAGTTATCTTGGATACGCTATGTGGAAATATGGTTATACCATACCATGAGTGATACTCGGTCCCCTATGCGAGATACCTGGGACGGTATTAGAGGATTATGATTTAATCCACATAGAAAGTGATACTTATGATGTTGTTGTGGATCTCCTTGGTGAGACTCTTATAGTGTTGGGTGCTTGTAGAGATCCTGATGTAATACTTTGGTTCCTCTAAACTTTTAACCTAATAAAGTCAAAGGATTCCACTTACTTAAATTATAATGATTCATTTTCTAGAATTACAAGAATTCCAAGTTACAAAACCAACAGACACATCCTCTAGGATAAATAACATTCTTGGTTTCAGTCAATAATTGCACCTGAATTTTATAATGACCTAAATATCTTCAATGTATGTGTTTTAGGAGAATAATAATAATAATAATAATAATAATAATATATCTATTTGTAACAACTATCTTGGTTAACTATGGTTCAAGATTTTTTTTCTTATGCTGGAGCAGGTATGCCTGGTGTCCTTAATAAACCTCTGCCAACTTAATTACATTATTTATTTGTTGGTTTACCATTCATACTTACACATGGTTTTATTATAAACCCATAGACTCGATTATGCTTTATACACTATTAGTGGTGTCCTAGTGATTATATCTCACACCCTTCTCAAGTTTTCATTGTACTAGGGGACACATTAATTCCTCATGATCACAATTTAATGGATTATTGACTGGGTTGTGCATTGTACATGGGTGATTAGGAGAACAAAACTGAGATAGTATTTTGGATTCTTATGGGGATCATCATCAAGGATTTTTATTTTATTTTCTGGTTTATATATTATATCATATCTTTCTGATGTATGTACTAAATTTGTATTTTTTAGAATTTAATGGGTATGCATAAATTTTTGTATTTAGTGTTTTCTTTTTTTACATATCATGTTGTATTATTCCAGGTATTTTCATCTCTTATTACGGATTCTCTTATTGTTGATTAATTAATTTATTATATCTTATACTGTTATGCTACTTTGATCATGAGGGTATTTTCTCCCCACCATACAATAATTTGACCTAATATTCTAGTTGGAAGACTTTGGCATACAGGGAGGTGTGCTTGAGGCCATGTGGTGACCGGTCTGGCTACTGGTTTTATAGTCTCTCAGGACAATACATTACAAATACGAAAAAATTCATTGTATAATTCCATTTTAAATGAGTAAATATCAATAAATACATTTAATAAATGAGAAAATTTTATTATTACTAATTAATATATATTTTAGAAGACTTAAATCAATAAAAGAATCCAATAATAGAAACTTTTCCTCATTATGGTATGTTTTGAACTCTCATTCTCTCAATATTGACATGCATCACCACAATAAATAACCAAAAGAATATGCCAAGATAACATTAGAAACAACCTCATACCACAACCACATAACACATACCAAAATTTTTTACCACATAACACATCACTACCATATAACCATGTCACAAATAAATAAATAATACACAATATATAGAAGTGACAATAGGAGAGGGGGTAAAATATGCATATGTATCATCTACATCTAAGATATTGAGTATACACCGGGAACCTAAATCCTAATATAGGCATTTAATGGGTTTCCCAATTCATGAGGGGAACATAAGATATAATAAAACATAATATGTATATATAATATTAAAACAATCCCAACCCATGGTCCACATCCTATCAAAACATATTTACTAATACAATCCCTTTCTATGATACCATGGACATATAATAACAAATAACTACGACTTTCACATCTAGACACACAAAAACTAATTAAAACTATTAAATAATCACATAAAAACTACAGTAATTTATTTTATTTTATATTCAGTTATTGATTCCATTGTAATCATTTAAATACTAAATTAAATTCATTTACCATTTTGATTATATAAATTATTATTTCAATATAAACAATTTACATATTATTAGACCATCCATCCATCATATTCATTTACCAAAATGTCAATCAACTTATCTAATTTAACTTATTAGGTGCTACATTAATTCATCATAGACCCATACCTATTCCACAATATTCCATTCAATCAAAAGTTTCAATAAAATTCCAAGTCCCAAGAAACGTTTTACACACCAACCACTACAAACTCACCACACCACTACCTCAATAAACCAAAAATAGTACACACTACCACCTCAATAACTTTCATATTATCAAATCATGCCAAACTTCATCAATATTGTTGAGTTGTAAAAAAAATAACATAAATATCTCCTCTTATACCACATCAAACCATCTAAAAAAGGTTTTATTCTAAAACCCCCAAAAAATCAATAAACTACCTCTACCATAGTAGTAAAAAATACAATATGAAAAGAAAGATTAACGTTACATTAATTCATCATTGTCAATTTATCATAGCAATATCGACATAGAATTTAAAATAAAAAATATAGATGTGAATCCACATTGAAATATTATTGTCCTTAAATTAATTTTACAAATCTTGAATATGATTTTTTATATAAAAAAATATTTCTTTATATAATTGTAGCATGATTATAAAAAAAATCAATAGCATGATAAATAACAATTAAAATTTGGTATATCATAATTAATTAATTTCCCTTTTCATATAATTTATTTATCATTATTTAGAAAATTTTATATTCTTAGCCAAATAAGACTAAAGCATGATAATTTCATATTAGAATTGTAGTAAAAATATATAATATAAATCACTTACCTCAAATGATGGTCAACAAAAAAACACTAATTATATGTAAATATGGAAACCAATTCCAAAAAAACTCTCAATAATATTCCAAAAATCATAAAACCTATAAATCCTTAATAAATAATATATATATATAATACAAAAAACCAAGATATATACATGTACATATCAATTTATAATATTTAAAAATATAATAATTGATATAAAATAAAATAATATCCCTTTCAACTAGACCAATTTAATAACATGAAACCAAGGCCTTAAGAATCTATTAATTTCTTACAAGATCACAAAAACTAAGTTATATAGGTTTATATGGTTTTAGAGAGGAAAATAATTGAATTTTAGAAAGAGGGTGAGTAAATTTATAATAGAACTTCATGTTACCAAAACAGGATGTTTTAGGACTAATCCACAACACGGTTTGTCTTAGACAGTAGTGATTTAAAAATAATTTAATTTAAAATCATTCCCTCCCCCAAAATATTATCTGATGTTTTTCTCCCAAAAATGTTATTCAACTAAAACACCACATATCTATATTATACTATAACTTGGTCCTTTGATCCTCTATCAAGACTATAGATAAAAAATGATTTAATGGACAAATAATCACATAGTTGTGAACAATGGGTCGAAAAATAATAATTACTCTCCTCCAAATGGTGAACTGTGATTTCACCTCCAAAACTAAATGAAAAACAAGGAAATCCCCTAAACTTTGTCATAGTTTATATTTATTACATAGTGCAACCTAAATAAAATGTTACTCAACCAAATACATGCACATCCAAAAAAATAGATAATCCACTATGGCCACCAATACAACAATGATGAATAAAATAAAACTAAAAAAGTAGTAATAGATAAACCATTGTTCTTTTCAACTAAAGAAAAAAAATAAACTTTATTTTTAAATCATCACAAATATCAATTCCCCAACCATTAGTACATAAAACATAATTTAAAGGACCTAGAAGATATATCCATCAACATTAGATACCCCTAAAATTATTATCACTATCAAGAATCATAAATAGTCCCAAAAAATAAAATAGAACCCAAAAACAATACACACTATGAGATACTTCTAAAAAGTAATCCAACTATTAAAAAATATCCATATAAAAATGTAACAAACTCTTACTAGTAAGATTAATAACTGAGAATTAATATGGGTACTAAGTGGAAATTTATGAATATCACTCCAAATTACATTCCTCTAAGTTATCATGCCTATAAATGACATAATCTATGGGAATTAATAATCCTCACAACACCCACTACCAAGAATCTTAAATTTCAATAAGTCCTTATGCGAACATCAAATTCTTTAGAATATATAAATAACCCTAATAAATTAATGTGAGACATTTTTATGATATCAATGAATATATGTAATATAAAATTATACATGAACATGATACATTTATGTTGTAAATTAAAATTGATACACTTTCATGAAAACTAGTTATTGATCCTTCAAAAGTTCAACGAATCATGGAGATAAATTACTACTTTTACCAACCAACATGAATCATGATGGGGATAAACCTCTACCAACAAATTATTGTTAATATTAAACTCTAAAGGTATTCTATTTTAATAATTAAAATAGTTATTAGGGTCATGAGCTACCTTCATCTATGATGGAGTTACCAACACATTATATGTCATGCACGACACTAAATCTGGTCCAAGATTTCTAAATTATCTAACCACATTAAAATATAATAATTTTATTCAAGGATTATTTTATAACACTATGAAATTATCCTTACTAATAGAGATGTTATAATAATTATTATGATTATATAAATTTTTAACTAAAGATAAATTATTTGACTACGAACCACATATATCAAGAACACAAGATCACTATTTATCCTCCTCTATCAGGATCAAAAATTTCATATAAATATTTTTTTTGCATATATATTATTTTTAATGAATAACCATGATTCGAAAGAATGTTCCATATTCTTATTAAATCTCAAGGAAATTTGTTTATCTTATTAGATATGATATTCTTTAAAACAATGAGAAGCTTATTTTTCTACTTCATTTGACTCCCACCAACTAATCCACTAAAAATAATTCCTTAATCACGGTGAATGGAGAATAATTTATCAAAATATTTGAAATCACAAAAAGCTTCACATCCTCTCTGATATTGAGAAAAAATAATTATGAAATCTATTTAGATATCCCCTTATTGACATAAAGGAATATCTAATGGATAAAAAAGATATGCTAGATTAATATGATCATTTTTCACCTATTGGAAAACCAACCATCTTGAAAAAAAACTATTATAATTACTTCTTGATCCCCAAGAACTGAAAATAATCCCATAAAAAATGATACATTATAAAAATACCATGATTTTCATTTAATAGTGAGCTTGGATACTTATAAAAAATATCTCATACCACTAAGCAGAAAAAAAATTTCCACAAAAAATCCTAATGTATGTAATTATATCGTTATCCCATTTGATTGCCTCAATGTATGACATGATCAATATATACATCCACATTAGGATCTCCACATAGAAACTCCTCCACTGTAAAAACAATGTGTACTCATATTATATAATAAATCTAAAATATATATTTCCTGAATAATTTGATAAAAAATTGTTTGATACTCCATGATCCTCTACTCATTTACTACCTCTTAAAAAACATACCTACCATATTCCTACATATTTCAATGACTACTACATTTTCTTTCCCTAGGGTAAATCGATATCAATGTTGTATTCTAAAATGAAATTCATCAACATTAACTGATGAAAATTCAAATCCCTTTGAGATATGATATGATGAAATTTACTGTATTTTATAATGATTAAAAAGATTTAATTAATAATATAATCCTCCTAGAAATTCAAATTAAACACTTCCACTACATGCTTTAAATCATACATGGCATAATTATGATAATGAGGATGTGACTTATGATACTTATAAGTTGAAACCACTCATTTCAATATTAATAAGAAACTGAAACCAAGTTAATAATAATCAATAAATACCTCAAAAATATCTCCATATTTAGTAATATTAGAATAATAACACTAATCATATTCTCTAAAATGCACTCAAACACTAGAAAACACTAATATTTCTATATGAAAGCACTTTCATTATTATTTAATTTTATCAATGGTTTAATAATGTGATAGAAATAAGATATGGACATCATGTAATAGATTTAAGGACAATAAAAATTATACTCTTATACAACATTATTTTTAGATACCCAAAACAAACCACCTCAATGTTCAAACAAAAGACAGATACAACCTTCTAAAACCCAAAATTAAAAATTAAATTAACCTCTCATGTTAATAACATGTATTGGAATATCATTTCAATTATTTTTTACATCTTAAAAAGTTCCAATATAACTCTAAAATTATTTTTATGAACCTACTATAAACACAAATGCACTAGTATATCATCAATGAAAAAATAACATACTAATATAGGTTATCATCATATAAAAATTTATTTCTATTAAAATATATGGTCTATTAAGGAATCCAAAATGAATTTTTATGAACTCAATTTGTCTATTGTTATACATAAAAGTGTTCTTAAGGATATCCTACACAAGATCCCAATCTTTATATGTGGTATTTTATTTTTTATTTTATACCCAAGATCATATTTCTTCCTCGGGGATATACATTATGTGTTCATTGGTTAGTAGTGAGGCCCTATGAACGTATTTAGGCTTCAAGGCTTGAAATTCCTAGTTTTGTTGGACATAGAATAAGCTTCATGGTATTTACACAATTTTCTATAACAATGATTCCCAATTATTCTTTTTTAAAAGGAGGAATCATTGTTAATTTAACTATGATAAAGGGGCCTAGAAACAATGTAGAAGGATGAAAATTTATATCAATCCATTCTTCCTGGTTTTCAAAGAGTTTTTTTATTGTGCACTTAACTGTGTGAGTGTGGAGTTTTTGGAAAGTTTCACTTACATAGTGGAGAAATGATTTGTCTAAACATGTGTCCAAACAATGCACCCAATTAAAAAATGTAAATTTATAATTTCATTATTTTCACCCATTAATGATAACCTAGTTTTCTCCCCTCTAATACCAAAATCATCCCCTCCATAAGATCCCCTCTGCACCGACATGAGTAATGGTGTAAGTACATGGATTATTCTCTTATTTGGGTTATTTAAATGGTGATTCAAGGCCCAAGGTAATTATTAGAGTTTCCATTCTTTATTTATTCATTAAATCCACTATATTTTATGTTCTATAAATTTATGGATAATACATCAAATTATTAGGCCTTTTTTTCTAGTTTTTCTTGGTCTTCAATTTCATATGGAACTAAATGCCATGAATTGATTAGTAGAGCTACTTAAACCTATGGTAGGTGATATTTGAGCTATCCATCAAGGTTTATCCATTTAGATAGTTTATTCCTTTTATTTTCTCATTCTGTTTTTCCTTGGGTTTTTTCTAGAACCTAACATTAATTATTTTATTCTCTAAAATGAGTCTATATTCACATAAATACAATGATCTATCCCTCATTAAATTTTAATTGGGACATTTTTCACTCTTTTATGGAGATCCTGGATAATGTGTTATTTGTTTTATAATAGAAAGACATCATAACGGTGTTTTAGACCCTGATAACATATTATGGATGTAATCATTGCTAATAAAAAAAATAAATTATGTGTTTATAATGGAAAGTAATGGATATTTTCATAATGTTGGAATTCAGAGAAAATTTATTAAAATGGGTTACATGGTTATGTATTGTTTTAACTAATAGATTGGAATCTTAGGATGAGCTCCTTGGATTTTATAGGATATGAGTGATGATAAGTGAATGAGAATGATAATATGAGATCCTTGGATTCTCTATCGCATGTGATGCTAAATGAAAGTGAAATGTCAAGATGATCTAAATGGATTATATTCCCTACATGATTTAATAATGAAGAGATGATGTCTATGAATTCCACCTGATATAATAAAAATGAAAATATTGGGATGAGTAATTGGATTCTACCTTGAATATTATTTTCAAAATGATTTAATGAGAACCTATATTCTATCAGGATAATATAGTTTGCATGGTTATTGGAATGTTTTCATAGATATATGGATCCAGGAAAAGTATGTTGGTTTTAACCAGGTCTCACTGTGGATCCCATGGATCAATATTATTTTATTTTATTTTATTTATTTAATTCTTCAACATTCCTATATTATGACATAAATATACCTGAACTATATTAGATCAAACATGATATTATTTTAGACCAAATTGGTGGTGGAATAAAAATTCATACTAACACCTTTCTTGGGACATCAATTGGTACCCAAGAATACTTCATGGATAAAATTTTAGATAAGGGAAAGATCTCTATAGTGGATTCTTGATCTAGGATGATATAGTTCATGGAGATGGGGATGATGCAAGTGCTTGAGCCACATTGGATGTTTGGAAATTTTTATTCTTTTTTTATTTTGGTTGTTTTGGGCATATATTTATGATACAAAAATTTATGGCTTATTGATGGGTGTATATATAATTTTGTTATGTCATGGGTTAATTATTTACCAATTACCATCTCCATGCCTTACTTTACTTATTTGTTTCTAGATGGATGATATCTCTGTTATTTTCCTCCATTTTGCATGCTCAGATCCCAAGGGAAAATTCAACCCACAATAACTTCTTGGGACTTTGATACTAGTAAGAGGCCTCATGTGTTTGAGGAGGCATGCTTGAGGCCATGTGAAACACCCTCTTAAATCAGTGGTTCAATGTCCCAATAGTGTGGTTTTAAAAAATCAATTATAGCATTTTTTATTAATATTCATGGTTAGTAGATAGGATAATAGGATGTGTCATGGTTTGGTAAATATCTCACTCTTATGAGTGGTTAAATAGTGTATTGTAAACAATCTATGTCAACATAGATGTGACTGATGTTCTTTCTTATCGTTGACAATTTTCTCCTATGATTGGTGTACTTGGGTGTGATATTATTACTTTATGGTATTTTCACTCTAGGAATAGTATGAAAAAAGGTGGGTGTGCATGAATTATTCATTCATGTAGGAATTAATGATATTATCATAAGACCAAGGCATTATTTATCTAGTAATAGTACAAGGGTTGGTTATTTAATGTGTTTGTATCTACATATATTGGTTTTTCTTATAATTTTTTTGAATCATTATAAATATTTTACCCCTTAAATGGGTAAATGTTTTACTTTGAGAACTTAGATTCATTAAATAGGTGTTTTTAATAGTTAAATGGATAGATAATAAAAACATATAAAGTGTTTTCTTTTATAACATTTAGTAAAAAATTCATATACTATTCATTTATTGTGTAAATTAAAAAAAGGTAATGTAAAATATAAAATGTAAAAATAAATTAATGACTAAATGATGTGAGTTATATTATATATGAATATAAATTAGTGTTGATAAATGGGGAAAGGTAAATATCTTTGGTTTTAGGCAGTTGATGTTGTGTGGTGTATAAACCAATAAGGAATTATATCTTTTATGGATCTCCAAAAAATTTAATATCAATAATTTTTATTATTTGTTAATATGAATTGTGTATTTTAAATTGTAGCAGAATTCCACTATGTTAGTCCCCGATTTAGTTCTAGGATGGTGTTGATGAGTACAACCCCCGAGGGTTCTATTCTAGGTCCTACTGTAGTTTCAATATTAGTTTCATATGATCAGATTTAGGTTATTATTTTGTGAATAGTATATAAAATAGAGAAGGAGGTTCCTCAAATTGTTTGTTATATGTTATATTTGACCATGTATTTTTAGATCTAGTACCCTCCAATGATTACAAGGGAGGGGGAACCCCATTCAGATGAGTTATAGATCAAGTATATTCAGACTATCTTAAAGAATCATGAGACCCCTTGGGACATGAGGGTGAGGCTGGTGGTTTTTATAGTTTTGGGATCAGTGAAAAGAAAAAGGATATCTTATTATGGGATGAGCATCTTAGCTAATGTCCTCGAAAGACTTTGATACTAGATTCATTGATCAATTCTTCTTAGAGACCCTAAGAAATGGAAAGGCTTGGAAATTATTACACCTAATGCCAAGAAGTATGTTGGATATGGAATATGTTGGCTGATATACAGACTTAAATTTATTTACCACCTTAATATGATAGGATAAGGAAGCCCTATGAAGGTAGTTCGAGGATGGTTTGAGGTAGGTAATATGTGTACATGTGAATATCATCTGGCATTGCACATTTTCTACAGTGGTCAACTAGAAATGTAACTCTGGACAGAACCGAAGTGAGTGAAATAGTATGGAGGAAGTTTCTTCTTCAGAGACTAGTGCTGAGTATTCTAGAACTTTAATGAACAAGTGGGATGGTCATTCAGGGTGGTAGTTCACCATAGTGTCACCAGAGTGGTGAATGGGTACATATCTAACCTCAGTCTAAAATGGAACCAGTGGGGTTCTGAGTATGTGGAAAAAAGGATCACCTTCATTCATTTTGTTGGATGATAAAGAAATTATTGAATGACATAAGTTCTAGACTTATTTAGGGTCTGGGGTCAGTTTGGCTATGTCGGGATAGGAAAGTAGTTATAGATTTATGGGCCGATCAGGGTATGGTGGAGGCTATGGAGTGTAGGTTCAAGAGTAGAATCTCGTAAAGGGAAGTACTAGGAATGGGATTTAGGCTGGATCACATAGTCTAAATTCACATTAGTTTCATGAAATTCATCTTATAGTTTGAATTACATTCCTGAAAGCCTCGAATTTAGCCTATGATGTTTTTCAAACATGGGATTCTCAGCCCATTATATCAGCTCATTTTGTAGAATCCTTGGTCTTCATCATCGATTAATCTTTATTATTTATTTCTATTGACACTCTATTAGGGGAATAGTAAAAGGGTATCTATAATTCTATATAGTGAAATTCATAATTCGGTTGTTGATAGTTTCTATGGGATCTCATGGTTTCATAGATGACTAGATTTTTCCTAATTCTTGGTATGCACTAGAAGGTTGTATATTGAGGTTTAATTTACTAATACCACAATTGGGTGATGTTCACGCCACTAAACATTCATAATCACATGCATGTTATAGAATGAGATATAATGGTAGGTATTCCATGATTGGTTATCTAGAATCTAGGAAATGTCACCGCCCAGGTGACCAGTATAATGTTAGATGATGGGTGGAATTGGAAGGATGTATTTCCTATCATGGTGGATCAGTTGAAGAACATGTTCTTAGAGTAATTCAAAGGACCAAAACTGTGTAGAAGAATAGACGTCACAATCAAGTTTGTGGTGAGCGTAGATCCTGTTTCTATTCCACCTTAATGGATGGCTCTAGGAGAGCTTTAGGAACATAAAATCTTGATAGAGTAATTGGATTCCAATTCATTAATTATGTTTATTATCTCCACTAGGGGTGTATACCTTTTTACTATTTTTTTGTTTACCTATTCTATTTTTTAGTTATGTGATATTGAATATAGTGACTGTAAAGAAATTTTACCCAGTTCCTAACATTGATGACTTGTTTAACTAACTAAGAAGAGACCATGTGTTTTCTATGGTTTATATAAATATTGGATATCACCAAGTTATGTTGAGACCATTGGATATACATCATACATAATTCAAATTTATATACAGTTTGTATGAGTACCTATTTTTTTCATTCATCCTAAGGAATTCACCAACTATATTTACGGCGAAAATGAATTGGGTATTTCACATATTTTTGGATACATTCATTTTTGTTTTCATGGAAAATATCCTTGTATACTCTAAATCAATGGATAACCACAAATATCATTTTGAGTTATTATTTAGCATGGTGTGGGAGAATGGGATTTATTATACTCTCTTTATGTGTAATTTCTAGATAAACTTGGTGTCATTTATATTGAATATTAACTCTAAAGTTGGTATGTATGATAGCCATGAGAAGGTTAGAGTTGTGGTTTCAAAAGCGTGGTCCAACAACAAGTGTGTAATATGTGGCTTCTTAGGCATGAAAGTATGCTACCATAGATTTATTTAGGACATCTCATTATTGGAAGTTCCTTTGATAGGATATACCATGAAGGATATGATGTTTATATGGTCTGACTCATGAGAGGATACATTTAATGAGTTGAAGAAGAGACTAACCATGACACGAATCCAAACCTAACTAGAGTATGTTGACAAGTATATAGTATATTATAATACATTAAGGATTAATTATGGAGATGTTGTGATATAGGGAGTCCATGTTGTGGTTCATGGGTATTGGTAAATGATATTATTTGAATTAAATTGTTTAACACATGGCCTATAGTTTTCAATAGTATTGTATGATCTTAGATACTGGTTAAATTATCTACTATGGGATAGTTTCATTATTTTACATAAAATCCTGAAATATATATTATTTTAGTGATATTTAAAAATTTGGAAATAATGGTGGATGGAATCCATAAAATAATTTGATTTTATGTCGTCCAATCTTCAATGAAGGGGGAATGTAGTTACTGATGATTTCATCAAAAATACTCAAACACATGTTGTCTAAGAATCTAGTAGTGATTGGAGATTCATGGAACTCTTTATCGAGATGAATTTGGGAGTGCATTATTATCATATGAAATATGATATCACATCATTATCTATTATGACATCACTTATGAATTAAATTAACATGATAAAATTATATAATTGAGAGTTCTATCCTTGAGGGATTGTACTTATGGTGGGAGCTATCACTTGACTAGTTTCTTGATAAAGATGAGATCTTTCATGTTTATGGCCATGTCTTGGTTCCAACATACATGTGGGGAGAGAAACATATGGAGTAGTAGGCTTCTAAGTTGGTGGTTCACCCTTGGATAACCAAAATTTATCAAGATTTATGATGATAGTATTGGTTTCCATGATTGACAAAGGATATATCAGGTTTTTTAATGAGGTGATCCACCTATATACAATTTAATGTTGAGAACCAACATCCCACTAGCCTCATATAGTCATTTCCCATTCCAATGTGGAATTTTGATGACGTTGCAATGGATTTGTTTACAAAACTTCTCAGGATACCTGGAGGGAATGACATTGTGTCGGTAGTTGTGGATCACAAGACCAATGTAGATCATTTATTACCTATCTGGGAGACCTTAAATGAGTATGATCTAAGAAATATTTATGTTCATGATGTTTTGTGATTATATGGGGTTCCTTGTACCATAGTTTCAGACCAAGATGTATGTTACACACCTTGCTCCTGGAATGGGTTAGAGAAATATCCCGGTTTGGTGATTCTTCAGAGTACATACCATCACCCCAAATAATATGGGAATTTAGATAGAATTATATTGATCGATGATGATATGACAATAGAATTTGTCCTTGATTTTATGGAATATTAGGAGAAGCACATGTCCTTCATAGAATTATCCTCAAATAATAACTACCAGAAAACCATTCTAATAGGAACTTATGATTATTTAATTTCGAGACCTTTCCATTCACCCCTATAGGAGCTAGATACAGGTGAGGTAGTAATGATTATAATGAGACATATACAAGAGATAAATAAACATATCCAGATAATTTATAAAATTATTTCAGTGTCACTATATAATCTTATGAATTTTGTATATTATCCATCCTCTCATGTTTTTGATAGGTGATTGGGTATTCTTATGTGTGTCAGGTAGTTTGGTACACTTTTTCTTATGGAGGTATGTTAAATTAGCACCCAGGTTCATGGATCTATTTGAGACTGTGTAAATGACTTCCCTAGTGTAATATCATCTCACCCTTCCTTAGTAGTTTGGTTCTATGCATGACATGTTTCAAATATCTCAGATTCAATGATACATTCTTGATCATACAATACTCTTTATTCTGGTGATTTTGATCTTTAGTATAATGACTATTTTTAGGAGAGTCATGTTTATATTGTGGATTATAGTGAGAATTATATCTGAGGAAAATATATCCCTAAAGTCCATGTGTTGTGGAAACATTGACTAGTTTTGAAATAAATGTGGGAGATGAAATCATACATATGAGCTTAGTGGTCATAGATTTTCACTGAGTATTTTGGTAATGATTGATGGTGCATCTCGAAAAAAAGTTTTCCATATAGTGGGAAGATTGTAAGATCAAGTCTTTATTACTGGATATGTTCATGTCTATTTTCACCCTAATATCATATGTTTTTCATTGGGTATGTGTGTTGGGTGATCTTTCGATAATTGAAAGTCTCTACGATCATTTGGAGGATTTGTGGAATGAAATTCCAGATTCTGGGGATATAGAATAGGGTTCATGGTTAGAACGGTGTTTGAGTTGACTATTCACCCCAAAATGTAGTTTTAAAATAGGGAAATAGTAATTGTTAAATTGGGTGAAGGGGGTATGTAAACCATGAAAAATCTAAAAATTTATTATAGAACCATTCTGCATTGTTTGATTAACTATTCACGAAACTGTATGGGGTGTCAAATTTTTGGATAGTGTGGTTTCTAATGTTGGTTTATAGTTTGGCCAATCACGTAGACAAAATATGTGACTTGTTAAAAAATAAAAACTTTAAATATTTAATTTTCCACCCAAATTTCTAATTTGATTTTATCCCCTCTAATATGCATTGTACCCATTGGTAATCTCCCTTTTCCCCGCATTCATGATGGGTGGAATTCCTTTGATAATTATTTTATTTTAGTTTCATTTTATGAAATTAAATGCCCATGAAAATTATAATATCCCCCTTCTTTGTTTCTTCTTTAAATATATTATTTGTTATGTTCATTCAATTTAAGGCTAAAAACCCATTTTCCAAGTATTTTTTCATGTTTCACTTTTTCATTAATTTTTTCTAATACCTAAGGCTAATAATTAGTTATTGGGAATCTTATAACATAATGTTGGTGGAATTAAATATATACATTATGGTTCCACCATTTTGATAGTGTATTCCATGTATGTCATCATGTTAGTTTGTCTTGCATTATTCCTATAAATAAAAATTAATTTATATGTTCACTAAAATGTGTCCAGATTCCCTAAAAATCTACAAACAACCTTTTTAAATTTAATTTGGGACCTTGAACAATCATTTTGTGTGAGCTTTTATTATTTATTGTTTTTTAATAGAACCAAGGCATCCAGGGGGTGCCTACGAATTTTAGAATGGACTATGGGTGTAACGTTTGTTAATTGAAAATAAAATGATATGTTTAGAATGAAAAATAGTCTAAATTGAATTAAATTTGGACTTGTGACTAAATATATTAAAATGGTTTACATGGTTATGTAGTGGATTAACTAAAAATTTGGAATTCCTAAATGAGATACATGTACTATGTGTGGTATGAGTGATGCTGAATAAATGAGAATGTCGAGATGATCTCACTAGATTCTCTATGAATAATGGTTCTAAATGGGAGGGGAATGTCAAGATTAAATTATTAGATTTCAAATGAAACATATGGATTTATATGTTGGAATACTAGGAATGATCTCCTTGGACTCCATTTGGCATAAGATATAGTAATTATAAGATGAGCTATGTGAATTCAACATCATACAGATTCATGGGAATGATGGGATGAATAACCAAATTCAACATGATATATGATATTTGGATATTTGTGATGAGTTACGATATTATATTTAGTTACTATAGTCATAAATATTATCAAGATGTTCTCAGAGACATCTAGAGCTAGCTAAAGCAAGTAGGTTCGACCCGAGTGTCACCTTGGAGTTTGTATATTGAGGTAATTTTTTAATTTACTAGTTTAATTTAAAATCCTATATTATAACATAAATTTTCAAGCACTATATTGTCTAAAATAGGATATGATTATAAAAACAATTGGTTGTGGCCTTCTGAGTCATACTCAGACCCTGATTGGACTACTGATTGGTACCCAAGAAGACATCATTTATATAGGTTTGTATAAGGGAAACATCCCTATTGAAGATTCACGATCAAGGCTACACTGGAGTATTGATATAGGGAACAATCTAGTGCTCGTACTTCTTTGTATTTTTTATGGTTTGTGACTATTTAGTTCTTATGGTTTTTTGGGACTTCTGTATGTGATACTGACAAGTTTTAATTTCTAATGGGCATACATAGAATTTTTTATAGCATGGTATATATGATTACCTATTACCTTCTTTATGCATCGATTTAATTATTTATCTCTGTATATATGATATATCTTTTACTTTATTACTTTTTTAACAAATTATAATTGAGGGAATATTCTCCCCATGGTAAACTCATGATCCCTCACCTCTAGTTATAATCCTCTGGTGCATGGGTAGGTGTGCTTGACACCATGTGGTTCACCAGCCCAAATCAACATTTTAGAGGCTCCTAAGGCGAGGAATTACATCATTACCATTTCTATAATTTGATAAAATGTAGATGGTAAATCATTACTTTTGAATATTATAACTCCCTTAAAATGATCCAATAAATCATTAATTATCAATAGAGGTAATATATTTTTCACTTTCCCCTACATTTATTAAATATACATTATGCATAGTCAAAGGCTACTGTTTTCCTTCTTCATAGAAAATATAAGAGGTTCCAAGGAGATATGTTTGTCTAGATCAACCCCCTATAAAAAATATCATTAGATTGAATTTTAAACTATAAAAAATCTAAGGGAACCATCTTATAAATAGATATATAAATTAAGGAGATGTTGTAGTATAAATCTATCTCAAACACTATTTCTTGTCGAGGGGTTATTATCATAACATATTTAGTGAAAAAAAACTAAAAAATTATTTAAAAATTATGGGAACTTCATCACTTTCACTTATTATAAACTCAAAATCAATATAAAAATAGATGAATAAAGAGGTTACAAAAAACTATAATCCATTTAATAATCCTTTAAGCCAATGAACATCACACGGTTTCCTTCCACCTAAAATAAAACTGCTCTCCTCTAAAATAAATCAATGGTAGGAAGCATATAATACAACTAATCCATGTCATGAATTATATCATATAAATATATTTATAATATAACTATTTCATTATCTAACTAATATTACCCTATAATTATCTCAAATCCTGGACTTACCTAAGAAAAAATAGGTTGAGATCCAATAATTATGAATAACATGGAGGTTGTTGGAATTATATCTACCTAATTTTTCAATAATCAGACTACATATGCCAAAATAAATGAGTGTGATGGTTTAAAATCAATAAAAGATATATAACAAAGATGAAATAATAAATATAAAATTGTTAGTTCCCTCCATATATAATTTAAACCACATTAATTATTCCAATTATACTTCATGAACTATAAAATAAATATAAATTAGAAAATAAAATTATTAGTGACTCTTTTTTAAATGAGATAAGGCCTTATTTAAGAATGATATACACATGGATCAATATCTAGAGAAATTATCATGAATTAACTCATTAAATAGAAACATCCACACAAATATATTATAAATAACATTAACCTTCATCAATAATACATTAAAATTACACAAAAATATGGAACTAACCTGACATTAGATCTTTAATTAGAAACCCACCTCAAAATGTCATTCATTTTCCTCATTATTGGGTAGAAATTGAAGGGAATCAAAAACTTGTTCATGAACCATGATATGAACTCCCTTGCATTAGAGATCTACAATTAAAGTGTGATAAACTCCTACAACCACATAACATCTATAATTATAGATATGAAATCATATTATAATTTAAATATGATCTTTTACTACATCACCTCAAAATAATCCTGATCCCAAAAATATATAACCTATAACTTCCAAGTTTCTCCTCTCAACAAGAGAAATACTAAAAGAATATAATTATAATAAATTTTATAAATCATTATAAAGAGATCACATTCAATTCTACCCACCTCTATATCTAATAATTAGAAACAATTCCTCTATAATTTAGAAATCTCTATCATTAAAACTAAAACAAATATTTACTCCTTGAATCCTCCTCATCAGAATCAACCCACCTATAATCCGTCAAAACATCCCACATCACTAGAAAAACCATACCTACAAAGGGATAACACCCACAAGTTATAAAAAACATAAATAATACTAGTAATCCAATATTATTATATTAATTTAAATTCATTTAATAAATATCATTTCAATTATGAAAAAATATCTCTAATTTAATAAAAAGTGTAATAAATAAAAAAACATGTACCAAACAAAAGTATCCACTTTATAATCAGTATAATATTATTTTTTATGTTTTTCATGATTAGGGTCATTATATCAGAACACATGTTCGTTTATATATACTATCTAGTCTCTCTTACCTATATCACGTGTGTAATTACTAGTGGACCAGTGTAAGAATACCTGAGAAGGGAAATACTACGTATTTTCAAATTTTCGAGAATTATAAATGAAATTCTAAACTTTTACCCCCATTTGGATTGAACCACTTTTTTATATTAAGATGGGTGGATCTTTTCTTATTTGATGCATCATATATACCTATACAAAATGTAGTGAATAAGTTAAATATGAAAAAAATTACATGGTTTATCCCTAATGTGGGGAAATTACTCCTTATAGTTGTTTACATGTACATGTAATAAAATTTCCTCTATAATGAAATCACTGATACAAGTGGATTGGGCAAGATTTCATCCTATAACCCTCTTTCCATATTACACTAGTAGGGGATCACCATATTACTAAGGTGATCGATCAATAAAAATTTTAAAAATATGAAGGAGTACTACATGCCACTACAATGTTTTATAATAGAATCCTAAAATTTCTTCTTAGATATTCATTTTTTGATGTTGATCAATATTATTTCTAGGGATTTCACAACAACCACAGACTAATCAACATCTTTAGCTCCAAGTATCTTCGTCTTTATTTTATTCTTCAAGAAAATCTCATCCAACTCGACCTCAGGATCTCAAATTATCATCGTAATTAATTTAGAATATGATTATAGGAAAATCTCACTAATAAAATCTATAATTAAGCTATAACTAAATATTATATATCCTTCAGCACATGCTGTCCATTTAAATTCTTCACGATAATAACTCCATAATAATCTAACCTAGTGAAGCAGTAAGAAAATAAATACTGGAATGTTTGTTTTTCCCTTTCTCATTGTATATAGATCTTTATTATAATAGATCTATATTTTTTTACCTTCTTATTATTTAGAAATTACATGGTTTATGGCTACAACATAAGCAGGAAAAATTATTCTTCCTCAAGAGAGTTCTCTCTAGGTTTTTTCTTCATCGAGAGCCTTAGTTATCTTAGCTATATTGTTTGAACACACACATGGATTAAAACACTATAGTATTATATTTTATTAATATATTATCTCAATATTTTTTAATAGTTTACTTAAATATTTCTTGGGGCATTTCCAATCTATAAAAATAAAAATAACTCTTTATGTGCAAGTAAATAAAGCTACATTCATTTTATATTTTTCTCCCCAACAATCTTCCAAAATATTTTCTATCAACTCTTGTATCTATTGAAATGACCTCAATATCCATTAATTTATTTTTCTCTATAATTTTTATTCATGTCCGAATATGTATCTGTTAATTTCCTCAACAGATATAAGTCTCTTCACTATTAAATTATAATTCCAAAAAAATCTATTTTATAAAATACTTCACTGTTGTAAAAAATATACACAAAAAAATATTTTCATCTTAAAGGTTCTATATATCTTCCATCTTGGACATGTTCACGTTAGCTAGAATTTCTTCAATTATTTCACTTTCTCAGCTTGAATGATAAATTTTTTTGGGATATTAAAAATACTGAATCATAAAACATATACCATTAAAATTCCATTGCAAATTTTATTAATCTTTATGTTATTATTTACAGGATCGATAAATTCTAAACCATCCATCTTAGTCATCTTTGAAATTGTTTCATTCAGTAATGAAAATCATGTTTTTACTCACCCATTATGCCCAGATCATAATGAATTAAACTCTGTTGATTATCCCAATCATCGAATCAATAAAATATGCATTATTTTCAAAAAATTCCCAAATTTAATTTTCATTATAAAGAAGCTAATACAAGTGACAAAAAAATGTTTCAAACACCCTTTGATTGTTTCTGTTTTTCAAATCCATGAGAACCAGTTCTAGCATTATGGAAAATACTTTCTCAAATGGAAAATTAATTCTAGATTATTTTTTTCAGTATAGAGAACATAACATCTCGTTATTTTCATTAATGTGCATTCTTTTTTTTGTGATGTTTCTTACAATTTTGGAAGTTTTAGGGTCATTCCATTGTATTTATAACCCTTTTTGGTTTTATTTTATCATTTTTTAAAGGAAACCAATTTTTTAATTATTATTTACCTATATATAGAGAATGTGGTCTACATAATGGAATGAAACCTCTACCCATACACAGGACGTTTTACAAAAGGATGTCCTTCAAAACTTAAGGGTTGGGTTAGTATAAGAGTGAAACAGAGTAAGGGTAAGGGTGAAATCATATGCATTACAATAGGGTGGGATTGGCTTGTGTAAGGGTAAGTAGGAAGAACCCTCTACTCAAATAAGGGAAAGTATGACATGAATAATAGTTTTTATGGGTTTATAAAAGTTAAATGACAATACATTTGAGTTTTATAAGGGAGAATCCTTTTTTCTAATGTGTAAATAAAATTACACTAGGCACTACGTAAGGGAAAGTCAAGTTGTGTAAGGGTAGGCCATATATTTAAAAGGATGAATTAGGATAAAACCTTTCACCCATACATGAAGGTTATGATATTATTAAGTATAAACCAAGGTAACCTTATGCAGTACCCTTTTAATGATAAATATGTTTTTAAAACCCAATTTATCTTCTACTTATTCTTTTAGAACAACTGTAATTCCATTTTGGTTAATTCAAAAGATAGAAAATAGGGGATTTAAATTTATTTAACATATTAAAGTTTATAACTCCAATTTTATACTACATTAAACCATGAACCTTAAATATTTATTTAAAATTAAAAAAAATTAAATAATGTTCTAATTTAGGGTTCTAAATTTATGAATCAGAACACCTATGATGTTTTTAATTATACCCAAACCTATTTTAATTTGATTATCATTATCCTATTGAGTTAATTTTAAGGTGACCAACTATTGAGTGATTGATATGTGAGTTTTTTTTGTTTCCTCCCTTTGATCATGGGTTTTATACTACCTAATTTTCATCTTATGAATGCATCATTAGGGTTTTGTGATTTTATTAATAAGTTATGTGATTTTGAAAATCAATATTTACTATTTTAAATCATTAATACTTATATATTTTAAATTAGTAATCCAATAAATTTTAAAAGCATGAAGTTAAATTTTGATAAATGGATTTTGAAATGGCATTGTGTGTTAGGAAAACCCTTGACTGTGGAGTTAAAAATTATTTATAGATTTTCAAGAAAACATATAATGGAAATGATGATTTGTAGTATAATTTTGATGAAATATATTGAATTACATATTTTATAATTTGAAATGTGATGAAAGACATGAGTTTTTTTATAAAACTCATTTGATTTTGTTTTTTGAAATTAAAGACATGTTTTGAAACCTTTACCTATTGACAATTAGAAATAAATACATGAATGATTTTTGAAATATTCGAATAAAAAGATATCCCCAATTATTATATTAATACACTGATGAAAATTAGATCCTAATTAGTTTGGAAGGGGTTGTGTATACTATAAATTATTTGATGAAGACTACAATAATAAACTATCATAGGTTTGGGATTAATTTTTGGGTGATGAATTCCAATTTCCATTAGGCTTCATTTTACGGATGTGTATACACACATGGATTAATAACTCATCAATATTGCATGAACTTCCTAAAATGAATTTATTTACGAATCCCAAAGACTTCTAACCATGTTGTGATCCTTGAAAATAATTTTTCTTGTTAATTCTAAGAAATTATTGAATCATTTATATTCTTATATAAATTCTTATTCCTTCCTCCTTATATGAAAATTTCAAATTCACACCCCCTTTGATAGAAATTATTTTGTTCACCTAATTTGTAACAGCCATTGAAATGGTTATAATGTTGTTTTTTCAAGAATTTTTAAAATGTTTCTTTGCCATGATTTATATAAATTTAAGAATAAACGGTTCATTTTATTTGGATTTATTATTAAATGATTGGTGAAATCCTATAGGTATTTTTTCTCATTCTATTTTTTTCTTTTGGAATTTATAGATTATCTTATGTTATACCTAGGTGAAGGGGAGGTAAAACATAGAAATTATAAAGAAAACTAACAAACATGACCTTCAAAACTAGTAGAAATAACTAGATTCTATGGTCTAACTATTTTTAAGACTTTTACCTATCATTTTATATTCTTGTGACTAGATACTTGTGGGCCCTTTCCTCTTTTGGAGTTTTTTTATACTCTGTCTTTTTTTACTCTTATTTACTACATTATTTACTAAATTTTGTGGAAGAATCATTCCATATTTTTTCTATTGTTTCCACAGTGATATTCACCATCCTATGGGGATCATACTATCCCTTTGTATCATGTTATAATCAAATCATGTTCTCTTTAGATAGGTTATCCCGGGAAGTTCTCGAAAAAATGTAATCAAAGGGATCTTGATCCTTTTCATTGATGTTGGAATGTAGTTTAGGAGAGAATAATCTGGACATGATGAGTATGTTATGAGAATGTGTATAGAAAAATCTGACCAAAAAGAACCTTAAGTATCCTTGGGTTATTTACAAGAAGTCCCAATGAGGGATTTTTGGTTTTGGGATTCTAGAAGTTCTTCGAAACCATGGTATCAGTTTTGTGTATCCCTATTTATCTTTCATGGCAGAGTTGATGATATCATGTATCCTGACTGAAATGTTTATTTTTATCTATTGATGTTGTGTAGTACAATATCTCTAAGATAGTGTTTGAATAATCCTTTAGAGGGATATCATGATAAACCACAACAGTCAAACTCTACCATTACTTTGAACATTTTTGGGGTTATTGTGCATGCATTCCAAGCTTTGTGCTTGGTAGTGGCACATATTCCTATTTAGGATGTAGAGGTTTTACCCCAAATTAATGATAACAATTATCATTCCCATACATTTTTTCATCTCAAACTACCATCCTTGTTAGTAAATAATGAACCTAAGGAGGTAGAGGAGTTTTTGAAAAACTATTTGATAATATCATTGAATTCAAGGAGATTCTTGAATATAATAAGATGAAATGCTCTTTTTTCTATGTTGAAGGTCCTAGAAGATGACGGGGCACCCGATAATTGAAATAGGTTAGAAAGTGGTATTTGAGTGGAAATATTCCAAGGGTATTTTAATGGAGTATATCTATCTAGAGTCAATTGTGTTGAATAAATAAATAGAGATCCATTAAAATGAGAAATGAAATTAAAATATGAAATAGTATGCCAACCGCTTTACCAAAAATTTCACTTTTCACATGAGGTGGTATCAAATGAGAATCTTCAAGACAAGTTATTTGAAATGGATCTTAAACCAGATATAAAATCTCAATATTTTCAAATAAATCTTATGTTTTATGGTAATGTCTTGGATAGAGAATTAACAGGGAAACATGACTTTAATAGGATGTCAAGGTTGATGGTAGTTCCTTCTACTCCTTGTAAAAGCTTTAGTGATCCTATTAAATGGATAAAAGTGAGATTGGTCTCATGGTATATACAATAGTGGTGGATATCAGCATCATACCACCACTATATTATTTATAGTATCTAGAAAATACCAACATTTTTTATCAGTGTGGAAATGTTGGGAACTTCAAATGTACTTCCTCAAAGAAAAAGTGGAAGTGCCTATATTTTAGATACTCACGGAATCAATAGATTTTTTTCATGTTTTTTCCATTCCTTATTGTGGAACAGGCTTGTCAGTGTTGATAGTAACTATAAAGTAGTTATATGCTATAAGAAGAATGAGGTTCCATTCTCAATCATTATGAAAAAATATTTTTTACATAGTGGATGAATCTCTAGTGGAAACTGATATAGTTCCTACAATAGTGAGACATACTATTATTGTTACTTCATCTTTAGTAACCATCTTATTCAATGTTTGTGTCTCTCATTCATTCATATCTACATTAATCATGGATTTTTTAAACATTTATATTGATATCATGCCTTGTGTTATGAATATCTATATAACTCATGGGATTTAGATAGAACAAGTTATCTATTTATCTTCTTGTACTTTATATTTTTTAAAAGTTGATCTTTTTATAAATTTTCTTTCTGGATTTAAAACCTTTATATTTCATTCTCTAGATATATTTTTTGATCACTCAGAAAGCAAGTGTCTATTGATATCTTTGATAGGTTTCCTTTTATGGCCACAATGGACTGGATAATATCTTTCGAGGAGAATGGTAAGTAAAGTTTGTTCAAGATAAACCTACCATTCTGAAGTGTGGTAAGATGATATCTACATTTTTCTTTTAATGTGAGCATGGACCATCTTATGTTAAACTTTATTATCTAATCAATGAGTTTTAGGATGTTTTCCTATTTAAATTTTTTGGGTTTTCTCATACGATGGAGGTAGACTTCTCTGTTGACATGGTACCATGTACCCAACCTATTTCAATTACCTATTACCATATGTCACCATCCAAACTAAAGGGGTTTAAAATTTATTTATGATGATCTAATTTTTAAATGGTTTATCTAAACCAACATGTAACCATAGGTCTCACCCATGATTTTTTGTAAGACATTAAATGGAACAATTATCTAATTTATTGACTACTTAAATTTCAATTAGATCATAGTGAATAATATGTTTCATTTTCCTTAGATTGATGATTTTTTCGAACAATTGAAAATGTAAAAGTTTTTCACAAATTTTTTTCATTTTTTTGGATATTACCATCTTAGAATCATTGATTTTTACATTACTAAGATTTCATTTAGGATTAGGTATTGAAATTATGATTACCTTGGTATAATTTTTTTAAAAAAAATACTAATGTTGTTTTCATGGAATTTAGGATCAGGATATTCCTTGTGCACCTTATTTATTTTGTTGAGGAATTTTTGCATGAAATATTGATTTGATAATGGAATAAATTGGACCATATACATAATCTGAGAGAAATAATAGATATCGTGAGAAATAAAAAATTTTATTTGAATAACTATAAATGAAACTTCTTTATGAGGGATATAAAATTTTTATGACGCATTGTTTCTGAACATGGTTTTTAATTGATCATGTGTAAGAGAAAGATTTATGGTTTAGAAGGAACCATCAATTGCCTTTGAGATTCAAATATTCTTGGGATTGGTGTGATATTATATCAATTTTTTAGAATGATTTATCTATTTTTTTCATATCTGATTATTTATCCTACTTGGAATATAGTAAAGTTTATTTTCAAATTTAAAATATCTAGATTCCTTTAATCAATTAAAGATTTGGTTGGCATCATCTCATTTTTTTACTCTTCTATAACATGAATAGGGCTATGTGATCTTCTTTAATTCATTATGTTGAATTTTGTGTGGAATTCTCAGGCAAGGTGATCATGTTGTAGCATATGTTTCTCATCATATTAAACCTCATGAAAATAATTAACCCATAAGAAGATCTTGAACACAAAACCATAATGTATTCTCTAAATATTTTTGAAATTAACTTATCTATAAAAAATTATCTTCTACCCCCATCATAAAATCATGATTTTTATTTTCTCCCAATTAGAGTTGAGCATTTATAATATATTGTGGGTAGATTAATTGAAATATTAGTTTTGATATTCACAAAACTCTAGGTAAGGGAAATGTTATTGCTTGTTATTTTAGTAATATACATCAATCACATGATAAGAAAGAATTATATGAGGAGTGGAAGTTGAAATTATTCTTTGGTAGTATACATTTTGATGTTTGGGAGGATGATACTAGAATTACATTTTTAGGTGTTCAGTTAAAATCCTCACATATCGAGTTGATTCATCATAAATAGAAACTAGAACATCATTTTAGGGGGATTATATATTCTTTATATAGTGGGGAGAATATAGAAGATTGGTCTCTATATTTGGAAGGTTATTATATTCGTTAAAATCTTGTTTTTTATTTACCATATCCATGAGGAAGGTTGTGATGGGGGGATTTCCATAATTCCCAGTGGGATGTCCACCCTACAACCACAAAGGTGTTTAATGATATGAGGTTACATTTTTTGTTCCTATATATGAAATAATTAATTTCTGATTTTGTTTCATGTTATTATAAATTTAAAGAGGATAAGTTTGAGCATTATAAGACTTTAGGTTTGCTAAAACACCTTCTAGTTCCGACCTAAAGTGGGATGAGATATCCTTTAACCGTGTGGTTGGGTTTCAATCTACACCATGAAGGAAAATGTGATAAATGTGTTAATTGAATGATTGATTGAATTTTATCACTTTATAATGATTCATGATACAACCAAATTATAGGACTTGGTAAATCTACATGTTCATGAGATTATATGGTTGTATAGAGTTCCATATTCTATCATTTTCTATAGGTTTCCTTTGATTACATCTCATTTTTTGGAGGGGACTACCAGAGGTGATCGGATCCCAAGTATATTTGAGCATGGAATACCATCCGAAAATAGATGGTTTGATGGAATGAGTGATTGAGATTCTTAATGACATTCCATTTTCCTTTTTTCATAGATTTGAAGGATATTGGGATAGCTACATCAAACTACTCAAATTTATTCATAATAACCACTACCAATATTCTATCAATATGTGACTTGGTGAGACTTTATATGGCCAACCATCAAAATATCTATATAATTTTTTAGAGGTTGGTGAGTTATCCCTAATGGGACCTATTTTGATCTAGGAAAAAATGAAAAAGATTCAGTTGGTTTATTGTAGAATGGTAATGGAATAGTGATGTTATAAATATGAGGCTGGTCACTATCAATTTCATTTGAAGTTTATATTTTTGAACTTAGGTTTTATGAAAGTTTCACCATGGGTAGGTTGTCAATGGATCAAAAAATATGTCAAGTCAGAATGAAGATATGTGGGACCATGAGAGATTATTAAAAAAATTACTAAGGTGTCTTAAAATTTTTATATTCCACTATATATGAGATATATCAAAAATGTGTTCTATGTGTCATAACTAAAAATGTATCACTCCAATCCATCTCATGATTTGATCTATGAAGATCAAGATGTGGAGCCCAATTTATCCATGACCAAGTAGCAATTTGGTATTTTGGATTCTGAAATAATGGTACATCATGGGAAATATATTATCTTGGTTCTACATTATTGTAACATGGTTCTGATTCACCCAAGGCTTAGTAGCATTATAAACTAATAAGATAACAATGGCCACTACTCTTTCTTATAGATACTTGTTGATGTGATTTTTGAAATTATTTATGTGGGAATAATTGTAACAACCTGATCTTTTTTTAAGTAAATTATTTGGTTTGTGATTTTCCATTTGGTTATGGGTGTGTTGGGGCCTTTTCTTTCTATTTAGAACACTTCTTGGATTTATTTCATAACATTATCTTAATGGAAATCTATTTTTTAGTTAATATTTACCCATACATAGGGAATGGGGTCTGTGATAGGGTAAAAACCTTAACATATATTTAAGAGGTATTTTTTAAGGGGTTCCCTTGAATATTATCATTTTTGTCAAGGTATGATACCCATTGGAAAATGGTAAGTGTTAATTTCTATGCAATGTATATGGTTAGGCTTGGCTTGTGTAAATTTAAGAAGGAGGAACCCTCTTCTCACATAATGGTAAAGTATACAAGTGTAAGGGTACCCTTTTGTTTACAAAGGCTGTGTAAGGGTGTATTCATGTTTCATAAGGTTAAATATTTTTTAAGGGTGCGTACAGATACACTTGGTATCACATAATGGTAAGCTACACTGCATGAGGTTAGATTGGAGTTCTAAAGGTTTTTTAGAGGTAAATCATCTTACCATTATATGGACGTTATGAACTACGTAAGGGAAACTATTTTACCCTAATTTAGTTCCCTTGTAATGAAATATAGGTTTTAAAAACTTAATTTCATTTATTCATCATCTAGGAAACATATAACTCAATTTTTATTAATTAAAAGGTTAAAAAACATGGTAGTTAAATTATTTTTACTCATTAGAGGTTTTAAATGCTATTTTCAAGGATTTTAACCTATCTACAATCAAGATGCAATTTAAAGAATAATTTTCAAAAAAAAAATTGACTTATGGTTTTTCTTCTATGATCTATAATTCTTGTAGTACTTTCAAAAATACAAGAACATGTGTAATATATATTCTGGTTTTCTTCTTGTGAAATGTTCAGGGAAACCAAATACAAGGTCATTCAAAGAGTAATGTTTTTTTTCAATACATTTTTCATGTGTCTATATTTCTTCATCCTTTTCTTGCATATCCCACATTTGGTTTTGGAAATATTATATTTAATATAGGTTATTTTTTAAAACAATATTCATTATTTTAAATATTTTAATCTTATACTTTGTAAATTGGTTTTCTAATAAATTTATAAATATTGATTTTAGAGGTTGATATATGAATTTTGAAATATAATAGTGTGTGATGAAAACAGATTATATTGTTTTTGAATATTAATAATTAATTTTTATCAACATTTTCTTGTATAGAAATGACGCTTTTTAGCATAATTTTGATGAAATAAAGGACGTTATATGTTTTTTATTTTAAATAACATAAAACAAATTATTTTTTAATAAAATAAATTCATTATTAATTTTTAAATGAATGTAATTTTTGAAACCTATACTTGGGGACAATTTTAAATAGTTACGTAAATTATTTGTGAATGATTGAAATAAAATGATATTCCAATGTTTCTTTGATTACTCTAATGTACATGAGATACTGATTAGTTATGAATGGATTATGTACCTTGGGAATGATTTCACAATGACTACAATATTAAAATATCCAAGGGTAAAGAGTTATTCTTTTGGAGGAATTCTTATTTCCCATAGGCTTGAGTCTAAGGAGGTATTTTTACACCTAGAGTTGTAACTCGATAAAACTATTTGAACCTTGTAACTATAAATTACTATCTAATCCTTGAGTCTTATACCCATTGTGTGATGTTTGAAAAAACAATCATGCCAATGCTATCAAATGTTTTACTCATGTATATTTTTATAGAAATTATTATCAAATCCATTATATATAACATATTATATTCATTCCTCCGCCGATGTAAATGAAATTTTATACTTACTATGTACAAGCCATTTTTTATATTTAATAAGCATGTTTTGTTGTAAATTATAAAAATGTTTCATTTCCATGATTTATTTAATATTAAGCATAAATGGTTTATTTGATTTTCATTTCTTATAAAATGGTATGTGAGATTCTACTAGGGTTTTTTTTCTCATAACCTACTATTACCTTTGGGTGTTTGTAGATTATCTTATGCCTGATATTGGAAAATGGAAGTCACTACTAGGGGATTGTGGGTGTACCTGACATTCAAGATCATAGGATATAGTAGATTCAAATGGTGCATATTTACCACCTATTGTGTAGAGTTGGACTTATTGTTTTTGATACTTATTTTTGGGTACTTATAGGACCATTTCTACTATGGAGTGTTTCATCATACTGAATGTTTTATTTATTCATATCTTTTTCTTTACATTATTCATTATCTTTTATAGAGAAATCATTTCCTCTAGGTTTTATTAATTCAATGGTGATAGTATCCTGCCTATGGGGACTGATAACACCCTTCAAGCCATGTTAAAAATTGTATTTGGTACTATGTAGGTTTTTTATCTGGGTTTGTTCTTGAAAATGAATATCGATTTTTTCATTTACTGATTCCTAAAAAAATCGTCTTTATGAATACGCAGAGAAAAAATAATCCTTGTATAGAGAAAATGATGTTTACAAATCCTCAGATTTGTGGTTATGAAAATGAAAAAATGTATATGTTGTGTAGAAATGTTCTTTATAGAGGGAAGAATAATTTTTACAAATATAAATTCATCCTTTTGAAGGATAGGATTTGTGCTTACATAAACAATGGATGCTCATGATGAGTAAAATGACTATTATGATTCCTTGAAATGATGCAAACATAGTTCGGAATTATCAATATTTTCATTCATATACTATGTATTATCTTTACAATGTATAGGGAAATAACCCATATATAGATCCATTTTCCTATAAAAATTTTCATATGTAAAATATTTGACTTGTCCAATATTCCACCAAAAAATAAAAATTCTGTAATATCATCAAATTATCTTTGGGAGACTAAAAATGAATTTAGTACATCTCTAATATTATAAAACATTACCCCTAAGATATTAATCATTAGTTCTGAAACTATGAATATCAACACTCTATGGATGGGTTTTCTCTAACACAACTATCTATTCTTTAAGAATATTAACTACTTTTATAAATTTAATTGATAACAATACACTTTTTCCAAAAAAAGTTAGCATATATCTTCTCCACCATCTCTCATCCTTCACAAAAATATTTTATACAATAATTCTCACATATCCTCATAATTATTTGACTTTAGGAGAGGCTCTTAAATCATCATATTAAAGGTATTCCACAATAATATGTCATGAAAGGTATTCAAGGGAGGCATATTCATTACCGTCAAAAGATGGGAATCCCCATTGTGCTCCTTTTTTGAATACTCAATATATCACTATTCTTGAATACATAATAACTTTTTCCTCCAATTAATATGAAAAAATTAAAAACACAACCCAAAGGGACCTCTAATCTCTCCATTGTATTTATTTTCACTACCCACATCATACCTAATGTCAATTTTCGCATCCCCCAAATATTTATTATAAATTAAATTGAAGGAAATCTCTTCTCCCCTGTAGAAATAATATGGTATCATTAAAATTTATTCTTCTCCCCATTAATAATATCAAAAATTTTAAGGGAAGGCTTATAATCCTTCAAAAAGTCACTTCTCATCAATACACTTCATATTTGTGTGTTCTCTATTAATTCCATGAGTGAAAGATGGAGCCAAATTTTCTCTTAAAAATGATACACCAACTAATAAAATTTAATTTCGTGTGGGATAACCCTTTATATAAAACAAGAGTGACTAATTGTAGCAACAAATATGTCCATTATCATACCATAATGTGATACCAACACTAAACACACTGTCTTATGGGTTGATCAAAATAGGTTTTCAAAATATATATATATACCTACACTTTAATAGAAAAAACAAATTAAAAACATAAAGTAAAAGTATATTTCATTCCCATTTGGTAAGATAAACACTACCCAGTTATAATGTAAAAGAATACGAGTTAAAAATTAATGGGAGAATGATAATCATATAAAAATTATAATTCATCTAGGGATATAATGATTTTAGATTAATCACATAAAGAAAAAAGTCAAAAGCATTCTCCCCTATTGATATATCCCACTAAAGTGATGTTTCCATTACTTCTTTATAAATGATCAAACTCTCTTTTTAAGAATCTAATATATCAGTTAATATATGATTCTAATTTATCAATTAATATAAAATAATATTCTCCCTAATGTTTATTTATTTATTCTTATTCTAATAGTAAAACTTTCATCATTTCACTCATTTTCAATATTTACATTCAATTACTTCTTGAAATTATCACAACCACCAAAATATTAGAATAAATTAGACTTCCATCAGCACTTCAATATGATAAATTGGTATAAGAATTATTTCTCAACCTAGTGAATCATTTATTTAAAGATTTTACATTTAAAGACCACCTCATGAATGTCTCATACTTAATTTTCCAAGTATATTCACCTATGTATAATATATATTTCTTATTGGTTTTAATCTTGTTTATATCTTTAATAAGTCACTTAACTTTAGAAATAAAGTCACTTTCATTCTTATATGGAATCTTCATTATCATAGTTATTTTCAACTAGGTTGCCCTTACTGTTTTGAACTTTTACAAGAGTATTTGGTCTTCATTTTATGTATTGGATCCTTACTTATAGTAGCAACCTTGATATCATGATTCATATGTTCCTCAAATTTATTTTTCATTCGTGTAGTTAATATACTCAAACATCTGAAAAACATGTTTCCTTTCTACTTACACATTTGAAAAACCTCTTAAACACTATTTGATTTTTTATTCCAAGTTACCTTCTCTTACATAAAACTAAGAGTGTATGTAACACATCCAATTCTTTTTCCCCTCTTTTTAATTGAATCACTTTTAATTTCTAAATTTCTCCCATTATCATTGAGTTTTATATCCATATTATAATGGTCCATTATTTTTCCTTTACTACCACAACTGAACCATGTTATCCTCTGTATTATAATACCCTTTACAAATTTCATCTCTTACTTCTTGGGAGTTATTAGTTTTGTAACCTACTTCCTTACTTTCATTCCAAAGTCATACATGGTAAATTTTATTTTTTTCCTTTGAATTCAACTATAGATTTATTATCTTGTCATTATAAGAGTTATATTGGGAATATACATTAAAAACCCTCTAATAATTAGGCCTAACATTATTTCAAAACTCATTACATTATTCCAAAACTTGAACTCTTGTTTTAATAGAAATATTTGTTATATTATATGGGAATATTTTCATTCCTTCCAATTTCAATTTACCTTTAACACTACTCCCCTTTAATCACACCTTCTATATCTTACACATAAAAACATGGTTTATAATAATATATGGACTTATTCCCAAATCTATAACTGTAACAACAACATATATCAATCCTTTATCTTTTTTTATTTTGGTATTGTATTTCAATATTTCTAAACATCCATTTCTTAGTGTAAATCCAATTTTTTTAGGCTAAATTTTGCAATTTTATTTTCTTAAACATGCTTATATTAACCATTCATGAGGTGGTGATTTTGTTGAAATTACATATTTATATATTTTTTTAGTGTTTTATTTTTTCACCACTTTTCATCCAAATTGGTTTTGTGAAACCAAAATCAACTAAATAGTGGATAATTTTTTGTATTATTAAATTGTGTGATATATATGATATGAATCCCCCTGTTATTTACACTATTTAGATTATTACTTGATTAAAGGCTCAAATATAATGTTTTTGTGGTGGAAATTCTAATCTTAACTATCTATGAGGTTCCAAATTATGTAGATTCAAGTTTTTTAATCCTAACATCAATCTCAAGGAACTTCATAATCAGATAATTCTTTTGAAACTTAGCTAATCTCAACCTATCATCCCGGTATTTCATTAACTTCATACATTGATTCGAGGTAATTATCATTCCCTCCACATTATATTTTTGTTGTTATTTGAAATATTTTTATTTATCATATTTTTCTCAAAGTTTACCTTTCATATATACTTTATATATTTCTTTAATATATAAACAACCTCCTTAAAAACCTTTTACAACACCAATTTCTCTCAGAACAAATTCAATTTTTCATCAACCATTAAAAATATATCATTTCAAAGTGTAATGTATTATTATTTTTTTTCTTTCAATAGTCTTGTGAGGTGTTTCAATAGCATAATATCATAGCTAATTCACCATCTATAACATCATCTTCTAATTCAATTTTTTAATTTTCATTATGATGCCTCTTTATGTTAAAAAACATGTATGTGAGAAAATCTAGACGGGACCTATTCTGATAGACATTAACCTTACGGTTGAGGTATTCAGTGGTCTCTATGTAACAATTCTCATATATTGAACTTAATTAATTATATTAATTATCATCAAGATATTTATCAATACTCCTATCACTTTGAATACCTTTCACTAGTGGTTCTTCCTATATAAATTTTATTTATTTATTTACTTATTGACCACATTATTTTTCATTTCTTGTAACGTCTTTTATGAATTTTCTAAATATATATTAACAAGTATGGAATATGAAATATTCATGTAAGGTCCTCTATTTAAAAATTTCTATTCAATTTTTCTGATGAAAACCACAATGAAATAAAAATTATAATTCCAATAACATACACCTTAATCTAATATCAGTATTAATATAAATTTTTCCATCAAATCTATGGGAACCTAGGCTCTGATACCACTTATAAGTCCTAGTAGACTAGTGTATAAAAACATAGGGGTTAATTAACTATTGTCACTTTTTGAAAATTCTAAGTGATTCTCTAAAAAATTACCCCTTTTGGATTGAACCAACAATACAGGTCAAGATAGATAAATATTTTCTTGTTTAAACTATGATAAACACTTGTATTGAATAAATTACATGATTAAAATTAGAACTAGTATTTCTATAAGGTTCGACATAGATGTGGAAAACCTACACCTTATTGTGTTTAGGATGACCTCATCAATGATTTTATAATATAATAAAATCACACATAAAAGTGGATTGGGATAGGATCCCTTCTGTAACCCCTATAGTCATATTACATAGTAGTTTGATCCGACGTGATATTACACATGTAAATGAGTACATCATCCCACTGCAATTGTTTAGACTAGAATCCCACCAATTCATCTTGGATATTTTTCAGTTTTGAAGTATATCACAATGTTGTCTAGGAATTACAATACACTAATAAACCAATATAATTCATTATCTTATATGGTATTTGAATGCATTCTATTTTCATGAATTACTATTGAAAATATGATTCTAAATCACTTCCAAGATTATTGATTCGTTAAAAATCATGTTACTCGAAACTCTAAACCCATAAAATCTATGTCTTGAATACCATTGAATATCGTGTAACCATAACTGAAAATTATCATTTCATATTATTTAAGAATATTTCCTTATAACAATCTTACCATGAAAATTGGAATTTAAAGATTAGATTTACACTTACTCATTGCACGTAGATCCTTAAAGTTATGTTGCCTCTCTGAGTCTATTTCTCTTCTTCGACATCAAAACCCAGATAGTTTAAATAAAAAACATAGTCTTTGAAACATATTATTCCTCATCAACATAGTTCTCCTATAACATTTTCTTCTTCAATAATATCACATGTTATCTCATCTCAATAATTATTTTACACATTTAGAATATAACACTCATCTATTATATGTTTTTTTAAAGGATCGTGATATTTTCAACCCAATAAGATTTTCATTTTCGTAGGGGTCATTTTTCATTTCAAAAAATTTAAACAAATCACTACATGAAAGAAAATAATCCCATATACACCATCTTTTTTTCTTTCCCATGAAATTCATGATCTTCCTTTCAATGACTATTACCTTTATTGAAATAATAGTAATACCATTTCATTTATTTTCTCTCTAATTTTTATTTTTGAAAGAAACATTTTATATTCCATTCCTTAGTGGGAACACAAATATTCTATTATAAAAACTGATTCCACATCAATTTTTAGTTTAAAATTATTCATAATTTTATGAAATATACAAAACACATTATCTATGTCATGGAGCTTTATCTTTCCACATGGGAGCTTCCCATAAAAAATTTATAGCTTTATTCTTGGACCAGTACACATAATATTGAATTCAAACTCTTCATCTTATTTCTTATCTTGAATTATTAATATTTTTTATATTCATAACACTTAGCATAAAGATTTCATAATAAAATTTCTACTTCATGATATTTCATCTGGGAGTTTTTATTTTTAGGATAGAAAAAATCACAGGCATCCATCTTAATAAACATTAATAAAATTTCAATTATTCATGAATATCATACCCCAACTCACTCATCTATCTTCGTTCATAATTATTTTATCTATATTAAATATCATAATCATCAAATAAGAAAATATATATTATTCTTGAAAAAACTGAATTTTTTTTATTAATACGCTAATTTATTCAATAATTATCTTCTATCGCACATACATTGAGGTTTTGTTGTGTTCAAATCCATCTCAAAAGGTTTGTCATTATCCCAAATTTTTTCTTCATAAAAAAAATTAAATCTAAACTCATTATTTTTTAGACTGTTGAAATATTGAATTTTTATATGCACTCATGATTATGTAGTTATAGCTTCATGCTTAAACATAGAAAAAAGAATACATTCATACAGAAAATTGTATTTACACAACTCAGAATTCATGTTTACAAAAAATAAATGTTGTATACACAAAGATTGAATAATTTTTACATAGGAAAGATTCATATATACATGTCTCAATTCTTCAATAAAAAGGTAGGGATTCAAATTTACTTACCCATGTGATATATACGCATTTTAAAATAAGGATTATATCGATTTTAAATCATTCATAAACCACTAGCAATTTTCTATATATTTAGTTACATAATTTATATTTTCCATACAATATGTTGGAAATAAGTCAAATTTGAACCACATTTCCATTGAAATGATGCATTCTAAGAATCCTATACGTATCCTTTCTTCCACACTAAACTCCAAAATAAATAATATTGTCATATTATTTTTTAGCCACATCAAATGATATATGGCCATCTCTACTCTTATGAAAATATTATATAATAGATATTAATCACTATTTCATCAGAATTTGAACTCAATACTCCATAGATGGTTTATCTAGAACTAACTAACTCTTCATCAAGACTTTGAAATATTTTTGTTCATTATAAGGATATTAAAAAAGATTGTATCAAACAATTTTTACATCAAAATTATCATATAACTCTCACTCATCTAAAAAAATTTGTATATAAGGCTTCTCACACATCATCACATAATTTGTTTTAGTGAAAATAACTACAATCATTATATATAAAATTTTACACTTAAACATGTCGTAGATGCTATTAAAAGGAATAAACTTTATTACCCATCAACAGATGGGAAAATATGTTATATTTCTTTAAGTGCATACTCAATCCTTCTCCCTTATTGAACACACATTGACTTTCTTCCCTCAATGATATTGACAACAAATACAACCATAATACAAAGGGAACTTTAGCTTGTTGTTCTTGGATAATAATATTGGCCCACAAAACCATGTATAATAATCACTACAATGTCTCAGGTTTTGACCCAAAATAATTTATAATATTATTGGGGATATCTCTAGTGTTGGGAGTAGAGTCAGTGTGGGATGTTGGGGCCCAAAGAGCCTTTGTTTGGCGATACTAAAAATATTAAATATACCTTTTTGTCCATGCATAGTTTTGTGTGAACTTTCTATAACTCCTATTTGAAGTCTCAGATAATATTTTTGAGACCACCTTGGAGTCTGAAATGTAATGATTTCTAATGTCACAACATAAAAAAGGAATGATCCAAAAGGTTTGGTCAGAAACAAGTTGGCATGTTGTTGTGTGGGGAATAAATTAATTAAATAAAAATTCAATCAATTAATTTAACCTAAACCTAATCAATCACCCCTCCCTCATATTGGAGTAACCAAAGGGGAAGTTTCATCTTTCCCTCTTGTTCTCTCCTCTCAACCTTGGTGAAAAATGAATCAAACGCCAAATTGAGGTCGCAAGGTGACACAGACCTCCTATTCTAAAGCAGATCATTATCATATCAGGAACCACAGCGATCTTAGAATTGTTCATTAACCTAGTTTTATGAGTTTCACCAAGGAGGTAAGATTATTTTAGTTATTTTTACAATTCTTTTTGTTTGTCATTGTTAAATGTTTCTAGAGGTGTGTTTCAATTTTCCTCGATCCCTACTAGGTAGATCTTTGTGTTTTGGAAAGAATCTGGGAGAATCAAGTAAATTTATTGGAACTTCTAGACTGGGTTTCCATATACATGTCATGTAGTCATGTGACACATGTAATGTATCTCTTCCTATTCAGAGAAGATGATCATTTGAGGCTAGACTCCTTGTATAAGGGGTTACATGCTAGGTAGCGCATGAGACCAGGTGATTATGAGAAATGGCTTCGGTTTGTTGTGTGAAAACACATGGTTGTGAACTAACACATGACCAAGTTACATTGAAACAGGTTCCATTGCATGGATATGGGCAGACCTAAATGGGATGGTGGAAATTTATTCTTACATGTTGTGTAGTATGGGATAAATAGAGTATGAGGTATATTGTTGGTCAGTTTGTGTAAAAGGTGAACATGGCCATGGGCCTAGTGATGAGGGACATGGCATGTAACTCATCAACATGTTGTGTAACCTTAAGTTTTTTGTTAAATCATGTATACTAGATACATGGTTTGGTTCTTAGGTAGTCTCACATGATGTGTTTTCCCTAGTGCATGTTGTATTCTCTTTATCGATCCACTATGGATCTTCCACCATCCATACCACCTTAACAATGACTATGATTCATGCTTTTAAGTAGTCTATCCTGAGTGGTTTTAAATGTACAACATGACGGTATATTTCACCGTGTCTTAGGAGATACAATGTGTCGTGAACTATGTGAGATGCTTGTGGAGCAGTACCGAGCCAATATTAGAAATTGGTTTGGTTCGTTTGGAGATATTCTAGGATTGTACTCCCCTTATAGACTAGGGATCGAGTGTCATTTCCTCTCTAATTTAGTTGATGTGGGACTCCCCATGTCATAAGTGTAGTTTTGTTACCTCTATAAATATTTCCACATAGGGAGTTACAACCCAAATGGAGTAGGTTGTGGGTTTTCCAGAAATGTTTGTAAGGTTGGACAGTGATCCCCCACCGAGTTAAAGTGTGTGCCCTCCATGATTGTTTAAAGGTATAGTGGGTAATCTCCTATCATTCCTGGGTGTGGTTCCTCTATCCTTGGAGTTGGTACCCTCCTGTAGTTCTAGGGCATAGGTCCTACAAACATGTTTTCTCAGAATAGTCAGTACCCCTTATCGTTCAAGAGAGCGGTAATTTTATCCTAGGGTCAGTTCTCCCCTAACATACAAGGGTATAGGTCTCCATAGAGAATGAACTCGCAGAGTGGTACGCCCATATCATACTTGGGTGTGGGTATTCTATTTACTATGCGATACTCCCCTACTGAGTTAGGGTGCATGTCTAGGATTGACAAATTATTACTCCCCCATTGTACAAGAGTGTGGGTCCTTAATTGGAGTTGGATCTCCTTCAGTTGAAGGAGCATTTATGAGGAGGGGGACCCTCCAATTAATGGGAATTATACCTATATCAGTGTTAATTCTCCCATGATAGATTGAGGTGTGGCATTCTTCCTACAAGAGATAAAGAGGTTTCACGTGTTAGCTAGAAATAGTACTCCCTTAACTGCAGGGTGGGGGAGAGGTGTGATTCCCTCTATTCTCTCTAGTTAGAGAGTATTCATGTGGTTCATAATATAGAACAATTCTTTATCAAATTTTTTCAATGGTGAGGGGTGGGCCTCCTAATTAGGGTTTCTTTAGCTTGTGTTGGGTGCATGGGGACGTCAATAGGACATCTGGTGTTGGGCACCAGATCTAGACCTAGTAAAATATTACCAATAAAACATGTTCTTTTGGATGTACCATTAGGAATTTTAGGGTTTTTTAGATTGACTGTATCTCTCAAATGAGTTCCATCTAGTATTTCTGATCTCATAAAGTGTGTACTTTTGGTTTCATGTGTTTGCTTTTGATACTCGAGTAGGAATCCTATTATTGGATATGAGGTTGGAACCTCATGTGACATTGAGTCTGAGATGAGTATATCTGGGTAATTTTAATGATTCTTTATGGTGTTGTCAGATTTTGGGGTTGACACCTCTCATTGACTAAGTTGACTTGTAATGTACAACCAAGGAAGTTTCAAGATTGTGTTTCTCTCTCAATTGGGTTTCCCTCTAGCTAAGTCAAGAAAACTATTGCCTTACAGATGCTCCCTTATTATTTTGGGGGGGTTTTGTGTGCCTATTGTGTATTTTATACTCACCCCTACACGGGCTTCACCTTCACATGTTTTGTGTCTTGTACAAACCACATGACTTTCAGAAAATTCCATAGAGGACCTGAGGTGGGTGGAGCACAGTGATCTAGTGGGAGCTAGGTGTTTAATGGAGAAATACTAAGGAGATTTATGGAAGTTTTAGATTATAGAAATCCTCCCCCTCTGATCAAGATGGAAAATTTTATAGTTTTCATTAGTGAGCATTATTTTTCCATTATTTTTCTTTTAGTACTTCCATTATGCTCTGGTAGTCTAGTACAGTTGTATACATGCATTGGGTTCTTTTAGATTTTACATTTAAGCATTTTTCTGAGCTTTTAGATGTGTGTTTGTGTAAAGGTATTTAGGTAATGATTCCTGTATAAGTGATATGTCTTCTCAGTTCTAGTCTCCATCCTCGATCCTATTAGAGGTGTGTATGGGGAGTTATGGCCTAGTCCCTATTAGGTTAGTTCGTGATAGAGTTGTATTAGAGCAGATTCCACATTGGGACTGCAATTTCCTGTTCTTTGTTTGGTTTTCATAGCGATAGTATTAGAATGTTTTGAGTTCAGCACCTAGGAAATAGGTTCTAGTGTTTGCTTTGTGGACAACATATTGATTCACTGGGACTTTGATAACCTCCTTTTCAACTCAATACATTATGAAACTAGTCGTAGGGGAATAAGTATTACATGCATCATATAGGACTGTGTTTATTGTATTTTCTTATCCCTCTAGAGTTTTCTCCCCATATATACTCATTTATTTTTGGTATATCTTGAATTATATTTTAGTATACCTTAGTGATGGTAGATATAAAGGATCCTATGACATTATCATGATAGTGATCTACCCCATGATGAAGATTCAGTGTATGGCACTGATTCTAAGGTGATACCACTGAGTAGTCTACCAGTGGTTTCACTACCCATAGAGCAGTAGGTTTTTTCTGTAGTTCAAGCCAAGTATTTCCATAGTAAAAGAATAGTATAAGAGTTTTATAGGTATTGAAATCTGAGTTACCAGGGTGATCCAGACCCCGGGCATCAGATGATTGGATAGAGGTAGTCACATGAGTTTTTCGCATAGTGAGGACACATTATTATTAGATGGTAGTCCTGAAAGAGATCCTTATGCAACTCTCAGATGGAATAAAGTTGATTTAATTGAAATTATCACAATTAGGTGACACTCAATTGGAAGGAGTTTGAGAAACTCTTCAGGGAAGAGTTTTATCTAGCCACATTAAGGTCAATGAGTATCCAAGAACTCTTACAGCTTCGGTAGGGCAACAAGACAGTGGTGATGTTTTTGGTGAGGTTCATAGACCTATTGTGATGCTCTATGGATATGTTATGGGTTATATTATTTAGATAATATAACTTTGAGAATTTATTTCTTTGGTATATATGGGTGATTGTGGTACCAATCTGCATTCCCACATATTTTGGAGTGTTGGAGCCAGCTCTGTTGGTGGAGAGTTTCCTAGCTAAGGGATAGAAGGATGTATCCTGCAGAAGTGGTGATGAGGCTGAGTTGTGTATAGTATATGATAGATTACAGGTGATAGGTTCGTGGCATAGGAGGCATACAAATGCCTAATTTCATACACATAGATATAGGGGATAAGAATAATGCAAAGGATTAAATCGGTAATTGGATATGTGAACTTACACTTACGATGGAAAAGGGAATTTTCTAGATAATTATTGAACCACCATACTACTGATAGGGATATGGTTAATGATCATCCTTGGAATAGAAAATGATTGGGTCATGGAGTTACACTTGTTGGATGATGAGGTGGAGGAGATAGAAGAGCATTAGGAGGTGGCAGACTGTTTGTGGGGTTTCCACCACTACTCCCAGGTGGTTTGTGCCAGGTCAGCAAGTTAGAAGACATGAGAGAATAAACCTGTATGCAGTTGGAGCTTATGACCCATATGATCCATGAGATATTCAAGGTATGATATGTGTTTTTCTTTTAGTTGTCGTATTGATAGACACATGTGTCATTCAATCTCTTCAGACTACGAGTCTTGTTTGGGAGTTAGATATTTTGGTTGAACTATTTACTTGAACATATTTCTGATAGACTCATATTAGAGGGGACTTGATGATTACACACTATAATTAACAATGTTACATGAATCCTGGAGGTGAAAATTTTGGTTGGGATCTCATGGTTATAGTGTTGAGACCTTACGATGTTATTCTTCATATGAATTACTATAGTTCATGCCAATATTGCATGTTTTAGGAAAAGGGTGTGGTGTGTCCATAGTGATGGAGTGAGGTTTCCCTTTTTTGGTGAAAACTAAACCTAGGCATCACTGAATGGACTCATTCATGGGGGTACCTCCAATTACTTTCCAGTTGGATACTCTGACCCTCAATGGAGCAGATGTTATGAGTTTCCAGTTCCCAATAAGAGTAGAAGAGTCTAAGGAAATCTTCCCAAAAGATTTTCTGGGGTTACCACCTCACCAAGAGATAGACTTCTACATTGGTTTACACCTTGGTATGGCACCAATATCTGCATGTCATATCGGATGGATCTCATAAAGCTTCGCGATATGAGTGTGTGGTTGGGGGACTTGTAGAGTAATGGCTTCATAAGACCAAGTGTTTTACCTTTGGAGGCCCTAGTTTTGTATTCCAAAATTGACGAACGGGAGCTTTAGGTGGTGGATGAATTCCTTAGAACTGTTTGTACATGTCGAGGTTAAATGATGAAGTGTTAGAGCTGGTCCTGGCCTTGCTAGTGGAATTTCTCTACTCAAATCCTTTTTTATTGGTAGCCCTAGAATTTGGAAATCCATTTTCAGAATCATTCTATAGTAGACGTGTTAGAACCTAAAATGTTTTCATAGTGTGTATTGGTTACCTACCATCCACACTAAGTCAGGATTCCATTATTGGGTTTGCAATTTCTTCTATTTTAGGGAGTTGTGTTATAGTTAGAGGTTGTAAATGGAGGTCTTGGTAAGACCCTACATTTGCTTTTGGGCAGACCTTTTCCGTTTGGGAATACCCTCACATGTTCAGCATCAACTTCAAACATGAAACACTTGAGGATTATATTGTATATATCATCAAGGGGTTGATGTGAACTATGGTGTTCTATAGTATCTATGTCTGGTTAGCAAGGTGGTGTGCCGCTAGACCCCATGATTGCAGATGGGCCAGGGTGTTTTGTGTTTTCCTACATTTCATAGTTGTGGAAACATGTTCTCTTGGTTTCATGATGTTTTACATATATAATTTGGATATGAAAGTGGTTTTATTTTGATGGTTACTCTATTTACATGTTTGTAAGAAGCACGAGATCCCTTGATGAGCTCATTAGCATGGGTGCCCAATAGTGAGATTAATTTCTTCCCCTATGCTTAGGATTTCACTTTTTAGGGGAAAAAAGACTTAATGTGGGAAGAATGTAATTACCTACTTTTTGAACCAAAAGAATATAGAATGTTCTACCGAATATCCCTACTGCTAGGCATGTAGTTGGAATGGGAATTTGAGGCCTAGGAAACATCATTACAAGGATACTAAAAATACTAAATTTATTTTATCATACACACAAATTTTCTCTTCAACAATAAATATCTCCCTTTTCAAGTCTCAAATCGGATTTCTGAGACTGTTCTTGAGTTTGGAATATCATGTTTACCCTAGGCGTGACATAAAAATTGTCCTTTCCAAATGGTTTGGTCGTAGGATAGTTGGTGAGTTGTTGTGTGGTGAAATAATTAATTAATTAGAAATTTAATCAATTAATTTAACCTAAACCTAATAACTCACCCCCTCCCTCATGTTGGAGTGACACAAGGGGAGGCCGCATCTCTCCCTCTCCTTATCTCCTCTTCCTCTTTGTGATGAGGGGAAAAAATTCCAAAAATAAGTTGTGAGGTGCCTTCATCCCCCGTTTCTGAGGGAGATCATCATCAGATCGGAAACCTAAGCGATCTGGGCACCATTCTTTAACTGAAGCTTTTTCGTTTTTCCATAGATGTAGGTATTTTTTTTCTCGATTCCTTTAATTTTTCATTATTCAAAGGTTCCAGAGACTTATTTTAATTTTTCTTTATCACTACTAGGTAGATATTTGGGTTTTAGGAATAATCCAAGATAATCGGGTGAATTTGTTGGAAATTATTGATGGGGGTTCCATATACTTTTTGTGTAGTCTAGTGACACATGTCATGGATCTATTCATGTTCCGGGAAGAAGATCTTTTGGGGATTGACACCATGTATAGGGGTAACATGCTATGTGGCACATGATAACTTTTAACTATGCAGTATGGTTTGGGTTATCCTTGTAAAAACACATGGCCATGCACTAACACATGTCCAAGGTATAAAGAAATATGGTCCTGTACATGGAAATATGCAAACATACATGGGCTGTTGGATGATTATCTGAACATTCCATGTAGTGTGTGATACACAACGTGTGAGGGAAGTGGTCTGTTGGTCCGCGTAGAAGGTGATCAGGGCTAGGGGATGGGTGATGAGGGAAACTTTATATACCTCATCTATACATTGTGTACCCATAAATGGGTTCGAGAACCATGTATACCAAATACATGAGTAGGTTCCTGGGTGGGCCCATATGATGTGTGTGACCTAGTGAATGTTGTGTACTCCTTGTCAATTTTCCATGGATCTTCCTTTTTATGTATATCCACTGGGACTCAGATTCATACTTTTTTATAGTATGTCCTAAACGGTTTTCCTTATAAGATGTTATACTGTCCTCCATGTCGGCTTACGAGATTCAAGGTGGTGTAAACTTAGTAAGAATCTTTTGGAGTGGTATCGTTCTGATATTGGTAATTAGTGTGGTTTGTGTAGAAAGATTCTAGGATTGTACATCCCTAATGTACTAGGGAGTGGGATTTTTGACCTATATACTTAGGTAGAGGAAGGCCTCCCCACATCATTGGTGTAGGTTCATTACATTTGGGTATATTTCCACCAGGGGAGTTACTACCCTGAGGGAATAGGGTGTGGGTTTTCCGAAGATGTTTTTAAGGTTGGACAGTGCTCCCCCACCGTGTCAGGGTGGGGTCCCTCCATTCTTGTTGAATGGTATAGTTGGTACTCCCCTATACTACAAGGGTGAATGTCCTTTATCCTAGAAGATGGTATTACCCTATCGTTATAGGGTGCGGGTCATCCATATGTGTTTTCCTAGTGGAGTTAGTACTCCTCTGTCATGCTAGGGAGAAGGTCCTTTAGCCTGGGGTTAGCATTCCCATAATGTACTAGGTTTTATGTCCCTCATAGAGAATGAACTGGTAGAGTTGGTACTCCCATGTCTTACCAAGGCGTGGTTCCCCTACCCATTGATAGGTACTTCCCTACATGGTAAGGGTGTGTGTCCTCGATTTACAATGTAGTACTCCTATATCATACCAAGGTGTGGTTCCTTCAGTGTTGTTGGAGGTCCCTTAGTTATAGGACATAGTTACATTGAGTGGGCCTCTCAAACTGATGAGAACTATATCAATATCAGAGTCAATGATCCCTCCATGGAATAAGGTATGGGCCACACATTACAGGAGCCATAAAGGTTTCGTGGTTTTTTTAGGAGTGCTACTCTCTCGAATACAGGGCAAGGGAAAGGCATGGTTCCTTTTGTTCTCTCTTTTTAGAGAGGATACATGTGTGGAATAGTCCGGAGTAGTGCTCCATCAATTGTCTCTAGTGGTGAGGGGCGTGCCTCTTCACATGTTTATTTTTAGCTTGCACTGGGTTCATGGTAACGATGATAGGACCTCTGGTGATGGGAACCAGAGCTGGACCTAGTAAGATGTTTTCTATGGATCATATTCTCTCATATGTACCATTAGGAATGGTAGGGTTGTTCTTAGTGAATTATATCTCTCATACGAGTGCTATTTGGGATGGCAAGGCTCGTATAGTGTGTATCCATGGATTTATGTGTTTTATTTATAGCCTCAAGTAGGAATCATATTAAAGGGTAAGGGGATAGAAACTCATGAGAAAATGAGCCTGAGATGAGTATATTGATGTGATTTCTAGGATTCCTTTTTGTTTTGTCAAAATTTTGGGTTGAAACCCATTATAAACTGGGCTGACTTGTAATGTAGAACTGAGAATGGTTTGAGATGGAGTTTTGAAATCGATTGGGTTTCCCTATGGCTAGGTCGAGAGAACAATTCCCTTTCAATTCATTATTTTTATTTTGGGGGTTTTGGGTTTCCTAGTTATAATTTTATACTCACCCCTACATGGGCTTCACCCAAACAATTTTTGTGTCTTGTGAGGACTATAGGTCTTTCGATGGAGTCCACAGTGTACCAGAGGCAGACAAAGCTTAGTGACCTAGAAAAAATGAGGTGTTTATCAGAGTTGGGCCTAGGATATTTCTATCAGTTACAGTCAACAATGACCCTCCACTCTAAGTACGTTGGATGCTTTTACAGTATTCTTTACTAGGAATTTTTTTTATATTTTTTGCTTTCAATACTTCTAATGTACTCCGGTTGTGGGATATAGTTCTATACTTGCATTAATAGATTGTGGTTTTTAATGTTTAGAATTTTGTGAGCTTGGATATGTGTTCATGTTTATAGGTACTTACGCAATTCCTCCCATATATGTGATATGCCTTCTCGTCACTAGTCTCTAGTCGCTGGCCTATTAGAGGCAAGCCTAGGGAGTGGCGGCCAAGGCCCCGTCAGGTTGGATCATGAAACTCACAAATTTCAAACTCCAAATTCCATAATACCTCTAAAAAAACACTATAATATGACTATTTCATTACCTATTCCCACTAAATCCCATATTCTATAGGTATTGAAAAAAATAGAATCCACTAAATCTAACTTATAATTGGCCAGGTGTTGGGGAATACCACTAAAGGTATAGATTCACAAATAATTAGTGGTAATACCCTCTTTTATCCAAAGAAACAAAAAAAAGTAATTAGCATGATTTTAAATAAAAAACAACCCATATTCAAAATATAATTCATATAATTTAAAATGAAATAAAAATATCTAATGTAATTACATAGTGGAAATAGATTTTATATTTGTAACTCTAATTCTAAAAGAAACATCGTAATATGAGAAAATAATCTCTAACCTGACCATTAACTTCATCCTAAAATTCTATAAAAGTAGTATATATATAATGGGTTGATTAAGTCATCCACCATAGAACACAATGCAAGGATGAATAGTATATATATATAAAAGAAATAATTAATATAAAACTTTACTAAATGGGTGTTACCGAAAAAAAGCATTCCAATGTAGTAGAATTAGACTAAAGACTTGGTGAATAAATAGAAAAACAAGCTCATTACCTAGTCAATGTAAACTACAACCAACATCACAATGTCTCACACACCAATTCTGAATAAAATTTAAATAATCTTGTAATAATAAAAAATATATATAAAAAATTTACCTATATCCACTTGCCAATTGAATTAATCACCCTTAAATGACAATAGTTTAGGTCTTGGAGTTCCCTTCCCTTAATTTTTAATCTCTATAAAAAACATCATTCATCAATGATAGGTTAGACCACATATGTGGATGATTAGGTTTAATATCCATTTTATCTATTAATTTATGGATTTAAATAGTTTTATTGAAAAATTAAAATATTTATCCGCAATATATGTCAGGGTTAATATTATATATTTTAAAAAAGGTTATATTAAAAATGAACCATTTGGTAGGTTTGGTCACAAAAAATTTTGTTTCTGATTAATTACTTTATAATCTACGTCTATATTATATAATCTATAAGAATATTGAGAATTAAATTTACTAGAATGAAATGGAAAAGTACATCATCACTTTTTTATCAAATTTAAGCATGAGATAAATATAATTTACCATTTCCATTATATCTATCTGGCTTCAGAACCATGGATAAGAAACCCAATATAATTGACATGAACCAAATTAATCTCAAAAATATATTATAATAAAAAAACAAACATTAATCATTATTGAATATGCAATTATTCTATATAATTCACTCAATTACAATGGATATAGTATAATCCAAAGAGATTTGAAATTCAAGGTAAGGGGACACTCACACTATTCTACTTTTTAGTTTAGTTTGTCTCTATCCAATCCTATTTCTCCCTTGGTAATTTAATCCTTCAATTTTCTATTTACATACATCTATTATTAATTCTATTTTATTTTCCAATTATTTCTTATATTGATATACATTTAATTCTAATTTCTATACAATATTTTCTTTTAAATAAAAACCTTTAAAGGAAACAAGATAAACCTTTTTATCCCTTATTATTTTTTTTGTATCACTCATCAAATGACTATTTTATTCTATGGTTTCTAAAAATAATTATTTATTCGTCTGAAATACTAGTTATTTTTGGGTTTTTGTGAATTATATGAATATATTTAATTTCAAATATGTTTTCTCATTTCTTCCAAAATACTTAAATGGGTTCATTCCTAAACTTCATTAAATTTATTTCTTATTCATTTTCTATCACATTGATCCCTATATACATGAACTATTATTCTTCATTCAGTTATGAACATAATTTTTTCATCATTCCCTAAATTTGATGAAAAATTCGTGATACCTCATTAGTTTATGATTCATGAAATTATTATGTAATCCTTTTCCCTCACATGTGTTTTACATTATTATTCTTGACGTATGATTTATTTTTTATGTGACCACATATGAAGAAAATATTAGAACATGATACGTGGGTGTGGAATTATACATCTCCCCAATCAATGTTTTAATGCTTATATGTCATGAGATAATATGTTGGTTGTATAGGTTGTTATCCTAACATATTATGTTATAATATATTATCATTGAGCCTTACATTAGATTTATGATGAAATTTTCTACCAACATGAAACAGTTTTATGATTTTCAATATTATCATTTTACAATAATACAATTATATTATTATATCTTTCCATGTGATCATTTATTTACCATATCTCTTATAATCCCTTGTTATTTATATTAAATCATATAGCTTATCTCATCACCCTGTTAATTTTTATCATCCCTAACAATGATTTTACCTCACCTGAGGTTTTATATATTTATCAATAGTATCCATTATAGTAATAGTACTAAATTTATATCTTGGAGTGACTTCTCTCAAAACTCTTATTTCTTACTTTTCCCAGGCTTAGTCGAGCTCTCCTATTTACTAAGGTCATTGGGTAAGACGGTACCCTCATATAATGGGCCTCAAACTGAATACAAATGGATCCTTTTTATAGAGTATTATGAGGGGAGGTGGGGTGGTTTGAGACTCTCATGGTGCTATTCATTTTTTTCCCTTATTGTTTTGGTCGTGGTGATTCACTTCTGCCCAAATCCAGAACTCTGAATGTAACATCCCAAGTAAGTAATGAATAATAGATATTTTTATCTATGTCTTTTTATGATTAAGATAGTGTTATAGAGGCTTAAAATGAAAATAGATACAATCTTATGCATGGAATACACTAATATTCTTAAAAGATTGTTTTAGTGCCTTTTGATGGAAAACCATTTTTGAATCTATATTTTGACAATTTTATAAACTATGTTTGTCAAAATAAACGTATCCTTTATGATTGGGACATCAAAATTTACCTTGTGTGAATTTTTTGTATTTTTCTGACAATGTTCATTTTTTAATGAATAGTGAAAAATACTGCGTTTTACATCAAAACTGCTTTTTAATCTAATTTATTTATATGATTAGATTATGTTTTGAATTGGTTTTGAAGTGAAATTAGAATATATTTTTACCATTTTATCCAATGGTGGTCATTGGAATCAATTTCACTTTGAAATTAGACTTAAACTGGTGTCAATCTTTTGATACTTATTGTTTTGTAAAAACACGCTATTTGCTCTGACAGCGGGAATTAATTATTAAATTAATTAATGTGACTTATATGATTTTAATTTTGTAAAATAGACTTCATTTTTGAATTCGGAATATCAAATATAGCTTAGGGTGAATTTTTGGTAATTTTCTGAAAAACTTCAATTTTTGATGAATAGTGAAACAACTAAGTGGTAATCAAGCAAACTGATTTTTCAGTTAAATGAAAGTTTACCACTAATGTGTATTGAATTTTGAAAATCCGACATACATGGTTGTCATTAAGAAGTAAAATGTGGTTCAATGAGATTAAAATAATTTTTTGGTGAATAGTAACTTATTAAGTTCTTAATCGCGATTAGTGGTAATTAGTGTAGTTTAAGGTATAAATAATGCTTTAATAATATGAAATGACCTAGACACATGTCCCAACCTTATTGGTTGTGTCATGGCCGACCAAGACAAGCCATGGGTCAACTTGGGGACCCCATGGAGACATTTTGATTGGGAAATGACATAAATAACGTTTTATTTAATGTAAAAGTAAAAATGACACAAATAAGAGATGTTTTACGAAAACAATTTTTACATGGGGTTATAAAGATCAGATATTTGATTATAAATAGTAATTGGAAAGCTAAAAATATTTCCTACATCATAGTATTTTTTTTATGATTTTTAGACATTAAATAAATTAAATTATTTATGACATAACAATGATGCAGCGATGACATCATTATTTGACGATTTAAATAAAATGGAAAGATAATGTAAAATATATGAACTAAAGATGTCCAAAACCAATTGTAAGAGTGGATTTAGAACCCTTATCACCTTATCCACGAATTCTATCAATGTGGGACCTTTTAAAACCGAAACAATTTTTCACATAAAGTAATATTTCTTTACATTCCAAAAGTGCCCCTCCTCTCCTCTTATAAAAGGCCCCCACCTCTACCTCATTTCACACACTCCACAAACCTTTGGCTCGGCCAACCCCTGCCCATTTACTCTCTCAACATCCCTCTCCTCATCCTAGAGGATTCCCTTTGGGCAGAATCCTTTCAAAGGAATCCTTTAGGCTCAAATCAAAAGGAGTTACACTTTTAAAGGTAATTCATTCTCTCATGTTCATTTTTTTTATTTTGCTTCTCCAACCCCCTAAACTCTTTTTATTTACTTATTTTGTAAAGACAACAGTATATTAAATATAAAAGGATGTTGTTATAATATTTATTTGAGCTACACTCTCACACAACTACATCAAATGGTTAAAGGACATACGGTTTCCGTGGATGGAGAAAATTCTGCCCCCCGAAACGATGATTGTTCAATACTCATTTAACACCTTCAAAGGTGGCCATTATGATGTCAATATTTTTATATATGATACATAATATGTTTATGTTTTCCTTAAGCTTCTGTTTTTTTCATTGTGGGCATACCTTTATGGTTTCCATTATGGGTAAACACGATATCTTCATTTTAGGAAGTGCGGACTACCGCCCCCTGAAAGTGATTTGATTCGTTAATACCATATGTGGGATGTGTAAAGGATAAAGTTAATGATATTATATATGTTATTATACTGGAATTATAATATACTCTTATATCATTATGATTTCATTCCAGAAAATATGAAATAGAAATGGAAGTAGCGTTCATGCGTACGTACGGCTTACCGTCTCCATGAACGGTGCATTTCATTTCTTACCTCTAAATGATTATGTAATATTATAAATGCATGTATGTACTGTATATATATGACATATATGATATCTACATCATGAATACAATTCTGGATATAATGAACTTTTGACCAAATTAACAACATGTAAGTGTAAGAAGTCTATTTTTGACTTAAGAACCAAATACCGACAAAATGAACATTATTAACTTAACTGATTACATGATATTCATAACATGGTATAAAAGGAATAATGAACTTGAAAAAGATTCATAAGCAAGTAGAGATTAACTCAAGTTTATTATTCAGGAGATTAAAGAACGGTCGCGTCAAGTCGGATACGAGGTATGGGACTTCGTCTCAATCTCCTTTCATTGAGGCATATTTTATTTTATACACAACTTTCTTTTATACGGTGTATAAACCACTTTGACTTTTACATTTATTCAAAAGGAATATTTTTTATATGAAGCGTTTACTAAACAAAAAAAGGGAATGTTTTTGTCATACGTATGCGGCGACAACAAATTCTCCGATGTCGTGACCGTTATTTGAGTTTCGGCTTCCTCTACAAGCCATACCTTTTTTTTAAAAGAAAAATAAATACCATGTTTTACTTTTCTTTTATTTTAGTATTGAAAATGGTTTTCATAATGTTTTTATATCAATGTGTTGTATTGATATCTCGTGATTGAAATGTAAAAATTTTATGTTTCCTTTATACATGTTTTATGTGATATGATTATGTTATGGTTCTTGGGCATTATTATGAAGACGGGTGGTTCTGTGATAAACTAAGGGCGGGTGAGCCCGTTATAGCTCTCCAATGCATTGGGTAACGCGAAGGAGTGAAACGTTAAGGTTTCTCTGAAGTGATTTTAGGGAATATACTGTGATGGGTATTCCAAACATAACCAAGAGGGTTACTCCCTACGTAAGAATGTTATGAATGCCTCAAGTTACCTTTATGTCTTATGATTTCTATGATTTATTCATGATTTTATGAGGTATGTTAAAGTGCCTATGTTTTATGGGTAAAGTATGATTTCATTCTTATGTATATATGAACTCATGTTTCCTTTCCATGTTTTTTTATATAACCCATACTGAGTTTTTATGCTCATCCCAAGTTTTTGAAATGTTTTTCACAGGTCAAGGGAAAGGTACATGATAAGATGATAGAGTCAAGGATGTGTCAAGAAATAATCCATGTTTTATTTTAAATGTGTTTCCATTGATGGGAATGAAGAATACTATCTTTATGTAACCACTTTGTTTATATGTGGAATGTAATGCATGTTTTATGATCTAATTCTCTAAAACTCTAAACCCGAAAAGATCCTCAATGTGTAATCTTGTAATAACTCAAGATTAAGTAAGGTTTAAGGCTGGGGCCTTATAGTTGGTATCAGAGGTCGGTTTAGATAACTTTAGGAGTTAGAATTCTATTAAATTATTATCCAAAAATATTTTTTTTTTCGAAATGATATAGCATTTAAAGATTACCATGTTGCGTCATCTAAGACATGTTTGTTCAGAATGGTTTTCCGCAGAGGAAACAGGGAAGCAGTGCTAGGAAGGCATACAGAAGGAAATAACCTTCTGAATCAGCATCCTGAGATGGTCGGAATTGGAACTGAACAGTTGTTGCAGTAATGGCGCAGTTGACTCAAGCGATAAATGGCGGTGGTATCCATGCACGAGATCAGCCAGAACAACCGCAAAGGAACATGTCAGTGGTAGAACATTTCATGAGGCAACATCCACCATCATTCAGAGGATCATCTGACCCTGTGCTAGCTGAAGGGTGGATTAAAGCACTGGAGAGGATTTTTGATGTCATGGGGTGTTCAGACAATCAAAAGTTTAGTCTTGCTATTTACCGTTTGGAGGGTGAAGCAGATCAGTGGTGGTCTATGGTTAAAAATATCAGGGACGCCGATGAGATTGATGCTCTTGACTGGGATGAATTCAAAGGTATGTTTCTTGAGAAGTATTTTCCTAAGGCTGTTCGACTTAGTATGGAAAAGCAATTCTTGGAATTGAGGCAAGAGGAAGACTCAGTGGCTGCCTATGAAGAAAGGTTCACTCGATTGGCAAGGTATGCCCCAAATTTTATCCGGGACCTTGATAGTAAAATCAATCGTTTTTACTCAGGATTAAAGCCAAAGTATCGAAGGGCATTAGCTTCTCGTGAGTTTAAAAGTTATGAAAAGCTTGTTCGATGTGCTGAGAAGGTGGAAATGGAGTTTGTCGATGACCAAGTTTTCTATAACAACCATGAGAAGAAGAGACCGAGGTGGCAGGAGAAAGGTAAGAATTCTTCAAAAAAGTCTGATGGTAAGAGAACTAAGTTTCTAGTTTGTGATAAATGTGGCAAAAGGCATGCTGGGGAATGTCTTCTGAATTCTGGGAAGTGCTACCGATGTGGTAAGATGGGACATAAGGCTCATGATTGCACTGAAAAGGATCAAGGTGAAGGTAAGAACAAATTTGACTTACAGTTAGTGAAATGTTATAAGTGCAATGAGATGGGTCACTATGCAAACGAGTGTCCGACAAGGAGCTTGAGTGATGGGAAGCGTTAGACTACAAACAGAAAGGGGTGGTGAAATCCTTTGCAACTACTTCAGCAGATGTCGGGCCATCAAATGAAGTTGTATCAGGTACTTTGTTTGTTTTTTCAGATTATGCCAGTGTGTTGTTTGATTCGGGGTCTACACATTCTTTCATCTCTGAAACCTTTTTTGGTAAAATGGGAATACCATCTCAAGAAATGACTCCTGAACTTTTGGTAAAAACACCTGGGGGAAATGTCGAGGCAAAAAGAATTTATAAGAATCTTCCTATCCTTATCTGTGGAAAGAACCTACTTGAAAACCTTATTGTTCTACCTCTAGTAGAGTTTGATGTTATCCTGGGTATGGATTGGCTCTCTATTTACCATGCTAAGATTGACTGTAGAGCTAAAGAAGTTTCTTTTCAGAAAGACTTTCAGTTTGTTTACAATAATGAACCCTTACTTTTGATAATATATCAAGAGGCCGAGAAACTTGTAAAAGATGGAAATGAATGTTACCTTGCACACGTCGTTGAAAATAAAGGAACTGTTCAGATTAATGACGTGCCAATGGTAAATGAGTATCCTGATGTTTTTCCTGATGAGTTGCCTGGAATAATACCAGATCGGGAAGTTGAGTTTACTGTTGACTTAGTTCCTGATGCTAAGCCAATTTCAAAAGCCCCTTATCGAATGGCACAAATTAAACTTTTAGAGTTGAAGGAGCAATTGCAAGATTTATTAGAGAAAGGTTTCATTAGACCTAGCACATCACCATGGGGTGCTCCTGTTTTATTTGTTAAAAAGAAAGATGGTTCTATGAGACTTTGCATTGATTATAGAGCCTTGAATAATATCACTGTTAAGAACAAATATCCTTTGCCTCATATCGATGATTTGTTTGATCAGCTCCAGGGAGCTCAGTTTTTTTCAAAGATTGACTTGAGATCAGGCTACCATCAGCTGAAGGTAAAGGAGGCAGATATTCCGAAGACCGCGTTCCGTACGAGATATGGCCATTATGAATTTGTAGTAATGCCTTTTGGGCTAACCAATGCAGCTGCTGTATTCATGGACTTAATGAATAGAATTTTCCATGAGTTATTGGATAAGTTTGTGGTGGTTTTCATTGATGATATTTTGGTGTTTTCTAAAAGTAATGAGGAGCATGAAAAACATTTAAGGGTTATCTTGCAAACCTTAAAAGAAAAGAAATTGTATGGGAAATTCAGCAAGTGTGAGTTTTGGTTGCAACAAATTTCTTTCCTTGGTCACATTGTTTCTAAAGATGGAATAACTGTTGATCCTGCAAAAAAAAAGTTGTGGAAGAATGGCTAAGACCCACAAATGTAACCGAGATTCGTAGCTTCCTTGGTTTGGCGGGCTATTATCGAAGGTTTGTTAGAAATTTTTCACGGTTATCTAGTCCAATGACTAAGCTAACTCGGAAGGGTGTTAAGTTTATCTGGACAAAAGAATGTGATGATTGTTTTCTGGAATTGAAAAGAAGATTGGTGAATGCTCCAGTTTTGGCACTACCTTCCAGGAATGGTGAGTTTGTTATATACAGTGATGCTTTATTGAAAGGACTTGGTTGCGTCCTAATGCAGAATGATCAGGTAATTGATTATGCTTCACGACAGTTGAAAACTCATGAGGTAAATTACCCTAAACATGATTTGGAATTAGCTGCTGTTGTTTTTGCTTTAAAAATTTGGAGGCATCATTTGTATGGAGTAAAGTGTGAAATATATACCGATCACAAAAGTTTAAAGTATATATTCACTCAGAAAGAGCTAAACATGAGACAAAGGAGATGGCTGGAATTAATCAAGGATTATGATTGTACAATTCATTACCATCCGGGAAAAGCAAATAAAGTGGCTGATGCTTTGAGTCGAAAAAGTAATGCTTCATTAACAATGTTGCGTTTAGAACGTGATCCTTTGGTTAAGGATTTGATGAACTTTGGCATAGAAGTTGTTGGCGCAAGAAGTCCTTCTGTTTTGTTTCAGGTATCAGTGAGATCATCTCTATCAGATATAATCAAGCAAGCACAGAAGCAAGATAGTGAGTTGTAGAAAAAGGTAGAGCTGGTTCAGAAAGGTATGTTGCCTGAATTCAACATTGATAATGATTGTGTTTTGAGATTTGGGAAGAGATTGTGTGTGCCTTGTGATTCACAGTTGAAGAGAGAGTTGTTATGTGAAGCTCATAGTTCTCTGTTTTCAGTTCATCCGGGCAGTACTAAGATGTATAGAGATCTGCGGGTGTATTACTGGTGGGATGGAATGAAAAGAGATATTGCTGATTTTACTGTGAAGTGTTTGACTTGTCAGCAGGTTAAAGCCGAGTGACAGTTACCGAAAGGGATGCTTCAGCCTTTACCAGTGCCAGAGTGGAAATGGGAGAATATATCCATGGACTTTGTTGTTGGATTACCGAAGACATCTTGAGGTAATAATGCAATCTGGGTTATTGTTGATCGCTTTACCAAATCTGCTCATTTCCTTGCTATACGAGATACTTTCTCTCTTGATCAACTTTCCCGTTTGTATCATAAAGAGATAGTCAGGTTACATGGAGTTCCTCTCTCCATTGTATCGGATCGTGATCCCAGGTTTACTTCTAACTTTTGGAAAGGCTTTCAGAAGTCGTTGGGTACTGAATTAAATTTTAGTACAGCTTTTCATCCTCAATCAGATGGGCAGTCAGAACGAACAATTCAGACATTGGAGGATATGCTACGAGCTTGTTCTATGGATTATCAGGGAAGTTGGGACCAACATCTTTCTTTGGTTGAATTTTCATATAATAACAGTTTTCATTCCAGTATACAGATGGCACCATTTCAGGCATTATATGGGAAGCGGTGTCGAACTCCAGCTTTCTGGGATGAAGTGGGTGAATGGAAGTTGATGGGACCAGAATTAGTAGAAGAGATGGCAGAAAAAGTTCAGCTGATTCAGAAACACATGAGAACAGCTCAGAGCAGGAAGAAGAGTTATGTGGATAACCGGACGAAGGATCTATCTTTCGAGGTAGGTGATCATGTTTTTCTCAAGGTTTCTCCTTGGAAAAGTGTGATGAGATTTGGTAAGAAAGGAAAGCTCAGTCCAAGGTTTATTGGACCATACGAAATTCTGGAAAGAGTTGGATCAGTTGCATACCGAGTGGCTTTACCTCCGAGTTTATCTCAGGTACACAATGTTTTTCACGTTTCGATGTTGAGAAAGTATATGCCAGATCCATCTCATGTTTTGAGTCCAGAGGTAGTTCAGCTGGAAGAGAACCTATCTTATGAGGAACAACTGGTCTAGATTCTTGACCACAGGGAGCAAGTGTTACGGAATAAGGTGATTAAGCAGGTAAAGGTTTTGTGGAAAAACCACATGATTGAAGAGGCAACATGGGAATCTGAAAATGAAATGAGGGATAAGTACCCCCATTTATTCGATAAGTAAATAAATTGCGGGGACGCAATTTTCTAAAGGGGGGAAGGATGTAACATCCCAAGTAAGTAATTAATAATAGATATTTTTATCTATGTCTTTTAATGATTACGATAGTGTTATAGAGGCTTACAATGAAAATAGATACAATCTTATGCATGTAATACACTAATATTCTTAAAAGATTGTTTTACTGCCTTTTGATGGCAAACCATTTTTGAATCTATATTTTGACAATTTTATAAACTATGTTTGTCAAAATAAACTTCTCCTTTATGATTGGGACATCAAAATTTACCTTGTGTGAATTTTTGGTATTTTTCTGACAATGTTCATTTTTTAATGAATAGTGAAAAATACTGCATTTTACATCAAAACTGCTTTTTAATCTAATTTTTTTATATGATTAGATTATGTTTTGAATTGGTTTTGAAGTGAAATTAGAATATATTTTTACCATTTTATCCAATGGTGGTCATTGGAATCAATTTCACTTTGAAATTAGACTTAAACTGGTGTCAATCTTTTGATACTTATTGTTTTGTAAAAACACGCTATTTGCTATGGCAGCGGGAATTAATTATTAAATTAATTAATGTGACTTATATGATTTGAATTTTGTAAAATATACTTTATTTTTGAATTCGGAATATCAAATATAGCTTAGGGTGAATTTTTGGTAATTTTCTGAAAAACTTCAATTTTTGATAAATAGTGAAACCACTAAGTGGTAATCAAGCAAACTGATTTTTCAGTTAAATGAAAGTTTACCACTAATGTGTATTGAATTTTGAAAATCCGACATACATGGTTGTCAATAAGAAGTAAAATGTGGTTCAATGAGATTAAAATAATTTTTTGGTGAATAGTAACTTATTAAGTTCTTAATCGCGATTAGTGGTAATTAGTGTAGTTTAAGGTATAAATAATGCTTTAATAATATGAAATGACCTAGACACACGTCCCAACCTTATTGGTTGTGTCATGGCCGACCAAGACAAGCCATGGGTCAACTTGGGTACCCCATGGAGACATTTTGGTTGGGAAATGACTTAAATAACTTTTTATTTAATGTAAAAGTAAAAATGACACAAACAAAACATGTTTTACAAAAACAATTTTTACATGGGTTTATAAAGATCAGATATTTGATTATAAATAGTAATTGGAAAGATAAAAAGATTTCATACATCATAGTATTTTTTTTATGATTTTTAGACATTAAATAAATTAAATTATTTATGACATAACAATGATGCAGCGATGACATCATTATTTGACGATTTAAATAAAATGGAAAGATAATGTAAAATCTATGAACTACACATGTCCAAAACCAATTGGATGAGTGGATTTAGAACCCTTATCATCTTATCCACGAATTATATCAATGTCGGACCTTTTAAAACCGAAACACATTTTCAAATAAATTAATATTTCTTTACTTTCCAAAAGTGCCCCTCCTCTCCTCTTATAAAAGGCCCCCACCTCTACCTCATTTCACACACTCCACAAGCCTTTGGCTCAGACAACCCCTGCCCATTTACTCTCTCCACATCCCTCTCCTAATCCTAGAGGATTCCCTTTGGGAATAATCCTTTCAAAGGAATCCTTTAGGCTCAAATCAAAAGGATTTACACTTTTAAAGGTAATTCATTCTCTCATGTTCATTTGTTTTATTTTGCTTCTCCAACCCCCTAAAATCTTTTTATTTACATATATTGTAACAAAACCAGTATCTTCAATATACAAGGATGTTGTTATAATTTTTATTTGAGCTACACTCTCACACAACTACATCAAATGGTTAAAGGACATACGGTTTCCGTGGATGGCGAAATTCTGCCTCCCGAAACGATGATTGTTCAATACTCATTTAACACCTTCAAAGGTGGCCATTATGATGTCACTATTTTTATATATGATATATAATATGTTTATGTTTTCCTTAAGCTTCTGTTTTTTTCATTTTGGGAATACCTTTATGGTTTCCATTATGGGTAAACACGATATCTTCATTTTAGGAAGTGCGGACTACCGCCCCCTGAAAGTGATTTGATTCGTTAATACCATATGTGGGATGTGTAAAGGATAAAGTTAATGATATTATATATGTTATTATACTGGAATTATAATATACTCTTATATCATTATTATTCCATTCCAGAAAATATGAAATAGAAATGGAAGTAGCGTTCATGCGTACGTACGGCTTACCGTCTCCATGAACGGTGCATTTCTATTTCTTACCTCTAAATTATTATGTAATATTATAAAGGAATGTATATACTGGATAATTATGACATATATGATATCTACATCATGAATACCATTCTGGATATAATGAACCTTTGACCAAATTAACAACATGTAAGTGTAAGAAGTCTATTTTTGACTTAAGAACCAAATACCGACAAAATGAACATTATTAACTTAACTGATTACATGATGTTCATAACATGGTATAAAAGGAATAATGAACTTGAAAAAGATTCATAAGCAAGTAGAGATTAACTCAAGTTTATTATTCAGGAGATTAAAGAACGGTCGAGTCAAGTCGGATACGAGGTATGAGACTTCGTCTCAATCTCCTTTCATTGAGGCATATTTTATTTTATACACAGCTTTCTTTTATACGGTGTATAAACCCCTTTGACTTTTAAATTTATTCAAAAGGAATATTTTTTATATGAAGCGTTTACTAAACGACAAAAGGGAATGTTTTTGTCATACGTATGCGGCGACAACGACTTCTCCGCCGTCGTGACCGTTATTTGAGTTTCGGCTTCCTCTACAAGCCATACCTTTTTTTAAAAGAAAAATAAATACCATGTTTTACTTTTCTTTTATTTTAGTATTGAAAATGGTTTTCATAATGTTTTTATATCAATGTGTTGTATTGATATCTCGTGATTGAAATGTGGAAATTTTATGTTTCCTTTATACATGTTTTATGTGATATGATTATGTTATGGTTCTTGGGCATTATTATGAAGACGGGTGGTTCCGTGATAAACTAAGGGCGGGTGAGCCCGTTATAGCTCTCCAATGCATTGGGTAACGCGAAGGAGTGAAACGTTAAGGTTTCTTCGAAGAGATTTTAGGGAATATACTGTGATGGGTATTCCAAACGTAACCAAGAGGGTTACTCCCTACGTAAGAATGTTATGAATGCCTCAAGTTACCTTTATGTCTTATGATTTCTATGATTTATTCATGATTTTATGAGGTATGTTAAAGTGCCTATGTTTTATGGGTAAAGTATGATTTCATTCTTATGTATATATGAACTCATGTTTCCTTTCCATGTTTTTTTTATATAACCCATACTGAGTTTTTATGCTCATCCCAAGTTTTTGAAATGTTTTTCACAGGTCAAGGGAAAGGTAAATGATAAGATGATAGAGTCAAGGATGTGTCAAGAAATAATCCATGTTTTATTTTAAATGTGTTTCCATTGATGGGAATGAAGAATACTATCTTTATGTAACCACTTTGTTTATATGTGGAATGTAATGCATGTTTTATGATCTAATTCTCTAAAACTCTAAACCCGAAAAGATCCTCAATGTGTAATCTTGTAATAAGTCAAGATTAAGTAAGGTTTAAGGCTGGGGCCTTATACTGAATATGGGTCTTATTCTTTTTCATCATGCTAACATCAACTTGGTAGCAGTTTAAATGTACTTCATGACACTCTATAATTCATTTCTTGGTTCAGGCATTACTCCATGGTCTATTTCATACATCATTCGATGGTAGAGTCGAATAATTAATAGTCAGATGATTATTCTTCCCACCAGGTGGGGGGGTAATAATGTAGCAGAATTTCTCTATTTTAACGAGGATCGGCATACTCAGATTACTTGTTTTACTAACTTTCATAACTTGCCTCCATATGGGATCAACTTTGTGAGAGGGTATTCTCTCGGCCTCCCTTATTTCAGAACCCGCTAATATTTTTCTTTGATGTGCCAATTTGTTTTTTTCCTGTGATTAGTTTTCCTTTGGACTCCTATAGATAATTAAATAAATATGATAATAATGATGATACACCAAATAATCATAAAAGATAAAAGGTATGGAATTAGGATCTAAATCTCAAATCAGAACATGGTCGATTTTATGACTGAATGTATGTGAATCCATGTTCTTTTGATTCATGAGTTAAAATACATTAATAAAAACTGAAAAATTGGTATAAATAAGTACCAACATGACAATTACCAGTAAATTCCATTAACATAAACATATTAAAAACATAGAGCTATATATTTCATAAAGGTTCACTCACTAAAATTAGACACTAATGTTTTGAGAATAACTGAGTTGAATTAAGAAAAATAATAATAAATCTCTCTAATTAGAAAATCACTTCTCTGTGGATGTTGAAACCATTAAAATAAGGAATACAAACTTATTAATTATAATTATTGCAAGTTGGTTACAATATAATCCAATGATCCTATTGTGGGTTTTGATCTTTAAATAAGTAGACCTTTCCCTTTAAGATAACATGTAAATAACTGACATAATCGAGTAATCATGATCGAATATATATTTTCTTATGTGGATAAGGGATATATTTCCAATTATATTAAAATAATATTATTTAGATCATACTATCTCATGTTATAAATAACTAATTACTGGTTTTGAAATTATGTTTTCCTAGAATTTTATCATTTTATATGATCCATGTTGGTATTATATTAATGGATATAGATTTTTATATATTTTAATAAATTTTATCCCAATGACCAAATAATCCCAAAATAAGAATTTTCTAATTTGGATCCATTTACAAAATTTTAGGATAAAAAACTAATCTAATTTGTAATTGGGTAGCATAGTAAAATGTACCAATTTTATTCTGATCTGGTAAAAGATAATAAATACCAAAAATTAAACATTTATATATCATTAATGGAAAAAGATAGATGTTAAATAATATGAATAAAAAGTATGTATCAAAAGGTACTAAATAAATAATATATTTTCAAAACACTTTTATAAGTCCTACTTATATCTTTATGATATGATAATGTCTTTGTTTAAAATATGTAGAGAGAAATAGAGCATCAAATATAATATTTTATTGGTATTATATATCAAAAATCTATTCTTGTTAGATTAATTCTCTTTATATTGGAATAATTTTTCTAAATAAGGATTTTTTAAATACTATAGAATTTTACAAAATATTTATACATGATAATACTAATAGTGAATCTATTAACTTGATATAAATTATAGAGGACTATATAATGATTATAAATTCATTATGATTCATTATAAGTCACTTTAACCAAATTTAATGATATTTAGACTAAATTTTTTATAGTTGACATTAAATTATAATGTAATAGTATTATACCACAATATGTTTCATAATGAAATATCATTATCTCGTAAGTCATTTCACATATATCAGTCTAATAGATAAATCAATATTATATGACACAACCTCCATATTTTATGTTGTTATATAGACATATTTAAACATGTGATATGGTTATTTATTGGATTATCGATTAGTTTCAAAATTTAACTAATTTACATTATTATTTATTCCATATAATAATTAAGAACTTGTGAAACCATTCTAGAAAGTATTTTGATCAAAATTCTTTTAGATAAGATAATAAAATACTCTCATAATTTTTAAAGAAAATATTATAAAAAACAAGTCCTCAATAACACATCTATTTGTTTTATATGATAGTAATTTTCATGATTGTAAATGATTATGAATTACTAATTTATGATCATAAAAAAAGATAAGACTCTAGAAACGAAATAATTCATCTGAAATTATAATGGTATTTATTTTTATCTTCATAAAAAAAATGCATCTATATATCATAATCAGCTAGATATATATTATACATCATGAATAATAATTAAATTCTATATCATTAATATCAAGTATAATCACGATGCATAGAAAATACCAATATTATATTTGTAAACTCTTAAATTCACAACTTTATTTATAAATAACCTGTTATATTGATTAGTGAATCACATTTCATTCATTCAAAAAGATATTTAACATGTTACTCATCAAAATATATTAGTACATCACATTACACTAATGAATACATTGTAAAAAACTTATTTATCCTTTATCATTAATATAACTAATTCCAAACTTGTTATATAAGAGGAAAATTCAATTCATTATTATGTAAAATAGACCACATGATCAAAAAATACCCAACCTCCCTTGTTTAGTTAATCCTCAGGGATAGTGTAAAAAAGTTATAAAGTTATAAAATTTCACATATATAGTACCTTATAAACCACATTTAATGTGTATTATTATGAATCATTATCTCCAAATATACTAATTATGATCTATATGACAATTAATATGTTAAAATAAAGAAATTCAATCAAAAAAGTCACAATTATGCCTAAATACTGCACACAGTATATCGGCAATATCATTTGGTCATTATAATCAAATCATATCCTCACTACCATTGATTTTCCCTAATAATCATAACCTAAGATAACTTATATCCTTATATATATGTTTTTAATAATTATTTGAAAATAATATTTTATATAGAAAACATGAATAAATAATAAAGTGTAAATAACTTTATGTAACAAGACTTATTTGTATATTCTTATTAAAAAAATACTGATAAAAAAACATATGCATAATTCCTACAAATTCCTAAAAAGTGAGTTTATGAAATAATATTATTTACTTCTACTTTTCTTATTTTCATCACAATATGTTAGTTCACCTCGTAAAATATTTACATCATCGTGAAGATATCTTCTATGTCACCATGTTCCATCTAATAAATTTCGCCTTTAACTAAACTCTTAGGTGAGATGACATTCATGAAGAATAAACATTTATGTAATAGTGAGATTTAAAGCCTCAACTCATATTTTGAAACATTAACTAACTATTTAAAGAGGACAATTTATAACGCCAAACATTATAATGTATTTTAAATTATCTTTTAAAATGTATAATATATAAAACTTTTCTATTAATTTAAACATTACTTTTATACATCACAACATTTATATTTGAAAAATTAAAAATTTATTAGAGATAAAAATACTTAGTAAAAATAACACCTTAACACTTATAATAATCATTAATTTAATGATACATCTAAATTTTTCCTCAATTTACAATATATTTCTTCTAAGGGACTTCTTGATGGATTAAACCTATATCCCAAAAATAATTGTTTCTATAATATTGAATTATTTATTATAATTTTAATATCTCTAGGATCTATTTTATTTCTCATTTCCCCTCTCAAAAAATATTATTTAAAAATATAAACCCAATATACACTAATAAAAAACGATTAGATATCTTTTCCTCTAACAAATTCAAAAAAAAAACATATCACATATACAATCCTAATAAAAAATTTAATTCTTATGTATAGAAATAAAATGAATAAAATATTTAAAATATGACAGAAAATCAAATTTAAATATTTGTATTACTTATTGTATCTCAATTTCATCAAAAAATAATAATATTTTTCATACATGGATTAATTATCCATCTATTTAATAGATCAAATTTTCAGAACCTTAACAATAACCAATAAACCAAATATTATTCCACTATTTTTTAAATTAAAATATATTTCACCTATTAAGAATGAAAAAATGAAACAACACAAAACATAATTAATTTTCTTCTTATTTTGGTATTCTAGGAATTTTGATTTATAATTCTCATATTTTTTAATGAGGAAACATTTTACATTTTTGAAAGTACCACTTTGCAATTAAAAATAAGATGAAATAGAGTTTTAATGGCCCTAAATTTTATTTTTCTTATATATTAAAATATTTTATATATTTATATGTATTATAATCATGTTATTTTTTCTTGGTTTTTCCAAATGTGGCTATGAAACTATCAAAATTTTCTGAATATTATGTAAATATTAATTTAACTCATTAATCTTATAATCTACAATAACTAAAAAAAATTATTTTTTGATTTTTAGATGATGTCCATGTCTAGATTCAGTTTGAGAGTTGATATCAACCATTAGATATCATTAATTTACCTAGTCATATAGGAAAAACGAGAGAAATGTTAAGTACTATCAGTTATATGACATTAAAATAATACCATAGACAACACATAACTCTTATTTCTTGTTTGTTCTTAATGAAGTCTCTTCATGTTGTCTTCTTTTACATAACAATAAATATTTTTATTATGTATTTTAATTACAATACAAAGATAAAACCTGAATATTTATATATATATATCAATAAATTTATTCTTAATCATACTAAAAAAATATTTTTTCTCTTTATTGACATTATCTATGGGTGTATTTTTATGAATTGGTTTGTCTATCACATAAATGTTTTATATTGTTTGAAAAAAATTATCATGTTTCAATATATGTTTGCCAAAATTAGTGGCTTTTAGTTTCACTCAATCTAAAATTGTTCTCAAAGATAGATTTCAAGTAATGTTTAGTAGTATGTTAATATATAAGATAATTATATATCATATAATTTTAATGTTTTTACAACTATTTTAATAATATATTTTTATAAATTTTAAACCAAAATATAATAAAATCATATTTATATTATATATAATAGTAAATAAATATCCATATTTCAATATAATTTGATTATATATTTGTATTAATCCCATTATTTAGCAATTTTAATTTACCATTAAATATTATATATCATGAATAACCCTTGGATAGTTAAGTAGAAAACAACTTTAGTTATTCTATATTATAGATTATCTAAAATCAATTTCTGTAGTTACTAAACATTTAGATATTGAGTCCAAATTGAGTGGTTTTTTGAGCTCATGTTTACTTATTTAATTAGGATATATTTTTTAGAATATGATTGATAAGTATTTGTATATAATTATGCGTTCTGAATTATATAAACTATAGTATCTCTATTAGTCATTATAAAAATCTATAAAATATATTATTATGATGGTATAAAATAGTAGGAATTGTTTTAGAGTAAATATTTCATATTATAATGGATTATAAGGTGTTATGTAAAGAATATAGGAACTAAATATGGTTAGTGAGTTTGATTAGAAATATTTTGGAGATATATAAAGTTTAATTGAAAGTTCTGAAGGCGGTACAATATTGAATATTTATATCTATGGTTAAATACAAGGATTACAATGTTATGAGACATTAAATTTTTAATATTTGTGCCTGAATCTAAATTTATGAATGTTGGATTACCTTAAATTTTCATTGTCAGAGTTTGAAACCAAATTTTCAAATCCATTGTGATATGGAATTGTAATTATTTGATGCTGAAGTCAAAATTGAACCTTCTATTATAAATAAAAACATTAATAATATTTTTTTGTGGGTAATAAAAATAATTTTCAATGTTTCATAAGAGTGAAAAAATAGATCAAAGGTTGAATATTATTTGTTGATGTATTTTTTAATTCCCCGTTCAGGAGGAAACTTGACAGTACCCTAGGTTGAAAAAATATGTGACCACAGGTTCACCACCCATACACAAAAGTCTTAAGGATTTATGTAATGAATTGATCCATATTTTGGAGAGACTATTCCCTCAAATTAGAGTCAAACATATCGCCAAAATTACCAAACAATATACATTAAAAATTAGAGTATGCATAATCAAATAAACATAATACTATAACAAAAATCTCATGTAGAAAAATACAGTCATACATCTCATGGAATTGGAACTCAAATAATCACATATAAAGATTAAATAAAGTAAAAAAAACTACATGAGTATCTACTATCAGCCTTAAGACTTACCTCTTCCTGGTATCCAAATATCCTCAATTTTCTCCCTCCTAATACACTTTACATCTTCTCATCAACCCAAAATTTGTCATAAGGCCTTCACACACACCAAGGTGTCCATGTTGGGTGTGAGAAATATATATTAGTAGGGTCTCAAAAATATCCCCTAATATTCTCCAACATATATGTATATTCCTATTGAAATAAACATGTCACATAATCACATCAGATTTCATGTTCTAACTCATCCATAATGACTCCATGTGCATCGAGTCATCATATGATAAAAAGGACACCATGGTATCCTAACATACCTGCTTCATTACCAAGATGTAATCCCATCATTGCCTCTTATTTTAAAACCCATAAACTATCACATACTCAATGGAAAGGTAATCTACCAAGCCACAAAAACTACCCGAAATAATTCAGAAGGGTCTTATGTGCAAGTCATGAACTTGTCTTCTCACTAAAGGTATTACCTCCAAAACCTTCTCACTAAAGGATGGGTCATCTATATCCAAACCACAACCTTATCTCTAAATATATGTTCATCCTTCTGTGTCTCATTTCACCACATCCCTATACAAACCACTCTCACATAGGGTTGGTCACACATTCCATATAACTCTTTATTACACAGAAATAGTTCAAAACATAACATCTTCCCTCTTCCAAGGTAAGTCTGACATGAAACAATATACTTAAACCCTCTCACCCAGATAATTCCATACCAATATGATCTCACTTATTGTTCGTCCAAACTACTATAGACCCATACTTTATTACTATTGGTTATCCTAGAATTCACAAACAATGAGGATCCCATATCATGTAGGGAGGTCTAGCCAACACCGTCTCACTCATGGTGTGTTTAGGACTCAAGGCCCATCGAAATACACTCCATTTACCAACACATACACAATAAGGTAACACTAACCATACTACAATCTCACCAACTCGTCATAAAGCACTAGTCACTTGAGACTTGTCCCATCACATCAAACACATATCATCATCCAACCACAACATTTCATTATTCTAATAATTATAATATCAACCATTAGGGCATCCACTAGGTTCCATGAAACTCATCCCAAAATATTTTATCTAAAACCAATCAATCTCGATCACCCCACTATGACTCCACATCCCATAGGCTCGATCTCAACTAGAACTTAGGAGATCAGTTCACATTCTCTTCCAATTTTTGTATCAAAAACATCACTCAAGTCCCAACCAACAATGTACTCAAAATATATCTCAAACAACCATATATAGGTAAAACCTCTCTATACAAACCCATCTAGTCCCAAAGGAATCATACTACTCATATTTCTCATCCAACCACAATCCACACTCATGATGTTGACCTCACTATGAATTGGACAGACAATCATCTAACCTATGACCTTGGGCCTAGTAACTCCCATTATTTCTTAACTAGCATATGGAACCAATTATAGGATACCCTCATTACATATCACATCCTAATACCACCTAATGCCTCTCATTAACACAACCAATACCATCACCCCTTATAGAAAAAGTCATCAGTTGATCCTAAAAAACACAATTGATGAAGAGATAATTTTCCACTTTTAGGAGGCTTATTATCTCCCTATCTTTTCTCATAGGGTGATCTCATTCCCTATCAATCCACCCAATCCCATGAAACATGAATATAGGAAATAAAAAATAAATAATAATGAACTTGAATGAACATTATATATACAACCTACCACCATATAAAAGTTATTATCCTCGCTAAGATCTGTTCAGTGATGACCAAGCCCATACACACTACAAAATAACATATCTCAAACTATAGGAAATTAATAATTAACCATAAAATATTGAAATTAATAATTTAATTTAACGTAAAATTAAATATTCTTCAAAAACTAACTAAGAATAGTTGTATATCAGAAACATCATGAAACCTCATGTGTTCATCAATCTAAGAACACCTACATCCATTCCAAACAAAATTTACAACAACTTGAGAATTTAGTATATACTCTCCAATAAATGAAACTCATTTTAAAAATAGTTTGTGATACATGAAAAATCAACCTAACTGAATAATTATTAATTTCAATATAAAATTAAATACATTACAACATAGATAAATGAAACATAATTGAAGAAATAAATGATTTTAAATCATAAAGGGTTCTATTTTACATTGGAAAATACTATTATTTTTTGATAAGTTGTTTTGTGGAATTAATTTTTTTTAAATAAATTTAAAATTATTTCAAAAATGATATAAATATAATTTATTGGTAAAATTATAGTAAAGGTTATTCAAATAAATTAATATCATCAGTATATTTATTATTTAGTTATAAGGAATACTAATCTAATAAATCTCGTTCTAATATAAATGTTTATTTACAAACATTATTTCTGTTATATTTTTTATTTAAAATTTTGATTTATATTAATTAGATAGTTTTTTTAGGAATAATTTTTTACAAGAAAATTAATTAAAAAATATTCATACATTGATTATTTATTGCTTCGAAATAAGGATAAAATAATTTTAATTTGAAAAAAGTGATATTTTTTGAAAAATAATTTTTTATGTGTGTAATGTAATTTTATCTTATTAAATACTATTAATCACTATTTATGAATTATTTTATTTAAATGTATCAAAAATAAATTTGAACAAAGGATTTTTCTAGTCAATGAGTGAGAATTAATTCATTCTATGCTTTAAAATACATTTTTTCAAATATGGTTTTTATGTGTTTTGTGCTTGGATTTAGAAATAATTACAGCCACCCTCATAAATTGTATATGATTAAATGGTGTTAATATTTAGAAACATCCTATTAGTATTTTTTTAATAATAAAAATTATATTTTTTCTCAAAAAGTCAAATAACCATTGGAAAATCATTTAATTATGGTAAATGTTATAAAGGTTAAAATAAGGGTTAAACTATGGGATATGGACATAAATGTTAAAAACCATATCCCTAATTTGATTTTATGAGTGGATTTCAGAACCAAATAATATTATATTCTAAATTTAGATTATTTTTATCCACCTACCACTGAGAAGCACAATTAATTTATTTTATTATTAAGAGTATTAACAAAAGTGTCACCCGTTCTACATATAAAAGGATCCCTTAAGTACCTCACTTATCTCCACTCCATGAGACAAACCTATTTGAACCATTCCCAACAAAAATTGCTAATTTGTTTTTACATTCTAAAGGTTATTTTCTTCCAAAACTAGCACTCTAGGTTGTATTAAGGAGAGATCCAAATAAAGATATTCAAAAAGTAAGTAAATGTTTTAAATATGTTCTTTTAAGATTATACTTTTTAAAATTCATTAAATTATTCTATAATAATTATTAAATTATGTAATAAGTATTATTATTCTAATTATTTTATTATTTTAATTTTAAAACCTTTTTATTTATTTTTATCTTTTATTTATAAAAGCATGAATGTTTTCCGTTTTGCAAGTGGACTACTGCCTCCATGAACAATATATTTCATTTTTCATCAAATACATAAAATATTTCTTATAAAAATTGATTTGATAAATAATTATGATATTTATAACATCGTTGATATTTTGTATTGATAATTTGGATATTTATATTCATAAAATTAATAATAAATGGTCATCATAATATTTAACAACCTAAAACGAGCATACTAAGACATTTTTAAAGTAATAAATTCTTATCATTCTAATCAATTTATCTTCTTTAGATACCACGTCATATAAAGTATTTATAACTTTAATAAAAAAAATTATAAAATTATTAGGCTTATATAAAATTTATATTATCTTTATGAAAAATAAAGTACTTATTCATTCAATCATTATGCGAAACTCTTCTATGGGTTAGTTTCACCGCCTATATAAATTTTTTATATTATTTATGTAATCAATGATTCAGGAAATTTAAATAAAAATAATATCATGTAATATTTATTATTATACAATTTTTTCATTATTATATAAATATAATATATCTATTTATATATTTTGATGAAATAATTTTTTTTATAAAATTGAAATTTCTTAAAAATGATTTTTTAAATCATTTTGTTGATAACTATTGACACATTTGTCATCAAATATCCATGTGACTATATAAATATATATAAACATATTATATATCATTTATAAAAATATATATAATTAAGTCCTGAAGTGGGATAATGGATTGGATCAACCGAACCGAAATATACCTGGAAAATGGAATAGTTAACTCAAAGTTATTGATTTTAAAAAAACCAATAAATGGGTAATGAAAAATTATAAGTGAATGGTATCAACTAATATAAATATAAATATAGTTTTTATACAGATTTATAATAACTATAAATTTAATATATAGTGGGTTATAACATTTTTTCCCTAGCGAAGTTCTAAGGTAGGGGATTATTTTACAATCACACTTTTTATAGAGATTGTTTATGATTCAATTTACATTAAGGGGATATATATTTTTACTCTCCTAAAAAATATATATATTATTATAATATGATTTTTTGTGGGTTTTAAATTATTCATTCCATCTTTCCTCTTTTTTTCTCAAGAATATTATAATTAATATTCTTAAAAAAAGATGACCTTATTTCCCATTTTTTTGACTGGAATATTTCTATCCCATATCCATAGTCTCTATTTTGATACATGTATTTTATTTTATAAACATAAATTAATTTATAGGGAAAGTTATATTAACACTAACATTCATTTATAATTTTACAATAAATAATTTAAAAGTTTCCATAAAATCCATTTTTTACTGTATTTACCAATGTGTGATAAGAATATCTTTCTTAAAATTTTTAGGATAAACCAATTTTCCCTCCATTATGACCATTCATCCTCATTTTTCTCCCTTTTCATGTTTTTATGGCCATTTAATGTAATATATATATCAATTATTATGATAAATTTTCATCAAAATAATAGAATTTTTTTTCATTCCGTATTTTAATAGAGAATTTATTTCCCTTATATATATTTTTATCATATGCCTCATATTTAAATAGTTAAATGTAGTTTATTTTCAATATTATAATTAGGTAAATTATTTAAAAAATAATTTTTTAAAATTATTATTTACAACTCATGAAATGAGTTTTGCACGTGATTTTTTACACATTTTTTTATTAAAAATAATTTAACAAACATCTATTCAATGTTTTACATTAATTTTCTTATCGAATCACAAAAAAAATTACATTACTAAAAAACCAACATTTATGTTTAACTAGTACTCACCCGTGCATATGCACGACATTTTGAATTAATGGTATTTATTTGAGAAGATAATTGTTTTAGTAAAAGTAACCCACCAAAAGTAATATTTAATAATTTTTAATCCCAAAGTATTAGAACGTAAAAATAGAATAGGAGTAGATAAATTATGGACACACCAACAAAATACGTGAAAAAATAAAAGATATATAAAAAGAAACTTCTAATTTTTAAGAGAGGTTTCACATCATTTTCAAATGAATTCAAGTCATGTTTGATGGCCATAGTGGGTAAACACTTGTGCTCGATTTCACTATACATCATCACATGGTTCAGCAAACCGACATTGCGAACATGCTCCATAGAAAGAGTAATGAAAGTATTGTAATTTTAACTGAAAGAAAAATATATTTTAGAAGTGGTAGTAATAAAAAAATAAGAGTTGGGCAGAGGATTAATTTTAATACATGATGAAAAAACCTGATCTTTAGTTGCACCAAAATTTATAGGGTTTCTAATGTAGAATTTCTCCAACTAAATAAAGTTACAATGTCTACAAGAACAATGTGTTGTGATAATAAGTATTAAAGATTCATCATCGTCCATCGAATGCACTCTAGAGATTAAAAATAATTATATATATTAATAAATAGTATTTAATATTTAAATATGAAAATACAATCCAGCAATGAAACAAAATAGTAGTAATAAAAATGATTGTTCTGAAAATGAACAGTATATAGAACATAGGATTTCAATACATTTTGACCAATTTCTTTACTGTAAAGTATCAAAAACTATTAAAAATTCAAATATTAAAAAGGTTGTGTGTTTGTAATGTATACAAATAGGAAATGGAAATGAAAATAGGTAGAAAAATGGAGTTTTTGTATACTATACAAATATAAAAATAAGTGGTAGAAAGATGGAAATAGTTAGTACAGGATATCAGAAGAAAATATAACAAATAGAAGATCATATTATGTAATTTAAATAGAAACGTGATTAAGAAATTTGTTCAATTACCAAATATTAAGTGGCATTAGAAATTTGTTAGGGAAAGGTAAATGAATGGTTCTGAAAAAAATAAAACATATTAAGGGAGGACCAAAAATTAGATAAGATGATATTATATGCAGGGTTGAAGACAGCGAGGAAGAGTGTAGGATATATGGTTCTATATAAATATTTTCTTTAATCATTCCAAAGAAAATGATAGTACAGTTAAGGGGACATAATCAAATTAAAGTATGTGGTTCTACTTAATGTAGGGAACCATTAGTATTTCTATCCAAATTTTACACTATATTCAAAATGATAAATTTTAAAAACACCACACTCTGAATTCAAACAAATAGGGTTATTGTTTGTAAATTATATAAAAAATAAATTAGCAATAATACAAGTATTAATCACTTGTTTAATATACATAATGAATTTTTGGTTGATTATTTAAAAACATAGCTGAAAAATAATGTTAACAAGACTGAAACTGGAAAAACATATAATGCAATGAATATAGTGCTAAAGAACACTATTATTGAGTAAAAATAATATATAAAGGGAAACATTCTTTTTCTAGTTTCACTCAAACCCAAAATACCAATGAAACAACACCAAATACCTCAACATTTCCCTCATGAAGGCATGTTCTTCCTAAAAATGAAATCATGTAAAAATATATTGGAGATTTAATCAGGTCACTATATACAACACCAAGACTCTGGTATGCATGATATATGGTTCCCCTACACAGTTTGTTTCATCCGAATAAGTTACATGGATTTATGCATTTATACAGTATAAAATATTCATAAAAAGTTTCTGTACATATATGCTTGTATGCTAAAGTGTTTTTGTTTGTAATATCTACACATTTCAAAGTATTAAACATTTTATATGGAAATGTGTGCATATTGTAATGTAATATTGATGAATAGAACATATTGTAGTGTAGTGAATAATATTACACATTACAATGCAGGAGATAATTCTATTTGAAATAGGTCTTCAGATTCTTTCTCGTACAGGTTTCCCAACCTGCATATGAAAGTACAATTATGAACATAAATACATATCAATTAATAGATAAATAGGGCGTTTTATGAAAATAATGGTACCCAAAAACATGACAAATTATTTTAAACAGGCTGGGAATTTACTGTACCAAAAAAATGATGAATGTAAAAAAGGTCTTTGGAAAGGGGAATGATACAGAAACTGGAAATAAAATAGTACAGCAGGGTGGTTGTTTTTGAACAACTAATATCAAGAATGTAAAAATTAAATATTAGAAACCATTGAATAAATAATAGTCATGTATATTAATTTTCTAATCACCAAAATAGCTATTAAGAATGGTTGTTACCATAAAAATTTCGTACATACTAAATGCTTAACAAAATAATTGAAAAAAAAACTAAAACATGCTCCAAATAAACAACTAAACTGTGTATATAGAAGAAATAATAGGTTTAGTAGACATAGTAATAATGCCTTTTTGTATAGGATAAAATTAATTTACAAAAAATACAGTTAGGTTTGTATTCATATATGTATGTACTTTATGATAAATTTTAAAAAGAAGATTGAATTGGTTAAAAATAGGAAATGCTCATGGTGATATTGTCTCCTCAATGACACACTATATAGTAATCATATCAAAATACTGAATGAGTAGCAGAAAATATTTCAAATTAAAAGTATCTATAGTATCAAAGCTTACACATTGTACAAAAATTATTAATTATGAATAGAATAATGAGAAGAATTTGATCAGTGATAAAGTATGTTTACCTTCTATTTCTAGTACGAGATTTAAGTTTGTTCTTTGGGTTTTCTTATTTATATATTCCTTCATTATAGTCTGTATGTTAGTAGATTGACATTATGTAGACACGCTTTTTGGAGACGTCTGGACATTATCTTTCACACCATCCTCAATATCAAAACATCACGACATATTTTTCTACATAGAGGTTTTTTCTAGAATAATTTGAACCTATAAAGTACATAGGTTGAAATCATTGAAATTCAAAGAAGAGCTTAAACATTATAGTGTTTCTTATCATCACACAGATGTAATTTGAAATAAATGTATGTTTTTTAAATATTTATAAATCAGAATACTTTACATTAACATCATTAATTCTTATAGAAACTGATATCATTTAGCAGTAAGGGAAGATAACATATTTATACCTGAGTAGAACACATGTTCAAGGGTGTAGTATCCAATCCTGTGTCAATGTTTAAAGTACCAGGAGAAGTTCCAACTGTTTGATGATCCTATTAGGAAATTTTCAAAGGAATATATCAGTAAAATGATATCCATAGTTACAAAGACATATTAAAGAAATTGATCGAAAGTTACCTGTATATAATGAATGACACTGATTACTGTATAATACCCAATACATTGATCTTACTGTATATTATTGAAGAAAAATGAAAAGTATTTTGAGTTGTTGTTTTTAGAGATAATGTGAAAAAAATACAGACTAGTATGTTTATTGTGATGACCCAGACCCCCCTTGGTCCCTTCTTTTGCCAAAAATCCGGTTTCCTTGCGGGGGTACCGATCGGTGAGACCGATCGGTGAGACTGATCGGTGAGACCGGCCGACATCGGCCGGCCTTGCCAAGATGTTCCAGTAACGTTCCTTTTTCGTAAATAGGGTTTTAAACCCTATTCTGCCTTGTTAAAAATGTCTTGGGAATCCGAAACAAGCACAAAGGTTTTAATTAAATGCTTCATTAATTCATGGGTCGGTTAAAACCACCCAGTGCCATTAATGATGAGTCAAGCCATGTGGTCAACCCACGACTCCCTCGTCTTCCGTGGTTTTGTGTTTCATCTCAACCGTCCCCAGCTCTTATAATTAAGGGTTAGGCCGTGGTTTCCCCCCTTCTTCGATCGTGGCTCTTCTGGTACATCGGGACCGCCGCGTCGTTATCCGTAAAGTTCCGCGCCCCCGGCCTAAACGTCGATCATCTATCAACAGGTAGGGAATTTCTCTCGTCTCTCACTTTTGTGTATCATGCGGGGTGGGCGTTACTTTTGTTCCTATCGAATTGATTGAACCAAACCCTAATGAAGATAATAAACGAAGTTCTAAAGGAAGAAGGGGAAGGGGTTGTGATCATTGTTATGCTTTATCTTGTGATCATCCCTTTTGTTGTACTGGTTTATGATTTCTGAAAATTGAGGCCGTTGGTGGTCATGTGTGTGCACTTGAATCCCCTCGTGATGTTTTAAATGGGTTGCTGAGATTGTGAACTCCTGCTGTGAAATTGGTTAACCACGTATATCCGGCTGAATAATTGAAAGCACCAGGATCGGCCCTTCTGTGATAACTCCCGGTTAGAACACACAGAATTTGAAATCATGGAGTGTGTCAAATCGTTTAAATCTGAAAATCCCTGACTTGTGTTGGTAGTGGTTAGTGGTTGTTTTCCCTTCGGGCCGTTTGCTGGAAATGTGGGAGGGGATGGGATCCCCTGTTCTTTTTATACTCTCGGTGGCTGTGTGAATTTGGGGGATGGGATCTCCTGTTGGCATGGTTTCAGTGGTTGTGAGTTTTTATCACAAATTGGGGAGAGATCCTCTGTTGGCAGAACCGGGTGTGAGTGTTTTGGTTGATCTATGCTTTGACGTTTTCCTTGGTTATACTTATGGTAGTTGCCTAGTAGTGCTTAAAATTAATTGAACATTTTGACTGAACGTGAAACAAGAATGGGACAAATGGTTTTGTGGGCAAGGGTCGTGAATTATGACTCGGACGCTGTGGTATTGTGTTCTGTAGGTTGGCTAGGAAAACCTATGTTTTGGGTGAGTGTTTGTTACCTATACCTATACTTGTAGCTTTGTGTTTCTTATTCGCGCCCCACCCAAGTTGAGCACTTAGTGCCGAACACCCCCATTTATGGGGGAAGGGTGTTTTTCCCAACACTACACTTAGTGGCTGGTTATTAGCTCCTTTTCTGCTCCCTTTCCCGGATAGCCCAAGTACCTTCGGGCAGGCTGTGATGGCCTGAAGACCATTATTATCCCAAGAACCATCGGGCAGGGTGTTGTGGTGGTTGGCCAGGTGTGTGCGGCAGGTGGTTTCCCAAGTGTCTTCGGGATGAGGCCCAGGTGTTTTCGGGCGTGGCAGTGGATCCTTTAGCCCAGGTGTCTTCGGGCGTAGCGGTGGTTGTTCTGGCCTAGGTGTTTGCAGGCATGGTTACTTGTGACAGTTGAGGCCCAGGTGTGTGCGGGCGGGATTTGGCAGTGGGACTGCGTGTGGTTGTGGCCCAGGTGTGTGCGGGCGGGATGTGGCAGTGGGACTGCGTGTGGTTGTGGCCCAGGTGTGTGCGGGCGGGATTTGGCAGTGGGACTGCGTGTGGTTGTGGCCCAGGTGTGTGCGGGCGGGTGTGGCAGTGGGACTGCGGTGAGAATGGCGGGATTGGTCCGATGCGTAGGATGTCTCAATAACCAGTGGGGAAGTGGCGCGGGGTACCCAAACATCGATGTGCTCTTATTATATATATTACTTGACTTGCGTTATTTGGGGAGTGAGCCTTGGTGAGGCCTGGGATGGATAGTTTTCCTTGTTAGTTGTTTGGTTCACTCTTTTCTCATGGGACTTTAGTACGTTCCCCCACTTGTGCACGAGAGTCTTGGTTTTCCCTACTGAGTGTACTTGTATGCTCACCCTACGTTTACTTTCAGGTTTCCAGGAGGACTACCAGGGCTGCGCGGGACCCTATTAGTCGGACAGTTGGAGTTGTCGCTGTTGTCGTATCTTTGTTTTATTTTGGTATTGTACTTGAGAGATTTCTTTTTCTTTTGTACTTGTACCTTGTTGTAAACTGTTTAAACATGCATGGGGTCTTTATTTGGGTTCATTTATATAAACTTGCTTCCTTTCCTTTTTGGGAGGTCGACTTGTCCTTTTTCCCGATCCTAAATAATAAAAAAGGGTAATGCCTCCCATTTGCGAGAATTTTCTATACCCTTGGTGCTAGTCGCCACTCCGGGACCTATTGATGGCGGGTTTCGGGGGTCATTATCTCTCCTTCAACTTAAAGAAGGAAGGGCCTGGCAATCCGCTGACCCTTCCCTCCTTTTGGTGAAGGCGGGTCGTGACAGAATGGTATCAGAGGCCGAGGTTGAGAGATAGGACGGAGTCTGGAGTTAGGCACAGTAAGGATTGCATGGGATGGTAAGGCAACAGCGTTGGGTGACCTTGGTGCGTGAATTAGGCCAGGGAGGACCGGCTAGGACACGGGATTTTAGGGCCCCCCGTGATCCGATGCAAGGACTCTGGACCTACCGAATGACCAAGTGAGGCCACACTGATTGCAGGGTAGAGACCCTAGGAAAGGTACATGCATCATAAATGACTTGTGTTTTTGTGTTTCTGGGATGTCTTGGGAAATTAAGAATAAATTAAATCTTAATAAGTTTTGAGAACGGTTTTCTTTGCACTACTGGGCTTAGGCATTCCTTGTTTACCTTGCAGTTATGGCACCTGGAAGGCGACCACGTGTGGTACAGGCGATCGAGACTCCTGAGACTACTTTGGCCAATCGGCAGAGAGCTGGTCGGGAGGAAGAGGACGACCAGTGGCAGAAGACTCTTCGAGCTTTTCAGCGACAGGCCCTCGAGAAATATGAGGGCAGCACCTCCGACGTGAAGACGGAAGGCTGGCTGGAGGAGCTAGTCATAGCCTTCGGCCTGATTCGGGCCCCGACGGAGTACTGGGTTCCTCTGGCTATTAGCCAGATGCGAGGAGCGGCACGTCAGTGGTGGATGCTTCACCTGGGGAGTAGGAAAGAGTCTGAGGTTGCTTGGGCGGACTTCGAGAAGGAGTTCCGGGCGGAGTTCCTCTCCTCGACAATGAAGGTGGAGAAGAGGCAGGAGATACTCTCCCTCCAGCAGGGGAGCATGTCTGTGAGGGAACTTGGAAACAAGTTCAAGGACCTCCTGCGTTTTGCTCCGGACCTCTTTCCCGATGAGGAGTCTCGGGCAAGACGTTTGGAGGAGGCGCTCCGACCCTCCCTCCAGTATGCTGTTACCCCCTTTACCCTTCCGACATACTTAGAGGTTCAGAAGAAGGCCGAAGTGGTGGAAAGGATGCACGCTCTAGGCGGACTGTCACGAGAAGGGATCCAGTTGGGACCATCGAAGGATAAGGCCGTCAGCACCAGGCCTCAGGCATCGGGACCCTCCAGGTTCCGACCCGCAGGGAGCAGGCCGCAGCAGTTTCAGTTTCGATCCCCTGGCCCACGTTCTTTTCCTTCAGGATCGGGGCCATGGTGCTTCATCTGCGGGAGCCCTGGACATCTTCGGAGTCAGTGCCCCGATCGGGTGCAGTACAGCAGTGGCAGTCATCCTCAGCGTCCGCCGCAGCAGCAGTTCCCAGCCAGACCCTTCCAGCAGCAGCAGCAGGGACAGCGAGCTCCCGCTCCTCCGCAGACAGACATAGGAGGGGGAGGCCGACCTCAGGGCGCTCCCCAGGGACCTCGACCAGGGCGTGGTCGGGGAGGTGGCCGACAGCCGAGGGGCAGGGGAGCTGGGCGTGGATAGTTACACGCCGCAGAAGCAACAGTTCCAGCAGGGCCAGAGGTTGTTCGAGGTACGATCAGTGTGTTTAGCACTCTTGCTTATGCTTTGTTCGATACTGGAGCTTCGCACTCCTTTGTTGCACCCAGTCTAGCCCGTGCCTTGGGTCTAGATGCCAAGAGACTTCCAGTGCCCCTGGTGTTGAGCACACCAGTTGGAGGTCAGACCGACTTGCTGTTCGTTTTTCGGGGATGTAGACTGATGTTGGGGCCACATCAGTCGGTTAAGGATCTCCTTCTGCTACAGATTCGGCCGTACGATGTCATCCTAGGCATCGACTGGCTATTTTCTGTGTGCGCCGTCATCGACTGTTTCCAAGGGAGGGTGGTGTTCTCCGGTTTGGACGGCCAGCGTGTTACTTGCACCGGCGAGCGGAGCTGTCCGAAGGGAAACAGGAGGGAGGAACCTCTCCTCTCCTTGTTGACCGAACTGACGATAGAATCAACAGATGAGGAAATGGTGGAAGTACCAGAGATCGTTCGTGAATTTATGGACGTCTTTCCTGAGGAGGTGACGACTCTACCCCCTCGACGTGACATCGAGTTCGGGATAGACCTGCAGCCCGGCTCTCGACCAATCTCGATGGCTCCTTACCGAATGGCACCTTCGGAGCTACGGGAGTTGCGGATACAGATTGACGATCTGATGAAGAGGGGTTATGTTCGTCCAAGTGCATCACCGTGGGGTGCCCCAGTCTTGTTCGCAAAGAAGGAAGATGGTGGCCTCAGGTTGTGCATCGATTACAGGAGGCTGAATCAGGTAACGATCAAGAACTGCTACCCTCTTCCGAGGATAGATGATCTTTTCGACCAGCTGAAGGGGGCAGGATGGTTCTCGAAGATCGACCTGCGATCCGGGTACCACCAGCTGAGGGTGAAGGATAGAGACGTCCCAAAGACGGCGTTCAGGTGCAGGTATGGGCACTTCGAGTTCGTGGTCATGCCCTTTGGTGTTACGAACGCCCCGGCCGTGTTCATGGGGCTTATGAACTCCATCTTTCGGGAGTACCTAGATCGGTTTGTGGTGGTGTTCATCGACGATATCCTGATCTATTCAAAGTCAGAAGAGGACCATGCAGAGCACCTGAGGACGGTTTTGGAGGTCCTCCGACAACACCAGCTCTATGGGAAGTTGTCAAAGTGCAAGTTCTGGGCACGAGAAGTGCACTTCCTCGGACATGTAGTGTCTGAGCAGGGAGTAACAGTCGACCCATCAAAGGTTGAGGCAATTGTTTCTTGGGCAGCACCCAAGAATGTGGCGGAAGTTCGGAGTTTCCTCGGACTGGCAGGCTACTACCGGAGATTCGTACCCAACTTCTCCCGGGTAGCAGCCCCTTTGACGGCTTTGACCAAGAAGGACCAGGTTTTCATGTGGAGCGAGCAGTGTGAGTCGTCCTTCAGCTACCTAAAAGAAAAACTGGTTAGTGCCCCAGTGTTGAGATTGCCAGAAGAAGGGATGGCCTATGAGGTATTCTGTGATGCTTCAGGACAGGGCCTGGGGTGCGTATTGATGCAGCGACAAGGGGTGATCTCTTACGGGTCCAGGCAGCTACGCCCCCATGAGCGGAACTATGCCACCCATGACCTGGAGCTTGCAGCGGTAGTGTTCGCATTAAAGCTGTGGCGACATTATCCTTTGGGGAGCGCTTTGTGGTCTTCACCGATCACAAAAGCTTGCGCTATATCTTCTCCCAGCGTGACTTGAACTTGCGACAGCGGAGGTGGGTCGAGTTTCTCCAGGACTAAGACTTTGAGATCTCATACACTGAAGGTAAGGGAAACGTTGTGGCTGATGCCCTGAGCAGGAAGCCGCATCAGGAGGTGGTTCGGGAATCTGCTGATGCTTGGAAGGCGATGGGGGAGTTGGCTGCCTTGCACTTGGATGCAAGGGTGGAAGGTACTAGAGGCTGTTTGTTTCAGATGACGGTACAGTCCTCTTTGTTGCAGCAAGTGGAAGAGTCTCAGTGGGGAGATCCTGAGGTGGAAGTGTTGCGGGATCGTATCGATCAGGGGAACGCCCCGGAAGGATGGTCGGAGGACAGCCGATGTCGGATGCTCTTTCATCGGAGGTTGTTTGTTCCAGAGGTGATGCGTGATGAAGTCCTTCGTGAGTTCCATAGCTCAGCCTTGGCAGTACATCCGGGTGTTTCGAAAATGTACCAAGGCCTGAGGGGACAGTTTTGGTGGCCCGGGGTGAAACGGGCAGTGGCAGAGTTCGTGGCTAAATGCCTGGTGTGTCAGCAGGTGAAGGCCGAACACCGTGTTCCTGGTGGTCTGTTGCATCCTCTAGATGTTCCCAAGTGGAAGTGGGACGACGTCTCGATGGACTTCGTCACGGGACTACCCAGAGCTCAGGGCGGGCATGATGCTATCTGGGTAGTGGTGGATCGATTGACAAAATCTGCTCACTTCTTGGCTATCAAGGAGTCAGGACCCGTGAGTACCTTAGCACAGAGGTACGTGGATGAGGTGGTGCGTTTGCATGGAGTTCCGAAAACGATCGTCTCAGATCGGGACACTCGATTCACCTCACGAGTCTGGAAGGGGTTACCGCATGCTTTTGGCACCCAACTATGCCTTAGCACTGCTTTTCACCCTCAGACTGATGGGCAGACAGAGCGGACTATCCAGACCTTGGAGGACATGCTGCGAGCATGTGTTCTGGATTTCGGAGGATCATGGGTACGACACTTGCCTTTAGTAGAGTTTGCCTACAACAACAGTTTTCACTCTACTATTGGCATGGCTCTTTTTGAGGCTTTGTATGGAAGACCATGTTGTTCACCCTTATGCTGGGCATAGGTTGGTGAGACTGGTACTCTTGGACCAGAAGTAGTGCAGAGCACCACGGAGAATGTCCAGCTAGTGCGGGAGAGGATGAAAGCAGCTCAGGATCGGCAGAAATCTTATGCTGATCGTCGGAGGAGGCCCCTGAAGTTCGAGGTGGGAGATCATGTGTTTTTGAAGGTTTCCCCTCGACGGGGGCAGCGGAGGTTCGGAAAGGGGAGTAAACTCTCCCCTAGGTTCATCGGACCTTTCGAGGTGCTGAGGCGAGTTGGCGAGGTAGCATATCAGCTGGCCCTACCACCTCAGTTGGAGAGGGTCCATGACGTCTTCCATGTCTCCCAGCTTCGTCAGTACTTACATGATGACTCTCATGTCATCAACTGGGGAGAGCTAGATGTGGGAGGAGACGCGACCTTCGAGGAACGGCCAGTCAGAATCGAGGATCACAAGGAGAAAGTGCTCCGTGGACGAACCGTCGGCCTGGTTCGTGTGTTGTGGAGACATGGCGGCCTCGAAGAGAGTACGTGGGAGAGGGAAGCACAGATGCGTTCCCAATACCCCGAGTTGTTCTGAGCTTTGAACCTTTGGTACCTGTTGTGACAGAACGTTTGACCTTTTTGTCTATGAAATGTGCTAGTTCCTTTCCTCTGTTATGTGTGGAAAGCCCCGGCTAAAGGGAAGGGGAAACCCGACCCCTAATCAGGACGCATTAAGGTGGATGCGATTAAACCCGTGCGGGCGAGTCAGTGCCGCCCAAAGCGGATAATATCTTGACATGGGGGAGGGGAACTCCCCAAACCCACATGACCGGGCGGTTTGGCGTGGTATGTTGCTTGGTTCTTGACAGGGAGTGTTTTCAATTAGCGGGGGTCCACTCCTAAGAGGTATCTTCGAAGATGGTTGTTCGGATCCTCTCTTTCCTTCTGGTTTGTTTTGATTCTCGGGGACAAGAATCGTTTAAGAGGTATCTGATGTGATGACCCAGACCCCCCTTGGTCCCTTCCTTTGCCAAAAATCCGGTTTCCTTGCGGGAGACCGACCGGTGAGACCGATCGGTGAGACCGATCGGTGGGACCGATCGGTGGGACCGATCGGTGGGACCGATCGGTGAGACCGATCGGTGCGACCGATCGGTGAGACTGATCGGTGAGACCGGCCGACGTCGGCCGGCCTTGCCAAGTTGTTCCAGTAACGTTCCTTTTTCGCAAATAGGGTTTTAAACCCTATTCTGCCTTGTTAAAAATGTCTTGGGAATCCGAAACGCGCACAAAGGTTTTAATTAAATGCTTCATTAATTCATGGGTCGGTTAAAACCACCCAGTGCCATTAATGATGAGTCAAGCCACGTGGTCAACCCACGACTCCCTCGTCTTTCGTGGTTTTGTGTTTCATCTCAACCGTCCCCAGCTCTTATAATTAAGGGTTAGGCCGTGGTTTCCCCCCTTCTTCGATCGTGGCTCTTCTGGTACATCGGGACCGCCGCGTCGTTATCCGTAAAGTTCCGCGCCCCCGGCCTAAACGTCGATCATCTATCAACAGGTAGGGAATTTCTCTCGTCTCTCACTTTTGTGTATCATGCGGGGTGGGCGTTACTTTTTTTCCTATCGAATTGATTGAACCAAACCCTAATGAAGATAATAAACGAAGTTCTAAAGGAAGAAGGGGAAGGGGTTGTGATCGTTGTTATGCTTTATCTTGTGATCATCCCTTTTGTTGTACTGGTTTATGATTTCTGAAAATTGAGTCCGTTGGTGGTCGTGTGTGTGCACTTGAATCCCCTCATGATGTTTTAAATGGGTTGCAGAGATTGTGAACTCCTGCTGTGAAATTGGTTAACCACGTATATCCGGCTGAATAATTGAAAGCACCAGGATCGGCCCTTCTGTGATAACTCCCGGTTATAACACACGGAATTTGAAATCATGGAGTGTGTTAAATCGTTTAAATCTGAAAATCCCTGACTTGTGTTGGTAGTGGTTAGTGGTTGTTTTCCCTTCGGGCCGTTTGCTGGAAATGTGGGAGGGGATAGGATCCCCTGTTCTTTTTATACTCTCGGTGGCTGTGTGAATTTGGGGGATGGGATCTCCTGTTGGCATGGTTTCAGTGGTTGTGAGTTTTTATCACAAATTGGGGAGAGATCCTCTGTTGGCAGAACCGGGTGTGAGTGTTTTGGTTGATCTATGCTTTGACGTTTTCCTTGGTTATGCTTATGGTAGTTGCCCAGTAGTGCTTAAAATTAATTGAACATTTTGACTGAACGTGAAACAAGAATGGGAAAAATGGTTTTGTGGGCAAGGGTCGTGAATTGTGACTCGGACGCTGTGGTATTGTGTTCTGTAGGTTGGCTAGGAAAACCTAAGTTTTGGGTGAGTGTTTGTTACCTATATCTATACTTGTAGCTTTGTGTTTCTTATTCGCGCCCCACCCAAGTTGAGCACTTAGTTCCGAACACCCCCATTTATGGGGGAAGGGTGTTTTTCCCAACACTACACTTAGTGGCTGGTTATTAGCTCCTTTTCTGCTCCCTTTCCCGGATAGCCCAAGTACCTTCGGGCAGGCTGTGATGGCCTGAAGTCCATTATTAGCCCAAGAACCATCGGGCAGGGTGTTGTGGTGGTTGGCCAGGTGTGTGCGGCAGGTGGTTTCTCAAGTGTCTTCGGGATGAGGCCCAGGTGTTTTAGGGCGTGGCAGTGGATCCTTTAGCCCAGGTGTCTTCGGGCGTAGCGGTGGTTGTTCTGGCCTAGGTGTTTGCAGGCATGGTTACTTGTGACAGTTGAGGCCCAGGTGTGTGCGGGCGGGATTTGGCAGTGGGACTGCGTGTTGTTGTGGCCCAGGTGTGTGCGGGCGGGATTTGGCAGTGGGACTGCGTGTGGTTGTGGCCCAGGTGTGTGCGGGCGGGATTTGGCAGTGGGACTGCGTGTGGTTGTGGACCAGGTGTGTGCGGGCGGGTGTGGCAGTGGGACTGCGGTGAGAATGGCGGGATTGGTCCGATGCGTAGGATGTCTCAATAACCAGTGGGGAAGTGGCGCGGGGTACCCAAACATCGATGTGCTCTTATTATATATATTACTTGACTAGCGTTATTTGGGGAGTGAGCCTTGGTGAGGCCTGGGATGGATAGTTTTCCTTGTTAGTTGTTTGGTTCACTCTTTTCTCACGGGACTTTAGTACGTTCCCCCACTTGTGCACGAGAGTCTTGGTTTTCCCTACTGAGTGTACTTGTATGCTCACCCTACGTTTACTTTCAGGTTTCCAGGAGGACTACCAGGGCTGCGCGGGACCCTATTAGTCGGACAGTTGGAGTTGTCGCTGTTGTCGTATCTTTGTTTTCTTTTGGTATTGTACTTGAGAGCTTTCTTTTTCTTTTGTACTTGTACCTTGTTGTAAACTGTTTAAACATGCATGGGGTCTTTATTTGGGTTCATTTATATAAACTTGCTTCCTTTCCTTTTTGGGAGGTCGACCTCTCCTTTTTCCCGATCCTAAATAATAAAAAGGGTAATGCCTTCCATTTGCGAGAATTTTCTATACCCTTGGTGCTAGTCGCCACTCCGGGACCTATTGAAGGCGGGTTTCGGGGGTCATTATCTCTCCTTCAACTTAAAGAAGGAAGGGCCTGGCAATCCGCTGACCCTTCCCTCCTTTTGGTGAAGGCGGGTCGTGACATTTATGTTCTAAGAGGTCAGTAAAAAGGTTGATGTAGTTGTCATTATCATTCATATAAACCTCTTTGTAACTATTTTTCTTAGATGGACGATGAAAATTCTTAATATTGTAATATGTCACCTCAATTGCTAACAAAAATTTCCTGGTTTTGATGTAGTTCAGTTCATGAGGGAAACCAAACTCATCATCATCCTAATAAAAAAATCCATTGGCAGTGTTAATTAAAATATTTAAATTTTTTATAATGACAAGATATAAGATATTTCATATACCTTTATCAAAGACACTCTTTGTTGATCAGCTATTTTTTGTATGTATTGCATGAATTGTTTTTCAAATAACACAATTAATAAAGATTCTGTCTTGTCCGTAACCAGTAGATGAACTCTAAACCTATTGTAATTGTTATTATAACTACACATTCAGTCTCATTTGGACTGTGCAGCAGAACCCATGGTGTAGCATAATTATAAAAATATATTTAGGCAGTATTGAATACAATCTCACCTTGGAGTAATGCTAGTAGGTGAGGAGTTGCTGGACATGCAACAAATGCTTCCATCTATAATCTGAACTTTCTTCATGCACGACTGGCATGATTCATAGAACCAGATTTGGGTGCCTTGAATTTTTTGAACTGTAGCTGCAATTAAGAATCTCATATCCTATAGTATATTAATTACATGTAAATATATAATTTATTACAGGATATTAGTGATCATTTAATAATTTTTCATAATCATAATTGAAAAATAAGGGTATATTACCGACCTGTTGATAGGTTTTGACATCTAAAATGGATTTCTTGTTATTCCAATATAGTATTTCTATTGTTTGGTTGGGAGTTGTTGGTGATGTAGTATGTAACGGTGATGCTATTATCACCCCAAGCCTGATAAAAGAACAACAACATACATGTAAGTAAACAGTTAGAACATGTTGTTAGTACATTTATGACATACATATAAGTAAAATATTGTACTAAACAAGTAATGGTTGTTAAAATGATACTTTCTTCTGATGGTTTCAACTACTGGAAGGTTTTGGTTTCAAAGAATATTTGTTGCATTCACAGTTGTTGTGACAAGAACAGAGGCTGAAAGTAGTTTCAAGTCAGCATTATATAAATTTCTATTCAAGATACATATTGAAAACCCATATTAGAAAGATTGAGATTAATAATTGTAGATAGAAACCATACATGTCTATCTCTTCACCCGGACGAGCTGTAATATCAAAATGGTAGTGGGGCTTGTGTTTTTTTCCATGTAACGTGTCATTTAAAATGTAAAATTACCCCATAAGCTACAAGTAACCTTTAACCCTGTGCACAAAAACCAAGTGACATAATGAGAAAATGTAGGATGTTAGAGTAATATAATGAAATTACTCAAAAAACAAAAGGAACTGTCATCTTCTAAAATAATCTCCATCTTGTGGTTGGAAGTGGCCATTGATTGCATTGGATGTGAGTAACGTAGAAGTCCAATTAGTTCTAAATCAATTCACACAGATACAAAGTTACTTTGAATAATATAAGGATGCATTAAAAGACATTGTACAGATTAATTTAACATAACATGGTAAATGGAACTGTAATTATGTAGTATTAAGCACATGTACCTATTAGATGTTCTTCTCAGACTTTTTCCTGAATGATGTCATCGAATGAAGCAAATTGAAATCTAAAAGAGGTAGTTGTACTTCACATGGACGAACATACGTCGTGGATGTGAACATGATTCAACATGGGTGTCTAGTTCCAAGGTAACACCCTTGGTTTGAAGATATTTGGAAGTTTTGTACAATATAGCAGAGCCCCTCACCCAATAGTTGTTTGTACTTAGAGATAAGATGACGAATCATAAGGGTACATTGAATCTTGGTTCCCTGCATACACTACCTTAAAATGTTGGCTAATGAGGAAAAAATAAATATTACAGGGAATTATGAAAGTATATATATATATATATATGTTCAGAGCGTAGTTGAGAAGTAGTGAAAATAATCTATAATTACTTGTAGTAAGAAAATTCACCTGAATATCGCCGAGTATGAGATCAACAGCAACGACTTCATTGGAGTATTTAGAAGACGAATCGAACCACATGTTCAAGACAAGAACTTGTATTCACAGTGTTTCATCGTCATCTTGGCTAACCTCATTCAGCATAGTTATTGAGAGTGACATATTTTTGACTCTACATAATCATGTGGTGTTAAAATAAAACATATTAAGCATGTAAATAAGCCATGAAAGAAAACATAATCATTTTCCAGATCATAATAGAGTATATAAAAATCATTTTAGATGATAACTAAGACAGATTATGAAATATTTCCTTGTACACAATATTTTCTGTGTAATCTGAGGACTCATTAGTGTAACCATCTACTACAATTTTGAATCTAGTAGCTGATGTGACCCTAGACACTGCAACATATAATTGACCATGATAGAATACTGGTTTGTGAAGATAAATCCCAAATGAAGACAATGATTGAACATGAATTTTATTAATAGTCATCGCATAAGAAACTGTCAAAGGATATTGTCTTCTTTGTAGTTTGAATGGCCATCTACCATCACAGTGAGTCATAGTTAATCTTGGAATGAATGTAGAATATCCCGAATGAGATCTAGTTATAACTTTGGACCCAATAACATGATCACCCAAGTTTTTTACTACCATACGAGTTCCATTACACAAACAAACAGATTGGTCTACATTTTTTAGTGACATAATTGGAACACAGAGTTGTAGTGTAATTTTGTGGGCAGGTAACCCAGAGATGTTTATACCATTCAACATGTCAGATGTGTAAATATTTTCTGATCTGTCTGTATCATAACATGCATTGAAAACGGAGTCTAAGATGAAGTAATCTTTGTTTTCAGAGCCAGTGAGGGTCAACATATATTCATTTAATTCTTGTAAGACATCACGAGTCAGAGCTAAAATTTCATGGTCTTTTAGATAGTTTTGGTCTCCATGTTTGCAACAAAAACCCGGGTATGTATTGTGGATGATTTCAGCCATGGCATTATCACTCTTGGTAAGAAGAAATGATGATGGAATTTGAATGAGTGCTTCACCATCGTTAGGATCTCTAATTAGACCTTCACCAATATCTAATGTCCATTTAGAAAAGTCATGTAACACAGCCTCATCATGACGGCTAGTAGTACAATGAAATATCATGTTTTTTGTAAGAGATAACACCTGGCAGTGTTGCCAAAGATACGATGACTTAACACTTGTATAGATAATGTAATTTCTATTTCCCCCATTTATAACAGGTAGTATTTGCCTAAAACCTCCTCCCAAGACAACTGTTAATCCACTGAATGGAAAATGATGAGCATTATCATTTTTCACAGTCATAATGTCCCTAAGAGTTCGGTCTAAATACTTGAAACAAAACTTATGAATAATACATTCCTCAACCCAAATGATGAGTTTAGTCAATTTCAAATGTTCTGCTACGTCACAACCCTGCTGAATATTACAAAATGAATTTTCCATAATGTATATTGGAATAAGGAATTTAGAATGTGTTTTTCATCTGTTAGGAAGTAGTAGTGAATCTATTACACTCGATGCAACAACAAGTACAATCGTGCCCTGAACTTATAGCAATGATGTTTTTACTCTCCAGATGAAGGTTTTACTTGTGCCTCCATAACCATGAAAAAAGAATAACCCACCCGAATTTCTAGATAGTGAAGAGATATTGATAGACATCACCTCTTTTTATTGATCTATAATCATACTATGTAAACTGTTGTACTCTTGTAGAATTGATTCTTTATTGTAATTTAATTCTTCTGAAACTAAAAGATTTGGAGTGGCATCAAAATTTGAATCTGGAAGTGGCATAGGAGGATATAACTGAAGTGCTCTTCCATTGATCTATAAAATTCATTCAATCTCTCTCAAAGCATACATATGTATATGGTGATTTTTGAGTTTCAAATCTACAATGTTATGGACTATTGTTAAATAGCAGTATGAAATAGAATTAATAAAGTCATTACAACAATTTACTATAAATTAAACACAAGAACTACAGTGCAAGCTGAAACACATAGAGAGAAACCATTAGAATTTATGTGTTTTAGTCTGCATTATTAGGAATTATTAAACCAATAAATGGTTCTATTGAGAAGAAAATACATATTAATAATTTCTCCAAGTAGGGTCTAGTTTGTAGGAAATAATAATTAATATATGAAACTATTGTACTATTTTATTGGGGTTTATAGTATAATTTAAACTCATGCATTTAGTATTAACATCTTATTATTAATGTTGGGCTTGCATTTTACTGCAATATTGTCATTAATGCTAGATCGGATAATTACATCACAATCTTACAGCTAGTATAGTACTGTTGGAAATGTAGTGTGAATAAATGATATATGAAACTGTGGATTACTTGTACAGATTTGTACAGATTAAAATGAAAAAGTAATATTATATTTATATTTGAACAGAAATGTTGTAAATTTTTTTGTACTGAATTATATTAAATATAAACGAAGTTACTTGAGAGAAAGATGTACAATTATTGCAAGTACAATGTAGTGACAAGTGTTTTCTATTTAACTAACGTATGAATATGAGTAATACATATACATATTTAAATATTTCAATCCATAAAGTGCAGAATAAATAGTTATGTGAAGAAATGTGCTGAATTTTTAAGAAGGATTACAGAACAAAATAAATCAAGTAATTTATTATTTAAATGTGAACATAAATGTTGTTTGCAATTAGTATTTTAATTACCTAAATGGGAGGGATTTTTTGTACTGTAATATTGTAAGTACACGTATAGAGTAATATGTTGCAGATGTAATGGGAAGTGTATAGTTTATTGTAGAAAAACTGCAGTAGTTTTTCTTTATTACAATGTTATAAATAGCAACAAGCAGTAATAATAAGATGTTGGAAAGACATTAATTGAGATAGTAAACCAGGTAGAAGAGAAAATGTGACAATGTAATTTGGTGGGTCCTTCTATGTAAATATAAAATGTCTTCTGATAGTATGTATTTTGTTTCATCCCAGGCAATATTTGGGAGAGATATGTTATTGTAGATTAACATGCTTGCGAATAGTCTGCGTACATGTTATCCCATTCCCCAAGCGGAGAGTTATTTTATGGATTCAAAAGACTCTCTATCATGTGTTAGTAGTCCCATAGTAAAACATGGCTCTCTAAATGTACCATGAGTGATGCTGCTTACAGTCCTGATATACGCATACGAAGTTGCTCCTCTGATTTTTGTTAGAAGTAACCTCAAGTAGTAGAGTTTTCCTGTGGTCTGAGGCACATAGTATAGTCTTCCAATATAGATTCCTTGTTTCCTAGGATGACACTTTCTGTCTTGAGAGTGGTACACAAATTTTGTAGGGTGTTGTGAAAAAGTTAAACCTCTTCCTTCTAGATATAGAATATTTTCTTCAGACCAAATGGTCAACATTGAATGAGAACTATTTGTATTATTTAATACATTTTCAATGTTATCACTATCTAAAAACATGACACAATTCTGTTTAGGAAAATAGAAATGCAACCTCTCAACTGGTGGATATCTGTAATGAATATCATATGAAAAAATCCTCCAAGATGCCTCACAAGGAGATATGTATTGACAATCATAATACATTTTTATCTCATCTACAGTATTTTTTGACAATTGTTCATTATTCCCTTCATAGAGTTTTGTTGTTACACTATTGTTTCCCTTACTAATATACTTAAACAAATATTTGATTGAAGATGACTGATTACAAACTTCAATGTTGAGATGAGCATGATACTTTAATAGAAATACCAGATTGTATGGAACTACATAGAAATTATCCAAAAGAATGTAATGTTTCAAAACAATATTTTTGTCATCCCTTCTCTGATAAATGATATAAGCATCTTCATCAACTGTTTTATTTTTAGCAATCCTTTTTGGCAAAAATTTTCACATTTACGATGTTTCATACAAGGTGATAAATTATTCACAGTACCGCTAGGGCCATGGAGAATAAAAAATTTGACGACTTCTCGTAGCCCTGGGTAGGCAACTTTATTTGGAATTTTGGTGTAGACATACTTGTTTATAGTTGTTGGAGTGTTCAATTTGTTTTCACAACATAGAAATAATAAGATGTGCACATGAGGTAAGCTGCATTTCTGAAACTCTACGGTTCGAACAACTAAACGGAAAGAAAAGTGTTATTGTTAGTAATTCATGATATAATTACAAATAGTATGGATAAATATATTTCAAGTATGTAGATTGATGGTAACTTGCCCCTGATTTTCCAAAGAAACAAAATTCTCTTAAATCTTTCATTAGATGTTCAAGATTAATATTGGATACTCGAGATAGAATTTGAGGGGAGTCTACGGGATGAAGATTCTTATATCTAAGATATCGAGTGATCTCAGGCCACATTGGTTTACATGTAAAGGTTAGAAAAAAATTTGGATAACCTTCCCAATTAAAAATAGATATTACAGCTTAGTAATTCTAGTTCATATACTTTGGACCACCAGTAAAGTTTGAAGGTAAAATGATGTGTTTGCCGCATGAAGAACCATCTCGGTCGTCTCTTATAAATGAATCTTGTAATCCATTGTATATATCTACCCTCATTTTATTTTGATTGAAGAAAATGAAATAAAGTATCTGATAATCTATCATCATATAAGCATTGACAACAAAATGTTGCAATAGTCTTCTTGAATGCAGTAGCATTTAGGCATGATTTTCACTGAAGTGGAAGGAGAATTACTCTCTCATGGTAACCTTCCGTAATTTGGAAATTGTTGTGAAAGGAGTTGGGCAATTCAGAATGTTTTCAACATATCCATCACTGCCACCTGTGAAAATAAAGGGATACTATAATGAAAGATACAGTGGGTGGTGCTCATCAATTCTTTGAAAATCTCTAGTTTTGGTGTGAATAATTATATCACACTCTTGGTTGAGATCTTCAACATCACCAACAATAAGCATTGAAATATTAGAATTATTTGGTAAGTTATATGTACTGGTATTTGTTTCTCTTATTTTAAGTAGTCATAGTTTTAAAATTTTCACCTCATGAGTCTGAAGAACATCCCTTGCACTTCTGAATTTTCACGCTAAACCATTGTTATCATGAAGCATTTGTTGTAGGTTCTTGAATATCTTGTAGTCTATATGATTTTGGACATTCTGTATTTCCGAGTTGTAGGTAGAAGTCATATTAGTACATAGATAGACGACATTGAAAAATTAGTCTATAACATATAGGTTTGGTGATACCTAAATTTGCACACCCTATTTTGACATTCATTTGCAATTTTATACATGTATAGTTGTTCAAATCATGGTGGGTGACCATCTGGTGGAAACAAACTTCCTATACGATGGTAGTTCATTCCATTTAATCTGAATATACATGGATCTCTAACCTTGTTGATAGACCTATTAGTCTTCCCACCCATTGAAGTGAAAGAAAACAAGGAGTTTACCATATGCTTGTTTTCTTGCAATGTTCTGGCTGCTGTGGAAGTTGAACTAAAGAGAAAAATTTTAAGGTACTATGGACATGGTGGTATTAAGTTCACAGAAATCTTTCCCATACCACAACATGCAGCAAAATTTTGGCTTTGTTGATTGCTACATTTTCTGTTTCATTAATCGAACCACATTAAAGCATGACATTATCGACAGACGTAAGAAAAGTCACCAATATCTGAATATCCCAAGTGAAAAAATGTAGTAGGAGTTATTTGCAAAGTAGTGGCAATACGGTATTTGTCTCCTGTGTTCTTGTAGCAGTAATGCTAAATCAATAAGTTGACTAACCTGTGTTATTCTAAAATTGTTGTTGTGCAGAGTCTTCGGCAGTAACAATCCGATTATTACGAATATCACAGTAAATATTTCATAAATGATTGATGTTAGTATGTAAGAATATTTGTCAACATACCTTTATAGTTTTTTGTATGCTGGACGTCACCGTTGATGTAGTCATTTGTATTTGAATTGTTAGTATGTGATGCTTCTTGACGGAACAGTTGTTACCTACGGTCTAATATTATGTGTATAAAATAGTATTATAACTGAAAAATGTGTTAATTGAAGTGTGTGTGTGTGTGATGTAGTATAGTTGTGTTAAATACAATGTTGAACCTGGACATGATATAGTACTATAGTTCCCATTAACAGGTCGACTAAATTTGTAACAAATGATAGTGTAAATTGTAATCAATGAAGATCCCCTAACGGTCACAGTAAAATCTAATTTCAGGACTTGTGATTACATTTTCGAGGAGGCTGGTGATGAATCTGACATATTGGTAGCATCAGTCACGATTGCTAACGAAAGTGTCAAGGAAAATGATAGATGAACAATTGCTCGGTTTTGTGGCGTACATCAATGTGTTCGTAGATATGTGTCATCATACTTACAGTAAGGAATATGAGATTGTATCAGGGCATCCATTCTTTTCTTTTGCTTGTTTACTCCAGTGATAAATAATGTCCAACCTGTAGATTGTTGTTTCACTGTAGACTAACTAGTTAAAGAGGAATACCTTATGTTTTTATGTATATTATTTTTAAATTTATGGATTTAGAGACTAAAATGTAAATATAACAGAACATTGATAGACAGTGGTATTAATGGCGTGCGTGTGAGTCCATCTTCACAACCATTTATAGATTTCATTGAGGGACATCCAATAGATGCTGGAAATGTTAGTGACACAGCAGTAGGTTATAAAGACAATGGAAATATAATGTAACATAAAGAAGTATCAAATGAAGGTAATAGTGAACTCACAATTGCGTCATTCCATCATTAGCAGTCTTCTCTGAAACCTTTCATCTCCAGAGGTTGATGGGAAATGCATGTTTTTGTCAGTCATGATCACTGAAGAAAGTGTATAGAAAATAGTTAGATGATGAGTTTCTCGGTTTTGTGGCATACAGTGTGGTAAGTGCAGATAATGTTCATCATACTTAAATTACGGAATATGTGACTATTTGAAGGAATCTGATGTTTGCTTTCACTTGTTTTAATTTGCGTTAAATGTTCTCCTTCCTTCTGATAGTTTTTGAACTATAGAAAAAGTAGTTAAAGAGGAATAACACTAGTTAGTATGTAAAGTATTAAAAAAGTATGGATTTAGGAACTACAATGTAAATAGAACCGACCATTGATAGATAATAGTGTTAGTGGCATGCGTGTGACTCCATCTGCACCGCCATTTGTAGAATGCAGTTCACTTGTTTGAGCAGGAGAGATATTTTTAGATGTCATTGAAGGATTTCTAGTAGATGTTGAGATTGTAAGTGTGAAAGCAGTAGCTTATACAAATAATGGACAAACTTTATAACATAAATAAGTCCAAAATGTATGTAATAGTAAACTCACAATTGCGTCGTTCATTAGGTAGCACTCTTCTTTGAAAAATTTCATCTGTAGTGGTTGTTGGGGAATGCATTTTTTGGTTGTATATCTTTATATATAAATGTTGAGGTGTGAATTGTATTATTTGTATGCAAAGTGACCAGTGAAGAAAATTTAGTATAATTTGTGAATTCAGACACAGAAATTGCTAAAGATGTATGTGCATAGCTTTATGTAGTTGTTAAGATGTTACAAATGAAATCTTCATGTAAAATATAGTGTAATCTACAGGTAACAGATATTGGAACTAAAGTATTCAATAAAAATTGATAGGCATATTACACATGTAGTATATGGTATTAAGCTAAGATCAACAAGGCCAATTAAAATTATGTAAGGGATTACCTATATCAAAATTCAAAGGGGATAATATTTTGAATATTGTGGTGGGTATTTAAGAGATTTGATACATGGATATACAAGAGTGGTACCAATAAGGCTTGATTGGTAATACCAATTTAGTATGTCTAAATCCATTAGAATTTTAAATGTCATAACTATTATCTGAGATCATTAAATTGGACACTGGATAACAAGATTATCTTTTGCGAAAGGTGTCTATACGACGCAACCAGAAGGGGATTATGATACAGTTGGATGGAAATAAGGGTTGAAAGTCATCGAAATATAGATCTAGATTCATTTAATAAATAGGATCTTAGAACATTCATTTGGAATGTATCATCTCCATGTGTCCACCAAAGGTATGTGAGAGTGACAATGATTTTCAATTGAAATATGTTTGACAAAATAGGGAAAACAGATATTTCTCTTATAGTTATTTAAGACTAGGTTGAATGTAATTCTCCAGTGACTATCTTAATATAGAAACCTCTGTTCTATGGAAGAGGATCCACTATGGTAGATCTAATGGTTTTTTGGACCTATTAAATCATACAAGTAGTGACATGGTATTGAAAAAAAAACTAGTTGGAACAATTCATGTTATTAATTGTTTCCAATGTCGTATAGCATAATCTCTCTAGTTTAACATGTTTGGAACATGGGAGGAGATTAATGTTTGGATTTTAGATCTGTAAACTTCAGTGATGGATCAATCATTATATGACATGATATGTAAAGGAATTGATATTGCTAGGATATACTTTATTGTAGGAAAATATCAATTATATCCAAGATAACTACATGTAAAGTGGCCAGTACAAACATATTGTACATAGGTAAGTACAAATAATATGTACCTCATATGTGGAGAATAAAGATACAAGTTATGGTGGGACACCAAATAGTCATCCTTATATCAATTTTATCTGGTATCGATGTTAGAATAAGGTAATAAAAGATTCATGCTCATAAAATCTAGTGGTATCCACATCTATAACTATAGAGTATGTTCTAGCTTCTAAGGCAGCTCTGAAGCAGTTATTAAATGCAACAATTTTTTCCAGTTCTTGGAATCACACCTATTAAATAAAGTATTATCATAATGTAAATTATGATATTATTACTATCCAATATGTCAAGTTATGAAAGTGAAAAAATGGATATAGTGGGAGATTTCATCTCTAGAGAAGATTTACTCAAGGAGATGAGGTCATATATAACAAAATTACCATGCGGCAGAAACACAGAAGACCTAGAAACTCAAGTCATTACCCAATAGAAACATGATCTTCATCATGTGAGTTTCTAACAAGAACTGTAAGAAATATGGGTCTATTGAGAGTGGGAGTGTTGAAATAGTTAGTTCCCTAGACCCAACTACGTAGTACATTTGATTATGCTATCATGTATACAGTTAGTTATACATGATGTATTCTTACCTTTATAGTGTAGGTTTTTCGGCATCCACTATTTAATTGTAATTTCCTAGATTAATTATCAGGCTTAAAGGTTATACTAGATCTCAAGCTATAATGATAATCTTGATATGCTATGAAATTATTCTTAAACAAAGTTCATATGGTCTAGATGAATCAAATTGATTAGACATAGTGGATATTTGACTATCATGTGATATATGATCATAATAATTGAGACTTTTTATCATGAAGTTTTCACTTGGTGATCTCTACTAGTGAGATCATGAGGACTAACCCACTAATAGGTACACCACATGTTTTGGGTGTCATTGGTTGTTCATATTTATGGACATGTGTATTAGTTTCCAAAATTGATATCATTACCAATGTGTACCATTTGATTTTTTACTTTTATGCAAGGAAAAAATCATGATATTGAAATCATGGTGAGGTAGCTTGTATAGGGTGTATCATGGGTGGAATGACTGGTTGAATGGAAAATAAAGGATTTATTGCATCCAGGTTCTGGAAGTTGTATATATCTTTCCTGGTTGATTAAGATGGTGCTACATTCATAAGCCTTTGGTCAAAGTAGTCGAAAGGTAAATCTATCTAGATAGATCAACAAATAATAATGTAAGAAAAGGGTGTTAACACATGTGTGTGTATTTATTTATGAGATATTTAAAGACAAATAGATTATATTACATAGTTATTGTTCGTAGGTTGGTAATCGTTGCTATGACTATTCTTATCAATTTAGGGTCCTTGATGGGTTGCTAGATTCCACTATCGGTCTGTATAATTTATTATCTGCATTTGAGATAAGTGAAGAGAGGGTCACACACAATAGCATATTCCAAAATCAACCCTATTCATTTGAATTGGTATATTGGGCATGGTGGGCCCCACCATGGGGTATGAGTATTGTCTAAGATATCGATCACCAAAGAAATAATTAAATTCATTATTATTTAATTTATGAATAATTGGGTTTGAATTTATTTAATATATTTAAAAGTTAAGTAAATATGAGAAAATATTATTTAAACGAATATTATTTTAATATTCTAGGTTCATCTAATATTTAGCAGGAATGGTGAGTTGAGTTAAATGGATGGGTTTTATCACAAGATATATTTTATATATATTAAAATCATATGAGGAATTATTAATGATATTTATGGAATAGTTTATTTTGTCATAATTATTATTTAGTGGATATTAAATTTCTATGGGTCAGGGAACCCTACTGGGTGTTATTCATTATCCACTATAAATAAGTGGAGAGGGGATCAAGCTTATGTTTATTCATATAACTATGGCCAGCTATTCTCTCTCCTCCAACTTCCTAGAGAGAGAGAAGCAGTCGATCCAAGATTTCAATTAAAGATCTTTTCATGCATTGAAGGCATCGTCAGATCAGTGCGCTAGCACCCAGAATCCGACGACCAATATTCTTTATGATTTCTGATAAGCAAGTCGATAATCTAGAAGGATCCTCCTATGGATCCTTAATGAAATGATTGTTATTGATGATTTTCTTTTGACATCACCTTCAGATCTATAAAGGCATGTTTATAGTTTTATTTTTGAGCTAATTTAATTTACGTGAAATCCTCATACCATACCAAGGCTCGGATTGTCATTGACAACATGTTTTATCATCCCATCGATTTCTAATCTTAAAATCACTAGCTCATCATCTTCCACTGCGAACCACAATACCTTCACTAATGACATGTAATTATAAATTACTATTTTCTATTTATATCCATAAATGTGTAATCAGTGTTTTATAATACTAAAATATTAGTGGAATGTTAAAATACATAAAAAACCTATATTGAAGTTAAATCATGGGAAAACCACTGCTAGTTTTTATTGATGTGTACAAATAGACAACACACCAATTTGATGTGTTTTATGGTTATAATTACTCGGTATACACCTTTGAAAGGTACAAAATCATTTAAAAACAAATGTCGGGGTACAAAACATGGAAATGATATTGGATTTCCCTATAACAATATGAAAACGATTTTATATTTTATTATTAAATTTATGAACATATGAAACGTCATTCTGAATTATAGTTTCCCTATTATGGTCGTAAATGTGTTTTTTATTGTTTTAAAACACTAAAACATGTGTGTAATAGTCAAAATGATTGAAAATAACCTAATATTGATGTGAAATCAAGGAAAATTCACAAATGATGTGTTTTTTATGTTTAAAGGTAGACAACACATAAATTCAATGTGTGGTGTGGTCAGAATTACTTAGTATATACTTTTAAAAGGAATAAATCATTTAAAAATATGTGTTGAGGCATAAAAATTTGGAAAAACATATCAGATTTCCCTAAAATTATGTAAAAATAATTATATGTTTAATTTTGAAATGTCGGAACTAATGACACCTGATTCCAAATTATGGTTTTCCCATTATGGTTGTAAACACATTTATTGAGTTTTAAAACACTAAAATGAGTGTGGAATGGCCAAAACCATAGAAAACGACCTCATATTGATGTGAAATCTTCGTAAAACCACAACTATGTTTTTTTAAATGTACTCATAGTCAACATGTCAATATGATGTGCATCATGGTTGGAATTACTCAATATAAACTTCTAAAAGGTACAAAAACCTTTAACAACAAGTGTTGGGGGTCGAAACAATGAAAACGAGGTCAGATTATCCAGAAATAATGGGACAATGACTATTGATTTGATTTTGACATGTACGAACAGACTAAACATCATTATAAAACATGATTATTCCATTATTCCCATATACTCATTTTTAGTGTTTTAAAACAAAAAAACATGTGTAGAACAGCTAAAACCCTAGAAAGGGACCTCAGAATGATGTGAAATCAATGGAAAACCACCACTGGGTTGATTATGAAAAATAATACATGATGTTATATCAAAAAATAATTTCTTTTATTAAGTACATTTCAAGAACGATACGTGTTGCTTTAATAGTAAATTATAATATTTACTCATCAATTTTTCAATATCAATAGCAGAATATTATCTTAATTAATCATGTTTATGTTTTGAAAGTGTTTAGAATTATATTTCATTTTTTTGCTGAAATGTATTTAGTTTTATTAAAAAAATAACATATTTTTTTCATCATTTGGAATAGGTATTGTATATTTTTTTCTTTTTCATTTATTTTTTTAATGTTCTAGTTTTCATTGTAGGTGATAGATGCGAGTTTTAGGCAAAAAGTCAATGGTTCAAATCGCCAACATTATTCAGAAGGCATTCATTAGGGTTCTTAGTCTTTGTGGTATTTTTTTAAAAATCAATTATTTTACAGTTATATTGATTTATTATGTGTAGTTTCAATTATTTTTTACTTTTTTGTTACATTTGGTGAGTTGATGTGGTTAGTTTCTATTGATGAAATAATGTAGAGGCAGACATATGCATTGTAGGTTGTGACATGGATGTATATTAGGCATTGGTTTTTGTTAGACATATTATACATGTATATTGATAGATTTATGTGTTTACATAGATTGACCTTATGAGGACTAGTTGTTTGTGTGTATGATATATATATGATGTGTTTATCATATATTTATGTTTTAGATTATTACATGTTATATTTTCTATATTTATAGTTTTTATTAAATTTAATTAAAAAAGGAATATGATTTATTGGTAGTTTTATGTAACTGCCACTAAATACATTGAATAAAAAATGATTATCAGTGGTTACAATTAACCTCACCTAAAATGAAATTTTGTTTTTTGGTTCTGTAGTGGTTTATTTTATTTGTTTATATTTCCCCTAGATATTTTTAAAATATAAAAACTACCACTAAATTAAAAAAAATACAACTAAATTATCTTAAAACAAGTCTTAATAGAAAAACTGCTAATTTATAAAAAATCATGAAATAACTATCAACCATGAAATACGTGGTTGTTTTAATAACTACTTCTAAATAATGAGGAGTCAGTTTAAACTGTCACTAGTTCACAAAAAAAAGCACCACAACATATTCTTTTTTGTAGTGAATCTTGTTCATGATATCCCCAACCATCATAAGAGTAACCAAATACCTCTATTGGATGACTATATTTGTTCTTTGAGCCTTGAACCATTGACCCTCTATATAATTATTGTCTAATGAAACATATCACATTTCTAGGCCAATGCTTCTATCATTGGTTTATTATTGTTGAAGACTTTGCTTTTGTGTTCCCACTTCCAACACCAACTATCTTGGTCTGCTTATCTAGGGTACCCTCTATCACCAATGAATTCTTCAACACCCCATAACTAGTAGAAATTGAAAGAGGAATCATGGTAGTTTGAATGTTTCTATATAGACTTAGATCTATGTCCTGATAATGAAAGAACAGATCATATACAGTATCTATAGATTACCGAGATATGTTAGTGAACCTCAATGAATATTCATTCATAGTAATTCTACCTATATAAAGCTATATAAACTCATAGATGTGTAGAAACCTAAATGTAGATGGTGAAACTACTCTCTGAAAAGTCCCTTGAACTCTGAGTATGAAAGAGTCTCCTAATTATATGACTATGTCACTAGCCCCCACCATCATTCTTTATGGTCATCGAGAAGGCTTGCTTCAAGGGCAACCATCTAGTCTACCGTTGTCCTGATGAGACAAAATACTCATGTCTCCACCTCTACCACATCCTCTGGTACCTAGGGGTCTTTATTTCCATAGAAATTATCATATCACTATAACTTAAACTCCTGATGTTCACTCATCCAACACACCTCATATTCTATAACTTCTGGTACCATTTGATTCTCGATAGGTGTTGGCAATTCTGGTAAACCACTAAGAGGTAACACTTCTAAAACAGGTCCCAATATCATAGTATCATCTCTAAGGAGATCATCCTCATGATCCTGTAATATAATCCTATATAGATAATTTCATAGAGAAATAATGAATTAGATAAGAAATACCATAGTCAATGATTATATCTAGAGTGTTGACTCCAAAAGGACATGGTAACCAAAAATCATTCCTATATAATGTATGTTCAAATGTTTTTCTAAAAAATGTGCCTAAATGTTCCAAGTCAAAAAATAGGGAGTCCAAGTTCTTGTGAATGGATACATCAATCACTACACCCAAACTATAGTCCCTATCCTGAGATCAAAACTCAAAATGATTAATATTTTTTCTATTAAACCCAAACCAATCTCACTATTAGAAAAAACTCTAGAACACTAGTCCAAATATAGAACCTGTATCTAATACCACTCTATTACGACCTGAACCATTTTCCCCCTCTTGTCTAGTGATAAAGTAAGTGTGACTACCCCAATACCACCTCCAATCGGACAAGGGCTAGCGAATAGTGCATGAGTAGAAATAACACTCACATAGGAGTCCTTCACCTAAGGTACCTATACTCAAACACACATCTCCAATCCAAAACAATTATGAAATGTAAAATAAAATTGATACTAAATGAATTCAAACATATAAATCCCATAATTTGATTATAAAAAAATACTAGAAATAAATAGCTTCCAAATAATAGCCCACAAAAAATTATAAAGAATTCCAACCTGATTGTAAGAGTGGACTATAGTCAAATGTGATACATGGTATTAAACATCATCTATCATGCAAAAATAAAATATATGTATGATCATGGCCCACTAAGAACCATTTTGAATGGTTGTTCATCTGTATAATTCAGGACACATGCATTCTAATACAATACAAGGGTGATTATAACAATACCTAGTAGGACACCTTAAAATAAGTAAGCATAAAGCGTTGAGAATAGAAGTCAACTCATCCATGGGATATGTCAACAACATACATAATAAGAATATCTAGATAAGCTCATGGTAAACAAATATTTCCAAGGTAATGTCACACTTATATTTCCATATAAGTATGATTGCATGAAGGTTACATATAACAATCATTAGGGAGAACACACTCCGTAGGCCAAATAGAACTGACGAAATACATCCTAGATATCATTCTTGCCGAGTCTCTCTATAAAAATATTGCACTAAAATTTTGAAGATATTGATACATATATGTGTATCATACCCAGGTACATGGGTTATAACAACAACCCAATATTTATTTACCCACTGATTTGTGGATTGATTCCCATGTAGTGTTGTTCATGAAGATACGGAGAAGCCCCCATAAGGAAAATGATGATGATAGATTATCTCACTTCAGGCCTCAATGATGGATTGCAATAACTCTATTTGATACAGAATATCCTCAAAGGGTATCACCATCCTATAAAAAGGATGTGATTCCATACCAAATCCTCATGTAAAGGAATTAAGGGAATATACTCCAATGAAATCGGTCCAGGATGAATGGAACAAGGGCTCTAAAAAATCTTTGAAAAGGTACACAATGTGTAATATAAGGACATAGTTTGTCTCCATGGAACCATTTATACTCATTTATCAAAGATTTTTTCAAGGTCCATGTCTATATATATTGGGACATGCCTGTGTTCTTGGTCATTTTGGAGAACATGGCACTTCTTGTGCACTCCCACCCAAGCCATGTGCTTGGCTATGTAATCCCAAAGTATAAACTGAGTCTCCAGGTCGAGTCAAATGACATGTGAAACATGTCATACACTATCTTATTTTGACCTCGTATATAGAATCCCACATACTATAGCCAAGTCCCAACGTGGTGTGTATTCCCAGATAAAATGCAGTGTATATCAGGATTTTCTAAATCCCATGAATCATCATGATGTTACCTCTCCCTTAACTTTTGTCTGCAATTTTTACCACATAAATAATCATAGATCACTGGTTTAGCATGAATAATCCTCATTATTTCCTAATTTTATGAATTTGGTCATCGAAATCAATTGGTTCTATTTTCCATTACGTTATTTCACTTCTATAAGTTGAAAAATGCAGTGGTTGCCCCTAAATTTTAATCGATCAATAATTTTTCAATGCCATACCCTGAAATCACTGACTCAGTCACATTCATATTCATACTATTGATTCATTTCGTATAATAATAGTTGTGCAACAGTAAAATATCTAGTATAGGTCAAATCGCGGGCTAATGGGATTTCCCATGATGAGTATGTGAAGATTGGGGGAATAAATGCCCAAAACACCAACATGAAGAAAAGAACTCATGCAATTTGATTTTTGGATTTGATTATTTGTCATTATAATGAGAACAAAGATATATAAATATTAAACAATATAAATCCCTAATCCCAAATGATATCTGAACTGTACCCACAATATGCTTGATTTGTGAATCGATTCATGATTGATTGATTCATGTTCTTCATTGGAAAATCAAATAGGGATAAATCCATAAAAAATTTTCTACCTATAGGGTTATCTAGATCACCTAAATAATTTAACATAACACTTTTTTTATAAACAAGGATTAGGTCACAGTAATGAATTTTAAAAAAAATTATTGTATTTATTTATTAAACTACCTGTGATTATGGTTAACCCGAATTTATAATGTGTTACAAGATAATCTTGCACCTAGGATAAAACCCATGTTATGAGCTCAAAGTTGGCCTCATAATTTCTATTTGAGTCTCTCTCTAGTAATCATTTGACTTATTTCTAAAAAATGTATACCCGTTTAGTTTATATATTCATATATTTCAAATAATTGTTTTAGGATCACTGATCCTCGGAGTCATGCGGTATATAATATGTTCCTATCATGAGTTATAGAAAAAAAATATTTCATTAGTTATAAATATAGTAAGGTGATTAGCCTAGGTTTTTACTAGAGGAGAGAAAAAAAATAAAGCTTCCATCATTAATTAGAGGGAAAATGGGGTGTTCTTTAAATTTTTTTATATTGAAATGAATATAATGAAACTAAAAAATAAAGTAATAAACAATATTGGTATTAAATTGAAAAAAAATGTTATTGAAAACTATAAAATGAAAATGGTGATCGGATTAGAGTTGATTTTACAATTGTAATGATATCCTGATTCATATTTATCTGATCCTCTTCAGCTAGGTAGATTAATGTGATATTCTATAATCTCTTCCACTCACTCCTTTGGTAAAATTGTGATTATGTGAGTAAACCTTTCCAGGATATTATCTTGGTCTATTATCATTATTGGGTGTGAGAGAGTTTTTGTAAATACCATTAATTGACTTAGGAAGTTTCCAATAAATCCGTATTTGTTCTAAATAATAAAGAATATCCACTTCCTCTCCCACACATATTGTCGATCGTCGATTACTTCATCACTAATCCCTAGTCTATTCCTTTATATATAAATATGAACCAAAATAAGGGAGATAATAATCATTTATCGAATAAAAATAAACAACAAAATATAAAAAAATATATAACCATACTTGATAATAAAAAAATAATATTATAAATTGAAATATACTTTTCAAAAGAGATAAATGATTTTATACCATTAAGTGAAATAACTCAAGAAGTACAAAAGATAAAACCACTCCTTCCCCAATTACACATAAGATTAACCCTCCATATAAATGGTATCCATGAATAATTTTTGGAGAATAAGGAATTATCAAACAATGAAGATGAAAAAATTAGAGAAAAAGGAAATGTCAAAAATTTCTCCTCTAAAATATGTCTTCTAGAAGTTTTCTCTTATTCTACCAACTAGGTCGCTGAAACTCTTTGTGGTCCCTTATTAAAATATTTTTTGAATTTAATTTGACGTAAAATCCCAAAAAAATTGAAAAAAAGACAATGAATATTATTATTATTATTATTTTGGAAAAAAATAAATGAAAACAAAAAATGAAAATCATAAACTATAATAGTTCCCTCTACTACACATAAATGATGTAGTGTCTGAAGTGCATTCAAGTAGATTTAACATTTAATTTTTTTTTATTGAATCAAATAATTAAATAATGTTTTATGTATAGGTACTAAATGATTTATTTTATTGATAAATTATTTGGAGGAGTGTGATCTCTATCACTCACACTAATAGCATGGTCCTGTGGAATTTCTCCAGCATCTGTCCATTAATAGTGAATGGATCCTACTATTTATCCTAAAAAATCTACACTGCATCAAAAGGTTATATGTGAGTAACTATAAATAGACCTTCCCATCTATAATGAATTTTACCTTTAATTGTCTTGGGTCTTGTGTTGAATAACAAACCTATGTCTCTAGGATGGAAGTCCTTTGATTGGATCATTTTACATCATCCACTCTTACTGTCTCTTTTTAAATTGTGTAATTTTAAAAATCATCCATTATAATTTCCTCCAAAACCCACAACTACAATATTTCCTCTTTTTTAGTTATTCCATGATCCAAAATCATCTTTCTCACATCCCAATATGTCTTATGTTTTATTTCCACATGCAGGTGACATCGTTTTCGATAAACCAACCACTATATACTAATATCTATCAGGGGTTTTCAGGATATCCTATAATCTCATAATGTGTCTTCTAAACTTTGGATCAAATATGTTCTGTTTGGATTAATAGTTATCTCTGAAATTCTATTGATTCCTCTATTGGGAACTTCATCTTGAGTATTAGTCTATGGATAATAGGGAGTTAATTTTTATTGTGATGTACCCCATACTTTTTCACTAAATATACCATTTTATGATTGAAAACTTGAGTCCCTTGTTCACTAATGATTCCTCTCAACACTCCAAACCTAAAAAATATGTTCACCCTAACAAAATCATAAACAAAATTTTCATTTTTAGTCCTTGTGGTTTCTAATTCAATGAAATTTAGAACATAATCATCAATAATAAATATATAATTACTTTAAGATTAAATTATGAATCTTCCATAATATAAATCCCCCAAAACATCAAAAATATCAAAAAAATATGTGTCTTTTAAGGAATTTCATATCTCACTGAAATATTTTGAGCAAACTATCATTTCTTACACCTTTTGAAATATTCATGATCATCATTAAAAATGGTGGTACAATAAATTTCAGAATCCCAAACCATCATTGTTATCCTTTGAGGACCAAAGTTTCCTCTACAAGTTGAAGAGTAAAAAAACACAATGAAATAATCCATTTTAGTTTCGGGGAAACATATTATTCTCACTTGATCATTAACAATATTCCAAAGAACTAGATCTTCCCAAATTTAATATCTACATACATATTTTAGTTTTTCAATTTGGTGATAATTTAAATGGGATCTAACCAGATATATTATAAGATAATTGATTATACCATCTTACCAATGTACTTTTCCTTTAATAAATTACAAATTTACACCAAAAACATAATCATTTTGGGGTTCTTTTTCTATGATTTTAGCTTCTATAGTCATGGAAATTATACTTAAGTTATTGACCACTTAGTTCGCATCTCCCTGCTTACCTTTGATTTATATTTTTAACTCCCACAAAAGTAAAATCTATATCACTAGCCTTGGATTAACACCTTCTTTCTTCATCAATTACCTAAGAGATGCATGATCAGAAAACATAGATACTTTAGTTTAAAGAATATATGATCTAAATCTGTATAAAGAAAATAAAACTAATAAAAAATATTTTTTGGGGTTGTGTAATTGAACTAGTCCACATAAATGGTTCTTTGAGCATATTTAATTACTTGTTTTCATCCATCAATTCACTATGAAATGACAACTCTAACTAATTGTTTAGAATAATCACAATGTAACGAGAATTATTCATCCTTATTTAGTGACTTTATAACTGATTGTGTAATCAATATTCTCTTCAACTCTTAAAAGGATTCCTTAAAATCACCATGGATATAAAAATCAATATCATTCAAAAGTAATATAATGATTGGGAGAGTAATCTTTTTTAAATCTTTGATAAAACCCATGTGGAATCCTACATGACCTAAAAATGAGCAATCATTTTTAACACAAGTAGGGTAAGGAAATGAATTTTTCACATAAATTTTTTATTTATCCACTTAAATGATTTTTTGTTAAATGAAATGACCAATTAAAATTCCATTATCAACCTTGAAATGATACTTTTCAAAATCTGAAACAATATTGTTTGTAATGAAGGTTTTCAAAACTCTTCCCATATTTTTAAAACAGTGGTCATTATAATTTACAAAAACATGTGAAATAATCTATGAATACATGCATGAAATATTCAATTTGATTAGTAGATACACAAAAAATACACTTATAAAATGTACATAGAGCATTTCATAATCCATATGTAATCTTTTTATAATAAAAATTGTCAAATTGACAAGTAAACATAGTTATGTATTGATTATTTGTACAAGTGTGTACCTGAAAGTAAAAATAAAAATAAATAATCAGTTATCCCTACCAATATAACTAACTTATTGTCAACAAAGATGGTAGATAAATTATCTTTATGAGTGACCTGATTCAACTTCCAAAAATATATGCACACTCTCCATCTATTAGGAATTTTTATAAGGATTAATTCATTCCTTTCATTACTTATAATGGTTAGGCCAAATTTATTTGGAACAACATGGATGGGGATAACCCATTGTGAATATGAAATGGGATAGATGATACTTGATTCCCAGAGCTTCTAAATCTCATCATTCAAAACCACCATTATGGTGTGATCAATCCCCCATTAGTGTTGTGTGGAAGGTTTGGAATATCCCTCAAGAAGAATTCTATATTATAATATTTTTGGGTTATTCCAAGAATTTAACTTAACATCCACCCAATTTCCTAGAAATTATTTCTCAAAATCTAAATCTACGATTATTCTGGTAATATATATATATATTATTAGAAATTACAACATGTAATTTATCTTCCCCCATGAGGTAAAATTATTTTAAATTACTAGGAAGTGTTTTTAATACTAGATCTAGGGGAAGCTCAAGGGATGTAATTAAATTGGGGTTCCCCACATCCCAAAGTTTGACCTCATTCATATAATAAATAATATCTTCCTCTACATCATTTAACAAAACGTAAAAGAAATCACATTTTAACTCATGTCCCAAAAATAAATCAGAATCCCCAGTGTTTTATGAATTCAAATATTTAGTGATATTTTAATTGAAAAAATTATCTCAAAGTATAGGAATTCATGGGACATTCCTGATTTTTTTAATTGGTCCAATACTAACATCATGGGGGAGTTAAAAGTGTGAGCGATCATCTGAATAGTTCCTCATTGAGTCAAAATATTAAGGTGGATGGTGTTATCTCTAAAATCTATTATGAGTGTCCCTTCATGTACTTTGATTATGGTTTTGTCTATATTTAAGAAAAATTTCCCCAAATTTATAGGTGATTATGGTGGGATTATATCATCCTTAATATTTAACACATGAATGTCATTTGGGAATAAGAGATATTTTTCTATCACTAGGACATACTCCAAAACTCCTATTGGGAAAACTATGGATATATTTGAATGATGGAACACTACGTGGGTTGGATATAAGTACCTCATTTAAAAAATAGTGTATAACTAGTGAGTCAATAAATTAATTGAACCACATATATCTTGTAAATCATTAGATAAATTTAATGATCAAATGATGCATGGATTGGAAAACATCTCTAGATCATGACCTTTTATTGGTAACTATGGTGTGGTAAGGGATGAGACTCTTCTTCCCATATTTATCCTCTCATTATATTGAATAATCCTATTCTTATTACAATGATCCTTCAAAAATTTATCATACCTTAGAATTTCTTTTGAATAATTAAATTAGGGGTATTAATTTCTTGTTTTTAGAAGGTGACCATAATTTTTTTGAAGCACTTCTTCCAAAAATGTAATTGATTCTGTCATACTTTATGTAAATTGTGTAGTTCAGAATTTATTATCACTTTTTTGTATCCATAAAAATGTTTATTATGTCTTCCACCTTGTCCTAACCTTTTCCCCCATCCACTTTATTTCTTCTTCTCATTCCATTTTCACAAAATTTTCTGAATTCCACAAATCATTATTTATTTTCATAGGTGGTCTTGTTTTAGGTTTAGGGGTGGATAGTGGTTGTGTTATTTTATACTTATTGTTTTTATCATGCTGAAATTCTCCTTTGGGTTTGGTACTATTTTTCCTGGAATATTTACTAGGATTTTGGACAGTATTTCCAAAAACATTCACACCTTTTTTCCCAAATTATAAAACTTTTCTATTCATCACTCAAACTAGGAATGTAGTTGTTCGATTGGAGGTTTTGAATTAGTGGATGGATACTAATATTTTTTTCTAAATGTGGTTGGTCTATTGTAATTATGATGCTAACAAGATTTATTTGATTGAAATGGTGGTGGTTTTTTGAATGTTTTTTATAATGGGGGTCGGTTTTAATGCTAGTTCTAGTATGGGGGTCTAGCTTGATTATACAAATTTATAAATCCATATTGGACTTGGTTATGTTCTCTCCATCCTTTTTTTGTAACTTCCTCAGATGGATGGTTCATGAACAATTTTTCAGTCCCTATATATCTCACCCTGGTCAGTGAAATGATTATGTAATGAGAATAAACCACTTACTATAGTTTGTTCGTGTTTCTCAATCACTTGTTTCACAACTATATTTATCACCAAAATGGTTATCTCTTCAATTCTATTTTTAAATAATCGTTTTTAATGATAATTTATTACCTCAGGAATAACCTTTGATTCATAACCTCTTGTACCAAATTTTAGTGAGTTTTGAGAAGTCTTCTCAATCAAGAACTTGGAATTTTCTAGTGACTTGTCAATGAATACCCCTCTTGATGATATATAAAAAAGGATTCTTCCATTTTTCAATAATACTTGATAAAATAAAATAAGAAATTTAATCTCCTAAATTTTATAATAATGGCAGCAGGAACATAGCTTCTTAAATCTATCCTAGTACTCATAATGGGTCTCTCCCTATGAATTTATGATGGTATAAATCTCCTTTCATATGTCTATAATCCTCAAGGGGGGAATAATATTTTCATGAAGAATCATAGTAAGTCATTCCATTCATACACATTTCTTATTTTTAATCCATAAACTAATTCTTTGGTAGCTCCTTCCAATGAAAATAGTAATTTCATTCACTATACCTTATCCTCAGCTACTCCTTAGGGTCTAAAAATAAAGAAGACATATGTGGAAGATTTTATATGTTTTTTTGGTTCGCATGCTACTAATACATGAAATTTTGGATGTAATGGGATCATTATATGTTTCATCTCAAAATAATTTTAACTCTAGTATGGAAGGTAGATTGGTTTGATTATGTAATTTTGGTGTACAAAGTCTTTCATGGTTTGGTTGTGATTTCCAGCCATGTTGATCGGCTCAAAGCGAATAGTCAAAGCATGAATCAATTATTCAAGATAAATTTCCTCAAATTTAAATTTAAAATTATGGTTTATATGTCCATTAAAAAAGGTTATTTCAATTTTAGGATCTAGGTGGATAGAGTCAGTGTTTTTTGATTTAGTCATGAAATTTGAAAAATTATATTATTGGAACCACATCTCTAGTAGTGGTGCCAAGTTTTGACATGTGATTATCATGGGGAATGAAAAATAATAATTATTTAAGAATTTAAAAATGTAATAAAGTGTTTAACATATGTTTTCTCAAAATATTAGTGTATAATGATTAAATTTTCAACATTAATTAGAGGGAAATGTGATGTTTTTTTGAAATTATTTGTTACTGAAAAAAATGGAAAAAAGAAATGAATCAAGAAAAATATTGAGAAAATATGAAAAATTAATTGATTAAAAACTATTATATGAGAAGGGTGATGAGGTCGAGTATGATATTAAAATTGTAATATTATTCTAGTTCCAATTTATCTTATCCTCTTATGTGAAGCCAATTAATGTGAGATTCCATGATCACTTCCTCCCACCCCATTTCCAAATAGTGATTGTGAGACGAATCCTTGAAAAGATGTTATAAATGTATTCTATCATTCCAATATGTGATTATGTTTTAGTGAATAACGTTCATTGACTTATCTATTTCCCAATTGGGTCTTTTTTATCCCAAAAATAAATAAATAATGTCCACTACCACTCCCACACATAATGATGATCATTAAGTACTTCACCACTAAGCCGTAATATGTTCCATTATATAAAAACCAAAACCTAAAAGAGATATAGAATGATAATTGAAAAAATAAACTTCAATAATATAATCTAAAACCAAATGCGATCATAATAGATAATAAAAAACCCTATTATAAATGTAAATAAACTTCATAGAAGAGATAATGGATTTTATACTACTAAGAGAAAGAACTGAAGATTTAAAAAAGGGAAAACCCAAACATCCCAAATAACACAAAATTTTAACCCTCTTTGTGAATGGTATGAATGAATGAGGGGAAAGAATAAGGAATTACCAAACAAGGAACAATAAAGATTTTAGAAAATAAAATTCATAAAATTTATTCTCCATAATCCTTCCTCAAGACTTTTTCTCTTGTTATTCCTAACACACAATTGAAACAGGACAAGGTACCTTGTTATATAGTATTTAAAATTTTCACGGATGTATAATATATAAAATTAAAAAGCTTTGGGAAAATTTATAAGATTTTATATATGTATTAATAAAGAAAATTATTTATGTACGAGGAGACTTTTCATTTCCCTCTAATTGGATGCATGCAAAGATTGTTTTAAGGGGATAATTTGTAGATGAAACTTTATTTTAATAGGATACTTGTATTACTATTTAATTTTTATATGGAATAACAACACTTTGAGGTAATTAGTCTAATATATTATTCATTTATTTATGTGGGGTCCATTCAGTTGGCCAGAATAATTTTTCAAAATGATTTTTTGTTTTTGGCATGTGGAAATACAAATGGGATCTGGGCCAAGGATAAGAAGTTGAAAACTAAAAAGTAAGTTACACTAAAAAAAGAATATTTCTATTTGGATTAATATTTTTAATATTATTCTCAAAAAATATAATTTTTTGAAACTATTAATATTATAGAGTATTTCATTTTTAGCATTTTAGCACAAAAACACCAAAAATCCAAAAAATATTGTAATTAAGATCGAATTGTTAAATTGGAAGGGGTTAAATCATTGAAAAAAATGAGAAAAAATTAAAATATAAGATATATAATTTTTTATGATCTTGTCTCAAAAATATTACTATATGAATATGAAGAATATATATGGAAAAAGTAGAGACGTTATAGGTGGATCTTTAAATTATATATCTATGTGATGCATTTTGTGGGACTCATGAGACAAACTAGGATGGGCATTTAGTTTTTTATTCCAACCCATAAAATGAAACATAAAATGTTAGGGCCTTCAAATTATTGATTTTATTATAAATAATTCCTTTGGTGGGGTCATGGTGATATAATTCAGATTATTGATAATGTTTATGGTCTAGGCCATGAATAATAAGATATCTTGTATTATGAATTTCATCATTGTATAGTTAGTTTTTAATTTTTATGTGGTTTGTTTAATTTTTATGTTATCCATGGATATATTTGATGTTAAATATAATGGTTATATGTCACATTTATTAAATATTTAATCTTCAAAATTTTCAAAGTATTGTTTATTAATGTCGGCTATAAGGTCCCATGTTATTGAACTAGGTTGAAATTCCCTAAGAATTTGAAAATCTCTTTTTGGTGGATTCTCCATTCTGTAAAATAGGATTCCGATTAATAATTCAGGATATGACACCCCAATATTTTATGTTATTTATCTTCTTAAATAAATTTAATTTCTTTGAAAGCTTACATTACATAGAACAATGATCGTTAATAAACGATTAAATATTATTATGTAATTGGGATAGTTATCAACTAACAAATTGAATATAGGGAATGAATGAGATTATCTAAATTATGAAAATATATTTTACACATGTTTATAAATTTAATTAATTTATTACCAATTAATTATAAATGAAAATAATTAGCAATTTAATATAAAGCAAGTGTCTTTATACAAAACTATTTTTATGCCCTAAATGGAATTTTATATTAATAAATTAACATAATAACTAACTGTAAGATTTATTAATGATATTTATATTTTATATATTCATTATGAAAATTTTAAATACATTTTTTATCAATGATAGTCTTAAGATAACACTAAATACAGTTTTAAGCATAAAAGTTATATTTTTCTAAATGAAAATTGTGTCGCCTTTTAATGGAACACCCTTTTTAAATATAAATTTTGATACTTTTATTTGTATTATTTGAAAAAATAAAATTTATTTTTTGATATATTAATATCAAAATTATCTGAGGGTACAGTATTGGTATTTTTTTAAGAAGATTAATTTATTAAATGAATAATGAAAAATGCTGAATTTTAATTAAAATCTATATTTTGGCCTAATTTATTTATGTCGTTAAATTATGTTTTAATTTGTTTTAATGTATAATTAGTTATATTATAAATCAATAAAAATAATTTATGTAATTTTAATCATTTTTAAATTGAAATTGGTTATAAATACATTTCATGTTTTTAAACTTTTCACTTCAAAACCCGCTTTTTGGGTTTGTTTGTGAGATTAATTTTAAATATAATTTGACAAATTATTTGAATTTAATCTGTTAAAATGGATTCCATATTTGTAATAATAATTCTAAAATTAGATGTTCAGTTCAATTTCATTTTTAGTTATAAAAATACTCACCATGGTAAAAAAAATTATTTACCGTAGTATAGGTAAAATAATGAGAATGGTTATAGTAAAAATGAAAATTCATAACATACCCAAAAATTAAATATTTAATTTATGGTTGAGGTATTTCTAAACCCTAAAAATAATACTCAAAATTTATTAACAATCTAATTCATTGAAATTAATTCAACCTCAATATGTTTGTCTTCAATTATAAAATATTCTTTATTTTAATCACATAAACGCATCTCCCCTCAAGTATAAATGTCAACCCTAAACACCTCATATATACAAAAAATTAATTAAGTTACAAAAATTTCAACCCAATAATCTCCTACTCACTCTCCCCCTTCCATGATTTTTTTTCTCACTAATATACCAAATCCAAGGTCCTCAAGGTCTCCTCTAAGGATGTGATATTCTAGAGGTAGTTTTCTCAAAACAGCTCTTTTAATTTCTAGTATTTTTTTACATTCTCCTCACCTGAATCATCCATAAAGAAATAATAATTAAATAATATTTTGTATATTTTATTTTTAAATTTATTATATAATATCTTATATCCATCATCTTTATTACCTCCTCATATTCATAGAAGTGAAACTAATGTCAAGTTTCACCAGTTAATCGTCTCTGTGAATAATGTTTAAGTTTACTTTCCATTACATCATTTATAGTGGTTAATAAAACTATTTTATTGGTAAAATAATATTTTAATAGGTATATAATAAAATTTTTAATGTTTTGGAACTAATTTATACAGATAATAGTAAATAAAATGAAACTAGTCTATGACGTTCAGAAAATATTCCAAAATTAACTAAACAATTATCATTAATGTTTTACCTAATGAATCATCCTAATGTAAGAAATAAAAATGATATTTGATACCATTTATAATATTTTAATTACATTAATTCTATTTCATTACACTTATATAGTTTTAATCTCATTTTATATGAACATCTATAATTTTACACAAATGAACCGATCTTGAAACCTTGAAACAGACACACCTGAAACCATGAAAATATTGATATATTATTAATTATTGGGTCATAAGATGTTATAAAATCATCATTTATGCTTATATCAATATGAATATAGTTATATAAGTAGTTAATAACAATACAAAAAAAATTATACATGAGGTTAAAGAATTACACACTAATGGGAATCGTGAGGTATGGGTTTCTCATCTCACTTTTACTTTTATGAGATATATAAATTATTCAAAACTTATTTGGATGTATATACAACTAAATTGACATATATATATCATGAATATAATTATTATTATGATATTATAAGTATAATTTACTATTATTTCTATATGGGGATTATAATTCAAATGTTTCAAAGTGTTATGGGACACTTTGGAATGTTTGATGATTATTTTCCTCAATATTTTAAGGATATCATTTAAATTATTTTCATCTATGTAAATATCCTTTGATGAATATTATTATTCATTTAGGTTTTTATCTTATGATATCATCTTCCATATTTTATTAAATGGTTACTTATTAGTTTGATTGGGTATGTACTATTTGATACCATTCACCATATTACTCAGGTTAGTTTGTGATTATGTTTTACTAATTGGGAACATTACCTAAATTTTGGATTCTAGTTATAATAGAAAATTATATATTTATTATGGTTCAACACTTTCATATAAGGAATTTATTTATCTTATTAAGTAATCTTAGGGGCCCACTATATCTTATCAAAGCTTTGGTAGGTCTTATGTGATAAACTAGACTGAGTTTTGACTGAGGTCTTACCCATTTATATAGAATACTTGGTTGGGTCATTGATGGTAAGTTTTAGAAAAGACACATTATAAATGACATCATTATGAGTGTATTTATTTATATTCCATTTTATTGTTAAATTATTATAATATCCAAGGTAATTTTTCAAATTCATGTGATTATTTATATGGTAGTATTTGATCATCTTTTATTCAAAACATATTATTTTCAAGTTATTGATTAAATAAAATGTGTTTTCATTATTTACCTTTCCATTGTTTTTTTACTCAATTATGATTTCTTCCATTGTAAAAAAACCTTACTGCTCATTTGATCTCAAACATTTCTTATGTTTTATTTTTTCTAAGGATTCTAATAAGATTATTATGACTAAATGAATGGGATAATCTTAGAGAATAATAGTATTCTCTAAAGATTAAAAATATTGTGTTTTATATTTTATATTTTATATTTTATTGTAGGTGAAAGTTTGTATATTGTTTTCCAAAACCACTAATTTTTTTTCTCCATCATAATGTGATTCCTAGTATATTCTATGAATGTAATAAAGTATGGCATCAGATATGGGCTACTAGGGTTTGGGTCGTTACAATTTGTATCAGAGGAAGTTTAATCGAATCTTTGAGAACTAATTTTCTAAAAACATATAAGATAAAAACAAACCTATGATATAATTTAAGGATAAGTATAGAATAAAAACAAAAAGAAACCATGTTTAGGATTATGATATTATCTATGCATGATATTTTCATTCAGTGTTAAGTATTTCATTAATTTTTATAGTATACATTATCTTCCTTAATGTAATGATATAATCTAGTGTTTCCCCCAATTTATAAATGGATCATAGTGGAAGGAATGGTAAACATATAAATGCATGTAATCCCTATATAGATTTTTGTCTGGTGCAATATAATTGTGTTTATGTCGGAATTAGATTTTCAGCTGGAGATGAATAAATTATAACTATATTTGGAAAATTTACTTGGGTTATGAGAAATAACATTTCCCATATAGATCGGGCCGATCCAAAACATCGTGTAACTATGTTATAACTCCTCATTTGATAATAACCCCCACCATTAAATGGGACTAAAAATCCATTTGTAGCTGAAAAATGGATAATTACGTTAGAGAATATATTTCTCTCATTAGGATACAATGAAATTAATATGGATTCCCTGGTAGTTTGTCATATCTATGGAGATGCATATCAATGGTGGTCATTGATACAAGACACTAAAAAAGATGTGAAAATAGAAATCATGGAATGGAATGAATTAAAGAAACTTTAAATGTGAAAACTGAGTATATATGGAGAGACAGTTCTTGAGTCTGAGACCAAAGGATGAGGAGAATGTTTCCAAGTATAAATCCAGTCTTACAATATCAATAAGGAATGATAGAGACTACATATGTATCCCAAGATATAATATTAACCATTTATTTTATGTGTTAAAGACATTAATCTAAAGGGAACTAGTCTCCCAAACTTTTTCGTCACACTAAGATATAGTATCATGTTTTATCTATTCATAGAAATAATTATCTAATTCATATTACTTTAAGGGAAAAAATTGTTTTAGATAAAAATGGACAAAGAGACAGATAAAATGAAAATGTGAAAGAATAATTTCTAAATATGTGATAATTTTGGAAAGAAGAACCCCATTACATTCCTAAAAGGAATGTAATTTCTATACATATATAGATCGAAAGTCATTTTTTGGTGATTTAAAGGGTAAGTAAAGTGTTTCAAATGTACAAGATTCAACTTCTAAGAGATGGAACACTATAAAAATAAATGTCTAAAGAAAAAATAAATATACCTCAAAATAGGAAAATAGATCATGGTCAATATTTTGCTACTACCACTTAAATAAAGAATAATTCTTAGCATGCCTATTTTTATATTCAATAATTATGTTTTAAAATTATTTTATCAAAGATATTCTCATTATACTAACCAAAACTAACAAAAATATTTTACTGCAGTTCTTATTATTTATGGATTTGGAAGCATAAATAGATTCATTAAGGATTTAAAATTATCAAGGTATTCATATATTTGGTATGTGAGATTAAGAGTTATATTATTTTGTTTAGGTAATATAATGCAATGTTGATTTTGTAAATTTAGTGAAACTATAAATTTTTGGACATTGAATTCAAATAGACATATTTATGATTAGTCAAAAAATAACTACTTATGGAATGGATTAGGTTGAAATTTGGATATTATTATTTGTGGATAACATGTTCTAACCATCGTGGTTTTAGTAAATATTTAGAGGTGGAATTAATGACTTGTGGATCTTATGATTCATAAAAGTTCTTCAAGCATAAAAAATTCAACTTCAATATCTATCTCCAAGGATAAGAAATGAAGTGGGGATAGACCGAAGCACAACCAAAAAATTTAATTGTTCTTATAAATCAAGTGTGTTTACTTTGTAAAGTGTTTATCAAGATACAAAAAGAATTTCTTAGCTCTAAGAAAGTAAATTGCAATGATAAATTCTATTCGTTTAATTTTATTTCCAAGAAATCAACGGCATATTTAACCCATCACATATTTGTGGTTTTGTGATGGTGGGATTTATGATGATCATGTTCTTTATCACTTTACATCGAAACATGTTAGTTTTATTTCTCTTTCATGACCCAGTTTTCACTTTTCACTAATTTTATCTTATTTGAAATCTAAATTTTTTGGTGACATTTATATTTCTCTTTCCCTCTTGATAATGGGATTTTTTTATTAACCCTATTTACATTATGGGTTTCCCAAAAAGGAATTTTCAAGTGTAAGACATTATTTTTCAATGATTAATTTCTAATTGTGACTGTGAAATGTAATAAAATAGGATAGAATGTAACACCCCATTATTTTGTGATATGTCTCTTTTAAAATAAATTCAATTTATTCAATATCTTGCATTACATAGAATACTAAGCTTAAATAAACAATTAAATAATATTATTTAATTAGGATAGTTATCACCTAGTCATTGGACTGGGAGGAATGATTGAGATTTACTAAATAATAAAAATAATTTTTATACATGTTTATAAAATAAATTCATTCATTGAAAATTATTTTGAAATGAAAAAAATCAAATTGAACATAAAGGATCTGTTTTTACAAAATAAAATTTATGCCCATAATGGAATTTTATATAGATAAGTTAAATTAATCTCTATTAAAAAGATATATTAATGAAATTTATATTTTATATATTAATTTAAAGAAATTAAATTCATTAATCATTTTTTATAATATTAAGATAAGAGTAAATATACATTTAAGAATAAAAATCCTTTTTTCTAAAAGACAAATTTTCCACCTTTTGATGTGGCACCTATTTTAAATATAAATTTTTATAATTCTATAATATTTATTTTTCAAAATAAATTTTATTTGTGAAATCTGTATAACAAAATTATCCTAGTGAAAAATTTTGTTTTTTTAGAGAAGTATCAATTTTTTGATGAATGGTGAAAAAATGAATATTAATTAAAATGTATTTTTCATATAATTTATTTATATACTTAAATTATGTTTTAATTTTTATTCATGTTTAATTTTTAAAATTATACATAAATAAAACCAAGTCATTGGAATCACTAACACATTGAAATTAGATATAAAAACATTTCAATCTTTGGAAATTTTCATATTTAAACCCCACTTTTTTGTTTTATCTATGGTATTAACTTTAAATATAATGTTTTTAATTATATAAATTGAATTAGTTAAAATTATTTCCATTATCGGAATCAAAATCTTCAAATTAGTTTTTAATGTAAATTTTATTTTTAGGTATGAAAACGTGACTACGGTAAAAAAATTATTTACCGCAGTATAAATGAATCCTTGGGAACTAGATTTATGAAAAAATAGATTATAAAACATATAAATATAATATAATTTGATAATAATTCTATAATAACACCCAAAATAATATATTTTTATGATTATGAGATTATCTATGACTAAAATTTTCATTAAATGTTATGTATTTCACTAGTTTTGATATTACACCTTATATTCCATAATTTTATGAACAAATCAATTGTATTACACTATTTAGAAATAGATCCAACAGAAATTAATGTGATCTATATCAAATAATGTAATACATATGTTATTTCCCTCCAAGTAAATATAATGGTGTTGAAGTTGGAGTTGGAGGTGTAGTTGGAGATGAACTAATTATAACTATATATGGATAACTCACTCGGGTTATAAGCAATAACCATACCCATATGGATCAGAATGATCTATATTGTGGTGAAATAATGGTGTAGAGCTTCCTATGATAACAACCTCTATAATTCTATAGGATTAAATATCCAACTATTGTTGAAAATTGGATATGTTATTTAGAGAAGTTATTTCACTATTTGGGAAATAATGAAATAGAAAAGGTTGCCATTATAGTTTATCATCTCTCTTGTAATGTGGATCTGTGGTGGTCAATAATGACAAACAATAAGGAAGATGAGAAAATATATATCATATAATATAAGTATTTAATGGAACTTTTCACAAAAAAAATATTTTCCTTCTGAACTATGAGGTGGTATGGAGAGTCAATTCATGAGTTATAGACCAAAGTAGGATGAGAATGTTCCCATGTATGAATCCAAATTTTCAATATTATCAAAGAAGGTTTTTTACTTCATAATTAAATTTATAAGAAATGTTGATCATTTATTTTATGGGTTAAATTTAACCCTCTAAAGGGCATCAGTCTACCAAAATTTGTCATTATATAAATATATAGTGTCATGTGTTATCAAGACAAAGAAATAGTTATCTAATTGATATTAATTTAAGTTAAAGAAAGAGAATAAGAGAGGGATAGAGAAAGAGGCAGATAAAGGGAAAAAAGAAAGAAATATTTTCCAACATGTGATTATTATGAAATAAAACACCCTGATACTTGCTTAAATGGAATGGGATATTTCTATATGTGCATAGATAAATACCATTGTGCATGTCATTCCAAAAGTAAGACAAACAATTCTTATGTACATTGATTCAACTATAATGATATGGGATACTATGAAAATGAATGTCTCTAACATAAGAGGAATATAATTCAAAATAGGCTAATAGATCATGGTGAAGCTTATTCAAATATCATAGATACAGTGGGATGATTAAAATTATTATAAAATGATTAAAGACTTATATTGTAAAGTTATTTTATCTAGGATAGTCTGGATATAATAATCATGGGTTACATAAGGATTATAGTGCCATACTTATTATTAAATAATTTGGAAGCATTAACATTTGCATTATTGTTTTAAGGTGATTGAGGTATACATATATTTAGAATGTTACATTATGAGTTACATTATTTTTGTAGGGAATGTAATTATATGTTTATTTTGGATATTTGTTGATCTTCCTTCTAAATGTTTGGTTTTTTAATTTAGACAGACATCTTTTCAACGAGTCATGAGATTAACTACTTGTGGAATAGATTAATTTGAAATTTAGATATTATTGTTTGTTGATAACATGTTTCAACCATTTGGGTTTTAATAAATATATAGAGATTTAATGAATTAATTATGGATCTTATGATACATAATATTTCTTTTAGCATGAAAAATTAATCTTGAACATCCATCTCCTCAGATAAGAAATGAAGGATGAAATATTGAATCACAAGAAATGGACGAAATTGTGCTTATAAATGAAGTATGACTAATTTATCAAGTATTTATATAGATATTAAAATAATCTCTCAAATATAATAAAGTAATTTGGAATTAAAAGGTCCATTTATTTTATTTTTTTACTGAGAAATCAATGACCTCTTTAACCCATCACATTTTTATGGTTTTGTGATGGTAGACATTCTGATGTCTGTGCCCTCTATCACCTACCATCAAAACATGATAGTTTTATTTCTCATCCCTATGCCTATTTTCTCTTCACACTAATTTTATTCCATTCAAAATCCAAATTTTCTGGGGACCATCACATTTCCCTTTTCCTCTTATTATAGGGCTGTTTTATTAACCCTATTTACAATGTGGGTTTCCCACTAAGGGAATTTTCAAGTTCCAACCTTTTTTTAATGTAAAATTTTGAATTGTGAGGATAAAATTTATTTAAGGGTGGGAATAATGTAACACTTGAATATTTTAAGTTATTTATCATCATAATAAATTCAATTTATTCGATAGCTTATGTTACATAGAACACAAAGCTTAAATAAATGATTAAATATTATTCTTTAATAGTGATTGTTATCACCTAGCCATTGGACTAGTTAGAATGAATTATATTAAATAAATTATGAAAATATAGTTTAAAAATGTTTATAAAATAAGATCATTTATTATAAATTAATTCAAAATTATAATAAAATCCAATTAAACAAAAAGGATGTGTTTTTATAAAAAAACAAATTTTTCACCCAAAATGGAATTTTATATGAACAAAAAAATTAATAAATTACTATTAGTAAGATATTTTAATATAATTTATATGATATATATTCATTAATTTTTTTAAATTCATTCAATATGCTAGATCGTATTAAGATAATAATAACTCTATTTTTAAGCTTAAAAAGCTATATTTTTAAACAACACAATTTGTCTGCCTTTTGATAGAGCACTTGTTTTAAATATAACATTCATACATATATAAGATATATTTTAAAAAATAATGTTAATTTTTTAAATCATAATATAAAAATTATCTTTGGGTAAAATTGTGGTATTTTTTAGAGAAGTTTTGTTTTTTTAATGAATACTGAAAAAATATTAAATTTTAATTAAGAACTCATTTTTTATGATTTATATATAATTTTAAATTATTTTTTAATATTTTTACATGTATAATTAGTTAAAATATAAATAAATAAAACCATTTCAGGTTAGTGGAATCTATTTCACATTGAAATAAGATATTAAAACATTTCAATGTTTTGAAATTTTCACTTTAGAAACTCATTTTTTTGTTTTATCTGTGGGAATAATTTTAAATCTATTTTTTTCATTAATGTGAATTGAATTAGTTAAAGTATATTAAATATTTTTAATATTAATGTAAAAATTAAATTTTAATGACAATTTCATTTTTGGGTATAAAAAATTTACCGTGGTTAAAAAATTATTACCGCAATGTAGGTAAAATAGTGACAAGGTTTAAAGTTAAAAGGTAAAGGCTTAACATAAAGAAAAATTACAAATCTTAATGTCTATTTGAGGTATTTACAAACCCTAACCAACCTATAAAACATTTAATTATATTATATTTTTTTGAAATTAATTCCACCACATTTTGGTTGGCATTAATTATAAGGTATTTGTTATTTTAATCGCTTAAACCCACCTCTCCACAAGTATAAATTCCACCTCTCACCACCCCATTTCGATTTAAAAGACATGAATATTATAAAATCTTTTCAAAAATATATACTAATCACACTATTCTCTCCTAATTTCTTCTATTCTCAAAAAAATACAAAATCTAAAGTCCTCTTGGGGTCCTAGTTGGAGGTTATATTCAAGAAGTAATATTCACAAAACACCTCTCTTAATTTATTTTCATTTTATACGTTCCCCTAAACTAATTCATCAATAAAGTAATAATAATTTAAGAATAATTTAAATACTGTAATATTATGTTTCTAATATAATATCTTATATCCATCTTTTTTATTATCACCTCTTATTCAATATAGGGAAACCAATATCCAAGTTATGTCTGTTAATCATATTTGTGAACAATGTTTTTGTTTGTTTTCCATCACCACCTCCATGTATTGAAATAAAAATATTATTATGGTTAAATAAAGTTTTAATATGAATATTATAACCCATTTAGTTTTATTGAAATATTATATACTCATAATATTAAATAAAACAAAACTAGTCTATGGTGTTAAAAAACTACAAAAATTAACTAAACTATTATCATTAACATTTTATCTAACTAATCATACTCATGTAAGAAATAAAATAAAATATGTGAGTGTTTATAATTATTTATTTATATATATACAATTTCATTCCACAACTATAGTTTTTATCCCATTTTAGAAAAACATAAATAATTTACACAAATGAACAGATCATGAAACCATGAAACGAACACATCCAAAACCAGGAAAATAATAAAACATTATTAATGAATGTGTCATAATTTTTTATAAAATCATCATTAAAGGTATTATAACTATTAATATAGTTAATTAACGTGTTAATAACATTCTTTAAACCATAATACATGAGCTTAAATAATTCTACAATAAAATAAAGCATGAGGTATGGTTTTCTCATATCACTTTAACTTCAGTGAGATATATGACATATTCATCACTTATTTTGTTTTCTGGTGTATATACGGAGTCTTTCACATGTTATATCATAAATATAATTATAATAATTATATTATAGGTTTTATTTAGTGTTATTCATTCTTGGGGCTTATAATTCAAATGTTTCAAAGTAGTATTGGACACTTATGAATGTTTGAAAATTATTTTCCTCAAGAATTTATTAAATATATCATATAAATTAATTTCATTTATGTTAACTTAATTTTCTGAATATTATGATCAATTTATCTTTACCTTTTATAATACCATATTCCATATTTTATTTAATGGTTATTTATTAGGTTGACTGAGGATGTATTACTGAATACTATTAACCATATTACTCTTGTTTATTTGTGATTATGTTTACTCAATAAAGGAAGTTATTTATATTTTTTTATATTTAATATACCAATATAATTGTTGATTATGTTTCACTACTTTTAAATGATGAATTTATTAGAGTTAGTAAGTGACTAGAAAATCCCTCTATAGCCTCTGATGCATTGGTAGGTCTCATGAGACAAACTATGATTTTAGCTACGACCCTACACATTTATGTAAACATCTTGGTTGAAGCCCTGATTATAATTTTTATACATCATGTATTGTGAATTCCATTTTCTTTATATTATTTAATGATATTACATGTGATTATTTGATAAATAAAATATCCACGGTTTTTTATTCTAAATAAAGTGATTATTTATGGGGAATTATATGATCATATTTTATTCAAAACATATTATTATCATGTTATTGATTAAATAGAATGTGTTTTTTTATTTAAGTGGAAATAATTTTATTACCTTTTTATGATTTTATTCACTGTACTTAACCCTTATTGAGCATTTTCCTTCACCCCCTTCTTATGTTTTATTTTTCCCTATGATGCCAATAAGTTTATTATGACCGATAAGCTATGAGAATAATGGTATCCTCAATTGATTGCCTATGTTTTATTGCATATTTTATATCATGATATATGGGTAAAATATGTATCTTGCATTCAAAAACTACTTAACTGTTTGGTTCTTCGGGATGTGATTCCCTGTATATCGTATCAATGTAATAATATAAGGCAGTAACTTTGGGCTACTTGGGACATTTGCATTACACATACATTGGAATATATATAATTGTTGTTTTTCATTATGTTTCACACCTAGAGATTTTTCCTAGGAGTTAAATTGAGTTTTCAAAGCATTGAACTCTGGATGAACTCATATTTTGAGTAAAACAATGAGGTGCATTGTGGGAACATGGTTAGTTTAATCATGTGGGTCAACCATCTAGACCCTTTTCTTAAAGGGAATGTTTTTTAAACTATAAAACCCTTTTGGGTAACCATGTTACATGGTACAGGTGTGCAGAGGTGACCATCATGGAATAGGCATAGTTTTCCCAAACTGTGTTCATATCCTACACCATTAGTTCCACTTAACTAGTAGCTACACATGATTATGCACATGATTTTTTCTAACAATGTATCATAATTGTGCACCAATTTTAAAAAGGTATGGATTTCTGTAGTGAATCCCAAATAGATGTATCATGGTTATCTAAATCATGGGGATCTTAAAATAAGTCAAAATAATGATTTCTTGCCTTCTAATTTAAATTCATCTCCTCATATTTTTCTTTTTCCCATGAGTTCATCACCTCACCTTCTCTTGTTCAATCCCCACCCGCCAATAAAGAAATATTTGAGGTACCTCTTCTATCTGGCCTTTGATTGGAGTTTCATTTATCATAATTTGTGCTTCTTGGAAAGTTATTAACTCATATTACACCATTTTTTGTTTCTATCTCTCTATCACTGACACTATCTTTGTGTGAGCCACTTCACCCTATTTTATGGGTGCTTATCCTTTTCTTCAATTTCTCTCAAACTAGCTAAAACCAAACCTCAATATGGGATGGATGGACCATCTGAAGTATGAGATAGGCGGTCGATAGCTTTTCCATAAATTTTTTTTATCTTTTATGTGATATGTTGCTGTGATGTGTGACATTGTTTCCAGATGACACCTATAAAATGATAAATTCATGATTTATATCCTAATTCCATTAATTAAATTGATTTTAGAATTAAATTGAATCATTTGAGGTTAATCTACTCAACATAGATCACCCATTTAGATGTTTACTTAAAATTCTTAAAAATTAAGCAGTAGTTTTATAATTAAATCACCTGGTGAGGTGAAATGTATTATAAAATATAAATTGGATAATGAAATGTTTTTATTGGAATGTGGAAGGGTGTGACATTCCACTATATCATCACCTAGTTACCAAACCATATCCTAAGTAGTTGTGCCCAAAATTATTATTAAAAGAAATTGATGATTTGTGTGTGGCATGCATGTTAGAATATCCTATCTTATACCTTTTTCATGTGTGGTGTCATGTTTTTATGGATAGTTCATATAGCCCTTAATACTTATAGTGCATTATTGGAATCTCTTATAAAGTCGATTGATTAAGGAATGGACTTTCACATGGCCCTCATGTTACTAATAATGAATTCAACATTGTAAATTGAAACAATAGTAAGGGAATGGACACAAACATGACCTTAATTCTATATCACTAATAAGTGATCTTTTATGTAATTTATTTTGAATTATTTTATTGTTATTGAGTATGAACACTAAAATAGAACATGTCATGTTAAATTACTTTCTAGATGTTGGACATCTTAACATGGAACCAACTTATTATAAATGCATGGAACCTATTGTAATATTGAATGGAACTAACTAGGGGATCAATTGTTGGAACCTGCAGCCCCTTGGTATGAATAAATAAAGTATGGAATTGTGTTGGACATAGAGGTATGGCACATGTAACCCATATGTATAATTACTCACAATATGTCATTGTTGAGGGGGATCGAGGTATTTCACCGGTTTCCTTTATATACATTAATATCATTGGATATTGTTTACCCTATTTGTTACCTTAGGAACTAGCCCATGTATGTTTGATACTATTACAATATTACCATTGGATAATTTCCTTGGTCATGATGAGGCCACCCTTTTTATCACCATGGGACCTAGCCCTTATAGGTATGATACTTTTTATATGAGATATCCTACATATGTCGTAGTTGATGCTTCAATATTTGATGTAGTTTCATATCATTATTATAATACTTTTGAAATGTTCCTTTTTAGTTATTTAGGCATGATGTCTCTTTAATAATATTGATAGTTATGTAACCTATGAAGGAAACACCTATTTGTTATATAATCCTCTTATATATATGGATTGGTACTAAACCTCAAGTCCATGTCGGTGCATGAATATTTTTAAAATTATTGACTGATGTATTCAAATATATAAGTGATGGAATTGTGTAATGATATTTGTAAATAGGCCAAATAATGTATGTTTAGCAGGGTATCCTTAAGGAACCTGAACTGACTTATTTACATTTAATTATTTATTTACTAATTTATAATTTATACATGTACAATATTGTTACTTATATTAATTGAATGGATACCTTTAAACACCATTGGTGGTGTCCTACTAAGTATATCTCCCACCATTTTCAGACCTCCATTTCACTGGAGTACTCAAATAGACCTCTTGTTTTCAAGTTCAAGTTTATGGCTCATTTTTGAGTTGTTCGTGTGTCCATGGGATCTTGGGAGCATAGTACTGAGATGGAACTCAGAATGATCATGGGGATATTCCTTGGGGATTCTGTTCATTTCCAATACTTTTTATATGTACAGTATTGTATCACATGATTCATATTTGTTTCATAGATTATATAGCCTTGTCTTGACATACATGAATGATTATATATTTGGAATTGGACACTTTATCATTCAATAAATATTTTCTTCTGATTTAATTCATTTATATATATACGTTCTATAGTTTGTTGATTATATTTTATGTACTATTATGCATATCTAACCATGAGGGTATAGTCTCTCCACCAAACCATCATTGGACCCTCACTATTATTCAGCATCCTCTAGGATATAGAGAATAATTCTTGACTATGTGTGACCTATCAGGTTGGGTAATTGTTTTTCTAGCTCCCATGTCATATTGTTACAAGTGGTGTCAGATTTTTTTTCTCCCCTTTATCTTACTGTTTTTAGATGGTATATAGGAAGCCAAAAATATATTGGAACTAGGAAAAAAGTTGTGTCTGGGAGTGATCACCCCATGAATATGGAAAACACCATGTGTCTAGGGATGGGAATTTTTGTTCTTGTTGTCTATAATTATAGTTGATTATGAATTCACTTTCAGTGAATGTTCTACTTCTGTTGATATCTGATTTATCAAATTATGGTATTTTACCCATGGCACATTATGGAAAGGAAATATCATTACATGAATCACAATAGGCACCTAAATAATCATATGATATGCATATTTTATTCCACGTAGGATTCATTATACTTGTGATGAGTTCCTTGAGTGTTATACCAGGCTTCTATGATTTTTTTTAGTACGTTTACATTTTTATTATTCTTGATTGATTCATTATTACACAGAATATTATTATAATTTTTGGGATTTATTTCTTCTGATATAATTAATTGTTATAATTAAAAATTATTGTTGGATAAATAAAATGTTTACATCAATCTAAGTGATTTTTTCCTGCATAGTTAGGTGGTGGCAGTCTATTTTACTAACTGATTATGATAGGTTTTTTCCATGGACCATTGGTGTCATGGGACGAAACATACTGGTTGTGATTAAATAGGAAATGATTTAGAATCTATAATCTTTGTGGGAATTATAAATTTTGAAATGGTAAACCATATAATCAAACAATCATTTATGAGTTTGATATCCCTTGAGACTGTATTATAAATTTCCATTCTATTAAATTTTGATTGTAAATGAATTGTTAGTCTATATAGAGGGATATAATGCTATGAATTAGTCATGTTGACCTATATGATTAATTTCATAAATTCATAGCTACACCCAAGTAGGTTAGTTGGTACATGTTTCTTATGAGATATACCTGAATCAACCTATGTTGGTTGGTCATGGTGATAAAGCGTTATTAAATAAACCCACTATGGGGTTTTTTAAAACTTTTATAATTAAAATCGAGTTCTATTAGGTGGAATTTTAGATGAATCCTGAATTGATTAATGGGACCCTCATAGGTTTACTTTATTTATAAATTCATTAGTACAGAAAAGTTTTTTATATGATAAATTGGTTTAATATGATGGGGTGTCATTTATGTAAATAATGCTTAAAATGTAGTCTAATAAATCATGGTTGTGTGCCTTGTGGTGTTATCCAGAAAATGTTATGAGCACTTTTTCATTATAAATTGTTCTTGGGTCTCTAATATAAACCCTCATGTAAGGTTAGTTTAAATATTTCCTAATCTTACATTGGAATATGGATGTTATTGTTTCCCATAGACATCTTTTATCACTTGGTCCTGAAAAGATAAGATGATAAGATTAATGAACTTTTCATCATGACCTTCCTATAAGAGAAATGAATTATGTTTTATTAGGTTCTAGACTAAGGTAAGTATCACCCTCATAACATGAAAACCCTCCAAAATTTTTGTGAATCATTTTAAATGTATGTTGTTGTTCGAGTGATGGTTTTCCTAAGTAGGAATAACTGGATTAAAATGTCATTTGATTTGGATGGGTGGTTCTATAATAATTTGACCCTTATTAGGTATGTGAGTATCATTCAATGATCAATTCAAACAGATTAGATATTTCTAGGTCATGGTATGTTACTTTGTAGGTTGTGTGACCCTACTTTTCTTCTTCTCTAATGAATGACTTGGGAGGTCATCAACTAGATTACATTTGTATGGGATAATATGATTATGGGATAGTTATTTTTATTGGACATAAGATATTTTTATAAATAGGGACGATGATACTATGGATAGTATCATGGGTAGTCCATTTTTTTAATTAAATCATAGGGTAGTAAACGTCGATACACATCGTACAAGTTGAGTTAATAAATAGTGCAATGAACTGTATGAATTTGATTATAATCAGTTATAACAAGAGTTGTTATTATATGATCATAGTCCATACATGAGATAGATTGATCTAGAATTAAATAAATCTATAACTTTTCAATGTTTGAGATGACATTACAAATTGGATTGGGTGTTTTGACCCATTGGTCGGTTTGTTTTATCCATATTCTATATACTAATAATGAGAATGAGTGCATATTTAGAGAGATTTGCGTGTTTTTATAGAACAATATTATCATTAGAACATTAATATTTTTTCTTTTTTCAATATTTTCGAATGGGTAACTGTTAAAATATTATTTTTCAGGTCTAGGATTCGTGGTTAGTGGTTGATAGAGTGTGTGATAAGGGGTGAGTTTTCATTCTTAGTAAAATACATCTAGGATACTCAAAAGATGGGGTGCATCCCATAGGGTGTTGGGGATAGTGTGTCCTAAAAAGTAGAAGGATTATATATATGGATGAAATTTTTAAAATGGTCAGTACATCTTTTCAACACCCATAGGGATGTTAGGTTTTGTTTTATGTTGATTCTTGAATAGATTCATGATGATGGATTTTTTTTTCTGTATGATACAATTTAAAAAAACTCTTAGTAAATGGGGGACTTATGTATTTATTCTTGAGTTTTCATGAGATTCCTTAGGTGATAAAATTAATCATGGTCAGTTAAAGACACTACATTTGTATGATCATAAAAAATAATTTAAAAAGAAAATCAACTAGTGGTGGTTCGACTAATTCCATCTTAGAAACCTCTTATATCTGTCCTTTAATTTGAGTTCTATCTATCATAATGGAATCCTCTCAATAAGTTCTTCACTAGCATTACTTCCTTTTTCAATTTATATCTCCACTATTGGTTGAATATTTCTATGAGATAATTCAACCTATTATAAGGGAGTAAATTTCTAATTCTATTTATATAAAACTGCATCAAACCAAAGCTCAATAATTGGTAAGTGGACCACCCTAACTCTGAGGTAGGTAATCTGTAGATTTCTGGTCAAAGTATCATATTTTTATATAATTCCATGTTGTTTTGTGCACTATTGTTTATGTGAAATCCCTCTAAAATATTAAAGTTATAATATAGATCATAATTACTTGAATCAAATGGATTTTACCATTAAATTGAACCATTGAAGGTTTCTCTCCTCAATGAAAATTACCCCTTAGGATGTTTCTTTATACATTATGATTAATTAATCAGTTATTTTCTAATTAAACCACCTAGATATGTGCATTGTCTTATTAAATAAAAATTGGTCTATAAAATGAGATAATTGGAATGTTTAATGGTTTTAAACCCCACTATATCATCATTCAGTGACCAAAATGTCTCCTAAGTTGTTGTGGCTAAAATTCGTATTGAAATAAATCGATCAATTGGGTGTAGAATTCATGTTAGCATGGATTATCTTAAACATTTTGAATGTTCAGTGTTATATTTTTATGGATATTTCACCCGGGCTAAAATAATTTTAGTGAATAATTGACATTTCTTGGAAAGTGGATTGATTAATACAAACACTTTCCCTTAGAACTAAAATTACTGAAAATTAATTGACCATTATATATTGAAATGATAGTAAGGGAATGGACAATAACATAATCCTTCTATTGTATCACTTATAAGTGAGTTTTTAATGAATTTATTATGACTAATTTTATTATTATTTGTTATAGACTGACATAGATCATGTAATTTTATATTATTTTCTAGTTATTTGATATCTCAGTGTGCCCCTAACTTCTTTTGAAGGTATGGAACCTATATTATTATTTTACAACACTAACTAGGGTATAAATATATGGAACCTACATTCCATTAGTATGAATAATTATGATATCTAGATTACTAGGGTATTGAGGTGTGGCACCTAAAACCCCTAGTTATTATTACTCATGATGTGGCACTGACGAGGGTGATCGAGGTATGGCACCTGTGGAATTAGTGCACATTCATAACTCTTGATATAGGTCACTATTGTTTTTTCCTTGGGACCTGACCCATTTACGTCTTATACTATTCCAAGATTACTATTGGATGAATTCCTTGGTCCCGATGAGGTCACCTATGTATCTACCTTAGGATCGACAACCCTATTTATTATATGATCCTCTTATGTGGATTCCATAGTACTAATCCTAGGGTTAACGCTGGTGAATGTATATATGTTTAAATGGATGTCAGAAATATGAATATATATACATGATGAATGTTATGATGTGATATTACATCTTAGTCCAATGAAGGTATGGTTAGCAGGGTGTCCTTGAGAAACCTGATAAAACTTATTTACATTTATTTATTTATTCATTACTTTAGTAGTTATACCTACACACAATTGAATCTTACATTCACAGACTGTATAAATTTAGTCCCCATTTTTTGTGGCCTAGTAGGTATATCTCACAGCCTTTTCAGTCCTCCATTACATTGGGCTACCCAAACATACCTTATTTTTATAGGTTCAGGTTTATGGATCATGTCTGTGTTATTCATGTGTGCATGGGATCTTAAGAGAACAAGACTAAGATAAAGCTCCCAATTATTATAGGTATATACCTTGGGGGTTTTGTTCATTTTCTATATTTTTATACAAGTATTATATTGTATCACAAGCTACTTCTTTAAAGATTATATTATGTAGCCACATTAGAAATTGCATGCATAATTATATATTTAGCATTGGAAAATTATCTATATATTATTATTATCCAACATTGCATATATTTTATTTATACATATTACACTATTTCTTGATTTATATTTAATGTACCAATGTGTTAATCTTGTCATGAGAGTTTATTCTCCACACCATACCATAAGTATACCCTCACTACTTGTATTTTTGTAATAATAAGTTAAATTAATCACCATTTATGAATTATTTTTGATCAAATTTTCTTATAATATATTCAATAATATAAACTAACATTTTTTTTGTTAATTTTTCAGTTAATGTAATGAAAATAAATTCATTTTAATATTTTTAAATACACGGTTTCTAAAAATGTTATGTGTTTTTTGCATGGGTATTTGAATTAAATTCAACCACCATTAGAAATTTTATTTCGTAAAATTTTTGCAATATTTAGAATCGAAATATTAAAATTTATTAAATATGATTTAATTTTGAGTCATAATGATAAGTAATCTTGGTAAAAAAAATTCACCACAGTAAAGGTTAAAAGGGTTTAAAGGGGGTTTAAGAAAAGGATAAGTCCAAAAAGATCATAAATAATATATCTAATTTGATTGGATGAGTTTATTTTATACCCATATATTCTTATATTTTAAATATTACTCATTTTCTGCCACTTTATTTAAATAAATACATTTATTTTACTTTAATATTAAGAGTATTTGTAAAAGTACCACCCCACCCACATATAAAAGGATCCATTTTCCACCTCACTTCTCCAAAATCCTTGATCACCCTAGATTATACTAGCCCTCAAAATATACCATAATAGAATTATTTTTCATTTCATAGAGGTTCTATCCTTTCCAAAATACCGATCTAAGAAGGCTTAAAGGGATATCAAATTGAGGATATCCAAAACATATGTAATGTATTTAATCCAATATTTTAAAGTTTATTTCTTCTAAAACCTCCTCAAAATCATCAAAAATAATCCTAAAATGGTGAAATTATTATTTTAAGTGTACTTAATTGTATAAGTCTATATATTATCCATTTTCTACAATCTTCTCTTTTCATTAGATAAATGAGAATGTTTCTTGTGTTATGTGCAAAATATTAACTCCATGAATGATGAAATTCATTTTTCATCACTTATTTAAATGACTAAATATAAAAAATTTAATTTATGAATGAAAATTATATTTAAAACATGATTAATATTATATAAATATAATTTATCCATTATATTAATAATATTAATAATAAATGGTTATCCTTTTTGGGAGAAAATAACTCAAGGTAACATTGCATCATTTTTGGGTTTGATTGTGTTTGTTGACAAAACAGGTTTCCATGGGGAATTTTCAAGTTCCAGAGATGTTGTTGACAATCCATGTTGACAAAGAACTATGTCAAAGGACTGTACGATCTGGAGGTGGTATAAAATGATATGCCACATGATTTGGATTTTTCAAAGACCAAAAGAATGTTGATGGTGATGCTTCACGATTACGTCAAGCTTCACGAACGGCAGAGTTGAAGAGAATTGTAGTGGTGAAGGGCATTGCATGTAAGAGCTTCACGGCCTATTGTTGGAGCTTCATAGTGAAGGCATGAAGTAAATGAAGGAACACTCCGCGATTACGATGATCTCCGCGATCATAAATTTTTTGTGGTGCTTCTCGATTTTGAGAGAATTTCAGCGGGAACTTCATAGCTTTGTGATTCATGATAATGGGGAATTGACTTCATGCAGAAGGTTCTAGGGTCAGTGGAATCTCCTATAAATTGACCTCGACACCCTTGGGAGAAGCAGAGAGAGTTTTCCATAGAAAATATTTTGCTCTCAATTTGAGAAGGTTGTTCGCGAAGGCAGTGTGCTTTGCAAAAGAAGAGATTTGCGACGGCTATTCTAGATCCAAGAAAGCTGTGAGCTCCCCTTTTCTCAGTGATATTTGCAAGGGAAGTCTCTCTATAACAACTTGAGCTTTTCAAGAGTGATTTGCGAGAGTGCTTCGTGAAAAGGAAGGAGATTCGTGAAGAATTGTTTGAGCTTTGTGAAATTGGGAGCCTCGCGAAGTAGGGTACTTTGTGAATGTTTTTCCAAAATAATTTCCCAATGTTCAAGGGAAAGGGGTATTCATCAGTAGATAAAATATGGATTTCAATATAAAATCTAAATACAGTGTAGGATGATTTCATTAGTGGTAATAAAGAGACCTATAGATCTATAAACTGTGACTGGATCTTCTGAAAAAATAGTATGCTCACTTCAGTTGAGAGAGTAGTGAGTTCTCAAATAGTGAGTGGTTATAAACCAGGAGGGATAGTGAGTACGCTTCGAACTTGTAAACAGTAGTGCACTTATAGTGGAATTGGTACATCAGCACATTGTCGGTGTATACTCCTTGGATGTAGCCCAGTGAGGATGAACCAAGTAAAAATCTTTGTTTCCTATGCATGCTTTATGGATTATTCATACTCTGCATCAGGAAAGGGAGAGAAGAGGATTTTGCCTAATAGGAAAACAAGATCAAAAAGGGGTAGTTGTTTTAATATGTTATACCCAGATTAAACCGCCCTCTCAGGGTATCTAGCCTGGTGGACCTAACAATCCTAATATTTTCCCACCTAAAATATGCATTTAGAGACACATTGAATGTAATAGCTTATAAATAGTCTCCTTTATTTATCTTCTTCATCTAACATTTTTTATAATTATTTATCACATTAATAAAAAAAATTATAAGAATAAATATTATTTAAAAGTGATATTATAATTCTAAAATTTAATTTTTTTATGCGTTAAGTCATTACAACGCACTCTTGTTTGTGTCACTTTTACCACGCACATGAACGAAGTTATAATGTTTATGTAATGAATGGTTAAGAAATATTAAATACTAAAAATATAAATAAATAATGATTATATTAATTTTTTTAATAATTCTAGAATGATAATATATCTATCCATAATTTTTAATAAAATAAATTCCTTTATAAAATTGTTTTTTAAAATATTTTTAAATATTCATGAAAATAATTTTCACAAGTTCCATAAAATGGCCATGGAACCTCATAACTATATCAAAAAACATACTTTATAGTATCATCAAAAAAATTAAATGATTATACTAGGACCAAGGTTAAAAGAATATAAAAACATAACCAAAACAAGTATGGAAAATGAAATAGATGAAAAAAAATATATTATCTTAAAAAAAGAATTACTAATAAATGGGAAATAAGAAATTATAAGTGGGTTGTATATAGTAAAGGAAATGTAAATGTTGTTTTAATATATATTTATAATAAATAATAATTTGTTTTAAATAACTTTATAGTTTATTTTACCAAGAATATGTATGTGTTATGAATTTAGTTTACAGTCCCACTATTTATAGGGATTATTTATGTTTAAATACCCATTAATATAATTTTATGAAATTACTATGATAAACCATATCCATTTTATTCTCATTTAATTATTTCTAGAATTAATTCCATTTTCACCCAATTTGTAACTCAATATTTTATAAATAATTTTTATACGAAATTTCGACCATATTTCTTATTTTTGGTTGGGAATCTTTCTCTTCCATATCCGAATTGGCTATTTTTTTCAAGAATTTTCTTATAAATACATAAATTATTTCTAAACATTATCTTTTGTTAACATTTAATATATTTTAAAATATTAAAATAAATATTTTTAATAATTCTTCATAAGTTATTTTTTAATTTATTTACAAAAGAGAGAATATAATCAATTTTTTTATCATTTTGATATGAATGAATTTTATATTCATCATGAACATAATCCATTATTTATCTTCTTTCCATGTTTTTAACTTTTTTGAAAATTAATATCAATTACTATTATTCTAATAATTTTTCAAAAAAATCTAAAGATATTATTTTCTTAAAATATTTTTAAAATTATAACATTTCTCTTATTTATATTGTAATCCTCAACTCCATATTTTCAAAATTAAGTATAGTTTATTTTAAAGACTCTAATATTGTAAATTATTTTACAAATAATGTTTTAAAAATACTAAGGGAATATTATAAGAAATGTTTTTTAAGTGACATTTAACTTTGTTTTTCCAACTAAGTTACAAAAGTTTTAAGAATCTTATTTTTAAAATTTCTCTTACATTTTCCTATTTAATTTACAAAATAATATATTTTAGAAAAAATACTATCATTTTGGATGAATTTATTACCACATTTCAATAATTTACTGATTTATGGTTTATACATTATTCTTTGTATAAGGAATATCACCAATTCATTAACTCCATTAAGTAGTGTTCTTTATCACTCTTCGTTATTCATTTGTGTTTATTTTTCAACTTTATGTCTATGTTCTTTTGTTTCAAGGATAAATTTATTATAATTTGAACTATTTTAATATTTTATTAACTATATTTGAGGTAAACTAATAATAACATAAATATATGTTACATCATTTTATATTAATATTCAATACATATCAATATTACACATGCCCAAGGACCGAAAATGGTTGGTGTATTTGGATAGTAGATACATAATCAAATTATTTCTAAAAACATATTCAAGGTATCATAAAAATATCGTCATATTGGTACCCTTCTAGATTTATCATACAAAAAAAATTTCCATCAAACCATGGTGAAGGAAAACATAACAAAGGGTGAGATTAGATTCTCAATATGGGTAAACAAGGAAGATATCTGTCGAAAGGGAGTATAATATGATCTTAAGTGTGTGATAACGTAATATTTTTTCTTGTTATCAAAATAAAATATTCATACCTTGAAAATCATACATCATCAACTCCAAAATCAAGTCATATCCATAAACATGGGGAATGAGGGTTTAAAATGAGTAATCATTATTCAAGATTCATAATATTGGCATGTGGTATCTATAGTGACCAAATACATTTACACATATTAATACATAATTTAAAAAAAATATATCAATTACAACATGAATATTATGAGGCCTAGTGTATTTGGAAGACTAGGATCAAAATATATAAAAGTGATGGAAAATAAAATTTCAATATTGTATTCTCCATAATGAGCTCTTAAATCCTATCGATCTGTTAAAACTGCATGGGATAACCTGGTGAATAAATAAAAAATGGGGTGTACTGAAAAGGCATGTATGTGAATGACATGATAAATAAACATAACATGATATCCAATATAATAAATTAATATCATAAAATAAAAGGCAAACGAGTAATTACTGGGGAGCATAATATATTGGACAAGGCATTATAAGATCATATAATCATAAGAAATGTGGTTGAAACACAAAACATGACCTAAACCTAAGTCTATTTTAAAAACTAAGAAATAATTACATGGTGGAAAGAGTCCCATAATATATTAGGTTCACTCCCTAATCCCATACATGACATCTCATGAGACTAAAACATTTCCCAATGCATTAAAGGGATATATAATTCTCAGCCCACCCATCACATTCATATCTTGTACATTCATATGTGTTCCACCTAAGTAAATAAATCATAAGGAATGAATATAAAAATTACCCTTATACAGAAAAATGGTTGCAAAATATTTCCACATATCATCATAAAAAAGAGATTTCTGGAAAAAAGGAATTTGATAAATGATCATGACACATGTATTATACCATTAGATTAATGAATACTGAGATAAGAATATATTTAATAGAAATATATATATAATTTAGAATCATTAAACAACATTATAAGTTGTTTTCTTTGATAAACTGAAATACCATTAAAATGATTAAAACATTCATGAGGAAAATAACCTTTTTTACTTTGAAAATCACTTTGGAGAAACTAAAAATTTTCAAAAACATTAAAGAAAAAAAATATTTAAAAATAATCATGGAAAAATATAAAGTAATATTAAAATATTTGAGTGATCAATATGGTGATTAATTATTTATATACCAAATACATTAGGACAAATATTTCTTTCACATTTTTATAAGAAAAGTCAATAGTAGCATCTATGGAAAATGATAGGAAGATTCATTTAAAAAAATAAAATAAAAATCATAGGTAAAAAATAATTTAACATATATTAGGAGAAAAGTAAAAATATTTTTTAAATAACTTTAAATAAAATGTGGAAAAGGAAGAGAAGGGGTTTTCGATATAAGAGATAAATAATGTCATTTTTCTTTAAAAACAGTTTCTTAATATTTTTAACTATCAAAAGGAGAAAAATTGTACTGTTGATTGAAATTTTAGTATATAAACATATGAGAATAAAATTATAGGGTTTTATTTTACAATGGTCTTATAATTTCATATAATGTAAATTCAAGCATACATAATCCTGATTAATATGGGATTGATACCTAAACCCTTACCGCATTGGTAACTTTTGAATCATAAATTACAATGAATTTAGTAGATGAATTGTAACTAGAAATGTCATGAACTATGAATTATTCATGATATAAAATTTAAATGGTCATATATACAAAATGTAAGATAAATTAGGTTTATAAAATAACATTTTTCTTAGAGAAGTTTGTTTTGAGACGAAACTCATACATTGAATACAAACATTGTCATTTTTTGTATTTTATCTCTTATATAATAAAATTAAATCAATTATTTTTTCATTTATCAAATTTTACATGTTTAATGTAATAAAAGTAATCAATTCACTTCATATATTTTAATAACATATTTAAATATTTAATTGGTTATGTCCAAGTTGGGTATTTGGAGGACTATCGGTTCATAATTTCAAAACAGAATTAGTGTGTTGACCTTTGGAAAAGGGGTAATTGTTCCACCATCTCTATAATAAAAATCATTTAAACATAATTATATTTATATATAAATTTTACTTTTAAAATCAACCATGATATATGGTTATGAAAATTGAACTATGTTACAATCATGGAGACAGTATGTGATACGTACACATGTGTACCAATCAATTTTTCATCAATTGTGATGGAAATATTGTATTGGTTAATTAATATTCACTTATTAATAATAATATCATTTGTAACACCCCATGATTCCACGGTACATTTCCCTTTGAATAATGCAATGACATGCATTGTACACAACTTCAAGATTCTAACACACAACAACCAATCAAACTAGCTGTTCTAAATAGTAATACATAATTTTTGATATTTTATAATTTATATCTCTCAAAATGGACTTCATTTTTGGATTCTAAGTATCTAAATTAGCCTAGGTTGAAATTTTGGTACTTTTCAGATAACATTCATATTTTGATGAATAGTGAAAATTACTAAATTTTAATTAAAAACAACATTTTTAACTGAAATAATTAATATTCATAAATTATGAATTTTAGTGGTTTTAAATTATATTTAGAATATATTTTTACCATTTAATTCAATGTTTATCATTGGACATAATTTCACAATTAAACCATACATAAACAAGTTCCAATCTATTGATAGTTATTCTCTCTTAAAAACACGCTTTTTGTTTTAACAACGAGAATTAATTTTAAAATAATTTATTCCACTTATGTGTTTTGAATTTGGAAAAATGGATTCCATATTTTGAATCAGGATGTCCAAATTGTGTTAATAGGTAACTTTTATTTTTAGACATTTTGAATAATTATTTCAGTAAATATTTTATTTACCATGGTTAAAGGGTAAATCTGGTAAATAAGGGATAGCAAATAATATTATGATAATACTAAATTACCCTAAAACGTGTCCTAACCTTATTTTTTGATACATGTCTGACCATGGGAATCTTTGGGTTTATTTTGGGACCCCATGGAGCCACTTGTAAGTGATAATGACACTTTATATTAATTAAGATAAAAGAAATACAAAATTGACATAAGCATATATCTTTTAGAAATTTTTTTTTACATATGGTTATATATGTTGGATTTTTATTATAGATTTTCCTTAGAAAGATAAAAATATTCCCTACATAATGATATTTTATTTATAATTTTTAGACAATAAATAATTTAATTTATATATGACACAATGATGATGCAGTAATTACCATAATAATGAAAATTTTAAATAATTGATATTATAAATACCCAAATAAATATAACTTGAGACTTTTTATGAATTAAACTAATTTTATAGGTTCATATTACATGTTAGTAATTATTTAATTAATTTTTTTGAAGTAATAATTCTGTTATGATTTTTACAAAAATCAATTATTTAATATTGTCTAAATTGATATAATTTTTTTAAAAACAAATATTATATTAATAATTAATACGAAATTCCTAAAAATCTAAATTTTGGCAAAGAGACTTATATCATGGTAGGTGTGTCATTAAGGGACCACATAAGGGTAGATTGGATGTATATAGTAAGTTTATTAACCATATAATATAAAAATACAAAGAGACATTGTAAAAGTGAAACTAATTAACTAAGAGTTAATACTTAAAGATAAGGTTAATATAGTAACGCAAACCTGTCTAAATGCTATTGGTTGAGTGTTTGTGCGACCTATAATTACCTTAACCTTTAAATAATCAACTTTGGAGCCATTAGAAACTGAATATGAATTTATTATAAAATAATATTTCTAGCTTTTCCAAAGGTGCCCCTCACACCTCTTATAAAAGGGCACTCCCAATTCTCATTAATTCGCACCACCAAAGCCTTTTGGTTCGGCAAAACCCTACCCAAATACTCTCTAAACTTCCTTCAATTAATCTTATAGGCCTTACTTTAATATTAAAGAAAACCTATGGAGCCCTTTTGATCAAATCGAAAGGAAAAACCCGAAGAAGAGGTAATAATTTCACTACCCTTTTTCAAGTTCCTTTCTTCTTCAACTTCTTCTTTCTTTGTTATTTCTAGTATAAAATAATAACTCCATTATCTTCTATATAATGTGATGTTATTATAAATATGGTACAACCATATTCAGTATTCTATCCATCCTTTGAAGGGCATGTCACTATACATGTGTACGTACGACTTACCGTCTCCACGTCGTGGTGTAATTGTCATTCTAGAAATTATTATTTGGATGGGTATAATAATGATGTTTAATTCTTGTAAATAATAATTATAACATGATAATTATTCTTTATATATGATATAACATCCTTTTATATATTATTTTAACATCAAAATAATGATATTGTCCCTCGTGCGTACGTACGGACTACCGTCTCCACGAACGCGATGAGATTCATTCTCCATCCTATACATTCAAGTACAATTCTCATTTGATGATTAAAAAAAATGTTTAAGGGCGTGATATAATTCTGTATATGAATAATATACAACCTATCCATGACAACCACATCTTACAAAACAAAACATATAAAAGAAAACGAGTAAGATAACACCCGAAACGACGATAATACTAAGATATTATTAACAAATCAATGTTAAAAGATCATATATGATATCATATTAATGTATATGATTCTTGTATAATTTAATAACAATTATTTCACCATTATACAGGAGGTTAACCTACCCCCAACAAAGGAAAAGTACAATGTAATGGGTTTCTTAACTCACTATTAATTTCGTGAGAATTCCATTGTTCACCAATTATTTATTGCATGTGGTGTATGTGTACTGCCCATGATTGTATTCATTGTGTAATATAAGTTAATTTATGGGTATTTAAATCATCATTTTACGATCCTTCTTTCATGGGTGTATGTTTCATAAGTTACCATATCGATAAGGGAATTTGAAATTTCAATTTCCATTTATTCAGCTTTACGCAAACTTCATTGATTATTTTAATCCAAGATTATGTGTGGAATCACTATTCATTTTCTTATGTCATAATTTCCACTTCCCTTGTCCGTGGATATACTTTTGATACACATAATCACTCCATTGATAATTTATCAAGTCATCGATATGAATTTGATAAGAGTAATTTTAACTCATTCTCCATTTGTTGAGTTAAGCATCCAGTTCATTAGTATTGTTTTTACAAGATTATGTGTGAATGTCCTTTTAATGTTTTACACTGAATATCCAATCATATTTAGTGTATTTATATTTTTCACACATAATTATGTTGTTGATTTATCCTTGAACCAAGGATACGGCCTTTATGAGAGATTTCATCTCAATTTACATTCCATTGAGACTTCTTTGTTATTATACACCAAATCACATTTATGTGGTATATATAATGTACTATGACATAGTATATCATGAATCAATTTATTCTCATGATATTACAATTTTTTGATTACCTAAATTATTTTTATTCAAGTGTCTCTCTTTTGGTTAGAAACTCTAACTAAAATACCATTTTGAAATGTTTTAAAGACTTATTCTTCTAAATATTGATCATTAATGTCCACATTTTAAAAAATGGTTTTAAGGATTTATTTTTATGGGCACTAAAGTTTTAAAATTAAACCTCCTTTTAAAAGTTCCAAAGTTGTATGGGACACTTTGATTCAAAAATCTATTTTTAAACGGCTTCTTGACAAATAGTGTGACTTTTAAATGTTTTCAAGAAAAGGTGGATATTTCTCCCAAATAGTTTTGATGGTTATTTTCGTCTATGTCAATATCATTCATTATTATCGATTGAGGTTAATATGATACAATATAATATTCCATATTGTATCGAATTAGTTATGTTTGACTGTGGATGTGATATTTTTATACCATTCATGGTTTGTGGTTAAAGTATTGAAATTTCGTATGCTAGTTTTAATACAAATTTTTATGTTATATTTAAACATGTTCATATGAGGAATGAATTGGGCTAAGTAAGTGACGGGTGGAGCCCGCTATAGCTCCTCGATTCATTGGTAGGTCTCATGAGACAAACTAGTGTCTTGGCACAAGGCCATGAAAAAATCTTATTTGTAGTCTTCGAACGAGGTCTTGGCTAGGTGGTTATGATAGTCTGGAATTATGCATTCCATAATTATGAAAGTGGTTACTGATATTGCATGTGATTATTCGATTCATAGAATATCCATGTGAATAAGTAAATTGCATTATTTCATATTATTTTTTCCACACTATGTTGAAGTTTAAGTTTAAAAGTCTTTGGTTTTAGTTATACATTGCCTTAAATGATTATGCTTATTTATGAAAGTTTCTGCTGTATTGCTTACCCTTATGGAGCGTTTGATCTCACCTCTTTCTATGTTTTATTTTTCCCAGGATTCCAAGAAGTATATTGTGATTGATATTCAGGGTTAAGACAAGGGAATAATGGAATTAATATGGGATTATTTATGTTGTTTTGTATGTTATGATGTGTAATGTAACATTCATGTATGTAATCTATTTTCCAAGACTACTAAACTAATAGGTCCTTTGGGACTTGATTCCATGTAATCATGCCAATGTATTAAAATAATGCACCGACACTGGGTAACTGGGGTCGGGGTTTTACAGTTGGTATCAGAGGAAGTTTAGTACAAACCTTGGAAGCAAGATTTATATAAAATATTATTATAGCACGTAGACCTAAGATGAACTTTGAGGATTAGTAGAGAAGAACATCCTACAATTTTGGTATTGTAGAGATTTTGTGTGTTCTCCGAGCAATATATCCCTATCTGGATACGATCAGTTAGAGGCGTCTCTGGCACAGATGTACCTAGGGATAAAGATTTCAGTGAGTACGGCAAATGGGGCAGTCATTAAAACCCATGAATATAAGTCCTCTCATTTTATAGTCTGTGGATTGAATTTCCCGGTGAACCTTTTCATACTCCCTCTGGTGGAATTTGATGCAATTCTTGGCATGGATTGGCTTTCCTTATATAGAGCCAACATAAATTGTCGGGAGAGGGAAATCACACTACATATGGAGAATCGACCCCCGATTCGTTACAAGTGTCAGGAGGAAGATGAATCTCATTTAGCTCCATAATCTCAAGCATGGATATTACTGCCTTTTGATCATACATATATGGCTCAGATGATTGAGTCCAAGGAAGAAACCATCCTTGAAGAAATGCCTATTGTGAGGAAATTCGTTGAATTGTTTCCCGAGGAACTACTTGGTCTTCCTCCTAGAAGAGATGTTGAGTTCTCAATTGAACATATACCTGGGGCACTTCCAATATCCAAAACACTATATAGAATGGCTGTTGTTGAGCATGAAGAGCTAAAGAAACAACTACAGGAGAATCTGGATAATGGTTTTATTCGCCCAAGTGCTTCACCATGGGGTGCACCAGTCCTCTTCGTCAATAAGAAGGATGGGTCAATGCGGATTTTCATCGAATAATGTTAACTTAACAAAATCACGATAAAGAACAAGTATCCTCTACCAAGAATCGATGACTTGTTTGATCAGCTCCGTGGAGCACAATACTTCTCCAAGGTGGATTTGGGGTTGGGATATTATCAAGTAAGGGTGAATAAGGAAGATGTCCCCAAGCCTACTTTTTGTACAATGTACGGGCACTATGAATTCATAGTAATGCCTTTCGGACTCACCAATACTCTAGCTATATTCATGGAATTGATGAATAGAGTCTTTAGAGATTTACTTGACAAATTTGTGGTAGTCTTTATAGATGATATTCTAATATACTCCAAAAACAAGGAGGATCATGAGGAGAATTTAAAAACTGTACTAGAGACTTTACGCCTGGAGAAGCTCTATGAAAAGTACAGAAAGTGTGAGTTCTAATTGAAGGAGGTCTCACTCTTGGGCCATATCATCACAAGCAATGGGATATCTGTGGACCCCTCAAAAACAGATACAAATGAGGGATGGCCAAGGCCAACATCGGTAATAGATATCTGTAGCTTCTTGGGGTTAGTGGATATTATCGATGATTTGTGAGAAATTTCTCGTGATATTCCAACCCTCTTAAAAAGATAACTCGAAAGGTGGTAAAGTTTTCTTGGAGTGATGAATGTGACGAAATATTCAAGGAGTTAAAAAAGAGGCTTTTCATGGCGCTCGTGCTCACTTTACCCACAAGTGGAGAAATTTTTGTTGTATTCAGTGATGCTTCAAAAAAGGGCTTATGTTTTTTGCTGATGTAGAATGATAAAGTTATATCCTATCCCTCAAGGGAGATGAAAATCCATGAGAAAAACTATCCAACACATGATCTGGAGTTGGCGGCGGTGATCTTTGCCTTGAAAATCTGGCGGCATTATCTCTATGGGGAGAAATGTGAGATATATACTGACCACAAGAGTCTTAAATATATATTCACATAGAAAGAGATTAATATGCGAGAGAGAAGATGGCTATAGCTCATCAAGGATTATGACTGTTCAATTTATTACCACCCTGGGAAAGCGAACAAGGTGGCGGATTCCCTAAGTAGAAAGGATCCAGTGATTCTATAAATGATGAGAATTGAGATGGATCCAATCTTCTTAGACATGATGAAGATGGACATGGGAATCATAGAGAAGGGAGCATCATCAATCCTTTCACAAATGATTTCTCAACTGTCTCTTTTGGAAAGGTTAAAGGATGCTCAAAAGGATGATGTGGGAATTCAAGAAAAAGTTGAAGCTATCGAAAAGCGGAAATCCTCGGAGTTTAATGTTAATGAAGAAGGAATTGTGCGGTTTGGGAAAAGACTATGTGTTCCGCCAAGTTCGGAGCTGAAGAAGGAACTTTTGGATGATGCACATAGTTCAAATTTCTCTATTCACCCAGGGAGCACAAAGATCTATTGAGATCTCGAAGAAAACATTTGGTGGGATAATATGAAGAAGGATATTGTTGAATATACATCAAAGTTCCTAGTGTGTCAGCAAGTGAAGGCAGAGATGCAGAAGTCTAAGGGGATGATGCAACCATTGCCCATACCAGAATGGAAATGGGAAAAAATCACCATGGACTTTGTCATCGGACTTCCGAGGACATCCAAAGGCAACAATGCAATATGGGTTGTTGTGGATCGTCTTACAAAGACTGCACACTTCATTGCTATTCAGGAGGATTTCTCATTGGATCAACTGGCACAGATATGTATCTGGGTATTGGTAAGGTTTCATAGAGTACCACTATCTATTGTGTCTGACCGAGATCCAAGATTCACCTCTATGTTTTGGAAGAGTCTTCAACATGCTCTGAATACTGAACTGAACATCATTATGGCCTATCATCCTCAAACTGATGGCCAATCCGAGCGAACAATCCAAAAACTTGAGGATATGTTGAGAGCGTGCTCAATGTACATTAAAGGAGGATGGGATCAACATCTTCCTCTGGTTGAGTTCTATTATAATAACAGTTTCCACTTGAGCATCCAAATGGCACCATATGAAGCCCTGTATGGGAAAAGGTGCAGAACACTGGCATGTTGGGATGAGGTTGGTGAACGTAAGCTTCTTGGACCAGAAATGGTCGAGGATATGGTTGAGAAGGTGAAAACCATTCAGCATCATATCAAGGCAGCCCAGAGTCGACAGAAGAGTTATGCAGATAATTGTCGACGAGACCTTGAGTTTAAAGTTGGAGACATGGTTTTTATACACATATATCCATAGAAGAATGTCTTTTTAAACTTATACGGCGGGTGTGGTTATTTTCCACCATTATAAAATCACTGAAGTTTCCCTTACAAGCTTATAAAAATATTTTCAAAGTAAATGTTTTATTTTTTAATTATGTGACTTTTAAATTATTTCAAAATGAATGTTTTAAGAACTTGTGAAAGATAATCTTTATCAAGATCATAATTTTAAATGTTTTAATGATTTATCATTCTAAATCGTTCCAATTAATGTCCATGCTTTCAAAATGATTTTAAGGATTTATTTATATGGACATGAATGTTTTGAAATGATATTTCTTTTCAAAAGTTTCAAAGTGGTATGGGACACTTTGATTCAAAAATCTCTTTTAAATTACTTCCTTTATAAATGTGGGACATTTCAATGATTTTGAGAAAAGATATATTCCTCTCAAATAGTTTTTATTTCATCTATTTCAACATCATTTGATGGATTTTAAGCTTATTTGAAGTTGATTTATTATGATACAAAACTTTTGTATTGTATTGATGGTTTTGTGATATTTTTTACTGTGGATGTGTTATTTTTATACCATTCATGGTTTATGGAGAAATTATTGACATTTCGTATGCTATTTTTAATAAGAATGTTTACGTAATCTTTAAACCTTTTCATATGGGAATGCATTGGACTTAGTAAGTGACGGGTGGAGCCCACTATAGCTCCTCGATGCATTGGTAGGTCTCATGAGAAAAACTAGTGTCTTGGTACAAGGCCTTGACAAAATCTTATTTTTAGTTAAATGATTTTATTTATCAATAATAATTTCATTTGGGATCTTATGTATTATCAAATGAATACCCTTAGTATAGGAAAATGATTTGGTGATTAAGTGATAAATGTTATTTTGAATGTTTTTCACTTTGTGGTGAACACTATATGCCCAAGGTAAATAGAATAGTATGAGATTTTATTTTAGGAGTAATGGTGGATTTTTATCTATGTTATTATTGTGGATTTATAGTTATTTGGGTTATTTATGGAAAATGATTAAGTTAATTACTTTTAAGTATGTGACTTTAAGAGTAATTAATGTCATTTGGAGATATAATTTAACATGGAAGACTACATTCTTATATGTTTTGGGTTTCTATATTAGTTTGGATTATATTGAAGGATTTTAAGGACAATTGATTATTGAATGGTATTTATTTAACTTTGGGGTATTGATGGTTTCATTTTAGAAATTAAGATTACTGTTTTTTCTCTCTAATGGAATATCCATTTGGGGGATCATCAGATATTATACTAACCATTCTGGTTTTGATTAATCTATAAAGACAAGGTAAATATATATTTTATCCTACGTGGATCATATATTTCTATAGATGTTTATTCTAGCTCTTCCATTGTGACCAAGTCTTCGTGAATACTCATTGTTAAAAAAAAATGAGTTAGTGGTAAAAATTTATTAAATAATGAAACTCTACTTAAAAAGTAAGTATATCTCTTTATGTTCATTGTCAATATCATAAATGAATTCTTTGTCCTTATGTAATGTATCTTAAAACAAAAAATGTTTTCTGTTACTTTTCCTATTGGGAGACTAATGACCATTTGTCCCAACATATGTTTGCGATTTTCTTAGTGTTAACTTTCTCCTGTTCATGTTTTCTATCCCTCTCAATTGGAACTTAACACATAGTTTATCGTCAATATCCAGGTTTCCCTACATGGAATCCTAGTATGGGTTATCTTGGGAGACCTTTATACCTCTCTTCCATTCATTTACAGTGATAGTTTTATTGACTCTTTTTACGATGTGGGACTTTCCATTATATTCTCAAGCGCAATTTTTAAAAAAATTTCAAGGATGCAATTTATTGAAGGAGGGGAGAATGTAACACCCCAAGCATCCATGGTACGTTTGCCTTTGAATAATGCAATGGCATGCATTGTACGCCACTTCGAGATTCTAACACACCACAACCAATCAAACCAGCCATTATGAATAGTTATACCTACTTTTTGAAATTTTATAATTTCTATCGCTCAAAATGGACTTAATTTTTGGATTCTTAATATCAAAATTATCCTAGGGTGAAATTTTGGTACTTTTTCGATAACTTTCATATTTTTATGAATAGTGAAAATTAGTAAATTTTATTTAAAAACAACTTTTTTAATCGAAATAAAAAATATTGATAAATTATGAGCTTGAGTGGTTTTAAAGTATATTGAGAATATATTTTTACCATTTAATTCAATTTCTGTAATTGGACATAATTTCACAATTAAACCAGACATAAACATGTGCCAATCTTTTGATATTTATTATCTCTTAAAAACAAGCCTTTTGTTTTAACAACGGGAATGAATTTTAAATTAATTTTTCCCACTTCTGTGTTTTCAATTTAGAAAAATGGATTCCATATTTGGAATCAGGATATCCAAATTGTGTAAATAGGAAACTTTTATTTTTAGACATTTTGAATAATTACTTCGGTAAATATTTTATTTACCATGGTTAAAGGGTCAATCTGGTAAATAAGGGTTAAAAAATAATATTATAATAATACTAAATTACCCTAAAATGTGTCCTAACCTTATTGGTGGATACATGTCCGACCATGGGAATCTTTGGGTTGATTTTGGGACCCCATGGAGCCACTTGTAAGTGATAATGGCACTTTATATTAATTAAGTTAAAATAAATACAAAAATGACATAATCATATATCTTTTAGAAAAACATTTTTCACATAGAGTTATATATGTTGGATTTACGACTATAAATATTAATTATAAATCTATAAAAGATTTCCTACATAATGGTACTTTATTTATAATTTTTAGACATTAAATAATTTAATTTATTTATGACACAATGGTGATGCAGTAATTACCATAATAATGAAAAATTAGAATAATTGATATTATAAATACCCAAATAAATTTAATTTGAGACTTTTTATGAATACTAATAATTTTCTAGGTTAATATGGAATGTTATGATTGATTTAATTATCTTTGTTTGAAGTTATCATTCTGTTATGAGAAAGACCCATAAATTAAAGTATATTACGTAATGAATACAATCATGGGAAGTACACATACACCACATGCAAAAAATAAGTTGTGAACAATGGAATTCTCATGAAATTAAGAGTGAGATAAGAAATCCCTTACTTTTTACTTTTTCCTTGTTCGACGGTAGGTTAACCTCTTATATAATGGTGAAATAATTGTTATTGAATTATACAAGAATCATTTACATTAATATGATATCATAAATGATCTTTTAACATTAATTTTTTAATAATATCTTAGTATTATCATCATTTCGGGTGTTAACTTACTCATTTTCCTTTATATTATTTGTTACATAAGCTGTATTCTTTATGGATAGGTTTTATATTATTCATATCCATAATTACATCAAGTCCTTAAACATTATTTTTAATCACCAAATGAGAATTATACTTGAATAGATACGATGGAGAATGAATCTCATCGCCTTCGTGGAGATGGTAGTCCGTACGTACGCACGAGCGGCAATATCATTCTTTTGATGTTAAAATAATATATAAAACGATGGTATATCATATAGAAAGAATAATTATCATGTTATATTTATTATTTACATGAATTACACATCATTATTATACCCATCCAAATAATAATTTATTGAATGACAATTGCACCACGACGTGGAGATGGTAAGCTGTACGTACGCACGTATGGTGACATGAAATTAAAAGGATGGATTAAATAATGAATATGGTTGTACCATATTTATAATAACATCACAATATATAGAATATACTAGAGTTATTATTTTAGAATAGAAATAACAACGAAAGAAGAAGTGGAAGAAGAAAAGAACTTGAAAAAGGGTGGTGAAATTATTACCTCTTCTTCGGGTTCTTCTTTTTGATTTGATCAAAAGGGCTCCATAGGTTGGCTTTCTGACTAAAGGAAGGCCTCTAGGATGAATTGAGGTAAGTTGAGAGAGTATTTGGGCAGGTTTTTGCTGAACCAAAATGCTTTGATGGTGTGAATTAATGAGAATGGGGAGTGGCCTTTTATAAGAGGGGTGATAGGTACCTTTGGAAAAGATAGAAATATTATTTTATAATAAATTAATATTCGGTTTCTAATGGATCCAAAGTGAATTATTTAAATCTTAAGGTGTGGATAGGTCTAAAACCACTCAACAAATAGGATTTATACAGGTTTGGGTTACTATATTAACTTTATCTTTACGCATTAACTCTTAGTTAATTAGTTTCACTTTTACAATGTCTCTTTGTATTTTTATATTATATGGTTAATAAACTTACTATATATATCCAAGAGACCCCAAAGTGGTCCATTAATGATACACCTATCATTATATAAGTTTCATGGCCAAACCTTATATTTTTAGGAACTTAATATCAATTAATAATAAAATATTTGTTTTAAAAACTCTTTTATGTCAATTTTGACACTATTCAATAATTGATTTTTGTAAAAATCATAAGAGAATTATTACTTCGAAAAAAGTTAATTAAATCATTCCTCACCTATCATATTAACCTATAAAATTAGTTTAATTCATAAAACGTCTCAAATTATATTTATTTGTGTATTTATATTTTCAATTATTTTAATTTTTCACTATTATGGTAATTACTGCATCATCATTGTGTCATAAATAAATAAATTATTTATTCTCTAAAAATTATAAATAATCTATAATTATGTAGGAAATCTTTTTATATTTCTAATGAATATTTAAAATCAAAATTCCAACATATATAACCCTATGTAAAAAAATGTTGTCTTAAAAGATATATGCTTATGTCATTATTGTATTTATTTTAACTTAATTAATATAAAGTGTAATTATCACTTACAAGTGGCTCCATGGGGGTCCTAAAAGCAACCCAAAGATTACCATGGTCGTAAATGTATCCAAAAATAAGGTTAGGACATGTTTTAGGGTAATTTAGTATTATTATAATATTATTTGTTAACCCTTATTTACCGGATTTATCCTTTAACCATGGTAAATAAAATATATTACCGAAATAATTATTCAAAATGACTAAAAATAAAAGTTACCTATTTACAAAATTTGGACATCCTGATTCCAAATATGGAATCCATTTTTCCAAATTCAAAACACAGAAGTGGCAGAAATTAATTTAAAATTAATTCCCATTGTTAAAACAAAAGGCGTGTTTTTAAAGGATAATAACTATCAAAAGATTGGCACTTGTTTATGTCGGGTTTAATTGTGAAATTATTTCCAATGACAAATATTGAATTAAATGGTAAAAATATATTATAAATATACTTTAAAACCACTCAAATTCATAATTTATCAATATTAATTATTTCGATTAAAAAAGATGTTTTTAATTAAAATTTAGTAATTTTCACTATTCATCAAAATATGAAAGTTATCTGAAAAGTACCAAAATTTCACCCTAGGCTAATTTCGATATTCCGAATCCAAAAATGAAGTCCATTTTGAGAGATATAAATTAAATAATTTCAAAAAGTATGTATTAATATTCATAACGGCAAGTTTGATTGGTTATGGTGTGTTAGAATCTTGAAGTTGCGTACAGTGCACGCCATTGCATTATTCAAAGGGAAATGTACCATGGAAGCTTGGGGTGTTACATTCTCCCCTCCTTCAATAAATTGGGTCCTCGCAATTTTTATTTAAATTGGGTGTGAGAATATAATGGAATGTCCCACATCGGAAAAAGAGTCAATAAAACTATCACTTGAAAAGAAAGAAAGAGAGGTATAAAGGTCACCCAATATAACCCATACTTGGATTCCATGTAGGAAAACATGGATATGGACGATAAACTAAGTGTTATGTTCCGATGGAGAGGGATAAAAAACAACTTTTTTAATCAAAATAATTTATATTTATAAATTATGAATTTTAGTGGTTTTAAAGTATATTTAGAATATATTTCTACCATTTAATACAATGTTGGTCATTGTACATAATTTTACAATTAAACCAAACATAAACAAGTGTCAATCTTTTGATAGTTATTATCTCTTAAAAACACGCTTTTTTGTTTTAACAACGGAAATTAATTTGAAATTAATTTTTTCCACTTCTGTGTTTTGAATTTGGAAAAATGGATTCCATATTTGGAATCAGTATGCTCAAATTGTGAAAATAGGTAACTTTTATTTTTAGACATTTTGAATAATTACTTTGGTAAATATTTTATTTACCATGGTTAAAGGGTAAATCCGGTAAATAATGGTTAAAAAATAATATTATAATAATAACAAATTACCCTAAAACGTGTCCTAAACTTATTGGTTGATACATGTCTGACCATGGGCTTCTTTGGGTCGATTTTTGGACCCCATGGAGCCACTTGTAATGATAATGACACTTTATATTAATTAAGTTAAAATAAATACAAAAAAGACATAAGCATATATCTTTTAGAAAAATTTTTTTTACATAGGGTTATATATGTTGGACTTTTGATTATAAATATTCATTAGAAAGCTAAAATTATTTCATACATAATGATATTTTATTTATAATTTTTATAAAATAAATAATTTTATTTATTAATGACACAATGATAATGCATTGATTACCATAATAGTGAAAAATTAAAATAATTGATATTATAAATACCCAAATAAATATAATTTGAGACTTTTTATGAATTACACTAATTTTCTAGGTTAATATGACATGTTACTATTGACGTAATTAACTTTTTTTGAAGTAATAATTCTGTTATGATTTTTCACAAAAATCATTTATTAAATAGTGTCAAAATTGATATAAAAGAGTTTTTAAACAAATATTATATTATTAATTTATATTCAATACCTAAAAATCTATGGTTCATCCAGGAGACTTATATCATGATAGGTGTATCATTAATGGACCACTTGGGGGTCTCTTGGATGTATATAGTATGTTTATAAACCATATAATATAAAAATACAAAGAGACATTGTAAAAGTTAAACTAATTAACTAAGAGTTAATACTTAAAGATAAGGTTAATATAGTGTCCAAAACCTATCTAAATTCTATTGGTTGAGTGGTTTTCGACCTATCCCAACCTTAAACTTTAAATAATCCACTTTGGAGCCATTATAAACCTAATATGAATTTATTATAAAATAATATTTCTAGCTTTTCCAAAGGTGTCCCTCACCCCTCTTATAAAAGGACACTCCCCCTTCTCACTAATTCACACATTAAAAGCCTTTTGGTTTGGCCAAAACTTTCCCAAATGCTCTCTAAAAGTCCCTAACTTAATCCTAGAGGCCTTACTTTAGTCATAAATCTAACCTATGGAGCCGTTTTGATCAAATCAAAAGGAAGAACCCGAAGAAGAGGTAATGCTTTCACCACCATCTTTCAAGTTCCTTTCTTCTTCAAATTCTTCGTTCTTTGTTATTTCTATTCTTAAATAATAACTCCAGTATCTATTATATACTGTGATGTTATTATAAATATGGTACAACCATATTCAGTATTCTATCCATTCTTTGAATGACATGTCACCATACGTGCGTACGTACGGTTTACCGTCTCCACGTCATGGTGTAATTGTTATTCAATACATTATTATTTGTATTGGTATAATAATGATGTGTATTTGATGTAAATAATAAATATATCCTTATAAGGATTATGTATAAATGATATACCATCCAATTATATATTATTTTAATATCAAAAGAATGAAATTTTCGCTCATGCGTACGTATGGATTACCGTCTCCACGACGCGATGAGATTCATTTCCAAGTTCATCATTCATCGATGATTATAAAAATATTTATTACTAATAAGTATGTAATATATGACATAATAATTCTACTAGATATATATATATATATATAATGATTTATGTACTTACATATATCTTTTTCACTTACTTCCGTTCAATACTATATGAAAACCGAAACAGTGTTTATGCGTACGTACGGACTACCGTCTCCATGAACGGTGTTTTCCATTTCATATATATGTCTATTATACATATTTATATTCTAAATATATATGATATATTTATCATTTTTTATATTCTGGAAGTATTTAAATCATGATCTAAGTGATACAACCAAGAGTAACAAGTTAAAACACGTACGATAAAGAAAGTGATTATTACCCGAAATGTTAATTTAATATGGAAATTATTATTAAATGGATAATATAAAGTCATAAATGAATAATGTATGATATAATAAATATTAATATGGTTCTGTTATAATTTAATAACATACAATTATCTTCTTACAGAAAGTTAAACGTACCCTCAACTAAAGGAAAGTGCAAGGTAAGAGGTTTTCATCTCACTCCTTATTCCCATGAGATTCATGCCATATTGCAACTATTAACTTTCGTGTGGTGTATGTACTTCCCATAATTGTTTTCTTTTTGTAATAAACTTTAATTTATGTGTATTTACATATTCATTGTATGATACCTCTTTCATGAGTTGTATGTTTTGTTTGTTACCAGATTGGTAAGGGTTTATTTTGCAATCTCTTCATTAGCCGAGGTTTTTTATACGTAATAATATACTGGGACCTCTTTATCATCCACATCCATGTTCCTTAAAAAAGCACTTAAAAATATTTTTACTACTTACTAGACAATGGGTTAAAGTCATTTATAACCTTATTTGTTTTGAAAGGAATCTTTCCGTCATTTTCCAAACAAGGTACTTTTTAACCTTTTCGACAAATTTAATGTAAGAATGTCTTTTTAAACTTATACGGAGGGTGTGGTTATTTTCCACCGTCATTAAATCACTGAAGCTTCCCTTAAAAGCTTATAAGAATATTTTCAATGTAAATGTTTTATTTTATAATTATGTGACTATTAAATGATTTCAAAATGAATAATTTAAGAATTTGTGAAAGGTACTCTTTATCACGATCATAATTTTAAATGTTTTAAAGATTTTTCTTTCTAAATATTTTTAATTAATGTCCATGTTTTCAAAATGATTTTAAGGATTTATTTATATGGACATGAATGTTTTCAAATGATATTTATTTTCAAAAGTTTAAAAGTGGTATGAAACACTTTGATTAAAAAATCTCTTTTAAATTACTTCGTTTATATATGTGTGACATTTCAATGATTTCGAGAAAAAGATATTTGTCTCAAATAGTTTTTATTTCATCTATGTCATCATCCTTTGATGGATTTTAAGCTTATTTGAAGTATATTTATTATGATACAAAACTTTTTTATTGTATTGAATGTTTTGTGAAATGTTTTACTGTGGATGTGTTATTTTTATACCATTCATGGTTTATGGAGAAAGTATTGACATTTCATATGCTAGTTTTAATATGAATGTTTATGTTATGTTTAAACCCTTTCATATGGGAATGCATTAGACTTAGTAAGTGATGGGTGGAGCCCGCTATAGCTCCTCGATGCATCGGTAGTTCTCATGAGACAAACTAGTGTCTTGGCACAAGGCCTTGACAAAATCTTATTTGTAGTCTTGGTACGAGGCCTTGGCTATGTGGTTATGATTTTCTTGGCGTTATACATTTCATCATTATGAATGTGGTTATTGATATTACATGTGATTATTCGATTAGTAAAATATCCATGTGAATACGAAAATGGCATTATTTAATTTTATTTTTTCCATACTATGTTGAAGTTTAAGTTTAAAAGGCTTTGGTTTAAGTTATACATTGACTTAAATGTTTATGATTATTTATGAAAGTTTTTGATGTATTGCATACCCTTACAAAGCGTTTGAGCTCACCCCTTTCTATGTTTTATTTTTCCCAGGATTCCAAGAAGTATATTGTGGTTGATATCCAGGGTTAAGACAAGGGAATAATGGAATTCATAAAGGATTATATATGTTGTTTTGTATGTTATGAAGTCTAATGTAACATTCATGTATGTAATCTATTTTCCATGACTGCTAAACTAATCAGTCCATTGGAACTTTATTCCTTATAATCATGCCAATGTATTAAAATAATGCATCGACACTGGGTAACTGGCGTCGGGGCGTTACAGTTGGTATCAGAGGAAGTTTAGTACAAACCTTAGAAGCTAGATATAGATAAAATATGATTAGAGCACATAGACCTAATATGGACTTTCAGGATTAGTATAGAATAACTTACTAGAATTTTAGTATTGTAGAGATTTTGTGAGTTTTCCGAGCAATACATCCATATCTGGATACGAGAAGGTAGAGGCGACTCTGGCATAGATGTACCTAGGGGTAAATCCTGAAAACGCTGCTTTGATCTTGACTCAAATGGGAACTGGTGCATGAAAACGGGCCTTGCTGCACTCTTGGTTACGACACTCTTGGGGGATATTCTTAGGATAACTCTCATTTTCTGTACAAATCATTATGAAGGGTTTATGAGTATATACTTCCTCAGAGAAAACATTTTTATGATTATGGATTATATCCATAAATGGTTCAATTTATGTTAAGTGTTTTATAAGTATGAAATTATGTATTTTGACTCATAAACTGATCTAGTTTATTCCATTGTTTAAAAATGGCGCCTAGTGGAATAAATGGAAACCGTATCAATGCACGCAATCCATGTAGGGACTGCCCTCCTGCTCAAGATAATTATAGTGGAGTTGGGGATGCAACTGGAACCAGATCTATCTTATTGCGAAGAGCCCATCAAGATTCTTGATATGAGAGAAGAAGTACTGAGAAACCGGACGACTCGTCTGGTAAAAATCATGTGGAGAAACCATAAGATGGAAGAGGCAACGTGGGAACCAGATAAACTTATGATGAAGAACCACCCGAGTCTTTTCATGCGGTATTATTCTAGAAATTTTGAGCAAGAAATTATTTGATGAATGGTAGAATGTAACACCCCAATCTTCTATGGTACGTTTCTCTTTGAATAATGCAATAACGTCTGTTGTACGCAACATCGAGTTCTAACACACACCACAACCAATCAAACTAGCCGTTATGAATAGTAATACCTACTTTTTGAAATTAAATAAATTTTATCTCTAAAAATAAACTTCATTTTTGGATTTGGAATATCGAATTTAGCCTATGGTGAAATTTTGGAACTTTTCGGATAACATTAATATTTTGAAGAATAGTGAAAATTACTAAATTTTAATTAAAAACAACTTTTTTAATCGAAATAATTTATATTGATAAATTAAACATTTGAGTGGTTTTAAAGTATATTTATAATATATTTTTACCATTTAATACAATTTTGGTCATTTTACATAATTTTACAATTAAACTAGACATAAACAAGTGTCAATCGTTTGATAGTTATTATCTCTTAAAAACACGCTTTTTATTTTAACAACATCAATTAATTTTAAATTAAATTCTGCCACTAATCTGTTTTGAATTTTGAAAAATGGATTCCATATTTGGAATCAAGATGTTAAAATTGTGAAAATTGGTAACTTTTATTTTTACACATTTTGAATAATTACTTCGGTAAATATTTTATTTACCATGGTTAAAGGGTAAATCCGGTAAATAAGGGTTAAAAAATATTATTATAATAACATCAAATTACCCTAAAACGTGTCCTAAACTTATTATTTTATACATGACCGACCATTTTCATATTTGGATTGATTTTTTGACCCCATGGATCCAATTGTAAGTGATAATGACACTTTATATTAATTATGTTAAAATAAATACAAAAATGACATAAGCATATATTTTTTCGAAAAATTGTTTTACATAGGGTTATATATGTTGGATTTTCAATTATAAATATTCATTAGAAAGATAAAATGATTTCATACATAATTATATTTTATTTAAAATTTTTAGACAATAAATAATTTAATTTATTTATGACCCAATGATGATGCAGTAATTACAATAATAGTGAAAAATTAAACTAATTGATATTATAAATACCAAAATAAATATAATATGCGCCTTTTTATGAATTACACTAATTTTATAGGTTAATATTACATGTTTGTATTGACATAATTTACTTTTTTCTAAGTAACCATTCTTTTATGATTTTCAAAAAAATCAATTATTGAATAGTGTCAAAATTGACATAAAAGAGTTTTTAAAACAAATATTATATTATTAATTGATATTAAATTCTTAAAAATCTATGGTTAGGACAAGAGACTTATATAATGATAGTTGTATCATTAATGGACCACTTTAGGGTCTTTTTGATGTATATAGTAAGTTTATAAACCATATAATATAAAAATACAAAGAGACATTGTAAAAGTGAAACTAATTAACTAAGAGTTAATACTTAAAGATAAGGTTAATATAGTGACCCAAAACTGTATAAAGTCTATTGGTTGAGTTTTTTTCGACCAATATCCACCTTAAACTTTAAATAATATACTTTGGAGCAATTAGAAACCGAATGTGAATTTATTATAAAATAATATTTCTAGCTTTTTCTAAGGTGCCCCTCACCCCTCTTATAAAAGGGCACTCCCACTTCTCACTAATTCACACAATCAAATTCTTTTGGTTCGTCCAACCCCTACCCAAATACTCTCTAAACATCCCTAAATTCATCCTAGAGGCATTAATTTAGTCATAAGGCCAACCTAAGGATCCCTTTTAATCAAATCAAAAGTAAGAACCCGAAGAAGAGGTAATGTTTTCACCACACTCTTTCAAGTTCCTTTCTTCTTCAACTTCTTCTTTATTTGTTATTTATATTCTAAAATAATAACTCCATTATATCCTATATACTGTTATGTTATTATAAATATGGTACAACCAGATTTAGTATTCTATCCATCCTTTGAATGACATGTCACCATATGTGCGTACGTACGGCTTACCATCTCCATGTCATATTGTAATTGTTATTCAATACATTATTATTTGGATGGGTATAATAATGATGTGTATTTGATGTAAATAATAAATATAACATTATAAGGATTATGTATATACGATACACCATCCAATTATATATTATTTTAATAACAAAAGATTGATATTTTCACTCGTGTGTACGTACGGATTACTGTATCCACAGTGCGATGAGATTCATTTCCAGGTTCACCATTCATCGATGATTATAAAAATATTTATACTAATAAGTATGTAATATATGAGATAATAATGCTACTGGAGATATATATATTTATATATATAAGGATTTATATACATACATATATCTTATTCACTTACTTCCGTTCAATACTATATGAAAACAGAAACAACGTTTATGCGTACGTACGGACTACCATCTCCATAAACGGTGTTTTCCATTTCATATATATTTCTATTATACATTATAATCTAAATATATATGATATATTTATCATGATTTATATTCTTGAATTATTTAAATCATGATCTAAGTGATATAACCAAGAGTAACAAGTTAAAACACGTACGATAAAGAAAGCGATTATTACCCGAAATGTTAATTTAACATGGAAATTATTATTAAATGGGCAATACAATGTCATAAATGAATCATGTATGATATCATAAATATTAATATGGTTCTGTTATAATTTAATAACATAATATGATCTTCATACATGAGGTAAAATATACCCTCGACTAAATGTGTGACTTTTCAATGATTTCGAGAAAAGAGATATTTCTCTCAAATATTTTTGATTTCATCTATGTCAACATCATTTGATGGATTTTAAGCTTATTTGAAGTTGATTTATTATGATGCAAAACTTTTGTATTGTATTGAAGGTTTTTTGATATGTTTTACTGTTGATATGTTATTTTTATACCATTCATGGTTTATGGAGAAAGTATTGACATTTCGTATGCTAGTTTTAATACGAATGTTTATGTTATGTTTAAACCTTTTCATATGGGAATGAATTTGACTTAGTATGTGATGGGTGGAGCCTGCTATAGCTCCTCGATACATTGGTAGTTCTAATGAGACAAACTAGTGTCTTGGCACAAGGCCTTGACAAGATCTTATTTGTAGTCTTGGCACGAGGCCTTGGCTATGTGGTTATGATATTCTGGCATTATGCATTCCATCATTATGAAAGTGGTTATTGATATTGCATGTGATTATTCTATTTGTATAATATCCATGTGAATAATTAAATGGAATTATTTCATTTTTATGTTTTCCCATACTATGTTGAAGTTTATGTTTAAAAGGCTTTTGTTTTAGTTATACATTGCCTTGAATGTTTATGCTTATTTATGAAAGTTTCTACTGTATTTCTGACCCATATAGAGCATTTCAGCTCACCCCTTTCTATGTTTTATTTTTTCCAGGTTGTGAAGAAGTAAATTATGAATGACCTGCAGGGATAGTATAAGGGGATAAGAGTGTGAACTATAGAGACTATGTTGTTGTAGTTTTCATTTTTATGATGTAATGTAAAACTTTATGAATGTATCTAGTTATTCCAAGGATACTAAACTGATCGGTCTTTCGAGACTTGATCTTTATTGTGATCATGCCAATGTTATGTAATAACGCACTGACTCTAGGTAACTGGGTTCGGGGCGTTACAGTTGGTATCAGAGGAATTTTAGTACAAACCTTGGAAGCTAGATTTAGATAAACTCTGATTAGAGTACGTAGACCTAAGATGAACTTTGAGGATTAGTATAGATGAACTTCCTAGAATTTTGGTATTGTAGAGATTTTGTAATTTCTCTGAGCAATACATCCCTGTCTGGATACGAGCAGGAAGAGGCGGCTCTGGCACAAATGTACCTAGGGGTAAAACCCGAAAACACCTCTTTGAGATAGACTCGAACGGGAACTAGTACACGACAACGGGCCTTGCTTAACTCTTGGTTACGACACTCCCGGGGGATATGCTTAGGATAATTTACATTTTCTTTACAAACTGATTTGATGTATTATATATATAAGATGAGATTAAATGACCTTGGTTAATCCTAATGTGTTTCAAATTAAGAATATAGTGACATGTTAATTTCTAAATGATTTTATGACTATGGTTACTCACACAATGCTTTCTGGTTTTAGTCAATGGATAGATTACAAGGAAGTCATAGTGACTTTGAGAATGATGTACAAGGTGGGAACGGTGGTTTAAATGAGCCAGAAAATGGAATGTTGATATGCATAAAATATATCGTCTTTATGCCAAATCAATTTTCCAAAAATATGATCAACAATATATATATTAACCAATTACTGGACTCAAAAAGAAGAGAAAGGTGGTGAATGATAAGAGCTCCAGTAGTAGAGACCATAGAGAAAGAAATCCTCAATTTCCATAATGCAGGAAATGTGGAATGAGACACCCAGGAAAGTGTCTCAATGGGACAAAGAAAAGCTTTACGTGTGGGAAGGAAAGACATAAAGTGAATAATTGCTAAAGAAAAATGAAGAGTACTATGAAAGAAGATAAAAATGGTACCAAGAATCCATTTACAGTCATTTGCCATAAATGTAGGGGAACTGGCCATTACCTGAGTGAATGCCCTATTCTATAGGATATTTTCTTAGACAAAGAAGAAGCTATGTGGAAATAAATGGTTGGTGAAATGTTTAAAAAGTATCAGTGCACCTTGTTCACGGGTTTACTTTGGAATAATTTTCTCTTGTATTTTTTAACCCTGTAGTTTTCCATGTGAGAATGATATTTAAGGAAGAATTATCTTTTCTCTTGTGGATATAGTTATAAATAACCATTTGGTTTTATATGATCTTTGGGTTTGAGGCAATTATAAGTTATTATAAATTGGGATGAAAATGAAAGGTATGAGATAAGATCTGTGGTTAAATTATGTTATGGTTATTTTGAGAAATTTATCTCATTTTGTTAATGTTATAAAATATAGTTTTTGAAAAATTACAACACACAGACCGTGTGACAACCCGTCGTGTCGGACAAAGATGTGGGAATAGAACCCACAACCAAAGTGTGATTGGGATTTATCACCTACCACTGGACTACGTGAAGTCCCTAGTTAGTGTGACTATTATTTTTAGTTAAATGATTTTACTGATCAATAATAATTTAATTTGGGATATTATGTCTTATCAAATGAATACCCTTAGTATTGGAAAATGATTTAGTGATTAAGTGATAAATGTTATTTTGGAAGTTGTTCTCTTTGTTGTGAACACTATATGCCCAAGGAAAACAGAATAGTATGGGATTTCATTTGAGGAGTAATGGTGGATTTTTATCTATGTCTTTATTGTGGATTTATAGTGATTTGGGTTATTTATGGAAATGATTAGGTTAATTAATTTTAAGTATGTGACTTTAAGAGTAATTAATGTCATTTGGAGATAAAATTTAACGTGGAAGACTACACTCTTATAAGTTTTGGGTTTCAATATTATTTTGTATTATATTGAAGGATTTTAAGGACAATTGATTATTGAATGGTATTTATTTAACTTTGGGGTATTGATGGTTTAATTTTAGAAATTATTATTAGTGTTTTTTTCTCTAATAGAATATCCATTTGGGGGATCATCGGATATTATACTAACCATTTTGGTTTTTATTAATCTCTAAAGAAAAGGTAAGTATATAGTTTATCTTAAGTTGATCATGTATTTCTATAGATGTTTATTCTAGCTCTTCCATTGTGACCAAGTCTTCTGGAATACTCATTGTTCAAAAAAAATGAGTTAGTGGTAAAAATTTATTAAAGAATAAAAATCTACTTAAATAGTAAGTATATATCTTTGTGTTCTTTGTAAATATCATAAATGAATTCCTCATCCTTATGTAATGTATCGTAAATCAAAAAATGTTGTCCATTTCCTTTTCCTACTGGGAGACTAATGACCGTTTGTCCCAACATAAGTTTGTGATTTTCATATTTTTAACTTTCTCCTGATCATGTTTTGTATCCCTCACCATCAGAACTTAACACTTAGTTTATCATCCATATCCATGTTTTCCTACATGGAATCCTAGTATGGGTTATCTTGGGTGACCTTTATACCTCTCTTCCTTTCTTTTAATGGGATAGTTTTATTGACTCTTTTTCTGATGTGGGACCTTCCATTATATTCTCAATCCCAATTTTAAAAAAAATTCTGGGGATGAAATTTATTTAAGTAAAGGATAATGTAACACCCCAATCTTCCATGGTACGTTTCCATTTGAATAATGTAGTGGCGTGCATTGTATGCAACTTCGAGGTTCTAACAAACCACAACCAATCAAACTAGCCGTTATGAATAGTAATACCTAATTTTTGAAATTTTATAAATTCTATCTCTCAAAATGGACTTCATTTTTGGATTCGGAATATCAAAATTAGCCTCGGGTGAAATTTTGGTACTTTTCCGATAACTTTCATATTTTGATGAATAGTGAAAATTACTAAATTTTAATTGAAAACAAATTTTTTAATCGAAATAATTAATATTGATAAATTATTAATTTGAGTGGTTTTAAATTATATTTAGAATAGATTTTTATAATTTAATTCAATGTTGGTCATTGAACATAATTTCACAATTAACCCAGACATAAACAAGTGCCAATCTTTTGATAGTTATTATCTCTTAAAAACACGCTTTTTGTTTTAACAACAAAAATTAATATTAAATTAACTCTTTCCACTTCTGTGTTTTGAATTTGGAAAAATAGATTCTATATTTTGAATCATGATTTCCAAATTGTTTAAATAGGTAACTTTTATTTTTAGACATTTTGAATAATTACTTCGGTAAATATTTTATTTACCATGGTTAAAGGGTAAATCCGGTAAATAACGGTTAACAAATAATATTATAATAATAATAAATTACCCTAAAACGTGTCCTAACATTATTGGTAGATACATTTCCGACCATGGGCATCTTTGGGTTGATTTTGGGACCCCATGGAGCCACTTGTAAGTGATAATGACACTTTATATTAATTAAGTTAAAATAAATACAAAATGACATAAGCATATATCTTTTAGAAAAAAATTTTACATATGGTTATATATGTTGTATTATCAATTATAAATATTCCTTAGAAAGATAAAAATATTTCCTATATAATGATATTTTATTTATAATTGTTAGATAATAAATAATTTAATTTATTAATGACACAATGATGATTCAGTAATTACCATAATAGTGAAAAATTAAACTAATTGATATTATAAATACCCAAATAAATATAATTTGAGACTTTTTATGAATTAAACTAATTTATTAGGTTAATATGACATGTTAGTAATTCTTTAATTTTTTTTTCGAAGTAATAATTCTGTTATGATTTTTAAAAGAATCAATTATTGAATAGTGTCAAAATTGACATAAAAGAGTTTTTAAAACAAATATTATATTATTAATTGATATTAAATTCATAAAAATCGAAGGTTAGGAAAAGAGACTTATATAATAATATGTGTGTCATTAATGGACCACTTGGGGGTCTCTTGGATGTATATAGTAAGTTTATTAACCATATAATATAAAAATACAAAGAGACATTGTAAAAGTGAAACTAATTAACTAAGAGTTAATGCATAAAGATAAGGTTAATATAGTAACCCAAACCTGTCTAAATCATATTGGTTGAGAGTTTTTAGACCTATAACCACCATAAACTTTAAATAATTCACTTTGAAGCCATTATAAACCTAATCTGAATTTATTATAAAATAATATTTCTAGCTTTTCCAAAGGTGCCCCTCACCCCTCTTATAAAAGGGCACTACCCCTTCTCATTAATTAACACCTTAAAGGCCTTTTGGTTCCACCAAAACCTTCCCAAATACTCTCTAAACTTCCCTAAATTCATCCTAGAGGCCTTTCTTTAGTCATAAATCCATCCTATGGAGCCCTTTTGATCAAATCAAAAGGAAGAACCCGAAGAAGAGGTAATAATTTCACCACCCTTTTTCAAGTTCCTTTCTTCTTCCACTTCTTCATTCTTTGTTATTTATATTATAAAATAATAACTCCAGTATCTTCTATATAATTTAATGTCATTATAAATATGGTACAACTATATTCAGTATTCTATCCATCCTTTGAATGTCATGTCACCATACGTGCGTACGTATGGCTCACCCTGTCCACGTCGTGGTGTAATTGTCATTCAATAAATTATTATTTGGATGGGTATAATAATGATGTGTAATTCATGTAAATAATAAATATAACATGATAATTATTCTGTATATATTATATAACATCCTTTTATATATTATTTTAACATCAATAGAATGATATTGTCGCTCGTGCGTACGTATGGACTACCGTCTCCACGAACGCGATGAGATTCATTCTCCATCGTATCCATTCAAGTATAATTCTCATTTGATGATTAAAAATAACTTTTAAGGACTTGAAATCATTCTGGATATGAATAAGATACAACCTATACATGACAACCATGTCTTACGTAACAAAACATATAAAAGAAAATGTGTAATTTAACATCTGAAACGACGATAATACTAAGATATTATTAACAAAGCAATGTTCAAAGATCATATATTATATCATATTAATGTATAGGATTAATGTATAATTTATAAAAATTATTTCACCATTATACAGGAGGTTAACTTACACCCAACCAAGGAAAAATACAAGGTAAGGGGTTTCTTATCTCGCTCTTAATTTCGTGAGAATTCCATTGTTCACCACTTATTTATTGCATGTAGTGTATGTGTACTGCCCATAATTGTATTCATTCTGTAATATAATTTAATAAATTGGTATTTACATCATCATTGTATGATCCTTCTTTCATGGGTGTATTTTTCACAAGTTACCTAATCGATAAGGGAATTTGAAATTTCAATTTCTATTTATTCAGCTTTACGCAAACTTAATTGATTATTTTACTCCAAGATTATGTGTGGAATCACTATTCATTTTCTTATGTCATAATTTCCACTCCCCTTTTCTGTTGATATAATTTTGATACACATAATCACTACATTGATAATTTATCAAGTCATCAATATGAATTTGATAAGAGTAATTTTAACTCATTATCCATTTGTTGAGTTAAACATCCAATTCATTGGTGTTGTTTTTACAAGATTATGTGTGAATGTCCTTTGTTTTACCCTAAATATCCAATAATATTTAGTTTATTTATATTTTTCACACATAACTATGTCATTGATTTATCTTTAACCAAAGGATACAACCTTCATGAGATATTTCATCTCAATTTACATTCCATTGAGAATTCTTTGTTGTTATACACCAAATAACTTTTATGTGGTGTATATAATGTACTTTGACATAGTATATCATGAATCCCTTTATTCTCATGATATTACAATATTTTGATTACCTCAATTATTTGTATTCAAGTGTCTCTATTTTGGTTAGAAACTCTAACTAAAATACCATTTTTAAATGTTTTATAGACTTTTTCTTCTAAATCTTGCTCATTAATGTCCTCTTTTTAAAAAATGGTTTTAAAGATTTATTTATATGGACATTAAAGTTTTAAAATTAAAAATCCTTTTAAAATTTTAAAAGTGGTATGGGACACATTGATTCAAAAATCTATTTTTAAACAGCTTCATGACAAATATTGTGACTTTTAAATGTTTTCAAGAAAAGGGGGATGTTTCTCTCAAATTGTTTTGATGGTTATTTTCATCTATGTCAATATCATTCATTATTATCGATTGAGGTTAATACGATACAATACAATCTTCCATATTTTATCGAATGAGTTATATTTGACTGCGGATGTGCTATTTTTATACCATTCATGGTTTGTGGTTAAAGTATTGACATTTCATATGCTAGTTTTAATACGAATGTTTATGGTATGTTTAAACATGTTAATATGAAGAATGCATTAGACTTATTAAGTGTCGGGTGGAGCCCTCTATAGATCCTTGATGCATCGGTAGGTCTCATGAGACAATCTAGTGTCTTGGAACAAGGCCTTGACAAAATCTTATTTGTAGTCTTGGCATGTGGTCATGGCTATGTGGTTACGATAGTCTGGCATTATGCATTCCTTCATTATTAATGTGCTTATTGATTTTGCAGGTGATTATTCAATTAGTAGAATATCCATGTGAATAAGTAAATGGGATTATTTCATGTTATTTTTTCCATACTATGTTGAATTTTATGTTTAAAAGGATTTTGTTTTAGTTATACATTGCCTTAAATGTTTTTGCTTATTTATGAAAGTTTCCGCTATATTGCTTACCCTTACTGAGCATTTGAGCTCACACCTATCTATGTTTTATTTTTCCCAGGATTCCAAGAAGTATATTGTGATTGATATGCATGGTTAGGACAAGGGAATAATGGATTCATAAAGGATTATTTATGTTGTTTTGTATTTTATGGAGTGTAATGTAACATTCATGTATGTAATCTATTTTCCAAGACTCCTAAACTAATCGGTCCTTTGGGACTTGATTCCTTGTAACCATGCAAATGTATTAAAATAATGCACCGACTCTGGGTAATGGGGGTCGGGGTGTTACATCATTAATATAATTTTATTTATTTTAAAATACCTACATATACCATATATGTGATTCAATAATAATAAATTAATCACATCGATTCGTGAGGTAGTACTCTTCGTGAACGAAAATGGAATTTCAATTTTCAATGGAGGGTAAGGTAAGAAAGTATATGTTATATTAATTTTAATAAAATATTAATATTTCATGAATAATATATATATATATTATATCCATAATCATAAACATCCAAGAGAGTGGATTATCAAAAATAAATTTCATCGGTTTATGAGGCGGTTGTCCACCAAACACATGAACGATGGTTTTGTTTCCCATTTGATAGTAGTGGATATAGGTTTAGGTTATTAAATTAAAAATAATTAAATGTTATGATATTTAAAAAAAATTATTTATTTTATATTAACATGATTTATTATTATTTAAATGAGGTGGAATAAGAAATAAAACAATGATGCTCAGTTAAGAATGTTACCTCTTTTTCATAGCACCGTTTATGATTATACCAATCCTCCACAGATTACATTTATGATCAAAATAAGGCCTCAATAAGGTGGGTATGGGAGTAATAAAAGTATTTTTGTAGGTCATTACTGAACCAATGGGTTTTTTAATTATATAAATGAGAATATAGGGGGTTCTATTTTATAAGGGAGGGGAACTGACATTCCTGTAAATACCCAAAACTATTCAATAATTGGATGTCACTCTCAATCAAAGTGCCTCCAAAAATGAAAACTAAATTTTATTAGGATATATAAGGCCTATAAACACCACTAAAATTGAAAAATAAACATTTTTTAAACATTTTATCATCTTTAAATATAAGGTAACTCACTTTTAACAATATAATTTTTTTCCACAAAGCCTAATTTTTGTATTTTTCCTATTCATTAGGATGAAAAATTAAGTTTAAATTATTATGAAATATAAATTATTTTTATTATAAATATGTAATCCATTTTATCAAATTAAATTACAATAATTTTAATAATTTAATTCAATATTAAACCCATAGACATCTATAAAAAAATCGTTATTAAAGAAATGCATTTTTCAAGCATGAGATGATCTTATAAGAACAATATGAAAATTATTCTTATTTAGATGAATTTTTATTAATATTTATATATATAATCTATAAATTTGATTAATATAATTCCCAATTAGGGATTATTTTAATTATATATAAATATAGAAACATTATGAACTTTAGAGTAGTTGTCAGAAAAATGGGTTTCAAAGCCTAAAAATGAACTTATGCAAAAATCCAATATGAAGGTGATATAAAAGTTTTTAATTGGAGAAAATATAATTATATAATAATTATTTAATTTAAAGAGTCAAATTAAAATAATAGTGGTTATTTTAAATTTTTTTACTTTATTAAAAGAATTTACAGTTGTATAGAAATAGGTATTTTTCACTATTCAAAGAAAAAAATTATTTTTTTTGAAAAATACAAAACAATTCAAAAAATGTTAGTATAAATATTCCAATTTAAAAAATTATGTTAATTTAATAAAATATTTTTCAAAAAGTATCAATAATTAACAATAATATTTTCTCACAAAAATAATAATTTTTTTTTGAAGGAAACATATATTTTGTAAAATACAATACCCTTATTAAAGTGGAGTTAATATTTATTAAAAAATTTAAGGGAAATTATATTGAGTATTAAATTTATATATATTTCATAGATTAGATAATACTATTCATATTCACTAAATATACTGTAATCTTTTAATGGTAATATTTAAATAATAATATTTTCTTATTATGATATGATTCGTTCAAAGTTAGTGGTGTGTGTAATATTATCTATCAAAGTAATAAAATTTATTTAAAGATAAATATATTATAAAAAATTATAGTGTTATATTATACTCACCTTAAATAAATTTCATACTCACAATTTGAACTTATGCTCAGTAATGATGGTTTTGACATTTCAAAATTCATTTACAGAAAACCCACAATGTAAAATGGATTAATAAAATATTCTCTTAAAATATATAAATGGAAATAAAAATTTCATCACATAACATGGTTTCCACATTGGTTGAAATTTTTTGGAATAAAATATATGTATGTGGAATGAAAACATAAATAATTATGATCTGTGATAGAGATCATTGATCACCAAAAAGTGAATGATGAAGTGAAAGTTAACAACTAAAAATCCATAATTATATGATGAATTAAAAGGTCATTTATTTATTGGCTAAAAAGGCAATAAGATAACATCTTTGTTTCAAGATTATTTTCCTCAAGTTCAATTATTATTTTTCAAATAAGATATAGAACACTATAAAATTTAATTACATTTATGCCATGAACAAAATTTCAATCTTTCGTTCTGTTTTTATCAATTTCCACTTCACCAGTTACTATAATGAATGAATATTGAATATATTTTTATTGTATGAATTGCCAAAATAAACCTTTAATAGACCATAATATGCTTAAAATAGTAATTACATATTCTTACTATATTTAATAAAACCAACGTGGTTATCATAATTTAAGATAATACCCAAGATGAATATGAGATTATTAATTTACAAAATTCAATAATAGAACCAAATGTTTAACATAGATCCTTCTATACACAAATAAACATAAATTTAAAATAACCTCAATAACTTCAAAATTTAATAATGTTTTAAACTCAATGGTTTTCTCATAACCATAAATTAACATCTATAAAAACATAATAAATTTCCTCTTAAATAATTATTTACATAAAACTTAAAGGTTATATATTTCTCAAAATAATAAATTTTTTCCCAAAATTACATAAATGACCTAAAAATCCAAAAAATTAAAGATTATTTAATCCTATAATTTTTTCCTAAAAATCAACCTAAAATTTTTCCACAATAGTTTTTAAATAGAAAAAATCATACTAACCAGTATAATGCATAGCTTAGTGGTAGGTTCTACACCCTTATCGCCCATCGGTAGTGGGTTCAAGCCCCGTATAATTTCAAGATGTGATTGATTGTCATATGGAATGTAGGTTCTATTTTATCCAAAGAAAATATTTATTTAATTCATATAATGTTCCCAAAAATATGATGAACATATTCAAAATAACATTAATCCTAAATTTAGTTTTTAACCACTAAAGTCTTCTTTACAACTCATTTTTTCAGAAAAATTAAATTATCAAAATCGAATATTATAACCTTAACATCATGGATAAGAAAAACCATAATGGTTAACAATTCAATTAAACTTATGACGACCAAATATAATGGTATTCTCCCTAAAAAACTTTTATTACTAATTCCCAAAATAAACCAATGGGTTATATTTCCATAAGTATCTCCCCAAATGCAATTAATTATCTTATACGTACATAACTAATATAATCAAAAGGGGTATTAATGCATATAAAATTATGATAAATATAAAAAATATTTCCATAAGAAACTTTAGTTTTAACCTTGGTAACCCATGATTGTCAGCTATCCAAGTCCATAATGATCTTTCATGAAGAGACTATGAATTCCAAAAACCTATCCCTTGAGAGTTTCAAACTGGGTGTGAAGAAATGTAACACCCTATCCCTAGAACCCTAGAGTCGGTGAATTATTATGTATCATTGGCCTGATCACAAAATATAAAGTCCCGAAAGACCAATTAGTTTAGTATCCTTGGAAGTACTTGATATATTCATAAGGTTTACATTACATCATAAAATGGAAAACTACAACAACACTGTTTCCATGGAAAACACTAAGATCCCATAGACTATCCCAGCAGGTCAGTCATAATATAGTTCTTCATATCCTAGGAAAAATAAAACATAGAAAGGGATGACCTAAAATACTCAGTAAGGATAACAATATAGTGGTAACCTTCATAAATAGGCATAAACATTTAAGGCAATATATTGAACTAAAATGGAATCCTTTTCAACATAAACTTCATCATAATATGACAAATATAAATCAAAAAAATTTCATTTACTTACTCACATGGATATTCTACTAGTTGAATAATCAAATACAATATCAATATCCAGTTTCATAATGATATAATTCATAATGTTAGACTTTCATAACCACATAGTCAAGGCCTTGTGCCAATACTAAAAATAAAATTGTGTCAAGACATTGTGCCAAGACACTAGTATGTATCGTGAGACCTACCAATGCATCAGGGATCTATAGTGGGCTCCACTCATCACTTACTAAGTCTAATTCATTCCTCATATGAAAAGTTTTAAACACAACAAAAAAAATCGTATTAAAACTAGCATATGAAATTTCAATACTTTATACATAAACCATGAATGGAATAAAAATAAAACCTCAACAATAAAACATATCACAAAACCTTTAATACAATATGGAAGTTTTTTATCATAATAAGTCAACTTCAAATAATCTAAAAATCCATGAAAGGATGTTGACATAAATGAAATCAAAACCTTTTTTTAGAGAAATATCTCTTACAATTTTGAAATCATTTAAAAGTCATATAATTATAAAATAAAACATTTATTTTGAAAATATTCTTATAATCTTGTAAGGGAAGTTTCGACGTAGTTATAATGGAAGAAAATAGCTGCACATGCCATATAAGTTAAAAAAACATTCTTACCTTAATTTTGTCGAAAAAGTCATAAAGTACATTGTTTGGAAAATAAAGGAAATATTCATTTCAACCCATTTTATAAAAAGTAAAATAAGGGTATAAAATAATTTAAACTATATTCTATTAAATAGTAAAAAAAATTTGAAATAAATTTTTATGAAACATGGATGTGGATGATAAATATGTCCCAATAGATACTTACGTAAAAACAACCTCGGATAATAAATAGATTGTGAAATTAACCCTTACCTTGTACTTTTCCTTGGTAGAGGGTAGTATAACCTCTTTTATAATGGTGAAATAATTGTTATTAAATTATACAAGAATCATATACAATAATATGATATCATATATGATCATTTAAAATTGGTTTGTTAATAATATCTTAGTATTATCGTCGTTTCGGGTGTTAACTAATTCATTTTCCTTTATATGATTTGATATGTAAGTAATGTTTGTTATGGATAGGATGTATCCTGTTCATATTCAGAATTATATTTAGTCTTTAAACATTATTTTTAATCATCTAATGAAAATTTATCTTGAATGGATACAATGGGGAATGAATCTCATCGCGTTCATGGAGACAATAATATGTACGTACGCACGAGCGACGATATCAATATTTTGAAAAATCATATATAATTGGATGGTATAGCATATAAACAGAATCATTATCATGTTATATTTATTATTTAAGTCATATATACTCATTATTATACCCATCCAAATGATGAAGTGTTTGAATAACGAACTACACCACAACATGGAGACGGTAATCTGTACGTACGAACATATGGTGACATGTCATTCAAAGGATAGATAAAATAATGAATATGGTTGTACCATTTTTATAATAACATCACAGTATGTAAAATATACTTGAGTTATTATTTTAGAATGGAAACAACAAAGAAAGAGGAAGTGGAAGAAGAAAGGAACTTAAAAGAGGTGATGAAATATTTTACCTCTTCTTCGGGTTCTTACTTTTGATTTGATCAAAAGGGCTTCTTAAGATGGATTTATGACTAAAGGAAGGCCTATAGGATTAAGGGAGGAAATCTGAGAGGGTATTTGGTCATAGGTTGGCTCATCCAAAAGGCTTTGAAGGTGTGAATTTGAGGGAAGGGGGAGTGCCCTTTTATAAGAGGGGTGAGGGGCACCTTTTGAAAAGTTAGAAATATTATTTTATAATAAAATAATTTTCGGATTCTAATGGCTCCAAAATAAATTATTTAATGAATAATGTTGTTATAGGTCTATAAACAGTCAACCAATAGGTTTTAGACAGGTTTGGATCAGTATATTAACCTTATCTTTTAAATTTAACTCTTAGTTAAATAGTTTGACATTTACCATGTCTCTTTGTATTCTTATATTATATGGAAAATAAACATACTATATACTTCCATGAGAACCCCAAGTGTTTCATTAATGATACAACTATCATTATATAAGTCTTTTGGCCTAACCTTTGATTTTTAGTAATAGAACATAAATTAATAATATAATATTTGTTTTAAAAACTCTTTTATGTCAATTCTGACACTATTTGGTATTTTGTTTTTTCTAAATTTGTAACTGCATTATTGCTTCCAAACAAATCATCTATCCAACCCTAACATGTCATATTATCATATAAAATTAGTCTAATTCATGAAAATTATAATATTATATTTATTTGTATATTTATAATATCAAATATTTTAATATTTTATTAATTATGTAATTACTGCATCATCATTGTGTCATAAATAAATTAACATATTTATTGTCTAAAAACTATAAATAAAATACCATTATGTAGGAAATATCTTTATATTTCTAATTAATATTTATATTCTAATTTATCTTATGTGTAACCCTATATTAAAAATGGTTTAGTTATTAAACATTGAATTTAACACTTTTAACTCTTCTTTGAATTAAATAATAATTAATGTCCTAATCTAATATGAGTGGACCAAAAGGATCATATTTTATTCCTAAGTTTGTTTTTGTTTGAATTACACTTATCCAAAAGAATTAGTACATGTTTTAGGGTAATAATAATATAATTTTTACCCTTAATTACCCTATTAACTTTTAACCGTGGTAAATAAAAGTAAAAAGTTACTATTCAACGAAAATTATTTTCTACTTATTGAACCACATTTTTCCTACTGATATATACCGTGTCTCTTAGGATTTCAAAATAAAACTCACTGAAGTGGTAAAAGTAAGTTTTATGTTAATTTTCAAATTCTCTTAGGAGGTGGGTTAAAAACGGTGAAAAGTTCAATAAATTTTTTTATATCTAATATTATTACAAGATGACTAAAATGGATAAAATTGAGCATATATAGGAACTATGTATCTATTTTGACATAAAATAAATTTAAATAAATAATTATTTAAAAAAAAATTCGGTTTTAACCAATAACGCAGTGTTTTCCACTATTCATCAAAAATTGAATATTTTCAAAAACATACCAAAAATTCACCCTAAGCTAATTTTAATACTCTGAATTCAAAAATGAAGTCTAATTTACCAAATTCAAAACATAGAAATTTTATTTATTAATTTAAAATTAATTATCATGTTGATGATTGAGTAAAATAAAATAAAATTATTTTCAAAGTTATTATCCCTTGGTACAACTATTATAGAGCCACATCCACTTGTATCATGTACATTGGGATGTGAATTCATATAAACCAATCTCAACTTCTCCAAAATTATATGATAATTTACATTAATTAGAATTATCCTAAAATGTATTCCTAGGGTTCTCACTATAGTTTTATCATCTTAGTTTCAAAAGGTTAACTAAACCTTTACTATGATACCAAGTATAGAAACACAATCCATTTACACATATTAATACATTATTTTTAACATGAAAATCCTTTTAATAACAACCCAAATATTATGAGACCTAGTGAATTTGGAAGACAATGATCGTAATACATGAAATTGGGGATAAAATAAAACATCTATATATTATTCATCATAATGAGATCCTAAATACTCTATAGTTCCTAAAATTACTTGTGATAACATGGGGAATACACAGAAAAAATGTGTGAGATAAAAATAATATTAGGGGAATATCATGATAAGGAAACAAAACAAATGAGTCAAAAGTATAACATTAGATCATAAAAGAGAAAGCACATGAGTAATCACATTGGAGAATAATATAAATAACATGGTATAATAATATCATCAAATCATTGGAAATGTTGTAAAAACATAAAAAATGATATAAAAATATGTCAATTCAAACCATACAGACCACGTCACAAGTGGATAGAGTCCCAAACTAAATTAGGTTTACTCACTAATCCTATACATGACATCTCATCAGACTAAAATATTACCTAATGCATTAGAGATCTATATAATTATGACCCACCTATAACATTTAAATAATTTACATGAATATGTTTTCTAAATAATTAAATAAATCATATGTCATAAACATAATAATAACCCATGAATTCAAATTAGTATCATAATAATTCCTAATATCATAATAAAAAGAAATTCCTTAAATAATTAATGTGTCAAATAATCGTAAGTAATATATTACCTCGTCAAAGGAATGGAGAGTAATATAGTTATATACATAATAGACAGATATACATATGATAAAGAGTTCTATAACCTTATAGTCTTTTTTCATGGATGAATTGAGATACTTTTAAAAATAATTAAAACACTCTTTTGTAAAACATCATTTTCACTTTGAAAATAACTTTTGATAAACTAAAAATCCCACAAAAATAATATAGAAAAGAATTCTTTAAAAAAACCATGGAAACCTATAAATTAATATTAAAATATTTTGTTGGTCATGATAGAGAATAATTCCATGCATGACGAGTATGATAAAACTAAGATTCATTTAACATTTTTTAAGAAAAGTCAAAAGTACCTTACTTAGGAAATGATAAAGAGATTCCTTTAAAAAAAATTAAAATATAAGAGGTAAAAATGAATTTAAAAAATAATATTATAAAATTAAAATAATTTTTTAAAACACTTTAAAAAACATGTACATAGAATAGAAACAATATTCGACCTAAGAGTGAAATAAAGGAAGTATTCCTTAAAAAATATTTTATCAATAATTATAAGTTTCAAAGAGAAAATATTTAATGTTACATTTAAATATCATGAATAAAAATATTAGAATAATATTATTGGGTTTTATTATATAAAAATTAAATAATTTTAAAAAAGAATAAATCATGAATAAATAATCTTGTTTAAAATGAGATTGGAATAGAGACCTCTACCGCTTTAGTAAACAGTCAATCATAACTTCTCATGAAAGAAGTAGAAAAATTTTGAAATTACATATCATAAATTATAAATTATTCATGATATAATATGTAATGGGGAATTTTATACAAAATTTATAATAAATTAGTGAAATAAAAATAACATTTTTCTTAAAGATTGAAGTTTGGAGATGAAACACTTAACTCGAGTCCATATTTTTTCAGGTTAATATTTTATCTCCTACATAAAAAATAGTATCAATTATTTTTTTTCATAAGAAAATTATACGAGTTTAATAAATTATACTCTAACCATTTAATTTAATTATTTTATTATGGTATCTAATACCTAATTAGTTATGTTTATTTTAGGAGTTTTGAGGATGCTTAGTTCATAATTTCAAAACGTTAATCGGTGTGCTGACTGAGTAAAAAGGGGTCATTATTATATCATATCCAGAATAATAATCATGAAAATATTATCATTTTATACATCAATTATAATTTTTAAAATATTGATGAAATATGGTTATGAAAAATTAAATATGTTACAATCATAGAGACGATAGGTCATACGTTCGGATGTTAAACATTTCAATTTTTCAAGGACCATTATTTAATGCAGGTAAGTGTTAATTTATCATTTTATAATTATAATAATATAAAAAATATCATATTATATATTTAAATATACTTAAATATACCAACCATGTGATGCATTTACAGAAAAAGGAATCACATCACTTCGGGAGGTAGTAGTCCACCGTACACACGTACGACATTATTATTTTTAATGGCATGTATGTTAAATAATCATGTGATATATTAACTTTCTAGAAATAATAATATTTCATAAAAATAATATATAAACATTAATACATTATCATATATATCCATGATATGTGATGATTGAAAAAAATTACATTTGTTCGCGAGGAGGTATTCAACCATACACATGAACAATAGTTTTATTTCCCATTTGATGAAAGTGGAGATGGATTGGGTTTTTGTATTAACATAATAACATGTTATTATATTTTAGACATTAATATTTTATTTTATAATGATTTTAAATTTTTTAAAAGAGGTATAATACGAAATAAAACAAATATTCTAAATTATTAATGTTACCTTTTCTTTAGAACACCTCTTTAGAATTATACTTAAAGCCTTCCTAGATTAGATTTTGCTCAAAATAAGGCCTATAGAACATGGGGAGGGATGTAAGTAAGGTATCTGGGTAGGTTTTTACTAAATAAATTTTTTTATGTTTGTAAATGGGAGGTTAGGGGCACCCTTTTGTAAGGGAGTGGGATTAGAATTCTTGTAAATACCCAAAACTCTTCAATAATGGGATGTCACTCTCAAGATAAGTTCCCCAAAAATTGAAAAATAAATGATTTTCGATGATATAATTTTTAGATACACCAATAACATTCAAAATAAACATATTTTAATCATTTTATTTCCTTCAAATATAATGTTACTCACTTTTACCTTTTTTAATATTTTACCATGTACAATATTTATTTTATTGTTTTTACTATTATTTATGAGAAAACATTATGTTTGAATTATTATATAAAATAAATTATTATGATTCAAAATATTTAAATCATTTTATCAAATTTAATTCACTAAAAGTGAAAATTTTATTTTTAAATTAGACCCATAGATGTGTTGAAAAAATGGGTTTTCAAGAAATATAATTTTCAAGCATAAGATAATCATAAAATAACTCGACAAAAAGTATTCTGAATTAAAGGGATTTAAATATATTTTTTAAAATAATATATATATATATATTAAATCCTTACTCATTAGGGGTTATTTTATTTATTTAAAAATGAAGAAACATAATTCACTTTAAAAGAGTTTAAAAAACGTTTTTCAAACGCCAAAAAATCATATACAGAAATCTAGAATAAAGGTAATTTAAATATAATTAATATGATTAAATATAATAAAATAATACTTTTTTTAATTTTAAAACAAATTAAAATAATAATGTAACTTTAAAATTACATAATTTATTAAAAGAAATGACACTAAAAAAAATCAAAATTTTCACTATTCACTGAAAAATCACTCATTCATAGAAATCCCAAAATATCACCAAAATTTAATATAGATATACCGATTTAGAAAATGATTTCAATTTTATAAAAAAATTCTAAAAAATGGAAATATTAATTATAATATTTTATCACAAAACCAATAAAAATAATTTTTGAAGGAAACATATTTCTTATAGAATAAAATATCTTTACTAAATTTGAGTTCTTATTTATTAAGAGTTTATAAATAAATTTATATTATTTAATACCTTTATATATATTTCATAAATTATATAATACTATTAATACCCACTAATTTAATGGCTAGTTTATAATGGTTCCATTTAAATAAAAATAATTTAATATTATAATGTAGTTCATTCAAACTCAATGTCGCATGTAATGAAATGTATTAGAGAAATAAAATTTATTTAATGATAAATATATTAAAAAATTATTATGTTTTTATAGTATCATCCGAGTGTGAAATCATAAAATTTTAATCAATTATATTAGAAATCACGTCCATGAATAATCTTGTGATCATAGCTAGAAGTAACCATACTCATGAATCTAAAAGCGAACATTGATATTTACAATCATTTCTATACAAAATATTATGACTATTGATAGAATAAATCAAACCCACGCATATAAATTTGAACATGGATATTCCAAATAATTATCATGATTACTATTATCATCTCATGAGATATCAATTTCACATTAGAAAATGAATTTGAGTGTTTTAACTAACCCATAAATAATATATACAAAAAATATTCATATCTATGCAATGATATCATGTAAATAGTTATCATTTCATCATAGATTAACCCATAGAAAATAATTTTTTTTCATCAAGGTTAAATCACCATAATAAAAAACCTTATTTAGAAACAATAAATATGGTATAATTGGATCATATCACCATTGAATGAAAATTATCATCAATGTATATTTTTAGACATGAAAATACCATTAACATAAAATATTTATGGACAATTTGAAAGAAATCTTCAAAGAAAATATTAGTATTGATAGTGAAAAAATTCATTCGTTTAGTTTTCATTAAAAAAAATATTTTATTCAAACCTTTGTTAAAAGTTACATTGTTTGAAGAACAATAAGAATATTTCTTCTAAAAAATTATTGAAATTAAATTATTGGTAAATATGAATTTAATCAAAAAAATAAAAAAAACATTCATGAAAACTTTTTAAATAAAGTATGGACATGCATGAAAATGATTCCTAACTAAAGATGAAATAATGGTGACTTTCCTTTAAAATATTTTCTTAATAATATTATATACCAATTTGAGGAGATTGAACAAAAAATATAAAAACCCTAAAAATTCGAATATAAGATTAAAATATATAAATTTTAAAGGATAAGATCCGTAAACTTTTCCTCATTGAACATATAGTATACACATTCTTTAAAATAAATGAGATTACAACATAAACACTTACATGAAATTCTATCATGCTTTATATGGCTTAAAAAATCCTATATAATAAATAGATAATTATTATAGAGATATTAAAAACCCATATTTATACTTAGAATACCATTCATTTTTATCATTCCACCCTTTCATTAATAATATTTCATTATCATCATCATTTCAAGTTTAACGGCTTCGTTTTTCATGTGTGTTTTAGTTTGAATGTTATTTTCCTCTTCAATTTCATCATGGTTAATTCATCTAAAAAATATCAATCAAGTTACATGTATAACATTTAATCAGTAGATACACTATTATAACCATTGATATAATGTGGTTCAAAAAAATTAATTACAACAGTTCTTGGAGACAGAAGTCCGAACATACACACAAGTGATGTTTACACTTTTCGATAGATGGAACGAACGAAAGTAAAATAATAACTCACCATTAAATATTAATTATTATATCATAAATAAAATATATATTCATTAAATATATCTTTATTACGAACTATTTAGATATTAAATGAAAATCGTATCACATCATTATATAGAGGTGGTAGTCCACAGGTACGGACAAGAGACGTTGGAATTTCTTAATGGATGGGAATGTAAGAAGGAGGACAAGATATTATAATTAAATAATTATAATTATATAATAAATATATTATATATAAACATTCACTGCATCTTAATAACCAATCATGAAATATGGTGATGCAAAATTAATCATATCTATAAGTGGAGGTGTTAGTCCACACGTATATATGAGCAATACTTTCATTTCCCATTTAATGGAAAGGAGGTGTAAAAATTGTGTTACAAAAATAATAGTAAAATAATAAAATATTTATGATACTAGATTAATTATTTTTGGATGGATAAAAAAATATTTAGAGTAATTAGAAGAATAAGTGAACTATTAAAGAGTCGGGTAAGGCGATTACCAATCCTTCGTGGAATCTCCCATGGATTACACATTAAACTTTCTTCGAATGGTACGAGGGGAATACTAGAAAGTCTAGGAATTTGGGAAGGAATCTAGTGATAGTATTTTAGGTATTGGTTTAGATAAGTGTCTCATGATGGGTGGATATGAAAGGATAAGTGGTTCTCTTTTATAAATGAGGGGAGTAGAACTCTTGTAAGTATTCAATGTTCTGTATTAATAAAATCTCTGCTTCATATTCAAGTGGAATAAATTCACAGAAAATCCATATATAATATGTTATAAGGTCAAAAAAAATATACCAATCTCATTTATAAAGGCACTGGTGATATTTAAAGTCTTTTATTTAGTTAAACCCTCCTTTAAATCTAATTTAACCATAATCGGGATAACTTAAATTATTACAATTCTAAAATATGTGCATGAAAAAAATTATAAAATAATTATAAAAAATTATAAATTTTGATTCCAAATTTTGAATATATTCTATCATATTAGAAATGTATAGTTTCCATAAATTATATTTAATATAAATCCTTAAAATTCATGAATTTTTTTTATGAAAATACCTAATTCAATCAAAAAAATAACATCCACTTAAAATCAAGTAAGAAGTTGATTTTATAGATTTTTTGGTTAATCAATTAACAAATCAAGGCTTTTTTTCTTTTGTATCAATCTATAACCAAATGGAACACACCAACCAAACAATAAAATACAAAGACCCACAAATATTTTTTAATTGAATAAAACATAATTTATGGTCATAAGAGTCAAGCATGGGATCTAAATTTCAAGCAAATAATAATTTAAAATACATTATTTAACTCTTTAAAAATATATTTGTTCAAAAAAAATTAAATGAATAGGATAAATGAAATTTTTTGAGATATTTTAATGATTTACTCAATAGTGTTAACCATAGTTTAACCTTAGTGAGGTGAAAAATCTTTACCAGGGTTACTATTCATAAAAACAAAAAATAACAGGACCAATTTAAAAAATTTAAACATCTTGATTCTAAATATGGAATCAATTTTTCAAGATTAAATTTATGGAATCTTCCTAGACTAGTTTTATTATAAATTGGTAAAATGTAATGAAAAATAGTTTTTACAAAAAATATGTCTTTAAACCTAAAAGTGAATTTATTTTTATTCCATGAAAAATGAAAACCATTACTTGAATATTAAAATATTTGATTGAATATATAAACTATACATTTAATAAAAAAATTGCATGAATATGGATTTATTTAATTTATTTAAAAAAATATATATTTTTAATATAACAAATGTTTTTGAAAAATTTATCTTTTTACCTTCAAATGATTTCATATTTATTTATAAATAATTGATAATATATGTATGAATTATTTCTAATTTATTTACATAAATTAATAATATATTTCATCAAATTTTTTATTAATATTTATTGGTATATTTTATTCAAATTAAAATACATAATATGTAAAAAATGTTTTTCATCATTAAATGTTATTGTTAAAACTTAGTGCTTATTTCCTAAGAAAAAATGAATACAGTTATATGAAGAAAAAAATTATACTTATATTTCATAATATTTCAATTCCAATTTATGTCATTCGATCCAATGGCTATTTCATATATACAATAATATTCCAATAGTGATTCATTTAATTTTGGTGTTATGTGAAAAGAGAGCTATCAAAAAAATGAAATGTATAATAATAAATTATATAATGAAATATTAGGGTGTTACATTATACCCCATTATAATAATTTCACCCAAGAAATTAAGTTACTCAGATATAAACAAATGATTATAAATATGTCTCATCACATCCATCTATTATTCCTCATCATTCCTTAAGTGGATGAATGGTGTTGTCTCCAAAGTTTTACATTCTACACATTCTATCCATGGTTTTGATAATCACAACACACACACAAAAACAATGTTTTAAAAAATTTATATTTCCTAAGTTTTTAAAGATTTTTTATAATTTATTTTTAGAAAATAATATATTTTATCATACCTAGAAATATTTTAAAACTGGTAGTTATGAACTTTCCAAAAAAAAATTAGTTCTCCTGAATAACTAAAGTCAAGTCAATAAAACTAATTAAGTGTTGTCCATACGACATATGAGGTCTAGTATATCAAACTAACTAAGACTAGTCTATCATACTAACTAAGTCTAATCCATCGAACTGAAAAATTTTTGTCCATTAGATTGACTGTGTTTAGTCTATCAGGATTACCAAGGATAATCTATCAGTCTAACATATTCAAATTCAACAAACTATAACAAACTTTTTCCCTAATTAAAAAGTTAATAATGGGATGGTTATAATTAAATATATCAAAATTAATACATTTACATCGGTTCTACCAAAATAACAATTGATGTAAATATAAATATCGTGATGAGCTTTGAAACTGGATATCATCCAATTTTGTTGCAATAAAATCCCTGAATAACAGAAATATGGCCGTTAAATGAGTTCATATAAATAAATGTTTGTTCAAGGAGCTAGGAGCTGATATAATTTTTTAACTCAATCGATTTTAAGATGTATCTACCATAACAACTTGGTACTTTCTCTTTGTAATACTTCACAAAGTTTTTGTTTTATGTAATCCATGTGAGTATTTTAAATTCCTTAAAATGTTTTGGAATTTGTATTCTTTATCTAATCTGGGTTTTAGATTTAGGTATTTTGGGTATTGGAAGATAGCTTGATCTGATCAGGTTGATTAAGGGATTCATGGGATATGAAGATATAGTCAATTGTGATATTTCTAATTGAGGTATATCTACTAATTAAATAAATACATCAAAGTTTGGTTAAAACTGTGGATACCTTAATTAAAGGTTATTGAATTTATTTATGCTTAAGATTAAAGTTTATTTGTTTATTTTATAAATTTTCTATTTTTTTTTCTAAATAACTTTTTAAAATTTCAATTTAATTTTTTTTAATTTTTTTAATTATACTATGCATTTTATAAGGAAAGACTATTTTACTAAACTTTTCAATAATTTGATTTATTGGATGAACTCTCAGTCTGATAGAAGTTAATCTAATCATATGATTCAATATGAATCTAAGAAACATGATAAGTAGGTCTTTTATTTAATTAGTGTAAATTTTTAAACAAAAATTCAACCCCCCCCCCCACATCTTGTATTAATTATAAACTCTTACAATTAAACAATTAATATTAGAGGGAGGATCTACACCTTGACTTTCTGATTTTTTATTTTTTTATCTAAATCATTATTCTAAAAGTTATAGTAAACTGTTTTAATATAAAATATTACATATAGACTGTTATTATACTAATGTGTATATTGTATAAATATTTTTTTTTTCATAAGATGATATTTTTAAACATTGGTATACTGGAAAATATGAATCCAAGAAGACTACCAATATTTAATGGTGTCAGTTATGAGTATTGGATATATATAATGAAGAATTATTTTATTAACACTAGTGTGAGTAATTTTGTAATTTTACGTCAAATTAAAATATTCCTCAGTAGGAATATTCAACTTATAGAAATCAATAAAAAACAAAATATCAGTTGAATTACCATGTATGGAATACTTTGTTATATTCTTTGACTAGAAACATATATATTCAAATATCATATTCTGAATCTTCTAACAAGTATTTGAATGATTCTATAAATAACACATTTTAGAACTTCTAAGGTAATAAAAACTAGAAGAGTAATATTTTTTTATTACTATCAAGTATTTTATTTCCTTCCTAGTGAAACTATATCAGATATGCATTAGAGATTCATGAAATTTTACATATTTTTTAATCCATTGGATATAATGATATTATAGATGTGATTATGGTTTAAAATATTATAGAAATCATTCCTAGAGAATGTGAGTCTAAGAGGAATGATTTAGATAATATGAAAATTATAAAACATTATAATTTTGATGTTTAGATTGGTACTTAGAAGAAATATGAGGGAATATTAAATGGAGATGCGAAAAAATGATAAAAAATAATGTAGGAGTTAATTTTTCTAGAACATTAAATATTTCTAATAAAGTCCATTTAGATGATAAATTTTCAAAATATTCAAATAAAAAGATAGTTATATTGGAAACATAAATTAATTCTTCAGAACAGTTTTAAAATGAATTAGCTAGTCATTATAAAAGTATGAAAAAAATTGTGGGGAAAAGGACTTTTGTTTAATGTATAATAATAATAATAAGAAAATAAGTGATAACAAATATTATTAAAAAGTTATTTTTATGAATCCAAATGGTATTTTCATTTAAGACTAGGTTTTCAGAAGCTTAAAATAAATGAAAAGAAGAATAATAATTTGATATGAATTCTAGGAAATATTAAAAAAATAAGTATAAAAAAATATGAATGATTCATAAACATGGAGTGACATTGGTTTTTATAGTTCATCATAAAATTCATCTGATAGTGGAATTGAAGATAAAAAAGAACATCAGATTCTTTGTGGAGGTATAAATGAACAACTGTTGCTTTTCAGATAAAGTAACTGTTGATTCTTTAACCAGTCACACTTTATATAGAAATTATCTTGATAGTCATAATAAAACAAATATAAATCGTCCATTGAGGATTCTCATACATTAGAGGAAAATAACATGTTACCTAGTTTTCAAGGGGTATCTAGATTTTTTAAACTATTTGATAGTCAAAATTGTATGTTTACTAAAAAAACTGATATTATTTATGAAAAAGTTGTTAAATATAATTCTTGAATTTATTCACTTACTACTATGATTTAAAATCAAATAAATTAATTACAAAAAAAATAATCTTGAGAAAAAATATCTTTCAAGGATACTTGTGAAGTATAAATTAGAAAAAAGTAGTTTTTCAAAATAGATAGAAAAACGTATTTCGAATATAGCTTCTATTTCGGATAAAAATTTATTTTTAAAAATAAAGTCATATATATCTGGACTAAAAATTATTTTTTAAATGTTTACTTTTGGTAAATAACCCTATAACAAGATGTATAAATAGCTAATACCTCATAATGATGAACCAAGAATGGGTTTTACTAAAAAAACCTATTTTTAAAAACAAATATTCCAAAAAAGTGATCAATTTTGAACCAAATGTCAAAGTGATAGACATTAAAAAAATAATGGTTATTTAAATAAATTTCAAACCTTATGTTTTAATAAGGATAATTTATTATAAGAATTAACTTTTTTTAGAATATAAAAGTTGGAAAACTATAGACTCAAAATTTTTTTCTTTCTAATAATACCATACCCAAGCATGTTTGGGTTCAAAAAACTAATATTTTTGTTTTAAGAATATATAATATGTTTTTTCTATGAAAATATTTAATTTTTAATGTTTTTTATTTTTATAGGTCTTATGAATATCCTTATTACCATAAGTCAATTATGTGATTAGGGGTATCATATAAACATTAGGAATGATAAAAGTATAGTTAATAGTACAAAAATTAATTTATTATTTCTTCTAATCAGTGTGAGAATGTTTATTCACTTGACTTAGAAGACCTTAGTAGCCAAGTTTTTCATTGGGTTAGTGCAATGGAAGAATAATCATGGTTATTACATTGAATGTTAGGACTATGTAGTGTTATAACATTAGCATAAATACTTAATAAATGACTTGTAAAAGATCTAATGGAACATAAATTTGATACTTATAATGTTTGTGATACTTGTCAGTTTGGAAAGGAACGTAAACAAGTTTTAAATGTATTATTGATGTATCAAAATCTGATAATTTATAGTTAGTTCACAAGTAATTATTTATTCAAACACAATATGAAGTATCAGTGAAAAATACTATGTATACATTTTAGTTGATGCTTATAATAGATATACATGGGTTGGTAATCTAGAAAAAATTATAAATCCTTTTTCAAATTTAAAAATTTTGTATCCAATATTAAAAATGAGAAACATTTATCCTCGATAATTATTCATAGTGATCAAGGTGTTTAATTTTTAAATCCTGATTTGGAAATTTTTTGTAGTGAGATGTTTATAATACATAACTTCTCGGCACCCATAACTCAATATAAAAATTGTGAATTTGAAATAAGAAATAAAATTATTCATGATATACCAAAACCAAGCTGAGTGAATACCCAATTTTAATAAATTCTTGGAATAAATTAGTTATTAATAACTTTTATACTATAAATAAATATTTAATAAAACTCTATTTGAATTCGGGATTGAAATAATACCAAACCTATTTTATTTAAATGTTTTTTGGTTTCCGTGTATTCATTCAGAATAATAAATATAATTTACATAATTTTTCTCCAAAATTCGATTAATGTATATTTTAAGGTTATTTTTCAAATTGTATGGCTTATAGAGTTTTTAATAAAAATACAAGTAATGTTCATGAAATCATACATGTTAAATTTGATAAAACTAATCCTTTTTTTTCAAAAAACATTAATACATATTTTTGGATGTTAATTCAAAAATTGATTTTCAACCAATGTAAGAAAGTTATTCTCATGAGATAAAAACTAAAGAATATGTTTCTAAAGTTCTACCTCAAGAATAATCTCAAAAAAAATTAAGAATGGTCATTTTTAAACCTAAGAAATAATTTGATTCTTAATAGTCATCCTATTGATAATATCATTCATGATGCAGATCAACCTATTAGAACTGTATGTTCCTTGGGAAATTAATTTTAATATTGTGAGTTTTTATCACAATTAGAACCTAAAACTTTGGATAAAGCTTTAGGTGAAGAATATTTGAAAAAATAAATGAAATATGAACTGAATTAATTTTGATGAAATTTAGTTTGGACTCTGGTTCAATAATCTAAAGATACTTATCTAAATTTGAGTAAAATGGGTTTTTTAGAATAAGTGCTGTGAAAATTGAATTATAGTAAGAAATAAGGCTACAATTATGGTTAGAGGTCATAATCACTAGAGGTAATATAATATAAATAACTTATGCTCCAATATGAGGACTTGAATTTTTTCATATTGTTCTAGAATGTGGATCATTTCTTAATTCCAAATCTTTTCAAATGGATGGGAAGTTTCATTTTATTAATAGATGTGTTAAGGAGGATTTTAATATATAAAAACCATTGGTTTGGAAAATAAAAAATTCCAAAACATGTTTTTAAAGATAATAAGTCATTTTAGAGACATAATCAATATCCTAGTCCCTGGTATGATTGATTAACAATATTTTTGTTATAAAACGATTTTGTTAAGGGAGCAGAGGATCCAACACTTTTAAAAAAAATATGTTTTTGAAAACATCATCATTATTCAAATTAATGTTGATGAAATTATATTTGGTTCAACGCAAAAATAATTAAAAAATTAATTTTTGGATCATATGAAATCTAAGTTTGAGATGAGCATGATGTGAGAGCTTACTTATTTTCTAGGTTTTCAAATTTCACAAAAATTAAAAAGAAATTTTATATCAGAGCATATGTATATAAAATAACTACTTAGAAAACATGGATATTTCAATAATAAAAGTATTAGTGATACTATTGAAACCTAAAATACTTTAGATATTGATTAATATGGGAAACTATTTAATTAAAATATGTTTATACAAATGATTGGTAGTTTATTATACTAAATAACTAGTTGTTCTAATTTAATGTTTTTTGTATTCATGTGAGAAATATATCAAGAGAATCCTAAATATTCTCATCTTAAATAAATAAAACAAAATTTTTGTTGTCTTTAGAGAAAATTGAATTTATGATTTTTCTACTCTTCTATAGATGTTTTTGTCATAATAAAATTATAATATTAAAATTGGTGGATCTAAAATGGATAGAAAAAATAATTTCGGAATATTTCATTTCTGAGGATATGATTTAAAATCATAGTATTTTAAGAAAAAGTACTCATTATCACTTTACACTACTGAATCTAAATATATGGTAGTTGGAAGTTGGTGTGCTCATGTTTTGTGGATGCCACACACACTCACTAACTTTGGAATGAGTTTTATTAAAACTTATTTTTTTATAACACAAGTTTCATTTCTTTATATAAACACCCATCACATCACACATGATAAAAACAAATAGCTATAAGAAACTATTATCTTCATGATCAAACACAAAAAGGATATATAATTTTACAATTCATTAGAATGCAAGAAAAACTTGCTGATATTTTTTCCAAATCGCTTAGTTATGATATATTTGAATATATTAAATATAATATATGAATATTAAAAACCAAATGATCATTCATATCTACTTATTTTTTACCAATCTCCATAAAATAATGAACTCATTTTCAAATGGGGGTACATATGTCATTGATTTATGAAAATATTAATTCGTTCTAAAAAATTACTTTTTCAAAAATCTTTTGGATTTATTAAACAAATCTAAAATATTTCAGATTTAAATTTTATGATTTTTTCAAAAAAAAATTGGATCTAATAAAATATTAGTTTTAGTAAAATATATTTGATTTAATTATTTTTAGTAAATATAAATTTTTTAAATTCACTAAAAAATTTTAATGTTTTCTAAAACCTTAATTTTTTTAAATTATTTAGATTTTCTGGAAGATTGTTTTAAATTTTAATATTTCCAAAAAGTTACATTTAAAAAGAGGTTTTGCTAAAATAAAGAAGAATTATTACCAAAATAAATTTTATACAGAAATTTATATCTTCATTCTGAAAAGTTTATAATCATTCATATTTTCTATCTTTTTATATATATTTTATGGTTTACAATTTTTTCTGTTGCTTAATTTTTTTAAATGTAATTTTTTTTCCAAAATATTCCTTTGTCTGATGAAAATATTTTAAAAATCATTATGTATTCAGATAATTTAATTAATTATTTTAAGGATCATCTTTTATTATGAAATCAATTTATGAGACTTAATTTTTGACCTTATATCTTTTCAAGTCGAATTGTGACCCCAATCTTGTGAATAAATGAGTCAGTCACCACATTCCACATAATATTTATAGTCATTTGATGACCCTCAACACAAAAATTCTCTTCCAGTATGATCATTTTTCATTCATCAAATCTGGTTCTTCTTTTTCTGATTTGATCTTATGAGAATGTTTAAACTCTCAAAAAATAATACTCTTAAAGATATTATTAAAATTGATGTTTTCAAATATATTTTAATCTATAAAATCTTGTATCATAAAACCTACTACATTTCCAAGAAATTATATGATTTCCGGGATGTGAACATAGTTTTTATTGAGAATTAACATTTTGATATTCTTTATCCATCTATAGTTATGGAATTTTACACATATATTGATTTTAGTATGGTATATTAAATGAAGTTCATAACATTTAATCCCTTAAATGAGTCTTGTATATTAAATATTCAACATGTTTTAGAAATTTTGGAAGTACTTTTGAGTGGAGACATATATCTCAAATCTCATAAGCATCTAGAGAAGTTAGGATGTTTTGAAAAATATACGGCCAAATCCTACTTGTTCCAAACTTATAGAAAAGTCAGGAAGGTATATCATTTGAAACCAGAAATAATACTTTTTGGGTTGTGGATAAAAGGATACTTAATCCCAATAAAAGGAGACAAAGTTAACTTAAAGTTATTAGAAAAATATTTTCTCACTTTCTTATAGATGTGAGGAAAATAAAATTGTTCATGTAAGCCTTTTTGTTTGTTAAATTTGTTAAAAATAGTTATATGATGTTGTGAATCTCATAGTTTCCTTGTTTTATCAATAAGATGTTCAAATTTTTTATGTTTTTAATGAATATAAAAAATCAGGTTGTCATGATGTGGAAAAGATTTTCCTTGATAAGTAAAGAAAATATTTCAAGGATGAAATTAGTCTTCATGTTGGTGCATACAAATTTTTTTTACAAATAGGAAAAATTTGTATCTGATGTTGAAGTTCAACAGTTGAAATAAAACATAAAAGACTAGAGTAAAATAATTTCACCACCTCTCAGACAAATGAAGAAAGTAAAAGTAATTTATAATGAATCTTTTCATGAGGTAATGAATATAAAATCATAGAATAAATAATGAGATATAGTTTTTCATTTATATACAGTAGAGACCTTAGCTCTAAAACAAAAAATAAGAGAAGTTTTGAAAGCTAAAGAGAAAAAGATAAAATAGAGGAAAAGATTTGATGAGGATAATGTTATTGAGAGTTTGATGGAAGGTGTTGACAGAGTACTTGGAGATATTCATACTTCTACTATGGAAGAAATGCAAGAAGTTATTTTAATTTCTCCATTAATTATTATCCAAAAAACATCCCTAATTTTTTCTAAATTATTTTAGGAAAATATTCTGGAACAGGAATTTTTTGAAACATCTAATGTTCTTATTTTTGTTGAAAAATAACAAATAAAAGTAATAATAACTGAAAAAATCAGAATTATCTAATGTTATCAAATTTAAAATTGTATGTAATGAATCCTAGAAAATCTTATCTAAGAAGTTATGAAAAAAAATCATAAAACTAAAAAAAATTGGAATAAGAATCAAAAGAAACATCTACAGAGGAATAAAAATAAAAAGAAGAGAAATAAAAATTTTAATAAGAAAAATACTCCTTTACTACTTAAGATATTGATAGAGTAGTTTCATAAAAGGAATATAGTTCTGAAAAAAGATCTTGAAAATCATCAATAACATATGAAAGTATCAGCAAAATTTGTGACAATTAGAAATTTTTATATAGGGGAAGTTTCAAATACTGAAAAATATAAGGATTAAGAGAAAGTAGATTTTGGACCTTCAAAGAGACAAATTTATAATGCTTCATCAGATTCAGTATATTCACAATCAAAATATAGATAGGATGGACTGGTAGGTTGAGGTGAAAACTATGATGCAGAACCTTAATCAACCCGAAGTCTCGAGTTATTGGAAATCTCAGACGAGACTCGAGAAGAGAAGGTCGATGAATAACTAAGGAGGGTGACATAATGTGGTGATGAAATTTTCATCACATAGGTGACCTCTAGTGGGATATGGTGTTGAATAAGGAGTGATTCACGCCCCTTACTCAGTCGAATCTAGGCATCGGAGTCAAGGTCGTCTATGTCGGTGGAGAGAAAGTTAGTCCGAAGATCCCCCTCCTATCATTCGCCTTGGATCTGTCATGACCCTTACCCCCTGATGTTTCTAATCCATTATTTTTTCACATATTCCCTCAATTCCAATCACTCAGAAAGAGATGTAATCAATCAAGGGATTTCCATAAATTTTTTATATCTGTATTAGAGTTTTTGGACATCGCACCCTTCTGCTCCAGGATGCTTGTGGATAGATTCGGTTAAGATCAACCTTTGGTTTTATCAAATCTATATTGGCTCTTCATTCCCAAGTTGTAGTAGGGCTCTAGATCAATGGAATCTTTTCATCCAAATGTTTTTTTGATGATGATTTTCCTTATTACAAGTCATTAGAGTCATGCATGTGTGATAATTGACTCTTCCTTCTCTTTCATTGGATAGTTGACTTCGATTGTGGTCATGATTTCAAGAATGAGGCGGTGTGGATTTTACTTCACCATCTTTCACCTCCCTTTAAAAACCCAACTATCTTCAAAGGTATTGGTGATAGGATCATTTTTTTCTTCGGATTCACGATGATACTATTTACATGAAGAAACTCGGCTTTTCTCACCTTTGTATTGAGATAGACCTCTCGGTGACTCTCTTGAATAATCATTAACTCTATGTGGAAGGTAAATTTGGTTTTTGGAAATGAAAATATTATGTTTAAACCATATGTTTTTGTTCTTTTTAGGGTCAATAAGTTCATTGGGATTCTTTCTATTCTTGACGTGGGAGGCGATGTAGCAAGGGATTAGAGGCTCAACCTAATGACACCCTTTCTCCCACAGTCCCTCAGGTTGATGTTGGAATGCCTTATTCTGGAGCCAGAATGAGTCCAAGATCTCCTTCAGGTGGTCATTACTCCTCTCCAGTCATCCAATCGGCCCCATATAATTTGATCCCTTGAAAACCTTCCTCATATGCTTTTAACCTATTAGGTTATTCTACTCGTGCACCTCCCTTTGTGCTGAAGGTGATCAATCCGATGAAATACAAGAAAGGTAAGGGAATCAATATTGTGGTTTATGGAGGTGTTGAACCTTCCTGTATGAATATTTTTCGTTGTGTGATGGATGAAACTAATGGGAGAAGGGGCGACCCATACTATAGAGTATCCCAATGGTCGATGGAGCTAAAGGGAGTGTCACTGCTACTATTAGTTTAGCTAGGGAACAAGTGGTGGTTGTCAATATGTACCACATTCCTAAGGATCGGTATATTGGTTTCAATGGGGTTTAGGAAGGACTGGATGTCTCAGTGGACACCCAAAATCAGTTTGACAACCTTGTGGATTTCAATGAGACAAAAATAGGCAAGAGAGATCTTTAATTTGGGTGTTTCCTTACAGGTCATTAGCAGACAAGAGGTGGCAGACTGGCTGGGTAGAATGCACACCCACTCCACGAGCCTCTAATATTGTCTCATGTCTGAGGATCCATCACTTGATTATGAGAGGGAACATAATGATTTTGATGATTTTTTTGTGGATGATTTTTTTGGGTTTAACATACTATTCACACTTAGCCATAAAATTGATCTATGGGTTTATTCTGACTCATGTATATAATAGTGGATCCCCTTGGGTTGGTTGACTTGTATGTGGTTCTTGTTAGGTTTCCCACTTTTTCCATAAAAGTTATTTTGAAAAAAAAATTAATTTTTAGTTAGTAGATTCCCAAGCCACTCATTTTGGTCAGAGAATGGAATCCATATTCATTTATTTTAATGAATCATTGAAGAAAGTAAAAGATTCCATTACATGTCTTCCATGTATAAAACCCCTATGTACGAAAATTCAGAAGCGGATTAATGTATTAGTTAAATTAGACACAATAAATCAATTAGTATAAACTATGGTGCAGAGTGAGGCATAGTTCAAAGCTTACAATGTTTAATACAAGTATGAAAGATGAAGGGTAAATAATATATTTAGATGTTTGAATGACACTAAGAGGGATTGAATGATTCATGATGAACAAATTAATGTTTAAAATAATAATTTATTTCAAATTGTTAATTAATTTTTGAATATTCCATCTAATTTTGATGAAACTCATAAACTTTTTAAGTAGCTCAAGTGTTTTTCAAAGTCTTAATATGAATAAATTTTAGAACTAAAACAGTTGAAATCTTTTCTTAAAGAATAATTTTAGAAGTTAAAGAAATATTAAAATACAGAGAACCAATATCTAATAGAAGATGTAGATAGACTAAGAAATAAGTATGAATATTTAATTTTCATAATAGAAGGCATGAAAATCTAGAGAAAACCACACCAAAAAGTTGGAATAAACAAGAATATTTATGAAATAAAAAAGTTATTGTAAATAAGCTATAAAATATATATTGATAATTTATTTATTCTAATCCTTAAATTTATAAACATAAGATTTCAATTAATGAATTATTGAATGAAATTTCTCTATTTATTATGTTTTATTGTTTTTCCAAACTTATTTTGTTGAATGTTATTTCTATTTTCATGGATGAGTGTTCATTCAAACTAATTCTTTTTAGAATTTTTATACAAAAATTTCATGTACTTTTTATCTCCTATATTACTTTTGGAAAATAAAAATTTGGTAAAAATTATTTAAATGGGGAGAGATTACTGTTTTTGTGAGGATTAATTAAATAATTTATTAGGGAGGAATTTTTTTTAAAAAAAATTATTCAAGAAGTTATTTATTGTGGATAATTTATTAAAGAAGTTATTAAGGAAGAATTTTTCAGGGGGGAGTTATTAAAGAATATCTTATTTGGGTGATTTTTTAAGAAGTTATATTATTTTATTTTTCTAGATAATTTTTTTTAGATAATGGGATAAGAGTTCTTAAATTATTAACGGGGTTGTATGTTTTTCAATGATATTGTTTTTATCTTCAAGTGTTGTGTTTTGTGTTTTTCAAAAAGGGGGAGGTTATTGAGGTGAATGTTTTACTTCAAACACTTTTTATCATTATTTTATAAAATCAAATCATAATCCTAAAAATCATGTCTTATTGACATTATATTTTCCATGTTTTTACAATGTATATATAGAAAATAAAATTCTGTTGGATATATAAATATTTTTTAACAAATAATTATAAACATTCCACACAATGTATAGTCAAACACAATTACCAAAGTCTAGTCCATTGGACTGATAAAGGATTGTACATAAGACTGAATAAGTCTAGTCAAATTTACTAACTAAGTCTACTCCACTGAGAAAACTAAGTCTTGTCTGTTGGACTAACAATGTTTGGCCTGTTGGGTTGGATGAGTTTAGCCTATTGGGCTGACTATGTAATGACCCAATGTTTTATAAATGGAAATTCATCTCTTATAATATACAATCACAATAAAGGACAAGATAATGACCTAATATGTGATATGAGGCCTTTAAACTTAAGCTCTTCACTTCTGTGATTTGAATTTCAAAAAATCTAACATACACGGTTTTGATTAGTAAATTATTTGGAGATTGATAAGAAAAACATAATTTTTGGTGAATAATAATCTACCCTTATGAATAGAAACATACCTTTATGAATAGTGGTATTCCATATTTAATAGTAACTTTAACTATGATAGTATAAAGATAATATTCAATTGAAATTATGATGTCACTATATTTTAGAATAACTAAATGAATGTTTTAAAACTGGGTCTTTAATAATAAATTATGAGTTTAATTAAACATTAAAATAATCATATTTAGAAAATCAATATTAAAAAATGGATTTCATTTTTGGATTCTACAGGTTGAAAAATGGATTGTGTGAATTTTTGGAATTTTTCTAAAATACATGAATTTTTTATGAATAGTGAAATACGCCAATTTACGATAAATGCTAAATAATGGTTTTATTTATTCATTGATTATGATATACTGATGTAAACCCAATTGGATTGAAATGACATGAATTTATTACTATTCATGGTCAAGTAATAATCACTATTTCTAGTATTGAGGTAAATTAATATACTAATGATTAAAAAATTATGAAAACCCTCCTCTCCCCAACTATAACCCCCCCCCCACTCCCTCATCCCTTCCCTACTCTCAAGCCTTGTTCGTTTCCAATATTCTGCAAATATATCTCCCCAAGATACTCCTGCATGTACAAAATCCCCTATCCTCTTCAAAATACCAAAACCTCTCCCTTTAAGAGGTTCCCAATAGAGATAAACTCAAGAGGTGAATTCCTCTTTCAAATTCTTTTTTCTTCTTTTAAGTTCTTCTCATTTCTTGTTTCTTTCCTCACATACCATAACCCAAATAGTATGATAACTCTAGTAACATACATTTATAGAAATATTTTTATGCTAGTGGTATATTACATTATCATCTCCCCTTTCCCCATCTTTTATTTAAAAGAAATGAAAACAATGTTTGAAATTTAATACATTCAAGGACAATGATTTATCAAATTCTTTGGTAATCTATAATTCTGGTCATGAAACCATTTATCTAATGATTGAACAAGATTATTTTATATGTAATATATCCTTTTTATAGTTCTTTAACCCATTTTTACTAATGTTATTATGTTATAAATCAAAACATGTTCATTGTAATCAAACCCACTGATTAACCAAAACGGTTTTCAGTGAGGTTTTATATAATAACTCGTCTTCACTCCCAATAATCATATGAATTTTCATAACCATGCAAAATCCTGGATGTTAACTAATAACATACAACTAATATTCGGGAAAACCATTTTCATCTTACAGGTTTATCCAAACATGAATATAAGAAAACTGGTCATTAAAACCAAGTAAGCAAATGAGCCCGAACAATGAAATTGAACCTTATTACCAATCAAAAGGGTCTTGAATGAACCAAAAAGGTTTATAATAAATCAATTACATATATAATACGTTCCATATTTACTAATTAATAAACCTAATTTTTTTATTCAGTTCATTAATAACTCGTGGAGAACACAACCAAATTTAAGGTAAAGGATCCTCTCCATTTCTCTCTTAATCAAGATTGTTCTCTATGCAATATCTTTTAATGTGTAAAACAATTCATGGGGTGTATTTTCACCCATAACCCATACTTACTTCCTAAATTATAAGGGAGTAGAAACCCATTTTATCTCTCATCAATCTCTCTTAGGTACACACAACACCATGTTGATAAACAATAATGAATTCAACTCAAACCTTCTTTATTCTTTCGAGTAGCCTTGTATTTTTTATATCAAAAAGGATTTATCATATATGTTTATTTACATATTATAAATTCTGTTTAGTTATACAAAATTCATTTATTAATACCCTTTCATCACTCTATTTTGGAGATTTACATGTTTTTAAAAGATTCCCTCCTTTGAAATTTTCGATAAGAAAACCTATTTTAAGGGAACTTCCCAAATTTTTACACAATTTCAAGTGCACTCTATATTATATTTTAAGAAAACATTCTATTTATAAAGTCATTATTTTATTATGAAATCCTTCTTGGTTCAATTCTTATTTTATAAAAAATATTTTCCACGTTTCTATTTTAAAATCTCTATAGTATTTTCATTAAAACTGCAAAAAAAGTTTTAATGATAATGTTTCTAAAATACATTTATTATATGTTTTCACTTATGTATAAAACCAAATACCATGTTATATACCTATTTTACCTTATGAACATTAATTTATTTTCTAATCTCTTTTTTTCATTGACAAATTCATGATATGCCTGTTGGTTAGGCTTTATGTCATGATTGTGGTACCCAATTCTTTCCTTGGGAAAACTTATGTTTATGTATGATTGATTGTGTATGATTATTTATGTGGAAAGAATATTAATCAAAATGTTGATATGGGTGTTCCTAGATAGGACTCCAATTCATTTTTTAATTTTAATTCACATGAGATGCAATTTGAAATGGGTTTGGCTATTAGCCTTGACCCATACTAAAATGGGAATCGAGATTGGCAATTAGCCTTGAACCATACTAAAATGGAAAATGGGACTAGCGGTTAGCCTTGAACAGTACTAAAGACATTTTTTATGATCCTATCTCATTTATATGATTCCATGTTTATGTTATCCCATTCTTATATGATATGACTTCATATGTTCAGTTCTTTAGATATCATTATGTCATGCCTCCTAACTCATGTGCTTAAGATGTATCCTTGTTTTATTTCCCTTACTAGGCTTTTTTAGCTCATCCATTTTTATGTGTTTCCCCAATTTACCCTATGTAGATGTAAGGGCACAATGGAAGTTAGGAGAATTTAATGGAGATTAAATAAATAAGGGTTTTTTAGCCCCAATATTTTTTGTTCTATGTACCTAGTCTTCCAAGACACTAGGCTTAATGAACCTTGGATTGTACTCTAATTTATAATTATGATTAAAAATATGTAATTTTCTAGGTAAAAGGCTAGGGAGGCTATAGTTGGTATCAAAGAACGGTATAGTTATTTTTCTAGATTAGGAATAGAGTCCCTTAGTGAGAACCTTAATGATGAGACTAAGTATAAGAAAACATTCATAAATTTTGGGCAGTATTGGTTTAGTGGTTTATCAAGAAAATACATACTTGTCTAGATACGAGCAGGCAGTGTCGGCTCCATCATAGATGTATCTAGGGTTAAAACTCAAAAACACCACTTTGAGCTATAATCGAATGGGAACTATTGCACGACAATGGGCCTTGCTGCACTCTTGGTTACGACACTCCCAGGGGATATGCTTGGGTAGATTCATGATCGTAGTACTAACTATTATAAAGGGACAAAAAATACCATAAGAATATATATTAAGAAATAGATCAAGGATAACCTAGATTTAAAACTTTGGAATCACAGGTTAGGATAAACTTCTTCTTTACAAGTTTATTATTTTTTGTTCAAATTTTCCTTTTATTCTCGATGGCTTAGTGTTGAAGTCGCCTAATTATATATTCTTTTTTCAAGATAATTGAGGTTAATAGAAGAACTCGTTCCAATAATCAATGTGATTGGTAAATTGAAGATTTCAATAATGATATGCCTGATATGACTATAGTAGGTGATCAAAACACCATGACTGTACTTGCTCAGCTGTCTCGAGTAATGAATAATAACTTGAATCATGCGGAACTCCCTCCTCCCCCAAGGAAAGAGCAATTTGATGTAGAATATTCATGTAGAAAAGGCCTCCCATGTTCAGCCGGTCCTCTGATCCCCACCTATCCGAATAGTGTATTAACTCCATTGAAAAGATATTTTCCATCCACCAGTGCTTAGAAGAAGAAAAGGTTGTACTGGGGGTCTATTGTTTTGATGGGGAAGCTAATCAGTGGTGGACACTGATCAATAATAAAAATTCCCAAGATGAAATTGATTCCATGGATTGTGAGGAATTCAAGAGGATGTTTTTCAATTAATATTCTCTTCGAACCCTCCATATCAAGATGGAAATAGATTTCCATGGACTCAAGAAGAAGGAAGATTAGTCCATCAGGGCGTATAAAGCATAATTCACAATGCTTGCAAGGTTTGCCTTAGAATTTATCATGAACACCGATATAATGCTGGATTGCTTCTTTAGCAGACTAAAGCTGAATTTATGAAAATAATTGGTGATATGAGACTTCAATAGTTATGAAGATATTTTTTGTTGTACCCACAAGGTTAAAATGGAGATTTAAGACTCTCAGTGGTCTCATGGGCCCAGTGAAAAGAAGCAGAAAATAGAGAAAAATATAGGTGGTTCGACAAACAAATCCCAGGATGGAATGAAGACAGACTATTCCCACTATAAAAGTTGTTGGAAGAAGCACCCTAGGAGTTGTCTAAAAGGAACTAAGAATTGAATAAAATGTGGAATGTTTGGTTATCCAGCTAAAAACTATCGGTAGGATATGAAGAATCCTGCTAATGTGGAAGAATAAAGGATGGTTCAGATCATCACTCAGCCATTACTGTAGCGTTACAACTACAAGAAGCATGGGAATTATGCAAGAAATTTCCTAATGGCGAGGGTTGTTAGAGACAATCAGCAATAACCTCGGAGGAAAAAATGAAGGGCTTATACTATCACTACTACTGAGGTGGATCCGGACAACGATGTGGTGACTGGTATGCAAGTTATTCATTCAATAATAGAAAATGTACTATTTGTTTCTGGTTCTATGCATTCTTTCATATCTTCCAAGTTTAGTAGAACTATTCCAAAACCACCTCAAAATTTGGATGAAAAGTTATCTATGAGAATAGTGAATGGGGAAATTTTTTCTTCCCTGGTTTATAACTCCTCCCCTATTAATTTTTGTTGAATAAACCTCCCAGAAAACCTCTTCATTCTTCCTTTAGTAGAGTTCAATGCTATCTTGTGCATGGATTGGCTATCATTATAAAAAGCCAATATCAACTGTCAGGAAAGGGAGGTCACTATTCACATCCTAAAGCATCCTTTGATTCATTTCAAGTGTAAGGAGGAAGATGAATCTCCTTTATAATAATCATATCAAGTTTGGATTTTTTTCCTTATGAGAAAGCATATATAACTCACATAATTGAGATAAGAGAGAGAATCATGCTTGAAGATATTCCCTTCATGAAGGGTTACACTGATGTATTCTTTGAAGAGTTTTCTGGTCTTCCTCTGGATTTGGGTGGTTGAGTAATCAATTGAACATATTCATGGGTCTCTTCCTATATCAAAGACACCTTATAGAATAGCCACCATAGAGCTAGAAGAGCTAAAGAAGTAGTTACAAGAGAATCTGGGGAAGGGTTTTTTACATCTAAGTGCTTCACTTGAGTGAACCCATCCTCTTCGTCATGAATAAGGATGGATCAATGCACCTTTACATTGATTATTGTGAGCTCAATAAAATCATGATAAAGATCAAGTATCCCCGACCACAGATATATGAATTGTTAGATCAGCATTGTGGGGCCTATTATTTCTCTATAGTGGACCTTCGGTCATGATATCACTAATTAAAGGTGAGAAATAAAGATATTCACAAGACAACCTTTCAAAGTAGGAATGGACACTATGAGTTCATAGTGATTCCCTAAGGACTCACTAATTCTCCAGAAACTTTCATTGCTTTGGTGAATAGAGTCTTTAGAGATTACCTCAAAAAATTTGGGGTAGTATTTATTGATGATATTCTAATATACTCCAATGGGGAGCAGGAACACCAGGAGCATTTTAATACTTTGTTAAAGAATTTTAAAAGGGAGAATTTGTATGAAAAGTACAGTAAATTTGAGTTATGGATGGAGTAATTATCATTATTGGGGATTGTTATCACCAGTAAAGGGATATCGGTGGACCATTCCAAGATAAAGGAAATTGAAGAGTGGCCCAGGCCAAATTCTATAACGGATATCCATAGCTTCTGGGGTCTAGTTGGGTATTAAAGAAAAATTGTGAAGAACATTTCACGATTTTCAATCCCAATGAGCAAGCTTACATGGAAGGGGGTGAAGTTTTTCTTGACTCAGAAATGTGAGGACTATTTCATAGAGTTGAAAATGATGTTTATCACAACGATTATACTCACACTCCTAACAAGTGGAGAACTCTTTTTGGTTTACATTGATTCTTAAAAAAAGGTATTAGGCTATGTGATAATGAAAAATGATAAATTGATAGTCTATGCCTCAAGGCAGTTGAAAATCCCTGAGAAAAACAATCCTACACATGATCTGGAGTTAGTGGCTATGAACTTTGCATTGAAAATCTGATGGCATTATCTCTATGGGGAGAAGTGTTAGATATATACTAAATACATGAGTCTCAAATATATATTCACACAAAAAGATATTAATATGCGCCAGTGAAGATGGATAGAGCTCACCAAAGATTATAACTGCTCAATCCACTACCATCCTAGTAAGGCCAACAAGGTGGCAGGTGCTCTAAGTAGAAATGATCCTGCATCTTTATCAATGACGATAATTGAAAAGGATCTGGTCTTCATAGATTTTTAGAGGATGGAAGTAGGAATCATTAAGGGAGGAACGTCATCAATCCTTTATCAAATGATTGCTAAACCATATCTAATGGAGAAAAAAAAGGATGTTTAATGAAAGAATGTTGAAATTTTGAAAAGGGTGGAAGCTGTTAAAAATGGGAAATCCATAGAGTTTAAGGTGGATGAGGAAGGATTTATAATATTTGGGTCATGATTATGTGTACCATTTTATCCAGAGATAACTAATGATCTTATAATGAAGAACATAGATCGAACTTCTCTATCCACCCTAGGAGCACAAAGATGTATCGAGATCTCTAATAAAACATTTGGCGGGACAATATGAAAAGGGAGATTTTTGAATACACATCAAAGTGTCTGGTATGAAAACAAGTGAAGGCTAAGAGGAAAAATTCTAAGGGTATTATGCAACCACTACCCATACCAAAATGGAATTGGGAGAACATTACCATAAACTTTGTCACTATAAATCCACAAAAATTCAGAGGAAAAAATTCTATATGGGTCATTGTGGATCGCCATACGAAGACATCTCACTTTCTTGTGATTCGAGAGGGCTTTTCTTTGGATCAACTTGCACAGATTTACATCAAATAAGTGGTAAGGTTTTATGGAGTACCACTATCTATGGTATCTTATCATGATCCAAGATTCACCTCAATGTTCTGGAAAAGTATCCAACATGCTTTATGCAAAAAACTGAAATTCAGTACGGACTATCATCCTCAAACTGATGGCCAATCTAAGAGAACTATTCAGACAGAGGAAGGCAAGTTGAGAGGGTGTTTTACAGAATTCAAAGGAGGATGGGACAAACCTTTTCTAGTGGTTTAATTATCCTTACAATAGTTGTTTCAACTCGAGCATCTGAATGCAACAATATAAATCGCTTTATGAGAAAAAGTACAGATCACCAGCATGTTGGGATGAAGTCAGTGAGCGTAAGCTTCTAGGACCTAAAATGGTTGAAGAAATGGTAGAGAAGCTAAAAACTATTCAGTAGCATATCATGGATGACCAAAGTCGGCATAAAAGTTTTGCAGACAATCTTCTATGAGACCTTGGGTTTAAAATTAAAGACATGGTATTTCCATGCATATCTCCAAGGAAGAAGGTCATGAGATCTGGGAATAAAGGGAAGTTAAGTCCCAGGTACATCAGCCTCTTCGAGATCCTTGATCAAGTCGGAGCTATGTCCTATTGACTAAAACTCCCCCTACCATGTCAAAAGTACATGATGTCGTTCACATATCCTTCTAAAGTAAGTACATACCAGACCCTTAACATGCACTCTCTTCAATGGCGGTATAGTTGGAGGATGATATTTCCTATGAGGAGCTTCTAGTGATGATCTCAGATCATAGAGATAAAGTTCAACGTAACAAGACTACTCACCTGGCCAAGTACTATGATGGAACAAAAAGTACAAAGAGGCAACATGGTAACTAGAAGAGGAAATGAAGGAAAAGTACCTGCACAAGTTTATGGATTAGAATGTAAAACGAAATTTCAATGGTGATACTTTATAAGGGGGGGGGAGAATGTAATGACCCAATGTTTTATAAATTTAAATTCCTATTTTATAGAAAATAATCACATGAAATCACAACATAATTAATTACTATGTTATATGTGACCTATAAATGTAAGTTTTTTACTTCTGTGGTTTGAATTTTGAAAAATCTATCATAAACTATTGCAATCAGTAAGTTATATGGAGTCTGATAAAAAAACATAAGTTTTGGTGAATAGTAACCTACCCTTATGAATAGTAACCAACCCATATGAATAGTGATATACCCTAATAAATATTAACCTTACCTATGATAGTATAAAGATAATATTCAAGTGAAATTATGATGTACCTATATTTTAGAACAAGTAAATGAATGTTTTAAAACGGATTTTTTTAATAATAAATTATGAGTTTAATAAAATATTAAAATAGTTACATTTAGAAAATTATTTTTGGAAAATGGATTTTGTTTTTGGATTCTATAGGTCGAAAAATTGTTTGGGTGAATTTTTTGGGATTTTTCAAAAATACAAGATTTTTTATGAATAGTAAAATACGACAATTTACGATAAATGCTAAATAATGGATTTTTTGAGTCATTGATGATTCTTTTCTAATGTAAGCCCAATTGGTTCGAAATCACTTTCATTTATTTCTACTATTGGTCATTGAATCATCACTATTTCTCATATTGAGGTAAATTAATAAACTAATGATTAAAAAAATATGAGAACCCTCATCTCCCCCATTATAACCCCCCCACTCTTGATTCTCTTCACTACTCTTAAGCTTTGTTCCTTGCCAATACTCTTCCCAAATATCTCCCCAAGATCCTCCCCCACGTCTAAAAACCCCTAGCATCTTAAAAATACAAAAACCTCTCCCTTTAAGAGGTTCTAAAAGGAGATAAACTCAAGAGGTAAATACATCTTTCAAATTATTTTATTTCTTTTATGTTCTTCTCTTTTCTTGTTTTTTTCCTCACCACCCATCACCCAAATAGTATGATAAATCTAGTAAAATACATATAATGAATTTTTTTTATGCTAATGTGATCTTTCATTATCATCTCTCCTTTCCCTATCTTTTATTTGAATGAAATTAAAACCCTGTTTGACATTTAACACATTCTAAGGAAAACGGTTTATCAATTTCTTTTTTCATATATAATTCTGGTAATGAAACCATTTGTGTTATAGTTTAACTAGACTATTATCTATGTAATATATCATTTTATGGTTTTGTAATCCTTTTTTACTAATGTTATTATGTTATAAATCAATACATGTACTTTGTAATCAAACCCACTGATTAACCAAAATGGTTATCACTAAGGTCTTATATAATAACTCATTTTCACTCCCAATAACTGAATAAATTTTTATAACCATGTAATCTCAAATATGTTCACTAATAGAATAAAACTTCAATTTGGGACAACCACTTTTATCGTACATGATAATCCAAACATGAATATAAGCAAACCGGTCATTAAAACAAAGTAAGCAAATGAGCCCGAACAATAAAATTGAACCTTATAACCAATAAAAAAGGTCATAAATTAACCCAAAATGGTTTTACCAAATCAATTAAATATATAATAGGTTTTGGATTTATTAATTAATAAAACTAATTTGTTTATTTAGGCCATTCATAACAAGTGCAGAAAACCGCCAGTTTTAAGGTAGGGGATCCTCTCCATTTTTCTCTTAATCAAGATTGTCCTCGACACTATTCCTTTTTATGTGTAAACAAAAAATATAGGGAATGCTTTCACACATACCCCACAATTCACTCATGATATATAATTGATCAGAAACCCCTTTTATCTCTCATCAATCTCTCTTAGGTACACCCGACCCCATATTGATAAACTGTAACGAATTCTACATGAACCTTCATTGTTATTTAGGGTTGCCTTATCTTTTATTATATCAAAAAGGATTTATCTTATATGTTTATTTACATATTAAAATTATTTTTAGTTTTACAAAATTCATTTATAAATTCCATTTTATCACTCTATTTGGGGGATATACATGTTTTTAAAAGATTCCATCCTTAGAACTTTCATATAAGAAAACCTATTTTTAGGGAACTTCCAAAATTTTTACCCAATTTCAAGTGCACTCTATCCTATATTTTAAGAAACCATTATCTTTATAAAATCATCCTTTTATTATGAAAAACATATTGGTTCAATTCTATTTCTTAGATAAGATATCGTCCTTGTTTCTATTTTAAAAGCTCTATAGTATTTTCCTTAAAACCGCACAAAAATGTTTTTGTGTAAATGTTTCTCATGTAAATTTCATATATGTTGTCACTTTTGTTTGACACCACTTCCCTTGTTATATTCCTATTTTACGATATGAATGTCCATGTATTTTTTAATCCTTTCGTTCATAGACACTTTCATGATACACCCATTTGTTATGCTTTTTGTCATGATTGTGGTACCCAAATCCTTCTTTTGGTACCCTTATGTTTATATATGGTTGATTAATATTGTTTATTTTTGTGACAAGAATCTTCATGAAAATTTAAAGATGGATTCACTCATATAGCGCTTCAAGTAATTGGGTAAAGTTAAGTCTCATGAGATGTGATGTGAAATGAGATTGGTGGTTAGCCTTAACCCGTACTAAAATGGGATTCAGGATTGGCGATTATCCTTGACCAGTACTAAAATGGGTAACGGGATTGGAGTTTAGCATTGAACCGTACTAAAGACATGTTTTATTATTCTTACATATTTATATTATTCCATGTTTATATAATCCCATGCTTATAAGATATGATTTCATATCTTCCATGTTTTGGATATCATTATGTCATGCCTCTGAAATCATGTGATTTAGATGTATCCTAATGTTCTTTCTCTTACTCGGATTTTTTAGCTCACCCCTTTGATCATGTGTTTCCCTAGGGTACCCTATGAAAATTTTAGGGCTCAAACGAAGTTATGATATTTTTATGGAGATTAAATAAAGAAGTTTTTTTATCCCCATGTTTTAGGTTCTATTTACCTAGTCTTTCAAGACACTAGACTTAACAATCCTTGGATTGTACTCTGATGTATAATTATTCTTAAAAACATGTCATGTTACATGTAAAAGGCTAGGGTCACAATAGACCAAGTCAGATCTATCAAACTAAAATATTTTAGTTCATCAAAACAAAACAAAATTTCCTCCATCAAAATGATGTTTATAATTGTATGGTTAGAATTATGTATATGAGACTAAATAATTTTTCATCATTGTAATGGTACTATCAAAAAAATATCAATTGTAAATATAAAAATTGTGTAGAGATATCAAAATGAAGATCATCAGATGAAATTGCAACCAACTTTGAGAACCATGGAAGTATTACTATTGAAGGATTGTATATAAATAGAGGTGAATTTAATGATAAGGAAGATAATTAATATTGTGAAATAAATCCATATGAATATTTCTCTACCATAACTGCTCATTATTTTCCCATTTTAATGTTTAGAGAGTTTTTTTTTAAAAAAATACATGTGAGGATTATAAATTACATAAAATATTTTTTAATTTGAATTATACGTACGATATGGATTTTAGATAGAGGGATTCTAGAGATAGAAATATGGATGGTTCTGATTTGGCTGGTTAAGTGATTCTGAGGATAGGAAGGTCGAGTGGCTTCTCATCTTTGTGATCGAGGTATTTCTGCTAATGAAATACAAACTTGATTGTTTTTTTGAAACTATGGATACCTTGATTCTAGGTTATTGACTTACTCTACTCTAACAGTTAAAGTGAACATATTTATTTATAATTTTTTCATTAGTTTAATAAATAACTTTTTAAGTTAAAATTAACATGTTTCTACATGTTTCAATAATTTCGATGTGCATTTTACATGGAATGTTGGTTTTACTAAAATTTTATATGCATTGATTTACCAAATGAAATTTGAATCCGTTTCAAGTTACTCTAATTATCTAATAAATTTTTTTACAAATAAACGTGATAAATGAGTTTGGGTTCTCATTATTTTAATGTTTTTAAACTAAAATAACCCCATATGTCTATTATAAACTATTACAATCCAATAAATGGTTGAACATTCATCTGAGAAAGATATGATCAATCCTCTTTCCTCTTGATTTCATAGTCCAGTTTATAAAATTCCATAAATATTTTATCTTTTCAATATAAATCATGGAAAAATAGCATGGTCCTTTTGACCTAGAGCACTATCCCCCTTGATCACATTCCAAGGGAGGTATTTTATTGAGCTTTCATAATATTTTATTAATTACAACCACCTCCTTTCACACATATTCAACTCTTTTTATGTTAATATATACTTAAAACCATTATGATTCATATATATATATCACACCTTTCACCATAAAGAGAATGAATTCATATTTTCAATGTAAAATTTACAACCAACAGGTCCAAATCACGAGTTAGGTAATTTTTCTAATGAATTTTTAATCAATGTGAGGAAAAAAAGATCACAATGTCATTATGAATGGGTACACATCTCATTCCCCTATTTTATGATACAATATAGAGAAAAAATCCTTCTTAACACTAGGATAGTGTTATAATATTTTTTAACTAGTATTACTTTTACTACTTGAAATTTCCCCCATATCAATTTTTTCATTGTAAATTGCCTCCCTTCACCCATTAACTTGGTTAATAGATTTGATAGCCATGAGAAATTTCTTAAAAAGAATCTGTATTATCCATTAAAGCCGATAAAACTATCTATATTGATAATTTTGGTTGGTCAAATACATTTTTAAATAACGTCCATATTTTGATTATCTATTGATATAACCTCACTAGAGATTATATGACCAAAGAATGAAACTTTATATATCCAAAATTCACTCTTTATATATCAAATTAATTATAATGTCCAATAGTCTTTATTAAAATCCTCAAATGTTTATATTTCACTTACTTACACATTGAATATGTAATAATATCTTCTATAAGGATTACCAAAAATTAATAAAGGTAATCTCAAAAGACTATATTAATTAAATCTAGGAAGATATAAGGGGAATTGATGAGTCCAAGTGGTAGTATAAATTGATAATGACCATAAATCATATATATGATTTTATTGGTTGCATCCTCCTTATTGACCGACAATTAATGATATCTAGAATGATGTTTAATCTTGGAAAATTATTGATCTGAGCATAGTTGATCAAACAGGTCATCAATACTAGGTAGAGGATGCTTATTCTTGATAGTGTTATTTTTATGTTTTTGATAATAAACTATATGACTCATTGACCCATATTTAACCTTATAAAATGAATAGTTAAACCCCATGGTGACATAATTGGGTGTATGGATCCCTTATCATGATTCCCTAAGAGTTTTTTCTTAAATTCTTATTAGTTAATTGGATTTATTCTATATGGTGCTTTTAATATAAGTGTAGCACTAGGTATGAGTAATATTAAATACTCAAATTCATGATAAAGGGGTACTAGGAAAGTCTTGATGATATAAACTAGGATATTCCCAAATAATAGGAATATCTTCAATTTTTATTTTCTCCCAAAGAAATTAAGACAAATATCCCACATCAAGAGGTAGTAAAACCCAAAAAATGGACGTAATTTCCACTAGAAGTTCATATTCTTCCCAACACCAATAAATGATCATAAGGTCATTTAGAATATGAAATGTGGATTTATTTTTCTATAAATTTATAATGGATCAATGGGAATAGAGATAATAAATTATCAAAATAAACTTAAATTCCACTAAAAGAAGAATCATAATATTTATATGTGGTATAGTTATAAAAAATATAAAATGGAATACCAAAATTTGGAGGGTAAGATATGTGTGTCTTAAACATCATGATCCACATTAATGTTTGAAATATAATAGGCCCTACCTTGGTCAAGGATTTTTCTTCTTGAATGGGGAATTGACTTGGATAATTCACCAATTACCCACACATAAGGTATAGAATTATAATTGGTTCCTTAGGATATCCTTTATTTCCTTTCATAAAACTCAACATTTTTCCTAATAAAATACTTTATCAGTGATATTATTTTCTACACACAAAATATGTATCCTTTAATTGGATACATTTCTTAAGGTAATTGTTCCCACATTCCTGACATGTAGGAAGCCGAATCTTCTTTCATCCATGGTCTTTATAAACTAAACACCCATAAAAATAAAATTTTCACTTATTATTTCTGTTAGGTAACTCACCCAAGTTGAGGTTTTTAATGATACAATGATACATTAAATTAGGAATAATCATAAGGCTTCACATTATTACTCCCATTTAATTAGTTTGACCATGAAATAAATCATTGAACTTTTTCACATTAAAATCTTAACTATTTCCTCTTCGATTCATCCATTGGATAAAACCAAAATTCATAGTGTGAGTAACAATAAATATAGTGGGTAATAATCATAAAAAATAATTCATAGGTTATATAAATCATGAAGCCTACATTTCAATTCATGACATAGATGGTTTAACCTTGGGAATCCATGATCATTATAAATTCAAATCCTTTATAATTTTTTATAACGAAAATTCGAATTAACCCAAGAATATTCTTGGACACTACCAAGCCATGAGTATAGTCATAAGATAACTCTTCAAAAACTAGGGATAATTATGTTAATAACCAATATTTCCATTACAGATTTGTTACCCCTAGGTTCATCTATGTCATAACCGCATCCACATTCTAGTATCCCATCAAAGATTTATATTCTAGTAAAACCACACTTTTTTCTTTTCCATAACAAAATATTTTATCTTATACATAGAATTATGTTTAGGTTTTAAAAAATGTTCTCCAATACTTATCGAAAAAACTAAACCCTACTCTAATAATAATTGAGGTGACCTCGAGCTAAACATACATAAATATTACTTCATTTAAGATGGATATTAAATAAATATAAAAAATATACACAATTTTTGATTGTAAAGTTTTATTGTCTCTAAAGACTAGATATTTAATCAATTTATTTTAAGATATATCTTCAGTATATTCCACAAATATCATCAAATTATTACCCTTTTGGAAATATAACACTTAGAACCTTTCATTAAACCCTAAGGAATGAAAACTTAAGAAAGGGATAGGTCAGATAATTACTACAAATCTAGTTTTATATAGCACTAGGGATTGAACAACGCTTTCTAAAAGCAATGTTAAATAACCCCTTTTCAGTGCTATAAAAATCACTATTAAAGGGGGCCTTTAATTGTTATTTTTCTACCATTATTAAAGGGGGTATTTAAGAATGCTAAAATACGCTTCTAATGGGGGACCTTTATCAGCCCTTGTGAAAAGTACAGATAAATCCCCCCAACAACTATAGTAAAAAAGTGTGGATAAATGGTTCCCTTTATCAGTTCAAGTAAAAAAGAAATCATAAAGGGAGATTTATAATCTCTAGTAAAAAAGTACTGATAAAGGTGGTCTTCTTTAGTGAATTTTAGAAAGCACTAATAAATCCCCCCTCCCATATGAATAATTTTTTTACTAGAACTAATAAAGGGTATATTTCATTAAAAAATATATTAATATATAAATATATTTATATTGATATAAATATAATATATATTTTTTAAATATACTTTACGTAAATAAGCATTTACATGTAATATATAATAAATTTAGTGAAAATAGAATATAAAATAATTAAATAAACAGTTTTAATTAATAATTTTCAAATTATTATAAATAATTAGTCAATTAATAAAAATTTGATGTTAAAAAAATATACAAATAAAATATATATAATAAGTTGAAAACATAACTCGAATTTCAAGAACCAATATATTTTTATTCGGGTGTCCATTTGTGCTCTACCACATATCAAATTGAAGACTATGACAATAACTACACCATTCAAATAGAAAGGTTCCCCGAAAAATAATTTCTAAATGACAAAAGAGTCCTAGAAGGCCTCAAAAATTGAGTGTTCCGTCAGGGTACGCTAATTGTTTAGTATTCGATGGAATTTTAGTCTAATTTAAGGGAGACTTTTCCCATTTTCAATGGGGAATGAATTTATTCCTAGGAATTATATTCATATTGATATTATGGTTTTAAAATTTTATCATTTTTCACAATGTAGGTTTATTAATAATTATACATATGCATATTTTTTTCAATTTACATATAATAAATCACTTCTACAAATACATATATCAACATATTTACATAGAAATGTATTTTTAAATATATAAAATAAATATTTATTATTCATTTTATTTAAAGTGAAAAAAATTTCCATTTTAATTACCTTATAAAAATTCCTTCATATGTATATATATATATGTATGTATTTTTTGTATTAATAAAGAGATATATATTTATATTATATTACAATGTTTGTAAAAGAATATAATATATAGTTTATAATTGTATTTAAAAATAATTATATAAATATATGACTCAAAAATATATTTGTAAATATATATATATATATAGAAATATCCTTATGGAGGCAAAACCAATATGATATAGTGTTAAAGGTATTTCATCATCAAAGGATATGTGCAAGGTTTGAATCTAGGTAGGTGCAGGAGGCTGGAAATTTACAAAACGCTAATAAAGGGAGTGGTGGAGCACTATTATGGGGTTGGGTATGTGTCGATAAAGGGGTCAGGTTTATAGATGTCTGAAAAAAATATAATTTTACCACTTCAACAGTGCTGAGAAACATTGTTAAAACAACCATAGAATAGCTTTAAAAAAGTGAAGATAAAAGAGTGATTTATCAATGATTTTTCTTAGAATTGATAAAAGGCCATTTTAATAGTGATTTTCAAGCACAAATAAAAGCCTTGGTATTTTAAAATTTCTCCGATATTCAGTGATTTATTATCACTGATAAATTTATATCCAAGCGTTGATAAAGGACTCTTTGGTTGTATTGGATGCTTTATAAGGTAAAACATGGGAGATATCAATCATAAGAGAGAATAATATGACTTTAAGGGTATTACAACATAATAAAGTGAATCTTTCCAATGTAAAATATTCATACCCTGAAAATATTAGATCATAAACTCCAAAATCAAGTTATATCTTGAAGCATGATAAAGAAGCGTTTCAAAGAAGTAATCATCATTCAAGTGTCATAGCATAGAAATACAGAAATATAAGCATAGGAAATCATAATATTGTGAATATAGATATTTTCTATAATATCCATGCATAATTCAGTGGTAATAGCTATTTTTAATCATACTCATTCATCTAAATGTGAATGAAACTCTTCGTAGTCATGTCCATGCATAATATTTTGAACATAGATAGAAGTAATCATACTCACACATTAAAATTTGGACATATCTATTTTCAATAATTTCCAGACTTGTCATCACCATCTAATGATATATAAATATATCATTACCCAATGTATTGGAGGGATATAATAGAAACACCTATCATATTACCAAAATTTATTCATATTTATGCCACCAAATAATGAAAATAATTATCAATTTTTCAAAGCTTAACCCATGTGAAATAAAATGTGTTTTAACAAGATTTAATATTCATAATGAATAAACATATATAGAAATAATAGGTATGATATCATTGTATCATATCACCAATGAATCATAAGTAACATCAATGGATATTTTAATGGATGAAAATACCATTAAAAGATCATTGGAAATTTTATTAAAGAAAATAAATTTTTCATTTTGAAATCACATATTTAAACTATAAAAATTTATAGTATATTAGGACAAATAATTTTCATTGAAACTAAATATGTAAAATTTTAATTTAATCTTTAAATTAAATATTATTCCTGATATTGGAAAAACTATTCACTGTGGTGTATGTTAAAACATATCTTTTGTTCACGCATTTTGTAAAAAGTACCTCATTTAGAAAATGAAAATAAGATTATTTTCAATATTTATATATACAGATAAATTTTAATATTGATAAAAATTAATTTAATTTATAATTATAGAATGTTAAAAATAGTTGTTAAAATAATTTATAGAAAATATGGACATGGAAGAAAAAGATTCTTTAGAAAATACAAATTAGCGTTGGCGTTCCCTAGAAAAATTTCCTCAATCGTTTTATGTGCCGAAGATAAGATAATGAACTAAGAAATTGAAAACAAAAAAAATATGAAATATTTTTTTAAGGATAATATTCATATAATTTATATCAATATATATTTAATATACAAAACTTTGAAAAAAATGACATTGTACAAAAACTTATATCTGAAGTCTTATCTTGATTCATATAAATTAAAAAATCATTTATAAAAAATATTTATTTATTATAAATATATTTGATAACCATATTCATACATATAATACCATACATAGATATATTATCACCAGTTCATTAAAAATCATTCATTATCATAATCATTTTGGGTGTTAACTTCTTTGTTTTTTATAAGTTTTTCGATTAGGTAGTTATGGTCATTTAACTTTGATCATAGTTCCATCATCTAAATAAAATTAACCATTTCGTATGAATCATATTTAATAATTATATAAAATTTTATATACAATAATAAAAATTATTTATTAAAAATAGTTTCCATCACTTTGGGGAGATTATTGTTCATCCTTGCACATGAAAAATATTTACACTTTTTGATGGATTGAATGAAATAATGGTAAATAATAATTAACCATTAAAAATAATTATTATATTATAAATATAATATATATTAAATACATATATCATTATTACCACTGATTTTAATCTGAAATAAAAACCAAACCACATCTCTTCGTGGATGTGGTACTCCACACCAATGCATAAGCAGTGTTCTAGCTTTCCAACAGATGAGAAGTTAAGTAGGTAAATAAGATAATACAATTATAAAAAATAGTTATATCATAAATATAATAATAATAAAATTAAATCAATTATAATAACCATCCATGAAATATGGTGATGGAAAATGAATCATATCACTACATGGTGGGATTAGTCAACATGTCCGCACAAGCGATACTTTCATTAACCATTTGATCAAAAGCAAGTGGAAGATGGTTATCCAATAATCATAATAAAAAATTATAATATTTAATAAACTGGATTTGTTATGTTATTATAGATACAACATATTAATATTAATTAGAATAATAAACAAACATTAAAATAATCTAGTAAGGTGATTACCACTTCTTTTAGAGACCTTCTTTGGATTACACCTATATCCTTAATTATATATTACTAGGAGAATACAGTAAGATATTGGATTTGGTAAGGGAATATAAGAGTTATTTTAGTATGGATTTGTGAATAAAAGTGTCCCATGATGTGTGAATAAAAGAGAAGTGGTACCCATTTATAAGTGAGGTGAGTGGCATGCTTGTAATTATTAAAAGATTCAAATGAATATAATGAATTTTTCACAATCAAGTGGAACCATAGCACCCTAAATTTATATATAAGATGCTATAAGGTTGAAATAAACTTAACCAATAACATTTATATTAATTTTCATGAATTTTAAGCATTATTTACTTGTATCACCCCCATTGAACCCAATTTAACCCCAATCGTGATAACATAAATATTTTTCGTGATAACTTTACTATAAAAAAAAAATTACTTCAAAAAAAGGGGACACAATGATTAAAAAATTTAAACAAATTTTATCATATTTTAAGTTTATATGTTATAGAAATTACATTTTATATAAGTACCCAAAAGGCATGAAAAACAATATTTAGCAACCTGCATTATTTAAGAATAAAAATAACTCCACCATTAAATCAAGTAAGAAGTCTATTTTCATGAATTTGTTTCTTAAATAATAAATAAAATAAGGATTTTATTCTTTTGAATCAAACCACAAATTAATGGAAACTAACAACTATACCATTAAGTAAAAATACCCAAAAATATTTTTTAATTGAACAAAATATATATTATGGTCATAAAAATCAAGCATGACTTTAAAATTTTAAAATAATGTTTTAAAATATATTATTTAACTCCTAAAACATATATATTCCCTGAAAAAATCATAAAATAAGATAAATAGAAGTTTTATAATGATTTTAAATCCTTAAGCTATAGTTTAATCCTTATTTTACATGTTTTACCCTTGCTGACTCAAGATGGACATGCTAACCAAAACTCGTTCCTATATAATGTATGTTCTAATGTATTTCTCCACAAAAGTTCTTAAATGTTCCAAGTCAACAATTAGGGATTCAAAGTCCTTGTGAATGGATATTTCAATCACTAAACCCAAATTTCAGTCCCTATCTTGAGAGCTAAACTCAAAATGAATAATATGTTTTCCATTAAACCCAAACCAATATCATTATTAGAGAAAACTCTTGATCTCCAATCCAAATATAGAACTTTCCTCTAATACCACTGTATTATGAACAAAAGCATTTTTTCCCTCCGGACCAGTGATAATATAAGTGTGACTACCCCAATACTACCTCCAATATGACAAGGGATGGTGAGTAGAGCTGAGTAGGAATAACACTCACACTAGAGGCCATAGCCTATGGTACCTATACTCAAACAAACATCTCCAATCCAATACAATTATGAAATTTTAAATACAATTGATACCAGATGAATTCACACATATAAATCCAACAATTTGAGTATAAAAAATACTAGAAAGCAATAGCATCCAAATACAACCCAATAGAAAATTATAAAGAATATAAACTTAATAGTAAGAGGGAACTATAGTAAAAAGTGATTCAAGGTATTAAACATGGTCTATCATACCCAAATAAAATATTTGTAAGATCATCACCCACTAAGAACCTTGTTTAATGGTTGTTAATCAGTATAATTCATGACACATGAAGTCAAATCCAATATAGGGGTGAGTATAACAATGCCTAGTAGGACACCTCAAAATCACTAAGTATAAAGCATTGAGAATAGAAGTCTTATCATCCCTAGGATATCTCAACAACATACATAATAATAATATCTAGATAAGCTCATGGTAAACACATAATCTCAAGGTAAAGTCAAAACAATATCTCCATCTATGTATTCTTTCAATAAGGTTCCATATAAAAATAATTTTAGAGAACACACTCTGCAAGTCAAATGGAGTTGTTGAAATACATCCAAGATATCATACTCATTATGTATCTCTGTAAAAAGTATGCAATATAATATAAAGATATTGATATATAGATGTGGATCACACCTAGGGCTAAGGGTTATACCAATAACCAAATCTAGATTAACCCACGGAGTTGGGGATCGATTAATGTGTAATGTTGTTTATGAAGATTCTAGGAACCCCACATAGGGAAAATGACGATGATAGATGATCTCACTCCAGGCCTCATTGAGGGAATACAGTAAATCTATTTGATATTTAATATCCTCAAAGGAGATCACCATCCTATAAAACTGATGTGATTCCATACTAAATCCTCAGGTAATGTAATTATGGGAACATACCCTGAAAAAATCAGTCTATGATAGATAGAACAAGGGCTCCAAGCCATCTTTGAAAAATTTCACGATGTGTAATATAATGACATGGATTATATCCTTGGAACTAATTCTACTTGAGTATCATATATGTTTCTAAGGTCCATGTCTATATAAATCAGGCTAGGCCTGTGTACTTGGTTAAGTTCGAGAACAAGGCTCTTCTTGTGTACTTCTACCCAAGTCATGTTATTGGCTATGTAATCCCAAAGTACAAACCAAGTCTCCAGGTTGAGTAACATGAAATGTGACACATGTCACACACTATTTTATATTGAACTCCTCGGTAGAATCCCAAGTGTTGTAGCCAAGTCCCCACATGGCATGTATTCACAGATAACATGCAGTGTATATCGATATTTTCCAAAGCCCACGAATCATCAAGAAGTTTCTTCTCCCTTCACCATTATCTGTAAATTTTACCACAAAACTAGCCACAGATTACTGCTTTGGCATGAATAATCCTCAAAATTTTCTATTTGTATACATTTGGCCATCAAAATCAATTGGTTTTATTTTCAATTACGTTATTCTGCTTCTATAAGTTGATAATCGCAAATGTTTCCCCCAAATTTGAATTGATCAATTATTTTTCAATGTCATTCCCTGAAATAATTGACTTAGTCTCCTTAGTACACATAGTATTTATTCGTTTCTCATCAAAATAGTTGTGCAGTAATCAAATATCTGGTATTCATTAAATTGTGGGCCAATGGGATTTCCCATAATGAACATGTTATGATTGGGGGAATAAATGCCCAAAACACCAACATGAAGAAAAGACCTCATCAAATTTTAATTTTTACATGATTCTTTGTCATTAAAATAAAAAATAGATATATGAATATTCAAAAATATAAATCCCTGATCCAAAATGATATCTAACCTGTACCCAAAATATGCTTGATCTGTGAATAAATTCATGGTTGATTAATTCTTGTTCTTCATTGGAAAAATCAAACAGGGATAAATCCACCAAAAAATGTCCGACCTCTAGGGTTATATGGCTCACCCAAAGATTTTAACCTAGAATCTTATTTATAAATAATTTTTAGGTCATGGTAATTAATTTTAAAAAAAATTATTTATTTATTAATCCACCCGCGATTGCAGTTAACCCAAATTTGTGATGTGATCTAAGGTTATCTCACACCTAGGATAAAACCCATGTTCTGAATTCATGGGTGGCCCCATAATTTACATTTGAGTCTCTATTTGGTAATTATTCCAGTTTTTCGGAAAAATGTGTACTTGTTTAATTAATATATTCATATATTTCAAATAATAGTTTTAGGATCACCAATCCTGGGAGTCACACACCGTCTAACATGTTCCTATCATGAGTTGTAGAAAAAACAATTATTTCATTAGTTAAAAATGTTGTAAGGTGATTAGTCAAGGTTTTCTCTAGAGAGAAGTGCACAAATATCAAGATTTCATTATTAATTATTGGGAAAATGGGGTTTTTTTGAAATTTTTAGATATTGAAAACAAAGGAAAGAAACTAAAAAAATAAATATATTAACAAACATATTGAGATACATTTGAAAAAAAGTGATTAAAAAATTATATGAATAGGTAGATTGGGTCAGATTTGGTTTTACAATGGTAAGGATATCCTAGTTCCAATTTATTTAATCCTCTTATGCTAGGCTGAGTAATGTGAGATTCTATAATGGCTTCCTCTCACTCCCTTGGTCAAATATTGATTCTGAGAGTAAACCATTCCATTATCTTTTCTAGGTCTGCTATCATTATTATGTGTGAGAGAGTTTCTAAAAATACAATTAATTGACCAAGGAAATTTTCAATAATTCTTAAATTATTCCAAACAATAAATAATATCCACTACCTCTCCCACATGTATTGTCGATCGTCGATTACTTCTCCACTAATCCCTAGTATATTAAATTATTTATAAATCAGAACCAAGAGGAGGGAGATAATTATCATTTACCCAATAAAAATAAACAATATAATATAAAAAAATAAAAACATACTTGATAATAAAAAATTATTTTAGAAATTGAAATCAACATTGAAAAAGAGATAAAGTATTTTTTACCATTAAGTGAAATAACTCTAGAATCAAAAAAGGTAAAACATCCCCTTCCTTAATCACACATAAGTTTAACCCTCCATATAAATGGTATCCAAAAATAATTGGGATAGAATAAGGTATTAACAAACTAAGAAGAAGGAAAAAAGAGAGAAAAAGGAAATGTTGAAAATTTCTCCTCTAAAATATGTCTTCTAGAAGTTTTCTCTTTTTTTAACCACTAGTAGATTTAACATCTAAATTTATTTTTAATTGAATCACATAATTAGATAATGTTTTAAGTAGAGGTACTAAATCATTTATTTGATTGATAAATCATTTGGAGGATTGTGATATCCTCCACTAGCACTAATGGCATGGTCCTGTGTAATTTTTTTCAACCTATGTCCATTAACAGGGAATGGAACCTGATTTCTATCCATCATAATCTACAGTACATCAAAAGGATATATGTGAGTAACTATAAATGGACCTTCCCATCTAGAATGAACATTACCTAGCATCGTCTTGGGTCTTGAGTGGAATAACAACCCTATGTCTCTAGGATGGAAGTCCTTCGGTTGGATCATCATTCCATGATCCACTCTTATTATCTCTTTATAAATTGTGTAATTTTAAAAATCTTTCCATTATAATTTCCTCTAAAACATAGAAATATAATCTTACCTATTTTCCAGTTATTTCAAGATCCAAAATCATCTATCTCACATCCCAACATGCTTTATGTTCTAATTCCACAAGTGAGTCACATATTTTCCCATAAATCCACCTATATGGTCTCACTACTATCAGGGTTTTTAGGCTATCCTATAATCTCATAATATGTCTTCTAAAAATGAATTCAATCATTTCTACTTTCTATAAAAGTTATCTCCAAAATTCAATTTATTCCTCTATTGGGAACTTCAGTTTGACCATTAGTCTGTGGATAATAAAGAGTTGATTTTCTATGTGATCCACCCCATACTTTTTTAGTAAATATTTTATTGTATGATTGAAATACTGACTCCCTTGATCACTAACGATGCCTTTCAACACTCCAAAACAAAAAAATATGTTAAACCTAACAAAATCATAAAAAAAGTTATCATTTTTAGTCTTAGTGGATTTTGATTCAATGTAATTTAGAATATAAACATATGAAAGATATATATAATTATTTTTAGAATAAATTGGGAAATCCCTCATAAAATTTATCACCCATGACATCATAAGTATCACAAAAATTATGTGAATTTTGGGGAATTTCTTATATCACTGGAATATTTTGAGAAAACTGTTATTTGTTAAACCTTTCGAAAAATTCATGATCATCATTAAAAAGGTTGGTCCAATAAATTCCAAATTCTAGAACCATTATTACTATCCTTTTAGTTCTAAAGCAGCCTCCATATGTTTAAGTGTGAAAAAAATCAATGAAGTAATCAATTTTAGTTTTAGGGAAACATCTTCTAATCACATGATCATTAAAAATCAACAAATTAACTAGATATTCCAATCATTATAATCTAGATACAAATTTTAGTTTTTAAATTTGGTGGGAATTTAAATGGGATCTGACCTAATATATTACTAGATAATTGACCATGTCATCTTACTAATGCACTTTTCCTTTAATAAATTACAACTTCACCCCTAAAAAGTGATCATTTTCTAGTTCTTTTTCTCAGATTTCATCTCCTATAGTGTTTGGTATTATACTTAAGTGACTGAGCACTTAGTTATCATATCACTTAGTATCTTTGATTAAAATTTTTAGCTCCCACAATAGTAAAATCTATATCACTAGCCTTGGTTTAGCATTTTCATTCTTCATCAAGTACCTAAGAGATGCATGATTAGAAAAAATAGTGACTTTATTTCAAATAAGATATGATCTAAATTTTAATAAAGAAAATAAAACTGAAAAAACACTTTTTGGGGGTTGTGTAAATGATTTGGACCCCATCAGAGGTTTTTTAGGCATAGTAAATTACTGGTTTTCAGCCCCTATTTCAATAAGAAATGCCTAATCTAACAAATTGTTTCTAAAAATCACAAAGTAACTTGAATTAATCTTCCAAATTTTGTGGTTGAATTACTGGTGTTGTAATTAATATTCTCTTTAACTCATAAATGTATTCCTTAAAATTACCTGTGAAATGAAAATCAATATCATTAAAAAGTAATATAAATATAGGAAGAGTAATCTTATGTAAATATTTGATAAAACCCATGTAGAATCTTAGATGACCTAAAAATGAGCTATCATGTTTAACAAAAGTAAGGTAAGGTAGTTAATTTTTCACTTAAATTTTTTATTTATCCACTTAAATGATTTTTTTAAATGAAATTCGCAAATAAAATTCTTCTATCAACCATGAAATGATACTTTTAAAAATTTAAAACAAGATTGTTTGTAATACAGGTTTTCCAAACTCTTCCCATATTTTTCAAACAATGGTCATCATAATTTCTAAAAACTTTTGAAATAATATATGACAACCTCCCTGAAATATTCTATGTGATTAGTAAATACACAAAAAATACACCTATAAAATGTACCTAGGGGAGTTCATAATCCAACTGTATTATTTTTATAATAACAATTGTCAAAGAGACAAGTAAATTTAGTCTTGTATTGATCCTTGGGAGAAGTGTGTACCCGAAAATAAAACCAAAAACAAATAATTAGGTATCCCTACCAATATATCTAACTTCTTGTCATCAAAGAGGGTGGGGAAATGATCTTTAGGAGTGACCTAATTCAATTTCCGAAAATAAGTTCACACTCCCCATCTATTAAGAATTTTCATAAGGATTAATTCATTATTTTCCTTCCTTATAATGGTTAGGTCAGTTTTATTTGGAACAACATGGATGGGGCTAACCCATTGTGAATATAAAATGGGATAGATGATAATTGATTCCCAGAGCTTCTCAATATCCTTTTTCATAACCTCCATTAAGGTGTCATTTATCCTCCATTAGTTTTTTTTTGGTATGTTTGAATCACCCTTGAGAAGAATTCTATGTTACTATATTTTTGGGTTATTCCAAGGATATCACTTAAGATCCACCCTATTTCATGGAAATTGTTTCCCAAAATCTCAAGACAATATTATTCCCGTATAATATATATATTATTAGAAATTATCACTAGTAATATATCTCCCTCCATGAGGTACAAATATTTAAAATTAGTGGGGTGTGGTTTTAATTTTAGATCTAGGGGAAGCTCAAGGAACATACCAAATTCATTAATTGGTCTATTACTAACATCATGGGGGAGTGAAAAGAGTGAGTGATCATCTTAAGGGTGCCTCATTGAGTTATAATATTAATGTGAATGATGTTATCTCTAAACACCATTTTTAGTGTCCCTTGAGGGACATTGATGATGGGTTTTTCAATATTTAAGAAATATTTCCCCACATTGATGGGTGATTATGGGGGGATCATATCGTCCTCAATATTCAACTGATGGACGTCAGTTGGGAATAAGAGATATTTTACATTTACTAAGACATCCTCCAAAAAAACTACTAAGAAAAATATGGATCTATTTGAATAATGGACCACCACTTGGGTTGAATTTATGTATCCCATTTACAAAATAGTGTATACCGAGTGAGTCAATACATTAATTAAAGCACCTATATCATTTAAATAATTAGATAAATTTAAGGATCCAATGGTACATGAATTGGAAAACGTCCCTAGATATTGAAATTTTGTTATTAACTATAGTGTGTTAAGGGATGAGACTCTTCTTCCCATGTATATCCTCTAATTCCGTTTAATTATCCTAATATTGTTACAAAGATCCTTAAAATTTTAGAATACCATATAATCTTTTTTGATTACTTCAAGTAGGAGGTATTAATTTCAACTTTTTGGTAGGTGTCCATACATTATTTATTTATCACATCTTTCATAAATCTATTTGATTCTGTCAACCTGGATGTAAATAGTGCATGTTATAATTTCTTCTCCTTTTTTTGTATCCATAATAGCATTTCTTATGTCTTCCTCATTGCCCTAACCTTCTCCCATCCAATTTTTTTCTTCTTTTCATTCCATTTTCTCAAAATATTTTGAATTCCCTACATCATTATTTGTTTTTATAGGTGGTATTATTTCAGGTTCATGGGTGGATAGTGGTTAGTGTTATTATGTACTTATTTCTATTATCATGCTGAAATTCTCCTTTCGGTCTGGAACAATTTGACTTGGAATATATACTAGGCTATTGTATAGTAGTTCCAAAATCCTTCCCACCATGTTTTCTAGATTATAAAACATATCTTCTCATCACTCAAACATGGAATGTAGTTGTTCCACTGGATGTTTTGTTTTAGTGGATCACTACTCATAGTATTATCCTAATGTGGTTGGTTAGTTGTAAGTAGGCTAGTTACAAGATTTAATTTGTTTAAATAGTGGTGGGTTTTATAATTTTTATTGGAATGGGGGTTGGTTTTGAAGTTGGTTTTTGTATTGGGGTCTAGAATAATTCTATAGATTTCTAGATACATATTGGACTTATTTAGGTTCTCTCCATCCTTTTTTTAGAACTACCTCAGAAGGATGGTTTCTGAATAATTTTTCATTCCCAATATTTCATCACACTGGTCAATGAAATGATTATGTGATGAGAATAAAAAACATATATTAGTTGGTTATTGTTTCTTACTCACTTGTTTCGGGGTCATATTTCTCACCAAAATGGTTTTCTCTTCATTTTTAGTTTCAAATAATGGTTTTGTATGAGAAGATACTACCACATGAATATCTATTATTTCATAACCTCTTATACCAAATTTTTGTGAGTTCTGAGAAATCTTGTCAATCAAGCCCTTGGCATTTTCTAATGACTTGTCAATTAATACCCCTAGATGGCGTATTTAGAAGGTTTATTCTATTTTATGAGAATCCTTGATAAAATAAAATAAAAAATTTATTCTCATAAATTACCTAATATGGGTACCTGTAATATAGCATCTTGAATCTATCCTTACACTCATAATGGGTCTCTCCATATGCACTTATGATGGTATAAATCTTCTTTCATACAGTTATACACCTCGAGGTGGGTAATAATATTTTCATGAAGAATCATAGTAAGTAATTCCATTCATACACATATCTTATGTTTAATTCATAAAATTATTCATTGGTAGCTCCTTCCAATAAAAATGGGAATTCTTTCCACATTACCTTCTCCTTAACTCCTCCTTAGGGTATAAAAGTAAAGAAGATATATGTGAAATCATTTATATGTTTTTTTGTGTTTTATCCTCCTAATACATGAAATTTTGGAATTAATGGGATCTTGTTATGTTTTATCTAAAAATCATTTTTAAATTTAGTGTGGAAATTTTATTGGTTTGATTAAAGAATTTTGGTGTACATATTCCCTCATGGTTTGGTTGGGATTTCCAGAAATATTGATAGGCTCAATGGGAATATTCAAAGCTTTACTCTACTATCCAAGAAAAATTTCCTCAAATTTAAATTTAAAATTTTGCTTTATATGTCTATTTAAAAAGTTTATTTCAATATTAGGATCTAGGTTTAAATGGTTAGTGTTATTTTTTTAGTCATATAATTTTAAAAATAAGATTGTTTACACCACATCCCTGATAATAATTCCAAGTTTTGACATTTGATTATCATATGGCGTGGAAAAAAATAATTATTTACTAAGTTAAAAATTTATTAAAGTGTTAAAAATAAGTATAATAAAAATATGAGTGTACAATGACAAATATTTCTATATTAATTAGAGGTAAATGAGGTGTTTTTGAAATTATGTGGTACTGAAAAAAAAAGAAAAAACTAAAAAAATGAAATAAATCAAGAGAAATATTAATAAAATATTAGAATTTAATTTATTGAAATATATTATATTATATGAGTGATTAGGTTGAGTATGGTTTTCAAATTTAAATGTTATTCTAGTTCCAATTTATCTTATCCTCTTACGTGAATCCAATTAAATTGAGATTCCACGATCACTTCCTCTCACTCCATTTCCAAATAGTGATTGTGAGATGAATCATTGAAAATATGTTATCAAGTTATTCTAGCATTCCAATGTGTGATTATGTTTTATTAAATAACATTCATTGACTTATCCATTTCCCAATTAGGACTATTTTATCCCCAAAAATAAATAATATCCACTAACACTCCCATAAGTAATGACGATCACTAAGTACTTCACCACTAATCCTTAGTATGTTCCATCGTATAAAAACCAGAACTTAGAAGAGTTATATAATGATCATTGAAAAAATAAAAATCAATAATAGAATCTAAGACCAAATATGATCATAATTGATAATAAAAAACACTGTTAAAATTTTAAAAAAACTTTTCAGAAGAGATAAGGTATTTTATACTACTATGTGAAACAACTCAAGAATTAAAAAAAGAAAAACCAAAACATCCCCAATCACCCAAAATTTTAACCCTCCATGTAAATGGTATCCATGAATAAGGATTAAGAATAAGGAATTACAAAAAAAATAAAGAAAAGGAGAAAAGGAAATGCATAAAATTTCTCCTCCATAATCCTTCATCCAGAAATTTTCTTTTATTATTCCCAACACAAAATTGAAACAGGCCAAGGTACCTTATTATAAGGTATTTAAATTTTTCTTGGTTGTATAATATATAAAATTCAAATACTTAGATAACATTTACAAGAAGTTATGTTTGTATTAATAGAGAAGATTATTTATGGATTATGAAGCTTTTTATTTCCCTCTAATTGGATGCATACAAAGTCTATCTTAATGGTTGAATTTCTATATGAAACTTAATTTTAATAGGATACTTAGATTCATATTCCATTTTCGTATTGAATAACTTTTCTTGGATTTAATTAGTCAAATATATTCTTTATTTATTTTGGTGGGGTCCATTCATCTGTCTAGAACAATTTTTTAATTTGATTTTTTGTTTTGGGCCTCTGGATGTACAAATGGGATATGGGCCTAGAATAAAAAATTTAAAACCAATAGATAAGTAACACTAAAAAAAGAATATTTATATTTGGAGAAATATTTTTAATATTATTCTCAAAAAATAGAATTTATAGAAACTACAAAGATTATATATTTAATCATTTTTAATATTTTATCACAAAACACACAAAAAATCAAAAAATTGATATAATTAAGCTCAAATTGTTAAATTGGATGGGATTAAATCATTTAAAAACAAATGAGAAAAAATTAAAATATTAGATATATAATTTTCATATCATCTGGTCTTAAAAATATTATTAGCTATATTTGTTGACTATTCATGGAAAATGTTCAGACGTTACAGGTGGATCTTGAAATTAAATATCTTTGTGATGAATTTTGTGGGACTCATGAGACAAACTAGATTGGGAATTTTGTTGTGTATTCCAACCCATAAAATGATACTTAAATTGTTAAGGCCTCCAAATTATGGATTTTATTATTAATAATTCAATTGATGAGGTCTTGGTGATATAATTCAGATTATTGATAATGTTTATAGTCAGGGCCTCAAATACTTTGGGAATATTTACAAGAATTTATGTCTGTATTAATAGAGACGTTTATTTATGGATTATGAGACTTTTCATTTCCCTCTAATTGGATGCATGCAAAGTCTATCTTAATGGGAGAGTTTGTATATGAAAGTTAATTTTAATAGAATACATAGATTCATATTCCATTTTCGTATGGAATAACTTTTCTTGGATGTAATTAGTATAATATATTATTTATTTATTTTTGTGGGGTCCATTCATCCGTCTAGAATAGTTTTTAAATATGATATTTTGTTTTGGGCCTCTTGAAGTACAAATGGGATATGGTCCTAGAATAAGAAGTTGAAAACCAATAGATAATTAATAGTAAAAAAAATATTTCTATTTGGATAAATATTTTTAATATTATTCTCAAAAAATATTATTGATAGAAACTACTAAGATTATAGAGTTAATAATTTTTATTATTTTAGCACAAAACACACCAAAAATCCAAAAATTGATGTAATTAAGCACGAATTGTTAAATTGGAAGGGATTAAATCATTGAAAAACAAATGAGAAAAAAATAAAATATTAGATATATATTTTTCATATCATCTGTTCATAAAAATATTATTAGATATATTTTTTTACTATTCATGGAAAATGTTGACACGTTTTAGGTGGATCTTGAAATTAAATATCTTTGTGATGTATTTTGTGGGACTTATGAGACAAACTAAATTGGGAATTTAGTTCTGTATTCCAACCAATAAAATAATACTTAAATGGTTAAGCCCTCCAAATTATGTATTTTATTATTAATAATTCATTTGATGAGGTCTTAGTGATATAATTCAGATTATTGATAATGTTTATGGTCTACGCCTTGAATAATAAGATATCTTATATTATGAATTTCATCATTGTATAGTTAGTTATTTACTTCTATGTGATTTGTTTAATTATTTAGTTATACATGGATATATTTTTTGTTCAATATATTTATTATATGGCACATTTAATAACTATTTACTCTTCAAAATAATAAAATTATTGTTTATTAATGATGGCTATAAGGTCCCATGTTATTGGAGTAGGTTGAAATTACATAGGAATTTGGCATTCTCTATTTAGTGGATGGGCCATTCTCTAAAATTAGATTTAGCATCCAAATTCCTGGTATATCACCCCAATATTTTATGTTATTTCTCTTTATAAAAAAATTTATTCTCTTTGAAATCTTACATTATACAGAACAACGAGCATATATAAATAATTAAATATTATTATATAATTATGATTGGTATCAACTAACCAATGGAATTTAGGGAATGAATGGGATTAAAGAAATTACAAAAATATATTTTACACATGTTTATAAAATTAATTCATTGATTACTAATTAATTATAAATAAAAATAATAAGCAATTAATCATAAAGCAAGTGTCTCTATACGAAACTATTTTTATGCCCACAATGAAATTTTATATTAATAAATTAACTTAATAACTATTTTTAAGTTAGAATAATGAAATTAATATTTTATATATTCATTAATAAAATTTTAAATACATTAATTATCTTTGATAGTCTTAAGATAATAATAAATACAGTTTTAAGCATAAAAAGCTATATTTTTCTAAAGGACAAGTTTGTTGCCTTTTAATGGAACACCTTTTTTAAATATAAATTTTGATACTTTTATATGTTTTATTTGAAAAAATAAAATTTCATATTTGATATAATAATATCAAAATTGTCTTTGGTTTCAATTTTGGTATTTTCTGAAGAAGTTTAATTTCTTAGAAGAACAGTGAAAAATACTAAATTTCAGTTAAAAACTATATTTTTGTATAATTTATTTATATAGTTAAATTATTTTTTAATTGGTTTTAAATTATAATTTGTTCTTTTATAAATCAATAAAACTAATTAATGTAATTTTAATCAATTTCAAATTCAAAATTGTTTTAAAAACATTTTAAGTTTTTAAACTTTTCACATTAAAACCCTCTTTTTTGGTTTGTCTGTGAGATTAATTGTAAATATAATTTCACCAATTATGTGAATTTAATTTTTTAAAACTGATTCCATATTTGGAATACTAAGTTTCAAATTAGGTTTTCAGATGAATTTCATTTTAAGCTATAGAAAATTCACCATGGTAAAAAAAATTATTTATTATAGTATAGGTAAAATAGTGAAAAGGCTTAAAGTTAAAATGACAATTCATAACATACCCAGAAATTAAATATTTAACTTATGGTGTAGGTATTTCAAAACCCTAACCATACTATACAACATTAACTAAGAATCTAATTCATTGAAATTAATTTCACCTCAATATGTTTGGCTTTAATTATAAAGTGATCCTTATTTTAATCACTTAAACACACCTCTCCGCAAGTATAAATGTCAACCCTCAACACCACATTTATACCAAAAGTCCTTTAATAACCAAAAATTTCTACCCAATAATCTCATCCTCACTCTCCCTAAATCCAATATTTTTTTTATCACCAATATAAAAAATCCATGGTCCTCATGGGCTCATCCAAGGAGGTGATATTCAAGAGGTAAGTATCCCAAAACTCCTCCCTTAATTTCTAGTCTCTTTCTACTTCCTCCTCACCTTCTTCATCCATTAAAAAATAATTACAGAATCATGAATGAATTTTAATTTTAAATTTATTATGTAATATCTTATATCCATCATCTTTATTACCACCCTATATTTAATGATGTGAAACTAATGCCAAGTTTCACCAATTAATCGCCTCAATGAATATTGTTTTAATTCGTATTCCATTATTGCCTTTATAGTGGGTAATAAAGATATTTTTATGGTTAAATAATATTTTAATAGTTATATTATAACTTTTTTAATTATTTGGAAATAATATATACTCATAATAGTAAATAAAATGAAACTCATCTCTGGTGTTTGGAAAACATTCCAAAATTAACTGAACAGTTATCATTAATGTTTTATCTTATGAATCATCCTAATGTAATAAATAAAAAATAGATGTGATACCATTTATAATTTTTTAAGTACATTAATACTACATCATTACACTTATATAGTTTTAATCTCATTTTATTTGAACATCAAAAATTTTACACAAATGGACCGATCATGAAACAATGAAATGAACATACCTAAAACCATGAAAATATTGAAATATTATTAATTAATGGGTCATAAGATGTTATAAAATCATCATGTATAGTTATATAAATATGAATATAGTTATATAATTATTTAATTTCATTCCATAAAAAATTATACCGGATGATAAATAAAAACACACTAAAGGGAATCATCATGTATGGGTTTCTCCTCTCACTTATACTTCTATGAGATATATAAATTATTCACAACTTATTTTGTTGTATATAATACTAAATTGACATGTTATATCATTAATATAATTATTATCATGATATTGTAAGTATACTTTAAGGTTCTTTCTATATAAGGCTTATAATTCATATTTTTCAAAGTGTTATGGGACTCTTTGAAACGTTTGATGATTATTTTCCTCAATATTTTTTCAAGGATATCATTTAAATTATTTTCATCTATGTAAAAATCATTTTTTGAATATTATAATTCATTTAGGTTTATCTCTTATGATACCATATTCCATATTTTTTTAAATGGTTACTAATTAGTTTGATTAGATATGTACTATCTAATACCATTCACTATATTACTCGGGTTAGTTTGTGATTATGTTTACCTAATTGGGATCATTACTTAATTTTTGTATTCTAGTTACAATAAAAAATTATATATTGATTATGGTTCACCACTATCATATGAGTAATTTATTTCACTTATTAAGTGATGTTAGGTTCCCTCTATGGCATATCGATGCTTTGGTAGGTCTTATGAGATAAACTTGACTAAGTTTTGACTAAGGTTTTACCCATTTTTTGTAGAATTATTCGTTGGGCCTTGATGGTTTGTTTTAGACATGTTGCATTATACATTCCATCATTATGAGATTATTTATTTATATTTTATTAGATTATTATATTCTTAGAATATCAATGGTAATTTTTCTAACTCATTTGATTATTCATATGGTAGTATTTTATCATCTTTTATTAAAAACATATTATGTCCAAGTTACCCCTTAAATGGAATGTATTTTAGTTATTTACCTTTCTATAATTTTGTTACATATTTATGATTTCTTCCATTGTACTAAACCCTTGATGATCATTTTATCTCACCCATTTCTTATGTTTTATTTTTCCCAAGGATTATAAGAAGATTATTATGACTGATAGGCAGTGATAAACTAGGGGAATAATGGTGTTCTCAAAATACTTCCAATGCTGTATTTTATATTTTATATTTTATTATAAGGTTAAAGTATGTATATTTTTTTCAAAAACCACTAAATATTTTGGTCCTTCAAGATGTGATTCCTTGTATATTATACCAATGTAATAAAGTAAGGCACCATCTCTAAGAAACTATGGTTGGGGTTGTTACAATTTGTATTAGAGGAAGTTTAGTAGAATCTTCGAGAACTAGTTTTCTTAAAAAATTGATTAGAAAAAACCTATGATATAATTTGAGGATAAGTATAGAATAAAAACCCAAAAAAACCATGTTTATGAATATGATATTATCTATGAATGATATTTTCATTCATTGTTAAGTATTTCCTTAATTTTGAGATTATACATTATGTTCCATAATGTAATGATATAATCTAGTGTTTGCAATGATTTATAAATGGATCATAGTGGAAGGAATTGTAACCATATAAATATATGTAATATATGTATCGATTTTGGGCTTATGAAATATAATTGTGTTGAAGTTGCATTTTGATTTTTAGTTAGAGATAAATATATTATAACTATATTTGGAAATTTGACTCAGGTTATGATAAATAACATTTCCCATATAGAGTGGACCGATCCAAAACATCGCGTAACATTTTTATAATGCTTCATGCGATAAAATTCCCCAGCATTCAATGGGACTAAAAATTCATTTATATATTAACAATTTATAATTAATTTAGATAAGATATTTATCTCATTAGGATGTAATGTAATGGATATGGTTTTCCACATATTTTATCATATCAATGGAGATGCATATCAATAGTGGTCATTAATACAAAACACTAAGAAAAATAATTTAATAGAAAACATAGAATGGAAAGAATTAAAAGAATTTTTCTTGGAAAAACAATTTCCCTCAAAAACACTGGGTAGATATGGAGAGACAATTCTTGATTCTGAGACAAAATGATGACGAGAATGTTGTTATGTATAAATCTATCCTTACAATATTAACAAGGAATGCTTCAAACTACATGCATAACCCAAGATGTAATATTGATCTTTTCTTGATGGTTTAAATCCATTCCTCTGAAGGGAACTACTCTCCCAAAATTTCTTGTCACACTAAAATATAGTATCATGTGTTATATATCATAGAAAAAATTATCAAATTCATATTACTTTAAGGGACAAAATTAAAGAAGAGAACAATGGATAAAGATACATATAAAATGAAAAAGTAAAAGAATTATTTTCAAACATGTAATAATTTTGGAAATAAAAAACCCATTACATTCATAAAAGGAATGAAATTTTTTTATATATGTGGAGGGAAAGTCCATTGTTCTTGTGATTTAAAGGGTGGGAAGAAGGTTTCCAATGTAAAAGCTTCAACTTCTAGGAGATGGGACACTATCAAAATGAATGTCTCAATCATAAAAGAATATAGCTCAAAATAGGTTTATAGATCATCGTCAATATTATTCTACGACCACAGAAAAAGAGGAATGATTAGTATGCCTTTGTTTGGATTCAATAATTATGTTTTAAAAGTATTTTATCATAGATATTCTTGTTATACTAACCAAAACAAACTAACTTATTTTATTGTAGTTGTTCTTCATTAGGGATTTGGAAGCATGAATGTTTTCATTAAGGTTTTAATGTTATCAAGGTATTGAAATATTTGGTATGTGAGATTAAGTGTTATATTATTTTTTAGGGAATATAATTCTAAGTTGTTTTTTTAATTTAGAGATCTTATAAATGTTTTGATATTGAATTCAAACAGACATGTTTTGGATCAGTTAAAAAATTAACTACTTTATAAATGGATTGTCTTTAAATTTGTATATTTTTATTTGTTGATAACATGTTATATACATTGTGGTTTTAGTAAATATTTAGAGGTGTAAGGAATGATTTCTGGATATTATGATTCCTAAAATTTCTTCAATCAAAAAAAATTCATCTTCAATATCTATCTTATAGGATAATAAATGAAGTGTGGATATATCTATGCCCAACCAACGGATGGAATTATTCTTGTAAATCAATTTTGTTTACTTTATAAAGTGTTTATCAAGATACGAAAATAATATCTCAACTCTTGGAAAGTAATTTGGAATGAAAAATTCTATTCATATAATTTTATTAACAAGAAATCAATGGCATGTTTAAACCATTAAATATTTATGGTTTTGTGATGGTGGACTTTATGATGATCATGTTCTCAATCACTCTATATCAAAATATGATAGTTTTATTTCTCTTTCAAGAACATGTTTTCACTTTTCACTATTTTTATCATATTTGAAATCAAAATTTTATGGTGACCTTTATATTTCTCTTCCACTCTTATTAATGGGATTTTTTATTAACCCCTTTTACATTGTGGGATTTCCAAAAAAGAATTTTCAAGTATAAGACTTTATTTTTAAATGTTTAATTTCAAATTTGGAGGGTGAAATGTATTAAAGGGGGATATAATTTATCCCCCCTATTATTTTAGGGTATATCTCTTCATAAATAAATTCAATTTATTCGATTTCTTGTGTTACAAAAAATACCCAGCTTAAATAAATGGTTACATATTATTATTTAATTATGACAGTTGTCAACTTGTCATTGGACTATGTGGAATGATTGAGATTAACTAAATTATAAAAATAAAGTTTAAACATGTTTATAAAACGAATTCATTTACTTTCAATTAATTTGAAATTAAAAAAATTCAATTGAAAATAATGTATGTGTTTTTATAAAAACTATTTTAATGAACACAATGAAATTTTATATTAATAAATTAAATTAATCACTATTAAAAAGATATTTTAATGAAATTTATATTTTATACGTTAATTTAAAAAAATTAAATTCATTCATAATGTTTTATAATCTTAATATAAGATTAAATCCACCCTACACTCCACCCTGCCCACCCCACACCATTGAACACAGCCCCTACCCCCTGCACAATACAAACCCACCAATACCCACTCCCCCTGCACCCTACCCTACCCTACCTGTAGATAGAAAACCCATCACACCCCTCAGCACACTCCTTGGACACCCTACACCCCTTTCACCCCCTGAACCCTCATCCTAGCACAAACCCCTTTCCCCTTACCTTGGTTACCCCATTTACACCCCACCCCCTACACACAACCCCTCCCCAAATGCCCACACCCTTCCCATACCCTACCCCTTGAAAAAAACATAGAAAATCCCCCTTCATACCACTTGGACCACCTGATAGACTATGTTTTTTGTTCCTAGCTGTGGTATTATCTTTGAGGATTATTGATAAGACCCATTTTGATCAACAATTGAGGATTGGTGTATGAGAATCCATGAGAACTTTTTATGGGAATCCATTGTGTGGGGAGAAAACTATTGACTATTATTTGATGGCATGGATGATCTATGGTGTTCCAAGAGTTGGTGGAAACAGATATTTTATATTTAAATTTATGGATAAGAGGGTCGGCCACGTCTATTCAATGCATTTAGTTATGGATAGAATTGGGGTTGTAGAGGTGAGGTGTTTTGATTGAATGCTCCATAATAATGGTAACCCATTAGTGGGGAGAATCATATAAGTTGGGGGTGATCGAGCCTCATGTCATATGTGTCGTTTTTGTAGTGAGTCCTATAATTGAATGATTGAGGTGAAATAGTGATGCTAGTGTGTGGGAAGATCCTATCATTTCTGGTTCCTTGGGTAATACTTGATTTAATGATTAGATGTGGTGTTGAAGGGAGTTAGAAAATTGGAATCACGCTCAAGATGGTTTTTGAGTGATCTGAGAGTGAATTGCATCAGATATTATTCATTTCATAGAGTGGGAGCATGATAGAGGAGTAAAATATTTTTTCATCCAAAAATGAAATCACACAGGGATTTAGGATTCCAATTCAATTTTTTATGGATTTTGTCTTTTTAATATAAAGCATGGCTAAATTCTTAAATTGGAATTTGTATTAGAAATATGAACATTATAAGTTCTCAAATGGTATTTTTGGATTTGGGTTTAGTCCCTTGTTGGAACCTCTATGGTTATGGTGGATTTTGGCAGAGGTTCAGGGTAAAAAATAACTAAAATTTAAGCTACTGTATCATTGCATGTTGTGACCCATCAGGTTTATTTTTTAAATGGGGTTGTTGGAATGATGAACCCCATATCTCGAACATTTCTGGCAATGAACATCAGTTCATTAAAGGAAATTCCCAATGGTAGGGATTCTTTTTGTGAAAAACCTAATCAAAACGTGAATCATGAGTAGATGGATTTAATTTAATATGTTAAATTCTTTGTTTTTTTGGGTCAAGTGTTTCTCAGTGATGTAACTGAAGAATTTGTCATGTTTTCAGGGCTGGGTTTTTGTGTATGATGGAATGAAAAAAATATTTTTTTTTATGTTTTATATTTTTAGGATAATTCTTGGTTCATGTTTTCACAAAAGTAGGGCACTATTATCTCTAAAGTGAAGGAAATTTAATTTTATACTATTAAGTTGGATGATTGTTTCTACTAGTCCACATTGAAGGCTTTTGGAATCATGTAAAACATGGGAAAATGTAATTTCAAAGATCCATGACTTATTTTCATAGAATAGACACATTATATAACAATGAATATAAGTTTTTAAAATACTCAAGAAATTATAGAATTCAAATTAAAGGGTTTGGAATAGGGAACTTACCTCAACCTCAAGGAATGCTTCTTTTGACGATGAAAAATTGAGTATTCCTTGCTTTTAACTTTCTCAAATATGAATCTACCTGTATGGAAATTGTGTGAAAAATTTGATTTATGGACTTATTATATATGTGTGTCTGTGTGTCTGTCTGTGTGTCTATGATCAGTGATGAAAAATGATACATGAATCCATTACTATTGTAGATAGTATAATTCCATTCTATTTTTACCATAACATCATCATTTAGTCATTCCTATTAGAATGATAATTTATAGTTCTCATGTCAAAACAAAAAAAACCAAAAACACACACATTGTTCATCCTAATATCAAAAATCGTTGCATCGGTTCATGCATAAACAATAGAAATAACACATATATAAAGCATACATCATTCTTCCATATTATCATTTACATTCCATATTCACTTCTAATCATACCAATCCAATATATATCTAAATTACCATTTGAAATGATATGAAAAATGTTGTGCATGGTTAGTATATAATCAAAAAATAGAATATAAAGGAACTCATATTCATCTTATATTTCTCATTCCTATCCATTTTTCTTATTATGTTATTTTCCAAAACACATTCCAAATTTTATTTCTATCCCTCCACACCAAACCCCCCATCCCCCCCTTCCCCCACCCCACCCCTCCCCCCTCCCCCTCATTACCCACCTACTCCCCATTTCCCCCAGCTCCCTAGAACCAGCCACCCCAAGCACCAATCCCTCATACAGTAGCCCCACCCCTCCTCAGACACCCCCATATAGACAGCCCCCTCCCCCATGCCCCATATCCTCCCAGGACACCACTTGGACTCCACCTCCCCATCCCCCTACACCCCCACTCCCCCTACCTGCCCACTGCCCCCTTCACCACCACTAACCCCTGCACACTGCTGCTTTCAACTCAAAAACACATAACCTTCACCCCTGCACTTTGCCCCACCTTTTCTCTTCACTCTCTACACAATTCCCTCATTCCCCCTTCACCCTAAATACCACCTATACTTTCAAACCCACTACCACAACCTACACCCCACTACCCCCTCCCCCCTCCCGGATACCCCTCCCAATGCACCCCCACAACCCTTGACCCCCTCCTAGCCCCCTGCACCCCCATTCCCCCTTCATCCCCACTAACCCCTACACACTACCACCCCACCCCCTCATGCCAGAATATGGGCCTAAAATATCTGGAAGAAAGCGAAAATGAAGAAATCATAACTGCCTAAATATAAAGCTGTCAGAAATCGAAGAAAGACACAAAATACTATGTGCTTTTATTGTAACAATATTTTATAAATAAAATATGATTTCTATATAGAAAATTATAATTTGGAGATAAACAAAACAATAAAATAAGAAGTATTTTTTACATCATATTCTTATTATTTTAACACTTATTGGTTTGGGAGTGATGGATATATACACAAAGATACCTTTTATGTGAATCTATTAGTCAAACAATTTGTTGGATATGCTCATGGTGTTTCAAATTAGAGAAGAAGTGGTAAGAATTAAAATAGAAAAAATCAATGCAATAATGTTAATAAAGATATATAAGCACAATCTACCAGTGTCAGTTTTCGTAGACATCACACCAAACAGGAGAAAAAGGATTAAAACTACCAAATTATTCTCATTGGATGATACAAGTAAATTATATCATCTAAATTGAATCCAGGACATTCTTATGGATTAAATTTTATTCTGAAATTTGAACCTTATAAATCATAATGTCTCTGGTATGAGTGTTTGTGTTTAGAGGTGTTGTTTGAGATAAAAAATTTCAAGAGATATAGATATATAACAATAGAAACATTACATAATAGTAAATTATGTAAAAGAAAGAAGGTATTAAAAATTGATAAATTGAATATCTACAATGATTCCACCCCTCTCAGTGTATAACATATTCCATCCAGTCCTCCTCGGATTGAAATAGGGGGAAAATACAATCTTTTGGTTTTTAAATTGGTATTAATGAATCTGTATTCACCATGGATTGGATTCCCATATTAATATATTTCTCTTTTAATATTTATTGTTTTCCAATAAATATTATAATGTTGAATTTTGGATATGTTATTTTTATGTCATGATAGAATAGTTTCTTCCTAGACATTGATTAAAATTAATATGATTGAGTAGAAAAGGATAAAGAATATTTATCTTTTGTCTAAATATAAATGATATTAATGATCTCCTTTAAGTTAAGATAGATCAAGCATGGAAGGATAATAACTTGTAGTTTGATTTACCCCAAAAGATATAGAAAAAATTTCTACATAAAAGGATAATTTTTTTTCTGTAATCCTAAGGCAATTAAAAATTATGATTTTTAATATCTATAGGACATTTAATGACAACTTAAATCCATCTCAATATCCTATCCCACTATCCATGTGAAGACCACACAACCCACATCATCAAATAAATCACCACTAATTTATCATCCTATAAAATTATTCAATTATCCATCCTCACATCACTGATATTCAATACAAGACACGTGCCATCACATAGACCATATTCTAACATTCAAACATATATCAAAGAAAACCATAACACTCATGATAATCCATAGATTAATATAATATCTAGGTTATGAAACCTAGAAATTTTAGATGTCATATCGTAACCCAAACCACTAGGATAATTTTTTGTTGTAATAATAATAATAATAATAATAATAATAGTAATAATAATTTAAAACAAAACATTATAAGACTTGTAAAACTAATTAGTAACCCTTAGAAAAATTTATAATAGTTAAAATTAACATATGAAAAAATGAGGTATAACATGGTTTCACTAACTTGGAAAAAAAATTAATACCATAAAATATATTTGAAGCCTGAAAAAACTAATCAATATTTATAGTAGCCACTCCTCAGGAGATTCATTTTTTTCTACAGTTGAAGAACATCCAATTAGTGTCAACCTTGAGTTTTCAATTTTGTCCTAATGTTACACCCATTTCAATATATTTATTTATTTATCATAAAAAACCATTAATCAATTAGGAACATCCATCACATCATTAAAAAACACATCTTTATTTTCATATTGGATGATAAGCATCACTTCCTACAACATATCCATAAATACCAATAACTGATCCCTAACCAACTGATTAACTTATCCTTAAATTCATCTAGAAGTCTCTTTTAAATCATCCTGATTTTATCATGTGTAATCTTTTAACTAACATTGCATCTTCAAAAAACCCATCAAGATAAAAATGGAATTTGCAAGTGAACTTAATCCATTGAGGTTGAACATATTTGATTTTAGACTTCAGATTCCACAATCACCCAAAATTAGTAAGTAAAATTCCATAAATCATCATTCATTCAAATTTAAAGAAAAAAATGGAACACATATAACAAGAAGTCATATCCTCTAGAAAAGTAAATGATTGAAGCATAATCAGTGTGATAAACTCATCTTTAATACCACTACAGTCACCATCCCACCTAAAGATGGATTTTTGATAAAAGTATCAACCATGTGTAAAAAATATTCATTTATTTGGCATGTATGTTCATGTTTGTCATCATTAGATTCACCAGAATCACTATTCCCCCTCAATACTCCTCGTGAGTGGGTGGTCACCTGCTAAGATATTAGAGGCATCGTCTCCTTTTAACATCAACTCAGAGTTAGTATTAGCATTATTAACAATAATCCAAAATCAAAAAAACCATAATATAATGTCTCATATTCAGGTTATGTTTATAATGACCAAAAGGTACTTATCCACATCTTGTTTAGAAGATATCTTAAGATATTAGTTTTTCCCATCCACAAAGGGGTCCTACACTCCATCAAGAGCTCAATGATACCCCTTTTCAATCCAAATTTTCTTTTACTTAATTGGATGTTGTGAAGCGGGTTATTTTGAAATAGCCTTCCCATAAGAAAAAATTTCATTGTTTAATTTCAAATAGGATAAATAGTGTTCAATTAACTTTTTATAAGAAATTTTTTTCCAAAATAACATTACTCGATTATTAATCTAAATAACATAGAGTATTTGTATGGAGAACTTCGCCTACGTGAAAATCCTTGCATAAGAGGGTCTTGAGAGCTTATTGGTGGGTGAATGAAGGTTAATAGGTGTTCCACTATGAATATAAATAATAGTGATATAATGTTTCATGAAAATTTGAACATATATACTTCTAAATATTATAAAAATGGTTAACACAAGTTGATCAAAATACCTTTAAAATTCTACAGTCCATTTGATCATCTTAATACAAAATTTTATAAAGGACCACTTTTTTTGAGACCAACATCAATAACAATCATCTCTTGAGGAAGAATGAATCAGGACATGTCATGAATCAAGAACCCCCTAATCTAAAGAACCAAAAAATAAATACTATAAACCTCATGATAAAATTATTCAAAGGTTGTCAGTAAATGAACTTACTTAAAAGAGATTCCAGAAAGTTAGATGCAAGATAATTCATTTACTTCCCCAAAAAAGAAATTAACGACTTCCACTGATTCTGAAATATAGAAGGTGAAATATGAGATGTTTCTTCATTCATATCACACTTAAAAGATGTCCCAGAAACTACATCTTCCAAGGTATGATTATGGATTTATATTGTATCATATCTTCGATCATATTATAATGAAATTGATTTAATACTCTAATTTGATAATCTAAGCCATAACAAAAAAAATAATAAAAACAATACTAATAATAATCATGTGATCTAAAACAATTATCCAATATCACTTGGTCAATTATACCTTCATTAGAATTAACTACTTAAATTTAATTATTAATTTTTTATTAACAATAAATATGTCCAAGACCCTTTACGATTACAAAACCCTAATTTATAGGCTACATTACAATCACATAACCCATATATTATAATTAAACATCTAGGAAAATAGTATTAACCACACCTTATAAAAAAATTAATTAATGTAATGACAACCTACCTTTAACCATTTATATAATTTAATTCAACCTCAATATGACCATGAAGACCATCACATAAAAATCAATTATCCATAAAATCATCAACTCATAGATTTGAACACTTACAAAAAAATTCAAAACCATCAATGTTTAAAAATAATCACCAAACTATGTTAAAACACTGATTGAACAAAACATTTCATCACTATCCCACCAAAAAAATAATATTCTAGGAAAAGGATGTTTCAATAACAATGTGAGGAAAAAATCCAAACATAGATGCAATGAATCAGGCAGGGATATAAGAAAAAATATTTGAAATAAAAATAGGGTAGTAATATTTTTGAAGCTTTTGATATAAAAATAAATGATTAGTTTAGAAAGAATAAAAATGAACAGATTAGATGAAAATACAAAACTAGATACAATGAATCTATGCAGGGCATCACCAGAGGAGAGGAAGCCATGAGGGGGAGGGGGATGTCGCTAGAGGATAGGGAGTCGACAGGGGCTGGTGGTAGGTTGGCGGTGGTTGGGAAATTGTGGCAGAGGTCGAGATGTTGAGGTTAGGAGTAGAGGTCTGGGAGGTGAGGAGATAATTAGGAAGCAGTTGGATGGTCGGGTTGAAGAGGTCAGAGAGGGGAGGATATGGATCAGAAGGGGGGTCAAGGAAGGGAAGGAGAGTGTTGGGAGGATATTTTCGGCTAGGAGGAGGTTAGAGAGGCATGCGTTTAATGGGGGGTCCCGATGGAAAAGGTGAGTCGATTGAGAAGAGAATCCTGATAATCCGGGAAATATCCACGGTTTCGATAAAACTGTGGCCTTATAAAATCCAATAGCTATTGTTTTTTAAACTGTGGATATAAATGTGTGGAAATAAGTAAAATTTCTAGTTTTAATTATATAATATTTCCATTTCTTATGTAATTGTACAAAAAATGTCACCTGAAATAGAATTTAAAATTGAAAAATGTTTCAAAATATTGATAATAGGTTCATAAAGAGAATTTAATATTGGGAATCAGTTTACCCTTGGTTGACATATACCTAGACAAGGGATTGAAATGTGTAGTGATATCGTCTCAATTTTGACTGTGTGGCAGGGTTTCGAGGAATGACATGTTATAGATTATTGTGAATTACTCCTCAAAATTCATGATAATATTGTTATGTAATGAGCCAAAGGATGTTTCTTAGGAATTTTAGAGATATTCCTTGATGATAATGTTTTTTAGATGAAAGCATGAGATTATGGTTATAAATGATCATCCAGCAGTTTTATCTAAGGCATAATTAGTGTATTTTGAGGAATCTTGTTAGTAGTTCCATGATATGTTTTCCTGCATATGAATTTTATGGAGAGATAACAAGAATGGGTTGTGATGAGTATGTTATACCTGATTAAGAATCTCATTTACATCACCCTCTAATGTTCAATAGAGAGTGTGGACATGACAATGCTATGATCAATATTTGAGTCTATCCAATCTATACGAGACCTTTTAGAGAAGTATATTGAGAATATGATCATTATGGATCCATATAATTTATTATCATTGGAGAATATAATTTTCAATGTTCCCGTTCTAAATGGTATAGAATATGGGATGGTATTAATGGATTTTATTGAGATGTTCCTAGAGAAAATGTATCTGGAGAAACTCAAATAGTAGAGGGAAGTTGAGTTCATGCATTTGACTCAAGGGATAATGTCAATTATGGAATATACTGTTTAATTTAATAATATATTGATCATTCCTATAGTTCTAGTATTAGATAAGACATATATGGATAACTATTTAAAGGATGAGATTAAATGTGAGATGAAGTCCCATGATTATATAATTCAACTAAAAATGTTTTCATAAATGGTGGATTAAGATAACATATATTAGGGGAACCTAATGGATGCTTCAAGTGGATGAAATGTGTTTTATAAATTAATATTAATATGTATATTTTAAAATTATATAAATAATAGTTATTAGGATTTTTACTTGATCTTGGGAATGAAGGGTGTCCAAGAGGTAGGATCAATTACTCAATATCTTAAATAAGTGTTTTCCCACTAGTGTGGTAGGCCTGACCACATTCATTTTCATTTCACACAACTGTAGTTATAGTGACAATCATATGGGATTATTGGAAATATATAGAGGTATTCCAGGAACCCATGAAATATTGGATAATTTGGAGAAACATCATATAATCAGAGTGTGGGAAGGGGATAGTCTGTATTATATCAATGTGGATGGTGGAGTTATAATGGATGTGGTGGTATATTAAGTGGATTATTTGATTTTGGTAAATATAACCCACATCAAAAGAGTTGGGAAGCTTGTGGGACTATTTCTACATCATAGAGATGTGGGTAAATATATTTTATTGTTGTTTCACATTCACTTGTGGATAGAAAAGATATATCGTTGAATATTAGAGTTATAATTCATTTTTCATCTACACTTTCTAGTTCCATATTTGATATTTGTGCCTCTCATAATTTTATATATTCCAATATTTTTTATGTTTTGATAATAGGGATGGAGTTTTTGACTAGGGTTATAATAATTGATACAACTTTGGGAGTATGATTGTGAAACACTTATTTTTAAAATGGGAGATTTCTCAATCCTGGGGAGTATCGTTACATTTAGACTAATTGCATTCAGGATATGTCCCGATTCAACCTATTTTTTGGAAAGTAAAAGTTAGTGGTGTAATGAGCCCAAATAGTTTTTTACCATTAGAGAGAGAATTATACATACCAAAAGGGTGAAAAATATATTCACTCTAGAATGATGGATATCAAGGCAGAATGAGAAGGTCCATTTCATCAGCAACTAGGGGTGCTCATTTACAAGGATACAAGTCATTTACTGGATGATAGGGGTGAAAACATGATGTGTTTCATCCCATAGAGGAACGGTTTATAGGATTTGTTTTATGGGGACTTATAAGAATGTCACCAAAGAGAGATAAAGATTTTAGAATTGGGATCCTTTCTGTACCTATTTTAGTATAGATTTTTTATACCAAATTGAATCCATAGATCATCTAGGGAATAATAATCAACTAGATGAGTTAAAGAAAAAGAGGTTTATCCATCAGATTTTTTCACCTTGTTGTTCTATTGTCTTATTTTCTCAGAAGAATGATGAATATTTTTGCTTATTTTTTGACTAATAGAAGTTTAAATGGATGAAGTAAATGAACTAATATCCTCTTATTTATATCAATGATCTATTAAAATAGTTTAGGGGAGATTTTGTTTTCTCAAATCTTAACTTTATATTAGGGTACCATAATTTGAAATTCATATCTTCTGATATGCCAAAGTATTATTTTAGATTTATGTATGGACATTAATAGTAAATTAGATGTCATTTGGGTTGATGAATGAACCATTAGAGTTTATAAACATAATTAATAGAATTGTCGACCCACATGTGGGTCATTTTATGCCTTTGTTTGTAGATGAAATCATGGTGTAATTCAAGACTCGTGAAGATCATGCCCAACATCATGATATCATCCTGAGTTCACTGAGAGAGCCTCAGTGACATAGAGTAACATTTCACACCAATAATAGAGACACTCATAGTTGAATATTTGGGATACATGTAAATTAATGACATATTTTGTCCACATTGAGTGACATAGAGTAACATTTCATACCATGAATCACACATTACATTATTATTCTAATGGATCTTGCATATGGATCTTAATATAAAGGTTATACTATAAAAAACACTACAAGAATTGTAATATGGGAAGTATGAGAATTCTATTTAGGTATATGATGATATGCTTCATTAATGTATCTTGGACTATTTAGGGGAATGGGAAAAGAATCTAGAATTGGTTTTTTCTTATAAAAATAGTTATTTGGAAACTATACAGATGGAAACTTATTATGACCTTTTTAGTATTCCCTATATATCACCACTATGTTGGCTAGGGATAGGTTTGTCATAATTTTTAGGATTTATTCTCATGCATGATATGTCATTGTAGGTTCAGTTGATTCAAAATTGTATGGTTTTAGTTTAGAGAAGACAAAAGTCGTATGCTGATAGACATCGAAGTCCCATTATGAATATATTGGGTGATCATGTGTTCTTTTGGGTGTCATATAAGATGGGTAATCATATGATTCTATGATAGGGCACATTGGAACCTAGGATTATGGGACTGTATGAGTTTTTGATATTATTGAACTAGCAGCATACCGATTGGTTGTTCCAAAGTGGTATAGTTACATGCACATTTACATTATTATGTCACATCATTGGATATATCACCCAAACCCTCTTCATGTGACCAATGTTGGTGGTGTTGATCTTGAGACTAATGAATCCTTCAGGTATCATCTGATAGATGAAATGGTATGCATTGAGAAAGTGTTGTGGTGAAATACCAGGAAGAATGTTCATTTATTTTAGAATCATTGTTGTTTTTAGAAGGATAATTGGCGGAGAGAAGTCAAAACACTACCTCTATGGATTTGTGTTGGAATCGTAGATTTTGATGAGATTAGAGAAAAAGGATGACTAAATATATGGTGGGGATGTTGAAATATCCATATTTTTTATGATTAACCAATAATGTTTATAGGTACTCTTTTTCCTTGTTTTTTATATATCTTATTTGTGTTTTATTTTGAATTAATTTGGGTGAAATTGGAATTTTTGGGTGGTGGGTTTTGGCACTGCACTATTGGTGCATAGTTGTTCCAAATTACACACCTTTCCTCGAGAATCTATGTAACCACATACAGAGAGGTATTTAATGGTTGAAACATGGTTTTTAAAATCATGCATCCTCTTAGGAGTAATTATTTACCCTCCCCCACACACACACAATAAGAGAGGATCACAATTATGTTGCATGGTTTGGTAACTGTGTTTCCCTTCCCATGAAAACATGTACATAGGTTTAATTATTCCCAAAATTAGGATTAATATTACTAAAATGCCACATCCATTACCCTAGTTTCACCTAACACTAATCTAAATAATTTCCCTCATTTTTGGAGGATCATCAATGGACTCCAAAGAATTCTGAGCTCTATTCATGAGGAATCAAAGACTAGATTTAAAATCATCACCTCCCCTAGTAAAATATTCTCATACTCTGTGGTTTTCTTTATATATTGTCTTATATTTTGTATAAAAATAGGATGGTTCTGTTATATTTGTTATTGATCTATATATAGTTTTGATGGGTCTCAATTCATTTGATCTTGGATCATGATTCTTTTGATCATATACTTAGTTTTGTATATAGATCTCATTATTTTTCATGATCTTGGTTGTTCTGATAAAAATTATGGACCTCTATTGGAGAGATTCCATCATCAATCATGATGGAGGTTGTTTAAATAAAATTATTATTTCTGTAAATTACAATTGAATGTAGAAATTGTGGGATTTCAATTTAAAGGATTATTAATTTAATTTATATTGAAAAATTAATTGACTAATTAATTTAGGTAATCTTGTAATTGATTAATTGTTCCTCTATGTGAGTATAACATGAGTTTAAAATGATGAAATTTAATTTGGTAACACTGAATATGGAGTTGGTGGAATTGTCTTAATTACTTTTTAAACTTATTAATGAAATGTTATGATTTTGGAATTGATGAAAAATAATTATTGTATAATTGAACAATTAATATGATTATGAATTAATAGACAATGGGGATTTTGATATTGGTATATTGATATTTATGGGCATATGTATTTTTCAAATCAAATGTTAAAAAATTATTTTTATGGTCATTAAACATATTATTCCATCTGTTTAAATAATATAACCATGATTTTTTTATAGTTGAAATGTCATATTTTCTAATGTGAAATTTTATAAGAAGGTTAATGTTGATTATTGTCCATTGATGTGATATTTTTGATATATCTATAATTTATTGATAAATGAGATTGGGAGAAATACAGATGCTCTAATACACATTTGTGATAAGTGTGTGTTGGAAATAGATTAAGGCACTAAATACCCATATGTTATATGTGTGTGTGGGATAGGGACTGATAAAATAGAGACATATATGTTACATTGATGTGTGGGCAGAGAGATAGGATCCAAATTTCCAAGTGAAATTTATGTTTGGGATTGAAAAAATGATCCATGAACCCACAGTGTTCTATACATGTCATTCTTCACCCATGATATTGTCATTAAACTGTGGTTCATATTGTTCATGATATGATTTTGAATAAAATGAGAAATTATAATAATGTTATTGTGAAATGGGATATCCCTTGGGGATTTTTCAGACTCTGGAATATGAAAAAGAAGGTATTGGGTTTTGGGTGTCATCGAGATCCCAGGGATTATGTTGTCAAATAATGAATAACTGAATAGGTAAACTGTTTATGGTGTTTCTATTACATAATTCATTATAAAACCTCAGAGAGTTATATTTAATGGATTTTGTTTTAGACACCATTAGTGATATCCTACGGACTTGAACTCACACCCTGCCAATATTCCTAATCGATAACCAAATAGAATTCAGGTTTGTAGTACATGATAAGGGAAAGGTCTCAATGTAAGATGGATTAATAGGGATGGAGCATGGATGAGGGGACCAACATGGTGATGTGACTTGGTTTGGGTATTTCATAGTATCTTTGTTTAGAATTTGTAATTTTAAACATGACACTTATTAGTAATTACATATATACTTTCTCGTTATGAATATTGTTTTGGGTTTTGAGTCATCTTCTGATTCTGGTATTTCAGATTATTATATTACTCTTCTTTTTTTTATTTACATTTTATTAATTTTTTTTGGTTTTTTTTCTATTTTTATCTTTTATAAAGTGTGTATAGTCCCCTAATGATTGATATTAGACCATTACCTCTAGTCTGTAGTATCTCGTGTATGGGGAGGCATGTCATGGGACACATAAGTGACCAAAATAAGGAATCATTGTGACAAACCTAGGTCATGACATTACATGTTCTATCGCAAAAGTTAAAAACCAAGATGTTGTTAACTAAATTCTCATTTTATATTATAAATAAAATTATCGTTTAATATGGATATGGATACTCATCTAAGAAAAACATAATTATAAATTTTGGGAATGACAAATTGATATTTGTAATAAAAGTTTTTTCTTTTAAATGAATCAGTAAATTGAGTTTTTTGAGGCATGTGCATATATTACATGGGCATAAATAAAAGTATAACTAACTTTGAAAACAGTCAACTATATCCAATTCTATCATACGGTGCATATTATTTCTTTGATAACCTCAGTAAGGATGTGATAATTGTTGAATTAATTTACTATTATGGGTATCATTTCGATGGGGTCTAATTTTATTTTATAGATAATTTACTATATAAATTAACAACAACTTTATATATAATTGACACCAGATTAACATGATGGGAACCACTTCAATCACCTCATTATATCAATTAACTTGATATTAAACACATGGGGTATATTTCCACAAATTTGGTGGTTTTTTAAAAGGCATGTAAGTACTTGTATTATGTTATATATATAGGTATGACGTAATTTTACTAACAAAATATAATTAAATTGAAAATATGTGTTATCTATTTCTGAGCTATATTATTCTAAGGTGACATTTATCTAAAATCGTAATAATATATTAAATAGTGTTTTCCCTATATCTAATAATTTTAAAATTTTTTAACCAATCCCTATTTTGAAAATATATGAATATAATAAATTTATATTGGAAGTTATTTTATAATATTTATGCTATGATTCATGGTTATATATAAATTAATTTATTAATAAAAACCTCTGTGAAAAATATTATTTGATATCCTTTAAATTTAATCATCTTAATTTTCTTAAAAACAATTTATTCATTTAAATTAAATAAAAATGATACATATCATAAGTATATTATGCATGATTCGTCAAGTATGTATCAATGTTAAATTATTTCATTGGATGGGAATGTAAATTTTACCAGTATATAAGTTATGAATTCTCACTAGGTTTTATTTAACCAAGAGGTTAATCGATATTCCCTAATTACTTTTTAATATTAGAAATATATTTTATCTGATTCAATATGGTTAAAATAGTGGTTATCTCAGACGAAGTTTTTCCTCTTAGGAAAATTATTATTTGTAAATGTTCCTTTCTATTATAAAACATATGTTTCTTTTAGGTGATAATTTAAATCAATATAACTATTTTAATTGGAAACAATAATGTTTTGTATATGGATGGTAATTTTGTATTTTTAACCTTGAGTGTTATATTAATATATAGTTAATAGTGATTGTCTTCTCTTTATCCTCTGAATTTTTTTGTTGTCATATTGAATTTAAATTACTTTTCTTCTCTATTTAGTTTTACCTTCATTAGGAGAGTGGAACAATAGATTAGCTATAATGTAATAGAATCTCTATAATGGGATGTGGTTCTCATGTGGGAGTCGTAGGTATTAGTTGATGGACCTAGTGGTCATATTTATGAAATACTATAGGACATGGTGGGGACCTAAAGTCGTTTAATTGTGATTTAGATCCTATTTGGTTTGTGTTCTATTTTTTAGAGAAAAATGTTGTGGGGGTTGGGATATACTTATGATTTTTCTAATGGTAAGACACTTTTAAGATAATTTATGGAATTATTAATAGTTGGAGAATGAGTAATTCTATTTAGTTTATGTGATTCCTCATGTTTTTACAGGCACACTGAGTGCATGTTAATCAAAACATATTTCAAAATCAAGGGATGTTCTTGTCCCTATAATTTTTTACAAGTAGTGGTTGATGCATTATTCTCGGAAATAATTACATGTGTTAATAAGTTGTTCAATAAATCATTCCGCATGTGGGATTCCAGATTTTTAATAATAGATCATTGGGAAATCTCAGAATATTCAAATACATATGTTTTATGTAGAATATTTAGTTTGAACCTATTGATGAATGAATCATGTTTTCACGATTCATGTCAGAAAATATGTTTTAAGGGATTCACATACTTTTTATATGATATGTAGTTCACATTAGTTGATCATGGTATCTATTTAGATAAAAATTTTATATAATGGCCTGGTGCAAGTAAAAGATCGATGGTTCCATGTATTTGATGCCAACAGGAATGATGACATGGAGATTAGGGGTAAATTATATGAAGAAACATATATGAAGGGATAATATGAGAATTAAATCAAATGAAAGATGAAAAGTAACCTATGTTTGGACTATGAAACTCACGATCACAAGACATGGTGTTACATTTCAAATAAAATGTATAGAAATTTAGTTAAATATTTAAACATATATTTTTAGGGAAAAGTCATTCCCATTAGTAACATCTTCTTGTACCGGTGGATTAGTGATGAGCATTAAACTTATCATGAAATCATTTAGAGTTTTTGGGGTTAGTGTCAAATATATGCTCAAAAATATAAATATTATATTCCAGATAGAGTAATGAATTCTTTTAGATAATATATATATATTTTTATAATGAATATATATTATGTTTATATATATATATATAATATGGAAAACCATAACCTATCAAAATATATATAATTCTCATTATAATGATCATTTTTCTCATTATACAACGAACTTATTTAAAATAATATAATTTCATTATTTGTTTCCAAACATCCATACTCAGTGTTAGACATTGTATGTGTTTCTATCTATACTTATTCCCTAAGAAATAAATTTTAAAATTGGAGAGATGTATAAAACACATTTTAATTAGAATAGAAATAAATAATACTCATTAGTACATTACACTATTCCACAATACCAATAAAAACATTTTCTAATTTTATTTAAAAATATTATATTTTAAAATTTTATTTAATTTCTAATTAACTAAAAATAAAAATATATAGACTTTATAATTTTTTTTAATATTAATAATAGACAGAAATAAAATGTATCATTGATTATTTATAAAAAAATAAGAAAAAATAAATAAACAATTATCCTATAAAATATCATAAAATTTTTATTAATAATGAGTTCATTTTATTATGTTTTGAAATAAATTTACATTAAAATTCATAGTAATTATTTTAAAACAAGGTAGGGTTATTTGTATATCCTCTTCATATAACCAATAAATGAACCCTTCTAATTGATTATCCATATATTTTAATTTTATTATATCTCTTTAGGGTAACTTATATTCATTTACATTAGTCATATTACAATATGTATTGGACGAATATATCACAATACACTATAATGATACTACCTCGAAAATTACATATTATTATATAAAAAAATTAGAAATCACTTCTTTACATTATAAAATATAATTTAGGTTAATATTTTGTTTGATGTTTCATCATAAGTTTTATGTAAAAGACCAATAAATTATAATATTAAAACTTCAATTATATTTACATTTTTCCCATAAAACAACAAAATTATATAGAAAACTAATTTCATTTGACAAAAAATTATTATAATTTTTATATCAACCTCATCATTGTCCCTAATGATCCCTATAAAATTATGAAAAATATTTTCATATTTTTAATGAGCCCAATAAATATAGTAAACTACCCATATCAATTTATACAATTTTATATATGAAATAGTAATGTAAAAAATAATCATAAGAGGTTATTATTTTTTTGGTCAATGCTCATCAAAAAATTCCACAATTTAATAATTTTTTCCATTACAATATATTATATACAACAGAATAATAATATGATCAATATCATTACATAAGGAATGATAATATTAAAATAAATACCTAGAATTAATTAAAATGAAGGAAATTTGATTGATCATTTCCATATCACTATTAAAACCAGTCTTTGTAAAGCGGAATAACCATTCTGTCGACATCAATCCAAAATATGTTGATGCATTGTCACTGGCCCACACATCTACGGCTTAAAATAGAAATAACTAAAACTGTTTTATAAAAAAACAAACCATACATGGTTTATAATGAAGAAAACCATCTTCATAATAAATCTCAATAACCATACCATATTAATGAAACATAAAATAATTAAATTTTCAAAATTACATTCATAAAAATATTATTTAAATCCCCATAAAAACACTTATGGTCATTGAAATAATAATTTCATTTAAAAACAATTTTTTAAAACAATAAGAACGTAATGAAGGGGGTATTTTATTAAGATAACAAGAAATATTACATATAAGGTTATATATAAAATAATACTTATGGTGACATGAATTTTTTTTTCCATATATAATAAAATGTAAAATTTTATTATTTTTTTGTATATAATGTTGAAAAATTATATATAAAATATTTAAGAAATAACTTTGAAAACCTTTTGAATAAAGTCTGAAATTACTTAGTTTGACCTTTTCTAATTAAATTATCTCCATATATATACATGCATAAAATAATTTTAAAAATATCTACAGGGAAGGAAATAGATAGAAGGGAAACATCAAAAGTGGAATATTATTTAATGAAGGTCTCTTAAATTGAGTATGTATCATCACACACCATGAATATCATTATAAAAATTAATAATATGTGAAATATATAATTTCTAGAGACCATTTTTCATGTTTATTTTTCCTTTTTATTATTATATAAATAATTAATCTATTAATTATGTTCACGTTAGATGTTTTGATGATATTCGGCTTATATATCCAAATTGGATCCAATAGGATTATTATGGTATAAATTCCCATTATTTAAACAGCTCTAAAATAATAATTATTAAATGATTATCTTCTTTAAACAGAATATATAATTTTAATATATAACATAAAATATGGTTTTGAAAATAAACTATGTAACAATCATGAAGATAGTTGGTCATATGTACAGATGAGTAACATTTCCATATTTTAACAATCATTATGGAACAAATATATGTATTTTTATATATTTTATAAATGGTAAAAATATTATTAATAACATATTTTATCTTTAAATATACTTGTATATATAATTCATGTGATGTGTATATGATGAAAAATCGTATCACGTTGTAGTGGTGGTAGTCCACACCTACACAAGAATGGAATTATATTTTTTTAGTAATTGGAAATGCACAAATGTAAAATATATATTAACAATAAATAATGATGAATATTTCATGATTATAATCTTTAATTATTTAAATTAAATTCCTTCATTATATTAATCAATGTGTTATGGTTATTGCAAATAAATTACATTAGTTTACGTGGTGATAGTCCATACCACACACAATGACATATTTTTGAAAATTTGTTAATGTTTGGAGATGAATATAGATAGTTACATTAGAATAATAACATATAAATACATTATATATATCATCATTTCATATATTCATGTTTAATTAATATTTATAGTATGTTAAAAAAGGAATAAAAAAATCTTGATTAAGAATGATACCTCCTTTTTGTAGAACCTCTTATTTATTAAACAAAAATATATGCATGGATGGTTTTATGGTAAAACCCTAGAATATATGAAATGTATTGGTATGTAATGAATGTTTTTGGTTTTTTTCCTGTAAAAACCAACTTGATTTCAAGGTTAATAAATTCAATGGAATGGTACTATTTTAATAGATAGGAGAAGTACACTGTTAAAATTTCAAAAAAAAAATATTAAATTAGTATAAATTTTTATTTTATAAAAATGAAATATAATTGACAATATAAGAATGAAATACTATCATGGGTAATAATTGAATAATATAATAACATTTTATCATCATTGGGTCCCATTTTAAGCATTATCTTTTTTTATCACTTCACTAATTATTTTAACAACAGTGCTAATCTCAATGTTTTTTCTCAAAATGGGTAAATACATTTAATATAAAAATATAACCAACTTTTAAAGGGACCACTTATGATATCATAAAACCAATCAAATTCTCTATTACGATAAAAATATTTTTACGAATTTAAATAGTCTTAAAAAATAATTTTTTATTTGAAAATAACATTAATCTGATTTTTGGCGAAATAAATCTAATTACACATCAAAAAATAAATGAACAAAATGAAATTAAAATATAATTATTTTATGATTACAATTTATTTCTGGATTATTTAAAGAAAATTTTAAAAAATTCATTCAAATTATTTTATATTAATCATCATTAAATTTATTTAGTATATTTTTTTTATTTGAAAATTAATGCATAAATGTTTCATAATTTTATTATATAATTATTTAGTCAATTAAAATTTTATCTACATTTAATTGATAAAGAAGTATTATATATTTGATATTGATATCAATATGGGACCATTTCTTCTATTTTTATCTTTCTTAAAGAAAATATTATTTTAAAAATAAAAAGTGTGTCATTTAGGAATTATATTCATGTAAGTATTATATACTTCAAAATCATGTTCCAATGAAAAATGAAGTATATTATAATTTTGGATTATTATTGATGATATATAAAATTAAAATAAATTTAAGTGAACTATTAAAGTCATTTTATAGTTGTTGTAATATATTTTATTAGTAATTAAATAGATTTTCCCATTACTATGGAAACAAAAAATAATAATGTTATTATTAGTATTAACCAGGAATAAAATTGTCCTATTAACCAAATATGGATCCTAAAATTCCAAAAATAGAATCAAATTTTCAAAATAATAAAACATATAATGATAAATATTTAATATAAAATTAAACTAAAATGTCATAGTGAGATACATTATTTTTAAAATAACATTTTGAAGTCTAAACTGTTTTTATAGTGAATTCAAGTATAAAAATAATTAAAATTCTTAATTGGATTCAGTTAAATTAAATGGAAGTAATGAAATTTTTATACTTTTATATAAACTAATTGATATTTTTTTAATAAATCAAAATATAAATTTTCTATAATAACTGTATTTCCCACTATCTATTAAAAAATAATACATTCTAGATATTTTCAAAACATCATAAATGGAAAATTTTGACATGATTATTTAATAAATAAAATTTACATTTTCAATAAAAATTATAATTTAATAATTGACCATCTTAATAAAACATTTCAATAGAATAATTCCATAAAATTGATTCTATTTTATTTAAATATTAGGTATTGTTTCTATAATTAACATAACAAACTGTCTCATGAATGCAAATAAATTTGAAAATTATTTATTCTATAATCACATGGGTTGTCACATTGTTAACCCCATTACAAATTTTATCATCTAAAAATTATTCACTAATTAATCAATTACTGTTATCTTTCCCTTATAACATCTTTAGATTCTCATATTGATTCTTCATCGTATTGTTATTCATCAAAACCCTAACCTATAGAATTACATAAAACTAAAATACATTATATATATTGTCAATAATATAAATATTCTATTCAAGATAAGAATTTTTATCTTCTAACTGAATTACATTAAATCTCAAAATGTGAAATGACTCTGTCAAATATTTCTGTGTCATTAAAAAATAAATTATGATATAAAATTATGATAAATGTGAAGTCACGTCCATATAGTATGAAAATAATACGTCATTATATATTATTTTATATTCTTAAATAAATTATCAACAGAGATTCAAATATTTACAAAAACACATAGATCATTTCTAGGGAGGTACTTTATGGAATAAATGATCACCAAAATTGAATAAATCATCTCTCCTCATATTATCTCCAAATCATTTATTCCTTTTCTAATGCGTCATCATATGGGGATGAATCATCTTTACCATGTTAAAAATTTACTCTATCCACTCTATCCCATCAAATTTATTTCTCCTACTTCATACCAATGTTATTTTGATCAACAACATGTTACATATAATACCTAAAAAGGCAACATATGGATACTGAAATTAAAACTATTTTTAAGAATAAAAAACTAAAGAAAATTGATGACATGAAATCATTGATAATACATTTAATAATTATGATTACTGTATTCTTGGGTCAGAATCATTCTCTTGGAATACCTTTATTTTTAAAATTAAAAGTTCATTATAAACTTTATTTAATATCCATTGTCATTTAAATTCGTTTTAAAAATCATAAATATACCCTATCATCATTTTTATATATAACTCGGGGATGAATTAGAAGTAACATAACTATATCCCCAAAAAAATGATTGGATTTTTATGTAAATTCATAATAATACAAATGGGAAAAAATGTGAAGATTCTGTTAATCGATTGAAAATAACTCAAATAAAATTATTTCATCAGTATTTCATTTAAAATATCTCCATGAAATCGATAATAATAACTTCCTATTTAGTCATTTTCATTGAAAAATAGTAAAGCATCCCATTAACAAATTTTCATTCATTTTTAACGTATTCAAAATTCCAACATATCATGGTCATGTAATCAATATCTTATTTTATTCCATCCCTTCAGTAATACCCTAGATGTTTTTAATAATTTCTAATATCTCCATGAGGAATGGAAAATGAGTAATAAAGAGGTTGAAAAAATAATTTTCTATTCAGTTGGGATTCACAAGACATGAATAATATGTTTCTAAATCATAAAGAACAAACATTTTCAACATTAAGTTCATGAACAATATCCTTTACAACAAATTCTATATATTCTTATAACTCATGGTCTTCATTTTTATATTTCTTTATTCATCCTAATAGATACTATTATAGGTAAACCTAAATAAGTAGATGGAGTTCTGGAATTTAAAATTTGAAAGTAAATGTGTCTAGAATCATTAACCAAATGGTATTGTTGAAGTGTAACATAGTTGATATTGGATTTGTTTTTTGACTAAAATCATTAACTGTATTATTTTATTTAAAAGGATAATTATTAATCATAAAATCATAATATGTGATAAGTTATAATCATTTTCAGTACCTCATGATCAATTATTTACATGGGAATTTATATATCATGATTTTTATCAATATATATTACATAGTTTACATGAAATCATTGAATACAATTAATTTATAAATCAAAAACCATAAAATCTAATTCCATGTCATGGTTAATATAATTTAACTCATGAGGTTTTGAATTCTTTTAAGAATAAGAATTTAACTAGTAATTATACATTTTATCATAATTATTCCCCATCAACGGAGACTCATTATTAAATAAATCAGATAATATTTCTACTAGGTGGGGCCAAAATTTGATTATACACAAATAATCATTTTAATTCTGAAAAATATTCTTCATCTTTCTTCTTATGAATTTATTTAACCCAATTTTCATTTTTTATAGTCAATGGTTTATAGATCTACTAAATATTTTCAAAAAATACGATATGTATCCTAGTAAAACAAGATGACTATAAATCAGCATTATATTTTTAGGTCTTGGCCTCTTGAGAAAACAGTTTGTAGTAGGTTTAATAATTATTCCCTCTTGACAACCAATATGACTAAGGAATTACATATTTTTAACCCAAATACAAATTAATTAAATTTTTAATATATTTTATTTTCAGTTAATGATTTTAACCCATTTTTCTGAAATCATTCATTATCCTAATTACTATTCAAATATAATAATATGTCACTAAAGAAGAAAACTGCAAATAATTATAATTTGATTTGATTTTTTTTTGATATTATTCAAAATTATAGTTTGTTAATTATATAACTCGATGGGAATTAAAACAGACTCATAAAGACCATATGTAATCTGAAACACATTTTTTATAATAAAATTCTCTTTTACATTCAATTATTTGTACCCTGACCACAAATAAAACATAAAAATATATTGTAATTCATAATGCTAATAAAAAAAATCATTAATAAGAGGAAATTATTAATTTTTATTAATAGATTTTTTATTCAAATATTTATAATCATTCAAAAGATTCATCTAACTATATTTTTTCTATACAAAATACAAGTTCACCATATAGTTTAGATTTAGGAATAATGATAAAATTTTCCTAAAACTCCAAGAATATATTTTTCATTTCTAAATATTCTATTTGTGGGATTTGATAAGGTTATTTTGAAACATTAATAACATTGGCATTATGTAAAAAAAATTCAATTTCTCAATCATGCATAACACTAAAAAATTCATCATAAGTAATCTATTTATTCAATCATTATTATCACATAACAAATTTTAATATTTAATTTATGTTCAATTACATGATATATTTAAAAATAACTTCTTTTTATAATATATTTTAATACATCATGGTATGTTATATTTAGCATGAAATCATTGAATAACAGTTTTAAAGAAATTTAATCACTAAAATAATGGTAAACTAAATTTCAATACATATACATAATAATATAAAAAAAATACCATTTGTATTTTAAAACCAATTTATGTTAAGTTTATTCCACTGATAACAATCAAAACATTCCAATAAGATATGTTTTAAAAAAATATTCAATCTAGTGTTTTCACCAAAGGCATAATCCTACATTTACGAGGTGGTATTTCTTTTTAAATTTAAAATTTCTTTGAATTAAAAAATGGGAAGATATAAAGTTTGTCTGAGATTTTTAAAATTTATAATTGAACTAAAACAAATATCATAACACTTCATTTTCCTAATGAACATCAACTATAATAGAAAAATAATTCCAAAGCCTTTTGCTTTAGATAATAATTATTTCCACACTATTTATGTAATATTTTATTTATGATATAATAATGTTCAAACTAATTTTATTATCACTGTCCTTTAAAAATGATGGAATTCCCATTAAAAAATTAAAACTCTTTTCTTATATAAATCCAATGAATCATATTCATTTTGTTTAAATTCAAATAATTTCATTTCAATCATATGTCTTACATCCTTTTGAAAATATTTATCGTGGAACTTATTCTTAAATTAATTCAATTCCAAGGAATGTATATCTTCAATTTTATTAATATTATTTAAAATTAACCAAATGTAGTAATAATCACATAAAAAAGGTAAATGGATATAGTTAAATTATAATTATTTGAAATACGAATGTATTAAAATTTTATTTCCATACAATTAATATTCCCCTCAATATTTAACTGTGTTAGATGATACACCGAATAATAGGGGTTATTTTATCATTAAATGAACCACTATCATCATGTTGCACTATGATAGATATTGATACTATATAGAGTGCAATACACCACCATTTGTAGTCTGTTTCAATAGATCCATTACACCATTTAAACATCATTATTATTAGTAATACCATTATATCTTTCTTATTTTTTTTAATATCATACCTTGGAGGATGTCCTTGTAACAGCCCGAGATTTTATGAAAAAATATTCTTTTTATTTTACTAATGTCTTGTGTTATACGCTACACCAAAAGGAGCTTGCACAACACGAATCCTTGACTTGCCTTGCATTACACGCAATCGCAACCTTCCTCGATAGCGTGTGTGGTACGTAATCCTGAGTTTCACGAAACAATGATATGCTATCAAAATATTATTAAAACTAGCCGTTATGAATAGTAATAACCACTTTTTAAATTTTAGAAATTTTAACTTTCAAAATGAACTTCATTCTTGGATTCGGAGTATTGAATTTAGCCTAAGGTGAAATTTTGGTACTTTTCGGATAACTTTCATATTCTGATGAATAGTGAAAATTACTAAATTATAATTAAAGACAACTTTTTTAATCGAAATAATTAATAGTGATAAATCATTAATTTGAGTGGTTTTAAATTATATTTAGAATATATTTTTACAATTTAATACAATGTTGGTCATTGGATGTAATTTCACATTTAAACTAGACATAAACAAGTGTCAATCTTTTGATAGATATTGTTTCTTAAAAACACGCTATTTGTTTTAACAGCGGGATTTAATTATAAAATTAATTAATGCAACTTTTATGTTATGAATTTGGTAAAATATACTTCATTTTTGAATTTGGAATATGAAATATAGCTTGGGCTGAAATTTTGGCATTGTTCTGAAAAACATCAATTTTTGATGAATAGTGAAACTACTAAGTGGTAGGTTAAAAACTGAATTTTTGCATAAAACTTAATTTTACCGCTTCTGTGAATGGAATTTCGAAAATCCGAGAGACACGGTTAATATCAAGGACTAAAATGTGGTTCAATGAGATGAAAATAATTTTTTGGTGAATAGTAACTTTTTACTTTTTTTACCACGGTTAATAGTAAATAGGGTAACTAAGGGTAAATATGATATCAATATTACCCTAACACATGTCCTAATTCTATTGGACAAGTGAAATTCGACCGAAAACAAACTTAGGAATAAAATATGACCATTTAGGCCCACTTGGATTAGATTAGGACATTTATTATTAATTTATTTAAAGAAGGGTTAAAATAGTTAAAATCAAAGTTTAATAAGTAAATCATTTTTAATATGGGGTTATACATAAGATAAATTCGATTGTAAATATTCATTAGAAAGCTAAAAATATTTCCTACATGATGGTATTTTATTTGTAATTTTTAGACATCAAATAATTTAATTTATTTGTGACACAAAGATGATGCAGTAATTATCTTATTAATGAAATATTGACAAAATTGATAATATAAATACCAAAATGAATGTAATTTAAGACTTTTTATGAATTCCACTAATTTTCTAGGTTACTATGATATATTATTGTTGATTTAATCAACTTGGTTCGAACATATAATTCTGTTATGACTTTCACAAAAATCATATATCAAATAGTGTCAAAATTGACACAAAATAGTTTTTAAATAAAGTATTATATTATTAATTGTTATTTTATTCCTAAAAATCTAAGGTTCGGCCAAATGACTTAGATAAGGATATATATATTAATAATAAACAATTTGGGGTTCGTTTGGCATGTTATAGTTAGTGTATTAACCATATAGTGAAAGAAAACAAAAAGACACGGTAAAAGTTAAATTAATTAACTTTGAGTTAAATCTAATTGATAAGGTTAAAATAATACCCTAAACTTGTCTAAATCCTATTGGTTGATAGGATTTCGACCCATCCCCACTTTAGCTTCGAAATAAGACCCTTTGGAACCATTATAAACCGATTTTGACTTTAATATAAAATAATATTTTGAGATATTCCTAAGGTGCCCCTCTCCTCCCCTATAAAAGGACACATCCTCCCCCTCCTCCTCACACCAATTTGAGCACTCAAGCTCGGCCAACCCCTGCCAATTTCTCCTCTACACTTCCCTAGCAACATCCTAGAGGTTCTGGTATTCCTCAAAGACCAATTTTAGTGCCCTAAGAGGAGGTCTCAAAGAGGCACTTCAAAGAAGAGGTAATTACCGTTACCAATTCTTTCATCTTTATTTCTTCTTCCACTTCTTCTTCTTAGGTTGTTTCATTATGAAGTAATAACATCAGTATCACTCATATACTGATATGTTATTATAAGTATGAAACAACCCTATTTCACCATCTATCCATCCTACGGAAAAAGAAATCACCGCGCGTGCGTACGTACGGAATACCGTCTCCACGCCGTGGTGTAATCTATTTTCCACCACCACCTTACATGGATGGGTATAATGGTGTAAAGAATAACTATACATAGTTATTACAACATCATATTGATTCTGATATATTGTATAATCCACTCCAATTCAATTCAATATTTATAGAAATGATATCATCGCTCGTGCGTACGTACGGACTACCGTCTCCACGACGCGATGAGATTCATTCTCCATGTTAACCATTTAAGAATGATTATAATGTATATATGAGAAATAATAATGAAATATATGACATTATAAAGCTACTGGATTTATGTATATATATACATATGTATGTCATCTACTTACTTCCATTTCAAGACAATAAGGAAAGTAAAACAGCGTTCATGCGTACGTACGGACTACCGTCTCCATGAACGGTGTTTTTCATTTTATTTATCTATCTATTATATATATATATACTGAATATATATGATATATAAATTTTATTTTATATTCTGGAAGTAATTAAATCATGATATAAGTAATAATGATGTCAAGAACAACAAGTCAAAACACCTACGATAAATGAAACGATTTTACCCAAAACGCTTCTTTAACATGGAATTTACAAAAGAACGGGTAATATAATGTCATAAGTGAACCATATATGATATCATAACAATGAATATGATTTTATAATAAGTCAATAACATGATTTAAATCATTATACAAGAGGTTCGGACACTTACAAAGCAAGTCGGACCTAAGGTAAGGGAAATATCACAATCTCATTTTTATCCGAGATTGTTTATTCGTAAGTATTTACTGGGGTGTATTTTATCATCCACATCCATGTTCCCTCAATATGTAATATTATTTCCATCCACCTACAATTGTTTAAATCCAATTTTACCCTTCTATGAGTTTTTAGTAAAGGATATGAAAGGAATCTTTTTTCGTTTTTCGTACGAGGTACTTTTTGACTTTTCCGACAAAAGTACGAAGAATGTTTTTTTTAACTTATACGGCATGAACGGATTTATACTGTTTTATAAAGCCTTATTTTCATGAAGCTTCCTCTAAAAGATTTCATGACTATTTTCAATAAAATCTCTTTCTTTTAAAATTGCATGATGTTTTGTGAAAAGAAATTGATTTTGAAGAAGAAAGGATATTTTCCTCAAGAATTCAATTCAAGTGTTTTATCAAAATTATTTTCCATATAAGATAATAAAGGGTTCTATTTCTATCCATATTTTTACATTGATTTGACTATGTTGTGATGGAATTATGTTTATGAATTCCTTTATCTTATATGAATGGTTTTATGATGTCATGTTATTTAAGAATCCCATTTTTATTACATGGGTTATGCAATGATGTATGATTTATGATTTTGTGGCACACATAAGAAAGGATTCATTAAGAGATGGGTGGGACATATATCTCCCTCCAATGCATTGGGTAATGATTTTATATCTCATGAGATAGACATGGCTGGAATGGTAGGTTATACCGGTTCAGTGAAACAGGACTGAAACGAGGATTACTCGATTCAGAAAGGGACTTTGTCCACTAAGATAGTCTTGGCAATGAGTCTTGACTAACAAGAAATGATTCTCTATGATTATGTGTGTATGCCACAATGAGTAATGTTTTAAGTTATGGTTTCATTTTCACTACTATGATTTATCCCATGTTATGAAATTATGCTCTCTTTTGCAGGTTAAGATTTCCAAAAATGTTATGTTCTTATGAAAATTATGTGATTGATATTTCTTTTGTTTACCCTTACTGAGCATTTGAGCTCACCCTTTTATGTTTTCTTTTCCCCAGGATATAAAGAAAGGTTTTAGGTAAAAAAAAGGGATGACCTTTATGGGAGATATTGAAGAACTTTCACCACGATTAGAAGATTACGTTCCGAGTTTCCAAAGACACTAAACTATTACGATCCTTTAGTGTGTGTTTTTGTTATGTACTAAGTATTCCGCAAATGTAATGTAATGTCCATGTACGTTAGGATACGGGTCTTTACAGTTGGTATCAGAGGAAAGGTTTAGTCAACCTTTGGAAACTAGGATGTGAAAACGTTAGTGAGATCCCTATAGATATTTCTAAGGTATGTCTAGGGATGCCCCTAAGGATAAGTATACGTATAGGATATAGTTCTAGAACTATGGTAACGATATTAGATTAAACCAAAGATGATAGATATTTAAGTTACTCCCCCTTTATTACGATTTTTGCATCTAACACTATTCTGTTTGGGTTTTAGAAAATGGCTGGAAACAAGATGATTCCCAATAATGGAGGATATGATGGACAATGGAATGATATTCTTCATGAGCAACCAAATGAAATGGGATTTGGATGTCCAAACATCATTATTATGCCGAATCAGTAATCTCACAACATGATCAATAAAGTAAAATTTGGTAAGTTTCCTGACTCGACTAATAAGAGAAAGATGGAGTTCCATGATGATCATAGAGGAAAGAAAGTTCAATTTCCCCTATGTAAATCATGTGGAAAGAGGCATCAAGGAGAATGTTTCAAGGGAACTGGAAGATGCTTTGGGTGTGGAATCGAAGGACACAAAGCAAGTAAGTGCAAAGGAAAAGGGTCGGTTAACACCATGGATGAGGATAATGGTATTGCTACGACATCAAAAATGGTTAAGTGTTTTAAATGTGGAATGTATGGGCATTATGCAAACAAATGCCCTAAGGTAAAGACTAATGAAGAGAATCAGTATGGTCATATGGGTAGTATTTATGTGGATGATGATGAAGAGACTACAAATGATATGTGAGATGAAAGAATTTTTGAAGCTCGGTCAATGGTTTGAGAATGTAGTGGAATGATTACATGTTTATCATGTGTAATTTTGGAATAAAGAGACATCTATGGATTGTTACACTGTTGTCTTTCCTTGTGTTTTGAAAGTGTATGATTAATGTTACCAGTATCCATGAAAGGTTTTTCAGATATTTTTGGAATGTAGATGATATGCGCATAATGAAGGGAATGTTTGATAGTATTCATGAGCTCATGATTGATATAAGGACTAAGTGATATCATGGTTTGAGTATAAAGAATTTTGAGGATTTCGGTATGTGAAAAGTGTTAACTTTTAACTGCATTCAAGTTTTCACTAAGGTTCAATGGGTATTCAAGAGAGTACAAGATTAAGGCCTTTGAATGTTTGGAATGTGACCAACAAGATATATCTTATGATATATGGGGATCAACGATGGTATTAAATCTCTGGTAATCGTTTTCACTATGTTATGAGAATGGACTGCAGTATTATGGATAAGCCAAAAGATTGGAATGGATTATGTTGGACATAAGTTAGTATTGTTTAAGGATAGAAGTTTTTTCGATATTATTGATGGGATGTTATAGTAATATAGTTTTATAAAAAGGGACAACCTGCAGGACGGGCGACAGCCCATCGCTTCGGACAAGGCTGTAGGAATCGAACCCACAACCGAAGTGCGACTGGCCTTTATCGCCTACCACTGACCTACAGGAAGTCCCTGCTTAGTAGAAACTAGTTTTATTATATTAAGCAGCATGATATATGAATTATAAGTCCATTTTAGAAACCATATGTGATTAATCTCACTATAGATCGACTTATGTATATAATTTTGCTAACCTTTTGTTTGAAACAGATGGAATGACCCGTCATTCTATCACATGATCTGCTAACACTTCACGAATAACAAATTCAACTTCATTTATTTAAGAGATGAAGTGGAAATTGTTCAAGGCACGAACAACAGTGATATTGTATCAAAATAAAGTAAGTATTTATTCTAATTCAAATTTTCAACTTTAGGGAAATGATCTTGAAAACCAAAAATGTCGTCCTAGTGATCTTATACCTAATGAATAAGATGGTACCTTATATCATCACAAATCTATGGATTTGTGATTACTGCCTTTTCCATAGCCATGTTCACTACCACTCTCCATCAGAACATGATGGTTAGATTTCTCTTCCATATCCATATTTTCACCTATGTGGAAACCCAGTGATTAGTTTATTTGGGTAATCGTTACATTTCATACTTTAGTTTTTAAAAGCCAAGTTTTGGTATTCCCTTTTACGATGTGGGTTTCTATTAAAGAAACTTTCAAATAGTAAACCATTTATAACCCCGACGAATTTCGAGGGCGAAATTCATTTTAAGGGGGGTAGAATGTAACAGCCCGAGATTTTATGAAAAAATATTCTTTTTATTTTACTAATGTCTTGTGTTATACGCTACACCAAAAGGAGCTTGCACAACACGCATCCTTGACTTGCCTTGCATTACACGCAATCGCAACCTTCCTCGATAGCGTGTGTGGTACGTAATCCTGAGTTTCACGAAACAATGATATGCTATTAAAATATTATTAAAACTAGCCGTTATGAATAGTAATAACCACTTTTTAAATTTTAGAAATTTTAACTTTCAAAATGAACTTCATTCTTGGATTCGGAGTATCGAATTTAGCCTAAGGTGAAATTTTGGTACTTTTCGGATAACTTTCATATTCTGATGAATAGTTAAAATTATTAAATTATAATTAAAAACAACTTTTTTAATCGAAATAATTAATAGTGATAAATCATTAATTTGAGTGGTTTTAAATTATATTTAGAATATATTTTTACAATTTAATACAATGTTGGTCATTGGATGTAATTTCACATTTAAACTAGACATAAACAAGTGTCAATCTTTTGATAGATATTGTTTCTTAAAAACACGCTATTTGTTTTAACAGCGGGATTTAATTATAAAATTAATTAATGCAACTTTTATGTTATGAATTTGGTAAAATAGAATTCATTTTTGAATTCGGAATATGAAATATAGCTTGGGCTGAAATTTTGGCATTGTTCTGAAAAACATCAATTCTTGATGAATAGTGAAACTACTAAGTGGTAGGTTAAAAACTGAATTTTTGCATAAAACATAATTTTACTGCTTCTGTGAATGGAATTTCGAAAATCCGAGAGACACGGTTAATATCAAGGACTAAAATGTGGTTCAATGAGATGAAAATAATTTTTTGGTGAATAGTAACTTTTTACTTTTTTTACCACGGTTAATAGTAAATAGGGTAACTAAGGGTAAATATGATATCAATATTACCCTAACACATGTCCTAATTCTATTGGACAAGTGAAATTCGACCAAAAACAAACTTAGGAATAAAATATGACCATTTAGGCCCACTTGGATTAGATTAGGACATTTATTATTAATTTATTTAAAGAAGGGTTAAAATAGTTAAAATCAATGTTTAATAAGTAAATCATTTTTAATATGGGGTTATACATAAGATAAATTCGATTGTAAATATTCATTAGAAAGATAAAAATATTTCCTACATGATGGTATTTTTTTTGTAATTTTTAGACATCAAATAATTTAATTTATTTATGACACAAAGATGATGCAGTAATTATCTTATTAATGAAATATTGACAAAATTGATAATATAAATAGAAAAATGAATGTAATTTAAGACTTTTTATGAATTCCACTAATTTTCTAGGTTACTATGATATATTATTGTTGATTTAAGCAACTTGGTTCGAACATATAATTCTGTTATGACTTTCACAAAAATCATATATCAAATAGTGTCAAAATTGACACAAAATAGTTTTTAAATAAAATATTATATTATTAATTGTTATTTTATTCCTAAAAATCTAAGGTTCGGCCAAATGACTTAGATAAGGATATATATATTAATAATAAACAATTTGGGGTTCGTTTGGCATGTTATAGTAAGTGTATTAACCATATAGTGAAAGAAAACAAAAAGACACGGTAAAAGTTAAATTAATTAACTTAGAGTTAAATCTAATTGATAAGGTTAAAATAATACCCTAAACTTGTCTAAATCCTATTGGTTGATAGGATTTAGACCCATCCCCAATTTAGCTTCGAAATAAGACCCTTTGGAACCATTATAAACCGATTTTGACTTTAATATAAAATAATATTTTGAGATATTCCTAAGGTGCCCCTCTCCTCCCCTATAAAAGGACACATCCTCCCCCTCCTCCTCACACCAATTTGAGCACTCAAGCTCGGCCAACCCCTGCCAACTTCTCCTCTCCACTTCCCTAGCAACATCCTAGAGGTTCTGGTCTTCCTCAAAGACCAATTTTAGTGCCCTAAGAGGAGGTCTCAAAGAGGCACTTCAAAGAAGAGGTAATTACCGTTACCAATTCTTTCATCTTTATTTCTTCTTCCACTTCTTCTTCTTAGGTTGTTTCATTATGAAGTAATAACATCATTATCACTCATATACTGATATTTTATTATAAGTATGAAACAACCCTATTTCACCATCTATCCATCCTACGGAAAAAGAAATCACCGCGCGTGCGTACGTACGGAATACCGTCTCCACGCCGTGGTGTAATCTATTTTCCACCACCACCTTACATGGATGGGTATAATGGTGTAAAGAATAACTATACATAGTTATTACAACATCATATTGATTCTGATATATTGTATAATCCACTCCAATTCAATTCAATATTTATAGAAATGATATCATCGCTCGTGCGTACGTACGGACTACCGTCTCCACGACGCGATGAGATTCATTCTCCATGTTAACCATTTAAGAATGATTATAATGTATATATGAGAAATAATAATGAAATATATGACATTATAAAGCTACTGGATTTATGTATATATATACATATGTATGTCATCTACTTACTTCCATTTCAAGACAATAAGGAAAGTAAAACAGCGTTCATGCGTACGTACGGACTACCGTCTCCATGAACGGTGTTTTTCATTTTATTTATCTATCTATTATATATATATATACTGAATATATATGATATATAAATTGTATTTTATATTCTGGAAGTAAGTAAATCATGATATAAGTAATAATGATGTCAAGAACAACAAGTCAAAACACCTACGATAAATGAAACGATTTTACCCAAAACGCTTCTTTAACATGGAATTTACAAAAGAACGGGTAATATAATGTCATAAGTGAACCATATATGATATCATAACAATGAATATGATTTTGTAATAAGTCAATAACATGATTTAAATCATTATACAGGAGGTTCGGACACTTACAAAGCAAGTCGGACCTAAGGTAAGGGAAATATCACAATCTCATTTTTATCCGAGATTGTTTATTCGTAAGTATTTACTGGGGTGTATTTTATCATCCACATCCATGTTCTCTCAATATGTAATATTATTTCCATCCACCTACAATTGTTTAAATCCAATTTTACCCTTCTATGAGTTTTTAGTAAAGGATATGAAAGGAATCTTTTTTCGTTTTTCGTACGAGGTACTTTTTGACTTTTCCGACAAAAGTACGAAGAATGTTTTTTTTAACTTATACGGCATGAACGGATTTATACTGTTTTATAAAGCCTTATTTTCATGAAGCTTCCTCTAAAAGATTTCATGACTATTTTCAATAAAATCTCTTTCTTTTAAAATTGCATGATGTTTTGTGAAAAGAAATTGATTTTGAAGAAGAATGGATATTTTCCTCAAGAATTCAATTCAAGTGTTTTATCAAAATTATTTTCCATATAAGATAATAAAGGGTTCTGTTTCTATACATATTTTTACATTGATTTGACTATGTTGTGATGGAATTATGTTTATGAATTCCTTTATCTTATATGAATGGTTTTATGATGTCATGTTATTTAAGAATCCCATTTTTATTACATGGGTTATGCAATGATGTATGATTTATGATTTTGTGGCACACATAAGAAAGGATTCATTAAGAGATGGGTGGGACCTATATCTCCCTCCAATGCATTGGGTAATGATTTTATATCTCATGAGATAGACATGGCTGGAATGGTAGGTTATACCGGTTCAGTGAAACAGGACTGAAACGAGGATTACTCGATTCAGAAAGGGACTTTGTCCACTAAGATAGTCTTGGCAATGAGTCTTGACTAACAAGAAATGATTCTCTATGATTATGTGTGTATGCCACAATGAGTAATGTTTTAAGTTATGGTTTCATTTTCACTACTATGATTTATCCCATGTTATGAAATTATGCTCTCTTTTGCAGGTTAAGATTTCCAAAAATGTTATGTTCTTATGAAAATTATGTGATTGATATTTCTTTTGTTTACCCTTACTGAGCATTTGAGCTCACCCTTTTATGTTTTCTTTTCCCCAGGATATAAAGAATGGTTTTAGGTAAAAAAAAGGGATGACCTTTATGGGAGATATTGAAGAACTTTCACCACGATTAGAAGATTACGTTCCGAGTTTCCAAAGACACTAAACTATTACGATCCTTTAGTGTGTGTTTTTGTTATGTACTAAGTATTCCGCAAATGTAATGTAATGTCCATGTACGTTAGGATACGGGTCTTTACAGTCCTACTATAGATTCCATGATTACTCATTAGAATAACATTTTTTTTGTATATTTATATTAGATGAAGTTACATGGTTTACTTCAAAAGATATATCATTAAAGTTTATCAAGAAGGTAAAATATATTAATGGTATCTAATTAATACTATCATAGAAATTAATTTTATCAAAACATATCTCTGATAACAACTATATGGACTCATCCTATACAATAAAAAATATACTAAAATTAAAAGAGAATTTAAATAATTACACTTCCAAAGAATTTTTTAGGTCTAGTGTCTTATACTTTTAGGTCATAACTCTTACAATAAATATCTAGAAAATACAATGTGCACAATTCTATTCATTATCAAATTTTCCACTAAAACAAAACATTTAAAAAAATCATGTTTTCTTTTTATGAAACAATATCAAAATATTCATTATGACCTCATAATTTACCCTAATAATTGTTAATCCCCTATTATAAATTTTATAACATTTTTAATATTTGAAAAATCTCAATAATGAAAAAAATGAAAGATACAATTAATCAATTAATATCAATTAAAATTTTCCTTTTCCAAAATAAATATTTGTTTTTAAAAACATTGTTTTTACCTTATAAAATTACCCACTAATTCCATATAATTTCATGAAACATTTCACAAAAAATTTTGACATAACAAAATCAATAAATTTTCTTTTAAATCATGAAATCTCATAAAAACATTTCCAAAAATATTTACATCTCACACTAATAATGTATTATCTACATTTCTTTGAATATAAGAACTTTATATTTCCATGAGAAATCATATGATTTATATAAAAATATATATAATTAACTAATATAAAATTATGTTAATTGGGAAGTAAATTATATATAAATTATACTAATGGAATAACCATATTGTTGACTTCAATACCCAATGCATGGGATAGAATACATAGGCACACCCATCCATTTATTATAATGGAATTATATAGTATCGATTTATAAGAGAAACAACAATACTTGGATTATAATGGAACAACAAATAATTATATAATTTTTGTAGAAAAATATCATAATTATATCATAAATATTCATGTAATTCCAAAAAAAATAACTAAAAAATAATTTTCCACCCACATAAAAAACCTCCTAGATATTGAATTTTATATTTCATATTAATTTTTTAAAATAACCATACATATGAAAGGTGGGATATTTTTAAGAAAACATGGAATCATATAAAAGATGTAAGAAAACAATTATATGTTAAAAAATTCAAAAAAATCATTGTTACTATGTACGTTAATATAGATTATTGTTGTTTTCTTTCATAATGACTGTAAAAACATTCAATATAAAATACGTAAATGGATTATTTTAAACTAGATATAACTAAATAAAAAGGAGAAATAAAAATTAATTAATTATTCATTTATTTCTATAACTAAACTTTCCTAAAATAATTTTTAAATGTGGAAAACAATGAAAAAAATTGAAGAATCATTAAAATTTTATTTTTACATACATTTTCATTAAATTTAGTCTCAAACATAAAGAAATATCTTTATAATCCATAATAATAATTCTATATGAAATATATAGTTACTATAGATCCTTTTTAATGTTTATTATTCCATTCTTACAGTGATATAATTAATTATCCAATCAATTATTTTAATTTATGGCATACTGATGATATTCAGCTCCTATATAAATTTTTTTTATCGATATGTTGTCTATTGTCATAGGGGTCATAATTTTATAATTACCCGAATAATAATAACCAAATAAATGTTTTTTATACATAAAATATTTTTTTAATACCCAGCATAATATTTGGCTATAAAAAATTGGCCACTATTGAATCAATGAGATGGTAGGCCGTTTATATGCATCAGTTATCATTCTATTTTTCACTAATATTTTTAGTAAAATGTTATAATTATTTAATAATTAAATAATGATAAATATTTCAGAAATAATATATATATATATAAATTAATTTAGACTAGTTTTATTGTCCATGAGAGATAGTGGTGGAAAACAAATTATATTTATTTATGATGTTGTAGTTCATTGTATAAATGAATGTTGGAATCCATTCCTATTTGCTGGATGTTGGAGATGGATATTCATTATTACAATAAAATAATGACATATCAGAATATTTGATAAACATTTTTAATTGTATAATAATTCTTATGGATTTATTTAGGGATGTGAACAAATATTTAACAAAAATACATAATTACGAACAATTTATCCTCTTCAAAGAACATATTATGGTTTACAACAAAGGTCATCCTCGGATGGTTTTATCACCAATAAACAACCTCTAGGATTTGGATATAGAATTATGGAAAGTATTATGGAATGGATTTATTGGAAATAGAGTTTTCATGTTTTAGTATATGATAAAAAGATGTTTCTTTTTGTAAGAGAGGACTGGAAATTATTGTGATTTCATAAATTATTTTTTTTTTCATTTCTAAATAAAATAAATAAAAATATTCGAATCTAAGTTGAGGATGAGACAAAAAAATATCAGAGAATAAAATTTAGAGATGTTACAATCACATTTTTTACCTCATCCTTTTTAAGCCATCATTACCCCTTTTGAATATTATAATTATATCAATGGTTTTTACATGTAAGGGGTTAATAAAGTTTATAGGTATGTGGAAAACTCCCATTAATATAACATGGAAAATTTTAGAAATCATATCCCATTAACATGGAATGCTTCATGAATTTTTTATATATTTATTTTTTTAATACCATTATATTTTTTATTTATTAATATTAATGCCAATTTTTGAACTATTTGTTTAATTTGAATTTTAAAAATAAAATAAAACAATCTAATTAGAATATAATTAATTCAAACCACATCAGTATGAAATTTATATCTATAAAAGACATGGAACCCAAATATTATTTAAAATCAAAAAAAATTTAATGATTAAAAAATATATTATTTTATTTCTATATTAATTGAATAATTACTAAATCAACATTTTGTATGTTTTAATTATTTATTTCATCAATAAAAATAATAATATATTAAAATTTATAAAATCTAATTTATAATTAAATGAATATTTATAACCAATCACATACACTATTTACCTCTATGGAAAAAATTTATAGGAAATAAAATAAAAAGTGTGACATTATTGGATTGATATTAACATAAATATTAAATAGGTAAAAATCAAGTATAAATGGATACTAGAGGCTATATATTCAAATTATGGATGATATATAATCTTCCAATAATTTTATTTCAATTTTTATTTAAGCATTTATTAAAATATCATATTATTGGTAACTTTATTTTCAAGATTTACAGTATATCATGGTAACAAAAATTAGAAAAGTTACTATTCATAACTAATAAAAATAAAGTTAGAATATATAAAAAATTTGAAACTACGGATTCCATGTATTGAATCCTATTTCCATGACTCAAAACATTTATTTTGATTTTGGTTAAAAAATTTTATAGAAAAAATGTGACAAAGAATAGATTAGAAAAATCCCCCAATTAAGTATAAAATGATTCTATAATAAATTAAAGGATTAAATTTACTTACAAAAGCACAAATAAATTATAATATATATAAAAAAATTAATAAATTTAACAACTAATCTAAAAATATAATTTTACATTTTAATTAATAAAAATAATATATAATTTTTAATAAAAACATTTTTTTTCAACACACAGTGAAAACTAATATTTTTAATTTTTTTAATAATCTAGTATATGTTTTAAATAATGATTTATAAAATAAAATACATTTCTCTTATTTAAAATTATATAATGACAAAATTAAACATTTAGTTAATACTTTTTAATGGAGGATTTCAACAAATCTATTCCATTATTTGATTTGACCATTACATAACGTTATTATAAAGAATATAACTATCTCATAAAAACTAATATTTATAAAAATTATTTATTCATTAATTTAAATGGTTTTTACACACCGATTATTTTAAAACTGTTCCAAAAAACATTACATAATTAAATTTATAAAATATTATTATTTTTCATTACAATAACTCATCCATTCAATTGGAGATATGATTTCTTGATCTTATCCCATAATTTTTATCTTAGATAATATGTTCTACCATTTTTAGTGGTGGGAACTTTCCTATATGGTTTCAATTCATTTTGAATACAATTTAAATTTTAATCGTAATAATAATTGGAAATGATGAATACAAATACAGAAATAAATTTACAAAATTCAAATAAAAAAATGTAGATGAAAATAGTTTTACAATAAGATATAAAAAATGAAAGAAATATGATATTAATAAATATTTTATTTTGAATAACAATACAAAATCATTCTCATTCATTTCATAATAAGCACATTGATGTGAAAATTAATTCATATGATTATATATATAATATGTATTTTTTTTTGAAAAAACATATCAAGATGGATTAATTTAATTTTTAAATATATAAAATCATTACTCCAATAAAAAATTATATTTATTAATATCTATTTTCCTTCAACATGTTTTTTCATAGTTAATAATCAATTTAATATTAATTATTATTTATTATCCATTTTATTAATGAATATAATTTTAAATATTTTTTATAATGGTGTTTTACTATTCATTGCATCAGATTTAATGGCTATGTTATAAATGTAATAATGAAGAAATAGTTAATATTATATTTCATTTCATTTAATTCTCTAAAATTAATGTGGTGCATAAAACTTGAAAATATTATTTATAAATAAATACCCTTTTACATTACATGTTAAACAATTTTTTTATAAAACATTAAATATTATTCTATCAATAAGAATTTATCATATCATTTAAATAAATTGAGTTATAGATGTTTTATCAATAATTAAATTCTTAATCAGGAACAGATACATTATTTTTTCCTTATGTCTTATAACTCTATATGAATACTACTTTTTAAATGAAACTTAATAAATTATAATGATTATTGACCAATGATTCCCATGAATTAATCTTTATATTTATCTTCCTCTTTCGAGAGACATATATATTTTTTACCCTAAAAAAATTGAATGTAGAATGTTATATTTTCTGTATACACAATATAATCCTTCAATTGGGTTTCAATACATTTCCACATCTAATTCAAATCCCATTCAAATGATATAGAACTAATAAAGTTTTTTTGATCCTATATCACTAAAATTAACTAATAAGTGATCAAAAGAGTAATAAAAAGTATAAATTTTATTTCAATAATTTTATTTCATTTATACAAAAAACCTAGTCCGTACAACTATGAATATTTCAAAAAAATAATATATTGTATTTTATTATCCAAAAAAAGACCAACAATATCACTATGTCTTATCAATAATTAATACACAAAAAAACTAATCACAATAACTCAAGAAAGTCAAATTAATAAAAGTTCAAATAGAAAACATTTAGAGATACATAATCATATTTTGAAATTGTAATATATGATAATCATATCCATTTTTAAAAATATGAATTTTTTTGCATAATTAAATGAACGAATTGATATGAAACCATACCAAAATTTTAAAATATTCTCAATATATACAAAATATTTAACAATAAAATTATTCCAACAATAGAATCACATATTAAAAAATAATAAACAATGAAACCAAAAATTTATTGAACATATTGGAAAATAAATTTAATCATTAATGTAAAATATTATTTTATAAATTCATATTGTCTTTTTAGGAAAGTAAAATAAAATATTTCTTGAATATCCTCTTTAAAAATCAATAAAAAATATATAAGGTTTTCATTACCTCGATTAAGTATTCCTTATTAAATCAAATTTAATAAAATTTCATTTACCATCATAGAAAAATTTAATTATAGTTTTATTTATAACATGAAACATTAATAAACTAAAAATAAATAATAATATCATAATGTTTCATCAATAAAATAAAAATAAAATCACATTAATCAACAAAGGGGTATTTATTCCATTTACATTCTATTCAAACATAAACATATTAACCCCTAATGATATAAATAACTCTAAAAATTTATTCTATATATATTATCCTAACACCCTATAACTAAATTAAATCATTATTGGATACCATCTATAAATTTCATGACCAATACAACTCGATCTGGTGAAGAAATCATATTCTATAGAATTCTATATTTTATAATAATAGATATGTATCAGTTTTAAAAATACATAATAAAAACATTAAAATTTAATAATAAGTCAATATATAACCATTTTCTTTATGTATTAGAGTTTTATAGTATAAGTAAAACCATTACCTAACAAAACCCATATCATTGTTATCAAATGGATTTTCGTATCATTATATAAAGAAGTTTTTATAAATAATATATATTATTCATTCATGTACGGATTTCCAGAATTTGTTATAGATAAAATATTTCATCCAACACATCCTTATTATCTATAAAATACTTTGGAAAATGTGGGATAATAAGAAAAATACAATTAATGGTTACAATAAAAAGAAAATGTGTATTTTATTTTTTATATTGATGAAAAATATATAGATATGACCTTTATATATAATACAAATTCATGAAAAAATAATCAATAATTATTCATTGAATCAAATTCAATTTCTAATGTTGTGAGAAAATATTTTTAATTAAATCACAATTGATAAAACATTGTTATGAATGTTACATAGAAACCATGATTAATCTCTAAAAGAAACAATTTCACCTTTAGATGACAATAAAAATTCTTTTAATCAATTTTTTATTCTCATATGTTATGATGTAAAATATTTCATGAAAAGTTAATATAAAAATCAAATAATTTTAGGTGTATTATAAATAATCTTAATATAGCCCCCATAGAAACTAATATAACATATTAAAAATCTTCATTAACTCAAATAAATCTATTATTTGTATATTATATCTTATTTACATTTTAACCATAACTAACCCTTTATAAGGATATATAAATCCCAAAAATTATTGAATGAAATTTAAGTTAACCAAAACATGATTTAAACACATAAAATCTATTATTTTTATTATGAACCACATAATAATTATATTTACTTCCCAAAATGAAAATAATATTCAATTCCAATATAAAAAATAGAAGAGGTACCACTTTACACAAAAATGATATTATAAATAATAATCTTTGATAAATATGAATAAAATATTAATTAAAACCCCATTTAAAAAAGTAGACGATATATGATAACGAAGATAATAAATGAAAATTATAAAAATAATTCAATCTATATACATTATAAAAATAATTTTTCCGGATTTGTATAGAAAATGATAACCCTCACATGTTGAAAACCATTAAGATAATCCATTAATCATATTTCAGTAAATATAATGTAAAATATTAAATTACCTTATAAATTCAAAAAATGTGATATAAATTTATTAAAAATTAAAATGTAATTCATTTAGTGAATAATGGAAGACATGAAAACATTTAAGGCACATTTTAAATGAAATTTCCTTGATGATGTTGATAAATTTTAACATAGTAGGATATTTTATGAGAAAAAAATATTACATTTTTAATGAAATTTAATTTCATAAAAAATGATAACAAATTAAATAATCTTTTATTTCATAATATAAAATAAAACATGTTATGAAAATATATTAAGTCACTTTTAATGAAAATTGATATTATAAATCCCATATATAAGAATTCCAAATAGTTAAACGCCATATAAAATTCTAATATAATCTGTTTATACATATTAAAAATCCAAATAAAAATCATATTAATTTCAAAATACTTGAAAATATTAATGAATTACTTATTTATTACTATTTACCTATAATTAATTGTATAAATCAACTTTTAAATGTAAATTATCCTGGTTTTCCATGCATGTATTGATTCAGTATACATATTCATTAATAGATGATTAGGATTTAATCCTATAATGAATTTTAATCCGGTTATAATTTTCTATTTGTACATTAAATATAGTTTTAAACACATCCTTGTTAGGGAATCCTGAAATAATATAAACGTTATTTTATAGAGATAGTTGTTTACATATACTCATAAAGGATGATTTTATTTTTCTACTATTTGAAAGAGAAATAATATTAATAAAATATTAATTTTCTATATTCATCATTAAGATAAAATTTTCATAATAACTCATAATTTATTTCCCTATGAATTGAAATGTTTTGATGTAATGAAAGATAATCATGTCATGTTTTATAGGGAGTAGTCCACAAATACAGACGAGGTGTGTGATTATTATCTAATGGTTGGAGTGGTAAAAAAATATATATTATATTATCTTAAAAAAGAACAATATATTGTAATAAATATTATATATATACCTAAAAAAATTATAAGTACCATCCCTCAAAGTAGGTGATATAAAATGAATGACATCACATCATGGAGTTATAAGTTAGTACATAAGCATAATGAAATATTTCATTTTCCATTGGATAGAAATGTGATGGAAATTAATTTTACCATAAATATGATATCATATTATTATATTTTATATATTTATTTACCAATAATCATTGTCAACATAGATTATAATTATAGTAATATAGTAATAAACATATAATAAATTGGATTCTATTTATACCTCTTATTTTGTTATCGACCATTCTATATGAGACAATTCCCTTATAAGATGGGTTAATTGTAACTCAAGGTTACTTGTGACATGAAAATAGAGGTTTAGAAATGGAATTAGGTAGAGTTATGTGTGAAAACTAAAATAATGTTTTCCTTGGAATTAATAGATATAATATATATTTATAGGATAAAATCTATAGATTTTTAAACTATTTTAACCATTAATTATTAGAAATGTAGTTTTATAAATTTAATGTTACACATATATGAACTTTTAATTATGTCATCAAAAATTTAATATCCAAATTTTTAACCTTATAATCAATTGATAACATTATTTTATATGTTTTACCCATTACCATGGTGGATATATTTTTCCATTATTACGATTCATTATGACTAAAATTTAAATTAGAATAATTAAAAAGATTGGTTTTTTCTTTGTTTAAAATATTAAAATGATTTTATTGTGTTAAATTTATGTTAATTTATTAAATTAAAAAAACAATTATCATACCAAAAAATGAAAAATACTTTTATAAATATCTTATATTTATTAAAAAATGAAATTAATAACATTCGTTATCAAATTTATTAAATTTAATTCATTTTAATTCATTTGATTTTATATTTAATATACACAATCATTTATAATAATTCCTTAACAGTTATTAAGTTAATTTATTATGTTATAAGTACTATATAGACATTAAACTTTTATGCAGAAAAAAATAATATTTAACAAATAAATTAATATATATTCATTAATAACAAATTTAGAATAAATATGTGTATTATTTTTCTTATACTTATTTAATACATTTGTTTCTTTATTTTATATTTATTATAGTCTTTTTATTACCCTCAATTTTTAAAATAGCGTATGGAAATCATATGTAATTAATTTTTTAATAGAATATTAGTATTCAATTTAATAGATTTATTCCCTATGGTGCTTGAATTAGAGAGAAATATTATTTTCAACTTAAATTGTTTGAGTGTTTCTTTTCCTCAAATAAATTATTTTCTCTTGAATAATTTTAAATTTATTCTCTAAAAAATATTTTTTAAAACTTTTATAAGTAATCAAGTACATAATTTATTGTAAAAATTTATTTCTTAGTCAAGATAAAGAAACATATTGTTTTCTAAATAACTCTCCCTATATAATAATAATAAGTGGATGTTAGTATGTAAAATCATACAATAATAATTGAGTTATTTTCCCAATATCAATGTATATATATTTTCCAACCACATGCAGGATTTGGAAGAATTATTTCACCATATATATATATAACATAATAAGATATATTTACTTAGTGAAAAATTTAGTCACTAAGATGTGTTTTAGTATATTGAAACACCTAATTAATTTCTTATTAAATCTTTGAATTAATAAAATAAAATTTTCATTATTGAATAAAAAATATTTTCATACTAACCATAATATGAGAAAAATGAAAAATTATTCCTCTCCTTTCTTAACTTTCATGAAAAATGAAAATTTTAACACAATAAAAATTAGTACCCTAAAAAATATTCCAACTTATGAAAAAAATTATTTAATCATCTAAATGTAAACAATAACACCCATATATAAATATTATAAATTTGAAAAAAAAACTATGTTGAAAAAACTAAAATTAATTATTTAAAAATATTAAATGAAATCATATAGATGACATCAATTAATTAAGAAGATTAAAATTAATATACCTTAATCATATAGTCTCTAAAAATATGAAAAAAATTTTAATAAAAAAAATTGAATCATAAGATAGAAAGCAAAAACAAATTATTATACCCAAAATTAACATACTTATTATTTCCCATATTAATTAAACAATTAGGTCAACTAATATACAACAATATACGATGTCTATAATTCTTTAACAATCATAATACAAAATAATGTAAATCATAATTATCTATTTTTAAAGATACAATTCAAAATAGGTACACCAAAATGATATAATCCTTATTTCACCGGTAACATCATCATGAAGTCATTTAATAATGATAAGAATTATATATTTAATGTCATAAATATGATCAATATATCTCTAATAAGAGGATGGGTGAATCAGTTTTGTATTTTTCTTTTATGTTATTAGTATTTTATAACAACCATTACATAATGTTAAAGGCCTGCAACTTTCCAGAATGTAAAAAAATAAAAAATTCAGATGATAATATGTATTTACAATGTTAATATCTCAATAAGAGTAGGTATATCCATTACATGGTTTGGAAAAAATAAAACTCCATTCAAACCTATAGAAAACAATATTTTCTTATGTATAAAACAAGTAATATATACCCTTATTCTTCTTTAGAAATATGATCAATACAAAAATACCGGATATTATTATAGTATGAATGAGATAAAATATGCTTGTGTAATATGTAATAAACCATTCCTGGTTGTTTCAAAAGATTCATTATTACCTAGTTATCTTCCACATTTTAAATTATTCAAAACAAAATTTGTTTACTAGCTAACCTTGTAAATGTCAATAAATTATATTTTCAAATTGCTTGAATTCCCATTTTAATGTATAAGTCTATTTTCTATGTTCGATTATTTATTCATGAATATAGAAAAGAAAATAATACCATAGAAACAATACATAACCTCTTCAAAAATTTTTTCTAGAAACAAACCTCTGATGTATGATGATAATTTTGTAACTCATTCGTATTCTTCACCATATATCTGAAAAAACATCAATAAAAAAAGTTTATCAAACTTTTTTTTATCCACATTACTGAATTCTTTCTCCCACAACATGTGAAAATAAATGCCTCAAAATGTACAATATACTTCCAAATATATATGTGTGTGTCGGGAGTGGACTGATCTTAAAACTAATTCTATATTTACCCTATAAAAAATTCCCACTAATCATATTAAACATTCAATTTTAATTCATCTTTAACACTTTTAATGATTAATAATATTATTTAATATTATTCTTAAAACTTATTAAACCTTATAAAACAATTATCTACATTTTTACTTCTTAAAAATTCATTAGTAACATACAGTTTCCATTTTGATACAGTCTTCATTACGATAAAAACATATGACCACTCTGATTGTCTTGAACCACATAAAAAAGTAATAACTGAATTAGTCAAATTAAAACCATCAATTTAATTTTAAAGGTTATTGGATATTAATTTTAGATCTAAGTACCAACATAGATAACATAAAACATTGAACCCATTTGAAAAATGAACAATGTATCTATATAAACCTCTATAAAAACATTGAATGATGCAAATTTTTTTCTATAAACATTGTGCAACTTCTATGGCCTTCAGTATCCTCTTAACATCACTATATGAAAACTATTCAATTAACTATTCATTCCATTGATTTTTCTATATCTTCTAAGAATTATTATCTTATATTCGATAATTTATGGCATCTATTGAAGTATTGGTGTCATCATGTGTCTCATTGATTAGCTTCTAATTACTTCTTATTAATTATTACCAATTCATGTATAATTAGTCATCACACAATTGAAAAAAAACAATAGTTCTTCGTTTATTTTTGATATAATTTATGAATAGACACTACGAATTTTTTCTTTTCCCACATGCGGAAAAATAAACCACTTTATGAAAATGGTTGACTAAAATTTTCAAAGTCATCAGTTGGATTTGTCTCCAATCACATTCTATGGTCCCAAAAACACCCAAATTTTTAACCATTATTCCACCTATAGAATTTTTAATCTAATTATCATTTTATACTAATAGTATATAGAATGAAATAGGGATAGTATAAACCAAATGGATCGGTTGAAAACCATATCTGATTGACCAATTTTAGTTCTTCTACAAGACTTATACTTTGACAACATAACAATTCTGATCCTTCAGACAATTTCAACATCTGGTGATCCTCACACTAATGAAATGATACCAAAATAGTTCTTAATAACATATATTCTTCTATAATATTCCTTTAGTATCATGACAATGTCATGATGTTTAAAAAAATTGGATCATCATATAGTCATCATAATTTATTTAGAAATATCTATGACCTCCCATCCTTCCAGCATCTTACATATTTACATCCAAACCTCAGTCTGATAGGAACGATAGAGAATGACTCAACCACCATTTTTAAAATTCTTTCACAAAGAATAAATAAATAGAATATAAGGATATTTTATGATCTTAATGTCATAAAAATATAAAATCATTATCATATTTATTGATGAACATATTCAAATAATTTTTTTATTTATGAAAACATGTCAGTTCCGCGAAAATATTTATTCCGGACAATGTGTGAGTCCAACGAATATCATCACTCAAAAAAATTATAATAATAGAAAAAAGAAACTAATATAGTTTCTTAATAAATCTTCAACTGATATTATTGGCCCATTAATTCTATGTCTAATAGTAAAAACCCAAAATGTGAATAAATTTTTCCTACTAAAAACAAAATAAAAAACATTCTGTACAATCTTATTTCATCATAAAAAATCACTTTTACCAAAAATTATCCAAAAAATCTACACAATTTTCATTCCAACCAAGGTTTATAAATCATTAAAAAATTTGTATTAAATATATGGATTACTTATCATAAATTAAAATACTGTGTGAGCTAAATCATTGTCAGAAATAAGAAACATTGATAGAAAAATAATGATGTACTACAGAGGTGACTTAAAAAATCTCTTCAACTTTCAAATCATCCACAATATTTCAAAAAATGTTACTATTTATAAATAAATATGTTTCCTATATCTAATTGAATTTATTATTTAGATCAATTCAAGTACTTATATAATTATTTCACAAAATACCCACAACATCCCATATATACATTCTTCCTTAAAAATTTTAGGGCATATTAATGGATTTATTTATAAAAAATTAATTTTCTCCCACATGATAGTAATATCCAAATATAAGCCAAGGGTGGGGACTAACGCACACTCCCCATTCTTGGATGCAAAGAGGTTGGACAGCCATGTTCACCCTCTTTTTTAAAAACTCATCTTTTGGTAATGGTTTTGAGATTTTTTTTGCGACTGGATCCGATGTAGGAACATTCCCTATCCTCAATTCATTATTCTCCAATGGCTCCTTTATGAAATGATATTTTATTTCAATGAGTTTTGAATAATAATTTTGTACTTTTTTTATATATAGTTAATATTAATATTATTATCACAACCCAACAATATCGGTAAGTCCATTTCATCATGTATGTATTCCAACTACATATTCATCCACATATTTTTTGTGGTGTCTTTAGTGTAAGGAAAAAATTCATCTTCATCTAAAATGATAACAACCAAATTTCTATTCTGATAATTAAATCATACACTAATTTTCCCCTAATGAAAACATCACTAGAAGTGGTTGTTCAATCATCAATACTTCATCCTCAAGCAACATATGTTTTCATTAAAAAATAAATACATTCAGAGATATTATATGTAATTTTGAAATCTATTATGTCTTTTTTTTTTCTAAGAATTCATTCGCCATCCAATAGATGAAATTCTTTTGGATTGATTTAGATTCTTGAATAAAATTTGACATTAAAAACAATGGTTGATATTGACGTAGTCCGATATAAAAAACCTTAAATTTGCTTCCGAAAATCGTTATAGTTAACAATCAAACGTTTTTTTATCTATAGTAAATGTGGTTTCAATAAATATATACCTAGAAACAAGAATCAATTTTTTCTTTCGAAACATCTTTATATTCTATTTAGTATAAATTTCTATATAAATATATGTTTTTTCTTCCTTTTTAATATTTTAACCTACAAAAATATTTTTTTACCAAGAATCGACATTTTAATTTGATTATTAATATTGTGTATAATTATTTCTCATGCTCATAAATTATTTAAAAAAATTTCTTCAGAATATAAAATCACAAAGAGGAAAATATCATAAATTTTAGTGATATATAGATAATAGTCAACTCTTTATTTCTAAAAATTAAACATTATTTAGTAGGTATCAAATTAAGGGAACCATAGATTTGGATTATACATAAACTCACACAATTAATTCTTAAAAAATAAAATATATCTTTCTTTTTTACCAATAAAAAAATTGGTTCTCATAAATAAATTCTTCATCATGTTCTCCATTCAAAATGGCTCACTTCACATCCATCTAAAAAGTTCTATAACATAGTTATGAATCATTATCATGAAATATTATAAAAAATATAATAACGTAACTTTAGAAAAAGACTCATTAATATCAAAAATTCAATTATATAGTATCAAATTAAACCTAATAATTTTTTCTTTATTTCACACCACTATCTTCATTAACCTTATTCTAGAACACAGGATTAATCCCTATTGCATTTTTTTCATTCTGGATTAGGCAGGGGTTACACAATACCATTATTCGCAATTTCATATAACACTTTATTTATAGTTTCAATACATTAATGGTACTCAAATTCTTCATTCACTTATCAAATACTTAATTTTCAACACAAAGACGTATGATTAAAAACATTTTAAATTGTTCTTGTTTTATTCATTTGATATTGATCAAAAATAATAGTTTGAGCTTCTACATTCATCCATAGCCTAGTTAATTGTATAAAATTATTCCTCATAACTGGAAATAGTTGAGTACTTTTGTTCAATAAATGTTTAATCATAATTTTAATCATCATTTTCTTGTTTCCTAATAAAAATTATTTTATTCTTTTCATATTCCTCATCTACATGTGTTTGTATAGTTTCTTAACAACATAGTCTAGATATTTATCATCAAATCAACCAATTAATTTTCATTTATAACTATTGAAACATATAAATCCACTTCCATCTAGATCTTATACATGAAACATTCTTTCTTCACCTCTCTTATGAAACTTTCCATGGTTTCCATCTTTGTTCTTTATGATATAGGTACTCTCAATAACTCATAACTATTTAAAAGTATGTATTTTTTCATAAAACATTTTAAAATTATTCATATTAGATAACGGCATATGTGTTAATTTTTTAGGAATATAAAATACTATTCTGATAGGTTTTCTCCAAAATTAATGATATAGACAAAGTAGAAGTAATATAGTACGCTTTATTTCAACAATACCTTTTTTCTTACTTTCAGAAACTCAACTTTTTTTTGGGTAATATGATGTAATAAAATGATGATTAATTACATGTTTCACCATATTACATTTGAAATATTCTTTCATATATTAATCAAATGAAAATATTCTCATTTTCATCAAAAATATCCAAATTATTTCACATCCATTATCTTGAAAAGTTTAATCATATGAAGAGAATCTGACATATGATTCAAATACATAACACAAGTATTGTTAGTAAAATAATCATTGAATGTAATGTAGTAAATATCTCTTAATTTTTAATATGTAATAATTGTCTCATAAATATAATAGTGAATATGTTATAGTGGTTGATTTTAATGAATATTACATTTATTATGCATAATGTTTTAAATCTCCCCTTTCTTAAAAATTTTATGGCACCAATATATTCTCCATGACATATCAAGAATACCATTGACACAATCTCACTTTGAAAACATTCTTATTATTCTATAACAAATATTTCCCTAAATTTTATTTCATAATTTATTCCTTTCCAAAATACATAAGTAACATGAGTTCTGAACATCATCAACAAGAAACATGTTTCTTTTTTTAAGTTGAACTTTTATAAAAACAATCCAATATTCTTATCATTTCTCAAAAAACAACATTTTCATATAAAAAATTTATTTACATTATAAACATTATAACAAGTTGTTTATAAATTATGTTTGAATATATATAAAAATAAATCATTCTTATATTTCATATTTTTTTCTCCAAAAATAGTGGACCCAAAACCATCGATTTTGAGAAATTAATCATTCCTAAATGTCATTAATCCTTTATTGATGTCTTTCAAATAAATTCAAAATATGAACTATAAAATTATATAAGATGAAAACCCACTATCTATAATCCAAATTTCTTATTTTTTTATGATTGAGGTATGTTTTTAAAAAATATATTTTCCTTTCCATTTTCATATAATAACTAACATCTTCTATGAATTTTTATAATCATTTTTTATTCCAGTAACAAAACAAAACACAATTTTGAAGGATGTCTAGCTTGACCATGTATTTCACAATTTGTTTCCAATATCTATAACCTATTCTAATAATTAATCTATTTATTATTATTTTTATCGCATTGATAGGATTGTCTCCACCTCACACAATTACTTTTGTAACATAGGGGAAAATTAAAATGTCCTTGCTTAAACCTACATGAACTGATTTATTTCATTATTACATTACAAAATTTATAGTTTGGGTATGATAATGTATCAAAATAATAAAAATTATATTCATTACATAGGTATACCTAATGATTCCTCACATAATATATATCGTTATACCATTATTCATTATGTTATATGATAATGTTATTCATCTGTATGGTGGACTACTACCATGATAATCGTTGTGATTTTTCTATCACCAACACTTCAAATGGAAGGTTATAATGTTAAAGATAAATATTGTATTTTATATACATTAAATATAATTGATAGTCATGAAATAATTTTAATTCCAGAAATAATATATATATATATATATATATTTTATTTTATTTTTCCATCATGTAATCTTGATAACATCATTCTTGTACATGTGGACTACCACATTCACAGAGTGAAGTTACATCATTTTCATCACCAAAAAACATGGATGATATATATATATAGATAATATGTTATAAATTATATTATGATCATTATTGAAAGGTAAAATATTACATACCATTTTTCCATAATGGTGCTTGAAAAATTGAATCATTACTCTTGCGAATCTAACCCTTACCATCTACATAATCATAGCATACTTCATTTTTCATTACAATCATTCATTATAGAAAATAAAAATATAATTAATATATATATATTAATAATTTCAATATTATTATTATTTGTGTGATGATTATGCTTTATAATATGTGCACAAATTAAATCATTAATAATAATACATACATAAGAAGACACATCAATTAATACCCAAAACATTAAAAATATTTAATAATTATTATCAAGGGGGTGATCTGATGTAATTAAAGGAACATATAATATATAATGTAAATTAATAATATTTAAATATGACTATACATGATGTAATATAATGTATAATCAAAATTAAGTATGAGGTAAGGTATTTCAGCTCAATTCTAATTCCATTGAGCCTTCAATATCATTATACACCAATTAACTTATAAGTTGGGTATGTAACTCTACTTTTAAAATTAATATCATGATTAATTCATATTTCATTGTATTTAATATTTAAATGTGGTAAAAGTTATTATATAATCAAACATTGTTTAGTGATTGTTAAAATTATATTGAATAAATCACTTTCTTGTGATAATTTATCCTAAAATATAATGTTACATTTAAATATATATTTGAAATTCATATGAATTTGATTATTTCCTACATCATACATTATTATGACATATGTTGTTTATATTAAGTATTACAAGGGATAATATTTATAAGTCCATATCCTGCACTCAATACATATATTTGATGATTAGGAATACTGATATAAATAAAAATACTAATTTGTATAAAAGGATTTATTTGGACAATTATTTATGGGGGAACATTATTATTTTGATACATGTTTCATCAATATGTCTAATGAGACAAATTATTTGGACTATATTAAATAGTGGTTTACCGTGAGTTTAATTTTTCATGTGAATTGTATTGAATGTAAAGTTAACCGGATCACTAAGATAATTATGAAAAATAATTATTAATTTATTGATTTATGATTTTAGTTATTATTAGACATTCAATTTTACCTATGATATTATCTCTGGATTCATTATATTTACTATTTATTGGTTAGATATCATGTCTTTTTAGTTATTTACCTTTTCAAATTGATTATTCATTATTCAGTCTTTTAAATGAAATGTGTTTTTAGTTAACTTATCTTATAATATTTATTATTAATTATTTATTCTTTTGGATTCCCCTGTATATAATCTTTATTGTGAATTTTAGCTCTCCCTTACTTTTATTATTGTCCCCAGTTTATGAAGATGAATCCTATATATGAGTTTTAAAGGATTCTACGAATTTTGATTCACTATATAACATGTTTTTAATAAATTTCCAATCTAAAATGGGTATCATATAAGCATTTGGTTCTCAAAAACTAATAAAAATATTAATACTTCAGTACTTGATCCATTTTGTTTATGAATAAGTAATAATGTATGGAAAAAACTCATAGAAAGTGGGGATGCGGTCATTACACAAAATCAGCAGGAAATATATCCTTATATAATTATAAAATATTAATATCTTTATATTTTAATTTCTCCCAATCATATGAGATAAATAACCCTCATAATAATAAGTAGGAACCATATAATTGACATAATTTTTATTAACGATTCATGTTCATCAAGGAAATGATATATGATTAATGGTTTGTTTAAGATGTACAATTTGACTTCTCTTCCTAGTAAATTGATATGGTATATATATGTAGAGATCAAAAACATACCAATGTTCATGTGTAATTACAATTTTTGTTCAATTTTTTGTGTTTTAAAAATCACATTATCTCAATATTCAACAAATAAGAGCTTTTTAATAGAGATAAAATCACCATTCTAACATTAGAAATTATAAAATACATTATAATCAATAAATTGAGGTTATAAGGTTATACTTAATGTAAATTCCATATATATAAAATAATTTAAAGATCCAAAATTAATTTTTTGATTTTCAGTTCATTATTGGATGATAGGTGTATCATCCGTGAAATATTTGATTTAATTCCCTCTAAATAACACTAATTTGTTTAGTAGAATGTGATACATACTACCCTAAACATAAATAAACCATCATATAGTGGGATATTTTTATCAGACCATTATTGTTTTAGGAAAAAATTATTAAAAACATAATGAAATAATATTCATACAAATTTTATAAATATAAATAATATTGATATATAAATACTATTTTTAAGTCATTATATGATTTTGAAATAAATGTTTCTTCAAAAATGGATTTATTGATTTTGGTGATAAAATAATATTAATAAATGTTTTTAATATTTTTATAATATATAATAAAAATTTAAGATTATTTTTTGAAATACTGAAATAAGAAAATATATATTACAAATATTTTTTGGTAATTTTATGAAAAAAATTTATTCTTCAATGAAATGTAAAAAATACAATTTTTTAATATAAACCGTGATTTCATTCTTATCTTCTACAATGTTAAATTTATATTTTTCATGTTTTTAATTTTAAATTTAAAGGATTTTAATTATTAATAATATAATGTAGTACATTTAAATTTATTTTCGGCAGGTTTTTTTACAGAAAAATGGTTTGTACCTAGGATAACATATTTATTATGACAACTACATTTCATCATGATTTTTGTGATTAAATATAAAATAAATTCAAAATATTTCATAAAATCAATTTGATAATATTTATTCAATTTATTTAATTATAAAAATAATTATTTTTTAATAATTTCAAGATAACTTTTGGAAATAATGAATGGTAAATATGGTAAAAATTTGATACCGTTGTTAATGTGAAAATAGGTTTACTAATGGTAATCCAAGAGATAATAGTATATATGCTAATTCAATATTTATAAATTCAATATTATGTATATATTTAGACGTAATAATATAATAAAATTTAATCACTTTCCATTTGTCGAAATTATCATGAATATAGAATTATTATATCTAATTTTGTTACACAATTCCAAGTGTGTACTCTCAACCACATACAAAAGGAGACCCATTTTTTCTCATATTTATACATAATTAAGACATATAGATTTAAGAAACACTATCCAATTTTTTTTTGTAAAATTCCATAAACATTATTTATAGCTTATTTACTTAGATATATACTAATTCAAGGATCTGTAACAATGGATATAAAGGAGGAAAATAGAAAGATAAGTAATCATCCAATTCTCCTACTGTCAAATTCTTTATTCTTTTACCAACTATAAAACAATATTATTCATCATAAAATAATATATTCATTATCCTTAAAATTAATAAATGTTATTATTAATATGTACCAACTAATATTCACGTTATTTTTTATAAAATTGGAAGTAAAACCACCACTCTTATATATGATTGGAAAACCACCACTACGTACATATACTATTAATTTGAAATAACTATATTTAATTGATCGGTATAAGTATGGATTTAATTTTAATGAACATTATTTATAATATTATTATTATTTTGGAATTATAATTTCTTGTATACATTTTTACCTCCCAATCTGTTAGAAAATGACAACGCCGTTCATGAGTATGTGTGATCTACCACCCCCATAATGCATTGTGGGTTTTTATTCCCTTATAGTTTAAATAGATGGTAACATGGGTATATTTAATGAATATATATGATTTATATTAATTCAAACTTATTTTTTAAATAATAATAATTATTTAAATTTATTTTATTCAATATGTTGAAATGTGAAAACAAAATTAATAAGCACATATGGACTAGTATTTTAATAAATGGTGTTATTAATTTATATTTATGACCATTTTAATGATGATAGTAAATATATCTATAAAAAAAATATATTACATTTTTATCATAATTAATATTTTGATATGATTGAATGTTGATCCAACTACATGTTCCATATTAACCAAAACAAAATTCTCATGAAAAATAAGACAACTAACACATACAAATGATGATTTAAATAATTATGTTTTAATAAAGGAGAAATAATATTATATTATTTGTTAACATATGATATTATAAGTATATAAATGATTCTATTATATATTAATAATTAATTTAAATTAGTTATACTGGTTAATATTTTTACTTTGAATAAAATATAATATATGGTATGATATTATCCTCTCCCAATTATTTCTAAGTGGAATATGAAATATTAACAAACAGTTTTCCTTATGTGGAAAATATACTACCAATTAATGAGTTTTATGATGCCTATGATGGAAGCTAGAAAAAAGTTAACCAACATATAATGTTCCCCCTCTCGTTATTTTCTTAATTGAATGTTATTGATGTGGTAAGGGTTTTCTGTTTTAATCTCATTGATTATCTAGATTTTTTTATTATGATTATGATGATGAATTCTTTTACAAATATATCATAAATCACCTAATATTTTTAGATAATAGATATTAATGGATAATATATGTTTTCATTCCATTTTCTCATTTTTTTATAATAAATATACTGATGATTTTTTAAGAAAAACTGATCCTGTATTTATTTTCAAATGAGACTATGATTATCTGGTATCGAGGTTATAAAAAATGTTTTCATGTATTATTTACATATTATCTTATATTTTTTGTTGTAATTTTTTTCCATGATTGAATTCATAAAAATTATTTTTATTTTAATCTTTTTTTATTTTTTTAGAATTACTTACCTATAATTTTTAGTTGAAAATGTGAATTAATTCATTTTTTCCAAATAATATATTGATATGTATATCACTTTTTAATGATTTCTCATTAACTTGATGATTACATTAAAATTTTCAAATTAAAATTTCAAATAAACATGTTTCCCTAATATTTCATAAATTTTATGATTTCTATGTTGGATTTCACAATGAAATGACCAATTTCATTATGAAAAGTTTTAGTAAATTGGTAATTGATTTTTGCATATATGATAACATCCCGAGAAAATAATTTTGATTTACTGGGGATATGATTTGGCAACAGCGTGTATTTTGTTTATTTGGATGTCTTTCGATGAAGATAATTCATGGATGATTCTATGAGACTTGTTTGATTACCATGGATTAATTATGAGATAATAAAATTATTTTGAACCCAATTATTCTTTAATGGGGTTTTCTATGATTCTATGATAAAATATAGTTGAATATTATTTTATTTATATGGGTTATGCTATGATGTATATTTTACAATATCATGGGACACAAATTTATGATATTATTTATGTGGTGGTGTGAATCAAATTATATATTCCTGAAATTTATTAAGAAATTATTGATATCTTATGATATAATAAATACCATATTATAGAGTGAACGAAGTGGTATAGGGAACTTTGTCCAATATGATATTCTTAGTAATGAACCATTAATGTGGATTTGATGGAAGGTAGAGTGAACCCAATCCATATAGATTTTCTTGGATGATATTCTTAAATAATTAAATGATTTTCTAAGATTATTTGTAGCCCTAAAAATCATGTCATAAGACAATGTTATATTTTCATGTCTCATTTTCATTGATTCTATTAATATTCATTTTCACTAACTATCATGATTTATTGTGTGACACATGATTATGATTAAATATATATTGGTTATGGTTTCCAAATTTAATAATAATGTTCTCATACTATTATTTTCAGGTTATTACTATGTTTTCATTGATATCCCCCTTGTCTACCATTATTGAGCATTTGTAATCCCATTTGTCTATAATTACTGAGTATCTCTGATCCCAATTTTTTAATTTTCATTTCATTAGTTTAGAACGAAATGTTTAAATTATGATTTATCTAAGAAGTTTATGAGGTATGAGGATCATAGTGAAAGACCATATATATATATTTTGATTTTTTATGAATCTAATCATTTGAATAAAACAAACTAATATGATTTTGGAATGAATCATATTATTAGGTTTTTTATATTAATATAATAAGATATAGTTTTTTCAAAATACTACGGATCACTGTTGATAGTGTCCGTGAATGGTTTATATTCCCTGGGATACTATTTTAATGAAAAAATTAGTAATATCCCTTACGATAGTTATTTTTATAGAATAAAATCATATGTTATTTTAATTATAGGAGTGTGGATTTCTTATTAAAAATATTTTTTTTGATTCCATAAGTGGAGTTGGTTTTTGAAACAATGAGTATTGGGGAATCTAACACAAAAATAGTATTTTGAGAATTTCTTCACCATAATTATAGTTAATATTCATTGTTTCAATTTACTAACTTGGTTTTAAACTCATGGGAATTATTCTTGTGTAAATTAACATTCTCTTTATAAACCATTATGATGGATTTTTTAAGATTAATAACAATGAAAACTTTTATTAATACTATGATGAAATAGATTTAAAATAATGTGTAATGATTTTCACATATGAAAAAGTATTTTTTTCTATAATGTGGTTTCCCAAACTGAATATTTGTTCCCACACAACGATTTTTGATTTTAGTAATTGGATAAAACCTAATTGAATTGTGTTAATGTTTTATCTAATTTATATTATAATGATTTTACACTAATTAAATTAGATTTATGATATATGGAAAAAATATCATTGTTATTATGAAAGAGTTTCAATCCATACACATGATGATCTTTCAACTGGAAAAAATGAATAATCAACATAATGTTGATTCCTTAATGAGAAAAATTAACCATGTTATAGTGGGATTAATGGTTATTGATATTTATAAATATGGTCATCTTTTTTTGGAACATTACCAAAATTATTTGATTGGGTAAATGTATAAGGATATTAGGAACATATTTTTATAATCCTTTTGATTCATTGATCCACTTGAAATTTGTTTTAGATCTTTTGAGAAGAAAAAATAATCACGAATAATAAATATTTTTTAAAGATGTTGGGCTTATGGAGGAAATTTACTAAAATATATAATCATTTTTTTCATGTAATAGTATATTAGTTTTGATTGTTATATAAATAGTGAGGTTACCCTAATATTTTTTATATTTTCTAGAATAAATATATTATTTTAACTATATTTTTTATTAATTGATGATCATTTTCAAACATCATTGGTTTATGGTTTGGTAGTCATTAACATTATCATGATCATTCAATTTTTTGTGATAAATGATCTCCACCACTTCACATAATTAATTTTAAATTATTTTTTTATTGCATAAATATATTTTAAATTCCCTCTCATAAATAGAGTCATAGTTTTGTGTTATTTTAGATGATATTTGTACATCAATTTCTCTATTATTAAGAGAAAATATTAGAAAACATTATTAAAATGTGGTTTCTCTAAAAAATTATTTTGAAATTACGAATCATTAATGACAAAGATACAGATCAAATTCTGAATTCTGGTTTATCAATTTGAGAAAACTGAAATATCATGATCATTTATATGATATATTATGTTTGATAGAGTATATGACACACAAAATTGAGCCTAAATGAACCTTGTAATACTATTTTGTAAATTCACTAATCAAATCATATATACATAAATGGAATGTTTGAATAGTATATTCCACAAAATAATATATAGATAAATCTTTAAATCAATAAAAAGAAATATATTAATTCTTATGAAATAATTGAAAAAAATTAGTATAGCCATTTTATTGTTCAAAAATTATTTTTTTAGAAAATTGACTTCATTAATTTTTTATTGATATTATATTAATTAATTTCTCAAAAATATAAATAAATTATATTCTAAAATATAAATTATTTTAAAAAAATCACATATAAATAATATATGATTTAATATTTAATAATTTTCTAAGAATATTTATTTTACTCTCAATAAAGAAAAATAAATATTTATATTGAAAACTATATATTTGTTCCTTTAAATGAAAAGGTAGAATTTATTTTTATAAAACATAAGATAAAAATTATCCAAATTTAATTATTATTAATGTAATTATGTTTTTTGGAATCAATGTTATGTTATAATTTGTTATAAAAATATTATTATACTAAAAAAGATCTGTTTTTGAAAAAATATTTTTCGTTGTGTTTTTTCATCTTAATATAAGAATGATTTATACCATATCTATTAATTTAATCTTCATTAATATATGCCATATTTTTTATCAGGATATAAAAATATGTTAAATTTTTGCCTATTTTTTTTTAATTTTTAATACTTACATAGTAAATAATTGTTAACCTTATAGGGGTAAATTAAATAATTATGGTTAAAAATAATTTTATAAGGACTAAATATGACCCAAAACATTATTTTATCTAATTGTACTATTTTAGATCATTAATTACTACAAAATATTAGAATATATGCAAAAATGGTGCCATATTTCATGGATTTTGTCAGTTCTAATATTCAAGAAATAGATAATGATATAAATTATATTTTCATTCAATTAATATCTATAATATTTTTTGATACTAATAAAAATCATATGTTTGGCTATAAATATTAATTGGTAACTGAAATAATTATTTTAGTGGTAATTTATTTCGATTTTTAATTGTATAAATTATTACCTTATATTCTTACATAGTAGTGACATAGTATTTATTTAATTTATAATAATATAAAAAACAATTATATGAAAATATTAAAATTAAAATAACTTTTATTTTTATTTTTCAAAAAAATTACAGAAAAATATAAAATTTTAGTAATTTTTTGATGTATTTTATTTGATAAACATGAAATTTATTTTTTTAAAAATTTAATTTAGATGAATAGTTTTATAATTGATATTAAAAATATTAAATAATAAGAAATGTATTATTAATTGAATTAAAAATCATTAAAAATTATCTTTATACAAGTCAATAACGTATATTTTATAATACCCACCATGATCCATTTATGATTATTTTTCCATTTAATGTATCTATTGTGAAATCATTATTATAAAAAACATTGATAAGATGTTGAGTATCAAAAGGGTTAATGAGTGGTTAAAAGAAAAATTAAGGGTAAAAAAAGCTAACATTTTTTAAATTTTTTTAGATTGTATTATTTATAACCATAATCATCATAGATGTTACATATATAAAGATGGATATATTTTATTATGTGAAAAGTGTTTTTTTAATTTAATACATTATGATATTAAAAAAATGTCTCCCCACTCCCATATAAAATAGAACATGGTCTCTCTTATTTGAACATCAATAATCCATAAGGTTGAACCTTAATAACCGAAATACCTTTATATAATCCTTAGAAACTTTCAATTGGTATTAGTTTTGGCTTAATAATAAACATAGAGGTCATATGGTGAAAATCAATGATGGTGATTGGATTAAGACATATATAATTCAACCAAATGTTTTTGTGTTATTTCTTCAACCATCTCCAAAAATTATTATTCAATCATGATGATTTAATAAATTAAATATCTGCTATACAATAAGAAATTATCATGTTAATTTCGCAATAAATATACTTCTACTTCTTTCGTCATATTAGAAACAAAACCATTATAGTTGTGTATAACCGACTATAGCCTTATGAACCAATTTAACACTTTTCCAATCATGACATATCATGAGATAATATAAATATTGATTTATAATATATATATGAATTATTAATCAAATATCAATCATAATATAAATATATGATATCATATACTTATTTACCATCCCATTCATTGAATATTTATAAAGTCGTTAACACATACATGTGGACTGCAGCCTCTATGAAGCGATGTGATTTATTTTTCTGTATAACATAATATAGATAATATATATATTATTAGTGAAATATATAATAATATATTTATGATATTGTTATAATTATTTAATTATAAAATAACATATCATCTTAATTCTATAATGATTGTTGAAAAATGAAAATGTTACTAATTTGTATGTACAACCTCCCATTTTCTTGACTGTAATATTAATCATTTTTATAATATAATTTAATTACTGGTTTTAAAAGTTTAATTAGTATATTAAAATTATAATTATTTCATGATCATTTTTATTCCAATTCTTTATTAATGGATTCATCGACAGTATTTTACCTACTGAATTCATTTTGTGTATATGTACCAAATATACTTAAAACACCTGATGTGATGTAAATTGATTATGTATTTGATTATAACATTAAAATAAAAGGAATAATAAATCTTAAATTTTTTTATAAAACTATATAATTTTTTTTAATTTTATTTAATATAAAGAATTTATGTAATAATCCAAAATCTTGGAAGTGGATGCATTTTTTTAAACAATATTTAAATTGTTTTCAAGTTTTATATATAAATATTTATCTTATATAGACATATTATGAAAATTATTTCGAAGTTGTTTTTTATTTTAATAAATACATTAAAAAATGACAGATTGAGTATATTTTTAATTTCATTCATATTGTATAGAAATAATATTTTACATATCATTTTAACAGTCTTTTTAAAAGAAAATAATTATTCTATGTTAACTTATTATACGTCAATTGTGTTTCCCACAACCAAAAATATTATTTTATTATTGGATTCCAAATAAGATTTTTTTAAAACACTTATTTTATTTATTATATGTTTTTATGAAAAAGGATTAAAATTGTATGAATATTGCAATGACATTAATTTCCATCTTACGAGATTTTATAAAATTTGTATTAAAATAACATAAAAAACACACTGATTTTTAGTGTTATGATTATGATATACTTATGGGGAATTTTTTATAATTATATTTGATTATGTTAGAATAAAAGGATGGTAAGTTCTATTAAATCCCAATGGTAGGTGGATCCATTTTATCCATCCAAATAATTAGTTATGATTTATGAATTATAATTATTATTAATGGTGTTATAATTTTTCCATAACTGTTAATCCATTTGTAACTATGAAGGATATTAAAATTGTTACCATGATGTTTTATTCATTAGTAACTATGAAAGTTGTTATAAATATAATAGTTATATGAATGTGATTTATCATGTTTCCAACATGATTAATTAATTCATGATAACTTTTTTAAAAAATAATAAGGTTTCAGAAGGTATGGTAATGATGTTATTATTAAATAAAATAATTTTCATAGTCATCTGGGTGAAAATTATAACATTATGAAATAAATTTTATGATATTTTATTATTGAAAGGAATCCATTAATAGTTAAAATTTTCCAAAAATATGTTTGTTAAATTTTTTATAAAAAATAAATTTGAAAAGAGGATTATATATAATTAATGAAATTAAATATTTTTAACCCATAGTTTATGTTTATCATGGAAATATTTATTAAATAATAAATAGACTAAATATTTTGTTATTTTATTTATATTCTCTATAATTATATTTTTTCTCATTCTATTTTTGAAAAATTATTTCATTTGGTTTTAAAGAAGATTTCAGACAAAGACGGGGTTACGATAAATATTGTGAATAAGCTTCATGAAAATAAAGTAAGTTATATCAAAAATTTATTTTATTTTGGGAAAATGGAACCACTGATTTATTCTATATATTTTATTGTAAAATTTATTTATGTATTAATTATGGATTAATTATTTTAAATGTCAATCAATAACGATCCTAGAATTTATAAGAATAAATTACAGACTTAATACTCAAAATTATTTAATTTACATGTTGTTTATTTATAGTATATATAAGTGGTATATTTAGATAATTTTTATGGTTAATAATATTTTACCATTAGTATAATTTAATAGATGTATAACATTATGAGGTTTAATTTGTTGGTTTAAAATAATAAGATGATATTTTTAATATAACCTCATGGGTTATAAAATTTTAGTGAATTTTTTTATTTTATGCAGATTATTTTTTTCATGGATAAGAAACATTGGTATAATGGATATAATAATTAAATTATTATAGAATATTTATAAGACCGTTTTCATTTAAACTTGAAAAAATACATTTTGAGTTTTAATATTGTTCTCTTTTGTAGAATAAATTTCATTTATCATGATGAAATTAAAATGATATCACAAAACCATTTTATCACTTCAATATGAATTATTAATTAGTATCATGAAAAAACATAGTTCAAATAACATTGACTGAATTTTTAAAATATAATTAACCTACATGAATTAATTTCATTTGTCCAAAACCTTTAATTTCTCTAAAATTTAATGTTTCATGGTATAACATTATTTTTATTTTAATATATTCCCACATTTATCTCATTTGGCATTGGAAAGTAAACAAGGTACTTGAAAATAGCATTTCATTATATATGTAATTCATGTTAAAAGATATATGGGATACAAAAATAGTAAAAATGTTCTTAATGCCTCAATTTATGGAAAAATCTTGTTCAAATAAAATTTAATGATTATTAAACATCTAATTAACCTGTAAAAATCAATTTCATTTGTCCAAAACCTTTTAATTTCTCTAATATTTGATGTTTCATGGTTTAATATTATTTTTATTTCAATATTTCACCACGTTCGTCTGATTTGGAATGGGAAAGACAACCATGTACTCAAAAATACCATTTCTATATATATGGAATTCATGTTAAAAGATATAGGGGATACACAAATAGTAAAAAAGTTCATAATGAATCTATTTATGGAATAAATTATTTTCGTATCTTCAATGTATAAAGCAATATTGAGATAATATTGATCAGTAATAAAGTCATATTTCATATCATCGATTTTTTAGACTAGTGTAACAATGAATAATATTAAAAACTATGGTCAATGTATTAATAATGAAGTTAAAATAATGATGTTTTTATTAGCGATATTATAATATATTCTAAATAATAATAAATTCATGAAACAACTGTGGTTTATTATTTGAAACCACTAATAAACATCACACGATCTAAATATCATTTCATGATTTAATATTATTTTATTCAAGAGGATAATTTCCGTTTATATTTGTAGATTATTTGGTCATTTACACTTTATCTCAATATTCAATTTTCCTATAAAACAAAACCATTCTATTATAACATTTTTTATTTTCCTTAAACAAATTATTTATTTTCATGTTAGCCTCATACATTTCTGTAAAAATCATTAATACACTGTATATAACAATTTAAATTGTGGTATGAGAAAAAAATTCATAGTATGGGATATTAAAAAATAATGAAACAATTACTCGATGAATAATACTAAAAAGTTTCCTTTTAAAAAATAAATAATGGGACTTAAATAAAAACATTTTTTCTGAAGAATATAAATTCATTACCCTAATATTTTCTTAAAAAACTCAAAATTAATTAAAATGAGAAATAAATATAAAAATGGTTTATTTATATTAATGGAAATAATATGAAAATTCTTTCAGAATTATACAATTCTCACCATTAATGAGAATCATGTACATTCCTTTTTCAACAAAAAAATTGTTTTATAACATCTTTAAATATTATAATATATATATAAACACAATGCAATCATAGATAAATAATATTGATAATCATGATGAATTTTTATCATATTACTATTTCATATGGAATAATATTGATTTATTTATATATAATAACCATTATGGCTACACTGGGTTGACTATCAAAGTTACAGTTGAAATAAACATCTTGATTATAGGTGGAATAACTATAACACATAACATCTAACCATTAATCATACCTCATTCTTTTTAGGGATATCACATAACCACCAATACTTGTTTTATAATGTTACCACCATTCATAATAAGAAATCCCAATGAAACATAACATAATCATAACACAGAAAATATTACATCCAAATTCCATTCTATGCACCCATAAGAAAACATTTCATGATAAATATTTGTCTATTCCATTTAAAAAACCCTATTAAAAATTGCTATAAAATATTGTGTTAGAGGATTATATTAATGAAAAAATTTATGATTGATACGGTTGAGAAAAATAAAATAATACTTACTGTGAAAGAAAAATGAAAAGCCTCTCTATTGGTTAAATAGAACATTATATTTTTCTTTTCATTAACATTCTAGAAAAAATATTAATTTTGAATCACTTTTAAATAAAATAAAATTTAAAATAAATTTTAATTATAATTATTTTTTTCTAGGAAAATTCCTCAATAAAATAATATAAAAAATATTTACATGACAGAAAATGAATTTGAAGAGAAACATTAAAAGATGATTTTTAACAGTATCCCCTTACCATGTACCTAAATTATTAAGTGTGTTCTTCATATTAATGAATAAAATAATGATTTGAATTATTTATATTATTTAAAGTCATTTTCAAATTCATTTCTACTATTATTTTATAAATTAATATTCTATACACAATAACTTAATCAGCTCTGTTCGTGATAGACGTTTTGATGATATTTTTCTCACATGTCAAAAAGACATCAATAAAATGAATGTGGACAAATTAGTAAATTTATCCTCATAAATAAAACAATTATCATGATATAATAATTGTAACACCCCAGGTAAATAAATAATATGACAGTTTTATATTTATCCATATCTGTGAATAAAATTTTAATATTAATTTAAAGGGAATGCTATGCTCGATGGCGTACCCAATACACAACAACAAGTTTCTGGGAAATCTTACATTGCACTCTAATAATAAATTAATATTATTTTAAATGGTAGTTAACACCTAGCCATTTTAATGGTGGTAATGAATAAAACTAACTAAAAAATGATTATATATGTTTGTCGAATAATTTTTCTTTTATCCAATAAATATTAGAGGCTTAAAATGTGAATGAATCCAATTTTAAGCGTAAATATTCTAATATTCATTAAAAGGTCGATTAACCATGTATGCTCAGCCAGAGGTAAACCTCTGACAATTTATTAATGAAAATAAAAATTACAGAAAACATAAAAAGCACAACAACGCACACATCTACAAAAAATATAAATCATCCCCATCACCATATTTCTAATGAAAAATTTCATCTGCAGTCGCGGATTCCCACTCTGAGCTTTCATAGCGATTCAGATTCTTTGCATACTTCCATCTCAGATTCAGCTTCTCCAATAAGAGTAACTACGTCAAAGATTTCATTCCACTCCTCACACCATTGATGGCTCTTGAAGAATTCCCCCTCTTGGAGGATGATCTGGTAATAACTGGGTTTAGTAGATAGGAGTAGTCATTTCTCGGTCGCCTTTTTGCTGGAGCATTTCTACCACCTTCACATGCAGAGAGTTTATTTTTGTCACTTTGAACAATATCACTATATGATATTCTGGAAACATCATTGTAATTATCATTGTCATTTTCAGAGACATTTCCCCATCTTCCCATGATGTGCGCAGATTCATAATTTTGACATCCATCATTTCCTCCGATCAGTATACCCTCTGAAGCAGATAAACATCCTCCCCCCACCAACTAAACTTGCACATCAGTCATCTTGAGTCATTGGAGGGAGATATAATTGCCACAATCATCCAAGGTCTCCATTCCAAGAGAAACCATGTTCAGTGTAGGTTGGGAATAAGGGACAAGCTGCATATTCTTAGGCTCAAATCCTTTCAAACTGTCCTCTATGAGAGGGGCCCTCTCGGTCTCGAACAACTCAAATTGATTGTGAATGGGAACACTGACCACCTACAAATGACTGTTTCCATTAGCATCAGGTGAGGGCCGATTCCATTCCCCAAGAGCTAACTTCAGAGTCTTGAACACTCTCTTCATAGAGGGATTTACTTCAGTTGGCACTGCCTTCACCACAACTGCAGTCGCTGTATTCTTTTCACCTTCACCATCTGCCGTCGGATGAGACTGCACCTCAAACCTCCCTTCCTTCTCATTGGAAACCACCCTTACAGTTCACATCATGGCCTCTACAAATGGAGCCTTCCCCTCACTTGTATATCTATCAGTTTACCCATGCAACTCAGGGTGAGACTCCACCAGTGGTTTCATTATACCATTACTCCCGGAGCCATTAGGGCCCAACTCTGCTGCTCTCGAAAATCCAAACACACTCTTTCCTTGACAAAAAGTAGCAAGATGACAAAAACATTGGCAATTGACATAGTAATTCACCCAAGATTACAAGATATCCTCCTGATTCCACAAGATTTCTTCCCCATCTGTGACCCAAACCCAATGCATGGGTGGCCTCGCAATATCCACTTTGACACAAATTCATGGGCAGACAGGATGGCATAACACCTCTGTTCTCTGATCGGAATAGAGATACCGCCCAATCATGTTTCCAATAACACACAAGATCACTGTATTTTGGAAATGAAAAGGGAGACCAGGATGACCTATCCAGATTGCGGCTGTTGAAGGGTCTCGCTGCATATGGAAATAAAAGAACCGATGAAATAGAAGAAAGGAAGTTCTGTTGCGTCTTTGGGATTCCCTAGACTAGGCGATGACCAGGTCCTCCCCCGATTGAAGAAGAATCATAAAATGACGCCGATCAAGAAGCCCGACAACCGCATGATCCTGTAGCTTCCATGAACTAGAAATAAAATGATCAGATTTTTCAACTGATGGTCGATGGTGAAGAAATCTTGCAACCAGGGTGAATTTTCAAAGCTCTGCGGCGCTGTTGTGTTCCGTCGAGGATAGAGGGATCTGTGGCGCATCCTGAAAAAACTCGGGGACTTTCAGAGACAACAAAACCCTATGGAAGGGTGGAATAAAATCGGGATACGTGTATAGAATGTGTGTGTCTCTCTTTTCATGTGTATGAGGAAGCAAGCCTCCCTCCTCCGATCGGGAGGAGGGAGCAGTGCTGCAGCACATTAGGGTTATGCTATTTTTTAAGGAGAGAAGTCGGGAGCAGCCGGCAAACCCTTTCTAAATCCACTTGTTGAAAATTTTATATGTTATATTGGACAAAATAAAATCCTTATTTAGAATTGGGATATCAAAATTTACTTTTTATGTGTTTTTGTTATTTTTTTGATAAAGTCCATTTTTAATGAATAAGTCAATAATGATGTATTTTAATTCAAAACCACTTTTTAATATAATTTATTTATATGATTAGATCATCTTTTGAATTGGTTTTAAAGTTCAATTAGAATATATTTTTACCATTTAATCTAATGGTGGTCATTGGAATTAATTTCACGTTGAAATTGGACTTAAAATAATGTTAATCTTTTAATAGATATTGTTTCTTAAAAACACCATATTTCTTTTGACAGCGGGAATTAATTATTAAATTAATTAATTCAACTTATATGTTTTGAATTTTTTATAATAGAGATAATTTTTGAATTCGGAAAATCAAATATAGATTAGGGTGAATTTTTGGGATTTTTCAGAAAAACTTTAATTTTTTATGAATAGTGAAATCACTAAGTGGTAGTTAAAAAGAAGCTTTTACATTTAAATGAAACATTAACACTTCTGTGATATGAATTTTCAAATGATATATAATTATTGTGATAATAAAAGGATAGAAAAATATTATTGTTTCAGAAATGGCAGTAATCGAACTTGAACTTCAAAGAGGTATAACTATTGATTTGTGTGTCCGTATGGGCTTCACAGCCTATTAAATCAAATTCCATGAAAAACCATATTACATAGAGGTTATTTGAATGGTTCCTATGAGATCAGTCAAATTGTTAATGTCCCAAAATTCCCAAAAGGAATCCAAAATTGACTTGTAATCATTGTATCCCAATTTCATACAATTCAATTAGCTATAACATCTGATCTGGGTTTCCTTCTGGCCTGTAACACATCTCATAATGAATATCATTTATTGGGCTCCAATTGCAATGGTTTTGATAATGAAGAAAACTCATGGAAGAGATATTAAGCTCATTTCTTGATTTATTGGGTTTTTTAGAGTATCATAAAAAAATTATAATTTTAAAGGCTTTTTTATTTAACACCTATTAAAAAATATAAAAATAAATATGTATTTATATATGTATATATATATGTGGATAAAAATATATAATTATTTACAAAAATATATAGATATTTTATATAATGTAAAAAACATTATAGGGTTGTGGAAAAGGCATTGGTGTATAATTTGGTGGTTTGGGGATCGAAACTCATAGGATGTAGGGATGCATGTAGGGGAGTGAATTTATAAACTGTAGACAAATGTGAGTGGGAAGTACTGATAAGGGGGAAGGATTAAAAAATAAAATGTGGGTGGGCATGACAGAACTTATACCCTTTATCTTTGGAGCCATTATCAGTTATTTATTAGCACTATTATAGGGTGATTTTAAAATAACTAAGAAAATTATGATAATGGTTTCTTTTAATACTGATAACAAAAGCATAGATAACAGACCCCATTATCAGCAGTAAAAAACACTGATAAAAGACCCTTTATCATAATTTTTAAGCACTGTTAAATTCAGTGTTTATCAATTATTTATATGATCATTTTTAAAACACCACCATAAAAATTTCATACATTATTAGAACTTATATAGAACTGATAATAATATTTTACTAGTTCTGTTAAAGACTTGATTTACATTAGTGTTGTCCACACACACACAAGGATTACATAATCGTTTCTCAGTAAATGAGAATGTAAGAATTGATTTTTTATAATAGAATTATAAAATTGAAAATATTTCATGAATATCATATATAAAATCTAAATGAATCATTTGCACCATTCGAGAAATTTTGTGATAGAAAACTCATTACATTGGTTTATGAGGTGGTAGTTCTCTAAACACATGGATGATAGATTTGTTTTCCATTTAATTAATGATGTATATGGATATAGCTAATGAAATTTACATAATAAAATATCATTATATGGGATATAATAATGATATTATATAATTTTGGTCATGGAATATTTGAAATATGTGTAATTAGAAATTAAAAAAGTTCATTTAAGAACAATACCTCTTATTTGGATATCCTCTGCTTATTTAACACTTTATACTTGTAAGGAAAGTATAATGCAATAAATAATTCCTATAGTGTTTTTAATGGAATGTAGGTGTTATACAAAAGGATTCTTTTTTGTAACCCTTAATTTGAAATTTTTATGTTCATAAATTATAAGGGTGAATGATGGAAGAGTTATGTGAACATTTAAGGAGTTTTCCTTTATAAAGGGGAAGCACAGTCGCTGCAAAGTGTTTTTCTAAAATGTGCAGAATTCCTATGAGAAAACATTCTCATTGGAAGATGTAGGATAGTTGAATTATCCTAGTGTGCAGATGGTTAGGTGTACAATGCAATTAGGCCATACATGGGTTACAATAAGGCAGTATGTAACACATGGTTTTGCACATGGTTTGTCTAACTATGTGAACTAACTGCCCATAGAGTTAAATATAGATCCTAATAATAGGATATCACTCATTCTACGTATAACACCATTTTTTCCTACTTGGTGTACCAAAACCAGTCTTCATCTCCATTGAAGTTAGGATAACCTCTTCTAATTGATTTGGAATCAATTCAGAGCCCTCGCTTTGCGATTTGAAGCTCAAATCTTGAGGTAATTGTCATTCATCATCATTCGTATCATGTTTTATTTTATCTATATATATATATACTTCTCCTCTCATAAAATGTTCTCAGATCAATGACCATTATGGGTATATCTATGATTTTTATTCTAAATATGATTCTATTTGTTCTTTATATTTGTAGGAGAATATATCTTATATAGTTTCATGGAATTCTTAATCGGTTTCATGAGAGTTATTCATCATTTTTCAGTTTTCAAGAAAATGGTTGAAGTAGGGCTTCACTGTTGAATCCTATTGATTGAATAGATTGGAATTATTTCATAATGATTTCATTAAATAGAATTTATTTTTAATATGATACTTTATGATTTCTAAAAACCCTCTTTGGTGAGGGTTGTGAAAAATCTGGAAATTTAGTGATTCAGATTAGTTTTTTTGATTCATGAATTTAAAATGAGGATTTTTTAAAAGGATGTATCTTGAATAATGATAAATGTATTTGTTAAAATGGTTTTTAATAAAAAAGAATACTTTTATTGAAATTTAATTTTTATTGTAATTAGTTTGTTTAAATGGGTATCAATAAAATAATTGTTTTATTGAAATGGATTGAAATCGTTATTTGAAATGGTTTTCACATAATAGTGGGGTGAGTTCATATTTCATCTATAAGTCTTGGTTTCAATATAACCATGTTCATGGTGGAAAAAGGTGAAATTCCATAGGGGTTGTTGAATACGTGGTAGATCGATGAGATACCACTCATGAGTATGAAATTTTCATAAGGAAGCCTGCATGGTAGAATGTGTGAATTCATGAAATGGAATGGTTTTGAGAAATTGTTAATGAGAAATGTATTTAATGGCTTGGTTGATTGTTTATTGGGATGTAAAAATTGCATGAAAATTATTGAAATAATAATTTTTCACGTTTAGTTTTAAATGGTATTGATGATTGGTTATATTTAGTTATAAAATATTTTCGGAAATTGATTTATATAAAATATTTTATATAAATTTAGCGAACCTTTCTATCATAGTGGCATGAGTAGGGATGTCATTATAGAAAGCATTAAATGTTTAACAATATATCCTACTCTGGAACATTGTTTATTTTGCAGATGTTATCATTGGGGACATGGGAAAAGTAAAAATATCACATGTATTTAACACCACCTCATGATGCTTTGTAAATTTGGTGATGTTGGAGCACTGAGCTTGTGGAAAATTGAGTCATGTGGTTGTATTAGAGTACATGTAGTAATATTTCATTATTTAATTTTATGGTTTCCTATCATCCACTGTTGTACACTTTGGTGTGGTTTTTTATACTGTTGATTTTTGAGTTTCCTTGTTATTATCATGCATCATAAAAGGGTTGTTTGGTTATTGGTTTGTTTCTTTAATTATTAATCATCCCCCATATTCATTTGAAACCCTTCTTCATTTATTACTATTTTTTAGGATCTTGGACATGTCACCTAATTCATAGTAATTATTTTCTCTGTTCTCATGCAAATCATAATAATTGAGTCATTACAAATGGTATCAACATGTTTCGTACTTGACTAACAAGTATCCTTCAATTTCTTGGGCTTGGAGTTCAAATATTTTCTTGTCTATTCCTTGGGCTTTGATCTTATAATGGAGTATGATTGTTAGTACTCAAAATTTATTGCATAAAAAGACACACCTATCCTATTTCTGATGAACATCATGATATGAGGGAGATGGTTATATATGTATTTTGGAGACACTTATATGACATTGAATATAATTATCATGGTCTTAAGCAATGAGATGATCATGACATGCATTGAAGGGGATTGAATTCCCACAATTATTGCATATATAATTTTGAGAAATGATATTTAATTTCATGAATTGAGTATATTTTCAAAGAATATAGAATTATTATTAATGAATGACCATAAAAGTAGTAAGATTGATTTATTTAAAAAATGATTTGATTTTCAATGGAAAAAATGACTTTTTCAAAAAATATTAATCATTGAAATCGTTGATTTTGGAAATAAATGTTGTGATAGATGTTGTGATAGAATTTAAAATGAAAATAAATCAGTTTCTAGAGAGTGATATATATAAAGAATGTTTTTTAACCAGAACATAGAATGATTTATAGAAACCAATCAGAATAAGCAATATCGAAAGTGGTTTCACCATAGCCACAAGTGAACCATGATTTGGTTTTGTGTATTGTACATACATTTCAAGTTGTGCATACGGTGAACCTGAGGGAGGATCCATGACTTTCTGATTATTCCATACCATTCATGATGCTGAATCCACCAATTTTCTAGGGTGATTCCAAACCTAAATAACTATAGGTGGGATGAATACGTTGAATTGTATCATTGATTTCAACAGCACAATATAAAAACTAAAATTTGATATGGTGGATTATATGATCTAGGATTTCGAACAACAATGATGGGATTTCGTGATGCCATAATACCAGATCATGACCTTAGTTGGGAATATTTTGAGGAATGATTCATTAACCAATTCTATCCTCACAAATTCAAAATCATAAGAACAATTAAATTCTTCAGTATTCAGTAGGAAAATAGTTATTCCACTTAATATACATCTAAATTAATGAATCTAATCAACTATTAACTAGAAGTTGAGGGTAGTGTGGCCTTGAAGGATGCCATATTCTAGTCAGGGCTAAAGCAATAAATTTTCTTGAATAATGTGTTGTTTTTTATTATGAATTAGACAGAGATCATGACTAGATCGTAATTGTATTAATGTTATATCTAACGATCTATGGGAGGAGAAACCATTATTATACCTACAATAAATGGTTAGAACATGAATACTGGGAGCAAGAGGATGGTGTACACCTATTACATATGTGAAAATGGGAATCATAAAAAAAATTAATCGTGTCTTCTTCCAAAACCAATGAACCCGTTGATATGTTTCTACTGTGGTTCGTTTGACCAGATTAAGAGAGATTTCAGGACACAACCTAGATAATTCCATAAATGAAATAATATGGGAAATATTAAGTGTTATTGTATTAGTGCTTTAAGGTGAGGTGCTTGAGTTACTTTTGAGGTGTCATAATCATCATATGCTTTAACAAGATGAGTCTAGATTAATCAGACTAATTAGTATAGAATAGTTAGGTATAGTGATTCTCAGAACATCATGGCTCCCCAGGATGGGAAATCGTAGTAAAAAAAATAAGGAGTAGAGTGTTACGATGATGGAATTGTATAGAGTATAGAATTAGATTTTAGAAGATATGACTGGACCATATATGGTGAGTTTTACAATTCTATTTAATTATACATTTATGATTGAGTTGTTTGATACAGGTGCTTAACATTCCATCATTTCATCTCATGATATTGATTATTAATGATTAAAATAAGAAATTATTATCTCTGTATAAAAATATTTAACACTTACCGGGGAAATGGAATGTCGATCCATTATGTGTAAAGCATGTTCTATTACTGCTAAAGGAGCTAGGAAGACATGGGATTTCAAGGTGTTAGAGACGGATGTGTTTAATGTTATCCAAGGTGTGGATTGTTGTAAAGTGTTTATGGATCACATTTATTGTTATATCATAACTGATAGTTTTACAATTGAAAATAATATAGAGCATCTCCTTAATGGAAAAAGCGTTATAAAGGCAAGTGAAAAAGGCTGGTTGGAACCAATGGTCAAAATGATCTCATATTAGTTGGAATAATTAACTTTGTTATCGATGGAAGAGATTAAGGATAGTAGTATTCCTGTAGTTGTGAATCAATTTCCAAATGAGATTCTTAAAAACATATTAGGGTTACCACCTATAAGGGAAGTGGAGTTTATGATTGATCTTCTTTGGGGGAATAGTCCTATTTCCCTTCTATCTTATATGAGGTAATTAATATAATTAATAGTTATGATAGTGTGGTTGGAGGATCATGAAGGCAATGGTTGCATTCAGTCAAATACATCATTGTGGGAAGCACCAGTCATGTTGGTGAAGAAAGCATTTGGAACTCAGATACAATGTGTGGATTAATGTATGTTTAAACAAATTATAATAAATAATAGATATCCACTTAAAAATATTGACTAATTTTTTGATCAATTAAGGGGAACTTCATTGTTCTATAAAAAATGAATTTCAATCCGGATATCACCATTTTCATATTCAGAAAATAGATATTCCAAAGGTATCTTTTAGAAGCATATATAGCCGCTATAAAAACATTTTCATTCCTTTCGGTCTTTTGAAATCCCTAAAATTATTTATGGAATTAATGAAATTTATATTGTATAAATATATGTATTTTTTGGTTGAGGTGTTTATGGATGATATATTAGTATATTTGAGGACAATGGTTGATCATTTGAAACACCTTGACATTTTGTTGGAAATAATGAGAGATAACTGTTTATATATGAAACTATAAATGTAGAATTTTTATGATATAAGATTTTTGATTTGATGTCCTTTTATTTTTTGGAAGAGGTATTTCTGTGGAACCTTAAAATATAGATGGGGATATCTCTTGGAAACTCATAAATATCTTCTTTGACACATAAATAATTATTGGTCTAGAGGGTTATTACAGATGATTTTGGAAACAAATATATTGACTAGCCTCTCTAATGAATTCATTAACATAGAATAATTATCAATTCCATGGAAGTGAATAATGTGGTTTGTCTTTTCAGGGGCCGATTTTTAATTATACAAAAACACTTATCTTGATTTTTTTTGAATCTAGACATGGGTACATAGTGTACTCTGATGCTTTAGGATCTGAGTTGGGATGTGTTCTCATTTAAGGAGACTGTGTTATTGCTTATAGATCAAGGAAGTTGAGTGTTCATGAAAATAATTTCCCAACACATGATTTGTAGTTAGCTACTATTTTATATGCCTTTAAGGCTTGGAATTACAACCTATTTAGTAAGAAATTTGTTATGTTCGTCCATTATAAGATCTTGGAACATATTTTATCATAATGAGATTTTAATCTAAGGAAAATGAGATAAATGAAGTATCTCTAGGTGTTTGAATTTGACCTGATGTATATACCATGTAAGGGAAATACAGTGGCATATTCATTTAGAAGAGATTCATATGATCATGTGGCCAATAATGGTACAGATGAATGCCGATTTATATCAGTCTAAGAAGACATTATTGTGGAATTGGATGATCTAGGAGATTTTTTAGATTTTGTTTCGATTTCTATGGTTCCTGGTTTGGTAAATATTGTTAAATAGGAAGAAACAACTAATGTAGAATGATTGGTTATATGTCAATACCCAATGGTGGGTAGACCATTGAGCATTGGAAACATTATGGGAGTTTAGTTCTATGGTTCAAATATAAGATTGTTGTACCTATGGATAGTTAGGAACAACATCGTTATGCCTACCATCATTATAGATAATATGTACATCCAGGTTTACATAATTAGTATATGGTATTTAAGCTCCAATTTTGGTGGATTGTGTCACGACCCATCCTTAGGGCTCATGTTGTGACTACCCCAAGTCCGCCTACCATATGCCAGGGGCTGGCGACTAGTACCAAAGGCGTAAATCCTGATAAAGGGAAGGCATTTCCTTTATATAAGTAAACAAACACACAATAGAGTACACAAGATGAAGTAAACACTAAGTAATCTAAGTACGAAAGAAAGTGCTGGATGTAAATGGGCCAGTTTACAAACCCAACTGAAAGTAGAGTACAGTTGAGAAAAGACAGTACAACATCTGAAACGTAAAGCAGCAACCACCAAGTTGTCCTCCGGAATTCCCACCTAAAGGGTGGGTACAGATAGCCTCTACGGCTCCTCGGGTCCATTTGTCTTCTCCGTGTATGTCCCGCCTGATACTCCACCTCCAGGTATCATCCCGCTCCATAAGCCTCAACCACAATCAACGATGTCCGTCGTCTGCAACCAACACAATGTAGTGCGGGCATAGCTTGCATATGGGTTAGTATGCGATACTAGTAGGTACCCCGAGACCCCCGAAGGCCTCCCAAAATCTACAAAGGATATACCAAAAAGGAAAGATACAAACCTAAAGTATCAACCAACTCTACTTAGGTATATTCCCATACATATACCTAATTCATCAATTTCAGTTCGACACCAACTCAAGAGCCCAAGTACAACCTAGTCCAAACAGGAAAGCACAACTCAATCCACATAGGAAAGCAAGACAATCATTTAGAAGATAATGACTGAAATTAAAGACTCATACCACACAGGTACACTAATATTGAAGAGGGGTGGAGATGATTAGATGTAGCCCTTGAATCATCTCCTCTACCGAACCCATGTAGGATCCAAGTACAGAAGTCGTTGCTGCCGAACCCACATAGGATCCATGTACAGTAACCATTGCTGCCAAACCCACGTAGGATCAAAGTATAGTCATCATCACTGCCGACCCCATAGAGGATCCATGTATAGTCTTCCTCACTTCCAAACCCCAATAGGATCTAATTACAGTCATCCTCACTACTGAACCCACATAGAATCCAAGTATAGTCGTCCTCGTTGTGGTAGTCGCATCCAGATCTAGGGTTCCCGCACACAGCGTACTCGATTCCGGGAGGGTCCACTCCTCGAGTCAAGGGATTGATACATCAACTACCATGAAGTCTCAAGTTGATTTGTTATGAAGATCCACCTTGTCATAGGGGGCTAATCCAAACAAAACGTATCCAAGATATTGTGTACAAAATGACCAAGCCTTTTACGAAAAAGTACATAGTGTGTAGGTATACGGTACACGCCGTGTAGTTAGTTCTCGGGTACTGCCCGCGTTTAACTGTCAGTGTCGAAATACTGTTCATGTAGGAAGTAAGAACAAGGCATGTGGTATGATTACACATCGTGTCCATGAATCTAGGTTGGCTATGTGTTTGCTGTCCATGTGCTCGTACACGACCTCAACCCATTTTTTCAAAACCGTGTAACTGGTATACAGAGAAGCCCGTGCCACTGGCCATGCCTGGACGTGTGGTGGATAACATGTCGGTGTACTCCACACTGTGTCTGTGTATCCCCGAGATACACGTCGAGTCTCGCGAAGCCGCTTCTGTCCTTCTATGAAGAGAATACACATCATGCCTCTTGGTCGTGTATTGTTGACCGTGTCTGTGTATTTCCCAGAATACACGCCATGTATCGTAAAGCTGCTTCTGCCATTCTGCGTAGAGATTACACGCTGTGTGAACAGGGTCACACACTGTGTGTTACATGTCTTAACCCGAAACTCAAGCTGCAGTACGCCCAGACTACACAGGATGCTCGTCAGAGATACACGCTGTGTATTCTGGAAATTTCCAGAAATGTGCCTCTAGCCAGCGCACCTCCTGTGATGTCCATTCTTTGTTCTGACAGTCCGTTCATCATGAAACATCAACCACTAGGTCGCCCCGATGTACTGTAAACATATACGGTGTTTTTGGGCCTCCGATCAGCTCCGAATACACGATACGATTCACCCGCACGAAGAACGGTAGAGGGAAGGTCCTTCAGGTTCCGATTTGATCCTTCGCCTGCTATCCTCGTTGCACCTCCACTGGGACGTCGTGATGTTGGGTCTTCAAATTTGGGATCGTTGAATCACAAAATGAACACACATCGATTCGTTGTTCATTACCCATGAAGAACACGAAGAATACACCAAATATTCAAAAAAAAATGGCGGAGGGATCGGGCTGTGTTCGTTTAGCCCGGTCCTTCCGCGTTAGTTTAGTAGCAAGCGGGTCAATAGAAACAAAAATGGAAAAAGAATCAGATTTTCTCAAATAAAAACACACCCCTACATCGTGACATGATCTATGGTGAGGTGGCATCAGCGTTTGCAAAATCCCCACTGCAGTGTCCCCCCCTTGTCACGGATGAAGAAGATGATGGAGAAACTGAGTCGCCGAGTCAATGTTCTTCGTTGGAGAGTTATCGTTATTTATTAAAGAAGAAGTTATTCAAAAGGAACTAGAGATATCTTCTCCAATTCTCAACACAACAAGCCAAACCCAAATCAAATAAGGCTCCTCTTATTTTATTAAAACATGTCATGCATTCAAATTACAAAATTTAAACACTTAATTCAATTGATTGATTAAGTGTGTGTTGGCATGAATTAATGTGGGAGAGGAGGAGTCACTTAATTAAATACAAGCGGTTTAATTGGGCGGTTTAAGAAGTTTTAGAGAATGTGAAGGGTTGTGGCTCGTGCAGGCCCCACCTCACATTTATCCTCACATGGGTAGTTAAGATGTTAGTGGGTCCCACCATAACTCCCCCATTTAGGATAAATCTACCTTAGAATTATAAATAAAATTGTACCACAATTTTATTCACTTTTTATCGAAACCACTTTTTTTAACATCACCTCCCAAGAAAACACATCTTCAGTAAAGGTCCTCTTAAGCAATTACCGGTGATTTGGTTTAATCGGTGCCCTCAGATTTCAATTCTGAGAACCGGTTCAAAAGATAGAAAAAACAGCTCATTCTTTCAATGAACGTACCCGATCTAAACTTCTGAAATTTATTCCGGGCACACCGGCCCTCGGAATCAGGTGCTGTCATGAACTGCTTACTTGTAAAATCCTGATGAATTTAAGAAAAAAAATTCCTTGAAATTTACGGGTATTTACATTACTCCCACCTTTGGGATTTACGTCCCCGTAAAGCTACATCATAAACTGGGGAAACAAATCGTTGTACTGTGGACGCATCAGAACCTCCTACTCCCATGTGCTCTCCTAGAGGTTCCCGTGCTTCCACCTGATGCGCACTAGAGGAATCGACCGTCCACGTAGGACCCACTCCTGTCAATCCTCAATCTCCACCGGGACCTCCGCAAATGTTGTCTGTTCATCGATGTCCAGCTCCCCATGGTCTATGATATGCATCGGGCCATGCACGTATCTCCTCATCTAAGATACGTGGAAGAGGTCGTGCATAAGGTGTAACTGAGGTGGAAGAGCCAGGCAATAAGCCACCTCGCATATCCTGCTGAGAACCTGAAATGGTATGATGAAGCATGGAGATAACTTGCTGCCCCGACCAAATCTCTGTAGTCCACGTCGAGGTGAGACCCGTAAGAAAATGTGGTCGCCATCCTCGAAATCTTGTGGTATCTGCCTCCTATCAGCATATGACTTCTGTCGGCTCTGAGCAGTCCTCATCTACTCTTGGATGATCTGTATCTTCTTCTTCATCGCCTGGACCATCTCTGGTCATACAAGTGCTGACTCCCTAGGGTCTGTCCAGCACATCCCGATGGTGGAGTGGTATCTATTGATGTATGAAAACTCCACCAATGTTAGGTGATCCTCCCAGCTGCTACCAAAGACAAGAACACATGCACGGAGCATGTCCTCATGTGTCTGAATGGTCCTATCTGTCTGGCCATCCATCTGAGGGTGAAAGGTGGTGCTCAGGCATAGCTGCATCCCAAAAGCCTCCTGCAACCCCTTCCAAATTCGGGAAGTAAAGCGAGCATCGCGATCAGAGACGATAGACGATGGCACACCCTGAGGCCATACGATCTCTTAAACATAGAGGCATCACAAGCTCTCTACTGAGCCCTGCTCTCTAATAGGTAAGAATTGGGCTGACCTGGTGAGTCGGTTGACAATCACCCAGATGGAGTCGTGACCTCTAGATGTACGTGGAAGTACCATCACTAAATCCATAGATATCTGATCCCACATCCACTCCGGGACATCTAAGGCCTGTACCAAGCCTGCTTGTACCTAGTGCTCCGCTTTCACATGCTGGCAGGAGAGGCATCGTGAAACGAACTCTACCACCGCCTTCTTCATACCCGGCCACCAGTGCTGTCGTCTGAGATCCTGGTACATCTTCTCTACTCCTGTATCTACCGCAAATGGGGATGTGTGAAACTCTATCAGCCCCTCCTCCTGTAATGCAACTAGTACCATGGTACGTCCCCTGAAGAGGATGACGTGCTCTCCTCCTACAGAAAATCCATCATGTGTATGTCCTGTGGATATCTGTGCACATCGCGTCTCACTGTCAACATCCCCACGTTGTGCCTCTCTGACCCGCTGAAGTAGTGGAGGAGTGACTGTGAGTGACTATAGAAAGGATACACCATCTCTATCCATGAAGGATATCTTCAATGCGGCTAGCTGCTCTGTCGCCTCTCCAACTAGCTGAATACCTGATCTCCTGCTGAGAGAAACAGCTACTACGTTCCCCTTCCCAAGAGTATAGACTATCTCAAAGTCAAATTCCTTTAGGAACTCGATCCATCTCCACTATCTCAGGTTCATGTCCTTCTACGAGAGGATATACCTGAGTCTCTGGTGATCATAGTAGACTGAAAAGCACTCGCCCATTAGATAGTGCTACCACATCTTCAAGGAGAATACCACTACTGCTAACTCGAGGTCATGGGTAGCATAGTTATACTCATGATGCCTCAACTATTGTGAACCATAAGTGATCACTACCTGCTCCTACATCAAGACACACCTGAGTCTGGTCCCTGATGCATCGCAGTAAACTACATCCCCTACGCCCTCCTCCGGTAGCCTCATGATGGGTGCACTTGTCAATCTATGTCTCAGCTCATAGAATCAATGTTGAAATCTATCTGACCACACGAAGGGTTTACCCTACTTCCCAAAAGCTGAAAACGGTGCTGCAACACTGGATAATTCTGGCACCAATCTCCGATAGTACCCAGCCAGACCTAGGAAACTCCACACCTCTGTCACACTCTTGGGTGGCTCCCAAGAATGTACTGCCTCAATCATCATAGGATCCACTGCAACTCCTGCCTCAGAGATGACGTGCCCCAAGAAGTGGAACCCCCGAATCCAGAACTTGCACTTCAAGAGATTACCATAAATCTGGTTCTCTCAGAGTGTGTCCAGTACAACCTGCAAGTGGTAGGCATGCTCCTCCTCAGTAGTCGTGTAAATCAATATGTCATCGATGAAGACTACGACAAATCGATAAAGGTAAGGTTGGAAGATCCTATTCATGAGACTCATGAACACTACTGGAGCATTGGTTACGCCGAATGGCATAACCAAGAACTCATAGTGGGCATACCGACACCTGAAGGCCGTCTTCTGCAAATCCTCGTCTCAAACTCTGAGCTGATGATAGTCTGACCTGAGGTCTATATCCGAGAACCATCATGCTCCATTGAGATGATCGAAGAGTTCTTCAATGATCTAAAGTAGATACTTGTTCTTAATAGTCACCTAGTTCAAGAGACGATAGTCGACACACAATCGCAAGCTCTCGTCCTCCTTCTTGGCGAACAAAATCGGGGAATCCTAGGGTGAAACACTAGGTCGAATGAATCCCTGGCCCTGTAATTCCTCCCGTTGTACCTATAGATCATGAAGCTCAGCGGGAGCCATCAGATATGTTGGAGTAGATAACAGGTTTTTCCCGGGGTACAGGTCAATGTAGAAGTCTACCTCTCTGCGAGGAGGTAGTCCTGTAACATCATCAGGGAAAACATCCGCATAATGATCCACCACAATAGGAAAACTCGTACTCCGCACATCAACCGCTCAAGGGATGAGACTGGCCAACTAATGTGTGATCGGCTGCCCTCTCCTCTACATAAGTCCATCCTGTACTGCAATGGTTCCCTTCTCACCGGTAATGGTGAACCTACTCCCATCTGTGTGTACACACCGCACATTGCGCCTAATCCAGTCGATCTGAGCATGGACTGCAGATAACCAATCCATGCCCAAGATGACGTCGTAAGGCCTTGACACCACTACAAGAAGATCCCAGCCAAAGCTTACGCCTCCTAGAGTAAGCTTACACTACCGGCACTGGTGCGTAATCGTCGATTCTGCTCCCGTAGGAGTCTCTAGCTGTAAGGATCGAGCCAATGGCTCTATCAGAATATCCGAGCTCCGAACAAGGGAAACGACAATAAAATAATGACTCGCTCTTTGTCTATAAGAACTATAGAAAGGGTGGAGAATACATATATAGTGCCTCGAATCATCCCAGTTCCGCCGTATTCATAAGCTTCCACTGCCTAAAGCTGATCCTGCCTCTATCTTCCAGCTACCTGTGGTCGGGGTGGACCTCCTGGTGGAGGTGGTGGTAGAGCCTCGAAGCATCGTCCACCACCTGCTGCTCGGCCAGCTCCTCTACCTTATCTTCCTGATCCTTACGGACTGCCATGGTCGAACATCTGCCTCTACCTGGGTGGTCCTTCAACCGTCTTCTACTCCTCTGTATGGCGGGTCGGGTAGTCACGATCCATGTGGCCATGCCCGCTGCATGCATAGCACTACCTGCCTCTCGAATGACTGGATCTACTGTATGTTCCCCACACCTCTGAACCTGTATCCTGAGGTCTCTCACCTGATGGTCTTGTCCGCCTGGACCTCTATGAAATCTGTCTACTGTCGGCTGCATAAGACTCTGCTATGTGTCGCCCTGCAGTAGGCCACACTACTAGTGTAGGCTTAGCAAGGAATCTCTCCACAAGAATGTATCTCCCCAGTACTTCTTCCTACGTCGGAATGCTAATGGATATCATCAAATCAATGATCCCATGCCTCAGTACCTTCTCGAAGGTCTGGGCCGCGAAGAAGGGGACCCATACCATATCTATGGAGTAGCGCGAGAGATCAGTAAATCTCACCGAGTACTGGGCTACTGTCATACTGCCCTGCCACTACTGTAGTAACTCCTGGATGCGCACCGCAGGGAGGGTGGATGGAACGAACTCCGAGCGAAAGAGGCTCTCGAAGTCCGTCCAAAGTAGAGATGCCTCTTCTTGCACCTAGAGCATCAGGCTCCACCATCTACCTACTGATGCGTGCAGGAGACTTGCCACAAGGATCACCATGAGGTCATCTGGTGTCCCTACTAATCTTAAGACTCAAACAACAGCGTCCAGCCAATCCTCGAATGCTTGATGGTTCGTCTCTCCGCGGAACATGGGAGGCCTCTTTTACTGAAACTCGTGCAGTGCACTCAGGCAACATACACTCTCTGCTGTTGGGGCTTGGGGGTATCTGTGGCCCAGCAGGTAGAGGTACCGCTGGTTCCTCCACTGTAATGGGGCCCTACATCGAGGCCTCGTCGCTCGGTGGGCTGCCATCTCAAACATAACTGGGAACCCTAGCTAGATGTCATCATGGGTTCATCCTAAAAGGAACAGGTGTGCCACGGTTAATACAGTATTCTTGGAAAGATGACTCAAAGTAATCAAAAAGAAAACTTTTGAGACACATATGCAATCAGTTTTTTCAAGCACTGAGTTGGAAATCAGAAGTCAGGCTCCTTGTGTATGGATATGTGAGCCGCTGAACAAACATTGGAATCCCTGGATTGATAACCACACTCAACACGCTTAACGCTATTGCTTCAAATAAAGAAATTATCAGAGTCCTTTGTTCTCTGGTAGAACCGACTCATATAATACCAATTTGTCACGACCCATACTCGGGGCTCATGCCGTGACTACCCCAAGCCCGCCTACTATAGGTCAGGTGCTGGAGAATAGAAAAAAAGTTATAAATTCTGATAAAGGTAAGGAATTTTCTTTATATAAGTAAATAATAACACAATAGAGTACAAAAGCATAAGTAAACACTAAGTAAACTAAGTACGGAAGTATGTGTTGGATGTAAATGGGCCAGTATACAAACCCAAATGAAAGTACAGTACAACTAAGAAAAGAACGTACAACAGCTGAAAAGTAAAGCAGCAACCCCCAAGTCATCATTTGGAACTCCCACCTAAAGGGTGGGTACAGATATCCTCGTCATCTCCTCAGGTCTGTCGGTCCACTCCGTGTACGTCCCTCCTGATAGTCCACCTCTGGGTACCATCCCGCTCCACAAGCCTCAACCACGATTAGAGCTGTTCGTTGTCTGCAACCAACACAACGTAGTGCGGGCATAGCCCATGCAGGGTTGAGTATACGATACTCAATAGGGACCCTGAGACCTCTGAAGGCCTCCCAGAATGAACATAGGATATACGACAAATGAAAGATACAAACACGAAGTATCAACCAAATCTACTTAGGTATATGCCCATACATATACCCAAGACATCAAATCCAGTTTGAATCCAACTCAAGAGCCCAAGTACAACCCATTCCACATAAGAAATCACAACTCAGTCCTCACAGGAATGCAATACAATCATATCAATGAAAATGATTGAAATTCAAGACTCATATCATAATGGTATACTACTTTAAAAGAGGGGGGAAGATGATTAGATGTAGCCGCTGAATCATCTCCTCTACCGAAACCACAATGGATCTAGGTAAATAAGTCGTCACTTCCAAACCCACGTAGGATCCAAGTACAGTAACCATCACTGCCGAACCCACGTAGGATCCAAGTACAATCATCATCGCTGCCAAACCCATGGAGGATCATGTATAGTCTTCCTCACTGCGAACCCACATAGGATCCAAGTATAGTCGTCCTTACTGCTGAACCCACACAGGATCCAAGTACAGTCATTCTCGTCATTGCAGTCACAACCATCTCTAGGGTTCTAGCACACAACGTACTCGATTCTGGGAGGGTCTTCTCCTCGAGTCAAGGGATCGATACATCAACTACCACGAAGTCTCAAGTTTATGTGTTCTAAAGATCCACCTTGTCATAGGGGTCTAATCCAAAAAAAACGTATCCAAGATTCTATGTACAAAATGACCAAACCTTTTTCCAAAAAGTACACAGCATGTTGGTATACGGTACACGTCATGTAGTCAGTTCTCATGTAATGCCCGTGTCTAACTGTCTATTTCAAAAGGTTGGTCAGGTAGGAAGTAAGTACACGGCATGTGGTATGATTGCACATCGTGTCCATGCATTTGGGTCGGCTCCGTGTATCCTGGCCATGTGCCCGTACACGGCCTCAACCCGTGTTTGCAAAACCGTGTAGCTGGTAAACAGGGTAGCTCATGCCACTAGCTATGCCTGGATGTTTGGTGGAGTACATGCATGTGTACTCCACCCCATTTCCATGTATCCCCAGGTTACACGTTCTGTCCCATGAAGCTGATTTATCCCTTATTTGCAGAGAATATATGTTGTGCCTCTTGGCCATGTATTGTTTCCCGTGTCTTTGTATTTCCTAGAATACATGCCATGTCTCGCTAAGCTTCTTCTGCCATTCTATGTAGAGATTACACGCCATGTGAACAGGGACAGATGTCATGTGTTACATGTCTTAACCAGAAACTAATGCTGCGGTACGCCCACACTACACAACATGTTCATCCGAGATACACACCGTGTATTCTAGAATTTTCCTAAAATGACCCCTCCGGCCAGCACACCTCCCTGATGTCTATTATTCATTATGATGGTCCGTTCATCTAGAAATTTAGGACATTAGGTCTCCCCAATGTCCCATAAACGTATAAGATGTTTTTGGTCCTCCGATCGGCTCCGAATACTTGATATGATTCACCCGCTTGAAGAACGGTCGAGGGACAGTACTTCCCATTCTAGTTTGGTCATTCGCCCACTATCATTGTCGCACCTCCGTTGGGACATAGTGATGTTGGGTATTCAAATTTGGGATCATTGCGTTACACAACGAACTCGTAGTGATCTGGTGTTTATCACCCATGAAGAACATGAAGAACACACCAAACATTCACAAAAACTGCGGAGGGATTAGGCCGTGTTCGTTGGGCCCAGTCCTTCCCCGTTAGTTTGGTAGCAAGCGGGTCAAGAGAAACAAACATGGAAAGAGAATCAGGGTTGCTCAAATAAAAACACACCCCTACCTTGTGACGTGATCTACGGAGAGGTGGTGTCATAGTTTACAAAATCCCCACGATAGTGTCTCCCCCCTTGTTGTGGAGGAAGAACAGGATGGAGAAACCGAGCCGCCGAGTCGACATTCATCATGGGAGATTTGGCGTTAATCATTGAAGAAGAAGTTATTCAAGAGGAACTAGATCTCTCTCTTCCAATTTTCTAAACAACAAGCCAACCCCAAAAAAAATAAGGCTCCTCTTATTTTATTAAAACATTCCATGCATTCAAATTAAAAAATTTAAACACTTAATTCAATTAATTGATTAAGTGTGAGTTTGCATGAATTAATGTGGGAGAGGATGAGTCACTTAATTAAATAAAAGGGGTTTAATTTTGGGGTTTAAGAGGTTTTAGGTAATGTGAAGTATTGGGGATCATGCGGGCCCCACCACACATTTATCCTCAGATGGGTAGTTAGGATGTTACTGTGTCCCACCCTAACTCCACCATGTATGATATAACTACATTAGAATTATAAATAAAATTGTACCATAATTTTAATCACTTATTATCTAAACCACTTTTTTTAACATCACCTCACGAGAAAACACATCTTTGGTAAAGGTCCTCTTAAACAATTACCATCGTTGCAGTTTAATCGGTGCCCTCAGATTTCAATTCTGGGCACCGGTTCAAAAGATAGAAAAATATGCTCGTCAGTTCACTGAATGTACCTAAGCTAAACTTCGGAAATTGATTCCAGGCACACCGGGCCTCGGAATCAGGTGCCGTCAGAAACTGCGTACTTGTAAAATACCAAATAATTTAAGAAAATATTTTCCTTGAAATTTACATGTATTTATAGATTGTATGAATAATAATGTGGCTAAGTTCATTTAAATGTGCATAACATGTCTGAATGTTATGTCATATCATCAAAGACTAGTATGTATGTTGCTGTCATTACCAATTAAATTGTGTGAAAGGGAGAAAATAGTTTTGTATTTTGTAATAGGTATACCAATAATGGTTTTGAAACATTATTTCACATGGGATTTAATATAAGGACCTGGTCTTAAAACATTTCATAATATTTTATTAAACAAATATTCACTTTGAGGATCTTTTCAGGTTTTGAGTTTTAAAGAATTAAAACATAACTATTACATATCAAATGATTACAAAGTAGACACTTCAACTTAGTTTCCATTTTTTCATAAAATAAATACTCATAAAAAAAAGAGTCATATCTAGTTCGTTATTTTAGACATCTTGAATTTTCTTTGATCCTATCCTTGACCCTATTTATCATTAAGTCCTACGAAAAACATTTCAAAACTTGGGATAAGCATAAAAATCTTAGTAAGGGTTATAAAACAAAGAAAGAAAACATTAGTTCATAAATACCTACAAAACATAAGCTCTCTTACTTACCTCATGAAATCATAAGATTTATGAATAACTCATATAAATAAAAAATCATAAAGGCAACTTGTGGCATCCATATCATACATTCTCTATAGTTATCACAACTACATAGGGAGTTACATTGGAATACCCATCATAGTATATTCCTTAAATCCCTTAGGAGAAACATCCAAATTTTCCTCCGTCATGTTACTCAATTCATTAGAGAGCTATCTCGGGCTCACCCTCCCTAGGATTATCCCAAAACCACCTATATACATAAATAATTCCCAAGAACCAAAACATGATCATAACACATAATAGAAGCATAAAGCAAAAAATAACATTTCCACATTGCAATAACAATATAACATTTTAATATATTAACGTATCAAAACTGTTATCAAAACCATTTTCAATACCAAAAATACATAAAATAGTATACTGTATGTTTTTCCGTATTAAAAACATTACATCTTGTTAAGGAAGCCAAAGATCATATAATACTCACGGCGGTGGAATGGTCGTTATCACCACATACGTTAAAAAGAAAAATTAGTTTTTTTGTCGTTTAGTAAAACGCTACATAGAAAAATATTCCATTTGAATTAAATGAAATTTCCATCGTTTTTATACATCATAAAAAAGAATGTCAGGTATTAGAACAAAAAATGCCTCAATGAATTGAGATTGGGATGAAGTCCCTTGCCTTATGTCTGTCATGACTCAATCACTCTTTAATGTCCTGAATAATAAATTAATGATAATTTATACTTTCATAAGAACCTTTTTAAAGTTCATTATTCCTTTTATATAACTTATTACCATGTTATAAACATTTTGTAATCATTTTAGTTAATAACGTTCGTTTTGTCAATATTGGGTACTTAAGTAAAAAATGCACACCATATATTTAAAGTTGTCCATGTGGTCAATAGTCCATTTTATCCATAATTATATTCATTATTTAGATATCATATATATCATATATATCTAGTATATATATATATATTTTAATTACAGTTCATATCATTTGGAGTTTTGAAATGAAATTCATTGTTCATGGAGACGGTAAGCCATACATACGCATGAACGCTACTTTCATTTCTATTTTTTTATTTTAATGGGATTAAAACATATTGATACATTGGTATATAATAATTCTAGTATAATATGATATATAATATCATTAAATCCATCCTGTATACATCCCACTTATTCTATTAACGATTCATATAAATTTGACAGGGCGGTAGTCTGCACTTCCTCAAATGAAATTATTGCGTTGACCGATAATGGAAAACACAAATGTATGATTTAGAAAAATACAATAGAATAAATAAAACATAAACATAATATATATCATATATAATTATAGTTTCATTCTAATTTACACCATGATAGGCAGTAGGAGATACAATCAACGTCTCTTGAGGTGTTTGTTTGCAATCCATAAAAACAATATGTTCATCACCCATTAGATGGAGGTGTGTGAATGTGTACTTATAATACATATCATAAAAACATCCTAGTATATTGAGGATATGATTTTTTTATAAAATAATGGAATAAAAGTTTTTTATGGGTTGGATAAGTAAAATAAAAGAAATGAAGTTAAGAGAAACTGTTACCTTTAATTTTGGTAGCATCCTTTGGTTTGAACCAAAAGGACTTCTTGAAGTGCCTTCTACCTAAGTTAAGGCTTCTAGGGGGAGGATAGGGATATAGGGAGCTTATTTAGGCCATTTTTGGATGATAAAAAATGCTTGAGAGGTGTGAGTAATTGGTCAGAAGTGACGTATTTTTATAAGGGGGGCGAGAGGCTCTTTAGGGAAAGTGTGATAATATTATCTTATTTTATTATGATATTCATATTCAAATGGACCAAAACTAATTAAATTCGATGATATGATGACTGATGGTCGAAATAAAATCATCCAATAAGAATTGGACATTTTTTGGATATTGTTTTAATATTTATAATCTTATTTATTTAAATCTTTTATTAATGATGTAAATAATACATCATTATTGTGTCATAAATAATTTACTTTATTTGATGTCTAAAAATTATAAAACAACTTTGATGATGAATGATATATTTTTATATTTCTAATTAATATTTATATTTGAAACGATAATTTATATAACCCCTTGTAAAAATTAATTTACTAAGAGATATTTGTTTTCGTCATTTTTTCTTTTACTTTAAGTTTATTAATCTAATGTGTCTTTATCACTGTCATGTTGCTCAATGGGGTCCCAAAATCAACCATAAGATGTACATGGTCGTAAATTACTCAACCAATAATTTTTTTACAACAGTTAAGATAATTTTTAATAATTATTATAATCTTTTTACCTTGAATTACATTATTTAACATTAACTGTGGTAAATAAAAGTCAGAAGTTACTATTCATGAAAAATTATTTTCATATTATTGGACCATATTCTACTTACTAAAAATAACCATGTATGTCGGATTTTTAAAATTCAATTCATAGAAGAGGTAAAATTTCATTTAAATGAATAATTCAGTTTTTTAACTATTAATAAGTGGTTTAACTATTTATCAAAAATTGATGTTTTTCAGAAAAATACCAAAAATTCTGCCTACGCTATATTTGATATTCTGAATTCAAAAATGATGTCTATTTTGAAAAAATCAAAAAAATTAAGAGGAATTAATTAATTAAAAATTAATTCATATTGTTAAAACAAATAGCATGTTTTTAAGAAACAATAACTATAGAAATATTGACACTTGTTTTTTCCAATTTCAAAGTGAAATTAATTCCAATGACCAAAATTGGATTAAATGGTAATAATATATTATAATTACACTTTAAAACCAAGTATGAAGACAATCTATCCATATAAATAAATTAGATTTAACACAGTTTTGAATTAAAATACAATATTTTTCTCTATTCATTAAAAATGAACTACATCAAAAATATTCAAAAAATTTACACAAATCAAATTTTTATGTATCCATTATAAATAATGATTTTATTTGGTCAAATATACTATTTTAAATTGACCAAAACTTGATTTAATGAGGGTTTCCCATTAAAATTTGGTAAATCATACTTTTAATGTAAATTATGCTTCAAATTAGATTCATTCACATTTTAAGCCTCTAACATTTTATTGGATAAATTTAAATTTTGTTGTGATAGATACCATGATAGATATGATTGATGTTGTTATTGGTGTATTGGTACATGTTATGGTTGAATTGGATGGATTTCAATCTTTAGTCCCTAAAGAGTATGTTCCATCTTTGATTGGAATTTGGGGGATCATGCTTCAACCATGTGTTATAAATTTTTTTATTTTGTGCTATAATGGGATTCCAAGAATTGATTAGTAGGAAATATTCTCCCCCATAGATTTTAATTTGGAACATAATTTCATTATTTTGACAAAATAGGGGTTTAAAAAAATTCCATGGATTATTGTCTGTAAACCCGAACAACATGGTGTGTGGTTCTATTAACACGCACCAAGTTCTCTTCTCTACAAGAAGAAAGTAAATTTTAAAGTACATGACATGTACTCTTAGTATAGATCGTGCTGTAGATAATTGATTCATTGTCTATATGAGTGAAAACACAGGTTGTTGAATTTTGATCAAAAAATCATGTACATTATATAGACCCCATTTAGTTTTACATATGCATAAATGTGTGGCTCTAGCCATATAAAAGTACATTTCCACGGGTAGACTTGACTATACACCATGTGTCATCCTAACATGTCGTGTACCAAGGAATTTTACATGACCAAAAAGATGGAGTTAAATGACAATGTGAGAGTTTAAAGGGACACATCGTGTTTCAGGATTACACAACGTGTACTTTGGATGATTACACGCCTATGCTGTTGGGAGTAAATTCATCTGTATTAAATTTAGGGTTCCTGTCATGTGTGGTTTCTATGTGTCATGTAATTTATTTTTGTGAAATTTTGAAGCATTTATTCTCTTTTATTGTTTTTGATCTCTTGAACAGAATACCTCGATGAATAAGAGTATACTATGGTGTTTGTGCAATAATTTATAGAGAAATTCCCCCACGATGACCTCCATTAGTATGGCAGGAGATTAGAAATGATCATATCCGGGAGGTGGTAGTCCATGGGGAACTAGAGGATCCTCCAGCTGTGACAGTTGCGAAACCCTATATTATACTAGATGTAGGTGAGGATTCCAAATTATGTGATGGCTTCAAGCGGTTTATACATAACCTCTAGTGTGTACCTCATCCTGCCACCTCTCTGGAAGAACTAATACAAGAATTATAGCATTAGAATCCACCTAAGTTATCTAGGGATGGTGCACTACTACCTGCAGAGTCATGAATGGAGTCCATGCTTACGTTCTTCAAGCTTCTAGAGATGACTCTTGACAGGAGGGTCAATATCGAATATTATATGTCTCATGATTAGGCCAAGAGGTTGTGGGATGATATCACTCAAACAGTGCACCATCGTGACATGGCATGGTGATATTTTGAGATAGTCTTTGATGAATAATATTTTCCTGAGACTCTGATAGCTAATAGATCTTGTGAGTTCATTCATATGAAGGAGGGTGATATGTTAATATTGGACAACTCTTCCTGTTTAACTGAGATTTATAGATTCGAACCACTTCTAATGTGTGATGAGACATCATGGGATAGGTAATTTGAGGATAGTCTCAGGTATGAAATCATATCATAGGTTAAAATTTTCAGGTTGACTTCAATTTATGCCTTCATGAATTAGATTGTGATTACCTAGCTTAATCTATGGGGAGTTGGAGGTGCGAACGGAGACAGTTCAGCTCCATGATCTAGTACGGTCTCGACCAGGAGAAGAAGATTCATATGTAGGACTCCTATGGGGATACAAGTAGTCAGAATGTTTCATTATGTTGCCAATAGAGATGCTATATGAGTGGTAGAGGTGGGTATATTATAACATAGTGCCTGATACACCCATTAGTGTGTTAAGAATGTGGTAGAATATGACATCTATATAACTCTTGTTGGGTGTTTCCACTAGCTACTAGTGAGAGAGGTTCATCACAAACACCATGTTAGGGGCAAGGTCAACAACAGCTCACCTATCAGGGAATTGGAATATTTCAGGAAGTTCAAGCCGAGGTGGTGATCATTGTCATGGTAGCCTGACCCCAAGATCTCTGTAATAGTAGGGCATGACTGCTCAGGGCATCCAGATAGTGTCTTCAGGCAGCAGTACAGGTTAGACATAAGCGGTGCAATAGACCCAGCAAGAGCAGGATCCCATACATCTTACTATCAGTGGTACTATTACAGTCACCTCTGTTTTATCTTATACACTCTTTTATATTGGGGCTTCACATAGTTTTATATTTTTCCTATTATAGAGATACTTGGGCTCTGTGTTTTCTCTTCTGAGGATGTTATTATTCTAGACACTCTGTTTGGTATAAAGATGGTAGATGTAAGTTAGTTAAAGGACTAACCCCTTGTGGTAGGTGGGTGTCACATATTTTGGGATCTCTACATCGTTGAGATTATAGGCTTTTATTTCATACTTTAAATTGAATGTCTAGTCTCCTTTAATTTATTTTTCAATAGATATAGTCGTATGGTGAGTTTTACATCACTAGAAGGGTGGTTGTTTCAATATAAGGGGGAGTGGGATGTACAAGAAAGTCGTTTTGGACATGAGAATCAAGGGTTTAGTGGGATGATAAAACATATTTCTTTTTTATTTCTATGTTATCAGGGAAGACATTAGACCTATTTCTATCTAGTGGTTGATCATTTCTTGGATGTTTTCCCAGAATACTTTTTCAGGATTACCTCTTTTATGAAAGGTGGAGTTCTCTATAAAGGTACTGCTAAGAGCTGCACCATTATCCATTCCTACTTATAGGATGTATCCTAAGGAGATACATGAGCTTATGAAGAAACTATAGGATTAAAAGGCATTGGTTTTTATTCGATCTAGTAATTGTCTATGGTTTAGTTGGTCCTTGTGGCGAAGAAGGCGAATAGTGCCCTCAGGCTATGTGTAGACTATCCGAAACTGAACCAACTGATGTCTAACAAATGATATCCCTTGTAATAAATAAATGAAATATTATATTATATTCAAGGAGCCTGGGTGTTCTCGAGAATCTACTTAAGTTCAAGATATCTCATGTTGTGTTTTCGATCAATGGACGTACCTCATACCATGTTTTGTAGTAGGAATGTTATATATGAAAAACTAGTTATACCGTTCTGTATCATGAACGCCCCAATAGTTTTCATGGGACTGATGAAATAAGTGTTCCATTCATTATTGGATCCTATTTTGGTGGTTTTCATGGAAGATATCTTGGTGTATTCTCATATCCGACATGAACATGCCACACATCTTGAGATTTTTTTGAATAAACAGACAGAGCATTAGTTATAAGTGAATACCACAAAGTGCAACTTTAGGATGGATCAGATTCATTTACTAGGCCATGCCATTTGGGAGACAAGTGTATCAGTGGACCAAGGGAAGGTGAGAGTAGTAGTTACCTGGGAGCAGACCAAGAACGTCTTTGAGGTGTGGAGTTTTCTAGCGATTGCTAATTACTACAGGCCTTTTATAAAGGACTTATCATGCTTAGCAGCCCCGATGAAAGTCTTGACAATGAAGGATGTGAATTATTTCTTTTTAGATTCCTTCATGGATACCTTGGAAGAGATGAATGGAAGACTCATTCTAGCACTGATATTGATTTTTCCAGATCTGGGTAGGTTTTATACTATATAATGTGATGAATTAGGTATTGGGATGGGAGCAATACTTATGCATGAGGAATGAGTCGTTACGTATGGGTCTCAGTAGTTGAGGCCACAAGATATGAACTATCCAACTGAAGATATTGGGTTAGAAGCATTTTTTTATGCCCTATGCTGTTAGATATATTACATATTGGGAGATCATTTTTTGTTGTATATAGAACAAAAAAGTCTCAAGTACATCATTACTCATCATGATTTAACTTTGAGGGAGTGATGGTGGGTGGAGTACCTCTAGTCGTTCGATATTGAGCTATCACACACAACTTAAAAATCCAATGCAGTGGATAATGCACTTAGTGGGAGGATTCAGATGCAGGATATACCAGAGACTAGTAGGTAGTGGAAGCATATGGAGTAATTCTCTAAGATGCACTTGGAGGTGCATGATAGTCAGGTGAAAACCTTCATTTATAATTTAGTTGTATCTTCTACCCTACATGGAAAAGTGAGTATGAGAAAACTATCAAATTATGATGTCCTTGTCATGTGAGAAATTTTAGTAGATAAGGATTAAACTCATGTTCAGATGATGGATGATGATGAGATCATAGGGAACACTACATGTGTCTGTGTTCCATTGGACATACGAGAGGAGTTGATATGGGAGTTTCTTGCTTTATCTTTGGAAGTGCATCTCAATGTTACCTAGATGAACCATGAATTCATCCATCATTACAGGTTATTGGGTTTGAAGATAGAGGAGGATGGTTTTGTTATGTGGTCATCCACCTTTCTATAGGTGAAAGCGGAACATCCGCGCCCAGTCGGGATTTTACATTAGTTACCTATTCGGGAGTGGAAATGAGATGATTTCATGATGGATTTTGTGATGGGTTTATCAAGGTTTCCAAAAGGTAATGATGAAGTGCTGGTGTGGGTTAAAAAACTTATGAAGGTATCTCACTTTTTTCCGATCAAGAAGTCCATCACTTTTTATTATCTTGGGATGTTTTAGGTTTGTGGGGTGCTACAACATTCTGGGGTCCTGCATTCTATCATTTCAGAGAGGGATTCCCCCTTCACATATCATTTTTGGCAGTGTTTTTTGAGGTCGATTGATACATAGGAGATTCGGAGAACAATATAGCTCCCCCAGATTGATGGCCAGTCAGAGCATAAGATATAGGTGCTAGTGGGCATGCTTCGATCATGCATCCAAGAAAATGAGAGATATTTGGAGAATCTTATTTCACTGTTTGAATTTTCTTATGATAATAGTTTATATGTGTCTAAAGAGATGGAAACATATAATAATTTTTATAGTATCACATGCCGACCACCCCTTTGTTGGATAGAGGTGGGTGATGAAGCTTTTCTGGGACAAAGTATCATGTATGAAACTTCTGAGTTGGTCTGGTTGATTTAGAAGTGGATTTCGATTGAAAATTCCTATCAGAAATCTTATAACATTTTTTGCAGAAAACCTATAGAGTCTTAGGTCAGGGATCATGTTTTCTTGCATGTTGCACTAAGGTTGGGAACAAGATAATCCGCGGATAGGATAATTTTTCGCCGAGATACATCAGTCTATTTTAGATTCTATGGAGGGTTAGTCTAGATGCTTATTTATTATAGTAACCTAAGAGGTACGAGTCTATGCAAGACATATTGTAGGATTCTTGGTTGTAATGTTACTTTTTGGACCCATCTCACACCAACCGTACAATGGATGCGGAGTTGCAGTAATATGAATCCTTCGAGTAGAATCTAATTCATATTGCTAATCAGAACATAGAGGTTCTCTTTGGATGGTCTGTTAATTTTGTATGGTTTTTTGGAAGTATGACCGAGTGTAGGAAGATACTTGGGAGTGGAATGTAGATATACAATCATAGTGGCTGAAGTTGTTCTCAGATTTTTCTTTATCTCCCTTGGAAGAGAAATTTGGGGATGAATTTAATTACGGTGGAATTTCGTAAGAACCCTATTATTCTATTGAGGTTTGAATCATTCCTTTTCAGTTTGTACTTACGAATATATGGGAAAAGATGTCAAGGTCCTGGATACGTTACTCTTACACAACATGACTATGAATAACATGTCGTATACTTATAAGGACACACCATGTATGTGTAACGAACCAGACCCAAACATCAACCCGAATAGTGCAAAATGGTGTTGGTGTTACTACATTAGGTGCACCTACCTGAATGCCAAAGGCTACTGACTAGCTGCTAGGGTCTGATATGTATAATGGAGAGTCTATACCCTCTCAGAGGAGAAGGAAAATAATGGCACTGATCTGAGTTATAATATATAACATGTTATGGAAGTAAATGACATTGTAGAATCAAACTACATCCGCATAGCGGAAGACCTATCAATATCTATAAACAACAGAAGAAATACATAAGAAAATGCAGTTGAAATTAAACACAATATCATGAAGACGAACTATAATAACATTTAGAATGAACAATTCATGCATCCATAGCAAGTCAACATATAAAATTGTCCCCAATGGCTAACCCATAGTAGCTACAATAACAAGTAAGCATGCCAATACAGAATGGAAACAAAACAAAGTAAAATCTAACCATATAGTATCTCATGGTCCATACCATATCCATGAAACAGCAAATACATTCCATCTTCTAAAGTTGATGTATTTCCTAGACGTAAATCAATAAAGTCTACACGTGTCCCAAAGGCCCGTGTAGGATGTGAGATGAATCCCAATAAGATATCACGCAATGGTGCATACCTAATATAAGTGTTCATGTATGAATGCATTTATAATGAAAGCAGTAAACACTATGATGCTCAAACAATCAAAAAATCCACTGTTGCTCACCATTCACCATGGAGTGTCACCTGCTTCGACCAACGTTGGAATCTCAGTCATGTAATTCAGCCCCATGTCCCTTTTCATAGTTCGTGTCTCAAGTATCAATGTCCCTAAGGCAATCCCAGGAAGTGGTAACTGATAAGAAAAACATTGTCTGTCCTAAAATAAGTAACCGGAGGGACAATGATGTATGCCCTCAATAAAGTAACCAGAGGGACAATATTGTCTTCTCTCAAATTAGTAACCGGAGGGAAAATGATGTTATCCCTCAAACCACAACGAGCCCTTATCTCTAACCCAACATCCTCAGTGTTATCCCCTAAAGGATCCTCACCTTCCACATCACTTCCTATGAAAAGTCACCCCAATCAAATAGTGCCTAAACAAAACTAATATGGGCCTTTACCCACAAGAGTGGTAAAAACCACCTCATCACAGAGCCTCTCTGTGTGCACACTAATCTATGATTATGGGTGAGAGGTAATCACCAAAATAGTACCCAAGCTACAACGTCTTTGACACCCAATGTCCCTGTGACCATGTTTCTCAAGTCATATGGCCTCACCATCCAATTAACCTGGGACATTCCCAACATGACAGTCACATAGCCTCAAGCCGACGTCTATGATGCCCAATCTCGTGGTCAGAACCACACAATATAACCTAATCCAAGCCCAACATGTGATCAAAACCACTCAATAATATCTGGTCCATGCCCATCACAGCCCGATGAATCCATCATTTGAAATATTACACATCAACAATATATATTTTATCAAAATATGTACATAAAATAGAAAATAAACTAAAAAGTTGAATTCCACATACTATTTATTATCCCATTCCAGCACCAAGGTCTTGGAAGCCTCTAAAAAATCTTATCATGACATAATGAATTAAACTTATTAGTTTAATCAAATAAAATCTACTTATAACTTATAGGAACCCCTATCCAAAATTCCTCAAATGTGAAAAAACCCCTTGCATGGCACCACTAATGAAGAACAAGAAATAAGGCACACCCAAAGGCATCCACTTGGTCAAATAAATAATTTAATATTCAATTGTAGGTAAAACCAGGTCAAACTCAAAAAACCCAAATACATACCAAAATCCACACCACCCAAATGACTATGAAAACACATAAATAGTTATTCGAAACCTACCTAAGACTCATAGACTTAGGCACTTCTGATATCGAGCTCCAATTCAAAGATGATCTTCATCGATCTATGTATTTTTCAAATCCTGGCAATTTCGCTCAGAGGGAAACTGCTGAGTATGAGGCAATGAAACTGTAACAAAATTAGGTTCACAAGATTATTCATGATAATTAGATCCCGTATCCACTAACGGATTGAAGAACGGACATCATATGAAGAAACTAGGGCAAGGTATGTAGTTATGGATTTTGGAACGGGACTCTTCCGATGTTGGGGAAGAAGAAGATCATTTCTGAAATAAGACATGATGATATTTCATTTAAGTGAATAAAAATTAAAATCCACCGCATTTATAAATGACTACACACTATGTAGTTTCATTTTCCATACTCCAACTTAAGAAGAGGTAGCCACACGGTAAGGAAACTCCACACGCATCGACACACTACTAGAACTCAGCCGGTATACGAAATGAAGAATACCCGACATGTCAAGCCACAATACATGCCGTGTAGTATGAAATCCTAACACAGTTGTGACCCAACTAGTACATAGTGAGAACACTGCTGATACATGCCTAAATAATTCAGAACATGTACTTTTGAGTACATGGCATGTAATCTAGAAATTTCCAGAACATCCCAATTTTTCACTTTTTTCTTAAGAACAAGTAAAAAATGTAAAACGGGTTGGGATTTTGACCTATAACAAAAACATAGGTTCTTACAATCTCCACACCTTAACATAGCTCATCCTCAAGATATCAAATGAAACCTGGATATGGAACCAAACATACCAACTCGATCAATGTAACATGGACTACCCCGATCATAAAGGTTTTATATAATTTCTTCAAAGGGCTCCCCGCCTTAGGATTTTCATAACTCAGTCTCAAATCAACAAAACTCAAATAAATACATTGTTCACTAACCTATTTATAGACCCATGGTCCTCTCCTGACGAATCGTCACCCCTGATTCACATTAGTTCTCCCATGTCATTTGGGACACCCAAACATAACCTGCACAACATCAGTGTCAGCCTCCATGAGTTCTTCCATTTCATGGATTCTAAAAAGAAATCTGGTGCCTCGAACCTCAAGTAACATGAATCCTCGATGCCCCAATGCCCATGAAACCTCATGTAACCCACATCTATGATGATCATGATGCAACACATATCATATATATATATATATCACACACCCGATATGGATCCAATCGCACTAACTAATATCTATATAGTCCACATAAATCTTGTGCACCTCTTACACTCAAAGTTGACATGTACCAAATGCCATGAAAAAACAAGTCAAAAACCTAAAAATATCCTGGCCACTACCACAGTGTACCTTTAAACATTATCAGCTCCCCAGCCTACTCAACCTCATGTTTCTCCATGACATGCACTTGGCATGATGTACGACTGCCTGATGACTGATCTCCATGTGGGGCTACTCCAGTAACCAGCCACAGACCACTCAGCTTTGTGCCAATGTTTCTATTGTGTCCTCCATGTTCTGCTGAAAATCGACTTCCCTCTCCTAGTAGCGATCCAGAACCAACTCCATATGCCATAAGAATTCCTAGTCTCAGATTACCAGCAATTTCAGAAGGATTCCTACAGAGCCTCTCAAGATTCCCAACCAGTCCACTTGCCCGACACTCCTTTAGATCCATATCACACTTATTCAGGACAAGCCATGGCTATCCACACAGAAAAAAATTACTAAAGAACAACTACGAGGTGTTATAGGTGAGTCCATGGCCAAACTAACCAATGGGAAGGCATCATGTCCTCACTTCCGCCAATCTAAACCATCACCTGACACCGTTGTCTGACCAACCTGGGGCCTATCCCTCTAGTTACATTCATTTATGAATTCCTGATTCACTGCCTCTAAGAACGAACCCATCCCAAAGATATTTACATGAATCCTAATGGCGTGTCGTGTTCTATATTCAATGCTCCTCACCCTTTCCGAATAATCACTTTACATACTAGGTTTCAAGAGAGACAACTCAGTTAAAGTAGTTGCGTAGTCCATAACGAACATGTATCCCTATTAAAGGCTCAATAACTCCCAACCTCTCACAACCCTCTGTGTATCTGGGAAATAGTGCTCAAAGAATATGTCTTTGATTTATTTCCATTCTAATACTTCATGACTACGTTCCCGAACCTTCATATCCCAACAATGCTTCATTGGTCCTCAAAGCATGTACGTAGCCAGCTTGACGCTCCTCTTTGGAGGCGTCTCAAGCTGCTAAAAGATCATCTGCATGCTCCCTATCCAATTCTCAACCACTTGTGGACCGCCCTCACACATAAAAAGTAGTGGGTGTTGTGATTCGAACTCCCACATCAGATATTCCATAGAAGTTCCTACACCCTACACGCCAATGTCGATCCCTGACAAGACATGTACCAAACGCGACCTGAGCTGCTCTTTGAGCCTCTGTCTGAATGTTTCCATACCAGGCTGTTGTCCTGCCTACTCTAGATCCTGAACCTAATCATGTCCCAAATCCAATACATGTGGTTCATGAAATTCTTGAAGTAGATCCAGAACCTGATCATGCTCTTGTAGCACTATATAATCTCCCACATGACACTCCATCCTAGTCATCTAAATGGAACCTTTTGAATACCACAAATGGCCAGACATCCCATATATATATATATAACAATATATTTACTGATATATGAAATGATGTACAAGAGATCACGTAACTACTACTCTTATACTCCCCCACCACAACTCATACCCACGACACACCAGCCTCATTGCCTCTTAGCCGCCCTCAACTGATCCATGTATCAAAATTACCTTGGGCTATGCCCCATTTGAAATACAATGATGCATCAATCCGACAATCGAGTCACCTAATCCTAATGATAAAACTATCCTCAACCATAGTATATGTTTTCTCTTATAAGAGCCAGACCCAAATACCCTACAACAATAAATTCTACAATATATAAAGCATGGGAGAACACATTGCAATAAATAAGGAATTTTATCAAAAATTTCACATATTCATATTTCAATGGATACAAGGAATATAAATAGACATTATTCCCAAGGAATTATCACTTCACAAAGAATTCATACTGTTATGAAATTTATATACCCAAAAAAATGTGGCAATCAAAAGACAAAAAAATAACAACTTCCATATCTCACCAAGGACCAATTCTACCTTACCGCCCAAGGTTAAGGGTTACATAACAAAATAAAAAACATCACACAAAAAGTGATCCAATGAGGTGAAAATCATATAAACAATAACATATGAAAAAGTAAATACCAATTCCCACACATTGAAACTTGGTCCTTCCCTTGTACCTGGGGCTGCAGGCACCCAAGCACAAGAAAAACACCTAGTTCCAGTATCAACCTATCTCAATTCTACCATATCAAAATAAGTAAATCCAGTAGAAATAAAAAGAGGAGTCTCAATATCATTAGTATCCACCAACACATGGTTACCAAATCCTTTTCGAGAACCCCTTTGATACCACTTTGTAATGACACAATCCTAAATCGCCACCCGAACAGTGCTAAACGGGTTGGGTGTTAATAACTTCGGTGCACCTCCCTGAATTCCTAAGGCTACTGACTAGTATTGAGGGTTTGAACCAGACCCACATAGAAAAAGCAAAATCAGAATCAATAAATAGTGGAAGAAATATATAGATCGTGTGGTTGAAAGTAACCACAGCAGCATGGTGAACACTTGTAAAAAATAATATAACAGACAATTCATGTATCCCTAGAAAGTAAATATATAAAAAGGGTGTCAATGGCTAACCAATAGTAGCTAAGATAACAAGTAATCATGCTGATATAGAATGGAAACTAAACATAATAAAATCCAGTCAGGCATGAACACAAGGTCTATTCCACCTCTATGAAAAAGCTAATACAGTCCATCTCTTGAAGCTGTCCTCTTTCCTACACTTAAACCCATAAAGTCTACATGAGTCCCGAAGGGACCGTGCAGGGTGTGAGATGAATATTAGTAGGATACCACCTCATAGTGCGTACCTAATATAAGTGTTTAAAAATTAAAAGATTTATAAGGAATGTAGTAAATAGTACGATTCACAAATAAACATAAAATACATTTGTGATCAGTATCCACCATAGAGGGTCACCTTCTTCTGCCAACACCAAAATCTAAGTCAAGTAACTTGGCCCCATTTGCCTCCAAACACAATAGGTCACTAGTACCAACATCTTGAAGGCATTCCTAAGAAGTTATAACTTAGAGGAACAATGATGTCTATCCCCAAAAAAATTAACTAGAGGGACATTGATGTCTTCCCTCAATAATGTAACTGGAGGGATAGTAATGTCAACCCTCAAATCAGTAATTAGAGGGATAATGATATCTTCCCCCAAACCATAAAGAGCCTTTCCCCCTATCAAATCCTAAATGTAATCCTCTAAAGGCTCCTCAACATCCATGTAGATTCCTATGGTATGAACCCTCATACCAATAGTACCTTAACCACAACTAACAGGGACCTCTACCCACATGAGTGGTTAAAACCAACTCATCATGAAGCCTCTATGTTTTTACACTACCCAATGTTTCTTGGGGAGCACTAATCTCCAAAATAATACCCATTCCACAATGTCTCTGACACCTCCCATCCCAGTGACCATGTCACTTAAGTCTGATGGCCTCACCTTCCATGTAACCTCAGCCATGCCCAACCTAAAAGTCACACTACCTCATGTAGATTTCCATGATGCCCAATATCGTGTTTATAACCAACCAATGTAACTCGAGAAAATCCTAACCTGTGATCAGAATCACACCGGAATATCTGGGCCAAAACCAACACAACCTGAAGGTTCCAACTTATGCAATATCACACATCATATATATATATATAATCAAAATAAATATATAAAATAGGAAAACAAACAAAATAGTTCAATTTAACAAACCATATACTGTCTCATGTCAACACCAAGGTCTTCGAAGCCTTTAAAAATTCATATCATGAATTAAACAATTAAACTCCATAGTTTAATAAAAAAAATATCAACTTATACCATTTTTTCACCATCATCCAAAATGCCTTAAATGAGCAATGGCCCCTTGTCTGGCCCCTCTCAAGAAAAAAAAGAAGAACGGAATACCCAAAGGCATCCCCTAGGTCAAATAAAAAATTTAATATGGAATGGAAGATAAAATAGGGCCACAATAAAAATATCAAAATATGCGCTAAAATCCACGCCACTGAAATGACTATGAAAACACAAAAATAGGTATGCAACAACTACTTGAGACTCATAGACATAGGCACATCTGGAATTGTGCTCTAATTCAATCCAGGTCTTCATTGATCTGTGTTTCTATCAAATCCCAGTAATTCTACTCAGATAGAAACTGTAGTGTGTGAGGAAATGAAACTAGAATGAAAGAGGATGCTTGGGTCCAGTCTTGATGATGCGATCCTACAACCACTGATAGATTAATGAATGGATATCATATGATGAATCTAGTGCATGGTATGTAGTTCAGGATTTCGGAATGGGACTGTTCTGATGTGGGGGAAGAATAAGTTCGTTTCAAGAATAAGACGTGAATATCATTCATTTAAGAGAAAAAATTGAAAATACATGGACTGTATAAAGAAATACATGTCGTTTAGTTGCCTTGTCTATACTTCGACATAAGAGGAGGTACCCACATGACATGGATTTGCCACACGGGTCGACACATAGCTTGAACATAGCTGGTATGTGGAAGGAATAATACACAATGTGTAAAGCCACACTACAATTTGTGTAGTAGTAAATCATTACACAGTCATCACATGCCATGTACATTGTGAGAACATGATAGGTACATGCCAAACCTATACATGGATTGTACTTTGGAGTACACAGTATGTAATCTAAAAATTTCAAGAGCTTCCAAAAATTTCCTCGTTTTTCATATAAAAAATTCAAAAATTCAAATAGTTTTGGGATTTTGACGCGTTCAAAAAAACCATGTTATTAAATTATGGAAGGCTACATGCCATGTAATTCTAACACATGGACCCATAATGGTCAGGCCAGAAATTATACATATAGTGCATGGAGTCTCATGTACATGCAATGTACTTTTTTAAATTGATTAAATAGTTTAGTAGCATTATCTTTGTGTAAAAGTATAGTAGCTCATCTCTGTTCACAATATAAATTCCAAGGGATATTTTTCTTCAAAATTGATTATATGAACTTGGTTTCATTCATCTTTGGTTGCATTTAACTAGTTTGGAGAGATCTCTATTCTTCATGATCCTTTCTTCATGATTAATTCTCTCTATTGAGTTATTTAAGGTCAAGAATTTATACTAGTTTTGTAGACATCATTATATGGGGAATAAAATCCTTACTCCGGATGAGTAGAGGCGTACTATGACATGGTAGGTGGTCCAATGAATTTTTCTCAATGTCATGTTGTTTACATGTGTTGTATTGTTTCCCATGTTTAGGTTGTAATAGTGAATAAAAATTGACCATTTTTGTTTCCAAATGACCATATGGTCATTAATTAAATTAAATTATGTATGTTTGAGATTCTTGGTATGATGATTTCCCACCCTGAGTGTGTGTTCCCTTAGAATGAATGTTTAGGGATGTTTGGCTATGATTTCTTATGAGGAATGGATTGTTGTTTACTTCTTGGAAGTATGAATTACATTTACAATGGAATTTCAATTGAAAAAATGTAATTTATTAGATTAAAGGGTTTAGGATTAGTGATTCCACCCTTTTCCCCATGATATTCCAGTTATAATTTAATGCTTGCGATAGTTTCATTCATCTATTTCTTGATATGTATGATTCCCGTGTGAGTAGTTCTATGTTGACCATTTAATAGGGTAATTTTAATTTGTTTTTTATTATTTTGAAATGATGATTTATTAGGATGGACCCTGATTGACTTCTTAGGTATGTGGGATAAAATGTTTTATGCTTGGGTATGAGGATTTGTTTTGACTGTTGGTGGGGATTCGTTTGGCCTAGGGAAAGGATTTGGTTATGCCTGCAAGCATGGATTTTCAATGCATGAATGGAAATATATTGTGCTTCATATTTATATGGAATGAATTATGATTCATTTCCCAAGACAAAGAACAATAATGGATTCGCTGTTTACTTTACTTGATAAGATAGAATTCAAAGGTATCTTTTTTATTTCCATTATACATGGGATTTATAATAACCCATTCTCTTTATTAAACACATAAACGTGATTCATTACATAAACTTGATCTTAAGAAAACTATGAGGACATAGTGGTCTAGTGTATTTAAGAATTTTGAACATTACATGGAAACATAAGACATAAAATACAACATCTTTAAAGAAAACTTCTTTTACATGACAATAATATTCATTTGTTTTTGGAATTACATGGGGTAACCTAAAGACATACATAAAAAAGAGTGATCTATAAATCCCAGTAATGCAGTAAACAAGGAATACCATGAATAATAAAATACATGTTTGGAAATAAGATTTTCAATGGAGTATAAGTGAAACAAAAACAAAAAATAATGTTATATCATGATAATCAAAACATGGAGATGTGGAAAACACATTTAACATGATATTAGAATGAGACAAGGCTCATTGAATTGATGAAACTAAGGGATGCGCCCGTAAAGGGCTCTTGTTCTAGGGATTCCTCTCATCGCGACCGGCTCCTTCGCGGTGGATGGCGCGACGCTTCCTTCTCGAGCTCGGTGGTGGTGGTGATTCTCCACCGTTGTGGCGTCTGAGTGGTCTTCTCTACGGCTGTGGAGATGCTCTACGGGACTTGGTGGTTGCTGGTTCAGAGCCGCAGATGTAAGACCGGTCTGGTTGATTTCATACTCTTCGGAGAACTTCTGGCTATGATCTTGGAAGTTCACCATTTTCCTGGGGTGTTTCCACGTTGGAGGGTCGCGCTCTTGCGTCGACGGTTTGTTGGGTTCTATCTCCTCTCATGTGAGTTTCACTAGGGTTTGTTGTGTCAGATGTGGTTGGTTTGTCTGGTGGTGGCGGAATTTTCTGTTCTGTGGTCTGGTTTTTTCTTCTGTGTCATGGTGATTCGGTTGATGCAGTTTGAAGGCAGTGCCGTGATGGAACAACGATGATGGTGCTATCTTCTAGTTTTGTTCTTTGTAGGGTTTTGAACCACAATGAGTTTTTTAGGGTTGAATTTTTTCCTCAATGGTTTGAGGATGATTTGAGTCAATGTTGCAATTCCTTTTCGGTGAATGGTTCAAAGATGGCTGTGATATATTGTTTTCCGGTGACGTCGAGGTGAAGTGAAGAGTGGTTCCGTCGACAGTTCCACAGTCAGGTGGCACGTGGTGATCCGGCATTTGGAGGAGTGGTTGGTTTGTCTTGCTTCTCAAAGTGTGCGGATCGAGGTGATCACGTGGATTGGTCTGAATTTGAATTATGAAGCCTGAGGCGGTGCGTGGCTCGAGGCGTCGAAGGCAGTGCTTTTTAAATTTTTGATGTATGTCATTTGAATTTTTAATTTCAAGTTGTGGTGTTGTGTAATTGAAGTGAATCTGTAAGGGGTACCGGGAACCCTTAAACTGGTCTCATGGGAACCGCCTACTCTCAAACCGACCATTAGAAAATTAGTAGAGCCAAGGCTCATTGCACTTAGGGCATGATAAAACCTTAATTTCACAAGAATTATCACCTTTCAATCCACATTTAACTAGAATTATAACTTATAAACCATCATTTCACAAGGTGTATCATGATAGTATTCTTTACCCAAGGAATTTGAGCACAATCAGGCCACACCATTTATCGACATTTCATTTCATGCATTTGTTTTCCACATGGATCATAAAAATGGAATCATTAAACATCCTAATTTATTTCTTGACAAATGAGAATTGAATACATATATGAAACACTATAATAAATATGTAAATTTGTATAAAGGTTAATACCATTTATTGATAAATGGGAATTGTATTATCTATACAATGACTTTGGTTAGAAAAATCACGGTGCAATTTCTACAGCATAAATGCATGACATAAGAATTCATAAAAATGGTTGATGAGGGAAATATGGGTTTATCATAATATTTAAATGAAATTGATAGTAAGGGGGTCAAATAGATACATGTCCCAACATTTTTAATTGAATTTATAAACATAATATAAATAAATTTAATGAATGTTAATGAAGAAAGAGATATACCATAGGAAATTTTGACGTGCTAACAGGTGTAGATGAGAGGTACTAATGAGAGTTATAGGGTTATAAAATCATTATTAAAATAAAAAGTTCACTATATGGTAGGTTAAATATCACACCCAAATATTTTAATTCCAAATAAAAGGGTATAACAACATAAATATTTTTTGAAAAAATGAGAAAGGAAGAAATATCATACTTGGAAGTGTGATCAATAATGGCATAGGAGAGGCTTGAGAGAGGAATATTGGGATCTTGGGGCACCTTATAAACATTATATATAGAAAAGGTAAATGTTTTTTCATGTTATAATGTTTTTGAGTAAAGAGTAATGGTAGATTGAGGTGTTTTATATAGGAAATTAGAGGATAATTTTTAATATTTAGGTTTCGGACACTACACATTAGAATAATCAAAACCACAAACCATCACATGGTTTTTACCAATGTCATTATTCCAAAGGGGATTGGATATAATTATTTAATAAGTGAAATGAGTAAAACATATTAAAATATTAGGCTTTCATAAGTTGAGGTGAGTCACACTCTAAGGGAAATCATTTTAAAATTTTAAAATGATTTATGTCTTGGAGGGTTCGCTTAGGCACCATAAAATTTATAAAAACATATATATAATCGTATTATTTTAATGGAAAAACATATATTGGCCTAATTTAATTTTTATAGTATTTCATTACATCACTATTGGGACATTATTATGTCATAAAACACATTATATATTTAAATGGTATCTAATATTTACCCAAAAATTCGACGGTCTCAGAAAATTTTGAAAATTTAACCAATAGATAATATCGACGTCATGAATCCAAAAGTAATATTAATTTCTTATATATAATTTTCTAAATATTTTAATTATTATATTTAAAATAAAAACTGATATTTATAAAAAATTCATGGGTTTTGACAAAAACGTCATTCAAACCATAATAAAAATTATAGTTGTATTCATAAAAATTAAAAGATCATTTATATTTAATAAAATATAATTAAGATATAATATTTTAATAAAAAATTATTTAATTAAAAAATCCATTAATTCATCACAATAGATTTCTTAATTCAATATTAACTAAAAATATTATTTGTTTTCTTAAAACCATTTATAATGTAACAATAATAAAATGAATGTATATTGATTATACAAAAATAAAGCACATAATCATAGTTCTGGGTCTTGTAAGATAACCCCTTATAACACCCTCATTAGTCCTAAGGGTAAGGTGTGTGAAGGTGACTGACTCTTGGGGCGGCTTAGATAACATCGATCGTGTGGTAATCTCTATTAACATCCACATCCCTTGTAGTCTATTCTATTTAATCTTAACATGTTGAAGATCATCTTGGGCATTGTCAAAAGATAATACTAATGAAACTACCTCCTTTATGAGCTCTTAAAATGGTATTTATATGGAGAAATTCCTATAGACGAGGCCATCACATCAATTGACTGAGTAAAATGGATTTTTTAAATCCCTATATTAATAATAATCACGTGATTACTAATCAAAAACTATATTATTAAAGGTAACAACTTTTTATGGTATTTGAAAATCCAAAAACATATAACCAAGGTAGTTTATATGTTTTATATAACAATAATACATTTAATTAGATCATGAGGATTTTTCAATAATAAAATTCTGTGTCGTTACAATCTACCCCCCTTAAGAAATTTTTCCAACAAAAATTTATTTTTCCCACACTAAAATTGATGTGGGTTACTCATCTTCAACACTTCCTCTGATTCCCATGTTGCTTCCTGAAACATGTAGTTTCTTTAAAACACCTTGACATGGGGCATTGTATTATTTCGTAGAATGTTTTCCCTATGATCTATGATGTTGGTTTCTCTTCCCAAAATAGGACATTATACAATGGTAACACAATTGGATTGAGTAAATGTGATGGGTCAGGTATGTACATCATCACGAGTGAAATATGGAATACGTCATGTACTTGAGACATTTTTGGTTGGAGTTCTCGTTGATAGGCCCCTGCTCTAATGCGATAAAGGATCTCAAAGGTGCTGATGTAGCTTGAGCTATGTTTTCCCATATTTAAAAATATCATAACTCCCTTAAATGATTATATAAGGATTAATACAATGTATACAACATCAAAATCTAGGTCTCAATGATGATTATTAGCATATCTCTTTTTTTGACTATGAGAAGCTTTAATGTGTTGCTAAATGTATTAACCTTCTCCTCCATTTTTTCGTACAATTTCAGGAGCTTGGATATTTTTTTCTCCCCAAATTCATGCCAATAATCTGGTCTTCTTCACCTCTTCTAAAAAAATTTCTTTATAAAATTTATTTGGTTGATTGAGTGAAGATAGTTATTGTAAGAGAACACAACAAGATGAAGATGTTGATCCCATCCATATTTGATGCCCATTGATAATGCTCTCAACATATCCTCAAGTGTTTGGATAGTCCACTCAGATTGGAAATCCTTTTGAGGATGATGATCCATACTAAAGTTCATCTCAATATTACGATAATGTTTATGAATCTTCCAGAACATATAAGGGAATCTAGGATCTTGATCAGATTAAATAGATAGTGGTACTCCATGCATCCTCACCACTTATCAGATGTATATTGGCTCTATTTTATCCAATAAGAAATCCAACTAAATATGAATGAAGTGAGCAGTTTTTGTTTGATGATCCACAACAACCCATATATCATGGTTTCCTTCAGATGTGTTTAGAAGTCCAATTAAAATGTCCATCATGATGGTTTCCCATTTTGAATTTGGTATTTTTAATGGTTACTTAATCCCCTTAGTCTTCCACATCCCAACCTTCACATGTAGATATACCATGAACATTGATGTATAATCAATGATGTACTTCTTCATATTATCTCACCAATAAATATCTTTGAGATATTGATACATCATTGAGTTTCCTGGGTGAAAGGGGAAATTTGAACTTTGCGAATCATCAAAAATTACTTTATTTAACTCTGAATTTAATGGAAGACATAGTATTGAACCAAATCCCACAATTCCTTGTTCATTAACAATAAACTCTTAGTTTTTAATTTTTGGGATAGTTTCTAAATTCTTTTGAATTCCCACATTATATTTTTGAGATTCCCTTAACCTTTTTTAATGAGACAGTTGAGAAGTCATCTGAGAAAGGATTGATGATGTTCCCTTATTTATGATTCTCATGTCTGTCTTAATCAAATATGTGAAAACCAGATCCATTTCAATTCACATCAATCATTGAATCACTTGGTCATTTCTACTTAAAGAATCCACCACCTTGTTGGCATTCCTAGGGGTTGTAATGGATTGAGTAATCATATCCTTTTATCTGATATATCCATCTTTATAGGTTAATATTAAACAATTTTTGCATTAATATATACATGAGGCTTTTGTGATCCACAAATATTTCACACATCTACCCAAAGAGGTAATTTCGAAAAAAAATTAAATTGAATATTACTGAAGCCAACTCTAGATCTTGTGTTGGATAGTTTTCCTAATGAAATTTCAATTTCCTTGAAGCATAGGCAATTAATTTGTCATTTTTAATCAACACACAACCCAAGTCCTTCTCTAAGGAATCACTAAACACCACAAAAAAATTTACCACATGTGGGTAATATGAGCAAGAGAATAGTGATAAGCCTCTTTTCCACTACTTAAATCTATATTTTCATCTATAAACCCATGATAACATGACTCACTTCCGAGTTATCTTGGTAAGAGGGTTGTACCATCATGGGAAATTTATCACAACTCGATGATAATATCCAGCTAACCCCAAGATGCAACGGATATCCACCACAGATGTTGGAATCAGTCATCCCTTAACTGAATTTGTCTTTGAGGGATCTATAGATATCTCATTGCTTGTGATGGAATGACCCAAGAATAAGACTTCTTTCAACCAGAACTCACACTTTTTATACATTGCGTAGAGCTTATCCTTTCGCGTAGTCTCTAGTACAGTTCTTATATGCTCTTCAAGATCATCTTGGATTTTGGAGTATATAATAATATCATCTATAATGACTACCACAAATTTGTTAATGTAATCATTAAACAATCTATTCATAAAGAGCATGAATATTGATGGAGAATTCATTAGTCTGAAAGTAATTACTATGAATTCACAGTGCCTGCACTTTGTACAGAAAGCAGTCTTGGGGATATCTTCCTTATTCACCCTTACTTGGTAATATCCCAGCTGTAGATCCACATTAGGGAAGTATTGCACTCCACACAACTGATCAAACAAGTCAACAATTCAGGGAATAGGATACATGTTCTTTTTCATGATTTTGTTAAGCTCGTGATAATTAATGCAATGGCGTATTAAACCATCCTTCTTCTTGATGAAGAGGACTGGTTCACCCCATGATGAAGCACTTGGGTGTATAAAACATTTATGAAGAATATTATATAGTTTTTCTCTAGCTCTTCAAGCTCTATAACAAACCGTCTATATAGATTATTAGATATTGAAAAAGCCCCGGTTATAAGATCAATCAAGAATTCAATATCTCTTATAGGGGGAAAACTGGGCAATTCATCATGATACACTATAGTGAATTCCTTGAAAATAGGAATGTATTCAACGATACTTGATTTCATTGATTCAATCATATGAGCAAGATACATGTCATCATAGGAAAGTAATATCTATTCTTGAGATGATCAGGCTAAAGAAAATTCATCCCCCACCTTACACATGTACAAAATCGAGGGTCGATTCTCCATATAGAGAGTGATTTACATCTCACGGAAATTTATGTTAACTCTATATAGTAAAAAACAATCCATGCCAAAAATAGCATCAAATTCTACCAAATGGAGTATGATGAGGTTTTCAAAGAAATTAAAACCACAAATTATTATAGTGGATGGGTTATCTTCATGGGATACAATAATTTCCCCATTTGACATTCTCACTGACAACTATACTTCCTAGATTTTTGGTGGAGTTGGGATTGTTCCAATAATCTTCTAGGACAAAAAAGAATGCGTTGAACCAGAATCAAAATGTATGTTCACTATTCATGAATGAATAAATAACATACCTATCACCAAATTGTTATCGGGGGTTCTCTATTGTAGTCGTGGTGGAAAATATCACCCTTACTGCCTTGGAAGTTGTTTTTCCCCCTAAAAAACTTAGGTTAGGTCACTAGTTTGTAAAAATCCCTAGTTATTTTCTATTTATGAAATGAACAATGCATTGAGGTTCTAATAGAGTGTTTCTATCCTCTGTCATAGTAGCAGGTTTTCCATGCAAACAGTTAATGTCCAGGTACCCTACTAATCCAAACCTAATGTATTTCCATTCCCCCTTCATGAAATTTATAGGGTTCTTATTTCTATACCATAGGAATGTAGGGTGATGGAAATTTTTAGCACCATTGGATTTCTCCATTAGACTGCTAGAATGAATGTCCACTTTTTCTTCTTATCTCCATGATACCCATGAGATTCACCAATCTCTATTTTGAAATTAAGGGAATATTAGGAAATTTACTACTAGTTATCAAAGTCATGGATTGATAAGGAAATCCTTAGGCTTGGTTTAATCCCCAAAAATATGCGGTCAAGAATGCATTCATGGGTAACAAAAAATTCGGTGGCATATTGTCCAAGCCTTGTGTTTTTTTCATTGTACGATCCAATGGATTCATCATATTTTTTTTCTTGAGGTGATGGAAGTCCCTTTCCATCTTATGTTAGAAGGTGTGAAAAAATTATTTATTTAAAATCATTTTCTAGAAATCCTTTTATTCTAATTCCTCGAACACTTCCTTAGGTTTCATATTTTATATCCATGTCCACCATTGATCAGCTTCATCCTATATATGATAAGAATCCAGATGAACATTCTATTGTCTGTAAATTTGTCGGATGGAGAAGATCTTTTCAATGGATTTGATACATTGTTCGGCGAATGAGGGATCAGAAGATCCATTGAATGTAGGAGTCCATTGTGTCATGAGTAATTGGATTTAATATTGTTATTTCATCGGGTGGGGGAGGGGTGGGATGATCTTCTTGACACATGTTTCTATTAAAAACATGATTTAACTGAGGGAGTATAATGACAATGATTGAAATTCCCATTCCCATTGGAATAGACATCTCATTAAAATCGCAATCACAATGATATTCACATCGGCTGTCAGCCCGATTCCTACTATTATTGGCCATTACATGGAATAAAATGATTGATAGGGGTAAAGCATAAAGGTGAATCCAATTAAATAAATAAAAAACTTATAAATTACATTTATTTCCATAACATATGAATTTATAGGCTTTAACCTCTATTATACATGATCAATCTCTTAATGTATATTCATTTGGTCTTTTTTATCAGTTAATAATGGTTTCTATAAAGATTATGAATTTACCAAAGCATATCCCATAGTTTTTTTCATCCAATAATGTAGAAAGGCTCATTTTTGTGGACTATTTCCCATTAAGGTCTTGCTCAATGAGTTGTTTTCTAATTTTTCCCCATGAAAAATTTGTACTAGAGCCACCTCTCCATGTTCTTATCCAGGTTGGGATGTGTTTTCTTGATAAACCACTTTCTATATAAACACAAAAATTTAGGGATATTTTTATTATACATAGTCTTATCTCTAAGGATTTCACTAGGGTTTTATAATAATAATACCTAAAATAACTAAATCAATCCTTTGATAACAACTATATCAACCATTCTATTTATTACACGCTTAAACATGATTTATTACTAAAAAATTCACTTAGAGAACTCTAAGGATTCAGAGGTACAATGTCTTTCGAAATTAGGAACATTAAATGAAAACATATGACTTCAAATAAAACTTTTTTTTTGAAAAAAAGTCTTTTATATGACCACAATTTTCCTTTGTAATTATTATTACATGGTGAAACATGAGGACATACATAAAAAGGGTGAGCTATAATGCCCAGTAATGGAGTAACAAGGAATAACATGAAGAATAAAATACATTTTAGGTAATAATAATTTTAATGGATCCTAAAAGAAACATGAACATAACAACATGATAAAGCATGATTATCATAACATGTAGATGAGGGAAGAACATTTAACATGATATTCACATGATCAAAGGGTCATTGTACATAGAACATGAGTAAACCAACATTTTACATGAATTATTATGATTAAACCCTAATTTTACTTGAATTATCATGAATGAAACCTCATTTAACATGGAGTATCTTTTTAATTTTCTTTATCCAATGCATTGTAGCGCTATCCATGCACACCCTTTATAAACATTTCATTTCACGCATAAGTTTGCCACATGGATTATACAACATGGAATCATTCAATATAATCATTTATTCCAAGATAAAAGAATTTAGAATACATACATGAAACTCTATAATCAATAATTAATGGTTCATAAAGGTGTATAAGCTTGATAGAAAATGGGCATGTTATTCACTACATAATGACTTCGGCTTGGAAAATCACACTGCAATTTCGGCCGCATAACAGCGTGACATAAGAGTTTATAAAAATAGTTGATGAGAGATAAATGGGTATCTAAACATATATACATGAAATATAAAGTAAGGGGTTCATATAGATACATTTCCCAATATATGTAATGTAATGTATATGAATAATATAAAATAAAATTTTGAATGTAAATGAACAGAGAGAAATCCCTTACGGAATTTTGGCATGGTAACGAGTATACGTGGGAGGCATTAATGAGAGAGAAATTATTATCACATCATTAAAAAATAAGGAAGTAATTATGTGGGAGGGGAAAATAATAACCCCAAATTTTTAATTGACAATAAAATGGAATTACAACATAAATAAATTTGGAAAAATTGATAAAGGATGAAATACCTTACTTGGAAGTGTGACCCTCAAAGGTATGAGAGACTCCTAGCTGAGACTTCACGGGAGATTAAGGCTCCATGGAAGGATTAAATAAATAGTATTGAAGAGTTAGGTTGATCTCTAAAGGTTTTTAGTGAAGAGGAATGGGATATTAAGGGGGATTATATCGGAAAAGAGAGGAATTTCATTATTATTTAGGTTTTTCAACACTACACATTAATCTAATCAACACTGCAAACCATCCCACTGTTATTACATAGGATTTTTCCAAAGGGGAGTATAAAAAATTATTTTATAAGGCCAATGGCCAAAATTATTAAAATATTATGCTTTCTTATCTGGTGGTGAGTTACACTCTCATGGAAATCATTTTAAAACGTTAAAATGTTGTATAGTTCATGTAGGGTCCAATAAAGTGCCAATTAATCAAAAAAATCTAAATTCAAATTAATTAAAAATAAATACATATATTGTATTTATTTCCCTTTTAAAGTATCTTATTACATCACTATTCGGTCATTATGATGTCATAAATAACATAATATATTTACACGGTATTTAATTTTTACCAAAAAATTTTACTGTCTTAGAAAATTATAAACAATTTACCATAATATAATTTCAACATCCGAAATCCAAAAATAATATTAATTTTTTCTAAATAATTATTTATATATTTGAATTTTTACTTTTAAAATAAAAACCGAAATCTATAAAAAATTCATGAGTTTGTCAAAAATAGATTTCAATCCTTTATAAACATTAAAATTTTATTCATAAAAATTAAATGATAATTTATATTTAATAAAAATTAATCTAGATATAATATTTTGTTTAAATTTTATGTAATTAAAAAATCAATTAATTCATCAAAATATATTTCTTAAAAGAATATTAACTAAAAATACTATATTTCCATTAAAACTCTATTATATATTAACAATAATAAGATGAATGTATACTATTTATAAAAAAATAATGCTCATAATCATTGTGATAGGTTATTGTTACGTAACCCATTACAGCTCCCACATAATACCTAAGGGAAAGGTGTGTGATGTGGACAGTCTTTAGGGAGGCTTAGTTAACATCTCACTTGTGGTAATATCTCTTTACATCCACTTATTTGGTAAGTATTTCATTCAAGCTTAACATTTTGATGCACTTCTTGGTATTGGTCAAGAGTGAAGACCAATGATGCTACCCCCTATCTAAACTCCAAAAAATTGGCTTTGTATGGAGAAATTCTACTGGATGAGGTCATCTCTTCCTTTATATGAGTGAATTAGAATTTTTAAAGCTATATATTTATACTAATCAAGATATCAATGTTCAAGGACTATATTAGAAATGGTAACTATTATTAATGATATTTTAAATTTAAAAACCATAAAACTAAGGATGTTCTTATATTTTATATAACTATAAGAAATTTAATTAGATCAAGGGTAATTTTCTTTGATAAATGTATTAGTTGTTACAGGATTGACGAGCTAATTATAAATCCCTTACTCATTTAATTCCATGAAATTGAATTAATTAAAGAATAGAAACTGAATATATTCAAAGTTCAATACATTTATGAATTTTTATAATTTTTTTTACTTTTTAGTTTACAACTTTTCCAATTTTAGAGTATTTTTCCATATGATCACTGATAGATACGTATAGATATATGGTTATTGACATCTGGGATTTATTTCTCACACCCTAATTGGGATATGATTTTTGACGCAAACAGATTATATCATTGTCGATGTTGATAAGGGAAAGCTCCCTTATATAGGTACTTGAGATGATGTTTCGGAGAAAGAGAACATTGTACTGATCCGAGGATTGTGATTCTTCTTAGTTTCCTTTGTTTCATATGCTTTTGGAATATATAATTTTGATTATTATAGTGTACCTATATAGATATTTTCTTATAACATAACTTGTTGAATCATATTTTGTATGGAATGATGCTTGGTTAACTATCTTATTAGTCCCCAATGTTTATTTCAGATGTATGTTGATTACAACTTCTGCTGTTGTATTATTATTTATTACGTTGTGTTACACTCTAAAAATGAGGGAACAATTTTCCCACTATCACACCCTAGTCCCTTGCAGATATTCTTGAATCCTCTAAAATTTGAGGAAAAGAGCTTGAATCCATGTTACCAACCGGGTACGGGGAACTAGTTGAGTGGCATTAGGATCTGGGAAGATATAGTGTTAGTAATCAAAAATTTAAAAATAGACTTTTTTTTAAACATCAGGAATGTGATCCATGATTAATATATTATTTTTAAGAACCAACCATACATCATTATGGCCCAGGTTATATATTATAAGACCAAAAGTGCGTGTTTTAATTTTTTATTAACATTAAAAAAATGAATTTCACAAACACTATACAATGAAAACATTTTTAAGTCGTGTTGATAATTTATGATAAAAATGAATGAATTAATTTTGAAATATAGAATTTAAAAATAAATTAATCCAACACTTGGTTCATCCAAAGTGAATTAATGTTTATTTTTTTATAAAATTTAATTTTAGTTCAAAACATGACTCATAACCTAAAAAAATGAGAAAACACACTCATATTATAATGAAATATTTGGGAAAACTTTATTAATTAATTTTTGAAATTGATGAATCAATCTTATTTCAATCTGACACACAATAAGTATTGTATGAATCAATGTGTGTTTTCTCATTTAAAAGTGACATTTTATTTAAAAACAACACCACATATTCAAAACATATAAAACATTATTGTATTGTCTTAATACATTAGAAAAATTGACACTGATAATTTTTTATAAAATGGAATTAATCTCACATCAATCCAGGACACGGTGTGGCTGAATTTACTAGAAGTTCATACTATTAATTTAAAAGTGAAAATTTTAATCAAAATACATATCTAAAACTTAAAAAATGTGAAACATCATTAATATTTACATTAAATGTTACGAAAAATATTTATAGACTATTCTAATTTTAATAATTCATGCCCATTTAAATTTGACACATGGTGTGACAATTATGGATCAACGTGTGTTCATTTAAATGTCATATTTTATTTCAAAAAAATTATTCACATATTGAGAAATGAGAAAAAACAAGCATATTGAATAGATAATTATGGGAATCAATCAGTTATTTGATTATGATTTGAAAAAATAAACACAATATCCATGAATTATATAGTGTAGACCGTATTATTAAAATTGTATGTTTCTAATTTATAAGATACATTTTATTTCCAAACCCACATCACATGCTCAAAAGCAAGAAAAACATTCATATTTTCATAAAAGATAGGAAAATGATCCGGGATTTATTTTTTATTTTAGTAATTACTTACACATTAATCTAACACATATGGTGATCCTTTTAAATGAATGCTTTTATTTTCATTTAAATGGGATACTAGGGTTTAAAACATGTCACAAATACTGGAAATTAAAAAAATATTTTCATAATGTATTAGTGAATTATGAAAATGATATATATTTAATTTTTGGTTATTCTAAACTAAACATATGTCAATATTACACACCCTATAATAATTATGAGTAAAATTATATGTTTTTGGTTTAAAAGTGATATTTTGTTTCAAACCACATATCACAAAATCAAAATGGAGAAACAAAACTCATATTTTATTGATAATTTATTAAATTTACTAGTCATTAGTTTTTAATGTAATGAAATAAATATAAATCAATCTAACACACAATGTGTCCATTATGTCTAAAAGTCTGGTTTTCAATTGAAAAGTGACATTTTACATCAAAACACATTCCCCATACTAAAAAATGAGTAAAAAAACTCATTTTTTCATTACACATTATAAAAGGAACTAATTAATCTTTTTTGATATGTTTTAAATAACTTCATTTATGTTTGACACATGGGGTGGCACATACAACTGAATGTGCATGTTTTTAATTTAGAAGTTCCATTTTATTTCAAAACACATGTCTTATTATTAATAAGGAGAAAACACACTTGGGGTTCTATGATACATTAAGAAAATGGTATATTATTAATTTGTGAATATAGAATTTAACTATATTCTAAACAACCACATTGTTGGTCCATTTCGAATGAAATTGTGTGCTTTCATCAGAAGGGATATTCTAGTACAAATAAAACATCACAAATTCAAAATTGAGAACACTCAACTTATGTAGATATTTTTAAAAAAGTTATATATGTTTCATTAATGACATATTGTAATTAATCTGACATCACTTTGACACACAATGTATCTAGTATGATAGAAAGTGGATTTTTTCTTTTAATAGTGACATATTCTATATCAATACATTTTTAACACACTTGAAACTAACAAAACACACTATTATTATCATGATACATTAGAATAATGATTTGTAAATCATTTTTAATGTGTAGGAAATAACCATACATAAATTTGATACGTGGTTTGGCTAGTATCACTAATATTTTATTTTTTTAGATAAAAATGACATTTTAGTTAAACCCACACATCACATACGAAAAAAATTAGAAAATATAATCAGATTGTGATGTTTCCCAACAAGAAAACCAATTATTAAATTTTCAATTTCAAGAAGTTCTCACAAATCTTTTAAAACTTTATATATTATAGAATATACAAAATTATAATTAAAATTTATTTATAATATTTCTGTAGTAATTAAAAAATAATTATTTTTTAGTATATGTACACACTTTTGTATGATTTTGGGTTGATAATTGGAGTGACTATACTATTAGTGTTTTTTTAATGACTTTAATTAATTTTTTTATGTGAATTTTACATCAATGTAATTGTATTGTACTTAAATTTTTTAATATTCGTTGAAATACTGAAACAAAGTAAATTTATAAACTATTGTATAGAAATATTAAATTACATTAGTAAATTTTTTCTGTATTGTAATAATTTTTGTAGATATATATATATATATATATTAAGGTTGGGGTCGAAGCCTCAATTTATTATTTAAAGAAAAAACCTCTTTACTGTGGGTAGATGGAGTCCCATTACATAACCCAAAGGCCTAAGGACAAGTGGCCTGAAAAAAAGGCTTGAATATATATATATATATTAAACTCTATATTATAAGATAATAAATTTTATTAGTCCTTTTGTGATGTTTATAAAGACATATTTTAATTTTGTTAAAAAATTATTGTTCAATAAATCAATTTTCACCATTAGAAAATGTGAAAATAAATTCCCCCTTTAGTAGTAATTTTAAGCACTAATTAAGGATTAAATTGTTAGTTATTTTTAAAAATTGATAAATTCTACATGAATTTTTCACTTCTTGAAACATCATTTCCATCGTGTTTCAATAATCTTCAACAATGCTTCAATTTTTTTGGTTTCCATTTCAATTTTTTCTATGGTATGCATTTTGATAATGTCATAGAGAGGGTGGAAGTGTTAATGGATGACCCTATTTAATCTTTACTGTCTCAATTCTCCTTTAGTGGTTCTCAAATGTTACCAAAAATACCATGACCACTATGGGTTTTCCATATTCAATGGGATTTGTTTTATTCTTTTTAATCCACCTAGTTATGGGTTTTTGTCCATAATCCTAGATAATAAAAACCAGTGTAGGGATAATATGGATTAGTGTGATATTAGGTCTAGATTCCACTAGTGTATCCTAGGTGACGTCGTACCCCATTATATGATGTTCTTGTGAGAACTAGGGTTTCATGGGTTTAGAAACAGGCCCCAACTGGATTGGGGGCCTTTAGGGTTCTTTCCTTTAAGTTCCCGTAATAAAATTATAAAATAATTATAAAAAATAATATTTATAAATATATTTTTAGTGAAATAAATTCATTTTTATATTAAAATAAATCTAATAAATTTCAACAATGTATGGATTTTGAAGGAACAGATAAGCTAAGTACATTTAATTCAGCACATGTCAAATTAATTTAATAAATTAAATGCAGGTGGATATGTTTCCAAATTACATATTTAATATTTTCCTTAATATTGAAATTATTAAGACATCATTTAATATATAAAAATATTTCATTTTTTATTAACTCTATCAGCTATTCACATAAGCACAAAATATTTCACACACATTTTGAGGAATTACCTTTTTAAATGTAGTGTGATAAAAACTAACTAATGAAAAACCATGAAAATAATTGAATAATATTTTCCCGCATTACAATTAATCATTAATAAAAGATAATTTATAATTTAATAAGAATGTTATAATATATATGTATGTTTTTAAGCATGTTTGGGTATGTATTTAATTATATCTTTATAAAATCATTTTAAAAAATTAAATAAAAAATTATTATATATATTTTTAATATATATTAGTATTCATATAATATAACAATAAATAAATTAAAAATATTTTTATATTAAAAACAAAATGATAAATATTAAATATAAAATTATAGAAATTTTAAATTAGATTATAAATTTTCGAAAATTGAATTTAAAATTTATTATATATATATTAATAACATTCAAAACATAATTAATAGATATGTACATTGGATGAGACAATTGTAAAACCAAATGGGTTTATATTGTATTCTCTTTTGAAACAAAATATGTTCAATAGTTTGTGATATAGGAAACACAAAACGATAGCGAACCACAAAACAATATATAATTGTTACAGCATTTATGTATAATTTGTGGATTAAAATAGATTTATCAGAATTAAGATTTATATGAAACAATTATAATGAAGGTCATTATCTGTAGAAAAACATTGAGGAAATAAATTTATGTAGCTAAATTACTAATAAGATTGAATTATTATTTTAAATGTTACCATTATAAAAATTAACAGTCAATGTTAAAATATTTATATTATGGATAATATATTGTTGATTTGAAGAATATACTGACATCAATTTTTTTTAATTTATGGGAAATACGAATAATATTCATTCATATTAGTATTTTTTAAAATTTGAAATTAGTTTTCATTAAATTAATATATATTATTTAAAAAATTAAATTCATTACTTTTTGAATTTTAGTTTTAAAAATAAAAGTAAATTTTTTAATTATAAACTGAATATTAGATTGTATTGATCCTTCTGTATATTTTGAAAATAGGTTTTATGTTAATAATGAAACATACTGTATTAACTAAAATTGAATTTTTTTTTAATTTATCATTATGAAAGTAAGATCTAAAAGATTATAAAACAGTTTTACAGAGAAAATATGTATTTATTAATTGGAAAAATACATTTTAAATATATCAAAAAAATCTATAATATTAGAAACATATAATATATTTACCAATAAGGATATTTATTACGGTTTTCGAATAATTAGATAGTAATTTACTGATTTTTTCATAATTAGAATTACAAATAAACATTATTTTTTTATAATTAAATATTTTATATAATTAAAAAATTTATTCAAAATTTTATATTATATAGAAATGTTGTACTTTAAAATATAATTTTTCTAAAAATGGGGTTTACACATCACGTGGGCTAATGTTAAATTTGATTACAGTACACAATGAAATTTTATCTGATAAAATAGATTACAAATTAGAAATTAATGGATCCAAATTTTCTAATATGTTCAAATTTATTTTAATAAATTAAAATTAAATTGATTAACTAAATACTACTTACGAGTGCAAAACTGAAAAAGTTTAAGTTAAATATTTTAAGAGCAAATGACATAAAGACATGTTTAAAATGTGCGTGAATATGGATGATTGGGAAAATTAGATCCATATCTCACCACCACTTCATTATTTTCAATTTTAAAGTCTTTTTAACTTGATAAACATGTTATCTATGTTTATTAAATTTAAATATTTGAAAAATATTAATTCTCACGGCTTTTAAAAGGGGTCTCTCAAAAGCTCTTAAATACTAATACGAAATGTTTTATTCATCGTGAAACTTGTTAAACATGAACTGAACTATCTTTTCTAATTTTGAATTCAACACTACATTACTTTCACTACTTTGTATGCAAGTGGTTTCCAACTAGAGGTGTGGGATATGGGTAGTATAATGGGAAGACTATTCCCTCAACATCAGGTAATCATCAGAGAATATAATGTAAGTGATAAAATTATAATTAAATAAAAATGACTAATTAAATCATCATATTAGAAGCATATATATATTGTACCAAACCATGTGATAAAAACATGGAGGGTCAGTCACACAACCCAAAATGAAAGAGGGGATCCCCAAAAGCAATAGATTCTTGTATTAGATATATATATCCATATAGAAATAAAAGAATATGTCCATGGTCAAAGTTTATTTACAAAGACTCAGACCTTTTATTAATCCTAATAAAATTATATCTATAAGAAGATTTCCTTTCATTGGATCCATGTTCATAAAATATACATGTGCACCAAAATTCATAAGTAGGTTGTGATTGTGAAAACAAGTAGGAAAACATCATTGAGCCATTAAAATAATAGAATGAGGTATAATGTTATGTGACATAAATATAAATAAATAAAAGAAAATACTAATTTTGTTCACAAAAGAAAAACATGTACATCAGGTCCCTAGAGATTGAATCTACATTATTTTTCTCAATATTTCAATGAATGTACATAAGCCTACATATTAATCATTCTTCAATTGGATATTCCAAAAACAAGTTTGAAACATACCACTAAAAAGGAAAATACATATGCATGTTTACCTATGTGTGATACCTCCCTCTTATATATTTATCAACCCCCATGATGAAATATAGAATAAAACTCATGAAACAAAACAACAAGGAGAAAAATTAGACACTACATCATTCCATGAAAATTCATAACCATAAAAAATAAACCATTGAGAAAAATTCAATCATAGGCCTCAAGTGGATTCAAAAAAACCACATGAAATCAAAAATTAATAAATGTTCCCATGAGGATACACACACCTGACAAAAAATCATGCCGAGAACCCATATAAATACATTTTAATGATAAAGACCACCAACATTAGGAAAAATGATGTTATAATTACAAGGGTAACTATCTAAGTTTAACATAACCAGTATCTATCCAAGTTCCTTTATACATATATCAAAATTATATTTATAGGATTATATTTGATGTTATTCGAGACCTAAAATGTATAATTATATCACACAAAACTGAAAATATCCACTGCTAACAAAAGTACAGGTCCTAATGGTGGGCATACACAACTACTTTAAATCTTGCTGCTAATTCTATCATCATCCAAAAATTACCTCCCATTATCATTCCCAAACCTTTACATGTGATCATGGAATCAATAAGATAATTGGCTTTACCAAATAAAATAATATACTAATGAAAAATATCATGATATAACACTTCATATTGGAATTGCATGATATAAATGAAGTCCGAACATCGAGAAATGAAGAAGGGAGAGGGGGAGAGAGACCAAAATTGTTGGAAGAGAGCCTAGAAATCAAGAATGGTAAAGGAACATGTTTTACAGAATAAATTTGTGATTAAATAATTTAATGTTCTTGGGTAAACAATTTTAATAGTTTTAATTAATGGTTTATGACAAGAATTCAAGCAATAGAGATACACCAAAAAATAGACCACCTTTCATTATAACCTAAATTACCACATTCAAAAAATGAATATTATCTCATGTTCAGAATTAATTTTCACATCAAGAAATAAAAATCAAGGATTATTACTAGAATAAATCCACATTATGATTATTCATTTAGAATGTAAAATGGATTATATTTCCATTTTTCATCTTTTGAGTCATTTTTGTCTCTGAACACCCCTAACATGTCATAGGTCATTTAAATAAACCACTTAAGGTATATCAATTCATGGATGTAGATATTCCTTAAAATTTATAATTTTGCAAATCTCACTCTAAAATTAATACTCATCCTTGAGATGTTTCTTTGGTGGTATGATCGACCAATTTAGTATATTATTTCTAAATGTCTATCTCTTACTCCTATGTCTCTTCATAGATACGTATGTGAAGCCATTAAAAATGAATAAGAGGAATGATCTTCCCTTATAGTACCATACTGCATTATTTGATAATACAAATTGTAATATCTAAAATAATATATATATGGTTCTAACTCAACACCATTAAAGATGATCACATGTGAAATATTGATCTCATCCCTATAATTTTGGTACTCTTGGAACAAAGTATTTATAATTTGGTATCATGGGGGAAGATCCAATAAATAGGACACCATCCCAATTTTTTCTATAATATTGTACATATCAATGTATAATTGTTCTAACTTACATTTCTTCTATAAATTATGAAATACTAACTGTGGGAACATCTTAATGAAAAATATGTCATCGATTGTGAACTCAAGGGGTGATCCCCTCCAGTCAGCATGTGATTAACACCTTATATGTCTCATAAAAAACTACTTCTATAACAAATTTACCCTATCCAAAGTCTCAAATACTATATAAGTACCCTATAATGAATATTTAAATCTCTCAATCTAGAATAATGGTGAAGGATATGGGGGTTAATAGAGAGCCTCAAGGCGATACATGTAAATCAGGGGTCGTAAATTTTTTGTAATGGTAAAATATATTAGATTCGTGTATTTTTTTCCAGAATCATTAATATTTCAGAACAAAGTATTAAAATAAATCTTCTAAATTTTGTTAATTCTCCCTAAATTATAGTTATTCGAAAAGAAATAAGTTTTAATTATCTTTAACTGAGTCCCCATTTACTTATAAAACCATTTCCAATACAATTAGGTGAACTGGGCATCTCTGTCTCCATAAAACATAACAATCACCCGATCATAGATCTATCTTAGCCGATGCACTGATTTAGTCACCCTGATCATCCATAAAAGATCCACCTTGGTTATTTGATCCTCTTCTACCACATAGTATCTCAACCTCTAATGTTCTGGGTAAAAATACCACTAATTCCAAAGAAACTTTAACCCACCTCCACAATTTCACTGTAAATGGATGGTTCTTCCCTTCTATTCTATAATTCCTGTCCTTGAGCCTCTAACAAGTCAGATATTGGCAGATAAAGGTAATAATATACAATTTTTTGTTAATCCACGTTGTTTTTTTGTTTGATATCATGATAAATTTTGGATGATCATGGCTGAGCTTCTCACATTGAAGCATTAGAATGAATTCTCAAGCCACCCCTCATAGAAGAAAGAACCATCACTCTTCCACATTCTAGAAGAATAAAAAATACATCTAATTACCTACCTAGAATGGATCCATTTTCTAAAATCCTATTTTGAATCATGATACAATTTGGATCAGACACCTATCATATAATATCCTAGAACCCACACTCCTAGATCATGGGATAAAATCATAAAAAATGCATTTCAAGATTTTATACCGATGAATGTGTCCCTTTTTATACCACCCAAAAACAAAAAATATAATTAGGAAAAATTATATCACATACACACAAATGTACCATTTTAGTTTAGAGTTTAAGAAAACATGGGAAAAATAAATTACTATGTTTTAAATGAGAAATTATCCTACTAAATCTTGTATTTAATATATGACATTATGTTATTATAATCATCCATATAAAACCATTCTATACATAATTATTTCATGTAATTACTGATAACCTAGGGAAAATGTAACATTAGAATGGTGAGATCAAATTCCTAGCAAGGGAAGCCATAAGAATTAATAATTTAATGTCATTAGTGAGTATAATAAGATAATTATGGAGTGACTGAATAATTAGTGTGAATGGAAAAATCATAAAAGAACTCATATATATAAATTCCAGTATAAAAAATATTAAAACATGGCATTTGATTTTAAAATATAAAGGGATCACGTGAATCAATAATCTTGATCCTTGTAAAATCAATCTCGATCCAATGAATCATTATAAACCCATAACTATAAAAGATAAAACATGTTGGCAACATGGAATATCATCATCATTGAACACTTATATATCAGATTAATTTGGAATAAAAATACACATGAATTTCATTATAATTATCTAGAGAAAAAAATTATTTCACAATTCATTAGTGTTCTATATAGATGAGCACATAAAATAAGTTATATCATGTTCAAATACACCTATCTGGATTCACCCACAATAAAAGCAGATCTGGATTCACTCGATACTATCAGAGAACTCCCATCATATAAATATAATGGGATCACCTGATGCTATTTGGGCACACATATAATATATAAATTCAAATAACCACAATACCAATAAAGTACATAGATCTTTCATTTAATCATAATCTCACTGAAACATTTATTAATTCATTCAAGTCATGATTAACCCATTGTAAAGAAATGAGTTCCATAACAATATCTTTGAAACATTATTAACCCCTGGAAAAAATGGGTTCTATAAATATATTTTTGATAAAACCATTATATATATAGATAAATAATGTTGATGGTTTTAACACAAAATATACCTATTGGATCAAATGTAACAACAAGTGTTGTTTCCATTGATCAGTGTAAATACAATTAAAATACAATTTATATCATTTTTTCATAAAAATAATCTCTCCATTATGAAATTGATTTTTATGAACAAAAAATTCACTAAATATTGTGAAAATTTACTCTTTGGAAAAATCCTTGGACAAATATATATGAATCTTCAATTAAAATATTGTACATGGTTGAGGAAAAATCTGTTTATTCCATAAATGTTACAAATATTCCTTCTTTACAAAACATTTTGAAAAAAGAATTAAAAATAGACCCATTAGATAAAATTATGAAAATTTATTTGTAAATTAATTTAAAATATCATGTAAAATATTTGTAATAAATCATTTAATTTTATAAAATATGTTTTTGAAAACATATTAGAATACATGTATATAGAATACAAGGATTCCCGACTAGGAAGAAGATAAAATATTAGAATCACATACAAATGTCTTTTATCATATTTATTCAATAAATAACATAGAAAATATAAATTAAATTTGAGATATAAACTCATAACCATAAGATAAGAAAAGTTATTTTCATTAATAAAATTAGATCTTATGATTTCTTCCAAAGGAAAATTGACCAAACAAATCCCAAATGAAAGGCGATTATAACATAAAACCTTTTCCACATTAGTGACTCCTAAATTAAAATACTTATGATAAAAAAAATATATGATAAATATGATGAACATATATTTTTTATTGATTTAAAATTTTTAATGGTTGCATTTAAACCTCATCAAACAATATAACTCAATATCATAACATTGGTTCTAATGAACACAATATGAGATGAGAAACCCTAATAATTTTCATACCATATAAGTTAAAAATAATAAATAAATCAAGTATGTGTATCGAATATAAATATAAATATATGGTTTGAAAATAAAATATAATTATTTGAAAACATTAAACACATATTCATCGAATATGAAGGACAATAAATAAGAAATATTACCTAATCAAAAGAAATTGGTTTGTAAAATTGTTTAACACCTGGTAAAATTCAACTCAAATAAAAATAGATAAATTCTTTCAATTTAAGCGTTAAAATGTTTTTATTTATAAAGGATTCGGGTTATCATGTGTTAAATGGGAAGTATATACACCACACAATAAAAAAGAGGTGAATAATGCCCATTTCACCATGAAATAAAAAGTGGGATGAGAAACACTTAACTTGAGTCCAAACCTTCGTTTTATGTTCATTAAATCTATTATAATAATTTTAAATAAATTATATTATTTATTATGAAAATTTTAAGGGTTTAATCCATATAATTAAATCATTTATTTTATATATTGGTAATGAAATATTTTAATACTTAATAAGTTATGTCCACTTCAGGTATTTTGAAAACAATTATATCATTGTTTCAATACAACATTAGCATATTAACCATGGTTAAAGTGGTCATTAATTAATAATATTCATAAAAATATTATTAAATTAATTAAAAAAATTATTCATAAATTATAATTATAAAAATAATCTTTAAAATAGTGATTAAAATTAATCTATGTTACGAGAATGGGTATGGAAGTCTATATGGATGAAATAAAAAAAATTCAATTTTTAAAAGAATCATAATTGATTTAATGTATACATTATTGTAAATTTATAAAATTATAATTATATAATAAATAATATATTATTTTTTTAACTATACATATATATTTATTTTTGAGGTGGTGATAAAGAATGAATTATATCGCATCACGGTGCTAGTAGTAAACACATACAGGAATTAAGAAATCATTTCCAATGTACAAAAGATAATTATATATTATATTTTTTGAATGATAAATATGCTAGGATTATAATTATTATTTCATTTATATCACATATACTCATTAAATTTATTAGTTTTTCAAATAATTTAAAGAATTGGGGAAAAAAGGATTATAGGATGAAGTTATTTTATTTTTTAGTGATTTTTATGTGTCATGGATGAACCAAAATTGTTTTAATGTGCTAATAAGAGAGGATAATTTGTGTTATTTTATATTTGTGTTTAGTGGCACAAATGTATTTTTTGAAATTAAAAATGTGTATAGACATTTTCAAATTTAAAGAGAATCCAAAATGGACCATAACAAATCATTACTAATTATACTTGCTAAATTTGTCTATATAATATATATTATTGTAGTTTTTATTCATTTTTATCCAGATCTTTTAGTTTGACCCGAAGTGAAATATTTTAGACCTCAAACGTGATTATATATTTTTTCTTTGTTCATTATTCATTATAGTCAACATTCTAGTTTATCTCATTATATAATATAAATTTTTTTGATTAAAAATATTTAATTCATTTTACAAAATTCAATTAAATATTTTTATGAAATTAATTTGAAATTAAAGTTAGAGATGTGATGTATAGTGGGGTTAGAAGAAGTGTATTTTTCAAGGGAAAAAATATTTTTTATTTACTCGACTAATAAAAATAATCATTTTATGAATATAAATTAATATTTACTGGTATATTATATATAATTATAATTCAAATAATTTAAAATTATGGGTTTTTAATTTAATAAAATAGAAAAAACATTATTCCAATTAAATGTTTTTTCAGAAAGATCATGTTTTTCAATCCAAAGATACGATATACTAAAATAAAATAAGAATTTGATTAAAAATAAAATATGTGGATTAAATATAAATAAATAATTTTTATTTTAGTTGAAATTATTATCAATATATAATTGGTCTTTTATACTTCTTAATTTATTGAAAATAATTTTTCTTTTTTTAAGACTAATTATTTTTAATTATTGTCCAAAAAAGTAACATTTTCGAGAAAAAACTAAAAAATAACACCAATATCAAATTTTTATATTCAAATTCATAAAATTATTATAATTTTATAACATAAATTTTATTAATTTTATAAAAATATTGTATAATATTTTTCATGAAAAACAATAAAAATTATATTTGAAGAAAACAATTTTTTTGAATAGAATTACATTACTATAATGTGATTGATTATTCAATAAATATTTATTAATAATACACAACCCCTAGAGGATATATTTATTTATATATATATTTAAAAAAACAATTAATAATATTCAAAACCATATAAATTAATGGCTAAGATATGAAACATTTATATTTTTCTTGAGTTTAATCCTAGTGTTGCGTGTCAGATATGATAACAAAAATTCTTTTATTTTCTAAAATATATGGGTTTTGAATCCTCCAAAATTTAATAAATATCATCCATTATATTTGGAATTTATCTTTTTAATAAAAGGATTGGTATTTTAAAAATATTTATGATAAACCAACAACCTAAAAAGGGGTAATAAAATATTATCTCGATAAAAGAGAATTGTCAGTATAATGGTTATATGGAATAACACATAGTAGTTCACCAATGTAGGGAACAAATGTAGGAACTTAAAATTTGGGCAAATAAAAAAATATTAAATCTAAAATAATAATATTGAGTGATAGAGATCATTTAATCAAAAATATGTGATATATCAAGAAAATGCTAATAGTTAAACCAAAAAATAACGAGGTGTGAAAAAGGACATTGATTCTATCAGAAATGATAGCTATAAAGAAAAACATTTATTTAAATATAAATTTCATAATGTTGAAGAATTTAATTACCAAATATACTAATATAAAAACTATGTATAATTACATGATGAGTATAATTTCTAAAAAATTTCAATTTCCACCACAATCTCATTCTTTTTTCCAAACAATGAGTACTCACAATAATTTTTTTATTAGATGAACATGAATAAAACATTTAAAGAAAAACCAATAAAATTCATAATCAATATATTTCACCTTTATTTGTAAATTATCCATATCTAAAATATTTTTAATATGGTATTATGTTTAGAAAAATGGGTTTATAATCATATGATGAAATAATAAATTAATCTCTAGAATTCAATATTAATATTAAAAGATAAAAGAAAACCATTACTAACAAACCTAAAAATAAAATATTGTTTTATCCTATAATTTTTTTTCATACAGTTCATAATTTATAGTGAAATAATTCGGTTTATTTTTTTAAAATAACACCAATTACCTATTCACAAAATAAATTTCAATATCATGGTTTTCTGCCGGGTAAAACTTAAGTTCAAATAATTTACTCAAAAAGTAAGATCATATAAACCCTACTGGTTATCGATACATTAAATATTATTTAATCAAAATGTAAATATAAATATATAATTAATCCAAATATTTAAATATATTTCAACAAAATATACAATATTATAAAATGTCATTAATCACTTTAAGATAACATCATAAAAAACCTCAATGGGCTCTCCTGGAATTATAACATATGACAATCTGTATTCATAGAGTCATATAATGGTGTTTATAAATAATAGGATAATATCAAGATAAATAATCATAATCTCCAATGTTATCTATATATTTCATCAATTACAAATTATAACATCCCAGAACCCACACTCTATATCTGGTGCTAATATCTTAAACATCATATTTTTAGTATTTATGCCTGTGAGGGTGACCCTGTTATCATCAATAAAAAAACCTAATTAAAATGAAAAATTAGATCACTCACACACCAAATACCCTTATAGTTTTATAATTTTATATAATTAGTAAAATGTATTATAAAACCAAAAACCATGTTTTTAAAATAGAACGTATCCTACACAACCGATCTATTCATATATAACATTAAGTCATTATAATAATTTATAAGAAACACTTCATGGAAAAAATTCATTAAATATAATCTTTTATAACCTATGGAAAAGGAAAAATAATAATCGCGAGCTGAAATTATTTGAATGGTTAAAAAAATCATTACAATTGAATATCATTAGTGGTCATAATAAGAGAATAAGGGTATGGAAAAATAATCAGAGTATATAAGAAATTAATAAAAATGAAAAATAAATTAATACACAAGTCATCAATCCTAAAATATAAATTTTCATTTATAATATAATGGGCCGTACTTATAAATAACCATGATCCATATGATAGCAATCTTGAGAAAAGAAAACATTTTCAACATGTAGAGGGAATAAATAAAACATGTTGGAATCTTGAATCAACATCATTAGAGAACCCATACAGTTATTGGAATAATATTATGGCCTAGTTATAATATAATGACTATAAAATATAATAATTACCCCATACATCTTAGAACTATAGATGCACATCAATAATATAAGTTATCTCATGCTCACCAAATTCAATTTGGGAACACCAGTCATATAAGCTATATTGGGGTCACCTGATTCTACCTGGGTGCACACATCATATATACCCTAATGGCCCCACCTGGAAGTATTTGAAAACAACAATATTATATAATTTCCAAGAATAATAACAAGAATAAATCCCATATATCTTCAATTTCATCAAAAACTCAATGAAAATACATTTATGCTTTTTAGAACATGATTAACCAGTGGAAATGAAATGGGTTCCCTAAAAATCTCTTAGAGACATGATTATTCTATGGAAAAGAAATGGGTTCCATAACAATCTATTTGAAATAATGATAATCCATGTATAGAATTAATTAGGATCTTATCACTAGAAAATATCCCTCATTAGATCATAAGTACTAATAAGTTTTCATGTTTTGGATTAATGTAAATACAACTAAAATATCATTAAAATATTTTGTGGGGAAAATAATCTTTTTATTTTGAAAAAAAAAACTTAAATATAAAAAATAAAAAATTATTGAAAAAAAAAATTATTTTAAAACAACATTTGAAAAATAAAATATAAAGTAAAATTTTGGAACTGAAAGAGGGAAAATCCATTGATGATATAAATTTAAAAATTAAACATTATTTTTAAATCATTATAAAAACATATTGAAAAGAAAACAATTTGGAAAACATTAATAAATTTAATATTAAAAATAAGTTAAAATATCTTGTTAAATATAATTATGAAATAATTAATTTTTATAAATGAGTTTTTTGTTTTTGTAATATATGGACATGGAAGAAAAAAAATCTTGATATGAATGAAGATACAAGATAAATATCACTTACAAAATAAATTCTTAATATCTATTTAATCAATAATGTTTAAAAATAGTCATCATAGGAAAAAATTCATAATCCAAGTAGATGAAATTATATTTGGTTCAATAAAATAATAACATATTATTTCCTCTTATGGAACATTGACCATAAACCGTCCAATATGAAAAGGGATAGAAACATAATAACTTTTATAATATTATAACTCCTCATCAGTAAGTCCCATGAAACAATAACATAAAATTATAATTTTAATATCATTTATCTATTGAGTTTTATTATATATAATGATAGAGGAAATTCAATAAACCTAATAAATGATGATAGGTATATAATATAAAATATTTTCCTAATAAGAAAAATTTGAGATGAGAAACCGTTACAATAATCATAATCATAAAGTGAGAATTAATTAGTGAATCAACTATCTGTATCAAAAAAATAAACATGAAATCATTTTAAATAAAATATAAGATGATGGAAATTCTTTACCCACATAATCATAGAGTATCAATGATAGTGAAGAAGTAATATAACCCAATGATTGAAATTGTGTTTTGAAAATATTTACCACATGGTAATATTCATGTAAATAAAAAATGGATAACTTAATTAAAATTGAAAAATAAAATATCATTTTGTACTTAGGATTAGATATATATCATAAAAAATAATCAGTATATACCATGGACCTAAAAAATGGTGTATATTTCATATGTCTAAGAGAAATAAAATGGGTGATAAAAAACCCTTACTTCAAGTACAAATTTTCATAGTATGTAACATATATCTTTTGTAATTGTCATACAAAAATTATTTTATTTCTTATGAAAATATTGAAAAATCAAAACCTTATAATTAAATAATATATTTTATTTCCTTACAGTTACATAATTGAATACATAATTAATTAATCCTACATCGGGTGTTCTGAGGATGTTTGGGTCATTGTTTCCAAATAGAATTGATCTTTTACCCATGTAAAAAGTTGTAACTATTTAAACATATCTAGATAAATAATAACTGAAAAATTAAAAAATATATTTATTAATAATAAATTTTAAAACCATTAATAATCTTTTTAGTAAAAATAAACTATGTTACGTTCATGGAGACAGTACATCATACATACACGTGGGAAAATTTTCCATATTCAATGATCATTATGGAAAAAAAGATGAATTATATTATCTCTATATAAAAAGAGTATTTTCATAAATAGTATATTATTTTATTATATATTTTTTATATATTATATTTGTTTTTTTATTATAAAATAATCACATATCTTCGTGGATGTTGTAGTCTACAAATCCAATAACGACATTATCATTTTTTTGTGTATGAATGAATATGATAAAATAAATTTTAATCATGATATATTTATCCTGAGTAACATTATGATTTCATTTTTATCACCTAACATAATTTAATTTATCTTTATTACCTTATATTTAATGAATATTTGAAGAAAGAATCAAATCACATAGCGTGGCAATAGTCTGCATCATCCATGAGCGACGTTATTGTATCCCCCAAAGAAATGAAATTAAGAATGTATATGTGATATAATAATTCCATTATAATAAATATGTTTAAAATGTAATATATATATACAATAAATAAATCATTAAATCAATCCATGAGAGGTGATAATGGGAGACAAAATGACATCAGTTCATAAGGTCTATGTCCATCAAACACATGAATGATGATTTCATATCCTATTTGATGGAATAGGAGATGGATATAGGTTATTAAATTAATATAATATAATAAAAATATATATTATATATTGGTTTTATCAATTTATCAATGTTGAATAAGATTTAATGGGGTGAAAGAAGAAATAAAACATAAATGTGTAGTTAGTAATTTCATATCCTCATGGAACGCAACATTAAGACTAGTACTAAAGTATTACATGAATATATTTCTAAAAAAACATGGATTATAGTATTAGGGGTCAAAATTTGGGATTTTATATGGGTATTTATTGGATAAAAAACTGAGGTTTACATGTGAATAAGAGATGATAGGGGGTGGCCTTTTATTAGTGAGGTGGGTGACACACTTGTAATTTTTGAAAAGAAAATGGTATTCCCATATTTTTAAGATTCAACTACACTCCCAAAAAATTATCTATAATTGAAAATTATAAGGCCTAATTAATTCCTTAAAATTAATTATATAAAATTATATTTCATTTTGACACTTATCATTTATTTTAACCCCTTATAAACCTGTTTTTATCTTATCAACAATGAATACTTTTTTAATTTTACGATATTCATTATTCTAAAGAATTGATTTTTAATTAATATATAATATATTTAATTAGGAATAAAAATATTTTTTATAATTTAAAATATTTAATTCACGTAATTTTAATCATTTAATTTGAAATTAATCCTATAGATTCGATTAAAAATTAGGCTTTTGAGAATAATATTTTTCCTGAAAAAGACAATTTTATATTAAATATATGTATAATTATAATCATTGTATAAATTTAAATTAATATTTATTGGTATATAATCTATAAATTTATTTTTAAAATTTCTATTTGGGGGTTTTTTTAAATAATTAAAATGTGAAATATTATGCCGTTTAAAATAGGTTTTGGAATAATATAGTTTTTAAACCCAAAGACAATATTATAATAAAATGAAATATAAAGTAAATTAAAAATAAAAAAGTGGATTAAATATATATAAAATAAATTTATTTTAATTTATACCATATTAATTATATAATTATAATTTTAAATTTCTAATTTTATTTACAGTGAATTACATTATTATGAAAATGGGTATTTTCTACCATTCTCTGAAAAATTATTATTTTTCTAAGAATACTAAAATTACAATGAAGATAAACTTATTTATTCACAATAAATAAATGAAGTTAAAATTTACAAATTATTTTTCCAAGTGCCTCCAAAAATAATTTTATTATTTTTGCTTGAAAAGTAATAAAAATAAGTTTTTAAGAAAATTATTTTTTTAAGAATTGAATTAATATAATAAAAATTAACTTTCCATTTACTAATTTTTTATAAATAATATATTTTGAGTTGGAAATATTTAAATATATATCATAAATAAGTTATTATTATTCATACCCACAGATTTAACGGCTCAGATATGACATTTAATTGTTTCAAGGTTCGTTTAAGATCGACGTTGTGTTTAGAATACAAATTCAAAAAGAGTTTTGTTTTCTAAAATAATATGTGATACATAATATAACTTCGATAAATCCTCTAATGATGGTCTTACCAACTTGGTTTCATAAGTAACTACCCCTAAATCCTCAGTTATTCCCACAATCTTATCTTCTTGCAAATCTATACACTACCACCACTCATCTAACATATTCTATCCAAGTTTGTGAATCATATTACTAAAATAATATAAAAAAAATTCCTAATATAGGGATGAAAACCCCTCTCATAATATAATTTTTTAAGATACTATACCTAGAAACCACTAAAAATACCTAGATCATGTTGGGAGAAAATATATCACAACCTATTATGGTCTATGTATATGATAAATTTCTCAGTAAAGAAGTATTATCACAAAAATTTCATCGCATTGATCAAATATTACAATTTTATGTTATTATTACTATAGTTTTTGTCATGGGGTTATAGCTGACAAGACCTATACATAACTTCCTTATCACCCTTTATCATAATAGATCTTAATAAAATTTTAGATGCATTATAGTACACTAGATACACATACCATGGAAAAGGAAGAATTAAAATTGGTGTCTATTTTAACAGATTTATCAACACCATGATAGCCTATAATCATTATTCCATTGATCAAATTTGAATCCCTTTACGAGGATTGTCCTCATAAGGACCACCATGTGAGAAAATTCTGGAATAATCCAACTATATTACCAAACCAAACCAAGTAAACCTCAATCCTAATCACATTCATCGATTCTATACAATAAATAAGGGATTCTACTTTACCTATACCAACACATATTACATATTTAGAAATAATGTTTAAAAAAAGGAACCTCCATCATTGATATGTGAATCTTTGAAAAATTTGAACATTGATGATGTGTTCGAGAACTTTTTAATATTATGTAAAGGTTTTGAGAATGAGATTCCAATGTCTTAAAATATGCTTGGATGTTATAAACAATCAAAACGAAAAAAGATTCATATTATGGGTGAAATATTGTTCTCATGAGATCCATGAACACTTATATATAATTCATTAGTTCAAATTTAATAATGGGATACTTATATATCACATATTTATTGTTGAATGTTTTCATAAATATGTATTCAAATATAACCAAAAAATGATCGTACCAAGAACACATATCATTCTTTTGAAGGCACTAGGATCCCCTTTACTATTCTAAAAATTCATCAACTCATAGAAATGGGTACCTTTTCTTCATTGTGATCTTGTTCAATTTTAATTAGTCTATTCAAATCTGAAGTCAATTATCCACCATCTTTGTGAATAACACCAGATCACCCTATGAGAGGATTTTGGTCTAATGAAGCTGTTATCATAAAGATCATCATGTTTTAAATTGATTGCTTTCCACTCTCCTAGATCCATGTGATATATATAAATAGATATAGGTAATTGACCAGGTAAAATCTCAATAAAAAACTCAACTCCCATATATATAGGTGACATAGATAAATCTTTTTAAAATACATGATGGTGTTTACCTTTGATGAGAGGGGAAGTGTATGATGTCACTATTTGATCTACTACAAGGATCATTTTACCAACCAACATTGAAAATCATTATATTTTATGAGGATATAGTCTCGATTTTATTTCTTTGAGGTCTAATTTATTTGATAAATAAATCATATACCCATTTTCTAATGTAAAAGTCACTCTTCTCCATTAATAATTGATATGCCCATTGTAGCTTGTAAACTAGTCATTGCAAAAGATCACATCAATATCTACAATCTCAAGAATTGTGAAGCACCACACTCCATGATATCGAATAAATGCCATAATATATTCTAGATATGTATGAAGATAATAAAATTTATTTCCCATGTCTGTATCAATAGAAAAAACTAGGAAGATAACTTTACTGGTATGTCTAACCCACTAAAAATTTGAAAATAAGTGAAAAAATAAGATGCTTCTATATCGAAAAAACAAAACAGAGAGTGTTAAAGTGACTTAAACTGTAGAGACCCAAATCTTGACGTACATGGACATTACATTACTTTTTTAGAATACTTAATACATAACAAAAATAGACACCCAAAGACCGTAATAGTTTAGTGTCTTTGGAAACTCGGAACATAATCTTCTAATCTTGGTGATAGATCTTCAACATCTCCCACAAATATATTCCACCTTAGTTCTCTTACCTAAAACATTTATTTTTATCTTAAGGAAAGGAAAACATATAATAGTTGAGCTCAAATACGTAGTAAGGGTAATCAAGGAGAAAATAAAACAAACCATATACATTTGACCATAAAAACATGAACATAAAGTATAAACATCAAAATATTTAACAATGACATAAAACATGGCATTACATAAGGCATAGATCGTAGTGGAACATAAATCATGATAAAATAGCATGAGAATAGAACATGTAATTGTGAAATCCATTAAGAACATTTTATGATTTCCATTCCAAGACCATCATAGTGGACAAAGTCCATTACTGAACTGGGTTTACATGCCGTTCCAGCCCTGTATTACTGAACCAGATTTACATGAAATTCTTTCCATGTCTATCTCCTAAGATATAAATAATTACCCAATGGATTGGAAGGAGATAAAGGTCCCACCCATCTCATATTTAAGTCATTCCTATGTGTTCCACAACACAATCTAAATCATGCCTCATTACCCATTGAATAAAATGGGTTCCATAAACATCATCCCATCTTAACATAATACATATAAAAAAATGGATATATTTAATCATGAGAAAAATAAAGACATGAAAATTACAGAGACATTATACTTGAAACATAATCATACTAAATAATGTCATCTTATATGGGAAATAGTTTTGAATAAACACTTGAAATTCATTCTTGAGGAAAAAATACTTTCTTCATCAAAATCATTTTCTTTTCTCTAAATGTCATGAGATTATAAATAAAAGAATATTTTTTAAAATAATCATGAAATATTGAAAAGTAAGAATCATGATAAGAAGGAATTATGAAATTGTAAAAATTCATTCATGCCGTATATGTTAAAAAACAAATTTTCTCATACTTTTTCCTGAAAAGTCAAAAAGTACCTTATATGGTAAACAAATGAAGGATTCCGTCCATACAATGTGGTAAAACTCAAAAACTGGAAAAAATGACATTAAACATACTTTGAAGAATACTAAAAATTCTATGAAAACATTTTTAGAAAACATGGACATGGATGATAAATATAACACTATTAAATACTCACAAATAAGAAATCTCGAATAAGAACGAGATTTGAATAATTATCCCTTGCCTTATGTCCAATTTCTTTCATATGTTTCTAAGACTCCTATATAGTGGGTTTAAACATATTATTAACTTGTAATAGAATCATAATAATATTTATGATATAATATATGATTCACTTACGACATTATATTACCCATATAGTTGACAATTCCACGTTAAATCAGTGGTTTGGGTAAAATCGTATCATTTATCGTATGTATTTGGACTTGTCGATCTTGATTTTATTACTACTTTTATCATGATATAAATAATTCTAGAATGTAAAAAAATATTTATATATCATATATATTCAGGATATATATATATATATAATAGATAGATAAATGAAATAAAATACACCTTACATGGAGATGATAGATCGTACGTACGCATAGATGTAGTATTCATTTCGTTATTGAATTTAATGGAACTAAGTTGAGTACATATATATATTTATATATTAATCCAGTAGATTTATTATGTCATAAATTTCAAAATTATTTATTATATATATACTTTATAATCATTCTTGAATGTTTAACATGGAGAATGAATCTCATCGTGTCGTGGAGACGGTAATCCGTACGTACCCATGAGTAACGATATCCTTCCCATAATTGTTGAATGGTATTAGAGTGGATTATATAATATCTCAGAATTACTATCATGTTATAATAATAATATATTATTATTATTTCCACCATTATACTCATCCATGTAATGTGGTGGTGGAAAAACAGATTACATCACGACGTGGAGACGGTATTCCGTAAGTTCGCACGCGCGGTGCGGTAATTTCATTTGCCACAGGATGGATATATAGTGAAATAGGGCTGGATAATATTTATAATAAAAAATCAATATATTATTGATACTGATGTTATTACTTTATTATGAAACAACAAAATAAGTGAGAGTAGAAGAATAAAGTAATTTGAAAGAATCGGTAAAGGATATTACCTCTTCTTTGATGCGCCTCTTCAAATCCTTCTCTTAGGGCACTAAATATGGACTTTGAAGAAGACTACGACCTCCAGTATGTTTATAGGGATGTGGAGAAGAGATATTTTCAGGGATTGGAAGATCCTGAATGCCCAAAGTTGTGTGAAGTGGAGAGGGAGGAGGTGCCCTTTTATAAAAGAGGAGAGAGGCAGTTTTGGAAGCCTTTAAAATAGTAATTTATAATAAATTCAAACCCATTTAAAAACATTCTAAAATGACTCAAATCCGAATATTAGATAATATAGGGTTTTAATACCATCAAATAATACGATATAGACATGATTTTAATTTATTTTAATCCTTATAAACTTGATTTATCCTTATTTATGCTATTTTATTTTATTTGTGGTAATAATATTCTAAATTTTAAATTGTTAAAAATTATTACTTATGTGTATTGAAGTGTCCATAATTGGATACTTTATGAAATTTTAGACCCTATAAATTTAATTTTATAATTTTTTAATATTTTTGTGATTTTTAAACAATTTTATAATATGCTATTTTTATAAAATAACAATAATGTCAATTTTGACACCAATCATTTATTTGAATTTACATAAAATCCACACAGATGATATGTATGAAAAAAAATATTTAATAGATTAATAACAAGTCACATTAATATAAAAAATTCATGGAGAACATTATTTTTTTCATATAGTATTTAATTTTATATTTTTAAAACCATTTATTCGGTATTTCTATTATTTAAATTATTAACAAAACAATTTTAAATTATTTAATATACTTATTTGTTGCATAAAAATTAATAATAAAATCAAATGATGAAGATAAATATAAAAAAATTCATAATAACATTTTTACTTGAATTTATCATCTTAAAATAAACTCATTTAAATTGTCATATTTATTAAATTATGACGGTGACAGCTTTGACATCATTTAAAAATAAAATAAATTATGTGTCATAATAACTTTTATAATGAAAAAAATGGTCAAATATCCAACCTTTGTATGGTTATGTATTACATGTAGAAAACAAAAATGTTTTGGTCAGGTGTTTGTGAATTTTATGTCCACTATTAGTTTAATACAAATTGTATTATTGATTTTTTCACTATATAGTCAATTTCTGCATCACTAATGTGTCACCATTAACAATAATTATTTAATCCCTAAAAATTATAAATAAATTCATATTATGTACATAATATTATTATCTTTTATATGAATATTTATTTTCGATTTTTTATGATGTTTATCACTAAATTAAAATTATTAAACATATAATATATAAGAGAGTGACATGTTGTCACTTTCTTTGGTTTTAAAAATAATTACATCCTTTTCATGGTTAAAAGTCCATGAAATGAATCTATTCCGACATGTATGTGATATGGGTCGACTTTTATTCATCTGATAATATTTTGGCTGGTGTTAGGGTAACATTATAATCTTATTTTTACACTTAATTACCTGATTTACCTATATCTTTTGTAAATAAAATTTATCGTAGTTACTATTCATAATGCATCAAAATAAAAAGTATCCAATTAACATAATTTGGACCTACTGATTCCAAATATGGAATCCATTTTTCTAAATTAAAAATATAGAAGTGGAGGTATTGAATTTTATATTAATCCTACTTTTGAGAAAATAGGTTTTAAAAGTTAAAACGTTGCAAAATATTGAAATGTTTTTACCTATGAATTCAATGTAAAATTAATGATAATTAATTACACTATATTAAATGGTAAAAATATATTTTATTTAAAATTTAAAACAATTATATATTATAATTTAACTATATAATTTATCTCGAAGAAAAAAGTTGTTTTTAATTAAAATTTCGCGTATTTTTACTATTCATCAAAATATGAAGGTTATTAGAATAATCTCAATAATTTATCCAAAGTAAATTTTTATATCCTGGTTCTAATGAATAATTTGTTTTTGAAAAATTGAACTTATATACAATTCAAAACTAGATTTAAAGTCGGTGCGCCACTAAAAGGCCTCAAAACTACATTTTTTTAAAAATACTTATTTGACCCGAAAAATTTATTTTGTTCTCATACCATGTTCTATAAAATGTGTAAGAGGAATTATAATGTCATAAAATTAAAAATTTTGTTACTACTATTCATAACAGCTAGTTCATAATAATATTATAGCAATATATCATTTTATAGTGAAACTCAGTATTGCATACAACACACACTATTGAGAAAGGTTTCTCTTATATGAAACACAATCCAATAATAGTGTTTTCATACAATAAAAGATAATACGGTGTTGTGTCTAGTATAGGATAATTTTGATGTAGCGTACAACACAAGACATGAATGATATTAAAAAAACATTTTTCATAAAATCTTGGGGTGTCACATTCAACCCCCCTTAAAATGAATTTCACCCTTGAAATTCGTCGAGTTTATAAATGGATTACTACTTGAAATTTTATTTAATAAATTCCCACACAGAAAATAAGAATACAAAAACATAAATTTAAAAACTAATTTATGAAATGTAATGGTTACTAAAATTAACTAATCACTAGGTTTCCACATATGAGAACATATGTGAAAATATGGATATGGAAGAGAAATCTAACCATCAAGTTATGATGGAGAGTGGTAGAGAATGTGGCTATGGAAAATCCAACAATCACAAAGACATAAATTTGTGATGATCTATGGTACCATATTATTCATCAGATATGAGGGAAATAAGACAAAATTTATGGTTTTCAAGATCATTTCCCTAATAGTGAATAATTGTTGAATTAAATGAAATACTTACTTGATTTTGGTATAATCTCACTGTTGTTCATTCCTTGAACAATTTCCACTTCATCTCATAAAGAAATGAAGTTGAATTTGTCTTCCGTGAAGTGTTTGCGGATCATGTGATATAATAATATTTCTTTCCATCTATTTCCAACATAAGGTTAGCAATAGTTATATACATAAGTCCATATATGGTGAGATTAATAATATATGGTTCCAAAAATGGAATTATACATCATATATCATACCAATTAATAAAATAAAACTAATTTCTACTAAACATGAACTTCCGATAGGCCAGTGTTAGGCGATAAAAGTCTGTCGTACTTCGGTTGTGGGTTTGATTCCCTCAGCCTTGTTCGATGTGATGATTTTTCACCCATCCTACGATTTGTCCTTTTTATAATAATATACTATTATATAATTTATGAAATAATTTAAAAAATTCTAGCCTTAAAAAATACTATATAATGTCTAACATAATCCACTCCAATCTTTAGGCTCATCCAAAATACTTCTGTCATATCTCATAGTATAAAGAAAACAATTACCAGAAAGGTCATCTAAAAAGTAAGTGAGTACCATAATTTATTCCCCATATATCATAATATATATCTTGTCGATCACATTCCAAACACGTGAATACCTTAATCATGTATTCTATTGAAACATGTATTTCCATAGAACCTTAGTGAAAACATGAATGCTATCTAAAGTTAACTCTTTCCACATACCAAAATCCCAAAAATTTTATATACTCAAACCATGATGTCACATTGTCCATATATCAGTCATTACCTCTTTAATACTATCAAACATCTAATTATCTCATTATCCCTTCATTATGCGCATATCATCTACTTTCCAAAAATATCTGAATAACCTTTCATGGTTATCGGTATCATTCAACATATACTTTCAAATACTTTTGGAAAAACAATAGTGTAACAATCCTTAGTTGTTTCTTTATTCCATATTACCATTAAATTACCTAGACAAAATAACTCTTGATAAATAAACAATCATTCCACTACCTTCTTAAACCATTCAACGAGCTTCATCATTTTATTCCTCAACACTTATTTCATTTCATATATCATTTGTAGTCCGTTCATCATCATCAACATAAATACTATTTATACGACCATGCTGATTCCCTTCATGAGATTTTCCCTTATGTAATTGGTATGCATAATGCCCGTACAATCCACATTTAAAACATTTAACCATTGTTGATGTCTTAGCAATTCCATTACCCATGTCCACGGTGTTAACTGAACCTTTGTCATTGCAATTACTATATTAGTGTCCTTCTTTTCCACACCCAAAACATCTTCCAGTTCCTTTGAATCATTCTCTTTGATGTCTCTTCCCAGATGATCTACATGGGGAAATTGAACTTTCTTTCCTCTGTGATCATAATGAAACTCCATCTATCTCTTATTAGCTGAGTTAGTAAACATACAAAGTAAATATTATTGATCATATTATGAGACTGTTGATTAGGTATAATAATGATGTTTGGACTTCCAAATCCTGTTTCATTTGGTTTCTCATGAAGAATATTATTCCTTTATCTATCATGTCCTCTATTATCGTGAATTTCCTGTTTCCAGACATTTTCTAAAACCCAAAAAGAATAGTGTGAGAGTTAAAAATCATGCTAGGAAAATAATAAAATAATGTGGATTACCTTCAATATATAACATATTTGGTTTAATTCTATGATTTTTACCGTAATTCTGGGAATATAACCTATACTTATACTTAACCTTAGGGACATCCCTAGAAAATCCATTGAAATATTTGTAGGGATCTCACTAAATATTTTGCATCCTAGTTTCCAAAGGTTAACTAACGTTTCCACTGATACCAAATGTTGAGACCCAAAGCTTGACGTACATATAAATTACATTACTTTGGAATAATACTTAATAAATAAAAAAAATAGACAACCAAGGACCATAATAGTTTAGTGTCTTGGGAAACTCGGAAGATAATCTTCTAATCATAGTTAAAGATCTTCAATATCTCCCATAATAATCTTTCACCTTTATTTTCTTACCTAAAACCATTATATATATATTGGGGAAAAGAAAATATATAAAGGGTGAGCACAAATGATCAGTAAGGGTAATCATGGAGAAACTAAAACAAAACATATACATTTGAACTTAAAAACCTAATCATATTGTTTAAATATCAAAATCTTGAACAATGACGTAAAACAAGAAATTATATAAGGCATAGATCATAGTGGAACATTAATCATGATAAAATAGCATTGGAATAAAACATGTAATTGTGGGATCCATTAAGCACATGTTATGATTTCCATAGTAGCCAAGGCATTTCTTCCAAGACCATCTTAGTGGACAAAGTCCATTACTGAACCGGGTTTCCTTGTCGTTCCAGCCCTGTATTACTGAACCGGATTTACATGTTGTTCCGGCCATGTCTATATCACGAGATATAAATAATTACCCAATTTATTGGAGGGATATATAGGTCCCACCCATCTCATATTGAAATAATTCTTACGTTTGCCACAAAAACAAACATAAATCATGCATCATAACAGAAATAGTAAAATGGGTTTCATAAACAAAAAGCCATCTTAACATTATCCATATAAAAAAATGGATACATTTCATCATAAGAAAAATCAAACCATGAAAATAATAGAGATATTATACTTGAAACATAATAATACTAAATAATGTCATCTTATATGGGAAATAGTATTGAATAAACACTTCAAATGAACTCTTGAGGAAAATATCCTTTCTTTTTAAAAATGATTTTTTTTTTCAAAATGTCATGAGATCGTAAAAGAAAATAATTTTGTCTAAAATAATCATCAAATCATGTAAAATAAGAATCATGTAAATAAGGAATTATGAAACCATAAAAATCCATTCACTCCATATAAGTTAAAAAACATTCTTCTCGTACTTTTGCTAGAAAAGTCAAAAAGTGCTTTATATGGTAAACAAAGGAATGATTTCTTGAATACAATGTGGTAAAAGTCAAAAAATGTTAAAAATGACATTAATCATGAATTGAAAAATATTAAAAAATCCATTAAAACTTTTTTAGAAAACATGGACATGGATGATAAACATAACCCTATAAAATACTTACGAATAAACAATATCAGATAAGAATGATATTAGAAAAATTATCCCATACCTTATGTCCAATTTCTTCTATATGTTTCCAAGAATCGTTTATAATGTGTGTAAACATATTATTAGCTTGTAATAAAACCATAATAATATTTATGTTATCATATATGATTCACTTACTACTTTATATTACCCATGGATTTGACAATTCCATGTTAAAGCAGTGGTTTGGATAAAATCGTATCATTTATCGTATGTGTTTGGACTTGTCGTTCTTGATTTTATTATTTCGTAACTAATGATATACTTAATTCCAGAATGTAAAACATGATTTATATATCATATATATTCAATATATATATATATATATATATATATATATATATATAATAGATAGGTAAATGAGATGAAATACACCGTTCATCGAGACAGTAGACCTTACGTACGCATCAACATTGTTTTCATTTCATTACTAAATTGAATGGAAGTAAGTAGAGTACATATATATATATAAATTAGAATTATTATGTAATAAATTACATCATTATTTTTTATATATATACTTTATAATCATTCTGGAATGGTTAACATGGAGAATGAATCTCATCGCGTCGTGGAGACGATAATCTGTAAGTACGCACGAGCGACAATATCGTTACGATAATTGTTGAATGGTATTGGAGTGGATTATATAATTTAATAGAATTAGTATCATGCTATAATAATCGTATATAGTTATTATTTCCACCATTATACCCATCCATGTAAGGTGGTGTTTGAAAAAAGATGACACCACGACGTGGAGACGGTATTCCTTACATACTCACGCGCGATGATTTCGTTTTCCATTGGATGAATAGAAGGTCAAATATAGTGAGTTAATATTTATAATAAAATATAAGTATATGAGTGATAAATATGTTATTACTTTATTATGAAATAAATAAAGAAGAGGAAGTAGAAGAATAAATGAATTTGAAATAATTGGTAAAGGATATTTCCACTTCTTGGACGCGCCTGTTCTAAACCTTCTCTTAGGGCACTAAAGATGGTCTTTGAAGAATACTAGGAACTCTAGTATGTTTCTAGGGAAGTTCATAAGATATATTGGTTTCTTTAGGCCTATCTTGAAGGTTAAATGTGGTTTGAGGAGGAGAGGGAGGATGATCACTTTTATAAGAAATGGGTGGGGCACTTTTGGAAACCCCTAAAATATTAATTTATAATAAATTCAATCCCCACTTAAAAACGACCAAAAATGACTCAAATCAAAATATTATATGATATAGTGTTGTAATATCATCAATAAATAATATTTAGACATGTTTTCAATTTATTGTAATTTTTATCAACTTTATTTATCCTTATTTACACTATTTAATTTTATTTGTGGAAATAATATTTTAAATTTTAAATTGTTATAAATAATTATTTATGTATTGTGAAGTGTCCATAATTGGATAAATTATGAAATTTAATACCATATTAATTTCATTTTATAATTTTTAATCATTTTTGTGATTTCTAATCAATTTTATAATATGTTATTTTCATAAAATAACAATAGTGTCAATTTTGACACTATTCATTTATTTGAATTTACATAAAATCCACACAACAGATATGTTCGAAAAAAAATATTTAATTGATTCATAACAAGTCATATTGACCTAAAAAATTCATATATAACAATAATTTGTTAATATATTATTTAATTTAATATTTTTAAATCCATTTATTTGGTATTTCTCTAAATAAAATAATTAAAACAATATTTTTTAATAATTATTTAATATTCATATTTTTTGCAAAGAAATAAAAAATAATTTCAAATGATGAAGATAAATATAATAAAATTCATAATAAAATTTTTACTTGAATATATCATCTTAAAATAACAACATTTAAATTGTCATATTAACTAAATTATGAAGGTGACATCTTTTACATCATTTTAAAATAAAATAAAATAAGTATCATAATCACTTTTATAAGGATATAAATGGTAAAATATTAGATAATTTTATTCTAATGGATTACATGTACATGAAAAATATGTTTTGGTCAGGTTTTTGTGCCTTTTATTGTCACAATTATTTTAATAAAAACAGTATGACTGATTTTTCACTAAATAAAAAATTTCTGCATCACTAATGTGTCACCATTAATGATAATTATTTAAGCCCTAAAAATTTTAAATAAATCTATATGATGTAGATAATTTTATTATATTTTGGGGTACTATTTATTTTCAAAATTTTATGATGTTTATCACTAAATTAAAATTATTAAACTTATAAGATATAAGAGAGTTACATGTTGTCACTTTCTCTGATTTTAATAATAATTACAACCATTTCATGGTTAAAATTCCATGAAATGAATCTATTCAGACCGTTATGTGATGTGAGTTGACTTTTATTCATCCAATGGAATTTTGACAGTTGTTAGGGTAATTTTATAATCTTAATTTTACTCATAATTACCCAATTTACATTTAACTGTATTAAATACAATTTACCGTAGTTACTATTCATAATGCATACAAATAAAAAGTATACTATTAACATAATTTTCACCTACTGATTTCAAATATGGAATCCATTTATCCAAATTCAAAACACAGAAGTGGCAGTATTTAATTTAAAATTAATCCCACTGTTTAGAAAATGGGTTTTAAAAGTTAAAACGTTGCAAAAGATTGAAAAGTTTTTACCTATAAATTAAATGTAAAATTAATGATAAAGACTTACACTATATTAAGTGGTAAAAATATATTCTATTTATAATTTAAAACCATTCAATATTATAATTTAACCATATAAAATATATTTTTTAAAAAATTTGTTTTTAATTAAAAGTTAGCGTATTTTTACTATTGATCAAAATATAAAGGTTATCAGAATATTATAAAAAATTTATCCTAAGTAAATTTTTATATCTTGATTATAAGGAAAAAGTTGTATTTTCCAAATTGAACTTATAAAAATTTCAAAAACTAGATTTAATGTGGTTTCTCCATCAAATGGTGGCAAAACTGCATTTTTTAATAATTACTTATTTTAGACGAAAAATTTATTTTGTTCACATACCATGTTCTATAAAATGTGTAAGATGAATTATAATGTCATAAACTTCAAAATGTATTTACTACTATTCATAACAGGTACTTCATAAGAATATTATAACAATATATCATTGTTTTGTGAAACTCAGTATTGCATAAAACTCACACTATTGAGGATGGTTTATTATGCGTGGAACACAAGCCAAGAATAGTGTTTTCGTATAATACAAGCTAATATGGTGTTGTGTATAGAACATTTATATTTTGGTGTAGAGTACAATACAAGAAATCAATGAAATTAAAAGAATATTTTTCCTAAAATCTTGGGGTGTTACTAGGACCATACCTAGATCTATTGAAGGTCCCTCTCCATTTTCATTTGGATCCTAATCAGATTTATAAAACCTTAAATAAACAACAACATAACGCCAAGATGGTTCATGAGTCAACTAAATCCCCATCACTTGTCTGGTATTCACCCACTACGGTGGTCCTCTACCCACATCATGCCCTTATTTTTTGCATGTATCTTTAACACCCAAGTACAAAACCAATTTTGATGACTAATCACTTATCACGAGTGTCTTGTATTAAGTGAAACAAAAAATTCCTTAAGATTGGTTCCCTTACTATAATAGAATTAGAATTTATTAGTGCCATCTCCTATAGAGGTTCTTGAAGAACATTTTCTATGATTAATATAGAGACTATTATCTTTAAATCCATCCAATGAATTAGTTTTCCTATTCCTAGAATAATATTTTGGAACTGTTGTAATGAATGTAGTAGTTCTTCCACTAGAAAATGGAAGAAGGTCTATAAATTATTCTTCCATGATTCCCTTATGTATATTTAGAGACTTATGAAGTATTTTATTCTATATTTTAGATCAAAATTTCTAACCTAGAATGTTTTTTCTGAATGATGTGGGATCCCATACATTCTATCATTATTATCCTCATTCCAATACTTATGGGGAGCATTTCGAATCAACTATTTTAATAACACTGACTAGGTAATCACATTTAGCATCACATGCTTAATCACTATGAACTCATGAGAATAATCAATATTTAGTGAATCATTTATGATCTCATAAAATTAGAGTATGTAAACATTTTCCCATTTTCCCATTCTTCTTCACTAGAATAAAAAATAAAACCCCACCATCATCTTTTAGATCCTTAAAGCATATTAGTTTCACAATTTACCTTTGGATCTTTTGATGACTCCACAAAATTAAAGATACTCTCAGTGAATTTTATCTAGTTCTCTCTATCTTGTGGGACTCTAGATCCATATAAGGATAAGGGATGCTGGAGATATAATTAAGGATATAATGGACCATTATTGGACCACCTCCGTGGGATCCTCCACCCTGAACTGAAACTAGCGAGAAGGGTTCTGACAAGAAAAGTTCTAATGATTGGTCTCTTATTGAATTTATAGGATTAGTCTCAACAACATATTTTCTATGAACTGTCCTAATGGGGCCTACATCGCGACTCCCCATGTCCACCTCCAATAAGCCAGGGGATAGTGGCTTGCTCTGAGTTGGAATATCACTAACATGAGATCCATTACCTGAGTATCTGTACACACACACACACATCTCCAATACCACAATTGCTGAAATGTAAAACCCCCTAATGAAAAAAATGATGGCATAAAACTAATCCCTACAAATAGAGTACAATGAAAAGTAAATTTCTTATCCTAAACTGGGCCAGAATACAAGCCCACCAAAATAAATTGTCTAAAACCAACAATTTCTAACCTATATGCACGAAATAGGTACTAAGACCACTTCTCATAGCCATAGTAACACCTCTTCCTATATGTAATATCACATATATCGGTCTGGTCCATGTCCACCATGAACACCATCAAAAGACCACTCTTCTATAGAAGACATGATACATAGGATAAATTCTTGTGTAAGGGTGAGTAGAACAATACTAATTAAAGGAACTCAAAACCACAAATAAATACCAAAATTAAAGATACATCATCACTACACAATATATGTCAACAGATCATATAATGAGAGAAACATCCAGATATACTCGAAACACAGAATCATAGTCATGAGGTAAGTCATAATGACTACAAACCCACTCTCGAAATTCCGTTGGATGATTCCACAAACACATATCTAGGAGAACTCATTCTATGATTATGATAGCTCTGATAATGTCCATAAAAGTTGTACATTTGTCAGGATGGGTCACAAGAGGTATAGATACATTAATAGATCAAAAGAGTGAATATATACACTCATTTTGGGATAACATTATCATGAGTGGTGAATGATCATGATACTCATATGTGGATCACTTCTATGTCCTTGACATATACCAAGACTCATATGGATTGAAATTATATGTAGAGAATTAGTTTCTGGTAGTATTGGACTTATCAATACTTAATTCTACTGTGGGCCACAAATTAGTAAAGGATCTCTCTCTAGGCCTCTTACAGGGAATCTGACTCTATCCAAAATGTCTTGTTGAAGGGATCATACTGTTATAGATGGAAAAAATACCTGAACTTCTGGTGAATGAAAAAACGGGTACAATCCCAAATGAAACATTTCCATGATATAGTGTATAGAGAGATCAATCCATGTACAAGAACATACATGGCATGTATAAGAGTCGTTTTTTGAGTCCTCTAACCCTGGGTACTAACCATGTACAAAAACTCATGTCAATAAAGAGCTTGTCAGGGTGAAATAGATATACACTGAGTGTAGAAGAGTAACACATTGTGCCCTACTATATGGGGGGATGCTCTGTGTACACTAGTCATGTGCTCATACATGGATTCAACCCGTTTCTTCAACCCATGTAATGAAACATGGGGTAACCCGTTTAATCGGTATGGTTTGACCATGTAGTAGAGTACTTTCTATGTGCTACACTCTTCAAATATGTATCATCTAAGATAAATTCTGAGTAATTTGTATTTACCCACATGTCTTGTAACACCTATCACATGTCGTGTCATCACTTTCCTTCACATAGAACTCTAGCTGCTGCAGACCCATCCTCACACATCATGTTCTTCGAAGAACACACAGTTTTCATCATGTTTTCCTACAAAACAATATTCTATATCTATCGCTTCTTATGAATATCCAATTATTGATCCAACCATCTGATCAATGTAAAACTCATGATTTATTGTTGTTTCATCTTTCCAAGGATGATTACGTTTGTTTCGGGCCTCTAATTGTCCTTAAAAACATGTTTTCATCCATTCGCACGAAGAACCATTGATAAAAGATTTATCCCAAACTGAGAAAATTCAACCACCTCCATCATCTTCTAACATCTGCTAGGTCATCCAATGACAGATCTATGATTTTGGATTGTTCTCTGGAGATACATATGTGCAACTATCCATTGTTCATAACCCCATGACGAATGCGAAGAACACTCTGGTTAAAAGAGAGAATAAATCCAAATTGAAAATCAAGGAACCACCCTCCAACATCATTCGTCATGGTATTGATCCAATCCATTTATAAATCTAAAATTAAGTAAATCAAAATAGGAATCAACTCAATCATGGATCAATTCCCCAAAATAAACCCAATAAACTACCCTCCCGTAAGAATTAAAATTACGAGGGTCTACATGTTCATGGGTTGATATGTATTTTTTGTTTTAAACCATGAACAGGTAACGATAAATTGAAATAACAACCCCAAAATTTATCTTTAACGAATTATGGAAAAATATTTTTCACCGATTGGGTTCTGATCTCGTTGCATAATTATCAACAAGTTGTCGTTCCTCGACGTTCCTCATGAAATCTCTAGGGTGGCTCCTCTCTAAAGTCATAGAGGATTTTATGGAGTTTTTTCCATGGTTGTATGCCTAACCATAAGATCATGGTTATTTAAAACCACAATTTGTATGACATTTTAATGGAATAGATAAAGTAAAATAAATTATTATTTTCGTTTCATTTCTTTTCAAATTTCCAAAAATTTACTTTTGCAGTCAACCTGTGCCAACCAATGTTAGGCCTTTCATATGGTAAATCCATAGATCTAAACAAAAAATTACCCTTATATTTCTAATTTGGGAAACAATTTAAAATTTATTCCTCATTTCTAGAAAATCTCTCCCATGCGCTATATAAAAGATTAATTTATTTGACACATTTTTTCCAGATAATTCGAGCCTCCAAATCATTAATTCTCACAAAGTATGGTCTCAAAGTAATTCAATATAATGTTTAAAAATAATTCATGAGGAATTTAATACATTACCTTCTCCCCGGAATAGGTCTTTACAAACCCAATAACCCAAAACAAAAGGTTACTCAAATATATGTGGGCACTTGAGAAGAATCTGAGCCTCTGACACCCACGTTCTCTCCGTAAGATTCTCATGCAACCATCAAAAATGCACTAGGGGAATAGATCTCCCACAAAGGACCTTCTCCTACCAGTCCTCGATGTCCAATGGGTATTCTACAATAGTCACTCTATCCTTATTATCTAGATCACCCCAGTTGATGACGTGTGATAGATTGTTCACATACCTCCTTTGTTGTGACATGTGGTTGATGTTGTGTACATGTTGAAATTGTGGTTGTTGATTAAGTTAGTATGCCACATACTGACTCTGTGCAATATCAGAAAATGGTAGATAAAACATAGAGAGAACATGTCAGTAAAGGCCAATATTTGAACCCTTGTCGAGGTGAGACTTGAAGGATGATATGGTGTCGCTCGCCTAACTCTAGAGGTTTCCAGAATCATTCATCCTAATACTTATTCTAACTCTATACAATCTACATCAGCTCTTGGATTATCTATTCCTTCTCTCTCATATCTCGTACCAGCTTAGGACCCATGAGTGCGGAATCTCTAGGGTTGGTCAAGAAAAGAGATGGCTGGTTGGGTCTCCTATATAAATACTCAAATGGTACCATATCGATGGGGGAGTGGTAGTTGTTTTTGTACACAAAATCCACTTGTCGTAGGTGGTACTCTCAAATGTGACCAAAGTTGAACATAATTGCTCAAAAAAATATCCCATAAAATCATAATGTTTTTGTCAGTTATATCATTTTTTTGGGGATGGAATTCTATGCTCGAGCATAGTTGAGTCCCAAATTCCTCCTTCAATTCAATTATCAACATGGATGTGTACCGATCATCATGATCAGAGACTATCATCGAATGGAATCTATAAATCCATATTATCTCCTACGTGTAGAAGAATCCAAATCTCTCTACGTAACTTTTCTCCCTAAACAATATGAATTGGGACGACATGGTTAGTCAGTCATTGATCACCTAGATTGAATTGTGTACCTTGTACATTTATAGTACACCCATCACAATGAATTTCAATATTCCATCCCACTTCCACTTCAGTACATCCAGGGGTGAGATAGCCCTGGTGGAACCTGGTACTTAGCCTTTATTCTTTATCATGTAAGGCATTGATAAATGAAGTCTACTACTACCTTTGTCATCCTCTTCTACCAGAACTAACATTGGTGGTGCAGGTACATTGCCGCCACTCTAGGATGTACCATTATAGGGGATGTATAAAACTCAATCTAATCCTCCTCCTATAATGCTTCTGGTACAACTAGGCATCCTACTAAAAGAAAGACATTCTCCCCAATATGAAAATATTTATCAGGAGAATGTCTTATAGACCACTAAATAGGTAAAATATCATAGTCTACATCCTCCCTAACTCTCTGTATGTGTGAAGTGGTGAAAATCACAGACTATACAAATTCCACAACATCTCCATCCATAAAGGATAATTGTAGCTTGGAAAACTTCTTCAATGCCTCACTCAGTAGCTACGAACTCGATATCTTGTAGAGGGAACATGAAATAATAATCCCCTTACCATAATTATAGAATATCCCAAAGTTATAATCCTGGAGGAACTCTAGAAATCATGTATTCCTCATATTAAAATAAATATAAGTGAATATGTACTTAAGGAACTTGTGGTATGTGTAGATGCTAAAATACTCTCCTATCAGGTAGTGTCTCCACATCTTCAATGTGAAGACTACCTCTACCGACTCATAACCATAGGTCATGCATTTTTTCTCATGTGGTATTAACTAAAGTGTTCCATAGACAATAACTGATTTTCTATAATTCATAACACATGCATTCCCTATCCCTGATGGGTTGCAAAAACCTATGTACTCGACAAACATATCAAGTAACATTAAGATTGGGGTGTGAGTCAAACTCTATATCAACTACTGGAAAGCCTTCTATAACATATCCATCTATACAAAAGGTATCCCTTTTGGGTTAGCGCTGTCATTTGTGTTGATATCCATCAGTAATTATGAATGAATCTCTAGTAAAATAATACTAGTTCAAGGAAGTGTTGCACCTCTATCATGCTTCAAGGTGGCGCCCATGCTAACTCCTCCTCGACATTGTCATGGTCTCCTGCTACCCCATCTGATGACATAAATTGTCCTATAAAGTGGACCTCATGTATCTCGAACTGGATGTTCGAGTGCTTCCCATAAAGCCGGTTCTCTAATATTACATATAAAACCATTCTCTGGTGTCTCTCATGCTACCATTTGATGCCGAGTACACTAGGATTTCATCGATGAAGACTAATATGAACTAGTATGAGTACGGTTAGGAGATATGGGGCATGAGTTCTAGAAAAACTGTGGGGACATTCATCACATCGAAAGGAATCACCCATCACTCGTAGTGAAAGTAGGGGTATATAAATTCCATCATCGGAATATCCTTATCTAGTACTCATAACTGATGATAACCAAATCAAAGGATAGCCATCATGAACCACTATTGAATTTTCAAATAATTTAAGTGGTTGTAGATCCTTGGTAGAGGATTCTTGTTCTTCAGCATTATCTAGTTTAGGCACCAGTAATCCATTCACAACCTCATAATCATGTCTTCTTTCTTAGAAGTAAATAGTACAACCATATTGGGTGAAACACCATGTTTGAGAATGCCCTTGCACTGAAAATCCCCCAACATCACCCTCCTCTTGTGAAGCTCAAAAGGAGAAATATAATACACCTGTGAAGAAATTAGTTTATTCTTGAGGTGTAACTCAATTCAAAAAGTGATATCTTAAAGGGGGGGGGGGGAATTCATGGAATATCTTATGGAATGTTTTACTCATAATCAACCACAACTACAGGGAACTGATAGCTCACAACATCTACTACTCTGAGGGTAAGGCCTTCCAAAACATGAGTGATCAGCTACACCATACTGTGCATCAATCCATTATGTTCTTCATGGGTTTCCTATTAACAAAAAAATTTAAACCACATTCCATTTTTCTAGACACATGACACTCTTCACCGAAAGAAGTCAAATTGGCTATGCACTGATGGTAAAAAATACATACCAAGAATGACATTGTAATTCCTCGATGCTACAACCAAGGCGTTCCGACCAAAACACTCTCCACCAATTGAAAGATCACTCTAGCGGCAGAGATGTGGGATCATCGAGTCTCCTACTATAGGTCTCTCCCAACGTATGGATCTTGTGAAGACTATACTAGAATATCAAGTTTTTCCACCAGATATGTGGTGGGGAAAGAATGAAACGAACCTCTCCCTATAATTACGTAATCTAAGGTTAAAAAGACATAGTGTGTACCATGGATTATCCATGGGGTTCTAGGGTCATACACCTCGAAATAATGCATCTACCCCTCCCCTATCCCCAAGCTCTATGAGACGAGTGTGGACATCTTGGGGATGACACTAGAAGTAAGTCAAAACATCTCCCACCACTTATAGCTCTCCCTACTCCTTTTACACATCCACCACATGTTAGGTCTCCCCACTCCACTCGCTGCCTCTACCTCAATGGTCCATCCACTGCCACCATGTTAGAAGCTCAATGGGTCGGATAGTCTCTAGTGATATTTCCTCTCTTGTTTTACAAGTTTCATTGCCTATCCCATGGATGAATATATCCAACATGATATCCCAGGAATACCAATACACTATCTTGGATCCTTCTGTGACATCACCAATGTCTTGATCACTATTCCTGACATTTACTCCCTATTGTCAATGCCTCTACACCTTTCTACCAACTGCTGACTGCCACTGGTTTTCTTTGTTCAACCAAGAAGCTCGTGACCACCAAATATCACTCGATCACTCCTTCATAAGTTATAATTAAAAGAGTCACAACACTAGCAAGGACGCTCGTTCGCAGACCTCTCTCAATGGTTCACGATCTAAAGTACTTATCATTAAACATATCCATCGTGTACCTTGTGAGGTTGGTGAATTTAAATTAATATTTATCTACTTTTATACTTCCATGTTAGAGCAGAAGAAGATCCTGGATATGTACTTCTCTCAACGTAACCGGAGATAACTCATCCCTAAAGAGATACCTGATCTCCATCCCTGAAATAGTATCCTCATCATTAGTCTACACGGTTAAACTCTTACATCACCCTAACCAACCAGAATAAGGATCTCTTCTATGATCTTTATTTGGTCAGATCGTGTCCCCACTAGATGAAAAACATGGGTCACCACCTCAGGGAAGTCCTCAGCTGCATTAGTTTTTGGCTAACCTCAAACCTCAGGGGTCTGTGTCTCACGAACTCATAGAGCTCTCTCAGCCTGCACTCCTCTTCTACTAGAACTGCAGGTTCCATATACTTCTCCACAAGTGGTTGATTAATAGATACACCACCTGAAGGTAACACTTGGAGAACCAGTGTGTGAATTGAATCCTCATAACTGATGGGGTCATCCTTGTGCTCAATCTACTAAATCTTAGTCACTAAGCATCTTGGTGGCCTCTATAAGGAAAAAAGATGTACCATGATCAAAGATTATATATCTAAATCTAAAACTAAAGGACTTTTAAACAAAAACCCATTCTTATATGATTCATGTAACATTACTTTGATTATATAAAAATATTTTTTGTCAGGTACAGAGTCAAAAAAGTGTTTATCATTGTCCTAGTGTATTGATACATCGGCCACCCGCACAAAAACTAGAGTCCCTAGCCTGAAATCCAAAATCAAAACACTAAACACTGTTTCCTCAAAACCAATCTGAAAGACTGTTAGTCCTACGGTTTAACCGACCACCATTGATTCCACTATGTCACAAGCTTTTCCAGTAGAGCCCATGCCACAAATCCTTATGCTGACCTCCAATAGGCCAGGAGTTGGGGACTAGCACTGAGTAGGCATATCAATAAAATGGGAGGTGTTGCCTAAGTAATGGTACAAAGTCACACATATCCATTCCCACAAATGTTGAAAGGTAAAAACCAACTGATGAAAAAAATGCATGCATACAACATTCCCAACCCACATAGTACAATAGAATGTAATGTACAGAATGTAAAATGGTCCATAATATAAGACCACCAAAATAAAAATTTAGAAACCTAAAAAGTCCAAAATATAAACAAGAAATAGGTGCGCAGATGGCTGCTCATAGCTGTAGGAACACCTCAGCATGTTTGGAAGCTCACAATGTTCAGTCTGGTCCTAGTCCACCCTAGACTCTGTCGAATGTCCGATCCTATACACATGACATAAAACATGTTGGAAACTCCCATGGATGGGTGAGTATAATAGTACTCAGTAGAGGACACCAAAACAAAAAATGAAATACAAAATTTAAAGGTACAGTTTACTCTAAATAGTATATGTATAAAAAACATAATAAGATAAACATCCTGATATATTTGAAACCCATAACTGTAGTCTAGAGGTAAATCACAATGACCACAAACCCGCACTAGTGACTGAGTTCAAGGGTTCCAGGAAGAACTCATCAAGGATAACTCATTCTATGAGTCTGATAGCTCTGACGATGTCTATTAGAGATGTAAATTAATCCGAAAGTGCTACTAAATGTATTGATGCAATGATATGTCGGAAAAGAGAACATATTCACTAATTTCTTGAGATGTTACTCTAGAGTGTGAAAAGATCATAACAAACAGATGAGGATCAATACTAGGTCTTTGGTGTATACCTTGACTCATCTGAATTCACCGGATATGTAGAAAAACATCATCCTATAAGATTGGTCACTTTGATAAATGACTCCACCTAGGTCCATGAATGGGTATAAGATCTCACTCTGAGCCTCTCAGAGGGTCTCTCACTCAATCCAAAATTCCTATTGATGGGATTATAATTATGTAGTGGGAAAAATACCTTAAATTTAGGGGAACAAGCAAAGGGGAACCAACCCATATGAAATTTTTCTAATGCACATTGGTTATGGAGATCATAATGTGTACAACAATGTATATAGCATGTAGAAGAGTCCTACATTGTGTCATGTGACCCCAGGTACTACCAGTGTAAAATGTCCCCAGCCTAAATGATTATGTCGTGTATATATATATATAGAATACAGTAGAGTATCACGATGTGTCATACTATTCGAGGTATGATCTGTGTATGATTCCATCTTCCCTAACACAACTTCAACCTATGTCTGACAACCCATGTACCGATACACAGGGTAACCCATGTAACCGACCTGTTCTGTTCGTGCAGTGAAGTATATGTCATGTATTCCACCTCGTGCCTGTGTATCATCCGAGATACAAAACGAGTCCCATGTAAGGACTCATATGATGTGTGAAACCTACCACATTCAATCTCATCTCTTTATATCAAATAAAACCCTAGACGGCCTCACACATTGTGTTCTTCATATAACACTCTGTGTTTGTTGCGTTTTACTTGAAAATACTAAAATTCATCCAACACAAGGGGTGAAGCTCTGATTATCAATTTTTCCATCCAATCACCTTTATAATCAATATTCTTTGTCATGTCACCAGCACATGTTTGATTCCATTTGTTTTGGGACTCTAATTGGCCCTGATTTTTTTTTTGATTCATCCTTATGAAGAATGATTTCTTTTGAACTGATTTGATTCATCTACCAGCACAATCTTCATACGACTACTCATTCATCATGATTCCAGATCAAGGGTTTTTTATTGTTTCCTTTTGAGACCGACGCACAATAATATGTTGTTCATGACTTCAGAAGATTGTAATGAACACAAGGGTAAAAATGAATAATAAATCCAAATTAATATTTGAGGAACGATCCTCCACCATCATTCATCACTGATTTGATCTTCTCCTGTTTTATATTTCCAATGGAAAACTCAAAATATGAATCAAATCAATCATGGATCCTTTTCTGAAAACCAACCCAACAAAATACCCTCTTGTAAGATTGGATAATTTTCCAGTCAACTTGTTTGCGGGTTGATTTGTGTTTGTAATTTTAATCCAAGAATGGGGAATGAGGATTTGAAATAACAACCCCTACCTCGATCGATAAGGAAGTATATTAAATTATTTTCTCTAATTTAGGTTGGATATCGCTACACAAAAATACATGTGTCATCGTTCTTCGTCGTTCATTGGGAATTATCTGGGGTGGATCCTCTCCATAGTCTTAATGGATTCCGGGGATTTTTCTCCGGGGTTATGATCCTAACACAGGGATCCAATTTATTTAAAACCATAAAAGGAATTTTTTCATCATGGAAATGTTAAAATAAAACAAATAACTAATTTATTTTACTACCATTAAAATGTCCAAAAATATAATTTGACATCTGACATGCGTTGGCCGATGTTAGGCCTTAGTTAATGTAAATTCATTTCTCTAAACACAATGGTGCCCTCCAATTAATATTCTAGGAACCAATTTAAAATTTATTCCACATTTTCAATAAAACCCCTCATGGAATCTACTTATAAGTTTCATTTATTAAAAATATTTATTCTTGGCACTCCGGGCCTCAAAATCACATGTTGTCACAAAGATTGATCTCAAAATAATTCTATCAAATATTAAAAATAATACATGTAAAATATGAGACATTAAAATACTACTATAAATAGGTATAATAGAATTTCTATGAAGTAATGTTTTCATAAATTCTATATCAATATTTAGATAAATGTAGTAAAAAATGAAAGAAGATGGATACCATATCATTATCTCATATAAGAATTTAAAACATGGTACAAACTAAGAGCCTACATAAAATAATTATTAATACCCCTCTAAGAACTATACAATACCCAAGCCTAGCCTCAAGTATCTACAAATTAGTATCATATATATATAAAAACTATATTATAGAGTATATAGGCTCAGATAAAAGAATGTAAGAAAATGTCACCAAAGGAACATATAATACATCGCGGTAATAATTTCAATTATTTAGGAGTTGTCTAGTGAATAAAACGGGCATATTAAATATGATCTTATGTTACTATTCAGGATACAAAAACATTTGCAAAATTACCACAATTAGTAAATAAAAATCTTGTGCATCAATGCAGGTGAATAAAATGTTAAAATCACCATCAAATGAATAAATTACCAATTTTAGGGAAACTCAGATGTCAACTATAATGTGCAGGCCATGATCAAGCACATTTCCCCTACCCAGGTCCTAAATATACTATTTCCTATCTATTATAACTCAAATAAGGTGAAATAAAGTAAATTTTCTCGCAAAGATGAATATTTGATAGTAATTTTTAGCACCCTAACCAAACCACTAGGTCCGAGATGGAGAGTCGAATGACATAATGAGAACATACCCTTACAGAAAATGTTTCTAACTAGTGGTGGTAGATAATAATAGAATAATGGGGGGGGGGGGGTATTCCTTAAATACATATAAATAATTTCATTATATAATAGATTTGAAAAAAATTAAAAATAAACATCAAATAATAATTAAATAATTAGAATACCCATATATATAATGTTTCAAAATATTTGATAAAAATATGACTTGTAGTCACATAATATAAAATGAATAAAGAGGTTCCCCATAATAATTTGATATAATTTTGGGATAAATGTAATCAATGATAAACAACAGCATACATCTAATCCTATACTCAATCTTCTAAATCCCACATCCTCATGTTAGTCCTTTCCATTATTCAACCATAAAACATTTTCTATTCCTTGGATCCATATTCATAAAATAGACATGAACACCATGATATATATGGAGGTTTGAGTATAAAATCTAGTTAGACACCAATATTGAACCTTTACATAATTGCATAAGATATACAGATTAATTCAATATAAGTAAACAAATTCACATATGAGTTAACATCATAAATATGTCTTTTGAGGAAACACACACACCAAATGTCATTAAGTATCAATAATAAGTCTCATGAGGCTACACACATTCACCAAAACATTAATACAAGAACCCTTATAAATATATACTAATGTTAAAGTACCCCTACCGTACGATAAATTGTAATCCAATGAAAATGGTCACTATTAGGGTCTAATTATAGCACTCTAGATCTTAGAACCATATATTATCATCCATTAATAGAATTATTTGTTAATTGTTAAATAAATTTAACAAAAATAAATTTATAGATAACACATAACATAGAAGATGTAGTATCAGCAATGTATTATGTGAAAATGGGGAACTGAAACTAAAATTATGAATTCATGTGCCAATTATATAAAACAAAATATATATTCTCATTAGATCATGACAAGACATTTATATTTATTCAAGAAATAAAAAACATATATTGTTTTTACATAGTAAAAGAAGATATAATTGATGTAGTTTAAGATAAACTAATAAAATGGATATATGGGATCAAAAAGATAACCAAGATTTGATAGAAGAATAAAAAAGGGGAAAAGAGAGCCCAAAATTTCATGAAGAGAGCCTAGGAATCAAGGAGGATAGAAATAGGTGACTGAGAAATGAAAAGTTTTATAAATTAATTTAATATATTGTTGATAATTAAATTAATGCAATCAAATAAATATGAAAATTGTGAATTCATATAATGATAAATAAACTAAAAAACATATCTCTTTTCTTTTAAACGGGAATAACCACATTCACAGAATGATAGGAATCTCGTGATGTGAATGGATTTTCATATATTGAAAAAAAATTAGGTATTATAACCAAAATCCATTCATTTATTTATCATTTATTAATGAAATAAAATACCACCAATAGTCAATTTTTTTTTCTTATTTTCTATTTTGTTCTCTAAACATTCCAAACATGTCACAACTCGTTTAATTGCACCCTTAAGATTCATAAAAGCATAAAAAAAGGTGCACCATAAAATTTAGGATGTAAAAAATATTAAAAATAATTATATAAACTATAAACCCATTTCTTTTCCTTAATAATTCATTCACAATTTATTGTCATAATACCACTATTTCTAAAAAGTCTTATAAGGGAATGTTAATAACCTCAATGTGATTACTTTTTCATAACTATATTTATTTTCTTTCACAAATTACCAAATATAATTTTATAATTATTATATTAAATAATTTCACTTTTTTATATAATGAATCTTATAATTTTATGTTGATAACTATTAACCCATTTACCCCTTTTTTATTATGAAATAAAAAACCTTCCTGGGACTGTTGTGTGGAATACTTAACCCCTGATGTGATGACATCCATTTTGTACAACCACTTATCATAACTACTTATAATGGTGAAGTAGAAGAATAAATATGAAATGTGTAATATAATTATGAGTAATAAGATAAAATTATAATTCAGATTCTTTCCTACAAATTCGTTGATAATTGAAATGTTAACAGTGTATTGTTTGAAGTACAACATCCATTAAGTATTATATCTCATTTTTCATTAAATTTTTCCTTATTTATTAAATCCTATAAAATATTTATTTTCTAGAAAACATATATCTAAATAATATCATTATTATATTTTAATAATAATTTTATTCTCAAATGAAACCACTATAATAATTGGAATCATCAATTAATCTAGGTATTTTTATGATGGGTCATTCTAACCACATATTTGAATAGTTATATAAAATACACGAATGGGTAAAATTGAAAATATAGATATTGAAAATATATGATATAAATAATAAAATAATATTTTTTTTGTTTTTTAATGGTAACATTTATTTAAAACTCATTAATTAATATACCAACATTTCTTCTAGAAAAATAATCGAAACATGAACAACATAGAACTCAAATTTATTAATAATATCAAAAACTCACATAGAATAAAATTAAAACATTGTAAAATAATATTTAACATAAATTAGAGAAACTTGTATTATTTTTGAATGATAATATTTTGAAAAAAACTGAATAACAAAATAGCTATGACAAAAAAAGATTAAAATTATCAATATTACCCCCAACTGATATTGAAAATAGATATTAACTAACAAATATATTTTTAGAGTGTAATTATAAATTTATTACGTAAAATTTTATATATATGAATATTTTAATGATATAGGTGATCGAGAGTTTTAATATTGTTATATAATAGATTGAAGCATATTGGTGGAAAATGAAAATTATAGAAGATCTACATGGTCTCATATTTTCATCCGTTAAAACATATTTCATATTTTACACCTTGTTTTATTTCTAATGGTATATATAATAACTATTTAAATTTATTTATCATTATATTATCATTATTCATGTTTTTAATTCCATATTTTAAATAAAATTCATCAAGGGGTTGTGATTTGAATATTTTTAATGATACAAGGTGTTGATTGTATCCAATTTAATTTCATGAGACATTTTATATATTACAAACCTTATTTTCACAATATTTTGTATTCATTACCCAAATTTTTTATTTAAAAAATATCCCCCGCTTTAGTAGAATTTATTGTCTACTTTTTGATATTCTTATACATGCTATTGATTCTCACATATCAAAAAAGTGATTGTTTTGTCACCAATATCATTTTAAATTAGGTACTAATTTTTTTAAGAAAATCCATTTGTCATATTATATACATTTAATTCTAAATCCCTATTATTATATTCTTAATTTTTCATTATTTGGGTTTTAATTGTCTTCAATTAAGGATAATTATTTTCCAATTTTAATGAAATTTAGATTACCTTTTCTTTTTTGATGGGAACCTTCTTTTTTCTGTGTTCATATACATTGGATGTTTTTTATAATCATTTAATGTATACATAAATAATTTATTTTGGGAATTTAATAGTATAATAACTTCTTTAATTGTTTTAAATTAATTCTTAACATTTTCTAAATGGGTTCTTTTCCTCAATGTGTGAAAAGAATATATTTTTTGAATTTTTCATATGAACACATATTTCCATCAACATTATTACTATATATCAATAATTCTCCCTAAATATTCATTATTTTTAATGAAAATTATTTTTCTTCTAGTTTTATAAATTATTTATTTTAAAATAATTTCAATATATCAAGGAAACATCATATTTCTTATGTGATTTGTCAAAAAATACTAAGAAATTATTTTCATAGAAGTCATTGTCCTTTGATATATAAAATTGTTGATCAAAAATATTTTTTAAAGTGATACCATCCACCTTATATTTTTGGATGGATTATATAATTTTCATTTATATAGAAAAATATAATTCATCACAAAAAATTTGTTTCCAAATTATCCTTCATTATATGCATTATTTTACCTTGAATGACTTCCCTCTTTGAAGAAACAATATTATTTTCGTTTGATTGAACGGTTCTCACCAAGATTACATACATTTATAGATTCAGAAAATTATTGAATAAACAATATACCCCATTCTCTATATTGTGTTATTTTTAGGAAGGAATTTTTGTAATGTTATTCCAAATTGATTGAATAAATATTGAAAATATATAAATTTATTATTCTGATACAGATTTTTAGTGAATACTTAGAAATGTAAATTATTTATTGTTTAAATATCCACCAATTTTCTTTAGATGGGTTATAATAATTTTATCATATTTAATTACGCGGGGAAAAGTTTTAATGCCCCATATATTGATATTATAAAAAAAATATTTATGATGGGAATACGATTTTTTTTTGTATTTTTATTCACATATTATAAATGGTGAAGTCATTATTAGTAAGAATTTGAGGGGTGGGGACCTATATTATATGACATATTGATTAATCATTTTATCTAAAATGATTTTTTTATATATGGTGTATGCCGATAAAATGAAAGAATTTTTTCTTGACATCATCCATGATGAAAATAATTATTTTATTGTTGTAGAATAGATTAAAAGAATAAGGTAAAATTTGAGTCATTGATTATAAAGTCCAACATGTAAAAAATTATACATTCTATCACCATGAATAAATTTATTATTATCCATGACTTTATTTATATTAATTACCATAGATTTTTTTCAATAACTCATGATTAGTGATATGGAATTAAATTTTTACCATTTGACTTATTCTATATTATTAATGCGAGGTATTTCATTAATAGATTCTCTCAAATATTTTTCATTACTATGTTTCTGATATCACCATAATTATATTGACATTTCCCCTGATAATGAAGAGAATTATTACACATTATATGTCTATAATAATATGTTTTGCGAAGAATTTTGTAATTGTTTTAAAAATATATATTATAGATTATTTATTTTCTTATATAGTCGATATAATTTCCATTTTAAAAAACATATGTGGCCTTTTTTGACAAAAAATATTTCTAAATTTATATAATTATTAACCTAATGTTTCCTTAAAATTTATGTTAAACACTATTTATTTGTTATATTGTAATTATTGATCGTAAAAATTTGGAATCTTCAGTTCATTTTAATGAAAGTATGTGACAATTGTATTTGTGAGAACAAGATCCTCAGAGTGTATTTTTGGGGTGTTATAGTTGCTATAAAACCTTGGTTTAGAAATATATAGAGTTTAGGGTATTAGTTAAGTATAATTTAATGATTGGAAAGTTAATGTTGATTGAATCATTAAATGTATATATAAACCTATAGCATTATTGGGGAAATCATGAATTTTCTATGTATTAATATAATAGAACATTAGTGAAATCTATTGTACTAGAAAAAAATATAATGTTAATCATATAATATAATATTTAAATATTTTTAATGTATATATTTTTTGGTTATCATAGTAATTACATTTATCTTTGTATACATCAAATGGATGATGGCTGATGCATTGAAGTACAGAAGGGTAATATCCCTACAAAGGGTGGATTAATTATTGTGTCAATCTTTAAATGGATCATTACAAATAGTCCTAACTACACATATAGTTTTACAGTCTTGGGAGATATGTTTTGGTTAATGACATCTTATTTATTAACCAAATTATTTTATTTATGTTTACTGATAATTTATTGGGTTTAAGAACATAACGGAATAATGGAAATGGGTAAACAAAAATTGAACAAAAATATTTTTACATTTAATTAAGTTAATGATATGTTAAAAAAATATTTCATAGGGAATGATATATTCATGTATATGTTTTTATATTCATATTTTTAATATTATCATAGCTATTTCGGTTTTAGTATTTGATTCAGACAGAATCAAAAAGATGAACCTAATAAATGAATGTATCAAAAACCACAATGAATAAAACCAAAATTAAGTACCAATACATATATGGTTAAAAATATAATTATATTTAAATTATTAGATAAAATGATCACCTCTTAATATTACAAATGGAAAATAGTTTTATATCGTATTAGAAATTTAATCTCTGAACTTTTAGCTATTTCCATTATTGAGAGATATTTATCAATTCTGTTATTTTAAATTATAAATTTTAAGAAAATTATGTGGAACATCTATAGATTTTTCCTAAGTATATATATTTTTTGGTTTGGAAACAAATATCAAAATTTATCAAAAGCTGTGAAATAAAATTTTAGGATAATTTTAATTTTTTGGGAAAACTATTTAATAACACATGATTGAGGGATGAATAACTCATAGGTTTAACATATTATTGATCTAAATATATTATATTGTTGACTAATATGGAAAAATCCAGTTAGATAGTATTGATGACATGTGAATTGATAATTGGTTCATGATATTTTTGTTGATGTTAAACATATTTTAGGGATTGGGGTATATATTTTCAAGTGTGTGAACCTATGACATTTTGATTAATACTATTTGTGGGATAAATACTATGGTAATTTTTGGATGAATATAAGGTTTAATTTTATTTTTATGTCTTATATATTCATAAGGTTTTGAGAATGTTATCTTTGGTACAACTTATGATTTAGGTATATTCAAACCTAATCATATGATTGTATGGAATATAAATATTATTAAATAAAGGATAACTAAATTAATATTTACTAAAAGAGTAAGGTAGTGGAAAATAAGAAGTTATAACCCAAATTAAAAATATCTTAATAATACCCTCACCTACTTTTATTAGTCAATATTTATTAAAATTTCAAGGGTGGAATTTAAATGAGGGTGGTAGATTTCCACACATAACGGTTTTAAATTATATATTCCTTTAGGATAAAATATGGTTGATATTATTTCATACATTTATAATATAACAACACAAAACCTCAGAAAATAATATAATTATTAAAATATTATCATATAATTGGTAGGTAAAAATAAATGTTACCAAATTATTAAATATATTAATACATAAAAACTATGGCTATTATCTAGGGTAAGGAATTGATAAATTAAATTAGTGCATCCAAATAACTAATATGTCTAATTAATATTTTTATTAGAATAATTTCTATGAATTTATTATATGTATATATATTAAAAAATATACAATTTATATGAATAATATATTAACTCCAATTTTATCAATAATTCAATTGTATAACAATATGAATAGTAAAAAAATTAAATGGTTATTTATCTATTAGAATTGATTTCCTAATGTTTTTACGTATTATTTATATTTTAAATTTTAAACTATCATTATTTATATTTATAAATTCTTTTAATATTTGGAATTTCAATATTATTTTCAGATCAATTTTTAGAATTTTTGTTATAGTGTATTTTTAATGGGATAGTTCCAATATAGATTCTACCAAAATTTTAGATATTAAAAATTTATACTTAAATAATATAAATATAATGTTTTTTAAACCATTAAATTGATCAAAAATTTATTTAATGATTAAGACTCTCATTTTTTAATATCACTTTAACTTTTAATGTTTTTTGAATTTATGTAGTATTTTCAAATAGGCAAATGTTACCACTGTTTGTCTAATTAAATATAATACTATTAATTTTTTTAGATTTAATTTAATGACACATAAATTGTATTTATTTTATAATAAAAATAACGTTTCATGAAAAATCATATAAATTTTTAATTTTATCCTACCAATACATTTTTATCCTAAAATTACACTGTTTAAATAAGTGGAGTTTTATGAGTTAGACACAAAAAATGTTAAAAATTGATTTCCATAAACAGAGATATTTTATCTCATAATATGTTCACTTATGGAATCCATATCAACTAATTAAAAAATAAGTTCCATTTCATTTTAATCCATTTTAAGTAAAATAATTTTTCAAAAAAAAGTGACTATTATAAAATTAAAACTATAAAAGTAAAAATGAAAAGAATAAATATCCTAGAAACATTTAAAAAATATGTGAAAAAACTTAATGGTGGATATATTATTAAAATTATCACATATACACTAAATTATTATTTTTTAGTCTTTTTACTAGTGAAAATTTTTCTCTCATTATATTATGTGGAAATATTTTGTAAATTTTATTTCTCATCACTTATAAAAGGGAGCCCTCGCAAACCCTTCAATTCTGCTTTGAAAATTTCATATCTTAATAAATATATTACCTTTATAATTCCCCCAATATTATATTCTATTTCCTCAAACCTCTATTTATAATATATTGGCCTAAGTCCCCCATATGAAAGGTGTCTTTTAAAAGAAATCTAAAGCCCTAAATAGAAGTTCTTTTTCCAAAATATCATTCATTTAATTCTGAGTTCACTAAATATAATTTTAGAGTAAATATATAAATAAATATTTTTTAAATATAGAAATTTTTTTTTATTCTAAGTTAATGACAATTAATGAAAATTCCTCATTTTTAAATGAAAAAATACTTGCATTTGTGTGTTGTGCAGACGATCACATTCACGAAGTGAAAATTTATGTTTTTCACCACAAAATTTATTATCTAGTTATGAACATAATATTAAATAATAAGATTAAAATATAAAATATTTTTGTGATTATTTAGTTTTTAATTGTAACTCAGCTTATTTCCCCCTTATTATTGAATAATTGATAATGTTAACTATGTGTTGTGTGCAATGCCTCCTCCACAAAGTAACATATAACATTTTTATTTTATATTATTTTTTATTTATTAAAACATAACCAATTATTATTAAAAACATTAATATTATCTTATAATTTAATTATAATTCTATAATAATGAATTTTTTACAATGAAATACACTTTTATTATCTAAATCATCCATTAATTTTGTTATTGTCATGTTCAGGTTGCTCTAACCACCTACATAAAAAATTCTATAATTTCATTCCATAACATAATATGATAAATTAATTAATTATATAATATAATATAATTAATAATAGAATAATTTATTTCTGTTATAGAATGGATTTATTTATTTCAAAATAATTATTTTAAATACAATCATCCATTCATGAGAAAACACCACAATATTATCATTAGCGATTTAATCATTGATGACAGTAACGAATAATAACATACCATGGAATTATAAAATTATATATAATTATAAAACATAAATTAATTTCCATTTTATAATCTTATAATGATGAAATTTTTCTAAATAATGAATAAACCCCCGCTATTATGAAACTAGTTCAAATGATCAAGAATAATCACATGTGATGTTGAAAATAGTATATAACAAACATATATATATGTATATAAAAATTATAAATGGTGTCTATAAAACTATATAGAAAATAAAATGACACTAAATAGGGGATTAAGATAGTTATTATTTTATATAGAATATTCCTTCACTTTAGTGGAATTCAATAATTAAGGCAATGAGTTTTTATCCCAACTTCCCTTATATTGATACATATTTATTATTATAAACAATGTTTTATTTATAATTTGGTATCTAATACCACATAAATAATTTGTATCATTATACCCTCACTATTCATGTTATTAAATGTTTCATTTGAAATTATATCTTGCATATGGTTTGGACTCAAATGTTTCTAAAGTTGTAATGTGTTCTTTGACTAAAATTTAATTTCATGAGATATATTTGATGTTAAACAAATTTTTTATTTTATATGGTGTTTTCATTACCTAATTGATTTAATTTATGAATTATATCCATTTAATTGGATTTTGATATATCTTTGCTGACCTTTTTCTTACGTTACTTCGATAAGTATATTACCAATATCGTGAGGGTTGCATCACATATCTCATTTTAAAACATAGAAAACTTTTGAACGGTATTATGTATGTTGAAATTATATACATACTAATATAAAACCACAATAATTTAAATCTAATCTGTTCAGTATTAGGGTTTTTATTTTCATCTCCATATTTCATTTTCCCTCATTTCTCATTATTTTACTACTCTAAGTAAATTGATCCTATATTTTATTTTCAGTTGACAACCTCACATTTATCACGTCTATAATCATATGATTATTTTATTAATATAATTATCTATTCCCCAATAGTAAGTAAAAGGTATATTTATAATTCACTACCTTCTTTAAATATTTTAAATAAATTCTTATCAGTTTCAATATTGGTCGTTTTAATCAAATTGAAAATAATTTCTTTTTAATTTTTTCGTTGTGGGAAAAAATTTCCAACACCATTATCATTTTATATGAAAATTTCACATTAAGTATTTTTATTTTCCAAAATAATTTATTTTTCTTATAGTTTAATATTATTTAAAAATAATAATTTTAATTATTCATTGACATTTAATATTTCTAAAGTGACTATTATAAAAACCGAAAATATAATATTCATTATGTACTTTCAATTTGATTTAATTATTCCAGATATTGTATATCTTTAAAATTATATCATCTTAATCCTTTCAAATTATTGACTACATAGTGTTTTTTAATGAAACAAAATTGTCCATCGCTTCATTTGTAATTCCAAATCATCTTCTATCATTGGCATAATTATTTATAAAATATTAATTCCCATAGTTTTTTATCCTTTTTTCAAATAAATCATTTTATATTATTTCTTTAATTTCATTATACACAAAGTTATACTTTCTATATAAGATACACCATGTTACTCATGTGCTACACACTACATCATCTTTACGAGCGTTACAAACAGCACCGAGTTTCTATGAAACAGTATTTTGTTATTATAATTATTTAAATTATATTGATAAAACGTATGCATTAAAAATTATAATATAAATATAAATAAATAATATTTTAATACTATTTTAATAGTTTTATATAAATAAAACATATAGATAATAAAACATATATACATTTTCAACGTCTTTATATTTATAAAAATACTATTTTATCAAATGAAATTATTTTTATGTAATTATATGAACATTAATAATTTTATTTGTATACCGGTTTAAAAAAATAATTTTATAAAATAAACTACATTTTTTATTTCTATATTATAATATTAGTATTGGGTGAAAAATATGAATTATCACATATCCTCTCAAAAATATTTGTGATTTTACTATCTATAGAATAGTAGCTGAAATAGGTCATTATCTTAGAGAGGAAATTAATTAATCTACCCTTAATATGATTCATAAAAACAAGAAAATAATGATAACAAATGAAGAAAGTTGTGTGTGGGGGGTGGTTATGATTTTGGGATAATAAACAAAAAATGGAGAAGATACAATCCAGGAAAAAATTTCTTTAAAATCATTAATATGTAATGGAATGTTTGATATAATCACCCCCTTCACCATTCATGTATTATTATCCCATATGATCATAATTCATTAATTTTTTCCCCTAACAATGTCAAACCTAAACCCTACGAAAATTAACATGATCCAAAATATTGAAAACATGAGCCCTATATTAACATTGAGACTTCAATTCACAACATTATTCTTTGATTGTGATCCAAAATACAAATTATGGTTAATGGAAAAAAATGATTTAATCTCATACAATTGAGCTATGAATTAATTGAGTTTGTGGATAAGATGGGAACACTAAAATTCTATCTAATGTTGATTGGTTTTTTCCATTTATTTGTCCATCGCTCGATTTACAGAAGTCTAACAACACTATCATGTGAATGTCAATCATGTTATTTATATATTCACACTCAATTAACATATAATTATATATAAATTAAACTATGTTTATGGATTATAACTATATAAATCAAGATATTATCTATTATAACAACTATGAACAGAATCACTCTTCCATGGGTAGAGTTATCATCATGGGGATGATTTTGATAACTAATGGATTTGAAGGGAAACACTCAATATCATCTCCAATAATATATTATAGCACCAAAAATAAATATTTAAAGGTTAAAATATAGTAATAATGATTATTTATACATGAAAATGTCATCGTACATGTATGAAAATAAAAAACCAAAAGTGGAGGTGGGAGAGGAGGGATTTTTTGGAAGAGATCTTTCCACAAATCCTTAATTGTTATTAGAGGTATGAGATACTTATAGGATCCACCCATTTGAAACACCTTCAAATATCGTCTACAACACTCCAAAATTGTGAATATTTCATTTAAATATAGTTTTAGAGTGGTAGGGTTTAAAATGATAAAAGGGTATATGCGTTATTTACATTTTGAACATCACTTCATATTTAACTAGGTTTTAGACAACAATACCTTTCCAAAAAAGTGTAAATCCAGTTGAAGGTAATTATTAAAACATTTTCCTTTAAATCCCCCATAATTTTTACGGAATCTGTGTATTAATGTAGGATCCATGACGCCTTTTTTGATTTCAGTCCCATTCTACCAAATTCTTTCAAGCCCTTCATTAAAGTCCATTTTTAGAATTCTAAATTTGAAATCCAACTATTATGGTTTTAATAAAAAATGTAGCCAATTTTGATTCATATTTTAATGTATAATTTCATATCAAATTTAATCATAGAGAAAATTTAATGAAAAAAATGTTATGTTTATACTAAAATGTTAAAATAGAAATTTCTTGCAATTTCCAAAGTTCATAACAAACCCCATTTTGATTCATTAAATCATTAAATAAATTTTAAATTGGGAAAACAATTTTAATTAATATCAAAAAATTATTAAAAAAATGCATCCTCAACTCTCCCACACACACACTTTTTCCCTCCTAGGAGAAACCTCATCCCATGTAATCTATAATGTGATGCATATTGAAATTTCTCAAACCATTATGGTAGTTTGAGCATAGAAATAATCAAAAATAATAATTCAATATCCAAGAATTCTGAAATAAATGTCTCCAAAATCGTATTCAAACAAAATCCAATGATACAAATTGCACAAATCAGGTGTAAACATATTATGAGGTTGTAGTTCCACAAATTCCCCTTGTGTGTGTGTTCCAATCATTTTATGATTTTATCTCCACCCATTATCCATTATATTCTAGTCATGAAACTCATTTCTTATTACCTAATTCTATTCTAGTAGATATATTCAACATGATTTGTAATAAAATTTCTAAACCAAATAAATTAATCATTCCTAGAAGTGAATCCTTGAGCTTCCAACCTAGATATCCCCACCCATTTTAAATATATTCACTCGTGTGTTTATTTATTTTTTGGTTTAATTTTATTTATTATCTTTATGTTTTAAGGGTATACAATATTCAGATATTAGGTACAAATTTGTAGGTCAACCTGGTATACTAATGGAAATGATCAAAATAGAAAATCAATTATGGAAAGACTGTATTATAAGATAAAAAGGTTTACTTACCCTGTCTATACTTAGAGAAGATAAATTCCCAATTTATTATTTTGTGTGATGTGATTGGAGAGATTAAATGAAATAACTATCACCCAAACACACCACAATGAAAGATGCAAACAATCTCAAAGTCTTCATAAATACATTGTCAAATATATTATTCAATGACATCCATTTTCACAGAAATATAAAACCAAATCTAAAAACATTCCCATGATTAACAGGATTACCAGGACATTTTTAAAAGAAAACTTGAAATATTTATCTTTTCTACATATGTAATGTGAATGTGAGATTTTTTTTGGTTTTTTATTTTAAAAAAAATAACAATTATACTATGAAACCCATAAAAAGAAAAATCATAAGGAATATACCGAAATTAAAATTTCCAACTCTAACACATAAAATTTTACATTATCCTCAATATGAATCAATGAATTGCTAAAAGGCCCAGAAAATACTAAAATAAAAATTGGAAAAAGAATATAAATTTTATAGGGTAAGGGAGAACCTAATGTTTCTATTTTATGACAAGATGAAGCAGTGTGATGATATCAACTACATGTGTTGTGAATCCCATAAAAGTATTACTTCAACTGCATCCCATTAAATATAATGATGTTTCATGATTCTTTTAGAGTTATCTATAATGCACCATAAGAAAAAACATGAGAAAAATCAATGAGAAAAATCATATAGAATGCAACATACTAGGAATCAACTTCAATAAAAAACAATAGAGATACGATTTGTATCCTATAAGAAATATACTTTTTTGGATCATTTTATCATGATATTCATTTCATAATTCATTATAGTGCCTTTAGTTATCATGTGATGATAAACAAATCTCCTCAACCTCTTGTATTAACAACTCCCTTTGATCTCTAGCTTGGTAACAATACATGTTGTACTTATTTATATCCCAATATGTATAATGATCAACCACTATAGAGAGAAGAAATGCTTTCCCAAAAACAATTTGAAATAGTGGAATACTGATGGGAAGTATTTTATTCCAGTATATAACACCACATCACAACAACTAAGTGCCTTTTCTAATCCATCATATTCAGCCGCCCGATTTTCTACAAAACCAGTTTCACCTCCCAATATGGATGCTTGGCCTTCATATTTGTCTAGGGGTGGTATAGTGTTTATGTTTTTTTTCTTTCACCACATGATTTTGAAAGATGTATTATAGATTACAATCTCAATAGTGTGTCCCTTGGTAACTAATAATGGATTTTGGTACTCCAATCCTGCAAAACATTGGTTCCATGAAAAAATTTACTTCAACATGAGAAACCTTAGTACCGGTGTCCTTGGACCCCACCCATTTTCTAAAATAATCAAATGAATCCAAAAAATAAAAAATGAACTAGGAAACAGACTCATTCAATAAAATCCAAATAAATCAAAAATATCACAACATAATTTGGGATGCTAAAGTGTTTTGTGTATTATAGAAATATTGGTATTTTTTTGAACATTGAGAATGATTTCCAAAATATCTGAGAATAATGGAACAAGATAGTACAATATAATAACGATTCAATGACTTTATTAACTATTATATAGGGTCTAAAGTGTCATCCTGATGAAAGTGTATTGAAGAAAGGTAGAACAAAATTAAACCCATGATAAGAAACATACCACGTCATAAATTGATCATTACACATATTCCATAGGTAGGGATCATCCCACACATAAAATCTAGAATAAATATTTATTTTTATGGACTTGATGTCTCTTCAATTAAGAAATAATTTCATAGGCAACAATGTAGTTCCCTAAATCAGCATACCAAGGATGCGTTCATTTTGATACACAAATATTGTCATTAAGAAATGTGTCCCAAACTGGTACATGATCCAAGGTGTTAGCCTCTAGTGGGTGATTAATCATACTCATGTAGTCTACCACAAATTAATCAAAATTACTATCTTCCTTTATCTCAATATTACATTATTAAAGAATAAGAATCAATGAAATAATCCTAGGCTCTGCATACTGCATCTTCAAAAGGTACCTATGAGCAAGATAGTACAAAAAAACAACTCTTTTTGAGCCTTATAAATATGAATAGAATTTATCTAATGAAAAATTTATAGAAATAAACTCTTTTTCTTTGGATGTGTAGTTTTATTGGGATGAATAAAATGTTCTCAAAGAATAGGCTATCAAATGTGAATGTCCCTCCACCTACATTGATAAGACATGTCCAACAACAAATTTTGATGAAAAACACATATGAAAAAATGGAATTTACCACCTTGGGTGATGTATGATTAGAGGAGTGGTTAGAAGCTTCTTTATCTCATCAAAAAAACCCTATAAGGTTCCTCAAACACAAAATCAAAATAATTTTGAAGTAATCACGATGAAAGAAGAGAAATCATACTGAATACTTGATGTATCTCCAGTAAAAGTATGAATTCCCTACGAAAGACCAAACATCCAACACACATGGGGATATGGTCAGGATGAAATAATATATAAGATAGATATATCAACCTCTATTTCATGTTTTGACACTACATTACCTAATAAAACTCTATTATCATCGGTTAAATTACACTTTTCATAGTTCTATACTATATTCTACTCAATATAATGATTTAAAAGTGTTCCAAAACTAAAACGACATTGATAAAATATAGGAAATTATACTATAAAATTATTTATAAATACCCCCATGAAGGTATTATTAAAATAATAATAAATACTTAACAAGAATCTATGGAATGTACATGGGGAATTTCAACATCCAAATGGAATCATTTGGTATATAAATATTCTGAATGTACCAGTGAATTCAGTCTTATGTTGATACTAAAAATCGATATGTAGTTGGGAAAACATTAAAACACATCCAAAAAACAATCGTGTTTCCTCACATCAAGTCTCTCATGTATTTGATCAATAAATCAGAGGGAGAAATATCCTCGAGAGTGGTTTGATTTAGTTTCCTATAATTAATACAAACAGACATATTATTTTTCACCTTCATTAGAACTGACTCCTCTATCTTATTTATAACAATAATAAGATGAATTTTCATTGGCACAACGTAAAATTATCTCATGCCTTGGAATTTGGAAAATGGATTAATGATACTTACCCTGAGAATTTTATCAAATTCTAATTTCATATCTTTAATAAGATTTGGATTATGTATTTGTTTTCTATTCCTTATTAGTTTAACCACATCCTCCCAAAGAATCTATTGCATGAAAATGGAAGGGATAATATGAGATATGTCAGACATGGAACACTAAATTTTCCTAACATTCACCCACAAAATATTCAAATGTTTTCCATTATGTTCGAAAGGGATATTGTTTGATATTATAATAGGTAATATCTCACAACCAAACAAGTATGAGTATTTTAGGTATGGTGGTAATGGATTGAGTTCAAATGAATGAGGTTTGGAATGGATAGATATATTGATGTATCTGAAATATTAACTCAACAAACATTAGTATCAAAATATACATTGTTAATATTAGAGAATAATGAATTAAATCTATCATCAAACTCAAGAAACAAGTCATTATCAGAGTCAACATAATAAAAATACGAATATGATTCCTCATAAAAATCACATTCAATTGTGTTTTGTTCATTATAAAGAGGTTTGTATGTTCCCTTATATATAAATATATGACCAATTCTCATTATATATATATTAATAACAAATAAATTACATGGGGGTTGTAATGTGGTGGCTTAAATAGAGAGATACCAAAAGTGGAATGGTCCTCTAGGGGGTATTTTATAGTGTCCTTGACATTAAATACAATAGATCCATATACAAACTCATTTTATGTTTACCATTAATGAAATTAGGGATCATTTATATAGTTTTTATTAAGGGGATTCCTAAGAAAATTGGAGCATCCTCTTTGATAATAATCCTCTTTGATAATAATGCAGAAATCTGCTCGAAAGATCATGTCTCTTACCAATACAAGTACACCCTCAAGGACTCACATAATATAGGTTGTAGATTTATTCACCAACTTCACCACTACTCTTGTTTAATTCAACTCCCCTTCATATATGTATGGGAATATAGAGTTTGAATCACATTTATTGAAGCTACCGATTTACATAATGTATTTGAGAAGTGTAACTCCTATATAGTACATGGTATGGTTTGCATACCTAGATCATTGAAAATTGTTTTATGTACTTATTTTGTGAAATTTATACTGTATGATTCTTTCAAATATTGATCCTATCAATTCAACTGAGTCCTCTTCGACTGGTATAGTGTTCATTTAAGAATTATGCATTCCTTTTGATTTTTTTATGGCTTCATAAAGTGATATTTTTATCTCAACATGCTTGAATTTTCAAAAAACCTATTTTAATATTCCCTCTTAAACCATATATTTTTCATAAAATATATAACGGTATGATTATGGGGTTTAGTAGTAATATTCTCAGTTTTCATCTTACCATTTCCTATCTCCACTAGTTTGCAAGAAACTAGTGTTGATGATGGAATCTCCTCTAATTGGGTTAGTCCTGAAAGATTACTAAGAATAATTAATTCACTTGTTTTCTTCCTACTCCTAAATGTGAAGGCCTTAACATTACCCTTTGGATTAGTGTTTGGTTGGGAGTGATGGTTTCTAAATTTCTTATTCCCTATTTATTGAAGGGTGGAGGAAATTTGGCTCATTTTCATCAATAAGTACCACAAATAATTTCCTTGACTGATCATATCATTCTAGTTATTATGAGAAATTTTCTTTAAAATATCGTCAATTTTATAATTTACCTATGGTTGGGGATTCCATTTTTGGACATTTTGATTCTTTGGATTTATATCTCTTTTGGGGTTGTTCGACACTCTTTTGGTAAAGGGTGGTTGTTGGGTGTTTTGTTGAAAATGATCCCTTTGTTGTTTTTCACAGCCACACATCATTTTTGAGTGATTCTTCCTTCCATAATTATACATTATTATGAAGGAATAATACTTTTTTTGGTGAATGTTGTTGTTGGAATGGTCTCAATGAAATAATTATGTAGTGTTGTTAATCACTTGTAGTTGTGGGAAAAAATATGTTGGATGGTCTGGTGAAATATGAATTCCAAAAAGAATCATTGGGGTTGGGAGAAAACATTTTTGGTCAAATGGTATCTACCTCACCAATGTGGAAATATACTAGCCATTTCAGTGTTATCTAGATAAAAAGTGACTCACCTCATTCAGGGAATATCAAATCAATAACCCCTTCTAGTTTCTCGGTGTTCATCATTGAGGCTATAAGAGCCATTAAAATATTCCAAGTACTGGGTGGACCTTCTTGGATATCATGACATGGTCTATTCTATGTGGGACATTCCTTCTCAATGAATCCAGTGGCACAACCTTCTTTGTAAATTGTAGAGGCTCTAACCGAAAATGCATTCATGGTATAATGACCTTATTTACCCAGATAAAGAATTAAAGGATGTGATAAAGGATGTTGAAAGTATGAAAAGTATTCTAGAAGAGGTGTGAGATGATGGGGTCTATGATGAGCCATTAGGGAAGAAGGTTAATATGGACGACTTAATCCTCAAGTGGGGACTCCTATACAGCGATATGGATAGGGTCAAATGGATTAAGAAAATAGATAGGAAGTAATCCTTCTTTCCAACTTTTATAAATGAGTGGAAACAACAAGACAGGATGAACATATGTTTGAAAGATGGATCCCATACGGATGAAAAGGACATTGTGGAAGGCATTGGTCATGTGTTTATTTCAAGATCTTCTAGCCAGTCCACATTTTATCTTGCACACTGGATACCAATCAGATTCTACAGACATCTTCAACGTAATTCCTAACCTTGTGTCTAAGTAGACCACTCCCATCCTAGGGGTTGTGCTTGAGGAGAGGGAGATTAATGAGGTGCATATGTACTTGAATCCAGACAGCACCTATGACCGTATGATTTCACTGCTTCCATATACAAGATCTCATAGGATACGGTGAAGGGGACTATTATTGCAGCCATACATTACTTCTTTTGTGAGGGAATTTTTCCACTGGTGGCCAATAACACCACCCTTTTCCTCTTTCCCTAAACTAAGAACCCTTTTTTGATCTCTCACTATCGCTAAGTGAGTATGTGAAATGTCCCCTATAAGGTCTTAGTGAGTTTTATTATCTGGGGATTGGTCATTCATCTTCCTCGGTGTATATCTTCTAAGCAGAAAGGGTTCATCAAGGGCTGATCGATCCAAGAGGACATTCCCAGGCTCAGGAGTTTCTTAATGGCATAAACATAAAAACATGTGGATCAAATATGTCCATCAAATATGATATTATCAAGGCCAATTATATAGTCCAATAGAGATTCATTAATTGAGTCTTGTCAGGTATAGGTCTCAACTCCTAGAACATTGATATTATCTTTTATTGCATCAGCACTGCATGGATATTAGTTTCATTTATGGATAAATCTTATGTATTCTTCCAGTATATATGTGGCCTCAAGAAAGGGGACCCCAACTCTTCAACCCTTTAAATTCTCATTCCGAATGTGATGAGACACCTCATCCAGAGAAGCATCAACAATGGGGGAATTAACTTTTATCATTGTTGGTTGAAGGCACCAGAAATTTCCCAACTCATGTTCGACGACGATACCATCCTACTCAAGAATGAAAAAAGTATTTCCTCACACAACATAAGTAATGAGTAGGATATCTATTGCTATTAGAGTAGCCAGATCATAAAAAAGGCTAGAGTGAATTATTCATTACCAAAAGGTTATCAGATGAGAGGGTGGAGTTTTTCAGCATGTTCCTAGGCATTCGGAGTAATGGGATCCCTATGACATATCATGGCACGCCTCTATCATATGGAAGGATTCAGTTTAGGGACTCCAACACCCTCATATCCAGGATTACATAAATAGTGATAATATCGTGAAATATGTTTTTATTTTTTGGTAGGAGGGTTGATCTAGTGAACAACGTCTTGGTGTCTTCTCCCATTCAAGACATCTTCTCAAGCAGGGTTCTTAAATTTGTTATCAACTCCATCGATATGATTCTTGCTGACTTCATCTGGGATACTTATGTAGAAGGTAGGAAGCATTGGGTTTCCTAGAACATAATGGTGATGTCAGTGGTTGATGTGGGTATAAATGTGGGCAACCTCAATGAGACCCTATACTACATGCATGCTAGGATTTCATGGAGCATTCTAGAACAATGTACTCTCTCGGGTTCTACCATGCACAGGTAAACTTCGTCATTTTGAGGATCGGTGGAGGGGTGTCGCTCTACCCTATGTTCATTGATTGGTTCTATTGTTGATGTCTTCCATCCCTTCACCCATTCATTGGATGGGAGAGGCGACCTCTCATTCTAGAACTAGGACTAGGGTGGTAGTGTGATGGAGTGTCCTGGGTGTGCAGCCACTAATATATCAATCATTGATGCTAGCCTCTTCCTAGCCTTAACCACTATAGTTTTTAAAATGGAACAAAGTTAGTGTTTTCATCTCATTGAACTAAATAAAGAGGACGAGAGATGTGTCTTCACCAATTCTTCCATGGGCATATTCACATCGAAGGACATCCATGGTTTGGTTAATGAATCGGTGCAAATAGGGGATTAGATGAGATCATTTGGGTGAAAAGAATACCCATCAAATTCAACTTCCTTAACTGGAGGATTCGAAACAGAGCCCTACATACTGATGAAAACATCTACTGGTGTGGCATTCAATTTGTGTCTAGGTGCATGTGATGCAGTGCGCACATAGAGGAGAGATCTACAAATCATTTCTTCAGTTGTGAATGGGATAGTGAGATATGGAATGCCATGGGGTATTTCTCTATGGACGTTTCATCTAATGTCGATATCCTTCCATTTCAAGAGGATTGGTTCCATATCAATGTGGGAGGAGGGGCATAGAGGGTGGCCCGATCAATGATTCTTCATGTCAGGTGTTGGTGCATTTGGTAGGCATGGAAAAAAGGAGAATCATGAGGGAGGAACAATGAAATCTTGTGTGATCATAATTTGGGAAAAAACCTTTTGATGGATTGAAATATGGTAGTGAGGTCATAGAGGGAGGCTCCCCCACATTATTATTTTCAAACCGGTTCTATAAAGATTGCTTCTTTTAGTAATTGGGAAGGAAACTGTGTAAGCCGGTATACTCCATTGGGTGGATTGAAAATCCTTATAGACAGTTCCTATATCCAGGGGCTACTGCGTGGTGGAGGGTTCATGTAGGATTTTAATGTCATTGTCTACTTAGCTTTCTCGACTAGGTTGGGTCATGGATCTTCACATCAAGTGGAAGAAATGGTTATGGTCATTGTTATCAACCATTTTTGGTAGCACGGGGTGGATATTTCAGATTTTTAAATTGATACCATGGTTGTTCATGATTCCTTGAAAAGGTGTAATGTCGCTTCATGGTTGAAATTCTATATTATCAAAAGCATAATAATAATCCAAAATATAAACATTATTGTGTTTCATACCATGAGATAGTGGATGATGGTTGCAGACTACCTAGGCTCAGTGGAGTACATTGTTACGGTGGATGTGTTTCAACACAAGACTGGTAGCGTTATGCCCAATGAGATCAATTTTAACAAAGGGGATTCTTATAGATTACATTATTTTAGAACCTTGTAGCCTTCTCTCTGGGGGGGGGGGCTCTTATTTTTTCCTTCATCCTTTTTTCATTCTTTTGGTATCCTTGAATATTATTAAATTTTTATTGAGTAATAGACTGGACATGATATTTTAGGTGAAGGTGAATTAGTTAAAATTATACCTAGGATTTTGGTTCAAGATATGGATATAAAATTCATGTTGGTTGATAATTATCATCTAGTGCAGCCCACTACAGAATGGTTTGTTAATTTTCATTGTTGCTTTCATCCGTTTCTGAAAATAAGTTTATTTTGAGTTGAGATATTATGATCACTATAATCCTAAAGATGGAAATAATGAAATGTGGTAATTTAAAAACACCCAAAATTTCTATATTCTCGTATTTAATCCCTAAAGAATTATTCAAACTCAGTTTTTAGTACAAAATGAACATTAGGGTTGGATCACGTCATCAATTAATGTGAAACAAAATGTAGCAGACAAAAATATCATTAAATAAGGTTTCAATTGATGGAGATAAAAAGAATAGGTTGGGAAGGAAGAATATAAATGAATATGGAATATAAGAGAAGAACCAAAATTTATAAATAATAAATAACTTATATAATAAATGTACAAAAGAAACTTTTCTCCCTAACAATAGTTCAATTCGATAAGTTTTTTCGAACACATTCTGAAAAATATATGTGATTTTACTAAGTGCAACATAGTGGTTGAGATAGTTGATTTTCTAAATGCTTAAGTGAGTAATAAACCCATAATATGCATAATGTAATCAGTAATATAATCGAAAATAAATTAAAAAATATTTGTGGATGGATTGTATTTTTAGAAAATAACTAAAACAAACAAAGTAGAAGAAACAACAAAAGAAACAATTTCATTAATTATTATAAGAATTTGTAGTCAATCTAATCTACCGCATTCAACATTAATTTATCCCTATCCTATATTATTATAATTCATTCAATTTTATCACCTAACCTTGCCAACCATCGAACCCTACAATAATTAACATGACTATATATATTGTAAAAATGGGCCCTTTGTCAACTTTTGGGATTCAAATTGAAGAATTGTAATTGTATTGTGATAAAAAATATATAATTTACATTAAATTGATAATTAGTTAATAATATCCTCTAATTTATTTTATAATTAATTGTGTTTGGTATGACACTAGGGCCCTACAATTTTATCCCAATTTTTTGGATTTTGCGATTGATGTTTCACTCACACGGTTTACAAAAGTCTGACCACGTGGTTATGTGAAACTAGATTGAGTTCCATTGAAATTAAAACTCAATTAAATGATAAAAATATATGAATTAAATTATGTTTATGGATTCAATTTAAATAAATTTAGGTAGTATTGATTAAGTCAACTACGAACAAATACACTCTTACATGCGTGGAGTTTTCATGATTGAGGAATTTTGCATAAGTAATGGATTTTATGGGAAACACACATTATAGTATCCAATATTAGATTATATAAAGAATAATAAAAATATGATGATTAAGAAAAAGTTAAATTTTTTTTTTAGAAAAAATCATTTTACCAGCACGAAAACAAGGAAAACAATGTGGTGGTGGGAGAAGGGATCCTTCTTCAAATATATCTTTTCACAACACCTTCCTTTTTATAAGAGTTTTGAAATGTTTATAGAAGCCAAAATTTTGTCACACCTTCCAAAATAGTATACCAACCATCATAAAGAGTTAAAAACTCAGATAAATAGAAATTAAGAGGGCTAGGGTTTAAAAATTAGAAAATGATACATGCATCATTTGGTCTCAAAAAATTACATCATATTGATCCTTATTTTTTACCACCATCCTATAGATACTATGTGTCACTCAAATTAGATGATATTATCAAAAGTTATTCATTTAAATAATTATACTTGTTAATCAGTTTCCATGAATTAATAATGGATTTATGGATGCTTTAGTGAGATAGGTACTATTTTGGTGAATTCTGCCAAGCCCTTCATTAATTCCCATTTGCATCCATCCAAATGTGAGATTAAAATTTTATGGTCTATATAAAAATTTTAAAAACATATAGACTTAAATATTAATATAACATTTTTAATCTATATTCATCACACATAATATGTTATGAAACAATATTATGGGGATATTAAAATGAAAAAAACTGAATTTTCATGTAATCTCCAAATTGATGCCCAAAACATATTTTTTCATTTTATAATCAAGGAATGATTAATGTGGGGAAATTATATGAATTACTATAATCATTATATTAATCAAATAAATTTATTATCATTGATATTTTTTCATTTTTCTGAAAATAACATTTTTTGGATGAAATGTGAAAAATACTGAATTTCTATTCAGAACTGCTTTTTCATTTAATTTATTTATATTGATATAATATATTTTAACTTGATTTTAAAGTTCAAATATAGTAAAATGATACTAATTTTTCCTATACAGTCAGCTTTAATTAAATATAAATTGAAATTGGACATAAAACATTTCCAATGAAATAACATTTCTCTTAAAAATGGCAGATGTCACGACATGTGTGTGAGATTAATTTTAAATTAATTTATGACACATCAATTATTATATTTTTTAAAAATTATTAAATATTTTGAAAAATATTAAATTATAATTTATAATAATCTCAAAATATACTTTTATAAAATATATTCATGGAATTAATTAAAATTAATTCTTGCACTTAAGGTAAAAACAAGATTACTTAATAAATACAATTTATAATAACAATCCAAATTGCCTATAAACATGTCCAAAAGTCCATTTATGGACATATTTTGAACAATTTCTCTATTTTATCTAAAATTTTAAATTATTTTGTGCACATTATATTCAAGAAAAATCTCGTTATTGTTTTCCTTTTTATATTTACAAGAACTCCAATCCACCTTCACTATAAAAGGGAACTCACCCCCTCACTTATTCACACCTCTCAAGCCTTTTTATAGAATTATATCTATCCAAATATTTTACCAAAATCCCAATATTTATCCTAGAAGCATCTATTTGTAAATAAATTCAACCAAGGAAACCATTAGTCATAAATGAAGAGGATATTCCCAATGAATAGGTCACATCCTTCAATAAGATATTTTGTTTTATATTCTTTATCAACCCACAAAAATATTATTATTAAATTATTATTTTATAACCTTAGTATCATAAATATATTTATAATTTTTTTCCTATATTTTATAAATAAATCTTTAAATACTTCCACCAAATCGATAATTAACATTACATTCATGTGTACGGAAGACTACTACGTCACGCAATGGTGTCGTTTGTTTTTTCATTAACACCTCTCATTGTTTGTAATTCTGATGTACATACTATTTTTAGAAGATATATATGATATTTATGATAAACTGTTTCCTATTTAATTATTATATAACACATAACATCAAACATTATATTTTTTATATATGATAACTCTAATTTTCACATGTGGGCTACCACCTCCTCATAGTGATGCCATTTAGTCAGATGTTACATGAAATTTATTACATATGGTTTTTGTGAATGTATATGAAATATATGAAATAATTATTTTTCTATACATATAGTGAATTTATAAATTAAAATATATCATTTACATTCATTATTTAAAAACAACAATTTAATAGAGATAACATTCATATGTACGTACAACCAACATTACCAATGAATGGTGTTTTCAATTTTCAATTTATATATTCTATATATTATTATAAATAATTATATACTAGATATTTATGATATTTATATATGGTTTTAAATTCAAGAAATAATCAAATCATAATTTAATTAAGCTGATCAAGAATAATAATTCAAAACATATTCAAAAAACAAATAAGATATTATTTGAAACGTGACATTAATATGTAATTTTTAAATAAATCATAATATAAAGGCATAATAAAATCATATATAGTATTATATATAATAACATGGTTATATGGTAGATCTATAACACATTTAGATTTATTATACATTAGTTTTGGATGAGTATGACGAGCTTCAAGACATATGGTAAGGGTTTTCTCATCTCACAAATATTTCTGTGAGATTTTTGTCTTATTCACCCATCATTTCTATTGTGTGGTGTATATAATTCGCAAAAATATATTCTAGGAGTATTATCGTTAAAGTTAGTGTATTTAAATATCCATTTTATAATATCTCTCTTTATAGGGATTATGGTTCATGATTTACAAAATCAGTAATGTAATTTTGTCTCTATTTTACTTTTGGGAGGCACATGTCATGTTATGCCCCTATATTATTCTAAAAGGTATATACACATATTTTTAAAACATTAGATCTCCAATATAAATATTTTCATGATATTTTATTCATTATGTAATGTTATTCTTTCAAGTGGATTATGTTTCAATGTTTCCAAATTGGTAATAGTGTATTGCTACAATCAAATTGTTTAACAATATTATTTATGTTTATTATAACCTTAACAAAATATTATTATCCTTATTTTATGAAATATAATGAATTTTATTACACTATTATTATTAATGAAATCTTTATATAATGTTACAATTTATACTGTTTTTTTAATTAAGAATATTTAAAAATTATTTTTAAGAAAATATGAATTTATCTATCTCTGAAGTCGTAAAATTGTGTTCCTTCAAAAACATATTTTCAAAAAAAATCTTATTTTATTCTACTATTTTATTAAAAAGATATATTTACCCATTTATTACCATTTATACAAAAGGGTTTTCTGAAATGGAATCTTAGTATCATTATCAAATCACCATAATTTTCAAAACATATTATGCCACAAAATAAATGATCAGCATGTATGTAATTGTCATCTATATTTATAATAATATATTTAAAGCTAATTTTCAATTTTATAGGTTTTTTTATAAATTTATTTCCTAATATTATCGGAAATTATAATTTTTAATGTTTATTTCAAATAAAAATAATTTCAAAATAATTTCATGGTTCTTTTATAAGTTTTCAAGGAAATAGATTTTGAATATTGCTTTAATGTTTTTTATATATTTTCAGGGATGCTGATTTCCAATTGATTTAATTAATTTTTAAAAAATATTCAATTTTTTTAAAGAAAAATTATTTCAATTTTTTCAATAATTATTTATAAATTTTCATTGTATTTTCAAAGAAGAAGTGTTTTAAATTTTTTTCAATATTTATTTTTAAGTTTAAATGATATTATAAAAGTAAATGGTATTCAGAATATTATTTTTTAAATTATTTTTCAACATGGAAATGATATTTTTCTCATTATATTTTTTAAATAATATTTTGAGTACCTCTGTATAAGAATATGATTTTTGGAAATTATTTATGTTAGTTATTTTAAATGAAAGGATATTTTCCAAAGAAATATTCTATGTGATATTTAAACATCCCTCTTCATATATCATGGAATCTTTTTAAAAATTTTATTCTATACTAGTGATATTATCCAAGGACACATTTCTTATTATTTCATTTAATGCTTTATGTTTAATAAGAAAAGTTATTTTTCACACTCATTTCTCTTCCAAGGGTAATATGATTATGAATGTTTATACTTTTAAGGGGGGTTTATTTGATTAAATGAGATTAAAAGTTGTTTCTTTTCAACATGAATTCATATGATGATATGGTTATGATACCAATTTAATTTTTTGGGTCATTATATGATGTTTATGAAACCCAAATAATTTTTGTTTCATTATTGGATGAATGATTTATTAAATCGTGGAAGATGTATTCATGATTTCATTATGTAGTAGTTGTGCCATATATCTACCTCTAATTAATTTGATAAATATTTATATTTCATGATATATACATTGATGGAATTAGTAATGAAATCTATTCAGTAACAAAATTTATCTTCTAATATGGTCATGGGAGTGGACCTTGAATTCTATGATGGTCTTGGGAGTGAACCTTAATTACTAATATGGTTGGGGTTGAACCCATTCCACAACAAGGAAAGGGATGTGGTTTGGGATGGTGGTGCATCCCAACCACCAGGTGGATCCCATATCATGTCCCCTGATATGGTTCAGAAACAAGCCTTTAAATATATATAATGATTTGTATTCCTAGTAGTGTGACAAAAAATATACATCTTATTCCTATATTATACTCTCATGGTTTATACTCTTGATTCCATTATGATTCATGTATTTTTTACTTCGATTATAAATTATATCATTCTAGTATATGATATATGATATGTAGGGTATGATCATAAAATGTTAATCTCATATTATAATTCCCTTATGCTCATGTTATTCTTTCATATCTCTTTTATTTACCATTGTTGAGAATCGTATCTCATTCATTTACAATGATTCCTTTCCCATGGTTATGAATAATGGTTTATATTAGAGTAATAAAAAGTAAAATATTTATGGGATATTTTTATTATATTTTATGTGGATAGATGTTTATATTTCTATGTTTCCAAAGACAATATGCTATTGCAGTGCTCAATAATGTACTTTTGAAATATTCTTAACATTCATAAAAAATTATGTAATATCCATGTATGTTAATCATTAGTCGCTATAGATTTTATCAAAGGAAGGTATAGTAAACTTTTGAAATATAATATGAGAAAATTTAGGTGATATCCTTATGTATATCTCTAATTATATTCCTTTCCATCTTAAATAGAGAAATCCTTTGGTGCCATAGATATAAATAAACGTTTATATAATTAAGACATGATATAAGTGATTTTCCACAATTATGTGGTCTTCCTCTATGATTAGTGTTCCACACACTATGATTATTTTGCTTTTCTAAAGGGATAGAACCATAATGAACTGGGTTAGTGTTGAATGTGATAGAAAAATTTATAGAGAGCATTAAATTGGGATATTAACTAGAGTGAAGGATGTTGTGATAATGGCTAATGAGTTTTTGTGGATAATATATAATAATTTGTACCTTAACCAACTCTAAGAATCATAAAATAACGGAGGGAAAGATTTTTTATGAGAGTTTAGGTAATGGAAACCATCATGGATGGAACATTCGGTTTCCATTGTGATGATAATTTAGAATGATGAACCCAAGTGAATGTATTATAGGAAAATAAATATTTTTTGAACATGAAAAAGAAGGAAACAAATATTTTATCTTCTAATGTATAATGAAGAGTTTACTTGATGGAATGAAAGTTGATGTTGGCCACTAAATGAAATCATCAATATTTGAATTCATTAAATATGAAATGAATTGGAATTATAACAATTGATTTTTAAGGGTAATTCTCATGAAAAGAATCAACAAGGTGGTATGAGTAATGGTTATATTACAATTGATGATAATACAATATATAAAATTTTAATGGAAAGAGGTATTAAATAACAAAATGAGGTAGCCATTTTACTGGATTAGAGATGTTGTAATTAGTCGGTTTATGTATTTGGATTCTAGAATTATAAATTTTGAAATATATAAGGATTGTTCAGTTTATGTTTTTGTTACGGATTTACAAGAATATGTTGAATGGTTCTGATGAACTCAAAAGGGGATTTAATGGAAATATTATATTCATGGGAAACAAAATATTAAGGAAAATATAGACCATAATTTGATCCTAAAGTAAAAAAAATTATATTTTGATTATAATATTTTCGATATGAATTGTAAAATTGGACAGTTTTTATTTACCTTAGAACTGATTAAGGATTTGATGGAAATGTGTAAAATGTTATCATAAATTATGTTTACATATTTTTAGATTTAATGAATATATACCATAATCATTGGTATAATAAAGAATTCATGTACTCAATAAGGTTTTATGGTAATTTAGGTTAGTACCTTGTTTCAAGAGAATACATGATAAAGGCATTCACTTGTTTAGAATGTGACAACCAAGAGATACCATATCAAATATAGAGGATCAATGATAAGATAATTTAGTGAACATACTTATAAATATATGTATTTTCAAATTTATTGAGGGTTAAAAGGTTAATATTTTTTGGAAAGGTATATGTTGAAATTTATATCAGGTTTTAGAGAGTCATGATTTATCTCTCTATATTAATATTTATGCGTATTAGATAAATAGTGAAAAAAAATTTACTTGGATTCTAACTAAATATAGTTAGAATTAAATACCATTATACCTAAAGATCATGTGGTACCTAAATAATGAAAATTTTTCCTTCATTTCTTTGAGTAAGAGATGAAGTGGAAATTGTTCAAGGCCTAAAAAAGGTTGATGTTGTCCTAATATCATGCAAGTATATATCATTATGAAAATTATTAAACATTAGTAATAATGTTCATGAAATAAAATGATGTCTTATTATCATAATTTGGGATGGTATTAATGTCTTTTTAGTAGAATATGTGTGTAATGTATTCGTGATTGTGATCTTTAACCTAACCATGTTCTTTAACACACTCTATCAGAACATGATAGTTGGATTTCAATTCCATGTATGTATTTTCAATTTCCACCTTTGTTATAATATGTGGAAACCTAGTAATGAGTTACTTTGGCTAACCATATTGTTTTTAACTTTTCATTTTTAAATCATGTTTTAGTATTTTTTTTACTATGTTGGTTTCTATGAATAGAACACAAAAATATTAAACCAATAATAATTGATGTGAATTTCGAGGGAGAAATTCAATTTATGGGAGATAAAATTTAACTCCCATAGGTTTTATGATCTTTTTTGAATAAATTAATTTATAAGATGTATTTCATTAGAAAATATTCTAATTTTTACATTAATTATATGATACACCATGTTAATCTTACACTACCTGCAACATCAATTTATCATGTGTTAAAAGAAAAATTAAGATTATATGAAAAAGAATATTATTAAAAATATTTAAATGAGAGAGATAAATATACACATTAAATTTAACAATATGAATACAAATAAATAAAATTTAAAAAATATTTTTAATTATTTTATATAAATAAACCATACTAATAATAAAATATGTAATTTTTGGTAGTCTTTATATGATTTAAAAAACTAATTTCTCAAATGAATTGCTTATAATGTCCATATGTGAGTAAAAAATTAATTTTAAAAATATATAGAAATTTAATTTGATATAATAAAGTTTATTTTTTATTTTATTATTTTAATTATATCTTAGGGAGAATTTTTGTGAATTTTTGAAAAAATATCAATTTTGGATGAATAGTGAAAATACATATTTTTAAATCAAATTTTCATTTTGATATTATTATTTATATTATTAAATTATATTTGTATTTGTTTTGAAAGATTAATTATATAATTTTTACATCATTTTATCAATTTAGGTCACTTGAACCAATTTTACATTAATATTGGATAAAAAAATTATGAGTTTTGAATTTGTAAAAATATATTCAATATTTGGAATTTGAATAATTTATAATTTTTAATAAGTTAAAAATCGTTTTATACAAAAATATATTAGTGAACGTGATTAAAATTAATTACAACGGTTAATGTAAAAAAAATTACTTAGTGGTTAATGTTTAATTTATGTTTCCAAATGACCTATAATATATTACAAAAGATGTTTTATGGACATATTTCTAAAAATTCAGATTTTTATAGAATTTAGACTATTATTGGTGGCACATGATGTAAGAGAGACATCTCAATAGTGTTTTCCTTGTTATATTTACAAGAATACCGCTCCCCATACACTATAAATGAGAACTCACCCTCATCACTTATTCAAAACTCCCATGTAGTTTTTCCTGACCAAACTAGGAAATATTATTACCCAAACATTCCTCATGTCTTCTAAGAGTCATACCATGGGGATTAAATTCCACTAAGGAATCCCTTTAGTTCAAACCAAGAGGAGTTACTCAAATAAGTGGTAACATCCACCCACAAGATCTTTTCATAAATTTTCATTATCCAAACCATCGAATAGTATTATTCTATGATTATATAACACCCTAGATATCATAAATATTAATTTGTGATGTTAGTATAAGGGTTATATAGATATATATTTACACACACTTGCATCAAATGGGTAACGAACATACCTTTCAGGTGAACAGAGGACCACCACCTCTCAAAAAAATAGTGCTCATTTTTCCCTTAACACCTCTTATGGTTGAGAATAATGATGAAAATAATGTTTTATGATGATATATATATGATATATATTATTTATTTATTATTCATTAATAATTATATGTCACATTACTTCTTGGTTTCCATTATTGTGTAAATATGATAACTTCATTTGTGGAATGTGGACTAATGCCTCTTCAAAGTTATGCGATTCGATCACACTTTACATGGAAAGTATTATCTACAGGTTTAGGGAACTTATATGATAAATATTAAATAATTATTATAATATAATTATAGTTTATATTTTCATATATGTAATTTACTTTGCTTCTTTTAAAATATAAATAAAATTGATAAAATGTTCATGCATACGTACGAACTACTATCTCCATGAATGATATATTGAATTCTCTATTTATTACTAATATAGATTATAATAAATATATATATACTACATATTTATGATATTACTATCAGGTTTTAAATTATTTTTATATATTAATCATGATATAATTATGAGGATTGTTAATAATAATTGAAAACATATACCGAAATCAATGTAGATATTATCAGAAAGGTAACATTGGTATGGAATTGTTAATAAATAAGAAATATAAATTCATAATATATTCATATATGGTATTCAATAAAATAATATGGTTCTGAGGTATATATATAATAAACTAGTATTTATTATATAGGAGGATTGAATGAGCATGACTAGATTCCAAAAATAATGGAAGTATTTTTTCATCTCACTTTTAAAATTTTGATATTTATACCTTATTATTCACTTATTTATTCCATGTGATGTATATAATAAACATGGGGTATAATCTTTTATTATTATCCTTAAATTTATTTGTGTTAAAATATCTAATTTTTCATCTATGTTCGAGGGGTTTTATTGTTCAATTGTTAAAAAATTTGTAATGAAAATATTTCTCAATTTTCCTTCTTGAACACAAATTCCATGTTATGAACCTATATATTATATAAGGTGAATACTATTCCGTTTGATATGTCAAATCCTGATTATTCTTATTTTCAGGACATGGTATGATTCTTGTAATGTTCTTCATTCTAGTGAATTATAAATCATTGTTACCAATGTGGTAGTAGATTATTGTTACAATCTTATCATTTATTGAGATTTTTTATGATTGTGATTCAAATACTGATATATTATGATGAAAATATCAATACATAACATGAAATATATTCTCCTATTTTTATTCATGATATTATTATGAAATGGGGCTATTTTTACCCTCATTGGTACTCACAATAATTTAGAATGGGTTTTTATAGAAACCCAACTTTATCTCTATCTTTAGTCAAAAATCTGTGTTCTTTCCAAACCATGTTTTCTAAAAATGTTTTCAAAATGTTATAATATTATCCGATGATAATTAAAATATATTTTTACTCATGTTTTACATTTTTAAAAAGTAATCATTGAGCCATTTTCCACTCGAGACAATTTTTTAAACTCTTAAAGGTGCAAGAAGAATCTTTGATATACATAGATTTATCTTCCATCATGACCATCATTCCATTGAATCTTACTATTAATGTTAAAAAAATAATTTTTTTAACACACAATTTTTTCCAAATATTCTTGAAATTTATTTATTTTATTGTGTTTTTCAATGAAAAAGTTTTTCCAAAGGTTTTCAAGAATCATTTATAAGTTTTCAAGGAAATTTTTTTTTAAAAATATTTCAATAATATTTTATATGTTTTCATGGAAAAACGTTTTCGAAGAGTTTTTAATTATTATTTACATAAAATCATATAAGTTTTAGAAAAACGATTTCCAATTTTTTCAAGCATTCTTTATATAGATTCAATGTATTTTCAAAGAATATAGATTTCAAAAAAATTTAAAATAATATTTATAAGTTTCAATGATATTTTAAAAATATATATATAAAATTATTTATGTTTTAATAATTTTTATATTGTTGAAATTTTATTTTCCTCATAAAATGTTTTAAATGAAATTTAAATGATTTATTTATAATATGATCATTTAAAAAAAATTATGAATGGTATTTTAAAACAAATATTATTTTACTTTGGAATTATGCCATTTAATATTTCAAAATCCCAATCCATGTATGAAGTAACCCTTTGAGATGTATTATAATTTATTTGGGATATGATCCAAATAAACAATTCTTATTTATTAATTGAATGGCTTACGATTTAAATGGAATTTTTTTGACACCCATTTCTATTCTAAAGGTTATATGATTTTGAAACCCACTTATTTTTATGGGTGAATATTTGATGAATTGATTATGAAACCTGTAAATTTTCTATAGGTTATAATATGATGACATGATTATCATACACATTTATTTTCATTTATTATAAAATGATGTTTGTGAATCCCAACCCTTTTTTGGGTTATGATATTATGAATTTTTATTCAATAGTAGACCACATACGGATAATTTCATTTTGTGATGGGTTGGAAATATATCTCCATCCAATGCATTGGGAAATGATTTATATGTCATGAGATGGAAATGGATTGTACGAGGATTTAGCAAAGTTGAGTAAATAACATTTTTTGGTTATATTTTATTGGGAGTGATCCTTGACTTTTAAGATTGTCTTGAGAGTGAACCAAAACCACTATGATGGAATAAGGAGTAAACCTAATACACTACATTTAAAAAGAGGTTACAGAGGATAATGGTGTGTCCTAAACAATAAGTGCATCCCCCATTAAGTGAATTTATGGGTTTTGGAAATATTTCATTACTTATAAGAATTATTTTTTTTTATGAAAATGGGTGTGCCAAATTTTCTATGTCTTATTATTATTTTCATCTTGGATGGATTATCCTCATGATTCCCATAGGATTAATGTCTTATAAACAACCAATATTTATTCCATAATTCATTTATATAAACTTTGATATGAAGGGTATGGTCATTAAATGTTATTACCATGTTCCCATACATTTATTCTCATGTTATACATACATATATCAATTATCTACCCTAATCAAGCATCTGATATCACCCTTTTCTTATGTTTCCATTCCCTGGGTTATGAAAAAAGGTTTTAAGTAGGGGTTCAAATCGGGAATATCTTCAAGGGAGATATTGATGATCTTTGAAAAGTATATAAGTACATGTCTTCATGTTACAAATGTAACTAAACTATTATAGACCTTGCGAATGTAATTTTTTAATGTGTTGAATATTCCTATAAAGTAATGTAATATCCTTATAAGTTAATCATTGGTTTCTATAATAATTCATTTCCTCTATGAACAATTTATAATTTTTTATTATGTTTTTCTTTTATTAATGGGTGCTTTCATAGATTCCATACATAGATTGATTAGTGAAATTATTTACATTATCATATACTTCATGCACAATATGATTTCAGTTATATTGATTGTTACATGGAATTATATTCTATTAATGGATTTGGAAAATATTGAAAATACCCATTTTTATCCAGATATGAATGTTTATTGTCAAATCAATGAAGTTGATTATATATTATTATACCACTAGCATTCATTATTTGGATTGGTTATGACCATGATATACATTTTATTTAAATGTGTAAAATATTCACATTAAATATTTGGTTATTCAGATATGGTTGTTTATGGATGAATGATTGTTATAAATTGTATTATTATTCATATCCGTTATATAGTGATTTCATTGTACTTATGGATATAACATGTGGGAATGTTTTTATATATCCCTTCAATGCATCAGGCGATTTCATGGGATAATAAAATTTGTATTTTGATTATGTTTATGAAAGTAATGACTTATATCAATTATTTAACCTCAATGATAATAATGTTTCATTATGAGTCCCTGATTTAAAGAATAATTTTATGGATAAGTACTCAATGGGAATGTTCAGGATGACTTCAAATATTTATTCTCTACCTAGGTATTCAATTATTTAATCAGTTTACTTATTTATATTGTTAAATATGGATTTGTTTCAATGTCATGTAATATTATATATGGATTTAGGATCATTATTATTTGATTTCACCGTGTTATTCATTATGTTATATTTATTCCTTGTTTATTACTTGATATATTTTATCTTATGTTCTCAATTATTTAGTTTTTACGATTTCCCTTCTTATGTTTCAATAATCCAAGGTTATGAAAATAACTATAACACATGATATTCATCAAATAGTTGTGTGCATGGATAATTTTTTGGTATAACATTATGATTTATTACGAATTATATAGTTTCTTATAATATGAAAAAATATTGATTTGATGTGAAAGACAAGTGATTTTTTAGTTTAATGTCTTTACTAAATACCTACAACTCTAAACCATAGATATACATAGAATGTACGTGACTTGATATTTTTTAGATATATTGAACATAGTGATAAATAAAATTGGGATAATTTTGTTCATTTTTATGACAAATTGTAAATTTTGTATTTTTAATGACTGGATCCAAGGTGTGCGGGTTTGGGTTGTTGTCATTGGTATCAATGGATGGTTTATATAATAGTAGAAGTAAGGATGTAAGTGGAGGATAATTTAAGGAATGATATGTTATGGTTAATTATAATTTCAAATAGATTGACACTTATTTATGATAGATGAGGTAATATTTAATATTTTTTTGTATTAGGATAATAGAACATTAGTTAAAATCCAAAGATAAGGAAATGGGATAATTAAAAGTGATGGATAACATCTAGAAATTATGTTAAAGAATGTATTGTATGGATATCCAAGAAATAAAATGTATTCAATGATACTCTAGATGAATGATACATCTGGCATAAATGTACCATGTGGTAATAAACCATAAAAGGTAGGACTGTGTACTGACGTGACATTTACTCGGTGTATGGTATAGTGGCCAAAATACATACCTAGTTTTAAAATATTATAGATATTATTTGTCTAATTAAATTTTCTTTGTGAACCATTATAAAGGATTTGGGAATTATATAAACTAGATTAGTTAGAGAACATAAAAGGAAAAATACTATGCATAATCATGGGTGGAACAAAGGGAGTAAAATCCAAAATCAAAAAATATCATACGTTAAAAAATTGGGGTCATTGGGGAATAAATATTTGGGTTGATGTTTACATATTCACATTTTAAATATTATTAAAACCATATCTCATTTAGTATTTGGAAGATATTGGATAACAATGATGAGGTAAAGAATATATATATATATCTAAAAACCTCTATTTTTAGTAAGTGAATCATTAAACATAAAAAAATGTATGATAATATTAGTGTAATTTTTATGACATATATGGTGATTTTATTAATCCTACTAAAGGTAGTGATGTATCTTAATAGAAAATAAATTTTAATATGGTTATCTATTTTCATTAGTGATTGATATTTATTTATGATATTTAAGTTTATTATAAATTATATTTGGATTAGGGAAACATACAGATTGTTTTTATGAACCCACACTCTATTGTTACCAATCATGGGCTAGAAATGAAGGAATATAGATAATGACACCTGAGTCATGCCTCTTATAGGAATTGAAGACACCTGGGCCTTTAAGGATACTAAATGATGATCAGGGAAGTAGGGGTAGCTGACTATCCATTTCACCACAATCCTAGATTTGGATGAAAACTCTTCGAACCAACGATCATTGTTAATTTTATCTATATCAGGATGGAAATTTATTGAAATAACATGACACGTGATACATATATAGAATGATTTTCCCATCCCATGGGTTCCCAAAAAATTACTAACATTAAACACCACACCACCACTACAACACTCGTTAACCGTGAAAAATATTTACACCACTCTAAGAAAAACATCTCACAACCACAAAATAAGCTATGAATCACAACATTCAATTAATAATTCCTCATTTTCTAGTTCTGATGAGTTTACACCAACACATATTGATAATCCATTTCGTTCACTTTTATATAACACATTATTTTTATTTAATTCATTTAATCCATTTACCACACAATTATTTCCAAATAATTCTTAATCATTTATCATCAAAATCATTCATTCAATTCTATTAGTATCAAAATTTATCCCATTACTAACTAGGAAACATACAAATCCATGCCACACAATAACTAGTCCAACTCATGTAAATATTAACCACATCATCACGCAAACATGCCATCCCACTAAAAGAAGAACATAGTTATATAAATGCATATCCTCGCCAACTACACAACCACAAACTTATCTCAATTTTTTTCAATGAAAAAATTACAAGCATACATCATTACTATCACACATATCAACCACTTCACAACATAACCACCACATAACTACCCACATCACACCGATGACACCAACCACTAAAATTGTAATCATGTCCCACCCTTATCAACAATGGTCACCAGTATAACTAGAAAATTTACCATTACACATATGGAATCATAAGAAATCAACCAAACACAATAAAGACACACATTTTTATCAATAAATTATTTAAGGTGTTTCATTACATTTCTTTTTAATTTCTCATGGATATTATCACACAACCAATATTTCACATTAAACCAATTTTTGTCTACACTTTATATATGATTTTATTCATGTTGAAATTATAAAAAAACATATAAAGGGTCTCAAAATTATATGTACTATGTAAGAAGGGCACCTAATATCATTTATTATTTACAATGGAGATACCATGCATAACTCATTATTGATTACATCAAAATCAAAAAAAATGAAGTTACTCCCCATAAAAATTCAATGTTTATTATTCAGAATTATTATACTCAATAAATTAAACCTTAAAATATAGCCAAGTAAAGGTAAAATAATTCAATACACACATGTATCATATAAAATAGTGAGAACCAGGATCACATTCATCAAAGAAGCTTTTTGGACTCGGTGTGAATTTGATGATGAAAATGAAACGACCTAAAACCCCAACTACCTTGTTGAATTCTAGATCAACCTAAACTTCCATAAGGATTATAAAAAAACAAAACCCAAACAATCTAATAAATTTAGAAATATTTCAAAAATAAATATAAGAAGTTTAAACACATATAAAAACAAATAATGGGAGGTAATCTCACCACTACTCCCTAAAACACAAGGACTATAATCCAAGGATCAGGTCTGAGGTATATGAGAATGAGGGACTCCCATAATTTCGTAGGATTCATTCACAAACAGTGAAAGTGAAGTAGAAGGAGTAAAAATTCAGTTGAAAACAACATTTATGCTTGTTACAAGTCACCGCATTTAAAAAATATATTCCATATTTACATAATAAATTATATATAGTCCAAGTGTTATAATCTATAAAAAGAGATTTAGTCCATGAATCCCTTTTCTATTGTTAATCATTATTCCTTAGGTTGGATTAATTATTCCGTAAATCCTTTCATTATGACCAAAACCCATTTTAAGAATTGTCCCTCACTATATAATATCCATAAACCACATACCACAAAATATTTAAAATACACATTAACACCGTAAATCGCTCATTTAAAATTTAAATCTTCCCACTAATGCACACATATATCCCTTACATTTAAGGATTATTCAATACCCCCTCTATTCATGTTCCAACATTAAATCCAAAAATGTAAAAATACTATAAGGGATGATACACTTCAATAGATAGCTCTAAAATTATTATCTTCATCCTGAATCTTAATAAAACCAAATGAAAATAAATGAGTTTGAACAAGAAACCCCTGAGATACCTCTAATGTATCTCATCACACATTAAAATATACCACTAAAAACACACCTAACTAAAAAACACACACTAAAACTCACTCAACAACCATAACATATCTCTCTGGGCACAACACCAGATTATCTACTACCGTCAAATGGCCACCCCATTTCATCACAACCATTATCCTAACCATCCCTCCTTCCTGATATCCGAAAATATCAACTGTCGTAACTAAAAACATAAAACATCCACAATCACATGATTCATGAAATTTCATCATCCATGTAAATTTAATATATTTTTTGTTCGTAAATAACTCACCTAAATCCTTTAATCATGTCATAGTATAACGTGTCTTAATTAGGATTATAATTTTCCACTCTCATTATTATGGATTATTTTTCACACATCATATCAATAAAGAAACACCATATTATATTATATATCAGGATACCAAGCATCACATAAAAGAAATTATAGAGGGATAGGAAAAAATAAAAATAGATCTACGTACTAGGTACAAATATGTGTCTCTCACTCCTATGTAATATCCTCTATTCCTCCACATCATTATGAAATGCCATCCAAGGGGATGGTTTATCCACATAACACCATATTTAGATGATTCGTTGTCTCTACTAGATGTTCAATTGAATTCATGTCATCCAAGATATCCAAATGTCCCCTTTAAATAATGATGGAGAAAAAAAAGATATAAAAAAATCTAAGACATGTCGAATATGTCACTGATGTTATCTTGACTCAGTAGTAATTCAAACCAATATTCCATCATGAACAAATTCTCAAACGCCTTGTGAGGTCCAACGTACCAGGGAGAAAACATACAACCCCTACCAAACCACTACTTCCCACTTCTAGGGATTATATAAAAAAATGACCTCCAAACAATAAATCTAGGGCCCTTCATCTATGATCAAAATAATAATATTTTTGGTCTAACACCTCCCTCATCATTTATTAAATGAACTATATCCAATCTATCATTCATTGCAACCAATCATGACCATAAATTAAATATTTCCCAACCCCATCAAGTAGAGTAGATAATGAATCATTTTTCAATACAATTATTGAAATAGAGCTATGTTAATAGGGTATAGATAGATATTTTTTTGGCATTATCAACCAATGAAAATTTTCTTATACATGATCCACCATGGTCAAAAACCAAATTTGAAAATATATCCTCCTATGTATAGATAGTCTTCTCCATCTTCCCATATGTATGAGGTTGGAAAAAGACCAATATTGTTCATGTGGGAGCCACAATCATATTTTAATCCACTAAACAAACAAAATGTAAAATGAGGAACCCAATCATAAATGATTTTCCTCAATAACCTCTGAAAGCCTAACCACATTATCTACATACTACCCCACTAATGACATCCACAAAAATCCATTGCCAAATCACTAGAAAATTACCCAACATTGTTATTTTGAAAAATATCACCAAAACTCAAACACAACCACCATGATCCCAAGGAAGCCCAGTGATAAATTATATCGATATTAATTCCAATTTACCATCAAGAATATCTAATGACCATGACAAACCACTATGAAAATGGTTCCCCAGTTTTCCCCTGCTAAGAATAATACACCTAACCATAAATTATACACTTTAAGGTTTCATCCATGACCACCAAATACATATTAATAATTTAAAATTCATAATTATCACTACAATATGTATTTATAATGTTGATATATGAAATTACTTGATATCCTTCATGAGAATAACCTACAGAATGAAAAACCTCCCCTGAAAATATATCTCATTCTTTAATTACTCTGACCATCCCATAGAGATATCACTATAGAAAACATGATTCCACATCATCACTAACTCTATGTATCCCCACATGTACTCCTTTATCTATATCATCAAGGATGACTCCATAGTCATTTTATTAGGAAATAAAGTCCAGAACTATCTCAAATATAAATAAAAATTCTTGGATGATTCTCAAATCCTTTCCAAACATTTATAATCTCTAGATCTACATCCCATATGACTTCTGACTTATCAAATTTAAATATACAATTCTATTTCCTAGGAAGTAAGAGATATAAAAATTAATTTCCTAATGAAAATGTATCCACCACCACTATCATAGATTATTTCCCTAATGGGAGAAAGTATATTTTAGGCTCTTGTAGTATGTGAGAACCACAATGTTATTTCCAATGATGTAATTATTCCACAATCTCATAACAAAATCCAATGCCACTAACTCCTATTACTAGGAGGAATAGATACACTAATGGAGATGTAACATTCATGACCCATAATAGATGACATCCTCTACTACATCAAGAGGTATCTCAAGCCCAAACATGACATGTCATATAAATTATTTTGAAAACCCCCCTCCTCAAGTGGATGAAACACTAGATTACTGAACAACATCTCTTTTAGGTAACTAAACTCATCAACAAACTAATAAATCCCTAAAAAATCATGATCCCTCATAGTCAAATCCATTAATGATGTTGGAACTTGATGGGAAGAAGCCACAAAATTCATATTATATTTGGAAAAAACAATATAATCTATGGACCCTTATGAACATTTTTGTGTGCTTCCTAATAAAAAAATATCTCAAACATTAACGTGTATAAAACCATTCCCTTCTATGGAAATATATGTCCATGTAAGCACACCTGATACATTAGTACTTGGATATCATTCCATAGAGATGTTGGTACCAATGGTGTAGAGACCTGAATCTTAACGTACATGTACATTACATTACTTTTGCAGAATACTTAGTACATAACAAAAACACACACACAAGGACTGTAATAGTTTAGTGTCTTTGGAAACTCAGAATATAATATTCTAATCGTGGTGAAAGATCTTCAACCTCTCCCAAAAATATCTTCCTTTTTTTACCTAAAACCTTTCTTTATATCCTAGGGAAAAGAAAACATAAAAGGGTGAGCTCAAATGCTCAGTAAGGGTAAATAAAAGAAATACCAATCGAATCATATTCATAAGAACAAAACATTTTGGAAATCTTAACCTGCAAAAGAGAGCGTAATTTCATAACATGGGATAAATCATAGTAGTGAAATGAAATCCCAATAATCATAACATAAAACATGAAACTTTATGGCATACACACATAATAATAGAGAATCATTTCTTATTAGTCAAGACTCATTGCCAAGACTATCTTAGAGGACAAAGTCCATTTCTGAACCGAGTTCACTCCTCGTTTCAGTCCTGTTTTACTGAACCCGTATAACCTGCTGTTCCAGCCATGTCTATCTCATGAGATATAAAATCTTTACCCAATGCATTGGAGGGAGATATAGGTCCCACCCATCTCATAATGATACCATTCTCATGTGTGCCACAAAATCATAAATCATTCATCATTGCATAACCCATGTAATAAAAATGGGAATCTTAAACATCGTGACATCATCAAACAATTCATATCAGATAAAGGAATTCATAAAAATAATTCCATCACAACATAATAAAATCAATGTAATAATAGGGATATAAACAGAACCCTATATTATCTTATATGGAAAATAATTTTGATAAAACACTTGAACTCCATTCTTTAGGAAAATATCCTTTCTACTTCAAAAACACTTTTCCTTTCTTAACATGTCATACAATTCTAAACTAAAAGAAGTTGATTAAAAATAAACTTGAAAACTTGTAAAGGAAGATTCTTAAAAATAATGTTTTAAAAATCCATTCATTCCGTATAATTTAAAAACAACATTCTTCTCGTACTTTTTTCGGAAAAGTCAAAAAAAATACCTCGTAACGTAAACAAAAGAAAGATTCCATACATACCATGTTGTAAAATTCAAAAATAGGTAAAAATGACTTCAAACATACATGAAAAAACTTTTATAAAACATGGAAATGATAGAAATAGCCCCAGTAAATACTTACGAATAAGAAATCTCGGATAAAAATGATATTTCCAAAATTATCTTTTACCTTAGGTCCGATTTGCTTTGTAAGTGTCCGAACCTCCTCTTCTTTGAAGCGCTTCTTTGAGACCTCCTTTTAGGGCACTAAAATAGGTCATTGAAGAAGACCAGAACCTATAGGATGTTTCTAGGGAAGTGGAGAGGAGAAATTGGTAGGGGTTGGCCAATCTTGAAGGCTCAAAGTGGTGTGAGGAATAGGGGGAGGAGGTTCCCTTTTATAAGGGAGGAGAGGGGCACCTTTGGAATAACTAAAAATATTATTTTATTATAAAGTCAAATTCGGTTTTTAATAGCTCCAAATTGATATTTTTAGAAGATAAGGTGGGTAGGGGTCGAAATACTCTCATCCAATAGAATTTAGACAAGTTTAGGTATCAATTTTAACCTTATCATTTATATTTAACTTTAAGTTAGATAATTTAACTTTTCACCATGTCTTCTTGTTTTCTTACACTATAAGGTTAATAAACTTACTACCTCAAGCCAAACGAACCCCAAGTTTTTTATTATTAATATATATAACCTTATCTAAGTCATTTGGCTGAACCTTAGATTTTTAGGAATAAAATAACAATTAATAATATAATATTTGTTTTAAAAAATATTTTATGTCAATTTTGAAACTATTTAGTAATTGATTTTTTTGAAAATCATAAAAGAATGATTAGTTCTATCCAAGTTAATTAAATCAATACTAACATGTCATATTAACCTAGAAAATTAGTGTAATTCATAAAAAGTCTCAAATTACATTTATTTTGGTATTTATAACATCAATTATGTCAACATTTCATTAATAAGATAATTACTGCAACATCTTTATGTCATAAATAAATTTAATTATTTAATGTCTAAAAATTAAAAATAAAATATCATTATGTAGGAAATCTTTTTAACTTTCTAATTAATATTTATAGTCGAATATATCTTATGTATAACCCTATATTAAAAATGATATACTTATTAAACATTGATTTTAACTATTTTAACCCTTCCTTAAATAAATTAATAATAAATGTCCTAATCTAATCCAAGTGGGCCTAAATTGTCATATTTTATTCCTAAGGTTGTTTTTGGTCGAATTACACTTATCCAATAGAATTAGGAAATGTGTTAGGGTAATAATAATAGCATTTTTACCCTTAATTACCCTATTTACTTTTAACCGTGGTAAAAAAAGTAAAAAGTTACTATTCACCAAAAATTATTTTCATCTCATTGAACCACATTTTACATACTGACATCAACCGTTTCTCTCGGATTTTTGAAATTCCACTCATAGAAGCGGTAAAATTAAGTTTCATGAAAAATTCATTTTTTTAACTACCACTTAGTGGTTTCAATATTCATCAAAAAATGAAAGTTTCCAGAAAAATACCAAAAATTAGGCCTAAGCTATATTTGATATTATGAACTCAAAAATGATGTCTATTTTACCAAATTCAAAAAATATCAGTAGCATTACTTAATTTAAAAATTAATTCTCGTCCTCAAAACAAATAGTGTGTTCCTAAGAGATAATAACTATCAAAAGATTGACACTTGATTATGTCTGGTTTAAATGTGAAATTATATCCAATGACCAACATTGTATTAAATTGTAAAAATATATTATAAATATACTTTAAAACCACTCAAATTAATAATTTAGCACTATTAATTATTTCAATTAAAAAGGTTGTTTTTAATTAAAATTTAGTGATTTTCACTATTCATCAGATTATGAAAGTTATCCAAAAAGTGCCAAAATTTCACCCTAAGCTAATTTCGATATTCTGAATCCAAAAATGAAGTCTATTTTGAAAAATAAAATTTACAAAATTTCAAAAAGTGGGTATTACTATTCCTAACAGCTAGTTTTAATAATATTTTAATAGCATATTGTTGTTTAGTGAAACTCGTTATTGCGTACTACACACGCTATCAAGGAAGGTCACGATTGCGTGTAATGCAAGGCAAGTCAAGGATGCATGTTGTGCGAGCTCCTTTTAGTGTAGCGTACAACACAAGGCATTATTGAAATTAAAAAGAATATTTTTCATAAAATTTCTGGGTGTTACATTCTACCCCCCTTAAAATGAATTTCGCCCTCAAAATTCATCGGGGTTATAAATGGTTTACTACTAGAAAGTTTCTTTAATAGAAACCCACATCGTAAAATGGAATACCAAAACCAATCTTTAAAAAAAAAGTATGAAACGTAATGGTTACCCAAATAAACTAATCACTGGGTTTCCACATAGGTGAAAATATGGATATGGAAGAGAAATCTAACCATCATGTTCTAATGGAGAGTGGTAGAGAACATGGCTATAAAAAATCCAGAAATCACAAAGCCATAAATTTGTGACGATCTAAGCTACCATCTAATTAATCAGATATAAGATCACTAGGACAACATTTTTGGTTTTCAATATCATTTCCCTCAAGTTGAAAATTTTGAATTAGAAGAAATACTTACTTTATTTTGGTACAATCTCATTGTTGTTCATGAATTGAACAATTTCCACTTCATTTTTAAAGAAATGAAGTTGAATTTGTTATTCGTAAAGCGATAGTAGATCATTTGATAGAATGATGGGTCATTCCATCTGTTTCAAACAAAAGGTTAGCAAAAGTTATAAGTCCATCTTATGGTGAGATTAATCGTATACGGTTCTAAAAATGGACTTATACATTATTTATCATACCACTTATTAAAAGAAAACCAGTTTCTACTAACCAGGGACTTCTTGTAGGCCATTGGTATGCGATAAAGGCCAGTCGCACTTCAGTTGTGGGTTCGATTCCCACAGCCTTGTCCGATGCAATGGGCTGTCGCCCGTCCTGCAGGTTGTCCTTTTTCTAAAACTACATTACTATAACATCCCATCAATAATATCGAAAAAAGTTCTATCCATAAACAATACTAACTTATGTCCAACATAATCCATTCCAATCTTTAGGCTTATCTAAAATACTTCGGTCCAAGCTCATAGTATAAAGAAAATGATTACTTGAAATGTCACATAACAATCACATGAATTCCATCATTTATCCCCCATATATCATAAGATATATTTTGTTGTTCAAATTACAAACATGTGAATACCTTAATCATGTATTCTCTTGAAGAATCAATACCCATTGAAACTTAGTGAAAACATGAATGCAGTTAAAAGTTAACACTTTCTACATACCAAAATCCTCAAAAATTCTATATACTCAAACCATGATATCACTTAGTCCTTATATCAATAATGAGCTCATGAATACTGTCAAACATTTAATTTTCTCCTTATCCCTTCATGATGCGCATATCATCTGCTTTCTCAAAATATTTGAATCACTTTTCATGGTTACCGATACCATAAAATTATTGAAAACCACAATAGAATAATACAAAAATATTCTAATACACAATAAAAGTACCTCAACAACATTATTCTTGAATACCAATACATAAACACTTCAATCCATCCTCTTCAATTATTGTCCTGGAATAAGTCCTTCCTTGATTTAGAAGTAACTTTTTAGGTCAGGGCATTGAGTTGGGTAATGCCCATGTTCTCCACAATTAATACATTGAACTCCATAACAGTCTGTCACTCTATGACCCTTTTCTCCACACAGATAACATCAGTCCCTCTATTTGAGGTATTCCTCAAGGTTCTTCTTCCCTTCTTTAGAAATCTCAATCTTCTTTTCTTTATGCTCCTCAACATGCGAACATGCATAATAGTTTATATTCCTCTTCTTTGATGAATTAGGCATACCACTAAATATCACCTTGTTAATCATATATCACAATGACTGATTCAGCATAATCATAATATCTTTCTTTCTAGGAATTACACAATTTTGTTGATCATAGTCACCAATTTGTCCATTGGATTCAATGTTAACCGAATTCCTTCTGGTTCCCTCCATTAAATAAAACACAAAAAGAATTCTGTGAGAGGCAAAAATCATGCTAGAGAAAACAACATAGTAAAGGGGGAGTACCCTCAATATATAACATCTTTGGTTAAATTCTAGGATCGTTAGTGCAATTCTAGGACTATAACCTATACGTATACTGAACCTTAGAGACATCCCTATACATACCTTAGAAATATCTCTAGGGATCTCACTAACGTTTTTGCATCCTAGTTTCCAAAGGTTGACTAAACCTTTCCTCTGATACCAACTCTAGAGACCCGAAGCTTAACGTACATGTACATTACATTACTTTTGCGGAATACATAGTACATAACAAAAACACACACACAAGGACCGTAATAGTTTAGTGTCTTTGGAAACTCGGAATATAATCTTCTAATAGTGGTGAAAGATCTTCAACATCTCCCATAAAGATCTTCCTTTTTTTTACCTAAAACCTTTCTTCATATCCTGGGGAAAAAAACATAAAAGGGTGAGCTCAAATTCTCAGTAAGGGTAAACAAAAGAAATATCAATCACATCATATTCATAAGAACATAACATTTTAGAAATCTTAACCTGCAAAAGAGAGCATAATTTCATCACATGAGATAAATCATAGTAGTGAAATGAAATCCCAATAATCATAACATAAAAAATGAAACTTTGTGGGATACACACATAATCAAAGAGAATAATTTCTTATTAGTCAAGACTCATTTCCAAGACTATCTTAGTGGACAAAGTCCATTTTTGAACCGAGTTCAGTCCTCGTTTCAGTCTTGTTTTAATGAACCGGTATAACCTGTCATTCCAGCCATGTCTATCTCATGAGATATAAAATATTTACCCAATGAATTGGAAGGAGATATAGTTCCCACCCATCTCATAATTATACCATTCTTATGTGTGCCACTAAATCATAAATCATACATCATTGCATAACCCATGTAATAAAAATGGGAATCTTAAACATCGTGACATCATCAAACAATTCATATAAGATAATGGAATTCATAAAAATATTTCCATCACAACATAATCAAATCAATGTAATAATAGGGATATAAACAGAAACCTATATTATCTTATATGGAAAATAATTTTGATAAAACACTTGAACTCCATTCTTGAGGAAAATATCCTTTCTACTTCAAAAAAACTTTTCCTTTCTTAACATGTTATACAATTCTAAACTAAAAGAAGTTGATTAAAAATAAACATAAAAACTTGTAAAGGAAGATTCATGAAAATAATGTTTTAAAAATCCATTCATGCCGTATAAGTTAAAAACAACATTCTTCTCTTACTTTTGTCGGAAAAGTCAAAAAAGTACCTCGTAACGTAAACAAAAGAAAGATTCCTTACATACCCTGTTGTAAAAGTCAAAAATGGGTAAAAATGACTTTAAACATACATGAAAACACTTTTATAAAACATGGAAATGATAGAAATTTCCCCAGTAAATACTTACAAATAAGAAATCTCGGATAAAAATGAGATTTGCAAAATTATCCCTTACCTTAGGTCTGATTTGCTTCGTAAGTGTCTGAACCTTCTATTCTTTGAAGCGCTTCTTTGAGACCTCCTTTTAGGGCACTAAAATAGGTCCTTGAAGAAGACCATAACCTCTATTATGTTTCTAGGGAAGTGGAGAGAAGAAATTGGCAGGGGTTGGCTGAGCTTGAAGGCTCAATGTGGTGTGAGGAAGAGGGAGAGGAGGTGCCCTTTTATAACGGAGGAGAGAGGCACCTTTGAAATAACTAAAACTATTATTTTATTATAAAGTAAAATTCGGTTTTTAATAGCTCAAAATAGATATATTTCGAATATAAGGTGCGTAGGGGTCGAAATCCTCTCATCCAATAGAATTTAGACAAGTTTAGGTATCAATTTTAACCTTATCATTTAGATTTAACTTTAAGTTAGATAATTTAACTTTTCACCATGTCTTCTTGTTTTCTTACACTATAAGGTTAATAAACTTACTATATCAAGCCAAAGGAACCCAAAGTTGTTTATTATTAATATATATAACCTTATATAAGTCATTTGGCCGAACCTTAGATTTTTAGGAATAAAATTAAATTAATAATATAATATTTGTTTTAAAAACTATTTTATGTCAATTTTGACACAATTTAGTAATTGATTTTTGTGAAAATCATAACAGAATGATTAGTTAGAACCATGTTAATTAAATCAATACTAACATGTCATATTAACCTAGAAAATTAGTTTAATTCATAAAAAGTCTCAAATTACATTTATTTTGGTATTTATAACATCAATTATGTCAATATTTCATTAATAAGATAATTACTGCATCATCTTTGTGTCATAAATAAATTAAATTATTTAAATTCTAAAAATTAAAAATAAAATACCATTATGTAGGAAATCTTTTTAACTTTCTAATTAATATTTATAGTCTAATTTATCTTATTCATAACCCTATATTAAAAATTATATACTTATTAAAATTTGATTTTAACTATTTTAACCCTTCTTTAAATAAATTAATAATAAATGTCCTAATCTAATCCAAGTGGGCCTAAATGGTCATATTTTTTTCCTAAGGTTGTTTTTGGTAGAATTAAACTTATCCAATAGAATTAGGACATGTTTTAGGGTAATAATAATAGCATTTTTACAATTAATTACCCTATTTACTTTTAACCGTGGTAAAAAAAGTAAAAAGTTACTATTCACCAAAAATTATTTTCAACTCATTGAACCACATTTTACATACTGACATCGATCGTGTGTCTTGGATTTTTGAAATTTCACTCAAAGAAGAGGTAAAATTATGTTTTATGAAAAATTCATTTTTTTAACTACCACTTAGTGGTTTCACTATTCATCAAAAAATGAATGTTTCCAGAAAAATACCAAAAATTAGGCCTAAGCTATATTTGATATTATGAACTCAAAAATGATGTCTATTTTACCAAATTAAAAACATATCAGTTGCATTAATTAATTTAAAAATTAATTCAAGTCGTCAAAACAAATAGCGTGTTCTTAAGAGATAATAACTATCAAAAGATTGACACTTGTTTAGGTCTGGTTTAAATGTGAAATTACATCCAATGACCAACATTGTATTAAATTGTAAAAATATATTATGAATATACTTTAAAACCACTCAAATTAATAATTTATCACTATTAATTATTTCGATTAAAAAGGTTGTTTTTAATTAAAATTTAGTGATTTTCACTATTCATCAGAAAATGAAAGTTATCCAAAAAGTACCAAAATTTCACCCTAAGCTAATTTCAAAATTCTGAATCCAAAAATGAAGTCCATTTTGAAAAATAAAATTTACAAAATTTTAAAAAGTTGGTATTGCTATTCATAACGACTAGATTTAATAATATTTTAATAGCATATTGTTGTTTAGTGAAACTCGTTATTGCGTACTACACACGCTATCGAGGAAGGTCGTGATTGCATGTAATGCAAGGAAAGTCAAGGATACGTGTTGTGCAAGCTCCTTTTAGTGTAGTGTACAACACAATACATTAATGAAATTAAAAATAATGTTTTTCATAAAATCTCGGGGTGTTACATATGGACCTGAAAAAATCTTTGAGATACTTGACGTTATCCTCTTATGACATTGTGTATATCAAGATATTGTCTCTATAAACAATGATAAACTAGTCCTGGAACTAATTGGAGATGGAAGTCATGATCCCCAGGAACACAGTTGGTGTATTAATAACCATGATCACCATGACCACAAAATTGACATTCATATACTTATAGCTAGAGTTATTATTTATAAAATCATCCACTTTAACCCTTAATATACGATTTCCAATCCATAAATTGATATTAAGAAACCGATTTCCACCTATAAACTATTTGAATAGATCATTAGTCCCTGGATGGGGGTAATGAATATTTTCAGTTACCTGAATCATCATTATATATTCCATGTCCAACCTCAAACCATCATCCTAATTCTTCATGAAAAATACTAGAGCACCCTAATGCGACACACTTGGTTGAATGAAACCAATATGTTTTAAATCATCAACCTAGAGCCTCCAATCTTTCATCATTTTAGAATATATTTTGTAGGGATCCATAAAAATAATAGATGCACACTATTTTAATTACATCCCAATTAAACAAAACTTTAATTTGGAAGTACCATACCCCATCATAAAAAATATCCAGGATCTCCACAACATCTTTTAGAAAATCCTATACATAAGATTCCATTGTTATCTTTTCTAACTAAAACAAAATGGTCTAAACTATTTTTCTACCACCTGATAATATTGTTTTCCAATGGGTTCAACCGAATGAACCAAAAAATTAGAAAATGAAACTCGTCTCTAGAACTATTCCATGTTTATACACACAAAAGTTAAATAATCCATTCCTATGATAATATCAATTTGATGTATTTATCATAATATAAAATCTAACATTTACGATTGCTTCCCTACCACTAATATACATCCCTAACACACATCATAAAAATCTAGACACCCCATAACTAATGTAGAAAACATCTGAGCCACTATAATTATCTCCACATGAAGTCCAAAAATATTGATCAAATTCCAAGAAATATTGTGGTGTGAGGATCTTGAATAAATAAAGAACAAAAATGTTTAAAGAATAAATTGATCGTGAACTGGAAAACTCGCAACTATATTGGCGTTTTTGCCTCTAACAAATGAATCTAACCATGCCTAGATTCTCTACCTCTCTATATATAACCTACACTATTGCACTCTAATCGTGGTACCTTTGGATTTGGTCAATAACAAAACTACCCTATATATCCTCCATACGTGGTTGTAAAATATTATTGGAAATTACCATACCCACTGGAAGACATTGAATGAAAATTGAAAGCTTCAGATATGTGCTCATAAGCAACCTATCTCAAAGGGATGGAAGTATATCTTCCTCAGTCAGTTCATCACTGATTAAAACCATCACTATCTATACATATACGGTCCACCACCTAAATTTCTAAACATGGAGATGCATTACTATACAATCTCTTAGAGCTCAAATTGTAAGAAATGTATTTTCCAAATAAAGTTTACATTTTTTGTACCTCCAAATATGTAAGGATGAAAAATGGGGTGGCTAAATTCCAAACCGTTAGGAATAAATACTCATCTCAATGATGCTCAATAAACTCCTCATCTAGAAGAACATATGGATTATAGTGCAGGAGTTACTTGAGCCTCATCCCAAGCTCCCACACACTCCAAATCCCATGATGATGGGTGTGTGTCTCTTTCCTCTAGTATTAAATCATATGCGATGATAGGAATTATAAATTTCACTATTATTAAATTCTTAATGAAAAAACATATTACCCCTTTTCATAATTAGAAAAAAATAGGATCCACTGATGCATAACTCCACAAAACTAGTTAACTACCAATGACACTTATAACCCATCCCATTCTCTAATCAGACATGGTACTTTATCTGTCCCCTCCAAGAAGCCCTCTATCTTTAGATCAGATACACTCTCGTCATACATTCCCAAACTCTTCATCTAAAAAACATAAAAATGCACTCATCCATGGATCATGTTCCATTATCAGTTCAACCCTGAAACCATAAACTATATTAGCCAAATAATCCTCAACTACATGATCCACTTGTAGGAGATGACCATGTGCCATCCATAATGAGAAAGAAGATTATAATAATCCTGATATCTTGAAATTTTATCAAATATAAACTAATTAATTCATTTTATTTTCCCAAAGTTGTCTAATTCAAGAAAAAACTCAATATATTATGGTTCATGTACCCCTCCCAAGTCACAACCTTACGAACATGTCCAAATCATATGGTTGTTCCATATACTCAGAGTCTAAGAAATGAGTCATTGAGGGCTTTAAATAAAATAATATAGATTGTTTCCCTATCCTATATCTCATACAAAGATGAAATGACAATGTTTCTATACCAACCCATACAAACCATATAGTTCCTAACTGTAAAAAAACATTTATCTTTCAACCAAAATCATTGATAGAACTCTATGATTACCCTACCATCCAAGGATGCCACTCTAGGGATGGTGATGAAATAAGATAGATAATGAAACCCCCTGAGACAAACATTCAGTAAGCCATTAGTTTAAGATAGTCACCGAGGAAATAAAAAGCCAAAAAATTAGAGTCATTACCACATAAAGTAAATATAATCGAGGAATAACACAATAAACAACAATAAAACACCATTATACAATATAAAAATAAACAAAAAATACATCCCAAAATTAATTATCATGGTAAAATAATATTAAAAAATCTTCAATATATAACATATGATAAGACAAATAGTATAATGTAAATTGTTGCTCAAAAAAATCTATAAATGCATAGATTGGTACCAAAAGTCCTCATAGAAACATAATGAATAGTTTTTATTTATAGGGTGAACATAACAAGTATACATAATATGATCATAGACACTCATGTAAACATGTGACAAGAGAATTATAATAGTCGATGGAAGAAGCAGAAGAACCAATAAGAAAATAAACCAATGAATTTACCAATCATTGTTGTGTCATGGCTAGATCACTACATCACACATTCAATATAGTGAAATAATATAGAGAACATAATAATTCATGGGGTCTAGAAACCATATCCCAACTAATTTCTTCTCTTATTCGACAACATTGAATGTACTATGTTTCCATACCTTCCCTAAATATCATATCTCATCACATCACACCCCCACTGATACACATCACATATCACCCAAAGTCATTGAGGGAAACATATAACTCCTAACCCAATGAAACCTAGTACAATATATCACACCTCACCTAAATACACCTAGACCATCACTTTTTCCTAAGAGGGAGAGAGTAAAATGTGGTTTCCATCCATCTGTATCACCACCAACATGGATAATTGGAAATACTTCATGAAACTAGAAGCTATTGTAATTGTTATGCTTATTCAAATCATGTGGAATGGGTATAAAAATAACAACAAACACTAGATACATAAATAAATTACATTTCCAAACCTATGGATTCAAAAAAAATATTCACTTACACACCACCACTACATCACATGCCATTTTTCACAACCATTTCCTCCACCATATACAACATAATACACAACAACAAATTAAACCACTCATCAATGTTTCTGGATATCAGTTCAACTATTTCCCCTTTTTAATGGTTTTATACCAACTCCCAATAGTAATCCATTTATTTTCCATTTATATATCCCATTAAATTAATTTAATTATTTTAATATATTTTATGAAAAAAGATTTATATCCCATTCTTATTCATTTTTCAACCAGTTCATTTATTCATTCCCTTTAGCTTTATAATTTACCTCATTACTTTCTAGGAAAATATCACTAACTTTCCACAATGAAACCAGTGAAAACCACATCAATGATTTCCATAATAAAATGTAAAAATACATAGCTCCAAAAAAACTATATTTCGTAATCTGCACAAATCCCTACAAATGAAAAACCATTAACTAATCTCACAATGTTTCCATATTTAAAAAAACACCACACATAATCACCCCCAGAAATATCCACCACCAGGAAACATATCCACCACCCAATTACCACATCACACCCATTGAAACAAAAATCCACATACCACATCACAACCAACTCTCATCCCAGCTGGTTTCCAATCTCAATGCCTGAAATTTGACAACACACAAGATAACATAATAATGAAACTACACCGAACAACTCATCCTAAAATAAATAATTTATTAATGTGATTTTTGTCACATTAATTATTTATTTAGTGTGTTTTTTATCACAATAACAATATTTATTTGGAAACTAATTATTAGACATTTAAAATTTTTCTATCCTTTTTTTTCTGGTGAAATAAAAAAATAGCATAGTAAGGGTCCCACAACACATCATCTACGATTCAAGAAAGGATCCTAACAACCATTATTTTCAGTAGTGGAAAAATTAGACACAAAACATTAATACCAACATTGAAATTATTAAAACATCAAATTTCTCACCATCCCCATCATTTTTTGGTTATTAAAAAATTATTATATTAAAAAAACATGTAGTATCTACCCAAACAAAATAAAATGAATGAAATTCTTAAACATAACACGTAAAAAAGTGATAATGAGGAACCCATACATTAATGAAACTTTTTAAACTCACTTTGATCTATTAGGAAAAGAATAAATAGCCCAAAATAGATATTACATGACGTAAAACCACTATCAACATAAAAAACTGATTATAAAATATTAAACCCAAATTCATCCTGAACTAGAGAAACAATATTATAGTAAATTTATGTGGGGAGAACATTAGGATATATTGAGGAAAATGAGATGAACTCACCATAGATATCCTAAACACCACCATTAAAACCAAAGGGTGAAGGTGAGGTAATATGGAATATAATTTCTCCTAAAATAATTTAGGGATTATTTGAAAAATGAGAGAATAAAATGAAAAGGATGAAAATTAGAATGTAAAAACCATTATATAAGTTGTAAGTCCCATAATTTCTATGGTAAATTCAACATATACTTCCTAAATTCAATGGATTCCATGGTATACGATCCATAAAAATATATTTATTCTACTAATCCATCCATACTATATAAACCAATTTATTTATTTAGTCTTCGCCACATACAAGTGGTAAACAGAAAATAGTGAAATCCATAAAACACACATTCTTCCTTTAAATAGATATTTTATGATGTGAATTTTCCAACTACAACACATATGTAGCTCCAAATCATTTGAAACCTCTGGGTCCTCCTCCAATAACATTCCAATAAACAAACTAGAAATTTAAAAATCTTAGAAGGCATGAAACATTATAATTGTTCTTAATTGTATTATTTTATCTTCAAAAAGTGATTTTATGAAAATGTTGTATTTTTTGTTATAACTATTGCGGAACAAAAGATATAATCTTCAATAACACATAGTTTTAATATGTTGTTGATGTTTAGTTAATTAATGGTTGAATGATTTTGAAAAATTAAGTCAGATTATATTTGAAACCATGGGACTAACAATTGATACATTATATTTTTAGGGAATATCATCACATTTTTTGGATTATAGAATATGTTTTCTAGTTTGTGTTATTTCAACCAAGTGAGTTATACCATTTTATGGTTAATGGTATTGTTAATTTCTTGAATATTTTATGGTTTAATTGTGATATATTTACCGTGATATTATATTGTGTTTTGAGAAGGTATATTTAAGTAAATTTAAGATTACTATATATATAAACTAGAGTATATGATTATATTTAGTAATAATATTGTTTGAGTAATGATAAATAACATAATCATGAATAATAAGGTAAGGTTGTTGTCATATTAAATGTTATATCTTAGATGATTAATATAATAATAATAACTCAACTTAGTTTCATTGAAGAGAAATAATTAATATTGCATAGATAAAATTTATTTAATGTGATTTAATTTTATACTTAGTGAATTTTTAATTAATATTCCCTTAAAAACCAATATTTTCCAAAAATGTATGATGCATGTATCAAGGAACAAAAAACTGTGGAACAACATGTAAGTGATAAAATATATTGAAAGAATTGGAAGGAAAAAATAGATATAAAAAATTATTAAATATATTTATATATAAAAATAAAGTTCATCATATTTGTTACAGCATTAATAATTTTAAATAGTTTAGATAAAAAACTAATTAAAAGAATCTATGCTTTAGAATATAAACTTTCTAAAAATTGATTCTTTATGTTGAAAAAATATATTACGGATAAAATATATTATTTGTATGTATAATATATTAATAGTAATTTGATTAATAATTTTTTGGAAATATGAAAATGGAGAAGGTAATAGATTTCAAGAATAAAGATAGGTAATAGGGCCCCAATCATTCATCATTTGTAGTTATGCACGTATGGTTTTAGAGAAGTCTCATTCCAAATATTTTGATCCTACTATCCCTCTAAGACAAGTTGAATCATATAATTTGAATAAGTTTAGTCACAAACTAAATGAGGCCATTACATTTTCAAATTATGAGGTTCAATTTCTAACTTCTGATCTCATATTTGTTCTTGTGGGTAATTTATTTATTCATTTTCTTTCAATGATTTTCATGTGAAAATACATCAATGCCATTGTATTTGATGATATTGAGATTGTCCTGATCATCTCATTGAATGTTGTAATAATATTTTTATTTGATAATGATTACTATAACCATCGGCCTATGGTTTATTGAATTTTTTGAGTTTGTATAATGAAAAGATTAAAATATCCATTCGGTGATGGATTTTTGCTCTGAATCCCCAATTTCCCCAGTTATGTTAGGCTTACGAGGCCTTCCCATGATCTTATTCAACAATATTTCCCAATAATAAATTACTAAGTTAATTTTTAACCCCATTATATTGGATTTTTCTTATCAAAATATCACAGGTACATCATTTGTGTGCGTTTTTGTTGTGGTAGACCTTATACAACACATATCTTTAGTTATCAAGATCTAGAACAACGTCCCTATTTTTTCAAAGAAGAGGTCTATAAAAAGTTACATGGATGATTATCTAATTTCCTACACAGTAGAAACTCCCTTGGTGATTGTGTATTTTGGAATGACCCTATGAGAAACCAAAACATTGGAAAATACCATCCCAAATCCAATTATGGAAAATTAGTTTGGGTTGATAAAGAGAGATAGTTTCTTAATGAACAAGACATACCCAATATTTATAATTTAATCATGATTTATTAATCTACCATATATTCCTACTAGGCATAACCTTAGTGCACTCATGTTGATGTTTTATATAGGTATATAGCTGTAGTGAATAATTCACAACCCATTATAGGCATTTTAGTAGCAATTTTGACAAATCAGGGGGTGGCCAATGAGTTTCACTCAATTTTTGGTTATTCTAATCCCGGTGATCATGAGAAATTTAAAAAGTTATAGATGAATGTCTTAAATAAAGAACAAAAAAATTAGAATTTTTTTGATACTAATGGTTCTATCACTCCCAATCCATTTATGACTAGAAAATGCATAGATTTCTCCAAGATAGTGAGAACCATTTTCACTAGTTCCTCAAGGATTCAATTAGAAAAATCTATCTTCCATCCCTATATGAATGTTAATGAAGAACCCTTTGCATATATGTCATTTTCTTTAGAGGGTTCCACCACATGATCCAGTAATGTGATATCCCCTTAAATTATGAGGATCATTATGATAACATTATGCTTAAAAATTTTAGTGGAGTTATTAAGGAGGGATACAAGGACGAATTCAACACTTGGACTGATGAATAAGAAATATGGTCTTTTGGTAGATATAGTAACAAGGATATAACTATTAATAATTATATAAGTATCAGAGAATGAATGTGTAATTTGAGCATAATCAAAAACATGATTTTTATTATATTCAACTTTGGTGTGAATATTTGTTTTCGTACAAATGGTTTGTGAGTATGATTTATTCAAAAAATTATAATGCCTCCCATGAATTGTGTTATGGATAATAGGATATTATTTATGAGTGATCCTATAATTCAGTGTTGGTAGTTTGTGTTATTATAGGATATAGTATGCCGTTTTTATTTTTTTCACTTTACAGACAATGATTTATTTTAGCATTAATGATGTTTTCACCTATTTATTTTGTATTGTAAAATGTCTCCATTGTGGAGATTGATTTCGTACAGACCTCTAGTGTTATTTACATGGGAGATCATGAAGTTTTTTAATCCATTGGTTTGAAATAGAGGGACTTTATATCTTAGTATGGTTTGTATGAAACATGAGAAGACAAAACATTTGTAGAAATCAGTGTAGAATAAGAAGTTGAAATTTTGGGAAGGTAATACTATATTGATATGTTAACTAATGCATTAAAAAAACAAAACAAATTAGATTTCCTGATTTTGATATTATTTATGATTAAGAAGAATAACATAAAAAGAAGGTGTTGGCAGAATATATATCACAACTTGGGTTTATGCTGTGTTTTGTTGGATGAATGAGGATCCTCAATATGGATTTAGTGATTTCTTATGGATTTCCCAAAAAAGAGATGTCATTACATTGTTCTACTCTGATTCTAGGTCACTTGTCTATCATTGCATGTATAAAGCTGCACATGGATGATTTCAGGATATCAATTTTTGCATGAGGACTTCAGTTATGACCTACCTATTGGGGGAATATTCATGGATTATTCTTATACAGTTTTATATGATTAAACATTGTTCTGCATCAATTAATACTAATCAATTAAATTTCCTTTAATGGATGGTTTAATGGTTTTTCCTGATTCATATTTTTCAACTCACCAATTCTATTAACGGTATTGTACCTCCTACAACAACCTAACCTTTATATATTTGTTTAAATTTTTTTGAGAGTGTGGGATTAACTCATTCTCCAAGCCATTCTACTGGATCAAAAATAAGAATTAGAATAATTAATGTTTTAAAAAATTTTATTTTCTAATGAAAGTAGGTTTCATTTTATTTATATATTTTTATATTAAAATTAGTTTCTCAACATTATAATTTTAATTTTAAAAAATAAAGTTATTTTTTATATTTATCATGTTAGTATTAGTTTAAGAATACTATATTTTTCATTTTTGAGAAATAGTTATTTTTGGGTGAATAGTAAAAAATATAGTTTTTATCAAACTATAAATTATATGAGTTTATCAATATATAATCTAGAAATAGATGTATATAAAACAATTTAATTGAACTATTATGTATTTAAAGAGTAAAATTATACATTTTTAAATAATAATTTGAATATTAACATTTTAGGAACACATGTAATGTTTTCTTATTAAAATTGGATATGGTGTCTTTTTTTGATTCAATGTTATATCTGAAAATTTTGGATTTTGAATTATTTCAAGGAAATATAAATTTTATTTTATATAATTAAATAATTGTTATCATTAAAATAAAAAAAACATTTAAAATTTTATCTTATAGATACATTTTATGCTTAAAAATACTCTTTTACAATAATGGTGTTTTAGAAGTTTCATATAGTACTGCTAAAATATTATTTTTAGGAAAAATAATTTAATATGATAAAATAGATTTAATATATGGATTTATTATTTAAAAAAAGTAATAAGGTTTATTTTATTTTATGGTATTAAAATTACATTACATAGTTATAAACTAGTTTCTATGTTTATACCAAAAAAGAAAAAAGAAAAAAATCAAATGGTAAAGAGCAACGAATTATGTTTAAAATATATTTCAAAATTATGGTATAAGAAATTACCATTCAAATATAGACCCTAATTATATATTTTTCATTTTTTATAGTTTTTGAAATGATAAAAATGTGGTTTCCTTATATTAAGTTGAAATATTTAAAAAATGGCATTGTCGCCCGTTACAGAATGGGTCTTTCACCTCCCGTTAATGATAAATCCAAAACAAATACAATTTTTAAAATATAAATTTTTTTACCATATAATAATATTTTATCTCTTCGATCCTCTGGTCATAAGATATTTTCCAAATACCTCAATCTCTATGGAGTTTTCCAAGGGAATTAAAAAGTTTTCAATATTGGTACCTTTTCCAATGTTCAATTCTTTTCAATATTATTTTCCAAAATATAATATTGTTTTTCAAATATAATGATATAAAATTTCTTTTCAGTGTTTTTTATATTGATAAGAGAATAATTATTATCTACCTTACATTTCTCAATTAAAAAAAATGAAACCTCATTTCATTTAATGTGGGGACAACCTCTTCAAATAAGATACACCATATAGTTTTTAGCACCAAATATATATTTGTAGGGTTAAAATTAAAAATAATTTCAAAATATAATAATAATAGTATTTTTATTATTATAAAATATATAATTCATTTTTTTAACTTTCAGTATTTATGAAATGAAAATATTAATTTTGAATTGTGCACAGTATCACATCCATGACGTAATATATCTCTTATTTCATTTAGTTTCCTTAATTGGTTATTGAAACTTCTAAAAATATGATTATAATAATTAATGTTATATAAATAATCTCATTATTCTTATATAATAATGATATTATTCCCAACAATAATTGACAATTATAATCATAAAAACCCATCAATTATGGGTTTTTCGTGTTTTGGTTGGACTAATAAATTACCTGAATAATGATACAATATAATCTCATAAATGAATATTAAAACATGATAAATAATTATATATGATATTTATAATAATAAAATTATTTGATTTTTTATATTGTGTATATAATAACTTTAGATTCATTAATTATGTCATCGACCAAATGGGGTCTTTCTTGAGTGGTAAAGTCTCCTTGAAATCATATATCAGACATGGGTTCAAATCCAAGAGGAAGTAGATTTTCCAAGGTAGGTGGTGATGCAGGAATGAAGCCTGATATATTCATGTAGAGATGATAGTGTAATGTAGAACTATTGATGCAGGAAGTTTGACGAGGACATGATGACACAATAAGCGTTTGGGCTATTTTGCGGGCATTTGGGTTATGTAATGGGATTCATGTCCACTCGACCAATTAGAAAATGTATTGGATAAATTAGTCTTTATGGGAGGGATATCCTTAGTGGGTATATGAACTATGTTTCCAACCTATATGTATGGTTTGATTTTTTTTTCTATGTTATTTGTACACAAAGCACCTAATATATATAATTATGACATCGACACATGCTTTTGAGAAATAACCAAATCAGGCTTTGTGCCAATTTCATATTTAATGAGCATAAAAAATATAATTGAGTGAAATAAAAATATTGTAAATTGTTTTAAAACCTTAATTTTATTAGATTTTAATATTTTTTATTAACTAAATTAGGTAGAATAATTAAGAGAAACACTACTATAATAAAATTAGCTCAAAAAATCGCAATGTTTGACATGGAATATTAAAAATATGTAACATCAATCTAATAAACATGTAGAAAATAATTATATAATAATTTTAAAAAATTTTATATATACAAATAATGTTATTAAATAGTCGATAAATATTTATTTTGGTAATATAGGATATTCAAGTTCTTTAGAGGAATTATGGAATTATGGTAACAATTTCTTACCTTATATTTTCACCATTTGAGATATATTTCATAGAATTCCCATTGATTTATTTGTAATGGTATATCAGATACCGTATTATATTTTTTTCACTATAATTAATTATTTCATGGAATTTAATCATTCATTTTAAACCGTATCCTTCAAAAAATTTGACTCGAAAGTGTCTACTGTAAAATGAGTTTATCTGTCTCAATTTTTACATCCTATGAAATGTTCAGAATTTAAAAAAATTATTTTTTATATTGTGTATCTACTCACCTATTTGTTTTATGTATGAATTATCATACCTTTAATTATATTTTAATTTTTATTTCCTGATCTTCTTCTCAAGATCATATGAATATTATGTTCCTAATATATTGAGGTTTTCATTTTCAAACACATTAATAATATTTATTTAATTAGGAAGGTAATTTATTAGGTGAATTTATATAATTTTCACACTAAAACCACACTCATTTTATTCTAATTTTTTTGCTATATATTTTTTACTCATCTTATACATGTTTAATTTCCCCCCTTGTCTTATTATCTACCCATTTTAAGGAAACTGACCCTAGCATAACTTTTCAGGTGAGAACCACCATGTTTCTATGTTAAAATTCATTGTATGATTTTCTAAATGTACTTAATATAATGAAATAATTTATTAGGGACATATTCAACTATTTTGAATGATTAAAATGTTTTATTATCATTCTTAATGTTTTATGTGTTGTTGATTTTCATTATACTGTGAAATGAATATTATCTTAACATTTTCAATTTGAACACATCATCTACGACCTTTTTCATTTTTATGAAACATTATATCAATGTATTTATCATTTATAGACAAAACTATATTTTCTATGTTTTATAAAATTAATACTTTAAAAATAATTTCAAAATATCAAAGATATTTCTAATTTATAATGTTAATTTTCAAAAATATCACAAATAATTTTTTTTTATCTAAGCCATTATCCTTCAATACTTATTATTATTGATCAGAGATTTTATTAAAATGATAACATCTAGAATATTTCTTCATATATCTTATGTAATGATCATCCATAAAAATGAAATGGTGAATGTTTTCTTTTGTATTGACATATCATCCTCTATTATATGGTTGATTCTTATTAAAAATAAATTACACTTTGAACACTCTATTTTTTCATCCATTTTTTGAATGGAGGTGATATATATGTAATACATTGATTGTTTGGTAAAATTATTTAATTAACCATATAATTTTTTCTGAATATAGTCTTTGTTTCAGAGAATCATATATATAAACCTATTTCAATTACTGATTGGGGAAATGTTGAAAACCTATGTATTTTATATTTTGATTTGGATGTTTATTGACTACTCAGTTATGTTAATTGTATATTCATTAACCTTATGACTTATTTCTTTGGATGAATTATGATAGTGTCATACCTTTTTTAAATGGGATAGATTATTTATATTCTATATTTTTTTATTCTAATATAGATCATTACGAAGAAAAGTTTTTTATGAAAGGTATTTTATTTCGTATATTTCATAGTTTGAATTTATTGAACCTAATGTTGTGATAGGTATGGATTCATACTTTATCTCCCATTGATGCAATGATTGTTCTCATAAGATAGTAGATTATTATATTTTTTGTTTTCCCACTTAAGTAAATAATGATGTCTTTGTTATGACCAAGATGGAAAAGATGATGTCTTGGTTATAACCTTGATGAAAAGAATAATGTCTTAGTTGAGTTACCAGTAGTAATGATCAAGATATATAACATTACACTTTCCATAACCCTAAATTTTTTTATTTATATCCATCCTTCTATTTATATTTTAATCCATGTTTTTTTTCAAGATCACGTGAACAATTAGATGGAATTATTTTACTATCATTTTATTTAGGCCACATTATCCATGTAATGTTTATTCCATGATATCTTTTGTCATGCATTTCCCTTTCTGAATATTGGATATCACCCTTATTTTTTTCCATTTTCCCAAGATATGAAAAACTATATTACACGTGTTATTTCTATAGAAGTTGCATATATCTTGACTTTTGTGAGAGATTTTAAAGAAAAGTTATTGATTAATCAATTTCTTATAAAGTTGAAAAAATATCCATTTATTGAGAAAGGTTTATACATTATTAGTTATTTGATTTATTATATCAACAAATCATGAAATATACAAGGTGTTTTAAATTAATTTGACTCAATGTTTGATATTTATATTGAAATTATTGATAATTAATGTATGATCAATGTTACTTTATGTCTATTATGATATATAAAAAAGTAATTTATAAGAACTGGATACCTGTATTTAGGGTTTGGGGAATTAAAAATATCATGTAATGGATATAAAAAACCATATCATTTACTAATTGGGAATTAATGGACCAAACATTTGATGAACCACATATTAAATAGGCTTTGAAAAAAATCCAATTTATAAATCTGATTACGAAGAGATTTAAATTATTAATATGAAAATAATTTATTTCTAAATAATATAATTATATTTATTTTCTAAAATTTAAGTTTTAAATTTTAAATTTAACAAAAATATAATTATAATGTTAATATTATTGTAAGGCAAGTCATGAACATGGTCAATTATTAAGGTAAGAGCCTGACCTTATTATTAAACAAGCTTTAAATTTAGGCTTGTCTGACAATGATTTGTATAAAATATTTTACAATAGGCCTTTTTATTATGTTGGCCTTATTTTCTTTGATGGTTCCCATAACCCACATAAATGAATAATAATTAATAATATATAGTTATATGTTAATATTTGTATTATATATATTTTTATAATTGTAAAATTTATAATATGAAAAATAATATTTTTATTTTATCATATTTATTGGCTATTTAATTATACATTTCTTTGTTTGAAATAAAAATTAAATCAATATATATCTATATTATAATATTATTTTCATATCACTTTTATTTTTTCCCTGAAATGAAAATGAAATGGAAACTAAATTAAATATATATATATATATATATATATATCATTTTTCTCATTTTATAAAACTTAACATTGAATTTTTATAATTCATAATTTATAAAATCATATTACTGAAAAGATATTTTAAATGACAATATTCTTAAATAATTATAAAATACTTATGTATTCATTCATGCATGATTCCTTGTGTATATATAATAATCAATAGGTGAATTTATATTATTCTTATAAATTTTAAAATATATATATTTAAACTTATTTTTTAAATGATTTAATGAAAATATTTCATTCATGTATATATTTATAAAATAAAAAATATTATTCATATTCTATGAATATGAATAATATTTAATTATAATTAATAATATTTTTTAATATATTTAAATATATCTTAATATAATTATTATCATTAGTTATAAAAGAATACATTCTAACATACCAACAACCACACACACATAAAATATTAATATTAATATATATTATATATATATATAAATAATTAATGTGTGTGTAATAATATATTATAACATATCGGGTTTATATATATATATATACCTTTTTATGTGTGTGTAAACTCATGTGTGAATATATATATACCTTTTTATGTTTTCAAACCCTTGTTTTATAAGTAGAAAAATGGTTGGATAACCACTGGAAATAGTGAGAACGTCCACATTCTATTATTGATAAATACATATTTGAATTTATATATATATATATATATATTGATCAATATTTTAGAATATTTTAATTAATTCTAATTTAAAATTTTATTACAATTATATTCACACATGAGTTAACACACACATAAAAAGGTATATATATTATAACAGATCGGGTTTATATATATATATACCTTTTTATGTTTGTGTAAACTCATGTGTGAATATAATTGTAATAAAATTTTAAATTAGAATTAATTAAAATATTCTAATATATTGATCAATATATATATATATAAATTCAAATATGTATTTATCAATAATAGAATGTGGACGTTCTCACTATTTCCAGTGGTTATCCAACCATTTTTCTACTTATAAAACAAGGGTTTGAAAACCAATGGACACTGTTATCTCAAATTAGATCCACTCGGAATCCAACAAATCAGAAAATGAGATTGATAGTTATTCCCAATGGCTTTCACAAATAGAACACGAGGTGTTTCTTGACACTATGGGAATAAATCCAATGATATGGGAGGAAATTCCCTATCTAATATAAATGACATCCTAAAAACACATCCTCCACTACAAATATTTCCATTTGAATACTCATAATTAATGACCATATTCATTATTATGTAAAAAAATACCAACCAAATCACTATCTGATATTTGTGATTGTATGACAATAAAAGACTCCTCAAACTCAAAAATTGGACACATGATCTATATTGGCTCAACACCACCATAAACATGATCCTTTTAGATTAAAATATAACATACTATAATTGAGTAAGTATAAACATTATGTTCCTATTAATTCTTATTATTCTTAATGGGAATCGGTATAATTATGGATTAGTGAATGAAAAATATAAATATTATTCATTTAAGAATAAAAAAAATAATAACAAAAAAATATACATCTACAAAATAATAACAATATAAATATACTTTTATAAATTATTATCCCCTACCAAATATATATTACTCAAAAAATAATATCTCTTTTAAAAACCCATATTCTCATAACTTTAATAACGATATCTCATGCCACAGAAGCCATTTATCACAATAATGAGGATCATAGTGTTAAAATAGAATAATTATATATTGATCCAATGAGAACAAGAGAAAAATATATATCTATAGTGATAAAAATATCTTTAAAAAACATCACAGGGAATACCACATTCCAATGAATAAAATATTCATTTTTCATATTTCAGAAGGAAGAGGATAAAAAAATATCTTCATCAAACATATCAAATAAATAATAATATCATTTTACCAATTTTTACAATGTAACATAAAATTATTATAATAATCAAAATGTATATAATTATTGATCCATTAATATTTGTGTACGTTGATGGTTGTTTTTTATTAGAGAATCCCTCTTGAAGTGAATTAAAAAAATGGTGTAATGAGTTTTTCTCAATTGAGACATGGTTAAAAACGAAATAACAATTAATTTATATTTGTTATAGGAAGCATGATTTAACTATTTTATTTAGTAAAATAATTTATATAATATAGAGGTAAAAATAAAAAGATGAATTTTACTGTAGGTACTATCGTAAAAATGGGAATTTTCAATCCTATTTCAGATAAAATAAATCTCTATGTGAAATATTGTGATAAAAATATCTAGTGTTCCTCACCAGTTTTGAAAAATAATAGAATTGACCCGGTCAAATTTTAAGAAAAAATATGTAGGAAGACCGCACTAAGAAAAAAGATCCTTATAATGAAAATTTTTAGATAAATTCATATATAAATATATGAAATTAATTTAGGATTATATTTACGATATATAATAATGTAGATATGATATATTCGATGAGAAAATATAGAATATGGATTACCTTAAGCTATGATGGCTCCCTTTATATAAATATTTTGGAGTTAGTTCCATAAAACCAAGTAACACTATAATTATATTACCTGAATTTTAATAAATATCATATCAAATGTTAATTTTATTCTATATAACATTAATGTGACTATAATTTATGTATTTTTTTCTTCAAAATATTATTATATTTCTACAAAATAATGAAAAAAATGAATAAATATGATAATATTTTTGAACGGATATCTTATCGTATGAATAAAATATATCTGAATGGGTAGAAACAAATTCATTTTATTAGGGTTTAAAGGTTTATAACACATTGATACTTTCACTTAATATTTTTGAGAATTTTAATATACCATAAGGGAGGTTAGGTGTCTCGAATCACCAATAAGAATTATAATTGTTAAATGTGTATTTTTATATTCTTATTTTTGGTTTTCTCTATTAGTAATTGGAGGTGAGATTTTTAATTTTTTATATCATTAATCTTATAGTAATGTGAATATACATAATCAATGGTATCCAATTATTATTGTGAGGTAACAAGTGGATTGATAATAATGGAATAATTTAATAAAGGATTCTCGCTTCTAAGCTAATAGATGTTGATATCTCCCACCACTAAAATGAAATAAATCAATCTAATTAAATCCATATCCATGGTAGTTCATAAATGAGTTTAGTTTAGGTATAAACTAATTATAAATCTAGAATAATGTTAATAAAAGAAGTGTGAAACATTTTAGATGTGATATTGAACAAAATGATTTATAAAATGGAGTAAGAGTTTGTAGAAGTGTTTTCTTATTTTCACATTTGCATTTTTTATCTAATGGTCCGTTAATGTATTTCTATATTTTAATCTTGGACTATAGGCCAGTTTAGTCAATGTAACTTGGAAATATTCTTAGAGGTCCACAATCCATTTGTATCTATAATATCAGTAATATTATATTATATTTTTTATATTTAGGAATAAATGTTATTCTTGGTGTAAGGAATAATTATTTTTAAAGTATCTTCAATTGTTAAATTCAATAAGCTATAATATTATATCATATAATATGTATGTTTAATTTATATTTTTATAAACCTTTTTATGGTAATCAATAATTATATATTTTGTCACCAACATGTGAAATAATTAATTTAAATATTTACTTAAGTGAATATTGAAAAATTTATTGTACATGAGTTTTTTTAATATAATATATATTTTATTTATTAAGTGATGAATTTTTATTATTCAAGGTGTGATAAATACAGAGGATGCCTGGATTCATGAGTTATGATTTAAATGAAAACAATATTCACTTTAAAATTAATTTGAATAAATATCAATTTTATTATTTACAAAATTGTATTTAAATATTTATAATTTTAGTGAATCTCATGGAATATAAAAAATTAATAGTATTATTATTATTTTTGAAATGGATTTTAGAAATTTTAACTCCCCAATATTTCACAGTATGCTTCTATTTTAATTATAAAATAGCGTTTGTTATACAAAACGTCGAGTTCTAACAAACCACAACCAATCAAACTAGCCGTTATGAATATTAATACCAAATTTTTGAATTTTTATAAATTTTATCTTTCAAAATGGACTTCATTTTTGGTTTTGGAATATTGAAATTAGCTTAGGGTGAGTTTTATGTATTTTTTTTAAAACGATCAATTTATTATAAATAATGAAAGCCATTGAGTTTTTGTTTAAAACCAAATTTTTATTTAAATAATTATGTATTTTATTTAAATATATTTTAGCTGAAAATAGATTAATAATACCTGTATATGTTCAATGTAATTTATTGGAGTAAGTTTATTAAAATTTTAGATATAAAAAAATTTTATTGAATTTTTTACCGTCTTTTACCCACATTCTAGGAGCATTTGAAAATTTACATAAAACATAATTTTACCACTTCGGTGAGTTGAATTTCAAAAATCAGAGAGACAACATTGATATCAGTATGTAAAATTAGGTTCAATAAGATGAAAATAATTTTGGAGAATAATAACTTTTTACTTTTATTTACCATAGTTAATGTAAATTGTGTAATTAATGGTAAAAATGATATTATTATTATCCTAACACAATGTCCTAATTCTATTGGATAAGTTTAATTTGACCAAATACAACCTTAGGAATAAAATTTTATCCTTTAAGTCCACTTGGATTATATTTGGACATTTCTTATTATTTAATTCAAAGAAAAGTTAAAAGAGTTAAAATCAATGATTAATAACTAAATGATTTTTATTATAGGGTTGCACAATATAAAAATTATACTATAAATATTCTATAGAAATATAAAAATATATAATATATAATAGAATTTTTTTTATATTTTTTAGACAATAAATAATTAAATTTATTTATGACAGAATAATGATGAAGTAATTAAGAGATTAATGAAATATTGAAATAATAGATATTATAAAAATCAAAAAATATGTAATTTGATACTATATGAATTACACTAATTTTATAGGTTAATATGACATATTAGGGTTGGTTAGATTAATTTTTTGAAGTAATAATGCTATTATGAATTTATAAAAAACAAAATACCAAATAGTTTCAAATTTGACATAAAAGAGCTTTCAAAACAAATATTTTATTATTTATTGATATTCTATTCATAGAAATATATGTTTTAGCCAAAATTCTTATATAAAGGATTTTTTATTATTAATGAACCACTTTGGGTTCGCTTGGATGTATATTGTACGTTTATTAAGCATATAATATAAAAATACAAAGAGTCGCCGTAAATGTCAAACTATTTACCCAAGTGTTAAATATAAATGATAAAGTTAATATAGTGTCCCAAACCTATCTAAAACCTATTTTATTAGTGTTTTGTGACCCATACCCACCTTATCTTTTAAATAATTTATTTTTTAGCCATTATAAACAGAAAATTAATTTATTATAAAATAATATTTCTAGCTTTTCCTAAGGTGCCTGTCACCCCTCTTATAAAAGGGCACTCCCCCATCTCCCTAATTCAAACCATCAAAGCTATTTGGGTCATCCAAAACCTTCTCAAATATTCTCTAAACTGTCCTCCCTTAATCTTAGATGCATTTCTTTAGTCAGTAAGCCAACCTATAGAGCCCCTTTGATCAAATCAAGAAGAATAACCCAAAGAAGAGGTAAATATATCATCACCTATTTCAAGTTACTTTCTTCTTACACATCCTATTTCATTTTTGTTTACATTTTAAAATAATAACTCTAGTATGTTTTATATAATTTTATGTTATTATAAATATTGTACAACCATATTCATTATTATATCCATCCTTTGAATGACATGCCATCATACGTGCTTACATACGGCATATCGTTTTCACGTCATGGTGTAATTGTTATTCAATACATTATTATTTGGATGAGTATAATAATGACGTGTAATTGATTTAAATAATAAATATAACATTATAATGATTCTCTATTTAAGATATACCATCCAATTATAAATTATTTTAATATCAATAGAATGAAATTTTCGCTCGAGCGTACGTACAGATTACCATCTCCACGAACGCGATGAGATTAATTCCCCATCGTATCCATTCAAGACTAATTTTCATTAGATGATTAAAAATAATTCTTAAATCCCTAATATCATTCTTAATTTGAATAAGATACATACTATCCATAAAAAAAATTACGTACGTAATAAAGAATATAAAGGAAAATGAATTTATTAAAACCTGAAACAATGATAATACTAAAATATTATTAACAAATCAATATTAAAAGATCATATATGAAATTATATCAATGTATATTATTCTTATATAAATTAATAAAAATTATTTCACCATTATAAATGAAGTTATCCTACCCTCAACCAAGGAAAAGTACAAGGTCTCGGTTAATTTCACAATCTCTTTATAATCCGAGGTTGCTTTTACGTAAGTATCTACTGGTACAACTTTATCATCCACATCCATGTTTCTTAAAAATGTATTTGAAAACATTTTTACTATTTACTAGACAATGGGTTAAAGTTATGTATACCTTTGTTTGACTTTTTATAAATTTTTTTGAAGGATTCTATCCGTCTTTTTCCAAACAATGTACTTTCTGACCATTTTGACAAAATTAAGGAAATAATTTTTTTTAACTTATATGGTGGGGGCGGCTATATTACGCTATCAAAACAACATTGAAGCTTCTATTAAATTCTTATATGAATATTTTCAAAATAATTTTTTTATTTTATAATTATATTTCTTTTAGATGATTTTAAAATAGTAAGAGATATTTGTCTAAAAAAGATTGGGATTTCATCTATGTCATCATCCTGTGATGGAATTTATGCTTATTCGAATTTGTTTTATTATGATACAAAACATCCTTACTATATTGAAGTTTTTTTGATATGTTTTACTATGGATGGGATATATTTATACCATTCATGGTTTGTGGATAAAGTATAAACATTTCATAACAAAGTTTTAATATGAATGTTTGTGATATGTTTAAAACTTTTCATATGAGGAATGCATTGGACTTAGTAATTTATTGGTGGAGCTCGCTTTAGCTCCACGATGCATCAGTAGGTCTCATGAGACAAAATAATGTCTTGGAACAAGGCTTTTAACAAAATATATTTTTTAGTTTTGGATCAAGCCCCGAACTATGTGGGTATAAATATATGGAAATATGCACTCAATCACTATGAAAGTGGGTATTGATATTACATTGGATTATTCTACTAGTAGCATATCAATGTGAATAATTAAATGGATTTATTTGATTTTATCATTTCTATATTATGCTGAAGTTCAAGTAAAAGGCATTTTTTTAGTCTTATACATTTACTTAAATGTTTATAATTATTTATGAAAGTTTCCGCTATAATGATATCCTTATTGAGCATCTGATCTCACCCCCTTCTATGATTTATTTTTTCCAGGATGAGAAGAATTATATTATGACTGAATTTCAAGGATAGTCTATGGGATTTTAGTGTTGTCTATGGAAACAATGTTGTTGTATTTTTCCATTTAATGATGTGATGTATACCTTATGAATGTATCTAGTACTTCCAAGGCTACTAAACTAATTTGTCTTTTGGAACTTGATCTTTAGTGATCATTCCAATGGTACATAACAATGAACCACCTCTATGATTTTGGTGTCGGGGTGTTACTGTTTGTATCAAAGGAAGGTCAGTTCTAACCTTACTATCTAGATTTAGATATACTCTCATTATATCACATAGCCCTAAGATAGACTTCATAGATTAATATAGTAGAACTTCCTAGAATTTTGGAATTGTATAGAATTTTTGAATTCTACAAGAAATACATCCATGTCTGGATACGATCTGGTAGAGGCGTCTCTGGCATAGATGTACCTTGGGGTAAAACCCAAAAACACCGCTTTGAGCTAGACTCGAACGGGGACTGGTTCAAGACAACATGCCTTGCTACACTAATGGTTTTGACACTCCCAGGGGATATGTTTTTGATAATTCTCATTTTCATTAAAAACCATTTTGAAATATTTATGAGTATATAATTACATAGAGAAAACATTTTTATTATTATGGATTATATCCATAAACTGTTCAATTTATGTTAAGTGTTCTAAAAGTTTGGATTTATGTATTGCGATTTGTAAACTAATCTAATTTATGCCATTGTTTAGAAATGGAGCCTAGTGGAAGGAATGGAAACTGTATCAATGCACACACTCCATGTAGGGATTTCCCTCCTACTGTAGATAATTATAGTGGAGCTGGTGATGTAACTATTACTGATCACCTAATCACTATACTAGGACAACATACTCAAGTTTAAAATAATAACCTTACCTGTATAGAGCACCCTGATCCAAAACCATGGAGGATCAATGTTAGATCTATTCATGAGACAACAACCACCAAATTTCAATTGGAGTACAAATCTATTAGTATCTTAGCAATGGATAAATTACAATGAGAAAATATTCCATGCCTTGGAGAGTAGTGAAAGGGAAAATGTTTTCATGGTAGTTTACCGCCTCACTGGAAATGTTGATCAAAAGTGTTAATTGATTCAAAACACAATGGAAGATGATTAAATATAAAATATTCAATGGATTTAGTTTAAATTTATTTTCATATAAAATTTATTTCCTTGTGACCATCAATTAGATATGGAAAAAAAATTCCGAGTATGAGGAAAAAGGAGGATTAGAATGTCGTATTGTATGAGGATAACATTACATGGTATGCGAGGCATGCTGCAGATTATATATGTAACCCATGAAGTAATATTGATCGTTTATTTGATGGGTTAAAACCATTTCTCTGTCGAGCATTAGTTTCACAATCCATCTCGTCATAAGAAGATATTGTCTCATGTGCTATCATGACAGAAAAATAATTTTCTAAGTCTTACGATTATAAAGTAAAGAAAGAGAAGAAGAGATCTTCTAAACACTCTGGAATTGGAAATAAGGGGAATAAAGGAAATGTTGAATATCCATCCTGTAGTAAATATGGTAAGAAACACCCCGGTACTTTCCAGAAGGGAATGGGAGTCTATTACAAGTGTGTTGAAAAAGGCCACCAAGATCATGATTCCTGGGGGAAGAAAGAGGCTATAACTATTTAATGCTACAATTGTAGAGAATGGGGAATTATGAAAATTAATTTCTTAAGCACAAAGTAAACATACCTCATAAAAGGCCAAGGGATTTCATCTAGAATTTTTCCTGATTGGATAACCCATCAACCAAGCTCACGTGTAAAGGGGTTAAATTTTCTTGGAAAAAATAGTGTGAAGAATGGTTAGAATAATTTAAGAGAAGATTATTCAATGATACTATCATGACACTACCATTGGTGATTGATGGGTTTGTTATTTATAGTGATGCTTCAAAAAAATTAGTTGGTTGTGTTCTTTTGAAGAATGATGGAGTTATTGTCTATGCATCATGACAGCTAAAAATACATGAGAAATACTATCCAACTCATGATCTTGATTTAGTAGCTGTAATCTTTTCTATGAAGATATGGATACATTATCTATATGGTAAAAAATGTTATATTTATATTTATAACAAGAGTTTGAAGTATATTTTCTTAGAGAAAGAACTCAACATGAGGAAAAGGTGATCTCTTGAACTACTTGAGGATTATGATTGCACTATACACTACCACCCGGGGTAGGAAAATAAGGTGGCAGATGCTTTGATCAGAAAGGATCATGGACTATTGAACCATATGAGAGTTGAAAGAGATCATATTTTTAGGTATCAAGTAATGTTAGACATGGGGAACACCATGGAAGGTGAAACATCCATAATTTTTCAAAAGGCTGCCAAACCATATTTAATAGAAATGATAAAGAGTTCTCAAAACCATGATGAAGAGTATAAAAAGATGATTAAAGCTATGAATGATGGTAGATTGGGTGAATTTGTATATGAGGATTGAGTTTTGATATTTGGGAAGAGACTATGTGATCCCAATATACCTCATCAAAAAAGTTAATTATTCGATGATGCTCATAGTTCAAATTTCACTATACCTCCTGGTAGCACAAAGCTGTATAGAGATTTGAAGGAACACTTTTGGTGGGACAACATAAAGAGAGATATTACAGATTTTTTGTCCACTTATATGGGTTTTCAACAAGTGTAAGCTAGAATCCAACAACCTTGAGGAGTCATGCAACCTCTTTCCATACCTGAGTTGAAATGGGAAAATATTACGATGTACTTTCTCATGGGTCTAATAAGACTCCAAAAAGGAATGAGGCAATATGGGTCATTGTTGATCTTCTTACCAATTCAGCACATTTTCGTGCTATAAGAGAAGATTTACCACTTGAACATCTAGAAGGACTATATATTAATGAAGTTGTGAGACTTCATGGAGAACCCCTATCGATTTTTTCTGATCATGATCCACATTTTACATCAATATTCTGCAAATGTCTTCAGAAAGCCTTGGATACTGAACTTCATTTGAGCACTGTCTACCACCCTCAAACTGATGGACAATCAGAATGGACTATTGAAACCATAAAAGACATGTTGATATCATGCTCACTTGACTTTCATGGTATATGGGATCAATATTTACCTCTGCTAGAATTTTCCTATAAAAATAGATTCCATTCAATTATTCAAATGGCACCACATGAAGCGTTATACGGAAATAGAAGTTGCACACCAACCTGTTAAGATAATGTTGGTGAAAGAAAACCAGTAGGCCTAGAACTGGTGGAGGAAACGATGGAAATTGTGAAGGTAATCCAAAAACACATCAATGTAGCTCAAAGTAGGCAGAAAATCTATGCCGATAACTGAAGGAAGAATTTGGAATTTCAGGTAAGAGATCATGTTTTATTGAACATATCTACATTGAAGGGTGTTATATGTTTTAGTATTAAAGGAAAATTATGTCCCAGGTATATCGGACCTTTGGAAATTCTATAACGAATTGGGGTTATAGCTTACCATTGGGAAATGCCACTAAGCCATTCCAAAGTTCACGATGTATTCCATGTATCATTGTTGAGAAAATTCATGCCTGACCCAACGCATGTACTCACCTATGAGGAATAAAACTGGAACCCAATCTGTCTTATTGTGAAGATCATGTTATGGTTATTGATACAATATAACAAGTGGTGAGAAACTAGACGACTCTTCTTGTAAAAGTTATATGGAGAAACAATAAGATGGAAGAGGCAATGTGGGAACCCGAGGAAATTATGATGAAGAACATCCTGAGTCTTTTTATGCAGTAATATTCTAGAAACTTTGAGGACAATTTTATTTGAAGGAGGGGATAATGTTACATCCCAAGCATCTATGGCACACGTCTCTTTGAATAATACAATAGAATGTATTGTACACAATTTCAAGTTCAAACACACCATCACCAATCAAAATATCCATTATGAATAATAATACCCATTTTTTAAATTTTATAAAATTTATCATACAAGATGGACTTTTTTTTAGATTTGGAATTATAAAATTATCTTTGGTTTAATTTTTGGGTATTTTTCTGAAAAATTTCAGTTCTTTTGAATTGTGAAAAACACTAATTTGTAGTTTAATAGCGACTTTTTATTTAAATAATTATTTATTTTAATTAAATTTATTTTAGTTAAAAATAGATACATAATACCTATATAAGTTCAATGTAATTCATTGGAGTCCGTTTATAATAATTTCAGGTATATAGAAATTTTATTGAACATTTTACCATCTTTTACCCACCTCCTAGGAGCATTTGAAAATTTACATAAAACATAATTTTATCACTTATGTGATTTTAATTTCAAAAATCTCAGGTACACAGTTGATATCAATAAGTAAAATGTGTTTCAATAAGAAGAACTTAATTTTCTGTGAATAGTATTTTTTACTTTTATTTACCACAGTTAAAAGTAACTAGAGTAATTAAGGTGTACTAATTCTATTTTATAAGATTAATTTGACCAAAAACAACCTTAGGAATAAAATATGATCCTTTAGGTCAACTTGTATTAGATTAGGACATTTATTATTATTTAATTCAAAGAAGAGCTAAAAGAGTTAAAATCAAAGTTTAATAACTAAAACATTTTTACTGTAAGGGTACATATAAGATATATTTGACTATAAATATTAATTAGAAAGCTAAAATTATTTACTACATGATGGTATTTTATTAATATTTTTTGGACAGTTTATAATTAATTTTATTTATGACACAATGATGATGCTGTAATTACCGTATTAATGAATGACTGAAATAATTAATATTATAAATACCATAGTAAAGGTAATTTTAGACTTTTTATGAATTCCACTAATTTTATAGGATAATATGATATATTATGGTTGGTTAGATTAATTTTTATCAATGTAATAATGATGTTATTAATTTAGAAAAAAAACATATATTGTCAAAACTGATATAAAAGTGTTTTTGAAAACAATTTTATTACTACTTGATATTCTATTTCTAAAAATCTAAGGGTCAGCCAAAATACTTATATAAGAATATGTGTATAATTAATGAACCACTTGGGGTTCTCATGTAAGTATATAGTATGTTTATTAATCATATAATATTAAAATACATAGACATGGTAAATGTCAAACTATTTAACCATGAGTTAAATCTAATAGATAAGCTTAATATAGTGACCCAAACCTGTATGAAACCTATTGGTTGAGTGGTTTTCTACCCAACCCTAAATTATCCATTAAATAATTTATTTGGGAGCCATTAGAAACCGAAAATTATCTTATTATAAAATAATATTTCTAATTATTCCTATGAAACCTCTCACCCCTCTTATAAAAGAGAACACCCCCTTCTCTCTAATTCACACATTCAAATCCATTTGGCTCGGCCAAACCCTGCCCAAATACCCTATAAACTATCATCCCTTAATCCATGTGTCCTTAATTTAGTCATAAATCCAACTTAAAAAACCTTTTTGGTCAAATCAAAAGCATGAACCTGAAGAAGAGATAAATATCTCATCACATCTTTCAAGTTTCTTTCTTCTTACACTTCTTCTTTATTTGGTGTTTCCATTATAAAATATTAACTCTAGTATCTTCTATATAATATGATGTTATTATTAATATGGTACAACCATAATCATTTTTCAATCCATCATTTGAATGACATGTCACCATGCGTGCGTAGATATGGTCTACCGTCTCCACGTCGTTGTGAAATTGTTATTCATTACATTATTATTTGGATGAGTATAATAATGATGTGTAATTGGTGAAAATAATAAATATAACATTAAAATTATTTTTTATATTTGATATACCATCCAATTATATAATATTTTAATATCAAAAGAATGATATTGTCTCTCGTGCTTATGTACGGATTACCATCTCCATAAATGCGATAGGAATCATTCCCCATCGTATCCATTGAAGCCTAATTTTCATTTGATGATTAAAATTAATATTTAAAGACATAATATACTTCTAGATATGAATAAGATACATCCTATCCCTAACAAAAATTACTTACATAATAGAGCATATAAAGGAAAACGAATCTGTTATAACCTGAAACGACGATAATACTAAAATATTATTAACAATGCAATATTAAAAGATTATATATGAGAATATATTATTGTATATGATTCTTGTATAATTTAATAACAATTATTTCACCATTGTATAAGATGTTAACCTACCCTCAACCAAGGAAATGTAAAAGTTAAGGTTTAATTTCACAATTTCATTATTTTCTGAGTTTATTTTTACGTAAGTATCTACTGGTACATCATTATCAACCACAACCAAGTTTCTTAAAAATGTATTTCAAAACATTTTTACTATTTTCAATACTATGGGTTAAATTCATTTATTCCCTTATTATAATTTTTATAAAATTTTTTGTATGGAATTTTTCTGTTGTTTTCCAAAGAAGGTACTTTTTGTCCTTTTCGACAAAATTATGGTAAGAATTTTTTTTAACATATATGGTGGGTACGACTATTTTCTTCCATCATAACAACTTTGAATATTCCCTTAAAATATTTTAAGAATATTTTCAAAATAAATTTATTATTTTATAATTATATTACTTTTAAATGATTTCAAAACTGTAAGAGATATTTCTCTAAGAAAATGTTATCATTTCCTATATGTAAACATCCTTTGATGGATTTTATGCTTATTTGAGGTTGATTTATTGTGATACAAAATTCAATATTTTATTGAAGGTTTTTTTATATGTTTTAATGTGGAAGTTTTATCTTTATACTATCTGTGGTTCATTGATAAAGTATTGAAATTTCGTATGCTAGTTTTAATATGTATGTTTATGATATGTTTAATCCTTTTAATATGAGGGATGAGTTGGACTTAGTAAGTGACAAGTGGAACCCGCTATAGCACCTCGATGCATCGAAAGTTCTCATGAGACAAACTAGTGTCTATGCATAAGGCCTTGATAGAAATCATATATTTAGTATTGGCACTGGGCCTTGACTATGTGGTTATGAAAGTATAGAATTATGCATTCCATAATTATGAATGTGGCTATTGATATTGAATGTGATTATTTGACTAATAGAATATACATGTGAATATGTAAATGGAATTATTTGATTTTATCTTTTCCACATTATTTTGATCTTCATGTTTAATAGTATTTTTTTAGTCTTATAAATTTATTTATATGTTTATGTTTTTTATGAAATTTGCCACTATATTATTATCCTTACTAAGTATCTGACCTCACCCAATTCTATGTTTTATTTTTACCAGGATGTGAAGAAGTATATTATGACTTACCTGCAGGGATAGTCTATGGGATCTCATTATTGTATATGTAAACAATGTTGTCGTAGTTTCCCATTTTATGATATAATGAAAACCTTATGGATGTATCTAGTAATTCCAAGACTACTAAACTAATAGGTATTTCGAGACATGATCTTCGGTGATCATGCCAATGGTACGTAATAATGCACCGAGTCTGTGCTTCTGGGGTAAGGGCGTTACAGAAAGAATAAAAAAAATTATAATAGGACGTCATCTAATTTATAATTATTTAACCTTAAGTATTTATTCTTGTGTAATTTATTTTTATTTCATGTGAAAATTATTGTTCCCGAATTGAATTATCTCAATAAAATAGTTTCAAACCCTAGAGAACATCCCAAAAAGATTATCACTTATGATGAGGGTTCATGATCCTAATTCCTCTCATAAACTTGGAGAATATGTTATAAGTCATTATTATGATCAATATTGAATATTGCAAGTTTCTTATTTTTTCCGCACTAGAAATCATAATACCAATAACATTGTTTTGATATGTGTTGAGAATGTGTAGAGACAACTATAAATATCATAGTCTACATTCTTGCACTTAACAATGATACGACATGTAGGGAAAAGAAATTGATCATCGAATAACATGATTAATTTTCAATACATGGTGATTTTTTCTTTTTAATTATTTATACTTAAAAGGTGAAATGATCCACTTTATGAAGATTCTAGATTTTTTTATCAATTTAGTCATATATTAACCAATTAAAAGAATGAGACGTTTTATTAAAAATATCTTATACCCACTTGTGATATACTATAAAAACCCTATGTGGTATTATTATAGTTATGTTTTGTTTTGTAACTATTTATTATTTGGTTTAATAAATATTTCATTAATTTGTGAGTTTTTTTACATTTAAAAAATTTATAATCCAAAATGTTGAGATAACATGAATTTTTTTCACCATATGACCATGAAAATGCAGAGAGTATATAACTTTTTCTTTATTATCCCATTTAAACAATCTATGTATACTGGATGTATGACATAGATACATAGTGTGTTATAATAAATTACTGGAAACCTAACCTTGGTCGACCACACATAAGAGAGGTGTGAAAATCAAAACATTTTATGCAATATCAGTAAATTAAATCATTACACACCAAATATCAGCCTTCAGGTGAAAGATTTCTCAATATGAAGTATATGTCATGTAGATGGTGTATACCCCTATTGAACCCTCAAAACATTGTTTACTCGTATAGTGTTTCTTGTACACTAGATCATTACATGGCCAATACTAACTTATATCTAAGAAACACGACCTGAATTTATTACATTTCATGTAGTTGGATTTACAAGCTTTTTTCAGACTAAATATCTCATAAAAATTCACAGTGATCCCATAGGCATGTTTATGGTTGGCTAGAAATGGATTAAATGATGTGTAACTAGATTTACTCACCTTGTAAGGAATGCCCTATCATGAAAGGTATAAGCCACGGTATGTACATCATGTGAGTCAATACACATATAATTGAAATGAAATTGACGTGCATGGAATATAGTTGGTTGTACACACCACAGGACCGGTGATATTCCTCACCAAGAATACTCCACGTAAATTCCAACATATTATGTGGATATAAAATATTTATAATTATTATCTATGTAATTTTTAAAATACACAACATGTATGGTCATCAAACACACAATATACTTTGCAAGAATCACCAGGGGTCCATAGAAAGTGTATTTATAGAATTATATTTGTTAAAAAGTGTCATTTAGAATTTGTGGATTAACACAAAGAACAATACACCATGTATATCAGGACACAACATATAGACATATATTTACTGTAAGTACACAATACACCATATAGACCATAAAAAATGTATATTGCACACTACGCCAACCGATAGAGAATTTACCACCCTTAGATTTGTTATATATATCCCTCTAAATAAATATTTTTTAATAGATTATAGCACAAGAAAAAATATATTAAAATAAACCTTGATATGTACTATTGAGATAAAATATTATAATACTAGATAAATAATTATTTATTTTAATAATGTAATAATGAAACAAAAATATAATATCTAATGGAGATATATAGTTATAAAAAAATATAAATATTTATATGTGTCATGTAATATTATTAAGGTATATATTTATAAAATTAAATTAAATATATTAATATTAATCGATTGGTAAAAATTTTGTTTTTTAATATAAATAATTTCTAGCGATCGTATATTATAAAGAGTAATTATTAAGAATGTAAAAGTTTATGGAGAATTTTTTTTAACACTCTTATATAGTTTTAATTATTATTGAATAAATAATGATTTTAATAAGACATAATGATAATATTAATATGAAAAATAAATTAATATCAATCGAATATTTATCTAAAGGAATTTAATATTAATATATTATTTTAATTCATAAAAATGTAATTTACTAAAAATTGTAATTTTAGGTGTTATTCGTATTTATTTTAATATAATATATATTGTATATCTAAAAGGTGAAAAATTATATAGTCAATGTAAATAATATATTAACATGAATGAAATTTCTATTTGATTGGAAATAAGAATTATGACAATTGATATTAAAAGTATCATCTTACAAAAAAACAACAGTATTTTGTTTTTTTCTATTTAATAGTTAAATAATAAAATATTATAATTTGTATCTGAAAAAAGAACATAAATTTTTTATCCATAATAATAATATTAATTTAGGTATATTTTGTGTGAAATTTATGAAAATATTGATTTTTAGGTTAATAGGGAAAATAATAATTTTAAAAATACTATAGCATTTATGAAATCATTCTCTTATTAGAATACATAAAATTTATGAAAGATTTTTCTTGTTCAAATATATATTTTATAAGTATGATTTTATAATTTGAACTATTATATTTACTTTTAAAACATGTATTTGGCACTTTAAAACATAACTTAATTTTTTATTAATAATGTTTTTTTCTTTATAAATTTATTATTATAGTGTTATTTTTGTACTCTTTAAAAATAATTTGAAAAATGTGTGTAATATTTTGAAGAAGATGGTAAAAATTATTAAAAAATTTCATTTAATATTTATTTATAAAAAATAAATTACTTAGGTACAAATGTGTTATAACGGTTAAAGTGAAAATGGAAATAGTGTAAAATATAAGCAGTAAAACCAATATGATGTTAAATTGTTTTTATCAAAATGAGAGTTTAAAGTTTTTTTGACCTTATCCATTACCCTATTAATTATTTCACACCTTTGGATCCACATTCCTTCAATAGTGTAACTCATACATAAAATGCCACTCCTCGCCCTTATGGAAGGAGCCCTTTACTTCCCCCTTAACCAAACACCATATGAATATCTATTCAAAAAACTGCTAAAAATCCATCTTAAAAAATTGTATATATGTCAAAGAGGTTTTTAATCCACAAAAAAATCAAATGTTTTCTCGAATTTTATAATTAGTTCTTCCAAACATTAAGGTTAAAATTTCTAGATTATTACTTTTCATTTCTATTTTTGTAAGTCTTCCCCAACAACATAAAAGTCTATTATGCGATTCGAACATAATATTCAACATCATTATTAAACTAAATATTTATTATATTAATTGATAAATATATATAATCCTTCTTCATAAATACATAGAAAAATTTATACATCTTTTATTTTTATGTACATACTACAACATCCATGAATGATGTACAAAAATTATCATAAGGGTTCCACATATATATTCATAAGAATGTATTAAGTAAATAAATATTATATTTTAGAAATAAAAAATATTAAATTAAGAGAAATTTTTATCTACCTTCATTCCATTACATTCATTTGATGTGGAAAATAGAGCTCAAGAATACATGTGAACCATCACCTCCATTGATGATGTGTGTCACATTCATCACCCGATTACATTGATTGTTATAAATATTTATTTAGTAAATATATAATAAATGTGGAATTAATATATATCATTAATATGAGTTCTAACAGATAAAAAAAGAGATCAATGATCTTGATAAATTTATATTCTGTTTTCAGTAATTTACCAATAACAAGACCGTCACTGATTTCAGTATTTGGAATCATAAATATAACTCCCCTATAATTATATTAGAAATTTATAAAATAATTACCTAAATTGTATTTTATTAAATTTTATAATTGGGGAATGATGAAATTTTTACCAAATAATTAGGATCAATATATAAAGTATAAAACTCATATGAAATAATGAAAAATATAAATATCCAATAGTGAAAATAAATTGGAGAATGATTCTAGTTAAATTCTATTGATGGTGTATTTTTTTACTACTATTTTGAGATATCTGATTAAGATAAATATTTTTATTATATATTAGTTTAAATCATTTTCATAGAAATCAATATTTAATGTATGATTTTTCATTTCAATTTTATTTATTAATGCATGTTTTTACATTATTCACATTTTCCTATTTTAAAATGTACTTACTCCCTAATGGATTATAAACAAGTTATTAATAAAAATTTGATCAATTTTTGAATTCAGTTCACGAATCTTCTTCTATAAATTTTGATTTCATTTTAAAGAAATAGAATAATTTTTTTTATTAACTCAATACCCTTTAAGTAGGTTATGATATTTCTTCTTGAAGTCTATTATCACAGGTTGGTCACATTCTACCCTATGATTTTATTATGTTATTTTTATTATATTTTGGGGATTTAATATAATATCATATAAACACCTTCAAGAAAATTCATAATTAATTTATTATGATTTTATTACTAGTTTATCTTCTCAACAATCATCACTCGAGACAAATTCTGTATTCACCATTTTTTACTTCATAAGAGTTTATAGATTCCTGCGAATTCATTTTTATTAAAACCATAAAAAAATTAATGTTATTTCAGAATCTATTTGTATTAATATGATTTTAGTGAGTTTGATAAAATGTTAAAAAAACCATAAGTGTTTCCGTCCAAACTCATTATTTGAATTATATAATTATGAATGAATTTTTACCGGCTTAAAAATTGTGGGAAAATTATCTATGAAACCCAAACTGTTTTCTTATCTTCGAGTTATTCTTGTGGTTTTATATGTCCTATATATTTTAATTTACCTTCTTATATGATACATCCTATTAAATTAATTTAAATGAAAAAAACTAAATCTTTTAGTTAAGGATTATTCTTCCATAGCATCCATATTCATTTTATGTTTTCATGAACATTTCTATTTGTGATTGAAAAATTGATTAATGTCATATTATACTTTTTTGACAATTTTTAATTTTTATAATGAATATTCAATTATTTCCACTCTATATGTTTTTTCAAATTCCTGAAGTCTATTTTTTTAAATTTTCTCTTATGAAGATATTATTATATAGGAATTCTTCTTTATGATAATTAACTTCATTTTTAGAAGGAATTTTTAAAATAAACATGAAAATTATTATTTTTAAATTAAAACAAGTATTTATTATTATTTTTCATGATATTTTACCCAATAATATTTAAAATTTTATTTCATTAATGCCAACAACCTTTGATGTTCCTTATGATGCATTATGGATATTTTTTATGCATCAATACATATTTTCTTTCTAGATGTATTTTGTAAATTTATATGAACTTTATTTAAGAAAACCGCCTATTTTATATAGTTTAATTAAGTGATATTATAAAAATTACTATTTTCGAGTTCTTATCAAACATAGAAGTACAATTTTAATTATATGATTATTTGGATGAGAATAGTTTATTCCTATAATGATTTGGGTAATGTTGGATATATCCTGGGATAATTATAAGATACAAGGATGAAAATTAGTGAGCCAATATATTATGATTTGTATTCTTATGTTTTTTATATATTCATTTTTTGGCAATGTTCTCAGGTTATGGAGACTTGTGTAATATTTTTTTCTCAAAACCTTATTGCGTGGTTTATTATTGATGATAAATATTTATTTGGTCAATGATTAATATTATTATGTTCATGTACCTTGACAATTCTCACAAAACCACATGGTTATCATATTATCACTTATCAAAATAAATTTTTGTCTCTTATGTTTATCCTTATTGATCATCTGATATCACTAATTATTTATGTTCACAATCCCCATATTATGATTTTGATTATTATATATGAAATGAATCTATGGGGGATTATAGGGGTGTGATTATAATTAAATTTTTATAGGTGTTATATTTTTTTCAATGTTTCTAATCTACAATGACAATAAAATTTAATTATTTGGATAGTGAGATTATTTTTGATAAATAATAGTTATCTGATGGAAATGATGTAAAATAAAAATATGTTTATATTGGGTTATCTTAACTGATATCATAGAAGGGTAATGTTATCTTTTGTTATTTGATTAATTAGTTTTTATTATTTGAAATATAGAATGACATTAAAAAGTAGATAATCCTAAATGTCAAAAATCAGTCTAATTATTTTCTAAAGTATAGAGTTTTTGGATTATTATTTATAAAATATATGTATAGATATAAACAAGTTGATATAGGTTTTAGAACAGACTCACCTAGTGGATATAATAATAAATAAGATTGTGTGAGTCTTAACTCGATCTTTACTCAATGTATGATAAGTGTTCCTAACTTCCAAACTTGTTTTACACTCAATTAGATATTATATGGTTAATGACATTAACTTCATAAACTATTATGTTGTCTTTGAATATACTTACATTATAAAAACAAATAATAAATGAATCTTAATAACATAGATTAAAATTTATAGATTCCTGAAATAAGATATATATTAATTGATATGTTATTTTATGAATAATGGGTATCTTGAATTTTGTAAGCATGGATTTTAAGGATTTTCAGTTGTAGAATATACTAAGAATTTTTATAAAAAATTTGAGATGGGTATTTTTAGGATTAGGTAATGAATTATTATAGGAAAAAAATGTAAATAAAAGTACATTTAACTAAAATTATAATAGGATATGAGAAAAGTGTCATAGTGGAAGACATTTTTTGAATGATTTATCATATTATGGTTTACATTTATTTGATATTTTAACGAGAACAATATTTTTAAGTATTTTCATGGAATCAATATCATTAATATGAATTTATTAATGGTATTCCAATAGAAACACATATGGAATATAGTCATCGAATGAGGTATATTTTCATCAAATGGAATAGAATCACAATATATTATTTTTATAATGGATAAGATATTTTTATTATAATAACCAATATAGTTAGTAATAAATTATATCTTTATTCGTACCATTAGATATTTTATATTATTGAGTAGTAATTAATATTGTTATGTATTTTTTTAATGATGTAAATATAATACCAATGTATTTTAGAAAACATTTACCTTTATATAAAGATTTTTTAATAGCATGTGTCTGAAATGACACCAAATATAAAAAAATTGTTACATTATATTGAGATAAAATACTAAAATCCAAGATAAAAATATTACTAAATTTGGATAATGGAATAATAAAACAAGAAGATAATATTTAATTAAAATATTTTGATATATATGTTTGTGTTTGTGTGTCACATGTTCTTATTATATTATGTATTTATAAAACTAAAATATATATTTTAATAAAAATTTATTATTAAAATAATTATTTTACATTATTAATAATTAATTGTAATCATATTATTTGATGATTATCTAATACAAATGAATTTTTTTCCAAAAAATTGTTTTTAAAGTTTTTGTTACATTTTAATTAATATTGAGATAGTTTTTATTTTAACGAATTATATCAAAAAAAAATTTAAAAAAATCTTCATTATTACAATAGTTATTTCTTGGAAAATAATATGAATAAATACATTTAATTGATCAAAAATAATTTTACTAAAAAAAATCATTATTACGTGATATTCATATTTATTTTAAGAAAAAACTATAATGGTTAAATGATGAATAGAAATACTATGAATATTAATAATATATTAACACATGACAAATTATTAATTTAATAGAAATATGAATAGAATAATTTAATATCTAAAAATTTATTTTCCGATGAAAAATGATTCTCGTTATATTACTTGTTTCAACATAAAATAAAAATGTATAAAATTTATAATTTTAATTTAACAAAATGAACATCATTTTTGGATTTATAAAAACAATATTATCTAATAATAAATTTTTTATATTTTTTAAAGAAGGTAGATTTTTAAAACAATATTGTATAATATTGTTTTTATAAATGTTCTGACTTTTTAAGAAGTCATTTATATTCGAAAATTAAATTGAATTTGGGAATCCTTTTTGTAGAAAATATAATTATTTTATAAGTAAATTTTTATTGTTAAAAACATTATTTTTAATTTACAAACATATATTTCACAATTTTAAATATATGTTATATTTTTTTATAAATCAATTTCTAATTCATTATATAGGTATATATAATTTTAGAATAAATTTTTACTAATTTTATAAATTAAATATAAATAATGTTTATTTATTTTTTGAACCATATTTTATATATTATGTAATTATGTCTCTTTTTTGGCATAATAAATAATTTACCGATGTAAAAATTAGTTTCCATTTTAATTTTTATTGTGAAAAATGGGTTAAATATAAGAGTTAAAAGACATATTTTTTTAAAATGTATATGTAAATGATTTTTTAGGTATTTATCAACCTCACGTCATCATATATCAATTAGTGTCCTCTGTTAGAGACACCTATCTGGAATATATCACTTTTTAATTTAAAAATCACAGTCCCCTCACTTATAAATGAGTCTTTTATTGGAATTTCACAAATTTTTATTACAATATAGATGACTATTAACATGTTGACTATATCACTGAAAATTCTTTTTTTTTATTTTCAAAATGCCTGCATTATGGGTAAGCAGAAACCACAACCAGATAATACTAAAAACCTTATAACAAACGCGAGATCTGGATTCAATGGGTAAAATTCGAAATTCAAAACAGCCACATGACCCAAGGAGACCTCAAGCCACGAGAACCCTCAAATGTCGATCACATCGCCCACCATCATCTTGCATTCTAGTGCCCCTATTTGGCAGCACTGTCATCCCCATCAATCTGTTCACCATCATCACCAAAACATCAAGAAAATAAACATCGATGTCGTTGCAGCCCTATAATTTTCGAAGCGGAGCTGGTAACTGGAACAACCTTTTTTCCAACTTCTCCAATCGTAATGCATAATAGTCGAAAAACTATTCAAACATCCTTCTACTCCACCATTATCAGAATCCAAAAAACAAAAGGAAATCACAGCCTTCGATGATACCATGCCGTCATCTTAGGCTGGAATTAACCAAGCGCAAAAAAGAAATCCATAATGAAACCACAAACCTACATCACATCTAAGACACAAAATTAGAAACCAGAAAATGCAGACCATGAAATGAATAAAACCTACCAGAAGCCCATCGTCGCCTTCCAGCTCACACACTGTGACCATATTTATCTAATCGCATCAAGACTGAGCAGAATCATGGAAGTATTCTCACCACATCAACTGAGAACTCTTACTTCGGATCATCATCGTGCCTCCTAAGAGCCCTGACCAACAAAAGGGAGTGAGGAAGGCCACCATATGGTGAAATCACCGAGTAGTTCAAGATTATGCCTCCACAGAGAACACTACATGCCACGAAACCACTGATCCAAATCATCGCCAAAAATCCGAGCTGTAGCGAGTTAGATGATGATGATGGCGGGGGAGAGATACCCTATAGGATCCCCCGACAGGATCATTGAAATCAAAGATACTATAAATTAGGCTTCTTACAACCCCACATTTCCACACATCAAGAGGCCATTAATTCAAAAAAGTATACACAAATATCTCAAAAAACTACAATAATAGTTTTATAGGTTCAATTACTCTAAAAATACCAACCCTTAAACGAATGATCCATTTTCAATAGATGTTATTCTAAGAACCTATATAGAGATTCCCAAATCACTCCATTTCCTTTCTAATTATTTAGGTATTCTTCTTCTACCTAAAACTATATTATATCATTGTAAAATAATAATATGAATTATTAGGATTCTGTATTTTTAATATATTTATTGGAAAATATTATCTACCTTCATACATTCTCATTTTAAAAAGTAATATGTCCTCCATGATTATGTGAATACCACTACCTCTATAAACGATTTAATAAATTTTCCCTCACCTCCTCCAAATGAACATTATGAGAATATTTTTGATGATTAAATATAGATTTTATTATATAATTATGAGTCTATAAATATAAATACTTATTATAATTCCTCTATTCATAGTGATTAGAAAAATTAAAACGTTATTTGTGAATATTTTAACATTACTACCTCCATGGATGACAATATTCATATTCTACAAAGACGCCCCAGGATGGTTCTAAATATTTATCTTAGTGATTATATATATATATGATATTAATGATTGATATTTTTAATTTATATGGTTATTAATGTATTAAATAATAATTAATTATTATTAAATATAATTTATTGATTTTGAGAAATAAACAAAAATAATCTCATCACCGATTTCATCTTCCCAATTCATAACTTGAACTCTAAATGATTTATAATTTAATTTTAAAAATATTTAGGGAGCATATTTTTCATTATATTTATTAATTTATTAATGAAGAAATTTTTACCAAATAAGTCATATTGATACCTCCCTTATAAAACTCAAACGAAATGAATAAAATTATTAACATCCGATGATAAAAATTTATTACAAACAACTAATATTTATGAAGGGAATTATTATATTTTTTTATTAAAGATAATTTAAATAAAAAATTATATGATGTTTTTTCTATGATTATTTGTTATTAAATAAAATGTATAAGGATATTCTTGGAATTCAAGTGTCAATGTAAGGGTTTTCTTCTCAATATCCCTTCATTGAAGAATGTATTCATATAGATAAAAAAATATTGGATATATATTTCCCAATGGATTCTATTATCATTATTAATTATTCATTAATATATTTTATCTGTGTTTTAATTTTAAATACTTTATACCCTTTTATTTCTTTTCATAGAAAAGCAGTAAGCATGTTTCTTAACTTTAAATCATTTTATTGAGTTATAATTTTTCTTCATGACCTCTACTATTATAAATTTATCACATTATTCCCTATGATTATATTATGTTTTATTTTTTATTTTTTATTGGTGTATATAGTTCTATCACATAATCCCCATTTTAAGTGCTTCATTATTTATGAATTATTATGTTAGTAAGAGTTTCTCATCTCAACATTTATCCACTGTGAAAAATTCCATATTCACCAGTCTTCTCATTTTATGGTGTATATACTATTATAAAGAGGAATTTTAATATATTCTAAATAAAATTATATGGATTTAGAAAAATATATCTTGTTCTTTCTTTTATGTTGGTTTGATTAAAATTTTACTTTTGAAGTAAGGGTTTTGTTAAAATCTCATTTTTAAATCACTATTTTCAAGAATGAATATCCATACAGAGAGTCACTGGGTGGAAGATATATATAAAACCCAAACTCTATTATTATTATTATTGTAAGTTTATAATTAGGTTCTTACATGTCCTATATCAATTTCATCTCCTTTAGTTAATAATTTACACTAATGGATGCATGTAAGTGAAACTATCACACATCTTATTTTCTATTCGGAATCTTTCTCATCTATGCCTATATACATCAGATAATTTTAAGGGTATACATATATATTATTCAATAATTGATTAAGGTCATTTTATTATATTTTCCTTCTCTACTATTTTTTAAAATGGATCTTTTAAATTTTTACACACTAATGGTTTTTTATAATTTGTTTTAAAATAATATATTTTTAACATTTTTCATGTGAATGTATTTTTTTACCAGGATTATTCTTCATGAATCATATTTTAAATGTATTAAAATTTTTTCAAAAAAAAAATAGTTTTTGTTGACTAGGAAAATGTAAAGATTATTTATTCTTGCATTTCAAATCACATTATCTAATAATCTAAAAAAGTGTTTGTCAAATATGACATAATCCTTTAGTGATAGTTTTGTTGCACTAATTATATGCTATTATTCTAATAACCTCATTTTTTTCAATTAATATATTATGCAAGGTTTTATGAATGTTTCTTATGAAACATGTCGCTTTTCTGCTAGTTAATTATGTAATGTTTGAATAATTAGTGTTTTTATTGTTTGATGGAATATATAAATATGGTGTTCATTATGTGACTTGTATCTAAAAATTAAAATTCACTAAAATGAATTTGAAATGTTTTGAAATCTCATGAGATAATTTTGGTGGATAGGAATGTGAATTTCTATCCCACAATTTTATGATTTCTATAAAAAAATATTATTTTTATAGGATTCTAAATGTCTTCGTATATTAATGGCGCTTGTATTATGTTATAATAGGGTCATTATGTCCATATATATTATTTATTATCAATTTTTATTTGGGTATTGTGTTTTAATTTTATGTACATGTACCTTGTCTTTTCTCTCATACCAAATTTCATATCTTATACTTACATTTGATCATGAATTTTTCTCTGTTATGTTTACCATTATAAGGCATTATAGGTCACCAATTTCTTATAATTCCATTCACTATGAAATAATGATGAATATACCATGTGGGTAGTTTATAAGGGGTAAATATTGGTATTATTAATATGACTAAAAATGGTACACATCATGTCACTTCTTGTACATTTTGTGTGTATATGAAATCACATTATTGAATTTAGTCTGACCAAGAGTGTACACACTCGGTTCCCCATTAGTATTCATTATATACATTAAAATATTATATAAAATTAATTTTAGTAAAATTATTTAAATTTCTCCAGGTTGGAATCATCCATTGTATAGGACATTAAAATAATTAATTTTATAATTAATTAAAATAAATATATTTATCTCATAAAAATAATATTAATAATATAATGAATGAAAATGAGTGAATCCATGATTATATGATTTTTTATTAAATTCTTGTGAATAATGATGCACTGGAGCAACATGTATATATATTGTGTTTTATTAAATTTGTTTTTATTTCATGATTTTCCATGAAATATTTTTATTAAATTAAATATATATATCTTTTTTTAGGTTATTATGTATGGGATTAAATTTGAAAGCATTAATTTGTGTAGCTATGAACCCATAGTCTCCCTCACCTATGATTGTGTATGTATTTCTAAAGGTTAGATCTTTATATGATAGAATATAACAGAGGACCCAAACCAAGGTGAAACCAACAATAATGATTCATAGTTTAATGGTGGAATATTGAAACACAATCCCTAGCATTTTCTTAAAGAGTTATTTTCCCTGGGGCCATGGATGTGTTTATCTAATACTCAATAACCTAACAATTATAAAATCTCATGATATTATAACTCATTTATTTAATTTATATGTTCATAGTCATTTAATTTTTTATGTGGTGTTTGATTTTTTTTTGAAATTTAAACATTATCACATAAAAACAATAGTCATCCCATCTCGAAGCTCCCTCACCAGTTGACCTAATTGGCCATGGCAGATAACCCGACCCATCCCACACATGTGGGGGGGGGGGTCATCTACCACCTTCCAGACTGGAGACCATTATAGAGATCTTTCTAATGACTCTGGTTAATATCTTTTTACAGATATTACCCTTTTTTCCAATGATTATGGTTTCCATATAGGGACACCATCCCCAATGATTACATCCTCAAAATTTTTTGTGGCTTCTTCTCTCATGGAGTACTCCAAGGTGGATCGATTCAGTAGTCATCATCCTCTATTATAATCTTCCAACAACTTCATCAACAAATCATGTGGCATAATGATTTTGGAGGTTATTGTCTATATCATTGAGTGAAACCTCGTCATTTACATCATAGATGAAGATGAAGTGGAAATATTTTAGTCAAGGGGTCCCTAATTTTTTGATTCCATGTAGTTTTACTAATTTTTTTGGTCGATGGATATTCACCGGCATCATGATCCTCTCTCTTTGGTCGTTTGGGTTCGTATTCATTGATTACGACATCTCACTCAGAATTTGTCCATCATTATGTTGATTGGCTATGTTTTTTTGGCATTTTTTCTATGCAAGTCATTGAACTCATTCCCTTTGTCACCCTAAGGCACCTATGATTATTATAGAGGTGGATGTTTCGACAGATATAGTGGATTTATTCTAGATTGAAATATAAAGGGAATACCACTTCAAGAAAGTGTTTTATTATGAATCATATACTTACATCTATGGAAAATTCTTCCATTTAGGTTAATTTTTTTAGCATTGTTAGTGGGGTAGCATTATTTATTAACAGACTGGTGAAGCTGCTAATGACAATGTGGATAGGGAGTCTCTACTATTTTTTGATCATTGGGCATCATATCTTACACCGCAATCAACTGATGAAATTGGGGAGGCCTCGCATGGAGACCATTAACATATAATGAAATCCATATTTCACAATCACAAGCCTGTGCATGTACTTTTAGATAAGGAAAACATTACAATTCTTATTGAAGGTGTTTTCCCCTTTGCACAAGTGGTTAATCGGATAGTAGAAGTGACCTCTAAAAATTTTCTTATAGGGAATGTTATGTTTCCAACAAACCAGGCATTTGTTTCATTCATCTACCATCAATCCCATAGATATATCATGCAGTGTAGTGATAACATGGAATAAACCCTGACCATAACTTTATGGAACCAATTTTACTTCTTTAGTGATATCTCTAAAATTACCATGAAGTATGGTGGGTGGATGAATGTTGGGTACAAGAAGAAAAAGAATTGTGGTAAAGCTATTGGCATGATGGATGATTGCGAGACTACCATGTTGGAATCCCCAATGACATCATTACAAAGATTATAATTTGATTGGATGATTGTTGAGTACTCTGGTAGTCTTGCAAAATCTTAGGAAGAAGGGGGGTATACCCATATTTCACCAGGCCATGATGATCTTCATGCATCAAAGGATTACCATAGAACAGGTGTGGGTATAGGAAAAAAGATCGTTATCAATTTTGGTATATCTTAGTGTCTCCAAGAAAGAAGTCTATGCCCTGAAAAGACTACTTGTATCTGCCCATGCCAATGTCTACTAGATCTTTATGGAGGAAATTAGGAGCCAAGGGCCATTAAGGATTCCCTAAAAAGGAAATTAGATATAGGAGATGAACTAAATTATTATTACTACATCTCAATATCTTATTGAAGAACATGTATCTTCTCTAAATTGATGCATTTATGGTGCATCATGAATAACTTAAATTGAAGGTAAAGGTCCTACTCTTATTGTTATTCCTATTCCATCTAACAAAATATCTCTAGAATATTTTGTCTATGTTTTTAATAAGGACACAATTTCCATAGAAAATTTGGATCTCAACAACTTCTCCTTTCCCTTATAATTTTTTGAACATATGAATAATGATATTATCTTCAATCATCTAGTATGGAAATACCATCATTCACCCTTGGACTAGATGCCAACTATTTCTAGTTATGTATATGAACAAAGTGGGCTCAGACATCCACAATTCTTGAAGGTATACATATTGAAACTCTAAGATGTATTAGAATTTCATTTATGTAGGATCTTCTATTTTTTTGGGTCTCTTTGGAAGTTGGATTTTTTAATGGTTCCCACTATATTAAAAAGTGAATAAGTTGAAAATTAAAATGTAAGATGGATGAACACTATCACACAATGTGAATAAATTAAAAGGTTTTATATGATTAAACAAAATCAATTTATTTTTTTATAAATTATTTTTTTGATATAGTTAATCATATATTTGAAATCCATATAATATTAAACAATCATGAGATGTATAAAAATAAAACAATATTTATGATTAAGTTAAATAAATTCTTAATGAAAATAAAATTCACATATAATCTTCCATTTTATTTGTTAAAATGAAACAACAAATTGTTTTATTTTTTTCAATATCATTTTGAAAAAAAACATTTATCAATAATTTCTAATGAATGTTTAAGGATGACATAAGTATCATACTGTACAGTGTATTATCCCATCATGAATTTTTGTAACATAGATGAAATTGTTATTGAAAAAATGTGTTTAATATTTTATAATTAGGGAGTTTACTCTATAGATCATGGATCTATTTGTTAATTAATTTGGAAAAAAATCATACTGATATACAATAAAATAATTTAACAAATCCATTTTTATGTTATAAGAAGATAAATGTCTATCATATACAATATCACATACTTGTGACATGATATTTTCAATATATTGGTAGGGGGTGTGATGGTTGGATAAGATAAAGGGAGACTAATAATTTTTTTTTACTTCATACTTGGTAATTAATATAAAGTACAAATATATTATTCTATTTATTAAGGATATAATTGTATTTTTTTAACCATGACTCTTTCCTTTTGTTTTATCGAAGATAATAAATATATCCACATGAATTATAACTTACAGAAGTGGTACAATTACTTATGAATCATCTGACTCCATTATCATAAGTTGTTATGTAATGGAATATCTAATTCCCACCTAGATTTCTAAGCATTCTAATGAGAATGAGAATAATTTCAACAATAATATAATGGATGATTCATTGGAAATACAATTCCTCATGTTATCATCCATGAAAAGTGAGAACCAGATTCATTATAAAGTCATGTGTAAGATCGAGAATCTTCATTTCACGTATGGATCTTTTTTATGGTTGTTTTTATGAAAAATGAATATTTGGAACACACAATATACTCTTGAGTACACAACCTGTACCCGGTTGTCATGTGTAGCTGTGTACTGGTTGTGTAACAACTGAGTACATGGTTGTGTGGACTACTTAAAGTGGGTTCTAGTTCAGGCTAGTACACAACATGTACATTAATTGAAAATTCAGTGTACTTTTTTTATTTGATTAATCGGAGAGGAGTCATGTCTCATCTACAAATGTAACTTCTTCTCCATGTGTCTCACACATAAGAGCGACGTACAACTGAAGATCATTGAGCTCCTCTTGTTCCTACATATGTGCTTCATTTGAGACACTACTGGGAACATTGGATTCCCACCGGTGAGTTCTCTCTAACCCTAAATTCTCTCATCCTAATTTCTCCTCTCCCATGAGTTATCGATTGTTTATCGTTTTTACCCAATTGAAGATATCTGTCATTCAAGGATGATTTAAGGGATGATGTTCATGATGTTTCATTGTAAAACATCGATGTAGGTGGGTTGTGCCTTTATTTTGTTTTCTTTTGATTAAATAACATAAAAGTATGCAATATCCTTGTTTAGGGTATTACATGTTTATGAATTTACCCCTATTTTATGCTTGATATGGTTTTTTATTGTGAAAGGGGTTTTGGATTATGAGTAAGGTTTTATACCATCATTAAGAATGTGTTTCACAAGTTTTATTGATTGTAGACATTGGGTCTAAGAAGCATGTAAGGCTGATTTTTTTTCATGCCTAGTGTTATACGGATTTATTTTTTGTTTATTTGATATGCATGTGTTTTGAATTCTGAAATTATGACCAAGGGGAATTAATTGAGAGGGATTCCAGAGGTAGGGTTAGTTACGTATTATTTTTTGTTATGATTGACCAGAGGTATTCATTGTGAGATCTTCCATGGGATCATTGACCAGTGTGGTTAGACCTTGAGATCTACCTAGATGTTCGTTATTAAATTATTGACTAGACCATAGGGAATTAACTGTTAGATCATCCAGGGGGTCATTATAATTTATTGTTGCTATGAAAACCAAGGTGTACTGATAGTGATAGATACCCATGTGGGAGTTTGTAATTTATTAGTGCTATGTGGGACCTAATGGGTTAGTCTGCATGAACATTCTCATAGGTTCATTAATATTAATAGATTTGATGATATGTTAAGATCAAGGGGTTAGACTGTGAGAACATTCCTATAGGGTTACCTATGAATGTTTGAATGAATGCGATGAGTCTGCCATTCCAAAGAAAAAGCTTGGACTCAGTTTTAATTGATTATTATATAGTCCTTAGTAAAAAAAAATTTATTATATGAGGGGATTCATAGCATAAGCTAGCTCCTAAGGATACATTATTCAATGGAAAAATTAAATAATAAATTTAAATAAATGTAATTGGAATTGTATGATTGTTTACTTTTTATTACTTCCTAGTTTATTTCTTCATTTTTCATATTTTCTACTATATATATTCACTGAGAGGTAGGTAAATATCTTTTGGTGGATGCCAAATTGGATCCTTCTAACACCCTGTTTTGGTCATGATTTTGTGGCTAAACGTTTTATGTG